>JASUAB010000010.1:7507500-10007500 GCA_037013595.1 Dicorynia guianensis
ATGAATTAACACTCATAGGTGAACTCCAGCACAAGAATCTTGTTCAGCTACTTGGTTTCTGCATTCATGGACATGAGAGAATATTGATATATGAGTATATGCCCAACAAAAGTTTGGACTTCTTTCTGTTTGGTGAGAAAGTGTTTCTCTAATTGATGTCAAACTTTATGATATGTTAAATTACTTTTGCCTATATTTTTGTATCCAAGTATAAAAAAACTCTACTTTCTTATGCAAAATTAATTGCCTTAACCTTCAATTTTCTACAACCATCATAGCGTGAGTTTGTGAGTTGTTAATGTTCTTTTTCAAAAAATGTATGAGAATTCATCAGTTTCTGCAATTAACTTTTCAGTCATTGATTCACGACAATATTTTGACTTTTTATATGGTTATAGAAGTCCTTAATATCAAGCCAAAATAGTGGATTATCGTCTACATTTACTTAGGCTTCCATAATTTGATTGAGGACTAAAGTTTGACTAACTATTTGTTGTAATTAAATTATTTATCATCAATCCTACACTAACATAATATTTTCTTGGGAAGATTCCACTCAGAACAAGTTAGAGTGGAAGAAGCGCTTTGACATTATTGAAGGAATTGCTCAAGGTTTACTCTATCTTCATAAATATTCAAGACTCAAAGTTATTCACAGAGACTTAAAGGCTAGTAACATACTTCTTGATGAAAACATGAATCCGAAAATTTCTGATTTTGGTATGGCAAGAATTTTCATGCAACAAGAGTCAGAAGCAAATACTAATAGAATTGTTGGGACATAGTGAGTTGGCTAAACCCTATTACATCTGCTAAATGCATGCTAGCTACTTGTACAACTTAACTTTTGCAATGAACTCATGGATCATTTATTTTGCAGTGGTTATATGTCTCCAGAATATGCTATGGCAGGTGTATTCTCTACAAAGTCTGATGTATATAGCTTTGGTGTGCTATTGCTTGAAATTGTTAGTGGTAGACGAAATAATAGCTTCTTCAACTCTGATCGCGTACTCAATCTTGTAGGACATGTATGTCATACTAAACTCACTACTTTTCTCATTATATATATAAACCTCTGTCTGATTTGGCATGAAAAATAATCAATATCATAGGCATGGGAGCTATGGAAAGAAGGTGTGGGTCAAGAACTGGCTGATCCAGCGCTTTCTGATTCATTTGTTCAGGGTGAAGTGCTGAGATGCATTCACATTGGTCTCTTATGTGCAGAAGAAAATGCAAATGATCGACCCACCATGTCTGAAGTTGTATCAATGCTAACAAACAATAGTGCTGCACTTTCTCTGCCCAAAAGACCAGCATTCTATTTTGCAAGAGAGATATTTGAAACAGCAACTCATTCCAAAGATTTTGATACTGTTTCCACATACTAAATTTCCTTCTCCCAAGAAGTAGATTCAAGATAGAAAGCTATATTTAACGTTATTATTGTTAAAGTTAAGTAATTTGTATTTTCTAAATTTTCCATATGTTGGTGTTTTCCATGTTTAAGCTTAGTATATGTGTATGTGCTTTGTGAGGTGTTTTGGGGGTAAAGATATGACGGGTCACTAAGTTTTCTTCTCTTATTCTGTACTTTCTCTAGGTTGCAGACTATAGGCTGTAGATTGTGTGTTTTTTGGCTCTTGTAGATTGGTAAGCTTCTTTTGCTTGGTTTTTCAGTAGCTTCCTTTCTACGTGCTGTGTATTGGGTGATGTGGCTGACAGTTAAAAAGAAAAGTGCAGTGGCATTTAAAGGTGAACAAACTATGTGAATGAGGGGTTGCTTCTTGTTTACGAGGACTGTTCTTCTTCTTGTGTGTAGTAGGAGTTTTCATAGTGTAGAATTAGAATTTCTTTTCTAAGCAAATTCTTGTTTCCAATTTTACTTGTATATTATCTCTTGTCTCTTATCTTTTATCTTTTTTTTATCTTTTGATTTACTTTCTTATCTTTTAATATTTTATTTATCTTTTAGATTTATCTAGTATTTTCTCATCTTTTAATACCTTAGATTTTTTCTACTTCTTATCATTTTATTTTTATCATTTTTTTATCTTTATCTTTTTATTGTCTTTCATTTTTATTATCTTTTATTTATCCTAGTATTTTATCCTCTTATCACTTTTTTTATTTATCTTGTATTATTATTTTGTTAATTTTGGTTATCTTATTATTTTCTTTTTCTAATTTTTATTTTAAGATTTCATTTTTGGCCTTGATTTTGTGCTCTTGGGTTTAATTTTGGTTTATGCTTATTTCATTTTTGGGCTTATTTTATTAATTGAATTTTTAAGTTAAAATTTTTATTTTTGTTTTTTTACTTTTGGTTTAGGTCTTGAATTAAAATTTTGAAAAGCTGGCTAGACAAAATAAGGTGTCTACAATTATTTCTCTTTGCTCATCTCTTAAGGATTAGAAGATGGGTAAAAGTTAAAAAATATTATTTTATTCGAGAGGTGACGTAGAGAAACTTTTTCTAAAAAAATTACCTAGAGAAGCACGTTCTAGGAAAAAAATCTAGAGCACCACGCCTTAGAGAAACACGCTCTAGGAAAAGGATCTAGTGAACCACGTTTTAGAGAAAAATTACCTAGAGAACCATATTCTAGGCATACTTTATCGAAAGACTACTGTTTACCCAATTGTGATTTCTACAAAATGACTTGGGATTTAATGTGAAAAAGACCCTGGTTCACCTAACCAACATCACTTAGGGTTTAATGTGAAAAGGACCATTGTTCACTTAATTAAGATACCTAAGAGGAAAACTTAGGATTTAAAAGAACTAGAGGAAGGTATGATTTACCAAAAGAGACCAAGACAAACCCATTCTAGGTTTGATCTATTGAAAGAGACCCAAAAAAGTCTATTCTAGGTTTGTGGGGTAAACTATCCTAAAAGAAATAATCTAAAGTAAACCATTCTAAGGCTATGGGATAAACCATCCCAAAAGAAATAACTTAAAGTAAACTATTCTAAGGTTACAGGGTAAGCTGTCCTAAAAGAAATTACCTAGAGTAAACCGTTCTAAGATTGTGGAGTAAACTGTCCTAAAGGAAATAACTTAAAGTAAACTGTTCTAGGATTGTAGGGTAAACCATCCCAAAAGAAATAGCCTAGAGTAAACTTGTAGGGTATTCTGTCCTAAAAGAAGTTACGTAGAGTAAACCATTCTAGGGTTATGGGGAAAACCATCTCAAAAGAAATAACCTAGAGTAAACTATTTTAGGATTACAAGGTAAACCATCCCAAAAGATATAACCTAGAGTAAAATGTCCTATGCTTGGTTTACTTAACCAATGGGATGTAGATGCGTGCTTCTAAAGAAGTACTTTTGACTTATGACCATGCTTGATGATTAATGTTTCATCATTTTATTCATAGCTCCAACTTGCTTTCCCATTCATGAGTTTATTAGAGGATTAAAGTTAAGCACATATAGACCAGTGTTTAGGATGTGAAGCATCTTTCAAGTTTTTACTATAATGCCAAAGTAATTAATTGCACATTTTCCGTTGTGCAAGGCTTTACCATTATTGTCTTGAGGAGTTCTCTTCCAGAAAACTTGCTCCCAGGTAACTAAATCAGTCTAAGCCTTGTTCAACTTGTTCTTAGAATTCAAGATATGTAATTCACCAACACTACATATTTGATTTTTACCTATTTGACATGTTTCAAATACATGTTCATAGCAAAATGCAAGCAAGATGCAAATATGAGAAAGTCGGGGCAAATAAAAGTAAGACTATCTTTATTAATAGGAATCTAGGTTTTACATCCCTTTTGGACGTTCTGATGAGCAAAGGATGAAGCACAAGGCAAAAATTAAATACAAGTGAAAGAAAGAATTTTGGTAAGGGTAGTTAGGTCACTTGAAGACAATATTGGATCCAACTACGCTCAAATCACAAGTTTGAGCTCTTAGCCAATCGTGTGTTAATCTCTATGTATAGTATTTCTTAACAACATCTGCATTTATTGGACTTGGGAACTCATCACCATCTATGTCAACAAGAATTAATGTCCCTTCTAAAAATGCCTTTTTCACTACATAAGATCCCTCAAAATTTGATTGGCAAGATCTTTCTTAATACTAGATCTTCTTCATGAAATTGACTTGGGTGAACTTTCTTGTCGTGGGATCTTATCATCCTTTTCTAATAGAGTCACCCATGAGACAAGGCTGCCAACCTTTTTCTTTCAATTAAGTTTAGTTGTTCATATCACACTCAAACCCATTTTCCTCATCTAGTTAGGTTTTCATCAGTATCTCAAAGATGGTATCTCTACTTCAAATGGGAAGACTACCTCCATTCCATATGCCAAGGAGAATGGGGTTGCCCAAGTTGAAGTCCGTACCGATGTACAATACCCATGAAGGGCAAAGGGTAAAAGTTCATGCTAGTCTCTATAAGTGATAGTCATCTTTTCTATAATTTTCTTGATATTTTTATTTTCTGCTTCTACTGCCTCATTCATTTTTGGGTGATACGCAGTTGATTATGATGAACTATCTTGAATTTCTTGCATAATTCTTTCATCATTTTAATATTGAGATAGTTGGCATTACCGTTGATAATTCTTTCTGGAAGACCATATCTGTACATAATCTCCCTTTTAAGGAATCTTAAAACCATATTCTTGGTCACACTACAATATGAAGCAGCTTCTATTCACTTTGTGAAATAGTTGATCTCCACTAAGATGAAATGATGACCATTTGAGGCTTTAGGTTTGATTACTCTAATCACATCCATACCCCATATTGCGAATGGCCATAGTGAAGTTAGCACACTGAGTGCTAAAGGGTATGCATGAATCTCATCTACGTAGATTTGACATTTGTGGCATTTCTTGACATAATTGATGCAGTTAATTTCTATAGTTGACTAGTAATATCCTACTCTTAGAACTTTTTTAGCCATAGCATGTCCATTGATGTATGTCCTGCACACCCCTTCATGGATTTCTTGTATCATTCTTTGTGCTTCTTTAGCGTCAATGCATCTTAAAAGCACGGTATCACGATTCCTCTTGTAAAGGATTCCTCTATTAAGAAAGAAACTTGTTGCCAATCTTTTCAAAGTTCTTTTATCATTCTTGGAATAAGGGATAGCTAATACCTTTGGATATCAAAGGGGTCAAATTATTTACATACATTTATATTTGATAGATTATCGACTTTGGTATATCCTTATACATTTTCACTTCATGATAATGGGTAGCTAGGTAATCTTGTCTATCGATGATTTTTACATTGTTGTCATTATACATGTTGTTGTATACTCACCTGTAATATGTTTTTCCCATGTAGGTAGTGGCATTCCATGACTTGCCATCCTCATGGACAGTTAGAATATCACAAAGTCAATCTCATAGGAATTTCATTGTAATTGTCACACCATAAATTTCTCTACATTGTTTCACTTAGATGAGTGTAAGTCATTTTATCTTTTTATTGGTTTTGTTGAAAATATTTTCTACCTTTTTCCTAAATCTCACTAGTGGATTCTTGCTATGGTGGCAAGTGAATTGTTGCATTAGGAATGTGAAACATAGACCATATATTGTGGAACTTATCACAAACAGTGGTGCATTGGGGTGCTTAGAAGTAAATGTTGCTCAAGAAAGGTAAGAAGGGTAATGGTTGGTGCTAGTTAGAAAAAGTTTTGTCGTGACAACGACTTAAAAAGAGGCAACAAAGTCATTTTTAATGTCCTTAATCTTGAATGTAAAGAAATATTGGTGTCTATTAATGAATTTTGGTGAAATTGTATATATTGTTTGGTTCATTTTGCTTTTTATTTTTCTCAATATCACTAATATTTCCTGTGGTAGCAACCCACTGCATTTATTTTATATCAATGGCTGATCTATATACCTATAAGCAACATAAATCCATGACCTCATTTATTATGTTTCCGTCCACCTACTAAACTGACTATACATCAAAACCCAATGAAGTTGCTTATCGATGACAAAACTTGATGAACTCACAATAATATTAGATTTCTTTTAGTGTAAATTTAAATCTAGGTAGCTACACTTGCAATTTGGTGTTGAATATTATATTAAAATTTTATGCAAATAATCTTTTACACTTTTCTCTGCTTAAGTAAATAGCATTGTTTTTCACCCAAATTTGTTTACTCCATATAACAATTTGTTTTATTTTACTATTTTCTTTTTTAAACAAATACACTTTATATTTTTCACAATATATGATAATGTGATATAATACTCTATGAACTTATACAATATATAACTATATTCCATATAAATAAATAGGAATCAATCATCATCTTAACTTCACATATGAGAAACTCTTTATAACTATAATCAAAATTTTGTAACTATTTCTAACCAATTACTTATTGTTCCTTTTGGTAACCCGATTCCAAATGGAAATTAACTTTAATTATGAATAATCATGACAAAAACAAAACATACATTGTATATCACTTCTTATTACATCCTTTCACTAGCTAAACATCACCTCAATAGTCAATACAATATTAAAATTGGATAATAACAATGACACATTTTATATAAGGTATTCATAATATAGTAGTATGATATGCTTTCTAATATAATATCTGTATACCTTACATACTAAAACCCCTTTAAATTAACAATATTCACTAAAATTTTTTAAAGTTTCTTGTAAGACACTCATTTTACCTCCTTCATATGAATTTGAATTTTCTAATTTGAGCAATAACAATGCTTTGTGTTTCACCACATTTGATCAGTAGATCAACATATTTATATATAAGAAATATATAGACCCTCAAGATTATACTAGTATCTAATTCCAATAATCAGTTTGAAGTTGATAACAAATTTTTCATCTTTATTAATTAAATTAATACTTAATTAAACAGCCACCATAACTTATAACAAAGACATTTATAATTTTTTTATTATTTTATTATCATGATTTTGTTGATCAAACAACTATTTGATTGGAATGTGAATATAATATAATAATTTTGCTTACAATAATTTACAAATTTAAAAAATTATTTTTATTTCATTTTTTTATTTTTTTTCATATTGCTTATTTCTTATTTAATTATTTCAAATTATTAACTTTTGTAGTGGTTACACATGGTAAAACTTCATATAATTTTAAATCATTTCAGTTATCTAAAGTTTAATTATAGTATTAAAGGTCAACAATAAGTCATTTGTTTGATATTCCTTTGGAGGGTATTTAATGCATGTTTGAAATAAAAATATAAATTTCAATAGTATGTCCTTGAGATACTCACTAAGTTAATTATGAAAAATTTATTAATCATAGTTAGTAAATTTAATTGACTAGATTTTAAGAATCATCCTAACGAGGGGATATTCAGCCACATTAAAGGAAACCCACTTGATTAAGGATGAAATTAAGCGGATAATTCTTAAAGGGAATTGTAATTTTATGCACATAGTTTAACTAAGGATTTTAATTAAGAATTTAATTTCATAGAGATTTTAATTTTATGCAATTAGCTTTACTAAGGGTTTTAAATTAGGGGATATTAATCAAATGAAGAGATCCTAATTTATTCACTTAACTTGACTAAAGTTTTAAAATAAGGAAACTAATTAATCTTAGAAAAGACCCTAATTTTACTTAGATTGACTAAGACTTAATTAAGACAACAATTAAATGAAAAGGTCCAAATTTTCATTCTCTTGGCTTGACTAAAGATTTTAAATAAGGAAGTTAAATAAAAGAAAATATCCTAATTTTTATTCTCTTGGTTTGAACAATGATTTGAAATTAGGAAAACAAACATTTCATAAAAGATATAATAATTTATTTACTCAGCTTTATTAAGTTAAGTAATTAATTTAACAAAAAATCTCCAAATTTAAGAAGGTTGATTCTAATTTATTTCTCTTAACCTAAAATTAGGAAAAAAATTTAAAAAAATTCTAATTTATTTTGCCTAGCTTGACTAGAGAATAAACTAGGAAATTCATTTTAGAAAATGGATTCTAATTCATTTACTTAGTTTGACAAAGGATAAATTAGGAAATACATTTGAGAAAAATCATGAAGGACATGCACAAAACCTAATTGGGTAAAATCCTAGCTTGTCTAAGATTAATATTAGGATCTAATTTGAAAAACTTTAATTGGAATTTCCCTAGCTTGATTAAAATCAATTTTTTTTTTTTTAAAATTTTCATGAACAATCATCCTAGTTTTATTTGATCTAGCTTGACTAGAATTAATACTAGAACTTTTTCACAAGTTTTTATGAAAGTGGCACAACAATGAAAAATATAGACCCTAATTTTATTTTGTTTAATTTCACTAAGATTTAATTAGGAAAACATCTGAATTTAAATTTTCCTAACTTGATTAGGATTAAAACTTAGACTATGAAGAAAACCTATTAACAAACACCCTAGTTTACCTTGCTTGACTAACAATTAATTTGAGAAAAAGAGGGAGTCATGTTGCAAAAAACACCAATTATTATTGAATATAAGCTTGATTAAGATTTAAGTGAGAAGTTGGGATGACCATGCTTGTAGAACATGATGCATGTGGTGAGCAACAAATCTTAATTTTGCATTCAGCAAGTGTGAATCCAAATTTTATTAAGTGTGATGGTATGAAAAACTTCTAAACCCAGATGATTCTTACTTGATTAGGATCAAAATAAGAAGATTAGAAGGAGAAGAAGAAGAACACAAAAAACATGAAAGATGCAAACATGATTTTTTTGTGTGATCCTAGTTAAACTAGGATTAAAACAAGAATTCTACATGTTTATGCAAGAACAGTTAAGAAGAAGAGAGAAAAGAGTATATCACTTACCTTGAGCAAGCTCCCATACCTTTTAGAACAAAAGAAAGAGGAATTTCTTCCTTAAATTACTCCTAAGATTAGTTTTGTGGAGAGAAAGCTAATATAACACTATAGAGAAGTGCTAGCTAGCAAGAGAGAAGACAAAGTACTCAATGGTGAGTGGAGTCAATTGGTTGATTGGTGTGTGAAAGGGGTGAATTGAGAGGGTATTTATAGACTAGAGGGAGTAAGGAGGTTCATTAGATTAGACCTATGCCAAGGGTTGGGATTTAATCTTCAATAGAGCAAGTTTCTAGAATTTTCTTGAGAATTCTAGGATTACTTGCTATTTATGTACAATGGACAGCTAGTATGGCTTGTGGTGGATGGTTGAGATTTTATCAATGCTTGAAAGACTGCTCCAAGAGTGTTGGTGTGATCAAGGGTTGATCCAAGGTGAAAAGTTAATCAATGAGATCTTATGTAAAAATGGCAAGAATTCTATGCAATGATGACAAATTTGTGAAAAAGGAAGGAAACTTATGCATTTGTAGCGTGATGACGTAGCTAGATATATAACCTTTGATTCCGCAATTTTGGGGATTTTTTGGTTAGAAAAACATGGCAATATCTAGCCACAAGTCAAGAAAAAATTTTGGTAGGCAATCAAAGCAACCACCACCATTTGGTGGAGTAACAAACACATGTGGTCTCACAATCTGATTATTTGCAAAACAAGCCACCTAGTTAGCAACCTCATTAGCCTTCTCTATAGCAAGTCAAAAACTATACCTCCCATTCACACTCCCTTAGATCCCAAGCATGTTCAACCAAAGCCATATATGGCTAGGACTATAAGCATCCTTCCATGATCATGTGTAGCACCACTCGAGAGTCCCTTTCTATAATCAAACGATGAACTCCATATCTCCAAGCCAATTTTATGCCCAAGACACCCACCCAAAGTTTTGCAACAAGAACCATTCCACATTCAAGCTGCTAGGTGAAACCTACCAACCATTGCCCAAGCGAATCTTGTAGCACTCCACCACATGTAGCCCTCCTTCCACTACCAATGCTTGAGCCATTGGCATTCAATTTATACCAACCTTGTGGTAGAAAGCTCCAAGAGACAAGCCTTTTTGTGTTTGGAGCCAATTGGAATGCGTGTTGTTGGAGCAAAGCCCATGAAGCTTCGTTGATTGTAGCCATTCAAAAACTTTTGACATAATAGAGCTTCCACATGGTAGTCCTCCCCTATGAAGGTGATTCCATTTCTCTATAACCATAAGCACCAATAACCCAATCTAAAAATAAGAGGCCAATTGCAGATTTCTGGGCCTCCATAATGTCTGTTCAAGTTGCAACATATCCACTTATCCAAATCAAGTGAGTATCATGCAACAAATATTCCACAACTCTCTAGCCCATCCTCCTTATAAGAAGAACACCTTGGACAGCTAATTGAATCCACCATATGTCGCTTAACCCAACACTCATTAGTAGCCAAGGAAATATTCTAATCTTCTCAGGACCTTGCCATTGCCATACAGCTTGCTAACCCATATAGCTTGCCATTTACTATGAGTTATTTCCCAGTGCTGAAAATGAAAGTTGTACATCAGTTTAACTATAAAGGACCCATCTTGGGCTGTATTCCAAATCACCATATCCCCAAAATAATGTTAAGTTAGGGGATAAATGTTAGCAATATGCATTACCACTTGGCAAGGCAAAAGGTGATTAAAGATAACCCAATTCCCAAAAACGTTAATCTTTTGTATAATTTTGAACTTATTTGGTCTTTTACTATTTTAATGGCCTGATAGAATTAGGTGACTTAGGGGACAAGAACTTATTTTTGAAGCAAAACTTGAAATTAAATATAATTTTGAGTAAATGGCTGAAAGGAAAGAACTTGAGGGACCAAGGAGCCTTAGAGATTATGCCAAATCAGTGGTTGACAATGTTGACAATGTCCAATCTAGCAATTAGAATCCAACCATACAAGCAAACAATTTTCAAATCAAGCCCTTAATCATCCAAATTATCTAGACTTATGTGTAATTTAGGGGGCTCTGAATGGTGATCCTAACCTCTACTTGTCTAGTTTCTTTAAACCTTGTGATACTTTTAAATACAATGGGGTTAGTGAGGATACTATGTGATTGAGATTATTCCCTTTGTCTCTTAAGGATGAAGCAAAAAGTTGGCTACCCTTTATGCCTTTGGGGTCCGTCTCTACTTAGCAAAACCTAGCATAAAAATTCTTAGCTAAATTTTTTCCACTACCCAAAATAGCAACATTGACAAATGACATTACCTTTCACACAATTTGATCATGAAACATTGTACAAGGCTCGGAGACGTCAAAGTGTTGCTTAGGTAGCACCCACACCAAAGGCTACCCAAACGGTTTCAAGGCCAAACAATTTATTGGTCTTACTATGACAACCATAGATGCCACAAAACAATAGATGATGCTTACAACTATTAAAGGATATGTTATTACAACTATTAAAGGATATGTTATTAAACAACTACCAATGGAACAACAATGAGAGACCCATCTAGGAAAGTGGCAAGTGTGTATGAGTTAGATGCTATTTTAGCTCTTACAGCTAAGATGAAGGCTTTGAGAAAACAATTGGCCTAAGTGGGTGTGAATATTGTATAAGTCATGTGTTGTGAAATGTGTGGAGAAGACCACCCTAGTAAGTAGTGTTCTTTAAACCAAGAGATTGAGTTTTGCTTCCAATTTCAATAAATAGCAAAACAACCCATATTCTAATTTTTATGATTTGAGGTTGAGTAATTACCCTAGCTTTGGGTGGGTGAATAATAGTAATAATCAAGTTAAGCAACATAATAACCCTCCTGGTTTTGTGCAACCTTTAGAGAAAAAGTTTAACTTCGAGGATTTGTTGGTATAGTACATAGTAAAGAATGACTCAATCCTCCAAAAACAAGTTAGTTCCATTAGAAATATAGACGTGCGATTAGGATAATTGGCTTTGAATTCCAGGCAACATGGTACTTTTCCTATCAAAACTAAGGAAAACCTTAGAAGGGAAAATCATGAGGGTAAGACCTTAAATTTGAGAAGTGGTAAGGTGTTTGAAGAAGAGAGAGAGAAAAATAAGAGTGAAGAAAGGGGTTGTTAACATATTTTAGGAAAAAAACGATGAGCTTCTAAGGGGTAAGGGAAAAGAGAAACATGTGGTTTTTTAGCGTGAAAAAACAAGGAAAAGGGGAGAGTGAGAGAAAACAAAAAAGTGCCACGACAAATTTTTCTCCATCTCTTCCATTTCCATAAAGGTATGAAATAAACAAAATAGAGAGGCAATACTCCTAAATTTTTTGAGGTATTTAAGAAACTTCACATCAACATTAACCTATGCAAAATTCATGAAACAAATCTTATCTAGGAAAAGATGTTATTGAGGATTTTGAAATGGTTGCCCTCACAAAAGAGTGTAGTGCCATCTTACAACAAAAAGTTCCACTAAAGCTTAAGGACCTCCATAGTTTCACCATCCCTTGCACCATAGGAAGTTAGAAACCTTGGAAAGGCCTTGTGTGATATGGAAGCAAGTGTGAATCTTATGCCTTATTCTATTTTTAAGAGATTGGGTTTTAGAATGGCTAGGAGAACACCACCATTCTTCAATTAGCAAATAAGTCTTTAAAGTACCATAGGGGTGTGATTAAGAATGTGGTGGTCAAGGTTGATAAATTAATTGAATTAAGATATAGTAATCTATGGAAAGATTTTGGAGTCTATTGGATGTGCAAAATTGCAAAATGGCTACCTTAGCCTAATGGAGCCTAATACCTCATTAGTTGATGCAGAATTTAATAAAGAATAAGAGTGGCATGATAAGGGCATATTCTTTAGAATTAAGTGGGTGCCTAAGAGTTCTAAGGTGATTCAAACATAGAGAAGTAGCTAGAGTCTAATAGAAACTAGAATTGGACTGTCTTGCCTATTTTAGCTTAATACATTAAGAAGTGGACCTCCCCTTATTCAAGAACCCAAGATTGGCCCAAAATCCATTGTTCACTCTTAAGAAGGTTCCTAATCAAAAAGGGAGGGTTGCTAAGCATGATTTATGGGTTGGATGATTAGGTTAGGTCAACATCACAAAAGACCTTCTTAGAAGGCCTAATTTGCATTTTGTAGGATCTTTTTAATTTCTTGGGTTATTCTGTACCCAAAACCCTTTCAAGATTCACCAATCCAACCCAAGAAGATTTAAAGAAGGCAAATTAGGATAAAAACATAAAAGGGGTGTGGCACATGTAGAGGAGATAGAATTAGGAAAAGAGACAAAGAGTGCAGCGCACTTGATGAAGAATTTTGGTCTAACTATAGAACCTTGGGGACAAGAACATGATTAGCACTTGAATTCTTTGCTTAGGCATGTTCTTAAGTCTTATTATCATCCTAGTTGGATTCTACTTCTTTGATGTTTTGTTTGTAGATTTTAGTGATTAAAGGCATAGAACTTTCTAGAATCTACTACTCTTAGCCACTTTCTATTATCCAAAACCCAATAGCATCCAAAACTCATCTAACCCAATAGATCATTTCTAGTATGCAACCATAATGATAGTCAAATAAGTCAAACCAAAATTTGTTCTAGAAAGGAAAGTTAGAAAGCAACTTATAGAGAAGGGGAACATCTATAGCACATCCATTCTTGAAAGGGATTAGCTCTAGAAAGAGGGGTATAAAGAGAGGGGTAGCCACATAGTGACATTGATAGATAAGAACAAGTTCTTAATCTTCTAAAATACCCACAATCATATTTAAACAAGTTCTTAATCTTCTAAAATACCCACAATCATATTTAATGTGACCCACATGCATATAGATAGTTCCTAGCCAATTTCACATCTAAACAATAAACCCCATTATTTGATCAAGAATGCCAATTTGATTGCAACTTTTGAATACCAAAACATGTAGCACTTAATGGAAAATCCAATTAAATACCCAAATGAGTTCTAAAAGTTGTAAATATTTGTAGACATGATCCATGGATCCTAGTCTTGACGCCCGAACATTTATATTTGCAGTTCATTAAGGCCACTTTGCTCAACAATTTGACTTTGGAGACTGATTTTAGAATTGCTCTGTATTGAGGCCAAATCTAGGGACTTATCTTGAAAGATTTATTTTAATTAGAAAACAATCCCAATAATTCTAAAAAAAATTGTAAGGCATTCTAGGACCCCAAATAAACTCTTCATAATCTTTTCTTGTAAAAGTATCAATAGATTGTTCAAGAAAAATTAAAATAGTATCCAAAATGTTGGGCATCCAAATTTGGACATTCTAAGATGAAAAATTTACAACCATAGTAAACAAACTCAGTTTGTGAAATTTTTTTTCCAAAGATCAATAAGATACCCAAGATTACTCACAAAAGTTTTTAGTATATTTTGGACTCATTAAAACAACTAAATAAAATTAATGGTGGAACAAGTCAAAATTGGTCTTAGTATGCAGGGCAACAAAGATACAAAAATTAAATCACCTAGCAAATGGCTATAGATTAACTTGAAATTTTAATATGAACATTTTAAGATAAGGAGAAATATGCCCATAAAATTTCATAAAAAAAGGGAATTCATTTAGGTTTTTGAATGAGCTCAAATAGAAAGCTCAAAACCACATTAGCATTTCATCAAATAGCACATTAACTATTGCATTAACAACCAAAGCATTAAAGAGATCTTACATCATGCCAAGACATTCGCATAGCAAATCAAACTAAGAATTAACCACATTCAACCATAGAAAAATTGGAAAAAGAGAAGAGAGAAGAAGGATTACCTAGGTGCTGATTCTCTCTTCAAGCAAAATAAACCCAAAAATGACAAAAATCCCCAAAAATGAAGTGAAATTCAGCTCCTATAAGTAAAATCCTACACTCCACAAAGCAAATCTACCAATGAGAAGCCAATCCAAGCCAAAGAGAAATCCATAGAGGCACTAGAAGCCTAAAAGGGCAACAAAAACCAAGAGCCTTAAAAAAAAAGTGTCGTTACCAATGATCAAAACCAACAATGGAAGCACAATGATGGTATGAGGCACCAACAAGAGCGATTACAAGGTAATCCTAAGCTCAACTCAGAAGTTAAAAGCTTAGGTGAAAGAGGAGATGGAGAAGTGAGATGAAGCTTCTCAAGGCTAGAAAATTTTCTTCAAGGGACATCCATGTGGGTTTTTTATGGTTTTGAGAAGAAGGAGAAGATGGAGTGTATGGAGCAAATGGAGATTAGTTATCCTTGGGGAAAGTGAGAAAATTTGCAAGGGGCATTTGTTTCTTTGAAAACAAATGTAAGAGGGACTTTTCCCTTGTTTCACTGAATCCTCTTGGTGAATAGGGGTAGATTTTTCACTTGCTAGGTGAAAAAGGGTTGGACCAATGAAAGAATAGCATGTGGCCTAGGTAATGGAAAAAATGGGAGGAGGGAGAATAGAGAAAAGGGAGAAAAAAGATAAATGGAAGCTTGTGATTGTTGGGAAGGGAGTGAACTAGGGACCAAGTCAATTTGGGATTGGTTAGAAATAGGTAAAATGATAATAAGAAAAAGAATGGGTTTGGTAGAAGATGGAAGCCATGCCCCAATAGAAATTGTGACATTTTGCTCACACATATACTTCTTTTCATAAAATTATATGTTTCCATATGAAATAGAAAACTCTAATAGTTAAAATGAATAACAAGATGCCATGTAATTCTATTTAAACCAATGAGAATTTACATGCAAGTGAAAAACCCCAAATTTTCTCTCTCCGTGAAGAAGAGTTCTTTTCATTTTTATACATTTTATTTTTTTAAATTTTTATGTAAGCAAAGGAAATGTTAAAACAAGGTTAATGCTTAAAATTTCACTAGTTAGAGTTAGCTCAATTTGATGCTCATGTATAAGAACTATGCAATTAAGCATGTCTATATTGGAGTAGTTTAGGGATGGATGACCATTTGGAAATTTTTAACTGCTTTTTTGGTTTTTAGCCCCTTTTCTTGGGTTTTGGACAAATTTGAGTGTCTACATGCATCACCAAGGTCTTATTCATCAAAGTAACCCTCACTATCGCATCTATGGTTGTCCTAATACTCATCATAGTGTGGATACTTTCTAAGCAACTTTGTATCTTTCCCATGCCTCATACAATATTTCATGATCAAATTGTGTAAATAAGGTTATATCATCTCTCAATTTTGTAGTTTTGGTAGCTTGAAAGAATTTGGCTAAGAATTTTTGTTCTAAGTTGTCCCAAGTGGTGATGGATTCTAAAGGCAAAGAATGCAATCAACTTTTCACTCTATCTCTAAGAGAGAGGGAATAATCTAAATCTCACATCTTTCTCACTAACTCATGGTTAAAGTGTCATAAATTTCAATGAAACTAGACAAATGAAGGTTAAGAGCATCATTAATTGCACACATTTAAATCATTTGGATGATTGAAGACTTGATTTTACAATTGTTGGCTTGTATGGTGGCATTCTTAATGCTAGATTGTATATTGTCGACCACTAGTTTGGCATAATTTCTATGGTTTTAGGTCCCTCAAGTTTTCTCCTTTCAGCCATTGGTTCAAAATTAAGTTCAATTTAAAGTTCTTCTGTAAAATAGTTTTTTATGCTCCAAGTCTCCTAATTCTAGCAAAAAGTTTGCTCAATCTCAAAGGTAAACACTAAAAAAATAAAGCAATTAAAACAACAAATAACTTCTAAATATGACAAAAAAAAGTCTTCTAACCTAAGGTCATTAAGTCCAATTTCTCCCATTATTTTATGCCCTTTTTCTTACTCTTTCTAGTTCATTATGTTATTTATGTTAGCATAAAGCTCCATTTGATCACATATTCACTAAGCTAGTCTTTGTGATTATAGGTAAAAAATATAAATTTTTGGAGATTTCTTATCCTCTAAGTAAGAGATTACATGAGATACAAGAAAGACATTTCTTGAAGAGCAAACAAGAGAGTAACATGCAAAATTGGTAGACACAAATAAAGGAGATTTCTTGAGATGCAAGTAAATAATTTCTTGGGCCCAAGCAATTGGTTACTTGAAGGCTAAGTATGAGAGTTTGTGTACAATTTTACAAAGACAAAATGGGATTTCTGGGAGTTCAAGCTAAAGGTTTCTTAGAGCACAAGAAAGAGGTTGCTTGGAGAGCAAGTTACAACTAATCGACCCTTGAAATTAAGGTATTAATGTGTAAGCAATTTGTAGTCCAAAGTCATCCTAAGCCAATTCAATTAATGTGAACTTGTCGTAATTGGAAAACAACGAGTTGCTTTAAACTAAATGTACACAATTTAGGCTAAGAAGAGTTTTAAGGTTGTGTCAATATTAGGCTTAATCTGAATTGAAGGTCAAAACTTGGAAATCAAGCAATGAAATAAAATAGAATAGGAAGGTTTTCACATAAATTGGACAACAATTAGTATTTGGGCCATAACTTGCACCCTAGATCTTTAAATTTTGTGACTCTTGAACTGAAAGTAGGGTAAGAGATAGAGCTACAATGCATTAGCTGGCAGATGCATCAAGACAAAATCTTGCATCCAAGTCACAATTCAAATAGTTAAAAAAGGGAAATTTCCTTAGCTGCAAGGTTAGAACCCTTCTTAACCTAGTTAAGGTGATAAACCTTATAAATTGAAGGTTTCAACCAATATTGAAGAGCATTATGCCTCATGTATTGAGACCACACATAATTCACTTCACTTCAGCCAAGTTCAGGATTTGGGTAAGGAGCCAAATTAGAGATGAAATAAGTTTAGGAAGAAAATTCATCCCCTAGCCATGAAGTCCTTTCAATTTCTATCTCTTTATCATCTTCTTCTTCTTCTGGTCCACCTTCTTTTCCTTTTCATTATGTTTATTTTTATGATGGTTGTAACCAAGTGATTCCAAAAGTAATTATTTCCTTATACATGTGCTTCATGAGCTTGTTTGAATTAGAAAATTAGTTAAGTTTAAGAAATAATAAGTAATGCTTGAAAAAAGATTGTTTTATTCTAGGACCAATTGGATAAGTGAACATATGAATCTTAGGACATAAATATTTAAGTTTGTATACAATTTTTATAAAGTCTTGTTTTTCATGCATTGCGTAAATCTAGTTGATATAGGAATATATTAAATTGGTTGTTCAGTGATAGTCCAAACCAACTCAAGAATAAGGGGTTAGATACACTAGTGCATAAATTGATAATCCTAAGTAAATTGAATAAACCATGATTGGTAATTTTGTAACTAGGATTGCTAAGAAAGTTGTAAGGACCATAATCTCTTGAAATTCACAACACTTGTGCATGATCATCATCATTGTTGGTTGGTAATTTGTATATTTCCTACTTTTACGTCTTAGTTAATTTTTCTTTGCATGATAGTTGATGTCTTGTTTTAAATCAATTTTTCAAATAAAGTATAGTGCAAGATAATTTTAGTACTTAGTTCAGTAACAATTCCTTGTAAGTTCAGCATCTTAGAATTCTCATTTGCTATAGCTAGATCATGTATACTTGCATACAGGGTTAGTGTATCAGAAATTCAAAGATCAAGTGCAAAAACAAAATAAGATAAAATCCAACAAAAAAAAGAAGTTCTAAGCTAAAAACCCTCTGTTATTTAATGGAAGAGGAAGAAAGAAGATGGGATTATAGGTAAGAAAAATAGTGTTTATACAAATTAAATTGAATCAAAAGGCAAGATAGAAAAGAAATATCTTTGGGTATTTTTTCTAAATTTCCAACTGTGGGCCACATATGCTTAATTAGCCACTAAAACATCAATAAGATCTAAAAGATAGAAAAACCAAAATTAGCATGGTAAATTGAAAAGACATGCAAAGTTAACCAAAACCAAGTAAAGAAATTATTGTTTTTTAAGTAATAAGAACAAATGAAAAGAAAAAGAATTAACTAAACACTAGAAGAAAAATGGGCACCTTAAGGGAACATAAAATAGGAGTTAGAACAAAAATTAAAGCAACTAAGAAAAACTCAAATTAAAATAAAGGCAATTGGGTCAAACAAAACAATTCCCTAGCAACGACACCAAAAAACTTGATGGTGATTTTCTAATGCTAACTCTAACATGGAAGTATACATGGTCTTGATGTAGTGAAAAAGAATTCTAAGGTATCGAACCCATAATGATCGTTTCTAACCTAAGTACTGTTGACCCTAAAATTTTGGTTTGGAGTCGCCACTGACCTAAATTGTCTAAAGGTGAGATCGGACACCTAATTGAAAAATGGTCTATGTTTTAGAGATTGGGTTCAGGGATTTGTTACGTTTTAGGGAAGGTGTTAGCACCCTAAACGCCCTTTCGGTACCAAAAATGATCTAATTAATTTATCTTAATTAATTTATGTTGGTTTAAAAAGATTTTGAAAATAATTCCGGCCCATTTCGGATTGGGATTTAAAATAATTTTTGAGAAAAATTCTCTTCCTATTCTAGTTTGAGATTTTGAAAATAATTTTAAAAAAATCTCCTTCCTATTTCAGTCCAGGGTTTAAAAATAATTTTAAGAAAAATCTCGTTCCTATTCTAATCTAGGGTTTTAAAAATAATTTTATAAAAATTCCATCTCTATTCCAGATCAAAGTTTAAAAATAATTTTAAGAAAAATCTCCTTATTTAACTAGCTTGACTAAAAACTAGGATTAAGGTTTAAGAAAAGTGGCTTGCCTAGTGTGACTAAGTTAGAGCCAGAATCTTTAATACAAAACATACAAAATTTTTAGTATGTAAAAGTCATATGAAGATTCTATACAGAATGCAGAAACAAAACAACAAAATAGAAATAGAATTGCTAAAACTTATTTTGTGCTGAATTTATGAAACAAAATGCAAAATTATAGTTTAGAATTTGTGATAGACAAAAAGTGCAGAATGAAATAATGTACAGAATTTTCAAACAGAAAATAGTGCAGAATTTTTAGTTCAAGATGCAGTACAAAACTATTTAAATAGAATGCAAAACCGTGTAGAAATAGAAGCTTGAATCTTGAAAATAGTATAAAATAGATGTGTGCAAAAAATTAAAATACTATATGTAGAATTTAATCATACGCATGATTATGCAGAATTTAAGATGGAATCTATGCATGCTAATAGTGCAGAATATGCAGAATTTTGTTATGATTTTATTTGCATGTAGAGACCTACAGTAAATTAAGATAAAAGGGGTGAAAGAATGTAAAAATACATGCATGTCATGATTAATAAAAATGAAAGTTATGCAAACACTATAGCAAAAACAATCCTAGTCATATTAGGATTAAAGTATGAGATCTACATGATTAAAATTGAATAACATATATAAATCTAAAAGAAAAGGGGAAAGAGGCTTACCTTGAGTGTCTTCCTTTGTCCCAAGCAAAAGGAGAAGGAGATTAGAAAAAGGTGTATGCTTGTGATGTGAAGAGTGTGCAATAGACCTTTGAAAGAGTACAGAGGTGTCTTTTTTTTGGGTAAAAGTGCTGAAATTTTCTCCTTTTTTTGGCTTTCTCCTACGTGAACCTCCCTTTTTGTCTTGTAGGCTTTTTTCTTTTTTGCTCTTCTCCTCCTTTTTCTACGTGAAAGCCCTTCTTTTTGTATGTGAGAATGGGTTTTGGTAAAATTAGAATTCTTTTTGTAGTTAAATTCTTGTTTCCTAGTTTCACTTATATTTTATTTCTTTTTTATCTTTTCATTCTTTTATCTTTTAATCTTTTCATTTATCTTATCATATCTTAATTTTTGTCTTATTATCTTTATCATTTTTGTCCTAACTTTAGATATTCTTAATTATCTTTTATCCTTTTTTTCTTTTATCTTTGTTTTTTTATTTATCCTAATATCTTATCCTCTTATCATTTTATTTATCTCTTTTAATTTTGAATTTATCTTGCATTATTATTCTTTAATTTTAGTTATCTTATCTTTTATTTTTAGTTTTATTTTAAAATTTTATTTTTTTCTTATTTTCTTTTAGATTTATCTTCATTTTCTAATTTTCCTTGAATTTATCTTCATTTTCTGATTTTCCTTGAGTTTATCTTCATCTTTCTAAATTATCTTGGAATTATCTTTGATTTTTTTATTTTTCTATTTTTTTGAATTTATTTATTTTTTGAAATTTTCTTGGATTTATTTTCATTTTGGGTTTGGGCTTATTTAGTTTAGATTTTGGTTAGGTTTAATCTTATTTTATTTTCTTATTTTTAGTTTAAATTTAGGTTTATAATTTATGTTGAAGTTTTGAGAAGTGGGCCAGACAAAATTAGGTGTCTACAAGTACTAAGATTATTTTACCTTGCACTATATTTGAGAAACTGATTTAAAAGAAGAAATATATTAAATGTAAAGAAAAGTTGACTAATTAACATGCAAAACTAAGAAATATGCAAATTACTAGCAAACAATGATTGCATTCAACATATTTGGCATAATCAATCAAACAACTAATGCATTCAACTCCTTATTCCTTAAGTAATTAGAACTATCAAAGAACAACTAATTAAGTATATTTCTATATTAGGTAGAGTAAAATAATGCATGAAGAACAAGGCATTATAATGATTGCAAACAAACATAGACATTTCTACCTTAGGATTCATATGTTGCCTTATCCAATTGATTCTAAAATAAAACTATTTTTTAAAAGAATCATTCTATTTGTCCTTAAACTTATCTAATTTTCCAACTCAATTAAGTTTATAAAGCATAGGTATAAGGAAATAATCACTTAAGTAACATCATTAAACAATACTAACTGTTCATGCATAGGTTTATTGCAAGTCCCCTAAAAATTACTTAGTTACAAACCATTATTGAAATCAAAAGAACCAAATCAAAAAGAGACATAATAAAAACAAGAAGAATGAAGTAGTAGAAGAAGAAGAATAGATAGGAAACTAAAGAGAAACAAGGGGACTTCTTGGCTAAGGGATGTATTCTCTTCCAATAATTGATCTCCTCTCCAAATGGCTCCTTCTCCTCGAAAGTCATGAATAATGGTGCTCTTCCAATCTACTAAAGTTCAAAACTTGGTGGATGTGAAGTGAATTGTGTTTGGTCTCATTACATAAGGAGTGGTCCCTCTCGATAGCTATTGCAATCTTAAAGCTATAGAGTTTCTAACCCTAATTAGGTCAAGAAGGACATCCATCCATGCAGCCAAAGCAATTTCCTATCCTCAATAATTTAACTTGCAACTTGGATGCAAGATTTTGTCTTGATAAAATCTAAATAAGATATTATGGTCAACAAAGCCTCTTCGGTTTCTTTTAGTTCAAGAATCAACTAATTTATAGGCCTAAATAGGAAGTTATGCACAAAATACTAACTGCTGCCTAATCTGTGCAAGACACTTTCCTATCTTGAAAACTTTCCTATTTTATTTTCTTTCTTTACTTGATTTCCAAATTTTTAACTAGGCTTTGTATGGACACAGCCTAAAACCTTTATTAGCCCAAATTGAGTTCAAGTAATTTCAAACAACCCAATGCAATTTAATTGCCTCAAGTCCACTTAAATTGAATTTGTTTAGGTGTGACACTTTAAATTATGGACTACTTATGCCATAAATGCCCTAATTTCAAGGTTCCATTTTTAGTAACTTGCTCCACAAGATTTCTCTTTGTTGTGATCCAAGAAATTGTAACTTAAACTCCAAAAAATAAACTTTTTTTGGTAACATTTAGCACAATTTCTTCTTACTTAACCTTCAAGAAACCAATTAGTTAGGCTACAAGAAGTCAATTACTTGCATCCCAAGACATCTCCTCTCTTCGTTTTCTCTAATTTTGCACTTTGCTCTCATGCTTGCTCTTTAAGAAATTTTTATCCTATACCCCAAGTGATCACTTACTTGGTGGACAAAAAATCTTCAAAAATCTATGTTTTTACCTAAAATTTCCAATAGAGTAGCTGAGTGCAATATTTGATTAAATGGATCTTTATACTAATATAAATTTCACAATAAACCAAGAAAGACTAAGAAAAATGTTATAAAATAATGGAAGAAATTCAATTAACATATCTTCAATAGTGTTCAGAATTTATATTAACTTTCTGCTAAGTATCTAAGAAAGTATGATTCTATATAGTTGTTAACAACTTTTAATTGAAAAATTTATCCGAGGTAAGTTGTCTGGTAAACATCTCTTCCGTGATTAGATGAATATACATATATTATGTAATTGTTCATGTTCTATTTCCTTTGAGTTGTGATGTAGTGCAAGTATACATTATTAGTGTAATACTTGTAAGTATTCATAGGGTTCAAAATATAATTATTCTCATGGGGATTTGTTCACTACTTACTAACCCTAATTACTATTTAAGATTTATTTGGTGGAAATCATTGAAGTATTGGCAAATCTAAATATTAGGTAAAATAATAAAAAATAAGCAACTCAATAGTAAGCAGACAGGGAAAACTAATTAACTAAAACCTTAGAGTCATGTATTTCATCAATGAATCCACTTATGATTACTCCATTACCAAAAGTTGAAATAAGAACTATCCTTTTTTTAAGGTAAATTTTAATTAACTTGATTCTTGTTGTGAAATATGTCAATTGGATACTCTAGGATAACTAATTGCTTATTCCTAAGTCAGTTAGCCTAATTATTGAACATAACAACATTGTTCCCAAGCCCAATTAATGTTCAAAATTGCATTAAGATTAGGTGTCCATTGTGACTTTGTAAGGACTAAAGCAAGTTCCCTTGTTAGTAACTTGTGTTCTTTAACCAATTGAACCTAGAATTAGATAGTATTTTTCAAGATCCAACTAAATATTGCAATTTGTTAACTAATTGGCCAAATCAACTAAGGCTTTTAGTAAAACATAGCCAAAAACAACAATTGAGCAATCAAAATTAGATTCAAATAATTTTCATTAAAGAATCCATACAATGCCCTTAGAAAAAAGTATTTAGTTACTACATAAATCAATAAAGAAATCCATAAACTAACTATAAATAACAAGAAAAGAAGAAATCAAATGCAAAATTTGGGGTGTAAATCATGGCTATAGGAATTCAATGGCATCAATCTCCAAGCAAGAAGAATCCCCAGCTTTAGATTTGCTCTAGCTCATAAAACATGAGATCTCCCCTAATTTGGCCAAAATTTCCCTCTTTTCTTCACATATCCTACCTCTTTCAAGAGTCACACCTCCATTGAAATCCCTAATGGCATGAGGACTTGATTTGCCTCTTCATGGTGCTAGCTTGGCCCAATTAGATGAATTTTTAATTTCTAATATGATTTTGGATGGTTCTTGCTTTAATGAATCAATCTTGGATCAAGTGTGGGTTAATCATGGGCTATAACATGCTTTCTTGAACATTCAAGTGGAATATTACCCTTTTTATGCCCTAGCTCAGAGGCAAGCCCAATGGCTAGCTTACACAATCTTCTTGCACCTAATCTTGGGCCCATTCATACCTTCTTAGGTTGATTTATCATGCTAGGGTAAGTCTTGGACCATAACTTATCAAATAACTCATTTGAGCCCAATCTCTACAGCTTGGATGAATACACCATAGGGAAGTGAGATCCATACTCGAATTTTGACTTCTTGGATGCTAAATAGGCTCATCACAAGCTTCTTAGTAGCCTACTATTGATTCTCCTCTGGTTCTTGACTGCTACATGTGAGAAAAGGCCTAATTCAGCCACAAAGTGGTGATAGGCTAAGATGATGAGAAAGATAGAGATTTCCATGAATCTTGCTCCTTTGGGCTAGATATTCCCCCTTAAGTAATTGGGAGACACCTCATCACAAGTTAAGAGAATGTAACTAACTTAATTGGCTTACCTATAACTTGCAAACAACACTACTTAGGTATTTTCAATCTTTTTCCAAGCTTAGAATAATTAAAGCATACCTTAGCTCCAACTATGGCTCTACTAATCCAATTGTAGCTTCAATCCAAGAAACTAAGCCAATTCTTGCTAAATAGAAAGATTACAACTTGAAAGACTTAATTCTTTTTTACTTCGCATCTAACTTGTGGCTGAGAGCTTACTACCTTCCAGAACTCTAAATGGGGCCCATTAGTACTTTGCTGGAATGCTGAATGAGTCTACTTTAAACCCTAACTAGAATCACTCATTTTGGAGCTCTGTAGAGAGAGAATAGTTGGCTAGTTCACTAGTTGGTCAGAATCTGGCAAGTTGCATCAGATTGCTCATCATGTGAGGTTTCAAATGGGAAAAGAATCACTGGAATTGGAGTTTTGTAGATCTGAAAGTCTTGGCTGGATCATTAACTGCTCCAAAAGATTAAAATTGCTCTTTTTCTTCAAAATACACTCATTTCAAGCTTTTTCCATTGCTAACACACCTAAAATATAAAGAAAACATGCAAGTGTGAGATATCTTGACGCAAAAACACTTAAACAAGCAATAATAGACTAAAAGACCATAAAAACACTTAGTTCAGGACATGTAAAACAACGCCAAATTCAAGACTATCAAGTTGTTTGAAACATATATGCATGAATGAATGTTGATTTTACTTGTCAGCTAGTTTTACTAGTCAGCCACTTTGTAAGTCAATGAACTTTTACATTTTTGGCTTTTTCTTGATGAATTATGTCTTATTGCTTGGGAAATTGTATGGTTATATTCAATGTTAAATCGTACAATGCTAAAATGAGGCCATCTTGGAGGATACAGTTTATGATACAAATTAGGTGACTAGTGGTGCACAGATGAAATAAGCAGAAGAATTCATAGGTTTCATGTTGATAAGTTGGGACCTTAATAGATGGCAATGCCCCACTTCAATTCCTATTGGACAAGTAGACATCGCAAAAGTGCTCCTCCTATCTTCACTTTGCCCCACCTAGTTAATCCATGTTCAAACGTCTGTTTACTATATTATATCATATTTGCTGTGTATTATCATCTGCGATTCGTATAATTTGTGTATTGATTCACTTTCCATCAAATGGAAAGATTATCCCTGGTCATTCCAAACCAATGAATTGGCATTTCCATTGGGATGTTCATGTTATAGTTTATCCTAAGGGTTGGTCGCTTCACAAAAACGTAGATGCAATCACTCTCATCAAGTAATTCTCCAACAATACCATTGTGAGCAAGTCATAGGTATGATCTACTTGTTTTTGTAACTCAACATGTTCAATCTTATAATTGTCAAATGAAGAGTGCTTATCGCTTTTTAATGTTAGCAGGAAATTTGTCGCTTTCTAGAAAGCCATATTCATAAAAGCATCTCTTCAATTTTTTGTGTCCTCAACACTTATAATTGATATGCAGTTTAGTTGGTTTATGTTTTATAATTAGATAGTGTTTTGTTTTTTGATATGCCATATTAATCTGATATGTAGGAAGGATGATCGAGAAGCATGTGTTGAAATGTTATGTATCTCTCTTTTCAGAATACTAACTGTAACAAATATGCTGAAAATGAAGTTATATCTCTCTCTTTTTCCCTTTTCCTATTATGCTGAAGATGAAGGAGCATTTCTGGTAACCCTTTCATAGTACTCGAAAATGTCTTGAGATAACTGAAGTTTGTAAGGCTGCAACTCATGTCTTGAAATTTCTCAAGGTGAGATTTGGATACTTCTTGCTTGATTAATAATTTAATTATGTTGCTAACTTATCAAGGTTATTTCCAGATTCACAATACCTATTTGAACTCTCTTCCCATTTATTATCTTGAGTTTGACTATAGATGTTTTCCTTTATAGTTGTACAAGAACCTATCTACTGGCTGAAAGACTCTTTAGTTTGGAAACCAGAGCCCATTGATGAAGAAACATGTCGTAAACAAGCATAATGGGTCTAAAGTTGTTTGCCCAGGGCAAAATTCTCAAGGTTCATTCTTTCTTTGTTCTCTCAAAATTTTGTTGGAACTACATGCCTTACTGGTGTGTGATATTTATTGGTTTCATGAAGAAATTGAAAGGCAAATTTGAGCTATAAATTGAGATGCATAGAAGTATGATACTTGCTCAAAGCTCCTAACCTGACTCAAGTACACTTATTGTCAAGTTCTGTGTTGATTTTCAATTTGAAGTTTGTGTAAATTCGAATAATTAAATGTGTAGAATGTTAAGCTCCCTAACTTCAAAAAGCTTGGGGGAATATGATATTGCTGTGTGTGATTAATATAACAAAGGATCTTGATTTATTCATTCTTCGAAAATCTTATTGGCTTAAGTTGGCACTTCAGATGCATTTATCGTACTGGGTTACTTATTTCCCCCTTCTCTAGGTTTTGTTTTGTTGAATTTTAACTGTGGCTATTATTTTTGTCACAACTGTTCGAATTTTTGAGGTCGTTATTTGTCAATATGTATTAGTAAGATTTTCAGGTTTTGTTGATGACTAGAATAATTTATTTCATCAGAGCAGAATATCTTTGTTGAAATAATATGGATATTTTGTTGGATTTAAAAGTAAAGTAGAATAAGAAATAGATATAAAATTAAAAAATAAAATTAATAAAAATAAAACTTATAAAATATATTTTAATACAAATTAAAAAATAAATAATTAATTATAAAAAATATTTAAAACAAAATATAATCTTAGGAGATTTTATTTCTTAAAAATTTAAAAATTAATAAAGTTATACATTTAAGACTAATACGTTTCTTTATATATTTTTAAAAATGTTATCCAATATTTTAAAGATTAAAAACTTAAATACACATCCAACAAACGGAGCTGAAATTGCCTTTTTCCTACTTGATTATGCAAAAAAAGGAGCTCGAGTACTTATACACAAGAACTGTCCGGACACGTGGGAGACAATAACTCGCACACGCCATTCTCTGGGACCTCCGTCGTCAAAACCTATCACCGTCGCATCTGTTGTCTCTCATGATCACTCTCGCCCCCAATTACTAACCCTAATCCTAACACTAACTGAATCTTCTCATGAAATTCGGTCTCCAAAATTGTCGGGTTTCCCTTTCACTCACACCCAGACCTTCTCTTATGAATCCTTCGATTCTCTGACCCTAGAAAAAAATTCTTTCCTTTTCCAATTTCCATGGAGGGCTCTGCAGAAGATCCCGGAGGCCCGGAGTCATGGGAGGTCGTCGATTTGGACGATTCCATGAGCCGCTTGATGCTATCCTCCAGCAAGGTCTCCAAGCGGCGGGAACTACCTGATGCTTCTGCTTCAGCAGTATCTGCGTCCGCGACTTCATCGTCGTGTTCGTCAAGTTCTTCCTGGCCCCCTTCTGCCAGTGGGGAGAAAATTTCCGAGGATATAATTGACCAGGTTGATCAGTTCCTTCGCGAAGCTCTTCAGAACCCGCGCGAACGGCTCTCAAGTAGGTTCTTAATTTATATTCGCTTGAGAAATATCATACTGTTATATTTATCTTGTACCCTGTATGCAATCACCAAGAAAGGTATATGCGCTCAGATTTTAACTGAGTAGCTATGGTGGAGGTTATGATCGTAGCTGTTGTTAATATGATTTTATGGTCTAGCTTTTGTCTGTTGCTTGTTGGCTAACTGAGATTGTGCTGTTATCTTAGTTGAGACTTGTGTAGCTTTCTTTTCAAAGTTGAATACTTTTTAATTTAGGTATGACTTCCCTTGTTCAATCCGGACTTAAAAAGTTTATTGCTTAGTCAAAACCTGCTTTGTGAATGCATTGTTCTGTATGTTTTTATTTCAGACCTAATGATGTTTTATACTCTCGAAATAATATGTTTGGCTAAACTGATGAAGGTTACTAATTCAATTTGTTTAGTTTTGCGGATGGAGCAAGATGTTGAAAAGTTTATTCATGATCCTAATCAACAGCAATTGGAATTTCAGCAACTGCCAACTTCCTATTTGCGGTTGGCTGCCCACCGAGTGGCTCAGTATTACTCTCTGCCGTCAATGGTTTTACTGGATAATAGTTTAGCAGACGGTTCTGGTTCCAGAATTATTGTCCACAAGACATCTGAATGTCGGCTTCCTCTTGTTCGCCTTGCAGACCTTCCTGTAAAATTACCTTCAGAAGACAGTTCTTTTATGAAGTTTGCAATTAAGCAAAGGCCACAGAAGGGGATGCAGGTTGTTAGCAATTCAAATCCAAACTCAGTTAAGACTGGTAACTCTAAAAGTGTGGAGGAAAGAAAAGAGGAATATAACAGGGCTCGTGCGAGGATCTTTAATTCAAGCAATAATGGTGGTAGTGTAGGTGGAAGGCCAGAATGTGATTCAAGGCAACAGGATAATTCTCTGCATGGTTCCATAGGGGTTTTTGAGTTGGAAGACAAATCTACTAATGAACCTGATGTCAGTTCGGGAAGGGGTCTAGTTGAGTCTTCAACAAATAGTAGTAGGGCTAGAAGTAGGACAGATAAGGAGCCTGTTAGTAGGTACAGACAAGGTAATATGGTGGCTATTTTCCGGGATCGTGAAGTTGACCGCAATGATCCTGATTATGACCGGAGCTATGAGAGGTATGTGTACCTCCTGCCTGTCCTCTTTCTTTTCTTATATAGTGCCCATTTGGTTATAGGCTTTCTCCTACAAAAGCTCAAAAGCGTTTTTGGTATAAATTCATTGTAGAAAAGTTTAAAAAAATTTCAGAATAAAATTAAAATCAACTTTCTAAAGTTTTCTTTGCAAGAAAAATGCACTTTTTTTTCCAAATTAATAAAGCCTATCCAAACCATTACTTGTTTGTTTGCTGGCATGGATGATTATGGCTCGGTTTGAAAACTTCCTTTTCATGTTTTTTCATTTTCTAAAATATTTTCCTAAAATATAAATGAAAATAGTTTTTTAAAATAAAACATAAATAAAATCTGTTTGGGTGAGTTTTTTTTTTTTTTTATTTAAAAACTTGCTCTGAAATAGGGTGCTCAGTTTATTTATTTAGTTTTGTTTACCAACTCTTTTTGTATTCTGGCATCCATGGCTACAGATCTAGCCTCAAAAGTGGGTGTCTAAATGGCCAAAAACTGTTTAATTCTGCTGTGGTCCACACAGCTACTACAGTCACATCTGTGGTTACCAACACAACAAACTTCCATGCTTACATGGGATTGTAAACATGCTGCACATGTTTTTCTAATAAGCTATGCAGGTTTTTCTATTAAGGTGCGCATGTTTCTCACATTGCAAATAAGCTTTGCAGGTTTTTCTAATAAGCTGAACATGTTTTTTGCACCACAATTTAAATCTTGTCTCGTACACATATAAATTTGTTTATTCAATTAAGAATTCTAAGAAGGGATGTGTCAATACCATGAGAAATCATGACCCAATTGTTCTTACAAATATTCAGAGATCAGTTAATGCAATTGTCTAACTTTACAGTCCTTTATCAATGAAATTTCTTTTGCAACTAACCAAAAAAAAAAAAAAAAAAAGAAGTAAGGAAGCTTCACATAGGAGAGAAAGGTGTGAGGGAGATGAATTGGGGCATTGAGGATTTGAAGCAAGATAGGTGGCTGCAATACGCCTTATTTATCAAGATCCCTTAATGAAAGTGGCATTGTTTGAGTTATTTAGAAGATGCCACTGGTCAGTGATTTAAGGAACAAAATACGGAAAATATGTTAGAGTTGTTTCTGTTTGTTGATTCAAAAAATTCTAAAAACACATTTAAAAAATGGTTTTCAAAACTAAAATTGAAAACATTAAATGTGTTTTCTTTTACATTTTGTTTGCATAAAAACAAAAAACTGTTTTTGAAAACAGATTTGTCGAGGCCCTATGTTCCTCTCAACAAAGTAAAGGATTTGGACTCTCTGAAGTAACTATGATGGTGTTGCCTTAAGGTCATGTATAACGTCTTGAGTTTTGATCTATGGGTTCCAGACATCTGTATGCACACTGTCTATGTAGTCTTTAGTACTAGTCATCCAGTCACATTTCTTGTTGAGTACATATTTCTGTGTCTGAATTACAACATACCCAATTTAATATCACTTTCCATACTCTATTTAATGGTTTATCAACACATTTGGACATGTATTGGCCATATCTTGGATTTCTCCCGTGCACATGGTTTCTGAATATTTAGCACTTTTGGCATATCTAACATATGATGGATAAAATTTGATTGTCTCTTGTTTGACATTTTTATATTTACATTTATTTTGATGCTACTTGTTTTGGGGTTTGCTTCTCATGCATTTTATTGTCTGTATCCGTGCCTGTTTGTTGGTGAAGTGTAGAAGTATGGTTTACTTTTATGGTGTATTTGAGCTTCTTCTGAGTTCATTTTCTTTGGACGAGTAAAATTGATTCTAATACTCAGTTGGAGGAAAAGGTTTTTACAAACAGATGATGGAAAATCCACGAAGTTTAAAATGTCTGCTTGTTGACAGTTCATTAATAAAATAATTGTGGAATAAATAAAAACTAAAGAAATTACTATGGAGTGAAAAAATGAAAATACAGTTCTGAATGTTGGCTATTGTTTCTATGAACTACTGTTTTTGGTGGAGCTTGAGGGTATTAAAATATTTTCCATCTTAAATTTAAAATTTAGATAGAAAAGGTTATTGAGATGTGGGTGGAAGACTGAAAGGTAGTTCAGTAATTGTAAATATATTAATGAAATGAGCTGGAAATTAGATTATAGTACTCAGTATGAACGTAGAAAATACATTTAGTATAATGGAGGATTATGAATTGTGGAAAATTTGGCTAAACTATCGAATAGTTGCATAAAATTTTGACGGTCAAGCAACACATACAATTTATTCAAACTATGGTCATTTGACCGCTAGACCCAAAAAAGTGATCGGTATTACTAGATAGAGCTGTCATTTGAAACTTCAATTTAAAGTACCCTTCTGCTGGAAAGAAAAATAATTCAAGAATTTCATTGATCAGTGATACTACATGTACACATTTAACTACTTCTGTGAAAAATTGGAAGAAGATCCTTTGAAGTGAGTGATGCTCTTTCGAGAGTAATGTGTAGGTGAAATATTGTTGATGAGAAAGTTAAATGGTTTAGATCTTTATAAAGTTCAAGCAAGTGTATAATAAGTCATGCATTTTAGATAATACAGTCCTTTGATTTTCTCATTCATGATCACCGATGTGCAACACCTTACACTTTAAGGGAGCCAAGTATATATGGTAGGTTGTATAACAAAATCTGAATCCAAAAGTTCTCCTTGGTTATTAAACTTTTAAAAAACATGCCTCCATCAAAGCCAAATTTGCACGTCTAAACTCCAAAATCTTAAGACTTTTCTTGAGGACTTGGAAACTGCTAAATTGGTAGTTAGTGCTTTATTTAAAATCATTTCTTTCATGATTTGCATGTCAGATATGTGCAAAGATTTGATCCTGGATTTGGGTTCAATGGAGGATCATACACCTTGCAACCTATGTATATGCCAGTATTGAATTACCACACCGAGTTTCCACAGCTTGGATCAACCCATGGACCTCAGCTTTCTACTGAACACCAATCACAATCACTTCCTCAGCATCTGCCTGGCCCGTGGGCTGCATCATCAACACTTGCTGGTATTGGATATGGACATCCAGAGACCATGATGTCACCATTGATTCCTAATCAAGTTGGTGCTTGCTCCTTATCAACCATGTATTTGCATTCTTCTCAATATCCCTGTCAGCACCCTGGAATGCCTTTTACCCATCATGAACATGTTCACCAACCCTTTTCTCAGGTACCACAGCCTCCACTGTTTCCAATGTGTGACTGGTTAATTTCTACAGAATGTTCAGTAAAGGTCTAGAGTGCTGTGTGTTAATGGCTGTGCCTGTCTCACTGAAATTGCCTTAATTACTTCATATAAACTAAAAGTAAGCAATGCTAAGCAAGATCTTTTGGCATAAGTTTATTACATAAACCTCTACTTTTGACAGAATAAGGACAAAAGAACTATGCTGTCTAAATATCATGCTTCACTTTTTAATTTCCTACACTATATGTACTATATTAGCCTTCTAACAATTATGGCCTTTTTAATATTCGAGAATGTCACTGTTAGATATGGGTGTGTGCGTGCGTGGGTATTTGGTGAAGAATTGTTACATGATTTTACGTGCCAGATTTTATGGATTAAAAACTAAGGTCTAAACTTGGAGATAAGCAAGAAAGGAACCTAAAAGCTTTGTTTAGGAGGCTGAGAATTTATGGTCTGATGGTGATGGGAAGAAAGGATTTTTAATTTTACTAGTTATTGTCTTCATTTTTATTGCCCCTTTGTCCTTGTCTAGTTCAGATATATTTGATAGATATAGTGTAATGTTCGTTCATGAAATCTATGGAAATTTCTGTATTGTGTAAATACATTATTGCTCCTAACAGTGTAAAATAGGTTCAATTGAATATGGTGGTGATAAATTTCTGTTAATGTGGTGCTGTAAATTGTGCATATACACCTTGTTTAAGTCATGCCTGCTACATATAGTAATTTTGGTATCTTTGTCCAGTCCAAAATGTGGGCTGTTACATTAAGGTGTATGCCTATTCATTTGAGTGTTATTATTAGTGATGATAGTCTGGTTTGATGTACATGGTTGTTTCTTGTTGGGTTGGAAAATCTAATCGTATTTTTCAATCCTGTGATATGGGCTCCCAATCGTGCATTGTGCTTGCAATGAAGCCCAGTGCCATAAAACCTGGATTACATTGCGAGATTCATTTTGTGCCACCGTTTTGTTGCAATACTTGAGAAAGCCTTGGTTACATGTAATTAATGGAAACTTATTTGGGACAACAGTTCATGAGGACTTGCTGCATCTGCCAGCTATCTCATGCTCTAAGCTCTCTATCGCTTTGTCTCTGCCCCTCATGGTCTAATCCTCGGTGATTCCAACTCAACCTAACTGCCTGGATACTCACCCTATTCTTTGTTTTTCCAATCTCTCCTCTTATTTGCTTGGCACCATACATGCTGTGTAAGCTCCTTTTTTCTGTTCTTAATATATCAACTACTCTGTTTGAGTTATTATTACTGGTAGTCACCTTATGGATGTGCTGAGGGAGTCACTTTGAATTCAGTTTCAAGTTGTGACTAAAACTTAAAACTCTTGAACTTATGTTTTAATTATATATTAGTTATATTTTTATGTTTAATTTAATATCATGTGTGCTATGCTTCAATATTGACCATTGCAATGCAGTTTGTAATGTGCCACGTTGCCATGAGTCCCATGCTCATTAGTGGTTGAGTATTTTAGAATGTATGTATCTTTTGGACTTGTCAATGACGGTGTATCCCTATCCATAGGTGATTACATCCTATAACCACAATTAAGAAGAAAATGCTGTGCTCAATATGATAATCTATGGATGATGAAATGCATTTGACATTTCATTTTCATTTAATCTTCCGTTTTTCTCTTTCATTGGCCCCTAACTGTTCTCATCTGACCTATATAGTTTCATTTGCAGTCTCATCAACAATCTCCTGATGCAAGTTTTGGATTGGCCCGGCCCTGGTGAGGGGCATGGGCCATGCCTGCACCCAATCAGCCAGAGATTTTTTATGTAAGATAGATGCTGGAGTGCAACATCTCTAGATTTTCATTCAGCTGGCTGGAGGGTGGGCATATAGGCCGACTTTGACTGGAATGGACTTGTGTATTTTATAACCACCAGATTAATCTATTTCTCCATTCCTCCATTCTTGGTTTTGCTAGCATGCTTCTTGCATCTTACATTATTGATGTCCCATTCTGAGCATTCTTTTGTGTTAGGAGCTTTTAAAGCTCATATATTGCTGGTGATGATGATGAACAAAATGAGCTGAGGACCTTTTCAGAGCGGAAGAAGTAGGAGCTCGACTTGGAAGAAGGTATGCCATTCATTACCTATACTCTGGCTTTCTAGTAGCTTTGATTGAGTAAATAGATTGCTATTTATGTTATAAGTTAGTTATTTTATGTTTTAAATATTTTAAAGATGAAGAAAGCGGAATTATTATTACTATAAGCTCTTTTTTTTTTTCTTCTTTATATCTTTTTAAAAATTTTTGTTGATTTGGATCTCATTACTAGGAGCTAATGTGGTCTAACTTACTCGTTTTGCATAGCTTATTTCAAGCAATAGTACATGCAAGCGAAATGAAGTTTGATTGTTTTAGTGTAGGAGTGGATAATTTATAACCAATTTTTAATTAATTTAACTAAATGGGTCTCTAACAGTAAAAATCACTGACCATCCTCACCCTCAATTTCCCCCCCCCCCCCCTCTTTTTTTTCTTTAAAGAAATTTTTGAAGGAATGAGTTATTAATGGACGCTTATGTCTACAGCTCCTTTAGAGCTCAAGGCGTCGAACCGACAAAGTAGAAGAGCTTGGCAAGGCAAATGCCTCTGGGTTACTGGAGCTGTTAATTCTTATTCAACTGGAATTGTTTGAGTTCTAGTCAGCGGTGGTTATACATTTTGTATAGTCTGCTGAATAATCCTAAACGACATGTACAATATATGATAAATTTCTACGGATCTGAGGTCGTATACCAGACTCACTTTCTACCATGATATTTTGAATACACCTATAACTATAGAATTTTGTCTCTACAGTAATTGCCTATTTGATGTATAGCTGATCTGCCGTCCTGGTATTGTACTTTCCTGAAAAGTTGTTAGACGCCATTTAACTTTTTGCAGAAGCATTTCCTAAGAAGGTAGTTGTTCCTCATTGGGTCCGGCAGTATGTGTCTCAAGCTGGGTTCTTTTGTACTAAACCGATCAGATACAAGTGCTAACGGAAATTTAAGGTACTGGACATGATAAAGTATGCAAATTTTATCCTTTAATATGATCAAGGGTTGAGTAGTCATATTGAGTTGTTGACATGGCATATTGCTTATCGAGCCGTTATTTTACTTTTACCGTCCTATAACCAAACGCATAGGGACATAATGAATAATGCTTTACTGTTTATTTTGTCTCTGTGCAGGTGCATGGTACACTCAAATATGTAGAACGGTCATTTTCCTTACTTATCACTTTTCATTAAACAACATTTTTATATTAAAATATAATAGCATAATCTTTAAATTATAAATTTTATAATCTTTAAATATTAAATTTTAAATAAATTATAAAATTTTAAATTTTTTAATTTTAAATTCTAAAATTTTGACAGTGAAACTTAAACTTTAATTCTATTTTTAGATATTTTAATTTTAAATTATAAATTATGAATCGTAAATTTTAAAATTTTAAAATTTAATATTTTATATTATACAAAATAATAATGTCGTGTCATAAAAGTATCACACCATATTTAATGATATGTCATAAATTATGTGTAATCTTAGTCTTTAATTATTTTAAAAAATAAAATTAATATACTTTATCATTAAAATACTTTAGAGGAACTTAATTCCTGAATTGTATTTGGGTGTTACGCTGGGTTGTTTGTAGTATACTAATCAGGTGCAAGTGCCTACCTAAATCTGAGTATTTCACCTCATCATTGCTGTAGTAATGTTTGATCATCAAAACGGCCAAATTCGGTAGTTCAGTTGCATTGCTAATGGGTGGAAAGGTTGGGATCTTAGGTGGTGTTGAATTTTGTTCCTATATATCAGTTGTTTGGACAGTCGAAAGTAAAATCATGAGAGCCATCACAACTTGCACCTGAATGCAACTAGGCATTTGTGTGGTTTGTCATCGTATTAACTATATTCTTGGCAAAAGAGAAAGCATTTTGAAGCCTTGAATTCAACCTCACTATTTCGGAGGTATAGGAATCAATCGATATTTAAAGGTAGGTTGGTCTTTTTTTAGTGAAACTCAGGATATTTCTTAATTGGTAGTTAGAGAAAATTCTTTTCAAAATGAAGAGATTGCCAAGACAAGTATGGTTTTTTCCAATAATTTTTTTTTTTATTTATATAGTTTGAATTAAACTTAGTACAACATGTTTAAGAAACCTGATTATCTGTCAACTGTATTGAGCCTTATTGATAAAGGTAAGTTGGTCTTTAATTTAATTCCTATGTACCCATAAATAGAAACAAAAATGGACTCGAGTAAATTTGATTGTGAACATGCGCAATGAGAGATACGTCAAAACACATTGTAGGTGTTCATCAATGCTGAACAAAAATATGTATAAGAACGAACAAAGCACTCATACATGGGAGGCAATTTTAGTCAATTGAAAAATTATCAAATAAATTTTAAAACCCACTCATTATGTTTATGAAATATATATTTTTAATTAAGTTTTATATATGCACTAAAAAATTTATTTGATAGACATAAATGAAACTATTTTAACTGAAAATTATTAAATTAAATATATTTAAAATAGATTCGTTTGTGTTTAGGGAAGGTCAAGAGTTGGAGGTTGATTACGATTAAAATATATTACGATTATTATAGTACAGATTGAGGTGTCAATCCCACAAAGAAAATCAACCTTAACAAACAAGTTAGTAGGTAAAATAATATAACAAGTAACATTCATTTTGATGAAATTTGATTAAGAAAACCAATATGCATACAATTTAAGGGAGAAATCAATGACGAAAGAATAAGACATTGAGAATCACTAATATGTTTCGTAGATCTATTTCTTATTTTGATTCCATGAAAACTTGAATGTAAATTTCACATTCCAAACAAACAATTGGAATATGTGTGTATGTAAATCATAAGAAAAAAAATTTTATTTGTTACGAACAAACTCTTTATCAATTTAAAACATGTAAAGTTATTGTATAGGTAATCCAAAATCAACAATAGATCAATTCAACAATATTGCAGTAACAAATAAACCTATTAGACAATTCTACTGGAATCCATTGTATCTAAACAGTAATAACATAAAATGAGCATGACTAAATTTATGCGATTAAAAAATATAGTCGCAGGACTATGGAAACTACAGATGATATATAGCTTGTATGTATAAAAGTTTACAAACATTATGGCTCTCCTAGTAGAATCAAAATCAAGAAATAGAACTACTACACATAAACGTTCATCTCTAACCTTGTAAGAATTGAAGCCTAGCTTGTAGTTCATTCTCACAAATTCTAACAAGGAAGTACGAGAAGAGGATTGCAAGATCAATGAATAAGAGGTGTGTTATCCTCTAACTAGCTAGCCAATGCTTTAATTTATAACAGAGGAAAGCCCTTGAATTTCTATATTTGCCCCAAATTTGCTTTGATCCTTTCTTGAAATTTCTCTAATCATAATCTTCCTTTTAATTTTGCAAATTATGCTGCTAGACAGGGCTTGGTCTAGAAGCAAGATAAAATCCCTTGATCTTCTCTAATTTATAGGCTGAAAACGCATTTAAAAAAAAATATTCAGACATGCTCTTTATTAATCCATATAAAACATGCATTTTATGCACTAACTACAAACCCCCAACTAGCTCATTGCTAGGCCCTTAACAATTTCAAAATCAAGAGAACGCAACATGTTCACTCATTCAAAAGGCTATTTTTAAGATAAATAAATGAATCAGACATTGATCAAAAGATATGTATCTTAATTGTTTAGGATTTCCACCACTCTTACAACAACCAATGCTGAGTTTCCAATTTCTCCTTTCTTTTATTTTTCCGTTTTTTATATGTATGCTAGCTTTTCGAAGTGTCTCTACTACTTCAAATACTCAACATGTTCTCCCACTTCCAAAAAAATTCCATATTTTAGTGGCCAATATTCACTGAAAATATACAAAATCGCTTGTAAAATCCATTTCTAATGAATTTTCTAACAGATTTAAATTGACCAGTACAAGTATCATTAATAATATTTTGCAATCGATATCATTTGTCGATAATATTGGCAGTAAATGGCTGTTGTAAAATATAAAAAGGTAAATGGTAAATTAATGAATTTATCTCAACGACTCATTTTTACTGATTAGGGTAATTGATTGTACTGGCAGATATATCTCCTGATAAAATAAATAAAATATTTATTTATTGATGAATTTATTAATCAGTGGCCATATCGTTCGAAAAAAATAAAAAATTAATAGTTATTGGTGGATTAAGACTGCTGAAAATTATGAATCATATTTTGTTTTTCAAATTATGTTATATATTTAATTTCTTTTTATCAAGTGTTATGGCTGTTGATTATGTTTTGAGCATGTAATAACTTTTTTGAGGGATTTAAATTTGCAAAAAAAAATAAATTTATTTATTTATTTTAATCATAATTATGTTATAAAATGCTAATAAAATTATAAAACTAAATATCAAATTGAAAAATAATTATTTAAAATTTAAAATTAAAATAAATATTTTAATAACAATATTAGAAAATTAAAATAATGTCAAACGAATATGACCAAGAAAAAAATAAATTCTACATTTAGCTATAACCATCATTGAAGGCAAAACGGAGATCTTGGTGATTTGGCGACTAGTCTGGTGTCTCTAGGAGGTGGACGGAGGCTATAGCACTAAACTCTAATAACAAGTAAGTCTGGGCAACAACAAGCTACGCCATAACTTAGACTTCATCATGGACTGCAATTGAAATAGATGTGCCTCTAGCTCTGCGTTATTGGCTTACTACTTGACCTATAGTTGGTTGATGCACTTGTTGAACTCCTTGGTCATCTCCTTAATTTGCTCCCTTAAATAAGTCGTAACAATCAGATCAATCTTGACAGAAGAGGTAGCCAACTAAGAGGCAGTACTAGACACAAATGCAGCTCTACTCCTACAACAATCGGATCAATCTTGGTGGAAGAGGTAGCAAATTCTTTATATGCATTAGAAGAAGCAGGATATGACTTAGATTGATGAGTGCTCCCGATGGACTTATGTGAGTTCTTTAATTATGTTAATTTCTTTAACATTATTATTAGTTTGATTATTTTGATAATTAAAATTAAGTTAATTTTGTACTTTTTTTCTTGCAAGATAAATTTGTGATTGAGGTTTAGTGATTGTCTTAGATGTCATAACAATTTCCAAAGTGTCCTGGGGAGAGTTCCAACATGTCCACCCACCCCAATCAACCAAGAAGACCTATGGAGAGAGGTGATTGGTGGCACCTATAAGGGCTGAGTTTACGAGATAGGTGCACAGGATGCTAGGAGTAAAGCCGCATTTAAGTCTAGTGCTACATTGCTATCATTGTGCAAGGGGGTAGGTTCTAGACTCCTAAGATTTGGTCTCCAAATTGCCCTAAAGGATAAACTTAAGTGAAGGTGTTCAGGTGCCTATATGAAGACCAAAGGTCTCACAAAGGATGATCTTACTTTATGCCCTCATTAGCCTAAAGGTTCCTAAGAGCTCAAGTATAAAGCTCAAGGGTCATGACTTCCCACTTTTCTCAGGTGCATTATGATGTGAGTGTATGTGCATGTGGAGAATAAGCCATCCACTCACTCACTCACAACCTACAAAATAATTAGCCAATCACTAGTCCACAAATATAGTAGATAATATTGTGGAAAAATAAGTTGTTTGGCCTTAATTTAGCAGCATAATCCAAGCATTATTTAAGAATGTAAATACAAAATGCAAAGCTAGAAATCCCAAAACACACTCCAAAATGCAAAATTAGAAGCTTAGAAGACAAATGAACTAGACAATCAATCAAAACATTGAAATAGAAAACAAAATATAGCAAACACCTACTCATGAGGCCTAACCCTCAAATCTCCTAAATGGAGTCACAAAGCTGTCAACACATGACACGAAGCAACAATCATGAATGATAAAAAAAAAAAGAAAGAAGGCATTCAGAAGTGTGTTGTTTAGAGAAAGAAATAAATATAGAGTTGCCACCGACTTAGATCGAAATGGTGAAGTTAGACACTAGAGAGTATGGTTTGCATTATAGAAAAAAATAGATTCAAGGGTTGATTGTGTATAGGGAAGATATTAACATTCCTACAATACCTTTTTGGTATCATATTAGTGTTTGTTGCTTTTAATTTCAAAAAACTATGCTTTGTGTATTGTCACAAAAAATAAATTTATTTTTTTTTATTTTAATGTCTCACTGCTAATTTTGCATGTGATCAAGTGTAATTTAGGATTATTATCACTAATGAGTGGTGTTTAGCCATTATCATAGAAAAGATTAATTTAATGTTTGGTTTGTCCAAAGTTTACACCAAAAACAATTACTTAGCTTAACCAAAGCTTGTTGAAAAATATGATATATAGCTTGATTAGGTTTGAAAACATTTGCCTAGTTTGGCTAAGGCTTTTGAAAAATATGGATATATCTTTTTAAATGCATTAATGGAACCATGCCATTGACTGATTAAGCTCATGATGTAATTTCTCTTAGGATAGTTAGATAGTAGCTAGTTGATTGACAATCCCCTTTATCTATCGTAAAAAAGAATTTAGATTTAAAAGAAGAAATAAAAAAATGATGATAAACGATACAAATAGAATTAAGAGTAGTGAATAATACAAGATACAAATAGAATTTATGTATGTGAATAGTGCAGAACACAAATAGAATTAAGAGTGGTGAATAGTATGAGATATAAATGGAATTTGTGTATGTGAATAGTGTGAGACACAAATAGAATTTATGTATGTGAATAATATAGGACACAAATGAAATTTGTCTATGTGAATAGTGCTGGACATAAAAGAAATTAAGAGTAGTGAATAATACAAGACACAAAAAAATTTATATACAAGAATAGTGCAAGACATAAATGAAATTAAGAGTAGTAAATAGTGCGAATACAAATGAAATTTGTATATATGAGTAATGCAAGACACAAATAGAATTTATGTATACATGAATAGTACAAAATTATTTTTTTAAATAATAATAACAAAGATGAGACAAACATGAGCTTAATCAAGCAAAATTGTGCTCTACCACAATGATCTAATTTAGCCATTATAATTTATATAAATGCTAACAAAATTTTTATAAGTTTTATTAAATATAACAAATATATTTTATTTTTATTCAAAAACTGGATTGTATCTTAGTTAATTATTTTTACTAACTAAAATGTTTAGTATTAGATTTTAACCAAAAAACCACATTTATATATGTAGGTTTAAAATATGTGTGATTATAAGCAAAAAAATTTTATCATAAGTAAAAGCTATCTTGAAATAAGTTCATAAGGTGTAAGATTGTAAATTATACATACCTCGTGTTCTATTTTGCTTGATGAAGACTCTAATTCTTTGACCACATTTGCAATTCTAGTTGGCATTTTTCCATATGATGACTTAAAGTCTTTGTGGGAAGGATTTAAGCTAAATTAAACAATATTGGTCAAACATGAAAAATTGTTTGAAGGAGCATAGAAATTAAGTTGTCGTATTGAATATTCTTGTTCTCCCCACTATTCAACAAGTCGTTCTCCTATAAACCCTGGGGATATGACAATCAGAGGGTGAGACACTTGGCACCTATTTTTTCATTGTCATTTACTTATTCTCTGCCTTAGCTTTAACTTATGAACAATATTTTAAGGTAGACTTCGTAAAAGTATGAGAATTTGATTGTCTCATACATATTGCTACAAATTGAAAAATTAGAAATTCAAAAGTGGTTATGTCTAAAAATTGTGGGAAGAGCAAAAAGAAAATTATCATCTTAAATCTTCTCCTCAATTTCAAAAAAGTCTTTCACCAGCACTTCTACTGATGACAAAAATTGCACCTGTGACGTCAATCACCAATAGCGTGAGGGAATAGTAATAAATTCAGATTTTAGAATTTCATTTTATCTTTGGTGGTGCCTTCTTTCATGGTGCGTATGAGCTGGGAGCAATTTTCACAATTCTTTTTCTCAACTTTGCTTCATGTTCTGTTGTTTTTGTCCTGACTGATTCATCGCAATGTTGTTGTGCGAAGTCAAAGTCTCGAAGAGGCTATTAAAAGCCATTCACTTGTTTTTTTGTCATTTTTTCCTTCAGCTTAACGTAATTAATATTCTGATGTGGATTTAGTAATGTACAGTGCCATGCTTTTGGTGTTAAGCATTAGCATATAGTCAAAGACTGGTGATAGCATCACATATAAAGGAAACTTTTGACGATGGAAGATTTATGGTTTATTTTTTGAAGATTTTAAGGTTTTAAGGTTTAAAGTTTAAGAATTTAGAATTTTTGGAGTTGGGGTGGAGTATTATGATTTTTGATGTTTCATATTAAGGAATTATGGGCTTTATATTTAGAGTTTTAGGATTTTATATGTAAGTTTTAGGGGTTTGGAATTTTAGGGTTTTGAAATGTTAAGTATAAATTTTTTAGTTTTGTGTTTTAAGTATTAGATTTTAGGAGTTATGATTAGTTTATAAATACATTCTTTTTAAGTTATTTGCAAGTATATATTTTTTATATATAGAATGTGAGAATTTATTTAAGAAATTTTAACACCAAATCAAAAAATGTAATATGTAAATAATCATATACAAAACATATGACTGTTAATGGCATGTAAATGAATTGAGTGGTTTTACATTTTTCTAATAGTTGAAAGGATATGTTTTCTAAATTTTATAATTAAAAGGATATACTTGTAATTAATTCATAATTACATGAGCATGTTTGATATTTTTTTTTAAATTTAAAGAGAGTAGTAATAATTGTAGAATTTGTATGGAAATTGTTTGCAATATGAACTACTTCAAAAAACTAAGTGAGGCCGAGTGAATTATTTTAGAGGAGATATTTTGACGAGAATGAGAAAATATCTGTTTATTTAAATAAAATGACTCAAGTATTTATATATGTGCGTGTTGTTTTTTTCTCGGTTTGTAAAATATATGTTTATGTTGTTTAATTAATTCAAATGCATAAATTCAAATATAGATTCAAATACAATGTACAAAAATTTGCAAATCTTAAAGTAGGCTTCAAATATGTATTTATTTATATTGTTTACTTAAAATATTGAATTATTTATTGCGTGAAATATCCTTTTTGAGATCATATAATATAATATTGTGTATAAAATGATTTTGTTGTTGTCATGGATTTTATACTTTAATAGTATAATAACACTTATTGTCTAAAGGTTTTGAATTGAATTTTTTTACTTTCATTTTTATTAATATATCTCCGTCCAAATTTGTTATAGCTGTAAAAAAGCCTTGCACAGGTTTTTTCATTGTTTTTTTTTTTTTTAAATACTATTCTTTCTTGAATTCTATGTCTTAATCTTTAAAAGATACAACCATATATAATACTACCCTAATTCTAATTCCAACAGAATCATAATTGGAGCCTTTTTTTTTTTTTTTGTTGGTAAATAAACGGAGCCTTATTTGCTTTACAATTCTTTCACTCTTCTGTTCTGCTGAGTCAAACCCTTGGCCTTACAATTAGATGTAAGACACCATAACCAATAAGGCACAAGGGAAACCAGCTACAATCTTTTACTTTAGGACCTTGAGAGAAATTGCCTAACAAGTTTCTTGTTCCTTCTATTTTGATACATGTATTATTGTTCTTTATTATCATTACTATTGCTGGTGTGACATAATATTTTATTGGCCCTGGAGAAGGTTAGGTATCAACATTGGCCCAATTTAGTAGTCTCATTTTTAATACCATGTTTTAAGGTGTGAATCCTATTTTATTTTAATTTTGTATTTATCTCTTTTACTATATAATCTGTCTTTTGCAAAGAAAGGCAAAAAGTTTGCATCCTATAAAATTATGATTCTTGACTGCATGCAGGCCCAAAAAAATAGTGATTGACCTTAATTTAATTGGAGTAGAGACTAGTAGGACATTTTTGGTCTAGGCAGAAAAAGGAGCCAATCAGCTTACGCCTTGATTGAATCATTCATATGTTGCTGTCGGAAGTAAAGGTCTTCGTGAGGTTGTTAAAATCCATTCACACATTTTTTATTGTCTTTTCCTTTGGCTTAACGTAAATAATATTATGAAGTAGACTTTTGTAAAGCAAAGTGCTGTGCTTCTTGGAATTATAATTTAGCAATCTTAAAATGGGCTTTATAATGTGCTCTTACACTTTTATTATATTAAAACAACAACATATGTATGGAATTGATAAGGTTAAAATAAAATATTATCTGTGTTACAACGAAAAATTACTCTAAGAAATTACTTCAACAATATATATATATATATATATATATTTATATAGCTTTTCCAAGATTATATAACATAATATTATGTATAAAATCAATTTGTTGCTTCAAAAATGAAAATAAGAGTGGTATGTGCAAGGAGCTCATCAGAAATAAAAATTTATGAAGGAGAGAAAAAACAGTGAGAATATGCATGTTGTATACATAATTTATTTATACATATATTATTGCCCCTTAAAAAGGGCAAATATTGGTCAAATACTAAAGTGTGGGAAGGGGCAAAAAAAGTTTTCATCTTAAATCTTGCACTCCTTAATTTCACAAAAGTCTTCCATCGGCAGTTCAACTGATGACAATAACGAGGTGAGGACTCCAGACCCATCAGTGCTACATTCTTGCCGTAGTTTGGAAGTTGTCAATGTGGACAATGGCCCATAACCTAAGACTAATTCAAAACCATTCTCGGCCTCTCATGGAACTATCACTGAGATAAGGATTGGAGCAATTTTTCTTTGGGTATTGCTTCTTCCACACGACGTATGAGGTGTGAGCAATGTTCACATTCTTTGTTCCACTTGAATTATGTTATTTTCTGCTGTTCTCATCTTGATTGATTCATCCAAATATGTTGCTGTCTGAGTCAAGGTCTTCGAGAGCCCACTCATTCAATTTAACCTTCAAGGACAGTGTGTAGCCCCAATCCATCAGATGAAGACGCCAGTTCTATGACCCCTTCTGCAATTCTAGCTGGCAATTTGCCATACGCTAACTTTGACTGAATATATATATATATATATATATATATATATATATATATATATATATATATATATATATAGATACTTTCGTCCAAGTTTCTTATAGGCTGTAAAAAAGCCATGCATATTTTTTCGTTGTCTTTTCTTTTGGAAATTACTTATACTCTGCCTTAACGTTTGAACAATTTTTTGAGATAAACTTCATAAAAATATCAGATTTTAGATGTCTCAAACGTATTGGTATAAACTTAAAAAGTAGAAAATCAAAAGTGGCTGCATCTTCGTAGTTTGACCTATAGTATTGCTAATGAAACACAGCTATGCATATACAAGGAAAGTTGACTAACATACAACACATAACACATAACACATAACAAGCTTACTATAGTTAGGTGAAACAATAAAACATTATTGGATTTAATATCTACTATCATAATAAAATAAACTTTAAAAAAACTAATATAATCTCAAATATACGCAAAGCTTAGTTAAATAAGTTATTATTGCAAATATTCAGTCAATATTCATATAAACTTTAAAATCTAATACTACGTCACATTTGAGTTAGTGAAATTGAGATAGAATACAATTTTTGAGTGAAAATAATATATTATTTTGATATAACTCTTGTGAATATTTCATTAGCATATGTATAGATTCTATTAGATTATTGAAGTGTAGTGTAACTTTTGAATGAAAATAACGTGAAGTATCATATTAGAATACTTCATGAAAAGTGGATAATTTACTTTATATAATTTTACTTGATGTGTTTGAATTTATAGTAGTGGGCTAATGTAAGTGCTAAAAATTACTTTATCTTAGAATATTTCATGAAAAGAGTGCTTGTTTAATTCTAGAATCTCTCAGGGAAACACTCATATATGGCTCTCAAGAATCTCTAGAATGAATTTGAAATTGCCTGATGAAGACTCTAATTCTTTGACCACTTCTACAATTCTAGTTGGCATTTTGCCATATGCTAACTTAGAGTCTTTGTGGGAAGGATTTCAGACTAAATTAATTCCTTATTGGACAATATTTGTCAAAAATGAAAAATTGTTCGAAGGGGCATAGAAATTAAGTTGTCATATTGAATATTCTTGTTCTTCCTACTATTCAACAAGTCATTGTCCTATCATTGTCTTTTACTTGGTACTTGTTTTCTCAATGTCTTTTACTTATTCTCTGCCTTAGCCTTAACTTATGAACAATATTCTAAGGTAGACTTCGTAAATGTATGAGAATTTGAATGTGTCATGCATATTGGTACAAATTAACAAATTAGAAATTCAAAAGTGGCTACATACTGTTTATGGACACCTTTGAGTTGATTAACACATAGCACATAACATAGTTGATTTTAATCAACTAAAAGTGAAGTGAAAATCTATAAAAGGCAATGCAATGTATGTAGAAGGCAAACTCAAAAGTTCAGTTATATAAAAGTGCTTTCCAATGAGAGATCTTTTCAAACTATGGCTTTTCTTCATGTCCTTATGCTCAATAAGATTGAGCATCAAAGGGTTTGTGTTAACTGGCCACTGTCTTAGCCATCAACAAACTTTGTTGCTCCAATTGAAGGAAAGCCTTATATTCAACACTGAAAAGTCCAGAAAATTAGCTAACTGGAATTATAGTGTTGATTGCTGCCAATGGAATGGGGTGACATGCAACAAGGGACACATTATAGCTCTTGATCTCAGTGAGGAATTTATCTTTGGAGGACTGGATAATACTAGCAGTCTCTTCAGCTTGCAATACTTGAAGAATTTCAGTTTGGCTTATAATGATTTCCATTCTGTGATTCCTTTAGAGTTTCATAATCTGAAGCATTTGACTTATCTAAATTTGTCAAATGCTGGCTTTGAGGGGCAAATTCCATTTGCCATTTCTCATCTCACAAGGTTGCAAGTTCTTGACATGTCTACCTCATTCACCTCAAGTTATACTCTAAAACTTGAGAATCCAAATATGGCAACTTTGTTTGGAAACCTTACCGAAATCACAGAACTATACTTGGATGGTGTAAGGGTATTTGCCAAGGGAGAGGAGTGGTGCCATGCTTTATCTTCATTGCAGAATTTACGAGTATTAAGCATGTCATTCTGTGGTCTCTCTGGACCAATTGATTCTTTGCTTGCAAAACTTCTATCACTCTCTATAATTCGATTGAAGCAAAACAATATTTCAAGCCTAGTTCCAGATCTGTTTACAAATTTCTCAAACTTAGCCATCCTACAACTCAGTAGTTGCAACTTAAGTGGAGTGTTTCCAAGCAATATCTTCCATATGCAAGCACTCCAGGTCCTTGACATATCAAATAATCCAGATCTTGAAGGCAGCTTACCCAGTTTCCATCATCATCAACTTCTCCACACCTTGAACCTTAGCAACACAAAATTCTCTGGACAGGTACCAGATTCTATTCACAATTTGATGAAATTGTCCACACTAGATCTGTCAAAGTGCCGATTCAATGGAACACTTCTAGGTTCAATGTCAAGACTCATCCAAATTGTTCATTTGGACTTGTCATTCAATAATTTCACTGGTCTTCTTCCATCTTTCAATATGTCTAAAAACCTCACGCATTTGTCCCTCCACAAGAATGATTTGAGAGGTGATATTGCATTTGCTCATTTGGAGGGACTTACAAATCTGAACATCATTGATTTATCAAATAATTCCCTCAATGGGACTATCCCTTCATTTCTTTTTACACTCCCATCTTTGAGGGAACTATTGCTTTCCAATAATCAATTGGATGGTCAGTTGGATGAATTTCCAAAGTTGCCATTCTTTGTCTTAGAGATTGTTGATTTGAGTGCCAATACATTAGAAGGTCCAATTCCTGATTCCATTTTTCATCTTAGAAGACTTGCCACTCTAGACCTTGCTTTAAACAAGTTGAATGGCACAATGCATCTAAATATGATTGGGAGGTTGCCAAATTTATCTACACTGGACCTTTCACACAATAACTTATTAGTTAATGCAAGTTATGATGATCAGAAATTCTTTCCTAATATGAGCACTCTAATGTTGGCTTCATGCAAGTTGATAGAGTTCCCTGGGTTTTTGAGAAACCAATACAATTTATTCAACCTAGACCTATCTAGTAACCATATTCAAGGAACAACACCTGGTTGGATTTCACAACATCATTTTCTAAATTACCTCAATCTTTCTAATAACTACTTGACGGGTTTTGAAGCATCCTTTCAGAATCTTAACTTTCTCATTGTTCTTGACCTTCATTCCAACCAATTTCAAGGTCCCATTCCCTTCTTTCCAAACTATGCCATTGTATTAAACTATGCAAACAATAGATTCAACTCTACCCTCCCACTTAATATTGGTAAGGTCATCCCTTACATTTTTTTTCTATCTCTCTCAAATAATAATTTACATGGAAAAGTCCATGAGTCCTTTTGTGATGCTTTAGAACTTCGATTCCTTGATCTTTCCAATAATAGCTTCAATGGCAACATTCCTGAGTGTTTGCCAAAGAGTAGTTTTCTTAGGGTGCTAAAGCTTGGAGGAAACAAACTCACTAGCCAAATTCCTAACTCAATTTCAAATTCATGTTCTTTAAGATTCCTAGATCTTAGTGGAAATCTCTTGGGCGGTACCATTCCAAAATTTCTTTCCAATTGCCAAAAATTAGAGATCTTAAATCTTGGAAACAACATGCTAGTTGATGGATTTCCATGCTTCTTAAAGAACATATCTACCCTTCGAGTTTTGATATTGAGGTCAAATAGTTTGTATGGGCCAATTGGATGTTCAAACAACATTGTTGATTGGGAGATGCTCGAATTTATTGATCTTTCCTCTAATAATTTTGTTGGTAAACTCCCTGGTTCACTCTTAAATACTTGGAAGGCAATGATACTAGCTATAGATGAAGTTGGTACGAAGGCTAGTAAATATGGTAACTCTAACATGTTTGAGGTGTTTGATCCTGTGAGTTTTAAGGATATGATACTAGTTATCAACAAAAGTCTTGGAATGAACTTGGATAAAATCATGGGAATCATACCTCGCTCTTTGGTTGATTATTTATTCTCTAAAGTATTTTATGAGGATATGTACAGTGATCCAGTTTCATTCACAGCAATCAACAAAGGTCGACAATTGAAGTTAGCTAAAATGCAGATGGCCTTCATTTCTATAGATGTCTCATCCAATTATTTTGAAGGGCCAATACCAAAAGAGCTTATGAATCTCTAAGGATTGAATACTCTTAACTTGTCACATAATGCTTTCTTAGGTCATATTCCATCATCGATAGGAAATTTGACACATCTTGAGTCCCTAGACTTGTCAAACAACTCTTTGAATGGAGAAATTCCCATAGAGCTTGCAAGTTTATCATTTCTTGAAGTACTGAATCTCTCATTTAATCATTTAGTGGGGGAGATCCCAATAGGAACTCAAATTCAATCGTTTGATGTATCTTCCTTTGAAGGCAATGGAGGATTATGTGGACCTCCATTGACCGAAATCTGCGGTGATGATGGAGTACATGGTATTTCACCTTCAACATTTAAAACACCTCATTCAAAAAGTGGGAACTCAATTGATTGGAATTTCTTGAGTGCTGAATTAGGATTTACCTTTGGTCTTGGAGCCATTATATTTCCCCTTATCTTTTGGAAGCAATGGAGAGTGAGGTATAGCATACTTGCAGATGAGATACTTTGCTGGATCTTCCCTCAGTTGGATTTTGTTTATGAACACCATGGAGGGCAGAATTACCGAACTTTAAGGTGGAGGCCTCATTAATTCAGGTTAGAGCTGTTCACTCTTTTGTCTTTTTCTTATGGTTGGGTGGGTGTTTTTGGTTTTCTTGTGTGTCAAAATAATAAAGACACTGTCTATAGAAGTGGATGGGCACACTGTCAATATGTGGGATAAGTTGATTGTATCTTTAACTATGTTTTCTTGTATGTGGTTGTGCAGATTATGTAACACGTTGATTAAGAGTAGAATCATTCTAATTTTTTATTTTCTGTCTTTGCATAACGTCCATTGTTTTGGCCCTTACTCCAACCTTCAAACTCTGTACTATTATATAAGTGACAATACATTACACTAGTAAATGCTAATTCCCTTGTCTACGTTATTTTTATCCATAAAGTGTTGACATTGTGGAAAACCTTGCACACATAATTCCAAATGGGACAAGTAACAAGTTTGGTATTTCGGGTCAAAGGAAAGAACAAGTTTGGGTATTTTGTATTTGTCTATTTTATTCAAATCACAAGGCTATCATTGGCATAATATTCTTGGGCATTAATGACTTTTTCTTATTGAAGTAATAAAATTTTCCTGCTTGTGAAAATTAGGCAATAACTAGAAAAAAATTATTTCCCAAAAATAAAGAGTTTTGCTTTTCTCATTTAAAATAATTTATTGTTTGGGTCTCTATGGAGCATTCTCTATCCGACAGGAGAAAATTAATATTCTTGAGGTGTTAAGAGCGTCAAACTAGATAAATTTCTCCTAAAAAAGTTTTTTCCATTTATAAGGCCTAGGTCAAATCCAGCACAGCTTGCTTAAGGTGTTCAAGCGTCTATTATTTGGACCAATTCACATTGGTTAATTTATAAAATTTTCATGCATAATATATAGAAATTAATTTCTATTTGTTATTGTTGAAAACATAAATAATGGGTAGTCTCTAATTCTTATACATGAGAATTTCATAAAATAATATTTTAAGTAAATTAAACTATCTTTTCCAAAAATATGTGGGACTATTAATACTTGTAAGTTTGTATAGAAATTGCTTGTATAATCAACTATTTAAAAAATTAAGTTGAACTGATATCATATAGTTCTAAAAAGATATTTTGATGCTTAAATAAAGGATTTGCAACAGTGACTATAGCAGTGCAGTAATACTAAACCTGGAGGGCTAGGACTGTAATTTAATTTAGTGGTTTTTCTTTTTTGCTATATGTACAATAAAAAATTTAAAAAAGAAATACTTTTTCCCACAGTAGAATAAAATATTCCCTCTTGTATAAATAAAATGTTTTGCCTGCAAATGATTAACGATACATGAACGATACTGGTTAAATACTGAAAATTTGTAGGTAGGGGCAAAAAAAAAGTTTTCATCTTAAATCTTCTCCTCCTTAATTTCATAGAATTCTTTCCACTGACCCTTCAAAGAAAAGCCTGATGAACATTTAATATAATATTGAAAAAAATTTTCTCATTAAATACAATTTTATAATTGTTAAAATAAGACTTTAAATTAAAATATAACAAAAGACATATTGAGCATTTCCCCAACCCTGGCAAGTCTCTCAAGAACACCCGGCCATATCCATTAGGAGGGCTTAAAAATTTCTGAGAATAAATTTTATGGATCAACTAATTTATATGAGACTAAATATTTGAAATAGAAAAATCATATGAGAATAAATATTTAAAGATAGAGAAACTATTATGAAATTGAGTTTTAGGTAAAGAAAAAGAAATAGAAAAATCATATGAGAATAAATATTTAATAATTTTCTCATTTTTTAAATGTTTGTATAATATAATTTATGCTATTTCAACAACTATTTTTTGGAATAGCTATTCTTAGTAGATTTTTATAAAATTATCCAATATTATGAAGTGTTAAATTTATTGGATCATAGAGTAAAGTCTCATAATTCAGAAACTCAATAAATTTAATATTCTAAATTGTTTTAATTTCTATTCCCAAGATTTGTGATATGTAAAAGTGAACTTATGAAAATTTATAGAATTCACAAACAAGTTTGAAGGAGAAGAACAGAAAAATAAAAAAATAAAAAAACCTCAAAAGAAAATGAGTCATTGGACAATAGAAAAGTTAATCTATTTGGAAATATAGTGAAAGAAACCCTCTGAATCGTTTAAACATGACATTATAAATATTAGGTTAAAATATATGAAACTTCCTTACACTTATCTAAACATGAAATTATAAATATTGAAATTCTTTTGCACTTTCACTTTGTTCTAAAAAATTGTACACTTTTAATTATAATAATAAACACTAACACTTTAAAATTATAGCAATTTATACCTTCTATAAAAAAATCATCCAAATTTTAATGGAGTGCAAAATTTTTTGTTGAAAATTGAAACTCATTCCATGGAAACCCTCCCTCATAGGACAAAACTATATATATTGATTTTCAAAAATAGTTTCCTTAAAGGATATAAATACCCAAATTATGCAATTACAGATAAAATTTTATAAACAAAAAACTTTATTTGATTGCAATTTTAGTAATCGATTACATAAAATTTTATTTTCTTAACAAAAATAGATGAGAGAGGTTCTAGTTTTTTATAATGAGCCGTTTGTTGTGTTAACATTCAAATAATTCTTTAATAGAGAGGGTAAATTGCTATAATTTTAAAGTGTAGTATAATTATTGTTGCAATTAAAAGTTTAAGGTCTTTTGGCAAAATGGATGAAAGTAAAAGAGAGTTTCATATTTTATCCTAAATAATAATAATAATAAATAATAATAATAAGAATAATACTAATAGTAACAATAATAATAAAAAATGATAATAATACTATTACTAATAATAATACTGATAATAATATAATTATAAAACAGTAACAACAACAATAATAATAGACATTATAACAATTAATTCAAAATTTAATACAGGAAAAATAATACACAAAGTTTCATCTCAAATAATTTATAATTTAATGTGCTTCAATTTTTTGTATATAAAATTTGAAAAATTCTTCTCTTTATAGTTTTAAAGAATTTGGAGCAAGTATATTATATTAGATGTTTCACTAAAGATATGTTTTGGAAATAAAATAATTGATCCAAACCAAATAATCTTTTAAACATGTAATATCATTTATAAAATTTTAAAATCTTAAAATTGTTGAAATTTGATTATAATATTGATATTTCAAAATTTAAGGTCCTTTATTGGTCAATATATTGATTTCTTAGATTTAACTAATGGATTTCTATATGAAATTAAAAGCAGAAACGCATTTTCATTTTCATTTTCATTTGAAGATTTGTTATGGTACGATTGAATTTTGAATTCATTTTTGAACAACAATCATCTCACAATCATTATTGTACCAACTAAGAATGTTATAGAAACATAAAAACAGCTTAAATTCTCTTTCTTCATATTGTTATATAAATTTTAAAGCATTTTAGAAACAAGACAAGATTAATGGGATAATTATAATTACAATAAAGATTAACAAAAGAACCAAACTAAACTAAGATTTTGTTGACAGAAGCTAGAATTAAATTTTTCCAATTTGATTTGGATGTGTACAAAATAAAACATTTTGAAAATCAAACATTTTAAAATGAGATCTCGAAGGCATCTCTAGCCATTGAAGAATTTAAATAATTTAACAATATAAATTTTATAAAGTAAAAATTATATAAAAATTAAAATATCTAATTATAGAGGAACTATTGTGGTAATAGGTTTTATGTAAGAAAAAAGAAAGCACAAATAGGTTGGGAAATGGAATAGATGCTTTCTTTTATACTTCTCCTCTAACTCATCTTTCCTTTCTTCTCCAATAATTTTCTTATTTTTTTATATATTTCTATAATATAATTTATGCCATTTCGACAACTGTGTGTTCAGAAAAGGTATTCCTAGTAGATTTTTATAAAACTATTTTGAAAGGTATTATGAGATGTTAAATTTATTAGATCATAGAATTAAGCCACTATTAAAAACTAATCGGTTATAGATGGATTTTTACAATCCCTTGATAATTCTAACACAATATTTCGAGCTGATAGGCATGAAAAACTGTACGTTGGATTTGCCAAGAGATTGATCTTTTAGTAAAATTACCAATAAATTTACCAACAATAATCTGACATTCAAATTAGCTCAAAAGAGTGGAATCCTTTTTGACAGAATTACTGAAGGATAAATCCCTCAATAAATCCATCAGACAGGTAAAAGTGCACTTCTTCTCAATTTTTGTAAAAAAGGTTTAAAAAAATTGACAAATCATTAGATCTAATTGTAATAAAAAAAATTTTATTACTCTCAAGGTCTTGTAGTGCAAGACAAAATAATCATGATTTCACTGATGGATCCTAAGCATCCATCAGTAAACAATCAGAATGATATGACCATTAGCATGGAATTTGTAGTATTCCTTGCTGATTATTGATGGATTCTAGAATCTGTTGATAATCTAGTCACATCAACATGATTGATGTCATCTAGTCAACTTTTTGTAGTTCTTTTGCATAGGGTTACTAACAAATCCTTAGGATCCATTAGTAATCTACACAACAACTTAAACTTTTGTGAAAATTTTGAATGTTATTAACTAATACATCTATAGGTAACATTTCAAAATTTTTAAAATGCATCATTTCACTTAAGTTACTGATAGATTGTTGTCTGTTGGTAACTGTCTTTATTTAAAGAGGGGGATCACCACCTTTGTCCCTCACTCCTTCATTTCTTCTATTTTTTCTATCTCCTCTTACTCTTGGGTGGCTCTCTCGGCTTCCAAGCCCTTTTTGTCTCATTTTTTTTTTTGGCAAATCATTGTTGGTTTTAAGCTTCATTCAATTTCTTTTAGGTAGTTTCTTGAATTTCTTTTAATGTATTCGCTGTTTTACTTTTTTGTGGTTTGTGTATCATTTTTCTTCTCCTTCTAACATCTCTTTTTTGATTTTCTTTTAAGCCATTGAAAAATAGATTGTGGTCAATTGCATACTCTCTTTTTTGTTGGTTTTCAACTTCCTTCAAGGTCATCACTTTGTGGGAACTATTTCTTTCCTCTTGAGTATGTGTTCTAATATTAGATTTTTTACACTTGGTTTCAGCCTTTGTGAGGGTTGTGTTTTTTTATTTCCACTATTTTTGTCCATCATTAGTATTTTTTATTGTAGGATAAATGACTTTTCATGTTCATTGTTGTGGCTTTTATTTTTGAAATTTATCTTTAAGTTACCATTTTTGTCCAAGGTTAGTATTCTCTGCTTGAGTATTAGACAATGTTGATTGTTGTGACTTGATTTTTATCTTAGTCAATAGATGCATAATTATATTGTTATAATTGATTTTTTGTGTATTATTATAGCTAGGTTTATATTGTTGTAGCTAAATTTTTATCCATTGTTCTAGCTGATTTTTTGTACAATGCTGTGGCTGATTTTTTATGCATTCTTATGGCTAAGTTAATATTGAAATTTTATCCATTTTATTGTGTCTGAGTTTATCTTCTTATGGCTATTTTTTGTCGACTATTTTGACTGGGTTTATATTGAAATTTTATCTATTTTATCCATTATGTGCAATGTTTTAGTTGTGTATTTATTTTATTTAAATATATTAATTTTTAAAAACTTTTAATTTAAAATAGATTTTAATATTTTTAAAATAATATTTTCAATTACTGAAAGATCTTATTCATTAGTAAAAATGAATCACCATTGTATCATATCAGTTTTATTTGCCAAGAGATGTATATCCCTCTGTAAAAGGAATTAAAAAATTAAAAAAGTAATTTTAACAAAGGATTTATCCCTTAGTAAAATAAAAAAAATCTCATTAAAACGAATTTTTTTAAAAAAATATAATGTTTTATCAAGGGAAATCTATTGCTAACTTTACGAGGGATTGAAAAATCCCTTAGTAAAAGTTTTTTAAAGCCACTTATATTGTAAGATCATATCTCTCGGTAAATCATTGGTAAAATGTTTTACCAATAGATTTTCTATTTTTATAGACAAAAAAATCTATGATAATAGGTGATTTTTTACTGGTGAATGTTATAATTTATCTATAAATTTAATAAATTTAATATTCTACATTTATTTAAATGAAGCCTTTTAGATATTCATTTTATAAAAATAAAGACTTTTTCCCTTACCTACATTGGCGTTTTAAGCATCTGGCTATCTTGGCACACGAGTGCCATTGATTCAACTGAGTATATATATAATATTAATAAAAAGTATATATATATATTTGATTGGCATAATGTTATGGAAAAAGTAGTCTCACATAAAGTTAATTATAAACTTCTCACAAAAATATGGGAAACCTTTATATTTATTAGGTTTTGTAATTCAATTTGCAAGACAATAAATTTTATAATATGATAATAATTCAATTTACAAAACTTAATAAACCCCAATCAAATTGGACAACTTTAAGCTTATGGCTAACTGTAATTTAGCTTGATTTTGAAATAGGGTGAAGGCTTGTGATTTATTCTTCAAAAGGTAAATCGAAGTGTACCTACTAAATGCATCAATAAAACTAATGTAGTAGCTGAATCCACCATTTGATACTATTGGAGATGTAACCCAAAAGGTCTTTATGAACTAATTCAAGAGGTTTATGATACACAATAGTTGAAGAAGGGGCTAGGAATTTGTGAGATTTCCCCATACAACTAGATGGACAAAAAGAGATTTCATTGTTGTTAAAAATTTGCAAGATTACAAGTGGTATGAACCTAACTCAATACAATATTGAAAGTGTGACCTACCCTAGAATGCCATAGGTCTAAAGTGTCTTTGGAAGCTGATAAGGTAGTGGGATTTGTAGATTCTGAATAGTAATGAGTAGACTTGGGTTGAGTTCTTTCAAGAGCTATTTGTAGGTTGTCAAAAACATGTAGGCCTTGTTTTAGTTGTCCTTTGATCAGAATTTGGTTTGAGATCTGTGACTCCACAAGACAAAGAGTGGGGTCAAATTCAAAGTAAACTTGGCCATCTCTATCAAACTGAGATACAATAAGTAAATTCTTAGTAATTTGAGAAACATGGAGCAATGTATTCAAGGATAAGTTTCTATTTGGGATTTGAATTTGAGAATTGCCAACATTAAGAATAGACAAACCTATTTCATCACCAATTTATGCTTGATTTGAGCCATTACAATGAGTCTTCATGGTGAGATTTCTTTCATCATGTGTATGGTCGTTTGTTGCTCTACACTCTAGGTACCAAACTTGCTCTAGGTATTCATCACAACTAGTGAGCATGGTTTGAAGTTGTGAACCATCATTGATGTACCCTTTGTGACATTGTTACTGCTTGATGGAGATTGACTTGATTAGTTTCTTGGCTCATTATTTCTAGTATCAATTTGTGGAGTGAATTCTTGGACATTTTCTTTAGTGTCTATGCCTTAGTGATATTGAGGTCTACCATTTGGATACCTGGAGTACACTAGTGGTAATGCATGATAGTGTTCATTGAATTTGTGCTAGGATTTGACAAATGTGAGTGCCTCTTGGACTAAACCTTCCTCTAACTCTTGCTCTATTCTTATAATATATCCTCCTCTAAAACCATTTCTTGTATACTAATTATTCTAGTAGAAACCACCAGGGTTGAAGCTACACAATTCTTGTCTATTTTGATAGTTACCATAGCTCACATTCCAACTACGCTTGCTTTCTTTATGCATTTGAACATTTGTACTAATTTGCACTATCTACTTTAAATGCCTCTCTAGTCATGTTTCCTGGGCCAATAATAGTGCCTCTACTTCATCAATTGTAAATTGATTAAGTTTGATCATAGTGGTCATTATCAATGGGTCATATTTAAGGGGTAATCCATCAAGAATAGATTGTACATATTCAGAGTTTGTTGTAGGATTAACTACTGTGGTAAGTATTTCAATAATAATCTTCATTTTGAGCAAGTATTCTAAATGGAAAGTCCTCATTTCTTTGTGTTTTGAAGTTGACTATGATATTGTATGACCTTGGCTTTGATTTATGTTCTTTCCCAAATTTCTTGTGATGAATTACAACCCACCAATTTTGTTAATACTAAATTTGACATGGAAAACAAAAATCAGGACATTAGCAATTGGTCTTGTCTCACCCATTCTATATAATCTTTGTTCAAAGTACCATTTCTTTCATGTTCTTCAAATAGAAATTTCTAAGATGTTTCAAAACCAAATAGGAAGCTTTCAAGATTGTGACCATGAGTAATGAAGATTATCTACTATTTCCAAAGTGGAAAATTGCTTGAATCAAGCTTTATCGAGACTGCATATGAGAATGTAATCAGGGAGTTTTGGGAGTTAGGATTGAGCTCAATGACTTAGCCATGGTGGCTTTAATATCGAGTTCTATAATGAAGAGTAATGAAATTGAAGAAGGAAAATGAACAAAGCATGAAATGTATTGATGCTTCACTTGATTGGTATTATAGTAGAGTGAGGTATTTATAGAACCTTTGTTATGAAGAAGTTCATTGCAATCCCTCAACTAACAACTTAACAACTTGAGCTAACCAACTAACATCCAAAAATTTCTCACTAACTTGCTAGCATGTATTACCTGACATGTAACTCATATTACAATTATATCACGAACAAGTATGGATGCTAGGAGTCATAATAAATTTGGAACAAAATATACCATTGGAAATGCTAGCAACAAAAATTTCTCTTGGAAGCTCTTAATGCTGGGAGATGAATTGTGAGAAGGAGGCACTAGTTGAAGACAACAAAATTGATTTCTTCAAAGGTTATCTATGTGCAAGTTAATCTACCCTACAAAAGGTATAACAAAATTTTCCTTTGGTACAAATAATAATGATTACAAGCCTAAAGTCAATAATCCTTATTTTAAGAGAGTGAGAAATGAAAATCCCCTAAACCCAATACAACTTGGTTGAAGGAGATGCAAAAGTGTTGTGGTTATTTCTCAAAATAATTTTGGTCACCAATTTGGAAGATTTAGTGGTAAACACTAGTGCTATTAGGCACAACAAGGAAGCCTTTGCCTCTTACTTATTAGTAGGGGTTGAAGAAGAACTGGTCTACTTTGGAGATTCTAGATTTAAAAAAGGTTTAGAAAAAGGAGATGTCCTTTTAAAACTCACATTTGGTGTGACATTGGCTCTTAATAATGTGTTGTAGATTTTCAACATAAACTGAAATTTAATTTCTATGACATTGTTGGGAAAAGTAGGGTTAAGATCTTATTTGAGTTTCATAAATTTGTGATGACACAAAATATTGTGTTTTGTGGGCAAAGACTTTTGTAATCATGATTTATTAGTTTTGAATATTTAGTTTGTCACGAATGAGTATGTTTCCAATTTTTGCTTCTATATTTGAATCTATTTTTTTTGGTTTATTCTTATCATTTTTGGCATGTTGATTCTTATAATTTATGAATTACAAAGGTTTGTACTTTGTTTATTTTAGTTTGAACAATTCAGGAAAATTTTTTCTTATGGAGATTTAAAAAGTTTATGTACACTTAAAATAAAACAAATTTTTAGTTTAATTTTTGAGATTAGTTCATCAAATAAAAGGAGTCAAATGTGCCAAGAAAAGAAATGATGAGATTAGTTTATCTAAGGTTTTGTTTTTTTATTTGGACAAACTGGTCAATAGATATGAGAATAAAATTATACTTTCCAAATTCTAGTTTGAAAATTATATTTATTTGCTAGACAAAATATTTGTGTGAATTGCCTAGTGAAGGCATATAAATTATGATTTCAAAGTTTGAATGTCATAGCTTTATATTTGATATTATGGAAGCACAAATAATGTGTTAGTTTTGATGTTGACACCTTTCTATAGTGGTGTTTATTAAAATGGATATAAAAATTAAGTGATACGAATACTTTAATTAATTTCTTTGTTGGAACACAATTCATGGTTTATATGTTCTATTTTGGGGACTACATTATGTTGACATATTAAAAAGGCATTCCTACTTAACATAGATGTGCAATGGTACTAAATAAATTTTGTTAAAGGCATTCCTATTATATAGAAAGGTACAATGGTGCCAAATAAATTTTATTGGGTTGATAAAAATCCTTGAGTTGTGGAAGGGTATGTCTCAAATTTAAATATTTGAAAATGTGGGGGTGACTTACTAAAGACATTGAAATGAATTTTTGACAAGTACCATGATTTATGATATTGTGTAAAGTGGATTTTGCACAATATTAAAAGGATACAGTGATATTAATTAGATCTTTGATTCAAATGACACAAAATTCACTAATGATTAATCTATTCAACATTAGAGGTGGTGCAGTCACATAGAAATTACCCAAGTAGGCCATTATTGAGGCAAAGTTATTGATAAATCTCATAGCAAACTATTTCTTGGATATAAGAATAGTGCCCTCTATACTTTGAAATTGCCAAGGAACAATATATATTTCTAGTGTAAAGAGTAAATCTTTCAATGGTGATAATTAAAATATTTGACTTGAGCATTTTGTGATAAAGTAGCTACTGAAAGATGGATTGTGTGAATTCAAAAGTGGATGTGCCCAATCCATTGATCAAACCCAAGGATAAGAGACAAATATTTGTCAAAGACAAATACTTGAGACATCAATAGATGGACTAATTAATGCCAAAGGAGCTTAACAATGATGGTTATCCAACACATGTGATTGGAAATCTCATGTGGTAGGTTTATATGGCTACTAGTAAGTCATAATTAGCCCTACAAGCACTAACAATAAATTTTAAGTTCCTTCTATGGTGTGTGATAATAGTTGAACTATTAATAAAGAGAGGATGAACAAAATCATTATAGCCATTACAAGTGGCATATTAACAGCAATGTACTCTTGATGAAATCACCTATATGAGTGTGAGGTAAGCTTCTCCTATGAGATATGGTGAATATCTAGTGCACTTATGAATTACTAGGTGCAAGCATGACTGATTAGCACAAATCCACATTGCTCAATAGGAATATATCCAAGAAAGTGTAATATGATAAGTGAGACTATTGATTTATAGCAAGACTTATTGGTTCACAAAACCTATATGCTCACCAATATTTCTATGAGTCAAGTCTCATTTTGGGTAGGTCTAGGTCATAGTCCAAAAGACACTGATCAATGTATTCACTTTATGAGTTAACCAACAATTGTTTTTCTCGAATCTTTGAACTCATATTCAACCTTTTAAAATAATGGAGAATTGTTGTATTTATAAATATCATTATAACTGCCAGTATCCCCTTTTATTTGAAAGTACCCTTTGATTTATAACTACTAGAGTACCTTTTGATGAATAGTAATAGTTAGTTTTCTTTTATAAAAACCTTGGACATATAGTGAAAGAAAAAGAGTCAAAAAACTATATTCTAGAAAAAGCCATATTGTGTTTACACCAATTCTTTCCAATTGCTTAATTACTATTCTCATATATCAATATACTATTTCTGCTAATCTTGTTTATTGATTATGCATGCACACAATCAGAAGAGTTTGTTGAATCCTAGCAGATTGTTGCATTCAACACCTTTGCATCTAAGGGCCAGTAGAATCATCCTTAAGGACAAGTCACTACCAGAATTTCACTAATTTGCAATGAATGGTGGCTTCCAAATGAGGTGGAAGTCTATGATTCATTCTACGATGAAAAAAAATCTATCTCAAACATTTTTGTGATAGATCCATTACAAATTAGTGGGAGGGAAACTAGATATTTGATTTTTTGAGATGGATCTGCTATGACTAGTTGCTTATTGTTGCAACTCAACCTTAAATTTTATAGGATAACAAAGTGGCAAAAATGAGATCAAAATGGTGCATTTGGTTTTTCTTCTACAACAGAAGTTGTTTTGTCCATCACAAAGTTGGCATTTACATAGCAGGTTATTTGCACCAAAATAATGCATTTTAGGTTAAAACTGGATGCATATGCAATGGACATATAGCAGATCCGTCCCAAAACTTGTTGCAAAATTAAGTGCATTACATGGCAAGTGATTGGCACCAAAACAGTGTGTTTTGAGTTCAAATTGAGATGGATCTATGATGGGTTTGTTTCTGTGCTGCCCTAATCTGTTGCGGAATTAAATTACTAAAATGGTGCATTTTTGTCATGTCTATGATGGATTGCTGTTGCAATTCCATATCTAAATGTAAACCCTAAATTGCCCCCTCTTCATTTTCCTTTGCTGCTTGAAAGTGTCACTTTCTCCCTCATTATTGATGCCTTCCCTTCTTGACTCCCTCAATCCTAAGCCTTCTCTTCTTCTCAGGCAACTTGTGGCCATTGGCAATAGCTTTTGTGGTGAATAACCTAACCTATGTTATTTTTCGTTGATTTTTACCTAAATATTCTAACGCTTACCCTAACCCATTTTCTTTTTTATGGCGCTTTTTTGGTTGCTTTTGGAGGATGTGAGTACATAGAGCGGCTTAAAGAAAGGATTATTGCTCCATTGCATTCAGATATTTTCTCTGCACTTGTATTGGCTTTCTATTAGTATGTTTTCTTTTTTTTCCTTGTTCTATTGCAAGATATGGGAATAATCTATTAAGACTATTTGGTGAGGTGGAGACCATATATATCGGAGGAGAAGTGGAAGGAGAGGAACAAAGTGATTAAGTTACAATACAAGGCAAGTACTTTTCTGAACAATTCAGTTATTAAGGCCATGTCAAGGGTAAGAATTAAGCATAAAAATTTGGTCAGATTAAGTTCAATTGAATTTAAAAATTTTAATTTTAATTTGATTTTTTAGGATAGGTCTCATTTGCACACCAGTATCTTTGGTGGCTTTTCTTTTGCAAATTAATTGCTCTCCAATTTATTATCTTTCATTTGGGTAGCCATCAAGATATGATTATGGTATACTAATAACCCTAAAATGGATGTTTTAGGGTTGATTAATTCCCTAAACTTAAGAAGGAGTCAACTGGGATAAGGGTTCGAAGGAGGGAGTTGTGTCACTTTTAACTTTCAATTCTAATGGGTCACCAATAACCAAAAGAGAGAAGTTTAGCCTTTAGGGAAGAAACAGAGGTAAGGAAAAGAGAAACAATGTTGCATGCCCACCACCTCTCTATCCAATTAGAGTAGATAAAAGGGACTAAAGGGGAGAGCACATTATTTAGTGGATTTCCAAGAATATCCTCATGATGCCATTCCAATGAAGGTATAGAAGGACCTTGGGATGGTAGACACTTGTAATTTTGTGCCTTCTAGTTCAACTTTTAGTGCAAACATACCCAAAACTAATCTTCTCTATCCTCTCCTAGTGGTGGGCCTCCCCTCATGCATGCACACACATGCCTCAACCTTGTCTTTCACATAGACCTAGTTAATCAATTGCTTTGTCCTTCTCCCTTTCGTACCCTTTCTTCTCCTTCTCGCTACCGGTGGCTATGGGTACAGGTGAGAAATTAGATTCCTAAAAAGTAAATTTAATAAAAATTTTACTTAAAAAAATTGCTCAAATTTTGAACTCTTAAAATTACGCATGCCCTCCTTGTAACTACTTGCATCTTTTCAACTATATAAGTAAGAAAAACAGAGAGTAAGAAAATAAAATAAAATGCCAGTGAAATGGGATCAATTTGTACTTTTCCTCCTTGATAATTGGTAGAAAGAATTATAAGTTGGAAAGGTGCAGTGTCCCAAAGTCAAGAATCCTCATTTTTCTTCCACCAACTAAGTTTGAAATCATTAATATTTCAAATGTTTAACCGATCGATTTATTTTCCACTATCATACATTTAGATTATCAAGTTGAGCTTATAACATCATGAAGTGGGTTCGTTCACTATCTAGTTATTTCAATTTTTAATTGATTTATTTTCCACTATCCAACATTCGGCTTTAATCAGGACCAATTATTTAATTAAAGATATTTAACACTCTCCCCCTCTTCACTTTGATATTGACTATCCTATGATACTTTCTGCAGCGACCTTGGTAACTCTAACCTATCAGGACACTTGGTACCTGAACTTGGGAAGCTAGAGCATCTACAATACCTGTAAGTTATCTAATCTTTGGTTAATATTTTTTGTTATGACTCCAAATATTGGAAGTGCATTCGTATCTGTTAGTGAAATGAGCAACCTGTTGATGTTTATTATTATTTGCTTTTAGTTGTGAATTACAATGTTTCTTATTTATTATTGACATGGAAATACTTTACTATTTGTTGTCTTAGTGAGCTGTAGTAGGATAGATTCAGAAAGCCTTTTGCAAATAATGTTCGACTTGAAAGTTATGCTGTGGTATATTATTTTTTTTAAGGTTTCCTGTATGTAGGACATGCTATAATAGGACAGATTCAGAAAGCTTTTTGCGAATAATGTTGGACTTGAGAGTTATACTGTAGTATACTATTTTGCTTAAGGTTTCCTATATGTAGGACATGCATCCCTTGTTTTATTATATTTATTTTTCTCTCTGCGTTTTAATACTTATCCTCATGTCCTTTCTTTTACCTTTTTTTTTATCTAATTTGACATGCAAACCTATGTCTCATTTTCTTTATTTTCCTCTCTGATTTTGACATGCGTCCTACTTCCTATCTTCTTTATTTTTCCCTCTCTAGTATGAAAACAAGTTTGAAACTTATCTCCACCTATCATTTTTTCACTTGTTTTCTTTCTAGAAGGCAAAAACTACTCACCAGTCCTTGGAAAGCATCTAGTAGTGAGTTGTAGGAATCCACCCCTTGGAGCGCTAAATGGTGGCCAAGAAACCAACCATGTCTCACGAACAAATTAAACTAGATCAATCTCATGTGAGTGATGTGAGAATCTTCCTTTCTTATTCTAGCTTCATTTTTGTTTGCTTTGAAAATTTTGAAACTCCTCGATTCCTTTCTCATCTGAAATCAACCACCTGCTCATTTCCCCATTCTTTCTTTCTCTAATGTATATTGTAATTATACATCCCTTGCCTCTGTCCCTCTATTTCTTACTCACCTATCCATGCACTTATACAATGGCAAATATGGAAACACAAGCTCCATGTGGATGATCAAAGCAGTCAATTTCTGAAAATGTGATGGGGTGGGTTTTATAGAAACTATTAATGTAAGATAATGTGAAGGACTGTCAGTGTGATATTCTATAGTTTTGCTTTATAATCTGATGGAATGCCTGTGCTACACAAACCCTAATCCCCTTATCTTTCTAGTTATTTCATTTTATTTGGCACAAGATGAGTTCTATCTGATGGAATGCCCGTGCTTCATAATCTCACATGTCCTTATTGTTGAGACTTCTTTATCGATTGGTCACTGAGAAACATTTATAGATATTATGTCATTCTTTCTTCTTTCTATTAAGTAGAAATTGTAAAAAAAAGCTGTATTTTTCTATGTAAAATTTAAGTTGTTGTGACACTGGCATCAAAACCAAACTTGATTTTCATTGCTGTAGTTGATGTAGGAGAAATTTAGAAATCTGTTCACAGCTGTTACATCCAGAACTTGTGAGCGAACGTCAATTGAGATTTTATTAAATTTGCATAACGATGTGTTCACATTTTGATAGGTGAAAGAGAGAGAAGGTTGGGAATTCTGTGGCTATAAATTCAGGAGTGATGGAAATATTAGGGTGATACGGGGTATAGGTCAGTTAAACTTTAAAATACTCTATTTATGAAACAAAAAGAGAAAAAAGGGGTTTGGAGCATAGAAAGCATTTATAATCAGAAATTGGCTTTACTGTTGTGGTTCACTATTATGCAAAATTGTCATTGCAAAAGATAACATTAGTGTCATTGCAAATTGTTTTTAGAATCCTGGGATTCGTCAGATTTGTTAGTCCTCAAATTTAATTATATCACTAGTATGCTTTTTGACCAATGTATTCAACATGCATGCATGAATATACACATAAAACTTACCTTACACTTGTTATGTTGTGCAGTTGGCAAGGGAGACTTTGTCTTTCTGGGTGAAGGCATTCTCTGACGATACAGTTAAAAGACTAGAAAATTTTGGATTTATACGGTTCAGACCACGAGGTATTAATGATTTACTGCCTGACATGTTAGTATTTGAATAATCAGTTGCCCTTTTATTATATTTTTAGAAGCTTTGCAAAATGTGAACTTGCTTTACATCTTAATATAATCAAATATTAGTGGGCTTCTACAATAAACGTTGATGAACTTATGTTCAGACTAAGGTTTTGTAAAGTGTAAAAATTATCTGATAACTTCATATATATCATTAAAATGGGGAGTAACATGCAAAAAATCTAGAAAAGAAAAATCAATCAAACCAAAAAATAGAAAACTAAATTGATAAAAAAAACTGGTAAGCAACAGGGAAGAAAAGGCTTATAAAGGCTTACTCTCATGGACCCAATTTGATTGTTGATTTCTCTTCTTGATTCAACAAGTCTATACTTATGCATAATCCAATCTGTCTTCACACCCTTTGGTGGCCTACCCGTGTAAAAGACCAAAGCCTTCTTCACCCTGACTTAATTCAACGTTAGATGTTTAAAAATTAAGCTGGAAATATGTTGCAGGATTTTCCCCCTATTATAATGTTAGATTTTGATGTGATGTGAATGCATATTGCGTTTTTTGGAGATGTGTATAGTCTAGAAATGACAGAAGGTGGAAGCTTTCAGCTGATTTTCCTTTATGGGCATATTTAACCACTTAAAAATGTACTTGTTAATATCTTAAGTCTGATCTTAGGCAAACCAAGATTCAACTTTGAAGGGGTCTGAGTAATTTTAATGAAAGTGTGGGCCTCCTATGTGTTGTTATGTATGAGTGAAAAAAAAAGGAAACTACAAATAAGAAGGCACAGAACCAAAAATTGTCGTATAACTGATTTATTCATCTCTGTTTGGTTCCATTTTCTTGCATTCACTTTATTGTTTTCCCTTTCAGTGGAGAACACTGAGGCCACAACCAAAAAATTGTAAGACACAAAATCATGGTAAAGCGGTAAAAAAAAAAAAAAAGCTGTCTTTCTATTTTATATTGTTTTTTCATTCTTGAATCTACAACATAAGAATTTGTAACCTACTTTGATACATGCTTACTTATCCTTTTTTTAACTTATTTTCAGAGTCAGTAACAATATATTATGCAATTAATTATAAAAAAGTTGAGTAATTTTGTAGGAAGTCTTAGGATCAAACTTAATTGCTGTTGAAAAAGAAAAGATTACAAACAAACAAAAGAAAGCCATACCATGCTGAGCTCAAGCCATTAATTAGAATGGGTAGAAGTAGCAGTCATGGTAGAGCTTCTAGTACCACTGTATGGTGTAGCATTGATCTATAAGTTGTCTCACTACAAGAATCATTGATCTATTATGTTGTCTCACTACAAGAATTATTTTTTATTTGTAGACAAAAATGCTGCGGCATTAACTTAAAACTAAATGAGTAAGCTACCAACAAATAAATTGCCAGTTTGTTTTCTAGCATTAATGTAATTAGCTGAGTGACATGTTGCTGTGAATGAAATATTGCAAAGATCATATAAAGCTGAAGTGAAGATTTTTCCTTGCTTCATATTAATGGGCCCCCAACCTGAGAGCTGCATAAGGATGCAGCATTTAGTTTGCTAAAGTTATAGTTAGACTATAGGTATTATTCATTGATATAACCATGGATCTTCCAATTATCCACACAGTTCTATATAGCTAGTTTTCTAGTGCTGCAAAGCAGCATCTTTGAATTTTGCTTATTTTAATCTTAATTAGGTTATGACTTGCTAACTTGCTTTAAATGCCACAAAATCCTTTTAATGTACTCATAGCAACAATTGATATATGACTTTAAGGCAGGATTTTTGGAAAGGAAGTTTTTAGCAACTATTTGACACAAACTGCTATAGGAATGGTTAAAATAGATTTACTTTGTAGAAATGTTAACTAATACTGTTATGTCTTCAGAATAGTTGAAGTTTGGAATGTACTCAAACTATTACATCCTTGTTTTCCTGAAGGGGATGAATCCATTTCAATAATTTTTTTTAATGTTTGAAATGTACTCAAACTACTACAACCTTGTCAATACTGTTGTTGAAGGAGATGAATCCATCAGTAACAAACTATCTCTTTAGAGAGAGGACAAAACATGCAGAATTTTTACTAACAGTAGCAGATTTTAAAGCCATTTTAATAGTGAAGAAAGTTTGTAGTCAAAAGTTTAAAAAGCTCATTGCGTGAACCCTAAGCCCTCTCGTACTTTTCTTGATGGGTCAACATATATTGCTAGTTGCTCTAACTTAATTTAAAACAATTATCACGAGCTATCCATGTTTGAAAGATAAACAACAAGTGATTTAAGAGTTATTGCTCTTTGAATGTATGTATGATTTGAGTAAACTGTCTTCTGTGAAGAGTTGCACACATCACTACTTATGTGGGCCTATTCTTTTGTGTAAACTTTTATTCTGATTCTTTGTGGTTACATGGCTGAGTTATCTTGCCCCCTCTTTTTGAGTGAAAAGACATCTTTCTGGTTTAATCTGAGAAAAACTGTTATTGAGATCTTGTCAGTAGTATTATTAAGCACTTAGTGATAAAGCTTTAATCTATTTTGACTTCAGTCATTTACGGCTTCGACTTTTACCTCTACTGTAATCAAAATCATGCACTAACATCATACAAAAAGTCCTAGTCCAAATAAGCAGATATGTACTAGAACTTTTTTCATTTCCAAGTTGTTACATGTGTGCATAGTAGGGTATGGATAGTGAAATACTAGATCCCCAAGATATTTTTTTGAATACAAGTTAGAAAATTTAGAAATAGTTAGCCACATTTTAGGTGTTATCTATTTTGGTACATGTGATTACTTTTAAGTGGAGTGGGAAAGATGCATCACTATAGGTGAATGGGATAAGAGTTATGGTTGGAACAAGCAGATCTTATATTCTGTGGCATGCCATTTTCTGTTGGAAGTCATTAAGGGGCTGTTTAAAAAATAATACATATCTTTACTACACATTTAGAATATGGGTAATATCCAGTGGCTATTTTAATTGAAATTTCTACAAAGGTAGTCAGTGAGGTTACTAAGTTGTGTACTTGATCAATTTCCTAATTACTATTAGAATCCAATTATTTAATTGATCCCGTAATTTGTGTCCATCATGTACTTCTTTAGGTGCTCTCAAAATTTTGTTATACTAGACTTAAAACATCATTAGATTTATGTTTATCTGTTACTCTTATTTTGTAAATCTCCTAAAAAAGTCAGTTTGAATTGCTATAATAAAAAAATTTGGGAAATTTAGGAAAATAAAACTATTTAACCATGTGTGAATACATTGAAGTTGTTTATCCTTAAGGGATAGAAAATTATGGCATGAACATAACAGTCATTATTGTTAGTTACATTTTACTATTATTGTTGCTGTCAACATGCACCATGCCATATACATGTGAAGAAAGTCTTCTTCAAGCAATCATCTTTCTTATTTGTGGGACCATATTGGGGTTGCAGCTAGCATCTAGTAATTGGAATACACATTGTACTAATAAATATGTATAGACGTGCTTGTATAAGGATTGAAGGTGCCATCTCAATGATGAAGGTGTAGAGGATGACAGTTCAAATGATGACAATGTTGAGGATACCATCAGTTTAGAATCTAAAAATCAAGTTAGGACAAATGATGATGAAGAAGAAGAACTTGGTTCTAATAAGATTGAAACTAAAGAGGACAGTCCAAAGGATTACAGCCAATATGATGATTAAGTCAAGTGAAAATAATTAATTAGTGTGTCATTATTTTTATGTGTACATATTTAATTTGTTTGTATAAAATATATATTATATTAAATTTTTTAATTTTTTAGATGCAATTAAGGCAAAAGCCCTATACAAAATGGGTCTAGTAGATGATGTCAGCCAATCACTGCACCCATGGAGAAGGATGAGGTGGATAATCACATACTTTGGGATCTCATCCCTCTTCTCCACATTTGGGCTCACCTTCTACTTCTTCTCCTTCCATGACAAAAGTTGCCTAGCACTCTCCTGCCTTAGGCAGCCAATTCCTAGCCTAGCCATTCACTGCCCCCACTAAAGATTAGAACTAAGGTGAGCCTTTCACAATCATGGTAGGAGAGTAAAACCAAGGTAGAACCTTCACAGCCTCTAGATTCATCCTAGCCTCCTCACCATTACCACCTAGGACCTAATAACAATGAGTTGCCTTAGGGTGTTAATGCATCTAGGGGAAGATGTGGATATATCCTGAGGGGATTAGGCAAGTGATTAAACAATTAATATTTATAATTTTTTCTTTGTTTAAATAGATAACATGATTTTTATGTGTATTTCTTATGTAGGTTTTATCCTACTATAGACCCTCATCATTGTATCTCCAAATCTATATAGATGAAATTTGATGGCAAATACTATACTTGGAAGGACATCAACAAAGGGATCTGAAAAGTTTGGTTTAATAAGTGGTAGGTTAGTTATCTAAAATTTTATTTTCTTTTAATTTAATTATATTATCCTTCTAATGCCTATTATGTTGGTTTGAAATTTTTATAGAGATTTCAAGTTGTTGGAGGCCCATGATCACTAAATATGAAAGAATTGGAGAATTCAATGTGCTACATGGCTCTGTCAGATGATGTAGTGCATTAGGGAGAAGTGTCCCAAGAAGCCACAATCCATAGACACAGTTATATGGGACAACATGTGTAGTTATTGAGATTTTATTGAGTTCAAGAAGAAGTTCGAGATAGCACCAACAAAAAAAAAGTAGGCTTCTAAAAGAAGAGGTTCCTTACACATAGATGGTTCCATTACATTCCTTGAGGTTAAAAGGATGTTGGTAAATTCTTTCATATTAGTTCGTAAAATTATGTCAACATAATGGCGAACATATTTATAACTCAAATTTGGTATAGGAGCATAAGGAGAGAGCAACATAGGGAGGGTGGCATGTATATGCGAAGATGCATAATGTAAGGATATCTGCTAGTGGGTGGATGCCCACTCCTAGCAATCAGCTGTAAGTTTTGAATTCAATTGTTATTTAATTTTTAATTAATATTAAGTTTTTTATACTTAAGCATTATTTTGAACATTTATTTTTTGTAGGATAAAGTCCAATAGATGAAGGATCTTGCTTCTTCAACTCAATCTACTATTGAGTGCAGTGCTCATACAGATGGGGATTAAATATTAGTGGATGAGTCTAGTCCCTTGTTGATGGTTATTAGAGGTAAGAACATGGAGGGGAGACTTTATGGACTTGGTAACATAGGTAATATCATGTAGTCCATCTTCATTGATCCATCTACCTTGTCTGACCCATGTTGACATGTGATGCAAGTAGCAAACAAAAAGATACTCGAGTTTTAAAAAGTGGGATTGCCACTAACTTAGATTGAAATGATAAAGTCAAACACTAAAGAAAATAGTCTATGTAACAAAAAAGAACTTTGGGAGTTGGTTACATGTAGCGTAGGTATTAGCACCCCTCAACATCCTTTGGTACCACATTGGTCTTTTGTTGCATTTTAGTTTTAGAAGTGTATTATTTATTTTACAAAACAAATTTATTCTATTTTTGGGTTTCTATTTGTCCCATTACTAGTTTTGCACATGATCAAGTATGATTCATGATTAATACTATTAGTGAGTGGCTTTTAGCCATTCCTATGGAAAGGAAGGATTTGATGCCTGGTTTGTCCAAGGCTTATATTAAAATAGGTATTGATTAATTTGCCTGAGTTTGAAAAATGATACGTAGCTTGACTATGGTTTTCACTAGTGTTTTTAAGTTTTTGGGTGTGGTAGTGATTCTTATTAATCATATCAAAAGAACCATGTTAGTTGATTGACTAAGTTTGTAACATAGTTTTCCTCAAGATAGTTAAACAATGGTTAGTTAACTAGCAACCCGCTTTATACATAATCAGGAAGAATACAAGTTTTGAGAAGTGGCAAGGCCATGGTTAGGAAGTTTGAAGGAGATTGTGATTCTTCATAATCATGTCAAAGGGACCATACTAGTTAGCTAACTAAGGCCATAACACCATTACCCACAAGGTAATAAGGAAGCTGCTAGTTAATTTGCAACCCTCCTATCATCCTTCATTTGGAGAGAATCAAGGTTTAAAGGAGATTGTTTGGATGGAACAAGATTGAGGATTTTAGGGTAGCAAGAATCTTTGTAATAACGAATTATGTCAGTTAACTAACTAAACCCATAACATGATTACCCTTGGGATGATGGGAAAGCGGTAAGCTAACTGACAATCTCCTATCATCCTTTCTTTTCTTCAATAGTTTTTGTGCTATATAGCTTCCTTTTCAAGAATTTTAGAATGAAATACTTTTATTTACAATAGAATAAAATATTTCTTCTGGCATAAATGATATATTCTGCCTTCAAATAATTAATATTGATCAAATACTAAAAAATTGTGGGAAGGGACAAACAAAAGTTCTCTTCTTAAATCTTCCCCTCCTCAATTTCATAGAAATCTTTCTACTAGCAGTTCACTTGGTGACATAAAGAAGGGGAGGATTGAAGGCCAATAATTGATAATACAGTGAGACCATTTGCCAATTTGGAAAAATAGCTTGTGTGATTGAACCATTACAACTTGTCATTGGAACTATTATTAAGCTAATAATAATATGATGGAATAAATTATACTAATCCTTTTTTGTGATATTTGAATATGACATCATTTTTTTTTTACTCAAAAATTGCATTTCACCTCATGACCTAACTTAACTAATAGAATGTGCTCAGATGTTATAGGAATATTTAACTAGCTACATATTAAATTATAATTTACACAAATTTTAAGATTAAAATTACTTTTCACATTTTGTTGTTGTATAAAAATATTAAAACTAATCCTATTCTTACAGTTAATTCTAATTAAAATATTGGGAAGACTTTTCTTGTTAAATGCAATTTTATAGTTGTTAATAGAATGCTTCAAATTAAAGTATTATTAAACTCACCCTAAGATACTTTAATGTTCGTAGTAAATTTTTTCCCTAGTAATTACATACATTGTTAAGCTTACAAATTGCAATAAATGTCATAAATTGATTAAAAATATATAACTCTTCGTCAATATTTTAGTTATTAAAGTAATTAATTATGTCAAACTCTAATTTTTGAACAAAATTAGAGTAAAATGTTTATTTAATCTTACCCTTGTGAATATTCCATTTGCATCTAGCTAGGTATAGTCTATTAATTAAGTTACATTATTTAGGTGGAGTACAATATTTGACTAAATAAAATAAAATACCATATTCAAATACTTCAAGAGAAGCGATAGTAATTCACTCTAATATCATTCTTTACAAATATAAGGACTATTGACAGACTACATAGTAATACATACGAACCAACTAATATTGAAGTCTAAATCTAGAAGATCAACCACAATTTATGTTAAAGGGAAACTCTAATGCCCAATATAGAAGTGCCTTTCATAACTCTACAATTAGGTTTCATTTAAAATTATGGCTTTTCTTGATAATCTTTTGCACTATAAACTTGAACATCAATATGTATGTGGTAACTAGCCAATGTCTAGGTCACTAGTAAATCTTGTTGCTTAATTTGAAGAAAGGCTTCATTCAACCTTGAAATGTTTAGAAAAATTGTTTGATGGAATCAAAGTGACGATTGTTGTCAATGGATTGGAGTGATGTGTAACAAGAGACATATTATAGGTCTTGACCTAAGTAAGGACTTGAACATACTAGCAATTTGTTCAGCTTGCAATATTTGCAGAGTTTGAATTTGGGTTATAATTCTTATCACTTTATGATTCTTTTGAAGTTTCACAATTTGAAAAGATTAAGTTATATGAAATTGTTAAATGTTGGCTTTCAAAGGCAAATTCCATTTGAGATTTTTGATCTAAGAAGGCTGGTTATTCTTGACATGTCTATCTCATTCACCTCTGGATATCATACTCTAAGACTTGAGAACCCAAATACGGCAACTATTCCAATGCTTTCTGTGACACAAGTTCAGCTAGGGTCTACTTTAGTAAGTTTTTTTAGTCACTTAATTTGTAGATAAGGTCTTGGTTATCTTCACATAAATATATATCAGAAGCCCTAGTTTGCCATAAACTTTAATATCTCTTTCATCTTTCTTATTGTTTTTACTGTTGCTTAACCATGGAAAGCATATAACAATTATATTTGCTCCATTTAAAATCAATATTCTAATAGAGTTAATTCAATACTTTAATATGTGATTTGCTTAAATGTTGTCAACATGTGACACAGAGTGGCAAACCAAAAAATTAGTAGTTTGAAAATGGGCTTTGGTAAAAAGAAAAAAAATGGAATCGCCATCGATTTGGACTAAAATGGTGAAGTTGGACACCAAAAAATATGGTCTACATTACAGAAATTGGATTTAGGGGTTAATTACATATAGGGTAGGTATCAATACCCCTTAGTGCGCTTTTGATACCACATTGGTATATTTTTGAATTTCGGTTTTGCATCGATGCTTTGTGTTTCATCAAAATAAATTTATTCTATTTTTGTTTTATTGCTTATCTTACTATTGGTTTTACATGTGATTAAGCATGATTTGTGATTAAAACCATTATAGTGAATGACACTTAGCCATTGCTATGGAGAGGGTAGACAAAGCTACTAGTTGTTAGATCAAAAACACGATAATTAGATATTAAATCACGAATATAGTTGCTGCTCTTAAGATTAAGTCAGTTTAAATTCAAACTACTAGGATAATTAGATTATATTTTTGAACAAATCAAAAATAAATTAACTAATTTGTCTCACTATTTAATTAAAACTCATTTAATTAATTATCTTTAAGAGACTATTTAATTAATTATCTAATTCCATCCTATTGCATTTCCATGTGGATGCACCAATTGACCCCCACACAACATCTCCCACTCATACACATTAGACACACAAATTAAAATCTCAATCTCAAAGAATATGTATCCATTCATACGGGAAAATGGAACGTGTGACCACATGAGAAAAGGTACCAAGGAGTGATTGTTATTTTAAGTTACTATAAAACTAACATAACATCACTAAAAATCTTGTTGCACTCTAAATCATTTCATTCTTACAGTAAACCTTTTGCATCTTTGATCCCATAGAGCCATGCAAAGATCATTACATGCATTTGTACTCATGGTTATGCTAGTTACTAAAGTAAGCACGACCACTTGGGCAATGAGTCACAAATTACAGGTAGATAAGAAAATAATTTTTCCTTAGACACTCATGTTAATTCATTCAAGTTTAGTTTCTTTACTAAACATGTTTGACTGACCATTTATTTCTTGGCCCTTAGAGTGCATGCTAAAGTAGCAACATAAAACCTAAATTTCATGACATAGTCCTAACTTACAAAGTGTACTTATGCTAGATTTGCAATCCTATATGGTGTTGACATAGTGATGAAACAAGGATCTATTCAATGACTTCCTTTTTTGGTTGACTTAGGCACATGCAGTAAGAATTACATGCTATGGTGGAGCTCCCATTTAGGGTTTGTCGCACTCTATTTAAACATCACATGGAACATAATAAGTCAAATCACAAAGAGATAATTTCAATGACTCTTGATTCAAATTCAGCTTTTATTAGGCTTTGTGGAGTCAATAATCTCCATATGTCAACCTATAGAGTCTCATCTTAGCCATACACTAAGGGGACTATTTTTAGTATATACCCTTTTTGCTACAAAGGCAATGAGGGGATCATCCACATCATGATACCTGATGATTATTTAAGTCTCATCCCTCTCATTATTAAACTAACCAATTATGCTCACATAAAAGGGAGGCTCTTTTATTAATGTATAAAAATGAATACAAAAAATATATCGAATCCTCAATAACCTTAAACCTCTAACATGGTTATGAAAAGCATCTTTGGCAATGGTTTAGCAAAGGGATCATCATGCATATCGCTAGTAGGAATATGCTTTAACTCAGCTAGCATTTATGTAATGGTGGCTCTAATTGTTGACCCATCAGCATTGCTGATGTTGACTAAGTTTTGACTCCCACCTTAATAACACAAAGCCAAATTTGTGGTTCCTTTTAGATATTGAAGTATCCTTTTGACTATAGCCTAAAGGGTAGTCCTAGGGTTACTTTGATATCTACTAAACATGCCCACTATAAAACATATGTCAGGTCGAGTACATAACATAGCATTATTAGACTTTTGACTACACAAGCATATGGCACTTGTGCCATTTCCCTCTTTTCTTCCTTTGTTTTAGGACACTATTGTATGCTAAGATATGAGTCCTTTTCCAATAGAGTGTATAAGGGTTACAGTTATGCATTTGAAATGTTCCAAGACCTTTTTATTATAAGTTTCTGGAGACATACTCAAAAGCCTCTTAGAACAATCTCTTGAGATTTTAACCCTAAGTACATAATCTGCTTCTTCCATATCCTTCATCTTGAAAGTGGAGGACAACTACTATGTCATTCCTAACTAAGAGTATGTCATACACATAAAGTGGGAGAATCAAAATCTTATTCTTTTCTTTGACATACACAAAATGGTCTTCTTTTATCATTGAGAATCACATAGGGTGACTACTTGATGAAAGTGAAAATACCAATGCCTAAGGTATAAGATAGAGCATTTCAAGTGACATACCTTGTGTTCAAGTCCCTTGACTTAAAGCCCCCCTAGTTGATCCATATAGATCTCCTCATTTAGTTCTCCATTGAGAAAGCTATCTTCACATCCATTTGGAATCATTTCGAATCTAGATGCGCCACAATAGCTCAGATTAGGTGAACAGATGTAGATCTCACCATAAGAGGAAACATCTCTTCATAACATACTCCCTCTTTTAAGGTTTACCTTTCACCATTAGTCAGGCTTTGTATTGTTAGTTTATCCATTTGCCTTATGCTTTATTTTTAAGATACATTTGTTTCTAATGGTCTTATGCCTAGGTGAAAGATCAACTAACTCTCATACATTGTTCTTACCATAGAACAAATTTCCTCGTACATGGCAGCCATCAATTTTTCTAAGTCTAGTGAATGTAACTTCTTCATATTAAGAGGGCTCACAAGCATCTATAGAAATGCTCAAGAGGGACATTCCCTCTATTACAAAATGCTTGCAGGGAACTTTTTCTTGCACACTTGGGCATAATTGTGAACTTAAGGGGCTTGTTGTTCTATGCTCCCACTATCATCAATATTCTTTCAAATAGATTATGTATCTATTTCCATGTCAATAGACTTGGGTACACTATTCTCGAGTTGTTCTAACTCATAGAGTTCCAAACCTCTCTTTACATCACTAACAGTGGGAAAATCATCTTCTAGAAAATCCATATAATAGGACTTTGCCTCTCTAAGTCCTCCATTAGAATGTTCACTATACATAATGTAGCCATTAGGGTTTTCAAAGTATCTAATAAAAAAAATTATTAGTTGTTGGGCCTAGCTTGCCAAACTTGTGGGAAGCATTGTGAACATAACCTACTAATCCTCATAGACATAGGCCTTCTAAATTATGCATAATACTATTCCATAACTCATATGGAGTGGTAGAAATATATTTTGAAGGCATATGGTTAAGAATGTATGCAATTATCAAATGTTCATCCTCCCAAAACTTTATTGAGAGGTTGGCTTGAGCCATCATTGATCTAACCATGTCAAATGGCATACCCTTACACCATTTTATTGTGGTATCGTCAATTACTTGTGTATCCTTTTATACTCAGAGAACTCTTTGAATTGATTAGATAAGTATACTCAGCCCCTATAATTTGAAGAGTCTTGATGCTCTTTTCTTTTTGATTCTCAACCTTTGCTACAAAGCATTTGAAATAATTCAAAGCTTTGAAATAGTGAGACAACTAAAAGATGCAGTCCTATCTTGAGTAATCATCTATAAATGTGATAAAGTAGGATGCACCATGTCTAGCTTTCACATATAGGTCCACATATATCTAAATGGATCAATTCTAGAAGTTGAGATACCCTCTTAGCCTTACCAAAAGGCTTTCTTCTAGCTTTACTGGCAAGCTAAGGCTCACATACAAGAACATTAACTTTTGCGAGAGGGCCCAACAACCCTTCTTAAGCTAATCTAGCCTTTCTTTCTTGGCCAAGATGTCCTAATCTTGAATGCCACAATACAAAATTAGCCACCACATTGGAGTAGAAGTAATATGGGCAATCATATTGAAACCATAATCTATTTCTAACATGAACAAACCATGTTTAACATGTCTATGACCATATAAAATTTTTTCCAGATAAAAGGAAAACCATTATTTTAAATCTAAATCCTAGTTTCAATAATGTAAAAATTGATAGTAGATTACATGCAATAGTGGGCACATGTAAAACATTATGTATAAGTAGTTTGCATCCATTATGTAATGTGAGTTGCTATGTATGAACTCCAACAACTTCTTCCTTAGCTCTATTCCCTACGGTCATGAAGTGTTTACCTGTTGTTACTCAATGGCAATATATGAACCCTATATGATTACAGGTTATGTGTTTGTTTGCTTTAAAGTCTACCATCCAACCAAGGAGAGAGTGACCTACAAACACATGAGCATCAACCAAAGTACTAAAAGAGGTAGAATAAGGACAAATTTTTGTTGCTCATGACACTAATGAGCAAAATGTCCCTTTTGCTACAATTATAGCAACTGAACTTGGATTTATGCTTCTTACCACCATGTCTGCTTATAGGGCACTTGGTGATCTTATTAGCCTATAGTCCTTGGTTTTGATTTTTTCCTTGTTTTCCCTTGCATTGCTCAATTTGTGCCACCAATGTAGCACTACAGTTCTGATCTCTGCATTTTGCCTCTAGCTCTAAATGGCAGGAAATGTTATTAAAGTCTTTAATTCCCTCATTATGTGCAAGAATAAGTTTGACTTATCTATGATAGCATTTCTAATTGATTTCATTTCTTTAGTCATGGCAGACATTATCCTTAAATGTTTAGCTATTGAATGTTTTGGGTCTATTATATATTGGTTGAACTTCAAGGTCAAAGCACGAAGCCTTGTGGCAGTGGTTCCACCATATTTTACCCTCAACTAGTCCCACATCTCCTTGGTAGTTGGAAAGTTCTCAAACTCTCCAATGTGATTGTCATGCATGCAGCTTAACACTGTAAAGTGGATACTCCTATCTCTCTTAAAGCAAGAGCTATATGCTTCTTGATCCTGGTGATGTTGGGGATTATTGCCCTTAGTAGGTAGGTCCATGACATTAGTTAGATGGTTAAGCAACTCTTGCTCATTAAGAAGGTACTAAACCTTTCTATGTGACATGTCATAACTCTTAGCATCCAACTTGTCTCCCTTAGTTAATTTAGCATAACATTCTTGGAAGCCATTTCACTATATCATTGCACAAGTTTAATGAGGCACATATCTAATTATTGCTATTTATAATTAACCCACTTATTTTCACCTATATTACTTGATTGAAAATTTTGTACTAGTGCTAGTTATCATCTCTTATAATATAGATGAAAATAAGCGTTTAATTTTATACAACCTAAGTAGGAATAATTCCTACTTAATTTATGATAAATACTATTAGAACAATGATCTATGACAATGCAAACATATCGCATATTAAATCAATGAGTTCAACCAAAGAACTTTATTGATGTTTTAGTGACTATAATCAAAACAATCAAATATATACATATTAGGTGTGCAAACACATCCCTTTACAAGGTCTCAAATAATAAATACACTATCCCAGAAAATAATTACAAATGAATTACTTCCTACTATGTCAATCTAATTGATAAAAATAGGGATGCCACACCACCTTCGTATATATTTCTTTATTTTGAGGAAAATAAATGCCACACAATTTCACGAGCATTCATCAAAATGTTAATGCACAAATACACAAATATCACACATTAATAAATAATTATCATTTAACAAATAAATGAAAATAATACAATAAATAATTGATTATGTGAAGTGTGTCACAATTTTGGAAAGTCTAATTCATGCAAAATTTACTTTTGGAAAAGAAAATTTCTAACAAGTTATTTTCTCCAAAGTAACCTTAAATCACATATCATGACAATAATTTTTAAAATTAAGTGAATTAATTTTAGGTAATTTTGAACACATAGCCATAAAGTACATAAAAATAGGACCTTTTATAAAAATTGTGTGAAAAATGCACAAAGATGAGGTCTCATGTGCCCATAAGTGCTGCTTGCATATGTAGGTGTTGTTTTGGCTGTTCTAGGCAAGAACCACTCTCATAGCATGGCACAAGGAAGCCATGCACCACTATGAGGAACCAAATGGTGGTTTTGATCACACAATTCAAATCATATTACCCTACCTTATTGATTGGTCCCTCAATTTTATAGGTTTACACATTATAGTAGAGTGCATTGGTCAGGGCACCTTAGATCCCTTAAATTTGAAAACTTTTCAAATTTACAATGATCATGTACTACAAGAAATTTTTTGGTTTCCAATGCACTTTTATAGCTGATGTCACACACATTGGTAACAATAAGCTAATTTAATTTAACTATTGGATTTTGTGGGGATATGTGGTAGCTAGTCAAAAAAATTTAATTTTACGTTCAAATAGACATATCTATCATAATGTTGCTAGTTGAAAGCTAGAAAATTGTGAGCCAATTTCAACTGGTGTCAAAGCTGTGGAAAATGGGATAAAACTTCATTTTTATTTTGCAAATAATTCGTGGCTACTGACAATGTGTTGTTAATTATCTTCCAAAGAAACTTATTTTACTGATTGATTGTAGCTACCAGTTAAAAATCAAATTTATTAAATATTACTAGTAATTTTTATTGGATGCCACTAAAAAAATTCTTTGGTAAAAACATTTTCCCTTTACTTGCTAGAATTCAAAATCATCCTTTTATAAAAATCCTTTTAAAAAGTACACAGCTACTGCTTCTTCTAATTTTGCTTTATCTTCTCATCTTTCTATTCATTTTCCTCCATCTTGTCTTCTCTTTTCTCCTACTTCTCTATCTTTTTTCACTTTCTCTTTAACATACCACAAGAATTAAAGACAATTTCATTGATGCAGTTGATTTGCTAGTTATTTTAACTCAAACAACAGGTAAGTCCACTTTTCTCATTTTCCTCTATCCTCTCTTATGTCTTTTCTCACACTTCTCTATCTTCTTTCACTTTCTCTCTAAATACCACAATAATTAAAGACTACATATTTTGTTGATGTAGTGATTTGCTATTTGTTATAAATCAAATAAGAGGTAAGCCAACTTTTCTCATTTTCCTCTATCCTCTCTTAGATCTTTTCTCACACTTCTCTATCTTCTTTCACTTTCTCTCTAACATGCCACAATTAAAGACTGCATATTTTGTTGATGTAGTTGATTTGCTAGTTGTTATAGCTTAAATAAGAAGTAAGTAATTGATTTCATCCTCAAATATCATTTTTGTTTTGCATGGCTAAAATTTCTTGACTATTGTATAACTTTTAAATGCTTACATATGAAAAAATTAGAACTTATATTTTTTCTATTTCAATTATTGTGTGGGAAAAGTTGTACATGAAAATATTAGTTATATTATGTGACAATGGAAATTCCACATCACCGTAGATGGATTTATAACAGAAATTATCCAAATTGAGCAAGACTTAGATAAGAGTTTGTGAATTGGGTTGATGGTTTTGTTGCATATGCTTGTTGGTTGCCATTTTATCACTCTAATGAGTGTCTTAGGTGTCCTTATAATAATGTAAAATTACAGCACTCTTGCCTTTGAATATAGTAAAGATTCATCTGTATAACTTTGGTTTTAAACTTAATTATTGGTATTGGACAGACCATGATGAAAAGGCTTAGAAAAGATTTGAATGTTACAATGCCAATATTGCAAGTACTTCTAGCAATGCTTATAAGGATTGCGAAGATAATATTGCTCATCATCAGTCTATGGTTTTTGGTACTATTGGGCCTAACTATGAGCAACAATATTAGGAAAATGTAAAAGAATCTCCAAATTTAGAGGCCTAACAATTTTATGATTTGTTATGTGCTTTTAAGCAACAATTGTAGTAGGACTGTGAAGAGTACTCAACATTAATAGTGATAATGAGAATGTTGAGCATAAAATCATATTCAAATCACATTTACTATGCCTTTGATTTATGGCCAAAATTTGTTAGGGGATGCATTGCTCACTCCACTTTGGTGCCTTTTGATTTTTACAAGGCAAAAATTTATTAAGTCTACATGATGCACAAAGAAGTCATGGATGAATCTACCTAATGTAATATGGGGGCTCTAAATCTACATGATGTAATTTTTTAAAAAGAAGTGCTTTATGAAAAAAAAAAAGTTCATCCAAACACATTTTAAATTTATTAATGTTATATTCTTACTTACTCTGTAAAATATAAAATTTAAATAATTGAATTTATTCAGTTTTACTGTTCTATGGCCCCTAAGAGATCAATATGCAACATTATTCAATGTTGATGAAAGTGTGGCAAATGCAAAGTAAGAATAGAACCTTTTTTATAATTTATTAATTCTTGCAAGTTGTGAGATTCAACAAAACAAAAAGACATTTTCTTTTTTTTTTTCTTTTAAATGAGCTGTGGAAAAACAATTTCCTATGTGCAATGCTATGTGTAGCATTAGAAAATTATCTATTTCATGTTGGGGAAAGATTCCCAAAATAAGATCTCAAATGCATGAAATTTGCACCATTTGATCATTGTGCCATGCCACATCAATACTTGAAGCACCGTAGAATAGTATTACTTAATGTTCTATTACTAAAATAAAGGTAGGGATGTTTGGAAACTACTTTAAATTGGATAAATAAGAAATAAGAGACTTTAGTGGAGAATTAGTTAAGTGAGGGAGATAAAAATGACCTTTAGGGAGGTCATATATTCAAGGTTCGATCTAAAGTCATTCTTGTTGGATGAGGCATAACATCCAATTTTAGTCTCAAATAGGGATTAGTCCCACGTAAAAGGTGGGGACACTTCATGAAAAACCAAAAAAGAAAAAGGAGAGATAAAAACTCTTAACAAGATTACAAAGTTAAGTTAAGTAAACTAATTTCCCTTCCAATTGAGATCACAAATACAAAAAGAGGAAGGTTCAAAGAAATGAAAATTACTTTCAAAATCTATGGTATTAAGAATTGACTTGAATTCCTGCCAATGCAAAATTCTTTTTTCATAGATTTAGTATGATGTCCAGAGCCTTTGGTTAAACACCACATATTCCTGGCTTTTCAAATCTGCCATAAGAGAAATACAATTAGTTCTAGATTTTGATGTGTAGATACTCTTGTGATTTTACTCGTACTATTCCACTCCAAGAAGGGTCATACATATGTTGATTGAACTGCTAAAAGATTGGATAACCTCCAAACCACTTCTACTTGCACACAAGAAGTGAAGACATGCAAAGCACTTTCATCTGCTGCATTACAGAATAAGCAACGAGTCTGAGTTAAAGAGAAGACTCTTCTTAGTAGGTTAACTTCACTGCTACTACATTATGTGACAACCACCAGATCAAAAGCTTAAGCTTTGGACATCTAGGACTGATAAGAATTGCTAGCAGTTTATTTTTGTCTTTCATGCTTTTGTAATAGAAAGGGGAGAACCTCTATACATAATAGGAAAGGATACCATGACAAAGGATCTCCTTGGCTTAAAATAACCAAAAGTTCACCTTCTGTCAGAATGGAAAATGAAACACTAGAAACAAATTCCATGATTAGTTGGACAAACTTTTCATGAAGCACCAACTTTAACATAATCTGTTTGAAGAATCCCATTATACTCAGTTATATGCTTTGCTCTATCAAGTTTTAAAGCCAAGTCACATCTTTTATCACTCCTTTTAGAGTTGAGGAAGTGTATGATCTCATGAGCTATCAGAATATTATCGGAAATTAATTTGTGTTGAATAAATTAATTCACATTGATTCTGAGAGATGACTTTATACCAACTAAGAGCTTGGAGACAATGTTGTAGAAAACAGAACAGAGTCTAATAGGTCTGATCTGAGCTATCCTTATTGGGCATTATGAACATTAATAATGTTTGCAATATATGTGCCATTTATAACACCTGATTTTAATGGTGGATCTATTTGTTCATATTTAGGAATTCTATTTTGTGGGCATGAATATATATTAACGTACCATTATTTTAGGATCATTTGGTTTTCCAAATTATGAAGAAATGGCATGATTTTAAGCTCATAATAATTGTTGTCTAATTGGATTTGGTTTTTAAAATTATATGTAAAAGGGAAATGTTTTGTATATGTGCGGGAGCAAATGCTCCTCCATGCATATGAGAATATGTGTAATCTTTGTGCAGAATTTATGTGTACCTATATTGTTATCCTAATTAAAAGACTCACCATTCATGCATATATATGCTACTGCTCTGTTTAATTGATGTTAATGGTTATAAAATAAAGTTTGATGTGTAGAGTTTAATTTTAATAAATATTTTTAATAATTTTACAAATTCATTTTAACAAAGATAACTAATATCATATATTGATGGACCTGTCAACTACTCCATGGCTTGTGACTCTTTCAAGTTTGCTGGGGAAGAGAGGCAGGGGATGATGATTGAACTTCTTAGATTAATTCCGTACCTAACAAGAAAATTGAGCCAAGTAGTGGGTTGAAATATGAAAACTAGAAGTCTCCCCTCCTTTGTGCGTGTGCTTCTCCTTTGGGCATATATGGGTTTTGCCCTTTAAAACTAATGGGTTGAAAACTGAATCAACAATCTGGGTGCTCCCTTCCACTTCCTTGACCTCCGTTTCTCCTTCGTTGAAAGCTCTCTGGCTTTGGACTCTTCGAAGAGTTAATATATGATTGAGTATTTTTTACTCACCCTTGTGGCAGGGGGAAGGGGAGGACACTGATACCCATGTGTGGCATCATAGTCATCTAGGCTTTGAAGGAGAGGTGATAGGAATAGTGGCTGTCGACCCCTACGTTTACCATGCAACTGGGTTGTATCGGATGCCATTTAAAACAGTAAAACCAAACATTAATTACCTAAGATAAATTAATACTCAAAGTAAACAAGCAAAGAAACATAAATATTACACAAGAAGCTAGAAAGCTGGCTTGGTATATTGGCATCTCCATAGTTTATATGAAAAGCTATAAATAATCAAAGAAACACAAAGATCACACAAGAAGCTAGATAGCTGGCTTGGTATATTGGCATCTCCATAGTTTATATGAAAAGCTTCAAAAACTCAAAGAAACACAAACATTGCACAAGAAGCTAGAAAGTTGACTTGGTATCTTGGCATCACAATAGTTTATATGAAATGCTATAAACACTCAAAGTAAATGTAATAATCTAATTTGAATATTCTAATTTACACTTAATTTTAACTTAGTTATGTAATAAATTTTACTAACTTAGTAACTTAAATATCCTAAATCTAACTTATATGTATTTCAAATCTCGATTAACCTAAATTTGAATTAACGTAGCATTTTATAATTGTTTGAAATCTAACTTAAATCCTAATTAAAAATTATAGCATAAATAATAAATAAGTTATACTTAACTAAGATTAGTTTAAGGTTTAAACTAAAATTAAGTTATAATTTATATCCTAAAATTAACACACAAACTAATAAATCTAATTTAACAAACTAAATAACATACAAAATAATTAACAAACCAAGTAATCTAAATTATAATTTAAATTGACATACAAATTAATTAATCTAAATATAACAAACTAATTTGGATTTAACAAACTAATTAATAAAGAAACTAAAATTAATAATTAAAAAACTAGTTAATAATTAAGCTTTAAATTATTACTAACTAAGAACCTAAATCATAATAAATTCATTATAATGCAGTTCAAAATAAGTAATATCCTAAAATTAATTCAATTTTTTACAAACGTTTTAATAGAGTCTGCTCTTAGCATTGGAGACCCCCTATTTTTAAAATATACCAAAACAACAACCAGACACAATTTAAAATTCTAACAATTCTAACTTCACATTTAAACTAAGTCATCTATCCAATTGGCATCAACCAAAATAGAAACCAACCACAATATAGAATTCTAACAATTCAATTTTAAGAATTCCAACTTCACATTTAAAGTACACCATCTATCATATTGCCATACCAAAACATAGACAGGAGAAGAGAAAACCAACGTCAACATCAACTTTACAATGGAGAAGTGATGAAGAAGTAGAGGGAAGCCTGAAAATAGACCAAAGAAAGAAGTAAGAGAGAGGAGAAAATAGAGAGAAAAGGAGAGAAGGAAGGAGAAGAGGTGAGAACTGACCTTGCCAAAGGGAGGGAGAGTGGAGTGAGGGATAGTGCTGGAGAGAAGAGGGAGAGCACTGCAGGAATTAAGGGAGAGTCTGTGGGTCCACTAGTAAAATTAAAAAAAAAAAAACAATTGAATTGTTTTACTGCCATAGGATGCAAGTAAAATATTTTGGAGCTTTTTACAGGGTCAATTGGAGTGAAATTTACTTTTACTAGTGGCTATAAAATGCTAGTGAAATTAACTAGCACCTGTTCGCTATCTTGATGGCAGCCAATGGCATTCACGTTTATTTACCACCGCTAGTATATAGTTGACATGACTGCAATGGCAGCCAATCACTGCAAATTAATTTTCACTAGTGTCCAAAGTTACCGGTAAAATTGTGACATGATTGTTTCTGCCACAATATTAGCCAATCATTATCAATTTTAGTTTTAGCTATGGCATAGGCAACTAGTAAAATAAGTTGTATAGATTTTCTTGTAGCTTTTACAGCCAAAGGCTGCAAAAATGTATTTATTGGTAGTATGTGCCATTAGTTAATACGATTTGCAACCTTTGGCTAAAGCTTGTCTTGCCAAATGCTACAATTATTTTTATTGATAGTCTAAAATAAAAAAGTTTGTAAGAATTAAATATTAAAGGACACAAATAAATTTAAAAACCAGGAGTATAATTGCATTTTGTAACACAAGAATACTGAAATTATATAAATTTTTTAGTATTAATAATTAATTAAAATTGAAGTTTCTTTAATATTTTTTTTAAATGACATTATATCAAATATTCATAAACAAAGTTCAATAATTAAATAATTGTCAACAAATAATGTAACAAAATTACATTAATCTAAGCCTTCATCACCTTCTTCTTGTTCAATATCAATAGTGTCCTTGTCTTCTTTAGTGTCATTTGAATTAGATAGGTTAGGTTCTTTAATGCTCTTAGAGCTAGTTGCATATTTAACTTCTTCTTGTGAATGAGACATGCAAAAATGATTTTTACTCTCATGACTTGCTTTAACCTCATCAAAGCCCTCTTCATCATCGCGTAAGCCACTTAGCATTATTTCATTAACAAGCACAATCCTAGCCTATTGTGGTGCATTAGCCTAGTAAGGTAACTTTGGTTCATTCTTAATTTCCACCTTGCCCCAAACCTTAGTCTTGATGATTTTCTAGTAGTTACAAAATTGACTTGATTTGTCTATACAAAAATAAACTTGTCTCGCTTGTGGTGTAGAATGGACTAAAAAAAATGACAAGCATAGTTGTATTCTTTGAATAATTTAATATCATAATAAGTTTGATTATTAGAGATGGAAACTATGCCTTAATTAGAACTTAAATTCTAATCCTACTAGAATTGAAATACAATTGAACAGAACTCCTAAACTAAGTAAAATACTATCCCTTATGGGGATAAATCTCTAATAATTCTAAGTCCTAATAAATCCTCAAATTATAAATCCTAAATTCCAAATTACAAAATAATTAGATATTACATATAACATAATTATATCTATCCTATTTTGCATTATTCTCTCTTGGTTGAAGAAAACTTGTCCTCAAGTTTTAATATGATGAAGTAGCAAAAAAGAATAATGACAAGCTCATGATGGCAAAATTAGCACTTTAGTTTCTTTTGATTATGCAAAATTAAGCCCATCCTAAGCCATGCCCACCCATAGGAGTGGGAGAAGTCTAAAAGACAAGATGGATATTGTGAAGCATTTTACATTTCTTATTTTGTGATTTGGGATATCTAAGCAATGATGAATATTGGAATGAGAGAATGCTTATCATGACCTGCATTTCATAAATTTTTGCAAGAAAATATTAAACATAGATTTGCAGTTTAAAATTAATCACATTTCATAAGTATTGATGAAAATATTTGTTTATTTAAGTAAATGCAATACACTTACTTTAGGAACGGTTGGACTCATCACAGTTCAATAAAATGTGCAAGGTTGAAACTTGTACTCATCTTCATTAAGCCATCATTTCTTGGCTTTTCTCAAAGAATGGGCAAAGTTGAAAATGGAAAGAGTCAGAGCTAATGAACTTGGTCTACCATCGTCAAAACAATCAACTTGAGTTCCTTTAGACTGCACATGAGGTTTGAAGAAATAGGATAAAAAATGGGAGGTGTCCCTTGATGTGTTAGCCTTGTATATTAAACCCCTCACCCTTGCTTTATGTTTCACTGTTCTTTTGATGTCACCCATCATCCTAATCAAATAAATAAAAAATCATATATGAACTATATGTATGTACATATTAGAAGTTTAATTACATTTAACACATCATAACAAAAACTCCATTGTATACACACCTCTCAAAAGGATACATTCATCAGTATTGAGCTAGATTGCCTGTCCATACTTCATAAGTTAAGTGTACAGGTAAATGCTCCATGGAATTAAAGAAAGAAGGGAGGAAATTCCTTTTCCACCTTGCATAGTATAACAATAATGTTTTGATGTGTAACCAACAAGTTATTTACCCCTAGTGTGGTTGAGCACAAGTTTTAAAAAAATTGACTTAATGCTTCCACACATTGTTAGCTAATGATCTAAACATAATTGGCAACAAACACTCCATAATTATGTGGTAGCTATGACTTTTCATACCATATAATTTTCCCTCCTATTGTCCATGCTTTTGGTTAGGTTTAACAGATAACCATCTAGCATTCTTGTCTCTTCCACCTAATCGCATTTGGCTATTCTTTATAACAAGTTCAATGTGTAAGTAACCTTAGGCTTGGCAAACTTTCCATTAGTCAATGCTGTCAACTCCAATTCCTATTGCCTATAATATTCTCTTAAGTCCAACCATGCTTTCTCACTGACTTTAGTTTTTCCCTTCACATCTATCATGATATTAAAGACATTGTGAAAGACATTTTTTATATATGGATCACATCTAAATTATGCCAGATTAAATTATGCTTTCCAATAAGACACTTCTGAAAAGATGCTTTATTTTGTCTAATTGTGACTAACCTCAAACCTGTCAAGTCTTTTCAATGACTTGTGCTTAGTATCTTAGGAAAACTAGCTACTCTTGCCCAAATTTGCTCACTGATTTGCCTCTTGACCTTGCTCCTCCTAAATGTTTTCTTGTTCTATTGAAAGGAATGATTAGGGGAAGAAATTGTTCATGTGAATCAAACCAAGAATTTTTACCAAAATGTTTTAAGAAGAATGCCTTACTTTCCTCCCTGCAATGGGGCATGCTAGTTTTCTTGCTGTATTCCGCCTACCAACATTCTATATGCAAGAAAATTATTGATGGTCATGTCAACACTACCCATATCATAAAAATTTGTTTTATGGAAATACCATATGATAAAACACCCTACAACCACAATTGTTGCAACTCATCTATTAGTGGATAGAGGTACACATAAATCTTTGCTTTTAGATTATTTGGACTAGGAACAAGACATGTGAAAAATATGTATAAGGTAGTCATGTAGAATTACTGGCTAACAAGAATATGCCCTAGTTAATTGGCTATATGAAGTGAATCCATCCACATACAAACCTAGCTAGACATTCGAGAGTTGTAAGCAAAATCAAGATAAATATTATCAAAGTGCTTCCACGTTTTTTCATCTAAATTGTGGCTTAGCATGCATTTGGGTTACCTGTTCTTATAATTTCACCTCATGTGTAGGCAAAACTCAAGGAAGCATATAACTATTGCAATCTAGGAATTAAAAGGCATATAATGCATTTTAGTCTCAGGTACATCTTTCCTTTTATCTCTTCATCTTGGTTTGTATCTAAGAGATATACAAAATTTGCATTCTCTCTTATTCATCATCTTTATAGCATAAAATAAAACCTCTAATGCAATAATCAATTTTTTTTTAGGTTAAAATGCATAGAACCCCCCTAAACTTTAGGTCGATTTTAAAAAATCCTTCTGAACTTTAAAAGTTTTCATAGAACCTTGTTAAACTAACTAAAACTTGCAAAAGACCCCCTTTCATTAATTTTTTCGTTAAATAATGGATGGAACCCTAAATTATTTACAAAAATACCAAAATAACCTTTAATTCATTAGTCATCCATGAAGCACGATTGTTTCTCTTTGGATGGAAAGTACAGGCCCCAAAAATCTAGAGATGAAAAACAAACCCCCAATAGTCTCCATAGATGGCATCTAATGTATGAATACAAAACATCAATTAGCCCATGGCATACTTCTGGGTCCAGCTATGTGTAGTGGCTTCATACTTTGCCTGGTTAGTTTTGTACATGTGAGCAATCTCTGGTACAAGAGGGTCATCAGGATTTGGATCAGTTAATAGTGAGCAAATAGACAACAGTACCTTTGAGATGGTAAGAGCTGGACTCCACTGTTCCTTCAGGATATCAAAACAAATGGTACCATTGCTATTAATATTCGGGTGAAAGACCTTAGTCCTAAGTGCAACCATAGGGGGCTTGAAAGGATAATAAGGAGGAAAATGATTTGTTACTAGAAAAACACCTCCAGCATATGGACTATCAGTAGGACCCATTATGGTTGCTTGCCAATAGAACATGTCTTCAACAACTAGACCTACGCTGCAAGAAGATCATTTTCATCACTCTCCCATTATGGTCATAGTGCCACCTTCTACGCTGGTGTTCAAGACTAGCAAGCAATTAAATTGGTAAATTATGAAAATTTAGAAATGTTTTAAGGGTATTTTAGTCAATTAATCAAAAAATTTTAAATTTAACAAAAAGTTTAATGGATGTACTCTTTTGAAAATTTTTCATTGTTCAGGAGGGTTCTTTGAAAACTTTTAAAGTTTAAGAGGATTTTTTAAAATCGACCTAAAGTTTAGAGAGATTTTATGCATTTTAACCTTTTTCTATTTCAGTCCTAATTTAGATACCAATCTTTTGGTTGGTAAAAATTGTCTGGCACCAAATTAGGGTGAGCAATATATTCCCTCACAAATTTTGCTCACAAATCAAAGGTGTATTGATTGTGATTTGAATTTAATTTTTTGCTCAACATTCTCACTATGACTAATAATTTTTAGTGCTCTTTGCAATCTTACCATAATCATTGCTCATAAGCACATAACAATCCATAAAATTGTTGGGCCTTTAGATTTGGAGATTCTTTACATTGTTTGAGTAATGTTACTCAAAATAAGGCCCAGTAGCATCAAAATCCATAAATTGATGATGACCAATATTATCTTCATAACCCATATAAATATTGCAAGAAGTATTTGCAATATTGACATTGTAATAATATTGAAATCTTGTCTAACCCTCTTCATCATGGTTTGTCCAATACCAATGAGAGTGCTGGACTTTTACATTTATTACAAGGACACTTAAGAACTCCTATCAAGGTAATAAATGGCAACTAACAAGCGCATACAACAAAATCACCAACCCCATCAACAAACTCTTGTCTAAGTTTCATTTGACTTGGATAATCTCTATTATACATTCACCTATAGTGATGTGGGATTTTCATTGTCTTACAATATAACTAATATCTACCATGCACTATGTTACGTCAGGTATGTTATTCATAAATCCCATAAAAAAAAAAAAAGAGTTGCAATTATAGATGAAAACTGTACACAGTAGTTTTTGAGGTTTTTGGGGTCCTCAACCATAGCCAATATAGAGAATAGTGAGATTACAGTTTGGGTTTGTGACTACACAAAATAGCAAAATAGCAAGAGTAAATTTTTTTTTTTTGCATTTTTTGGATCCTTTGGGTACTGCATAAAATAGCAACTTTTGGGTTCAATTTTTTTGCAAAAATTCAACCTTGTAACTAAATTTTGCATAGCGAAAATTTCCCTCCTGCTTGTGGTTTTTCCCTCATTAGGTTTTTCAAGTTAAATATTTGTGTACTTTCTCTTCTCTTTCTCCTTAAATTATATTTTACAATTTTACTTTGTTGGCCATTGTCATACCATCATTACAAATTGGTATCAGAGCCTAGTTCTCAATGGCTTCTACTTCAGCAATAACATCTAAGACAGACATTGAGAAATTTGATGGGTTAACTAGTTTTGCTCTCTAGCAAGCCAAGATGATGGCAATTCTGTTAAGAGAAGGTACAAAGAGGGTGCTGCTTGGGAAGACAAAGAAGCCCGAGACTATGGCAGATGCCAAATAGGATGATATAGATGATAGAGCTCTTTTTCCATTCAATTGTGCTTGGGTAATGAAGTTCTTCAAGAAATTCTCACTAAGAACACTACAGTAGGTGCATGGTTGAAATTGAAGAGTCTAAACATGACAAAATCTCTCACCAATAAGCTACAGTTAAAGTAATGCCTTTATACCCTGCAAATGTCTGAAGATATTCCACTGAAATCTCATATAGTAGAGTTCACTGCCATCATTATTGATGTAAGTAAGATAGATGTGAAGATTGATGATAAGGATCAAGTGCTTTTATTGTTGTGTTCATTACCTACTTCCTATAAAAATTTTAGAGACACTATGATCTATGGTAAAGAAGAAATTTTCCTTGATAATGTTAAGTTATATTTGCAACCTAAAGAAAAAATTGATAATAATTTGACATTTATTGAAGAAGGTAATCAGAGTGTTGATCTATTTATTGACAGAGGAAGAAGTAAGAAGAGAAATCCTAATTTTGACAAGTCTAGATTGAAGTCTAAAACAAGAATTTGACTTGCAATTATTATAAGAAGAAGGAACATATTAAATCTAACTGCTTTAAACTAAAGAAAAAAGGAAAAGCATGATCCAATAAAGGTAAGGCCAAATCAGAAGAAGCTAATGTAGCAAAAGATGAGACAAATGATGTGCTTTGTGTTATTGATGCTAAAATTAGATTTGAAACTAGTTGGGTGATGGATTCAAGAGCTTCACAGCATATGACTCATAATAAGGATTAGTTTACCACTTATGAGCCGTTCAATGGAGGTGTGTTTTTAAGTAATGATCATCTTTGTAAAGTTATTGGGATAGGTAGTGTGCAAATTAAAATGTATGATGGTATGATGAGAACTTTATCAAATGTGAAACACATTCTAGATTTGAAAAAGAATTTAATTTCTCTAGGCACTCTAAAAAAGAATGGCTATAAATATAAAAGTGAAGATGGTGTGCTTAAAGTCTCTAAGGGTGCACTTTTACTGATGAAAGCAAATAGAATTAGCACTTTGTATTTCTTGCAAGGTTCTACTGCTACAAGTTTTGTTGCAGTTGTTGCTACTTCTATTTTTGATTCAGATGTTACTAAAATTTGGCACATGAGACCAGGGCATATAAGTGAGAGAGGCATAACAACATTGTGCAAGAGAGGTCTGTTAGGTGGTCAACTTGTAGGAAAGATAAAGTTTTGTGAACATTGTGTCTTTAGCAAACAAAAGAGGTTGAGTTTCAGCTTAGCCATGACAAAAGAAACTCCTGACTATATTCATTTAGACCTTTGGGGGCCCTCTCAAGTTCCTTCTAAAGGTAGTCACTCTAGATACATGTTGACTTTTATTGATAATTATTCAAGGAAAGTTTTGGGTCTATTTTTTAAAATAGTATTTGTGACTTTTAAGCAGTGAAAGGTTTTACTCAAAAAGTAAATAGGAAAATAGATCAAGAGACTCAAAACAAATAATGGCATTGAATTTTGTAATGATGAATTTAATGAGTTTTGTATGAAAGAAGGCATTGCTTGGCATAGAATTGTTGTGAAAACACCTCAACATAATAGTGTTGCAGAGAGGATGAATAGAACTCTTCTTGAAAAGGCTCAGTGTATGCTTTCAAATGCAGGCTTAGGTAAGAAATTTTTGGCTGAAGCTATTAACACAGCTTGCTATTGGTGAACCGATCTCCTCACACAGCCATTAAATGCAAAACACCAAAAGATGTATAGTCTAGCAAACCTATTGATTATACTATTTTGAAAATTTTTAGTTATCCTGCTTATGCACGTGTTAATGAAGGAAAGCTTAAGCCTAGAGCAAAGAAATGTGTATTTCTTGGGTATTCATCTAGTGTGAAAGGATACAGGTAATGGTGTCTAAATCAGTCCAAGTTTCTTATTAGCAGGGATTTACCTTTTGATGAATATTCCATGCTTGCAAAGAGAGAAGTTACAGAATCAGTTACCCAGAATAATGAAAAGGTGGAGAATAGGTGGAGTTTAAAGTTCTTGTTCAACCTAAACAATTCTCTATTCTTAGTTCTATAAACAGTGATTCAAAAGAGACTTCAAAATCTTCACAAGTATAGTCTTACACCATAACTAGGGATAGGCCAAGAAGAACTATTAAACCACCTAAGAAGTATGGTTATTTGGATTTTGTCTATTGTCTTGCTGTAGTAGAAGAGGTGGAGTATAATGAGCTTGGAAGCTACAAGGAGGCAATATCTTCTAAAAAATGATGCAAATTAGATCTCTGCTATGCAAGAAGAGATTCAATCTCTTTGGAAAAATTAAACTTGGATACTTGTGAAGCCACCAAAAAGAAGATTGTTGACTGTAAGTGGGTATTCAAGAAAAAGTCTAATACCTTAAGTGTCTTAGATGTCAGCAACAAGGTGAGGTTGGTAGCTAAAGCCTACAGTCAGGTACAAGGCATTGACTTTAATGAAGTTTTCTCACCTATTGTAAAGTATACTTATATTCATATTTTGCTTTCATTGGTTGCTATGAATGATTTAGAGTTAGAGCAACTGGACGTACAAACTACATTTCTGCATGGTGATCTTGATGATCAGATTTATATGCATCAACCCAAGGGGTTTGTAGTTATTGGTAAACAAGATCATGTTTGCTTGCTAAAGAAGTCCTTGTCTAGTCTTAAACAATCTCCTAGATAGTGGTACAAATGGTTTGACTCTTATATATGGGAGTTAATGGATTTCAAAGATCCAATTATGATAATTGCGTGTATTTTAAAAGGCTTCCTAATAAATCTTTTGTGTATTTGCTATTATATGTTGATATGTTAGTTGCAGCATCTAACATGATTGAGATAAAGAACGTGAAATAGTAGTTAAGTTCTAAATTTGGCATGAAAGATTTGGGAGCTGCTAAAGGATTCTTGGTATTACGATTATATGAGACAAGTCGAATGGGAAATTATACCTTTCTTAGAAAGCTTTTACTGAAAAGGTATTGAGTTAGTTTGGCATGAAAAAGGCAAAACTAGTGTCTACTCCTCTTGCTACTCATTTTAGACTTTCAATAGATTTATGTCCATTAACAGATAAAAAGATGAATCACATGTCATACATTCCTTATTCCAATGTAGTTGGGAGCATTATGTATTTAATGGTATGCACCAGACCTGATATAGCACAAATTGTTAGTGTTGTTAGCAGATATCTAACTAATCCTAACAAATAACACTAGCAAGTAGTTAAGTGGATACTTAGATACCTGATAGGTACTACAGATGCTCATTTGGTATATGAAAAAAGTAATGATAGTTTGACAAGTTTTGTGAACTCAAACTATATTAGAGATCTTGATAATAGGAGGTCTTTGATAGGATATGTATTTTCTTTGGGAGGTTATGCAATCAGTTAGAAGGCTACACTTCAATCTACTATGGAGGTAAAGTATATGGTAATAGCAAAGGTTGTTAAGGAGGCAATTTGGTTAAAAGGTTTAGTTGGTGAAATTACATTGAATCTATTTCTATTGTTGTTCATTGTGATAGTCAGAGTGCAATTTACTTAGCTAAAGATTAGATGCATCATGAAAGAGCCAAACATATTGATATCAAGTATCATTTTGTTCGGGATGTTTTTGCCAAGGGTGAAATTTTCATCAAGAAGATTGATACTGTAGACAATTAAATTGATATGCTCACTAAGCTTTTGCCTATTAAGAAGTTCAAGTATTGCTTGGACTTAATTGGAGTTCATTGTTGAGTTTTGCTCTTAGGAGCTTTTGTGGAAGAGGTGGAGAGTTTCTCTATTGAAGTTTGTTTTTAGAATTTGTGTCAAGGTGGAGATTGTTGAGTCCAATATGTTACCCATCTAGGTTTGACCTAAATCATGAAAACAAAAAAAAAAAAAAAAAAGAGTTGTAGTTATAGACAAAAATTGCACACAACAGTTTTACAGCCAATATAGGGAACACCGAGACTACAATTTGGGTCTGTGACTATGCAAAATAGCAAAATAGTGAGAGTGCAATTTTTCTACAATTTTAGGTCCTTTGGGTATTGTGTAAAATAGTAGCTTTTGGGATCAATTTTTCTACTCAAATTCAATCTTGTAACTAAATTCTACATAGTGAAATATTTCCTTCTGCCTTTGGTTTTTCCTTCATTGGGTTTTTCATATTAAATATTTGTGTACTTTCTTTTCTCTTTCTCGTTAAATTATATTTTGCAATTTTATTTTGTTGGCCATCATCATACCATCATAACAAACTATAGATATGTACATTTGCACAATAACTAACAACCTTATATATGTAATTTGAATTTTTCCACAGTAATTGAAATAGAATAAATGCACTATGCATTTAAAAGATATACAATAGTCAAGAAATTTTTGTCATACAAAACAAATAGGCTAAAATGCACAAAAAATCTTAAACTTTAGGTCGATTTTAAAAAACCCTCCTAAATTTTAAAATTTTACAAATAATCCTCTTAAACTATGGAAAATGTGCAAAAAGGCACATCCGTTAGAATTTTCATTAGGGTATGGATGGAAACCCTTTCTCCTTGGTCAAACCCCAAATTAACCAAGGTGAAATGATGAAAATAAACTTAAGCGAAATGAAAAAAAACCTACCCACCCAAAAATGAATATACGAACACTAGCCTAACAACCCAAAACTTTCTTCTTACTCATTTTGCTCCACTTGTATCTTTCTTCTCGCTCATTTTCCATTGTCTCCCCTCTCCCCTATATACAACAACTACCTCTTGAGGTCCTTCTTTCTTCTTAGCTTCTAGCAAAGCATGGCTAAGTCTCTAGATGGTGTCAGCTTCTAGCTTTGGGCATAGTTTCTCATAGCCAAAGACATACTTAGAAATAAAACAACAAAAATAGCATTAATGCTAATTTATGCACCATGTTTGGCCTCCCTTCCAAGTTCCCCTTCAACTTTGACTCACTTGGAGTTGACTTATCTCTCAACTCACTCGTGGAGTCCATGCTAGCTCATCTAAAGCTGAGGCTAGCAACATGGAGATTTTTTTATTGGATTGCTTGTCAGTCAAATCAATGGTCAATTTATGAAACTAGGAAGCACACTATACCCAATTCTATTACAAACAAAGCTAAGTATTATTTTGGACATTTCTTCTAGCTTTTAATAGTCATTTTTTCTTCCTTTCCAGTGAAATTGATTTGGGTCCTTTTCAAAGTGCTAGAAAACTTGGGGCTTAGCACATTTGCCATAGTCAACACTGAATGGAATCAGAAGTTGGTCAAGCCGAAGCATTATCTCAAGGGAGGGAAATCCAAAGGGCCTTTTCAGGTTCCCTTACTACCAACAACCCTATTTGCCACAAAATAGAGGTGGTTACTTAAAAAAGATCGGAGAAATTGGGGGTTTCAAGCTTGGTTTAATGGATAGACTAATGGATACTATTTGAAGCTTCTATTAAGTGAGTAGGTGGGACATCTTCATATTGGTTAAGGTTATTTTCATCATTTTCTTGTGGTCAATTTGTGGTTTGACTAGGGGAAAGGGTTTCCATCCATACCCTAATGGAAATTTTAACAAATGTGCTTTTTTGCATGTTTTTTCCTTGTTTAGAGGGTTAATTATAAAATTTTAAAGTTTAACAAGGATTTTTAAATAAACCTAAAGTTCATGAGGATTTTATACATTTTAGCCAAACAAATAAGACATTTGAGAGTAAAATTAGTCACTTACCTCGTATTTGAGCTATAACAACTACCAAATATATTGAAATAGTATTTAGCTCTTGCAATATGTTAGAGAGATAGTAAAAGAAGATAGAGAAGTGGGAGAAAAGATCTATGAGAAGATGGAGGAAAATGAGAAGAGTTTACTTACTTCTTATATGGGCTACAACAACTAGCAAATCAACTCATTAATGAAATAGTCTTTAATATTTGAGGTATGTTAGATAGAACATGAAAGAAGATAAAGGGGGAGAAAGAGAAGAGAAGATGGAGGAAAATGAGAAGAGAAATAAGAATACCAAGCAAAATGGAAAGAAATAGTGGAAGGGCACTTTTTAAAACAATTTATATCGATGGGTTATTTTGAATTCCAAGGGGTAAAGATAATTTATTTTTATATATGAATTTTCTGGTGGATTACTATTGAACTTGTTAAAAGGTTTTTTATTTAACCGATAACTCCCATGTACTAGTAAAATTACACTTTTTGGTAGTTGACCGGTGGGTTGCTAATAGTAATATTTAAAATAATATTTTTATTTTATCGATAAATTTTCTATTTCTCATTGATAATTGTTAGCTATAACCACTGATTATTAGCGAAATAATAATTCATATAGTAAAAATTTTATCCAATCTTGGCACCAATAATATTATCATCTACTAAACTCCAATTAATTTGCCAATGAATTCTTCCTACCCTTTTTAGGACATTCACACACAATGTTGTAGTGTGATTACCGAGGAATATGTCAATTAGCAAGTAACATTACAATTTTTGACTGGCCAAATCATGTTCAATGAAAAGTATGCTCATAAAATTAAATTTCCTTATTTCTAACAATGAATTATTGATCTACTATAAATCAAAAAATTTCTTGTAGTGCCTCCTTTTGATTGTGATGACCTCTTTCTTTTTTTTCTTCTTTTGCTCTTTTTTTCATTTGATTTTGCATTTTTCCTTCTATTTTTGAGAAATTATAATAATTCAAACCAAAAGGAGGTCTTTGAAAGCTCTCAACACCCAAAAACTTGAAGGATATAAGAAAATCTTCATCTATTAAATTTATCAATGTCATCTCTAGGCATGTATAACTAGTCATGCCACAAACCAAGTGATGATTTTCAAAACAATAGTTAACCAACTCATATGATCCTGAAAATTCATAAGTTGTTTTCACATTCCTCTTCACTCATAGAAAATGTGTGAGCAAAATAATATATACTTAGAACATGAAAGTTTTCTTGGCTGCATGTATTTAACATCCATCTTATCAATAGGCATGTGCATAAACAAATTTTAGAATTCTTTCTCTACTAATCAAGATAGAAAAAGTTACTCAAACTAAAAGGTCTTAAATTATACTTAGATAGCAAAGCAAAAATTTTAGTTCAAATATATCCATAATGCAATGCTTTGAACACTTTCTTTTCCTATGTGACCCCCAACTTAAATCAGATAGTGTCCTCATTGTCACAAAGAAGAATCAACTAAAGGAAATGATCAAACAACTATATAAAGAAAAGAAGAAGAAATCAAAAGGAAATATGCCAAAGGAAAGGATAAAACCTAGACAATTTTGGTAGATAGGAGCCACAAAAGTAATCTCCTTAGGTTGGTCTACATGCTCCACATCCCTTTTAGCCATTGTCCATTGACTTGACCATTGTGAAAACTTGCTTTACCACAAATGGACCGGTCCATTTTGATCTTAGCTTACCATGATGGAGGTGCAAACAAGAGTCATAGAGATATACCCATTGGTTAGGTTCAAAGTGTTTCTCCAAAATTTGTTTGTCATGAACCTCTTTCAACTTAGCCTTGTAAGTATTGGAATCATCACATGCATCATTCCTCAATTATTCTATTTCTGATAGCTATAATTTTCTTTGAAGCCCTACAACACTCAAATCAAAGTTAAGGTTTCAAAAGCATAATAAGCTTTTTGCTCAAACTTGATAAGTAAATGACACACGTTTCCATAGACTAGTTTTTATGGGCACATACCAATGGTGGTTTTATATACAATATGTTATGCCAAAAGAGCATTAGAATAATGTAAGAACCAATCTTTATAGTTGGGATTAACCATTTTTTCAAAAATTAACTTTACCCTTATTGGCCAACTTAACTTGTCCATTTGTTAGTGAATTGTAGGCAGAAAAAACTTTATGAACAAAACAATTCTCACATCAGGGCTTCAAAATAATTGTTACAAAAATGTGTTCCTTATCACTGATTATGACACGTGATGTACCATATCTGGATAACATAGTATTACAACATGCCATTGCCTCAACCCATTTTAACAAGTAATCCATAGCAAGAAGAATATAGAGATAGCCATAAGAAGATAGGAAAGATCCATAATATCTATCCATCAACAATCAAACATTTCCATAACAATAATCAAGTTAAGAGGCATCATATGGCAATCAATCAATGTACCTAGCTCAAAACATATTTCACATGAATGATAAAAATTATTAGTGTCCTTGAACAACATAGGCCAATAAAGGCCACATTGTAAAATTTTTACAATTGTCTTTTTCATTGAAAAATGGCCACCACATGCAAAACAATGAAAAACATATCAAGACACTATCATTCTCATATTTACAAATGCATATACTCCTAATATGGTTAGTGCAGTATTTAAACTAGTAAGGATCATCCTAGTAAAAATTTCTTACATCAAAAAACGTTTATGCTTATCTTGTGCATTCCAAGTGGATGGAAGCTCACTAGAAACCAAATAATTGACAATGTGCATGTACCATAGTACTTGTTTGATAGCAAACAAATGTTCAGTATGGAATTCATGAATGGGTGGAATATTAGTGGAATCATGGAACTCAAGATGAGACAAATGATTTGCCCCCCACATTTTCGATGCCCTTCTTTTGCTTTGTAGTTAGATCAAATTCTTCCGAATAAGTATCTACCCAATCAATTGATCCTTAGGATCCTTCTTAACCTTAAGGGTTGTATGGTCAGTAAAAATAGTACTAGGTGAATGATAGTTAAGATATTTGCATAGTTTATATTCTTAACTCTTAGAGTTCGTGATGCATTTTAGTACCTTCTTGGATCTTTATTGTTTAAATGGATCAAACACTACACTATGATGTGTTCTTGGATGATTTAGGTGTCTTGATGTGTCTTGCAAAGTTGGAAAGAATTGAAGCCAATCTTGAAGACAAGTATGCTGGTAGTTACTAAGGATTGACTTATATTTGGTGTTCTGCACTTCCAATCAATGACATTCTTCATGCATGCAAATCATGACATCTTAAACTTTAGATTGACTTCTCATGTGCCTAGATCAAGGATGGATAATGTGCTTAATTCATTGAAAAATTTTGTGCAATTTTGGTATGCATCTATTTTGGTAGTCCATAAAGAATGATTCTAGCCTTGTGTGAAACTATACATTCAAATCTTTCCAATGAGCACTGCTAGACCACCAAAGGACATGGCTAAGATGTGGTAATCTAAAGAATAATTTTGAGTTTTGTTGGAGGTGAATTGGAAGGACTAGGTTGATTATAATTTAATGGAGTAAGGCATGCTATTAGCTATGCTAGACTCAATACACCCTAAAGAAACCCTAAGTATCATCACTCATATACTCCTACCAATGGAAGGATATAAAAAGAGGCATGGGTTGGTTAAAAGGTCTAGGCATCTAGTTTCATTTGTAAGGCAAGTTGATGTATTCCTTTGTAAATAGTTCCCATGATTTGAGTTCTCTCAAGACCAATGATGAAATCAATCCAAGATTTAATCAAGAGAAAGAATCAAGCAAGAAAAGGCCTAATATCCATCAAGATTCATCATGTCACAATTCCTCCTCATCTTAGCACACCATTGTGAATTTAAGAAGCCCAAGAAGGGTTAGAGAAAGTTGAACTTAACCCCAAAGTATTGTTGCCACATTTTTAGGCTACGTGTGATCTTATTACAGACTTGATACTCAAGAAAGAGGTTTAGAGATCTATTTTTAGGGTGCTGATGGATGTGGGTTTGTCTAAATGTTTTGAAGAGATAGTGTGTGATATGGAGAGTTTTCTTGTAACATTCTTGGCTAAGGGATTGCTGCAACTTGGATGCTTTGGTCATGACCTTTGTGCAGTTTATCTTGTTGTAGTTTTCATTGAAGAGTTTGAGGGATCCATCATTAGCAAATGTATCCAGCACCTTGGCACATTCTTCATCTTCTTCTTACATTATTATGTTTTCTTTGATTGTTTTTGTTGTTATGGACATTATTAGCATGAATTGATTTTATTTCTAAGGGAATGCAATGAAGCTGTACTGAAGCTCCTGCTAAGTCTAGTTTAAATTCTTTTATTTTTATTATACATGAATGTTTTCTTTAATTTGATCTTACTGCTTAGTTAATCTAGCTAATTAGCTATAGATCTAAAATAATTAATTGATTCTTTACAAAAATAATTAATTCTTGGTTCAATTGGATTAAAGGACAAAAGATACTAGCATGGACATAGCATAGGTTTTGTGCAATCCTTTAAAGGATGCTTGTCCTTAATGCCTTTCTTGAATTTTTATTGAATGCAGACATGTAGCCTTTAGGTTCAAGAATTAAGCTTATTTGACTAGATACATTTACATCTAAGTACAATAGTGCACCTAGTTAAGCATTTAGTATAATAAGTTAAAGAATTGAATCTACCTTAGAAGAAAGATAGGTTTTATATCAGCTTTTAGTAATGGAAAGGCATAAGTAGATTTATAATGGATTTATATGACCCCAGGCTTTATTAATATTTGGTATTCTTTTTACTCAAATCTGTAACCATAGCATTTGAATTTTTTTAGTTTATTTATAAGTTTTGTTTTGAGCTTGAGTTTCTTTGCAATTTAATTGATTTATCAAATAAGGAATAGGGTAATATTGTGAGTTAGTAGTTAAAATCCAATTTTCTATACAATAATTCAGTTTTACCCTTGGGATACTTGCTACTAATACATTGATAGTGTATGCTTGCACTTAGCCCAATCAATGAACAAATGAGATCGGCATGAAATTTATTAAAAGTAAAAACAGTAGCTAGCAATTCCTTCTTAGTAATAGAACAATTCATTTGAACAATAATTAATTAGGAAATTAATCTAGAAAAATCCTAATTTTTACCTAGCTTGACTAAGAAAATAATTAGGAAAATAATTTAAAGAAACCTAATTTTAACCTAGCTTGACTAAGAAAGCACTTAGGAAAATGATTCAAAGAATCCTAATTTTAACTTAGCTTAGCTAAGTAAATAATTAGGAAAATAATTTAAAGAATCCTTATTTTAACTTAGCATGACTAAAAGAGCAATTAGGGAAATAATTTTAAAAAATGTGTAAGACACATCTGAACCCTAATTTTATTTAATCTAAGCTTGACTAAGATTAAATTAGGTTTTGATTTGAAAGACATCTTAATTTTGTCCACCCCTAGCTTGACTTGGATCAAAACTAAGATTCCTATGAAACTTTGATGATCTCATTTTGGAGTATGCATGCAACCATTTATTTGATCTAAATTCTATGCTGACTAAGATTAAGGAGTACAATTTAGAAGAACATGCATGAAACTTGAAGAACAAGAATCCTTCTTTCAATAACCAATATCAAAACAATGAAGAAACTAATGAAGAACAAACAACCTAATTTCTAAGATGCTAGCTAGACTAAGACTAAAACTAGGACCACATGAATTGCTATAAAGAACGCAAAAATCAAAAGAAAAGGAGGAGGAGAGAAATAAGGATCTTTTAAATGCAAAATTCATTTTAGAGAGTACAGTGGATGACCATTAATGAGAAAATTAATAGTCATGAATATTATTAAATACAAGCATATGATCACAATTCATGGACTTTGAGATAATTATGACCATTAATTTTCTCATCAATGATCATTCACTTTACTCTCTAAAATACACCCTACATTTTGGAGGATCCAAATCCATAGGAGAGAGAGCTTACCATGAGTGAAACTCCTCCATGCCTCAATCCTTGAAGAAGAGGGATATCTTCCCTAACCCCACTCCTTACAAGGAGTTAAAAAAATAACAAAGAAAAATTTTTTAACTTTAGCTTGACATTTTTTAGAAAAGTGTTAACTATATAAGAACTCCCTTAGTAGGGAATTCTCGGATTCTAAGGATTGTGGTGGGTTGAGGGTATACTTATATGAGTGAAAGAGGAAGTAGGGGAATAGGATTTTCTACATTGGACTTTGCAAGAGTCAAGCATGGCCCTTTCAATTCTTTATTTGTGGCAAAGGTTTCACCATAATTTGGACATTCTTTAGAAATTTTTTCCTAATTCTAGAATTACTTAGATGACTAGTAGTGGATGATGGCTAAGGTTGCTTAAAGGAGATGGTTGAGATGTTGTCAAGGGGGGAACTTAGTGGCACATACATAAGTAGTAGGTTGTGCATGAATGCAGGTAGCATACTGCATGCTATGAAAAAGGAAATTTTCCTTTGGTGGGACCCTTGAGGCTGCACTATGCATGGAAAAGGAAATCTATTAAGGAGGTAAGCTAGAATCCATAATTGGCATCCCTATCCCCTAGTGGGTGATGTAGTGTACCATGTGCCCTCACGCTACAAAATGGAAATTGTCTAAAAAGATGAAGTGGGACCCATGAGAGTCATGCTTCATATGAAAAAGAAGTCTCCTAAGGTGGGACCACCAAGAAGTGCCCCATATAATTGCAAGCAGGCAAAGTGTGCTATGTGAGAGGTGTATCTTGAGACCATAGTTTGAGCACTAAACATTTATGTAGACAAGCAAGGTGTATTGCATGCTTGTGGTCTACAAACATACATGACTGCGAGTAGGCAAGATGTGTCAACCATGATGTCTACTATAAGCCCATAGTTTGTGCAAGTAGAAAGGTAAGGTGTGTTGTGTGCTTGTGGTCAATGCATTGCATGCGAACGCTAACAAGCAACGGCTTTTGCACTTGAGGTGTATCATACACTCACATAGGTAAGCAAGGTGTACTATGCATGATAGTCAACATATAGTGTGTATGACTACAGGAAAAATGTGCTATGTGCCTATAATCAATGTACTATGCATATAAAGGTAGGTAAGTAGTTCTACATGCTTGCACTTAGTGTACCACACACATATAGGCAGGTAAGGGGTGCAACATATAAGGTGTATCATGCATACACATAGGCAAGCTAGGTTTGCCACAAGCTTGTGGTCAGCATTCTACAAGTGCATGCAAGCAGATGAAGGGATATCACACACCCATGGTTAGTGTACATATGTGGACATGGATTGGTAAGGTGTGTTGTGTATGTATAGTGGGCAAAGTTGGGGCATATGTTCAAAAAGTGAGAGGGAAAGTGTGATGTGGCAAAATTGGCTTAGGTGACATGAGGTGCCACCATGTGGCACCTCATAGGACTTCTAGAAAGTCAATGCTAATGCCAAACATGGCCAAACAAAGTAATTTAGAGTCAACTTTGAATTTTAGGGTTCAGTTGTGGTCAAGGAAGTCAAGATAGCTATTTCAAGAAAGTTTGTAGGCAAAATGATTATGAGGATTTCTTAGGTCCTAGTGGGCCATGTGGTTGAGCTTATAAGCCTAGGGCAAGCCCCATGAAAGGTAGTTAGAGGTTTATAAGGTGGTTTTGGATATTTTGAAGAGTATTTAAGACTTGTACTAATTTTAGGGTTTCAAAGGGGTATTTTGAGGGAACTTATGCCTAGGTCTACTTGATGGAGTAATATTTACTTCAAAGGTCTTGAGCATCTCTTGGGATACCTTTAGGTGTTCCAAAAGAGTTTTTATGGGATTGACCCATCACTTTAAGGGTAAAGAGGAACATTAGGGAGTTCTTTTGGCCTTGGATTTCTTAAGAAACTTGGTACCTAACTAGGAAAGTTTTGCAAACCATAAGTTTTTTTTTTTTTGGGTGATTTTTTAGAGACATACAAATTTTTGAGTTAGAAATGACCAATTTGACCATAGAAATGGATCAATTGGGGCTTCAAAAATAAAATTTTCTACCAAGGGCATTCTTTGTTCCCTATTCATTTCTAAGTCAAGGGAGGCATTTGAGGTGTCTAAAAGCTACATTTTCATAGTGTTAGCCTACTCAATAGACTTTTAGGGTAATGTTTGCTTGTTCCTAGGTCTTCAAAATACCTAGGGGCCTTGATCACTAGTAAGTGGGCTCATAGTCCCAAATTGCCATTTTTGGTAGCTTTTGGTAAAAGTGAGGATGACTAGGATAAAATCACTAAGTAGAGATGACCATGAGCTTTAGAAGCTATGATCATTTGAGGGTAGAACATATTTGTTTAGGTAGTTTCCAAACTTAACTTGCTATTTGGGAATTTTGATAAGGAAATGGCCCTGTTGGCTAAAGATAGGATTGTTAAATTATAAACCATGTGCTAGACTATGAAATTGAGAGGTAATTAGCACATCTATGGTAGCAAAGGAAGAGAAGGAAGCTAGGAGCTCCTCTTTCTAAAGTTAGAGATTTTCACTAAATTTAATGCTCTTTTGCTTCTCTTGAACTTTTAGAGATATTATTAGTTTAATAAGGGAAGGATTAGCTTGACTTCAAAGAGCTAGTTAATCAAGTTTGGGAGATTAGCCATCTCATGCAATAATAAGTGATATATTTTTGATATGTTGGTTTTACATTGGATTAATTGATGAATAACATAGCTAAGATTAGATGAAATCGAAACTTTAGCACTTTTTGCATCCACTCTTAGCTTTGCATTCAATTTGGTTAGGTTATTTAATTTTGTTTCTTTCTCTTAATTAATTGCTTGGTTCAACTTATGTTGATTCATATTTTCTTATTAGTGTAGAACAAATCCTTGGGGGAATAACACTTTATTTATCCTACATTGCATAATCAATTAGGTACACTTGCCTAAGAGTAGTGCATAAATTCACACATCATGTTTTTGGTGCCATTGTTAGGGATTTGTCTTTTTGCATATTAAGATCTTTAATGTAGCTATATATTAAACCTTTAAATTGCTTGTTTATATTCTTTTGCATTTGGTTCTTTTGTTTCTTTACTTAATCATTTGCTCAGCTTTATTCTTTGTTTTGTAGGCTTGCTATGCATCCACACTAGTAATAGCAGAGCAATATCTTTTGATCCCAATATTGAAAGAACTTAAAAAGGATTGCAAAACAAGCAAAGGGAGAAAAACACCATGGTGCAAGAAGAAGAGGCTCAAAATAACCGATGAGCCCTTACCTCATATGCTACACTATCATTAGAGGGAATGGCATCAAGATTATTAGGCCATCAATTCAAGCCAACACTTTTGAGATAAACTAGCTATCAAACTAGTCAGAAGAAACTTATGATCTTTTGGAGGAGATGGCATCCCTTGGCTACCAATGCAGTAGTGAGAGAACTACCAAAAAAGGGAGTTGGTTTATATAATCCTATCACTGTTTTGCTACACAAATGGCTACTTTGAATAAAAAGTCAGAAGCATAGGGGCCTTAGTTTTGGGCATTTCTTTTAATGTCTATGTAAATTATGTGGATAGTTTGGTCATGTTAGTGTTGAATGCTAAGTAGGTAATCCTTTTTCTTCTAATGAGCAATCTAATTTTGTTTCTCATGGTGGTGTTTCTAATTTCAATCCTCATTTCAATGTTTATATTCTAGGTAGATGAGCCATCCTAATTTTTCATGGAGTAATAATCATACTAGGACATATTGGGCTTTTAACAACAAAATCAACAAAAGAGGAAGCAAGTTTGGAGGGGTTAATGATTAAGTTTATCAATAGTCTTGAAAGTAGATTCCAAACTCAAGAGGTAATTATTATAAACTTAGAATTTCAAGTTGGGTAGATTATAATTTAATTTTAGAAAGAGCTTAAGGAAGTTTGCTTAGTAATATTGGAAAGAAGCCAAGGGAGTGTTAAGTTCAGTTTCTTCCATTATTTCATACCCTTTTTCTTAGTCTTTTTGTTGGCTTATTATGTGATTTCTATTATACTAAAGTTCCATTTGATTAGATATTGCACTAAGCTACTCTCTTTATGAAGACATGAATTTTTGGAGGTTTTTTGTGCTACAAGTAAAAGATTACTAGGGGTACAAGAAAGGCACATCTTGGAAAGCAAGCAAGAGAGCAACATGAAACATTAGTAAAAGGAAAGATCCACGAAGTCAATTTCCTAGAGCCCACATAATTGGTTTCTTGGAGGCCAAGTAAAACAAAATTGTGCAAAATTTACAGAAGAAGGAAAAAAGGTTAGTTTCTTAGAATTCAAGTTAAGGTTTCTTAGGGTGCAAGAAAGATGTTTCTTGGGGAACAAGTTAAACCAATGGGGAAGATTTGAACATAAGGTGGCTGTATATTAGTTGGTGATGACTCAACTTCAATGAGAAGATGACAAGTGGTACCAATCCCATGTGGAAATCAAGTAAACTTTAAAAATAAGAAAGAATTCAAATGCAAGAAAGGAAGGTCTATGCTTAATTAAGGAGAGAAATTTGCCTTAAAGATAGGAAACTAAAAAAGAAAGGAAAGAATCTCACATAAATTAAGTAGCAAATAGTATTTTCCCATAACTTCCTCTCTAGACCTCCAAATTAGGTTATTCCCAAGGCAAAAGAAAGCTAAGAGTTACAAAGCCATAACATCTAATTCAATGGCTAAGATGGCAAAATTTTGCATTCAAGTGACAGGTTAATTGCTTAGAATAGGAAATTGCTTCGGTTGCAAAGTGGGATGCCCTTCTTGACTTAATTAGGGTTATAAGACCTATAAATTGAAGTTTGTGGCAACTTTTCAGAGGAATGAATCTCATGTATTAAAATTCCACCCATAATTCACTTCGTTTTCACCAAATTCTTAGTTGTGATAGGTTGAAAGAGTGCTATTAGTTATGACTTTGAGGGAAAAAGAGTGAAATTGGAGAGAAGATCAAGTCTTCAAAGAGAATTCATCCCCTAGCCAAGAAGCCCCTTTGTTTTCCTTGCTTCATCTTCATCTATTCTTCTTCTTCTACAAATCATCTGGTATGCTTGTTTTAATATTGGTTGTTTTGATTTCAAGAATGGGTTGTAACTAAATAATTCTTTGGGGACTTGCAGTGGACCTATGCATCAATTGTTAGCATTTTTATTGATCTTGGCTTTATGATGTTGTTTTGGTTGATTATTTCATTATGCCTATGCTTCATAAACTTAATTGAATTGGAAAATTAGTTAAGTTTAAGAAAGAATAGAATGATACATAGTAAAGATTGTTTTAATTTAGGATCTGTAGGACAAGCGAACATATAAATGTTAGGATAGGAATATCTAAGATTATATGCAATCATAATAATGCATTGTTTAACTTTAGTTGATATAGGAATAATATACTTAATTAGTGTTGAGTGATAGTTCTAATCACCTTAGGAATAAGGGTTTAGATGCATGAGTTGCATCGATTGATAATCCCAAATCAATTGACTAAGCCAAGTTTGGCAATTGCTAACTAGGATTGTTGGGAAAGTTGTAAGAACCCTAATCTCTTGAATTTCATAACAAAACCCATGCATTTTCTTGTTTTAAAAAGCTTGGATTAAGAGAGCTCTTGCCTATCACAATTTCTTTTCAATTTACAAATAGGAGTACCAAATATCCAAGAGGAATGGTGGAGGACATCTTAGTCAAGGTGAGCAAATTTATTTTCCTAGTAGGCTTTCTTGTTCGTGACATGGAAGAAGATTTTGAGCTACCTTTGACTCTTGGAAGACCATTCCTTGCTACCGAGAGAGCTCTCAATGATGTACAACAAGGAAGCTTACTCTTCAAATTCATGACAAAAAAAAGTTTTAATGTTTTAGAGACTATGAAATATAGTTGTCATGATGAAAAAGAGAGTTTGAGAATTGATGTTGTTGATGCTTTGGTAGATGGCCATGTTTATGTCTCTACATTAGATGACCCTTTCTAAAGTTGTACAATTAATACTTTGCATGTTAAAGATGATTTTTCAAGAGAGGAAATCATGGAGTTTATAGTAGTATTTGGAGAGATCTACAAAGGATGATGCCAAAATGGAAGAAAATTCTATCCTTCAATGCTACAACTGCCTTAAAAGTCAAGCAATAAAAATTGAGAAGCTTCAAAATCTTGAATTAAAACCTCTTCCTTCTTATTTGAAGTATGCTTATTTAGGAAATCTATGAATCTTACTAGTGATTATATCTTCTTCTTTGATAGATATTGAAGAGAAAAAGCTCTCAAGGGTTCTTTGTCAATGCGAGGGAGCCATAGGATGGAGTATAACAAATGCAAAGGGAATTACTCTTTAGTATGCATGCAAAAAAATAGAGTGGAGGAGGCCTTCAAGCCAACAGTTCAAACTCAAAGGTATCTTAATTTGAATATGCAAGAGGTGGTAAAAAAAAGAGGTATTAAAGTGGTTGGATGTAGTTATCATTTTCCCTATCTATGACAGTACTTGGATTAGTCTTGTTCAAGTAATAACTAAGAAAGGTGGAACAACAACAATTTAGAATGAGAATGATGAATTAATCTCCACAAGGACAATAATTGGATGAAGTGTGTATGGTATGTAAAGCTTTTTGAAGCTACTAGAAAAGATAACTTTCCTCCTCCTTTTATGGACAAAATGATTAAGAGACTTGCTAGACATGGATTTTATTTTTTTCTAGATAGCAATTCAAGATATTACCAAATTCCAATTGCACCCAAGGATCATGAGAAAACAACATTTACTTGCCCTTTATGGTACCTTAGCTCCTAGACACTCACCTTTAGTCCATGTAATGCTCCTGCTACCTTTCAATGATACATGATGTCTATATTCTCTTATTTTATTATAGTTGCATGGAAATTTTTAGGGATATTTTTCAATTTTTGGTTCTTCATTTGATATATACTTCCATAATCTCTCTAAAGTTTTAAAGAGGTGCCAAAAACTAACTTGATTTTGAATTGGATAATAGCCATTTCATGGTTCGGGAAGGCATAGTGTTAGGCCACAAGGTGTCCTCTAAGGGCATTGAAGTGGACAAGGCTAAAGTTAAATTAATAGAAAAACTAACCTTCCTCAAACCAATCAAGGATGTTAGAGGTTTTCTTGAACTTGTAGGATTTTATAGAAGGTTCTTGAGCAATTTCTCTGAAATTGACCTCTCACTAATCTCTTGGTTAAGAAATAGCCTATTGTCCTTGACAAAGAACTCATGCATGTTTTTAATTTTTGAAAGAAATGTAGTTTATGCCCCTGTTGTTGTTGCACCAAATGGAAATTTACCTTTTGAGATAATGTGTTGCGCAAGTGATGATACTTTAGGCGCAGTTTTAGGACAAAGAAAAGATAAAGAAATTTTGTATAATCTACCACACAAATAGAACTATGAATGATGCTTAGAAGAAGTACACCACGAAAGAAAAAGAGTTGCTTGTGGTGGTATTTGCTCTAGAAAAGTTTACATCTAATCTCATTTTGTCGAAAGGATTATCTATACTAGTCACTCTACACTGAAGTATTTGGTTATCAAAAAAGATGTCAAACCAAGGCTTCTTAGAAGGATCTTGTTGTTACAAGAGTTTGATCTAGAGATAAGGCACAAAAAAGGCATTGAAAATTCTGTGACAAAACACTTGTCAAGATTAGATGGGGAGTATCAAGAATGCATAAACAAACAGCCCTTGCATGAAAATTTCCCAAATGAGCAACTATATTTGGCTTCATTGTGTTCTGTTTCTTCTCCCCCTTGGTATGTAGATTTTTTGATTATTTAATAAGTAATGTTTTGAACAAAAGAAGTTCCTTTCAGATATTAGGCATTATTTTGGGGAAGAACCATTTCTTTACAAGGTATGTGGAGATGGGATAATTCAAAGATGTGTGCCACAAGAGTTAGTAGAGCTAATTCTCAAGTTTTGCCATGACAAGAAGGCCTATGGACAGTTTGGTGCTTTTAATACAGCAACAAAAGTTTTACAATGTGGTTTCCATTGGCCCACCTTATTTCATGATTCTTATGTTTATGGCATGCTTGTAAGCAATGCCAAAGGGTTGGTACTATCTCTATGAGAAATGAAATGCATTTAAACAATATTCTTGTGTGATCCCTTTGATGTTTGGGGCATTTTCTCAAATCTTTTGATAATGAATATATTATTGTAGTGAATTATGTGAGTAAGTCGGTAGAAGCTATCGCTTTTTCTACTAATGAGGCTGAGGTTGTTATTAAGTTTTTTAAAAAATATATTTTCATTAGATTTGGCACACCAAGAGCTATCATTAGTGATGCAGGGAAACATTATGTAACAAAAAATTTGAGAGTTTATTAAGCATGCTATTACCCATAAAATTGCCACCTCAGGTCATCCTCAAACCAATGATGAAGTTGAGTTATCAAATAGCTGTAGAACCCTGATTTATTTGTAACCCCAAACTAAAAATAAACCTAAGAATAATTAATAAAATAAAACCAAAAGTAATAACCAATTTTTCTTTTTAAGATTAAAGTTAGTAATAATAAAAGGATCTAAGGGTATTTTTGGGTCTTGTAGTGGATAAGTGTTATTTTATTATTTTCTTTTTTAAAAAAGAAAATAAAATAAACAAAGATGGAAGGAAAATAAGATTCAGTGGAAATATTGATAAGAGGAAAACCTAATTCTATAAAATGCGGAAGAAGGGACCACTATGAGAGGAGTAAAGGAACAAGAAAAAAGAAGAAAAGAGATCTAACAAGGGAATTTGAATTGAAATAGCTAAAGTAGGAATAAAAGAGAAGACATGCTTGGGGCAGTCCAAAATGGATACCATGGGACTAAAGGTCCCTTTTCTCTTCATTCTCCAAAACACAATGCAATGGAATTTTCATAGGAGGATGATCCTCCACCAAAACACAGCATCACCTTCCTTTAGAGGAATGGACCTAAATGAAGGAGGAATTTAGTTAAAGGAAGACAATGAAAACTTGGAGTTGGCCACCTCAAGGGATGCATGTCTTCTCCCCAAAAATTCCAATCATGAGCACATGAGGACCACTACCAACAAGGAAGTAAGATCTCAGAATAAGTGGAAAGGGGAACCATTTGGGGAATGCAATCACATGAGAGAGGAAAAGTGGCCCATATAAGGGGAGATGAGTGGAAAGGAAAAGGTGAGAAATAATCAAAAAAGTGGATAGGAGTTTCTTGGAGAGGAAGGAGGAAATTGAAGGAGCAAGTGAGGAAGAAGGGAGCAGGAGCAAAGAAAACATTAGTGAGTGAGAGAAAGGGATTCTATGAAAGGAGGAAAAGCTGCATATAACAAATTGTCAAGGAGAAAAAATTTTTATTCAACTAGATCAGATTTACCCTTTTTTTTTATATACAAGCTTGAAGATCCAAGAGGAAAAGGAAGAATCGAGAAACTAACTAAGCTTTACAAAAAATAATAGAAATAGAAATCTATCTAACACAAGTTCATCATGCTAACTTCTTTAACAGAGTTAACCTCCTTGCCTACATGTATAATCCTTATTCCTTCCTAATACTTCCTCTCAAGATGGTTAACCTCCTTGCCTACATGTATAATTCTTATTCCTTCCTAATACTTCCTCTCAAGATGGAAAGTGAGTGTTTATGACTTCTATCATGCCTACTAGAAACTCAAATTGGCAACGCTCTATCACTAAAAAAATTAGGAACGGAGTTAATGTTTGTGGTTGCAAAAATGGATTCATTGAACACCACATCTCTTGATATGAAGATTTTATTAGTACTAAGATTGAGAAGTTTACATGCTTTATATCCAGGAAGGTAACCTAAGAAGACTGCTAGAACTGCCCTTGGACAAAATTTAAGCTAATGAGTGGATAGGGTTTATGCATAACATAAGGAACCAAAGGCTCTTAAATGAACATAAGAAGAGGTTTTCTACTATAGTAGTTCCAATGGAGTTTTATTTTCCAAATTGGAGATGAAATTCTATTCATTAAGTACATCAGGGTGGCAACACACTCAAACTAGTAGGGTATGGGAGAATGAGATTGGAAAAGTGAGACTCTAGCAACATTCATAATATGTTGGGATAACAACAGCCTCTAGTTTATTTTGCAAAAAATAAACCCATGTGTATTGAGCACAATCATCAACAATGGTTACGAACTAACTACACTAATATGTTGAAATGGACCCTAGATATGAATGTGGTTTAGAGCAAAAGGTGTAAAAGATAAATGATTATTTGAAATGAACTTCTATTAGCAATATGACAAATTGGACAATGAGGAGTTAAAGATGGTAATACAATATTGTTCAAACAATCTTGCAATAGTTTCAATTTTACAAGAGATGGATATCCAAGTCCGTAGTGCCAAATGTCACACTTAAACATCTTGGAACCATTTCAAGTGTCAAAAGAGAAAGACAAAGATGGAAAGTCCTTTTGAAAGAGTGAGTTCCTTGTGTCAAAGAAGTGAAGATTGCCTTTGCAATTATCCATCTCAATCTCTAGGTCCTACAAATGGTCTTGGATAAGGTGTTAATTAGAGTAAAATAGGATACAACAATGGAACTATTTGGAAAGGGTACTAATAGAAATCAATTCGAAGGTGAACTAGGTGTGTACAACACATTGTCAAGGGTTGAAGAGGGAAAAATCTAAATAGTTCCCATATGTTTAACCAAGACTAGGTGTTGGTTTGGTAAAGTGACAACAATATTATAGGAATTGGAGAAACAAATCAATAATTTTCTATGACAAGACACATGGTGTGTAGTATCAGTGTCAAGGATCCATGTGTAAGATTTTAAATGGTTAAACAAAAGGGATTGAGGATTACCATTGATGTTTGAGATGATGGATTTGAGGTGCTAACATCTTGAGTGCCATAAGATTCCTTACAAAGTTGATAGCATATTGAAGATGGTTCTAGATTATATACAAGCATAAACTAATTGACTTGCTTTAGGCTTATTGAAGTTGGTTTTGGTTGGATTAGCTTAGAATTGATCTTTGAGTCATCTATAGAAACTTTGTTGGCTTGAGCTCAAGTGGAATTAGGCATGTTTTTGAACTTGTAGCCTAGTAGATAACCATGTGGCTTGTTACATTTATCCATTGTATGGATTGGAGACCACAATGATTACAAAGAGGATGATCCTTTCTTGTTGAATTGGAAGAGTTTGTGCCTATTACTACTACAAAACTTTTTGATTCAGTAACAAATGAGCCATGATTAATACTCCTTTGTCTTTCCTCTTGTATAGTTAGATATAAAGCTTTGTTGACTGAAAGAAGGGACTCTATCATAAAGAGCTAAGCAAGAATTTAGGAATAAGAGTCATTTAAAGCCTTCAAGAACTGCACCATATATTCATTTTTCTCATATTCTACCCATGATCACATTCCTCCATATTGACACACTAAAGCAGGATGAAATTCTTACAATTCATCGCACAAAATGTTAAGCCTGGTGAAGTAGGAGCTTACATCTAGCTAGGAAGCCTTGATACAAACACATGACCTACAAGTTTGATTAAAAGATCCATGGGCCATTGTATTGGTGAAACTGATCATAAAGATTAATCCATATATTGGCTGTAGAATTGATGTAAAGTAAGTTATTTACAATTTCCTTTTCCATTGAATTAAGGATCCATGATGTGACCATGCTATTGAATCAGATCCATGAATTAAAAACAAGGTTGTCAGGAGTAGAATGAGGAATTGACTGATCAACAATATTGATCTTGTTTTTGGCAGTTAATGCCATCATCATTGAGACTCCAGGTGTTGTACTTAGAGCCATGGAGCTTGTTAGAAACTAGAACCATACTAAGATAGTTAGAGTTATGTAGGAAATAGGGGCTTGAAGTATCTTCTTGCAGCTAATGAGATGGCATTGCCATGCTCATCAAAGTACTGGTGGAGCAATTGGAACCTCAAGCCATGAAGGAAATCTACAAAGACAGAGCTAGGTGTAGAAGCTTCTCTACTTTGAGACCATTTTACAAATTGTCAAGGAAAAAAATGTTTATTCAATCAAATCAAATTTACAACTTTGGTTTATATACAAGCTTGAAGATCAAACATGAAAAGGAAGAACTGAGAAACTAATCTAAGCTTTATAGAAAACAACAAAAGCAAATAGCTAAATAACACAAGTTCATCGTGCTAACTACTTTAACAGAATCAGCCTCCTTGTTTGTTTGTACGATTCTTATTCCATCCTAATAAGAAGAGTCCAAGGGAGAATAGAAGAAGGAGGATGAAACATAATGAAGGAGCCCTTTAGTTTGCCTTCTTTGGTTACTCAAGAACTTTTCTGCATTTGAGCACTTGTTCTTTGAGTAATTGGAGACATTTGCTTATGGTGAGGGTCCTATACGATCTTGGAATTGTGCTTTGTTTCTAGTTAGGGAAGGGGGATGTTAGGAACTATAATAGATAATATGAGTTGTTAGTGAGTCAGTATTGTCTAGAATCAATTAACTATCCAAGTTCAATATATTGTCTAAATTCAATGTATTATCTAGATTTAATACACTATCTAGGTTCAATGCATTGTCTAGATTCAATATATTATCTAAGTTCAATGTACTATTTTTTAATATAAATAGAGGAGCTAGATGTCCTATTTGGACATAGCTTACACAAAAATCATTCTTCTCTTTTCTAACATGGTATTAGAGCTTTACCCTTATACCTAATTCTTGTAACTCTAATCCCTAATATCTATAACCCTAAATTCCTAATTTCTCATCCCCAAACCTAATTGCTCTTACTATAACCCAAATTTCTATCTAAAATCATCTTATTGTAATTGACCTTTAGGAAATTTCATCTACCCTTTCTGTGACTACAAGAAGCCATGATTCTTTGGTGATGTTTTGCAACTTGAAGTGTTGCACATGGTAATTGGGCACAATTTTGCGTAACAGAAGAGCATCGATTACAACAATGCTTGAGCACAGCAATTAGGTGGTGGCAGTTGTGCTGAGAGACATGACGAGTGGTGACGTGGTGTGACATAGTGTGTGACATGGTGACACAGTTTGAGACATCACGATTTAGAGTCTAATATAGGGTGTGATTTTGCATAATAGAAGAGCATCAATTACAACAATGCTTGAGCACAGCAATTAGGTGGTGGCAGTCACACTGAGAGATGTGACGAGTGGTGACGTGGTGTGACATAGTGTGTGATGTGGTCACACAGTCTAAGACATCGCAATTTGGAGTCTAATGCAGTGTTTGGTCATGCTTTAGTTGTGATTTGGTGAATGTCTATCATGGCTGGTTCTGACACAGAGACCAGTGATAAAGAACTAAGTCCCAAGAAGTCTGGGCAGATGGATAGGCCCATTTTCTCTGAATTAATTCTAGCCACCACTAAAATAATGGAACGAAAGTTGGATATAGAGGGTTAGCAATACATCCCATGGTAGAGAGCAATCAAGTTCTTCTTTGATGGCATAAGTAAGATAAATCATTTACACAAAGGCCCTCCTGTTGATGGAATGAAAGCCAAGTAGACATGGAAGATCATCGATTATTTGGGCTTGTAAGTGACACCTTGGTGAGAGAAGTTGAGGATAACATGGTACATTGTGATACAGTGAAAGAACTTTGGGAGTTTCTTGAATCCTTGTATTTTGGAAAAGATAATTTGACTCGATTATATGATGTCTATCAAGCCTTATTTCAACTGGATACCAAAGGTAAGAGACTATCTCAAATTTATATTGATTTTAATCATGTTTTTGAAGAATGGAATTCTCTCCTTCCTATCACAACCAATGTTGAGACAATGCACACTCAATGAGAACAACTGGGGGTGTTGTGTCTATTGCTAGCATTACCTACAAAACTTAGTACTACTCACTAGCAAATTTTGTGCAGTTTTGACCCACTTACATAGAAGAATGCCTTCTCCCATCTTCTTTGAGTAGCTAGAGATTTACCTTCCACAACTTTTAGTGAGTCATCTGCTCTGGTTATATCTATTACTCAAGGACGACATGGTGGTGGATGAGGAGACTGAGGTAGAGGAGGTCACAATTCTCATATTTTTTGGCGTAGTCATGAGTCAAGTAACTCTAGTTCTTCAACCATAGGATGCTATTATTGTCATGAGGAGGGGCACATCAAAACTAAATGTCCAAAATTGCTCAATAAACAACAAAACACATCTAGATATGTTCATGTTGCCACTAGTGAATAGGTGTCTAACTCTAACATAACTTAGACAATTACTATGTCTCAGGAAGAATTTGCTCATTACAGCCAGTTCCAAGTCTCTCTCCAGCTACCATCCACCCAGTCTCACCCTTCTTCCATTGCTACAATGGTCCAAATAGGTAATCATGTTACATGTCTTTCCTATTCCAACTCCAAATGGGTCATTAATTTTGGTGCTATTGATCATATGACTAGTAATACATGATCATATGTCTTCCTTTCAGTCATCTTCTATCCCTCGTGTTACTTTAGTTAATGGTTCTACCACTTCTGTCATTAGTAGTGGTACTTTAGCCGCCACTCCTAACAAATCTTTGTCCAATGTTTTGTGCCTTCCAAACTTTCCATTCAACATGATTTTTGTTAGTCAAATTACACATACCTATAATTGTTGTGTTTTTTTTTTCTTGATCACTGTATTTTTTAGGATCTTTTTACAAAAAAGATTTTTAGTAGAGGATATCTATCTAATGGTTTGTACGTACTTGATGAGCATGTTTCTTGACCAGTTGCTACTACTACTACTTTGACTCCATTTTAGTTACATTGTCATCTGGGTCATCCATCTTTAGTATCCTTAAAGAGGTTGTGTCCTAACTTAGATTTTGTTTCTCAGTTGAATTGTGAGTCTTGTCAATTTGCTAAGTAGCATCATAGTTCTTATGTTCCTCGAGTCAATAAAAGAGTTTCATCTATGTTTGACCTAGTACATTCTAATGTTTAGGGACCTTGTCCTATTATTTCTAGATCAAGTTTTTGTTGCTTTATTACTTTTGTGGATGACTATTCAAGAGTTACCTGGCTTTACTTAATGAAAAACCATTCAAAATTATTTTCTATTTTTTATGCCTTTCATGCAGAAATTTAGAATCAATTTCATACCTCAATACGCACTTTGCATAATGATAATGCCAAAGAATATTTTTCTACACAATTTTCTTCTTACTTAACACAGCATGGCATAATTCATCAATCTTCCTATATAGTCACCCCACAACAAAATAGGATTACTAAAAGGAAAAATCATCACTTATTAGAGGTATCCCTACTCTCTTGTTCCAAATGAAAGTACCAAAAGAATTTTGGGCTAATGTAGTTTCAACAGCGTGTTTCTTAATTAATCTCATGCCATCTTCTATTCTTGGTGGCTAGGTACCATACTCTCTTTTATATCCTTCCCAATCCTTGTTTCCTATTACTCCATGTATCTTTGGTTGCACTTGCTTTATTCAAGATCATCGTCCTTTAGTTTCTAAGTTGGATCCATGATCTTTGAAATGTATTTTTCTTAGGTATTCTCATACTCAAAAAGGTTATCGCTCTTATTCCCCTGAGTTGGGTCGTTATCTTATATCCTCTAATGTTATCTTCTTTGAGTTAACTCTATTCTTTGAGTCAAATAAGCATTCTTCTTTTGTATTTGATCTTAACTCTATGATTGATGAGTGTTTTCTTGTTCAAGATTCTTTGCTTTTTACTCCTTGTTAGGCACAACGTTGCCCTCCCATAAAACATGTTTACTCTCATCGAGTGCAAGTCCTAGTAATAGCACCTCCTCTTAATACTATAGTGATCTCAAATGCATCACCAGCTGTAGATCCTCCCTCTCCAACTTCTTTGTCAAAGGATTCAAGCTCCTTGCCATTTGTTCCTTCTGATCTTAATCTACCTATTGCTTAGAGGAAAGGTGCGCACAGTTGTTCCCAAAAAGGTAATATTCATCCATATTTTATTTCTTCCTTTGTGTCATATTCTTCCTTACCTATGTCTTCCCAGGTTTTTGTTGAATCTTTAGATTCCATCACAGTTTCCAAAACTATTTTTGAAGCCTTATCTCATCCTGGGTGGTGTGCTGCTATGGAGGAAGACATGAGTGCTCTTGAGCTTAATTGGACTTGGGACATTGTACCGTTACCCAAGGACAAATAGGCCATTGGATGTAAATGGGTATTCACTATCAAAGTTAATCTTGATGGTTTAGTTGCTCATTTGAAAACTCAACTTGTCGCAAAAGGGTATGCTCAGACTTATGGTGTGAACTATTCTAAAACTTTCTCTCTTGTAGCTAAAATCACTTCGTTTAGTTATTTATCTCTCTTGTTGCTACTCAAGGCTACGTTCTCCATCAACTTGATGTAAAAAATGCTTTCCTACATGGAAACTTACTTGAGGAAGTTTATATGGAGCAACCACTTGGGTTTGTTGTTCAGGGGGAGTTAGGAAAAGTGTGCCAATTAAAAAGATCACTGTATGGACTAAAACAATCTCCTCGAGTATGGTTTGGAAGATTCAATGAGGTGGTAATGGAATTTGGATTAAACAAAAGTGTTCATGATCATATTATGTTTTTTAGGTAGTCAGGTTTAGGCTGTATTCTTCTTGTTGTCTACATGGAAGATATTGTTATTACTAGTAGTGATGATGCAAGTATTTCAGACTTGAAGGTGTTTCTTAAAACCATATTCTAGACCAAAGATCTAGGAGTTCTTCAATACTTCTTAGGCATTGAAGTTGCAAGGAGTAGGAAAGGTATTTTTCTGTCACAAAGGAAATATGTTCTAGACCTCTTGAAGGAATTAAGGCTGATAGATGCAAAACCATGTGATACTCCTATGATTCCAAATGTTAAGCTTGGAATGGATGATGGAGAACTAATAAAAGAACCAGAACAATACAAACGGTTGGTAGGTAAATTGAACTATCTCACCATTACAAGACATAATATTGCATTTCTAGTTAGTGTGGTTAGTCAATTCATGAACTTTCCAAGAACCTCTCATTGAATGCAATCATGTATATTTTTAAATATCTAAAGAAGGCACTAGGGCATGGAGTCTTGTATAAAAATCATGGTCATTGCAGGGTTGACAGCTTTTCTAATGCTAATTGGGCAAGATGTCCTATGGATCACAAGTTTACTTTAGGATACTGTGTGTTTGTAGTTGAAAAAGTAAAAAGTAGGCAACAGTGTCTTGGTCAAGTGCAAAATCTAAGTATCATGCTATGGCTCATGTCACCACTGAGTTTGTGTGGATTTCATATCTTCTTGATCAGCGGGATAGAATCTTATGGAGCTATGCAGTTATGGTGTGATAATAAAGTAGCTACTCATATTGCCACTAACCCTATTTTTCATGAGAGAACAAAGCATGTAGAGATGGATTGTCACTTTGTTAGGCAAAAACTCTAGGAGGGAGTTATTGATTTGAGAAATGTAAGAACTAAGGATCAACTTACAGATCTATTTACTAAAGCTCTTCCAGGAAAATGGGTTGAGGATATTTGTAACAAGCTGGGCATATTTGATGTCTATGCTCTAGTTTGAGGAGGAGTGTTAGGAATTATAACAGATAGTATGAGTTATCAGTGAGTTAGTATTGTCTACATTCAATGTACTATCAAGGTTTAATGTATTGTCTAACTTCAATGTATTGTCTAGATTCAATATACGGTCTAAGTTCAATGCATTGTCTAGATTCAATGTATTGTCAAGTTCAATGTCTTATTTTTTAATATAAAAAGAGGAGCTGGATGTCCTATTTGGACACAACTTACACAAAAATCATTCTTTTCTTTTCTAATAGGGGACACTGAAAGGGGCAGTTTATCTTCTTGGGGACTAAAAATCATGGTAAATCTACCTCTTTTTATTTGAACAAACTATAGTCAAACTAGGTACTCATTTTATGAATTTCAATCCAAAAGCTCTTAGTCAAGCTAGATACCAAACTTTCCCTTCCAAAATAATGGCTCTAAAAGCCACTCACTAATTGCTAAATCATGAATCACTCTTAACTACATGCAAAGCCAATAGTGAGACACTTAAAAAAATCTATTGCATGACTCAAAGAACATTTTGAAACTAAAAAAGTGACTGAAACATCAATATAATATCAAAAGGGCATTGTAGGGGGTTAACACCTTCAATTATATAACCAAACCCCAAACCCTCTTTTGGAAACACAAACCTTTTTACTTTGGTGTCTGGTCTCAACTTTTAAATCTAGATTAGTGCGACTCATTTCTTTTCATTAAACTATTTTTCTTCTTGAACCCATGCTTTTGCATTGCAATGATATTACAACAATATGAGATTAAAAAGAATTTGGGAGACAACCATTAGCTCATCTTGAAAAAATTGGTTACTTCTATTGGATGATGCACTTGAGTCTTATATGACAGTATAAAAAACCCACATTGGTATATCTCCTTATAGGTTGATTTTTGGTAAGGGTTGTCATCTTTTGTTGAATTGAAACACAAGGTATAATAGGCAAGGAAATATATACTTTGATTTACAAGCTATAGGTGAGCAAAGAAAATTTCACACAATCATTTGGAGGAGTAGAGGAAGTCAACCTATTAGAATGCTAGAATTTATAAAGAAAGAACCAATGCATGGCATGACTCTCACATACAACCCAAGGAATTTCTAGCTAGTGAAAAGATTCTTCTCTTTAATTATGGGTTGCAACTGTTCTTGAGTAAGCTAAGATCACATTGCACTGGCCACTTCATGGTCACAAAGGTGTTTTCACATGGAGCCATAGAGGTTTGTTAGGAGATCAAGGGAACTTTTAAAGTCCATGGGCATTGGTCGAAACTATATGTTAAGGGTAGTAGCTTTTCAAAGCATAAATTCACCCTTTTTCTAAAAGATCCTTTGGGAAGGTCTTTTTCATTTTCTGGCATTTTAGTTTGTTTACTATTTGTAGAATTTTTGTTATGCTTGTATGCTAGCACTCAATTTGTTTTCTAGGATGTTGGTGGGGTTTGTTGCTATTTTGAAGAGGTTCATAACATGGTTCTTCTTCTTCTTCTTCTTCTTCTTCTTCTTCTTCTTCTTCTTCTTCTTTTTCTTCTTCTTCTTTGTAAGTCAATAGGGTATTGTCACCCTCTTTACTTTTTAATTTTTCACATTGAGGACAATGCGCATCTTAAGTGTGGGGGCATTGGTGTCTCTAATTTTGAGTAGTTGAATATTGTTGAAAATAAAATACTTCTTTCAACTCAAAGTATGACTAAATGCATAGTTAGTTCAAGAGAAGAGTATTTTTCTTACTTGATTAAATTTCAGTTGGTAATGACTTATGAAGAGCAATTGAGAATGCTTGATCATTATGATAATTGAAAAATAAGTTAGTAAAGATTTTGTAAGTTACATTATTGTAAGTACATTTTGTCAATTAACCCTTAAAACTAGGCCTAAACATAGTTTAAGTAAACAAGGGGTTCATGAAAAAAAAGGATAAGTATTGGTTAATCATGAATCCGCTCCAATGTTTTGAGTACCTAGAAAAAATGGTAGCTCCAAATATGAGTATACAAATATTTCTAAAGCTATGACTCGTTGAATAATAATTACTTACTTCAATGACAACTTGGGAAAGTTTCTATCAGAAGGTTAAAGTTACAGCACTCTAAGACCTTAGTTTACTACTTTTGTTTGTAGTAGTCAAAAGGGCTAAATACAAATGTATTTGTCAATTGTGTTAGAGAAAAGGTTCCAGCTCAGCTTCAGCTAATACTAGCCACTACAGTGGGAACTTGTCACATGCAGTGGTAGGACTCTGGTAGGCTAATCTTGTTTCTTTTAGTCTAGTCTTGTTATAGTTTATTAGTTAGGGACATTAGTGTAATTCATTCATTAAGTCTTAGCCTATAAATTGTAAACTCTGCAATCATTGTTTTCTTAATAATAAGATTCAACAACTCAGCTTTCTTTCTAAAGTTCTTAGATTTCTTCCTTTCTTTCTGAAGTTCTTGAGAATCATAACATGGTATCAGAGCTTTAATCCAATGAGAGAATATTCAGCTCCATTCTCCATAGCATCTCTGAATTCTTCACTAGTTTCTTTCAGCCATTTTGTTTCTGTAAAGCTGGATAGCAATTCCTATCCACTTTGGAAGCAGCAAGTTCTTGCAACCATCAAAGGACATGACTTAGAGAAATACATTAATGGTGTTCAAGAAGTGCCACCAAGATTTGCAGATGGGCAAGGAAGAACTCTTGGGAATCTTGAATCAGCAGTATGTTCTTTGGAAGAAGCAAGATCAACTCTTGCTGTCTTGGCTTCTATCGACAATGTCAGAAAATATTCTTACAAGAATGGTTAGATGTGAGTACTCATACCAAGTTTGAGAAAAGGTAGAAACTTTCTTTGCCTCTATATAAAGGCAAAGATCCAACAATTCAAGGTACAACTGCAAACTATGAAGAAGGAGTCCATGACAGCCACTAAGTATCTTTTAAAGATCAAGAATCTTGTTGATTCTTTGGCTTTAGTTGGTCATGCAATTACAAAAAATGATCATATAAAGGTAATTCTTGATGGCTTTTCCTCACAATATGATAGTTTTGTTACATCTATCCTCTTTAGAACTAATCCTTTTTCAGTAGAAGAAATTGAAGCATTGTTGCTTACACAAGAAAATAGGATTGAGAAACATCATAAAGAAGTAGAGACTATGATAGTGAATCTTGCTACAAACTCTCAAAATCGGAGTGTAAATAGAAATAGTCATCAAGGATTCCCTAGTCAGTATGCAAATAGAGGCAAACTGGAGGTAGAGGAAATTTTTTCAGAGGCAAAGGAGGCTATAATAATGGGTAGTTTGCTAAGAAATGGGAGGTCTTCTAATAGAAGTAACATCCAGTGCCAACTGTGTGGGAGATACAAACATTAGTCCTAGTATTGTTTTTACAGATTTGATGAAAATTCTCAAGGACCACCTCAAGTCTCAAATCAGTTTAGCAAGACAATCAATAGCCGCATCAGAAACACACCCTTTGTAATGCTCACTTCGAACAATAGCAGCAATGATAGTGAGCAAGAATGGCATCCTAATTTAGGTGCCACTAATCATGTAATATTGGATGCCTCTAACATTGTGCAGAAGACTCCATATAATGGAAAGGAGAAGGTGTACATTGGTAATGGCTCAGGTTTGTTCATTAAAAACATTGGTAATTCTCAAATTAAGTCTTGCTATTCTAATCAAAACCTTTGGTTAAATTCACTTCTTCATGTTCAAAACATTACCAAAAATCTTGTAAGTGTTTCTCAATTTGAAAAAGACAATTGTGTCTACTTTGAGTTCCATCCTAACACTTGTTATGTTAAATCTCAGGATACTCATCAAATACTTTTGAAGGGGACTGTTAGAAAGGCTTATATGTCTTTGATCAATTTCACATTCAAAAGGAACCGTGTGTCACTACAAAAGTGTCAGCAACTCAATCACCAAATGTCTCTTCACGCATTGTATATAGCTCTCATACTTCATCATCATTAAACTCTTGTTTTGAGTTAGACAAATGGCACATTAGATTAGGCCATGCCTCTATACAAACTGTCAAGAGTGTACTCAATTCTTGTAACACTAGAATACCAAATAAAGAACTCTCTTTCTGTTCATCTTGCTGGTCTAGTAAAATACACAAATTTCCATTTGTCTCTTCTCAAACAAACTACTCAAAACCTCTTCAATTGATTCATTCAGACTTGTGTGGACTAGCACCATGCTGTCAAAAGAAGGTCAGATATTACATACATTTTGTGGACACTTATACCTGTTACACATGGATTTACTTTCTTAAAAGTAAGTTTGATGCCTTACAGATTTTTATTCATTTCAAGAAACAAGTAGAACTCCAAACCAACCATAAGATCCTTGCTTTGCAAACTGATTGGGGAGGAGAATTCAGAGCTTTTACTGACTATTTGAAAGATCAAAGATCAAGGAATAGTTCATCGTGTTTCCTGTCCTTATACACATAAACAAAATAGACTTACAGAAAGGAAACACAGACATATAACTGAGACAGGACTAGCCTTGCTCCATCAATCATCTTTACCTAACTCATTTTGGACTGAGGCCTTTAGTACAGCTGTGTATGTCATTAATAGTCTGCCTACACAAGTCTTAAATGGTTCTACTCCATTTCAAACCCTATGCAAAGCCAAACCTAATTATTCCTTTCTCAAAGCTTTTGGATGCACTGCCTACCCTAACCTAAAGCCCTACAATAATCCCAAATTCCAACTCAAATCCATTGAGTGCACCTTTCTTAGTTATAGTCCAGCACATAAAGGATACAAGTGTCTGCATCCAGATGGAAGAATAATTATATCTAGAGATGTCATGTTTGATGAAAACACTTTTCCATTCAAGAACAACAATGGTCCCTTACAATAGTCACCTTCCATTAACACATCACATTTTGTTTCTCTACCCTTAGCTATACCTCCTATCTTGTCATCCTCTACATTTCCAAATACAAGATTGACTCATAACACCAATGCATTTATTGAACAAACAAATAACTCATGTGCACCTACTAATAATACCATTATTATGGATTCTTTACAATATGTTTCAAGTTCCTCTGTAGACTCAGAAGTTCCTCAACATCCAATTCAAGGTGCCCGCCCAATGGTGACTCGTAGCAAAGTAGGGGCACCCAAACCAAATGTCCACTCAATGGTGACTCGTAGCAAAGTAAGGGGACTTGAACCAATAGTGCTTACTATTTCTAAAGAGCCTCAGACTATTGAAGAAGCTCTTAATAAACCAAAATGGAAGCAGGTCATGGATCTTGAGTATGCAGCACTTATGAGCAACAAGACATGGAGTTTAGAAGCTTTACCCAAAAATAAGAGACCTATAAGCTATAAATGGGTGTTTAAAGTAAAAGAAAATCCAGATAGTACAGTAAACAAATACAAAGCAAGATTAGTTGCCAAGGGGTATAATCAAGAGGCAAGGGTTGATTTTCATGAAGTTTTTAGCCCTATGGTAAAACCAGTCATAATATGATTTCTTCTTACTTTGGCCTTATCAAAAGGGTGGAACATCCATCAAATAGATGTCAATAATGCCTTTTTAAATGGTGATTTGAATGAAGATGAATACATGTTGCAACCTCCTAAATATGAATCAGTAGATCGATCTCAAGTTTGCAAGCATTGTAAGGCTCTCTATGGGCTTAAACAAGCTCCTCGTGCATGGTTTCAAAAACTGTCTGAAGCTTTACTTGGTCTTGGTTTTACCAAGGCAAAATGTGACTCTTCTTGTTTCTTCAGGTCACCTCTCATCATTCTCTCTATGTTTTAGTCTATGTGGATGATATTTTGATCACTGGATCTTCACCAACTCTGATTTAGAACTTGATTGATCAACCAAATGCTAAGTTTTCATTAAAGGATCTCATGAAACTTAAATACTTCTTAGGTATTAAAGTTACTTATAGTTTTACTGGTGCAATATATCTTTATCAATCCAAATACATTAAAGATCTTCTCATTAGAGCTGGTATGCAAGGTGCCAAGTCTATGCCTTCTCCCATGGCTTCAACACCAAACATTTTTGCTAATAGTGGTTCTCCTATACTTGATCAAGCTGCATATAGGTCACTTGTGGGAGCATTACAGTATACTACCATTACTAGACTAGACTTGTCTTATAGTGTAAACAAAGCTTGTTAATTTATGCACTATCCTATAGATGTTCACTAGAAGTTGGTTAAACGAATACTGAGATATCTTGCTGGCACCATACACCATGCTTTAGTCCTCCAAAAATCACCTATCTCTAATCTGATTGCCTTTTGTGATGCTGATTGGGTGTCAGACATTGATGATAGGCGTAGTACCTCAAGTTTTTGTATATATCTTGGTCCTAATCTCATTTTCTAGTTTTCCAAAAAGCAAACAATAGTGTCTAGATCAAGTATTGAAGTAGAATATAGAAGTCTGGCAAGTACAGTGGTAGAATTAGCTTAGATGCAGTCCTTACTTAAACAACTCAGCATTCAATTACCTAAGGTTCCTAGAATATATTGTGACAATATGAGCACGGTCAGTTTAGCAGTAAATCCTATCCTTCATTCAAAGACCAAAATATTGAACTAGATCTCCATTTTGTTCGTGAAAAGGTCAACAATAAAGAAATTGAAGCTTATCATATTCCATCTCTTGATCAGACACAAATATCTTCACCAAGGCAGTCTCAACTTCAAAGTTCCTTCAGCTTAGAGACAAGCTCAGTGTCATTCCTCTTCCGAGTCATGCCCCTAATCTTGAGGGGGGATGTTAGAGAAAAGGTTCCAACTTAGCTTCAGCTAGTATTGGCCACTGTAGTGGGAACTTTTCACATGCAGTGTTAGGATTCTATTAGGCTGATCTTGTTTCTTTTAGTCCTGTCTTGTTATAGTTTATTAGTTAGGGACATTAGTGTAATTCATTTATTAAGTCTTAGCCTATAAATTGTAAACTCTATAGTCATTGTTTTCTCAATAATAAGATTCAACAACTTAGCTTTCTTTCTGAAGTTCTTAGATTTCTTCCTTTCTTTTTGAAGTTCTTGAGAATCATAACAAATTGTGGTGTCTACAAGTTTGCATGAGCTCATTTAGAAGTGTGCATGGATATAAAAGTAATGATGGCATAATCAAATCTCTTATTTGGCAATGATGAACTTTGAATTAGTTATTCAATTTGAGTAGCTTCAAATTATGTGATTATGTGCATGGCAAATTACTTTAAGGAGGTCTATGAAAGTATAAGTATAACCATAGTCTGTTTGCTTGAGAACAACAAAGGTTTAAGTTTTGGGTATTTGATAAGTTAGATTTCTTACACATTTTCATGCTCTTTTTTATCATTGAAGTTAGTCTCTATGTATTACTTTAAACATTAATCTACCCTTATTGTGTATAAATTCAATTGGTTATAGGAAAAGAGTAGAAAAGCAAATTTAATTGACAAAAATGTCATTTTCACACAGTTTGGGTAGTTATTAGCATCTAGGCCATAACTTTCTCTCTATTGGATTGGGGGGATCCTTGAGGCATTGAAAAGCTATGAGAAAGTACTATAATTCATTTGTTGAGAACTCAACCTAGTTTTACATTTATTAGGTGCAATCTGGCCAAAAGAAAGGAATTGAAATAAGAAAGTTGCTGAAAGACTCTTCATAGTTTCCTAAATTCTTGCTTTCCTATTCTTGTGGTCAACTTTGTGAATAATTGAAGAGATTTTTTAATTGCTCAATGTCCAAAAAGGAGAGCAAAATTAAGGTAACCAATCTTGGGCCAAAGAAATAGCACCATATAAAAAGAGAAAAGGTCAGCACAAGTAGGAGACCACCACCACATCACACCTTACACCTCTCCATACTTTTCCCTTCTTCTTCCATTACTTTGCTGCCGCCCAAGGTCTTCATCATAGAGCAATTTTGGTATAGTTTGAAGGAGAGGAAGAAGACAACATACTCATCCCCATGGTGATTTTTTTTTCTTTGTTCTTCCCCTTTTTACCTCATGGATGTGTTGAAATTCAATGAGCAGCTAATCATTTTATTCTAGAGTGTTGAACATAGTTCAATCTTTGAATTACGTGGTTAGCCATTTTGTTAATAGCATTTTAGTTTATATAACACTAGGAATCAGCTACCAAGAAAGGGAGAGAAGAGATGAGTGATTCTCTAACCAAGATCAGAAAGGCAAGACCTTGGCCTAGAAGAAAGACAAAGATATAGAGTGCCTTTCTTCTCTTATGATTATGATATTTCTTGCATTTCTTTTTATATACATATAGCAAACTTATACATAATGCTTCAAATTTAGCTTTAGATTGAACCTTTCAATTGCTTGTTCTATTGAATTCCTATCTTTTGCTTGTTACTTAATTGTTTCCTTGGCTTTATTCCATGTTTTGTAGGCTTGAATTTGTATCTTTGGATATTGGCACTGAAAGAACTTGCAGAAGATTGCATAAGAACACCATGGCACAAGAAGAAGAGGTTCAAATAACTTAAGAGCCCTTAACTCATGCTACACCATCTTTAGATGGAACGTCATCAAGCATTCTTAGGCTAGGAGGTAATGCATTTGAGATCAAAACTAGCAATCACTCAAATGATCTAAACAATTGTTCAATTTAATGCTTTGCTTAATGGTGATCCCAATCTCCATATTGCTAAATTTCTAAATATAGTTGACTTGACTTTGTAGAAAGAGGCTTGCGGGGGCCATTTTTGAAACGTTTATGGGTGCTTGACAAAGGAAACTTTGTAGAAAATTCTTAGGTCATGTGTTTGAGCTTAGTGGGCTTAGGACAAGGCCTACAAAGCATGGTTTGCAGTTTTTGAGATGGCCTAATCTAACCCTTGAATTTTTGAGATGACCTAATCAAATTTTTGCTAATCTAACCCTTGAATTTCAACTTGAACTACCTTAAAAAATCAAGGGTTAGATTAGCAAAAATTTAGGCTAAAAAAATTTGAACTTTTTTTGTTCCGGGACTAATGGCCAGTCAATGTTGAGCCAAGCCACCTTTTTTTTTTTTTTCAACTCAACTCCTCTCTTCTCTCAAGATAATGTAATGGAAAAAATTATCCTTAATGAATAAAAAAATTTGTAAGTTTATGACGATTTTAATAATTTAGAAATTCTAAATGTAAAAATTTATGTTAATTTCAAATTTAGGTTTAGACTCAAGATTAAGTTTTGGATTAGGTTTAAATTTATGTTTAGGTTCAGGTTTAGAATTTGGTTTAAAGCTAACCCATTTAATGTCCAACCCAGTAGGGATAAAGTTAGGTTCAAATTTTTTGGTTCAAAAAATTTAGGTTTTTTCGTTTACTTAGACCAAACCGAGCTAGCCTATTTGACAGTCTAGTTCTGGCAAAAGTTCGGCATTTTGAATCATTTTTGGGTTTCAAAGGAGCCTATTAGAGGTGAATGGACCTCAATCTACTTAATGGTCCTTAACTTGGTGAAGAGGATTCTTGAGGAACTTCAAAAGGTCCTAGGAGAGTTCAATGTGTTTGACCCATTACTTTGGAGAAACTAAGGCTCACAAATGCATTTTGGAACTTACGACTATTCAATGGGCTAATTTTAAATAAGGCAAGTTTTAAGGGTTTTAGTTTTTCAAGCCCCCTCAAAGGGAAATTTTTTAATTGCTTCTCATAGATTTGAACTATTTAGAGGCTTCTAAATTTGTACATTGATCTTTGAGGTACATGGAGACCCAAATCATTGAAAAGTGGACCCGTGGGATTGAACTTGTACTATTGGTAAGCTTTGCTACAAGTGGGCAATGATTTATATATGATCACTAGTCTCAAAGATGACCCTTAGTTTTGGAAGATAGGGTGGCCTAAAGGTAGAAACTAGTTCCTTGATAACTTTCCCAATTAGGTAGGTTCTAATTGTAACTTGCTATGAGGTGTAAGAAGCCTTGTCCTTGAGAGGGATTGTTAACCTAAATTAGGGTTTTGAACCCTTAATCTATGGTTTTTTTGGATCACTCATGGCTTAACCCTAACTTTTTAATTTAGAAATTTTACCAAAAATGTCCTTCTGAACAAATTTAGGTACACACACACAGAAAGATATCAAGCTTTTGTATTCCAAGTTTTCTTTTGGGTGTTGTAGGAAGTTATAAAGGCATAAAACTTTGCAAGTATGAAATAAATAGCATGATGAAAATGGAAATTGTCATCAATAGGGCATTTTAGGTCTTGTAGCTTAATAGATATATTAACCATCCTCATAATGTATTCCCTAACACAACCAATGCCATCATATCTCATGATAATAAAAATTTCTCCATCAACAAACCAGCTTCAGCTTTATCAAAAACCACATATTATTCCCAATGAAATCAAAGAAAGTCTTAGAATCATTAGACTTGGGGATAGCATTAAACAGAGTTTCAAAAATAGACCCTTCCAACATCATAAGCACTTTCAAATTTTTCCCTTCCCAATTTTTATAGTGGTCTTTTTGCTATTCAGTGCTCCATGCAATTAGAACAGAGCACTTATTCTCTTTAATAGCCATGTCAATATTCATCATCACAAAAGCTAATTCCATATCATCTTTCCATCATTAGTAGCAATTGTTAGTCAGGGTCTCAATATTAAAAATTTAGTTATTCATGATAATTGAACATGGAGCTTAAAAGGAGGCAAAATAATTATTGGCAACATGTAATTTAATTATGTAACAGAAATTTTTACACAATATCTTTATAAATTCACTTGTATATGAAAATATCATGTACCAAAATTATAATATCATAAATCAAGCATAACCAAGAAAATAGGCAGAATCCATTAAAAAAAAATACTAATGGACAATAATATCTTTTAATATGCTATTTTCTCATGTTTCATATCATATAAATTAATTTCATAAGAACTCCTTATGGATAAGTTATTGCATTAATTTAATAACATTTAATCACACCCCTAAGTTATAGCATTCATTAAAAATTTCAATGCTTTAGTAATTGAATCACTATAGTGTCATAACATTTTCACGTAAGGATATTATTCATACCAGTCCATATATCACATCAAATTTCAATTCATTTATCCAAACATTTTTTTGATTGGCAAAACTATAATTTTCACAAGTAGATGATTTGGGTTATTTGGCCCAATGCCAAGATATTCCCTTATTCAAGAGGATGATAACAAATGTATTTTCAATATCACAAAATTATCAAAATATTTATAATAATTTATTTTATAAATAAATTACTAAATTAAATAAATATACCAAAATACTTCAAAGAATTAAAGTAAACATATGCTGCAGAAAATTGGCATAATATGGCAAGGAAAACTTGGCCAGATAAGGTCAAAAGGACTTAGATGAAAAGAACGATAAACTGCCATGTACGCCAATATCCTCTTTCAAGAAAACACTGCCCACCTTTGGCTACATGAATCAATTACCACTTAATCTAGTAACCATGTGCGGCAGGTCCTTCCAAGTTTCTCCTTTAAAACCAAATTTCTATTTTGAAAACTGTGATGGGGCACAAAACAATTGAATTTCAAAACAAAATTTTAGCCAATATTTTTTTAAAAAAAACTCAAAAATCTCCATTCAAGATCCTCTTGTGCGAATTTCAATATACAGGAGAGTGCAAAATACAATTTTCAATTCAAATAAAACCATGATACCAAGAATCAAAATGAGACTATTTTAGTTATAATAGCAAAGCATTACACAAATTGAAGATAATTTTAAATCGCATACTCAATTTCTAATATTTCAGATTGAGCCTCTAAGGCTTTGATATAACACGTTAAATCTAATTTAATATATAATAGAAATAATAACACCAATTATAAAATGTTAGATCTATTGATATTAACATGTTGAGTCATAACTACTTTTAACTATCCATGACAAGATATGATCATGAATCAAGTCAATAGCGCAAATTGTTACGCCAATTCCCCTGGATGCCATTCTCTCCAATGCTGCTGGCACGTGCTCCACCAATGACGCGTCTGCGCCTGCGCCAGCGGCCCATGCACCCACGTCAAACTCCTCGTCTTATGCAACCGCTTCCCAGGAGACGGTTATAGCTGGAGATAGAAACGACTTGGACGTGAGCCCACCTCAGCTGCTAATTTCCCGTAGAGCAATGAAGCCTCCAACATGGTTAGCAGATATTGCAAAGTGAAGTTCCAACCCATCTTGGGCTTAAATGATCCCACGATTCCCCTTCCCGTTTACGTCCCCAGCTTTCACTATTCATGCATTTGTTTTCAGTTATTTCCCTTTAGTTAGTCAGTTATCTTTTTCTTGTATTTAAAGAATGTTGTACTTCAATTTTAGTTTCAATGAGAATTATTCCCAGTTATTTTTTCAATTACTTATCTGTGGGAGCTTGTGTTCGCTTGAAGAACACCACTGCACATAACAACGGGTGCTTTCGTTAAGAGGCAACCATGAAAGTGCAAGAACTCGCGCAAGAACTTGCCATGGAGGAATTGTATCAAAGGGAACCTCAAGGCAGCCATACGGACTCTTCTCACCAAAGTCCTCCATGGTTAATACATAGTGAACAAGGGCCTCCCTTACGCTCTGTCCGCTTGGAAGTACTAAAATTCATTGGCACAGACCCAAATGACTGGCTCTTCAAGGTCGAGCTCTTGTTCAACCCTCAAAACATGCTAGAGATTACCAGATTACAATTGGCAGGGGTCCATATGGAAGGGGTAGCATCCATGTGGTATCAACACATGTATGCTAACAACTTACTCAAAACCTGGCCGGTGTTTAAAGAGGCACTCAAGCAACGTTTTGGGATGTTATCTTATGTAGACTAGGCGGGAGAACTTTCCAAACTCACACAGATCGACACTCTTAAGGACTACCAAGATGCCTTAGAAAAGCAAATGTCACAGGTAACTGGTATTGATGAATCAGGCTTGCGACCAGAACTTCAAAGAGCCCTTCTGTTGGATAGACCCACTAGCCTGAACCAGGCCGTGGAGTTGGTGGCTGCCCATGATGCCCAGGTACCTTGCATGCAGGAAAAGGAGTCAAAATTGTTGCGGAGAATAGCTCCTCGACCACGTTTGGACCGTTCTTAGCTCTGTGCTCGGGAAAGAAAACGGATGAGACGAGTAATTTGCCAGTGAAGTGTCTTTGGCCCGAGGAACTTCAACTTAAGCGGGAGCAGGGTCTTTGTTTCAACTATGATGAGCATTAGAAGCCCAAACATAAATGCAAGGCTCAGTTTCTTTTTTTAATGGGAGATAATGAGGAAGCTGTTGATGATGAGAAGCGAAAGGGGGTAATTGAAGAAGAAACCCCAGACCCGAAAACCATAGAGGCCAACTTGCATTCTATGGTGGATCTGCTAAACTCGAAATCCCTTAAGCTTAGTAATGGCCAAGGTGAATGGGGAGGTGATAGTCCTCATAGATAACGAAAGCTTAGACAATTTTATCTAGGAGGCATTAGCAGAATGTTTGGGACTCTCTTGTAGCAAGACTAATCATTTCTTGATATTCTTGGGCAATGGGGACTCTTTGTTGTGTCAAAAATGGTGCCCCCCTGTTTTGCTAATCATTCAAGGCCATCATATTATGTTGACTTATTCATTTTGCCTTTTAAAGGCTTAGAGGTAATTTTGGGAGTTCAATGGTTATATACTGTTGAGCCATTTGTGCATGATTATTTTAATTATACAATGGGATTTGAATTAGGAGGGGTTGTAAAGCCCTGTCCTCATGACCATCTAATCTATTCATGACCCAAGTGGGACATGTGGAGGAAGCATGTACGGCACATGTACCTTGGGCTCATGATCATCTATTCATTACCCAAGTTGGACATGTGGAGGAAGCCACGTGTATGACACAAGGCACCATGCATGCAAATTGTTGGGATAAGGACGCACTCTCTAGCTTTAGTAAAAAACGTCCCACACTCCATCTCTTATTATTTCCGTTCTCAACTGCTTCTTGAACATCTTTCGCACTCCAACGGCACTAACCCCATACCAATGATATTTGGTACCAGGCACCTCGCTAGTTAATACCAGGCCATACCAATATCCTCAAAGCGAAAATGCAAAGATTGAAAGGCAGGTAACCGATATGGTCAAAACTAGGATTATTAAATCCAGTTGTAGTCCTTTCTCTTCACCAGTTCTCTTAATTCACACATTTGATGGAACCAGGCAATTTTGTGTGGACTATCAAGCTTTGAACGCTATCACTATTAAAGACAAATTTTTCATGCCAACTACAGATGAATTGCTCAATGAATTACATGGTGCTTGTATCTTCTCAAAGCTGGACCTAAGATCTAGGTACAATCAAATCAAAGCTGGACCTAAAACTACCTTGGACTCATGAAGGGCACTATGAGTTCCTAGTCATGCCCTTTGGAGTCATCATTCACTTTTTAAGCAACTATGAATCATATCTTTAGACCATATCTCCAAAAATTTGTTACTGTATTTTTTTATGACATTTTAGTATACAATTCTTCTCTAGTGGATCATCAACAGCACTTACGACAAGCATTACAATGCTTGGATCGCAATAATTTTTTTCTTAAATTAAGTGCTCTTTTGGCATTCTTGTTATAGAATATCTGGGTCATTGTGTCTACTACAGGAGTTGAAGCCGACCCCCAAGAACATACAGGCTATGGTGGATTGGCCTGTGCCTAATATTGTCAAATAATTAAGAGGCTTCCTAGGACTAACTGGATACTATCGCAGATTTATAGAGGGATATGCCTCTGTTGCTGCACCACGGACTGATCTCCTGGCCGAAGATACCTTCATATGGAACCAGAAAGCTGAACAAGCTTTTCACTGTCTCAAAAATGCTATGAGTCAGGCTCTTGTATTATCGCTGCCAGATTTTTCATTATCTTTTATTATTGAAACTGATGCATCTAATCCTGGCATTAGAGCTATACTTATGTAGTGTGGAGGATCCATCGCTTTTTTTTTAGCAAGAAATTGTGGCCAAAAATGCAAGCTGCCTCCGCTTATATTTAAGAACTTTATGCTATATCTGAGGCCGAAATGCGTTGTCGGCAATATTAACTGGGTAATTCCTTTATTATTAGAACTGATCATTGCAGCATAAACCAATTATTTTCTCAAATGATTCAAACTCCATCACAGCAAAGGTTCATCCAAAAGTTAATGGGTTTCTCTTCCAGCATTGAATATAAAAAGGGTCCAACTAACGAGGCTCTGTTGCCTTGTCTCACCAGTGTGAGGATGTGGAAGTTAACGCCCATTTGATGGTAATTTATTCTGAGCCCGTGTTTGATATAATTGAAGACGTGAAGGAGGAGAAAAAGGCCAGCCAGTATTTTCAATCACTCTGGCGACAGGTTTGAATGGGCACTTGCTCAATTCCCCATGTTTCTTTTAGTGGCGGCATCTTACTTCACAAGGGTAGACTCATGGTGGGCCCAACTTCCACCTTGAGGAACCAACTTATACATGAATTCCATGCCACCCCTATTGGTGGACACGCCGGAGTCCGCAGAACTCTGCTAAGGCTTTCTGCTAAATTCTTTTGGCCTGACATGTGCAAAGACATACAGAAATTTGTTGCCTAGTGTCTCACTCGCCAGCAAATTAATCCTTCCACTTCACCTCCAGCAGGTTTGCTTAATCCGTTGTCAATTCCTGAGAATATTTATGAAGATCTCTCATTGGACTTTATTTCAGGATTACCCCCTTCTCATGGCTACAATACTATCTTGATAGTTAAAGACAGATTAACTAAATATGCACATTTTGAGGCACTTCCCAACAATTATATAGCTTCAATTGTAGCTCAATTATTTTGTGAGATGATGGTAAAGTTACATGGATTTTCAAAATCATTAATTTCTGATCGTGACATTATTTTTCAATCATTTTTAGAAGTTGTTTGAATTGAGTGGCACCACTCTACATACAAGTTCAGACTACCATCCCTAAACAGACGATCAAATTTAAATTACAACAAATATTCAGAGCAGTCTTTGAGAGCCCTCTATCATGAGTGACCCAAAATGTGGAGTAAATTTTTGTATTGGGTAGAATCTCATTATAATATTGTGTCACTCCTCTATCAAAATGACCCCTTTTAAGGCTTTATATGGGCGACTTTCTCCGCAACTTCCTTTTGATGCCGCTAGATCAACGAAAATTGAGTCCTTGGACTCTGCTTCTGGAGTGAAAGGAATTGCCCTCATTTTTAGTAGCCAACTTGGCTCAAGCTCAAAGCAGAATGAAAGAGCAAGTCGACAAACACAGAAAGGAAAGAACTTTCCAGGTGGCTGATAAGGTATTGGTATGGTTATGGCGATACCATTAAACATCAGTGGCTAAAAGATCTTCTCAAAAGCTGGCAAAACCATTTTTTGGACCATTTACTCTCACCCATGTTGTGCACCATGGCATTTTCCCACCCACCGCCATGGTTTTTTTCTGCTCCACGAGGAGCAGGAACCATCAATGATTTGGTCCTCCTCTTCGTGGCGACTAGCGGCCCTGCGGCAGCCGCCACGACCATGGTCTCCGCAGCCACGAAATTTCTTCTTTTTTATTGATGAACTTTTTTTTTTCCTTCTGCACCAGGTTCATTTGGGTATCTTCACATTAGAGTTGTATTTTTATGGTCTTATGCTTATAACATAATGCGGATTTCTGCAAATAAAATTCACAAAGGCAATACAAGCAATGACTCCAGCAAGTTGAAGTCTTCAGGGGAGGAATCGGAATCACTCCAAGAGAAATGCTTTGAAGCGCTTAATCCTAAAAAGGACACCGTGAACGATGCATATACCTTACTGCTTCCTTACTTATAGTCTGAAGAAGGTAAGAAAGTGAGGATTTCCGTGCTGAAAGATGAAGGAGCAAAGAAGAAAACCATACGCTATAAAAAACAAGAAAATCTTGCAAGTGGGTGGGAAACCAGAAATTTGCCGAGGCCATGGCTGGAAAGGGAGAAAGGACGATGAGTGTGGTAGAGGTGAAGAAGGGTTGGTTACATTTAATATGTAATATATGTACATAAATAGTAGTATTATAAAATTTCGTAATAATAGAGACCTAAACATAAACAAAAAACTATAAAAACTTATTAAAATAATTTAAAATTATAAAAATTTATTTAAAAATTTAACTCAACTATAAAAAACTCATAAAATAATTTAATATTTTTTTATTTAATTAATTCAGTCTAATTTGATTCACTTCAATCGATTTTGATCCATTTTGAACAACCCCAATTTTAACTATTTTTTTTTACAAAAATGACATAAACCTATTTGGAAAAAGGCGGTAGAATGTTTCATTAACAAATTAATTTTGTTCCTTTTTTATGAATGTGAGAAATAACTAAGCAGCTAAGCATTTGGAAATCCAACACCTACAAAACGTGTGATAGTCACCGAATAAGAGTAATTAGTTGGATACAGAAAATATTATAATTAAATATGTGAAATTTTATAAATTTCATGTTTAAATTATTTTTAAAATGAAAATTTAATAAAATTTATTTGGAAAAATATCAGGAATTTTATCCACCAGCCCGCAGGATACCAATGTGAGCAGATCCATTCTCCCGGTGCTAGTTTGTGATGTACAATATAATATTTTAATATTTAATTTGGTGAATGAATGCCTTCATAATTTTTTATACGACAGGACTAACAAGTGACAAAGTGGAATTATACTGCATAACAATCACTAAAAACAGAACCTCCAATCCCTCCCCAACCCACCCCCCCCCCCCCCCCCCCCCAAAAATAATGGAAGAATAACTTTCCAGCTCTTCCAGAAGGAATACAAGAGTAATAGAGATTCAGGGTAATAGGTGTCAATTGTCAAATCACACCGTTTTTAATAAAGAAAATAAGAAATTAATCTCGTGCAACTATACACTTATCATTAATGCATCTGTTATTTAAGAAACGCTTAAATAACAAGGGATAGAGCCAACAACAAACTCAAGTCTTAGCATCATAATAGTATAATATTGGATATAAGAGTATACACACTTCGGATATATGGTGCCACTCAATAAAATGGAGTCACTAAAATTGAATGTCTGACGGTAAAATGAATTGAATGGCTAATGTTACTCTTATAAAAGAAATGCTCCACGCAGTTCCAAAACAGCTGAACTCCAACTCCAAGGTATACTAGCAGATCTGCTACATCATTCAAAAAAACTTATATATGGAAATCTTAAGGAGAAAGTACAAACGCTAAGCCAGAAGAATTATGTTGTAGTCAGATCTGAAGAAGGGGCTTTCCAAATACAATTTGATACCAATGCCTGGTTCTCATTTCATTACCAGTTCCACTTACGCTTCAGATCCAACTAATCTGATGAATCGATCATCCATTTGCATCGACAGAACTTGTTAACCCCAGCATTCAACTGCCGAGCTCAAAAGTGAGATAGAAGTCTTCTAGGCTTTCATGATATAACTGAAGGTACCGAAGAGGCTCAAGAATTAAAAATCCAGATTCAGCTATTTGAGCTCAAAGTTGAAATAAAACTTGTATGCTCTCTCGACAAGATATAATTTAAGGCATCAAAGAGGCTCGAGAATTAAAAATCCACGGTCAGCTTCTTGTCTATGCTTGAAAAGGTTTGATAGAATGCCTTGAAATATTTGTAAGCAATGTCTACATCGTCCTTCCCACATATTTCTCTTACACTGTAATTGCAGAATTGTAAACAATAAAGGACCAGAAATACGAATGTGCACACAGACAACCTCTTTCATGGCTTTGGAGTAGCTCAAAGGTAAATGCAACAGAAAGAAATAATATTTTTGGTTTTACACCATCTTTAAGGTTACAAAAAAAGAAGAGAACAAGTAATAAATCAGTCCTAGGGTAGGATCACAAAATTATATGAAGTGTATCAGAAGGCAACTGCTTGTGTACTTAGTGTAAAGGTTACTACATTGGCTGCGTATCAAGAGTAGTACATTCTGACTTCTGAGAAAGTTACAGTGGCCATATTAGAAGTCCCGGAAATAGTAAAGAGGAAATAACCAAGCCCCCGAAGTATCACTATTAAAAATTGATATTATTTGGTTCTAAGGGACTAAAAAACCATAAGGTTCTCTGACTTCTAACATATCATATGGTGCATATACTTGCATGACCGGGGAAGCAATTGACACTGTCAGACAAGGTTATACTTTACTCTGCGGCACCTTTTCTCAGGCCATGTAAAATAGATCTAAATGAATGACAATTTCCTATACATTTTCCACCTCCCCCTTGTTCGTATTCTAGGAAAGATTATAAACACAAAAAGGGTTAATCATTCTCATGAAAAGCTTCATAAATCAAGTATTACAGAATTATTTGATACCTGTGCATTGAAAGCTGAGCAATTCCACAGTCAACAGTTCGGATTCCAACCCCAGACGCAAGTATTGGACCTATGGTTGATCCACATCCCATATCATTTCTAACCACAAATTCCTGCATGGATATTATTAATCCATTAATTTGCAACTTGATAGTGCATGTTATTTAAGCTCTATGCCTCCCCCACAATAGTGTACTAATTTTACTAAATTACATCATATGGTCCATGTTGAACAATTTGTTGTTTACAGCTACAAAAGGTTGATAAGCTCATTCATGACTCTCAGAGTTTTCAAGTTGCAAATAGAAACTCACCACTAAAATGCTCATTAAAGGTTTGGTCTTCTGCATTAGGAACAAACTTTGGTCTAAAATGTTATCATAGAGTTAGTTATGAATGTCTTGGTATAAAAATATGATTCGAAAATTTAGCTTTGATCTTCTGCATTAAGAACAAACTTATAGATACATTTATGAAAACATTTTACCTTATGAAAGTTCTAAACAGAAGGAATCGCATAGATAAATCACCTGAGTTGGGAGGTTATGGATTTTCCCAATTTCTTTAAAAAGAAAAGATGTAATTCCACTGGTAGCATAGCGCTGGTTTGCATTGTGTTTAATAACCAATCCTTTCTGCAACTCCGGTCGGTGGAGTTCTTCGTGCTTCTCCATAAAATTTGGGTGAACTCCATGGGCCATATCTGCAGACACTATTACAGAGAAAATCCAAGAAATGCTCTAACGGTCCCATCCAAAAAATTAAATCAAAAAAATTACCATTTTTCATCATGTATATTCTCTTTTCCAGCATGGTATTGGTATTATGTTATCTGTACAATTTATTTCATCACTAAATAATAATTGTTGCAATTATTTGCGAAAAAAAGAATCAGCACTATTAAATTAAATCTTAAAAAATATTGCATAAGTTCTTTCTCAAAACTTATTTTAATAATCATATAAGCAGCATTTTATAGTTTACAAGAATAAGCTGAAAAAGAAAGTTTAATCAACAGTTGAAATTTGTTAGAAAGTATTATCTAGTTTGGGAATGTGTCATGTGTGTGATTGTAGTGTGAGGGTATTTCTGTAATTGTATTAGTTAATTCCTTTATAAATAGAGGCTTAGGGGTTATGCTGTGTAAGGAAAAAACTCATACATGAAATTCTGAGATTGTGTTCTCTGTCGTCTCTCCTCCTTTCTTACTCTCTTCCTATATTCCCATTCTAAAATTCTAACATGGTATCAAAGTCATATCATCCATCTTGAACCCTAATCCTAATTCTCAATTTCTTCTTCTTCTTCCTACTAAGCCTACCCCTTTCTAAAACCTCTAATCCCCAAATCGCTAGTAGCCCTATAATTGTCCATAACTGAACCCTAAACCCCCTTCTTTGTCTTTAGGTTCCTCTGTCTTTAGGTTTCTTTGATCAGACCAAGAAGGATTTTGGTTCCTCCATTTTGGGTGACTGAAACAGTCCCGTGGCTGGCTATCAAGGCTGAAGACGTGACCAGCAGGTCACGACTGAGTAGAGGCATGAATTCACGCCGCTTGGAGCAGAAAGGGAGAGTGTCTTCGCGTTGTCGGGTTGCGAATGGCAGCAGAAAGGCAGTGACTACCGGCAAGGAGGCTGGCCGGTGGCGGAAGCAGCAGTTTGAGATGCTTTGTCACGATTTTGAGCCCTATGATGTGGTTTGATGCGATTTTCGAAGTTTTCGATTGTGGGTTGCGTGATTTCTGGTGTGGTTCGACCTGGTCGAATCAATCTCCGACATGGTTTTTCCAGCAGCCATGGTGACTTCTCTGGCATGAGCTTGACCAGAAATTGAGTGGGCTCTTGGTTGTGGCCTGGACATGGCCAAAAATTGTGTGATTGTTGAAAATCGAGTGGGTCATGATCTGGAGTGTCTTCTTTGTGGGAACTGCGAATTTTGGTTGGTTATTTCAACTTTGATTGCCTCTTAAGAGTCAGAATCGAACCTCTCTGCCAACCTTGAGAGTCTCAGCCTTTCTCCTCTCCTCTCACACCGGTGTTGCTGTCTATGTCTCTCGGACTTTCACTGGTTTTGCTGCTGGTCTCACTGCTGGTTCTGCTGTTGCTGGCTGAAGCTTCTCTCACTGTGATTGTCTTGAGTAAGAGAATGGAAACTTTGACTGACTTGGGCACTTTTGCTGCAATTTGGGGAGAGATAGAGCTGTCAGAGAGCTACCTTGTTTGTTCCATGTACAAAGAAGTGGCATCATTAGCTTCCTCTATTTTGAAGCGTGTACATGATAATAGTAGGGTCCTTCCAACCAAAGAAGCTGGTCAAGTGCATGACATGTTGGAGTCAACTGGTATGGTGCTGGTTCAGTCATTGGAGGGACCTAGAAGGACATCAGATATTTAGAATCAACTCAGACTATATTATGTGTCAGTAAAAGCTATTCCTGCTCAAGTTCGTCTTACTGGAGCTTGTTTGCATATAGCAGAACGTTCATCTTTGGATGTTCAAGAATTTTTTGGGTTGCTGGTTGCTTTGAGTACTATGCTGACCTTGCTAGTTTTTGGTGTGCGAATACATGTGTTTTGGGACAGAGGGGGGTGATCTACTTATGGAAACATTCCATAAAATTTTCTCCTTGTTTCTGGTACTAAATCTTTATTTTTGGTTCAGATCTGTGCTGGAAGTCGTGTTTGGCATCAATCTGGTTTGTTGTTGGTTCTGTTTGGCATTTGTTGGTTGCCGTTAGGTGTTTTAGGATGATATTTTGTTGACTCAGTAGCTGTTTGGCTTCAATTCTGTCTAGACAGCATTGACGGAGTATGATTTCCACAGGGCAGAATGTGGTCTTTGATTGGGTAGCTCAAGACCAGTGCTGATTGCTTGGTCAAATTATAAATTAGTGACTGGAGACCCAAGTTCAGCTTTGCCTTGTACTTGGAATGTTTGGGCTCTACAGAACCATTGTTTGCGTTGTTTTGGTTTAGTACATTGTTGTCTGCATTATTATCTTGCTGTTTGGCACTTGGGCACCAATCTGGTTGGCCGTTTGGTGGAGTACAAGGGATTGGTACATGAAGTGTTTGATGTTTCGGTATTTTTATTGTATTATGTTAATCTTGGGTGTTTAATTTTTAACAAGCTGAAAGCTTAGTTAAGCTTTCAGCTTGAGGGGGAGTGATATCCTTGCTTGGTGGTGTTGTTTCGCTGTTGGAATCCTAGTTTAGTAGTGTTGAAAGCTTGTTTCGAGCATTGTCGATTTGGTGGTGTTGATTTTATATTACAACGAACAGCTTCGTTGATAGCTTGGTGATGTGAATTTGGTATGTTAACAATCCAACCGAGAGTGTTGGACATTGTGTGTGAAAACTAGCCAAAGAAAGTTGAGGGAATGGCTTAGGAGAAGTTGGCAAAAGACTTCTTGAGGCTGTGTCAATAGGTGATAACGTGTTGCCAAGAAGAATGACTAGAAGAAAGTCAAGAGAGCAGCTCAGGAGAAGTTGACAAAAGATTTGTAGGAGCTGTGTCTACCAAAGATATCAATCACATGTTATAGCGTGGTTTGTAGGGCTAAGTGCTTAGGGGGAGTTACTCGCTTGTTGCTACTCATTGATGGCTTGTTATAAATGTGGATTTATTGAAAGCGTTAAGTAGCTGTTCTCTTTCTTTTTTATGTTTTGTTAATGTAGTTGTTCTTTTATTATGTTGAGTTAAAAGTGTAGTGGTTTATGTCATGTAACAAGTTAAAACTTAAATTTCAGCTTGAGGGGGAGTGTTAGAAAGTATTATTTAGTTAGAGAATGTGTCATGTGTGTGTTGTAGTGTGAGGGTATTTATGTGATTGTATTAGTTAGTTCCTCTATAAATAGAGGCTTAGGGGTTATCCTATGTAAGGAAGAAACTCATACATGAAATTCAGATTGTGTTCTGTCATCTCTCCTCCTTTCTTACTCTCTTCCTATATTCCCATTCTAAAATTCTAACAAAATTTATATCAATTATTCTAATTAAATGCAACCAATTTTCTGCAAAACAGATAAGCCCTTCAAAAACTGGTTATTACTGTTGTTGGAAAAATACTAAAACCTGTTCCTTCAATTTCAGTCCCCATTGTCAAGCCCGCACCTTTCAAATCCTATATCAACCTATAAACTCTAATAACATCAATTTCAAGTCTATAACCATAATGTTTGAGGCTTAAGCCATTTCAGGAGACATTAAAGTTAGTTGTCATAATCTGCCAACTGCATAAGACAGCTAATGATTTCTGCAATGGACCTGTAAATTAAGAATAAAGCCCACCCATACGAAAACAAATGTTAGCATGTTCAATCAAGCACTAAAACTGAAGAGAGCATGCAACGATGTAACGATATAAATAAACAAATTTACAACATAATAGTGATAAGTGAATCATACCAAGAAACGATTGGCGAATAGTGCGTTCAAAAGAATCTTCACAAAAACGATTATTTCCTAAGACACTAACAATGCGTTTAATGGCCTGAAACATGGTAGGCGCGCCAGCTCCCTGAATAGAAACTGAACCTACCTAAACAGCAGCAATTAGACAAGGCATCCAGAGATGAGCAATAAAATATAATATATTCAAATTATAAAGTTGCATCAAACTGATCCTTAATAGGAAAGAACTTACATAGTTACAATTCCATGGTGTTTCATACGTTCCAACTTCAAAATGCCACCACATTAAAATGGACTTTTCTTTTTAGGAGTATTTAAGAGAGAAAGAGAGTGGGTGTGGTAACTGAGAGCAAAATAAAATCTTATGACTAGTGAATAAATTCATAACATAGTTAATATATCATTTTTCATTGAAGTTTGTCAAAAACCAATTATTTCAAAAGTTTAAACTATAAGTGAAGGCTCAAAAACAGTTTTTATTTTATATCTTGAATATGTACAGCCGACAACTCATAGGTCCACTAAATGCACAGGCCAACCAAACCTTGTGCCAAAACTTAACCTTTTCAAGCATGAGATATAGAAGTCAAAGAGAATGCCAGATGAAAAGAAAAAGAATATTTTGATTTCTATTTATGAGAATAAGAGAGATATTTGGAATTTTAAAAACTATCGGAGGATCAAATTTATAAAACATATTATAAAACTTTGGGAAAGAGTAATTGAGCATAGTATATCAAAAAATAATTTGGTTTTAGGTGAAGAAGATCAACCACAGAGGCTATATATCTTTTACAGAGGCTATAAAAAGATACCCTGTAAAAAGATAAACTTGCACATGATTTTCAATGACTTGGAAAAAGCATATGATAGAGTGTCAAGAAAAGTTCTATAAAAAGCATTGTAAAAGAAAGGTGTTTGTATTACTTATATTTAAGTTATAAAAAATATGTATGAGGGAGCAACAAGTGTAAAGACTTAGGGAGGGGTGACAAAAGACTTTCCTATAAGATCAATTTGCATCAAAAGTCATCATTAAATTCATACCTCTTTACTTTAGTGATAGATGTACTTATAGACACATCCAATATGCAGTTTCAAAATGTATGCTTTGTGCAAATGATACAATCCTAATAAAGGAATCAAAAGAGGATACTAATTGAAAACTTGAGGTGTGGAGAGAAGCCTTGAAATTAAAGAATTTTTGTTTAAGCCGGAACAAGAAAGAGCATATAGAGTGCAAATTCAACAAGAGGTGAGCAAGTAATGATTTAGAAATAAAAATTGGAAAGGACATTATACCACAAGTGTCAAAGTTTCAATATCTTAGATCAATTTTACAAAGTGACAAAGAGATTAATGAGAATGTAATGCATAGAATTCATGCTAGGTAGCTGAAATTGAAAAATGTTTCAAGAGTCATTTGTAATTGCAAAATATTTAATAATCTTAAAGGAAAGTTTTACCGAATTGGTATAGGACCAACTATGCTCTATAGTAATGAGTATCAAGCTTTGAACGATCAACAAAAGCAAAAAATGAAAGTGATAGATATGAAAATATTGAGATAGATGAGTAAATATATAAGAAAAGATAAAATTTAAAATAATTATATTCGAGAGAGAGTTAGTGTTGTACCTATTAAAGAGAAAATGACAAAAACTCGGTTATGGTAGTTTTGGTATGTACAAATAAGACTGTTAAAGACTCTAGTAAGAAAAGTCAACCAAATAGTTTAGTCAATGAAATGAGGTAAAGGACCAAAAAGAAGACTTAGAGAAATTATTAAAAAGAATCTTTAGTTAAATGATATTTCAGAAAATTTGATTTTAGATAAAACTCAATAACGTTGTTTAATCAATGTAGTCGACCCTACCAAGTAGAATAAAATTTTGTTTTTTATTGTTGTTGGGGATGCACCAAGAATCAAACTACTGACCATAGCTCTATTACCATATAGAAGAATTAATTATCCCAAAAGCTTAAGTTGTTTGCTAGATGTCCAAAAATAATTTTTATTTTATATCTCTAACAAATTTAACTAAAAACCTTGTCAATGTTCTAAATTTCATTAATTATAACTAAGCTAAAATGCACAAAACCCCCCTCAACTTTAGGTCGATTTTAAAAAACCTTCTTGAACTTTAAAAGTTTTCAAATGACCCTCTTGAATTATGAAAAATTTTTAAATAACCCCTTCCGTCAAATTTTCCGCCAAAATTTAAGAAAATGATGAAAATGACCTTCATTGTAAAGCTAAGAAATTGAAAAAGGCCGTAAATAGTAAAATTTTGGAGTTTTAACATTTAACCTCAACCCTAAACCCTAAATCCTAAACCCTTAAACCCTAAACCCCTAAACCTTAAACCCTAAACCATAAATCCTAAACTCTAAACCCTAAATCTTAAAACCCTAAATCCTAAACCCTAAATCCTAAATTACAAATCTACACTAGGTTTTCTTCTTTTGCATTTATGGCAAATGTTGAAAATTTATGTGCATTTGAAGGGTATTTTTGTCTTTTTATCGAGTCAAATTAGAGGTTGACTAAAAAACATCTAAATTTTAACGAAAAACTTGACGGAATGAGGTGTTTTAAAAATTTTTCATAGTTCAAGAGGGTCATTTGAAAACTTTTAAAGTTCAGGAATATTTTTTAAAATTGACCTAAAGTTCAGGAGGGTTCTGTGCACTTTAACCTTATAACTATGACCAACAATCTATGCAAACCCATCTTCTCTCTTATTTTTGAGTTTTTTGGTTTTGCAATATTAATTGCTAAAAAATAGATTGTCTTTATAGCAAGATATAAGAAAATAACCCCAAGCAAGTCCAACAATCAGTAAAGACTTTACAATATTTATTGATTTTCTGCATAACTAGCTACTTCTTAAAAAGTCAGTTAATGCAATTTGATAGAGAACATCAAGCTCTACATTCTTGTGCGTGCATTTTAACAAGCAACTTCGCTCATTATTATCGGTTAAAATACAATTTTGGTCATCCATCTCAATATTCTTATCTATATTACTCCCATGTTTTGCTTTTATTAGCCCTTCAACACCCAATACTCACTACTATAGAGTACAGCCCATCTTATATCAGTTCTGTAAACTTCCCTTTAAATTTGCTAAGTATTTTGGGGTCATAAATGATTCCCAAAGTATTTCTCTATTTTTACAACCCAGTTTGTACCTAAGTACGACATTCTCATCAACCTCTCTATTACTTTGTAAAATCAATTCAAGATACTGAAACATTAATACTATGTAAAATCAACCTCTCTATTACTTTGTTTTGGTCTTGCTTAAACAAAAACCTTTTAATTCAAGGGCCTCTCTCCACACCTCAAGTTTAGAATCAACGTCTTCTCTTGACTTCTCTACTAGGACTATATCATCAACAAAAAATATACATTTCAGAACTACCTCTTGGTTGTGCCTAATCATTATGTCCAAAACTAAAGCAAAATAGATATGGGCTTAAAAATGACCCTTGGGGCAAATCTACCTTAATGGGAAAATTTTTTATCACACCTTCTCACACCTGTCGTTGCTCTATCATGCATATCCTTTATAACTAGAATATAAGCAATAGATATATTTGTCTTTTTCAATGCGTTCTATAGAACTTGTTGTGGTACTCTATCATAAGTTTTTTCTAATTCAATGAAAATTATGTGCAAGTCTTTATCTTTACTTCAGTACATTTCCATCAAACCCTGCAAGAGACATAGGCTCCACAATTGATCTTCTTACCATAAAACCAAATTGGTTCTCTGATATACTAGTCTCTTTTATCTATGCCCATTCATCCTTTCCCACAATTTCATAATGTGACTCGAGTTTGATCCCTAATAGTTTTCACAATTCTAAATATCACCCTTATTCTAGTAAATAGGTATCAACGTACTCCTTCATTCATCAGGCATCCTCTTGGATCTTAGTATCCAATTTAACTTCAAAAAATACCTTTTTCATCCCAAACACTTCCAAATCTTAATAGGTATGTTATCAAAACTGATAGCCTTATTGATGTCCATCTTCTTAATTGTTTCATTTACCTCAACCATAAATCCAGTACTTTGTGAGATTGTAGCACATGAACAACCATAAAGTAGGAAAAGAATCTCTCTAATATGAACATTTTCTTCTTTTACCAGTGATAAAATGAAAAAAGCACGTACTAAAATAGCATTATGAATTATTGCAGAATGACAAATCCCTTCTTTAATGTGTGATGCGGTAAAACCCTAGATGTAATCCTTGGTTAATCTGCCAGATAAGAAATCTGAGTCAGACGGCTTCAGAAATTCATTTAGCCAACTACCCTAGAACTCATGAAAACTGCAACCTAAACCTTTAAAATCCATCCTGTCTATTCCAAATCACCCTTGCCTTCACATTTCCCCCATAAACCTTTAATCCACAATTATTCTACCCATGATTCACCCAAGAAAATCCCAACCCTTAACTGTTGAAAATTAACCCTCCTTCTGTTTTTAAGTTACAAGGAAATTAGTCTTGCAACACCATTTTGGTTAGGTCTAAAAATCATATGCCATGTGTTATATACAAATATAACTCAGTAGAGAGAAACTTTAAACATGTTGTAAGTAAGAATGATACGCAACTCATCATTTAAAATTAGCATTTAACTATGCAATAAAAACTAATAAAAATATTAATAATGATAGTATGAAACATAAAATAATACAACTTAAGCACGAGGAATAATACCTCCTCATTGTCAAATAAAGCAACCATCCGAATTGCATGCTCACTTGTTAAGTCACTGGGAGATTCACATGAATCAATAAGTGCTCTCAATGCACAATAACTTGACCCAAGGTTATCTAATCTTCCAGAAAATATAAATTCATTGTTTCCGCCTCCAAGGCAGCTAGGTTGAGTATCACAAATATTAAGTTCAATGCTCACTATGTCATCAATGCCACAATTCAATTCATCTGACAAAACCTGAAAATCACAGTGAATGGCTATTGTTATGAACCACATTGCCAACTTTAAACTCAAGCTATATCCATAGTCAAAATCTACTAAATGATGACCATAATATACAAAATAGTTATATTATATATTACTAGTGGCATGAACACATGAATTCATATGTTATTATGTTATCTAGATTTCTCACACTAAATCTGCTATTATCATTTCAGCATGTTGTTCTTTGCTCCCTCCGATCCTTTTTTGATTTGCCCACTTAAACCACCTAGCTTTTTTTGGCTTCTACTTTTACATTGTTCAAGAATGATACCTCAGTAGTGTGTGTAAACAGGGACAAATCTCTAACAAGTTCTATTGTGTTTGATTAGGTAATGATAATTCCAAAGAATACAAATCTACTGCTTTCTTTTCATATATAACAGGAGATGGAATCAGTTGGCAATTGTCTTAGTGTATTTTCACACTGAGAAAACAGGGTGACTGAATAAAAAATCAGGAACTGAATGGAAGTAGCATAATCTCACTTGTTAATTATGTAAGTCCGTTTAACACTATGCCTACAAAATGAATTTGATCTATTGAATGCCTTCCTCCGTTCTCAATTGTCAAATACCTTTCTCTATCTTGTTGCCTTTTGGTTTATATTTCTTATTTTCCTAGAACACTTGGTTGTACCTGTTTCACTAAAATGTGTCCATTCACAAGTCTCCAAAGTAGTTCCTCACTCCCTCATGTGTATCTTCTTGGGGAACAGTCACCAACCAAAAGGGTATTAGCGTTGTTCTCCAAATCTCTGTTGATATTTTGTGTCTGCAAATGTTAAGTTCTTTGACGTTAGGGGTGTACAAAACTGACCTAAACTGATCACTCAAAACCAAACCAATCCAAGCAGAGCAAAAACCAATTAGAATTCAGTTTTAATGGTTTGAACCTTATTTAAATTTTTGGTTCAGTTTGGCTGGCAGTTTGGTGAAATTTTTTTTAGGTCAACTGAACCAAACCATGTGTGTGCATATATATATATATATATATATATATATATATATATATATATGTATACACAACATAACAAATTGCATATGCTAGCTAAATGGCTGAGGTAACTTTTTTCACTCTAACTAGCCAGGGTTCAATCCCTTGAGAGAATTATTGGAGAGAAAAACATGAGAGATTAGGCTCTTTCTAATTAGTATTTATAATAGGTTATAAAATGGGCCTAACCTAATGGACCTAATCAATGCTAATTAGATCACATGTAAAACATGAATAATATGTAGAGTGAGAATACTCTGCTATGTACACTCTAAAACTCCCTTCAAGCTGGAGCATAAACATCATATGCACCAGAGTTGTTACAAAGATATTCTACCCAAAGACCCTTCAGTGATTTGGTGAAAATTTTGGCCAATTGATCAATGGAGCTAGTGAATTCAACAACAATAACACTTTCAACCAACTTCTCTCTAATAAAATGACAATCAATTTCAATATACTTCATTCTCTAATGAAAGATTGGATTGGAAGCTATGTGCAAGGCAACCTGATTATCACACACAAGCTTTATAGGAAGCACTTCACAAAACTTTAACTCTTGCAACATTTGCTTGAGCCAAATCAATTCACAAGTCGCATTGGCCATGGCCTATATTGAGCTTCCACACTAGACCTAGCAACCACATTCTGTTTCTTATTTTTCCAAAACACCAGATTTCCAAAATTAGCACACAGTCCAGAGGTGGATCTTCAGAGGGAGATTCTACACAATTTACATCTGCATAACAACAAATATCTATGTCCCTTAGCCTCATAAAGTAAGCCTTTACCTGGTGCTTCTTTTATATACTTCAGAATCCAAACAACTGCATCCCAATGAGAGTCACACAGTGAACTGAGAAACTGACTCACCACACTCACAGCAAAAGCAATGTCTAGATGAGTGACCGTGAGATAATTCAACTAGCCTAACAGTCTTTGATACCTTCTAAGATTTGAAAAGAGCTCCCCCTGTTTTGGCAAGAGTTAAACATTTGGATCCATCAGTGTGTCAACCAATTTGCAATCCATCATGCTAGTTTTTTCTAAAATATTTAGTGCATACTTTCTTTGAGAAATCGAGATACCATCTCTCTATGGGCTAAGCAATCCCCATGGCCATGATTTGGCAAATTTAGTATCATTGCTGGTCAAGATGGTAGCAGCAAGCTCTAATACCACTGTTACAAGTCAATCGGGAGAGCCACATTCCAAAAGCTAGCTGTTAAGATCAGAGAGTCCAATGACTTATAAACCCACTTCAGAACCACCTTTTGGAGACACCATCAGCTTCTTAGGCAAGGCTCACTTTCCGGAGATGCCTTAAGCTTATTGGGCATGGTCAAGAGGGTAGTGACAAGCTCTGATAACAAGAGAGAGAATTATTAGAGGGAAAAACATGAAACTAGGCTCTCTGTATTTAGTATTTACAATAGGTTGTACAATGGGCCTAACCTAATGGGCCTCAAATGCTAATTACATCACATGTAAAACATGAATAATATACACAGTAAGAATACTCTACTATGTATACTCTAACAAATCCTACAATCAAACAAAACTCATTCTATTTCTTTTTCTATTTTTTACCTCCCCATGCCACGTCAGCCTTTTCTTTTTCGCGTCCCACCTTTTCTTTTACTTATGGCTCCCTCTTTTTTTACCCCTTCCACTTCTCAACCTCATGTAAACCCGACCTTCTATGACAACCGCTCTTGGAGAGAATCACGAGTCTAAAGTGCAAGATTGTACTCCCTTCTCCCAATCTTTATTCTTCTCTTCAAGACTTCAACAGCATCACCATCGTTGGACATTTTAAAGTAAAGACAAAGAAAAAGGGATTTCCATCTCCCTTTCTCTCAGGACTAGTGCTTCGTTGGGAATCTTGGTGTGAGTGGTGGTGACTCGAACGAAGGTGACAAGTGGGGTTCCCTTGTTGAGTTGCAGAGGGGTGGAACCGTGATGTTAAATATGGGCATAAGGAGAGATGATCTGGAGCTTTCAATAAATTTGTTCATCTATTTCATTCCCTCCTTCTATGGATAAATTTTCTTCCTCTTTAATTCTTTCAAATTAATCTTTGGAGATGAATTGTTCCTAAATTGTAGATCAATTCCTCTATTAATTATTGATTCAATTGGTTGAATGTGGTTCCTCTATTTTTAGTTTCTTACTATTTGTCATTCTTCTTTTTCTGAGTTACCAACAATCGGTCAAACCAAACCGATTAACCCACTTGTTGATTGGTTTGGTTTGGATCAGTTCTATGTATTTTATGCCTATCAATCGGTTGAAAATCTAGAAAACTTTGGTTGATTGGTTCGGTTCAAATTTGGTCACAAAAGCAACCGAACTGAACTGATGTTCATCCCTATTTGATGTTACCCCTTTCTCTCGAGTCTCATTTGGCTACTTCAAATGATGATGATTCTGGTACATGATGTACAATCAGCTGCTCTTGCTTCTACATCTTCATACACCTCTGTGCCTACTCAAACTCCTCACTCTGTCATTACTCATTGTCTTTTCACTTATAATTGTTATCTTTAGCAAAACACAGTGGCACCCCAAAAAGCACATGATTCCCTAACTGTAGCAACTACTATATCCGCAGTTCATGCTCATTCACCTCCTACTTACAGCACTTAAGAAAGTTAAACACATTTGTACTTATCCTATTCCTCCTTTTCTTTCATATGATAGTCTATTATCTTTTGCACAGTCTTTTGTAGCCTATTTCATTCCACAGTGGTTCCATCCATTATCACTGAGGCTTACTGAGCAATTATGGTGATGTCCGCTCTTGAGCAAAGGTGAACCTGATATGGTTCACCACCCAAGTGATTAAAAGGCTCTCGAGTGTAAATGAATTTACACTCTGAAAGTTCACTCAAATGGAGATAGTTTCAACATAGTTGCTTTTTATGCTGGCATCTTGTCTGTGAATATGATTTTTATTTTTCTTTCTTCTGCTCACCCTAGACTGTTATAGAAAGAATAAGCAAATAAGTGGAGAATGGTTCTGGCATATGGTTGATGTAAAATTTTATGGAACCCAAACCTTTAATAAATAGATACAAACGGCCTATTTTCTCAATCATGATAACTATATAGAAGATATTAATTGGAGTGGAAGCCTACTTTGAACCTATAAAACAAGCATTTTCATGCAAGCGGTAGTTTGCCCAAAGTCTTCCCATAGAAAGTAATTCACGTTTGACATGAATGTAAGAAAACAAGAATTACTCGCATAAGCAGTGGATGGTGAGCAGCTTTAGACAACAATGCAGTAGTTTTCTCTTTTGTCTCCAAAGGGCTTTCCTCATGATTCATTGAAAGTAATGGAAGTAGGTGAGTCTCTAGATTTGGCTTAAACCCATCCTGGTTCACTGTGCTGAAACAATGACCAAATAAGAAAGAGAAGATGATGAAATTTGCTATCTTTCATAATTCTATTGCAGAAATAAAAAAGGAAAACTCAAAGAAAGAAAGAAAAAAAAAAAAAAAAAAGAGAACATCCCCTTCGGAAAAGAAAAAAAAAAGCATAAAATAGGAATATTAAATTTTGAACCAGATAAATTGCCCTATATAAGGAATTACATTTCAGTGTAAGTTTCATATAATTAAACTTGCAGCCAGAAATACTGCCTTCAAAGTGATAGAAGTACATGGAAAATATATAAAAAAATATTTATTGCTTTGTCATTTTCTTGCCATTCAACAAATGTTTGCATATTGCTTTTCTTAAATAAAACTAAGATGCATTCAGATCAAGAAAGGCTTGAGCTTGAAAGAGAAATTCATAGTTTACTTGGTATTTAGTAAACAAAACTACCCCTCTTCAACACATATATGATTGTACGTATGTATAGATGTGTATGTGTATGTGTGCATCAAACATGAAGAGATTGATTCATAACATAGCTTACTAAAAAATAAAACACATCAAATAATCATATAGCTATATATAAAGAACTCATAATTAAGTCATAATTTTAGATGGAATAAATTTGTAACACAAAATATGATATGAAGCAGTGACAGACCGGTCAAGATGAATGGCAAGTGTTGGTATACGTAAAAGAGGTCTCTTGACTTTGACAAGCTTATGCAAATAAGTGTTACTGCCACTTCTCAAAATGACCCGTCCAGCCACACTCAAATCTCTATCAAACCAAGTATGCCATAATCCAGCTCCATAAGTCTGCACATTCACCATCAAATAACCAGATTTGGATGATGCTGATTTAGGCTTTAATTTTAGACACGGGCTATCTGTGTGCGCAGCTATGACATGAAAACCATTACCAATATTATACCTGAAAAAACAAGAAGGTATTTTATCAACAATTTGTAATTAAACTTTTTCACAAGTGAAAAATGAACAAGCACATATACATTAAAATTGTATGCACTAATTTAAACATTTTCTTCAGCAGTTTAAAACAAGAGCAGTAGAAATGTAAAGACTTCTTGATAACAATTTATTGAAAGGACATAATACAAAGTAAAGATGATAGTTGTGACTGCATAACCAGGAAATGAAGACATTAAAACTCAGAAATAGAACTGTCATTGATTGTAACTTATGCACTGGTACACTATAAGTACATTTAAATAGACATTTTTACAAGGAAGAATCCATTGAAAATAAATTAGCTAAGGAACCCTTCAGAATTTTCCTCACAATGCAAGGATATGAAAATTTTTAACAGATATAAGCTCCACTCACTTTTCTCCAACAGCAAAAGCAACTAAACTAGACATATTTCGTGTAAAAAAATAGCGTCCGCCAGGCTTTAGGTCCCAATCTTCATTCTCATTTAGCAAATGAAAACCAGCAGCAATTAATTTCCGTTTTGCTTCAGCTGTAGAAAAGGTAAATTTGTAAATGAGAACAATTTAAGACCAAGTAGTTTATAACCAGATATTTGAAAGCTTGATCAGATTGTCCTCCCCACAAGATGTATAACATAAGTTATGCAATTGACATAGTAACTCATTGACCATGCCATTATTTGATTTTAAAAAAGCTAGCAACAACGAATTATATATTATCACCCATCATTGACAAATCTGTAAGCTCAGTAATGCCTCTACAGAGCCAAGTAGCAAATATACAAAACACTAGATGAATTTACCTAGATTTGCTGCCTATTGCATGCACTTTAAATTTCATTATCTATCTTTAAATTTTTAATTAAAAGGCACACATAGAGATGGAAACATCAATCATTAATACTAGTGTTTTTAAACTCAAACCAGACTGGCTGGTTTAACCAGCAACCAGACCCCTGTCTGGTCCAAGGGTCTTGTTAGACCGGTTCTGCACTTGAACCAGTGAGAACCAGTAAAAATCAGTGTAACCCAGACCGAAATTTGAACCTGTCTGTTGAAAAAATTATTGCAGTAAGTGGAGAGAAATAGGAAGAAACCACATAACCACTAACAGTGAAGACAAAAATCTAGAAAGGGAAATGTAACTCAAAATCAAAGATATGAAAATGAACAAACCAAGCCTGTATTTTTTGACAATATAACCATTCTTGCACATGGTACAACCTACCAAGGGAAGGTCTTGGAAGCACTGGCATTGGCTTGGACTCAACGTGGTGCTCCTCATCTTGACATGGCTCCTTTCGGTGCAAAGCAAACGAAAGAGATGGAGACTAATAGAAAGAGAATAGTAAAGAGAAAAAGAAATCAAAGAAAGGAGGATAAAATGTAGGAAAGGGTAGGCCCGTGACTATGGGGGAAGCAGAGGTCAGGTTTGTGGGGAGTGGCAAGTGTTGAGTGTTGAGTGAGTGAGTGTGTCTCTGTGTGTGTGTGTGTGTGTGTGTGTGAGAGAGAGAGAGAGAGAGAGAGAGAAATAGAAAGATAAAAAAAAAAAAAAAGAAAAAGAGAAGAAAAGGAGAGTGTGCAGGGACAAAGAAAAGCTAAAAGAATGAGAGGGTAAATTAATCAAATTTTTAATATGAATTTAACTTTTATATTACTTTTTTTTAAATATTTATAGAATATTTAAATATTTATTTAATTTTTATGCAGTTCAATCAATGACCCACTGGTTGAACCAATAACCCAATGACCTCACCGGTTCAATGATTGGTCAGGTTTTAAAAACACTTATTAACACTATATATAAAATTGTAGAAGTTAAAAAGGTTTAGTGGACTTTATACTATTTTTAAATTTTTTAATTTCATCTTTGCCATTATATTATTTTAACACAAATGAGATTTTTTTTACTTTTAGTTTTCTAATTCTAATAAAATTAGTTTTTGTGATTACAATTAGTTTCTTTAATTCTAGTAGATTCCAATTGATTTTGTTAATTTTGTTGCTTCCTTTTTAGGAATATTATTACTAAGTATTAAAGGGAAGTTTTAAAATTAATTCATACTTGAAATAAGCAGAACAAGAAACGAGCATTGCAAAAAAAAAAAAAAAAAATACCAAACTAATATATGCCATTGCTACCATAGGCTTAAAATTAATATTGGAAAACAAACTATTTCCACAGATTTTATGTTATTTTTCTTAAATTTGGCTTTTGCCGTCTTGTCTAAGCAAGGAATATTTGTTTATAAAATGAATGAAAAAATAAAATAATGATAATGGAGCAAAAAAGTATTATATATGATAGCTATTAGCTTCAACGAATAAGATAAAGATCAAAGCATTGCCAACAATAGATATAGATCAAAACAAACAAAAATAGATCATATGATAATCCTTAATTATAGGTATCAATAAGTAATATAAATTTTTCATGCCATTCCTTTATTTAGTTAAATATTCATAGAATTAATAATATCTTTAATATCTTGAGGCCAATACTTCTATATATTATTGATACTTTAATGTGTAAAGTATAAAATAAAATAAAATCACACGCAGCAAAGCTTGCATTAAAAACTAGTCATATCTAAGTTCATTAAATATATGCACAAACAAACAAAAATTACAGCAGATTGGACTGTGACACAAATGCATCTGTTTACCCAAGCATCTAACCTGAAATTGCAATCATAGGTCACAATCTTTCAAGAAGCTGATCTATTTTATCGTGAAGCACTACAAGATTATATGTTTGTAATCTAGTAAAACATTGCTATGTAACAATGTTTTCCTACTTATCATCAAGTACAATCAGTTGAAAGGGTTGCATATAACAATTTTTCTCAAGCCATTTACTTATCAGGCCTTATACAACATGCTATGACATTCTGTAAGCTATCAGTCACTGCCTTCAGGTAACTGTATGGTCCAGATGAAGTTAAAAATATTTCAATCACATATCTACTGTCTCTAAAGGCAATAAGGCATGCAAGATTCATTACAAAAAAAATGTATTTGAACATAGTTACCTATTACAAGATTTTATAAATACATCTGCATAACACAATTTCCCAAATAATTCCCAATAGTCTGAAAATCTAATTGGTTTCTCTAATCTATAGAACTACGCACAAAGAAAGGTATCTTCCAACTTAAACCATTTCCCAATATAAGCACATCAAAGCTCTAACAAAAATTACAAGTAGCTAGAAGCTTTAAACCATAATCTTTCCATTAGTACAGAAAAAACCACACAAATAATTCTACATAAATACAAAAGAAGCGCGCCAAAAGTTTAACACTCATATAGCTATGTGCTAGAGCCTAGTTTTCATGAACATGTCCAAAAGTCAACCCAAAAACTTTTGCTAGGAATAGCACCACTCCTTATGCTCATATAGGTAAACTTCCCTTAAAGCCTTATCTCCATAGGCTCTATTTCATTCCTTTTTATGATAACAATATTACTTTGCATTGTTTGGGGTGCTCTTGTTGACTTTGTCAAGACTTGGGAGAGAAGAGATGAAGACCTCAAAAGACCAATGAGAAATAAAAATCAAGTAAAAGAATGTTATGAATGGCTTCTATGGAATAAATACCAAGGCACTGTGAGCCTGTGAGTAAGAGAAAAGGCAGAGGGAAGTTGCAAGTGATATCCAATTCTGATTTTGTGAGTCTAGTGATCATATGTTCTTCCATTGTTGCCTAGCTGCAAGATATGTGTAATTGGTAGGATAAGGTTCTGTTTGTTGTTGTCGTTATTATTGGTGAATGTCGGATCTGTGTTGTTGATTTGAAGTTCTTCAACTTCATAGAGTAGTAAACAAACAAGGCTCTTTGGCAATGCACAACGTAAGCCATTATATGGTGATTATGGTTGTTAAAAAGGGATGCCTGAATTTTCAATGATTTAGCTTTGCCACATTATCTTGTATATATCTCTATATGAATGCAGTTACAAAGATATATCCGTATGAGTTATATGATCAAAAAGTGAATTGGACGCTGCTTTCAGGGGAAAGACTGAATGTTGATCAACAAGAGAAAGAAAATCCATTTGATAGAATTCAACTACCAATTATATTAGTTTTAGACCCCTAGCTTCCCACCAGGAAGACAGATATAACATTTCTTTTTGGACCAAGCAAGACCTTCTTGGAACAAATGAACATTTATACAGTACTTTTATTATGCAAGGTTACGAGAAAGTCACTAACCTTATATATCAATTTTAGATTACAAAAAGCATCACAAATTCACTTTGTTAATCTTAGTGAGCTAGATCTATTCCAAGTTGACACACAACAAATGAGTCAAGGCTTTAATGAAGCGCTAGTCCTTGCATCAAATTTCCCAAAACACGAGAATTGAAGTGTTTCATGAAAATATTAAAGGACCCAGGAGGAAAAACTTTCACTTCAAGAGCATAGGCTGCTAATTAACTAATTATAAGCTCTTTGATGACTTATCTCCGGATTTCAAACACATATTTCATTCTTCTCCCATAAAGGTGGGATTCCTTTAGGGGGCGGTCGGAAACTGACATGCAATTTTTATTTTTTTTTTTTACATTAGGAACTGATATGTAAATTGAACATACTGCATTAGAAACAATTTAATAAGTTAAAGGGTTATATAAATCAAGAAAAAAAATTGATTACCAGTAGCATGGAACTGTGTCCAAGCCTCATTGAGATAATCCAGAAGATCACCCACAATGGAGGAGCCCGATTCAGCCGTTGAACTCGAAGAACACTGCATTTGACAACCAAATTAGACTTATAAAAGAATTGTACAATGCACAGATTCAAAAAGAAATCCGAAGAGTACCGCGGGAGTTGAACCGGAGTTGGAGCAGAAGGAACGATTGGCGGAGATTTTGCAAGCACGGTAACTGGGAAATGATGAGAAGGAAGAGACGGAGTAAGGGAATTTTCCCAAGAGCAGGGACGGTCCAAGAGTCGGAGAATAGTGGAGTATATGTGGCCAAGTTATCGCAACCATCTTCTTCCTGTGGTTTTCGTTAACTCAATTGCACGACAATGTTTAATGTTCAACAACGCAGTAGGAACCCTATCTGCTATGCTTCGGTTGTGCCTTAATAGCCAACCAGTGCGTACTTAAACTTATTTACTTTAGTAATAAAAATACTTATTCAAAGTTGAAAGTATTTATTTATTTTATTTAAAATTATTGTGACATTAATAATATATTAAATTATTATTTTTTTAAATTTTTTAAAGAAAAATAAAAATTATATCTTTTATTTTATCTGTATCATTTAATAATAAACTCACATAAAAATAATATAACAAAAACTCTAAAAGTCTCCCATAATGAATATGCAATTGGCAACAAAATTACTATAGCATATTTATGTCAATATATTAAAGAAATCAAATGTGAACTTATATTATCTAATGTTTGACCAAATTTCAAAACAATCTATGTGAAATGAAGATGAAGATGACTTTCCCAACCAAATTTAAGAACTAATCCATGTGGATACACCATGGGACCCCATGCAACATCTTTCACTCATACATATTTGACATATCAAATAAAATCTCAATCTCATTGAAAATGTATCTAGTCATATGGGAAAATGGAACATATGACCACATGAGAAAAGATACTAGCAAGTGATTATTATATTAAGCTACTATTACAATAACATAACATCACTCAAAATCTTGTTGCACCCCAAATCATTTCATTCTTACACTAGACCTCTTGCATCTCTACCCCATGAGCCATGCAAAGATCACTATATGCATTTGTGCTCATGGTTATGCTAGCTACTAAAGTAAGCATTAACGTTCATCTTAATTTTATTTTTATTTTTAATTTTATTTGTCAATTAAAATTAAGGAAAGCTAAAATCAAAATATATTTATACTAGGCTACATTTTTAGGGAAGGGTCGGTCAGGGCTGCTTTAAGCTCAAATTGGACCCTCTCTCTTCAAAAAAGGAAAGAAAGAAATAGAAGAGGGCAACATTGGCAACTAGTCTGGTTGTAATCAAACACTACCCCCATTTCGCTACTAATACACAATAGGAAAGGTTGGTAGTAGCAGAGGGAGTATTCAGGCTTTCAAATTAGTTCTTGTAAGAGTTGGTGAAAGGGAGCTGCTTCAGCATTGAGAGGAGGGTAGTTAGAGCTCCTTTGGTTATAACCCTATGCTGCTAAGCTATGTGGCATTTTCAAAGAGCATGATATTGCACACTAGGATAAGGCACCTCAACCGAAACAAAGATCAGACTTGCAAAGAGGAAAGTGGTAGAAGAGGAGTCTCTAGAAAAGGAGATAGAAGCAAATGATGAAAAGAAAGGAAAGGAAGAAAGAAGAAAATTGTAAGGGAGGAGTTGAAACAAAAAAGAGGAGAAAGGGTGAGGAGAAAGAGGGAAGCACTTGAGAGTGAGGACTAAATAGGGAAGAAGAGGAGAAACAAAGAGCATCAAGTGTTGGCTCATTCCTCAGGTTAGTGCTCTATTTCCTTTTACATTCTACCCTTGCCAAGACTTCCCCATGTGTTCATTTAGTTCAATTTGTATTTTTGTTATGTGGGTTCTTTTAGTGAAGTTGAGAACTACCGTATCTAGAGGAGAGACAATAAGAAGAGAAACAGTGAAGGAGTGGCTCCCACAACCTTTCACTGATGCCACCTTTGTGATGGTGCCAATAGGCCACCTATGGTGGCAACTCAAGTTGCCATCATGGTGGCTCTAGTGAGAATTAGAGTTGCATTGCAAAGGGTTTGCAAAGAAGGGAAGGATGCATTGCACCCTTCAACTCCCTCCTCAAAAATAAATAAAAAATTATTTTTTTCAAAAAATAAAACAAAATATATGGCTATGTTAAGAAATTTTTAAAAAATGTTCGGTACTAGTTTAAAATTTTTGATAAAAATTATAAAATTTAATTGTATTATTTCTATTAAACCTTTTTGTTTTTGAAAAATATAGAAAAAATTTCTTTGGGAAAAAAATTTTGATTTCACATTATAGTCTAACAAAATTAGTACTATTTTTCATAAAATTTTGAAGTCATATGGAAGAAGATGAAAAAGTTTAGTAGTACCACTCTATAAATTCTTGTTTAAGATTGTAAGAAAAAGGTAAAATAAAAAAGTATAAATAAATTTTTTTTAGTTGTGAAGTGGGGTTGACAGAGTTTGGCCATGTGACCCAACCAAGGCCAACCCCTCCTCCTTGTCTGTTTCCTTTTGAAATTTAAACTTTTTTCAATTTAAATAGAATTTAGAGCCATGGTTTGGGCTCTTATCTCCTCTTTGGAACCCAAACCATGGGCTCATATCTCTTCTTTCAAAAGAAAAAGGTGGGAAAGGGCCTAAATTGGTTTGTGGGCTTTGATTTAAAAGTAAAAAAGATAAATGTGAATTATTGGCTAAAATATTTTGATTGAGATCATTGTTAACTTTTGTTTGTATTAATTATTATCCCAATTAATTTACTCAATTTAATCTCTTTGTGAGGATGACTTAACTTTGAAAGTTTGGGTTAAAATATCTTGGGCGTGAATTATTGATTGCATTATCTTATTATCTCAGTTACTGTATTTCTTAATCCTTCATGAGCATGGAAAATTTTGAAATTTATAAATTTTTTGTTTTTAAACTTGAATTTTTGGAATGAAAATATCATTTTCAAGATTTGTCTAAAACTCAGGGAAAGTAACCAACTTCTGAAATTACTTAAGCTATTTGTTGATTTGCCTTGCAAACCTCACTTTGAAACCTTTGCTTCTCCCAAGTGAAGGGTGAGGCCATTTTGCTATTATCTCGAGGATGATTGCATTATAGGCCTAGTTAGTTAACTCGCATAGTTTCTCTAATGTAATTATAAAGAATCATAACCTGCATTTCATCTCTTCTCATTATTATTTCATCCCTTCAAACTTGGATTCCCCAAAATAAAGGACGATAGATAGGTTGTTAATTAACTAGCCGCTCTTCCATCATCCTTAGAGTAATTGCATTATGAGCTTAGTTAGTTAACTGGCATGGTTCTTTTGATATGGTTACAAAGAATTCTACCACCCAAAATCCCTCGAGGTTGTCTTGTCCAAATCACTCTTTCAAACATAAATTCTCCCCAAATGAAGGATGATAGGAGGATTGTTAGTTAATTAGCCACTTTCTTATTACCCTAAGAGTAATGGCCTTATGGGTTTAGTTAGTCAACTAGCATGGTTCTTCTGATATGATTATAAAGACTTACAGTCTTCCTCAAACTTCTTGAACATGGCTTTGCAATTTCTCTAAACATTCTTCCCAATGATGGATAAAGGGGGTTACTCGTCAATTGGCCGCTATCTAACTATCTTGAGAGAAATCGTGTTCGACCTTAGTCAGTCAACTAGCATGTTTCCTTTGACTTGATTAGTAAGAATCATCTCTACACCAAAAACCAAAAAAACACTAGTGAAAACCCCATTTATGCTACGTACCCTTTTCCAAACTCAAGTGAACTGACCAAGCCTAGGCAAATTAAGCAACTGATTTTGATGCAAGCCCTAGATAAACTAGGCATCGAATTCTTTCTTTTCATAGGAATGGCTAAACACCACTCACTAATGGTATTAATCATGAATCACACTTAATCATGTGCAAAGCCAACATTGAGACAAAAGAACTAACAACAATAGGATAAATTTATTTTGCGAAACAAAAAGCAACAAAATACCAATATGTTACTAAAAGGGCATTGTAAGGGTGCTAATACCTTCCCTGCACATAACCAACCCTTGAACCCATTTTTTTTACGTAGACCATTTTCTTTGGCATTTGACTTCACTATTTCAATCTAAGTTGATGGCGACTCCATTTTCTCTTTTTAATCCCTAAACCCATTTTCAAACTTAGTTTTTTTGTACGCTGCTCTATGTCTCACATTGATAGCTTAACACCATTGGGGACACTTGAGGGTTAAGCCACATAACGTTGGTGTTTGTTGCTTTTATTTTTAGGTTTATGTATGCACTGATATTGCATTTTGCATTTTGAAACTTGCATCTTGCATTTTGAATTTCGCCTTATAGTGCTAGTGGATTAGGTTTGATTTCAAGCTTGCATTTTAAATCTTGCCTTACCTTGCTAATGAATTAGGCCAAATTAAATGATTGTTTATTTGCATTTTGGATAATGGATTTTCATTTTAAATCTTGTTTGGATTATGTTGTTGGACTAGCTATGGGATTACAAATGACTTACATTTTTGCAATATATCTATTATATCTATGGACTAATGGCTGGCTGACTATTTTGTAAGATATAAAAGAGTGAGTAGATGGTCTTTTCCTTGCACACACTTTCACCTATATCATACGCTTCAGAAAAGGAGAGGTCATGACCTCTGACTTTTATACTCAAGCTCTTAGGAAACTTTAGGCTAGCAAAAGCATAAAGTAAGGTCATCCTTTGTGATGCAGGTACCTGAACACCCTCACTCAAGTTGACCCATTTGGGGACCTAATTTAGGAGTCTAAAATCTACCTTCTACACCCTGATAGTGGCCTTAGAGCCATCCTAAAGAAAGTTTGACCTGACCCTTTGGATATGAAAAATAAGCCTAAGATTTATCCTGATTCAGGAATGATAGGAAAATGGCATTTGTTTACTCACTTGCAACCACATGTTTACTTTCCACATTGTCATCCTATGCATCATTTTAAAACAAGGAACCTCTCATTACACCCACCATGATTGCATGCATAAGCTCTCAACTTGAGCTTCTTTACTTTGATAGACTAGGATGGGGTGAGGGAAAATATCCTTGGTGAGGCCTCTAGACTTTGTGTAGGTACTTGAACTTCCCAATTCAAATAGCCCCTAGGATGCTAGATTATGACAAACTAGGGCAATTTGGGGACTTGTGCAGGTACTATAGACCCTTGCCATCATGCTTTAGGTATAGTATACAAGAGGGACTTTGTCTTGATCATTTTCCTTTGGCTTAAATTTTAGGTGACATCATTAGGGACACTAATGTTGCATCAAACCTTACCGCAATCATTGTAGAACCTCATGGCCAAGTGTTCTTTGCTAAAGAAAGGACTTTGAAGGAGCAAGGGGATGTCTTAAGTAGTCAGGATAATGTGGTTTTGCCATAGATTAAAAAGTTGTCTTTGAATACAACAACTTGTTAGATTTGAGAAAAATTTGGAATAACTTTAGTGAGGTAGAAGAGGGGTAGTACACAGTGAAGTATAGTTAGTTGGGAAACTTATTATCAATCCTAGTAAAGAAAGCATTACTCAAACTCTTGAGAGTCATGATCTCACCCCTACCTTAGAAGAATATGGTAACTTGTTGGAAATCAAGCCTTTAAATGAGGGAAAAGTACACATGTATGACAAAAAGGTGCGGCCCAAGTAAAGTCTATGCAAGTTATTTGGTTTGCTTGAAATGAACTTTAGTAATGATGCTAAAGAAAAAGGAAAAGAATAGGCCATTTTGATTAATTTACTGATTAGACTTTACCATACTTAATGGGACAAAGAGTTGGCAATGTAAGCCCTAGCTTAGGCCATTTATGGAGTAGTCATCTACCTTAGAGCTCATGGGTATCTTGATGGGCAAGTTATTGTCCTATTCAAAGCTTTTAAGACCAGTTTGAATCCTTGCAACACATTCTAGTAGAAACTTTCAAATCTTTAAATTTCCTTAGGAGGAATAGAGAAGGTTGATTTTGTGGTTGCTCACAACTACTAATGGTGTGGCTTATGAGTATACTCTCTCTAAAAGATATGGATTACCCTTTGATTCATTTTAAGTCAGCTTCTTTTGATGACCAAGAGCCTTTAAAGGACTTCACCGAATCTAAGTGGCCTAAGAAAGTACACGATCATGACTCTTGGAGCGTGTGCTTTTGCAGTTTCAGGAATGTTAAGTAGGAGAGTGCATGTTTACATAAAGGGCCAATGGCGTATGGTTAGGGAAGCAGACCTTGGGTCCATTAGTTGGCTTATGGAGCACAGTCAACCACACCCTAGCTATGTTTAGGAGGCAATTTGGGTCCATACAATTTATGCTAGCCACTAATGGACTTTATGAGTTTGACCTTGAGTTTAAGGACAAAGATATAAGGCCTAAAAATGATGCCGTGAGGAAACTACAGTGTCAAGTGAGATAACTGAAGCTTGGGGAACATTCTACCATAGCTACTCCAAATATCCTCAAAGGTGAAAGAACTGTAGAAAAGGTTTCACTACTCTTGAAATGACCACATCAACTTCATCCTCTAAAAGTTATATGAAAATGTTATGGCTAAAGAGAAACTAAAAGTTGAAAAAAAGCTTTATCTACCCTTCAAATTAAAGAAGCTATGTTAGAGGAGAAAGAACTAAAGTGAAATGGGAAGTTAATGCATGAAGGCCAAGGTTGTAGAATTTCAAGAAAGGATGATGAGTATGGAGCAAGATAAGGCCAGGTTGATTTCTAAGAAAGAAAAGGAGATTGAACAAGCTAAGGAAGTGTACCTAACTAATAGGCATAGGTGCTATGCCAAAGAGGAGTTTGTGGGTAGCAAAGAGACAGTGGGGTCTTTGTAGGATGAAGTCACCTAACTTAATAAGGAAGTGGTATAGCTTAGAGGTCACATTTAGAAGCAAAAGTCTAGAGGTCACATTCAGGATGAAGGCATAAAGCTCAGGAAAATAAAAGATGCCTACACTACGCTTGACATTAATTTGAATAAGATGATGTAGGAAAAGGAGCACCTCAAAGGGTATATTAATAACCTTAAGGAGCAGCATGAGAAGGAAATCCAATTCCTAAAGTCCCAACTACAAGATAAATGAGTCTTGAAGAAGAGGATTGATCACATAAACAATGTGAATATGAGTTTGTGCCAATACTTGATTAAAGTAAAGGCAGCTAATGATTGATGCCTTGAAGAGGTCCTGAAAGACTATGGGATAATCAACATAGTGGAAAAGAATTAGTAGCTTCAATATGAGCTAGCAAACATTCAAGAGCAGTTAGAAGGTGAAAGCTAGCATAGGGTTGGTCGAGAGGTTGATAGCCACTGAAGCCATGTGAATAGTTGAGCAAGAAGCAGAGTTGGGACCTAGTCTTACCAAGAACCTTCTCAAGGAGCTGAAAGAGCACTATGTTAAAGTGGGAAAGTTACATAGATATTGCTGGGATTAATAGCTTTGTAATCCCAAGTTTAGTTATTTTTTCAAAAGAAAACACTCTTAGGGAATGAATGTAAATATTCTTTTTGACATTAATGAAAAGGGGATTTTATGTTGCCTCAAATTTGAGCTAGTTACATTTCTTACTTCTATTTTGCATTGCATCCCTCAGACTAACATTACCTTATATGTAAAATTTAGATACTCATTCACCATCTAACATTTAAATAATTTAGTTAACAACATCATGACTCCAATTATGCAATCTTGAGATAAACAAATAAAGGAACCAAGACAAGGAAAAATAGCTGAAGAACTACAAATCAAGGTTGATAACCTCAAGGACTAGACCTGACAGATTTGCTTAAGGAAAAAGCCTTCAATGAGATAGAGGCTCCATTGTTGAACCCTCAGGGTCCATAATTCCATGACCATCAAGGACCAAGCTACTCGATCTACAAGGTTGCAATCATATTTCTAGGAGGCTGGTTAGTTCTATGGGCCCCTAAGGCCTGCAAGCATATATCCAATAGGGACCAGGCAACCCGAATTAACCAAGTTACTAATCTCCTTCCTAAGAGTCCAACACTTATAATACCCCCTGGGATTTGGTTTACAAAATTAGCAAGGTCCTTCACTCCACATTCCAAATCAAGACTCACTAAATAAGTAAGGATATCTATCATAGTATTAATTAGGATTCCCTTTTTAGTACACATTGAGGTCATGTCTATAGTGCCATAAGGCCCATTCTCAGTTCCAACAAGGTCCTTACCTATACTATCTTTAAGGGCCTCATCTACAATATCAGTAAGGACCACTGCCCTAACTCTAAGAAAGCCAATGGCACCTAAATGCAGTGGTAGAATTGAAAATTTTCATGATACCCAATTTTGATGACCTTGAGGAAATGGAGAAGTTGAAAAAAGCCTCTGGAAGAGCTTGAATTGTGGAAAAGTATGAGAAGTTAGAAGCCAAAGTGAGCAAGATGTTAGGTTTTGATGATGAAGTCTTAGCTGTGCATAACATAGGGCTTGTACCAGATGTGGTTATTCCTCCCAAATTCAAAGTGCCTAAATTTGTCAAGTATAATAGGACCTCTTGCCTTAAGGCCCATGTAATTATGTATAGCTCTAAGATGGTGGCTTACTCTAATGATGACAAGTTAATGATGCATGTATTCCAAAACAACCTCGTAGATGGAATAGTTGAATGGTATGTTAGTTGGAGCATGACTCCTTGCACTCATGGCAATAGTTGGTTAAAGCCTTCTTAAGGTAGTATATGTACAATAGGGTGATGGCCCTTGACGAAATGTACATCCACAATGTGACTAAAGGTGATAATGAACCCTTTAAGGAGTACACCCAATGGTTGAGGAACATGGCGATAAGAGTGCAGCCACCCTTCTCAAAGAGGGAAATGTGTTCCACTTTTGTGAATATCTAGACTACCCCTTTCTATGGAAATATGGTAGGCTTCATCAATTCAAGTTTCCTTGATTTAGTGGTCATTGGGAAAAAGATTGAGAAAGGAGTCCAAGCTAGAAAAGTGGAAGGATCGTCAAGTCAAAAGAAGCTTTAGACTTTTAACAAGAAGAAAGAGGAGGTTTACATTATGAAGGCCCAAAATAGGGAGAGGAAGAAAGGTAAACAAAACAAGAACTAGTAGGTTTTTCAAGCACCCTAGGCATCATATGCTCTAGTTATGGGTATCATTACCCAAACACCACAAGTGACTCCTAATCCTCCATTGTCTAGGCTACACCTTAGCTAAGTAACCTTGATAGCATATTTAGTACCAATAATAACCTAGAACTTAGTATTAGTCGAATTAAGTTAAACGAAAGGATAGGGGGTACTGAGACTTTGATCCCATCTATGTGCCTTATCCGTAATTGTAGCCGTAGGTATTACAGAATAACTTGGTCTTGGTGACTCCACTTCCTACTTAGTAACCTCCTTACCTATCATGGTATCTCGACAAGCTCACATGTGATTATCTTGCAAGGTCTTGATTCCATTGATAATTGCACTACCTTTTAGAAGAAGGTCTAAGACCTTATTAATGCCAAGTGGATATATTTTGACTTGGTGACCCCAAGGTCAGATACAGATAGGAATCATTTGCCTAACTATGGAGTTATAAGCATCCATGTTGTGACTAATGGGTCAAACCTAGTTCTCATGAGGTATGTAACTGAAATTAAGATGCCCATGAGAAATATCTTCCATGCCTTAGTCAAATATGGATAGATACAGCAGGAGGGTAGCTAAGTCTGTGATTGCTAATACCATAGCAAAGAGGCAGAGCATGAGATTGGGGAGTGTTGGCATTCAGAGAATTCCTCCAGAGTTTAACGGACAATGGCATGCTTTAAGTAAGGGTGAAGTTGATGAATGTGAACATGATTAATACCCCTCATGATAAGTAGACATCGGGACAATTAGAGGCTTAACCCCTTGTGAGGTTATTAGCTATTAGGTACATGGTGTAGGGCACGTAGCCATCAAATGAGGCAATGAAGTCCTTAACCATCAAGTATATGGCTAATAATGCATTGTCACCACCAAAATTCACCGAAGCAATGGTGCAATTAATAATTAAGACTCCTCAACCCTTCCTATAAAAAAGTGATAAGGAGGTATTGTGGGATTACAGTTGTTGAGTGGTGATTGAAAATCTAGTCTCTTATATTTCCAATATATCTAGAGTCGTGGGCATGACAAGGAGTGCCGTTGTTATCTGCCACTCACAGTGGAGAAGGAGGTGAAGAGAATTCTAGAGCCAACCCCTATTGGCATAAAAAAGTTGTATAAGGGGAAAGGGATTCTAATTTAACCATCTGAGATAAAAAGGTTGAAGAACCAAAGTAGAATAGGGCAAGCATGCTCATAGGGGCCAAAGTAAAACAATCCATGGGAGTAAAACTTGATGAATTCTATAAGACAAGGGCTAAGGAAGCAAAATTATTTGCACTTAAGAAGCCAATGATAGAAGAGGAGGCTAGTGAGTTCCTCAAACTTATTCGTCATATTGAGTATAAGGTGATTAAGCAATTGAACAAGACTCTAGCAAAGATCTCATTATTCTCTTTGTTCTTAGATTCTGAGACACATAGGTAGGTGATCACTAAAATCCTCAATGAAGCCTACATAGATAAAGATGTAATTATAGAGGTAGTGAAAGATGTAATGGGCAACATCATAGTGCACAACTTATTGTCTTTTTTAGAGGAAGAGGTCCCTCCAAAAAGACATGGGCACAACAAGGCCTTGCTTGTCTCCACAAGATGTAAGGGAATTAACCTGGTTAATGTCATGATTGACAATGGTGAGGCACTCAACATCTTGCCAGAGTCAATCTTGAAGAGGTTATCAATAGATAGGTCTCAAGTGAGACCTAATATGATAGTAGTGAAGGCATTTGATAAGACTAGAAGCAAAGTATTAGGGGATATTAAATTGCCTATATAGATTGGGCCCTGCATATTCAATATTCCCTTCCATGTCTTGAGCATAACTTTAGCCTATAGTTGTCTCTTAGGAAAGCCTTGGATCCATACTGTTGGCCAATACCATTTACCCTTCACTAGAAGATGAAATTCATGCATGATGGCTAATTGATTGAAGTGGCCATAAAGGAAGAATTGCTAATATCAAAGATCTCCTCTATGGCTTATATATCCACTAAAACTAATATTAGGAGCTCCTTTTAGTCATTTGAAGTTGTTAATATGGTGTGTGCCAAAGAATGAAGGGCTCTACCTACCCTATAATATGCTAAAGTTGCCCTAATGAATGCTAAAGTGATGAATGGAGTGGATACCACTCAGGGAAAGGCTTATGAAGCAAGGGGCAAGAAAAGGAGGACACAGTTGGCCTAAGCTTCAAACCCACAAGAGCAGACAGAGCCATGATGGCTTAAGCCTAGAAGAAAAAGAGGCTAGCTCGTCTGAATGGTCAAGTGACTAAAACTGAAAAGCTGATTATCAATGGCCTTTGCGAGACCTTTGTGAGTACTAATCTCTAGACTCTAGGCCAAATTGTAGTGATAGAAGAAGGTTCTTCTTCAAGAGAAAAGCAAAAGTTAACTAATCTAAGTAGCTAGACCATTAGGAAGATTTTGATTGTTTATAGTTTGAAGACATGTCATTTCTAAAGCATACCATTTATGACTTTGCCCAAGGCCTAGATTGGAGTTGTATGGGCACACTATTTGTCTTGTTTTTGAACAATGATTTAATAAAATCCATTTTAATTTCCTAAAGGCACTATCTTCTTTATGCTTTCCTTTACCATTCCATACATACCATACATAGACCCACAATAACTTAAACAGTATAATCTAAGTAATGAAGACAATGTTGAAAACGATTGCACTAACTTCTCAAGTCTTGATTTCAAATGACAAATCACTTCTACTAAGGGTAAGGAGATGGAGGAAGATGATTGGGAGCCATCACTTAAATTACAAAGATTGGTAGAGTAAGAGGATAAGGGGATCATGCCTCATGAGGAGTACACTGAAGTGGTCAACCTAGTGACTGAAGAGGATAAGAAGGAGATTAAGATTGGAGAGCAGCTAGTAAAAAAAGAGAAGAAAGCAATGATCCAATTACCATAGGAATATAAGGATGAGTTTGCTTGGTCTTACCTAGACATGCCTAGCCTATACATTGATACAGTAGTTCATCGCCTAATGATAAAGCTTGGGTTCAAGCCTATAAAGTAGAAGTTGAGAAGGATGAAACCAAATATATTGCTAAAAATCAAAGAGGAAGTCAAGAAGTTACTTAATGCTAGTTTCAATGAGGTGGCAAAGTATCCGAAGTAGGTGGCTAATGTTATGCTAGTACCCAAGAAGGATGGAAGAATCAAGGAATGCTCTCAAGCCCAAAAGATGATTTTTCTCTTCCCCACATAGATGTGCTAGTGGATAACATTATGGGGTTTTCCATTTTCTTATTTATGGATGGATTCTACTAGTATAATTCGATCATGTTGGCTATTGAAGATAAAGAGAAGACAACCTTCATCACACTATAGAGCACTTTCTACTATAAAGTGATGTCATTCATCCTATGAAACATTAAGGCAACATATCACAGAGCCATGGTGACTCTATTTCATGACATGATGCATAAAGAAATAAAGGTGTATGTGGCTGACATCATTGCCAAGTCAAAGTCCAAAAAAGAACATCTAATACACCTTAAGAAGCTTTATGATCGATTAAGAAAATACTAACTCAAATTGAACCTAGCAAAATGCACTTTGGTGTGAGGTCTAGAAAGTTGCTAAGGTACATGGTGAGTGAAAGAGGAATTAAAGTCAATCTAAATAAAGTCAAAGCCATCATGAACATGCATGTGCCCAAGATAACAAAGAAGTGAGAGACTTCATGGGACAATTGAATTACATTGCAAGGTTTATCTCCCAATTAACAATTACCTGTGAGCCAATCTTCAAGCTCTTGCGCAAGAATTAAAGCATAAGTTGGGATGAAGAATGTCTAAAGGTATTTGATAAAATCAAACAGTACCTCTAAAAACCCTTAATTTTGGTTTTGCCAGTACGTAAAAAGCTATTGATCATGCATCTCATTATGCACAAAGAATCAATGGGTTACCTACTAGGGCAGCATGACAAAATCTTGAAAAAAAAGGTAGGTCATATACTATCTAAGCAAAAAGTTTGCCAATTACAAGTTAAAACACTCAATGTTGGAGAAAACTTGCTGTGCTCTAGCATGGGCAGCTCACTGTCTTAAGCAATACATGTTATGCCACACAACATGGCTAATCTCAAAGATGATAGAATTGCAAGGTGGCATATGCTGTTGATAGAGTATGATATCCATTATATATATATATCCTAAAAGGCAAAAAAAGGTAGTGTGATAGGTGAGCATCTAGCAAAAAATTTGATTTTGTATCCTGAACATGTCTAATTTGAATTCCTAAATGAAAACATCATTTCACTGATGGCCAAGATCGAGTCACCTAGAGAAGGAAGCTAGTCACTAATGTTTAATGGATCTTCTAATGCAACAGGGCATGGAGTAGGGCAATCATGGCATCCCTAAAAGGCAAGCATTGTCCCATGACTACAAAGTTGTACTTTGAATGCACAATAATATAGTAGAGTAGAAAGCCTACGCTATAGGGGTTGAAGTTGCCTTAAGCTACTAGATTGACCCATTAGATGTATATGGCAACTTAGCATTGGTAATTTACTAATTGAAAGGATAATGGGAAATCAGAGATCCCAAGTTGATCCCTTATCAAAAGCACATTCATAAATTGGTAAAGCTATTTAAAGACATCACCTTTAATCATGTTCTTAAAGAAGAAAATCAAATGGTTGATGCTCTAGCCACATTATCATCCATGTACTCAGTGATGGATGACAATGACCTTTTCAAAATTAGGATGAGGAAGTAGGAGTCTTCAACCTATTGCTCATTCATGGTAGAGGAACCAAATGAAAAGACATGTTATGAAGATAACAAGCAGTTCATTAAAACTTGAAAGTATCCTCTTGGGGCATCAAAGAATGACAAAAGAAACCTAAGAAGACTAGTAGCGGGTTTCTTAGTGGTGATGTTTTGTACAAGAGAAATCATGACACTATGCTCCAAAAGTGTGTGAAAGTTAAGGAAGTGTAGAAGTTGACACAAGATATCTATGACAGGGTATGTGGAACTCACATCAATGGTCATGCAATGGTGAGAAAAGTCTTGTGGGCAAGCTGTTATTGGCCGACAATGGAGTCTAACGGTATCATTTTCAATAGAAAGTGTCATAAGTGCCAAGTTTATGTAGATAAGGTTCATACACCACCCTCAACACCTAATGTGTTTACGTCACCATGGCCATTTGCGATGTGGGGAATAAATGTTATATGTCCAATTGAACCAAGGCATCTAACGATCATCACTTCATCCTGGTGGCAATTGACTTACAAAATGGGTAAAAGCTACCTTATGCAATAGCATAACTATATCATTGATTCTCAAGTTCTTGAGAAGAGAGAATACTCATAGATATGGTCTTCCAAAAAGGATTATTATGGATAATGCTACTAACCTCAACAACAAAATGATGAATGAATTGTGTGAGAAGTTTAAGATCATTCATCATAACTGAACCCTTTACCGCCCAAAGATAAATGGTGCAGTGGAGGTAGCAAATAAAAATGTTAAGCTAATAAGGAGGATGATGGTTACCTACAAAGTTTGACATGAAATCTTACTGTTTGCCTTACATGGGTACCAAACATTGGTGAGAACTCTACCTGGGGCAACCCCATTCTCCTTAGTTCATGGAATGGAAGTTGTAATCTCATTTGAAGTAGAAATTCCTTCTTTAAGAGTATTGATGAAGACTAAGTGAGATAAGGCAGAATGGGTTCAAATATGCCATGAGCAACTAAACTTGATTGAAGAAAAGAGGTTGGTAGATCTAACGGGCACCTTTACCAAAAGAGAATGATTTGGTCACATGACAAGAAAGTCCACACCAAGCAATTTTACGAAAGGGACCTGGTGCTAAGAAAGGTCTTGCTTATTGCTAAGGACAACTAAAGAAAATAATCCCTGAACTATAAAGGTCCCTATGTGGTGAAAAAAGTTTATTCAAGAGTAGCATTAATCCTTACCAACATAGATAGTGATGAGGTGACCAACCTAGTAAATGTAGACACCATGAAGAAGTACTACGCTTAAGGAGTAGTACATGTTTGGTCAAGGATCATGGTTTAGGAATTAAGCATAGTCTAAGTCAATGTTTGTCTTCAGTAAGACCTGCTATTCCACCTTATACCCTTTCTTTACTCTGAATTCACTTTGTCTTTTGCCTATCAAAATCCCTAGGGGGATGTAAAACTTGGATTTGAGCAATAAAATGCAATGCCATTTTTTTCCATAAATCCATTTTATTCCTCTACATACCTACATATCTCTTGCATGTTATTGTTAGGTATATGTTTGAGGCATGATAAATAGCTAAATACAAATCAAAGCGCTTCTAAATTACACATTCTTTTTCAAATCTGAAAACTAATGGGAGGAGGTGACTAGCTCAACCTACTAATGCAAGGTTTTCTAAAAGGGAATTCCCTCTAGAGCATAAACTCAACTGTGAAAGCTAATCTTGAAGAAGGATCACATGATCTTTAAGTGAAAGAAAAAAGGAATGAGATCTGCAACCCTAAGAAGTTGGTGGTCAAACCTTGACATAGCTCCTTTCAAAAGCTTCAGACCAGTGAGCGACACCATTAAAGGCCATTTACACGTGGCTCTAGTTCCCTCTAAGTGCTGACTAGAGGCAATGAAATCAAAGCTAATGAGACCTTGGATTACTCTTAAACAAACAATTTTTTCAACAAAAGCATGATAGGCATGCATCCTAGGGGCAAGCCCTCTATGCTAATGCATCTTGTGGAAGTCAGCATATAGTGGCAAGATTCCTAAGGAGTTAATCTTCCCTTTGACATTAGCATGTCAATCATGCATTTTCAAGGTCAAATCCTTCATATCAATCATACTAGCATTCAAACATGCATTCATGCATAAAGTACATAGCCATGTTAAGCATGCATATTTAGGGTTCTAAAACCCTTCACCTAAAATCTTAAGTCACTCCTAGGTACTCTTGTTGGGTGTTTTGCCCTTTGTTAAAATTTTGGAACATGTTTCTCCTAGTTATTTCCTTTCAACTTGGAACATTCTCCAAGTTCTTCTTTTCAATCAACCTAGAATGGGTTTCTCAATGTCCATTTTGTCAAACCTAGAATAAGTTTCTCTAGGTCAATTTTATCATTCTTGGAATGGATTTCTCCAAGTTCTCTTCAATCAACCTAGAATGGGTTTCTTTAGGTCAATTTTATCATTCCTGGAATGGGTTTCTCCAATTTCTTTGTAATCAACCTAGAACAGGTTTCTCTAGGTCAATTTTGTCAAACTAAGAATTAGTTTTTCTAAGTCAATTTCCTTTCACCTTGGAAAGGGTTTCTCCATGTTTTTTTTTTCAATTAACCTAGAACGGGTTTTCTAAGTCAATTTTATCATTCTCTGAATGGGTTTCTCCAAGTTCTTTTCAACCAACTTGGAATGCGTTTCTCTAGGTCGATTTTATCATTTTTGGAATAGGTTTTTCCAATTTCTTTTCAATCAACTAAGAACAAGTTTCTCTACGTTGATCCCCATCTAACTCGGAATAGGTCTCTCCAATCATTTCATTTCTCTAGGTTATTTTTTGGCCTAATTAGCATTTATCAACATTTGCCCATCTTCCAATACTTAGAAGATGAGCAATGGAGGGCATTCTATAAACATCTAATTTTGCTTATATCTTAGAATAATAAAAGTGAGCCTATGAATAAGTTCTAAAATTTTTCTATTCAATTATAATTTTTTTGGAAATTGATTGGGCAAGGATAAAAAATTTAAGAATATCTTTGGATTCAAAGGTGAGTAAATGGTTCCTTTTTTAGTTTTAATTATTTTTGTCAATTAAATTTAAGGAAGCAAAAACCAAAAGATATTAATAATGGGTTATATTTTTAAGGAGGGCTTGGTTTGGGCTTCTTCAAGCCCATACTAAAGCCTTTATATTTAAAGAAGAAAAGAATGAAATGCAAGAAGGCAATAGCTGCAACTAGACTAGTTGTAAATAGACACTACCCCCATTCCATTGCTAATACACAATAGGAAAGGTTAGTAGCAGTAATGGAAGTGTTCAAACATTGAAATTGTTTCTTGTGAAAGTTGATGAAAGCGAACTACTTTAGCGCTAAGAGAAGGGTAGTTGGAGCTCCTTTGGTTTTGACCTCATGATGCGAAGCTATGTGGCATATTTCGAGAGCATGACACTGCACTCTACGATTAGGCACCTCGAGCAAAAGAAAGAGCAGACTTGCAGAGAAGAAAGTGATAAGAGAGAAGTCTCTAGAAAAGGAGACAAAAGCAAAGGATAGAAAGAAAGGAAAGGGAGAAAGAAGAAGGGAGAGCATAAAGAAATCGTGGGGGAGAAACTAAAATAGAAAAAAGGAGAAAGGGTGAGCAGAAAGAGGGAAATACTTGAGAGTGAAGATTGAATATTGAAGAAGAGGAGAAACAAGGAGCACTAAGGCTTGGTTCATTCCTTAGGTTGGTGCTCCATTTCCTTTTATGTTTTGCCCTTGCCAAGACTTCCTCATGTGATCATTTGGTTCAATTTGTGTTTCTATTATGTGGGTTCTTTCAATGAAGTTGAGAATTGCCATATCTTGAGGAGAGACAATAAGAAAAGAAAAAGTGAAGGAGTGGCTCCCCCACCTTTCACTAGCACCACCTTTGTGGCAGTGCTAGTGGGCTATCTATGGTGGTAGCTCAAGTTGCCACCATGATGACTAGAACTATTGCAGCTCTAGTTCACCAAATGTACATTATAGCGTGTCTACACTTAGAAGGGAAGGTTGCACTGCACCCTTCATAAGGTGCAATGCGCCCAACTGCTCCATCCTAAAAACTAAATTAAAAAGATTTTTATTTTTAGCAAATAAATCAAAATATATGGTCATGTTCAAAATTTTTTTTAAAAATATTTGGTACTAATTTAAAAATTTTTTAATAAGAATTGTGAAATTTAACTATATTACATTTGTTAAACATTTTGTTTTTAAAAAATATAAAAAAATTTCTCTGGCAAAAAAATATTATGATTTTACAATATGGTCTAGCAAAATCAATACTATTTTTAAGAAAATTTTGAAGTCCAATGGAAGAAAATTAAAAAGTTTAGCAATACCACTCTACAAATTCATGTCTAAGTTTTTTGGAAAAAAGAAAAATAAAAAAGTAAAAATAATTTTTTTTAGCTATGAAGAAGGGTTGACTTGATTAGGCAGTGACCCAACCAACGCCAACCCCTCCCCCTTGTCTATTTGTTTTGTTTTTATTTAAAAAAAAATAGCTTTCCATATGGGAGGGAGGCGTCAGCCAAACCAAGGCTAGCAACCCCTCCCCTTTTGAAATTCAAATTATTTTTTTAAAAAAATTTAATATAGAATTTTGAGCCATGGGCTCATATCTCTTCTTTCAAAAGAAGAAGGTGGGTAAGGGCCTAAATTTTTTTTTTTGGGCTTGATTTAAAAATAAAAAAGATGAAATGTGAATTTTGTGGGCTGAAATATTTTGATTTAGATCATTGTTAATTTTTGTTTGTATTATTTATTGTCTCAATTAATTTTCTCTATTTAATCTCTTTGTGAGGATGAATTAATTGTGAATGTTTGGGTTGAAATATACTGGTGTGAATTATTGATTGCATTATCTTATTATCTTAATTAACCTTTTTCTTTATCCTTAATGAAACATGGATAAACTTGAAATTTATAATTTTTTTAAACTTGAATTTTTGGAATGAAAATATCATTTTCAAGATTTGTCTAAAACTCAAGGAAAGGAATTGACTTCTAAAATTGCTTAGGTTATTTTTAGTTTGCCTTGTAAACCTCACTTTTGAAACCTTTGATTTTCCCAGATGAAGGATAACAGGAGGATTATCAGTTAACTGGCCGTTTTCCTATAATTTTAAAGGTGATTACATTATAGGCTTAGTTAGTCAACTAGTGTGGTTTTTCTAATGTAATTATAAAGAATCACAACCTGCATTTCTTCACTTCTAGCCATTATTTAATCCTTTAAGCTCAGATTCCCCCAAATGAAAGACAATAAGAGTATTGTTAGTTAATTGGCTACTCTCCTATTGTTCCAAGGGTAATTGCATTATAGGCTTAGTCAATTAACTAGCATGGTTCCTCTAACATGTTTACAAAGAATCTTACTACCCCAAAATCTCTTGAGCTAGTTTTGTCCTAATTGCTCCATCAAACCTAGATTTTCCCCAAATGAAGGATGATAAGAGGGTTGTCAGTTAACTAGCCATTTTCCTCTTGCCTTGAGTGTAATGGCATTATGGGATTAGTCAATCAATTGGTATCATTCCTCTGAGTAATTATGACCATGGCTTTGCCATTCTTCTAAACTTAAATTCTTCCTGACGATGGATAAAAGGGGTTGCTAGTCAACTGGTTACTGTTTAACTATCTTGAGGGAACCATGTTACAAGCTTAGTCAGTCAATTGGCATGTTTCTTCTAACATGATTAATAACAATCATCCCTACACCAAAAATGAAAAAAATACCTATGAAAACTCTAGTCAAGCTAAGTACCATTTTCCAAACTTAGGTGAACTGAGCAAGCCCTAAATGAATTAAGCAACCCATTTCGATGTAAGCCTTGGATGAATCAAGCATCAAATCCTTCCTTTGCACAAGAATACCTAAATGACACTCACTAATGGTATTAATCACAGATCATGCTTGATCATGTGCAAAGCCTACGGTGAGACAAAAAACAACAAAACATAGTTCTAAAACAAAAAGTATAGTTTTGAAACTAAAAACTAATAAACACTAATGTGGTACCAAAAGGCTACTATAGGTGTGCTAATACATTCCTTACATGTAATCAACCCTGAATCTATTTCTAGTTACATAGATAATTTTTTTCAGTGTCTGCCTTCACCATTTCAATCTAAGTTAATGGTAACTCCATTTTTTCTTTCCTTTTCCCAAACCCATTTTGAAACTTAGGTTTTTAATTCATCACTTTGCATTGCATGTTGACAATACCTAGAGGAATAAAAGAGTTCACAGTTTGAGCATCCATGGAGATGAGTGTGAAAAGGGTTCTAACAGTGGAAAGGCTAAACTACTTTCTTGATCTATTACGTGTTATGGCAGGTAAGTGTGTTAGGTTAATAGGGTGCTAACACCTAACATATATATATATATGGAGAGTATGAACTCCTTCCCTTATTAAACTAAAAGTATTAACCTACCCATCACAGATAACACAAACAAAGCCCACTACTAAAAGCCCACTATCAAAGCTAATTAACATGACAAGCCCAATACTATTAACTAATATTGATCTAAGTTTTATAAAAGCTTATAAATTAATATATGTTAGTCCACTTAGGATAAAAATTTTAACAATCTCTTACTTGGATTACATATATTAAGGTTATCTTCTATATAAGTTATTTCATGTCAATTGTCACTAAATATAGATATTCTATCTATATGCATGAGCATTCAAAATATGATAGCTTTACCATAGACATATCAATTATATAAGAAGTACTCTAGAGCAATATTAATGGATAATTGTAAGACTAGAATGCTTAACATATCTTTCATATGATATTTTCACCACTCAAAATATATTAATTAATTTTAGAGGCACATTATTGCCATTTGACAATGATTTGTGTCATTTTTGTTTTCCTTTTCCATCTAATGGTTGCTTCTCTTGTTTTAGAGCATGACCACTATCGACACATGATGCAGAGCGGTGAATAGAAAAAAAATAGGGTTTGAAAATGGGTTTAGGAAAATGAATAGAAATGGAGCTATCGTTGACTTAAATTGAAATGGTGAAGTCAAACACTAAAGAAAATGGTTTGTGTAACAAATAATGGGTTCAAGGTTAGTTACATGTGTTGACCCTAAAATTTGGTTTTGGAGTCGCCACCGACCTAAATTATCTAAGGGTGAGATTGGGCACCTAATTAAAAATAGTCTACATTTTAAAGATTGAGTTCGGAGGTTCATTACGTTTTAGGGAATGTGTTAGCACCCCAAATGCCCTTTCGGTACCAAAAATGGTCTAATTAATTTATTTTGATTAATTTATGTTGGTTTGAAAATAATCTCTGTCCATTCTAGATCGGGATGAAATTAATTTTGAGAAAAATTTCCTTCCTATTCCAGTCTAGGGTTTAAAAAATAATTTTAAGAAAATTTTATCTCTATTCCAGATAAGGGTTTTAAAGAAAATCTCCTTCCTATTCCAGTCCGGAGTTTTTTAAAAAAAAATTGAAAATAATCCCCTTTCTATTCCAGTTCAGGGTTTAAAAATAATTTTAAGAAAAGTGCTTAGAGCCAAAATTGCTTAGGACTAAAGAAGGAACTCAAGGTGGTGATACTAGAGTTTCTTAACAGATAATCCTAATGTTAAAATTTAATGAAAAATTAACAAGAAATTAAATCAATGAATATGAAAAATCAACATGAACATTGCCTAAGCTAAAATATGTGCAAAATCTTTAATACAAAACATACAGAATTTTTAGTATATAAAAGCCATATGAAGATTCTATACAGAATGCAGAAACAAAACTACAAAACAGAAATAGAATTGCTAAAATTTATTTTGTGCAGAATTTACGAAACAAACTGCAGAATTACAGTGTAGAATTTGTGGAAGATAGAAAGTGTAGAATGAAATAATGTGCAAAATTTTTATGCAAAAAATAGTGCAGAATTTTTAATTCAAGATGTAGTACAAAACTATTTAAATAGAATGCAAAACTATACAGAAATAGAAGTTTGAATATTCAAAACAATATAAAAATAGATGTGTGTAGAAAATCAAAACACCATATGCAGAATTTAATCATGCGCATGATTATGCAGAATTTAAGATGGAATTTATGCATGCTAATGGTGTAAAATACATAGAATTTTGACATGATTATATTCACATGTAGAGACCCACAATAAATCAAGATAAAAAGGAGTGATAGAATGTGAAAATACATGCACGCCATGATTAATAAAAATGAAAGCTAGCTATGCAAACACTATGGCAAAAACAATCCTAGCTATATTAGGATTAAAGTATGAGATTTACATGATTAAAATTGAACAACACATGTGAATCTACAAAAAAGGGGGAAAGAGGCCTACCTTGAGTGTCTTCCTTTGTCCCAAGTAAAAGGAGAAGGAGATTTAAAAAAGGTGTATGCTTGTGGTGTGAAGAGTGTGCAATAGGCTTTTGAGAGAGTGTAGAGGTGTCTTTTTTTCTTAGGTAAAAGTGCTGAAATTTTCTCCTTTTTTTGGCTCTCTCCTACATGAACCTCCCTTCCCTTTTTGCTAAAATTTTTAGGCTTCTTTTCTTCTTGTAAGATGTGAAAAGCCCTTTTCTTGTGCATGAGTGGGTGTTTTTATAATTACTTAATTTAGAGTTTGTTTTTTAGTTAAATTCTTATTTCTTAACTCTTATCTTTTATCTTTTTATCTTTTTAATTCTAACATTTTATTTATCTTTTAGATTTCATATTTTTATCTTTATCATCCTATTATTCTTGAATTATCTTAGTTTTCTTATTTATCCTCTTTTATCTTTTTTTTTATCTATTTATTATTTTTTATCTTTATCTCTTTTTATTTATCTTGTATTTTGGTTATCTTATCTTTCATTTTTTTAATTTTATTTTAGTTTTATTTTATTTTTGGATTTGAGGTTATTTATTTTAATTTGGGTTTTAATTTTAGTTTGGGTTTAATTATATCTTGGGCTTATTTTTAAGTTTTAAATTTTATTATTTGAGGCTTATTTTATTTTTCTTATTTTTCATTTAAATTTGGATTTGTAATTTATGTTAAAGTTTTGAGAAAGTGGGCTGAGCAAAATTAGGTGTCTACAACATGCAAGGAAGGTATTAACACCGGTACAATGTCTTTTCAGCATCACAATAGTGTTTTATTACTTTTTGGTTTTAGAACTATGACTTTTAGATATGCAAAACAAGTTTATTCTGTTGTTGGGATTTTGTTTATTGCACTACTGGTTTTGTGTGTGATATGTGACTAATACTATTAGTGAATGGCATTTAGTCATTCCTATGGAAAGGAAGGATTCATTGCTTGGTTTGTCCAGGGCTTTCATCAAAATGGGTTACCTAGTTTGTCTAGGACTTGCTCAATTTACTTGAGTTTGGGCAAGGGTATCTAGCTTGACTAGGGTTTTCATAGGTGTTTATAGGTTTTTGGTGTAGTGGCAATAGGAATATACTAGTTGACTGACCAAGCTCATAACAAGGTTTCCCTCAAAATAGTTAGACAGTGACTAGTTGACTAGCAACCCCACTTTACCTATTGTCAAGAAGAATCTGAGTTTACAGGATTGGCGAGGCCATGTCCAAGAAGTTTGAGGGGGACTATGATTCTATATAATTACATCAGAGTAACTATGCCAGTTGCTAACTAAGCCTATAATGCCATTACCCTTGGGGCAATAAGAAAGTAGCCAGTGAATTGATAACCCTCCTATCATCCTTCATTTAGGGAGAATCTAGGTTTAAAGGAGTGATTTGGACAAATCAAGCTTGAGGAATTTTGGGGTGGCATAATTATTTGTAATCATGTCAAAAGAACCATGCCAATTAACTAACTAAGCTCGCAATGCAATTAGCCTTAGGACAATGAGAGAGCAGCTAGTTAACTGATAACACTTCTATCATCCTTCATTTAGGGAATCAAAGTTTGAAGGATCAAACAATGGCCAAAAGAGATGAAATACAGGATGTGATTCTTTATAATTACACCAGGAAGCCATGCTGTTGACTGACTAGGCCTATAATGTGATTACCCCTAAGATGCATAGAAAATGGCCAATAACTCATAATCTTCCAACTTCCACCATTGGGAGAATCTAGGTATTTGAAAAAATGGGTGGAGCAAGCATTTGGGGATTTTGAAGAATAATTTGAAGTTTTAATCCAGTTCCTTGGATTTTGATTAAATCTCATGAACTTCAAAAAGATATTTTCATTTAAAGATTTAAATATAGAAAAAATGAGGAATTTAAAGATTTGTCATGTTCACTAGAGATTAAGAAGCAAATTGATTGAGATAATAAAATAATGCAACCAAGAGTTTGTTTATCTCAGTCCAAAATATTTCAAGCCAAGCATCAAAATTTAATTTATATTCATAAGGGACTAATAAAGCAAATCAATTGGGATAATAATTGATACAATCAAGAACTAACATTTGCAAATCAGTCTAAATCATGGAATAAGGCTCACATTCCTTACTTCATTTGTAAATCCGGTCCAAGGCCCACTTTAGGGTTATTTCCTTCTTGGCAAAGTATGAGCCCAAACCATGGCTCAAAGTTCTACTCTTAATTAATTAATTTTTTTATAATAAGGTATAAATTAGTAGAAGGGGTAGTGAGCCAAGTTTGGGCACTACCCCAAATCAAGGCCAACGTTACCCCTTCACCAACAAAGCAAATTTTAAATTCTTGTTTTTTTTAAAAAATATAGAATTAAAATGTGGCATTGTTAAATTTTTTGATCTTTCTCCCTTGGACTTCAAAATTTTCTAAAAAATGGCATTGATTTTTATTAGACCACACTATTAAATCAAAAATTTTTTTCCAAAGAAATTTTTTCTAAGGTTTTTAGAAACAAAAAGGTTTAAAAATATAATATAGTTAAATTTCACAATTTTTATCAGAAAATTTGTAAACCAATACAAAAATTTTTTAAAAAGTTTTTTGAATACAACCATATATTTTGTTTTATTTTCTAAAAATATAAAATCTTTTTGGTTTATTTTTTATGAGGGTGTGACACCCTAAGAAGGGTGCAGTGCTCCCCTTCTCCATTGAATGCAACGGGTCTGCAAATCTACATGCTTCTCATGCAACTTTGATGCAAACCAAAGCTACAGTAATCACAGTGGCAACATGGGCTACCATTGTGAGCCTTTACTAGTGTTGCCATGGTGGTGGCACCAGTCCTTCAGCAAAGTGAGGAATTCTCTCCCTCCACGACCACTCTCTTACTCTAAAAACCTTCAAAAAATCAAAGAAATAGGATATGGCACAAGCCATCTAGGTTACCTAGATCCTTGCTTCCAAGCTAGTGAGGTCCCTCTCTGAGGGACAACTCCTTTCTTCTTAGCTATCTCCTTTTCTTTCTAGCTCCTTCCTTTTTGGTGAATGATGAGCTTCTTTGCTATGCCATGAGTGTGTGTGAGAGATAAGTGTTGTCTTTAAGCTTTCGTGAGTGTGTGAGTCCTTTTTAGTCAATGACCAAAGTTTAAAAGCACAAGAGTGATGAGCCCTTCATGAGAGCTCTATGAGGTGAGAATGAGAGTCCTCTACTAAGCTTCACCCTCCAAAACAAATGTATGTCTATGTAGGTCTATGAGAGGGTAAGGGAGAGAATGCACTAAGGTGGGTGTGAGAGGGGAAGATTTAGGGAACTTCCAAGAGAGAGTGAGAGCTTTGCCTTAGTGTCCTTCTGCCCCCTCAAAATTCGTTGCGCGTGAGGTATGGTCATGAATGGGAGTCCTAGAGAGAATGTCCGTGAAAAGGTGAAGAAATGTGGAGAAAAGGTAAGGTCAATTCTCTAGTGAGGCTATGTCTAAAAGTGTGCAGAAGAGAGTGATCAAATGGAGAAAAGGTGTTGGCCTACGAGAGAATCACAAAGAATCCCCTCTGCTCCTCATCTATGATCTAATTGTTCCCTTTTTTCCTTTCTTCTTTGTATCATCCTCTTTTAGCTTCAAAGAGGACCTTCTTTTTTGCATGCATGGTCCTTTGTTCCTTTTTTTTTGTGCTAGTTGGCATCACCCTTATTTGCTTAGCCATTCTTTTTTTCTATTGCTCTTAGGTCCATAAATAAAGGTGCCATTATATTCCAAGGGAACAATTCTACCTCAATCAAATTTGTCACCTTGTTCCTGCCATTGTTCCCCCTTTTATTTTTGGTTTTTTTTATTTTGTTTTTTAATTTTAGTTTGAGAATAAAATTAAATCAAAGTCAAAACTAAAATTGAAATTAAAAATTAAAAGGAACAATTTTTTTGGACCCAAAGTTATCCTTAAAATTTTCTATCCTCATCTAATCAATTCTCAAAAACTTATAATTGGATATAGAAAATTCAGAACGTACTCATGGGTCCACTTTTATTTTTTAGGGTTTGAACAAATTTAGATGTCTATGATTGCCCCCCTCCCTTTACTTATTTTCTAAGTATTAGAAGATGAGCAAAGGTTGATAGAGAATAATTTTAGTCAAAAAAATGACCTGAGAGAAAAAATGACCAAAGTAACCCATTTTGAGTCAGATGGGGATCAACTCAGAGAAACTCATTCTAAGGTTGATGAAAAGCAACCTAGAAAAAATGTCTTAGGCTCAACTTATACTACAATAAAGTCAATTTAACAAGAAATTATTGCTTATCCAAATGGGACATTTAAGGAAATAGCCTAGAAAGATCATTCTAGACTTGACTCGTACTACAACAATGTTGATTTAATAAGAAAAGACTGTCCATCCAGAAAATAGGATGTCTATGGAAATGACATAGAGAAAACATTCTAGGCTTGACTCACATCAAGGCAAGATCAATTTAACCAAAAAGATCATCCACCCAACTAGGATGTCTATGGTAATGACCTAGAGAAACCATCCCAACTTTACTCATATCACGATGAGGTTAATTTAACAAAGGGGACCAAGAGAAAACATCAATTTAACCAAAGAGAAATCATCCACCCAACTAGGACATCAATGGAAATGACCTAGAGAAAACATCCCAAGCTCAATTCGTATTGCAACAAGGTTGATTTAACAAAGAGATCATCCACCCAACCAAGATATCAATAGAAATGACCTAGAGAAAACATCCTAGGCTTGACTTTTACCATGATGAGGTCAATTTAACAAGAAAAGACTGTCCATCCAAACAAGACATCTATGGAAACAACCTAAAAAGATCATTCTAGGCTTGACTCGTACCATGTTGAGGTCAATTTAATGAGAAGTGTTAAAATCCACTTGATAAGGATGCTTAAAAGCAACTTAGGATTTAAGGTGAAGGGTTTGAGAACCACCTAATAAAGATACCTACGAACGACTTAGGATTTGAGGTAAAACAACTTGAAGTAACCCATTTTAGGATTTGAAAGAAAAGAATCTTGGACAAACCCATTCTAAGTTGAAAGGAAATAACCCAAAGGAACTCATTCTAGGATTTTAACAAAAGGTTGCAAAACACCTAACAAGAGTACTTAAGAGTGACTTAGGATTTGAGGTGAAGGGTTTTAGAACCACTCAATGAGGATACCTAAGAGCAACTTAAGATTTAAAGTGAAAGGCTTTAAAACCACCCAACATGGATACCTAAGAGCAACTTAGGATTTGAGATAAAACCACTTGAAGTAGCTTGTTTAAGGATTTTGGTGTAACAAAATACCCAACAAAGATTATATTAGAAGGGTTATGAAGCAAACCAATGGGGAACTAATCAAAAGGGTTACCATCTACCCTACAAAGATAAAATCAAAAGGGTTACGAAGCCACCTAAAGGGGAACAAGTAGGAAGGGCTAGTGTCCACCTTACAGGGATACTTAAAAATGACTTAGGATTTAATGCCATGAGTTTTAGATGACCCTAAAATACATGTTTAATATTGTAATGTGCTAGATGTATAAATGCATATTCAAATGCTAATATGATTGATATGAAAGGAAAATTCAAGTTTGACATGCTAATGCCTATTCATACAATGATAAAATACTTGACATAAAACAAAATTAACTTAATCTAGATGTCATAGGTGCAATGCAATAAGATGTTGACATGCTAGGCCTATGCATGAGGATTTTAGTGGACTATGCAAGAACTTTATGGATGTTGCTTCCATGACCTTGAAAACTCTTGAGGTGAAATCATGAATAAGTTAACTCTAGAACTCCTAACTCCTTTTGGGCTTGCCCATGCTATGACAATGATTGCCCTAGTGTCACATGATCTTCATCATATTCATTGCCCTAGTATGGTGGGATCCTCAATATACTCCTTGCCCCCAGTTCTCATTCATTTTTCTAAAAGGATGTTGGCCCTATTTTTATTGTATCATCTTGAATGGCCAAAACAACCCCTTTTGGCATGTCCCCTTTAGCAAGCTAACTTGTCCTTTTCTCTAGGAAGTGAGGTTGTGACACTTGTGCCCATGAAGCAATCATTCATCATGTGAAGGGAGTGTGTTTCAAGCCATTTTTTGTTTCACCAAAGGTTTGACAAGTGTTGGGGCCAAATTTTAGTTTTTTAGGAATTTACATGCCCTATTAGCATTCTTTATGGGCATTTGATACCCTTTGCTTTTCATGAGAATGCACTCTAGGATGTAAGGACATGTATGGCAAGAAGAGAACCCTAGGGAAAGAAAATGAAATTGGGGTACCTTGGCCTTTTTAGAGGTGGGATCAAAGGGTGTGTTATCACTAGTTGCCCAATTACGAGTGGATAAGAGTGTCAGACATCTTAGAGTAGTACCCTTTGGAATTAGGATTTGATAACTCTTCCTCATTCCTTTATAGACTTAGGTCTCTCTAGAAAAGTCTCTTTGTAAATCTCTCCACTCTCTTATCTCTCAGCTCTTCTAGGGGTGTTTTAGATTTAGGTTCTCTATCCTAGTTTTTGCCTTTGTCTGGATTTTAAGGTCCTTAAAAAAGGAAAGGTTTTCCAATTTTAGTACACTCTCCCAATTGCAACACCAATTTGAACTCGAACTACCCTTGAGCAAAGAAATGTTTTTCAACTTTGGGTTCACTCCCAATTTTGCCCCAACCTGAGTTTTGATTGCCTTCAAGCAAAATAAGTTAAAAAGATTTTCTTAATTCTTCCTCTTTGTTATCTAAGATAATGTCTCAAAGGAATGCATCAGATGAATTGAGATTACTCAATTCTCTAGAATTAAGAGCAAATTGTTAAATATTCAGCTGGTTAAGTTAGTCTTAAGTGTTTGCACTTTCAGACAAGTGTTTACTCTTATAGATACCCTATGCATTTGTTCTTATGTCCCTCTCTAAGTTTGTTAGCTCATCATATTAGCCAAAATCACTAGGACTTCACTTAGGTTATAGTGTGCAGCTTGGGTCATGGCTCAAAAAGAACACAATATCTCATACTTTTTCCTTTTTGGAATTGTGAGAATCTTGTTGGCTCAAAGGTGTTACCTGTTTCCTTTTTCTTTTTAATGATTTCTTTTCTTTCTTATCAGGCTAGGCTCCTTGCCCCTTTTTCTTTAGCTTCTTGAGTTATTTTCTATCAATTTCTCAAGATTTCCCTTTTTTTACCCTTTTAAGTGCAAAGCTTGAACCATTGGGAAAGGATTCCTAACTCTTCCCTCTGGCCAGATAGCATTCCCTCTATGTTGATAGCTTAGGTACTCATTTTAGCTCCCTTTTTGGGTAAAAATCATGGCTTTTCTAGCTAGAAGGTCATGGTAAACAAGGGCCAGAGAAAGAAAGCTTGACGGTGGTCCTACCATCCCTTAAGGCTCAAATGAGTAACTATGGAAATTTTTGCATCAAGGTTAGCTTGAGAGGCCTAAATGGTCTAAATGTGGCTAGATCACCTCTTAGTTAATGTGACGCCTAATGAACTACCTTGAAGGGCATTCAAACATTTTATAGGGTATCTACCTCCACAGTATTCTTGTAAGCTTACACACCCTCACAACAATTTTTTCTTTTAATAAAAGACACTCAGTTATCCAAGAGAATTGAATACCTCATCAAGCAATCCAATTTTATCATTGGCATTTGATTTAATTAGGACAAAATTTAGAAATTCTTTCAATAATTTATTGCTCTCAAGCATTAATATTGGGAAATATTAAAAATTATAACCTTGATTGCCCCATTATTGGTTCATTAAGGATGATAATACTATGCCTTAGGTGTCTGTCATTATCAACCATGCATGCATTGGATAATAAGACAAGAGTATAAGATTAAAGGAAAGGAAATGAAATGATAGGCAATGCATTTATCATGCAAGGTGTTTTATTGAATTCAAAAGGGGTGCCTATACGAAGACATTGCTAAGACCTTGGGTAGAGCTACTAGTAGATGCCATGAAGCTATATGAAAGAAGTGCATAAAAGAAATGCAATAAACAACATAACTATCCCACTCACTAAGGGCAACAAAGGATAGGTCACTACACACTTTTAACTAAAAGGTCTTCTTCAATCTTGGGATCTTAGTTTTGCCCCTCTTGGCCTGGCAGCATGTTAAGGCCTATAGTTGGCACCCCCATTATTACACCAAAGTTCAACCATTTCGCATTGATCAAATCTTGGACCTTGTTCTTTAGAGCTTGGCAATTCGCCATTGTATGCCTTTTATCCCCAGCATGGTATGTGTAGGTGCCACCTTCATCATGCCCATCAAGATAGGGAGGTTGAAAAGGTGGCAGTAGAACCAAAAATACCAAATTCCTTTGCAAGAGATGTGGTAAAATCTCTGCATAGGAAATGGGGATAGGACCAAAACCCTCTTTTCAACATGTCACTTAGCATGATTGGCCCAATGTTGCTGCCTAGATCACAAGGAATCCCCTCTGCTCCTTGTTTGTGATTTGATTGCTCCTGTTTTCTTTTCTTCTCTTATCACCCTCTTTTGCCTTCAAAGAGGCCTTTCTTTTTTACATGTATTGTCCTTTGCTCCTTTTTATGTGCCAGTTGGTACCAGCCCTATTTGCTTATCCATTCTTTTTGTCAATTGCTCTCAGGTCGATTAATGAAGGTGGTGCCATTACATTCCAAGGGAACAATTCTACCTTAACCAAATTTGTTACCTTATTACTATCATTGTTCCCTCTTTTATTTTGGTTTTTTATTTTTTAATTTTAGTTGGAAAATAAAATTAAATCAAAATAAAACTAAAATTAAAATTAAAATTAAAAATTAAAAGGAACAATTTATTTGGACTTAAAGATGTCTTTAAAATTTTCTATCCTCATTGAATTAATTTTAAAAAAATTTATAATTGGATAAAAAAAATTTAAAACTTACTCATAGGTCCACTTTTATTTTTTAGGGTCTAGACAAAATTAAATGTCTACAACCACCAGATACTATCTTATCTTTCATTATGTCAAAAGCAAAGGTTGAGATTTCTTGCCATGACTATTTTGAGTATGAATATGAATAGTCTTGTACTATGAACACCTTAGCATTTGTTTTGTAGTGAATTTCTTTTAAATGTGTTTGATCTAACTCTTTCTACTCACTTAGGGACATTTTGCATTTGTTTTGAATGGGTTGGATCTAACTCTTTATACTAATTTAGAGACATTTTGAGTGCACCAATACTATAATTTTAGGAATAATATCAATCAATATCAACGGATAATTTGAACAATCAATTTTTTTGCTACATATTAAACCAATGAATCGCAAACAAAACCCTCTTTAAATTTTTGTTTTTGTTTTTTTTTCAATGAAATTGGTTGGAAACAAATATAAACAATTATGTGGTAGTTTCATAATCTTTTAACCACACTTATTTCCAAATCATTTTTTGTTGCATTTCAATTATGACATTTGAGAATACCAAAAGCTCCATTGTTGCTAACTCACTACTAGATTATGAGCATAAATAATCAATTACTTGTGAAAATAATTGCCAAAAACTCAAGTAACATTGCTACAAGTACAATGAGGAATGAAAAATAGACAAGATACAACATAAATATGACAAAGACAAACAAAATAGAAGAGTGAAGAGGATAAATTAGAACTTGGAGAAACAGAGAGAAAAATTGCCTAAAAATCTTGTGGATTGAACCCCTGTATGTCTAAGTTTAAATGCTTTTGAAAGTTTCTGATGGTGGAAACATCTTAATCCCTATAGTGAAAAGCCATGAAAGTTGGAATTTGCACATAATGTCCTAGCATTGAATTTGTATTTTCCCAGCCACCCCACATAATACTTTTATCTAAATATATGTCAATATTGAATAGAATACCATTGTTAAAAGAAAAGAATTCTATAGTGAAAAGCCATGAAAATTTGAATTTGCATATACAATGACAATTGGAATCACTCAATTAGTAAGCATATCAGTCCTTATAGTGAAAAGCCATTAATATTTGAATTTGCACATACTATCATAAACTTTGAATTTGAATTTTTGTAGCCTCTAAGGTTGTTCCAATTAATAATTATAACCATTATTTGTTGAGTCTTTGAATTGCACTCCAAATTACATAGTATGATTAGAAATTTGAATTTACAAATTCTACTTTGTTGAATCAAAACATTATGTAGTATGATTAGAGATTAGAATAACAATGGTAAAAACCTTTTCAAAAATTTCACATATAGAAGAGCAAGGAGAAGTTTCATACCTAGTTTGATGATGGTAGCAAGCCTGATGTTTGCCAATTTTATGCATGAGAATGTAAAACTTTTGGCCATGTCATAATGCTTGAGCAACTTGTATTTCACAACAAATTTGCAAGCCAATTCTTCACTTGACAAATTATCTCTACATTCCCTTATGACACCAAATCTCCCCCATCCCAATTGTTCCCCACGAAAATAGCAATCTTAAAAAGTTAAGACTTTGTTGGTGCTCAAAATTGTTTTGGTCAGGTTTGTAGCCTTATAGAAATTGCAACATTACTTATTTTTGCCCATAACGTTGGTTTTGGCTATCTCCATGACAATGATATAGCTAAATTGCATAGCTTATTTCCAAATGTCCCTACAAAATGTTTTAAGCTAGAATTCAAACTTTTACATAAGCCATCCAACAAAGTGCAATATATTAAAATATCAATTCCTTTGATATAGATAAATTTGCAGCTCCATGAAACCAATTGTGTCAAAATAGACCATCCAAGTTTAGATATCTACATTCACAATTATTCATCAGACAAAAAGCACAACACTTATATTTGAAAACTGATTTGAGTTGGAAGAGTTACCTATTGTTTGGTATTTGCAATTGGAACAATCACTTTTTGGGTTTGGCTTCTCATCTCTTCTATTTTTTCTCTCTTAACTCATTTATGTTAAAACATTACTAGATTATATATACATAAATTATATAAATTTCAAATCCCAAATCGAAGAGAGTGAAAGAAAGTAACACTTGGCCATGTGCATAGCATACATGGATCCTTTCTTCATTATCAACTTGATTGATAGACAAAATTAGTATGACCATAACAAATGTTAAAAATTGATATTGTAGACATAAAAAGTGATTCAATCAAAGAGTCACTTACAACATTGATTAAAGAAAGAAAATTTGATCTTAGATAAAAAAAATTAAAATAACCTTGTTTTGGTGATAAAACTAAAACCTAAAATTGAGAATTGATTCCCCAAATGTTACCCATAAAAGAAGGATAAAAATGTGATTGAATCATCAAACTTTGGATTAAGCATTATGGTCTACAAAGTAAATAGAGTACATTAAACAAATCAAGATAAAAAATAATTGTTTTATTGTAGTATTTTTGTATTTAACAATGTATGACATTTAAAGTTTCTAAACCTAGGAAGTATCAACACTCCCAAAAGCATATTTCCTTTTATAGATGACATTACATTTATTTGAAATTAGGATAAATAGAATTGGTAAAGTACAAATTAAACTCTAAAAAGCTTCACTTTTCAAACTTTTGCTGAACCTAGTTCTTATAAAGCTAATTGTTGCTATCTCAATCATCTTTGTACCTCAATTTTAACTTTCCCTTATAGTAAATATAAATAAATAGAAAATTATTTTATTATTTCAAATGCAAAAAATTAACAAAGATTTTAAGTTTATATTTTATGTAATTAAAGGTCAAAATATGTTACCTTGAGTTAAAGATGGATTACAAGGATTTTGTATTGATCATTGTCTCATGGTTATGAAAGATCATCAGCATAATTGCAATTTGATTTATTCATAGTAATGTATATACTCAAGTAATACACTCCATCTAGTTGTGGGTTAGTAAGCATCACTCTTTCATTGCAAATTTCGGCGGAATGAATTGTTGAAGAATGTGGAGTTTTTATCTTAAATTGAGTGTTGGTTCTTTTGGTTTTCTCTAATATATTGTCCTTTCTTATGTTCCTAGTTAATGTTTTGCCTAGTTGATTCTCGTCACCATAAAATGAAAAGGTGATATTCATGTCTATGTTGTTAATGGAGACTAGAGCTGTCAATTTTGGCCCAAACCAACTGGTTTGCTTAAAACCATCCTAAAAATCAAGGGTTAGGTTAGAAAATTTTCAAACCAAAAAAATCTAGGCCTTTTTTCCTTGAGACCAAACTAGGCTATCCTAATCAATCTCAAGCCAACCAACCAATTTTTTTTTTTGGAAAATAAAGAATTTTGGACATGAAAAATAATAGTCATTATATAATATTGGAATTAAAATCAAAATATTGTAATGGAAAAAAAATTAATTTTTAATGAATTAAAAAATTTTATAAGTTTTTTGTTATTTTAATAAATTAGAAATTTTAAATAAAAAATTTCTTTAAATTTATAATTTTGGTTTAAGTTTAAATTTAAGTTTAGGTTCAGGGTCAAGGTTAAGTTTTGGTTTTGGTTTAAGTTTAGGTTCAAATTTAGGTTTAGGTTCAAGACTAACTAGCAAGATCAACCCATTTAACCGCTAACCCTATAGGGTTAGGTTTAGGTTCAAATCTTTTTTGGCCTGAAAAAACTTGGGCTTTTTTTGGCTTGAACTGAATAGGCCAAGGACTAAATGGGGCCAGCCTATTTGATAGCTCTAATGGGGACCGATGAATGGATACTTAACTCATCAACAATAATTTAAAAACTTTCCAATTAATATTAACTATTATAGAATAAATTAAATGGAATTATGTTTAGGAATAGTAAATGAACATATAAAATATTACACCATTTGTTGTGTTAGCTAGAGGAGTTCTATCAAAGTTTATGTTACATCCTTTATACATGGGGTCTTCCTCTTGAGATAGTTTAGTTGGTAATGTAGTATTCTATTCTTTGTCATTATTGCAACAACATTGTTCAAAGTTTTCCCTTCTTGATTTTTTTCAAGCATAATATTTTCCTTTTTGATTTTGCATCTCTAACATCATCTTGATCCATGTTTAAGATATTTACATGTTTGGGAATGTGTATGAAATATGTCATTGCCTTAAAATAAATAACATATTTAGTTGGATAATGAGCAACTTACATTGCCAACGATTGTTGACAAACATTCAGATTATGTCCAACCAAATTTAATTATGATGGAAATCCTATTAGATTGAAAAGATGTTCACTAAGAAGGGCAAAATATAGTGCATGGCAATAGAAAATACAAAATAATTTATAAGATAAGAGATTAGAGTGCCATTTAGATAAGCATAATAAAACACTTACATAGAGAAAAAGTGCTTGAAAGAGATTTTGTAAGTGTTTGGATACACTTATAAAAATTGTTGAAGTACTTAAATAAGTTATTTTGGACTTATATTCATAAGTTAAAATTGAACCTTATAAAAATAAGCCCTTATGAAAGTGGATAACCACTTATACAAGATTTCTTAGTGAAATTTGATTGACAAAATTTAACTTGAAAATTATAGACTCTTGCCTTGTGCTTTATCTCTATAAGAGAGATGAGTAATAGAGATGAAAATAGGCATGCATAAAGTGACACAAGTCAATGGGTAGGACAAGCCATGATAGTTGCAAGAGGCACATTGGCACTCAAGATGTGCCATAGCACCCGTGTGGGTAGGCATTACATGTCATGGCAACCCCAAGTGAATCTCTTTTGAGGCACCCAAGGCATGTTATGACAGTTCTAAGTAAACCTCTCTTGAGGTGGTCAAGGCACATCATGGTAGTCACTGGTACCATGTTAAGCACACAGCAATGCGCTATGCATGTCACTTGTGAAAATTAATACAAGTAGAAAGTTGTCAGAATTTTTTTTGTTTTTATACTATAAGTCTCTTATTATTATTTTTTTTGTAAAAGAAAAAAGAAAAAAATAGAATGTGTTTGATGGAGGGGAGTTCAGGGCTGATTTAATAATTTTTATAGTTATAAGTACTTATGAAATTTTGCATGTAAACACTATTTTACTATTTAAGTACTTACCAAAATGTTGCCAAATACAAATTAACTTATTTTTTACCACACTTACATTGTAGAGCTTGATTAAAAAGTTTTTATAGGCCAAGTTTGGATACATAACTTACGTGCTTATATTATAAGAACTTTTAATCAAGCTCTACTAATATAAATGCAGTCTACAATAAGTTAATTTGTGTTTGTGTATGCATTTTGGTGAATGTTTATATAATAAATATAGTGTTTGGATGTAGAATTTCATAAGTGCTTATAACTATGAAAATTACCAAACTAGCTATAAACTCTCCTTTGTTAAACACTTTCTATCTTTTCTTTTTTAACAGAAAATATGATAATTATAATTGAGACATGCTTCATTTGAGATGAAATTTGTCACTACTATAGAGACATTTGCCCCTGCATATCACATTGCTTGTGTGTCTAGCATGGCACTAGTGGTTACTATGAGGTGCCTTGGCTACCTCAAAGAAGGTTTACTTAGGGTTGCCATGGCACCTTTGGCTACCTTGAAGGAGGTCTACTTGGAACTACCATGACATGTCACGCCCATCCACATGGATGCTATGGGGTTGCTTGCGTACCAATGCCACATGCCACACTACCATGTGCTTGGCATGGCACTAGCATTTGCCATGACTTGCCTTAGCTATCTCAGGGCATGTTCACTTGGGCCCACCATGGCATGCCTTAGTTGCCTCAAGGGAGGTTCATGTGGGGTTATATGACATCTCTTGCCAACCCACTTGGGTGCTATGGCATGGGTTGTGTGCCAACGCATATGCCAAACTACCTGTGAGTGCCATGGCTTGGTCTACCCACCAACCTAAATCACTTTATGCAAGCTTATTTTTGTCTCTGTTCTTGTCTTTCTTAAAGAGACAAACTTCATTTCTATAATAGAGACAAACTTTGTCTCTATATCTCTGTAACAAAAATGAATCACAAAGTGAGAATTTATAATTATCAACAAATTTATTAAAAAAATCTCATATAAGTGGTTACCCACTTCCACAAAGGCTTATTTTTATAAACTTCAATTTTTAACTTATGAATATAAGCCCAAACTAACTTAGTAACAATTTTTCCAAGTGCATCCAAACACTCACAAAATATCTTTAAAACATTTTTTCTTTACATAAGTGTTTTATTAAGCTTATCCAAATGGCACCATGTAAGTACTTAATTAAGTTATGTATCCAAACTGAACCTAATTTCATAATCAATTTACAATTATAGTAATTGAGATTCACATTTACTTGTAATACAACTAATTTGAATAAAAATCTCACATAAGAAGAATAAATGGAATTTTATAAATTTTTGGTATAATTATGATTCATGTTTAAAAGATGTACATGTTCGAGACTTTTACCTTAAAATAAATAACATAACGTGCAAGGTGACGTGCAACCTACATGGTCAGGGGCTAATGTCATACAAACTGTCTATGTGGAAACAAATTTCAACATAATAGAGATTTTGATTGCGTGAGAATAAGCTCACTAAGAAGAAACAAATATATTTGTATATCAATAAAAAAAAAGAACAAAATTTAAGGATCAAACAGATTAAACAATTTGACACTATATAGCTATATCAATAAAAAAAAATGCCAATTTTTTAATAAAAATTCAAAATATTTTTTCTTTCAACAATTTAAATATGATCCATAATTATTCGTAATAGATGCAAAGAATTATACGAAACAAATTAATCTTTTATGCATGAAGAAACATTAGTCATTTGAAGTTGAGGGAAAATATCAATTTATTTCACTATACAAAATGGTAGTGGTATTTGAAAACCAAATAATTATGAAATATAGTCAAAGAAATTTTTAGGGAGAAACAATGAAAAAACATTATATTTTGTAGTGATTTTTTTTTTAAAACATTCATTTCATAAAAATACCAAACTTCGGATTATGATCATGACTGAATTTGACAAAATATTATTCAAGCATAGTAAATTTATAAATGATATATCCTTATATATTAAGATAAAAATAAAAAACAATATAATTATTAGGTCAGTGAATATCATGCTATATCAATCACCCACTTAAAATTATTCGTGTGAAAAACTAAGTCATATACAAAAAAGTAAAAAATATGAAGTGATTTTGTAAACCACATAGAGGTGAAATTTGAACATCAAATACATATGAAATGTATTAAAAGCATTTTATATAGAAGAAATACACATAACATCGTAATTTTTAAATAACTATATTTTTAAGCTATTGAATTGAGACAAATTTAAATCTTACATAAATGTGCCATTAATGAATTTTAAGCAATATAGTCTAGACCAAAAAAATTTATCAAATATTTTTCAATGCATAATAAGCTGAAACTAAAAATATATTGCAATTACATATGTGATAAAATAGTGTCATATCAATAAAAATACAAAATACATAATAAGCAAACAAATATAACTTCAAAATATTCTTACCCATCAAATATCAATGATTTATGATTCTTTTAGTCTGCCTTCACCTGGATAAAACCCATGTTAGGAGACCACATATTATTATACCCATAAAAATAGATTTACAATATCAAATTAAAAGTAGGCATGTATGGAAACTTCATATTTAATGTTTCTTATTTAATTTAGACATGGTATCATTCAATAAAAGTTATTAATTATGTAGTTAAGCAAAGTAAGTAATGCTCATTAAATTTCATGGTAATTAATTTTATTTAATTTGGTTTAAATAAAAATTTAGAAATTTAATGTTTCTTATTGATTTAGATTGGTTGCTGATATAATTATGTACTTATTATAAATTTTGACTAGAAATTATGAACTTTGAATTATCATATTTAATGTCTCTTATTTGATTTAGACATCGTATTATTCAATAAAATTTTAATCATTTTTGTAGTTAAGCATATTAAATCATGTTAATTAAATTTCACATGGTGAATTAGTTATATTTAATTTTTTTTGAATAAAAATATACCTATTAAATATTTCTCATTTGGTTTAGGTTGGATACTAAAAATAAATTATGATTAGACATGATTAGATTTGAAATATCATACTTAATTATGTAGTTATTATTAATTTTGATTGGATATTATTGAATTTGAAATATTATATATGATGTTTCTTATATGATTTAGATGTGATGTCATTCAATAAATGTTATTAATTATGTAGTTAAGCATGTTAAATTATGCTAATTAAATTTCACATGATAACTTAATTGCATTTAATTTGATTTGAATAAAAACCTACCAGTTTAGTGTTTCTTATTTCATTTAGATTGGTTCATAATATAATTATGCGGTTATTATAATTTTGATTGCACATTATGGAAAATGAAATATTTTTTAAATGTCTCTTATTTGATTTAGATGGTATTATTTAATAAAATTTAAATTACTTATGTACTTAAGTGTATTAAATCATATTAGTTAAATTTCACATGGTGAATTATTTTTATGTAATTTGATTTGAATAAAAATTTTATCAATTAAATATCTCTCATTTGGTTTAGGTTGGATACTAATATTTAATTATGATTAGATATTATTAAATTTGAAATATTATATGTAATGTTTCTTATTTCATTTAATGGTGGCGTCATTCATTAAAAGCCATTAATTATGCAACTAAACATATTAAATCATGCTAATTAAATTTTATCTGTTAAATTAAATTGTATTCAATTTGATTTGAACAAAAATTTACTAATTTAATTTATCTTATTTGATTTAGATTGGTTTACGATATTTAATTTTGATTGAATATTTGTAAATTTAAGATACTATATTTATTTATGTAGTTGTTACTAATTTTGATTTGATATTATTAAATTTGAAATATCATTTTTAATGCTTTTATTTAATTTAAAATATCATATTTAATTTTGATTGGATATTATTAAATTTACATATAAAGTCCCATATACATGCCTGCCATTTAGACAAATTAATCTTTAATTATACTGCTTGGCTTATAAATTTACTTGCAATTAATAATGAATATCTTTACTTGTTTGAAAATTTAAATGAAATTAAGAGTACTATTATTTGTACATATTTATATCTACAACTTTCATCTTTGTCTTTCATCTTTTTCATTCAATTTTTTTAAATTATATTTTAACCAATCACGCTTCAGCCACATTAGAGATGTGGCTGCAATGTGGCTCTAAGAATATATGTGGAACATTTTTGTGAAATTAAATATACAATTAATACAATTGTAATGACCAAACTATCAATAAAATGGAAATTAAATAATAATTTATATATTAATGAGTATTGTTTAATCATGACTAATTGTATTATACTCATCAAAATTAATCAAGATCAATTTTTGTAAGTTAATTTAAATTAGAAAAATTAATTACTTAAAATTGTCAATTATGCATTGAAACAAACTATTCAATTTTTTTTCTAAATTAATGGTATCATTAATTTGCAATTAATACAATTGCTAATTGTAAATTGAAACAAATTATTCAATTAAAATGTTTTCTATACTAATTTACTTTAAATTTACCATAATTACCTAGATTAAATTATAATTTTAATTAGTAATAAATCAACCCTTGATACAATCTCCACAACCAAATTGTCGATTAAAAATGTTAAAATTAATTTTTAATTCAAAAATTTCAATAACCAAAGTGTAAAGATGCAAAGGAAGCAAATACTCAATTAGCACCATTTATTGAAATTGAACAATGAAATTGAAATCCAAAGTAGTACAACTACAATTTCAAATTACTTCAAGTGCAAAGTAGAGTAGCCTCTACGAAAGACTATAGACTTTGATGGATTTTTATTGGCATCAATCCAACTACTTCAAGAGGTTATAGCTCTATGAAATGCCTTGAGAACATTTAATTCATCAAAAACATGGCTACCTTCTTAGGAATAGTCCTTTTTGCCATTTTTCATGGACAAATTTAGTTTTAATTGGCAAGTTTCTGACTCTGAGATGTAACCTCACAAAATACAATAATTGGAAAAAAAAAATATTAAATAGCAGAAGACATTGGAGAAGAGATTTGCTAAAAATGTAGTCACTCTAAAAGCTATAAAATAGAAGAATTGTAATGCATTTACCCTCTGGAAGTTTTATTGTGAGTCCACCAATGGTTAGTGTTGAAAATGATAACATTTGCATCTTTGTATTGAACAGAGGACCTCCCAGCTAAATCAAGTCGAAGTGTTTCTTTCTTTGATCTATTCTGGTCTGGCACTTCCTATTCTTAAACTAATAATGGAGATACGAAGAGCTTCATAGAGAAGCTGTCATCTTACATGTCCACTAGTACCGAAACTGTCAGTGAAAATGTTAAAATAAAAAAGCAAAAAGGAGAATGAATATCAAATAGAAAGGAGAGTAATTATGAACAAATGGATATACAATGTTTATGAAGAAAATGAAATCAAATATCAGATTAACAGCAAAGAAAGAATGAACACATTTTCAATTCTTACTTGGTCCTCTTGACCGTTCATCACTATCGTTTCTCCCACTACATATTTTCAAAGAGAAAAAATGTGGATGTGTTGTCACCGCCCTCAATCATTAAAAACAGATTTTCACGATGTCTATAAAGGAACAAAGAAACAAATATCATGAAGAAATGGGATTAATCTTCATATTTTCATAAAGAAAAAATGAGAGCGTTTTGAAATCTAACATCTTACGTACCGCACCTCTCTACCATTTTTAGTGTTTCAGAGAAAATGATTTAATTCACATTTGTAATTTGGTTAATTCCAAATAACTAAGGTAGACAATAATATAGGAAAATGATAATTTGAAATTTGAAATTTTTGTAATTACAAATAACTAAGGCAAATAACAAAAAAATGATAATTAAAAGTTTAAAATTAGAGAGCATTAAATTAGTTAGAATTTTTAAAATTCAGAACATTACCCAAGGGTGCATACTCTTCAGTTTTATTGGACATGTGACATTTAGGAAGAATTGTAAAAGGCATACATGACAGAAAACGAGGTCAGGACATATATTAGCTTTTCAATTTTTCTTACAAAAAAGTTTTCCTTTTAATATATTATATGATTGTATTATTAGAACTTTGTAAAAGTTATGGATCTGATATGAGAGTTGCTTCCAATTGGAATGATGGCTATTAAAAATTACAATTACATGGTTATAAGAAAATGTAAGAAACGTTGCCTTCAATAGGAATGATAGTATTAAATATGATATCAATTGCTGGTGCTAAAAAGAATTAAATGACTTGTCAAGACTATTAAAGAAAGAATTAAATAAAACTAAATATATATATTAATAGCAATAGAAATGTTAATTATAACAATAGAAAAAACTTTTTAAAACCTATTAATATTTTGAAATAAATTAATGAGTTACCAAGGCTGTTAAAGAAAGAATTAAATAAAAAAGAAATATGTAATAACAATTAAAATGTCAATTATAACAAATAAATTAGATAAAAAAACTTTTTAAAATATAATTTATACAACTATATTTATCCCATTATAGCTTTCGATTGGTTGTTTGATTTAATACTTTTTGTTGGTGCTTTAATCAATTAACGATTTTAGTTAGATGAGTGTGAAAATGATGCATAAAAATAGGTGTAGACATTGCTTGACTCCTTGATTTATATCTCTCTAAATATACAAACTTGCAAATAGATTACAAAATATTACAATTCCACTGCAGAATCCTGAAGTTCAGCTCTCCAAATGGAATTCTCAATTTCGTCCCCTCTCTCTAGAGCCTCTACACCATTTTCTCCCTTGTCACTTTCCTCCCCATTTTCTCATCAACTTTCCCTTAAACCAATCGCATTGTGATTTTTGCATTTTTCCCCAAATTTTGGTTTTCAATTCCGAAAGTCACTGCTTTCCTGCCAAAATAGTCTTGTAATAAGAGTTGCCCAGAGCTCAAATCAAATAAAGAATGACGGTTTTGTCCTTGAAGACTTCCCCCACTTAACAAATTTCCTTCCAGATTTAGCAGTATATGATATAATTACATTTTGCATTTTAGCTATTATATAATGCTTTATTTGAACTAAATTATTCTTGATTGTGATTCCGCACTGTTATGTTTTTGTAGAGTGATGGTATTAGTACACAGAGAGGAGTATTCTCTGTGTACTAATTTCACTTTTTAGTTATGTCTTGGTGTATCTGCATACACCAAGCATTTGTGGTTTCTTTAAACCTGAAGTAGAGATCTTCCTGGCATTTAAAGTGAAGCCGTGTTAGTTCTTGGTATGTTGCATGCACATGTATAGTGAGTAATAGAGAATGTGATTTTTTTTTTTTAATTCATTGTGCCAAGTACTTGGTATTGCTGTGAAGCTCAAGAGGGATGATTTTTGGAGGCATTATCAATTTTAGAAATAGGATAAGGAAAAGAGATATCCTTTCTTGGACTTCGAGTGCTTTTGACATTAATTAGATAGAAATAAAAGATAACACAATGTGACAAAAGTAAATGACAAATCCTTCTTTTTGCTAGCTAAAAATGGTGAATCCATATTTTCAGGGGCGAACCTAAAAATTTTGAGTAGTGGAGGCAATAATTATATAATATAGCATATATGTGTGTGTGTGTGTGTGTCTATATTTGGTGAACTTGTCGGCCATACTTCAAGCCTAAAGGGATTTTGTGTGAGGAGACATGTTAGAGATATAAAACTATTTATCAGCCTTTACCTAATAGCTTAAACTTTTAGGATGTTAGTTTTTAATAGAGTTAAAATGAAAAAGTCTCTAGAAACAATCTTAGTCATATTTTTTGGCTAAATCAAAATTAATGACATGTTTTTTACATACCAAGTTTATAATTACATTGACTTGGAAAATTTGTTAACCAATGACCAATACTTTTAATATTGTGCCTATGTTAGATTATGTTAGATCAGAGCTATTTGTTATTTAGCATGTGCATGTTGTAGTTTGGCATGTGTTTTTATGTAATTAGCTGCCTATTATTAGGCTTTGTAATTAGTCTTAGATTAGGTTTTGTATAGTCTTATTGTAAATATTACAAGGGATAGGCTAGTCTCCAATATTCTCTCTCACAGTTTGGCTTCAGGTAATAGACAATCATGTGGATTTGATACTATTGTTGAAGAAGCTCAAAGATCCATAAATGATGCACATGTAGAGGTTGAAAGTGTTGAAAATGGAGTTGGAATTGTTAAACTAATGGGAAGATATAATGGTAATTGCAATTAATTGATGCGCCATTTTGTATTTTGAGCTTCTCTTTTCTTTCTCCTCCATCGTCGTGTTTTTGAGTTAATTTTAAAAATGGGAGCTTTGTAACATGTACAACATATTGGTATTAAATCTTTAAGCATGGCCTTTCTCTTTTTGGCAATGTGCTCTGCAAGCTTCCATTTACAGGTTCTATTGCTACATATTCAACTTTGGCAAGTCAAAATGTGGTAAGATCTTTATTCAATTTTAGAATATCATGATGATTGTCACATAGGTTGTTGAACTAATTTTATTGTGGAAATAGTGGAGAAGAACCTAGTGTTGGTACAAGGTAGCGGGAGAGACAATCTTCTATAGATGGAGAGAAGATCACTGAGGTAGAAATTGATTTAGAAATGGAGGAAGATTTAGGTTAGTTTGGAGCTAGACTATTGGTTATGTGTAGAAGGTTCAATGATATGCTCAAAACTTTGATTCTTGCACCTAGAATAGGTGATAAAGAACTTCCTATCCTTTTGTTCTTCTTCCAATTGCATTTCTGAGTTATCAACACCATAATCTTCCTCAGTTTCTAAATCAATTTCTACCTCAGTGATCTTCTCTCCATCTAGAGAAGATTGTCTCTCCCCCTATCTTGTACTAGTTTCTACCTTAGTGATCTTCTTTCCATGTACAAAAGATTGTCTCACCCCCTATCTTGTACCAGTACTAGATTCTATTCCATTTTCTTGGGGAAAAGGGAACACATATGGGGCTTTGTTGCTTTCTTCCTCATCCTATCTAATCTATCCATGAGCAATATTAAGGTGTGGTTTCTCCTCTTGAAATGTGACATCCATACTCATAAACATCTTCCTTATGGGAGGATTGTAACATTTGTATCCCTTTTAAGTAGGAGAGTTACCAAGAAACACACACTTGAGGGCTTTAAGATCTAATTTTCCCATATTGTTCCTATGTTCATGAACAACTAATGCACCCAAACACCTTTGGAGACACTACATATGAACTGGAGCCCTTTAAAAGGTATAATGGTGTCTTGAAATCAAGAGTTCTTAGTGGCATCCTATTGATCAATAAGTTGTTGATAAGATTGCATCTCCCCAATATGTTTTAGGCATATTCATAGTAAACAACAAGGAACATGCAACTTCCAATAAGAGATGATTCTTCCTTTTAGCAATTATTTTGTGCTAGAGTATAGCAAACCTTGTTTAATGAATAATTCCATTTTCATTCAAGAAATTTTAGAACTCACCACTCATATATTCCAATCCATTATCATTCCTCAAGAACTTGACTTTTGCATCAAACTAAGTACAAATCATGGCATAAAACTTCTTAAAACATGAGAACACATCTCTCTTTGAATGCATTAAATAAACCCGTGTAGTACATCTAAAATAGTCAATAAATGTGACAAACAATCTATATCCTGATAAGGAAGCAATACAACTCAAACCTCATACATCAGAATGGATAGTCATAAAAGGAACACATCTTTTATTATTAATAGCAGGATAGGAGTTCCTATATGCTTTGCATAAACACATGCATCACAAAATATATCCTTGAGGTTACATCTTTGGTACAAGTTTGGGAACAATTTTTCATGAACTACAAAAGATAGATGTCCTAAGTGATTATACCATCACAAAAGTTGATATGTAGCATTGTCACTTGTTGAGGCTGTACTACAAGTAGGTTGGTGAAAATCTTTGCAGTTTTCCAAAAATATATGACATTGTGAATTCTACCATGACCAATTATCCACTCCGACTCCAATTCCTAAAAAACACAATGATCTAGGAAAAAGGTGACTTTAAAATTTAAATCCCTTGTGATAGAACTAATGGATAGTAAATTATTTGAAAACTTGGTGACATGCACAGTGTGGGATAAATTTAGGAGAGGAGTACAACTAATGGAGCCACTTCCAATTATTGGTGATAGAGTACCATATCTTCACATGAGTTAAAGATGAACAAGGAGTATATGATATGAATTTATCAAAAAAGTTAGTCATATGATTTGACGCCCCAAAGTCAACAATCTAAATATTATTTATAGAACTTGAGACATTTTGAGGAGAATCAATTATACTTAAATATGCAAGAATTGAAGTGGCAAGAATATCATCAATTTTTTAGCATTTGAAGGTGGCTTCAGGCTTAATCATCAACTTCCTAAAGGTTTGCACCTCTCCACTAGAGAGACCACTACCAAATCGAGACTCTTCAATTTTAGCAAGATATCCCTGTGTTCTAGGTGTTTGTGATCTTGGTGGCCCATTCCTTCTTCCACCCCCCCTTTAGTAGGGCATCCCTTCAACTTCCAACACTCCTTAATTGTATGTCTCATCTTGCCACAATGCTCAAAAGCTCTTGACTAAGCTAGATAATTGCTCTCATCCAATTTCTTTGGAGCAATTTTAAGTGTGGATGGTCATTTCCCCATGATTCCCTCCTCCCTCTTGAGCTAGATATTCAACTTTGGAGCTAAAATCACTCTTAGATATGTTGAGAGCAAACTCTCACAAAGTGCAACACACAAGATAATACCAAAGAAAAGGGAGCACATGTCAAATACCAAGGGTGGTAGAGGCAAGTCCAAGGCTTTGAAATTTATCCCAAGGTCTTATAAGTCTGTACTCCAGTTCCCTGTCAAAGTGAACATTTAGCTCCTCATGGTTGTGCTCAAGTATCTTGCTAGTAAGAGGTAAAGCTTACTAGAATCATTGCCAAGGACAAGGAGAGCCATCAATCCCACTTTCCTTACCCTAGTTGGCCTTATCTGAAGGGGAACCACTAGTCAATTGAACCCATAATGGCGAGATTAGCACTAAATCAAAATTAGGTTCTGATAGCCCCTAAGAGAATGAACCATGATTACTTTCTATAGGAGTATTGTTTAGGCCACTACTAAAGGGGTTTTACTCACTAAACAATGCTAAGTTCGATGGAGGGTTGCTGGCATTAGATCGCTAGAGTTTTGCTAGAGCTCTGATACCAAGTTGAAAAAAGAGAGAAATAGTTGGAGTTTTCTTTCTATTATTTTTAGAATCTTCTCATCATACAAGTAAGGAGGAAAACTACATATAAAACCCAAAAGATGTAAGATTACAAAAATAACCCCAACCAAGACTCCTACTATCTATAACTATACAACTCAACACTTTCAATTATGTTTTGAACAAATTTGGTCTTTTTTTAACATGTAATGAATAAATTTGATTGATGATTACCTTTAAGACTCACATGATGGTAGATGCACAAAATAAAGTCAACATTTTATGATTTAATTTAGAATCTATGTCAAACTAGAATTGAATAAGAAATACCATAGAATGATAATTATCAATAAATTAGGGGATGGGGCTCTAGTTGTAGTGGTACAAACCTTGTTACCTTGTCAAACACTAATTGTTTGAAGATCCTTAGAAGACAAGGACCATGTATTCATTGTATATTAAAGAATCTAACCCAAGTTGTTTTTTGTTTGAGCTATAGGATAAGTATCCTTTTCAATTGTTAAGCCTACCATTATTATTCACTAATTTTGGAAAGAAATGTAAGGAATTGTGTTGAATATATAGGATTAGTTTCCTATTACTATCATGTTTCTTATTATTAGTTTTACAATTGTAGATATGCCCATGGCCCATAGTTTCTTATATAAATAAGAAACTATGGGCCATAGGATAAGAATCCTTGTCAATTGTTAAGCCTACTCATATTATTCACTAATTCCAGAAAGAAATGTAAGGAATTGTACTGAATATATAGGATTAGTTTCCTATTAATGCCTTGTTTCTTGTTATTAGGTTTAGGGTTGTAGACAAGTTTATGGCCCATAGTTTCCTATAGGAATAAGACCTAGCGGTATGAGTCCTGTACACACTTTTAGCATCTCAATACAATATAGTTTCACCACATAAGGATTTTTTTCTTTCTCTTTCCTTTAATGCAAGTTGTTTTTTGTTTGGGCCATAGGATAAGAATCCTTTTCAATTATTAAGCCTACCGTTATTATTCACTAATTTTGGAAAGAAATGTAAGGAACTGTGTTGAATATATAGGATTAGTTTCCTATTGATGTCTTATTTTTTATTATTAGGTTCAAGGTTGTCAACAAGCCAAGGGCTCATAGTTTCCTATATGAATAGGACCTAGTGGTATGAGTCTTGTACACACTTTTAGTATCTCAATACAATATAATTTTACCATATATGGGTTTTTTTCTCTCTCTTTCCTCTTAATTTCTTGCATCGTATTAGAGCTTGATTAAAGGAAAACCTAGCTGCTACTAAAAAAAATTCTTACCACTACTATTACTTCACCAGTGTTGCCTGAACTTACCTATGGCTCTCTCTCTCTCTCTTCTGCTACATCTCTTTCCTCTATGGCATTTTTTCTCTCTTCACCACCATTGTCAAGGCATATCTCCCTATTTCTTAGCACTTTTTTAAAGAACCAACCTTACCTAATGCGAAACCCCAAGGATATTTATAATCCAGAAACCCTAAACACACAATTGATAAGGAACAAGAAAAGACGGAGAACTCCTAACCTATTGGACCCCCAAATGACTAATGCAAATAGAAATGCAAATAATTGGTTGATTAAGAAATCAAGAACATAAATTTACTAGGATGTAAGTACCTTGATGAAGTTCAATTCTTGATGCAACAGAGATTCAAGCTAAGCCTTGAACAAAGAGTATAAAACTCCAAAACAATTTTTTTTCATTCTATGTTTCATCCCCGTACATGTACTAGGGTATTTATACCCCCACAAGTTCAAATAACTTAGACTATTAGGATGGGCCTTAAACTTGGTCCTCCCAATAAAAAAAATAGCCCAAATGCAAATTGCAAGTAGTGAACTACCCAAAAACTAATCTATTAACTTAGAATGATGAATTAAACATAGGTTGGACCCATCTTGCAAATTTAGCCCAATTTGATAGGTGAAGCTCCATTGGCCTTCATTGCATCTTGAGCTTTCATTCCTTCTAACATTCTGCCCATATAAGTTTGAAGTGATTCCTTGAACTTTTTGGCCCTTAATCTTGTAATTAGTCCTTGAGGTAATGTTAGCTCATTCACTACTCCTCTCCTTTTGCTATCCATGCTTGTGCTCACATCATTCCCTCCCTCCTCAAAAGGATTCATCCTCGAATCTGAATCAAGTTCAAAAGGAGATAGGTCAGAAACATTGAAAGTGGCACTTACATTATACTCACTTGGCATGTCTATCTTGTATGCATTATCATTGATGCACTCCAAGACTTGGAATGGTCCATCACCCCTTGCATCAAGCTTCGATTTCCTTTGCCATGGAAACCTCTCCTTTTGCATATGTAACCAAACCCAATCTCCTAGTTCAAATATAACTTGCTTTCGAACCTCATTGGCCCGTTGTGCATACATGTAGTTCTTTTTCTCAATCTACTTACATGCTTTCTCATGTATTGTTTTAACCATTTCTACCTTTTTCTTTCCATCTAAGCTAGCAATTTCACTTAAAGCAAAGGCATTAAATCTACCACAGTCAATGGATTAAAACCATACACCATCTCAAATGGTGAAAAACCTATGGAAGAATGTATAGCACGATTATATGGAAACTCAATAAATGGAAAATAATTCTCCCAAGTTTTCAAATTCTTACCAATGATAGCATGCAACAAGGTTTCTAAAGTCCTATTCACTACTTCAGTTTGTGGATGACATGTAGTAGAAAACAAAAGTTTAGTACCTAACCTTCCCCACAACACTCTCCAAAAGTGACTTAGGAACTTAACATCCCTATCTAAAACAATGGTTCTTGGCACACCATGAAGCCGAACCACTTCCCTAAAGAAAAAGTCAGCAATATTTGTTGCATCATCAGTCTTATGGCAAGCAATGAAATGAGTCATCTTACTAAATCTATCCACAACAACAAATATGCTATACCCTACCCTTCCTAGTCCTAGGTAAACCCAAAATAAAGTCCATGGATATGTCTATCCAAGGTTCATTAGGCACAGGCAAGGGTGTATACAAACCATGAGGCATAAACTTAGACTTAGCTTGTTTGCATGTAATACACTTGGAACAAACTTTTTCAACATCTTTTCTCATTTTTGGCCAATAAAAATGTTCAGTAAGCATATCTAAAGTCTTTTGCACACCAAAATGCCCCATCAAAGCAATTCTCTACCAAAACATGTAGGAATGCATAATTGTTTATTCCTAAAAAGAAATCCCTTATGCCTATAGAACTTGTTATGTGCAACATGTTCACAAGCTTGATACACATCACCAAAATCAGAATCATTGGCATACAACTCTTTCAAATGTTCAAAACTAAGTAATTTGGAGCTAAGCATAGAAATCAAAGCGTACCTCCTTGATAGTGCATTAGCAATAACATTATCTTTCCCTTGCTTGTACTTGATCACATATGGGAATATTTCAAGATACTCCACCCACCTTGCATGCCTCTTGCTCAACTTGCCTTATCCCTTTAAGTACTTGAGTGATTGGTGATCACTATGTATGACAAACTCCTTAGGTAGCAAATAATGTTCCCACACTTTAAGAGCTCTCACCAAAGCATAGAACTCCTTATCATAAGTGGAGTAGTTCAAAATAGGTCCACTCAACTTTTCACTGAAATATGCTATGGGTCAGTTTTCTTGCATCAAAAAGCCCCTATACCAACCCCAAAAGTATCACATTCAATTTCAAAAGTTTTAGAAAAATCAGGCAAGCATAAAATACGTGTAGTACATAACTTTTCCTTTAAAGTGTTGAATGCATCTTCCTGTTCTTTACCCTATTTGAACCCCAGATTTTTTTTAACAACTTCATTTAGTGGTGCATCAATAGTAGAAAAATCTTTAACAAATTGCTTATAAAAACTTGCCAAACCATGGAAGCTTCTTACCTCACTAACAGACTTAGGTGTCGGCTATTCTTGAATAGCCTTCACTTTTTCAGAGTCAACTCCCTTAGAACTCACCACAAAACCTAAGAAGACAACTTTATCCATGCAAAAAGAACACTTCTTAAGGTTTGCATGCAATTTATCCTTCCTAAGCACATCCAAAATAGCCCTAACTTGCAAGACATGATCATTTATGCATTTACTGTAAATCAAAATGTCATAAAAAAACTCACGCAAGACATAATTCATTAAGCGCATGAAAGTACTAGGTGCATTAGATAACCCAAATGCCATTACTAACCACTCATACAATCCATACTTAGTCTTAAATGCAGTTTTCCACACATCTCCTTCTTTCATCCTAATCTGATGATAGCCACTTTTTAAATCAATTTTAGTGAACTCACATGCACCATGCAATTCATCTAGCATACCATCTAACCTAGGAATAGGATGACGATACTTTATAGTGATTTTCTTGACCACCCTACAATCCATGCACATTCTCCAAGTTCCATCTTTCTTGGGTACCAAAAGAACTAGTACAGCATAAGGACTCATGCTCTCTCTTACATACCCTTTTGCCAACAAGTTAGTTGGGGATCTATGCTTCTGATACAAAATCAATTTGATGCTCAATTCCTCTTTTAGGTGGTAACTCGTGGGGTCTCTCCTCAGGAAAGACATCACTGAATTCCTGCAATGAAGTCACAAACACACTAGGCAATTCGGGGTTAAGTTCAATTTTAGTAAACAAAGTTTCCTTAAACTGAATCAGAATCAAAGCTCTCTTGCCTAAGTATGCACTCTTTAAATCTCTCTCTTTTGCATAGAAACAAGGTTGTTTCTTAACTTTTTCACACCACTCTTTTCCTTTCTTTTCACTCTTTTTCTTTTTATCACTCACTAACTTATTCTCTTCTGCATATCTCACTTTCTTTTCCTCACTTGTGCAATCACTCAACATTGGGCCTTTATCTTTATTCTTTTCTCTCACGGCCTCTATTCTCTCATTATTCTTTTTTACCTCACTACCCGAACTCCCACAAGTTGATTGTTGAAGCTTAACTTGATCAAGGTAAGCTTTAGGTGATAAAGGTGCCAGAGTGATTTTCTTGCCATCATGCTCAAAGGATTTGTTTCTATACCCATCATGCATCACACACTTATCAAATTACCAAGGTCTCCCTAGCAATAAATGACCAGCATGCATGGGTACTACATGACACACAACCTCATCACTATGCTTCCTAATAGTAAAAGCTACCACAACCTACCTAGTAACTTTCACTTCTCCACTATCATTCAATCATTGTAGGCTATAAGGAGTAGGGTGTTTAACACATTTCAGCCCCAATTTATCCACTAAAGTGGTGCTAGCCACATTAGCACAACTACCCCCATCAATAATCATGCTACAAACTTTACCACCAACTAAACATCTAGTATGAAATATATTTTCTCTTTGTTCTAAGCTTTCTTCTTTAACATACAGATTCAATGCATGCCTAGCAACATGAGATTCAGCATGAGCAGTATATTCAACATTCCAATCAATATCAGAACAATCCTCTAAAGGTGGCATGCTACTCTCACTACCATTCCCGTCACAATCATTATCATTTTCATATTCAGAAACAATCTCATCACCTCTAATGTACATGGTCTTTCTATTAAGACAATTAGATGCATAATGACCACAACCTTGACACTGAAAACACTTTATATCTCTATGTTTAGAGGTTTTTGAAAAAGAATCAAAAGTACCCTTTTGAGTTGAAGTACTCTTCTTCTTTTTTAGGATCTTATGATGAAGCAAATTATTGGTAACGGACATGTATTAAATGGTCTCTATGTTCTTGATGCATGGGTGCCTAAGTTAGTTGCATGCTCTAGTGTCGTCTCTCCATTTGAAGCACACTGTAGATTAGGACATCCTTCTCTGCCTGTTTTAAGAAGTTGTGCCCTCAGTTTCATGATGTAACTTCAATGGAGTGTGAATCTTGTCATTTTGCCAAACATCATCGTAGTGCATTGAGTCCTAGCATAAATAAATGGGCTAAATTTTCTTTTGAATTAGTTCATTTGGATATTTGGGGTCCATGTCTAGTCTTGTCTAAAATAAGGTTTAGATACTTTGTTCCTTTTATGGATGATTTTTCTAGAATGACCTGCATTTATTTTATGAAGAATCATTCAAAGGTGTTTTCTCATTTCTCTACTTTCTATGCTAAAATTAAGACCTAGTTCAATGTTTCTATACATATATTATGAAGTGATAATGCTAAAGAATATATGTTAGAAACATTTCAGAATTACATGACTCAACAAGGCATTCTTCATCAATCTTCTTATGTTGACACACCAGCACAAAATGAGGTAGCAGAAAGGAAGAATATGCACCTTTTGAAGACTGCTCATGCTTTGCTGCTCAAGATGAAAGTCCCTAAGCAATTTTGGGCAGATGCTGTTTCTATGGCCAGCTTTCTGATTAATTGTATGCCTTCTCAAGTTCTTGGTGAAGATATTCTCTACAATGTTTTGTTTCCTAACAAAACATTGTTTCCAATCAAGCCATGGGTGTTTGGTAACACATGCTATGTTCGTGATGTACGGCCCCACATTACTAAACTAAATCCCAAAGCATTAAAGTGTGTATTCCTGGGATACTCTCATCTCCAAAAAGGTTATCGGTGCTATTCTCCAGAACTTAAAAGATAGTTAGTCTCAACTGATGTGGTCTTTTCTGAGACAACACCATTCTTCTCCTCACTAACCATGCCTCCAAGTCAGGGGAGGAAAAAGAATGGCTAATCTATACAATCACATCACTAAATAAGCAATCACCTCTAGCTGAGTAGTTAACTATTGAAGTGTCTTCTGTTAAGCAGTCCGTTGATGATGAACCTCTAACTCCAATAAGACCACTAATTGTTCAAGTCTATTCCAAGAGGCAAGAGGCCAATGATACATGTCTTGCACCAGCTCCTTCATCATCTGATCTTTCACAAAATGACTTTGATAAACCTATTGGTCTTCTTAAAGGTACACGTCAATGCACCCTTCCTAGACCTAATTATTCCATTGCTAATTTTGTTTCCTATGATTACTTATCTCCTTCATCTAGATCTTTGATTACCTCTCTAGAATCTGTTTCAATTCCTATGACAGTGAAAGAGGCCTTATCTCATCTTGGTTGGTATGATGCTATGCTTGAGGAGATAAAAGCTCTTGATGACAATCATACATGGGACCTGGTGGATTTATCTAAAGGCAAGAAGGCTGTGGGATGCAAATGGATCTTTGCAATTAAATGTAATGCAGATGTCTTAGTAGCTCGACTTAAAGCCAGATTGGTGGCTAAAGGCTATGTATAAACTTATGGAGTGGATTACTCTGATGCTTTCTCCCCGGTTACCAAGCACACTTTTATTCGCTTATTCATTTCTATGGCTACCTCTTAGATTTGGCCCCTACACTAGTTGGATATCAAGAATGCCTTTTTGCATGGTGACCTCTAAGAAGAAGTGTATATGGGGCAACCACCTAGTTTTGTTGCTTAGGGAGAGTATGAGAAGTTCTGTCATTTAAAAAAATCTTTGTATGGTTTGAAGGAAAGTCCCTGTGCTTGGTTTGGCAAGTTTAGTGAGGTAGTTCAAGAGTTTGGATCGAAGAAGAGCAAATATGATCATTTAGTTTTTTATAGACAATTAGTAATCGGCATTATTCTCCTTGTCATGTATGTAGATGACATTGTCAGTATAGGCAGTGATGATGCAGGGATTTCATCTCTCAAGTCTTTCTTGCATTCCAAATTTCACACGAAAGACTTAAGGCAGTTGAAATACTTCTTAAGAGTTGAAGTAACAAGAAGCAAGAAGGGTATTTTTCTATCTTAGAGAAAGTATGTCATTGATCTGCTTGCAGAAACTAGAAAATTGGTAGCTAAGTCTTGTAATACTCTGATGATTCCTAATGTACATCTGACAAAAGATGATGGTGATCATTTTTATTATCCAAAGAGATACAGGAGGCTAGTAGAAAAATTAAATTATCTCATTGTGATAACTTGATCGGACATTGCTTTTGTAGTAAGTATTGTTAGTCAATTTATGTTTGCACCTACATTCAAACATTGGGAAGCTTTAGAGCAAATCTTATGTTACTTAAAAGGAGCACCTAGACTTGGTATATTGTATAGCAAACATGGGAATACTAGCATTGAGTGTTTTGCATATGCAATTTGGGCTGGATCCAAGACTGATAAGAAATCCATTACTGGCTACTGTGTCTTTGTAAGAGGGAACTTAGTATCATGGAAGAATAAGAAGCAAAATGTTGTATCTTGATCAAGTGCAGAATCTAAGTATAGGGCTATGGCACAATCAATGTGTGAAATCATGTGGATACATCATTTTTTGACTGAAGTTGGGATGAAGCATTCTATACCAGCCAAATTGTGGTGTGATAATCAAAATGTTCTTCACATTGCCTTGAATCCAGTATCATGAGAGAACTAAACATATCGAGGTAGATTGTTATTTTATTTGTGAAAATATTTAGGAGCACTTGATTTTCACTGGATATGTGAAGACAGGAGAACAATTAGCTGATTTGTTCACAAAGGCTTTAAATGGGACCCGAGTTAATTATACTTGTAACAAGCTGGGCATGATCAATATTTATGCTCTAGCTTGAGGAGGAGTATTATAGAGTTTGTATATTTGTTGTATATGTTGACTTTCCTAAGTTAGCTAGCACGATTATAAGGACAAATTTGTAGGGATTATAAGGGTAAATTTGTAGGGCATTTTTTTGATTTATTTCCTTAATTAGTCTTCCTGAAATTGTATATATATAGGCCTTTTCTATTTGAATATAATCATCAGAAAGTATTCTCCTTTCTGCTCTATATTTTTGTCTTCTTTCACCTATGATCAATCACTATTAATTTTATTGTGCAAAAATACCTTAATGACTACTATTTGGTACTAAGTATTGACAATGAGGAATTTAAGGAGTTTGATAAGTTCCTATATTTTTAGTGGTGGATTTAGCACTGAACTCTTTAGTTATGAATTGAAAGTGTTTGAGAATAGTTCATCTTTTTGTAAGGAACTAATGCATTTACTTTATCACCTAATGATGGGACACAATAAAGATTTAACCTTTTTGTTTAAGTGAATATAGGTTTTAACAGAAATGAGGTTAACTAAAGTAAGGATTTGATTGGCTGATGTTTGCATTCTTTGGAATACCAGATGCTAAATAAAGTTGCAGTCCTTCCAAACAATATTTGCATCCTATAGTTGTTTCCTACATCTTCCTTTTGGTGCAAATTACTTGAAAGAGAAAATATCTCATTTTTAATAAAAGCAATCTCACTTTGTTTGGCCCATGCCTTTCAACATTTGTTCGTGAAAGGTAATAGTAGTCTTAAGAACAATAGATATGTCAACGGCATTATTTTGTAAATTCATGAAATTTGTTTATGTACCTTTTCTTCTGTTAAGAATTCTGGGAAAATTTGTTAATCAATCAATTTTATGAATATTTTCACTCTATTTACAAAGTCTTGAAGTTTTTTATGCTTCATCTTTATTATTAAATTTTATGTTTTTTTTTTCATATAGACCCAACATACATGATTCGAGCTATTCCAAGTAATGCATCAGATAACATTTATTGCACTCTTCTTGATCATAGTGCTGTTCATGGAGCTATGGCGGGGTACACTGGTTTCACGGTTGGACCTGCGAATGGTAGACATGCTTATACTCCAATTGCTGAAAATGGCCCATCTCAATGCCTCATATTATATGTCTTTGTTTAAAATTACATTTATCAATACAATTTGTGTCATTGGTAAGTCATTTTCATTTTAATTATTTGTTGGCAAAAAAGCCAAAGTTTAGGCTTTGAATGATAATCTGGACAATTTTTTTCCTTTTTTATGCTAACCACTTTGATATTTTCTAACCGAAGTATACTTGATGATTTCTTCTAAGATGAAATCAAGCTACTGGGTGTTATTTGTGTGACAATAATTTGGAAAGAAAATTAGAAAGACTAGGCTCTCAAAATTGTGCAATCAATCAATTAATCAATGGGTTTAATTATAGGGCTAGTTACAAGGCACTAATGACTCCTAATTGTAGGAGCATGTAAAACATATTTGACACATGACTAATTACAACACTCTCACTTAAGTTAGAGTATAGATATCTTTTGCACCAAGCTTGTTACATATGTAATCTATCTAAGAAACTTTTAGAGACTTGGTGAACATATCTAATAGGATTTGGGGTAAAAAGAGAAATATTAGGATTTAGGGTGAAAAAGGGAAATATGGGAAAGTAGTTACATGGGCAATCATTATAAGGTGGTAAATAAGATCAAGAATAAAAGAAGGCAGCATGGGGGTGAGAGGAGGCACCCAAGCATTTTGTTAGTGAGTTGTTAGGGGCTTAGTCCCTGTGTGAGGAGCAGACTGCTCTGGGATAGGAGCCATGCCCTTGGTAGTGGAGGTTTACTCTATTGAGTTTTCTTTATTTCTTTTTCTATAATCGTTTCCTATAATTTTCTAGCAAAAAGTCCACTTTCTGGCCTATTTCGTTCTTGATTTTGCAACGTTAATTTCTTGATTCCTATCAATTGGTCTGACCTGCCGGATCTAGTACCCCAATGACTATGGATACTGAGCTAGAATCTTTGGAGAAAGAAGTAGAGTCTCTCATGGCCTTTGCAGAAGAACAAAGAGCTCCGTGGAAGGTAATCGCGAATTGGAGCAAAGATGATTAGGAAAATTTGGAAAAACTATAAGGTCGGAGAATGTTGTTGAAGCTGTGGATGTGTGTGACGGAATCAAACCACCATCCAAGCAAATGGCTGTTAAAATAGCAACAGTTGAGGAAGCCTCTGAGGGATGTAAGCAGGGAATTGAAACAAAAGTTGCGGTGGAAGAAGTGCCTAAGGCATATACACTTGTTGGAGATGGAAAGCTAAAGTTCAACTCCATCAAAGAAATGGAAGATGATGATGGGCCTATTTCAAAGGTTACAACCGAAGAGTTAAGATCTAATGCCATCAAAGAGATGATAGAAAGGGGTGCAAGATTACTATTGTCGGTCAACGTAGGAGGTCCAGCGATCTTATATTACAGCAAGAGGACACGCCAGGATGCAATGGGTGTTCTGAGAATCACGCCCGTAAGAACAAACCAGAGGTAAGAAGGAAAAAGAAACCACCAGATATCACTAAGAAATTTGTTTTGAAGAAGAAACGACCCAAGATGAAGTTTAAGAAAATTCTGGAAAGCTATGTGGGGGGGGGGGGGGGGGGATGAACATGGTGATTCACAAGTGCCCATGGCTATCTCTTCACATTGGCAGTGCCCTAGCCAAACTTAGAGGGTATGGGGTTGAATTAGGTCAATTGGCCCCAATAAGGGAAGGATTGGGTTGGTTTCTAGGGCTAAAGGACAGAATACAAGCGGTGCATTTTCGAGCCAATATGGGGAACTCTTTCGATTCGGTGAATGTTGCAGAGAAGGGACCAACTCAATTGAGTTCTTCGATTGGCATCTTTAAAAGAATTCCCCACATTATGCCAATTCAAGGTGTAGACCCTATGGCAAAATCCTTAATTCCCGCTGGTTGTTAACGTAACATTACTTCTCTGTAATTTGGTTTTGTGGGTTCTACGCTTAATATGAGCACAATGCTGGTTGACGTGGACAAGAAGCCTGTGGCATCCCTCCAATTGAATTTAAAAGGGAAGCAAAGTAACTGTTTGACAATCCAATTCCAAGTTGGCTGTGGAGTTGGCAATACTATCTTTCCTGAGATTGCGTCATATCCTGATGCTTTTGTTTATGCATGCAATTTCCCGCCACGAGCGCTATTGAGTGGGTTAGGACACATGAAAACTTCAAGGAGTCCCATGATCATACATTTGTATTTGATTTGATAGCTAATCACTGGAGCAAGGAGATTTCTTCCTTTTCAGTTGATGTTGTTACCATGATATTTATGTTATTTGCAGTGTCCCCGGAGAAAATGTCTCTAGTATTGCAGAACGTTTGAAAGGTTATCAAGCCCCGCGGTTATATGCTATTTTGAGACTATGCTTCTAGCGATTATGTTCAAGAAAGGTTCTCCAGCAAGGATCAAATTATGTGTGATAAATTTTATGTGAGAGATAATGGAACTCATGTTTACTATTTTTTGAATGAGTTCTTCATAAATTTATTCAAAGAAAAAGGTTTTGACGTTAAAGAACTTGGTGTATACTGCAAACAAGTTAAGAATCACTCAAGGGAGTTGATAATGAATCGGTGTTGGGTCCAAGCTGAATCTCGCCCTTCAGATGGTTTAAACTCTTCTTGTAATAAAGAAGTTGCACCAAAGGCCAATTTTTATGATTTTGGTCGTGCTGATCAGGAAGTCCAGGAAAATAATTTAAAGGGTCTTGCAAATGACTTTGCAATTGACTTGTCTGATGGTGTGGAATTTGTTATGTTTGGAATTCCCCCTTCCAATGAAAATGTGATTCTTGAAATCAACCCTGGGGACTGGAAGTGCAAGATTCGAGTATTTTCAAAAGATTCCCCACATACCTACAAATCAACTGATTTGATGCTGTGGAAATCGGCTCAATTGCTGGCTTCTGTCTTAGTAGAAAATCCCAATATTGTTGCAGGGAAAAGGTTCTTGAAGTTGGGGTGTGACTGTCGAGGAATCTGCTCTATGGTTGCCACTAGTGATGCTGACCTTCGTCCAGTTATTAACAAAGTGCCAAAGGAGAATATACGTTGAATAGTTCATAACAGTGTGGAAAATGGTGCAAGATTCCTGCTTGAAGGAAAATATGTCGAGTTATCAGGATATGCTAATGGAGACTTGGCTGATGCAATGCCGAAAGATCCTGTGAGACTCTTCTCAGTTGTTGTTTTTCGATCCCTACCTCCTTTTAACATTTCTTATGTACAGTTTGTGTGTGCTACTTCAACAAAAGACAGTTATATTTCTGTGCTGACTAGCAATTTGCTAACTCATATTCCCAAGGAGATCCACAGAAAGTTGCTTAGGTTTATTCGGGATTCATCTTTTTCTTGGGTTCAAAATGCAGTTCTATGTTACGCAATGGCGCAGAAATCAGGATAGAATTGAACCATTCTGTCGATAGGGTTGAGACAGCCCAGTTTGCTCTTGAAATACTTGGTGGCAATTTCTATGGCTTGAAGACACTAGATGGCAAAAGTGGTCTTATTGAGAATTTTAGCTGCAACTTTTGTCATTGTTTGGGAGTTTGATTTAGGTAAAGCTCTGGACAGATTGCAAACTTCATTAACCCAGTCAGTCAGGTCTGAAAAATTCATTAAAGATAGACTTGCAGATAATGAAATTATAGCACTGTGTTCTATGTGGGTGCTTGAAGGTCCTGAGCAACGTTTTGTGGAGGAAAATGAGGAACAAGTAGTGCTCTTCCAGCAGGTTCCTGTGCTTTAGCTGTAATATGCAATGGTGGTTGTCTCTGTCCATCAGAACTTCATTGATATCATCCATATACTACACAATTTAAGATGAAATTTCCCTGGGTTCTTATTGCTCTACCATCTGCTGTTGGCGCCAAAAGGAAATACTATTACCACTCAGAAGCAAAGCTCTATCTTCAGCCTTGAGGACAAGGCTGTTTTAGAGGGGGAAGATATTGATAGGATTGGGGTAAAAAGGGAAATATTAGGATCTGGGGTAAAAGGGGAGATATGGGAAAGTAGTTACAAGGGCAATCATTGTAAGGAAAAGGTGGTAAATAGGAGCAGGAATAAAAGAAGGTAGTTGGGGAGTGAGAGGAGGCATCCAAGCATTTTATTAGCGAGTTGTTAGGAGCTTAGGCTCCCTATGAGGAGCAGACTGCTCTAAGATAGGGGCTGTGCCCTTAATAGTGGAGGTTTCCTCTACTAAGTTTTCTTTATTTCTTTTTCTGTAACCGTTCCCTACAATTTTCTAGTGAAAAATCCACTTTTTGGCCTATTTCCTTCTTGATTTGTTGTGTTAATTTTTTGGTTCCTGACATCTGCAAGTTGATTATTGGAGTTCACAAACTTTGACAATTACCCCTTCAGCTAGCTTTTCTCTTATAAAGTAACAATCAATCTTGATATGTTTGGTTATCTAATGAAATACTGGGTTGGAAGTGATGTGTAGAATGGCCTGATTATTTCTCTCAAGCTTCATAGGAGACACTTCTCAAAACTTGAGTTCTTATGAGTTTGCAGAACCATTACATAGTATATTGATGTGTGCAAGTAAGTGTTGATGTCATCCTAAATGCAAATTCATATGTAATCGAATGGTGAACTTTTTTTTTTTATCTCAAAGCATTATGTCTGCTGTATAACTTTTACAGAAGAATTATATACTGCTAAAAGGTGAACATAATTGTCTAAAAATGACGATTGATAATGTTAATATACTAAACATCCAGATAGAGGGCCTTAATAGCATTCCGTTGAACAACATTAATATGCAAGGGCAGTGGTGCACAAGGACGAAAATGGCAACCTTGCATTATACTTCTATAGTGTTCAAACAATTCTTTTCTTTTTTTTTTAAAGAGAAAAGAGCGAGGGAGGAGGACAAATACCCTTAAATCCATTTCTTCCATATAAACCCTTATCAGAGAACCCAATTTAGTTTGCTATAATTAACATTAAAATTCAACATAATCACAGTATTAAGTGTGTGGAAAGATCCTAGTGTCAATTGTCATCAGTTTATCATGATGTTTTGCACTATTCCTTTCTTCTTACAATAGGGCAAGTGTAGAGTGGAAAGAGAAAATGTTAAACAAGCTGTAAGTACTCCAATAATGAATTGTGTATGAATGTGAGAAGGACTATCTGAGCACTTTCTTCAATTGTCTACAATTTATTGATAAGTGACATACTTGCTTCTTAGGTAAGTTATGGGAGATTACGTATTTTATTCTTCTTTTCATTTTTTTTATATTGTATTTGCTTATTTCCTTAATGCATTGAGAGAGCTAACTATGACATCTTATTGCAGCATGTGACAGAGAAACAAAATATGACAAAGTTGACAGACAAAATGTGGGCTCGACTTCTTGCAACAACAAACCAGCCAAGTTTTCTCATCTCTGATGATTTGACCCAAGAAAGTGTTGTAGAGGACAGAAGGAGTAAGTTAAGGTAATATATAATATAAAAGTTACCTCCGTCCAGGTTATTATGGGATGAAATGATTGTTGTGTGCAGTACAGTCTTCAAAATTGCGATGCATAAAATTTCCAGCTACTTGTAGATTAATTGAAGATATAATATCTCTTTGATCTTTTACAATTGCTAATGAGTCATGAATGTTCCTAAATTAAAACTTCAAAAGTTTGAATGGTGGTTTTCTGTTTTCTTTTATTTCAATTCTGCTTGTGATGAATTAGATGTCAGCATCGTAACACAAAATGATGACTAAAAAAAAAAAGGGAAAAAAAGAGTTTTGTGAAATGTTTTAAAAAGTTAGAATCATTACCAATCTTGATTGAAATGATGAAATTTGACACTGAAAAAATAGTTTGCATTATTAAAAATGAATTTGAGAGTTGATTATGTGTAAAAAAAGTGTTTGTATTCTATAACATTCTTTTGGTACTATATTAAGTTTTTTTTTTTCTATTTTTTAGTTTCTACCTATATTTTATTCTTGCAAAAATTTTTATAATTAAATGTCTCATTATTGGTGTCTGTACACAATCAAGAATAATCCTTGATTAACATGCTTTGTAAGTGATGTTTAAAACTATTAGTATGGAAAGGGTTTTTTGTTACTTGGCTTGATAAGAATTTGTGATGAAAATGATTTCCTAGTTTGATTAGTGGTTTTTAGATTTAAAAGAAGTACTTACCTTAATTAGGGTGTGTTCAGCTAGATTGAGTTTAGAAAAAGTACTTAACTTATTAGGATTTAACCAATTGGAGTAGACTTTGAAGAAAATGTAAAATCTAGTTTGATTAGCATTCCCACAATTGGATTTAGTGTAAAAAAAATTAAAACAAAAACTTAGACTGACTAGAATTTTCGAAGGGTTTAGAATCCTCGTGAGGTGAGAATGATAAATATTAATAAACATGTCAAAGAATCCCATCAATCTTTAATGAGATATATAATGTGATTAATAAAACGTAGACATCTAATTTAGTTTAAGTCTCAAAAAATAAAATAAACTATGAGTGAATTTAGAAAATTTTGTACATGATTGCCAAATTTTTGAAGTTTAATGTGGTAAAGTAAAATAATTTAAAAATTTTTAGTTTTAAACCCAAAAATGTGTAATAAACAATGACAGACCTCAAAATTGAAAGGAATTCATAATCAAATTCGAAAAATACTTCTACTTATTTTTAAAAATCTTTGATATGGGTAAAATAAAAGCATTAAAAGGTATTCTTGAAGTAAGTAATTTTTTTATATTATTTTCATTTAAAAAAATTAAAAAAATGTGAAATTAAAAAAAAAAAAAAACAGGAGTGGCAGATACGGCAGAACGGACAACTGTACAAAAAGAAAAAGCTAACAATTATTCAAAAGGGGAAGCACTCAAATACTGGCCATTTTACCTCTCCAGCGTGAGTTGGAAAAAATATGACAGAAATGGTTGCCTTTGAAAAGTATTTCCCACAATGGGGCAATTATGCCACATAATGCAGCCACATCATCTCATCCTAACGCCACATCAGAACAGCTCAGTGGCTGGCTCGGTTTGTGGCTCCATTTCCCTCAATTTGTGGCTCCCGTAACTGTGTTTTTTCTTCTTCTAAATGTCATGCAGAAGTAAAATGGCTGGCTCGGTTTGTGGCTCCATTTCACCTCTTTCACTCTGCTCTTGCTCTCGTCTGGCTTTCTTTGCTCTTGCTGTCGTCTGGCTTTCTCTGCTCTTGTTCTCATCTCTGTTGACTCTGCTCTGGTTCTTGTCTCTCTTCACTCAGCTTTGTTTCCATTAAGATTGAAGTAGAAGCAACACTCACTGTCTTCACTCCACTTTGTTTGTGCATTTCTGTGTTCTTCACTGTCTTGATTTCGTTTCTCCTCTCTCCTGCGACATTGAGCCACACTTTAGCTGCTACGTTGCTTTGTCATTCTCTGTCATCTTCAACTCGCAAAGACTGAGTTTTTGTTCTTATTATGTTCAATTTCGCCACTGTTTGGGAAGAGGATTTATTGACTAATTAGCTTTGTTGGTCTGGAAAGAGGTTTTGATGAGCACCAACTGTTATAGAACACATTAAACACCAGACATGGTCCCAAAAGTGTAACCTGACCGTTGCTCAAGTGTAACTGTTATTCGCACGTTAACTTTGCCTAAGAAAGTAGTATGATGCTCTAATGTGAGGTTCCCTTCAAATGGGATGTTTACCATGCATTAAGAAGTACTTTTGGTCAATTGCATCCGAATTGAAAAATGCCACTCATCACTGTAACGTAGCTAAAGTGTAACCTGGCCGTTGCTAAAGTGTAACATGGCGCTCAAAACTGTAACCACCCGTAGCTAAAGTGTAACTCTCATTGGGTTGTTAACTTTGTCTAAGAAAGCAGTATGATGCTCTAATGTGAGGCGTTTCCTTCAAATTGGATGTTTACCATGCGTTAGGAAGTACTTTTGATCAATTGCATCCGAATTGAAAAATGCAACTTCTTACGGGTAACTTAGCTAAAGCGTAACCGGACCATTGCTAATGGCATGGTTGCGCACAGAAGTGCAACTACCCGTAGCTAAAGTGTAACTGTTATTCTCACATTAACTTTGCCTAAGAAAGTAGTATGATGCTCTAATGTGAGGTGTTTCATTCAAATGGTATGTTTACCATGGTTAAGAAAGTACTTTTGGTCAATTGCATCCGAATTGAAAAATGAAACTTCTTACTGTAACGTAGCTAAAGTGTAACCTGGCCGTTGCTAAAGTGTAGCGTGGCGCTCAAAACTATAACTACCCGTAGCCAAAGTGTAATCGTAATTCGGACGTAAACTTTGCCTAAGAAAGCAGTATGATGCTCTAATATGAGGTGTTTCCTTCAAATGGGATGTTTACCTTGTGTTAGGAAGTACTTTGGGTCAATTGCATACAAATTGAAAAATGCCACTCATTACTGTAACGTAGCTAAAGTGTAACCTAGCCGTTGCTAAAGTGTAACACGGCGCTTAAAACTGTAACTAACTGTAGCTAAAGTATAGCTCTATTTCGGACGTTAACTTTGCCTAAGAAAGCAGTATGATGCTCTAATGTGATGCGTTTCCTTCAAATGGGATGTTTTCCATGCGTTAGGAAGTACTTTTGTTCAATTGCATCCGAATTGAAAAATGCCACTCATTACTGTAACGTAGCTAAAGTGTAACCTTACCGTTGCTAAAGTGTAACAAGGCGCTCAAAACTGTAACCACCCGTAGCTAAAGTGTAACTCTCATTGGTTTGTTAACTTTGTCTAAGAAAGCAGTATGATGCTCTAATGTGAGGTGTTTCCTTCAAATTGGATGTTTACCATGCGTTAGGAAGTACTTTTGATCAATTGCATCCGAATTGAAAAATGCAACTTCTTACGGGTAACTTAGCTAAAGTGTAACCGGGCCATTGCTAATGGCAAGGTTGTGCACAGAAGTGCAACTACCCGTAGCTAAAGTGTAACTGTTATTCGCACATTAACTTTGTCTAAGAAAGTAGTATGATGCTCTAATGTGAGGTGTTTCGTTCAAATGGTATGTTTACCATGCTTAAGGAAGTCCTTTTGGTCAATTGCATCCGAATTGAAAAATGAAACTTCTTACTGTAACGTAGCTAAAGTGTAATCTGGCTGTTGCTAAAGTGTAACGTACCGCTCAAAACTATAACTACCCGTAGCCAAAGTGTAACTGCAATTCGGACGTAAACTTTGCCTAAGAAAGCAGTATGATGCTCTAATGTGCGGTGTTTCCTTCAAATGGGATGTTTACCTTGCGTTAGAAAGTACTTTGGGTCAATTGCATCCGAATTGAAAAGTGCAACTTCTTATGGGTAACGTAGCTAAAGTGTAACCGGGCCATTGCTAATGGCATGGTTACGCACAGAAGTGCAACTACCCGTAGCTAAAGTGTAACTGTTATTCGCACGTTAACTTTGCCTAAGAAAGTAGTATGATGCTCTAATGTGTGGCGTTCCCTTCAAATGGGATGTTTACCATGCGTTAGGAAGTACTTTTGGTCAATTGCATCCGAATTGAAAAATGCCACTCATTACTGTAACGTAGCTAAAGTGTAACCTAGCCGTTGCTAAAGTGTAACGCGGCGCTCAAAACTGTAACTACCCGTAGCTAAAGTATAACTCTTGTTCGGACGTTAACTTTGCCTAAGAAAGCAGTATGATGCTCTAATGTGATGCGTTTCCTTCAAATGGGATGTTTTCCATGCGTTAGGAAGTACTATTGGTCAATTGCATCCGAATTGCAAAATGCCACTCATTACTGTAACGTAGCTAAAGTGTAACCTTACCGTTGCTAAAGTGTAACATCTCGCTCAAAACTGTAACCACCCGTAGCTAAAGTGTAACTCTCATTGGGTTGTTAACTTTGTCTAAGAAAGCAGTATGATGCTCTAATGTGAGGCGTTTCCTTCAAATTGGATGTTTACAATGCGTTAGGAAGTACTTTTGGTCAATTGCATCTGAATTGAAAAATGTAACTTCTTACTTGTGACGTAGCTAAAGTGTAACCTGGTCGTTGCTAAAGTGTAACGCAGGGCTCTAAACTGTAACTGCCCGTAGCTAAAGTGTAACTATTTTTTGGATGTTAACTTTGCCTAAGAAAGCAGTTTGATACCCTAATGTGAGGCGTTCCCTTCAAATGGGATGTTTACCATGCTTTAGGAAGTACTGTTGATCAATTGCATCCGAATTAAAAATGCAACTTCTTACGGGTAACGTAGCTAAAGTGTAACTTGGCCATTTCTTAAGTGTAATGTGCTGCATGAAAGTGTAACTATACGTAGGTAAAGTGTAATGCCTAAGAAAATGGTATTACTAACTAGCATCTTTAATACCATGTTGCTGATGTGGCATCCGAGCAGCGGGCAATCGAGTCAAGCGTGCTGTGGAAGCTTCTTTCTTCACCCGGGAATTGGAAAAGAGAAACGAACACTGCCTCATTTTCATTTGAATTTCGGGCCCCTACTCTCAGTCTCTCCGTCTTCTGCACCTCGCTCGTCGCTAACTTTTCGGTGTCTCGCTTCTCACTTCTCGCTTCTCGCTCGTGCTCGCGCCCTCTGTTGGTGTCTCTCAGTTAGTGTCTGGTGCTGGTTCCCTTTCTCGGCCTCGGCTGCTCATTGTTCTCTATTGGTGGGTCAGTTCCCTTTCTCGGTGGCTGTCCGGCTGTGTTTGGTCATTCTATCCACAAGTAAGTGGTTGGTTCCCTTCGTTCACTGGATTATATGTGGGTTTTGTGCCGCATTTTTGTTGTGGTGTGAAGGCCGTAGAAGTGTTTTGGTCGTAAAGTCCATCAAACATGATTCATCTCTGACGCAAGCTGATTTAATATGTTCAAACCAACTAGATAATAGTGTTTCAAACGAAGGTGATATAATATCTAGCTTCACAATTCAAACCAAGGTGTCTGTTAATATACATGAAACTTTTGTCATTGATTCACATTGCTGCAAGCGTGTTTGGTGCCACATTATCTCCTTTTATTATCTGGTCTTCAGTGAGATTATGATATTACCTACCAACCTATACTGTCAATTATTGTCCTGTTCATGATCAAGACAACAGAATGTTGAGCGGCTGGTGGTTTGCATGATTTTGTTTTGCCGGGGTGTGATCATAGTGTTTGCTATGCATTTTTTGTCAATGTAGCTTCTATAGTCAATTAGTTTGAGGAGAGTTGTTGTCATTACTGGTGGGTTGGTGTCCTTTTAGAAGATGAAATTGTTTACCTTTGCTGGATGTCGTGTGTTGTTGTATGTTTTATATGTTTACTTACTATTGCATCTTGTATTGCTTGTTAACTATGGGATGTACAATGTAGCTTTAATTTTAATGAATTCGATTTCTGCCTTGTAGGGCATATTCAAATTTACTGACAATCATGGATCAGAGGAAAGCACGTAAAGGAAAAGCAGCTAAACAAGCGGTTGAAGCTGAACATACAACTCCTCCAGTAGAAGAACAACCTCAACCTAGGTATATTTAATATTGCATGTAGATTAGCAATTTATAGTTCCTACCTAGATTGTCTATCTATGTTTGTGAAAGTGGGACTATCTAATGATGTTGTATTTTATCCTACTGTTGGGTTGATTGTGGTATCAGCCTGAAGCGAACTGCAGGCACCCAAAGATATATCAGTTCATGGCATATGTTCAGGTAATTTCGTATTTATTTATTTTTTTTTTTGAAGTTATTAGTTTGTTACACTTTAACTCTCATATTATGTTGACACTAACGTTGATTATGTTTATAGGGCTGAATATTTCAAGAAGTTGGATAAAAAGCAAGGCACTATTGATGTAAGGATTAAGGAGTTATTTTAGTTTCTGAATGTAATCATCATATTACAGCATTTGATTAACAAAGTTCATCCCTTATAGGCCAATCAAGAAAGCCTGAATGCTTGGAAAAGTTTATCAGCGGAAGATAAACAGCGGTATAAGAATGCAGCTGCCAAAGCCCGACACCAAGCACGAATGGAGGAGGGAGCACCAATTAAGAAGGTGTGGAAATTGTTATGTGTATCACACAATTCACCATAGGGTCACTAATATTCAAATACTAATATCAGTTGTGTACATTTGTTTTGTAGGAGACTATCTCCACAAGGTGCTCCCCATTAAAGTACAAAAGAGTCATCCATGGAATGGATGACTCAAAATGTAATGTTGTTCATAGAATGGGCTTTGGTTCGTTGCTGCAGATCGGGTGTGATTCACTCGATCATGACATCTGTATACAGATTTTAAATGCATTTGATATTAGGAGTAAGGTGCTGTCATTCAGAGGGATTTTTTGTTGTATAACCCCCAAGGAGGTGGGCGAGGTTTTGGGCATTCCATGTGGTGGGAGACCAGTCCACAGTCTGTCTCTGATGAGAAGTCACTCAATAAAATGAAGGAGGAGTTAAAAGCGAAGCAATTTAATGATTTAGAGCAGATTATTAGTGGGAAGAGGTCTGACTGCATTTTGCCCGTGCCTTCCTCCTTTATACGTTGGGCATTCTCTTATGTCCAACTTCTAGTACTAGGTTATCAAAGAAGTTGTTAATACTAGTTTTGGACATAGAAAATGCTGCTCACTATAACTGGGCAACATTTGTATATAATAGTTTGATAGAAGAAACAATTAAATTCAAGTCAGCCAAGAATAAGAACCCAACGGGCAAGACGTGGGTTGGCGGATGTTTGTTATTTTTTAAGGTATGTGGTGGTTAAATCAATAAGTTTGTATGTTATTGTTTTTATATTGGTCGTCTTTGCATATAACATACCTGTACTGGGATATTGTAGATATTTTTCTTACAAAAGTTCCCTCTCGGCTCACTACATTGTGGCGGGACGGAATGCCCATTGCAATATTGGACGAATCAGCGAATCCAGGCTCGTCTGATCCTAGAAAAGAAGAGTCGGGAGGTACATATAACTCAAGTGTGTTAAAACAATTGTCCTTCGTTACCATATCAATCATCTAATAAGTGTCACTTTGTGTTATAGGGAATTTTGTATTGTAATAATGAAGTGAGGAGGAAAAGGAAATCCCCTCTGTTGATGTGTTTCAGCATGCGGTGTGCTCAAATTGTCGATGGTCCTTGATTTATTTATATTGTTTGGAATAAGATGTACGTGTTACCTATTCAGTGTGTTTGCTTCTACTTTGCAGGTGATTAAAGAAGCATATCAGAATTTAGTCACAACTGAGCTCAAACGTGTCAAACAAAGGATTTCTGATATGCACGCATGGCTGATTCCCATCGATCAAGCTTTGGGCCAGACAGTGTGTTTGGCAACCATGCTATTACAAATCGCCCCTGCTTGAATGAGTCGGGTGATGAGACTGGGGAGGTTGAAGAAATACCTCCAGCTGCCACAGTGTCTGGCCCAAATCTTGAAAAAAAACCTTCCAGGAGGGTGCACTAGGAGGGGGATGTACATAAGTTTTATATTTTTTGCACAAGACGAAGAAAACAGCAGGATGCCCAAACGTGAGTTTCTAGTAACCATACATATTTGATTGGCCAACCATTTAATGTACAGCATAGCCTGATTGTTTATTTGATTTGTGTTGCAGCACTGTTGTTAGCATGTTAGACTGTCACCTTTCATTTGATGATTGTGAGACATTAGGCCCAAGGGGATGGGTGAGCAACATGGTATTTCTATTTCGCTTATCTTAGTCCGTATTCAGCGTTGTTTGGTTATAGTTAGGTACTTTATTCCATATGTTCACTTTCACAAATTGTAGGTCATGATGATGGTTGGGAGATGCTGGATGGCAGATCAAGTTCAGGACCATGGCATCGTCACCCGATATATATGTGATCAATTCCTTCTGGTAAATGCGTCATTGACACCATGATAACTCATGAACATCAATTAACTCGTGGGTGTGATCATTACCATACGTTCTAAAGTGGGTACACCTCTAATGTCTGTGGGCCAAATGTTGCATGCACGTGAAGAGTGGGATGTTGATGATGCATGCAAACTTCTGGGCCCAGATGGTAGACAGGAGATTATGAAGGCTACAATTGTAAGTTGATATATTCTCATAACTTCATATTCAATTGTTGTTAGTAAGAGGTAGATAGTTGACTGGCTGGAATCATGTCGTAGGTGTTCGCCCCCATTCTTTATAAGGAGCATTGGTTTTGCTGTGCTTTGATCCCCAGTCAAGAAACTATGCATGTTCTAGACTCCTTACGAAGTAAGGAGAACGAAGAAAGGGACAGTTGTGTGCAATCACTGGTAATGTGTTAGATTTCGTTTATTGCATGCATTAAGTGTTGTATGTGTGGGGTCGGTTGCATGTACCCATTTTCTTCTGATGCCACACAATATGCAATGACTTTATGGACTGCACATACTTGTTTTGCAGGGAAAATGTTTTTCACGACTGTTTACTAAGCTTGGCTTAAAGAGGAAGCAGCAGTGCAACTTCAAAATCATCTATCAAGATGTGCCGCAGCAGCATAATAGGTAAGTCTGATAATGCAATTAAGCTGTACAGTTTGAAATGGACATATAATTTATTGGAGTGTAACTATTGGTTTAATGAATTTTCAGTCATGACTGTGGGATTCATTGCTTGCTAGCCATGAAGTATTGGGATGGCGAATGCAAGGATGAATGGGGTGGGAAAGCTGTGCCCTCGTTTACGGAGGTTCGATTGAGACTTCTAATTACTATTATGTATTGTTTTTAAGCAATTACAAGTTCGAATGATATGATGCATGATAATGTATATGCAGGATGAGATGAGTGGCTTCAGGGAGCAACTATTGTGGGATTTATTTAGTCGCGAACAAAATATTCAGCGGGAAGCCATTCTACAACAAATGACGGCAAAGAGAAAAGGTACTATTTATCACAGCTTGTGTGTTCCATATTTTAGATGCTGTCACTGCTTTTAATTTGTCATAAGCAGATGTGTTTGTGGAGTGAATATTCAAATACCTTTGATCAACTATTTTACAGGCAAGAGAAAATGAGGTTATGAATTGATGCAACTCGAGCTGCCGTTATCAGAACTACACTACAGCCCCTTCCCGTCTATTATAGGGTGTGGTTGTCATTGTAAAGACTCAAGAATGTGATTGTTGTTGTACAAAGAAGTCTACTTCTGATTTATTCTTATACTGTCATATCCAATTGGCTCTGGTCCACTTAATCTGTGTACAAAAGGTTCAATGAATACTTAACAAATTTGAAGCATGTGATTGTAGTTACAAATTTACTATTCATCTTTTGCACATAAAATTTCACGGGGATGAAATACAAGTGTTCGGCGCAATCGAGTGTTAGACTTTATCTAATTGCATGAAAGTTACACTTTAGGTTCGGTAGTCACACTTTTGTCTGGCACGATACACTTTAGCAATGGCCAGGTTACACTTTAGCTACGTTACCCGTAAGCAGTTGCAACTGTGAATTCGGATGCAATTGACCCAACGCATGGTAAACATCCCATTTGAAGGAAACACCTCACATTAGCGCATCATTCTGCTTTCTTAGGCAAAGTTAACATCCGAATTACAGTTACACTTTGGCTACAGGTAGTTACAGTTTTGCGCGCCGCGTTACACTTTAGCAACGGCGAGGTTACACTTTATCTTCGTTACAGTAAGAAGTTGCATTTTTCAATTCGGATGCAATTGACCCAAAGTACTTCCTTAAGCATGGTAAACATCCCATTTGAATGAAAAACCTCACATTCGAGCATCATACTGCTTTCTTAGGCAAAGTTTACGTCCGAATTATAGTTACACTTTGGCTACGGGAAGTTACAGTTTTGAGCGCCGCGTTACACTTTAGCAACGACCAGGTTACACTTTATCTACATTACAGTAAGAAGTTGCATTTTTCAATTCGGATGCAATTGACCCAAAGTACTTCCTTAAGCATGGTAAACATCCCATTTGAACGAAAAACCTCACATTCGAGCATCATACTGCTTTCTTAGGCAAAGTTTACGTCCGAATTACAGTTACACTTTGGCTACGGGAAGTTACAGTATTGAGCGCCACGTTACACTTTAGCAACGACCAGGTTACACTTTATCTACGTTACAGTAAGAAGTTGCATTTTTCAATTCGGATGCAATTGAGCAAAAGTACTTCCTTAAGCATGGTAAACATCCCATTTGAACGAAAAACCTCACATTCGAGCATCATACAGCTTTCTTAGGCAAAGTTTACGTCCGAATTACAGTTACAGTTTGGCTACGGGAAGTTACAGTTTTGAGCGCTACGTTACACTTTAGCAACGGCAAGGTTACACTTTAGCTTCGTTACAGTAATGGGTGGCAATTTTCAATTCGGATGCAATTGAGAAAAAGTACTTCCTAACGCATTGTAAACATCCCATTTGAAGGAAACGGCTCACATTAGAGCATCATACTGCTTTCTTAGGTAAAGTTAACTTGCGAATAACAGTTACACTTTAGCTATGGGTTGTTGCACTTCTGTGCGCAACCATGCCATTAGCAATGGCCAGGTTACACTTTAGCTACGTTACCCATAAGAAGTTGCACTTTTCAATTTGGATGCAATTGACCCAAAGTACTTTCTAACACAAGGTAAACATCCCATTTGAAGGAAACACCTCACATTAGAGCATCATACTGCTTTCTTAGGCAAAGTTTACATCCGAATTACAGTTACACTTTGGCTACGGGTAGTTACAGTTTTGAGCGGCACGTTACACTTTAGCAACGGTCAGGTTACACTTTAGCTACGTTACAGTAAGAAATTTCATTTTTCAATTCGGATGCAATTGACCAAAAGGACTTCCTTAAGCATGGTAAACATACCATTTGAACGAAACACCTCACATTAGAGCATTATACTACTTTCTTAGGCAAAGTTAACGTGCGAATAACAGTTACACTTTAGCTACGGGTAGTTGCACTTCTATGCGCAACCATGCCATTAGCAATGGCCCGGTTACACTTTAGCTAAGTTACCCATAAGAAGTTGCATTTTTCAATTCGGATGCAATTGATCAAAAGCACTTCCTAATGCATGGTAAACATCCAATTTGAAGGAAACGCCTCATATTATAGCATCATACTGCTTTCTTAGACAAAGTTAACAACCCAATGAGAGTTACACTTTAGCTACGGGTGGTTACAGTTTTGAGCGCCATGTTACACTTTAGCAATGGTAAGGTTACACTTTAGCTACGTTATAGTAATGAGTGGCATTTTTCAATTCGGATGCAATTGATCAAAAGTACTTCCTAACGCATGGTAAACATCCAATTTGAAGGAAACGCCTCACATTAGAGCATCATACTGCTTTCTTAGACAAAGTTAACAACCCAATGAGAGTTACACTTTTGCTACGGGTGGTTACAGTTTTAAGCGCGATGTTACACTTTAGCAACGGTAAGGTTACACTTTAGCTACGTTACAGTAATGAGTGGCATTTTTCAATTCGGATGCAATTGACCAAAAGTACTTCCTAATGCATGGAAAACATCCCATTTGAAGGAAACGCATCACATTAGAGCATCATACTGCTTTCTTAGGCAAAGTTAACGTGCGAATAACAGTTACACTTTAGCTACGGGTAGTTGCACTTCTGTGCGTAACCATGCCATTAGCAATGGCCCGGTTACACTTTAGCTACGTTACCCGTAAGAAGTTGCATTTTTCAATTCGGATGCAATTGACCCAAAGTACTTTTTAACACATGGTAAACATCCCATTTGAAGGAAACACCTCACATTAGAGCATCATACTGCTTTCTTAGGCAAAGTTAACGTCCGAATTACAGTTACACTTTGGCTACGGGTAGTTACAGTATTGAGCGCCGTGTTACACTTGAGCAACGGTCAGGTTTCACTTTAGCTATATTCCCAGTAAGATTTGCATTTTTCAATTAGGACGCAATTTAGCAGAAGTACTTCCTAACGCATGGTAAACATCCCATTTGAAGGAAACACCTCACATTAGAGCATCATACTGCTTTCTTCGGCAAAGTTTACGTCCGAATTACAGTTATGCTTTGGCTACGGGTAGTTACAATATTGAGCACCGCGTTACACTTTAGCAAGGGTTAGGTTACACTTTAGCTACGTTCCCAGTAAGATTTGCATTTTTCAACTAGGACGCAATGTAGCAGAAGTACTGCCTAACGCATGGTAAACATTCCATTTGAAGGAAACACCTCACATTAGAGCATCATACTGCTTTCTTTAGCAAAGTTTACTTCCGAATTACAGTTACACTTTGGCTACGGGTAGTTACAGTATTGAGCGCCGCGTTACACTTTAGCAAGGGTCAGGTTACACTTTAGCTACGTTCCCAGTAAGATTTGCATTTTTCAACTAGGACGCAATTTAGCAGAAGTACTGCCTAACGCATGGTAAACATCCCATTTGAAGGAAACACCTCACATTAGAGCATCATATTGCTTTCTTTAGCAAAGTTTACTTCCGAATAACAGTTACACTTTGGCTACGGGTAGTTACAGTTTTATGAACGCTGCGTTACACTTTAGCAACGGCCAGGTTACACTGTAGCTACGTTACAATATTGATTGGCATTTTTCAATTCGGATGCAATTGAGAAAAAGTACTTCCTAACGCATGGTAAACATCCCTTTTGAAGGAAACACCTCACATTAGAGCATCATGCAGCGCCTGTGCGTCAATGTTCACAGCGCTGAGGTGCCAATAAATTCGTGTGTTCAACCCACGATTTCTGTTTGCGTAATTCGTCCTTTGGACCCACGATTTATGTCATCACATAATTCGTGTCTAGTGCCCAATGGATGCCTGGGCGGTAAATTTTCACCGCCCGGGCGCTTATTGGTTTCACCTCTCGGTCCACTCAGCGCCTGGGCGTCATTGTTTCACCGCCCAGGCGGTAGTCTTCACAACACAATTTGTGTCTTTTAAATACAACCACCTGGACCCCCCAATTCGCAGAACCTTCGACCCAGATAACAAGTTCCACAACTTTTCCTCCCAGTTCGGCCACCACAACATTTTGGACTCATTTCAGCAGTTCTTTTCACTATTTAACTCTAAAATAGGTAATTGTGATGATTAGTTACTGTATTTTGTCTTTAGTTTATCATGGGTATGTAGTTTGGATTAGTTTGACCTAAGTTTCTATCTCTACGTGGGGAAACACTTCTTTGGTATAATATATAAATTATTTGTTGTTATTATCACATGCAGGTTAGTTTTAACATGGGTATGAGCAAAAATTTCATATCATATCTTAACCATAGGATACATTTGTGAAAAAAAAATAAAACCCTTCAACAGTACATTTTCTCCTTACAATTTATGAATGTTGGTTTCAAATTGATAGTACACGCAGGTTAGTTTTGTAGGATGTGTGCTGTACATTGCTCATTGTGTTCTAACTAAACACTTTTGATTTATCTAGCTAAAATGAGTGAAGGAGCTTTCGCGAATTTGTATTTGAATGGGAGTATTAGAGAAAGTGATGGTGGAGAAGTAAGTTTTCATGGTCCACCACGCGTAATGGTTCTCATTCCACCTGATTGCAACCTTGAATAGCTAAAACTAATTGTACTTCAGGCACTAAGAATTCCAGATAATCAAGAAATCCAAAGCATGCAATATAGATGTCCAGTAGCTGTTGGGCACAACATGAGATATAATGCCTCCATGCTAAGTGAGGATACACATGTGCAGCTGATGTTGATGATGTATGCACGTTATTCACACACATGGTCTATCATTGAGATATATGTGGAGACGAGATCCCGTGAGATAGAATGTGACAATGACATGACACAACAATCTGAGCATATGGTAGACTTGAATATACCTCACCTACCAACACAATATCCTCATCATCCCAACATTACTGCTCATGTTTCCTCACCAAACTTTAGTTGTCAGGGTGCAGATATGCATATACACACACATGATGATATGGAAGATTCGTGGCAAGCCGACCATCGATCCAATGTTGAAGGTGAGTATGATCTTGAGTGGTATAGTGATGATGGACTTGATGATGATGCTGATGTAAATGGGGGCAATGTTGACTTACCTAACATGGGATCTGAGCAGACTATGATGGCAACCCCTAGAGTCGATAGCCCATTGGATCGAACTCATGCTGATGATCTTCCACCTCATTATACTAACATTGATTGGGCAGCTTTGGATGTACCTGAACATCCGCCAGACATGTTAAGGAGCAATTGGGATGCTTCCCATGAGTTACGCATAGGACTCCAATTTCCATCGAAAGAGGCGGCAACCTTAGCAATAAAACATTATCACATCCATAGGCACCATGATTTTGTTGTAGATGAATCTAAAAGTAGGTATTTAACAGCACATTGTCCTCGATCCGAGAATGGTTGCAACTGGAGGATCAGAATATCACATTCGAAATACGTCAACATATGGGTTGTGAAAAAATACGCAGGTCCTCATACTTGTGTTGCACCCAGCATGTCACAGGACCATCGGCAGTTGACTTCAGACATAATTGCCTCTTCTATAGAAGGGATGCTTGGTGCTAATCCTAGAGAAACTGTTGCTGGAATTATTGCTGCAATTAGTATGAAATACCATTACACGGTTAGTTACAAAAAAGCTTGGTGTGCAAAGCTAAAAGCCATTAAGAAGTTGTATGGTAATTGGGATAGTTCATACAATTTACTACCTCAATGGATGGCTGCAATGGTTCAATCAAACCTAGGTAGTGTCTACCAGTTCATTACCATGGATGCCAATAATGTACATGTTGATGAAGCACTTGTAACGTTTAAGCGTGTCTTTTGGTCCTTTAAGCCGTGCATAGAGGGTTTTAAATTTTGTAAGCCAGTCTTGCAAATTGATGGAACCCACTTGTACGGTAAGTATCGTGGCACAATGTTAATTGCAACAGGCCAAGATGGAGGCAATAGAATATTTCCAGTCGCTTTTGCTGTGGTTGAAGGCAAAAATACAGATAGTTGGAGATGGTTTTTAACATGCATTTGACATTTTGTTACTAACCGACAACAGTTATGCGTCATATCAGATCGGCATGCTGCAATAAAGGCTGCTGTGCGAGCTGAACCTGCGCAATGGATGCCACCCCATGCATATCATTGTTATTGCCTCCGGCATATTCAAAGTAACTTCAACACGGAGTTCAATAATAAAATGTTAAAAAAATTGATTTACAAAGCAGGTATGCCATTACTTTATCTCGATTCTATTGTATATGCCATTTAGGTATGTGGGTGTGCATGCAAAATTAGTAGTTGTTTATTTTTCAGGTGCACAAAATCAACAACGAAAGTATTTGAAGGTAATGGAGGAAATTAGGGGTGTAAATGCACAGGCTGCAGATTGGTGTGAAAGAATTCCTAGGCGACAGTGGACCCTGGCATTTGATGAACATGGTAAAAGATGGGGCCACATGACAACAAATTTGAGTGAGTGCATTAACGGTGTTTTTAAGGGAGTTCGAGGTCTTCCTATAACTGCCCTTGTGCATCATACTTTCATGAGATGCATTGCTTATTGGAAATCCTGCAAACAAAAGGCGTTGGCAATGCAACAGGCACAACACATCTTCACTGACACCATTACATCGAAGATGGCAGACAATGGAATTAAGGCTAATGCAAATGTCGTAACGGAATTCAATAGAGAGTGGGGAGTTTTTGAAGTGGCAACTAACCGAAACCATGTCATAGGTGGAGGAGGTAACTATCACACTGTCAATTTGCAAGAAAGAACATGCTCCTGTGGAAAATTTCAACATTTAAGGTATCCTTGCTCCCATGTGATTGCAGCATGTGCACACATTGCCATAAGTCCTCATCAGTTTGTTGATCAAATGTATAGGGTGGAAAACTTGTTGAGCACATATAACTATCCTTTTTATCTACTGGGCCATAAAGATTACTGGCCACCAGTCGATGGACCAATGTTAATTCCTAATTCTACTCTCGTTCGGCCTAAAGGAAGCCCTAAATCGACTCGCATCCGTAACGAGATGGATTGGAGAGAAAACACTCAACAATCAAGATGCACTTTGTGTCACACTCCAGGTCATAATAAGAAGACATGTCCCAATAAACAGATACCAGGAGCTAACTTTCATGAGGGAGGAACTTCTCATTACAACCATTCTCCCAATAATTTATGACATATTTCCACAGCAATGCAAGTGATGCCTTGGATAAGCTGTAATTTGTAAGTGATACAGTGTCAGCCCATCATTAGCATGGATGCAGTTGATTTTGATATTGAAATTGAAGGTGATACAGGCAATGGGATCATCATTATTAGTAACTTCAAATTCTATGGTTGACCATTAGATATTGTAATGCAATGGTAATAACAACTTACATCCCATGCAAAGCATACTAATAGATGTTATGCGTTTACTTTTTTGGTAAAGTGGAAAGCGTGAAGTGAGTTCTTTCTCATGGGCGTCAACGGATCAGCGCCCAGGCGCCACTACTCTTTCACTATAGCGCCTGGGCGCCATATACTCAGCGCCCATGCGCCATACCCCGGCCAATTGGGCGCCTGGGCGCCAAGAATAACCGCCCAGGCGCCACATCTCTGCACCTTGGCGCCTGGGCGGCTAGAGTTACACTTTAGCTACGGGTGGTTACAGTTTTCAGCGTCGCGTTACACTTTAGCAACGGCCAGGTTACACTTTAGCTACGTTACAGTAATGAGTGGAATTTTTCAATTCGGATGCAATTGACCAAAATTACTTCCTAACGCATGGCGAACATCCCATTTGAAGGAAACGGCTCACATTAGAGCATCATACTGCTTTCTTAGGCAAAGTTAATGTGCGAATAATAGTTACACTTTAGCTACGGGTAGTTGCACTTCTGTGCGCAACCATGCCATTAGCAATGAACTGGCTACACTTTAGCTACGTTACCCATAAAAAGTTGCATTTTTCAATTCGGATGTAATTGACCCAAAGTACTTCCTAACGCATGGTAAACATCCCATTTGAAGGAAACACCTCACATTAGAGCATCATACTGCTTTCTTAGGCAAAGTTAACGTGCAAATTACAGTTACACTTTAGCTACGGGAAGTTACAGTTTTGAGCGCCGCGTTACACTTTAGCAACTGCCAGGTTACACTTTAGCTACGTCATAAGTAAGAAGTTGCAATTTTCAATTCGGATGCAATTGAGCAAAAGTACTTCCTTAAGCATGGTAAACATCCCATTTGAACGAAACACCTCACATTAGGGCATCATACTGCTTTCTTAGACAAAGTTAACGTGGGAATTACAGTTACACTTTGGCTACGGGAAGTTACAGTTTTGAGCGCCGCGTTACACTTTAGCAACAGTCAGGTTACACTTTAGCTACATTACAAGTAAGAAGTTGCATTTTTCAATTCGGATGCAATTGACCAAAAGTACTTCCTAACGCTTGGTAAACATTCCATTTGAAGGAAATGCCTCACATTAGAGCATCATACTGCTTTCTTAGGCAAAGTTAGCGTGCGAATAATAGTTACACTTTAGCTACGGGTAGTTGCACTTCTTAGCGCAACCATGCCATTAGCAATGGCCAGGTTACACTTTAGCTACGTTACCCGTAAGAAGTTGCATTTTTCAATTCGGATGCAATTGATCAAAAGTACTTCCTTAAGCATGGTAAACATCCCATTTGAAGGAAACACGTCATATTAGAGCATCATACTGCTTTCTTAGGCAACATTTACGTCCGAATTACAGTTACACTTTGGCTACGGGTAGTTACAGTTTTGGGCGCCGCGTTACACTTTAGCAACGGTTAGGTTACACTTTATCTACGTTAAAGTAAGAAGTTGCATTTTTTGATTCGGATGCAATTGACCAAAAGTACTTCCTTAAGCATGGTAAACATCCCATTTGAACGAAACACCTCACATTAGAGCATCATACTACTTTCTTAGGCAAAGTTAGCGTGCGAATAACAGTTACACTTTAGCTACGGGTAGTTGCACTTCTGTGCGCAACCATGCCATTAGCAATGGCCCGGTTACACTTTAGCTACGTTACCCGTAAGAAGTTGCAATTTTCAATTTGGATGCAATTGATCAAAAGTACTTCCTAACGCATGGTAAACATCCCATTTGAAGGAAACACCTGACATTAGAGCATCATACTGCTTTCTTAGGCAAAGTTAACGTCCGAATTACAGTTACACTTTGGCTACGGGTAGTTACAGTTTTGAGCGCCGCGTTACACTTTAGCAACGGCGAGGTTACACTTTATCTACGTTACAGTAAGAAGTTGCATTTTTCAATTCGGATGCAATTGAGCAAAAGTACTTCCTTAAGCATGGTAAATATCCCATTTGAACGAAACACCTCACATTAGAGCATCATACTGCTTTCTTAGGCAAAGTTAACGTGCGAATTACAGTTATACTTTGGCTATGGAAAGTTACAGTTTTGAGCGCCACGTTACACTTTAGCTACGTTGCAAGTAAGAAGTTACATTTTTCAATTCGGATGCAATTGATCAAAAGTACTTCCTAACGCATGGTAAACATCGCATTTGAAGGAAACACCTCACATTAGAGCATCTTACTGCTTTCTTAGGCAACATTTACCTCCAAATTATAGTTACACTTTGGCTACGGGTAGTTACAGTTTTGAGCGCCGCGTTACACTTTAGCAACGGCAAGGTTACATTTTATCTACGGTACTGTAAGAAGTTGCATTTTTCAATTCGGATGCAATTGAGCAAAAGTACTTCCTTAAGCATGGTAAACATCCCATTTGAACGAAACACCTCACATTAGAGCATCATACTGATTTCTTAGGCAAAGTTAACGTGCGAATTGCAGTTATACTTTGGCTACGGGAAGTTACAGTTTTGAGCGCCGTGTTACACTTTAGCAACATTCAGGTTACACTTTAGCTACGTTACAAGTAAGAAGTTGCATTTTGTAATTCGGATGCAATTGACCAAAAGTACTTCCTAACGCTTGGTAAACATCCCATTTGAAGGAAACGCCTCACTGTAGAGCATCATACTGCTTTCTTAGGCAAAGTTAGCTTGTGAATAACAGTTACACTTTAGCTACGGGTAGTTGCACTTCTGTGCGCAACCATGCCACTAGCAATGGCCCGGTTACACTTTAGCTAAGTTACCCGTAAGCAGTTGTATTTTTCAATTCGGATGCAATTGATCAAAAGTACTTCCTAACACATGGTAAACATCCCATTTGAAGGAAACACCTCACATTAGAGCATCATACTGCTTTCTTAGGCAAAGTTAACGTCCGAATTATAGTTACACTTTGGCTACGGGTAGTTACAGTTTTGAGCGCCGTGTTACACTTTAGCAACGGCGAGGTTACACTTTATCTACGTTACTGTAAGAAGTTGCATTTTTCAATTCGGATGCAATTGATCAAAAGTACTTCCTAACGCATGGTAAACATCCCATTTGAAGGAAACACCTCACATTAGAGCATCATACTACTTTCTTAGGCAAAGTTAACGTCCGAATTATAGTTACACTTTGGCTACGGGTAGTTACAGTTTTGAGCGCCGCGTTACACTTTAGCAACGATGAGGTTACACTTTATCTACGTTACTGTAAGAAGTTGCATTTTTCAATTCAGATGCAATTGAGCAAAAGTACTTCCTTAAGCATGGTAAACATCCCATTTGAACGAAACACCTCACATTAGAGCATCATACTGCCTTCTTAGGCAAAGTTAACGTGCGAATTACAGTTATACTTTGGCTACGGGAAGTTACAGTTTTGAGCGCCGTGTTACACTTTAGCAACATTCAGGTTACACTTTAACTACGTTACAAGTAAGAAGTTGCATTTTTCAATTCGGATGCAATTGACCAAAAGTACTTCCTAACGCATGGTAAACATCCCATTTGAAGGAAACACCTCATATTTGAGCATCATACTGCTTTCTTAGGCAAAGTTAGCTTGCGAATAACAGTTACACTTTAGCTACGGGTAGTTGCACTTCTGTGCGCAACCATGCCATTAGCAATGGCCCGGTTACACTTTAGCTAAGTTACCCGTAAGCAGTTGCATTTTTCAATTCGGATGCAATTGATCAAAAGTACTTCCTAACGCATGGTAAACATCCCATTTGAAGGAAACACCTCACATTAGAGCATCATATTGCTTTGTTAGGCAAAGTTTACATCCGAATTACAGTTACACTTTGGCTACGGGTAGTTACAGTTTTGAGCGCCACGTGACACTTTAGCAACGGCGAGGTTACACTTTATCTACGTTACTATAAGAAGTTGCAATTTTCAATTCGGATGCAATTGAGCAAAAGTACTTCCTTAAGTATGGTAAACATCCCATTTGAAGGAAACACCTCACATTCGAGCATCATATTGCTTTCTTAGGCAAAGTTAACGTGCGAATTACAGTTACACTTTGCCTACGGGATGTTACAGTTTTGAGCGCCACGTTACACTTTAGCAACGGCCAGGTTACACTTTAGCTACGTTACAGTAATGAGTGGCGTTTTTCAATTCAGATGCAATTGAGAAAAAGTACTTCCTAACGCATTGTAAACATCCCATTTGAAGGAAACGCCTCACATTAGAGCATCATACTGCTTTCTTAGGTAAAGTTAACTTGCGAATAACAGTTACACTTTAGCTACGGGTAGTTGCACTTCTGTACGCAACCATGCCATTAGCAATAAAATGAAGGAGGAGTTTTCTCTTTCATTTGCTGCACTACTAAAAACTACTACTTTAAATTGAACATAACTAAAAGAGAACAAAATGTTTTTTTTTCCTTGTTCATTTCTTGTTTTGAAAGTACAGTAACCTGATATGCAAAGCTTTCAACTAAATATACAAGATAAAATAAACTAAAGTAATACAATAACTCATATACAATCAAAAAATGTCTATCTGTAACTTTTGCTTTGCTGCAAACCATCAGTCTTCATCTTCGTCTTCATCATGTTCTTCTTCCTCCTCTTCATCAAAATTGATGTTAGCCGAAGGAAGGCTTCCCAAGGAATCAGGGTCTAACTCGAGCTGAGTGGCCAAATTCCTCAGCATACTTTCCAGGGCATACAGACTGTCAAAAAGACTTCTAGAAACCTGCCTCTACTGCCGTTGCTGTTGCCGATGTAGTTCCCGCTGCTGTCTTTCAATTCTTTCCAACCTTTCTACGACAGTCATCTGCCTTCTCAGCCTTCTTTGTTGAGGTGGATGAGGGGCTTGTCCTTCTTGGGGCTGCTCTTGATAGTATCTTGATATTACAACAGCATTGATAGGAGAAGCAACACCAATGGGCACATCTCCATTCATGCCACTAACACCAGCCTTGAAGCATAATTTTGTAATTAGTGACGGATAAACCAAACTTCCTAACTTTTCTTGTGCAACTATGTGAATATTATCAGCAATGAGACTACCTATATTCACAGGCTGTTTCGTGACAATTGCATAAATTAATAAAACTCGTTTGACTGTCACTTCAGAATGATTAGAGGAAGGAAGTAAATTCGACTGCACAAAAGTACACCAAGCCTTTGGGATGGGAAGTAGATCAGCTTTTTTCAGATGCTTAGGAGCATTTCTTGCATCTAAAACCCATTCGGCTCCTGGTTGGCAAAGACATTGAAGGACAGTCTGTTGTTGTAATTGCCTGGAAATCAACTCTGAATATCCACACTGTCCAGGGTAACTATATTTCAGATCAAAGTATTTATTCAGCTCCCTTCTTGAAAAATCAATAGGAACTCCCCTGACATAAGACTTGAATTTATCATCCTCTTTGTTTACTAAGAATGCATTAGAATAAAATTCTTGAACTATAGTTTGATTTCCTGGTTCGGGAATTGAGCAAAGCTTTTCCCATTTTCTTTGTATGATTTGGGTTTGGATGTGTTCATACTCACCTTCCTCCAAATCAAACCCTCTCTCCCGAACCATGCTCTTTCTTAACACAACATCATTATACCTTTTTTCATGTGCTAAAGACAAAAATTTATGTTCATCAAACTGAGCACTACTTGATCCTGCACCGGTCACATTTCTTCTTTTCTTTGGTGCCATAGTTTCAAATGCAGCAACAAAAGTCTGTTGAACAACATCAAGTACAAGCAATTAAACCTCAAAATCACGATTTACAGGCTATCAAGTTTCAATCAAGCCGAAGTCCAAAACAATCACTTAAAAACCTTACTAAGTGCTTTAAATATATTTGATACTGAGCAAGATCATCCATGAACTAACATTATTTGTCCATCAACATGAAAGGATTAATAACTCAAATGAAACTATAGCTACAGCAAGGTAATGCCAATTCCAAGAATATAGGACTTAACAATCTTTTCCAATTAAAGGATACAGGAGTCTGGCCTCTGCCAACTTAGCGCCTGGGCGGTAAAGTATGGGCGCGCAGGCGCCCAAATAGCAGAGGCCTAACACCTGGGCGCCCAATATTCAGCGCCCAAGCGTCTAGCCTCTGCCAACTTGTTTTTGTTGTCTCTTATTCCTACACACTTTGTTTGCATAAGAAAAAAAGGTGGTTCTGTTATGAACCATTTGATATACTCATATCTTAATGTTATATAAGATGTCCAAGCATAATGGATGCACATATATTATGCCTAGGCATGGTATTGCTTAAACCATTTTTAAACAGAGCAACAATGCTTATTTTGTCTATGACACTGGCTCTAAAAATGATGTTTGGGTCCATAAGGCAGATGGAACACCATTTGTTGGTAAGTTTTCTTTGTATAAAGCAATCCTGCACTTACCTCCTTCATTCTTTTTGTTATTTTTAGTGATGCATTTAGCACATCTATCCATAATCAGGGGAGGTATGTCCTGGGCCTTGTGTCTTCCCTGACTATACACAGTCAAAAGTTCGTGCTTGATGGGCAAGTTTAGTTAAAGATTTCATTTCCAATGGTGTTGATGGTATATGGAATGATATGAATGAACCAGCTATATTCAAGGTAATTTTGGTCTCATAATTATATATGTGTACACACACACATATACAGAAGCAACAAGACTTAATCCTAATCTTAATACTTGCAATTCTTGATCACTACCATTTATCTCTTTTGTCCCTTTCTTTTCTAGGATGTGACGAAAACAATGCCTCAGAGCAATGTTCATCAGGGAGATAGTGAACTTTGGAGGTTGTCAGAATCATTCTTTCTATCATAATGTACAGTTCTTCAACCCTTACCAATATTTTAAATGACAAGTCTTTACAAACTAAATTTGTAAGAGGCATTTGAACTTATGGGATGCTGCCTTGCATCTTGATTCCGATATTGGTTTATATATGTATTTTTTTAATGAAGTTAAGGCATTGCAGATAGCATAGTATGCTCTAAATCTCTATTTATTGCTATGACTTTCTGCTGTAGGTGTATGGTCTGCTGATGGCAAGATCAACCTATGATGTCTTTCTATATTCCAGTATGGTCCTTTAATGTTTAAAAGATAAAAGAAGATCATTTTCAGTATTTTCACTACAACTCCATATAACATGAACTGCAAAACACATATCCGGACATTCAAATTCACAACAAATTTACTTGCTAACCAGACAAAATTAAAGAAAACGAACAAAAATCTGTACACATTTTAATGCCACCAAGAAGCAAGGAACAAAAAGCTATAAACTAGAAGAGACAGCTAGAGAACCTGAAATCTCCACTTGACAGAAACCGTGGCCGGGAGCGGGAGTCACAGCGCTAGCGTCGCCGGGAGCCGGAGTCGTAGTGGGAGCTTGGCCGGGGCCGGCAGCAGCAGTCGAAGCTTCGCCAAGGCCGGTTGCGCGAGCGAGACCTAGAGGGCTGGAAGAGAAATGGAGATGAGAGAAACCGAGAGTTGAGAGCGGGAGGCACAGAGCAAAGAAACGAAAGGCAGTTATGGGAGCCACAAATTGAGGGAAATGGAGCCACAAACCGAGCCAGCCACCGAGCTGTTCTGATGTGGCTGTGTTATGTGGCATAATTGTCCCATTGTGGGAAATACTTTTCAAAGGCAACTATTTCTGTCATATTTTTTCCAACTCACGCTGGAGAGGTAAAATGGCCCTCGAATGCTGGGGTGAGAAAGGGGCCGAAACAGGGACCACGAGAACAGAATGAGCCATCCACACACTGAAAAAATCACACACTCATCAACAGAAAAGACGCAGAGAGAAGACAGCCGTCAAGTTGGGGGGGGGGGGGGGGGGGGAAGCGAGATAGAGAAATACCCATTCTGGGAAGGAGCTCACGGGGAAAAGAGAGATCAAAAAAGGGAGAGATGTTGCGATCTAAAAGGGAGAAACATAAAGTGAACAGGGGGGGTGGGATCACACCTGGAAGTTTTCTGAGGGTTAGAGACAGCAAAGGAAACAATGAGAGAAGGGGGTTTTCACCGAGAGAGAGGGAGCAGAGAAGAAAAGACCGAGAGTCTTGAAGAAGAAAGATAAAAAAAGGAGATGAAAAACGCACACAGAAGAGAGGAGCGAAAAAAAGATTCTTGGTTACACAGAGAAAAAAGGGAACCTCACCTTCGCAAACACCATTCACTACCTCATGACGATCTCCCATTTCTTATCAACTGCTGCTGTCGGTTTCCGTTTCCTTGGCGTATTCTTCAGCAACGCTAGATGCGAGTGTGAGCAAAGCGAGACCCGGAAGTTGAGGTGCCCACGCTAGCCACGTTTGCAAATGGCATGTACTCGTTTGCTTTGAGTGTCTTGGACCTCAGGAGACCCGCAGTGACGGTGCTGATATAGACACTCATCGCTGCTTGGGGTTCATTGTTTGTGGCATGCCACCACGGATTGACGTGGAGGGGTAAGCTTGGGACGGGATAGCGATTGCCTCGGACAGGGTCGAATCGTCTCCCAGAAATCGCATACTAAGTTCCTCAGATCCTCTTTGTGCTATGGAGAGCTACCATTGACACACAGGGACTGAAATCAAAATTTCCCTACTGGAAGCGCACACCATAGCCCCTTCCTTGCATGAGTGCTTAAGCAGAGGTAGATTCCAGTGTTTCTTCTTTGTCTATTGCACTGTCGATGTTACTGAGTATTAAAATCAGTGTGGACTCAAGCTGGCTTATGTTTTCGGGGCATTTTTTTAGTGTTGATTTTCAGTTTGCGCTCCGTGTTCTTGGAGTTTGTTAAACTATAGAGAGTCGTGACAGTGCTAGTTATTGCTGCATTTTGATCCATTTATTTTTATTCTCTTGCCTTCATGCTATGTGATTCAATTAGCGATGAGATAAACTGAAATGATTGTAATTCCATGAGTTTTTTGCTGGTACTCTGTTAAGTGTCATCCCTCTTCATACCCTGTTTCCTAGTTTGCTCCCCCTTTCGAAGAATAAATGTGGTTCTCGATTCTTCATTTAATGCATCATTTTTATGATTGAGTTGCTAAATAATTATGAAGATGGTTTTCTAACTCTGTCATTGATGTGGTTTTCCTTGTGTTCTGCATTTTGGGTTCCTTGACTAGTATATGGCATTCATGGATTATCTTCTGCTCTCTTGATTCATGATAGACCTAATCATTTGGCAAAGTTTCTTTTCTAATCTTTAGTACGTGTTACTGCCAATGATCTGTAAGTTCTTTCTCTTGTTAAGTTTGTTGCCGAGGTTTTGTTAATGGGGCATTTTTATTCTATTTACCTACTGTCTAAATCAAGTGTGAGTGACGTGAAAAGGCATTCGCAAAGTGCTTGAGATTTGTTTGCTTCAAAGTTTCAGTACCTAAATGTAATTCTTCAACCTTTGGAACTTGCCTTGTTTGCTCTTGGTTCTCAAAGCTCATTGGTGTGGACTCATTGGGTTTTGGCCTCTGGTGTTCACCAAAATGGATGGTTCCCTGTTGACATTTTATAATATATTAACATTGGTGCCATGTTGATTTTTGGACCATTTGGTTTGGATCTGCACTCCCTTGTTCTTTTTGTCCCCTTCTTGTTGGTGCTCCTTTTCTGTACATTATTATAGCTCAGTGTGTTTTTGGAATGCTGCTCTATTTTTTTTTGCTGGGTTTATTTTCATTGAAGTTTCCCCGTTTCCTCTTTGTGGTCATTATTTGTGGTGTTTGGTCTGTTCTCAGTGGATTGATTGTGGTCTTTGAATGGCTGTTGTGCTTTGTTTATTTCGAATTGAATTGGTTCTCTACTGAGATGATTGACCCCCTATTGCATGATCCTAATCTCTAGTGGACTTTTACTTCCTTTGATGTGGGTTTTGCTTTTGTTTTCTGGTTTGTTTTTTGTGTGTTTGTGCTGAAGTGCAATGACCCCCCTTTTACACTACTGATTCTAGTGGACTATCCCTTCTCAAGAGTTTTATTAGCTGGATATGCTACGGAAATTTTTTATGTGTGACTAGTTGCTATCATTGAATTTTCTATCTGGCTAATAGAAGTTTTGGTGGACTGTCATGCGAGACTGGTTGCTATCATGAGGAAATTTTCCTGTTTAACTATCAACTCCTATGGTGATTTTTTGTGATTAGCTGGTGGTTATCCAGATGGATTTGTTTTTATGCTAATTTGATTGCTCTTATGGTGAGTTGTTCCACTTAAGATGTTGTTGTGCAGGATTAGTACTACTTGATTTTATTGTTGCCATATTGTTTCTTTTCCTTTTGGCAGCAATGTGCTTCCATGATATGAGCACTTAAAAGGTTGTCAAACTGGTTACTGCCATGGTGGGTTCTATGACTCCATTGCCTCAAGTTTGGGAGAAGGGCGAGTGGGAATCATGTGTACTAAATAGTCATGGATCCTGATTCTAGTGAACTTTCATATTTTTGAATTGAAACATAACTTGAAACTATGTTATTTATTGGGTGATCTGTGGGTAACTCTAATCGTCTTATGGAATTGCTTCTTGTTACTTAATTGTTATTTTCTTGAGTCCAATTTAAGATGATTACTTAAGCTCTTTGGGATTTAAATTTGGAATTGGGATCTTGTGTTGTGTGAGTTGCTTGAACCCAACCGGTTAATAATGTATGGTGAAGGTATATGGGGATGAGAGGATTGAAAATGTCAAAGATATGGGAGCGGCATTTCTAGTCTTTTTGTTCATCTTTGCTTTCTTATCCTTGTATTTGTATTGGTCACCATGATAATTGGCTATCTTGGTGTTTCTCTTGGCATCATTGGCACACTTTGTTTTGAGATATTCATTTTTGATAAGTAGATTGATTTCACTTAGCCTACTTTTATGTGCATATGCCGATTGCTATTATGCCTTCTTGATGGTTTTATAAATCAAAATATCAATGCCACTTAGGATTAAAAAGCCTATTTGATTCAATGAAAGGGACAAAAGTTTGAAATCTAATTTCTTAGTAATCCTTGTTGCTAATCCAATTATAAAAATTTTAAGATTCTTCCTAACGACAGTTTTTGAGTTTGGTTAGTGAAGCCAGCCACATCCCAATTATCTTGAAAGCGATTACATTATGAATCTTGTCGAGAAATTAGCAAGGTCCTGTTAACATAATCATAAAGGATCAATACCTACCCTAAATCTCTTGAATTTCCTTACCTAATTGCTCTTTAAGAATCAGGGTTCTTACCAATTATGGTTGTTGGGAGTTGTTTGTGAATACGGCCACTTCTTAATTATCCTGCAAGTGATTGCACTGTGTCTTACCAAGAGATTGATGGAGTATGTCTAGCGTGATTAAATAAGAATCACCTCCTCAAGCCATTTCACCATGTTTGCCTAATTCCAAAAAACCCCTGGCTTGCCAAACCCAAAAAGAATCATTGGATTCTTCTTAATGATGGTTGATGGAATAGGTAAGTGAAAACTACCACGTTCTAGTTAAATCAAAAGTGATCACATAATGAATCTTGTCAAGAAATTGGTAGGGTCCTACTAATGTGATTAATATAAATCAACACCTTCCCTGGAATCCCACAAAATCCAAATTACATTAAAAACCTTAATCAAGTTAGGTGCTTTTTTTTAAAACTTCAATCAAGCTGGGCCAAATGTTAGTCAAGTTAGATGCCTTTAAAAGATTCAATCTAGCTTAGAAAGGTCTAGTCAAGTTAGGCATCCAATTCTAATATAAGTCCTGGATGAACCAAGCATCACATTTCCTTTCTACAAGAATGACTCTAAATACTACTCACTTGTGGTAATAATTATTGTGTGCTAAAGCAAGAGGTAGACAATAAAAGAAAAATTGTTTTTAGATGCAAAACATAGTTTTAAAATCAAAAAAGGCAACAAAACACTAATATAATATTAAAATGGCATTGTAGGGGTCTTAATACTTTTCATACATAACCAATCTCGAAACCTGAATTCTGTTCTGTAAACTATTGTCTTTTTAGTGTTTGATCTCACAATTTATATTTAGATCGAAAGTGACTCTAAATGTTTATATATTTCGATACCTTTTTCACAATTTATATCTGGATCGGTGGTGACTCACTTGTAGTAATAATCATTGTGTGCTAAAGCAAGAGGTAGGCAATAAAATAAAAATTGATTTTGGATACAAAACATAGTTTTAAAATCAAAAAAGACTACAAATCACCAATATAGTATTAAAAGGGCATTGTAGGGGTTTTAATACTTTCCATACACAGTCAATCTCGAAACTTGAATTCTGTTTTATAAACCATTGTCTTTTTGGTGTTCGATCTCATAATTTATATCTACATCAGTGGTAATTTTAAAATTTTTGTATATTTTGAAACTCTTTTCAAAATTTGTTCTTTATTATTTCTTTTTAGTTGCCACTTCGTGTTATGATGTCAACACAAGATAGTTGAGGAATTGTCATATTTATTAATGATTCTCAAAACTATTGTAAGAAATTCACTTTTGCAATTTGAGGGCGGACTAAGGTTTGAGAGATGGTAATGATAATAATCACATTAGAGGAATCCCATCAATCCCTTGGTGAGTTCATAATGTGATCATCTTCATAATAATTATGAGATAATCATATTCATTAACTACTCTTAATAACCATCATTAGGTATGTGGTTAAGGATTTGAGAGAGGTGAAGGTTTTTTTTAATCACATTAGTGGAACTCCATTAATTTCTTGGTGAGATCTATAATGTGCCTATCCTCAAGATAATTAGAAAGTGATTGTATTCACTAATCACTTCCAAAAACTAATGTTGGGAAGAATTTTGATTTTTTGAAGGTGCTACGGTAGACAAATGGCTTAGAAGAAGTGATTCTTATCAATCACGCTAGAGGTACCTCATCAAATTTTTGATGAGATTCATGATATGATTATCCTCAAGATAATTAAAAGGTAATTATACCAAAGTATGGAATTGCTAGAAAAAATAATTTCAAGTTCTAATCCCTTCTTTAAATTTAATAAACCTTGCAATTTCAAGTAATAGATATTTTTATTTCTAAAATTTATTTCTACAAAATTTGGGAATTTCAAGATTCTTCACATTTAACTTGATAAAAGAATTTAACCACAATCAAGCAATGGAAATAATTGGAATAAAAGTTAGACAACCAAGAGTTTAGTTTAAAGTATCAACCTTAAGCCTAACCCTAATTAAATCAGTCAAAGCAAAACAATTAAAGAGCCCAATTCAAGTCCATACTCCCCTCTTTTAAGAGCTCACTTTACCTTAACAAAAGCATTCCATAAGAAGCTCCAAATTGAATTAAGCCCCATTCTCCCTTTGGAAACCTTTTTTTTAAAAAAAAAAAAAAAATTCACACCAAATGGATTCCTGTTTGGGCTTGGAGCCCAAACTTCCAAACTACCCTTCATTCTGTGATTTGGAAAACTTTTTTCAACAACTTCCCAACTGATTTAGTGTGGTGCGTCTCTAAGGGATGATACACTTGCCTTCCTCATGCAATGACTCTATGCAGGACACAACCAGAACAGATTTTGGTGTTAGCTTTGGCCATCAGAGATGTACGGCCCATGTGCGCTTGGTTACCTCACCAGACATTGCAACTTCGATGCTTCCTTCCATACTACATGTATTAACATGCTGTCGTAGACGTAAATGCCCTGATTGTGTTAGGGTTGCCTAGAAACCCTGAAGTAATCCACAATCACTCTCAAAATAGGGAGTCTCACTAGAAGCAAGGTACATGGGGAAAGTAGGGAGCAATTGTCTTCAATAGAGGCATTCACAAAATTAAAGCATCCAATGAAACATTGTACCCCTGTTAGCGCATGGTCAAACCTTTTGTTCTAGACAATTGTTAATGGCAATGGGTGCGGTGAGACTATCTGAAGATTGTGAAGCTCCATGACTTCAACGGAGCTCCTTCATCTTCGAATCTCCAATGGGACAAAGAACAAACTTTTGTGCACTCACTTCTTGTATGTGCAGTGTGTTCTATGCATGCTTTAGGTGGGAGCACTTTTCCTTTGCTGAGTAGTTCCTCCTTCCTAAGCCCTTAGCTCCTTTTTGTATGGTTCAAGTTTGTACGCCTTTTTCTCCTTTGAGAACCCTCCATCTCTTCTCCTATATTATGCCCTTGTAATCCCTTTCTCTTAGTGAGTGTCTCCTTTGAATGCTCTCCTTTTTCCTCTAAGTGTGTAACTCCACACCCGTTCTACTACATGCCACCTCTCCCTTTATGTGCAATGCTCTCTTTGTGTGTGTGTGTGTGTGTGTCTTTCTCAGAACATGAGTTTTTTTTTTTTAAAAAAAAAAAAATTATTCCTTTCTAAATCCTAGAGTCTCCTCAGCTATCTTGTGTGTTTTATAACAAAATGGTGTTTTTCTTTTAGTATGGTCCTCTTTGAAACTTCTATTGTGACCTCACCCTTCATTTATTCGTTGTGTGTGTAGTGGTAATCCCTTTTGTTCTCTGAGTGGGTGTGTGTCGACACGCGGTGCGGAGTAGTAATCATAAAAGATAAAAAACGAGTTTGGAAATATGTTGTTTAGGAAAAGAAATAAAAATGAAGTCATCACCGATTTAGATCGAAATGGTGAAGTTAGATACCGAAGAGTATAGTCTACATTACAAAAGAATGGGTTCGAAGGTTGATTATATTTAGGAAATGTATTAACACCCTTACAATATTCTTTCAGTACAACATTAGTGTTTATTGCTTTTGATTTTAAAAACTATGCTTGGTGTCTTGTCCAAAAACAAATTTGTTTTATTTTTTGATTATATTGTCCCACTGCTGGTTTTGCATGTGATCAAGCGGGATTTAAGATTATCACCACTATTAAGTGGTAATTAGCTATTATCATAGAAAAGATTAATTTGATGCTTGATTCGTCTAGGGTTTACATAAAAACATAGTTGTCTAACTTAACTAAGGCTCATTAAAAAATCTTGACTAAGTTTAAAAAACATTTGCCTAACTTGACTATGGTTTTTAAAAAATAAGAGTGTATATTTTTAAATGCATCAATAGAACCATATCAGTTAACTAACTAAGCTTGTGATACAATTTTTCTCAAGATAATTAGATAGTAGCCAATTAACTAATAACCCTCTTAATCTATCATCAAGAAGAATTTGGATTTAAAGGAAGAAATAAGAAAATAACGATAAAGAACACACATAGAATTAAGAGTGATGAATAACATTGGAGAAATAGAATTTGTGTACAAGAATAGTACAGGACACAAATGGAGTTAAGAGTGATAAATAGCGTGGGTCATAAATGAAATTTATGTATATAAGTAGTGTAGGATATAAATAAAATTTGTGTTCATGAATAGTACAGAACACAAATGGAATTAAGAGTGAAATAGTGTGGGATACAAATGAAATTATGGTATATGAATAGTGCAAGATACAAACAAAATTAAAAGTGATAAATAGTATGGGACATAAATAAAATGTATCTACGTAAATAGTGTGGGATACAAATGAAATTATTGTATGTAAATAGTGCAAGATACAAATGAAATTAATAAAAATGAATAGTGTGGGACAGAAATAAAATTTATGTAAATAAATAGTGCAAAATTTTTTTTAAATGAAAAATAAAATAATAACAAATAGGAGACAAACACACATGGGTGGGCCCTTTTCATTTTATTTTTTATTTTTTTGAGATGAAACAATTTTAATTACATACTATTTATTTTTTTAATCTTTTTGAAATTAACTTTAAAAATTCATGAAAAATAGTATAACTTTATCAAATCAAATAGAGAAGTCAAAATATTTTTTGTCAAAGAGATTTTTTTATTTTCTCAAAACAAAAAGAATTAATAGAAATAATAAAATTAAATCTCACAATTTCATCAGAAGATTTTCAAACCAATACCAAAAATTTTCAAAAAATTTTATGGATCCAACAATATATTTATTTTATTTTTTTAAAATATTTTTTTAAATTATTTTTGGAAGAGATAGATATTGGGTGCATCACATCCAAAATTAGGTTTGGTGCACTCCTTATTTCAAATTGCCTACACAGAGGTGCCACATCATGGTGGAAAATCTTTCACACAATTCATTTTTAGCTAATCATATGTAAAGCACACACAAAGGAATGGAAAATTACTAGAATGAGAAACCAAGGAGGAAAAATCTTTTACAAATAAATTATATTGCAATTACAGAGAGTAAAATAGAGGTTGCAAGGATTTATATCTTATTCTTTAGTCTTTTTGTGTTGGCTTCTATTTCTCTCCTCGCTTCCTCCTTTTTTCTGAATGAAGCACCTCTATTTGTAGAAGCTCTTGGCAGTGTGAAAGTAATATTGAGTTTTAACTCATTGCCCCCATGCATTGAAATTATTCACATGTATCTTCGTCTTCTTTTAATAATGCATTCCATGTAACAAGCACAAGATCCAACATTACTCATCATCTTATGCATTGCACTAAAATTATTCACCTGCACCTTTGTCTTCTTTCATTTGCTTTGCTTCCCCTTTCATCTCCCCTCATTTTTGCTTCCCCTTTCATCTTTACTCATTTCTTTTGCTTCCATGCATTGAAATTATTCACTTGTATCTTTGTCTTCTTTTATTTGCTTTGCTTTCCCTTTTGTCTTCGTTCATTTGCTTTGCTCCCCTTTTCATCTTCTCTCATTTGCTTTTCTCTCCCTTTGTCTATTGACACCACTTTTTCTCTTTTCTTCTTTTTCTCTCTGTTTGTCTTTTTAAATTTTTGAATTTTAAAAGATAATGTTATTTATATTTAGGTCTCAAAAATATCTTTAAATTTTTTTCATTCTCATCCAATTAATTTTCAAAAAAATACATATTTAAATAGGATAATTTTAGAACCTACACATGGGTTCACTTTAATTTTCTAGTGTGTGGTCTACAAATTGGCCCCTTTGTTCATCTTCTAACTATTAGAAGATGAGCAAAGGTTGAAAGACGCTAATTTGGGATGGAAAAATGAGCTAGAATCTAGTGCAAAGGGTTTCAAATTGCCCCACGATTACCTAAGATCAACATAAGATTTGAAGTAAAAGGTTTTAATCCACCTAATGGGAATATTTAAGAGCAACTTAGGATTTGAAGCAAAACAACTTAAAGGAACTCATTTCAGGATTTAAAGAAAAATAATTTGGAGAAACCCGTTCCATGTTGAAAGAAAGGCAATAACTTAGAGAAACCTGTTCTAGAATTTGAAGACAAGAACTTAGAGAAACTTGTTTCAAGTTGAAAGAAAGTAACCTAGAGAAACCTGTTCTAAGTTGAAAGAAAGGAAATAATCTGGAGAAATCCATTCTAGGATTTGAAGATAAGAACTTGGAGAAACTTGTTCTAAGTTGAAAGCAAATAACCCAAAGAAACCCATTTTATTTTTTCAATGAAGGGTTGCAAAATACCCAACTAGTGTATAGGACTTGAAGCAAAACAACCTGAAGTAACCCGTTTCGGGATTCAAAGAAAAGAACTTAGAGAAACTTATTCCAATTTGAAAGAAAAGGCAATAATCTGGGGAAACCCGTTCTAGGATTTGAAGAAAACAAACTTGGTGAAAGTCATTCTAAGTTAAAAGAAAATAAATAACCTGGAGAAACTCATTCCAAGATCAATGAAAGGTTTTAATCTACCTAATAGAGATATTAAATTATTGGGGTTATGAACCCACCCTATGGGGATATCGAATTGTGAGCTTGCCAAGCAGATGACTTGAAAAGGATATGCTAGTCACCTTCATGTGCTTGATAAGAAAGTGTGCTTGACATACGAAAGTCTTGATCCAAAAATAGCATGCTTGACATGCGTACGTGCTTGACAGGAGAGAAAATTAATATAGGTGCCGAAGGCACAATGCAAAGGGTGAGTTATGGTTTGTTGCCCTAGTTATGAGTGGATTAGAGTGTCAGACTCCATAGAAGTACTATCTTTTGAAATCAGGATTTGGTAACTCTTCCTCACTCTTTCATAGACTTGAGTCTCTTTAGAAAAGCCTTTTTATAAATCCTTGCTCTTGAATTTCTTCACTCTTCCAGGTTTATTTCAGATTTGGGGGTTATTCTCCCAATTATTATCCTAATTTGAATTTGGTGGCCCTCGAGCAATGGAAGGTTTTTCAACTTTGGGCTCACTCTCTTGGTTATTGCCCTAGTTTGTGCTTTAATGAACATCTTTAAACTTCCTTTAAACTTCAGGTTCACTCTCCTGGTTACTGCCCTTAGTTTGTTTCAATTACTTTCGAGTAAAGAAAGGTTAAAAATTTTTTCTTAATCAATCCTCTTTATTTTTTAAAAATAATGCCTTAAAGGAGTATGCATGATGGATTAAAATTACTTAATTCTTTGTAACTAAGGCTTTATACAAGTGTTTACCCTCAATTGTTTGCACTTTTGATAAGTGTTTGCACACTCATAGGAACCTTATAAGCATGTTTTCATGTCCTTCTCTACATTTGTTATTTCACCACATTAGACAGGATCATTAGGACTTCATTCAACTTGTAATGCAAGGCTTAGGTAATAGCTTGGAAAGAAATGGATAGGGGTTAGCAAATAAGGAGAGCACAAGATTGAGCACATAAAGCCTTGTATATCCCTTTTCATTTTCAACAATTTAGGAATCTTGTTAGAATAAGGAAGAACTTACTTTCTTCTACCCATTTTTCATTTCTTTTTCTTTTTGGCTTACTCCTTTTTCTTTTTTTTTTTTTAATTTCCCAAGTTCTTTTTCTTTCAATTTGTCAAGATTTCCTTTTATTTTTGTCTTTTACATAACTAAGGCTTCACTAATTGGAAAAGAATTCTCAAGTTATTTCTTGTATCAAATAGCATTCTCTCTCAGTTGATAGCTTAGGTACTCCTTTGGTTGTCTTTTAGAGTAAGAATCATGATTTTTCTAGTTAAGAGGTCAAGGTAAACACGGATTAGATAAAGAACATTTGATGGTGGTCTCACCATCCCTTAAGGCTCAAATGAGTGACTATGGATATTTTTGCTTCAACATTAGCTTGAAAGGCCCAAATGATCCAAAGATAGCCTAGATCACTTCTCTAGTTAATGTGGCTATCCAACAAATTGTCTCAAAGGGCATTCAAACAAGTTTTAGGATACCTATTTTCTCACAGCATTCTTAAGAACCAAGAGACATCACACCTTGAACACTATTTATTACTTGAGATATTCTATCATCCAAGAGAACTGAGTATTTTGTTAGGCAACCCAATTTTATTACTAGCAAATGGATTTAATTGAGATGAAATTAAGACATCTGACCAACACTTCATTACTCTTGGGCATCAATACCTAAAAAGATATTGTTACCTTGATTGCCTCCAGTATGAGTTCATTTTGGTGGTGGCATTCCCTCCATAAGTGTATACCATCCCTCAATCACTCATAAGATCAGACAAGAAAATGATATGAAAGGAAAAGAAATGAAATGCAATACATTCATCATGGAAGGTGTCTTACTGAATTCAAATGGGTGCCCACACATGATCATTGCCAAGGCCTTGGGAAGAGACATTAGTAGATGTCATAAAATTATACCAAAGACATGCAAAAGAGAAAAGTAAAATTTTTTTTAAGGACACAAGAGATATGTATGATGCTTTTAATGAAATGTGTATGGGATACATATCAAGAGCTAAGAATAACTCTATACTTTGCCATCCTTTTCATACCATGACCTCAATAGTTTCACTAACAACTCTCTTTTACTTAAACCATTTTTCCTAAAATTGTACATCATCTCCAATGCTTTCAATAGAATAACATGTGTATTTATTACAGAACACACACAAAATAACTAAAAGTAAAACCATGAGAGTATGGCGAGTCACAACGAGAGGATGGTATCTATTTTATGCTTCCTATTGCCATCGGGGGGTCACCAATCTACTTGTTTCACCAATGGGTCAGGTTGATATGCGTAGATTTGTAGTCAATCAATTAGCTAATCAACATTTAAAGTGAATATTATGGCATGATGGGCCTCTAGAGGCATGAAATCTTGTTCCATAGTATAATCTAAAAAAGATAATAAACCATCATAAAATCTATTAATATTTAATAATCCTAACAGCTTTTTATGAAAGTTTAATTTCGTCCAAAATGCCACACTGAAAATTCCCTCCAAAGTTTTTAGACTACCAAATAATGTGATAAAGGCTTCAACATTACAAAGCATGTATTTGAATATTCATACATGCTTGAAACCCTTAACTCAGTACCCAAGGTATAGTTAATAATTTTCTTGTTAGTCAACTCTTTTATGAGGATGCCCAAGACATAGCTCCCTCCAATAATTAATATGTAGCTACACATCCTCTTAGTCCCTAGATTCCTTCACCATACACCAGGTTTATCCCTCTGGTAGCTAACACTTTACTAAGTTCATTGGCTATCTTCATAAACTCATTGTCCTTCCCTAGATTGGAACCACCAAAGACATAGATATATTTGAATTTGTGCATTAATGATATTTCTCTCTCTTTTTCTGGCCTAGCCATGTGTGAACTAGTAAGTGTGAAAGTCTATTTATAGGCAGAAATAAGTGACAGAAAAATCATGCAATCCAACCACTGTTAGGGAAGTTTGAATTTTAAGAAAAAAACAGTCAAAAGTAAATGTCAAGTGTAGTAACTTCGGATTATGGTGATGTGTAGGAAGTCAAGCAGAAAAGACATACATGTGATATGATAGTAGTTTCAAGAGAAAGAAAGTCTTAAAATCATTGACAATTAAAAGACAACTACACCAATATTCTCAAAACCATTCATGCAAAGTTAAAAAGCAAATAGTGGAGGTGACAAGTGCATTGGCGATTGACAAGGAGAAGAATAAATGCATTGCATGATTAATGTTTAGTGATTTTGGGTTACCTCTTCCTTTAGTTTTGTGTCCAGTAACAAATTAAACACCTTTTATGAGTCAAGGATTTGCTTCGCATCCAATTTTCTTATAAATTGGCAAATAAGGTCATTTAACATTAGATTCCTAAGATGATAACACTCCTTTTCTTTGTTGAATATATCCACTAAAGTAAGAAGAACAACATAAATATGTCTACTAGGATGCGCCCCAAGAGTCTGAAGGATATTATCTAATGACTCTTTACTCAATCTATCCTTTATGAATCAAATTTTGTCTTCTCAATTTAGGGAAACTATTCCTTTACTCTTACAGTGTGTATTATATATCCACCTCACATACTTATGGTAAACTTCCATTCTTTTAGTTCATCTCTTCTTAGTATTAGAGCCTTATCCCATTCCTGGTAGATATTTAATAAGTGAATCTTGAAACTCACTTGTTAGATGTACCTTAGGTTTAATGATCTAATGCACATTTTCAGGAAGGCCTAGACGCATGAATTCCTTTATCCTTTCAAGTTGACATATACAAATCTTCCTAAGCATATCTTGGGGAAGAGGAGGGAACCTAATTCTAAGCTTTGCAAGGTTTTCTTCTATATTTTGCCTTTTTGGTCAAGTGGTGAGCTAGGACCTACAAATAGTGCCCCTCTTTATTGTTCCAAGGTCTTCCAAGTCTTTCTTCTTCTGAGTCAGCATCCAAGATGACACCTGTTGGTCATAAAACAATATCAAGTTTGGTCATCGATTGGAACTAGGATGTTGACATGAACAGTAAGAAAGATGGAAAAAGAACTTGTGTGTCTTCATATGATTAGGCTTTAGGTTGCCTAATAAACTTGAATAAAAAGTAAAAAGAGCATGTTGAATGTCAATGGGTTTCAAGTTACCCATTAGGCTAAGAGCAAACAAAAGTTTGAATGACAATGGGCTTCAAGTTACCCTAAAATGCATGCTTAAAGCTATGACATTTAAATGTGTGCTCAAATAATGGTGTGACTGACACCAAGCCTCAAGAAGGCATGCTTAACATGTTAATGCGTGATGAAATAGAGATTAAAAGTTTTAATAACTCTTAGTCCACTATCTCAATCACAAACTCATGAGGGTGCCATAATCAAACTTGGATGATTCCTGATTTGTCAGCTTAAGGCTTCGAAGACAAACCAAATTAGGTAATGAGAATTGTTCCTTAAAGTCTTCTAATCCTTTTGGTCTATCATACATTCCTCTATACACAACATTTAAGTTCAAGAGAGTTTCTTTCCTAAAAGCTTCATTCAAGCTTGCAAACTGAACTAATTTAACCTTCCGTCATTAGTTTTTAAACTATAAAATAATGTGTAATTCAGAAGTACCCTTGATTCACCTGTTTATCATGTCTCAAACATATGATTAACAATATCATACAAGTGATTCCAGGAAAGTTGTCATTGTATTGATGTCTCAAATCTAGGTTTTACATCCCTTAAAGGGTTTTGGTAGGCAAAAGATAGACAACTTGGTATATAATTCAAGATACAATAGCTATGGTATGGGAAAAAGAAAAGATAAGATAGCTAGTTCTTTTTCTTTTTTTTGAAGACAAATGCTGAACCTTACTGCACTTAATTCCCAACTCTTAACTCCTAGTTAATCATGTGCCAAACCTCAAGCATAATATTTCTTCATGGGTAATCACATGCTAACCCTTAAGCATAATATCCCTTGCAATAGGCAAGACTTTCCTTGGTACCAAATCCCCTTCATGAAATTGCTTTGGGTGTACTTTCTTGTCATGTGCTCAAATCATCCTCTTTTGATAAAGGTGTCCATAAGATAAGGTTACTAGCCTCTTTTTTCAATCAAATTCAATTGTTTATGGCATATGCAAACCCACTTTGCTTCATCGAGCTAGGTCTCCATCAAAACCCTTAATGAGAAGATTTCTGCTTTAAACAGGAATATAGCTTCCATCCCATATACTAAGGAAAATGGGGTTGCTCTAGTTGAGGTTCTTATAGATGTACGATACCCATGCAAAGTGAAGGGTAGTAGCTCATGCCAATCTTTATAAGTGACTGTCATCTTTTCTATGATCTTCTTGATGTTTTTATTAGCTGCCTCCATAGTTCCGTTCATTTTTGGGTGATAAGGGGTCGAGTTGTGATGGACAATCTTAAATTGTTCACATAACTCCTTCATCATTTTATTGTTGAGGTTGCAAACATCATAAGTTATGATTCTCTCTAGGAGACCATATCCATAGATGATCTCCCTTTTAAAAACCTAAGAACCACAATTTTAGTAACACTATTGTATGAAGCAGCCTCTACCCACTTTGTGAAGTAATTAATTGCCAGCAAGATAAAACAATGCCCATTAAGTGCTTTGGGCCCAATAAGTCTAATTATATCTATGGCCCACATAACAAATGGCCATTGTGAAGTCAATCCATTGAGTGCTAAAGGAGGTGTATAAATCTTATCAGCATAGATTTAACACTTGAGGCACTTTCTAACATAATTGATACAATTAGACTCCATTGTGGGCAAATAATATCCTGCTCGCAAAACTTTCTGAGCCATTACATGACCATTTATGTGAGTTCCGTACACTCCATCATGGACTTCTTGTATTAATTTCTGTGCCTCTATAGCCTCTATGCATCTCAGGAGCATAGTGTCATGATTTCTCTTGTACAAAATATCACCATTGAGACAAACCTATTGCCAATCTTCTTAGAGTTCTTTTATCATTCTCTAATGCCCCAATAGGATATTCTCTGGTTTTAATAAATTGCATGATATCTTCATACCATAGCTTTCCATCTGGTTCCTCCTCTACAAAGGAATTATAAATCAGGGAATCATGCTGACTTATTCGAACATTTAGGAGATCATTACCATCCCTAACTAGGTACATAGCTAAGAGTGTGGCTAAGGCATCAGCCACTTGATTTTCTTCTCAGGAAACATGGTTAAAGGTGATTTTCTTAAACTGCTTTGCCAACCCCCAAATGTGCCTCTAGTAAGGGATCGGCTTCTGATCCCTAGTTTCCCACTCACCTCTTAATTGGTTGACAACCAATGTGAAGTCTCTAAACACATCTAAAAGGCTAATTTGATAGCTTAAGGCTGCTTTTATCCCCATAGCACAAGCCTCATACTTAGCTATGTTATTAGTGCATTTAAAGCACAACTTTGCAGTCATAGGGTAATGATTTCCTTTAAGGGATATCAAAATAGCTCTAATCCCATGTCTCATTGCATTGGAGGATCCATTAAACATCATCGACCACCTTCCATTCTTAAGTGATTCGTCCTTGGCTACCAGCGTCATGATATTTTCATATGGAAATTCAAACTGGACTAGCTCATGGTTTGAGATCGGGTTTTCTATTAAGTGCTCAACAATCACACTCCCTTTTATTGCCTTTTGATATACATATTGTATATCGTGTTCCAACAATAGCATGTGGCATCTCACAATTCTCCCAATTAATGCAAGTTTCTCAAATATGTACTTAATTGGATCCATTTTTGAGATCAACCAAGTTGTATGGTGTAGCATATATGGTTGGATTTGGTGTCCCACCTATGCTAAAGCATAGCAAGTTTTCTCAAAAATTGAGTACTTTGACTCATAATTAGTGAACTTTTTGTTTAAGTAATAGATCACCTGCTCTTTCTTCCTTGTTTCATTGCATTACTATAGCATATAGCCCATTGATTCTTTATACAAGGTAAGGCACATGAGCAAAGGTTTCCCAAGTACTAGTAGAACTAGAATTGGTGGGTTATGAAGATGCTGTTTGATTTTATCAAAATGCCTCTTGACATTCATCATTCCAACTTGTGCCTTGATTTTTTTGTGGGATCTTGAAGATTGGCTCGCACGTAGATGTTAGCTAAAATATGAACCTTGCAATGTAGTTTAGTCTTCCTAAGAAACCTTGCTCCTCCTTTTCTGTCTTAGGCATGAGCATATTCATGATGGCCTTAACTTCATTTGGATCCACTTTAGTCCCTTTCTTGCTTACCATGTATCCTAGTAGCTTTCTCGATCTCACACTGAATGTATACTTTGTCGGGTTTTGCTTGAGCTGATATTTTCTTAACCAATCAAAGAGCTTTCTAAGATATATCAGATGTTTGACTTCTGATTTTGACTTAGAAATGATATCATCAATGTATACCTATATTTCTTTGTGCATCATGTCATTGAAAAGAGTCACCACGGCTATTTGATATGTTGCCCCAATATTTTTTAGATCAAAAAACATCACCTTATAATGAAAGGTGTCCCATAGTGTGATGAAGGCTATCTTATCTTTGTCTTTTGGAGCTAGTTTAATTTGATTATACCCTAAAAACTTATCCATGAATGAAAATATGGAGAATCTTGCAGCATTGTCAATAAGTTCATTGATGTGTGGAAGCGAAAAGTTATCCTTTGGACTTGCTATGTTCAAGTCTTGATAGTCCATACATGCCCTAATTTTCCTATCTTTTTTTGGCACAGGCATAACATTAGCGATCCATTCAGGATATTTTGTCACTTTAATAAAACTAGCATCTAGGAATTTTGGACTTCATATTTGATTTTTAACAAAATATTTGGCTTTATTCTTCACAATTTCTATTTTACTGGCCTGAATCCTAGCTTTATTGGCAAGCAATGAACCAATATGTCCGTATTTAGACCTAGCATGTCTTAGTATGATCAAGCAAACACATCCTTATATTCTAGTAACTGTTGGATCATCACTTGCTTCTCTTTTGCAACCATCCTTGCTCCAATCTTTATTTGCTTCTTGTCTCCTTCAGTTCCTAAGTTGATTACTTCAATAGGTTCCTCATGAGGTTTGATCCCCTATCTTCTTGCTCAGCCAACCTCTGTTGCTTAGGTGAAAGCTCCCAATCATCTTCCTACTCCTCACTGCCCTTAGTACAAGTGATTTTACATTCAAAATCTAGACTTGAAAAATCAACATAGTTTATTTTAGTATTATCTTTGTTATTCAACTTGGATTATTGAGTTTTGGTTATTTATGACATGTATGATGCATGAAATAGTAAAGGAAAAGCATGAAAACAAAAAGAGATTTTGTTTTGGGAAATTAAATGCATTTTATTGAAAATCACTTGTTAAAAACAAAACAAACAAGTTTGTCCATACAACTCCAATCTAAGCCTTGGGTAGAGCCATAGATGGTGTATTATGAAATTACATGTCTTGCAAGTTGTAAATAACTAGAATTGACTTGACTATCCAACCACTTGATGTAAACTTGGCATTGCTTGGCTTGACCAATTCCCTCTCCTCTCCAGAAGGGGAACCTTCTTCTATAACTGCAATTTGATTGATATTCTAGAGACCAACACTCCAAAAGTCTCATGGAAGGCTTTGATAATTGGCCTATCAACTTCAATCACTTGACCATTCAGATGTGCCAATCTCCTTTCTTTCAAGATTTGAGCCATCCAAGCCTTTATTAGCTTGTATTGGCTTGAAACCTAATTCGAATGTGTCATCTTTCTTTGAAAACTTTATTAATTCCTTTATTCCTTGCCCCTTGTGTTCCAACCTCCTCTTAGGTTCATAATCGCTCCTCTTCAATACTTTTGTAGTCATTAAGGCAACACTAGAGTATTATGGAATTGATATATGATGTGGAAGACAGGTTAGAGATCAATAGGTCTTCTTCTGTAGCCACCTCAACTAACTTGCTATCATGCATGAATCTCACCTTTGGGTGCAAGGTAGAGGGTGTTGCCCCAATAGTGTGGATCCATTTCCTCCCAAAAAGGCAATTATAAGCTGAACTTATCTTTATGACATGGAAAGGGATAGTGAAGGTACAAGGCCTAATTTGTATGGGTAGCTCAATTTTTTCAAGTACTTCACTTTTTGTTTCATCAAACGCCGTTATTATAGTGGTGCTAGATCTCACTTGAGAGCTATCAAATGGCAATTCTCTCAATGTTAACTCTGGTAGGACATTCAATGATGACCCATTGTCAATCATTGCATTTGTTATGTCCATAACCTTCAAGAGGGAACTCTTTCTCAAAGAATGATAGGAAATTATAAGCCATGATGTTCTTCACCATGCCATCAAATACCTCTATAGTTATGTCTTTATCCACATAAGCTTGATTAAGGATCTTTGTTAATGCCTACCTATGTGGTTTAGAGTGCAAGAATAAGGAAAGTACTGAAATCTTTGCAAAAGTCTCGCTCAATTACTCAATTACTTTATACTCACTTTGGCGAATGAGTTTGAAGAATTCATTAGCTTCTTCCTCAGTGACCAACCTCTTAGGTATAGTTGGCCTTGCTTCTTTGATTTTGGCTTCAAAAGGATCAATATGTTTAGACATCTCAAGCTATGCTATCTCTGCCCTTGCTAGCTTACTAGCATCCATTTCTTCCTCTTTTGAGAGTTCTATCAAGATTCTTTTCCCTTTATCTAGCCTTTTGGTCCTAATGGGACTTGGTTCTATCACCTTTTTAGCTTCTTCTTTCTTTGATATGGGTGGGAGATAGCAACGACCACTTCTTGTAATGCCAAAAACCTCAAATATATTGGAGATCTAAGTGTCAGAATTTTCAATGATCACCTAGCAGCTATAGTCCCATGGAACTACCTTATCACTCTTGTAAGGGAATGGTTAAGGGGTCTTGATTATCAATTGGCCCATGGCCTCAATGGGTATCAGTGGCATTAGTAATTTGCTAGTTGTATACTTGATGGATAGAGGCTTTATTGCCTTGACTAATGACTATGCTCCTTGCATCACATATTTGATTGTTAATGGCTTCACAGTATCCCAAGTCTAAGTTTGCCCCAATGTTTATTTTATAGGATGGGAATCAATAGTGTTCAAACTTTCCAACTCTATCCCAACTTGCAATATACCTCTATTCATCAGCCCTTGAAGTAAGTCTAAAAAAGTTTGGCATTTGTAGATTCCATGGTCTACTTTTTCATCATGATACTCACAACTAGTACCTGGGACAACTTCATACTTTTTCTCAGTCCATCTATGTTTTACTAATGCCTAGAAGATATGGCCCATAGGAGTTTTAATTTTAGTTGTCAACTTCTTTGAAACAAAATTTACTCCATTAGTGACCACATTCACACCTGACCCTTCATGGTTTGGTAAGAGATTTCCATCAACATCAAGTGCTGGGGTGACTAGGTTAAAATTCAACCACTTGGCATCAATGAGGTCTTAGACTTTTTTTCTTTAGTGCAGTGCATTATCAATGGAGTGCCCTTTAGCCTCAGCGTGGTATTTACAGGTAAGCTTATCATCATACCATGGTGGGTAAGGAGGTTGCAGAGGAGGCAGTGGGCTAATTGAGGCCAAATTATTTGTAATAGCTATGGCAATAATTGTGAATAAGGTATACAGATAAGGTCAAAATCTCAGCACTTTCTATCATTACACCTATTCTGGCCTAATTGAAACTGAGCTCTCTATTGATAAATGGTAAGTCGCAACTAAGGCCTTGGCTGATAAAGTGTGGATTGATTCTATGGCATCGACTGATATGTGACTTGTTGTTAAGGATACACCAACTAGGATGCAACCTAGTATTACAACAACGTTAAATTTACTAGAGTGACCTAGGTCACTGCCATCGTAGGAGTAAATGCAGCCTGAGAGAAATGGTAAGCCTACTGGTTCTTGTTGCATTTACCCTTTCCCTTCCAATTTTGTTGCATATCTATAGCATAAACTTCTTCCTTCTTTTTGTCTTCAGCTGAGGTCTTCTTTGGATACGAAGATCTTGCCATCTTCCCCTCTTGAATTCCCATTTCTATGTTTTCCCTAATGATTACTAAATCAAGGAAGCTCAAATTGCTATACCCTACCATCTTCTTATAGAAGGGATAACTTAGTGTCTTCACAAATATTTAGCTCATTTCTCTCTCCAACAAAGACGGTTGCACCCTGATTGCCAAATTCCTCTAGCATTGGGCATATTCTTTAAATGACTCATTATTTGCCTTGGTCATCCTTTAGATATAAGTCTTGTCTAGGGCCATCACCTAGTTAAACTTGTATTGAATGCCTCAACCAAATCCTACCATGAATGAACAGAATTATAGTCTAAGCTAACATACATTCTACGACTTTATTAACTAAACTATCTTGGAAGACGTGCATCATTAATTTGTCATTGTCATTGTATGCCATCATCTAATGGCTATGCATGATCAACTGAGTCTTAGGGGACATAGTTCTATAATATTTGACAAACTCTAGGACTTTGAACTTTAGAGTGATAAGCAAATCTAACACCAATCTCATGTTGTGCACATCCAATATGTTATGCTCAAATCCTTCTCATTTGTTCATTCTAGCCTTTAGCTTCACATCTTTTTCTCAAATTTGGTTTTCTTGAACATTCTTCTTTAGCTTTTCCAACTCTATAAGGTCATTAAAGTTAAGTATGGCATCAATTTTTGACTCGATGCCAAACTCCTAATGACTAAGACCATAAGGATGTTGGAAATGTGGTCCTTGAGGTTGTTACCCATGTGGGTATTAAGGGTATGGACCTTAGTGGTAATGTGGGTAAGGACCCTATTGAACTTGTGGTAGTTGACCTTAAGGATGATATAGATATATATGGCTCCCACATGGACTGAGCAAAGAACATTGATTAATATTGTGGTGGAGGCCCTTGCTGATTCAGTGAGTTCTAACCCTCTAGAATGTGGGATGGAGGACCCTACTAATTTTGTAAATCGAACCCAGGTGGATATTGTAGGTGTTGAACCTGTTGAGAAGGAGATTAGTAACTTGGTTGATTCTAGTTACTTGGTCTTTGTTAATGGTGGGATTGTGGATCTTGAGGGTTAAATGATGGGGTCTTTATTTCACCAGAAGCTTTTTCCTGAAGCAACTCAGTTAGCTTAGCCATTTGCGCCTTGAGGTCATTGACTTCAACTTATAGTCATTCAGCTATTTTCTCTTGGCTCTATTCTCCCTTTCGCTTAGAATGAGATAGCATAATTAGAGCCATAATTTCTTAACTAAATTATTTAAATGCAAATAAGTAACTAAATTTCAGCATGCATATGTAATGTTGGTATGCAAGAACATAACTGGCTCAAATTCTAGGTAACATTAAGAACCCCTTTTTCATCAAGAAGAATAATCATAACTATATCTAAGGGTGTTTTCTTTGAACAAAAACATAACTTGGGATCAACCCTGACAATATCTACATAGTTTCCCCACTTTGACATAGTGCTTCTTCAGCTCCTTAAGGAGGCTCTTGGTAGGAACAGATCCCAACTTTGCTTCTCACTTAGTTATCTACATGGCTTTGATAGCTGCCATCCTTGCAACTTGCCTTATGCCAGCTTTCACCCCCTTCAATTGTTTTCAAGTGTCTACTAGTTGATAGTGAAGTTGCTCATTCTTTTCCACTATATTGATCATCACACAGTCTTTCAAGACATCTTTAAGGCATTGATCACAAGCTGCCTCCACATCGATCATGTTCTGGCATAAACTCATATCCACCTTGTCAATGTAATCAATCCTTTTCTCTACATCTTGCTGGTCTTGTAGTTGGATCTTCAAGAACTAAATTTCCTTCTCATGTTGTTCCTTAAGGCTATCGATATAGCCCTCGAGGTGTTCCTTTTCCAGTGTCATCTTATCTAGATAAACTTCTAGTGAATCTTTTATTTTCTGAAAGTTTATGCTTTTCTTTTGATGAGCTACTTTTTGTCTTTGAATGTACCCTCTAAGCTGGTTTAAGTTGGGTGACTTCATCATGTAAGGACTTCACCTTCTCCTTATTATATACAAACTCTTTTTTGGTACAGCGCTTATGCTTATTAACCAAGTACAACTCCCTTTTAGCTTTTTTGACCTCCTTTTCTTTTTTAGCAATCAATCTAGCCTTATCCTACTCCAAAATCATGACCCTCTTTTAAAACTCTACAACCTTGGCTTTCCATTCATTGACTTCTTGTTTTAGCTTCAATTCTTTATCTTCCAACATAGTCTCTCTAATTTGTAAGGCAAACAAAGTCATTTTAACTTTTAGTCTCTCCTTTACTTCAACATTTTCATTTGCCTTGATTCTTTTGGAGGATGAAGCTAACAAGATAATTTTAGGAGCAATGAAACCTTGTTCACTATTCTTTTGCTAATGAGAATACTCTGTATTGGTTGTAGTTGAATGTTCCTTAAGCACCATCTACCTCACTGGGCACCATAGTTTTCTTACGGTGTCATTCTTGGGCCTCATATCTTCATTCCCAAATTTAAGGTCAAACTTGTGAAGTCCCTTAGTAGTTGGTACAAATTGTATAGACCTAAATTGCCACATGACTATAGCTAGAGCATAGCTGACTATGCCCCACAGGCCAACTAAGGGGACCCAATGTCGATTTTCGCAACCATATATCACCGTTCTCCTACGTAACCACATACTCTTCCACTTGACATTCTTGAAATTGTGAAAGCACACGATCCAAGCATTACAATCACGTGCTTTCTTAGGCCACTTGTATTTGGTGAAATCCATTAAAGGTTCACGATCATTAAAATAAGTTAGTTTGAAAGAAATTAGAGGGTAACCCATATCATTTAGAGAGAGTAACTGACTTACAAGCCACACCATTAATAGTTATGAGCAACCATGAAACTTGCCTTCTCCATTCTACCCAAGGAAATTTAGAGATCTAAGAGTTTTTGCTAGGATGGGTTGCATAGAATTCAAACCGGTCTTAAAAGTTTTGAATAAGACAATCACTTGTCCATCAATATATCCAAGATCTCTATGGAATATGACCGCTTCATAAATAGCTAAAGCAAGGGCTTGTATTGCTAACTCTTTATTTGTTTGCGCATGGTATAGTTTAATAAGGAAACTAATCAAAATAGCTCATCCTTTTCCTTTCTCCTTGGCATCATTTCCAAAGTTCATCTGTGGTGAACCAAACAACTTGCCCAAACTTTTCTTGGACCCAACCTTTTTGTTGTATTTGTGTACATTGCCCCTATTTAAAGCTTGATTTTCAATAATTCACCATATTCTTCTAAGGTAGGTGTTAGATCATAACTCCTAAGAGTAAACACTCTATAAACCGGATTCTAGAAGAAGATTAAGGCATTGAACAATGCCTCCTATACCAAGAATGATAATAGGTTTTCTAATTTACCATACTTCCTCGCAAATTATCCCTTTTCTAAGTCAATAAAGCTATCCCAAACCTTCCTCAAATTGGACAAGTTATTCTATTCAAAGGACAACATAATTTCTGGCAATACCATGCCATCCTATCCGTTTGAGACATCCCCTTGCTCCTTCTAAGCCCTTTCTTGAGTGAAGAGCACTTGGTCGTGGGGTTTTACAGTGATTATGGTAGGATATAATGCAAAGTTAATGTCTATAATGATGTCACCTAAAATTTAAGGCAAAGGAAAATGATGACTATGATGTTCAAATTAAAACAAAGATAATGACATGAAGACAAGGTTCTTTTCATGTGCTGTAATTAAAACATGATGGAAATGGTCTACAATACTTACACAAATCCCCAAATTGCCCCTATTTGAGGCAATCTAGCATGCCAGGGGTCATTTGAGTAAGGAAGTTCAAACACCTGTATGGAGTCTAGAGGCCTCACTCTCCTTACCCCTTCCTAAGCTATCAATGAGAAGTCCCCTATTTTAAACTGATGCAAAGGATGAAAATGCATGTAGTTGCAAGTGAGCAAACGAATAACATGTGTTTGTTACTTTTGATTTCAAAAACTATGATTTGTGTCTTGTTCAAAAACAACTTTATTTTATTTTGATTTTATTGTCTCACTGATGATTTTGCATGTAATCAGGCGTGATCCAGGATTATCACCGCTAGTGAGTGACATTTAGCCATTATTCATGAAAAAGATTAATTTGATGCTTGGTTCATCTAGGGTTTACATAAAAAATTGTTGCCTAGCTTAACTAGGACTTGTTGAAAAATAATAGTGTACTTAGCTTGACTAGGTTTAAACAAACATTTTCCTAGCTTGATTAAGGTTTTTGAAAAATAGGGGTGTATCTTTTTAAATACATTAATGAAACCATGCTAGTTAATAAACTAAGCTTGTGATTCAATTTCCCTAAGGATTATTAGATAGTGACTAGTTAATTGACAACTCCCTTTATATATCTTCGGAAAAAATCTAGATTTAAAGAAAGAAATAAGAAAATAACAATAAAGGACACACATGGAATTAAGAGTGGTGAATAGTATGAGACATAAATAAAATTTGTGTACATGAATAATATAGGGCACAAACAAAATTAAGAGTGATAGATAGTGTGGGACATAAATAAAATTTATGTACGTGAATAAAACAAGACACAAATGAAATTGTGTACGTGAATAGTGCAAGACACAAATAGAATTAAGAGTGGTGAATAATACAAGATACAAATGAAATTATTGTATATGAATAGTGCATGACACACACAGAATTAAGAGTGATGAATAATGTGGGACATAAATGAAATTGATGTACGTGAATAGTGTGAGATACAAATGAAATTAGTGTGGGACACAAATGAAATTTTTGTATCTAAATAGCATAAAATTTTTTTAAATGAAAAATAAAATAATAACAAAGAAGAGACAAATGCACGAGTGAACCCTTTTCATTTTTATTTTTTAGTTTTTTGAGATGAAACAATTTTAATTACTAGTATTATTTATTTTTTGATCTTTTTCCAATTAACTTTAAAAATTTATGAAAAATAATATTAATTTTATCAAACCAAACAGAGAAGTCAAAATATATTTTGTCAAAGAGATTTTTTTATATTTTTTAGAAATAAAAAGAATTGACAAAAATAATAGTACCAAAAATTGTCAAAAAATTGTTTGGATTTAACTATATATTTTGTTTTATTTTTATGAAACATTTTTTTTGAATTATTTTTGGAAGGGATAGGTATTGGGTGCATCACATCCAAAAGTAGGTTTGGTACACCCTTATTCCAAATCACCTACACAGAGGCACCACATAATGGTAGAAAAGCTTCCATACAATTCATTTTTAGTCATATATCATACATAAAGCACACAAAGAAATGAAAAATTACTAGAATGAGGAATCATGGAAGAAAATCTTTTACAAACGAATATATCACCATCATAGAGAGTAAAACAGAGGTTGCAAGGATATATGTCATAGTTTCAAATATGAAAAAGTCTACAGCCTACACAGAACTATAGCTTAAAGCTCTAATAGCAAAGAAAAGTACCCTTGGATGTACCAAATCCTTCTGATTTGGGCTTAACTGCAACACTCTCTCCTCTATCATTGTTGTGTTGTTTTCTCTTTCTTTCTTTTTTTCTTTAACTTCATCTCCCTTTTTTTCCCTAATCTTTGGTCTTTTTGTGCTAGGCTTTATTTCTCTCCTAGCTTCTTCCTTTTTTCTAAATGAAACACCTCTATTTATAGAAGCTCTTGGTAGTGTCAAAGCAATCTCAGGTTTAACTCATCACCCTAATGCATTGAAATTATTCACTTGCATCTTTGTCTTCTTTCATTGGCTTTGCTTTTCCTTTCATCTTCTCTTATTTGTTTTGCTCTCATGCATTGAAATTATTCACCTGCATCTTTGTCTTCTTTCTTTTGCTTTGGTCCTCCTTTCGTCTTCTCTCATTTGCTTTGCTCCTTGTTTGCCTGCTAACACCATTTTTCCTTGTTTTTTCTTTTTCTCTCTTTTCTTCTTTTTTTTTACTTTTTTAATTTTTAAATTTTAAAAAATAATGTTATTAACATTTGGGACCCAAAACTATCTTTAAATTTTTTTCATTCTCATCCAATTAATTTCTAGAAAAAACATATATTTAAATAGGATAATTTTAGAATTTACCTATGGGTTCACTTTAATTTTTTAGGGTTCAGACAAAATTAGGTGTTTATAGTATGCTCCATATATTTTCCCTTGGGTGTATGAGTGCCTCTTTTTTTTTAGCATTTCTTCAAATGGGTTCTCACCTCTCACACTCTCTGTGCTTGCATGTTTCACCCCTAACCACATAATCGTATTCACTTAATGTATGTGCTCTCCATGGTGTGGCAAAAGTTCTTCTCTTAGTGAGTGTTTCCTTCCCTATGAGAGTGTGTGAATGTTTTTTCTTCACTTACCCTTTATGTGCCTTTCTCTTTTGTTCTCAATATTTTTTTTCTTTCAATAAAATGAATTTTCTTTTTTTTTTTTTGTTGCTTCTCTCGTCCCCTCTCTGCACAGCTCCTTCGGCATGTGTGTCTCTTTGAGTGAATTTTTCATGTGTGTTGCTCTACTTGTTTTGGTGTGCATCTCCTTTCTCTTTTCAGAGTTTGTGTGCTTCCTCTACATGCTAACAAAATCATTTCCCATTTTTGTGCAATGCCTAGTGGTTCTTCCTTCACTTTTAGCAAAAATGGGTTTCTGGCTTGTGGTCCCCTTCCCACAAATTGTGGGATCCTTCCCTTCCATTCACTCTCCGTTTTCTCTTTCAATTTCTTCATCCTTTTTCGTTTTTGGTTTCCACATTTTCATTTTGATTTTGAAACAAATCCTTTTTTGTTCAAAAGAAAGCTCAATTGAGCCCCAACCAGTCTTAGGCTTTTTTGTTTGTTTTTGCTTTTTTTTAAAAGAAAAACCAAATTCAAAAATTTGGTTTGCTTATTTATTAACATTTTTTTTAGAACATTTTTTTTCTTTGGTTTGAGTTTTTCTAAGCCTAAAAGTTTTTGACTTTTTTTATACATTTTTATTAAACAAAAACAAACAAGAAGATGACAAAGCAAAATTGGACTTAAAAAATACTCTTGGATCCTTTTGCTCTTATTAAATTTGACCCTAAAAATGTTAGTCTTATGTGGAAAATTTTTTAATTCAATTAAGGATTTATTTTTATTTTTGGGCTTCATAATTATTTTTTCGGTTTAATTTTGTTAATGGGTCTTGATGGTGTCTATAGTTTAGACAATTACATATAGTCTATGATATGGAACATCAATAATTTTATTTCATCTTACTCAAACTTGGATGATTGGTTTTCCTTTAACTTATTTGAAATATATTTGATAGTTTTTATGGTACATTTAGAAAAGTTTATATTTGTTATTGATGCTTCTATGTATATTTTCCCCATAATTATATGTTGACCTAGACCATTTATGCCAATGTAGTTGCAATCAATTTGTTGTTCATAAATCTTTTACATGTACTGTTTGTTACCTATCCAAAACAAAACAGACTATAATATGCTTGCTATAGAAAGAAAATATTTTAGAGTAACTGCTAGGTTAAATAGTTTAAGTTATTATCATGTACATTCCTTAGAGTGGGACTTGAAGGGGCAAAATCTATGTAGCAACACTGCAATTTTGTAGTATTGGAGCAATATAAAGATTTTAACCATTACATAAGCAAATTATAAATAAACAGTAATGATTGATACTCTAATTATCATTTGTCAGTAAATTAATACTAAATTAATTGACAAAAATGGAAAATTTTCTATTCACTCCAATTTTAGAAGGATAGCTTTTAGATTTTAGGTTAAATTATTCATCCAGTCCCTTTAGTTTGGTTGAGCTTGCAAATAAGTCCTTATGGATAAAAATCATATAAGCAGGTTCTTACACTTATCTTTGTTAAGCTATCCAGTCCCTAATGTTAGAGAATGTTATGACATTGTCAATGACTAGTTTAGGTGGCTAACAGATTTCATACGTGGCAAACTGACTTCGTTGTTGTCATGGCATGTAGAGAACATTCAGCTACACCAAGAAAAAGACCCAAATACCCATTCACACAAAGTCCTTGCATTCCCATTTTCACACCACCATTTGCTCTTACATCTCCCTCTTGCCCAAACCCACAACCGTCAGTGATCATAAAAATACCAGCATAGAATAAGGGCCTTAATATACTAATTAAAATCACGGTAGTTGAGGTTCAATACACTGATTAAAAACAACTCTTTCAAATTTACTTGAGTAGCTAGTGAAGCAAAGAGAGAAAGTAAGCGATAAAGCCACAGTGAGCATTATCGTTGTTTCTTGGTTATGCATTGTCATCTTTTAGCGGTTGTTCATATTTGCAATTGGAAATGGTGAGTCCGTACATGCTTGGCTGGATCATATGCTATGTGTGGAGCCTCATTGTGCTCTACAATTTGGAAATGGCAAATACATACATGCTTGGTTTTCGTACAGTGCAGGATCACACCCTCTTGGCCCTTCCCTTATTCCATGCCTTCTTCTCATGCCAAAAGGCTTATAAACCCTACAAAGACTCTTCCTAAGGCCCCTATTGTTCTACCCATTTTCAATCTCACCAAATTTAGACCTTTTTCATTGTTCATCGTCCTAACTTGTATTTCTTCCCACGGGTTTCATTTTCTTGTTGACAATTCTCTTAAAACCCTAGTTATCTTTGAGGAAGAAATTATCCACAATAGGAAAGAGCTTTATTTCTTGAAATTAACAATTCTGAAAGAAGGGGTGATTCTGGAGCTATTTATAGGAGTTAGGCATACTGAAATTCGCAGAGGAATAGTTTGCATTCTTAGAAGGTCTCTATGCCTCCTATCCCCTTCCCTCTCTTAAAGAATCTCAAATCAAAGATTTGGAAGCTAAGAATTTTCAACTGCCACCGACAACTTTGCCACTACCTTTTTCTCCATCGAAGAAGAAAAGAAAATGCAACAGTCCCTCTACTCCCGTTAATCAAGCTAATGCAATAGTCCCTCTACTCTAGATGATGGAGAACCTACGACCACAATGCCATTGTTCTGTCCGAAGCCAAATGCTGATACCTAAGCTAATAACTTTATTGGAAGGTTTAAAGCTGGTTTAAGGTTGGAGAAGATGAACTCCATGAACAAGAAGTAGGGGATAAGAAAGTCGAATCTTGGCTCAGAAATTGACATCATTGTCAGAGATAGAAATAGAGAGTGTCGATGTCTCCTATGGTCAAAGATTTTAACTGATAATTAGAGTACTAATCATAACTGTTCATTTCTAAGAATTAATAGAAGTGTGTATAAAATTCAAACCACAAAACTTTGTATCAAAATTCAATTTAAACTTTTAAGGATGGGTAATAAGGATCGAATTCTTTGTCACTTAATTTTACAAGCTTTCATATGATGTCAAGAATTAATCATTCCAAAAACTAGTTATTAATTGGGAAATAAATTGGCAATTAAGTCTATGAAATCTTGAAAGGGAAAGTAGAAAGGCAAGAAAATAGCTTGCAACCAAATCCCAATTGAATTGGGGCGATTTAATAAAGATTCCACTGCAAAGGTGAGAGCACCCAATTGACAGTGACTACAGGTAATATCTAAACCACTGTGGCACATTGATGCCCACATCCCATTCATTACTCTTGACCTAAATGTTGGCCACTGCATGATGTTGGGTGTGAATCTTTGGTGTCATTGGGCTGAGCTCTCCCATCTATGACACCACTCATCCCACTGATGGACCCTCTCTAAATTCTCACGTTCCCATGTCATCACAACCTTTAGCCCATTTTGGAAGACCTCCAAACAAAGGTGATACTAGTGATGTTCTTTCCATGATTCCCATGACAATGAGCCCCTCCTTTAAGGGCAAATTGGCGGGACTTTACGAGACTCCCCCGACAACCTAAAATTAATTTGATTGCCTAGAATATAGTTTCAATTGAATTAAGAATGCCAACCCTATAATTTCTAAGGTGCACATAGCAGATAATTATGTCAAAGAATTTTGTAAACCATTGCAAGACTCGTTGATTGTGAAACTAAAGGGAAATCTATATGCTATAAAGCCCAAACTACTAGACTTAAAACATTTTATCCTAAGGGGGATTTCGAAGTTGAGGAATTAGACTTTGGGTATTTTTTTAGTGAAATTGGTGTGAAACAAGGATTACACTCGTGCACTGTCTAATGTATCTTTAGTGATCTTTTATCATTAATTGCTAGGTAGAATGCGGTTTCCTATTGTGTTCCATCAAAAGATATAATCAACTTAACTATGGTATGGGTTTGCTTCTAGAACTCAATTATGAGAGTGTTCTCTTAGCCATTGGTATGATAATTAATTGGGCAACCGGTAGGGGTGGATACCAATACTTTACTGCCGTCCAAGGGCCATTTTGGTAGGGTTATTGCACAAGTTGATCTTAATAACCCTTTAGTAGCCACTTTTGGGCTTGATGGTAATTTTGTGTACAAGGTGGACCAATATGAAAGTGGCCAAGATGATAGTAAAGATTCGGAGAGGGAAGAGTGGCACAAGCTACCATTAAATTAACCATAACGAGATGACTCAAGCTCAATACCAATTGTGTATCATGTACCTTGGTTCTGCACACATACATAGTCAAAGGTAAAGGGTAAGGATCAATAAAAATCTTTAGTGAGTTAACTAACTAAAATTAAATTAAATGAGCTACCACAAACATATACCGTTCAGTGTCAGAAAGAGTTGGCTGAGATTTTCCCAATTCCCTTTACAACATTGGCAGTCGATGACCTTAAGTGATGTAAGCACTAGGATGACTAGATTGTTGGGTGCCCTGAAACTTCAAGAATTGTCATTGTCAATTGCAAAAATTTTATCTTAAATTTTTATTTAAAAGTTAATTAGAACTTAATTTTTTAATTTGTAATTTCATTACAATTGTCACCTAATTTCTAATTATCATTTTTTAAATATAACTTAATAAAAAATGGCATAACATTTATACCACACATCAACCAATTTTTCCACAATATTGTAAATAATATTCTATAAAAAAAAAAAAAATCAAAACACTAGAAGTTAAAAAGCATACCTCAAGTCTTCACATTTCATAATTTATAAGTAATAAAGGTATAAAGGCCCAAAATTTTCTATTTTTTATAATTCAAAATTTGAAATTCTAATTTCTAGAATATCATTTTTAAATTATAATTTTTAAATTCTTTTGATTTCCAATAAATAAATTAAAACATTTATAATTAGTTTATTCTATATAATAATCTATAGCTTATTGTATACTACAATCACATTTTTCTCAAAATTTCAACTGAGGTTTCCCTTTAAAAGGAAAGACCCTCTTCCACAAAAAACACCTCAATTTCTGACTATTCAAACAACAACTAAAACGTTTTATAGAACTATTGAAAATTACACAAGTCATTTATCCTTATACAAAAAATAATAATTAAAACACAAGTCACATATCCTAATGGTAAAATAGTGCAACTCTCATAGTAAACAACAAATAAACCAATTTATAAGTTATCTATTTTAATGGCAAAATAATGCAACACAATGAAGAAGAGAAATTTTTGCTACTAACCTAAAAACTAGCATAATGGCAATCAATTTATCACTTTGCAAGCACTTTTAGCCATTAACCACACTCAAAAACTAAGTGGAGTCTTGGATTAGAGATGAAGAGAAAGACCAATGGAAGTAAAGATGAACAGAGAGAAAAAGTCACTTACTCTATGAATGGAAGACATTTGAAGTCACTTACTCTGTGAATGGAAGACATTTGAAGTAAGAGACGTTGGAGCCCCACCAGCAATGGTTGATCACTATTGGGCTTTACTGGAAAACATTGAAAATCCATTGGCCATAAGAGAGATACCAATAGAGAGAGGGCAAGGAGGAGAGGGCAATAGTATAGAAATGGAGCGGAACTCGTGTGGGCTCATAGTAATGGAAATTTATTGATGAATTACCAAGGGATTAGTCACCAAAATTTTGAAATCTAATTAAATAAATGGCAATGTTTTTATTATTGAGAGCCAATCCCCTGATAATCAACTAGTAATTTCAAATGTCTGGTGAAATTATTAATCACTAATATTTATTAGATCAATTGAAATTATTCAATGCAATATCAATGGCCAATCCCTTGGCCATTGGTAATTTCAAACATCCTGTCAAATCATTAATTATCACAGTATAGCTAACCAATCCGAATTTACTGACATAGTTTTTACAACCATTCCCTCAATAATTGGTTGGTAAATTCATATTGCCATTTATTTAAACAATCTAAATTAACCAACAAATTACTGAGGGCCTTTCCCCAGTAATCTATTGATGAATTCAATAAAGTGAAAGTTTGACTATTTGACCTTACTTTGACTTGTAAGTCTTACCTCAATAGTACCAAATTGCTGTGAAAGTTTATGGAGTTGATATGAGGACTATGATCATCAAATAAAATAATGGAGATTATAATAGTTTAGAAAAGTTAATGAAAGACAATTAGGTTATATATGTAAGAGCTACATCAAATCAATCAAATACATGAATACAAATTTTTTGAATTTGGACGATCAAACTGTGCTCACAATTTAGATGAAGTTTTGCCACAATCAAACAAATAATCGAACGGATGATAATGTGCTAACCCTAGTTACAAAATGATGTTTCTTAATGTGATTGATGGTCAAATTTCATCAAATTACTTTGAAATCTTGCTAAACTATTCTTGTATATGAGATCGACAAATCCATTGGCAGAGATAGTGTTTTTTGAGAAATCTATTGAAACATAATCCAATTAATGTGCTCAAGCCCACCAATTAGCATTCAAATGGCATCAGATTGCTCAAACTTTATGGGGTTAATATAGTGATTAATATTGTCACATCAAATGATGGAGATTGCTACATTTTGAAAAAATTTTAATGTCAAGATGGTTGACACTTAAGTTATATGCATTATGTTTATGCTTTGGCCAATCAATTACAAGAATATCAAATTCTTTGACTTTGGTCAAAAACCATATGATCACTCAAATTTAAAAGGCATTTTCTTTTGAGTGAGATCATCAAATCTAATTGTGGAGGTTGTATTCTGTTTTAAAAATAAACTATTTTGTAATTTATAAGCAATACTAATAGATATTAAATCTACTAATGAGCTATCCATCGGTAATTGAGAAACATCGTCATTTAATTTCAAGATATTAAGGGAATTTAAATGTACTAATTCCTAATATATGTCGGTAACTAGAAAGCTCCATTATTGAATTTCCAACTATCAACAAAGGTTTAATATACTAACAGTTTATCCATTGGTAATGGAAAAAGTTAACTATTTTTTTTCCTTCTTTGGCAAAACCATCTATGGAGTAATTCATCAACAATGATAATATGTACTTCACAAATCATTTGGAACCAAAAAGAACAAAAGATATGACCTATTACATAAATAAAAAACTAAAGAATGAAGGAGGAGAAATCTAGTTTCAAAAATCAAACTACAAGCCTTAAGCATAGTAGTTTGGCTTCTAAACTTGGAGTTTATCTTTTCATTGTCATAATATTTTTCTAAGTGAAAGAACAAGAAGAGAAAAGAGAGAACTGAATCTAAAGAGAGAAGTGAGTACCATATTTTAATATCCATTTTTTTAGTGTTTTATGGTTGTTTATGTAATTTATCTAACTATAATTGATCTTGAGATCAATTATTACACTAAGTTGTTAATGTTGTGATTTTAGGAGAATAGCATAAAATGAGGGCTTACATTGCATTTCAAATGTGACATAGTGGTTGCATTGTGCCAAGACCAAGGAGAGGCTAGCCAAGGATGATATTAGCCATGCTAGGCTAGGAACACCTTAAGTTGAAGTCGCAAATTTGAAGCAACATATTGAGACTTGCATTTTTTAGGCAACAACTAAAGATTGGCTCATATCTAGATTTAAATTGATTACTTTTTTGCATGATTGAATCTAGATAAGATGGTAATTTATTTAAAGAATAACAGTTTGGTTTGCATCTATTTTGGTTATTCTATAAAGAATGAGTCATATCATGGGTGACACAATCTAGATTGAAGTGATTTTGGTCCCATGTGAACTTAGACATACAAAGCTTCATGGGCCACAAGAAGATGTGTTTAATATATAGTAATCAATGGAAAAATTTTGAAGTCTGCTATAGGTGTGAAATTGAGATGTGAGTTGCCTTAGCCTAAATGAATCCAATACCTCATTAATAAAGACTAAGAGAGGAGTGATAAGGGCCTATACTTAAGAATTAAGTGATTACCCAATAGTTTTAAGGTGATTCAAGCACAGGGAAGTAGCTATAGTATAAGTGAAGTCAGAATTGGGTTATTTTACCTATTTCAGCCTAATATTCCAAGAAGTGGATCTCCCCCTATTCAAAACTCAAGAATGACCCAAGATCCATAGTTCCAATTTTAAGAAGGTTCCTAATCAAAAAGAGAGGTTTGCTAAGCATGATTTATGGGCTGGATGATCAATAAAGGCCAAGATCACCAAAGAGCTTCCTAAAAGGCCCAATCTATACTTTGTGGGATCTTTTTGATGTTTTGGGCTGCTCTACATGTAAAACCCTTTCAATTAACCAAGTCTAACCCAAGAAAGATTAGAAGAATGTAAACTAGGATAAAAACATATAAAGTGCCATGGCACATGAAGAGTAGGAGAATAAGGTGAAGAGAACAATAGTGCAACATCTGGTTGAGGTTCTTAGTATGTTTACGGAACTTTGGACAAAAGAGCATGATATGCACTTGAATCCTTAACTAAGATGTGTTCTTAGAGGTTTGATGAGGAAGAAGATGTGTGATTCAAGAAGAATAGAGGCATTATTCAAAGAGAGTCTAGGAATAGATACCTTAGGATTAGATATTCTACAACCTTGTTCTTGTTCGTTTTCTTATTTCATTTCAAAATTCTAGTTACATGATGGTTATTATTTTTTAAATCTTAATTTGAATTTTAAAATGATATGTGGGTGAATTTTTAATTAGGTATTAGCAATTGAACTAACATAAATAACTGGTAGTTGAATTGATCTTGATATTTTTGAACTTAAAGATTTCTCTTGTACTCTAAGCTTAATGAATTTAAATAGATTGATTGCCTAATTAAATTTAAGAAAGAGTTGAGTGATTCTAAGAGAACTCCACTGTAGATTCAATTGGGTAGAGAACATCTATAGATTAGTAAGATAAAAATATTCCTAGCAATAGGTGTAGTCTTTTAAATTGATAGGCTTCATGCATTCCCTAAATATATTAACATAGGAATATAATCAATTAGATGTAGGTGGTAGGCCTAATTACTTTAGGAATGAAGGACTAGATTTAAGAATGCATTGATTGCTAGTCTTATATCTAAATAATAGGAAAATTTTTGTTGCTAATTATAATTATAGAGAAAGTGTGAAATCCTTAGTATTTTATTCATCACAAGAACACTCTTGAATCTTTCCAATTAAGTTCTATATTTTTAGTTTAGATTTTTTCCTTTTTATAATTTTAACTTCCCAAATAAATTTTAACTTAAGACAATTTTAGCAGTTAGATTAGTAGCCAAATTCCTATGGGTTTGACATCCTAGGAATACTATCTTAGTACATCTGATAATATATACTTGCACTTAAGAATATTAGTATAGTTAATTGCACATTAGTGAGAGAAATTAAAGTGAGGAAAAACAATCAACAATGATTTTAAATATGATATTAACGATGGCCTACTGAGGAATTGATGCTAGTAATAATTTCTTCCCAAGTAGGAATCATATCAACCAATTTTCAAGTAGAAATTTTCTCTATCGGACACTTCTCTCATCTTTCATTTTTGATAGTATCAAATGAATTTGTCTATATTTTTTATTTGTATCAACTCATAATTGTTTATCAATATAAAATTATTTTCGAGTAGTATTAGTGCAGCTTTTTTCATATCATGTGAGAGTGGCTTTTGAGAGAAAACATGAGAGGTTAGACATTTCAACATTATTATTTATAGTAGCCATACAATAAATATGGGCCCTAATTCCTAAATACAATAGGCCTAATTTCCGAATTGCATGCTTCGTTCTACATATATATATATATATATATAAGTGTCTATTCTAATTTACACACATAATGTGCATGTCAATTGCTCACTAATTTAACAGTATATTTATTAAAATGATGAAGTTTTTATTTATGTTTGTTGTTTGGTTAAGAGGTAGTTTCAATTTATATGTCGATGGGAGTTGTCTTGGTAAGTCAAGCTTATTATTAGAGATTCCTTTGGTAGGAATTTTATTTTTGGCCAAGTGGTTATTTCTTACCAACATGCATGTAAAGCTTTTAGCTATTTTTCATGGCATGAGGCTGCTCGAGATTTAGAGCTTGGTAAAATTCTCAGTTACTTGGACTCATCAAAAGCTATTCACCTATTTTTGGAAAGGGGCTCTAATATTAAATTGTTATGGGGTCATAAATCATGATGTTAGATCTCTTATCTCCGTAGATGGGATGGCGTCCCTTTCTCATTTTCTTTGGGAAACTAATCAGCAGGATAATTCTCTGGCTAATTGAAGTTCTTGTTCTCTCTTGGCTCTTTCCCTTCTCATTGACCCTATTCTTATTACAAATTTGTCCCTCTTAGCTAACAAGGTTGAAATTTCTTGCCTTATCTTTTCCAAAAGAAAAGGGAATAGGAAAATCATATCACAATTTCAGCTCATTAATTATTCACATTGAAGTGTACAAATGATATGTGAATTAATCTCATTATTACTAACAAAAGGTTAGCTTACTGGCAAGCTAGTTTTGCCCGAGCCTTAAGACAAAGGTTTGACTCTCTCACTAGTAATAGTGGGAGATACTCTAAGAAAAATGTAAAAAAATAATAATAATAATCTCATTATTTATTTACTAATATTAATAGCAATTACCAAGTCAGAAAATCATAAGATAAAAATCACTAGTTTCTTTTAAGCTCTCAGTGGTATTATATGATAAAGGAATGCATTTAATGAATCATTAGGGGTAGGCATTAGGTGGGACAGGTTGGGTTTAGGATAAAATACACAAAATTGCTCGAAATCAAGTTCTGCATTAGGTTCAACCGATTTCACTAGGATTAATACATGAAACCAAAGTTTTCAAGTTAAAATGGCTCGGGTAGCCTCGGTTGGATTGTCTTAGGTTGATGATGAACTCATGGCCTCCTAAATTTTTTAGGTTTAATCAAGTTGAGTTCAAATTGGGGATAAATTCTCAAATCTCTAATTACAACCTAGAGCCAAATTAGGATAAATTATCAAATCAATAGTTGTGAATAAGAGGGATTGGGGATTGAGAAGAGGTTAATCAGATACGAATAAGAGGAGAAGAGGGCCTTCCGGAAATAAAGAAAGAAGATTACCATGTTGAAGAAAAATAGAGAAATGCTCAGTCAGAACTCACAAATTGGAATAGTGACAGAATATATGGTATAAATTTCTGGATGGGATCTGCGAAGAGGAATTGGCAATGAGCGAGCTACTGAGATTGGATGGCCTGGAAGAGGCGGATGCACTTGGGCATGACAGCTTTGAGGTAATCGTCTTTAGGATGCGCCACCATGGCTATGGTGGTTGCTTGGTTTAAAGAGTTGGATGAGGAGGAAAAGAAAGAAAAGTATAGGCGTAGAGCATAATTAATGAGATTAGAAGAAAATGCTAAGGATGATGTGTAACAGATGGAATTCCAAATGGGGTCGGTATTACAAGTTTTTTTTTAGAGGAGGTTATTAAATATGTAGGGGTGGTCGAATTTCTTCGTATATTTTGTTGTATTTATTTTATGTATTCATTTTTTAGTAATTTATTTAGTTTTTTAGAATTTTTTTAATTTAAAAATATTTTTATTTGTTTATTTGTTTATTTTTAAAATATTATAAAAATTAAATATTTTATAAAATATTAATTATTAATAAAATAAAATATTAATATATTTAAAAATATTAATATATAAAATTGTAAAATTATACTTAATATTAAAGAGAATATATAATATTCTATATAATATTATAATATTATAAATAAAAATGGAGAAGGAAGAAAAGCGTGGGCATAGAGCATAATTGAGGGGAGTAGAAGAAAATGGTGAGGATGAAGTGTGACGGCAAGAAAGTTCTAGGGTTGCTTAAATGTTTGTTTCGGGTTGGGTCAGGTTCTTGTGGGTCAGAAATTCTGAGCCCAAACCCGACCGTTGTAACCCAAGTTAACCCATAACCTGAACGGGCTCAAATTGTGTCTATTTTTACAATAGTTTGAACTGGGTTTAGCAGGGTTGGACAGGTTATGCCCACTCCTAATATTTATCTAGTACTATCCATTTTGATTTTTTTGACGGTAAGGATTTTCTATTACAATTGTACAACAAATGCCTTTATTGTACTACAGAAGAGGAGATAACACATATATATATATATATATATATATAATGCCTTCGCATATGAAACGAGTGCAACATAAATGATTTAGTTGTGTGTTCTAGTGGTCTACATGCACTGGGATTTTAATTTTAATGGTACCGAAAACAAAAAGTGATTGTACATTCCGAACATAGTATTCCAAAACCATTTTACAAAACTACTTTAGAAAAAAACAAAATCAGAGAATGAAAACAAAGAGTCCCTAGTATCCCGAACATTGAAATTGAAATATGAAAGAGGGGGCTTAAAACATATGAAAGAGAAGAACCTGAGATTAACGGCTAAATGTTAACACGTACTTAATTTCTCCCTCTATCTTTTATAAAATTGTTTAATTCTTTTGACCTTCTTCTACTTGATTTATGTGTGAGTACATGTAGTTTAAGTAAGTTAAGAAATAGGCTCCAGACATTCACAGCACTAAATATATTTTGCTTTCTGTGGAGAAGATGAGCTCTTTGTAAAATAGCAACTACTTTACTTCGGTACCTCTATTCTTATAATAAAATTACAAAAAAATTTTATTTAAAAGAATTTAATAATTAAATTTAGAACAATATTATTCTTATAATTTTATATTTAATTAATTTTCATAATTTACAAATTAAATTATAAGACCTGAAAAAATTGAAAGTCTACACCAAAATATATGAACATTATATAAGATTGAAGGTATAATAGTAGACTTTTCCATACATTTCAGACTATTGGATCTATAAAACATCATTTAAAAAAATTTAAATAATTTAATTTATTAAATCCCACATTATTAACTATGAATCTAACAAATGTAGTTGTTCTGTGAGAGTTTTGTCCCGTTCGTGGGAGTAAACTTCTGCTCAAAGCGTAATGGACCTCAATGTGTGAGCTCCGATGCGACGTGTTGTGGATCCTTTATTCAGGGTTCCTGGCCTTGATTTTTTTGGGACAAGTTGGCGATGAGGGGTCGGATGTATTTTAGTCAAGATAGTTACCTTCGCTAGCTTGCAAGGCATTTAAACACCTTCTAGTCTGATATTAAGAGGCTAGTCCATAACAAACGCAACTATGAGTGGCCCCATATGCAAATACAAGTTGCAAAAGTTCTTGTCCCTTACTTGCTTACATGACTATGTTCTTTGCGTCCTACTACGAGTACACTGTACAGCTGCTAGGTAGTGCTTCATGTCACGGACCAACTTGAGAGACTCATTTAAGATTATTTTGCTGTAATGTGGACACCCAAGGAATATGACCTTGCAATTTGGATAAGAAGGGCAACTATCTCGGGAATCAGTAGAGAGCCGAAGAGAGTGAAAACCGTGTACTGCCCACTGGATGGACAGCAGAAATTGAGCTCTATATATATATATATATATATATATTGGAAGCTAACATTTCTCTCAAATTCAATTGTTCTAATATATCTTAGTTTCCAAACATGACCGCAGCCGATGAAAGTTCAAACTTGGAACTGATACGCCAGCATCTTCTTGGTGACTTCTCTTCCACAGAAACCTTTCTCGCCAATCTTAATCCTGTAAAACTTGAAGACCCATTATCAGACTTTGATTTCGGCTCATATGTTTCAGAACAAAGCTTCTGTACTTTGATTAAAGCCTCTGAATTCGAAACAGATAATGAACTCGTTGGTCTCGATTCTGCAAGGGTTCTTAACTCCATTTCAAGCAGTGACTCACAGGAAACCCAAAACTGCAATTCGCGTCAAAAGACATCAGAGCGTGGTAAGGCAAGGCGATACAGAGGAGTGAGGCGGAGGCCGTGGGGCAAGTTTGCGGCGGAGATCCGAGACCCGACCCGCAAAGGGACCCGGGTTTGGCTTGGTACATTTGAGAGTGAAGTTGATGCTGCGAAAGCTTATGATTGTGCCGCCTTCAGAATGAGGGGTCAAAAAGCCATACTAAATTTTCCTCTGGAGGCTGGAGGGTCTGACCCTAAGCCCAGCAGTTATGGCCGGAAACGGAGAAGAGGGAGCAAAGAACTTCAATTTCAAAATGGCATTTCTAAATCCTGAGTGTTACTAAGGAGAAAATTGTGCTCAACGCATCTCTTACCGGGTCGGGTGTTTTCTGTAAATGTGGTACTTACTGGCTATGGCTATGGCTATATATGCATGTGCTTTTGCCTAGAACTTGGTACTTACGCTTAAATTAAACTAAAGTACATCTTTGGTTCCTAGACTTAAATTAATTTCTGTAATATTTCGTTAATAAATTGATAATTACTTTCTCATTATTCACTTAACGCTCTTTCCTAACTGTATTCATATGTATAAATATATATATTTGATGCCAAATTTTTATTTACAATATTTAGTCTCTTGTTAATTTACAAATTTATCTCAAATAAAATATGGTAAGGCTATGTATATGTGATTAATTATTTTAAAATTTACTTTTTTTTATCGTTTCTTAACCCTTTATATAAAAGTTGAAATACTAATTATCGATCATCGTTACTTAATAATAGATTTCTAAAGGAAAATAAACCCTCGGCAATATTCATTGCTTGCCTTTTTGGGAGAAAAAAATATTAAAAAATAAAAAATTACTTCATTGACAAAAATTTAAAAAAAAAACGAAAATTTGTGTGTTAGAAATTATTATTAATGGATTATCAATATTACAAACAAACAATCTTCTGAAAATAATTAAATAAAAAATTATTGGGAGATTATCTATTAATAATTATTTACTTGAGGACAAATTAAAAATTAATACTACTTAAATTACATTTTAATTCACATATTTAATTAAGATTTCTATTTTAATCCATCGATTATTTGAATTTGAATAATTTCAAATCGCCGATGGATTATTCTATTGTAAATTTAATTAATTAAAATAGTGTGTTAATAGTTATCGACTGATAATCTATTAGGAATCCGTAGGTAAAATGAAACGAAAGATGTCACCACGATCCTTCTACTCCACTCTCTTTCTAAACCCACACGCTCTCTCTCTCCTCTTCACGGTCTCCATCGCTCTTGGTGTTTTCCAGCCATGTTCACGCCACCGCCGCCCATGTTGGAACCTCCTCACCCTTGCGACCTCCCTTCATATGTGTAATTTGTCTCTTTCTTGCTCCTTTCACTATCTCTCTCTCTCATTTCAAGTTTCAGCAGTTTTTCTTTTCTTTTCTTTTTTCCTTTCTTTCTCACTGCTCTTCCACTTTAGTTTGCTTTGGCGCTACTGCTTTGTTTTGAAGGTAAGTCACTCTTCAATTTGTCTCTTTCTGGGCTGTGGTGCTAAATTAGGGTAGATGACTTAATGTACATATTTGTATATGGATTGCACAATGGAACTGGATTCAAAATTAGTTTGCAGTTGGATTACTGGTTTCAATTTTAGGATTCATTTATATACACACACTTGACATTTTTTCTAGATATTTTACTTTTATTTAATAAAATTTTTTTTTCTAATTTAACTGATATTTATTTACAACAATTGTGCTTATAAAATATATTTTATAAGAAATAATAAAAATGTAAATATAAATGAAATTTAAATTAATATTAATTTATATTTATATTTTAAACAACAAATGCGGTGGGATTGTCACTCAGTTTTATTTAATTTAATATCAAGGAATAATTTTTAATATTATGGGAGTTTAAATTGATGGCACAGATTTTGAGTTATGATTTTAAAATTATCAATAAATAATTTTCTAAAAAAAATCCATTAATAATAATTATTACTAACATATTTCAATTATTTAACAATAAATTAATCCATATATGTAAATTCTTTTAATAGTGCATTAATTTGTATCAATGATTGTTGAGGCTCACAGCTAAGCCTTGAATCAAAACAAGTTTCATTTGATTCATTTGCAATGAAAACATTTTGTGTTGTCTAGCAAATTCTTACGCAATTAACTTTTGAAAACGATATTAAATTTAAATATTTAAATGTTAAAAGTGTTAAAATAATTATTATTTTATTTTTTAGAAATACTATGAATTAAATTAATTAAGTTAATTTAAATACTATGTACGAATCATAAATTGATGGAACATTTGTGAAAGCCAATAAAACTATCAACATTATCACTTGATTATTACAAACCCTGAAAGGAATTATTATAGCCAATGATAGTTCAATCATGTAGCACTTTCTCTCTGATCACTAAAGAAATTTGGCTATTCTATAACAGGAAAAAAAAAAAGGAATAAAGTGTAGAAGTTAATCAATTTTTATTCTTTTAATTCACAACTTGCATTGACAACGAAATTAATGGTTACGTTTCAAAGTGGACAAATACCAAATGCAATTAATGTTTGCAATGAATGCGGATGCATGGCTTAGATCGATTCAAATTAATTATTTTTATAGATTTTTGGTAGGTTTACTGCATACCGTTGTGTATACCGAATAATGCCCGGCATTAATAAGAAAAGAGATAATATCTGAGAATCCAAGGTCAACAGCTATACTCTCTTGCCCTGATGACAACTTGCATGGGGCCATACATGCTTCACTCGTTGAAAGAACTGAACAAAATTATAAATTATGGGTATAGGATATGGGTGCAAGTTGCAATTCAGTGATACGGCACTAATGACCATAAGTCCAGGTGTCCTTGTCGGGTGTCACGTTGGACTTTTTTTATTTTTCCTTTTTATAAATGTCTTCCTAACAAGATGTTAGAGAGATTAGATATAGGAGGAGGCAAAAGTGTTGAGAAAGAAATAAAAAAAAAAAAAAACTCCAAGAGCTGGCTTAATTGGTCAAGCCACGTTTGAACTTCTAAGAAGAGTGCAATCTGTTTGAATCTTTTTAAGTCCAAATGTTCAGGAATAAGCTACAGGTATGGTTTTACAAACAGAGATTAATTCTATAATTTTAAGAATGTGAGAATACTTCGTAAGAATCCCAAAAAAATGAAATAAAAAAAGTTTATATGGTTACAAAGAAAGGAAAGAGAAAAGCATGTAAAACTAAATGTGATCTAAATGATATGTAAAGTGTACTTTATTACATATATGACATATATTTAGTAAGAAATTGACTTAAATGTTATATTTAAATAGTTAAATCCTATAATTAGTTAAATGAAAAGATAAAACTCTTGATAAGTCTGTATGGAAGGCCATCAATAAGAGTGTTTAAAATGAGTTGGTTTTCTCTCTCCCTCTCACTTATTTCAAGACAAAAGAAAGGAATAGGTAATGAAGAGACTAAAAGGTGTAATATCTTTTCATCGTCAAGACAAGAGGAGAAGGGAGAGAAATTAATTCTTTTCACTTTCTAAAAGTCTAAATTGATTAAGGTATGTTTTCTCACTTATTATATTAAATACATGAAGTTATAAGATTCATGAGAATGATGATTTATGGGTTTATGCTATTGCATGAATAAAAGTTTTGACCGCTACTAAAAATTTTAGATTTGCTGACAGATATTAGTAATGGATTTAAATCCATATGTAAAATGTTTTATTACTGATGGACTTTCATCTATAAAATAGAAAATATAAATTGAATCAACAAATTATAGATGAACACATTTCTATTGGTAATTCCATTGGCAAAACTCGCACTCATTAGAAGGAAAAGGTGAGCAACAAAATTTTTGTTAGCGTTTGTGGATACAAATTCTTGCTTTTTGGCTGGAAAAATGTGAAAACACAGGAATTTTCACAGATGTATTTACTAAGGGAAATTCCCTCAATAAACACATTGTTGACTAGTCAAAATCCCAAATTATTGATGAAAATAATAGTTGATGATTTGTATTATTTTGACTGGTCAAATTTGAAAATATTGATGAATATTCTGCTAGTATTTCACTTATCCAAACCATGTTGTTTGAATTCCAATGGAACTATCAATGATAATGTGTATTAGGTCAATCAGTGATTTCATATATTAACCCATTCTTTTCTTCTCCTTCTTTCTCAACTTCCTCATCTCTCCAAAGTTCCAATAACAAAACCTTCATTTCTATTTAGCTAATTTCATCCTTCAATATCTTCTTTGTTATGTTGGATGAACTTTTTGAAATATAGTTTCATTGTTCATGGTTAGGGACAGTGGATTGCTTCATTTATGAGTTAAGAGTTTATTAATGTACATATGTATGTATATTAGTATATGTGTTTGATTTTAGTTGTTGTGTGGAAACTTTATGTATGTAATTATGGTATTGTGGTTTTAGTAGGATTTGTTATCAAAGAATGGAAATTCTTGAACACCATAGAAGGATGTATAAAGAACTACTTGGGTCGACATGGATTTAGGCTACAGTTTGTTAATGAGATGAATAGTTTACTACCTATGCTTATCAGTTGTCGTAATATGACCAAAGGGTCCATTAGATGTCCTTATAATATATACAAAAGTGGGGCATTATTTAGTCTTTTACAAGTCAAGTATCATTTGTTTAGGTATAGATTCAAACCTAATTATTAATATTGGACAAACCATGGTAAACAAAAACCACAAGTTTAGGCCAAATTTGAGTACTTTGCTCCTATGAATATTGCTACTAGTGTTTATTTGCGTTATGATGACAATTTTGGTTGTCACTAGTCCATGGTTTTGAGGACAACTTTGAAGAATCTCCAAATCCATAGGTGCAACCATTTGATTTGTTACATGCTTCCAAATGACTACTGTGGCTTGATTGCAAAGATTACTCGAAGTTGTCTATGACAATGAGAACATTGAGCATATAGTCAGGGTCAAACCACAACTAGTACACCTTTGATCAATAGGTGAGCTTTATGAAGGAGGTCACTCCTCAACCCAATCTAGCAGCTGATGATTTTTATAAGGATTAGTAGTTAATATCTAAATTAGGTTTAAAAATGTAAAAATTGATTACTACATTAATAGTTGTATGTCTTACTACTAAGACAGTGCACATGAGAGGAAATGCAAATTCTATAGTACTTATATATAAGCTAAGGTAAAGAGATAGAGGAAAAGAAGTACTCGAGAAAAGAATGTATTATTTGCCTCTAATTACTAGGTTGCAATAACTATATGATTTCATTTGTTTAGCCTCGCACATGTAATTGCATTATGAGAATAGGTAGGTAGAAGGTGTATCGAGCCATCTATCCAATCGACAAGCATGGAATCATTTTGATAAGATTTATCCTGACTTTGCCCGTGACCCCCAAAATGTTAGGTTGGGTTTGTGTGCTGATAGATTCACTCAATATAACCAATCAACAAAGTTTGTACTCCTATTGGCTAGCAATTATGACTCCCTATAGTTTTCCACTAGAGCTCTGCATGACTACCCTCTACATACATGTTCTTGCCATGTCTAGTTCTTGGGAGCAAGAACTATCCCAAAGCCAAGATTAATTGGTATTGTCAGTCACTAATAAAAGAGTTGAAATAGTTGCAGTGGTAAAGTGTGTTGACCTACGATATCTCTATAGAACAAAACTACAAGATGCAAGCAACATTAATGTGGACCACCAATGATTTCCCTACATATGGAATGTTGTTAGGGCGGAGCATAGCAAGAAAATTAACTTATCTCATTTGCATGGAAGAAAGCAAGGCATTCTTGTTGAAATACTCAAGTAAAAACTCTTGCTTTGATTTGCATTAATAGTTCACGCCTCTTGATCATTCCTTTTAGTAGAACAAGACAACATTAAGAAGTGATAAAGTTGAGAGTGAATAGCCTCCAACAAGGCTAATAGGTAAGCAAGTTTGGGCAAAGGTTAGTAATTTGTCTAAGATAATAGAACACAAGTCAATTGAGAATCACTAGGGGTTTGGACATAGTCACAACTAGATCAAATAGAGCATCTTCTAAGAGTTGACTTATTAGAAATATAACTTAATTTGACATAATTTAGATTTTATGAATATAGAGAGGAACACCTTTGATAATATGTTTAATATCATGATGGATTTGAGAGAAAAATCAAAAGACACTGACAAAGCAAGACTAAACTTAAAAAGAATATTACAAGTAATGAGAGTTGGAGTTAACAGAATTAGCCAATGGCAAATCACTGAGTCTAATGGGTGGAATAGCTATATGCATATGGGTGAAAGAGTTGATTTAAATATATGAATTCAAGTACTAATTTAAATTTAAAATTAAATGCTGCCTTTGATTAGAAATCAAGTTTTGAATTTTAATAAAAATCAAGTACTATTTTAATTATAAATTAAGTAAAATACTAAAATTAAATATCTATTGACTAAAATATTGTCTATACATAGAACGCATGGCACACATTCCTCTTGTCAATGGTCAAGGTAAAACACATTACCGACAGAAATACCATTCATAAATAAAACATGTGGCACACATGAAATTTTATGCCAATGATTAGGGTGCTAACAAGTTACCAACAAAATTTGCATTTGTATATTAACAGTCAATTTTGATTGGTCCAAAATGAGGCACATATTTTCAAAATTAACCAAATTATCGATGAAAATTTTGTTGAAAATTTCATAAAAAATGTTCATTAGTCAAGGATGTGGCACCATTGATTAGTGATAGCCTTTCCAAAATATCTAATGTATTAATGACAAAATTTCTCTCCATAATTAAAAGGCACAGGTTCATTAAAATGCATTAGAAATTGCCAGTGAAATTTCCTTTGATAATCTCTCAATGCATATGAATCAAACTCATGCCTTGTAGCCTCCCCCTCAATTTCTTGTTTGGTGCCATTACCCCTCTCTCTTTATCTCTCTCTAACTTGTGGTTCCCCACCCATTTTCCTACCATTTTTGGCATGTTTTAGCCATCTTCGGCCATTTGCATCCTTCACCTGTGAGTTTTCTTCTTCTCAAGTCCATTTTTACCACTTAAAGTTGCCTATTTATCCATTTTTCGACAATTAGATCTTGACACTCAATGCATCCTTGATGCTAGTTCAAGCATAAATTTTCTTAGTCTTAAAGCTCCCCTTTTCTTCATTGCCTATCTCTGCCTCGATAGTAGAGACAAAAAACAAAACCAACTGAGAATGGTTAATGGTGGAAATTTCTCTCTCCTTCTCGCTCTTTTATGCGAGTAGATCATAAACAAAGGATTTTGAAAAGAAGGGAGCTCTCTAGAGCTTCTTCTATTCTCTCTTTTTACTAGATTCTTCTTAAGCAAGACAATGGAAAGAAACACACTGATAAAGGCTAGCAAGAATAGCCCTCCAGCTCCCATCAAACGAAAAAGTAACAACCCACACAAACAAGAGGCATTTGGCATACAACCCAGAACCCAAGCAAAAGTAAAATTCATCAAACATAAAATAGTAATACAAAACAACGTTGTTTCACTGATTTTCTTATACTTCACCACCTATTTGCTTGTTTAATTTATCTTCTATTCATTTTTTCTGTGAATATTTTATGATCGTCAAAGTCATGAACTTAAAGCTAAAGAAAAAGAGAAGATAAAAGACATTAATTAAGAGGACAAACATGTATTTAAATAAGCAAGCAAAATAACGCTTATTGCAACATAAGAATGAATTGAGACAAAAATTTGTGCTTGAGTAATGACCCTAAATTTTTTTCTGACATTACCCTTAAATTTTTTTTAATCAAAAAATGTATTAAACAGGAAGTTTGGCAGCAGTCAAAATTGTCATTTAGCAGTGATTTTAACTGTAGCTAAATTATTTTGCAGCAGTTATTAAACTGCCAAAATTATTTGTTGCAAAGGTATTTAGCAGTGGTTTCAAATAATTGATAAAATAATTATCATTAAATTACCAACAGTTTAATCGTCACTAAATTAAAAATTTATAAATTTTATTTTCAGTTTAGTGATGCTTATAATGGTTGTTACATTTTAAATAACTTATATTCAATCACAAAGAGGGAAATTAGCAGGCCAACAGCAAAGGGAGAAGGGGGTGAGAGAAAATTTTCCCTCATTCAAAACAGCAAGCGTGAATAATATCAGAAGCATAAGTGAAAGATCACAGCATGTTCTAGAATAACCACATGAGATGGATACACAATATTGCATCTCCACATATAGGTTGGGAAGAGTGTAAAGATTTCAATTTAAGTTAAAGAACAATTAAAAAAATTTCAGAGCAAAAGAAACAATAAAATGAGAGAGACAACAAATATTACACTCATGTAGACATCCAAAAATCTCACTGCACCTTGATCAATGATGTCCCTCACTTGGAACCTATCAATAGCTTTGTGCTGATTCTTTTGCCACACAAATCAAAATCCCAATTTTAGAATCATTAACTTTATCTTTAGATATGCAGAAAATATATAAGAAAAGAAATTGAATACAATCTAGATACAAATGGAAGGCACAACTGAGGAAAAAATTATGAAATGAAAAAATTGTAACAATCTACATACATTATTAGTTGTACGTTTACCTTAGTTGCTACAAATGGAGCAGCAGGTGAATTTGACATGGCCACTAAAGACTAAGAATCTAAGATGAAGAGAAAGCATGAAGATCCAGGTGCCGCGAGGGATCTGACACTCCTATGTGGTTGTCTCAAGCAAGGGTTGTACTATTGGCGATGAAAGTACATTTAGAGCATTTGGGTTTGGAAGATCAATGAGGATTAATTTTCATAGAGCTGCCAAGAGGGAAGCGCACAACAAATAAAACAAAATAGAAAAAGGCGCAAGAGAGAAACACATGAAAGTAACAGAGATATGTTTGGTCTTCAAAAAGCAATGGGTTTGTTATACGGGTGGGCAAAATATCGGGACAAACTGTTTTAACTCAGCCCAAACTGAGAAAAAAAATTTGGATTAGGTTAAAATGGGATAAAATAAGTTTACTATAATATTTTCACTTAAAATGGGATATTTTGGATGGAGTTGGATTTTTTCCTCCTTTCCATTGGGTTGTTGCGACAACCTAACAAAATATACATATATATATATATTTTTAATTTCATCTCTACAAAACGATGTCATTTTGTAGGGGTAAATACATTATGCTACTTGTGCCCACTACTTAGCTCCAGTGTTCCTCGTCCTCGATGTCTCGACACTTCGAGATTTCGAGAGTAGTCTCCTTTGATAGTAGACAACTCGACCGACCCCAGGCCCCTACCTCAGCTCAGCTTGCCTTCATGTCGACCATCCTTAGCCCTTCCCCACTCCTCATCTTAGTCCCTTTCTTGTGACTAGTTGCCTCATCTCAACACTTCGTCGACACCCCCACCTCTTATTGGCTTGGCTTGCACTAAATTGCAACAATCCACAAAGTACCAAGTTCTTCTCCCTTCCCCTTCATCTTCAACTTCAAGAGATATTGTTCTTTAGGTGGGACTTGGGACATTATGCGATTGTGAACTCTTGGTAAGATTTTAGGGTTTCAAATTAAGGGTAATTTTGTTTGACGAATTTTTGTTGGGCTTGATTCTAATAGTCTTGTGTCTTTAGAAAATTTGTTTAGGGCTTTAGAAGCTTGTGGCACTCCAAGTTGCAGTTGCACCACCACCACCAAAGGTACAAGACATACGTTTTTTGTTTTGCTTGTCTGTATATATAAATACAAGACCAGACATATAGTCACAACTATAAAGAGTGGAATTTTGATTTCTTTGTCAGTTTCTTTCTCCGTAATCTTATCTTATTATTACTTTTGTATGTTTTTAAAGTCTAGAATCTTGTTATAGTTGAACTAAAGTAACAAATAGGTCCAGCAATTACATACATAGCTTTCAAGGAATCATTGACATGTATGCTGAATAGTTTGTACTTACTAATGTCCAAGTTCAAATTCAAATCATGTTAGTAGAACAATAAAATCCAGCTAGTGTTTGATCTACTACACTTAGCAAGGAATATTTGTTTGCATGCAAAACAATCTGAATATGTTACTTAAAGGACTGCTCTATAGTATGTTGCTCTTTCCATTATACAAACTTTGTGTTTCTGCATATTATTATTATAAGCAATGTTCATATTTTACTAGAAATATTTTCAGTTCATTATATTTGTGAAGATTTGTGGGAACTAAAGTCTCAAAATTGTCAAGCTACTGTTTCCATCTTTTGTGTCCACTATGTGCTTGACTACTTCTACTTGTGAAATTGTAACTTGATCAAACTGTGCTTAAGTAAGAAAGAATATTTGCAAATTTTCTTCATGCGAAGGCCTAGTTATTGGGAAATGGAGAATCTGATGGTAGAGTATACTCCCATCATCGTTTACACTATATAGGATACAAAATTTTCAAAGTTTACACTATATTAGGTCCTAAATGATAGGAATACTCAATGTTTGATGTTGCTTTTTAATTTTCTTATTTCTCTTTGCTTTCCATAAATTTTGATAAAAGAATTTGGTCATTCATTATTTGGAGATCCATTTCACAGAAATTTTGTTAGAGTTCTCATTTGTTTTTTAAATAGTTAACATTTGTTCTTTGTTAGCCCATGATGAAAGTGAAAGGGTCAAGGACACCCTCAAAAGATGGGGTACCTATAGCTTCTGCTGCGTTTGTTGGAACTAACATGAATGATATGTTGTGATTGTGAACCTGAGGTATGATTATTTACATATGCCATGTTCATATTCAAATTTGTGAAGAGAATGAAAAGCAAAAACATTGTTTGTGATATTCTTCTATCATTGATGGTGAGGGGACTTGGTGAAACTCTTGTTGGAGCTTATCCGGGCTAAGCTTTAAGTTTTATCTGCAAAAAACACTATTTGAATTCTCTTGAGGTAAATTTTTAATATCATGTCATTTTTACTTTTCAATGTGTGTGCAAATACTTTGTTATTGAATTCTCCTGAAGCTTTTAGGCTGTGTAGACAAATACATTTTAGAATCTAATTATGATAGATTTATTACTTATATGATTATGTCCATAATAGCAAATTTTAACTCATCTTAACCCGAACTAACCTGCTGAAATGAAACTGAATTATTCCAACCTAAAAATCTTGGTTTGACGGATTATTTTGGCTAGAGTTGGACCAATTTAATGAGGGATTCGGTTCAACTTGACTGAGGTAATTTTGCCCCAACCCAAACTGCCCCACCCAATGCCCACCCCTAGTTTGTTAGCATTGAAGTAAAAGCTAGGAGACAACAAGAAGAAATAGATGGAGAGTGGCGAGCCATATGGACAGAGAATGATGAGCTATATCAACAAAGAAGAATGAAAGAGAGGGCAAGCTTAGAGAATCGAGTGAGAAGGGGTGAGGACTACAAAGAGTGAGGAAAATTGTAGAAAGTTTAGACTTTGAAGTCTTGAAAGCTATGGAACTAGTTTCTAAGAAAATATTTCACTTAGTTGCGATTACCAAACCTAGCAACCACTCGTAAATAACGTGTATGAAGAAAAATTATCGTCAAAATATTCAAATAAAAAAAGAATATAATGTTAGTTTTAGCTGACGTTAAATATATAAAACCACTATTAGATATGGTCTTTTTGCATCGGTTAATAAACCACCCTAAAACTAAACATTTAACCATGGTTAAATAATTGATGCTATAAGAATGATTTCTTGTAGTGCCTTTATCGTTAAATTTCTTTATAATTAATTGTATATTTTACGTGTGTTTAAATATTAAATATTTAAAATTATTCTCATTTTCATTGAAGGTGAGGAAACTAAGTTGAATAATAATAATTTTAAATCATAATAATAATAATATTATTATTATTAAAATAACATAATAGTGAGCTCTTTGATGGTATTTTCTATATTTGGTTTTCTAGCTATATCTTAAACTGAAATTATTTAAAAGTATAGTTCATTTTTCATATTTAGGATTTTGTTTATTTTCTGTCCAAAGTGCAACTAATAGTAATATTAACTTGAGTGTTTCAAAAAGTATTCTTAATCGACATAATATTTAAATTAAAGAATAATTATACTTATTTTTCTTGAAACATTTGATATACATCTGAATCTCATTTTCCTCACATATTGACACTCCAAGGTATGGGAGTAAACGTTCAACACACCTTACTCAATAGTACCTAGTAAAGCAAACAAAATTGCTAGTGTTTATAAGATTTTCACAAAATTTAATTCAAAGTATTAAATTTATAAAATTTTATAATTTAATAATTCAATAATTTTGTGTGAAATTTAATAAATTCAATAATTTAAATTTTTTTAATAATATTTAATGATATTCAAATTGTAAAAATAAAAAGACACCAATAAAACTCTATTCATAAGCCAACCATGGGTTAGGTACATAATTTGCACTGAAGGGAGAGCCAGGTGTCACTTGAGACTCCATTCTCCTCTCAAAGTTTGAATGGGCTAAAGGCCTACAACGGCCAATTCACAAAGAATATGGTCTTGTGAAAATGTTTGATGGGTCATATAAGTATAAATTTACACTTCTTAAGCAGGTAAAGACATAAAATAGGTGAGTTAAACCTGATTTGTAATTAAATTGGATGAGTGAGTCAACTAAAATTTTTGTAGATCACAAAAATATTAAATTACTCACTTCTATGACAAGACAGAGCAGATCAACTAAATGAATCAATATATTTTCTTTGTAAATACTTGTGTTCTTTTAATTCTTATTTGGTAGTTTAGGCTGTAATTACAATTATTTATTAAAGCCAAATGCTTCCATGAATAAAGAAAGGTAGGAGAAGAGAGTGTCACAGCTTGATGCTTGGGGCCTTAGTTTAGAGAAGATCAACTTTATAAGTATTGAAGATACTGGCTAGTCACCTGTGTAATTGTGTATAGTTTTTGTTCAACCATATTAGTTGCAGTAGTTTGTAACTATTTTAGTTTGTTTGTAATTGATTCTATCCATTTGTCAAGTTAGTTAGGCAAGGTTAGCCTTTTTGACTTTTCTTCTTTATTGTATAAAGGATAGCAGGCACCATTCTATTGATATCATAATAATATCCTCTAGAATTTTTGTTCATTTAGCTTTACCTACTTCTCTCGACTTTCCTCTTTTGATACTTTCCTTGTTTCAAAAAATCAACATGGTATCAGAGCTGGGGTTTCACTAATTAGTGATTCATTCATGGAGAATCTATCGAATTTGGTAGCAAACACTCTGATTAACTTCAATGACACTATCTATGTCAAACTTGATGATAATAACTACCTCCTCTGGAAGCAGGAAGTGCTAGTTGCCATTAAAGGCCACTATTTGTAGAAGTATATTAAAGGTGAAGAAGAAGTTCTTAACAAATTCTTCTCTAAAGATGACAAATTAGCAAATCGAGTAAACCCTGCATACGTCGATTGGGGAAAACAAGATTAGCTACTCCTTTTGTGGCTATTGTCCTTGATGAGTGAATCAGTGCTAACTCGATTGGTTGGATGTGAGATGACACACCAAGTTTGGAAGCAAGTTGAAGTATATTTCATGGCTCAGATGAAGGCCAAGGTCAATCAGTTCCAATCATAGTTGCAAAACACCAAGAAAGGCTCTTCCACTATGAATGAGTTTCTGTTAAAAATTAAAAATATTGTTAACCCTTTAGCATCTATTGGATATGTTATTAGTATTGCAAATCACATAGAAGCAATTTTTGATGATTTCCCACCTAATTATGATTCATTGGCAACCTTTATCATGTCTAGAGTGGATCCATATACAGTAGCTGATATAAAATCCTTATTATTAGCTCATGAAGCTAGGTTGGAAAAACATAACAGAGAGTTGGACTTAGTGTCATTGAATTTTACTCAACATCAGACCTTCAAAGGTAAAAAGAATAATCAAAATTCTCAAAACTTTTATCAAAATCAATCTATTAGCCGCCAACAAAATTTCTTTAACAATAAAGGTGGAGTCAGAGGAACATATAGAAGAGGTGGCTTTGCAAGAACTAAAGGTAGAGGTAGATTTCAAGCTTTTAGTGATGGTAGATTTAACAATATGTTTGGAAGATCTAGAAATTCTAGACCAAACTGTTACTACCAAGTCTATGGAAAATTTGGTCATCTTGCATCTTATCGTTATCATAGGTTGGATTAGAGTTTTCAAGGTCTCATAATTCAATAAGATCCTCAAGGTCCTAGCTATCAAAATAGGAATCCTCAAGCTTTGTTTGCTTCTCCTATAATTGATTCAGAACAGTTTTGGTATGCTATTGGGAATTTACTGCGCAAAGAAGAATACAATGGTAATGAGAAGGTTTTGGTAGGCAACGGATCAACCCTTCCTATCTATAACATAGGTAATACTCCTCTTTGCACAACATATTCACAGAGAATTCTTGAACTCCAAGATTTGTTACATGTGCCTCTTATACCCAAAAATCTTATGAGTGTTTCAAAATTTTTCAAGATAATTCAGTATATTTTGAATTCCATCCTCACCATTGCTTTGTGAAAAATCAACAGACCAACCAAATTCTTCTAAGTGGGATAGTTAAAGATGGCTTGTATGTCTTTGACAGCCTTAACTCACCAAACCAAGTTAACCTTCTTTCTGCAGTTTGTCCAATTTACTCACCGGTGGCTCTTTCTGTTGATTGCTTGTCTGCCACAGTGGATCTCTGGCACTGTAAGCTAGGACATCCAAGTCCCTTTGTACTTAAACACACTCTCAAAAATTGTAATATACCATTTGATAATAAGAGCAATGATAATTCTATTTGTGTGTCTTGCTGCTGTGCTGACAAAGTGCATAAAGCACCTCATTTCTCATTTAACACTATGTACACAAAACCTCTAGAACTCATACACTCAGACATTTGGGGTCCAGCCCCATTGATTTCCTCTAATGGATTTAAATACTACATGACTTCATTTATGCCTATTCCATATGTACTTTGATTTACATACTGAAACACAAATCCAAGGCCTTCCAAACTTCTTAAATTTCAAAAACCAAGTTGAACTTCAATTTAATTGTAAAATTAAAGCTATTCAAATAGATGGAGGTGGTGAATACAAGGCTTTCTCTGATTTCTTGGCCTCTCATGGTATAGCTAATCAAATTTCTTACCCTCATAGTCATGAACAAAATGGCTTAGCTAAGAGAAAACATAGACACATTGTTGATATTGGTCTGTGCTTACTATACAAAGCTTCTGTTCCTCTAAAATTATGGAATTCAGCCTTGAAGACCTCTATTTTTCTTATAAACAGACTCTCTACACCTATTTTATCTAATCTTTGTCCTCATGAGGTGCTTTTACAGAATAAACCTAACTACAAAATTCTCAAAGTCTTTGGTTGTGCTTGTTTTCCCAATTTGAGGCCTTTCAATAATAAAAAATTTCAATACAGAACAACTTAATGTGTTTTTCTTGGCTATAGTACACATCATAAAGGCTATATCTACCTTTTTTTAGATGGAAAAATATATATTTCAAGGGATGTCATTTTCAATGAATCATACTTTCCCTTCAGCAAGTGCTCTTTATCAAAAACTGCTCCCCTTCAATCTAATCATCAAAAGGTATTAGCCATTCCTCCTATACTATCTACCAAATCCACTTCACCTATGCTTCCTAATACTCCTTCTGTCCCACTCAACCCACTTTCTCCATCTACAACTCTTGTTTCACCTTCCCCACCGAGTACAAATGTCCATCCCATTATAACAAGAGCCAAATCTAGAATTCGTAAACCTAAGGTTTACATGATTGCTAAAGAACCATCCTCACTACAAGAGGCACTAAATGATCCAAATTGGCAAAAGGCAATGGAAGAAGAGTATGAAGCATTGATTCGAAATGGTACTTGGAGCCTAGTATCTTTACCACCTAAAAAGAACATTATTGGTTGCAAATGGGTGTTTTGAGTAAAAAAAAATGTTGATGGTAGTGTTCAAAAGTATAAGGCATGTTCAGTTGCTAAGGGATTTCTTCAACAAGAGAGCACATATTTTAATGAGATTTTTAGTCCTGTGACTAAACCAACAACAATAAGAGTACTGCTAACTCTAACCTTAAAAAATAAGTGGCACATTCACTAGATTGACGTGAACAATAACTTTCTTAATAGAGACTAACTTGAAGAGGTTTACATGACTTAACCTCCTGGATTCACCTCTTAAGATCCTTCAATAGTTAGTTGATTGCATAAGGCCCTTTATGGTTTGAGACAAGCCCCTAGAGCATGGTTTGAAAAGCTCTCCTCTACTTCATATAGCTTTGGTTTTAAGAATGCCAAATGTGATTCTTCATTGTTTCTCAAACTAACTGCTACTTCTTCACTTTATATACTTGTTATGTTGATAATATCATTATCAAAGGTTCATCTTTAGCTAAAATCACTTCTCTCATTGATAGTCTGAATGCACAGTTTGCTCTTAAAGACTTAGGCCCTTTAAATTTTTTCTTGGGGATTCAAGTCTCTTTTACTAAGTCTGGTGAACTATTTTTCTCTCAACAGAAATATATTACAGATCTGTTAGCTAAGGCCAAGATGGAATTCTTAAAACCAACCAAAGCTCCAATGACTTTAGGCACTCATTTGTCATGCCAAGGCAGTGATAAATTTATTGATCCAGCTTTCTATCACTCTATTGTAGGAGCTTTACAGTATGCCATACAACTAGACTTGAGCTAGCTTTTACAGGAAACAAAGTGTGCTAGTATATGCACAAACCCCTTCTTTCTTACTAGAAGGCAATAAAGCATATTCTTAGATATTTAGCTAGCATGATTCATCATCGTTTGCTTATTAAACCTTCATCTCAACTCAACATAACTGTATTTTCTAATGCTTATTAGGGTGCTAATCTTGATGACAAAAAATCAACTTCTAGTTTTTGTGTGTCTCTTGGCAATTCACTTGTGTCATCTGTTAAAAAATAACATACTTTGTCTCGTTCTTCCATAGAGGTTGAGTATAGAAGTCTTGCCTTAGCTATTGTAGAAGTTTTATGGCTTCAATCTCTCTTATCTGAATTTGGAATTAGCCCCTCTATTCCTCTTGTTCCATCTGATAATCTTAGTACTGTAAACATAGCTCATAATCTAGTATTACATGCAAGGACTGAACATATTGAAATGAATCTTTTCTTTGTTAGAGACAAAGTGGCAGCGAAACAAATTTAAGTTTCTCATATTCCCTTTGTTGATCAGATTGCTAATGTTCTCACAAAACCCATCTCCAGTCAGAAATTCATCTCCCTTTGAGACAAACTCAATGTGGTTCTTAATCCCACATTGAGTTTGAGGGGGGATATTGAAGATACTGGCTAGTCAACTGTGTAACCGTGTATAGTTTCTGTTCAACTGTATTAGTTGTTTTAGTTTGTAACTGTTTCAGTTTGTTTGTAATTAATTCTATCCATTTGTCAAGTCGGTTATGCAAGGTTAGCCTTTCTGAATTTTCTTCTTTACAGTATAAAGGACAGCAGGCACCATTCTACTGATATCATAATAATATCCTTTAGAATTTTCATTCATTCAGCTTTACCTACTTCTTTAGACTTTCCTCTTTTGATACTTTCCTTGTTTCAGAAAATCAACAATGAGAACGAAAAAGAGAAGTATAAATTTGGATCAAAGGGACCTCGGGTACTCTCTTCTTTTCCTATTTTTTCCTGGTTTTTCTTCCTGAATACAAAATGCCCACCCACAGATTACATACAAAAATCCCAAAACAACCGAAATAACAAACCCACACAGCCATACCAACTGGCGCCCTACACCTATCCCACAATTATCGACACCTGTCCTCACTACTGACACCTAATCGACTTACCAAAACATTCCACAGAGTCGAAAGATTACAAAAATCCAAATCCATTCCTAACACAACTCTAGTTGCTGAACGGGACCCTCACAAAAGAATCCTGTGGAGTCATCAGAGGTTGAGAATCAAGAAATCCTTTGTGTGATTCTACCTTCTTTGACTCTGGTGTAGGGTGGAGGCAGAGTTTCTTGGGCAGAGTTAGTTTCATCTTGCTAAGCACAGCTAGCCATCTCCATCATCGTATCGTCAGTTTCTCCCTCAAAATTATTGATGAGGTTGGGGTTAAGATTGTCCAAGACCAAACCCAAAAAAATGTTGCAAGCCTAGAAAAGCCTAATGAAATTTTGGTGGGGTACGAGCTATGGTGCCAAGCCCAAATGGGCTTTACGAAAGAAACCAAAGAGCGAGTTGCAAGGATACTGAAACATTTGATCCTTAGTTCATCATCGCCATGGCTATCGTAAATGTTCTTCCCCTCTTCTGGTAGAATCGTTGATTAGCAAATTCAACAGTGGCGGGATGACGTTAGAATTCGACGCAATTCTTAATGCCAGTTCAAGCATCAATTTCCTTCATCTTGGAGCTCCCTTTTCTTCGTCGGCAGTCTCTACCTCCACATTGGAGATCAAAGATAAAACTAATGGAGAATGGCGTGTGGCAGAAATCTCTCTCTCCTTCTCACTCTTCGACTCTTCCACCTTCACTATTGAGCATCCTGTGATTGTGCGGCTATGGTTCTTCAAACTCTGGCAGTTCTGATCTCGAAATTCCCACGTCACCCAGATTATGAAGGTAAACCAAGGTCTCGAACGCTTCTTGGGTTCCAAGAATGCCTAATTTTTGGGCTTTTCCATTCTCAAATAATTTGGGTAAAAAAATACAAGCACTCAGATGCCAAGAAGTATTGCCATAAAATTTTCTTATAATATTTTTCATTAGGTATGAGCCCTAATGAGTATACATATAATTTCTTTATTATTTGCTTGATCTCAACTTTATATCTTTATTTTATTTTACTTGTTTGATAGATGTTAGAAGTTTAATTAAACATTTTTATAATTTTTTTTCTGTTTACTGATAATCATAAGGTACTAGATCACATTTTTTTTGGTAAGAGGTACTTGATCACATTTTATTAAAAGCCTGTATTAAGAATGTTGAGCTCGCATTGAAGATAATATAACATAGAAAATGGTTTATAACATGGGTATTTTTGAATTTGTATATTAGAAAGTCTATTATACACTTTAAAGAATAAAGTATAAATAGATAATTATTATTAATAAAATTAATAATATAAATTATTTTAAATTTAAAAATTATTATTTATTTGTTTATATTTTATAATAATTTATATTATTAATTTTTATTAATTGTTATTTATTTATATTTTGCTTGTTTAGAATAAACCCTACACTTTGGATGATATTTTTTACATGTAATTACAATTAGCTAACAAAAGAGCCAAAAAAAAGAAGTCTAAAAATATGTGTTTTCTTCGCAATTCTTTTATGAATTTGTAAACCGTGTCTTTTTAAAATGAGAAAAATTAATAAGAAATTTTAAATTCTTTTTTCTCGTAAAATATGTTTTTAGTTTATCATTTTTTACTTCTCACGGTTGTTGAGCATGTTGGCCATTCAATTAATATTTGCCAATATAAAATTTTTCACTGCACTTCATTTCGTAAGTTGTTTTAGAAAGCTTTTTTATAGAACGGTTTTTCAGAATAAAGCACAACACAAAATCCAAATAATCCTAAAATTACAATTTACGGTATCACTTTTTTTTTAAAGCCAATACAAAAATTCAACGCAAAATAAAAATTGATAAACCAGCTCTATAATTTGAATTGGTATATATTTCACAACCTAACCTGCACATCATGAGAATCTCTTTCAACTAAAAAAGCTTAGTGTGAAACAGAGCAATATTAACAATAAAGTATATTTCTTATATATTTATTAAAAATATCTTACATAATTATAATAATATTACTGTAATTGATAGGGATTATTTCAATTAAACAATTTATGTTAAATTTTAATGATTGATCGACCTATTGTGTCAAATGGCTTTGAATAAATTTAAACTTTAAAACTTGAAATATCATTTTATGTGAATATTAAAAATGTAATTTTAATCAATAAAGTGTGACATAGTTATTGATAATTAGATTTCTTAAGTATATTATCTTTAGTTTAATCTAAATTATGTATAAAAAAGATTTTATTAAAAGAGATAAAATTTACTTTAATAATTTTTATAACTTAAAAGAAACTAATCTTTGATTATCAATTAAAAAATACTTTAAATTTTACAAAAAAAAAATGTAGTTTTGATTTGTGTTAATTAATTTTTATTTTTAAAAAATAAAAATAATAAAAGTACGTTTGATTTGTCCAATGCTAATCTCACACTTATGAGCATATTCTCAACATATACTATTCTTATTAGCCCCATTTCATCTTCCCGAATTCTACTTCTTCTCCAGCAACTTTTTCTTAATCACCGCTTGCATCTTTTGAAATATCCACTGCTCCTCATCCTAAGTCATTTATGGAGATCATGGCCATGGTCCAAAGAGGGGAGAAGCCTTCTTGTTAGACTCCAGATGGCTTCCCTTAGTAGGACCTCTGCTTCTCCATGTGCTTCTCACTCGGCATCTTGGCCTCCTGTCGTTGCTTCCTCTCATGGCTGCCGGAGTTGCAGGTTGAGGAAACACAAAGCAAACATGCGAGGGTTTCTTCCCGACCTCCTCCACAGTGATTCTAGAGGTTACAGAAGCCATCAGACCCCATAGCTATTAGATCCTATTAATTGCAAAAATATCACTGCATTTTTATGAGTGTTTCTGTTTTCAAAATTTTGTGAAGGAAACTATAAAAATAACATTTCGTTGTTTTCAAAATTTACATTCTTTAAGAAAACATTTTCAGAAAAAAATGTTTTCAATTTTGTTCAATCAAACACATTTTTATTATTATTTTTTTCATACAAAATGAAAATAGAAAATACCTAAAGCATACACACCTAAATTTTTCTTCCTTACACAAAAGTTTTAGCAACCGTGAGAGAGAATAGCTCCGTCTCTAATATTAACCATAGCACCCAGTGAAATAGCCACGCGTGAATCAGTTACAAATCCTAATGACATAGTCACTGACTTCATGCGTTAGCACAGATTAAGTTGTATATTGTCAACACACTGCTTCTAACTTGCTCCGTCTCTAACATATACTCATAAAATATGTGTTTAGCTCATCTTTTTTTTCATCTCACGGTTGTGGAGCGTGTTGTTCTTTGCCCATATAAAATTTTTCACTTGATTTCGTTTCGTAAATTGTTTTAGAAAGCTGTTTTATCGAACAGTTTTCCAGAATAATGCGCAACCGAACAACCCTAAAATTACAATTTACAGCATCACTTTTTTTTTTTTTTGGAAAGCCAACACAAAAATTTAGTACAAAAAATTTTGGCAAACCAGTTTTACAATTTGGATTGAGATATTCTGCAGCCTTGATATCATGAGAACCTCTTTGAACTAAAGAAGCTAGGTAGTGTGAAACATAGCAATATTTACAACACAGTATATTTCTTATATATTTATTAAAATATCTAACATAATTATGGTAATGTTTCTGTGATTGATAGAGATTATTTCAATTACACAACTTATGTTTAATTTTAATGGTTGATCGATCTATTGTGTCATATGATCCTGTATAAATTTAAACCTTAAAACTCAAAATATGATTTTAAGTAAATATTAAAAAAGCAGTTTTGATAGCGTAATTATAACATATTTTATATATATAATAAATAATAATTTATATATTTCCAACAGCTTCTGTAATTAATTTATTTTTCAGCGGCGTTGAATAAAGAAAAACTTGTAGTATAATAGATTTCAGATTCTATTTATGCTTGAACGTCATTGAAAGCTGGGTAGGAATTAATTATGAGATAAATATGTTTGAATGCATGGCATTTCCTTTTTTTTTTCATTTCCCTTTCTTCGGCTCCTCGTCTTTGCACCTGATATAGAAAAATAATCTCCCAACTCATGTTCTTTTGCATCCGGATCTTTGCCATTCCTAACCACAATTTGCTAACCCTGGGCATTTGTCTTAGCATTTAATATGTAGCCTTACATTGGAAAAGATTTTTGTGATTTATTCTTTCTATAAAACATCATAAATTATTAGTTTACAGTTTATTCCATGTCCTTTTATTGTATTTTATGTTGAGTTCAAGTTACTAGAAATGAAGGTATTCATTCTACAAATAAATTCAAACTGAGATGAATCAAATTGTTGTTCGAACTACAAAATTAAGACAATAAACCATGTACCTGAATATTGTTTAGTAATTATTTGATCATCCTATAAGAGAATGATTTGGAACAAGTTAATTACACACTAATTTTTGCATTCGGGACTAGGAGGGATGTTGGAACAAAAGTCATAAACGACAAACTTACTCGTCACTTGCTCATATTTTGCTTGTTGAGTAGAATCTAGTTTCCAATACTTCTCCTGGTTCCACCAATAGTTAGAGGCATAGCATTGTGGGTCGCTGGGAATGCTCTGGGTAGCGCAGCCATCAATCCCAAATCCTTGATAATTGGCTTGGAATGGTCCATCACCCCAATGTGGCTCTTCTCCAGGCGATGGCCAAACTGAACCACTCCATATGGATGCTACTATCTTTGAAGGCTGTGTTGGGTAACTCCCTCCAATGTTGGTATTGTTCTTAAACACTCTTATTGGAGTATCGTCCACAAACCAGCTGAAATTCCAAGCAGAAAATTATGGTTACATATTTACAATAGCTTATAACACAGAGAGAGAGAGAGAAAGAGAGAGAGAGAGAGTAGTACACTAGCTGATGTTGATTCCACAAAAGGGCATAGGTATGGAAATCTGCAGAGGGATCAAACCAAAGAGAAATCCCTACTTCCCTGCCACCTTGACCACCAATGAAAAGATTTGTGTGCAAAATATGTTGCTTATGGTCGTTGAAGATAAACTCGAAGTCAATTTCATCACGAGTGTCGCTTATGGTTGAATTCAGCTGCCACGTCAGGCATCAAAAACATGGTGTAAGGTTGCATGATAACTCTTGAGCAATAAACTAAAAACAAAGTGATCTTCAACTAATGGGTTGGAGAGTTAGACTCAAATTACATAGTAAGTAGTAATAATATTTGTATTATCTTTGGGAGGCGTCTTAATCCTCATCCTGAAGAATCCGGAGCCGTACTTCTGAAGGGATTGAAATCCAGCACCTGGAATTTAAAGAAAAGTTTCAGAAAAAGAAAATGTAAATCAACTGGTTCAATATAATTGACAAAGAACATTACTCAACAAAAATGAAACCATAAAGAACAGTGGTACGGATTGAAAGTTACCTCCAGCGGCTTTGTCTATATAGATCTGCACTTCTTTATTTTGGTTGAGAAAGTTGATATGGCCAATTCCCCAATACTTCTCATAGTTTTGTTCAAAGGGAACAACAGTTGCAGCATCTACATTTCCATAGGCAGAGAGAAGAAGGAAGACAGAAAGGAAGAGCAAAGAAAAATCCATTGGAAATCACAAGAAGGATGAGTAGTGCCAAGGAGAATGGGTTGAGATTGTTGTGTAGTTTTCACTGATTTGGTTGATTTATATAAATACAGATAACGCAAACAAGTCATTGTTATTTTGTTTGACGATCATAATGACATGGCTATATCGCAATTTAAGAGGCTTATCTTTTACAATTTGTTTCCATATAGACTTTCCAACTCCCTTTATTTTTTGGATGACAAATCTTGATTACTTCATCTAGCTACTTTTTCTCATCATATAAAACATTGATTACATTCTGATAAATCATCTTCGTCCTCGTTAACAGTGAAAGCTCGTCCATTTTTTATTTCCCGTTTATATGCATCCAACTCATAATTGGCATGCATATCACTGAAGTTTTCAAACTTTCCTAATGTATGGATGATACCCGCTCCACTTGTTAGTATTAATAAATTATGATATTTTGTTTGTAATTGTAATCTTTTTCTTTTGGGACTTGGCTTTCTTTGCAACTAATTATCTCCATACTAATGCTTTTAATTCTTCCATAGCTTCTCACTATTTTTGCATTTAGTGGCAGTTGTTGATAATCCTCACTGAAAATTGCCAATAAAATATTATTTTTTTTAGAATGTAACATATAGTTGTTCTAATTCATTTTCGGATAGAAATTTCCAATTTAAATACTTAGTTTGTGCAACAATCCTGGGAAATGTTTTATTACTAAGTCAGTGCATTGCTACAGAATATATATACATACATATATATATATATATATATATATATATATTGGTACAAGAAAAGAGCTACCAGCCTATAGAATATAATTATACGGAAGCATCATTTGTTTGCTCCTTATTACTGGCTTTGACTCACAATTTGACTAATTATGATCAACAATTTTACTGTCTAAACTTATTTTATTATTGATTGTGAGCTTCTAGCCGATTGTCATATGCCACATGCAGTTTTTCTTTAATGGTTCACACTATACTATTTTTACTTTAATTTTACTGTATTTATATTCATGAAACCAGCAAATAACATTATGACGAGTTAATCATCACAGTTTAACACGCATTTTTTATATATTTTTCTTTTTTTTTTTCTATTTTGACATCTATCCATGTTCTTTTTTCACTTTTCTGTCTCTAATATGACACACATTGTCAGGTCTTATCTCTTTCATTTTTCTTTTTTTATTTCAACATGCATCCTCATGCTCCCTCCTTCCTTTATTTTTAACTTTTTCTTCTCTAATATGTATAAACAGTTTATTTTTTAATTAAATAAGGCATCAATAAGCTAACTATCTAATAAGAAAACCATAGTCCCAACCCTTCTAATTATTATTAGAAGGAGTCCTATCGCACCAGGATCCAACTTGGCATTCAAACTGAGAACATCATATAATCATTTAGCAATGTTATTTATGAGAAGCATAGTGAATGTACACACACTCTAAACATAGTGGGTTCATATTTTTAATCAAGAAGTGATAATAGGGCCATAAAACTTATTTCTATAATTTTGCACAATTTTTTTTTTAACTCGCAAGATAAAAGTTAGGCTGATATATGTTATAATCCAATCCATTCCAATTATTAACATCTCAAATCCTTGACTCTCGTATAGTACGTGACCCCATTAACCATGATTAGTCCTTGACTAGAATAGTAAAATCCTTTTCCATAAATACAAAGATCTGAGTTTGAATCCCACCTTCACTTGGAAGATAACGATTTAGCGGAATGAGCAGGTTATCTAATATTGTATAGCCCACACTATTGAACAAATAAAAGTTCAAATAATTTTACATTAAGTGCAATTGGGATAGGGAAGGAGAATTCAAATGATTGTGAAATTGCTTTTTTTTTTTTGGGTTTTTTCAAGGATATTCCTTACATTTTTAGTAGAAAATTAATTTCTTTTGAAATAGGAATTGTTTTGTAATGCCCTAGTTCTTACTATAATAACATTCACATATTTAATAGAAAATTTCAGCAGAGTTTTCTACGCAACCCCATACTATTAGATACATTAGGTTTTTCATTTAATCTTTTAAATATCGTAATACCCAAAGCTAATCTAGTACTTTAATCACACTATAATATTTTAAACTTGTATCACTTTAAACTAAAAATTTACAATCTCAATATATATAATGATATATCTAAGTAACAACATCAAAATGAAACAAGAAGCCAACTCTGGCTTGGTCTCCATTACTACACTCTCTTGATCATTCTAAAATAATTAGCTTCAAACTACAACCATAGAGACAACTTTAATAAGCCTAAGCTCAGTAAATGGACAAAAGTCTAATGAAGGGGGAACAGTTACAGGATTCATCAAGTTCTACAGTACTTCAACTTTAATACATATTTTATTAGTTAGAATATCACTTTTACAATTAGCATTTCGCAAAATAGAATATTTGCTGAAAGCCATTAATCATTAAAATTAACATTTTGCAAAATCAATGGGATCATATCAATATCAAAATTTAGATACATAACTCATTTCAGATAATTGTTCAAACTATAACAAATTCTATAAATCTGAAATAATTGTGATGGTCACTGTAGTGTTATAAAATTTGGAACTGCTATACACTTAAAAGCTTGTATACCATTCAAATATTACATGACATCACTGAGGAGCATTCTCACTTAGGCGTAAATCACTTGCTAATAACAGGAGAATAAACATGGCATCACTAGGTACTCAAGAGTAAATATAATACATAGTCATACGCTAGTGCAAAACATGCCCCCAAAAGGCTAAGAACATAAAATACACATCTCATATGCTTTAGTATCTCCTGTGAAGTTTCAAAGACCTCATATTTATCATATTCTTGCACAGTCACAAAGCTAAGAGTGTATATTAGCTATTAACATAAAACTTGATCACTGAAATATAAACATAAATTTACCTTGTTGAAAATATTGTTCAACTATATATTGAATCTGATGTTTTCATAAAGATGTTTCATAAAGTTAGAAATGCCTCATTATACAAAAATTAATTCTTTTCCAAAATTATTCATCACCATATTCATAAATCAAATTCTTGTAGATAATTATTACATTTAATAAACCACTTGTTTTCTAAATAGAAGAAATTCATATTAAAATACCTGAACTATTCCTTACTTTATATAAGAAACCATACTCATGTGAAGAAATAAATACCTCCTTTAAATACCTTTTGAAACTCATGATTTTCTTAAAATAGCAACAACTGAAATCTAAGGTATAATATCAGCTTTTTTAAAACAAACATTGTTAGAAATTTATCCGCTCACTTGGGCTCCATATTACAATCTAACAATATCATAAACCTCCATAATTGAACCTTGATCTTATTGGAATTCAACTTCTTTCCTATACAAAAAATTCTGAGGTTAGAGGTCGAGCAACTAATTCTCTAACCATTGAACTAGACCCACTATAAAAGCATAACATGAGACTTAGTGCATAACATTCCTGCCCCAATTGACTACTCAAAGCTGCAATCTAAAGTAAGGCATAATCATTGAATCAAATATAAAATAGAAGCTAGAGTTTTAATTAAAGACACATGAAATGACCTTATTTTGCCATAAAGCTGAATCATTTGACTTGAAAATAAATCCTGAAAAATTGATAAAACATAGACCTATATATATAATTTCTTACACAATTCATTGCCAAAAGTAATACATATTGAGTTCTTACATATTAATTATTTTGGAACTTTTCTCAATTAATAGAAGAGATATAATTTATAAATTCTTACCAAGCCAAAATATCAAGACTTTTTAAAGAAAAACATTTTCTAATAACTTGACTTCCACATTTAAATTCTCAAATTAATGCCTTATAATACATAGATAAATACGATTTGCAAACAGTAATTAAACAACTTGAATCAAATCTTGAAAACATTTGAGACCTAAATATCTTAACATTCAATAAACCACAATTATAATTGTGAAAGCTTCAACTTGCTCCAAAAATCTACATTAATTGACAAAGATTAAAATATGAAATATTATCCAAATTAAAGTATTGTCTTTCTAGTTTTAAATTCCTTTAAAAGTTTGTAAGAATGAGTTGCCTAATTCAAGATATGACCCAAATCATGAGTGCTGTTAAACTGACAGGATACAAAAAATAGGGTCTGTTTCCAACTCGAGCTGCAGTAAATTGGGGAAGACTTTATGCACAAAAATATAAATGTAGCTTTATGTGCGTACTTTCTAATGCTTTTGGAATTTCGTGATTTGGATTTCAATAACTCAAGAAACACTCAAAATAGTTACAGCTGCTCAGAATTTCAGCGAAATGAATTTCTCACTATTGTTCATGCACCTTGCTTAAAACAAATCAACTATCTTTCAATTAGATCAATTATGCTCCATGGTAATAAGTGCTGTACTCTAAGGTCAACATGAATAAAAAAAAAAGATGGCTAAAATGAGAATATTAAGATAAATGAGTAGACATAAAAAAAAAATTTAGAATAATTATATTCAGCAGAGAGTTGGTGTGGCGCTTATTGAAGAGAAAATGACAAAAACTCAAGTATGATAGTTTGGGCATGTGCAAAGAAGATCATAAGAGGCTTTAGTAAAATAAATTAATTAAATAGTTTTTAACCCAATAAAAAGACATAGAAAAAGATTAAAAAGGACAATTGAAAAGGTTATTAAAAGAGACTTTGATTAAATGATATTTTTAAAAATTTAATTTTAGATTAAACTCTATAGCAACGTTTAATTTATATAGTCAATCTCACCTATTAAGATAAGATTCTATTTGTTATTATTTTAATTGTAATTATAAAAGTCAACAAATATATCTTTTTAGCTATCATAACAATATAAATATACCTTTTTAACTAATATAATAATGTAAATGCATCCCTTTTATTTGTCTTGTTTATCACTTATAAATGATTAATAAATGTAAACCTTTAATTTGATCCGGTGAAAAACACAAAAAATAATCATAAAATAAAGAAAAATTAATTACATAGAAGCAAATGAAATAAAATTAAAAAAATAAAATCAGGAAAAATAAGACATATGTAGAATTAAAATTAAATACAAATAAATTTGGCAAGTTAATGATATTGGAAATAAAATAAAATAAAAGGAGCCGTTAAAAGAGAAATAAAAGGGAAAACAAAGAAGCATGAAAATGATAACCAAATTAAGTAAAGAAAGTAACTAAAATAAAACAAAATGAACATTAGAAAATTGAATTAAAATGAATAATGTAGAAGATTGTGGAAGGGGAATTGGCTAACAGCGGAAAGCTCACGGGGGTCTCACTCGTAAAAGAAAAAATTCTGAAACACTCGGGGGCGCTTTCTCTCTCACATAGATCTCTCTCTTTGACTTAGCACTCTCTCACCGAAAGAGGAAAGGGAAAATTGTGCAGAAGGTTAGCAGCGGAGCGCCTGGACACACAGAGCTCTCTCTCAACTCTCTCTCGGCATTCACCATCACACGGACCCCACTCTCGCATTTTCACAGCCGTGAGCTCTCTCCTGCACTCTCGTTTCAACTCTCACTCAGAAGGCATTAGCTAGTCTCTAACGATTTGGTGTAAGACACCCATTCGACGATCACTTGGCTTCCTCATACTCTCGCTCACCAGCTTTCTCAGATTCACGTAGAGGGCAGAATATTGGTTGCAGAAGGGGCTCACTCTCTCAGCTGCTCTCACTATTGCAGCTCTTAGGTAACACGCCCTTTCCTTTATCCCAAAACTGTGGATTCATGTGCTGAAAAACAGTGAGTAGCTTTTTGTGTTGAGGTTAAAGACGTTTAAATCTGTTTAGGTCGTTTGAGAGTTTAATGTTTTCATCTATGTGCACAAATGTGATTATATGGGTATTTGATTTTGTCTTGAACCCTTACGTATCTGGGTTATGTGAGAGTCTATGTGTTGTTCTTTGCTGTAAGCTTGCAGTGGTGTATCTATCTGAGAATGCATTTAACAATGGAAATGGATTTTTGAAGATAATTGCAGCTGTTCTCTGTTGTTACACGTTTTATTTTATGGCATTCAGATGTTACTGCTAATGGTGTTGCTGTCCACTGTTACTTCTGTATTCTATTCGCTGTAATTAGTTGATGTATGCTAATTCCTTGCCGTAATCAGTTGCTGTTAGGCCTGTCAAATGAGCCGACCCGCCTTGCCCCACAATTTAAAGGGGGCAGGTCAGACCGGGCTAATTTTATGCGGATCTAAAAAATATATAACTGCCCTGCCAACTGCCCTGCCTCTTATGGGGTGGGTCAGCTTTTTTACACAAAAAAATACGGACCAACCTACTCCATTCTGTCCCGCCATGACCTGCAAAATAGATGGGGTAGGGTGGGGTGGTCCAAAATTTTGTGGGCCTAAAATATATATATTTACCCTACATCTTATACGGAGGAGACAGGCCAGGTCCGTTTGGACATCTCTAGCTGCTGTATGCTAACCCTTCGCTGTCTAGTTATCTTTACATGTGGATTTTATCTGTATTGCTCTTTGGATTATTAGTCCTTGGCTGTATTGTTTAATAACAGATGAAATGAAATGGCCATGGTTCCCCACTTTATGCAATTCATTTCTATTCTTGCTCCTGTAGATGAGAGTTCCACTTGCTCTTGTTGATATATGGGAGGGATAAATTTCCCTTCACCCCATTTCCTAATTCACTTTTTATGTTAAAAAATGACCTTAGACTTATCCTCTTCATTTCTCAAGTTACCATCATGGATTAGATGCAAAACTAGGGGAATTGAGTATCATATGAAATTTGGGGCTGTTATCTTGTTTTTTTCCTTTTACCGTGATGGGTAGAAATTCATGGGAAGGAGCTGTACGCCTTTGTTACTGTCATAGTCTCCTTTTTCTTGTCAGTATTCTATCACTATTTGAAAATTGTTCCTGTAGTATGATTAACAGTGTACATCTGCTGTTTGAATTTATTTGGGGATGCTAACATGCTTCGTTTTTTGTGAAATTTTGTGGAGTCAATCTTTCATGTGTTAGCATATATGTTAAAAATTTTGGGCTCAGTTTAAGGAGGTTAGCTAAGGTTTTAAATTTTTTCTTCACAGCTGTTCTGTTTTGGAGTCATTTCTGTTCAGCCAAAAACTAATATGATTTAAAATAGCAAATAGTTCCCAAATGCTGTGTTTCTTTGTGGATTTGATAAACCATATCTAGCTACCTTGCATGAAAAATTTGGCTTGAAATGAGTTCATTTGATGCCTGAACTAACTGAATTCCTCTTGCTGTCCAAACAGTATTTCTGCATACTGTTTGGAAAATTTTCACTTTAGTTTTCAACTTCAATGGACTCTTTTTGCTCTAATTTTTTGTGTGCAAGTTTAACGACATGTTATCTTAGTGCTGTAAAGATTTTGAAGTAAAAAGAGCCCAATAAGTTCATTTTCAAAATTAATCTTCCTATTGACTCTGGATTGGACTTGCTGACTAGAGTAGCCCCTTTGCATAAAAAACTGTATTAATGGGAAGTGATTTTGTGAAGAGTGAGATCATGGGAGATATATTTAGCGTCTTGGCATACTTCCCCAATTTTCTCAGGACTTTTGAAACCCATTGGCTTATTTAATGAGACCTCCAAAGGACAATGTTCAGCTTAGGACTTAATGTTTTGGATGAACTTAGGACATTTTTTGCAAGCATGTTTAGTTCTATTTCTCTTATTGACATTGAATTTTTGGATTATAGCCCTTGATTCCACTTGTGAGTCAAATGTCATGAGATCTTGGTTGAATGACTATATCTACTTGGTAGAAGTTATGAGCTCGTACAAGAATATTGTCATGATGGGTTGGAATTTTCTTCATGATTTGAGTCTCATGATTAATTATTTTTGAATTGCCATCAAGTGTGGTTGAATTCAACTATCTATATGCTCTAAAAATTTTTTCTGTCTGCATGAGAATACGCTAGTGTTTGATTCTGCTACATGGCTATTGGTTGTGCTATAGTCTGCTTTATTTACAACATGCTACTGGTCTTAATGAATCCATGATATTGCATAGTCTCTCTCTGTGATTGTATTTTGATGTTGTCTGCAATCATTGTTACTGTTTGCGTTGTTTTGTTCTTTGCTGTAACAATGCACCTGTTGTTACTGGCGCACGAGTGTTGTGGTGCTCCCAGTACGTAATTGAGCACAGAGAACCAAGTATGCAATCTAAATACAACTTCCCTTTGGTTGCTTGATCAAGTATGGTGTAATTGAAATCCCTCCACTGTTCCCCTACTTCTGGATCTCCCTTTCTTGAGATTTGCATGTGAATGTTAAAGTAAGGAGAGTGCTCGATATAGGTTTCCCCCTATTTTTGGATTCCCCATTCTGATGAGAGCTTGCATGCTTATCAAGTTATAACTGTCCTCATAGAAGTTCCTTCCATTTCTTGATTTTCCTTTCTTGTGAGGAAAGCGTGCTATTTACTTTGATCTAATGAATATTCATTTGTGATTTCACTTTAATCAAAATAAGTAATTTGGATTATTTCTTGATGCATGCTTATAGAATTGTATGTTGGGGTATTTGGTGAACTTGAGACTTTGATTTTGACATTCCCCTTCAATTGTGTTTTCACTCAAAATTATGTGTTTATTGAAGTCAAGGAAAGGGATTTGAGCTTGAATTTCTCCCTACTTTTGTGTGTAGTCCCTCTGCTGCCATAGCCATTTTTAAACTGACTCCAATAAAAACGATGGACTCTCCTTCGACGGATTGATGGTTAAGTGAGGAGTCACATGCCATTAGTCCTAGGTCGAAGTGATAGTTTAGGTCCAATTCGAAGGAGGAAGAGCTATTCATCACTTCTACCAAGGTCCACTAATGTTTACTTAACCTTCTCGTTAATCATCATTTTTGGAAAATAAAAATCAATATCCAATGGACTTCTTATATTGGATTTTAGGATCAAGCATGGAGGTGCTCTCCTATTATCTTGGGGAAAGGAATCTAGGTAGACTTAATCTATAGAGAAAGGGTCTACTTGGTACTTTAGAAGTTCATTGGCATTTTCTTTCCTTTTTTTTACCAAGATTTGTTTTAAATAAACAAAAATAGTAAACTTCCTGATGATGAACTACAAGGTAGAATGAGGAGTTATTCTCATTCTTCTGAGTGAAAGCATTCAAGTAGACCCAATTTGGAATGAGAGGGTCTATTTGAAATTCTTAAATAAGCTTGTTGGTTTTTGTTCCTCAATTGTTTTCAAATTCTAGTCAAGCTAGGTCTTCCTCTATCTTTCCAAATGTCCTAGTCAAGCTACGCAATTACCATCGATGGAAGTCCTGGATGAGTTAGGCATTGAACAATTTCTTTCTATAGTAATGGAATGCCACTCATTAACAGTGATAATCACGTATTATGTGCAAGACCAACAATGGGACAAAAAAAAAAAAAAAACAATAAATTTTGTTTTGAGAAAACACAACATAGTTTTGAAATCAAAACAAGACACTGATACGGTATCGAAAGAGTGTTGTAGGGGTGTTAATATTTTTCTTACGTATAACTAACCCTTAAATCCTTTTTTCTAATGCAAATTATTTTCTTTGGTGTCTAACTTTACCACTTCATTCTAAGTTGGTGGTGACTTTATTTTTTTCTTATTTTCTCTTCCCTAATCCACCTTTCCTGAACTTGTTCCTCTTTTGTTTTTCCTTGTTCACCGTTTCTGCGTGGCAATGTTGGCACTAATACATATGACATTTTATTATTGGCTATTTGAATGTTTTCAAATTAAGAAAAAAAAGCAAAGATCGTAGTAATTTGATGATTTAATTTTTAACTGTTTGTTTTATTTCTTCTTTCCTTCTTTTAATATATATGTTCCTATTTTTGGTGTAATATATGATTACTTTTCTGTGAAACAATAATATATTATAGGACATATCATCTTGTATAGCTGTTGCTTTAGGATCTTTTAGGATAAGATAATATTAAAGTATATGATGAAGGAATGTGTTTACATTATTTTAATAATTGAAGGGGTATATTTGCTAACTTGTATAATTGAGAAGCATACTTGCAAATAATTTATAGTTGAAGGATTGGTTATACATTTTTCTCTAAAATTTATTACATTATAAAAAATATTAAGTTCTCAATATTAATTGCTACATGAGACAAACGAATAAGTTTCCAATATCTATATGGAAACCGAAGGTACTACTAACTTTAAGGCAATGAAGGAATGCTATAACAATGCTCAATGATCTTAGTGCTAGAAGCCTTTGAAACCCAATAGAATTTGTCCTTACAATGTGCTGTCAGATATCAATATAAAGATTGGTTAGCAACTCATTTCCCTATGCGACACAAGACGAATTGGCGGCATATATCAGTACACCATCCTCGACCGCCGAAAAATTGAGTTTGCTCACGTGCTTTTAAATGCTAAGCATTGCAGTTATTAGAATTAATTCATACTGTGATAAAGTGCTATAGTTATTTAGGAAGGAAGAAACCAAGTCGGTTCAACTGTTTTGAGTTGTTATTCATTTATATTTAGATAAGAGAATTATTGATTACTCTTAAGTTCAATCTAACTTAAAAGGGGTCAATATTTTAATCATTGGCGAGATATAAAATCAAACCACTGCAACAATCAAGAGGTCTTGGAACAAGAAATTGTAGAAACATCAATAATTAAGCTGCAATTATATGATTCAAACTAAAATCTAGTGGACTTGTGGTGGCATTCACATTGATAAACACAGAAAAAGGTAGAGAGAGGGACAACATAAAAAGTGAATCAGTAGAACTTCTAAAAAACTGTTACAAAAAAAGGCAAATCACAATGAAAGTTCTGTTGTCTAGGATAGAAGAAGTTCTATCGTAAAAAATTGTTGGAACATTAAGAAAAGGAGAAGTCAAAATAAATAAATAAATAAATAAATAAATAAAAGTAGCTTATCTCATAAAGACAGAACAGCAAACCAAGTCATAAACTCATTATTTCAACCAATACATAATGGGAGGTCCAAGAAATAACTTTGTTGATACCTTGACTTTTGGTTCAGGTCTTCTTCCCAAACTCTGATTTATGTTTCAAGAGATTAGATTTGGCGCACTAACAGCTCCGTGCGAAAGGGTCTCCATTAGTGGACATTCTATAATAGCTATAGCTAGTATTTACATGATGGCAGCTCCAATTTGTAAGTGCTCGAATAGAGACATTTAAGGCAGGGAAGTCGTTCAAGGTGCAGCCATTGCAATGCTGGAAGCTTTATTTGGATTTTCAGAATTTTCTTCGACCTCTTTTTCAACTATCTCCTCTATGGCCTCACAATCATATACCAATAACTGCTCTAGTAGCCGAAGACCACTGACTAACGAAGTAGACAGCACAATCTTCAAAGTATGGCAGCCTTGAACTTGTAATATTTTCAGATTCAAATTCCATGGAACTCCACCAGAAATTTTCCGGATATGCACGAGTTTGGGTAGAGAATATAATTGCAATACTTCCAGTGTATTCAAAGGCATCATAGAATCCATTTCATTTGCACCAGGTTCCTCCAATTCGAAGAACTTCATTAACGAATTGCAGTGTTGTACCTTGAGTTCTTTCAGATGTTGGAAACGATGTGTCATATTAGATGGAACAATGTTCAATAAATTTCGGCAACCATCAACAACAAGCGCTTTCTCTTTGCTTAAAAAGTAAAGTAACTGTTGTTCTTTCTCAATCCATCTTAATGTTTCTGATTCTGAGGCTCGTAAAGCCACCTTGTTTTAATGGAGAAATCCTAGTTAGAAGGACCTGAAATCAGATCTTGCTTTCAGCCAGGAAGAAATGGCTATGGAAAACATCTGGTACCTAGTTTGTTTTTGAATTCAAAACTAATAAAAACGAACTTTCCAAATCCAAAACTAATCTAAGTATCTTACAAAGCTATAATACATACCTTGAATTCCTGACGGAGTCGTATGATCTTATTCAAGTCATCCAATGGGTCACACGTATTCTTGTCTATAAATGAAGAGATTAGATTTGGGGTGCTTATGATTCCACAACAAAAGTTCTCCATCTTGGAGCAATCTTTGATAGTTATGTAAGTGCATGATGGTAGCAGAAGATCGAAACGAGCTGCCCATAAGCATTTAAGAGAAGGCAGGCATTTTAGGTACACCGACTGCAACGATGGGAATATGATTTCACTGCCACATGATTTTTCAGACTTCTCTTTGTCTTTCGTGATTATGTCCTCGATTGTCTCACATTCACGTACCTTCAACTCATGGAGTTGCACAAAGTTTTTGGCTATAGATGAGGAAAGCAGACCTTTTCAACCATGGCAATGCACAACTTCTGTTCTAACCAGATTCTCAAAGCCTAAAATCCCTTCATAATTTTTTCATGTGCATCAGATTTGGTAGAGAAATCAATTCCATAGCTTTCGATTTATATAGCACCATAGGATCTCCTTCGTTCGAACTCACTCCCTCTGATTCAAATATCTCAACTGGTGAAATGCAATTTTTCACAAACACGTTTTCCAAATGCTGGAATGTGAGTATCATATTGGATGGAACAACATTCGGCAATTTTTCACACCCATCATCCACGAACTGCGTTACTTTTGTATTTAAGAAGTGGCGAAGGTATTGATCTTTTTCAACCCATCCAATTGTCTCAGATGCTTGTAAAGCCACCTATCAGACAGATGAATATATATGTTATATATAAATATAAGACATCTAGGGACTTGACCTTGACTCAAGTGTTGAATTCAACCTTATTTCTCCCTCCTCTCGAATTCAATCGCATATTGTAACATTCCAAGTATTCCCCCAATAAAAAAAATATAACAAATCTGACACATATTGAATGCTACTATATATGTGAATATATCCAAGATTAATTTCAACAACTAATGCCCCTACATAGAATTTGTTAGACATACTTCTTATTCTACTCAAAGACCCTATGATTTATTTGAGTAATTAATTTGTAAGTGAGAAAGTCAATAGTATAATAGTATTCTTGAATGTATATATTAAAAGTAAAAATAATATTGTTTATAAAATTTTGTGTGGAGGATCAATCTATAACTCGGTTAAAAAAATATATATTTGGATCTTTAACTTTTGTTAATTAATATTCGAAACATATTCTTCAGTCCATCTTTTGAAGGATCATAGTTAGGATTTGAAGATGATATAGTATATGGATTGTGTAGCAAGAGTCAACTTCCCAAGAGATTGAACTATAGTTACTCTATGAAGATGATATCTTTCATAATGATATCTTATAATTCCTTTCCGTCACAATAATTTTGTCTATTTGCTTTATAGTTCTTGCTCCCCCAGTAGTTTGTTAAAAGTGATTGATAAGTGCATAATTTTATATATTTTTTTATTTATTTTATAACTTTTCTAGTCTATTTTTGAGTTTTAATATACTCATTAGAGTCATATTTGTGTTAAGATATAATTTGAAAAGCTTTGATAATTTTAATTAAAAAGGAGAAGAATTCTTATTTTAATAGAAAATTGACTTTTGTATAATTTTTCAGGTTTTATACCATCAAGTAGTTTCAAAATGAAAAAGTGACCTTTAGAGGTTTTGAAGTAGGCATCTAGGAATTTTCATCATGGGCTAAATCATCCAATTTAGAGTTTGTTTGGGCCTCTAATAAGGGCTTCAAAGTTAGTGTAGAATTTGGAGTTTTAGTCTTACTCAGATTAGGATTCTGATATTCACGACAGTTAATAGTTTAGCAATATCCTTACTATAGAAGTTTAATTGAGATGATTTAAAAGGCTATGAAAATCTAAGAGAAAGGGCTACAATTTTATGAGAGCCCAAGCCCAAATTTCGCCATCTTCTAGGCCGAAACTTCATCTCAAGGTGCGACACAATTTCAGAATTCTAGAGCAAACCCATTTTGAGAAGATCCATAAGTTTGGTATGACTTTGTGATGTCTAGTAGCTGCAATAGACACTTTTCTGAATTAGGAAACTAAGAGGCATGAACTAATGTCTAAATAACCCTCTTAGGATTCATTTTACACCATTATCTTCTTCTTCTTCTTCTTCTTGCGACACACAATCTAGATTGAACACTTGTTTTAAATTTTTTAGCATGTCTGCTAAACTTTTCTTTTTCATTCATGGAATATCAATCTCTAAACACATTGATGGTTCAACTATTTTAGTAAAGTTATTTCTATTCTTTTCTATGAAGTTGCTTATGTTATTCTAAATTGAAAGCTTATGATATTTATTTTGATTAACTTGAATGGTGCATATTAGGTTGGTTGAGTGGTGATAGCTATTACTAGACTAGGGATTTTGATACATAATAGTCATTTTCCTAATCATTAAGTGGCAAATAGTAGTTGCAATTATGGACATGTTTTCATTTAATTTACTATGAATAACATAATCTAAATTAAATAATCCAAACTTATGTGATTGTTACTTAGATCAACTTGATTTCTTAGTTCTTAATATTTCTATTATATTAAATTTAGACAACTTGTTCTAGGCTATTTAGGAGTTAGATGCTAGTGGAGAGCTTGCATTTCATTAGTTATAATTAAGAGAAGTTTTAGGCAATAGAACTTATTATTATCTAGGGGTTGATAAATTCATAAGAGGGTAGATTAACTTAATCTTAGGTAATTGTCATGAGTTGTAAGGGTGAAATTGAACCTAGAATTAAAATTGTTTTTATTAATACATTCTTCTTCATTCAAATTTATTTACTTGCTATTGTTTACTTTACGTCCAACCCCCCAGGTTGGTTTAAGTTTGCTTTAAGAATATCAAGACTTGATTGACAATATTCTTTGTGAGATCGACTCTTACTCTCTCTATCTACCTCTTAATGATCGGTAAGGTATTTATTTTTAGAGTGCCGACGATATGCTACCAATGATGAATCTTATTTCTATAAAAGCAACTATTAACAACTAACAAAGTGTTGATATAGTGGAAACATGTTAATTCTAGATGAACTTTAGTAGCCAAGAATGCTTTTCTTTTTTAAAGTAAAAGAAGCTATATTGCGCTACTAGTTTTGACATAAAAGTTAAAAACATAAATAAATAAAAAGATAAGAGGTAGTTGTACGGATCCGGATTTGATTGTGGTGCTGTATACTCTTATTGAGATCCTCATATAAGGATAAGATTATCTGGTCCATGCATACTGTAATTGTTGGTGTGGTAATGGTTCCGAAACAAAAGGCCTCCATCTCGGGGTATTTTTCAACAATTATGCTTGAAAACGATGGTAGCTGAAAATGGTAGGAGCCTGGACAGAAGCATTTAAGAGAAGGTAAGCGTGTAAGGTTCACTTGCCGCAACGTTGGAAGTATAATCCTACCCTCATCTAAGTCTTCACACTTTTTCTGCTCCTCGTTTGTAACAATCTCCTCTATGGCCTGACATTCACTTATTGATAACTCTTCAAGATGAAGAAGGCTACTGACTATGAGAGGAGAGAACACACTTTCTAAACGATGACAACAACTAATATATAATCTTTTTAGATATTGAAACCTTATCAGCCTGCGATGTTTATTCCATATATTCACCAATTTCGATAGAGAATCCAAACACATACATTCCAATTCATACACTGTCATAGCATCCCCTCCACGTGCTTCTAGCCCCTCTGATTCGTATATCTCATGTAGGGAAGGACATTCTCGTACCTTAAGTTGCTTCAGATATTGAAACCTTAGTATCATATTTGATGGAACACAATTTAACAGAGAAGAACAACCTTCGAGGAGCAGCTCTCCCAATTCTTCCAAGACGGGAATTAGGTGCTCAAGTTGTTCAATCCATCTCAATGTCTCTGATTGTTTCATTGCTCTCTACAAAACACATGTTTGTGTTAATAATTTTAAATTATTATTTTATTGATATGAAGCTTACCTAATGACTTAAATATACTATGAGAGTCATAGTAAAAGCAGAATTTTTTTTTCTTCTTGATATTTCAAATGTTCGTTATTTTATTCAACAAATTGAAAGAAAAACTTTTAATTAATCAAATTTAATACTAAATTAACAGTTTTGTGCTTTCCCTTGTGTCTTTGAAACTGTAGCTAAAGATGTGAAGCTAACATTTAATTTCCTTTTATAACAATTTTTTTATTTTGTTGTTTCACGAATTTGTAACATAATTCTTTTAGTACACTTGGTCGACATTTTCCTGTCTTTGGAACAATTTTCTTATTTTCCGCATAGGCCTCAAATGATAGAAATTTTATTGAATTAAAATTTGTTACATACCTTGCCAAAAAAAGTTTGTTGCATATAAACATTGTATTTTATAATTAGTAGGTTATTCCAAAAAATCAATTGGTTATGAAAATAAGATAACGGCTTGCTGAATACGCATATTAAAGACATCAGCATTCACTAAGAATTAAAAGAGTAGATTTGAAAAATACATGTACCTGGAAATTCTCTGGATAAGCATGATATATAGCCATATTAAGGTCCTCCTCATCAGTCGTCTTCTCCTCCCTTCCAATGCTTATTCTTATCGAAGAGAACTGTGCTTTACTTACAGTTCCATAGGAGAAGGTTATCATCTTTGGGCTACTTTTAATGGTTATTTGATTGCAGGATGGGAGGTCGCTGAACAGAAAGATAAAAGGTTGGGCCGAAATGTAAGTTCCAATTCTTGCAATTCTTGAAACAAAATCTCATTTCTATTCCCTCCTTCAACTTTCTCATTTTCCTTTGCAATTATCTCCTCCATAGTATCACAATTATATATGAAAAGCTGTCGAAGATGCAGGAGGCTTCTGGCTGTAGAAGGGGAGAACATACTCGTCAATTCATGGCACCATCGAACGCTTATATCATTGCATGATCGGAGATCAAGGTCATTACTTCCTGATCAGAAGCGTTTGAAGTTGGGCAGATATTCAAGTTCCAACTTCTTCAATCCCGGCAATAAGTTATTAACCTTATAACTATTGGCTCCTTCAATACTCTCATCTTCATTTGTAACTGTCTCCTCTAACTTTTCGCAATCCCTTACCTGTAAATCTTGAAGCAGTACTAGGCCTCCGGCAATGGAAGGGGAGAGCACACTTCTCAAATTGTCGCAATGCTCGATCGTCAGTACTTTCAGCTTTTGGAACCTCCAAACCCCACCAAGGTTCTGCCATATATGCATCAAGTTTGTTATAGATTACAGCTTCTTTTGTTCTAGCTCATAATTTGTAACGGTACCCACTGAGTTTATAACCACCCCTTCTGATTCAAAAACCTCAATCATATGATGACTTTCTCTTATAGTCGGTTCCTTCAGATGCTGAAATATGTGCGTCTCATAGAATGGAAAAAGTCTCAACAACCTCGAAAAATGTTTAACTGACATTTCTGTTCCTTGGATGAAGTAGTCAAGTACGTCTTGATCCTGCTCGGTCCACCTTATTGTCTCTAATTTGTAAAGTGGTATCTGCAAAACACGCGTCCAAATGTGTGTATTTAAGAATGGTAACTGGACTTTGTTTTAAAGGGCGAAAAGATTCATAGCAGTTTCTCATATTTAATAAGAAAATTTTTATGTAAAGACATGGTTATGATACTCCTAAAATATTTGAGGTATATATAAACATTAGAGTTACAAATTTTGACACTCATCAATAATCATGCCCTTTATGTAAATAAATTAGAGCATGCGGATTATGACTTTTTCATTCATTTGTGCTGCAAATCCTTACGAGAATGCCAAAATTTATTGAGGCTTTTTTTGGCTTTAACAGTTCAGAATTAGATGAATATATAAAGATTGTAGAAAATTGACACTTACTACTTTCTTGGATAATTCTATAGCAGCATTCAGATTTCTTGTCCTTATATCCGTCGTTCTCCCGTTCTTCTTTGTGGTTATATGATGTAACTCTGAAGTGATTGGAGTTCCGTGGGTGAATACCTCCATCTCATCGCACTCTTCAACATGTATAAGTTCCAAGGATGAGAAATCGAAGTGATTGGAACCTTGGCAAAATGCCCTCAGCCTTGGCAAATAAGAAAGATATAGATGTGTCAATCCAGGGACGTGCACACTGTTAGTGTCATTCACAGTACGCTTTGACACTATTTCTTCTATGTTCTCACAGTCGCCTATGTTTAGATGAATTAGAAGCTCAAGACTTCTCAAGGATGAAAGAGAGAATAAACTCCTAACTTTGTGGCGTCTCCACAGCCTTAGAGATGTTAGATTTGGGAACAAGAAGCCATCTACAAGTGGGTATATCATTGTCCCTTCTTCATCCCTTGCGCCCTGCCAAAATGGGGAAAAAAACCATTTTCTAATTATAACTTATATCTTAAAAGTAAAGAAAATGCATTAAATTGGCCATGTCAATGTGGTTGCGATGCAAGATTTTCTTTTGATCGCTCACCACTCCCAATGAATGTATAAAAAAAAAAACAATTCTGCTGTTTAATTACAACTGAAAATAGCAATAAGTAATCCAACCGAAGGTACCAAAAAACTAAACATTGCCGCTTTTCTATATTTTTCAATTCCATTTGCCTTTTATTGTTAATTTTATTTTACTTTCGGAGATATATATATTTTTTGGTTTTTCATATATAATGATATCTATACTATATATAAAAGTAAAAAATGGGTGGAAGCATTTTTAAAATAAAAACCTACTTTTTAAAGTCTTAGTTACCATCTGCCCAAAAATAAAGTGTTACTTACCAAAACATTATTTTATTATAAATTTACAGTATCTTAAAATTTAAATTATATTTATATAAAAAACTAAACTCAAAATCGTTATGTTTATCTTGATTATAAATGATACATCCTCTTAAAAAAAAATTACAAGTTTTTTTAACATTTAATGTTTTCTTAAGTTTTTTGGAATAATATTTTCTTAAATATTTAATATTAATATCAATTATCTTAAATAAAAAAATTATAACAAATATGTTTTTATTAGCAAAACTCTACTTTCCTTATATATTCTCTTCACTCTCATTTTAAATATTATTTCATATTAAAAATTCAACTTTGTTTTATAATTTTTTTAATATTTAGTTTTTTATTAATATTTGATATAAGAATGATTATTTTTTAAAAAAACTTATGTTATATTATGATTGATTATTTCTAATCCACATATAATGTATGTGTGTAAAGGCTAGTATATTAAAACGTAAATCTATGCACTATCTAATGTATCATTAATAAGAAAAAGGTACTATGAATAATTAGATCAATTACACATAAGAAACTGAATCCGTAGGTAAAGAATAATTAGAATTTGATATCTTTTTGTATTATGTGATACCATTCTATTTCAAGAGTCTCTTTTATCCTTGATTACAGTTTTAATAAAATTTTAAATGACCTAAAATTAATTAAATTATGTTATTTGAGAAATCAAACTCTGTTTTGAAAGATATATGATTCTAATAATTGTAATGATTACTCTTTTGTTAAACGTTTAGTGTAATTTTAATTAAATTTCTCGGGTACTTAATTAAAATTAGTCCAATTATAAGTAAAGAAGTTGCATCAATTTGTCTTGTTTAATGTGGTTGAGGTCATGAGGGGAAAATTCTGTGGAAATTCTATATTTTCTTTCTGTTTATGCAGAGATTCTACATTTAAGTTTTATTTGCCATTCCCAATTAATGCAGCGAACAAATGAAAAGAAAATTTTACTAGTTAATCATAATCAGCTGCTAAGTAAGAACTAACTAATTACCTAACAAGCCTACAAGTTAATATTAAAAAGCTAAACCTTGAACAGTACATTTTTTAAATTAGTGCCTATTTGGTTTATATTTTTGACAAATTAATTAGTAATTTTGAAGACAAAACAAATATGTATTATTGTCAGCGTGATCAGCTATTTTTTTGGGCGATTTGATTGAGACTTGTCCAAGGAAGGGTGCTCCCCCCACTATACAAGGCATGTGACAAAAGCTAAGAAGATTTGGTAGGCCAACTAACTCGAGATTCAAGTGCTGCAAAGCAGTTGAAGTTTGTTATGCCCTCTCCCTTTATACTAACCACAACTTCTAAGCCAAAGTAGTCTTCAATTTCAATCATTTTTAGGAACGGCCATCCTAAAGCATGACCATTTTCTTCAAGCTGGATTATGACATCTAGGGGTGGCCATCGGCTGGGGTGGGTCAGTTTGGGGGAAATTTTGGTGAAACTGATCGAAACCGAGGAGCATTTTGTGTGAGCCAATTCTTCCCAAGTTAATCTATCAACCGAGATTCTTCGGTTGATATGATTTGGGTGGGGATGGAGACGATGACGGCCGGGTTGAGACGACAATGATGGACAGAACAGAGATAGATGAGAGTCGAGATTCGACAATGACGATGGACAGAATAGAGACAGACGGAGTCGAGATTCATAGTCAAAGCCAAATAGAAATAAGAGAAATTCACAGCATCAATGGGTAAGACTACAACCTAGTGAATCCACACAACCCTTACCATCAATTTTCCATAAACAAATCTGAGAGTTAGAGACCAGAGCAAGAGATGTGTAGATAAGAGGCAAGACTGAGATTGAGCCAAATCCCAAACAAACGAGAGCATGATTGAGTCAGAGAGACATAGAATGAGAGAGGAGAAGTCGAGAGACAAGAGTCAAATCTACAGGTGGGATGAGAGCGAGATCAAGAGACGTTGAGCAAGGGACTTTGAGCGAGAGACTTTCGACTTCGAGTTTGAGAGTGAGAGACTTTGAGCGAGAAATGAAATATTGAGGGACGAACTGACGAAGCCAATCTTTACTCATTTTGCATTTTGGAGGGTCGGGTTGCCACGGCAAACTGACAGCAAAATATCTACACCCAGCCCCAACCGAATACACCCAATTCAGGCCAAATTTCTACAGTTTTCAATTATGCACCTGAGCCAACCCGCACCACTTTCTCAATTTTCTTGGGTTGGATCGGTTTCGCATGGTTTCCTTAGGGATTTGCCCACCCCTAATGACATCCACGGAATTGAAATCGTATACACAAAGCTTTGCCAGGGCTGGCGTGTTGGAGGATCATATTGCTGCCCTGCTATGCATTTTGTTGTTTACAAATGATTTTGAGGAGACATGCAGATTCTTTGATTGGTTTGAAAGCTTTTGAGATAGCATTGGATAGTCTTGAATATATATTTCTCCCAAGGATGGCAACACTAACTCTCAAGGGTTTGGAAATGTACTTACAAGGCTTCTGAGTCTAATAAGTTGTGGTAGGAGTAAGAAGAGTAAGAAGTTGAAGTTGGAAGAAGAGCACATGAATAGAATTGCATGCTGATGTAATGAAGAAGTACACATGTGCAACATTGCATTTTGTTAGCAAAGTCAGTTATCAGATTAGTTTTGACAGTTGTTATTTAGTTGTAGAGTTAGTGACTTTCTTCTTTGTTATTCAGTTTTATAAAATGTGTATTCACTCTGCATTTTGTCAATGAATTAAGAAAAAGATAGTTTCAACTATTCTCTCTTCTTCTTTCTATTTTCAAACTTGGTATTAGAGCTTGAGATTTATGAGTGAGAGTGTAAAGCCAAGTATAATGGCTGTATGCATCTACGAGAATGATATAATATCTAAAACCATTGGATGAAAGAATTGGAGAAGGACCCCCAATGTCAGAATGAATAAGCTGTAATGGTGTATCATACAAAGTTTCAGAAGTTGCAGCTAGTAGTCGATGCATTTTAGCCATAGAACATGAATCACAAAAGCAAATGCTATCTTTATTTAATATTTGAATGTTACAAGAACTAAAAACATGATTCATTACATCCTTATATGCATGGCCAAGTCTGAGATGCCACACATTAACTGATTTTAGGTTTGATTTAGTTTTCATAGCAGTGGAGTAGCATTGTTGTAACTATGAACTATTGAAGGTTTGAATTGAGATGATTTGGTTATAGGGAAAATGTTAAAGGCATACAGTTTATTTTTAAGCTTCCCTTTCAGTAGAATTTGGTTTGATTCTTGTGTTTTTACATAGCAAAGATCAAGATGAAACTCAAAATACACAGAATTGTCTCTAGTAAATTTTGAGACACTAACAAGATTTTTAGTTATAGTAGGAACATGCAGTAGAGAGTTTAAAGAAAGATACTTGTCAGGCATAACAAAAACATGAGAATTGCTAACATGTTTAAAAGCCAAACCTATTCCATTACCAATCACAACTTGCTCATTGCCTGCATAGATGTTTCTGGTTTGAAGATTCTCAATAAAGTGAGTAAGGTGATTAGATGATCTTGAGTTAGGATACCAGCACTAATCTGCAGTTCTGAGATGAATACTTTGAGAAGAGTTTCTTGAGTCTGAACTTCAATTTTCACCTCAAGACCACTGACATACATGGCATGCATTGTGTGTTGAGATTGTCTTGAACCATTGAAGCTATGTGGAACTGAGTATGTGTCATATTGATTTAGATTTCTTCTAAAGACAGAACCACCTTGATAGGTATCATCATAATGATAGTAACAGTACCATGCTAAATGTCCACTTTTGCCACATACTTGACATAGTTGATTTACTCTACCACCTGATCTTCCTTTACCTCTGCATCTTTGATTGTAATTGTCTCTGAATGCATCTCTGAAGTTGTAAATCTGCTGGTGATTCACATAGTTAGAGTGCTGTCTCATAACCTGGTCATTCTGTTGATGGTTTTGTCTTTCATAAGGAGGTTTTTCTTTCTATTGAATTAAATGAGTAGTAAGATTTGTAGAAATTGTGTCAATTTCTCTCAGATACTGCTCTAATCTAGTTTCTTGAGCAAGTAAAAGTGTCTCAATGTCTTCAACTGTATATGAATCAAGCCTAGTCATTATTGAAAGGATCAGTGGATCATATTTAGATAGTAATCCATCCAAAATAGCTTCAATGTGATCTGAACTAGAAATTGGATTTCTAATTGATGCTAACAAGTCAACTGTGCTTTTGATTTGTGACAAGTATTCTGCAATAGTTAAACCTCCTTTCTTGGTGTTTTGTAACTAACCTTTGAGCAGTCTTAATTTTGCCTTTGTTTGAGACACTAAATGAGCTTCTACACAATCCCATACTTCACTTAATGAGCTGCAACCAACCATTCTGGTTAACACTAACTTAGCCATGGATGAGAGAAGCTAGGACATTAACAATTGGTCCTATTTCTCCCATTCAAGAAACTTTGGATTGATTCTTCTAATTGCTGCATCTTTGTTTGATTGAAACTTCTGAGGTGTTGCATCTGGAATGATAAATTTGTATAGATTATGTCCTTTGACTATTGAAATCACTTGCTGCTTCCACAAGAGGAAGTTACTTGAATCAAGTTTAATTGAAACATTGTGAGAAAAGGAAATTGGTGAATTGTTGAACAAAGGATTCTAGTTGCCGTTGATAGCGTTCATCTAAGCTTGGTCTGCCATAGATGTAGGTTCTAATACCAAGTTTGAAAACAGAAAGAAGAAGAGAGAACATTTGAAACTATCTTTTTAAGAAACAAGTTGAGTTGCTATTTGATAAACCCATTAAATCCCTTTAATCTGATTGGGGTGGAGAGTATAGGGCTATCTTTCAATACCTTAAAGCCAATGGAATCTTACATCGTTTCTCTTGTCCTCACACTCATCATCAAAATCGTATTTCAAAAAGAAAGTATAGGCATGTAATTGAAATGGGACTTGCCTTATAGCATCATTCTTTAATGCCTCTTTCTTTCTGGGATCATGCCTTCCATACTGCTACATACATCATTAATAGACTTCCCTTTCTTGTTCTAAGCTACAAAACACCTCTTGAGATTTTGTTTGGTACTAAACCAAATTACCAATTCCTAAAAGTCTTTGGATGTTTATGTTTCCCAAACCTTTAGCCCTATAACTCTCCTAAGTTCCAATACAAGTCAACACCCTGTACATTCTTGGGGTATAGTTTGCAACATAAAGGTTACAAATGCCTTAGCAAGTTAGGAAAGATTTACATCTTAAAAGATGTTTCATTTGATTAATTCACTTTTCCTTATGCCACCAAATCAGAATCAACACCTACTTCTATCATTATGTCATTACCTTCAGCTGCCCTTCCTTTATGCACCACCTCCCAAAACCCACTAAACATACATGAGAATTCTTAGCATGTTGATAGTTCAACTATTTCACAAGATTCTCTTGCTCATACTATTGCTCTTTCATTGCAAACTGACAGTGTTTTAGAAGCACCAGCTATTTTGCAAGACAATACTATAAGTGGTGATATTCCCAATGCTGTCAATCAACCATCTAATGTGCATCCCATCGTTACAAGAAGCAAGGTTGAAATTTTTAAGCCTAAAACACTCACTACACATGTTGAACCTTCCTCTGTCACTGAAGCTTTAGCACATTCTTAGTGGCACTTAGCTATGCAAGAAGAATATAAAGCATTTTTGGCCAACCATACATAGGATTTGGTCTTGCCGCCTTCTCACAAGAAACCTATTGGCTATGATAGATTTTCAAAGTCAAACAGAATCTAGATGGTTCAATAATGAAGTATAAAGCAAGACTTGTAGTTAAAGGGTATCATCAAAAAGAAAGGATAGATTACATAGAAATTTTCAGTCTAGTGGTTAAACCAACCACTGTCAGAGTTCTAATTACAATAGCACTCTCTAAGGGCTAGAGACTTCATCAAGTAGATATTAACAATGCATTCCTCAATGGAGACTAGCATGAGGAAGTTTATGTGGAATAGCCACCTGGTTTTGAATCAAAAAATCCAAACTTGGTTTGCAAACTCAATAAAGCTATCTATGGGCTCAAACAAACACCTAGGTCTTGGTTTCAAAAACTAACTTTTGTTCTTCATTCTTTTGGCTTCAAGACAGCATGTTGTGACACTTCTCTGTTCACTCAAATTACTCCAACATAGCAATTGTTTGTCATAGTTTATGTGGATGACATCATAGTGACTAGTTCTTCAAATTCTGCAATTCAGAAGTTAATTCAACAGCTCAACTCCACTTTTGCCTTGAAAGACTTTGGTAATCTGAACTATTTTTTAGGCATTGAAGTCACATCCATAGCAAAGGGAACATTGTTCTTTCTTAGTCCAAATATATCTCAGATGTTCTATCAAAGGTTCACATGGAGAATGCAAAACTGATGAGTTCTCCCATGGCTTCTAGTACAAAACTCCTCACTTATGGGAGTGACCAAGTGTCTGATCCCAGTTTGTACAAATAGTAGTAGGTGCACTTCAATATATCACTATGACATGGGCTAATGTCTCTTATGCAGTAAACAAGGTTTGTCAGTTCATGTAGCAGCCTCTCCAAGCTCATTGGTTGGTTGTCAAACGCATACTTCACCAACCAACTTCCCTTGATCAATTGTTTGTGTACTATGATGGCGATTGGGCTTCAGATCCAAATTATCATAAATCTACATCAGGTCATTACATCTTCTTAGGTGATAATCTAATCAGCTAGTCTTCAAAGAAATAGAATGTGGTTTCTCGTTTTGGTACAGAGGCAGAACACAGAAGTCTAACTAACACTATTGCTGAAGTAACTTGGCTTCAATCCTTGTTTTCTAAAGTTGGCATTAACTTAACTGATCCTCTAGCTATATATTGTGACAACTTGAGTGCTATTCATCTTTCCCATAATCCGGTTCTTCATGCTTGTACAAAACATGTTGAATTTGATTTACATTTTTTTCGAGACAAAGTCAATCAAAAAGAAATTGAAATTCTACACTTGCCTTCATCACAGCAAATTGTTGATGTTCTAACAAAACCACTTACCAGCTCTTAGTTCTCTACTTTATTACACAAACTTAAGGTTCTTTCAAAAGATACCTTAAGTTTGAAGGGGGATGATAGGAGTAAGAAGAGAATGAAGTTGAAGTTGGAAGAAGAGCACGTGAATAGAATTACAAACTGATATAATGAAGAAGTACACATGTACGCATTGCATTTTGTTAGCAAAGTCAGTTATCAGATCAGTTTTGATAGCTATCATTTAGTTGCAAAGCCAATGGCTTTCTTCTTTGTTATTCAGTTCCATAAAGTGTGTAATCTCTCTATATTTTGTCAATGAATTAAGAAAAAGATAGTTTCAACTATTCTTTCTTCTTCTTTCTGTTTTCAAACTAGTTGTATGGTATGTAGTTTAGCAAACTCAACCACTTCCAGTTTCTCATTTTCACCATTGTCATCTACGCTCCCAACCACAATTTTCTTCACTGACTGGCAATCTTGTATGTCCAGTTGCTCAAGTTGTGGGAGTGCTCTAGCAATGGCATCAGTGAATAGATATTTAAGAGACTCACATTCCCCTATTCTCATCACTCTCAGCTTCTGAACCCCTTCAACTTGAATATCAACCCACAGGCTTCTTAAAGAGTCACAATGTTCGATTTCTATCTCTTTCAACTCAGAGAACATGGCAACCACCTCACTCTGCCCTTCCACCTCCAACAATGCCTTCATTCCTTCTCTTGTCTCAACTATTTGACTAGTGCTTGCTTCGTTAGCCTGCAATAAATTATTACTTAGTGCATCATGCTAATTCATTAGTGTCATTAAAATTAAGAGTATATAACTTATATCAAAACACATTTCAAATAGAATCTCAAAAGAGTTTTATGAAAAATTACATTATACTTCCCGTAATCTCAGTGATTCAAAATTTCTCAAACCTTACTAAATGTAAGAGAAACATATTATCAATGGGTTATTATGTTTATGCCTATGGTAGACAATACAAACTATTACTAAATTATTATAATTATCTTGTTGAAGTTCATCTTATTGATATCTTACCTAGCTATGAACTGCTCCTGATCAAAGTCAAAGTCCAAATTGAAAACTTTTAGAGAGGATTAATCAAGGAGAAAATTCATTTAGATTTTCTATTGTAAGAAAAATCATAATTGAACATAATTTAAAAGGTCTAGATTACCGCAACAAAGTTAGATATAAGAGTACAAATATTTATGGCCAAAGAAATTTTATATCTATATCTGTATCTTTATTATATTTAAACACATAAAAGTCAGAAACATTTAGATGTCCATAATGTTATATTTACTTTTTTTTTGTTGTTTCTTAATTCTACAGAAATTAGTTTTTTATTATAGTTCAGTGTTTAATTTTAATAGAATCACTCTTTCTCAATAAAAAAATCCCGAACAACTTTTTTAATTACAATATATGATAATTAGGTTTTTTATGTTTATTAATATTAATACAATTAGATTTTTTTCATATAAATAGTTTTCAATTTTTGTTTTCCTGATTACAATAATTTTTAGTTTCTTCATTCTAATAGAATTAGTTTGACCAATTATAATTATTATCTTCATTTTAATAGAGTTTGTTTTCCACCAATTAGTTTTTATAATTATAATTAATTTTTAATTTTAATAGCATTATTTTTTGTAAATAAAAAATCCCAAACAATATTCTTTTTAACTCAAAGGGGTTAAACGCCCAACAGAAAAACTACTGCAAACTAATAGCATATAATAGATCTATTGACTCCCAAATAATCTTCAAAAAATGTGTAATTATAATATAGCAATTATAGTGTTTTTTTTAATTTTAATTAAATTGGATTTTGTTTTAAAATTATTTTTAAAGTCTAATAGAAGTACACTGACTTCCTAATTACAATGTTTTCTATTCTATTAATTCTAATAATGCTAATTATGTTAATTATAATTAATTTTTAAGTAATTTTTTTCATTTAAATATAACAAAATTAATCAATGTGAAATGGAACAAGAATGGTACACAAATCTATTCCTCTTTGATCAAATCTAACATTCAAAATAAAAATTAAATTTATCTTTTATCTATATTATATGCATCTTTCAACAGCAGTAAATCAGTAGATAATCCAAAGTTTTCACAGAAGAAATAAGCAATCCATGAATATAACGTCCCGTGCGAAAAGTAAGAAATCAAGAATTGCATACCAAAATTTATGTGTGTGTGTGTGTGTGTGTGAGAGAGAGAGAGAGAGAGAGAGAGAGAATAGTAATAACATATCTAGCACACTAACCAATGAGGCTCATTCAAAACGAGTGCTGCTATTTCTACACACTTATTTCTACACTTTCATCTACATCTATCATCTCTTTCATTCATTTCTTTTTCTTTAATTTTTTATATATATTTTTAACAACAAAGAGATGGGCCAACCAAAATTTATGAGAGAGAGAGAGAGAGAGAGAGAGAGAGAGAGAGAATAGTAATAACATATCTGGCACACTAACCAATGAGGCTCATTCAAAACGAGTGCTGCTATTTCTACACCCTTATTTCTACACTTTCATCTACATCTATTATCTCTTTCATTCATTTCTTTTTCTTTAATTTTTTATATATATTTTTAACAACAAAGAGATGGGCCACGTCAGAGCGTTGCTGCAGTATTATTCTTCAAAACAATGGGATTATTGACTTTTTTTGTTTTGTTCAAAACAAAACATTCAATTCTTCTGCAGAAAGAGAGATGCAATTTTTGAAGTCTTGGCAGAATGCTGCATGAAGTGTGATCAATGGAATCTACAAGATACCCTAGATCATCGCAGTAATAAATGGTCAGGTCTTTCACCTTCAGAAAATTATCTGCATGAACAAAACTCTTTAGTTGACGCACGAAGCAGGACAGACATTATCACAATTCTCACAAAATTGTGAAATTATTGCACTCTCTTTGACATCCTTATATTCTATTTCAAATAAAGCCAAAAAGTTTGGATGCAGATATTCGTTGCCACAATCAACATATTTAGTATCAACATTATCTGCTTTGTTGACGCCGAAATAGACCCAAAACCTTTTTGGGTTGTGAATGGCAAATTCTGTTGGCGAAAGGTGATTCTCCCTTACCGCGATCTCCAAGGCCTTTAGTTGATGAGACAGTGATAGTAACTCTTTTAAGAATACCATCATTGTAGTCCGAAGGGAAACTCCTTACTCTAAAATAAAGTTCTTCCAATTGTGATAAACTTGTCAAGATATTACAATCAATAGAAGTAAGACTTTTACAATCTGTCAAATCTAACAGTCTGAGTTGCTTTAGAAGCCCAATTTCTATTGGCAAATGTCTGATATTTGAGTGGGCAAAGCTTAGAATTTCCAATTTCGTAAGCTCCTCGCCAATCACAGATACATTTGCAGCTTCACAAAATTCTAACCGCAACATAAGGAGATTGTCTAATGCCTTGACTGGAGGGGGCATTCGTCGAATGAGTACATTGTACAAACTTAAAGCCTTGAGCTCACTTATGCCTTGGAATAAATATTCGGGAATCCAATCTGTCTCATAGTTGTACTTGTAAAAAGCTCAAGCTTTAGAAACCACAAGCCATTAGACCATTTCTTCATTTGATCTAAAACAAGCATGACTGTCTTCCCACATATCTTTTTCTTGCCGATCCATTTTTGAATTATCTCGTACCATGAATCCGTGTTCAGTAGATGCAATTGATATGACAGAATCACGAACAATATCATGCATCTTGACACGCTCATTTTTCTCACTGTTCAACAACAAGAAAGAGCACTTGATTCCTTGCTTCGTACAAGGCTCTGCCTTTAAAGCAGCTCAAGGCCCACCCTTGTCTGAGTATAATTTCGATTGGTACGTCATAGTCTTCCGGAAATAAGCTACAAAGCAACAGGCAAAATCTGGCTTCTTCGCTATCCAAAAAATCGTAACTTAGTTTGATTGCTGAATAACATTCTTTCATTTCATTGGAAATTGTCACTGAAGGCTTTTGAAGTTGAGCGAGCGCATTTTCCCATTGATACAATTTTTTATTTTTTAAAGCTTTTCTAATGGTGACAATTGCTAATGGCAACCCACCACATTCTTTTGCAACCTTTTCAGCGATGTCATGAACATCAGAATAATGTTTAAGATCTGCCATCTGTTGAAAAAGATCCCATACGTCAGCCCTGACAGTACAGAAACGGTAATATTCTCTTCACTTCCATTATCAGAACACACTTTTTGATTACTTGATGTCATCAGAATTTTGCAACCATACTGATGTTCAACATTTGAGCCAAATCCAATAGACATAAAATCAAACTTCCTCCGAACGTCATCCAGCACGATTAGCACCTTCTTTTTATTATTATTTTTAAGCCTATCAGACAGCTACTCCGCTCTTCCCCTATGAGACTTTGGTCAGTGTTAAGCCCAGCCTACCAGCAATTTCACCTTGGATTTTCTGGTAATCTTCCTTTTGGAACACTGCTGCCAGCACAACTTCATCACTCAACTCTTCTGCTTCTAATATTTTGATCAGTTGAATCACCAGTGTGGTTTTTCCCACTCCCCCCATCCCGCATAGACTGATCCTTTTCACTTTATCATCCTTCAACATCCCTTTCACCTTATCTATAATTGATGTTCTGGATTCGAAACTCCTGATGGGGTCAGTGAAGACGGATCCGAGTCTTCGAGGAGATGGAGGGTAGCCTATGAAATCAAATTTCTCTTGGATTAAGCTTTCAACATCTGCGATCTTATTTTTTGCGTTTTTGCACAAAGAGTAACGAGACTTTAGTTTTGGACAGCATCCACCCAGGCAGTTCTTATTCCCACTGACTTCACTATCATAGAATCGCTTTAACTCATCTTCAATATTGTCCACATTGCGGAGCCAGTTTTCTACGCTCTGTGCAATGCGACTTCCATTCCTTCTATCTGCATCTACCCTTCCCTTCTCGTCTTGTTTCCTAACTTGCAGCTCTTCCAGCTTCTTCAAATTTTTGATATTTCTATTGTACTAAACCAGATCGCCCACTTGCGTCCCCGCTTTCTTGAGCGACAATTTTCCGATGTCTCTCACAATTCCAGTTCCACATTCCAGAAGAGCAGATTCCATCTTCCTTTGTATGACTGCGTCTTTAAACCTGACAATTGAAAATTTCAAGAAAGTAAGCATCAATAGTTGTTAACTCAAGATCTTTTATTTTTCTCGAAGAAAGTGTTTGGTTTAGCCCATAGCAACCATATCAAATGAGTAAAAGAAAACAAAAACAAGAGCTTAAGAAATTCATTACCCCTACGCCACAGCTCAATTAAAGCTTTATTAATTTTGTAATTGATATATTTTGAAGAAAAGTGAATCAGGTATTTATTTAATGCAAGGTTTATACTCTATGTGAACTAAAGATAAATGTTAAAGGTATGCATACATTTGTGATTTTTCAATTTCTGGTGGTTGCTTAAAGAACCTCCTAAACATGACAAATGATTTTCTTTTGAAAATCATTCTGACATATTTTAGCAGTGCATTTAAATGTAACCCTAAATCCCGCATGTCTTGTAGTGAATGGCCAAAAATATTGCATATTTTACACCATCGAAGTAGCCATTTACAAAATAAAATATTGAATAAATTACATTAACCTCCCTTAAGGTATTTGAGTATAACACTTCACTCCATTATTACTCAAATATGACACTTCACCTCATTTATTCAAATATTAATTAAAAAAATATGCTTAATGTTAATAAAATATTTATAAAAAGAATATTAAATCAATATTTTAGTCTAATTTTACTTAAAAATTATACTTTGACTCAGTTAACCATTTTAAAGAACTAATATTTTGATAAATTATATTTTTTAATTAAATAATTATATTTATTATAAGGTATAAATTTAACAATGTGTATGAATATGAGAAAAAATTTAGTACAAATATAGAGCCATCATGGGATGAGTTCAGTTAGCAAAAAATAAGACCAATTATGCTTTACATTTTTTTTCTAACTAAACTCAACCCCAAGATGCCTCTATATTTGTACTAAATTTTTTTTTCATAATCACACATGGTTAAATTTACACATTGCAATAAATATAATTATTTAATTAAAAAAATACAGTTTGTTAAGATATTAGTTATTTAAAATAGTTAACAGAGTCAAAGTATAATTTTAAGTAAAATTAAGGTAAAATTTGATTTAATATTCTTTTTTTACATGTTTTATTAATATTTAGGTATATTCTTTTAATTAATATTTAAGTAAATGGAGTGGAGTGTCATATATGAATAAGAATAGGATAGAGTGTTATAATCAAATAGCTCAATGGAGGTTAATGTAATTTGCTCTAAAATATTTAAAATTTGGAGCCCATACACTCTACATTATTTTTAGAATGCTTACTGGAATTTGAGTAGGGGTGGGCATTAGGTGAAGCAGTTTGGTTTGGAGCAAATTTATCTTAGTTCATTTGAACCCAAACCCCTCATTAGGTTGGTCCAACTTCCAGTCAGAATAATCCTTCAAATCAAAATTTTTGAGTTAAAATGACTCAGTTTCATTTAGGTGGGTTGATTTAGGTTAAGATGGGTCAAAATTTGCTATTGAAAGTTGGGTTGGGTTAGGAGAGAAGGATCAACCTAACTAGTATGTTTAGGTCTATCTTACTCCTCCCAACTTGTTTTTGAAAGAGCAACTATTTGAGCTGTTGCATTTATATTCTATAATATCATGAAGCATACTTATAAGAAAAATTGTTAGTATGCCTAACAGTCTACGACAACATCAATAAACAAAAATTTTTATTATATAAGAAAATTGGTAATGGTATGCACAAAAAATTTGTAGAATGTCATAAATGCAACTGAAAAGTTATAGTAAATACAATAACTGCTAGTGCCAAATTATAGAAAGCATCAACACTCTTATAGAGTTGCACTGTCATAATTTGGACATGTATTTTGTTTAAGTATATACTATAGATTTCTAAAATAATGGGTAACATAATGACTAACCTTTTAATGCTACTGTATTGGATGATAAAATAGATAAATCAATAATAAAGACTACGGAAGATGGAAATTCCCAAATCTACATGTGTATATTTATTGAGTTGCTGCGGCAACCCAATAATGAGAAGATTAAACCTTAGCCCCACCCAAAATAACCTATATTAACCCAAAATGTTATAGTATATTTATTTTGTCCCACTCTAACCAAATCCAAATTTTCTTTTTTTTTTTAGTTTGGGGCGGGTTGGACTGGTTTCACCAGATGTTTTGCCCAACCCTAAATTTGAGTATTTTTTAGAATTCAAATACTCTAATTTGAATTTTTGCAATGCATTTACGATAATACCTACAATCAAAGGATCATAACAATGCAAATATGTTACCAACAAATACAATGCAAAACTTTTAAGTAAATTGCAAATTTCTTGTGTGAACGATTATGAAAATCACATGTGACAATCAATCAGTTGTTATTTTTCTAATTCATAGATATTCAACTGAGCCAATTTGAAAAAAATAAACTTTCAAATGTAATTAGCAATAGAGTTGTACTGTGTTTTGGGAAATGTAAGGAGTGCAATGTGTTGTGAATGTCAAGGAAGGAAAATCTAAAGATTAAACTTTTGACCTGCTGTAGAGTGGGATTGATCATATGTAATCCACATATATGCAATATGAAATAATTAATTACAAATAATTAATTTTCTTATGAATTATTATGTTGGTTCATGATATTAAAATAATTATATTTAAATTTAAATTTTTATTACTTATCCTACTACAATAGAATATTTGTTGTCATTGGCGGATGCTGCCAACTAGATATTGCAATTGGTAGTAAGATGTGCACTACAGAGACCAACCAAGGAGAAGTTTAGACATTGCAACCTTAAACCCATTATCCTTAGGATAGTGATTCAAAATTGAGTAAAAAAAAGATACAAAATTAAAAATAATAATAAAAAAACATGACATATGAAAATCATATAGAACTTGGTGTCCAAGTGTGCTTAATTTATTTATTAATGGGCACAAAATTTCATATAAATATGTTGTAAATGACTTCCCAACAACATATGTAATGTTGTTGCGAACTTAAATTTGGCACCCATATGAATAGGATTGGGTTTTTATTACCAATCCAAGTCTTTCTATAGTTCTTCTACCTTCCTACTCCTGGAAAGGGTTTTTCAGAATCTAAAATTTAATAGTAAATAGCAGCAATTCAAAAGAAACTAATTAAATGAAAAAGACAAAAACTTGGCTTTCCATAATCATGAGTTTAAATGTTTCAATATAAACTGTCTAATGCTTATATTTGCAATAATGGAATTTGTTACATAGTACTTTTTTGTTAGTAAAAAACATCAAAGAACAATTAATCTTAGGAACCTCATTTCTAACCGAAATTTGTCCTATACAAATAAGTTAAAAGGGATTAAAAACAAATAAAAATAATATAGAACTTTATTTTGAATTTATTCATCTAGAAATAGAGAAAGAAGTAAACTTAAGAAAACTAATATTTTAACCTTTTAAACCAAAAGATTAGCCAGATAACTTTTCTTTTTAAAGAACTTGATTTTAAAAGAATAGAAGAACAATTAAAAAGTTTAAAAATTTAAGAAAAAATTAAAAATCTACATAAAAAGATAGAGAAAGAAAATTGTGTAGAAATTCCAAATGCCTTTTAGAAAAGAAAAACTCATATGGTATCTTTGTCATATGAACTCAATTTTCATAAAAATAAGACATCCAACATGAGGTATGAGAGGTAGACAACCCCTCAAGCTTTAGTGGAGATGGAATCATAAAATCGAATATAGATGGTCAAAATGAGAATCTAATAATGATAAAACTCAATGAAATGACTATGTCAGCCACAACCTATAAAAAGCAAGGAAACAATGAAGAGCTGTAGCTCAATTAAAAATTTTCAGTTTTATAGGAAATTTAAAAGGTTAGTGGGATCACTTAATCACATAAACCAATAGAAATAATATTCTAAATTCTATTAAAACCAAAGTTATTTCCTAGCAAGAGATAGAAACACTGGTAGAAACCTTAATCTTTGCCATTGGTCAAAGTTTTATTGGAGACCCAAAACTCTTTGATGAAAGATCTAGTGAAATCTTACATTTTCTGAGATGACCTAGATTATCAAATTTTAGATGGTATAAAGATAATTTCTTAGCAAAACTCTTAATAAGACAAGGCACCTCAGCCCCCTATTGGAAAGAAAGACTTAATTTGAACTTCCAAGACCATTTGCTCAAAGAGTCAAAGATAAGTTAGAACAAGAAAATTTTAACTTAGAAAATATGACTTACGGACAAGTCATATCAATTATGATTAAAAGAGGATTAGAATAATGTAATCAACTATCTTGAAGCCCCCAAATACTAAGAGAAGATAAATCAGTACAAAAAGAATTTGGATATTTTTGTCAACAGGATGGCATAGAAAAGCAGGAAACTCCTTCCAAAAAATATGAAAAACAAAAGAAAATGCTCAAAAGATATAAAAAAACAAAACTTCAAAAAACAAAAAACACTAAATCTCCCCAAAAAATTAAATGAAAAAATAAAAGAAAATTTGATGAAGCCCTAACATGCTATAAGTATGGTAGAAAAGGGCAAATAGCAAAAAATTATTATGTTAAAAAGATAGTAAGTGAACTTAGTCTAAAAGATGAAGTAAAAAATCAATTAGCAATTTTGCATTGTATTTATTGGTAACATATTTGCATTATTATGATCCTTTGATTGTAGGCATTATCATGAATACATTGTAAAAATTTGAATTCTAAAAAATCACTCAAATTATAGTAATCATTCTAAACATAATGTAGAGTGTATGGGCTCAAAATTTAAAATATTTTATTATCTTGTTGTGATCTTGTTTTAATTATAATTGATATGACTTATCCATAAGTCATATTTTCTAAGTTAGTATTTTCTTATTCTAATTTATCACTAACTCTTTGACAAATGCTCTTGGAAGTCTAGATATAAATCTTTCTTTCCAATATGGGACTAAGGTGTCTTGCCTTATTAAAAGTTTTGCTAAGAAATTATCTTTATACTATCTAAAATCTGACAATCTAAGACATCTCAGAGAATGTAAGATTTCACTAAATCTTTCCTTAAAAGAGTTTTGGGTCTCCAATAAAACTTTAAGCAATGGCAAAGATTAAGGTTTCTACCTAAGTTCCTATTTCTTGCTGAGTAATAGGTTTGGTTTTAATAGAGTTTAGAATATTATTTTTATTGGTTTCTGTAATTAAGTAATCCCACCAACCTTTTGAATTTCCTATAAAATTGAAAATTATTAATTGAGTTGTGGCTTTTCCGTTGTTTCCTTGCTTTTTATAGGTTGTGAATGCCATAGTCATTTCATTGAGTTTTCTCATTATTAGATGCTCAGTTAGACCATTTGTATTCCATTCTACAATTCCATCTCCACTAAAGCTCGAGTGGTTGTCTAACTCCCATTCCTCATGTTGGATGTCTGGAAGGGTAGGTCCTGGAAAATAGTTTTGAGTGGTAAGGTACTTTCATGAAAATTGGGTTCATATGGCAAAGATACCATATCATTCTTTCTTTCCCAAAAGGCATTTCAAATTTTTGCATAGATTTCTTTTTCTATCTTGTTATGTAAATTTTTAATTTTTTCTTGAATTTTTAAACTTTTTAATTGTTCTTCTATGCCTTTAAAATCAGGTTCTTTAGAAAGAAAAGCTATTTGGCTAATCCTTTGTTTTAAAAGGTTAACATATTGGTTTTCTTCAATTAAGTTTATTTCTTTCTCTACTTTTGGATGAATAAATTTACAATAAAGTTCTATATTATTTTTATTTGTCTTTATTCCTTTTTATGTTATCTGTATAGGATAAATTTGAGTTTGGAATGGGATTTCTAAGATTAATTGTTTTTTGATGTTTTTTACTAACAAAAAAGTATTAGGTAAACAAATTCTATTATTGCAAATATAAGCATTAGACAATTTATATTGAACATTTAAACTCTGATTATTGGCTGTATAAAGATTTTGGAGAGTTGTTTCATAATATTGGGTTGGTATTAATCCTTCTTGAATATAATTAAGGTTTGCTTAAGAATCTATTAGCAGAATAAAAATTTTATTGAAACTTTTCCCAATTTTTAAGTACACTTTTCATCTCCATTTTGTTGCATGGCTTTAATTCTATTTAAGAAATATCTTCCTTAGGAAAAAGGGAGATAGAGAATAAATTTAAACAATGAAAATAATTAAAAAAATTTTACTTCAACCATCAATTTAAAGCATTAAAATTTCATTAAACATAAATGCTTACAATTTGATGTTTTAAGTAAAAAGTTTTAATTATTTTCATCATTTAAATTTGTTCTCAGACTCCCTTCATCTCTTCATCTCTTGATATAGCCCATACTGGTGTTAGAACCTAGTTTTCATCTTTTTCATTAATCAGTTTCTTTTGAATTGCTGCTGTTTACTATTAATTTTTAGATTCTGAAAAAACCCTTCTAAGAGTAGGAAGGTAGAAGAATCGTGATAAAACTTGGACTAGCAGGAAAGCATATTCACTACTTAGGATACTCTTAGATAGTTAATAGGAATTTAAGAATTAATTAATCATGTAGAAAAGATAAAGAAATTGTTTAAAGGAAAAGAAAAATTCAGAATATCAAATAAGTTTATCAAGTATGTGTGCTTGATAATCTTTCTAATGATTATGTAGTTAAAATTGTAGAACACACTTTGGCCTAAGGAAAACTCTAAGACACTGTAGATCTTTTATCAAAAGAAATAATAAAAGAACATAGAAAGAAGGGTTTTTAGTTTATTCACACTGAATTAATTAAGTAGCTGTCCCTTACACAGATTACGAATAGATACTCCTATTTGTGTAAGCTTAAGAGACTCTAGAGCCATTCAATTTAAAGATAAAATGTTATCTATAATTGAAGCTAATCTTACTAATGATCCAGTATTTTTTAATAATTTTGCAAATTTTACTACAAACCTTAGGACTTTTGACCATAATTATTATAATATTTAACTAGATGTTAGGATTCGAGAAGGAATTTGGAACCTAAACTCATACCCTTTAGCAATAATATATAATATCTATTATAAAGTAATGAGCACTAACATTAAACCTAAAGACTTAAATGTCTACTCCAAATTGAAAATGCTTTTATTATAGGTTAGTCTTAAAAAATTTAATTATGTTGCTCCAAGATTATTAAATCATGATGAAGTTTCCAGAGGTCTAGAATGGGATTTAGAAAATATTTTAACCCCAAAAAAGGAAGAACTCCTTATTCTTAATAAAATCACTGAAATATAAATTAGGAAATGCAAGAATAAATTTTTGAAGAAGCTCTTCCATGAGATCTTTTTCAATAACACAATCTATAGAGCCATCCAGAAAGTCGGCAAAAGTAGAATCTATGCCTATTCAAAAACATTAAAATTAAAAGGAATTCAACCTCATCCAGGAACTCCTAAACTAGAATATTAGGTGAAGTACCTCCTACAGCTCAAGGTGGCAATTCCCTAACTCAATCTAAGTTAGAAACCTTTAGCCAATTAAATATGTTAAATGTCTGTCAAATAAACAAAGAAAAGATTAGGCAATCTTTTTATATTCCTAAAAATGATGAAATGAGAAAATGGTATTTCTCTACCATTTCTCAAGAAAATCTTTTTTAATTTTAGAGAACAATTTTATAATTACCTTCTTCAAATAGAAGGCCATATTCCCTTCTTTGGTTGGTTTAAAGAATTTATTTTAGATACCTTAGATACAAATGTGTTAGAAAGCATGCCCCAAAGCTTAAAAACCTCCAGAGGAAAAGAACTAGTAGGAAAAGTTCCCCCGTTAGAAGGATAAATTTTCCTTAATCTTGATAATATAGAAATACTAGCCTCTCCTTTAAAAAAGATGTTCTCACTAGAAGATGAGTTAGGAATAGCCGCTTCTAAAAAAGACATTAAAAATATTTAAGAACAATTAAATTACACTAGCAAAACTTTGCACAATTTGGTAGTTGTAGTAAACCAAGCAAACCTTATTCTAGTTTTGAGATAGAATTAGAAAAACCTCTATTTGAACCTTACAAATTCTCCGATGAAGAATTAGTAGAATTAAAATTAGGAAAATCAACGAATGAAATTTTAGAAGAAATTGATAAAAAATTAAAGGCATTAAGACTCAATAAAGATAAAAAAACATAAAGGAATAATGATAAATACTTTAACCCAGCAAAACCAATAACTAATCCAAAGAATAAGAAGTAATAGGAAGTACCCTACCACTTGAAAATATTATCCAAATCCTACCCTTCCAAACATCTAACATGAGGAATGGGAATTAGACAACCCCTCAAGCTTTAGTGGAGATGCAATCATAGAATGGAATATAGATGGTCTAACTGAGCATCTAATAATGAGAAAACTCAATGAAATGACTGTGGTAGTTGCAGCCTATAGAAAGCAAGGAAACAATGGAAGAGCCATAGCTCATTTAATAAGTTTTGGTTTTACAAGAAATTTAAAAGGTTGGTTGGATCACTTAATCATAAAAACCAATAGAAATAATATTCTAAATTCTATTAAAACCTAATAGGAAATAGGAACTTAAGTAGAAACCTCAATTTTTGTCATTGTGCAAAGTTTTATTGGAGACCTAGAAAGCTTTGAGGAAAGATCTAGTGAAATCTTATATTCTCTAAGATGTCTTAGATTATCAAATTTTAGATGGTATGAAGATAATTTTTTAGCAAAACTCTTAATAAGGGAAGATGCCTCAACCCCTATTGGGAAAAAAGATTTATATCTAAATTTCTAAGTACATTTACTCAAAGAGTTAGAGATAAGTTAGAACAAGAAAATTCTAACATAGAAAATATGATTTATGGACAAGTCATATCAATTATAATTAAAGCAGGATTAGAACAATATAATCAACTGTTTTTAACCTCACAAATACTAAGAGAAGATAAATTAGTACAAAAAGAATTAGGATATTTTTGTCAACAGTATGGCTTACAAAATCTAGAAGCTCCTTCCAAAAAATAGAAAAAACAAAGGAAAATGCTCAAAAGATATAAAAACAAAACTTTCAAAAAATAGAAAACACTAAATCCCCTGAGAAAATTAAAAGGAACTTTGATGAAGCTCTAACATGCTATAAGTGAGGTAGAAAAGGACACATAGCAAGAAATTATGTTAAAAAGAGAGTAAATGAACTTAGTCTAGAAGATGAAGTGAAAAATCAATTAGCAAGAATTTTGCTATATGATGCAATTTTGAAGTAGAAGAACTTTCATCTAAGTTAGACAAAGAACCTATTCTAGAATAGCTAGAAGAATCTAGTTCTAGTAACACAGAATAAGAAATAGAAACATCTTGTGATAAATGTGAACCTAAAGGTCCTTTGATTGTAGGTATTATCGTGAATGCACTACAAAAATTTGAATTGCAGTATTTGAATTCTAAAAAATCACTCAAATTACAGTAAGCATTCTTTTTTTTTATGCAAAGTTTTAATTATTTTCTTATATTTTTAAATCTTTTATATGTTCTTCTATCCTTTTAAAATTAAGTTCTTTTGAAAGAAAAGTTATCAGTCATTCTTTTGTTTTAAGAGGTTAAGGTATTGGGTTTCTTCAATTAAATTTATTTCTTTTTCTATCTTTGGATGAATGAATTCAAAATAAAATTCTATATTATTTTATTTGTCTTTAATCCTTTTTGGTTATCTAAATAGGATAGATTTGGCTTAGGAATGGGGTTCCTAAAATTAATTGTTTAATATTTTTACTAACAAGAAACTATTAGGTAAACAAATTCCATTATTACAAATATAAGCATTAGTTAGTTTATACTGAACATCCAAACTTTAATTATTAGCTGTGTAAAAATTTTGGAGGATTTTTTCATAATATTGTGTTGGAATTATTCCTTCTTAGACATAGTTAATGTCCGCTCCAAAGTCTACTAAAGCAATAAAAGTTTTATGGAATCTTTTCTTGGTTTTTAAATGTACTTTACAACTCCATTTTTGCTATATAACTTTAATTTTATTTAAGAAAATATCTTCTTTAGAGATATTGATATTGGGGTCTATCTCTAATTCTTTAGCTAGGTCTTCTAGTGAGTTTTTTGTTTCTAAAGTCTTTATTCTTTCTTTTAATTCTTTGACTTCATTTTTTAAGTTCTTTAGTTCATGGTTTAATTTTGGGACACCTAAAGGTTTTTCTTGATCTTGATTTAATCTTAAAATTTTATTTAAATCATAAGGTTCAAAGGTTGAGAAACTTTTCTCTTCTATTTGTTGTTCATCATTTATTATTCTTTTTAGTTTAAGAAAATATTCATATTTAATGTTAGGGTCCTCTATCTTATAAATTATGTCAATTAAAAATTTAGAGTTATTTGTTAAAGTATTACAATAGAAAATCTTTAACTTACATTCTTCATGGGGATTATTTGGTTCACATTTATCATAGTTAAATATGTTAACAGTTTTTCAAATAGATAAAGAAAAGATTCGGTAATCTTATTATACTGTAGAAAATGATGAAAGAAGAAAATGGCATTTCTTTACCTTGTCTGAAAAAAATCTTTTTAATTATAGAGAACAATTTTATAATTACCTTCTTCAAATCAAAGACCATATTTCTTTCTTTAATTGATTTCAAAGAATTTATTTTAGTAACTCTAGATACAAACATATTAGAAAGTATGCCACAAAATTGGAAGACATTTTGAGGTAAAAAGATAAGAGGAAAAATTACCCCTTAGAAGAAGTAATTTTTTTTTTATTCTAATAATATAGAAATAGTAGCCTCCACTCTTGAAAAGATGTTTTCATCAAAAGAAGAATTAGGGGTAACTGCCTCTAAAAAAGACATTAAAAATGTTCAAAAATAATTAAATTACACTGATAAAACTTTACAAGACCTGACAGTCATGATAAACTCAGAAAAGCTTCTTGTTCTAGTGTTCTAAGTATTAAATGTGGCATAAAATATGCAACCAATATGTATACAAATTAAAAGCATATGTGTATAATGTGCTTTTGAAGTTAAAATCTGCAATAATGGATGTGGATAATTTGCTATCGTGTTTACTCTATATCATTACCAAAATGGCTGATTCTTTTGACCAGAATAATTTGTATACATTATAGCATTAAACTTATAAAATCATGGTTATACTATTTATAGTCTAGATGACTAAAGTAGTCATCAACATCAAATTTAATTTGGCAACAACATTACATAAGTAGTATTATAATAATAATATAATAATATAATACGAACAATTTATAATGATATATTAATGTTATAGCAGTAATAATATTATAATAATCATAATATAATAATATAATACGATCACTATTAGAAAAGAAAACATGGAATACATTTTTTTTTTGGAATTGGATCACTAAAATCTTAAAATAATTCTTTAATTTTCAAATATCATGATTTCTCACTTTTATACCTTACTCTGAGTCTCTGACCTAACCGTTTAAATGTATATTTAAAAAATAATTTTTGAATAGTATTAACTAATTTTTAATTTCGGTTTTAAATAAAAATACTATAAAAGTATATAAATATAATGAATTCAGTTCATGTAGCAAGTGAAAATCAAATTATATCATTATGTCCAAAATTTGAGAGATTTTATTTGGCTTAAATTGTGGATGGCATATTTTGAGATACAATATGCTTTCTAGTTGCTCATTACCAAACAAGAACGAAAGAACTTTCTCTTTGCATCGTTGATCCTTTCTCTCGCACTTGTCGTGTAAGCCGAACAAATAATAAAGAAAATAAATATTAATTAGTCATACTTTATAGCTTTAAAAAAAATCTAGAGATCCAAATTCCACAAAAAGAATTCAAATTTATCTTTTTCAGGGTGTGGCAAGGATGTCGTTTCACTACACAATTTTTAAGAATTTCTAAGTAATTATTGACTCCTAGAATTATGGTCGATATGTCATCTAAATTTCTTATTTATATAAATGGATAAAATTTTAAATTGTAAATTGTAAATAAAAAATTTCAAACAAAAATATAAATATATATATATATATATATTGAGAAAAGGAAACATTTTTTGGACCCTAATACCCTTCAATTCTAACCTTTAATAACAATTTTAAATTTATAAATAAAAAGAGTCTCCAATTTAATTGCAAAGTCTATTTTTTTTGTTAAAATACTTTTTTAAATTGAAAAGAGAACTGGAAGGATAAAATGACAAGTAGCAAAGGGAAACTGCAACTTTAGAGGCATTTATCTTTTTCTTGCGAAATATACACATATTATATATGTTAATCTTTAAATACATGTTATGATGTGAATTTTAAAAAAAAGTCATAATATAACATCTTTTTTTTAAAAAAAAAAACTGGATGTTATTTTAATATTTAATAAAAATAAACAGTAGAAACTTATAAAATAAAATATGATTTGTAGAGTTTAATTTTTAATAAATAAAAATATAAGAAATGAGTATTTTTAATGGCATAAAAGTGTAATGGATTAATAGGAATTTATGAATTAGTTGATAATGATAGAAAAGATAAAGAAATAGTTTAAAGGAAAAAAAAATAGGTAAAGGAGAACTCAGTTGGGTGAATAATCAAGAGTATAAAAGTATAGTAGGGTACACTTTAATTCATAAATAAGAAATAACAATAGAAGATATTGAACAAAAATTCAAGAATTGGACTATTTCTGAGCATAAAATTAGACAAGTTTACCAAGTATGTATACTTGATAATTTTTCTTATGATTATGTAATTAAAATTTCAGACCATACTTTTGCCTTGAAAAGACTCCAATACACCCTAGATCTTTTATCACCAGGAATGATAAAGGAACATAAAAGAAAAGGATTTCAATTTATTCATGTTAGATTAATTCAAGTAGCTATTAAACTTTTACACAGATTAGGCATAGACATTCCTATTTCTGTATGCCTAAGAGACACTAGGTTGGTACAATTTAAAGATCAATTATTATCTATAATTAAGGCTAACCTTAATGATGGACTAGTATTTTTCAATAATTTTGCAAACTATATTGCTAACCTTAGAATCTTTAACCATAATCATCATAATATTAAAGTAAATGTTAGAATTGTAGAAGGAATTTGGAACCCAAACTCATACCCTTTAACCATAATATAGAGATCTATTATAAAGGAATGCGAACTAACATAAAATATAAAACACTAAATGTTTCTTTCAGATTAAAAACTCTTTTATTACAAGTTAATCTTATTAATTGTGTTACCCCTAGATTATTAAATCATGATGAAGTGTCTAAAGGCTTAGAATGGGACTAAGCAAATATTCTAACCCTAGAAAGAAGAAACCACTCTTCTTAATAAAATTATAGAATATAAATTAGGAAGTGTAAAAATAAACTTTAGAAGAAGTCTTTCTATGCAAATTTCTTCAAATATAGGATCTATAGATGCCTCTAGAAGATCAGTGGATATAGATGCTATATCCCTTCCAAAAACCTTAAAGTTAAAAGGAGTACAATCATATCCTATAACTCTTAAACTAGAATATTAGTTAGATGTACCTTCTATAGCTCAAGATAGTAATTCCCAACTCAATTTGAGCTAGAGACCTTTAATCAATTAAATAAGTTAACTATTTTTGAAATAGATAAAAAAAAGATTAGACAATCTTTTTATCCTCTAGAAAATGATGAAAAGAGAAAGTTGTATTCCTCTACCTTTTCTTAGGAGAATCTTTTTAATTATAGAGTATAGTTTTATAATTACTTTCTTCAAATAAAAGATCATATTCAATTCTTCAATTAGTTTGAAGAATTTATCTTAGAAACCCTAGATGCAAATGTATTGGAAAGTGTACCGCAAAGTCGGAAAACCTCTAGAGGAAAGAAAATAGTAGGAAAAGTTCCCCCTTTAGAAGAAATAACTTTTCTTAATCCTAATAATATAAAAATAATTGCTTTTAATCCTGATAATATAAAAATAATCGTTTCTCCTTTAAAAAAGATATTCTCACTAGAAGAAGAGTTAGGAGTAGCAGGGATATAAAAATGTTCAAGAACAACTAAACTATACTAATAAGACCTTACATGACCTGGCAGTCATAGTAAACTTCAAAAAGCCTTCTTGCTCTAGTTCTAAGATAGAATTAGGGAAACCCTTATTTGAACCTTATAAATTCCCAGACAAGGAAATAATAGGATTAAAACTAAGAAAATCGACAAATGAAATTTTAGAAGAAATAAAAGACTAAAAGCTTTAAAACTTAATGAAGATAAAAAACAAAAATTCTAAAGATAATTTCTTAGCTAAACTATTAAATAGGCAAGATTCTAAATTTTGTTAAAATTGAACCTATTACCCAATAAGAAATAGGAACTTGGTAGAAGCCTTAATTTTTGCCATCGCTCAAAGTTTTATTGGAGATCCAAAACTCTTTAAGGAAAGATGTAGTGAAATCTTAAATTCTTTAAGATGTCCTAGATTATCAAACTTTAGATGGTATAAAGATAATTTCTTAGCTAAACTATTAATTAGGTAAGATGCCTTGGCCTCTTATTGGAAAGAAAGATTTATATTTGGACTTCCAAGAGCATTTACTCAATGGGTTAAAGATAAGTTAGAACAAGAAAACTCTAACTTACAACAGTATGACTAATGGGCAAGTCATATCAATAATAATTAAAATAGGATTAGAACAATGTAACCAATAGTCCCTAACCCCACAAATGTTGAGCGAAGATAAATGTGTTAGAAAAGAATTAGGATATTTTTGCCAACAATATAGTCTAGAAAGGCTAGAACCCTCTTCTAAAAAATACAAAAAAAAAGACAGAAAATGCTTAAAAAAAATACAAAAAACAGAATTATCAAAAAATGGAAAACAAATCACCCAAGAAAATTAAACAAAAAAATAAAAAGAAATTTGATAAAACCTTAACCTGCTATAGGTGTGGTAGAAAAGGCCACATAGCAAAAAATTATGTTAAAAAGAGAGTAAACGAACTAAGCGTACATGAAGAAGTAAAAAATCAATTAGCAAGAATCTTGCTATATGAAAGTAATTCAGAAATATCGTCTAAATCAGATGAAGAACCAATAATAGAACAACTAGAAGATTCTAGTTCTAGTAATATAGAACAAGAAGTTGAAACCTCTTGTGATAAATGTGAACCTAACAATTCATGTGAAGATTGTAAATTAGAAATTTTTTACTACAATACTTTAACAAATGACTTTAAATTTCTAATTGATATAATTGATTAAATAAAAGACCTTGACCTTAAATATAAATACTTTTGTAAACTCAAAAAAATAATAGGAGATGAGGAAGAAGAAAAAGAACTTATCTCTACCTTCAAACCTTATTGATTTAAATAAAATTTTAAAATTAGATAAAGAAAAAGAAAAACCCTTAGGACTACTAGAATTAAATTATGAAATAAAAATATTAAAAAATGAAGTAAAAGAATTTAAACAAAGAATAAAAACTTAAGAAACAAAAAATTCACTAGAAGCCCTAGCTAAAGAATTAGAAACCACCTCAAAAATAGGTGTCCCTAAAGAAGAAATCTTCTTAAATAGAATAAAAGCTATGCAACAGAAATGGAGAATTACACTTAAAAATTGGGAAAAGCTTCCATAAAAATTTTGTTGCTCTAATCGATTCCAGAGCAAACCTTAATTGTATCCAAGAAGGATTAATTCCAACACAATATTACGAGAAGACTCTCTAAAATCTTTATACAGCTAATAGTTAAAGTTTAAATGTTTCATATAAATTGACTAATTCTTATATTTGTAATAAGGAATTTGTTTACCAAATGACTTTTTGAAAATAAAAATAATTAAAGAGCAGATAATCTTAGGAACTCCATTCCAACTCAAATCTATCCTATATAAGTATTTGAAAAAGGATCAAGAACTAATAAAAATAACATAAAACTTTATTTTGAATTTGTCCACCCAAAAGTAGTAAAAGAAATAAATTTAGTTGAAGAAAATAAGTATTTCAACCTTTTAAATCAAAAGAAGAACCAGATAGAGTTTCTCTCTAAAGAGTTTAATTTCAAAAGAATAGAAGAACAATTAAAAGATAATAAAATACAAGAAAAAAATTAAAAATTTATATAAACAAATAGAAAAAGAAATTTGTGCCAAAATACTAAGTGCTTTTTGGGAAAAAAAGACTCATACGGTACCCCTGCCATACGAACCCGATTTCCATGAAACCAAAATACTAACTAAGGCCAGACCTATTCAAATGTATAAGGAAACCTTAGAATATTGTAAAAAGAAATTCAAGAATTTCTTGATAAAAAGTTAATAAGACCTAGTAATTCTCCTTGGAGTTATGCAGCCTTTTATGTACAAAACCCTTCTGAATTAGAAAAAGGAGCTTCTAGGATGGTAATCAATTATAAACCTTTAAACAAAGCCCTAAAGTGGTTAAGATATCCAATTCCTAATAAGAAAGATCTTTTGGAAAGATTGTATGAAGCCACAATCTTTTTCAAATTTGATATGAAATAAGGATTCTATCAAATTAAACTTAAAGAAGAAGATAAATACAAAACTACTTTTATAGTACCTTTTGGACACTACAAATGGAACATAATGCCCATCGAACTCAAAAATACCCTTTCAAATTTCAAAGAATAATGAATGAAATTTTTAATCCATATATTAATTTTATAATAGTTTATTTAGATGATGTTTTAATGTATTCAAGGTTGTTAGATCAATATTTTAAACATTTCAATATCTTTATAAAGGCAATTAAACATAATGGTTTAGTAGTGTTAGCCAAAAAGATTTAGCAGTGTTAGCGAAAAAGATAAAATTGTTCCAATCCTAAGTCAGATTTCCAGGACACAATATTTATCTAGGCACTATTACCCTGAAAAATAGAAGCTTAGAATTTGCTAATAAATTTCCTAATGAAATAAAAGAAAAGCAGCAACTTCAAAGATTTCTTGGTTATCTGAATTATTTTTTTATTTTATTCCTAATATTTGAATTATTTGTAAATCTCTTTTTGAAAGACTTAAAAAGAATAATCCTCCATGGTCTCCAGAAATGACCTAGACGATAATTCAAATTAAATCTTTGGTAAAGAATCTCCTTTGCCTGGGAAGTCCCTATCTTATTGCTTCATTAATTGTTGAAACTAATGCCTCTAAAATTGGTTTTCGGGGTATTCTTACACAAGTTCATCCTTCGAATTCTAAGGAACAGATTGTTCAATTTCATTTTGGTTCCTAGAGTTCATCCTAGCTAAAGTATAGTACTATTAAAAAATAAATTTTATTAATTATTTTATATATTACAAAATTTAGGACAATTTAATAAACAAAAAATTTCTTTCAAAAACCGATTGCAAAGCTGCAAAAGATATTTGACAAAAAGATGGTAAAATCTTAGTTTCTAAACAAATTTTTACTAGATGGCAATCCATTTTATCATATTTTGATTTTAAAATTGAACATGTAAAAGGAGAGCAAAATAGCCTCCCTAATTTTTTAACAAGAAAATTCTTACAGGGTTCAAAATGATTGACAAACTGCCTTCATGGCCCTTAACAAAAGGTCAGTTTGCTATGCCAAATGGACAAGAAACTTCTTCTAATATTACAAGTACATCATATGCTTCTCAAGTGAGAGCGGAAAGTGTTAGGCCAGCTTCTCCAGTAGTAACCCAATCTTCATTGGCCAATAGATTTCTTTCCCTAAACATTCCTTCAACAAGTGCTGAAAAACAACCATGCCAATTTAAAACCAAAAACTTTCAAATATCTATAATTCCTTTAGAACTAGAATATTCCCACCTAAACCCAGATCAAATTGCCTCCCAAGTAAGTCTTTCTTAGAGGATGGACTTGGATCCCAAACGATTATAAAAAAAGTAAAAGATCCCAAAGACCTTAATAAAGTCTCTTATTCTAAATTAAAGGTTCTTAAAGTATTATCCTTAATAGATTGGAAGCAATATCCATATACTGCTAAAAAGTTTTCATTTAATTTTGACCCCTCCTTATTTAATTATTATGACTATAAAGAAGCTGAAGGTTTAAGGTGTTATTTGAACCATTAACCTTGCATTCTTGGTTCTTAAATTTTAAAATAGCCCAATCGGCCTTCCTAACTTGATTCCAATAATGGTTCCTATATTTTGGGCCCTTCATGCCTATTTTCCACCAAACATCAAAAAGACTTTTGATGAATTCAAGAAAATTGCTGTATCAATTCCTCTATAGCAAAAATTTCTAGCATTCTGTTCTAAAATTGGAATAGGATAGATTATACAGTGAAAATATAATGTTAATTAGGTACTGCCATATGGGTATCCATAATCTCTGGTTTGCACTACTTAGGTGAGGTAGTGGAACAAATTTGATGAAAAGATTGTTCTTGACAGACTTAAAGCTTGGAAAATTCAGCAAATTTCTCCTAGCACTTTGGCTAAGATAGCTTAGAAAAAGAAGACCATAACAGAAGCAATTTGTTTGGTAAAGTTGCTAGACTTTACAACTCTCCAACTCAGACAGTAATTGGAGTTCAAGAAAAAATTATTAGAACTAGCCTCTTCTATTGATTTTGATGAAGACAAATTAGATGAGGTTGAGTCCAACCCACTCTGCCTCCAAAATGAGTATGATTGCTATGGGATTAATTTTTAAAACTCTCCATGATTGTGCTCAGATAGGTGGAATCTAGTTTCAGCTCCATTATTGACAAACATCATAATCACTTGCCAAAAACAAAAAGAAAAAGTTGACATAAAGTAAAGGATACTAGGAGTTATTTGCCAAAGAAGATTGACAAAATGTAGAAGATGACAGATATCATCCTCTCAAAGAGATCAGATGTGGATCTGATTTAAAAATTTTAAGGTCTACATAGGAAAAAGAAATAGTTACAAATTCTCCAATCTACTTCAAAACCGAATTGAAGTTTGACTCTCCGAAGTCTATTTAAAGACCATATTTCTTGGTAATCAGTAGGACTTGAAAATCCTCAACTGTTTCTCTTAAACTTGTAATCATAGACACTGAGAATTTACTAAGTGTTTACTAGAGTAAGCACTTTGGGAGACCTCAGCTCTCAAACTGTCAGATTCTATTTTAATGAAATTTCAATTTCACTTGTTTTAATTTATTATTTTAGTATCTTAAATTTCTAAATTTTAATAATCTGCAATTTTCTCTATCCCCCTTTTGATCCAATATCCAAATGGTATTAGAGCCTGTTTGCTTTCTTTTCTTTTAATTAGTTTCTTTGGAATTGCTACTGGTTGAATTCTAAGATCTCCACCCTCAAACTATAAGATTCTATTTTAATAAAATTTCAATTATTTTAATTTATTATTTTAGCATTTTAAATTTTTGAAATTTAATAATCCTCAATGTTCTCCATCCCCCTTTTGATCTAGCACCTAAATGGTATTAGAGCCTATTTGCTTTCTTTTCTGTTTAATCAGTTTCTTTTACATTGCTACTATTTGAAATTAATCCTTAAATTCTAAAAATCACTTCTAGGAGTAGGGAGGTAGAAGAATTGTAGTAAGACCTAGATTGGCAGTAAAGCATGTTCACTACTTAGGATATTCTTAGAAAGTTAATAGAAATTTAAGAATTAGTTGGTAATGGTAGAAACGATAAAGAAATTATTTAAAGGAAAAAAAAGTATGACTGAAGGAGAACCCGGTTGGTTAAATAATTAGGAAGATAAAAGTGTAACGGATTACACTTTAATTAATAAACAAGAAATAACAATAGAAGATATTAAACAAAAACTCAAGAATTGGATCATTCCTAAGCATAAAATTAGACAAGTCTATGAAGTAGGTATACTTGATAATTTTTCTCATGATTTGTAATTAAAATTACAGAACATACTCTTGCCTTGGTAAGACTCCAAGACATCATAGATTTTTTATTACCAAAAATGATAAAAGAACATAGAAGAAAAGGATTTCAATTTATCCATGTTGGATTAATTCAAGTACCTATTAAACCTTTACACAAATTAGGAATAGACACTCCTATATGTGTATGCCTAAGAGACTCTAGGCCAGTATAATTTAAAGATCAATTATTATCTATAGTTGAGGCTAACCTTAATGATGGTATAGTTTTTTTCAATAATTTTGCAAACTATATTATAGACCTTAGAACCTTTGACCATAATCATCGTAATATTAAACTAGATGTTAAAATTTCAGAAGGAATTTGGAACCCAAACACATACCCTTTAGCCATAATATACAAGATCCATTATAAAGTAATGCAAACTAACATAAAACTTAAAGCTCTAAATGTTTCTTCCAGATTAGAAACTCTTTTATTACAAGTTAATCTTAAAAAATTTAATTATTTCACCCCTAAATTATTAAATCATGATGAAGTGTCTAGAGGCCTAAATTAGGACTAAGAAAATATTATAACCCCAAAAAAGAAGAACCCCTTATTCTTAAAGAATTATAGAATATAAATCAAGAAGTGTAAAAATAAACTTTAGAAATCCTTCTATTCGAATTTCTTCAAATATAGGATCTACAGATGCCTCTAGAAGATCAGTGGATATAGATGCTATGTCCCTTCCAAAAACATTAAAGTTAAAAGGAGTACAACCACATCTTGTAACTCCTAAACAAGAATATTAGGTGTAGACACCTAATTTTATCCGGTCCACTTTTCAAAACTTTAATATAAATTGCAAACCCAAATTTAAACTAAAAATAATTAAACTTAATCAAAACCCAAAATAAAATAAATAAGCCCAAAAATAAATAAGCCCAAATCCAAAAGTAAAATTTTAAAATAAAACTAAAATAAAAATCAGAAAAACAAAATATAAAGATAATCAAAATTAAAGAATAATAATACAAGATAAATTTAAAATTAAAAGAGATAAATAAAATGATAAGAGGATAAGATATTTAGATAAATAAAAAAATAAAGATAAAATACAAAAAAAGGATAAAAGATAATTAAGAATATCCAAAGATAGGATAAAAATGATAAAGATAATAAGACAAAAATTAAGATATGATAAGATAAATAAAAAGATTAAAAGATAAAAGAATGAAAAGATAAAAAAGAGATAAAATATAAGTGAAACTAGGAAACAAGAATTTAACTACAAAAAAGAATGCTACTTTTACAAAAAAAAAAAAAAAAAGAGACAGCATACAAGAGAAGGGCTTTTCAGGTAGTAAGAGGGAGCCTAAAAAAGGAGGAGAAGAGCAAAAAGAAAAAAGGGAGCCTGCAAGACAAAAAGGGGGTTCACGTACACAAGAAAAAAGGGAGCCTCAAAAATTTCAGCAAAAAGCTTACAAAGAAGAAAAGGTTCACGTAGTAAGAGGAGGAGACTTTTTTGCAAGAAAATTTCAGCGAGAGAAACTAGACCTCTCCACTCTCTCATACGACCATACATTCTTGTTACACTACTTCACACCACTTATTCTAAATCAAGCATCCTTTTTTCCAAATCTCCTTCTCTTTTTGCTTGGGACAAAGAGGCTTTTCACGTAGTAAAAAAAAAAAGGAGAGAGCTTAGAAAGGATTTTAGCCTACAAGAAAAATTGCACACTCTTCACACCACAAGCATACACCCTTTTTCAAATCACACAAAGGAAGACACTCAAGGTAAGTCCCTTTCCTCTTTTCTTTTAGATTCATATATGTTGTTCAATTTTAATCATGTAGATCTCATACTTTAATCCTAATATAGCTAGGATTGTTTTTGCTAGTGTTTGCATAACTTTCATTTTTATTAATCATGGTGTGCATGTATTTTCACATTCTTTCACCCCTTTTATCTTGATTTACTGTAGGTCTCTACATGCAAATAAAATCATGTCAAAATTTTGCATATTCTGCACTATTACCATGTATAGATTCTATCTTAAATTCTGCATATGGTGTTTTAATTTTCTGCACACATTTAATTTTATACTGTTTTAAACATTCAAACTTTTATTTCTGCATGGTTTTGCATTCTGTTTAAATAGTTTTGTACTGTATCTTAAACTAAAAATTTTGCACTATTTTCTGCTTGAAAATTCTGTAATTATTTCATTCTGCACTTTCTGTCTTCCATAAATTCTACACTGCAATTCAACTTCTGCATTTTGTTTCATAAATTCTGCACAAAATAAGTTTTAGCAATCCTATTTTTGTTTTGTTGTTTTATTTCTGCATTTTGTATAGAATCTTCATATGACTTTTACATACTAAAAATTTTGCATGTTTTGTATTAAAGATTTTGCACATGTTTTAGCCTAGGCAATGTTCTTGTTGATCTTCCATATGCATTGATTTAATTTCTTGTCGATTTTCCATGAAATTTGAGCATTAGGATTATCTCTTAAAAAACTCTAGTATCACCACCTTGAGTTCTTTGTTCCTAAGCAATTTTGGCTCTAACTTAGTCACACTAGGCAAGCCACTTTTCTTAAATCTTAATCCTAGTTTCTAGTCAAGGTAGTTAAATAAGGAGATTTTTCTGTAAAATTATTTTTAAAACTCTGGACTAGAATAGGAAGGGAATTTTCTTAAAATTATTTCTAAAACCCTGATCTGGAATAGAGAGAGGATTTTTATAAAATTATTTTTAAAAACCTGGACTGGAATAGGAAGGGTATTTTCTTAAAATTATTTTCAAAACATCGGACTAGAATAGGAAGGGGATTCTTCTCAAAAATAACTTTATCCCGATCCGGAATGGGCAGGGGTTATTTTCAAAAAAAAATTTTAAAAACCAACATAATTAATGAAGTAAATTAATTAGATCATTTTTGGTACCGAAAGGGCATTTAGGGTGCTAATACCTTCCCTAAAACGTAATCAAGCCCTAAACCCAATCTCTAAAACATAGACTATTTTAAGTGTCCAATCTCACCTTAGGTAATTCAGATTGGTGGCGACTCTAAAAATCCAAATCAAAATTTTAGGGTGAACATTAGGTAGAAGTACCTTCTACTGCTCAAGATAGTAATATTTTTGACTCAATCCAAGTTAGAGACCTTAAATCAATTAATAATTTCCAATTTTATAGGCAATCTAGATGGTCGGTCGGATCCCTAAATTAGTGAAACCAGCATAAATAATATTCTAAATTTTGTTGAAATTGAACCTATTACCCGGTAGGAAATAGGAATTCAGTTAGAAACCTTAATTTTTAGCATCGCTTAAGGTTTTATTGGAGATCCAAACTCTTTGAGGAAAATCTAGTGAAATCTTACATTCTTTAAGATGTCATAGATTATCAAACTTTAGATGGTATAAAGATAATTTCTTAGCTAAACTGTTAATTAGGCAAGACATCTCAGCCCCTTATTGGAAAGAAAGATTTATATTTGGACTTCTAAGAGCATTTGCTCAATGGGTTAGAGATAAGTTAGAACAAAAAAATTCTAACTTAGAAAGTATGACTTATGGGCAAGTCATATCAATAATAATTAAAACAGAAATAGAACAATGTAACCAACTATCCCTAACCTCACAAATATTAAGAGAAGATAAATCTTTAAGAAAAGAATTAGGATATTTTTGCAAACATATGGTCTAGAAAGGCTAGAACCCTTTTAAAAAATATAAAAAACAAAATAAAATGCTTACAAAATACAAAAATAGAATTATAAAAAAATGGAAAACAAATCCCCCAACAAAATTAAACAAAAAAGGAAAAAGAAATTTGATGAAACCTTAACTTGCTATGGGCGTGGTAGAAAAGGCCACATAGCAAAAAATTATGTTAAAAGGCAAGTAAAGAAACTATGCATAGATGAAGAAGTAAAAAATCAATTAGCCAAAATCTTGCTATATGAAAGTAATACAAAAATAGATGAAATTTCGTCTAAATTAGGCGAAAAAGCAACAATAAAAGACTAGAAGATTCTAGTTCTAGTAATATAGAACAAGAAGTCGAAACCTCTTGTGACAAATGTGAATATAATAATCTGTGTGAAGATTGTAAATTAGAAATTCTTTACTGTAATACTTTAACAGATGACTTTAAATTTCTAATTGATATAATTTATAAAATAGAAGACCCTAACCTTAAGTATAAATACTTTTTTAAACTAAAAATGATAATAGGATATGAGGAAGAAGAAAAAGAACATGTCTCTACCTTCAAAGCTTATGATTTAAATAAAATTTAAAATTAGATAAAGAAAAAAGAAAAACCCTTAGGAATACCAAAATTAAGTTATGAAATAAAAACATTAAAAAGAAAAGTAAGAGAATTTAAAAAAAAATAAAAACTTTTGAAACAAAAAATTTGGTAGAAGCCATAGCTAAAGAATTAGAAACCTCCTCAACAATAGGTGTCCCTAAAGAAGAAATCTTCTTAAATAGAATAAAAGCTATGCAACAGAAATGGAGATGTAAAGTATACTTAAAAATTGTGAAAACCTTCCATAAAACTTTTGTTGCTCTAATGGATTCTGAAGTAGACCTTAATTGTATCTAAGAAGGATTAATTCCAATATAATATTATAGAAGACTCTCCAAAATCTTTATACAGTTAATAGTCAAAGTTTAAATGTTTGATATAAATTGACTAATTCTTATATTTGTAACAATGGAATTTGTTTACCAAATGACTTTTTGTTAATAAAAAACATTAAAGAGCAGATAATCTTAGGAACCTCATTCCTAACTCAAATCTATCCTATGCAAGTATCTAAAAAAGGATTAAAAACTAATAAAAATAACATAGAACTTTATTTTCAATTTGTCCACCCAAAAGTAGTAAAAGAAATAAATTTATTTGAAGAAAATCAGTATTTCAACCTTTTAAATCAAAAGAAGAGCTAGATAATTTTTCTTTCTAAAGAGCTTAATTTCAAAAGAATAGAAGAACAATCAAAAGATGGTAAAATACAAGAAAAAGATTGAAAATTTACACAAACAAATAGAAAAAGAAATTTGTGCCGAAATACCAAATGCTTTTTGGGAATGAAAGACTCATATGGTATCCCTGCCATATGAACCCGATTTCCATGAAACCAAAACACCAACTAAGGCCAGACCTATTCAAATGAAACCTTAGAATATTATAGAAAAGAAATTCAAGAATTTCTTGATAAAAAGCTAATAAGATCCAGTAATTCTCCTTGGAGCTGTGTAGCCTTTTATGTATAAAACCCTTTTGAATTAGAAAGAGGTGCTCCTAGGATGGTAATCAATAATAACCTTTAAACAAAGCCCTAAAATGAATAAGATATCCAATTCCTAATAAGAAAGATCTTCTGGGAAGATTGTATGAAGCCGCAATCTTTTCCAAATTTGATATAAAATTAGGATTCTATCAAATTAAACTTAAAGAAGAAGATAAATACAAAATTACTTTTATAGTGCCTTTTGGTGTTATGAATGGAACATAATGCACATGGGACTCAAAAATCCCCTTCAAAATTTCAAAGAATAATGAACGAAATTTTTAATCCATATACCAACTTTATAATAGTTTATTTAGATGATGTTTTAATCTATTCAAGGTTGTTAGATCAACATTTTAAACATTTAAATTCTTTATAAAGGCAATTAAACATAATGGTTTAGTAGTGCAAGCTAAAAAGATAAAATTGTTCCAAATCCAAGTTAAGTTTCTAGGACACTATTTATCTAGGCATTATTACTCTGATAAATAGAATTCTAGAATTTGCTAACAACTACAAAGATTTCTTGGTTGTCTTAAATATGTTTCTAATTTATTCCTAATATCCAAATTATTTGTAAACCACTTTTTGAAAGACTCAAAAAGAATCCTCCTCCATGGTCTTCGAAAATGACCCAGACAATAATTCAAATTAAATCTTTGGTAGAGAATCTCCCTTGCCTAGGAGTTCCCCACCCTAATGCTTCATTAATTGTTGAAACTGATGCCCCTAAAATTGGTTTTGGGGGTATTCTTAAACAAGTTCATCCTTCAAATTCTAAGGAATAGATTGTTCAATTCCATTATGGTTCCTAGAGTTCATCCCAGCTAAAGTATAGTACTATTAAAAAAGAAATTCTATCAATTGTTTTATGTATTACAAAATTTTAGGACAATTTAATAAACAAAGAATTTCTTTTAAAAATTGATTGTAAAGCTACAAAAGACGTTTTGCACAAAGATGTTAAAAGCTTAGTTTTTGAGCAGATTTTTGGCATATGGGAATCCATTTTATCATGTTTCAATTTTAAAATTGAGCATATAAAAGGAGAACAAATGGCCTCCCTAATTTTATAACAAGAGAATCCTAGTAAGGTTCAAAATGACTGACAAACTGCCCTCACATCCCCTAAGAAAAGCTTAGTTTGCTATGCCAAATTGGCAAACAACTTCTTCTAATATCAAAGGTATAGGTACATCATATGCTTCTCGAGTGAGAGTAGAAAGTGTTAGGCTAGCTTCTCTAGCAATAACCCAATCTTTATTGGCAAAAGGCAATAGATTTCTTCCCTTAAACATTTCTTTAGCAACTGTTGAAAAAAAACCATGCCAATTTAAAACCAAAAACTTTGAAACACTTATAATTCCTTTGGAACCAGAACATTCCAACCTAAACCCAGATCAAATTGCCTCCCAAGTAAGTCTTTCCTAGAGGATGAGCCTAGATCCCAAACGATTATTAAAAAAGCAAAAGTTTTTATGAAGCTATTTTGGTAAACACCGGTTTGGCTATGATTACCCTAGAAATAGATCCTCAAGATCCTACCAAAATCTCTTATTCTAAATTAAAAGTTCTTAAGGTATTATCCTTAGCAGATTGGAGGCAACATCTATGTACTGCTAAAACGTTTTCATTTAAGTTTGACCCCTCCTCATTTAATTATTATGACTATAAAGAAGCTTGGTTCAATGTGTTATTTGAACCATTAAACTCACACTCTTCGTTCTTAAATTTTAAAACAGCCTAATTGGCCTTCCTAACTTGATTCCAAGAATGGTTCCTATATTTTGGGCCCCTTCATGCTCATTTTCTACCAAACATCAAAAAAAACTTTTTATGAATTCAAGAATTGCTATATCAATTCCTCTGTAGTAGAAATTTCTAGCATTCTATTCTCAAATGGGAATAGAATGGATTATATAGTAAAAATATAATGTTGATCAGGTACTCCTAGATGGTTATCTACAATCTCTAGTTTGCACTACTTAAGTGAGATGGTGGGACAAGTTTGATGAAAAGATTATTCTTGATAAATTTAAAGCTTAGAAATTTCAGCAAATTTCTCCTAACACTTTGGCCAAGATGATTCAGAAAAAGAAGACCATAGCAAAAGCAACTTGTTTGGTAGAGCTACTAGACTTTACAATTCTCTCATCCAGACAGAGATTGGAGTTCCAAAAAAATTATTAGAATTGGCCTCTTCTCTTGATGACAAATCAGACGAGGTTGAGTCCGACCCAAGCTACCTCTAGAATGAGGATGATTGCCACAAGATTAATTTTTAAAACTCTCCATGATTGCACTCAGATAGGTAGAATCTATTTTTGGCTCCGTTTTTTATAAACATCATAATGACTCATTGAAAGCAAAAAGAAAAAGTTGACATAAAGTAACGAATACCAGACCTTATCTGCTAAAGAAGATTAAGAGAAAGTAGAAGATGACAGATATCATCCACTTAAGGAGATAAGATATGGATTTGATTTAAAAATTTTGAAGTCTACAAGGGAAAAAGAAATAATTGCAAATTCTCCAATTTACTTTAGAGTAGAATTGAAGTCTAACTCTTTGAAGTCTTTTTAAAGACCATATTTCATCATAATTGGCAAGACTTGAAAATTCTTGCCCTTTTCTTTTAAACTTGTAATCATAGACACTGAGGGTTTACTGAGTTTTTACTGGAGTGAGTATTTTGGGATACCTCTGCCCTCAAACTATAAAATTCTATTTGAATTTCAATTGTTTTAATTTATTATTTCAGTATTTTAAATTTTTGATACTATTTGGGTACCAGATCAAAAGGGGGATGCAAAAAATTGAGGATTATTAAAATTTAGAAATTTAAAATGCTAAAATAGTAAATTAAAATAATTGAAATTGAAATTTCATTAAAATAGAATCTTACAATTTGAGGATAGAGGTCTCCCAAAGTGCTCACTCTAGTAAACACTTAGTAAACTCTTAGTGTCTGTGATTACAAGTGTAAAAGAAAAGGGTAAGAATTTTCCAAGTCCTACCAATTACAATGAAATATGGTCTTTAAATAGACTTCAAAAAGTTGGACTTCAATTTTGCTCTAAAGTAAATTGGAGAATCTATAATTATTTTTATTTCCTATGCAAACTTGAAAATTTTTAAATTAGATCCGCATCTTATCTCTTTGAGAGGATGATATCTATCATGTTCTGCTTTCTGTCAATCTTGTTTGGCAGATAAGGTCTAGTATCCTTTATTTTATGTTAACTTTTTCCTTTTCCTTTTAGCGAGTCATTATTATGTCTATCAATGATGAAGTTGAAAGTAGATTCCACCTATCTGAATGCAATCATGAAGAGTTTTGAAAATTAATCCCATAGCGATCATCCTCATTCTGGAGATAGCTTGGGTCGAACCTAACCTCGTTTATTTTTTCTTCATTAGAATCAATAAAAGAGGCTAGTTCTAATAATTTTTTCTTAAACTCCAATCTCTATATGGGTTAGAGAGTTGTAAAGTCTAGCAACTTTGCTAAACAAGTTGCTTCTGCTATGGTCTTCTTTTTCTGAGCCATCTTGGCCAAAGTGCTAGGAGAAATTTGTTGAGTTTTCTAAGCTTTAAATTTGTTAAGAACAGTCTTTTCATTAAACTTGTCCCACCATCTCACCTGAGTAGTGCAAATCAAAGATTATGGATACTAGTCTAGGAGTACTTGATCAACATTATATTTCCATTACATAATCCATCCTATTCCCATTTGAGAACAGAATGCTAAAAATTTTCTGCTACAAAGGAATTGATACAACAATTTTCTTGAATTCATCAAAAGTCTTTTTTATGTTTGGTGAAAAATGAGCATGAAAGGTCCCAAAATATAGGAACCATTCTTGGCACCAAGTTGGGAAGGCCGATTGGGTTGTTTTAAAATTTAAGAACCAAGAGTGTGAGGTTAATGGTTCAAATAACACATTAAACTAAGCTTCTTTATGGTCATAATAATTAAATGAGGAAGGGCCAAAATTAAATGAAAACTTTTTAGAAATATATGGATACTACTTCTAGTCTACTAAGAATAATAGTTTTAAGAACCTTTAATTTAGAATAAGAGATTTTGGTAGGGTCTTTGGTATCTGTTTCTGGGGTAATCATAGCCAAATTAGTGCCTACCAAAATGGCTTCATAAAATCTTTTAGTTTTTTAATAATCATTTAGGATCTAGGTCCATCCTCTAGGAAAGATTTGGGAGCCAATTTGATCCAGGTTTAGGTTGGAATGTTTTGGTTCCAAAGGAATTATAAGTATTTGAAAGTTTTTGATTTTAAATTGGCATGGTTGTTTTTCAGTGCTTGTTGAAGGAATGTTTAGAGGAAGAAATCTATTAGCTTCTGCTATTGAAGATTGGGTTATTGCCAAAGAAGTTGGCCTATCACTTTTTCCTCTCACTCGAGAAGCATATGATGTACTTGTAATATTAGAAGAAGTTGCTTGTCGAACTGAGCTTTTGTTAGGGGTGGTGAGGGTGGTTTGTTACTTATTTCAAACCCTACAAGAATTGTCTTGTTAAAAAATTAGGGAGACTATTTTTCTCTCCTTTTATATGCTCAATTTTAAAATTAAAATATGATAAAATGGATTGCCATTTGGCAAAATTCTATTTAGAAACTAAGTTTTTAACATCTTTGTGTAAAACTTCTTTGTAATACATAAAGCAATTGATAGAATATCTTTTTTAATAGTACTATACTTTAGCTAGGATGAACTCTAGGAACTAGAATGGAATTGAACAATTTGTTCCTTAGAATTTGAAGGACGAATTTGTTTAAAAATACCCCCAAAACCAATTTCAAAGGCATTAGTTTCAACAATTAATGAAGCATTAGGATGGGAAATTCCTATGTAAGGGAGATTCTTTACCAAAGATTTAATTTGAATTATTGTCTAGGTCATTTCCAGAGACTATGGAGAAGGATTCTTTTTGAGTCTTTTAAAAAGAGGTTTACAAATAATTTAGATATTCAAAATAAAGTTGGAAACATAATTAAGACAACCAATAAATCTTTGAAGTTGCTACTTTTCTTTTATTTCGTTAGGAAATTTATCAGCAAATTCTAGACTTCTATTTATCGAAGTAATAGTGCCTAGATAAATATTCTGTCCTTGAAACTTGACTTGGGTTTGGAACAACTTTATCTTTGTGGCTGACTCTACTAAATCATTATGTTTAATTGCCTTTATAAAGATGTTTAAATGTTTAAAATGTTGAGCTAACAACCTTGAAGTTAGTATATGGATTAAAAATTTTGTTCATTATTCTTTAAAATTTTGAAGGGGCAATTTTGAGTCCCATGGACATTACATTCCATTCATAATATCCGAAAGGTACTATAAAAGCAATTTTATTTTTATCTTCTTCTCTAAGTTTAATTTGATAGAATCTTGATTTCATATCAAATTCAAAAAAGATTGATTGTGGCTTCATACAATCTTCACAAAAGATCTTTCTTATTAAGAATTGCATATCTTATCCATTTTAGGGTTTTGTTTAAAGGTTTATAGTTGATTACCATCCTAGGAACACCTCTTTCTAATTTAGAAGGATTTTGTACATAAAAAGCTACACAAGTCCACGGAGAATTATTGGGTCTTATTAGCTTTTTATCAAGAAATTTTTGAATTTCTTTTTTCAATATTCTAAGGTTTCCTTATTCAACTAAATAGGTTTGGCCTTAGTTGATATTTTGTTTTCATGGAAATTGGGTTCATACGGTAGAACTACAATATGAATCTTTCTTTCCCAAAAAGCATTTGGTATTTTAGCACAAATTTCTTTTTCTATTTGTTTGTGTAAATTTTTAATTTTTTCTTGTATTTCAGCATCTTTTGATTGTTCTTCTATTCTTTTGAAATTAAGTTGTTTAGAGAGAAAAGCTATCTAGCTCTTCTTTTGATTTAAAAGGTTGAAATATAGATTTTCTTCAATTAAATTTATTTCTATACTACTTTTCAGTGGATAAATTCAAAATAAAGTTCTATGTTATTTTTATTAGTTTTTAATCCTTTTTTTAGATACTTGTATAGGATAAATTTGAGTTAGAAATGGGGTTCCTTAGATTATTTGCTCTTTAATATTTTTTATTAACAAAAAGTCATTTGGTAAACAAATTTCATTATTACAAATAAAAGAATTAATCAATTTATATCGAACATTTAAACTTTAACTCATGGCTGTATAAAGATTTTGAAGAGTCTTCTCATAATATTGTGTTAGAATTAATCCTTCTTGGATACAATTAAGGTCTACTTTGGAATCTATTAGAATAACAAAAGTTTTATGGAAGCTTTTCCCAATTTTTAAGTGTACATTGCATCACCATTTCTATTGCATAGCTTTTATTCTATTTAAGAAGATTTCTTCTTTAAGGGCACCTATATCTAAGGTGGTTTCTAATTCTTTAGCTAGGGCTTCTAGCAAATTTTTTGTTTCTAAAGTTTTTATTCTTTCTTTTAATTTTTTTACTTCATTTTTTAATGTTTTTATTTCATAATTTAATTCTGGTATTCCTAAGGGTTTTTCTTTTTCTTGATGTAATTTTAAAATTTTATTTAAATCATAAGGTTCAAAGGTAGAGACAAGTTCTTTTTCTTCTTCCTTAGCTCCTGTTATCTTTTTTAGTTTAAGAAAGTATTTATATTTAAGGTTAAGGTCTTCTATCTTGTCAATTATATCAATTAGAAAGTTAGAGTTATTTGTTACAGTATTATAGTAAAAAATTTTTAATTTACATTCTTCACATGGATTATTAGGTTCACATTTATCATATGTGATTTTGACTTCTTGTTTTATATTACTGTAACTAAATTCTTTTAGTTGTTCTATTATTGGTTCTTCTGATTTAAATGAAATTTCATCTATTTCTAAATTACTTTCATATAGCAAGATTCTTGCTAATTGATTTTTTTATTTCTTCATCTAGTTTTAGTTTGTTTACTCTCTTTTTAACATAACAAATTTTTGCCATGTGACCTTTCTACCACACCTATAGTAGGTTAAGGTTTCATCAAATTTCTTTTTACTTTTCATTTAGTTTTCTTCAGGGATTTGTTTTCCATTTTTTGATAATTCTGTTTTTTGTAATTTTAAGGATTTTCTTTTGTTTTTTCATTTTTTAGAAGGGGGTTCTAGCCTTTCTAGACCATATTGTTGGCAAAAATATCTTAATTCTTTTCTTATAGATTTACCTTCTCTCAATATTTATGAGGTTAGGGATAGTTAGTTACATTGTTCTAATCTTGTTTTAATTATTATTGATATGACGTGCCCATAAGCCATACTTTCTAAGTTAGAATTTTCTTGTTCTAACTTATCTCTAACCCATTTAACAAATGTGCTTGGAAGTCTAGTTATAAATCTTTATTTCCAATAAGGAGCTAAGGCATCTTGCTTAATTAATAGTTTAGCTAAGAAATTATCTTTATGCCATGTAAAGTCAGATAATCTAGGACATCTTAAAGAATGTAAGATTTCAAAGTTTTGGATCTCCAATAAAACTTTGAGCGATAGCAAAAATTAAGGTTTCTTCCTGAGTTCCTATTTCTTGCTAGGTAATAGGTTCAATTTTAACAAAATTTAGAATATTATTTCTGTTGGCTTCACTAATTAAGTGATCCCACCAACCTTTATATTTCTTGTAAAACCAAAAATTATTAATTGTGTTGTGGATCTTTTGCTATTACCTTATTTTTTATAGGCAGTGGCTGCCACAGTCATTTCATTAAGTTTTCTCATTATTAGATGTTTAGTTAGTACATCTATATTCCATTCTACAATTCCATCTCCACTGAAGCTTGAAGAGTTATCTAACTTCCATTCTTCATGTTGGATGTTTGGAAGTGTAGGTCTCGGGTAATAATTTCTAATGGTAAGTTATTTCCTACTACTTCTTATTCTTTGGATTTGTTCCTGGTCTTGTTGTGTTAAAGTATTTATTGTTATTCCTTTTTATTTATCTTCATTAAGTTTTAAAGCTTTTAGTCTTTTACCCATTTCTTCTAAAACTTATCTATCAATTTTCCTACTTTTAATCTTATTATTTCTTCATCTAAAAATTTATAAGGTTCAAATAAGGGTTTCTCTAATTCTATCTTAGAACTAGAGCAAGAAGGCTTTTCAGAGTTTGCAACGATTGCCAAGTCATGTAAGGTCTTATTAGTATAGTTTAGTTGTTCTTGAACATTTTTTATATCCTTTTTAGAGTTCGCTAATCCTAACTCTTCTTTTAGTAAGAACATCTTTTTTAAAGGAGAAGTGATTATTTCTATATTATTAGACTAAGAAAAATTATTTCTTCTAAAAGGGCAACTTTCGCTACAATTTTCTTTCCTTTAGAGGTTTTCCAACTTTGGGGCATACTTTCCAATACATTTGCATCTAGGGTTTCTAAGATAAATTCTTCAAACCAATTAACGAATGGAATATGATCTTCCATGAAGGGTGCGATGCGCCCTTCTCCTTCAAAACTCAACTTGCATATGCAGTTTTGAAGGAGTCCGAAGCGTATGGCTTCATGGCTTCGGTATAACTGGAGCCACTCCAACCTATAGTGTCTTCTGCCACCACAAATGACCCAATGGCAGCAGGTCACACTGCCGCCACATAGACAATAGCACTACCCCATGGTAGTGCTGCAATGCCATAAGAAAGGAATGTAAGCTCCTCTTTATTACAACACCCTTTTTTTAACAATCCTATGCAAGCTAAGTTCAAAACTTTGGCCAAGACTCACCTGCACCTCATAATAGTATAGCAAGATCAATCCAGGAATACCAGACTATAATAGAGACATGCATAAATAGGGAGTTAAGAAACTCAGCAAAGAATAGGGAATTACATACCTAATTGTACACTCTCTGCTCCTCTCCATGAGCCTTCACTTTTATACTCCTTCTTCTACTCTGGCTGCTCTTAACCTTAAGCATTACTTCGCTCTCTCTAGGGTTCTTCCTTTTCACTAACTCTCTATTTTGCCTTTTCACTCTCCAATGTTTTACTTTTCTTGGCTCTCTCTAGTGTTTCACCTTGGCTTCCTCATTTTTCCTCCCTTTTTTTCTTCTAACCAGAGACTTTTATATTGAGCTTAGCTCCTTCTTCCAAAAGTTCTCGCACATTTCTTTCAAATTGCTTGCCCTTTCCTTCAGCTAAAATAAAATTTTCAAATTAGGTGCATTAAATAAAGGTGACATGGTTGTCTCTTTCTTTTTATTGACAATTTTTTCTTTTTTTTTCTCTTTTTCTTGAGGTTTTTCCCTTGTCCTTTTGCTCTTTTTCTCCCTCCTTTTTTTCTTTTTCCTTCTCTCCTCTCAAATCAACTCTCTCTTTTGTTGACATTTCTTTCTTTTTCTCTTTTTTTTTAATTTAATTTAAAAGATACTATTATTAACATTCAAGATGCAAAAATATCTCTAAATTTTTTATTCTCATTTAATTAATTTTCAGAAAAACATATATTTCAATTGGAAAATTTTAAAGCCTACACATGGATCCACTTTAATTTGTATGGCTTGGATAAAATTATATGTCTACAGATTGCCCCCCTTTGCTTACCTTCTAAGTATTAGGAGATGAGCAAAGGTTGATAGATGCTAATTTGGCCAGAACCGAAGAGCGAAATTACTAAGATAAGTTACTAAGCACCCATTAGTGCTTAAGTTTGAAGGGTTACTATTGACTCTATGGGGACCAAAGATAACGATCTAGGATTTTTCATGTACCTAGGCTCGATTCATGACTGTGAATTTGATTTAATGAGAAGGGTTATTATCCACCCAATAAGGACTAAAGAAGACAACCTAGGATTTTTTTTTGCGTACCTAAGCTCATCCTAAGAATGCATGCTTGACATGCAAATATACTTGTCACATTGATATACTTGACATGCAGACATGCTTGATAGGCAAAAGGATTGAACTAACATGGCAAGGCTCGACCTGAAATGATATGCTTGACATGTAAATGTACTTGACATATGAAAGGCTTGATCTAAAATGACATGCTTGACATGTAAACGTGCCTGACAAAATTAACATAGATGCCAATGCCCTAATGCAAAAGGGTGAATTATGGTTTATTGCCCTAGTTATGAGTAGATTGGAGTGTTAGACCCCATGGAAGTAGTACCTTTTGGAATCAGTATTTGGTAACTCTTTCTCACTCTTTTATAAACTTGAGTCTTTTTTTTTTTTTGTGGAGAAATCTCTCTGCAAATCTCCATCTTGAATCTCTCTACTCTTTTAGGGATATTTTACCTTTGGGGATCATTCTCCTAATTATTACCCTAATTTGAATTTAGTGACCTCAAGTAATGGAAATTTTTTCAACTTTGGGTTCACTTTCATAGTAATTGCCCCAATTTGTGCTTTTGAACATCTCACAGCATTCTTATGGGCTATGAGATATTACACCTTTATCATTGTTTATCATCTCAAAATTTCTGTCATCCAAGAGACTTGAGTATTTTGCCCAACAAACCTATTTAATTATCAACAAAATTGATTTAACTGAGATGAAATTAAGAACTTGATTAACAATTTATTACTCTTTAGGCACCAAAACATGAAAAGATATTGTGACCCTGATTGCCCCTAATGTTAGTTCATTCTGGTGATGGCACCCTCTCCTTAAGTGTCCGCCATTCATCAATCACTCATAACATTAGACAAGGAGATGATATGAAAGTAAACGAAATGACATACAACACATTCATCTTATGAGATGTCTTATTGAATTCAAAAGGGTGCCCATAGATAGTCATTACCAAGGCCTTGGGCAGAACCATTAGTAGATGCCATAAAACTACATAAAAGAATGTAGAAAATAAAAACAAGCACTTTTCCTTTTTTCTTTTTTAAGATGCAAAAGATGTGTATAATGCTACTAATGAAATATGCATGGGATGCATATCAAGAATTAAGAATAACTCTAACTCTTTACACTACCATCCTTTACACACCATGACTTCGATGACTTCACTAACAACTCTTTTTACTTGGACCATTTGTTCTAAAATTGTATGTCATCCCCAATGCTTTCTAAAAGTAAAATCATGAGGGTATGGCAAGTCACAATTGGAGGATGCTATCTATTTTATGCTTTCTACTATAGTCAAGGGTTCACTAATCTACCTGCTTCACCAATGGGTCAGGTTGAAATACACAAATTTACAATTGATCAATGTTTGAAGCCAATATTATGGCATGTGGGCCTCTTGGGATACGAAGTCTTGTTCCATAGCATAGTCTAAAAAAGACAACAAACCTCATAAAAGTCATTAATTCTTAATAACCCTAACAATTTTTTATTAGAGTTTAATTTAGCCCAAAATGCCATGTTGGAAATTCCTTACAAAGTTTCTAGACTACTAGGTAATGCGATAAAGGTTTAGCATTGTAAAGCATGTATTTGAGACATTCATGCATGTTTGAAACCCTTAATTTAGTACCTAAGGTATAGTTGATGATTCTCTTGTTAGCCAACTCTTTTATAAGAACATCCAAGACATGGTTTCCTTCAATAATTGTAGTTATGGCTACACATCCTCTTAGTCTCTGGATCCCTTCACCATACACCAGATTTATCCCTCTGGTGGCTAACAACTTAACAAGTTCATTGGCTATCTTTATAAATTCATTATCCTTCCCTAGGTTGGAACCACCAAAGACAAATAGATTTGAATCTATTCACTGATGATATTTCTTTCTCTTTTTCTACCCAAGGCATGTATGGATTAGCAAATGTGAAAGTGTATTTGCTAGCAAAAATGAGTGATAGAAGGATCATACAATCCAATCACTATTATGAAAGTTTGAATTTTAAAAGAAAAATAGTCAAAAGTAAATATCAAGTGTAATAACTTCAAATAATAGCAATGTACAAGAAAGTTAAGTTTAACAGACATGCTTGTGTATATGACACTAACTTTAAGAGAAAGAAAGTCGTGAAATCATCGACAGTGAAAAGACAACTACACCAATATTATCAAAACTGTGTGTACAAAATCAAAAAGTAAATAATAGATATGACAGGTGCACCAGCGATTGACAAGGATAAAAATAAATGCATTGCATGATTCAGTGATTTTGGCTCTTCTCTTCCTCTGGTTCTACATCCAGTAATGGATTAAGCACTGTTTATGAGTTGAGGATTTGCTTTCGATCTATTTTTCTTATAAACTAGAAAATAGGGTCACTTAACATTAGATTTCCAGGATGGTAGCCCTCTTTTTCTTTGTTGAATATATCGACCAAAATAAGAAGAATGCTATGAACATGTCCACTAGGATGTGTCTCAAGAGTTTGAAGAATATTATCCAATAACTTTTTACTCAATCCATCTTTTATGAATTGGATTTTGTCTTCTCAATTTAGGGACACTATTCTTTTACCCTTGCAATGCATATTACACATCTACCTTGCACACTTATGGCAAACTTTCATTCTTTTAGCTCTTCTCTTCTTAGTATAAGAGCTTCTTTTCATTCTCGGTAGATGTTTAATAAGTGAATCTTGAAACTCACCCACTAGATGTACCTTGGCTTCAATGATCCAATGCACATCTTTTCTCTAATGATCAGTAATCAAGATGGCCACAAAAAAACTAAGAAAAAAATTTTTGGATTAACTTTTCCCAACATATCAAGAACATCATGTGAAGGAGCTTGTGGATGTGCAACTTCCTACAATCTATGGATGTGGAGACAAGCCATAGGTTCCCTTAGTTGGCCCGTGGGGCATTGTTAGTTATGTACCAGCCATGAAAAGGAGACAATTTGAAGGTATCCAGTTCATATTGCATGAGTTTGACCTTGAATTTGGGGAAGAAAATGTCAAGGCAAGAAATGAGGCTATCAAGATCTTATGGAGACAAGTTGGGCAAATTGCAACTGGTGAATGCTCCACCATAACAACCCCTGAATACCCACATTGGCACTAGAATAGGGGCAGAAGATGCACAAAAACTTATGCCTTTTCACCTGGATCATCACCCAAAAGAGTTTGAATTAGTGATAGTGCTGGGGAGCAAGAGAAGAACAACTATGAAAGAGACATGTTGAATCTAAAAGAGAAGCAAATGAAAGAAGAAATTGATGCTTGGAAAGTGAAAGCAAAAAATTTTTAGCTCAAGATTATGGAGTCAGAAAAGGCTCATGAAAAATTAATAACAAATTAACAATAGCACATTACTGAGTTAGAAAGGAAACTCCTTTTAGCGAATAAGAATCTTCATATCTCCAAAGAAGACCTAGGGCCAGTAAAGAAAAAGCCAAGGCTTTAACAAATGAGGTTGTTAAACTCAAGGACCATGTACAGAAATTAAAGACAAATTGCTAGAAGGACAGTGCAAAAATTCGTCACTGAAAGACTTGGAGTTTCCATTGAAAGAAAAGTATGATTAGAGCACGTGGGATAAGGAGCGACTTGAGTTATACATAAATGGCATACAAGAAAGTCATGATAGAGAAGTCCAGATTCTGATAGCACAACTCTAGGGATAGCATGATTTGGAAGCTAGGATCAATGCATTTGATATTAAAAACATGAGGCTGTGTGATTTTCTTGGGAAAACTGAGCGAGTCCATGAATTGCACATAGAGCATATATTTCAAGATTCGAGACTAATCAAGACCCAACAAGAAAATAGGTGCTTGCAAGCGGCACTGATAGATGCCCAAGAATAGCTAGAAGAGGTGAGGATTCATATCCAGCACTTAGCAAGGGAGGCAAGGCATGCAACTTCAAAAATAGCTAATTATGAAGAGACCTTAGAACCTGGGCCCACTTGTAGTCTTCTCCAAAAGCTTAGAATAGATTATGTGAAAGTTTGGAATTTACATAGGTCTTAGTAGGGTTTGATGTGATGTCTAATCTAGTTGTAAACTTTTTTTTAATAAAAATAATTAAAGTATTTAGATGTGATCTATAATTTACGCTATTTTTGCATTTGCATTGCATTCATTACTTCATGATTACATGCCTGTTTCTTTAAGTATACACTCATTTGCCACTCGCTACAATAAGGGTCAAAAGGAAAACCATGTTTCCAACAATATGTTCTCAATCATGGCAAATGGTACAACAAAGACAAAAAAAAAAAATTAGTGGAGGAATTATAGTCTGAGATTAATGACCACAAAGGATAATTAGTCAAATTAATTGAACTACTCCTACCAAAAATGAACAAAGGTAGTTTCCAGTGTAACTGAGATGCTCACAAATAGGATAACTTCACCAAGGTGAAAACTCATTCCATTCAAGACCTTGACAACAAAGAAGAATTGGGAAAGGCAAGAAGGACCTCTGAGGAAGCCAAAACTCAAGAGAAGTACCAAAGGCTTGAGGCCAGGGTTAGAAACACGGAGGGATTTGATGATGATGACATTTTAAGCGTGGTTGAGATAGGTTTGGTACTTGACATTGTGATACCCCCCAAATTTAAGGTACTAGAGTTCATCAAGTAAAATGGGACAACTTGTTCAAGGGCACACATTTTATGTATTGTAGAAAAATGGCAACATATTCTAATGACAAAAAACTTTTAATGCACATTTTCCAATATAATTTGATCGATGGGGCTATTGAATGTACATGAGCTTAGATTGTCGTTCCATTCGCACATGGAAAGACTTAGTTGAAGCTTTCCTCAGGCCAGATAAATACAATCAAAATGTGGCTCCTAATAGGATTCAAATCCAAAACATGGAAAAAGGGGATAATGAATCATTCAGAGCCTATACACAGAGATGGTGAGATATGGTAGTCAGGGTACAACCTCCCTTATCTGACAAGGAAATGACCACATCTTCTAGAACACCCTAACATACCCCTTCTAACAAAAGAAGATAGGGTTCACCCACTTAAAATTTGCCAATTTGGTGAAAATAGGAGAAATAATTGAAAGGGGAATCTATACTGAAAAAATTGGGAGGTCACAAACAAGAAGCTCATCTCAGAAAAAACCCTAGTTTAATAGCAAAAAGAAAGAGGAGGTTCACTTTGTGGTTTACCAGAATAAAGGGAAGGCCAAGATAAGAAGTTCAACGACAATCGATTGGTATATCTGCCACCTCCCATAATAACATTTACTCTCATAATGAGTGTTGCCAAACCATCCCCATAAGTCACTATTGCCCAGCCATCTTATCCAACTATAGTACAACCAATGCAATAGTCACAATCTGCATCTCAGCAGTTTAAGTAGCAATACTAGCCTAATAAGTCTAGGCAATCCTTTAACAAGAAGTTCATGAATTTTGATCCTATCCCAGTTGTTGCCATAACTATTACAGAATAACTTGGTACCAATAGCCCCTCGAAAATCTTACTTGTGCTTACCATGCAGAGGCTAAAGGGCATGATGTGGAGAATTGTGCAGCCTTTAAGAGAAAGGTCTAGAATCTAATTGATGCCAAGTGGCTCAATTTCAAGTTAGTATCTACAAGACCAGATGTTGATAGCAACCCTCTTCCTAATCATGAAGTCATGGAGTTAATGTTGTTGATGAGGAACCTCAATTAATCTTCAAGAAATTTGTATTTGAGGTCAAAACTCCTATGAAACGAATCTTCCAAGTTTTAGCAAAATGTGGCATGATGGAAGAAAAAGGAGGAATTTTTTAGGAATCAGGATGTGAATATCACAGGGCTCAAGCAACCCTTGGATTGGAAGAATGCAATGCTTTCAAATACCTCTTGCAAAAGCTAATAGATGATGATTTTTTATAAATAGGGGTTAAATCAAAGGGCATAAATGTAGTTAATACTTCCCCTACAAACCCATCAATTAGGCATTCTAATGAACATACTCCTACAAAGCCATTAACTATCAAGTACACCACAAAGGGAGCTTAACCAAATGATGGCCTATTGAAACCATGAAAAGGTTGACGATTATAACTCCACAACCTTTTCCATATGTAAGTGATAAGGTAGTCCCCTAGAAATATGACTGCCAAGTGATGCTAAAAGATTTTAAATCTTAGCTTACGAATATATTTGGGGTTAGCGAAGTGTCAAGGAGTGGCTATTGCTACCTTCTCACCACAATGGTGAAGAAAGGCACTAAGAAAGCCAACGAGCCTAATCTTGTGAAGACTGAGGTACGAGACAAGGAGAAGGTAGTCCTTGTTGACCCTAGAATTTGATTTTGGATTTTTGGAGTTGCCACTGACCTAAATTGCCTAAGGGTGAGATTGGACACCTAATTTAAAATGGTCTACGTTTTAGAGATTGGGGTTACATTTTAGGAAAGGTGTTAGCACATTAAATGCCCTTTCAGTACCAAAAATGATCGAATTAATTTACTTTATTTGATTCATGTTGGTTTTAAAAATTTTTAAAAAGATTTTTAAAAAATTATCCTTGCCCATTCCAGATTGGGATTTTTAAATAAAATGATTTTTGATAAAAGCTCCCTTCCTATTCTAGTTTAGGGTTAAAAAAATAATTTAAAAAAAATTCATCTCTATTTCAGATCAGTGTTTTTAAAATGATTTAAAGAAAATTCTCTTCCTATTCTAGTCCAGGGTTTTAAAAAAAAAGGACGAAAGGTATGGAAGAAATATTTGTACCACCTACATGCTCATTTATTCCTAATTATTTTTTATTTTAAAAGAACATAACTCAACTTATAACTTATTTTTACTTTTCTCTTACTTTTTCTCAAAATACAAGATTTACCTAAAACCTGTAGAACATAATTATTTTTTTTCAAATCAAAACCTATGCCACCTTTCTTCATTTTATTCTCATTATATCATGAACTTTCTAAGCAAAAAGAATTAAAAATGACTGGCAAAGACTAATGCAACCTATATCCCTAGCAAAGGTTGGCAACATGAAAGCTGCAAAGTTTTATGAAGCCAGGTAACCATACCGTTGAACTCCAAGGAAGGGAAGTCAAACAAAACAGCTGTGTGATAGCTCTCTCAATAAAGGTGTGATGCAGGTCTGCAAAACTGAGATGAAATAGAGCAACAGTAGCAATGGGCTTCTTTAAAGAAGCTGGCAGCACAGTGGTGAAGTCCTCAGCAATAGATAACCATGGCGATGAAGCTTCAGTGCTAGATTCCTGGAACAGAGGCAGTGCGATAGTGTCAGGCTCTAGTCAAAGTCACATGCTGGACTTGGCATGGCCTCGCTAAGTGAGTTGAAAAGGAGAAACGGGGATGCTGAGCTTCACTAAAGAAGCTAGCAGCGCGGGAGGACTTGGAAGGGGAAAAGAATAGGGTCTCCGTTTGTTGACAGCTGGGCTTGGGAATTCGTTGTCTTTGAGGCAGCTTTCAGTTGCTTCTTTGAGGTGAGGGTGCTGGTTACTAGTGACAGAATGCAGTTGATACCATGTAGGTGGAGAAGAAAAGTGCAGTTTTTTGAGTGGAAGGCTGTGTAATATCGAGTAGGTAATTGGCCGTAGATGCAATTAAGTGAGGGTGGAGACATGAGGAGAAAAATGCAGTAGACAAAGTGGTGAGTTTCTCAAGATCCAAAAAAAGTGATGAGTTTCTCTTTGGGCTATTTTGCTTTGGAAATCTCTTATTTCCTTCAAGGCTTCACTCTTCTTTCAGCCTGTGAAACCCCCCTCCTTTTTTTGTGTATATGTGATGGGTTTTTATAAGTGTAAAGTTAGAATTTCTTTTATAATTAAATTCTTGTTTTCTAGTTTTAGTTGCACTTTATCTCTTATCTCTTATCTTTTATCTTTTTAATTTTTAATCTTTTAATCCTTTTTATTTATCTTATTATCTCTTAGATTTTTATTTAGATTTCTACTTCTCATTATCTTTTATCGTTTTTTTTCTTTTTTTTATTTTGTCTTTTATCTTTATTATTTTTTATTTATCCTAATATCTTATCTCTTATCCTCTAATTATTTTATTTATCTTTTTTAATTTCCAATTTATCTTGTATTATTATGCTTTAATTTTGGTTAACTTATTTTATTATTATTTTTATTTTATTTTAGTTTTATTTTTAAAATTTTATTCTTGAGTTTGGGCTCGATTTATTTTTTGGGATTATTTATTTTAGTTTGGGTTTTGGTTAGGTTTAATTTTGTATTTAATTGTATCTTGGGCTTATCTTTAAGTTTTAAATTTTATTTTTTTATTTTTATTTTAAATTTGAGTTCGTAATTTAGGTTTTTAGAAAGTGGGCTGGACAAAATTAGGTGTCTACAAATTGCCCCCCTTTGCTCATCCTTTAGAAACTAGAAGATGGGCAAAAGTTGAGAGACATTATTTTATCCGAGTCAGTATATAATGTGAAGGGTTACTGTCCACCTAACGAGTAATGCTATTTCTACGTTATTTTTTTGCTACGTTCGCTACGTCTCTTACATGGCAAAAATGAAAAATTGAAAAACGCAGCGAGAGAAATGAAAAAAAGGAGTAGGAATGAAAAAAATGAGCACTACCAAGGAGCATTTGATAAGATTAAACAGTATCTATAAAATCCACCAATCTTGGTCTTGCTAATGCCAAGAAGGCCATTGTTTATGTATCTGACTATGCATAAAAGGATCAATGGATTGCATGCTAGGGCAACATGATGAAATTGGAAGAAGAGAGCAGGTAATTTGTTACTTAAGCAAGAAGTTTACTGATTATATGTTAAAATACTCAATGCTAGAGAAAACTTGCTGTGTTTTAGCATGGGCAGCTCATCGACTCAAGCAGTACATGTTGCGCCACATAACTTAGCTAATCTCAAAGATAGATTTGATTAATTATATATTTGATAAGCCTGCCTTAACTGAGAGAATCACAAGATGGCATATGCTTCTATCAGAATATGACATCTAGTATGATTGCTAAGCACCTTGCTGATAATCTAATTTTAGAATATGAACTTGTCCAATTTGAATTCCTAGATGAAATATTATGGCATTGTTTGCCAAAGATGAACTATATAGAGAAGAAAGATGGTCATTGATGTTTGATGGTTCATCTAATGCACTAGGGCATAGGATTGGCAAAATTTTGGTATCCCTGAAAGGTAAGCATTACCCTATGATTGCTAAACTGTGCTTTGAATGCATTAACAACATAGTGGAATATGAGGCTTGCACTATAGAGATAGAAGCAACCCTAAGCTATTAAATCAATCTTTTGGATGTGTATGGGGACTCTATATGGGTAATTTACTAATTGAAAGGAGAGTGGGAGACTAAAGATTCCAAGTTGATTTCTTATCGAAAATACATATGTGAATTAGCAGGGCATTTCAAAGATATTACCTTCAATCATGTAACTAGAGAGGAGAATCAAATAGCAAATGCCTTGGCAACACTCTCATCCATGTACTTGATAATAGACACAGATAATCTTCCTAAGATTAAAATGTGGAGGTACAATTCACTAGCCTATTGTTCATTTGTAAAAGGAGAATTGAATGGAAAGCCATGGTATGAATACATTAAGTGACTAATGAAATATAGAGAATACCCAACAGGTGCATTGGAAAATGACAAAAGATCATTGAGGATATTAGCAATGGGATTTTCCTCAATGAAGAAATTCTATACAAAAGGAATCATGATACTATTCTCTTGATGTGCATTGAAGCTAAGGAAGTGTAAACACTAATGCAAGAAATACATGAAGGGGTGCGTGGAACTCACATCAGTGGTCATGCCATGGCTAGAAAGGCCTTCAAAGCAGGGCATTTTTGGCCTACTATGGAATCTTGATGTATTAATTATGTTAGAAAATACCTCAAGTGTCAAATATATGTTGACAAAATTCACACTTCCCCTTCAACACTTAGTGTGTTAATATCACCATGGCCTTTTCCCATGTAGGGCATAGATGTAATTGGACCTATCAAACCTAAAGCTTCAAATGAACATCGCTTCATCCTATAGATTATTTCATGAAGTGGGTAGAAGTCGTGTCCTATGTGAATGTGACAAGGGTATTGGTCCTCAAATTTCTCAAGAGAGAAACCATCTGCAGATATGGTCTTCTAGAAAGGATCATCATTGATAATGCGAGTAACCTCAACAATAAAATGAAGAAAGAATTATGTCAACAATTTAGGATAGTCCACCATAACTCCACTCCATATCGTCCTAAGATGAATGGAGTGGTAGAAGCAATGAATAAGAATATCAAGAAAATAGCAGAGATGACAGTCAGTTATAGAGATTGGCATGAATTATTTCCTTTCATGCTCCATGGTTACCACACATTAGTGAGGACCTCGATTAAGGCAACTCCATTCTCTCTAGTGTATAGGAAAGAAGTAGTGCTCTAATTTGAAGTGGAAATACCATCATTAAGAGTGCTAGTGGAAATTAAACTTAATGACGCTGAATGGACTCGCATGCGAAATGAGCATTGAACCTCATAGAGGAAAAAGACTAGTCAGTTTATGCTATAGGCACTCTATCAAACAAGGATGATCAAAGCGCATGACAAAAAGGTTTACCAAAGGCAATTTGTGAGGGAGACTTAGTATTAAAAAAGATTCTCCCAATCACAAAAGATAATTGAGGTAAATGGGCTCCAAACTATGAAGGGCCCTACATAGTAAAAAAGGCATACTTTGGAGGAGCCTTAATTCTTGCCAACATGGATGGTGATGAATTGCCAAACCTAATAAATTCAAATATTGTCAAGAAATATTATGCATGATTGTTGGCACATGATTAGCCAAGGAATAGGATTTGGGATTTGAGCATAGTCTAAACTTCAAAAGTTCTCTTCAAAAGACCTTGGTTTACCTCACCCAAATCTTTGTCGCCTAAGTTTGTACTTGCTTTGATCTCGTTAAAGCATTGTTGTCATTTGCATCATAAAAACCCTAAAAGGGATGTAAGACCTAGGCGAATGCAATTTCACACTCCTTGAAATTTATCTTATCCCTTTTGTACTCACCCTTTGCTTGCACTTTATCATATACTTGAAACATGATAAACAAGTAATTGTTGAATTATAGTGTTTTCTAAATTACATGTTTTTATAATTTGAAAATGAACGAATGGCTTAAGCTAATGAAGATAGGTTGTCCAAAAACCAGTTTCCCAAAACAAAGGGTTGGTGGACATTTAATCAAGGAATGATTTAGGAAGTGCAAGGTAATGCACGAGGAAAAGCACAATTGGTAACTCAAGCAAGGCAGTGAGGGGTCAAAATCATCAAGATAGGATTTTGGAGTACCGATGATTGACCTAGCCTAAATTGGCAAGCAATGTTTCCAAAACTTAAATCTTTCTTCATAAGTTTAGATTGGGAAAGTAAGTTAGATCTATGGATCCTTTGACAAAGTTTCCAAAGTAGGAGCTATAAACATGTCATTATTTGAGCATACATTTATATGTCATAGCATCAATCGTGCATTTAAGGCAACTTGTGGCCCATTGTCATTCAAGCCTTTTCACTCTTAGCTTAATGGGTAACCTAAAGCCTACTCTTTGCATTTTTCTTACTGTTCATGTCAGCATTACTTGGTGGCCTGACTTGATGTCATTTTATAACTAACAAGGGGTGTCATCTTGGATGCTAACTCAGGAGAAGAAAGACTTAGGAGACTTTGGAACAATAAAGAGGGGCATTATTTGCATGTCCTAGCTCACCAACTAACTAGAAAGACAAACTATGGAAGAAAACCTTACAAAGCTTAGGATTAGGTTCCCTTATCTTCCCCAAGATGTGCTCAAGGAGATTTATAGATGCCGACTTGAAAGAGTAAAGACACTCACACGTCAAGGCCTTCTTGAAGATGTGCATTAGATCATTGAAGCCAAGGTACATCTAGCAAGTGAGTTTCAAGATTCACTTATTAAACGTCTACTAGGAATGGGAAGAAGCTCTGTATGCTAAGAAGAGAAGAGCTAAAAGAATGAAAGTTTACCATAAGTGTGTGAGGTGGATGTATAATATGCACTGCAAGGGTAAAGGAATGGTATCCCTAAATCAAGAAGATAAAATCTAGTTCATAAAGGATGGACTGAGTAAAGAGTCATTGGATAATATCCTTTAGACTCTTGAGATACATCCTAGTAGACATGTTCATGGCGTTCTTCTTGTTTTAGTCTATATATTTAACAAAGAAAAAGAGTGCTACATCTTGGGAATCTAATGTTAAATGACTCTGTTTGCTAGTTTATAAAAAAAAAAAGCCTAGATCTAAAGCAAATCCTTGACTAATAAACAACTCTTAATCTATTATTGGGTGTAGAATTAGAGGAAGAAAAAGCTAAAATCACTTAATCATGCAATGTATTTATTTTTCTCCTTGTCAATCGCTAGTGCACCAGTTATCTCTACTATTTGCTTTTTGACTTTGTATACATAGTTTTGATAATATCAGTGTAGTGGTCTTTTTGCTATAAATGATTTCATGACTTTCTTTCTCTTGAAGTTACTATTATATACACATGCATGTTTGTTCTGCTTGACTTTCTTGCACATCACCATTATCCAAAGTTATTATACTTGACATTTACTTTTGACTACTTTTCTTTTAAAATTCAAACTTCCATAACAGCAATTGGATTGCATGATCCTTGGGTCACTCATTTCTGCCTACAAATACACTTTCACACTTGCTAATGCACACATAGCTGGGGTAGAAAAAGAGAGATAAATATCATCAGTGCATAAATTCAAATCTATCTATGTCTTTAGTGGTTCTAATCTAGGGAAGGACAATGAAATTATGAATATAGCCAATGAACTTGGTAAGGTGTTAGCTACTAGAGGAATAAATATGGTATTTGGTGGAAAGAGGATGTGTAGCCATAGCTACAATTATTAAAGTAAGCTGTGTCTTGGCTATTCTTATAAAAGAGTTGGCTAACAAGAGAATCACCAACTATGCCTTAGGTATTGAGTTAAGGGTTTCAAATATGCATGAATGTCTTGGATACATGCTTTGCAATGATTAAGCCTTTATTGTGTTACTTGGTGGTCTAAAAACTTTGGAGGGAATTTCTAAGATGGCATTTTGAACTAAATTAAACTCTCATAAAAGAATCATTAGGGTTATTAAATATTAAAGGCTTTTATGATGGTTTGTTATCTTTTTAGATTATGCTATGGAACAAGACTTCATATCCCAGGAGGCTCGTCGTGCCATAATATCAGCTTCAAACATTAATCAACTAATCGATCAACTACGAATCTATGCATTTCAACTTGACCCATTAGTGAAGTAGGTAGATTGGTGACCCCCTAACAGTAGTAAGAAGCATAAAATACATACCATCCTCTGGTTGTGACTTGCCATACTCATATGGTTTTACTTTTAGAAAGCATTAGGGATGATGTGCAATTTTAGAAAAAATGGTTCAAGTAAAAGAGAGTTGTTAGTGAAGTCATTGAAGTCATGGTGTGTAAAAGATGGCAGAGTAAAGAGTTATTCTTAACTCTTAATACGCATCCCATACATATCTCATTAGTAGCATCATACACATCTTTTGTGTCCTAAAAAAAAGAAAAAAATTTCTTACTTTTCTTTTTTGCATGTCTTTCATGTAGTTTCATGGCATCTGTTAATGGCTCTACCCATAACCTTGGTAATAACTATGTGGGGACCCTTTTGAATTGAAGAAGATATCTCGCATGATGAATGTATTGTATGTCATTTCTTTTACTTTCATATCATATCCTTGTCCGATGTTATGAGTGATTGATGAATGTGGACACAAGGAGAGGGTACCACCACTAGAATGAACTAACACTAAGGGCAATCAGGGTTGTAATATCTTTTCATGTTTTGGTGTCTAAAGAGCAATAGACTATTGATCAGATGTCTTAGTTTCTCTCAATTAAATCAATTTTACTAGTAATAAAATAAGATTGCTTAACAAAATACTCAATTCTCTCGGATGAAAGAAATTCTTAGATGATAAATAGTGGCAAAGGTGTAATGCCTCTAGCCCATAAGAATGCAGTGAGATGTTCAAAAGCACAAATTGGGGTAATTACCGAGAGAGTGAACCCAAAGTTGAAACACTTTCCATTACTTGAGGATCACCAAATTCAAATTAGGATAATAATTAGGAGAATGGTCTCCAAATCTAAAATATCCATAAAAGAGCAAAGAGATTTAGGATGGGAATTTACAATGAGGCTTCTCCAATAAAAAAAAAAAAGACTCAAATTTATAAAAGAGTGAGGAAGAGTTACCAAATATTGATTCCAAAAGATACTACTTCTATGGGGTCTGACACTCCAATCCACTCATAACTAGGGCAACCAACTATAACTCACCCTTGTGCATTAGGGCTTTGGCATCTATGTTAATTTTGCTAAGCATGTCAAGCATGTCATTTTAGAACATCTTTTCATGTGTCAAGTTACATGTCAAGCATGTCATTTTAGGTCGAGCCTTGCCATTTTAGTTCAAACCTTTCATGAGTCAAGCACATCTGCAAGTCAAGCATGCCATTTTTAGGTCAATCTTTTGTGTATCAAGCATGTCTGCATTCTTAGGATGAGCCTAGGTACGTAAAAAATTTTAGGTTGTAATCTTTAGTCCTTATTGAGGGGATAATAACCCTTTGTATTAAATTGATTTCATAGATGTGAATTGAGTCTAGGTGCATAATAAAATCCTAGGTCATTATCCTTGGGTGGACAATAACCTTTCTCATTAAATCAAATTCATAGTCGTGAATCAAGCCTAGGTACATGAAAAAATCTTAAGTCATAATCTTTGGTCCTTACTGGATGGATGGTAACCCTTCTCATTAAATCGAATTCACAATCATGAATCAAGCCTAGGTACATAAAAACTCCTAGGTTGTTATCTTTAGTCCCTATAGGGTGGATAGTAACCCTTCAAACTTAAGCACTAATGGGTATTAAGTAACTTATCTTAGCAATCTCACTCTTTGGTTTGAACCAAATTAGCATCTATCAACCTTTTCTCATCTCCTAATACTTAAAAGATAAATAAAAGGGGGCAATTTTTAGACATCTAATTTTGTTTGAACCCTAAAAATTAAAGTGGACCCATGTGTAAGTTTTAAAATTTTCCTATTTGAATATATGTTTTTCTAGAAATTAATCAAATGAGAATAAAAAATTTAAGATATTTTTGGGTCTTGAATGATAATAATACTACCTTTTAAATTAAATTAAAAAAAGAGAAAAAAGAAGAAAAGAATGTCAACAAAAGAAGGAGCTGATTTGAGAGGAGAGATGGAAAAAGAAAAAAAAAAGAGGGAGAAAAAGAGCAAGGGGAAAACTAGAAGAAAAAGAGAGAATAAAAAGAAAAGAAAAAGAAAAATAGAAAAAAGTGATGATAATAAGAAAGAGACAACCACATCACCTTCATTTAATGCACCTAATCCAAAGATTTTCAATTGAAGGAAGGATGGGCAATTTGAAAGAAATGCGCGGAACTTTTGGAAGAAGGAGCTAAGCTCTATATAAAAGTCTCTACTTAGAAGGAGAAAAGGGAGGAAAATTGGGGAAGCCAAGGTGAAACACTAAAGATAGCCGAGAAAAGTAAAACACTGGAGAGTGAAAAAGCAAATTAGAGTTAGAGAAAAGAAAGTACCCAAGAGAGAGCAAAGTAATACTTAAGGTTAAGAGCAGCTAGAGTAGGAAAGGGAGTATAGAAGCAAAGGTTCATGGAGTGGAGCAAAGAGCATACAATTGGGCATGTATATTTCCTATTCTTTGTTGAGTTTCTTAACTCCCTATTTAAGCATGTCTCTATTATAGTCTGCTATTCCTAGATTGATCTTGCTGTACTATTCTTAGCTTGCATGGGATTGTCAAAAAAGGGTCCCTTAATAGAGAAGAACTTACATTCCTCTCTTATGGCATTGCAGCACTATTGTCCTTTGGGTCGCCTGTGGTGGCACAAGCCACAACAAGTTGGAGTTGCTCTAGTTATACTACAACCATGAAGCCATACACTCTGGACTCCTTCAAAACTGCACCTACGGGTGTAGTTTTAAAGAAGGGTGCATCACACCTCATGAAGGGTCTATAGATCACTTTCAATGATGATTATTAGTTTGGGGTCTAGTAAAATAATCACTACTACTTATCCTAAGGGTAATTACATTACAAGCCTCGCCAAGAGATTGACAGGGCCTACCAGCATGGTTTGTTGACACATAGTATTCGGCCCCTCAAAATCCAAAAATATTCTTTCTAGAGGTTTTCCAGCTTTGGGGCATACTTTCCAATACATTTGCATCTACGGTTTCTAAGATAAATTCCTTGAACCAATCGAAGAATGGAATATGATCTTTTATTTGAAGAAGCTAATTATAAAAATGTTCTCTATAATTGAAAAGATTCTCTTGAGAAAAGGTAAAGAAATACCACTTTCTCTTTTAATCATTTTTTGGAGTATAAAAAGATTGTCTAATGTTTTCTTTATCCATTTCAAAATCACTTAACATATTTAATTGATTAAAGTCTCTAACTCAGATTGAGTTGGGAAATTACTATCTTGAGTTGTAGAAGGTACTTCTACCAGATATTCTGGCTTAGGAATTACAAGATGTGGTTGTACTCCTTTGAACTTTAAGCTTTTTAGAAGGCATAAAGCATATATATCTATCGATCTTCTAGAGGTGTCTATAGATCCTATATTTGAAGAAATTCGCATAGAAGAACTTCTTCTAAAGTTTATTTCTACACTTCCTGATTTATATTTTATAATTTTATTAAGAACAAGGGCTTCTTCTTTTTTGGGGGGTTGGAATATTTTCTAAGTCACATTCTAGACCTCTACACACTTCATCATGATTTAATAATCTTGGGGTAACATAATTAGATTTTTTAAGATTAACTTGTAATAAAAGAGCTTCTAATTTGGAAGAAATATTTAGAGCTTTAGGTTTTATGTTAGTTTGCATTACTTTATAATAGATCCTATGTATTATGGCTAAAGGGTATGAGTTTGGGTTCCAAATTCCTTCTGGAATTCTAACATCTAGTTTAATATTATGATGATTATGGTTAAAGCTTCTAAGGTTTACAATATAGTTCACAAAATTATTGAAAAATACTAGACCATCATTAAGGTTAGCCTCAATTATAGATAATAATTGATCTTTAAATTGTACTAGCCTAGAGTCTCTTAGGCATACACAAATAGGAGTGTCTATTCCTAATCTATGTAAAAGTTTAACAACTACTTGAATTAATCCAACATGGATAAATTGAAATCCTTTTCTTCTATGTTCTTTAATCATTTCTGGTGATAAAAGATCTAGAGTGTCTTGGAGTGTTTCTAAGGTGAGAGTATGCTTTGTAATTTTAATTACATAATCTTAAGAAAAATTATTAAGTATACCTGCTTAGTAGACTTGTCTAATTTTATACTCGTGAATGGTCCAATTCCAAAGTTTTTGTTCAATATCTTATATTGTTCTTTCTTGTTTATTAGTTAAAGTGTAATCCACTACACTTTTATCCCAAAGATTTTTTTAATCTAAATAGGTTTGGCCTTACTTGGCATTTTGCTTTCATGGAAATCGAGTTCATATGGTACGGATACCATGTGAGTCATTTTTCTTAAAAAGTATTTCATATTTCAGCACAAATTTCTTTTTCTATTTGTTTGTGAAAATTTTTAACTTTTTCTTGTATTTGACCTCTTTTAGTTTTTCTTCTATTTTTTAAAATTAAACTCTTTAGAGAGAAAAGCTATTTGCCTCTTCTTTTGATTTAAAAGGTTGAAATATTGATTTCCTTCAATTAAATTTATTTCTTTTACAACTTTTGGTTGGACAAATTTAAAATAAAGTTCAATGTTATTTTTATTAGTTTTTAATCCTTTTTCAAATACTTGTATAGGATAGATTTGAGTTAGGAATGGGGTTCTTAAGGTTCCTAAGATTATCTACTCTTTAATGTTTGTCATTAACAAAAAGTCATTTGGTAAGCAAATTTCATTATTACAAATATAATAATTAGTCAATTTATATCAAACATTTAAACTTTGACTTTTGGTTGTATGAAGATTTTGGAAAGTCTTCTCGTCATATTGTGTTGAATTAAGGTCTATTCTGGAATCTAGCAAATTTTTTATTTCTAAAGTTTTAATTCCTTTTTTTTAATTTCTTTACTCCATTTTTTAATGTTTTTATTTCATAATTTAATTTTGGTATTCCTAAGGGTTTTTCTTTTTCTTGATCTAATTTTAAAATTTTATTTAAATCATAAGGTTTGAAGGTGGAGAGAGGTTCTTCTTCTTCTTCCTCATCTCCTATTATCTTTTTTAGTTTAAGATAGTATTTATATTTAAGGTTAGGGCCTTCTACCTTATTAATTATAGCAATTAGAAATTTAGAGTCATCTATTAAAGTATTGCAGTAAAAAATTTTTAATTTATATTCTTCACACGAATTATTAGGTGCACATTTATCACAAGAAGATTTGACTTCTTGTTCTGTATTACTAAAACTAGATTTTTCTAGTTGTTCTATTATTGATTCTTTGCCTAATTTAGAAAAAATTTCATCTATTTCTAAATTACTTTCATATGGCAAGATTCTTGCCAATTGATTTTTTGCTTCTTCATCTAGGCTTATTTCGTTTACTCTTTTTTTAAGATAACAATTATTTGGTAAGGTTTTATGAAATTTCCTTTTATTTTTTTGTTTAATTGATAATTCTATTTTTTGTATTTTTTAAGCATTTTCTTTTATTTTTTATTTTTTTCAAAGGGGGTTTTGGCCTTTCTAAACCATATTATTGGCAAAAATATCCTAATTCTTTTCATATGGATTTATCGTTCCCCAATATTTGTGAGGTTAGGGATAGTTTGTTATATTGTTCTAATTCGTTTTAATTATTATTGATATGACTTACCCATAAGTTATACTTTCTAAGTTAGAATTTTTTTGTTCTAACTTATCTCTAACCTGTTGAGCGAATGCTCTTGAAAGTCCAGATATAAATCGTTCTTTCCAATAAAGGGACAAGGTGTCTTGCCTAATTAATAGTTTAGCTAAGAAATTAACTTTATACCCTCTAAAGTCTGATAATCTAGGACATTTTAAAATTTGTTTTAACATTTTTGTAGATTTGAGTTAATAATCATTAGAAAAATTATGTCATAAAAAATTTTGTTTCTAATCTTTTAAAAATAAAATTTTATTTGCATTAAAAACATTATCATTAAAATGATTCTCTTGAGAAGATGGTCCAATTCCTAAGTTTTTGTTTAATATCTTCTATTGTTATTTCTTGTTTATTAATTAAAATATAATCCATTACACTTTTATTTTCTTAAGTATTTACCCAATTGGGTTCTCCTTCAACTATTTTTTCTTTTCCTTTAAATAATTTCTTTATCTTTTCTACCATTATCAACTAATTCTTAAATTCCTCTTAACTTTGTAAGATTATCTGAAGTAGTGAACATGCTTTATTGCCAATCCAAGTCTTACTACAGTTCTTCTATCTCCTTCTCATAGATTTTTACAATTTAAATATTAGTTTCAAATAGCAATAATTCAAAAGAAACTGATTAAATAGAAAAGAAAACAAACAAGTTTTGATACCATTTGGGTACTAGATCAAAAGGGGGATGAAGAAAATTAAGGATTATTAAAATTCAAAAATTTAAAATGCTGAGATAATAAATTCAAACATTTGAAATTCAAATTTCATTAAAATAGAATCTTATAGTTTGAGGACAGAGGTCTCCCAAAGTGTTTATTAATTCTTTTACTTTGTTTTTTAATGATTTTATTTCATAATTTAATTCTGGTATTCCTAAGGATTTTTCTTTCTCTTGATCTATTTTTAAAATTTTATTTAAATCATAAGGATCAAAGGTAGCAATAGGTTCCATAGTAGAAACAACTTGATGGGCAGAGTTGCCAAACTTTACAACTCTCCAACCCAGATAGAAATTGGAGTTCATGAAAAAGTTATTAGAACTAGTCTCTTTTATTAATTTTGATGAAGACAAATTAGATGAGGTTGAGTTTGACCTGATCTATCTCTAAAATGAGGATGATTGCTACAAGATTAATTTTCAAAACTCTCCATGATTATGCTTAGACAGGTGGAATCTACTTTTGGATCCATCAATGACAAACATCATAATGACTCATCAAAAGCAAAAAGAAAAAGTTGACATAAAGTAAAGGATACTAGACCTTATTTGCCAAAGAAGATTAATAGAAAGCAGAAGATGATAGATATCATCCTCTCAAAGAGATAAGATATGGATCTGATTTAAAAATTTTGAAGTCCACATAAGAAAAAGAAATAATTACAAATTCTCCAATTTACTTCAGAGTAAAATTGAAGTCTAACTCTCTAAAGTCTATTTAAAGACCATATTTCATTGTAATTGGCAAGACTTAAAAATCCTCACCCTTTTCTTTTAAACTTGTAATAATAGACACTGAGTGTTTACTAGAATGAGCACTTTAGAAAACCTCTACCCTTAAACTATAAGATTCTATTGTAATCAAATTTCAATTTCAATTGTTTTAATCTATTATTTTAGGATTTTAAATTTCTAAATTTTAATAATCCTCAATTTTCTTCATCCCCTTTTGATCCAGTAACCAAATGGTATTAGAGCCTATTTGCTTTCTTTTCTATTTAATTAGTTTCTTTTGAATTACTATTATTTGAAATTAATCCTTAAATTCTTAAAAACCCTTTCTAGGAGTAAGGAGGTAGAAGAACCATAATAAGACCTAGATTGGTAGTAAAGCATATTCATTACTTAGGATACTCTTAGAAAGTTAATAAGAATTTAAGAATTAATTGATAATGGCAGAAAAGATAAGGAAATTGTTTAAAGGAAAAGAAAAAATAGGTGAAGGAGAACCCAATCGGGTAAATAATTAAGAGGATAAAAACATAATGGATTACACTTTAATTAATAAACAAGAAATAAAAATAAAAGATATTGAACAAAAACTCAAAAATTGGACCATTCTCGAGCATAAATTAGACAAGTTTATCAAGTAGGTATACTTGATAATTTTTCTCATGATTATGTAATTAAAATTGCAAAGCATACTCTCACCTTGGAAAGACTCCAAGACACCCTAGATCTTTTATTACAAAAAGAAATGATAAAAGAACACAGAAGAAAAGGATTTCAATTTATCCATGTCAGATTAATTCAAGTGGCTATTAAACCTTTACATAGATTAGGAATAGACACTCCTATCTGTATATGCCTAAGAGACTCCAGACTGGTAAAATTTAAAGATCAATTATTATCTATCATTAAAGCTAACCTTAATGATGGTATAGTATTTTTCAATAATTTTGCAAACTATACTGCAGACCTTAGAATCTTTGACCATAATTATCATAATATTAAACTAGATATTAGAATTTCAAAAAGAATTTGAAACCCAAACTAATATCCTTTAGCCATAACATATAAGATCTATTATAAAGTGATACAAACTAACATAAAACCTAAAGCTCTAAATGTTTCTTCTAGATTAGAAACTCTTTCATTACAAGTTAATCTTAAAAAATCTAATTATGTTACCCTCTAGATTATTAAATCATGATGAAGTGTCTAGAGGCCTAGAATGGGACTTAGAAATATTCTAACCCCAAAAAAGAAAGGCCTGTTCTTAATAAAATTATATAATATAAATCAGGAAGTGTAAAAATAAACTTTAGAAGTAGTCCTTCTATACAAATTTCTTTAAATATAGGATCTATAGACGTCTATAGAAGATTGGTAGATATAGATGCTATGTCCCTTCCAAAAACCTTAAAGTTAAAAGGAGTACAACTACATCCTATAACTTCTAAACCAGAATATCAGGTAGAAGTACCTTTAATCAATTAAATATGTTAAGTGTTTTTGAAATAGATAAACAAAAGATTAGACAATCTTTTTATTCTTTAAAGAATGAAGAAAAGAGAAAGTGGTATTTCTCTATCTTTTCTCAAGAGAATCTTTTTAATTATAGAGAACTGTTTTATAATTAGCTTCTTCAAATAGAAGATCATATTCCATTCTTTGATTGGTTCGAAGAATTTATCTTAGAAACCCTAGATGCAAATGTATTGGAAAGTATGCCCCAAAGTTGGAAAACCTCCAAAGGAAAGAAAATAGTAGGGAAAGTTCCCCCTTTAGAAGAAATCATTTTTCTTAATCCTGATAATATAGAAATAATTGCTTCTCCTTTAAAAATGATGTTCTCACCAAAATAAAAGTTAGGAGTAGTAGCTCTAAAAAGGATACTAAGAATGTTCAAGAACAACTAAACTATACTACTAAGACCTTACATGACTTGGCTGCCATAGTAAACTCTGAAAAGCATTCTTGCTCTAGTTCTAAGATAGAATTAGAGAAACCCTTATTTGGACCTTATAAATTCTTAGGTAAGGAAATAATAGGCTTAAAACTAAGAAAATTGACAAATGAAGTTTTAGAAGAAATAGATAAAAGACTAAAAGCTTTAAGACTTAATGAAGATAAACAAAAAGGAATAACAATAAATACTTTAACACAACAAGACCAAAGAATAAGAAGTAGTAGGAAATACCCTACCATTAGAAATTATTACCTGAGACCTACCCTTCCAAATCCAACAAGACGAATGGGAGTTAGATAACCCTTCAAGCTTCAGTGCAGATGGAATTATAGAATGGAATATAGATGGACTAACTGGACATCTAATAAAGAGAAAACTTAATGAAATGACTATGGCGGCCATTGCCTATAAAAAACAAAGGTAATAATGGAAGAGCCACAACACAACTAATAATTTTTGGTTTTACAAGAAATCTAAAAGGTTGGTGGGATCACTTAATTAGTGAAACTGACAAAAATAATATTCTATATTCTATTAAAATTGACCCTATTACTGAGCAAGAAATAGGCTCTAATACCATTTGGGTATAAGATCAAAATGAGGATGGAGAAAATTGAGAAATATTAAAATTTAGAAATTTAAAATGCTGAAATAATAAATTAAGACAATCAAAATTGAAGCTTCATTAAAATAGAATCCTACAATTTGAGGGTAGAGGTCTCCCAAAGTGCCCACTCTAGTAAACTTTCAGTGTCTATGATTACAAGTTTAAAAGAAAAGGACAAGGATTTTCAAGTCCTACTAACTACAATGAAATATGGTCTTTAAATAGATTTCAAAGAGTTAGACTTCAATTCTGCTCTAAAGTAAATTGGAGAATTTGTAATTATTTCTTTTTCCTGTGTAGACTTCAAAATTTTTAAATTAGATCTGCATCTTGTTTCTTTGAAAGGATGACATCTGTCATCTTTTGCTTTCTATCAATCTTCTTTGGTGGATAAGGTCTAGTATCCTTTACTTTATGTTAACTTTTTCCTTTTGCTTTCGGCGAGTCATTATGATGTCTGTCAATGATGGAGTCGAAAGTAGATTCCACTTATCTAAGCGCAATCATGGAGAGTTTTAAAAATTAATCTTGTAGTAATCATCCTCGTTCTAGAGGTAGCTCGGGTCAAACTCAACCTCATCTATTTGTCTTCATCAGAATCAAAAGAAGAGGCTAGTTCTAATAATGTTTTCTTGAACTCCAATTTCTACCTAGGTTGGAGAGTTATAAAGTTTGACAACTCTACCAAACAAGTTGATTCTACTATGGTTTTCTTTTTTTGAGCTGTCTTGGCCAAAGTATTAGGAGAAATTTGCTGAATTTTCTAAGCTTTAAATTTGTCAAGAACAATCTTTTCATCAAACTTGTTCCACCATGTCACCTGAGTAATGCAGACCTGAGATTGTGGGTACCCGTCTTAAAGTGCCTAATCAACATTATATTTTCACTGCATAATCCATCCTATTCCCATTTGAGAACAGAATGCCAAACATGTTTTAATTCATCAAAAGTCCTTTTGATGTTTGGTGAAAAATGGGCATGAAAGGGCCCAAAATACAAGAACCATTCTTGGAACCAAGTTGAGAAAGCCGAATGGACTATTTTAAAATTTAAGAACCAAGAATGTGAGGTTAATGGTTCAAATAACACATTAAACCAAGTTTCTTTATAATCATAATAATTAAATGAGGAGGGGTGAAAATTAAATGAAAACTTTTTAGTAGTACATGGATGCTGCTTCCAATCTGCTAAGGATAATACTTTAAGAACCTTTAATTTAGAATAAGAAATTTTGATAAGGTCTTTGGGATTTGTTTTAGGGGTAATCATAGCCAAATTGGCGTCCACCAAAATGGCTTCATAAAATCTTTTAGTTTTTTTATAATTGTTTAGGATCCAAGTCCATCCTTTAGGAAAGACTTGGGAGGCAATTTCATCTAGGTTTAAATTAGAATGTTTTAGTTCCAAAAGAATTATAGGTATTCGAAAGTTTTTGGTTTTAAATTGGCATAGTTGAATTTCCACTTGCTGAAGGAATGTTTAAGGGAAGAAATCTATTGGCTTTTGCTAACAAAGATTGAGTTATTGCCAAAGAAGCTAGCCTCACACTTTTTCCTCTCACTTGAGAAGCATATGATGTACCTATACCTGTAATATTAGAAGAAGTTACTTACCAATTTGGAATAGCAAACTGAACTTTTGTTAGGGGCCGTAAAGGCAGTTGTCACTCATTTCGAACTCTACAAGAATTCTCTTGCTAAAAAATCAGGGAGGCTATTTTGTTCTCCTTTTATATGCTCAATTTTAAAATCAAAATATGATAAAATGTATTGCCATTTGCCAAAAATCTGTTTAGAAACAATTTTGTAATACATAAAATAGTTGATAGAATTTCTTTTTTAATAGTACTATACCTTAGCTGGGATGAACTTCAAGAACCAGAATAGAATTCAAAGGATGAACTCGTTTAAGAATACCCCCAAAACCAATTTAAGAGGCATCAATTTCAACAATTAATGAGGCATTAGGATGGGCAATTCCTAGGCAAGCGAGATTCTTTACTAAAGATTTAATTTGAATTATTGTCTAGGTCATTTTTTAAGACCATGGAGGAGGATCTTTTTGAGTCTTTCAAAAAAGGGTTTACAGATAATTTGGATATTAGCAATAAAATTAAAACAACTAAGAAATCTTTGAAGTTGCTACTTTTCTTTTACTTTGTTAGGAAATTTATTAGTAAATTCTAGACTTCTATTTATCAGAGTAATAGTGCCTAGATAAATATTGTGTCCTAGAAACCTATCTTGGGTTTGGAACAATTTTTTTTTTTTTGTCTAACACTACTAAACCATTATGTTTAAATGCCTTTATAAAGATATTTAGATGTTTAAAATGTTGATCTAACGACCTTGAATAGATTAAAATATGGATTAAAAATGTTGCTCATTATTCTTTGAAACTTTGAAGGGACATTTTTGAGTCCCATAGGCATTACGTTCCATTTGTAATGTTCAAAAGGTGCTGTAAAAGCAGTTTTGTATTTATCTTCTTCTCTAAGTCTAATTTGATAGAATCTTGATTTCATATCAAATTTCAAAAAGATTGTGGCTTCATACAATCTTCCTAGAAGATCTTTCTTATTAGGAATTAGATATCTTATCCATTTTAGGGCTTTGTTTAAAGGTTTATAGTTGATTACTATCCTAGTTGCAACTCTTTCTAAATTAGAAGGGTTTTGTACATAAAAGGCTGCACAACTCCTAGGAGAATTATTGAGTCTTATTAGCTTTTTATTAAGAAATTCTTGAATTTCTTTTTTACAATCTTCTAAGGTTTCCTTATTTATCTAAATAGGTTTGGTCTTAGTTAGTATTTTGATTTCATGGAAATTGGGTTCATATGGCACGGATACCATATGAGTATTTCTTTCCCAAAAAGCATTTAGCATTTTAGCACAAATTTCTTTTTCTCTTTGTTTGTGTAAATTTTTTATTTTTTCTTGTATTTTAGCATCTTTTAATTGTTCTTCTATTCTTTTGAAATTAAGCTCTTTAAAGAGGAAAGTTGTTTGGCTCCTCTTTTGTTTTAAAAGGTTGAAATACTGATTTTCTTCAGTTAAATTTATTTCTTTTACTAGGTTAGGTGGACAAATTCAAAATAAAGTTCTATGTCATTTTTATTAGTTTTTAGTCCTTTTTCAGATACTTGTATAGGATAGATTTAAGTTAGGTCTACTTTTTAATGTTATTTATTAACAAAAAATCATTTGATAAACAAATTCCATTATTACAAACATAAGAATTAGTCAATTTATATTGAACACTTAAACTTTGACTATTGGCTACATAAAGATTTTAGAAAGTCTTCTCATAATATTGTGTTAGAATTAATCTTTCTTGGATATAATTAAGGTCTGCCCTGAAATCTATTAGAGTAATAAAAGTTTTATGGAAGCTTTTCCAAGTTTTTAAGTGTATGTTACATCTCCATTTCTATTGCATAGCTTTTATTCTATTTAAGAAGATTTCTTCTTTAGGGACACCTATTTCTAAGTTGGTTTCTAATTTTTTAGCTACTACTTCTAGCAAATTTTTATTTCTAAAGTTTTTATTCTTTCTTTGCACTTGTAGCGAATTTTTTATTTTTAAATTTTTTATTCTTTCATTTAATTCTTTAACTTCATTTTTAATGTTTTTATTTCATAATTTAATTCTAGTATTCCTAAGGGTTTTTCTTTTTCTTGATCTAATTTTAAAATTTTATTTAAATCATAAGGTTCAAAGGTAGAGACAGGCTCTTTTTCTTCTTCCTCATCTTCTATTATCCTTTTCAATTTAAGAAAGTATTTATATTTAAGGTCAAGGACTTGTATCTTATCAATTATATCAATCAGAAATTTAAAGTCATCTATTAAAGTATTGTAGTAAAAAATTTCTAATTTACATTTTACACAGATCATTAGGTTCACATTTATCACCAGAGGTTTTGATTTCTTATTCTGTATTACTAGAACTAGATTCTTCTAGTTATTCTATTATTGGTTCTTAGTCTAATTTAGACAAAATTTCATCTATTTCTAAATTAATTTCATACAACAAGAATCTTGCTAATTGTTTTTTTACTTCTTCATCTAGGCTTAGTTCATTTACTCTCTTTTTGTTATATTTTTGGGTGTGACCCAAATTCTAAAAATAAAAGAGTTGCAGTTTCAGTTGGAAACTCCAACCAAGAGTTGCAGTTTTAGTAGGAAACAGCACATAGCAGTTTTAACTGCAAAATATATATACAGAATACAACAGCTGCATGAACAGTGCAGAGGAAGCACCAACCTGTGAATAGGACCACCGGTGAACAGTGCCGGCGTGTGAACAGTAGAGTGTATAGTACATCATGAATAGTGCTTCATGAACAGTACTTGTTTTGGGTTTGCTACTGCAAAACAGCAATACAAAAGAGTGCAGATTTTTTGTATTTTGGATACAATAGTTGTTTGGGTCATTTTGGGTGCTGCTGTTTGGGGTTAATTGTTTAGCCCAAATTTTAACCTTGTAACTGAATTCTACATAGTGAAATTCTCTTCTTCTGCCTGTGGGTTTTTCCCTCATTGGGTTTTTCCACATTAAATATTTGTGTGCTTTCTCTTCTCCTTCTCTAATTTATATTTTGCAATTTTATTTTTGTTGGCCATTGTCATAACAAATTGGTATCAGAGCCTGGTTCTCTCAATCTCTCAATGGCTTCCACTTCAGCAACAACATCTAAGACAGACATTGAGAAATTTGATGGGTCAACTAGTTTTGCTCTCTGGCAAGTAAGGATGATGGCAATTCTATCAAGAGAAGGTACAAAGAGAGCGCTACTTGGGAAGACAAAGAAGCCTGAGACTATGATAGATGCTGAATGGGATGATATGGATGATAGAGCTCTTTCTTCTATTCAGTTGTGCTTGGGTAATGAAGTTCTTCAAGAAATTCTCACTGAGAACACTGCAGCGGGTGCATGGTTGAAATTGGAGAGTTTGTACATGACGAAATCTCTCACCAATAGGCTACGGTTAAAGCAACGCCTCTATACTCTGCGTATGTCTGAAGGTACGCCACTAAAATCTCATAGAGTAGAGTTTACTTCCATCATTACTGATTTAAGTAAGATAGATGTGAAGATTGATGATGAGGATCAAGCGCTTTTACTATTATGTTCTTTGCTTACTTCCTATAAAAATTTTAGAGACACTATGATCTATGGTAGAGAAGAAATTTCCCTTGATAATGTTAGGTCAAATTTGCAAGCTAAAGAGAAAATTGATAATAATTTGACATCTGTTGAAAAGGGTGATCAGAGTGTTGGTCTATTTGTTGATAGAGGAAGAAGTAAGGAGAGAAATTCAAATTCTTACAAGTCTAGATCGAAGTCTAAACATAAGAATCTAACTTGTAATTATTGCAAGAAGAAGGGGCATATTAAATCTAACTGTTTTAAATTAAAGAAGAAAGAAAAGGCATGTGACAATAAAGGTAAGGCCACATTAGAAGAAGCTAATGTAGCAGAAGATGAGAAAACTGATCTGCTCTGTATTACTGATGCCAAAATTAGATTTGAAACTAGCTGGGTGATGGATTTAGGAGCTTCACAGCATATGACTCCTAATAGGGACTGGTTTACCATTTATGAGCTGTTTAATGGAGGTGTGTTTTTGGGTGATGATCATTTTTGTAAAGTTGCTGGGCTAGGCACTGTGCAAATTAAAATGCATGATGGTATGATCAGAACTCTGTCAAATGTGAAATACATTCCAGATTTGAAAAAGAATTTAATTTCTTTAGGTACTTTAGAAAAGAACGGCTGTAAATATAAATGTGAAGATGGTGTGCTTAAAGTCTCTAAGGGTGCACTTTTACTGATGAAAGCAAATAGAATTGGCACTTGGTATTTCTTGCAGGGTTCTACTGTTACAGGTTCAGCTGCAGTTGATGCTACTTCTATTTTTGATTCAGATGTTACTAAAATTTGGCACATGAGACTGGGGCATATGAGTGAGAGAGGCATGACAGCATTGAGTAAGAGAGGTCTGTTAGGTGGCCAGATTACAGGAAAGATAGAGTTGTGTGAACATTGTGTCTTTTGCAAACAAAAGCAGTTGAGTTTCAGTTCAGCCATTCATAAGACAAAAGGAACTCTTGACTACATTCATTCAGACCTTTGGGGACCCTCTCAAGTTCCTTCTAAAGGCAGTCACTCTAGATACATGTTGACTTTTATTGATGATTATTCAAGAAAGTTCTGGGTCTACTTTCTAAAATAGAAAAATCAAGTATTTGTGACTTTCAAGCAGTGGAAGACTTTACTTGAAAAGCAGACAGGAAAATAGATTAAGAGACTCAGAATAGATAATGGCCTTGAATTTTGTAACAATGAGTTCAATGAGTTTTGCAAGAAAGAAGGCATTGCTCAGCATAGAACCATTGTGAATACACCTCAACAGAATGGTGTGGTAGAGAGGATGAACAGAACTCTTCTTGAAAAGGCTCGATGTATGCTTTCAAATGCAGGCTTTAGCAAGGAATTTTGGGCTGAAGCTATTAACACAGCTTGTTGGTTGGTGAACCGATCTCCTCATACAGCCATTGAATGTAAAACATCAAAAGAGGTATGGTCTGGCAAACCTGTTGATTATTCTGTTTTGAAAATTTTTGGTTGTCCTGCTTATGCACATGTTAATGAAGGAAAGCTTGAGCCTAGAGCAAAGAAATGTGTATTTCTTGGGTATTCATTTGGTGTGAAAGGATATAGGTTATGGTGTCCAAATCAGTCCAAGTTTCTAATTAGCAGGGATGTAACTTTTGATGAATATTCCATGCTTGCAAAGAAAGAAGTTACAAAATCTATTATTCAGAATAATGAAAAAGGTGGAGAACAGGTGGAGTTTGAAATTCTTGCTCAGCCTAAACAATTCTCTATTCCTAGTTCTGCAGATGGTGATTCAGAAGAGGCTTCAGATTCTTCACAAGCACAGCCTTACACCATAGCTAAGGACAGGCCAAGGAGAATTATTAAACCAACTGAGAAGTATGGTTATTCAGATTTTGCCTATTATCTTGCTGTAGTAGAAGAGGTGGAGTACAATGAGCCTGGAAGCTACAAAGAGGCAATATCTTCTAATAATGCTGCAAATTGGATCTTTGCTATGCAAGAAGAAATTCAATCTCTTCAGAGAAATCAAACTTGGACACTTGTGAAGCGACCAGAAAAGAAGAAGATTGTTGGTTGCAAGTGGGTATTCAAGAAAAAGTTTGATACCTCAAGTGACTCAGATGTCAGATACAAGGCAAGGTTGGTAGCTAAAGGCTACAGTCAGGTACAAGGCCTTGATTTTAATGAAGTTTTCTCACCTGTTGTAAAGCATACTTCTATTCATGTTTTGCTTTCATTGGTTGGTATGAATGATTTAGAATTAGAGCAACTGGATGTGAAAACTGCATTTTTGCATGGTAATCTTGATGAACAAATTTACATGCATCAACCCAAGGGGTTTGTAGTTGCTGGTAAAGAAGATCATGTTTGCTTGCTAAAGAAGTCTTTGTACGGCCTTAAGCAATCTCCTAGACAGTGGTATAAAAGGTTTGACTCTTATATGGGAGATATTGGATTTCAAAGATCCAATTATGATAATTGTGTGTATTTTAAAAGGATTCCTGATAAATCTTTTGTGTATTTGCTATTATATGTTAATGACATGTTAATTGCAGCATCTAACATGACTGAGATAAAGAAGGTGAAACAGCAGTTGAGTTCTAAATTTGACATGAAAGATTTGGGAGCAGCTAAAAGGATTCTTGGTATTGAAATTATAAGAGACAAGCCGAATAGAAAATTATACCTTTCTCAGAAATCTTTTACTGAAAAGGTATTGAGTAGGTTTGGCATGAAAAAGGCTAAACCAGTGTATACTCCTCTTGTTGCTCATTTCAGACTTTCAGCAGATTTAAGTCCAACAACAGATGAAGAGATGAATCACATGTCACGCATTCCTTATTCTAGTGCAATTGGGAGCATTATGTATTTGATGGTATGCACCAGACCTGATATAGCACAAGCTGTCAGTGTTGTGAGTAGGTATTTGGCTAATCCTGGCAAACAGCACTGGGAAGTAGTTAAGTGGATACTCAGGTACTTGGTTGGTACAGTAGATGCTCGTTTGGTATATGGAAAAAGTAATGATAGTTTGACAGGTTTTGTGGACTCAGAGTATGCTGGAGATCTTGATAAGAGGAGGTCTTTGACAAGATATGTATTTTCTTTGGGAGGTTGTGCAATCAGTTGGAAGGCTACACTTTAATCTACCATTGCTCAATCTACCACAGAGGCAAAATACATGGCAATTGCAAAGGCTGTTAAGGAGGCAATTTGGTTAAAAGGTTTGGTTGGTGAAATTATATCTGAATCTATTTCTATTGTTATTCATTGTGACAGTCAGAGTGCAATTCACTTAGCTAAAGATCAGATGTATCATGAAAGATCCAAACATATTGACATCAAGTATCATTTTGTTCGGGATGTTTTTGCCAAAGGTGAAATTTCTATTAAGAAGATTGATACTGCAGACAATCCAGTTGATATGCTCACTAAGCCTTTGCCTATTAAGAAGTTCAAGTATTGCTTGGACTTAATTGGTGCTCATTATTGAGTTTTGCTCTTAGGAGCTTTTGTGGAAGAGGTGGAGAATTTTTTTGTTGAAGTTTGTTTTTAGAATTTGTGTCAAGGTAGAGATTGTTATGTTTTTGGGTGTGACCCAAATTCTAAAAACAAAAGAGTTGCAGTTTCAGTTGGAAACTCCAACTATGAGTTGCAGTTTTAGTAGGAAACAGCACACAGCAGTTTCAACTGCAAAATATATATACAGAATACAGCAGCTGCGTGAACAGTGCAGAGGATGCACCAACCCGTGAATAGGACCCCAGGTGAATAGTAGCATGTACAGTACTTCATGAACAGTACTTGTTTTGGATTTGCTACTGCAAAACAGCTATACAGAAGAGTGCAGATTTTCTGTATTTTGGATACAGCAGTTGTTTGGGCCATTTTGGGTGCTGCTGTTTGAGGTTAATTGTTTAGCCCAAATTTTAACCTTGTAACTGAATTCTACATAGTGAAATTCTCTTCTTCTGCCCGTGGGTTTTTCCCTCATTGGGTTTTTCCACATTAAATATTTATGTGCTTTCTCTTCTCCTTCTCTAATTTATATTTTGTAATTTTATTTTTGTTGGCCATTGTCATAACACTTTTTAATATAACAATTTTTTGCTACATGGCCTTTTCTACCACACCATAGTAGCTTAAGGTTTCATCAAATTTCCTTTTTATTTTTCATTTAATTTTCTTGGGATATTTGTTTTCCATTTTTTGATAATTTTGTTTTTTGTATCTTTTAAGGATTTTTTTTTTATTTTTTAGGTTCTAGCTTTTCTAGACCATATTGTTGGCAAAAATATCCTAATTCTTTTCTTACAGATTTATCTTCTCTCAACATTTGTGAGGTTAGGGACAGTTGGTGACATTATTCTAATCCTGTTTTAATTATTATTGATATGATTTGCCCATAAGTCATACTTTCTAAGTTAGAATTTTCTTGTTCTAACTTATCTCTAACCTGTTGAGCAAATCTCCTAGAAGTCCAGATATAAATCTTTTTTTCCAATAAAGGCTTGAGGTGTCTTGCCCAATTAATAGTTTAGCTAAGCAATTATCTTTATACCATCTAAAGTCTAATAATCTAGGACATCTTAAAGAATGTACGATTTCACTAGATCTTTCCTGAAAGAGTTTTGGATCTCCAATAAAACTTTGAGTGATGGTAAAAATTAAGGTTTCTACCTAAGTTCCTGTTTCCTACTAGGTAATAGGTTCAATTTTAACAAAATTTAGAATATTATTTCTATTAGCTTCACTAATTAAATGATCCCATCAACCTTTTAGATTTCTTGTAAAACTGAAAATTGCTAATTGTGCTATGGCTCTTCCACTATTACCTTGTTTTTTATAGGCAATGGTTGCCATAATCATTTCATTAAGTTTTCTTATTATTAGATGTTCAATTAGTCCATCTATATTCCATTCTACAATTCCATCTCCACTGAAGCTTGAAGTGTTATATAACTCTCATTCTTCATGTTGGATGTCTGGAGGGTAGGTCTCATGTAATAATTTCTAGTGGAAGGGTATATCCTACTACTTCTTATTCTTTGGATTTGTTCTTGGTCTTGTTCTGTTAAAGTATTTATTGTTATTCCTTTTTGTTTTTTATCTTCATTAAGTTTTAAAGCTTTTAGTCTTTTCTTTTATTTCTTCTAAAACTTCATTTTTCAATTTTCCTAGTTTTAATCCTATTATTTCCTTGTTTGTGAATTTTTAAGGTTCAAATATAGGTTTCTCTAATTTTATCTTAGAACTAGAGCAAGAAGGATTTTTGAAGTTTACTACGACTGCCAGGTGGTGTAAGGTCTTATAAATATAGTTTAGTTGTTCTTAAACAATTTTTATATCTTTTTAGAGTTTGCTACTCCATACTCTTCTTCTGGTGAGAACATCTTTTTTAAAGAAGTGTTAAGAAAAATTATTTCTTCTAAAGGGGAATCTTTCCTACTATTTTCTTTCCTCTAGAGGTTTTCCAACTTTGGGGCATACTTTCCAATACATTTGCATCTAAGGTTTCTAAGATAAATTCTTCAAACCAATAAAAGAATGGAATATGATCTTCTATTTGAAGAAGGTAACTGTAAAACTGTTCTCTATAATTAAGAATATTCTCTTGAGAAAAGACAAAGAAATACCACTTTCTCTTTTCATCATTTTCTAGAGTATAAAAAAATTGTCTAATCTTTTTTTTATCTATTTCAAAAACACTTAACATATTTAATTGATTAAAGGTCTCTAACTCAGATTGAGTTAGGAAATTACTATCTTAAGCTGTACAAGGTACTTCTACCTGATATTCTAGTTTAAGAGTTACAGGATGTGGTTGTACTCATTTTAACTTTAAGGTTTTTGGAATGGTTATGAAGTTCTCCCCAAGTAGGTATCCTTAATTACTAGTCTGCATCACCCAAGTTAGGTGGTGGGATAAATTTGATGCAAAGATTGTCTTTGATAAATTTATAGATTGGAAAATCCAATAGATAACTCCTAGCCCCTCTAAAAAGCATGCTTCAAAGAAGAAGACAATTGCTAAAGTAAGTTGTCTAGTAGACCTACCAGATATTTCATCTCTTCAGCCTGACTGGTAAAAGAGTTCAAGAAAAAATTATTAGAGTTGGCCTCCTCAATTGATTCTAACGAAAAAAAGTTAGAAGAAGCTGAATTAGTTCCAAGCTACCTCCAAAACAAGGATGATTGCTTTGGAATTAATTTTCAAAATTCCACATATTATTGCCCAACAGGAGGAATCTACTTTTGGCTTTATTGACAATGCTAAAAGAAAAGCAAAAAAAGATAAGGTTGCTCGACAGCTCTAAAAGTAAAAGTAAAATTAAAAGTTGCCCAAGTGACAAAAAGGCACTAAACAGTGTGCCTAAAAGATAAGAATGTCTATCTACATAGTAATCTATAATAATTGTAGGAGTTTTAAATTTACTTCCAAAAAGGTTTGAAGTCTGGACCTTGGAAGCCTATTTAAGACCCCCTCTCCCATTGTAAGAGGCAAGACCAAAAAATCTTCACCTTCTCCTCCTTAAATTTGTAATCATAGATGCAGAAAGTTTATTGAGTGCTTATTAGTAAGAGCACTTTGGGAAGCCCTTGCCACTAAATTGGAAGAATTTCTCTTTAATGAAATTTCAATTATTTTAAACTTAAACTTTTCTTATTATATTTAAATAAATTTTGTCTTTTATAAGTATGCTCAGCACTTGTTTAAGTGAGAAGCCTGTGCATTAGAAATTTTAATTCTGTAATTCTCTCCTTCTCTTCTTGTTGATTCAGCCCCAAATGTTATCAAAGCCTAATTGCTTTCTTTTCTATTTAATCTATTTCTTTCGAATTGCTGCTATTAAAGATTAATTTTTGAGCTCTAAAAGAACCCTTTTAGGAGTAGGAAGGCACAAAAACCGTTGTAAGACCTAGATTGACAATAAATCACATTCACTACTTAGGATGCTCTTAGAGAGTTAATAGAAATTTAGGACTTAATTAATAATGACAAAAAATATAAAGAAACTATTTAAAGGAAAGAAAAATTAGGTGAAGGAGAACCCAGTTGGATCAATAATTAAGAGGATAAAAGTGCAATGGAATATACTTTAATTAATAAACAAGAAGTAACTATTGAAAATATTGAACACAAACTTGGAATTGGACCATTCCTGAGCATAAAAGTAAACAAGTTCACCAAGTAGGTATACTTGATAATTTTTCACATGGTCATATAATAAAAATTTTAGAACACACTATGGCCTTGGAAACACTCCAAGACACCATAGATATTTTATCATCAAAAATTATGAAAGAACATTGAAGAAAAGGATTTCAACTTATCCATGTTAGGGTAATAGAAGTAGTTATTAAACTCTTACATAGATTAGGAATAGACACTCCTATTTGTGTATGCCTAAGAGATTTTTGGCCAGTACAATTTAAAGATCAACTATTATCCATAATAGAAGCTAATAATCTTAATGATGGTCTAACATTTTTCAATAATTTTGTGAATTATATTGCAGATCTTAGAAATTTTGATCATAATTATCATAATATTAAACTAGATGTTAGGACAAAAGGAATTTGGAACCCAATCTCTTACCCCTTAGCCATAATATATAAAATTTATCATAAAATAATGAGAACAAACATAAAGCCTAAAGCCTTAAATGTTTCTTCCATAGGTTAATATTAAAAAATCTAATTATGTTACCCCTAGATTGTTAAATCATGATGAAATATCTAAAGGTCTAGAATGGGATTTGGAAAACATCCTAGCCCCAGAGAAAGAAGAAGGCCCAGTTCTTAGTAAAATTATAGAATATAAATCAAGGAGTGTAAAGATAAATTTTAGAAGTCCTTCTATGAGAATTTCTTCAAACATAAATCTATAAAAACTGCCAAAAGATCGGTAGATATAGATACCATTTCTCTTCCAAAAACTTTAAAATTAAAATGAGTACAACCACATCTTGTAACTCCTAAGCCAGAATACCAGGTAGAAGTACCACCTCCTACCCAAGAAAGTAATTCTCTAACTCAATCTGAGTTTGAAACCTTTAGCCAATTAAACATGCTAAGTGTCTTTGAAATTAACAAAGAAAAGATTGAACAATTTTTTTATACCCCAGAAAATGAAGAAAAAAGAAAATGGTATTTCTTTGCCTTTTCTCAAAAAAATCTTTTTAATTATAGAGAACAATTTTATAATTGCCTTCTTCAAATAGAAGATTATATTCCTTTCTTCAATTGGTTCAAAGAATTTATCTTAGAAACCTTAGATGCTAATGTGCTTGAAAGCATGCCTCAAAGCTAGAAAACCTCTAGAGAAAAGAAAATAGTAAGAAAGGTTCCCCCTTTAGAAGAAATAATTTTCCTTAATCCTAATAACATAGAAATAGTTACCTCTCCTTCAAAACAAATGTTCACACTAAAAGATGAGTTAGGAGTAACAACCTCCAAAAATGATACAAAAAATGTTCAAGAATAACTAAATTATACTAATAAAAACTTACACAACTTGGCAGTTGTCATATACACAAAAAAACCCCTATTTGAACCTTATAAATTTTTAGATGAAGAAATAGTGGAATTAAAATTAGGAAAATCAACAAATGAAGTGTTAGAAGAAATTGATAAATGATTAAAAGCCTTAAAAATTAATGAAGATAAAAAACAAAAGAGAATAACAATTAATACCTTGACCCAAAAAGATTCAGAACAAGTCCAACAAATCATAAGTAGTAGGAAGTATCCTACCATTAGAAATTATTACCCAGGACCTACCCTTCCAGTCACCCAACATGAAGAATGGGAGTTAGACAACCCTTCAAGCTTCAACAGAGATGGAATCATAGAATGGAATATAAATGATCTAACTAAGCATCTAATAATGAGAAAATCAAATGAAATGACTATGGCAACCACTACCTACAAAAAAAACAAGGAAATAGTGGAGAGACACAATACAATTAATAATTTCTAATTTTATAGGAAATCTAAAAGGTTGGTGGGATCACCCACTTCGAGAAGAAGATAGGAATAATATTTTATATTCTATTAAACTTAAACCTATTACCTAGTAGGAAATAGGAACACGGGTAAAAACCTTAATTTTTGCCATAGCCTAGAGTTTTATTGGAGATCCAAAACTCTTTGAAGAAAGATCTAGTGAAGTCTTACATTCTCTAAGATGTCCTAGATTATCAAATTTTAGATGGTATAAAGATAATTTCTTAGTTAAACTCTTAATTAGGCAAGATGCTTTAGCCCCTTATTGGAAGGAAAGATTTATATTTGGACTTCCAAAAGCATTTGCTTAAAGAGTCAGAGATAAGTTAAAACAAGAAAATTCTAACTTAGAAAGTATGACTTATGGACAAGTCATATCAATTATAATCAAAATAGGCTTAGAACAATGTAATAAGCTATCTCTAACATCACAAATATTAAGAGAAGATAAATCAGTAACAAAAGAATTAGGATACTTCTGTCAACAATACGGTCTAAAAAGATTAGAACCCCTTTCTAAAAAATATAACAAACAAAAGAAAATCCTTAAAGAATATAATAAACCTAACTATTCAAAAATAGAAAACAAATCACCCAACAAGATTAAATGAAAAAATAAAAAGAAATTTGATGAAACCCTACCTTGCTACAAGTGTGGTAGAAAGGGTCATATAGCAAAAAACTATTATGTTAAAAAGAGACTAAATAAATTAAGTTTAGAAAATGAAGTTAAAGACCAATTAGTAAGAGTATTACTATATGAAAGTAATTTAGAGATAAAAGAAGTCTCTTCTAAGTCATATGAAGAACAAATAATTGAACAACTAGAAGACTCTAGTTCTAGTAATATAGAACAAGAAATAGAAATTTCTTGTGGCAAATGCAAACCTAATAATCCTTGTGAAGAATGTAAACTACAAATCTTTTAATGTAATACATTAACAGATGATTCTAAATTTCTAATTCCTATAATAGATAAAATAGAAGACCCAAACCTTAAATATAAATAATTTCTCAAATTAAAAAGGATAATAGGAGAAGAATAAGAAGAAAAAGAACTTATTCAATTCCTATCTTTGAACCTTATGATCTAAATAAAATCTTAAAATTAGATCAAGAAAAAGAAAAACCCTTAGGAATCCCAAAATTAAATATTGAACTAAAAAACCTAAAAATTGAGGTTAAAGAATTAAAAGAAAAAGAAAAACTTTTAGAAACAAAAAGTTTACTAGAAACCTTCGCTTAAGAGTTAGAGACCACCTCAGAAGTGGGAATCTCTAAAGAAGAAATTTTCCTAAATTGAATAAAAGCTATGCAACAAAAATGGAGATGTAAAGTACATTTGAAAATTAGAAAAAGTTTTCATAAAACTTTTATTGCTTTAATTGAATCTAGAGTATATCTAAATTATATCCAAGAAAGATTAATTCCAACCCAATATTATGATAAGACTCTTCAAAATCTTTATATAGCCAATAGTCAAAGTTTAAATGTAAAATACAAATTAACCAATTCATATATTTGTAATAATGGAATTCGTTAACATAATGAATTTTTGTTGGTAAAAAACATTAAAGAGCATTTAATTTAGCAACTCCATTTTTAACTCAAATCTATCCCATACAGGTTACTAAAAAAGGAATAAAAACTAATAAAAATAATATAGAACTTTTCTTTGAATTTATTCATCCTCAAATAGAGAGAGAAATAAACCTAATAGAAGAAAACCAATACTTTAATCTTTTAAACTAAAAGAATAATCAGGTGGCTTTTCTTTCTAAAGAAATTAGCTTTAAAAGAATAGTAGAACAATTAAAAAATCCAAAAATACAAGAGAAGATTAAGAATTTGCACCAAAAGATTGAAAAAGAAATTAGTGCAAAAATCCCTAATGCCTTTTGGGAAAGAAAGACTCATATGATTTCTCTACCATATGAATTTGACTTTCATGAAGGTAAAATACCAACTAAGGTAAGACCTATTCAAATGAATAAGGAAACCTTAGAGCATTATAAAAAGGAAATCCAAGAATTTCTTTATAAAAATAAGATCAAGTAATTCTGCTTAGAGTTGTGCAGTCTTTTATGTTCAAAACCCTTCCAAGTTGGAAAGAGAAGCTCCTTGGATGGTAATTAATTATAAACCTTTAAATAAAGCCCTTAAACAGAAAAGATACCCAATCCCTAACAAGAAAGACCTTTTAGGAAGATTGTATGAAGTCACAATCTTTTCTAAATTTGATATGAAATCTTGATTTTATCAAATTAAACTTAGGAAAGAAGATAAATATAAAACTGCATTCATAGACCTTTTGGACATTATGAATGGAACATAATGCCCATGGGACTTAAAAATGTCCCTTCTGAATTTCAAAGAATAATGAATGAAACTTTTAATGCTTATACTTATTTTATAATAGTCTATTTAGATGATGTTTTGATCTATTCAAAGTTGATAGATTAGCGCTTTAAACAGTTAAACATCTTTATAAGGCAATGAAACACAATGGATTAGTAGTGTTAGTCAAAAAGATAAAGTTGTTCTAGACCCAAGTCAAGTTTTTAGGATGATATTTGTCTAGGCACTATTACCCCAATAAATAGGAGTCTAAAATTTGCAAATAAAATTCCTATTGAAATAAAAGAAAAGCAGTAGCTTCAAAGATTTGTTGGTTGTATTAATTATGTTTTTGATTTCGTTCTCAATATTCATATTATTTGTAAACCACTTTTTGAGAGGTTCAAAAAGAGTCCCCCTCCTTGGTCACCAAAAAATCCAAATTAAATCCTTAGTAAAGAATCTCCCTTCTTTGGGAATTCCTCATCCAAATGCTTCTTTAATTGTTGAATGTGATGCCTTTAAAATTGGCTTTAGAGGTATTCTTAAACAAATTCATCCTTTGAATTCCAAAGAACAAATTGTTCGATTCTATTCTGGTTCTCCGAATTCATCCCAATTAAAATACAATACTATTAAAAAAGAAATTTTGTCAATTATTTTATGTATCGATTTGATTAATAAAGAATTTCTTTTGAAACTAATTGCAAAGCTGCCAAAGATATTTTACAAAAGGATGTTCAAAACTTAATTTTTAAACAAATTTTTGCTAGATGGCAATCTATTTTGTCATGTTTTGATTTTAAAATTGAACACATAAAAGGAAACAAAAATAGTCTCCCAGACTTCGTAACAAGAGAATTTTTGTAGGGTTCAAGATGAGTGAAAAACAGCCCCAGGGTTGTAGATATTTCATCATGATTTAACAATCTAGAAATAACATAATCAGATTTTTTAATACAAAGAGGGTTTTCAACTTGGAAGAAACATATAAGGCTTTAAGCTTTGTGTTAGTTCTCATTATTTTACAATAAATTGTATATATTATGGCTAAGGAGTGAGAGTTAAGGTTCCAAATTCCTTTTGGAATCCTAACATCTAGTTTAATATTATAATGTTATGGTCAAAAGTTCTAAGATCTGCAGTATAATTTACAAAATTATTAAAAAATACTGACCATCATTAAGATTAGATTCTATTATGGATAATAATTGATCTTTAAATTGTACCGGCCTAGAATCTCTTAGGCATACACAAACAGGAGTGTCTATTCCTAATCTATGTAAGGGTTTAACAACTACTTGTATTAACCCGATATGGATAAACTAAAATCCTTTTCTTTGATGTTCTTTTATCATTTCTAATGATAAATGATAAAAGATCTATGGTGTCTTGGAATCTTTCCAAGGCCATAGTATGTTTTCAAATATTTATTATATAATCTTGTGAAAAATTATCAAGTATACCTACTTGGTAAACTTGTTTAATTTAATGCTCAAGAATGGTCGAATTCCTAAAGTTTTGTTCAATATCTTCAATAGTTACTTCCTATTGACTAATTAAAGTATAATCCATTATACTTTTATACTCTTGATTATGCAAGAGTATTGCTATATGAAAGTAATTTAGAGATAAAAGAAGTCTCTTATAAGTCAGATGAAGAACAAATAATAGAACAACTAAAAGACTCTAGTTCTAGTCATACAAAACAAGAAATAGAAATTTCTTATGGCAAACGCAAACCAAATAATCCCTATGAAGAATATAAACTAGAAATGTTTTACTATAATATGTTAATAGACAATTCTAAATTTCTAATTGATATAATAGATAAAATAGAAAACCTTGACCTTAAATATAAATATTTTTAAAATTAAAAAGGAAAATAGGAGAAGAAGAAGAAGAAGAAGAAAAAGAACCTATTCCTACCTTTGAACCTTATGATCTAAATAAAATCTTAAAATTAGATCAAGAAAAAGAAAAACCCTTAGGCATCCCAGAATTAAATATTGAACTAAAAACCTAAAAAATGAGGTTGAAGAATTAAAAGAAAAGGTAAAACTTTTAGAAACAAAAAATTCACTAGAACCCTTAGCCAAAGAGTTAGAGACCACCTCAAAAGTGGGAATCTCTAAAGAAGAAATTTTCCTAAATTGAATAAAAGCTATGCAATAGAAATGGAGATGTAAAGTACATTTAAGAATTGGTAAAAGTTTCCATAAAACTTTTACTACTTTAATTGACTTTGGAGCAAATCTAAATTGTATCCAAGAAGGATTAATAATTTATGGTTTTATTAGAATACCAGGTCATGTATGGTCTTATTAGTATAGTTTAATTGCTCTCTTGAATATCTTTTATATCCTTTCTAGAGGTTACTACTCCTATCTCTTCTTCTAGTGAGAACATCTTCTTTAAAGGAGAATCAGGATTAAGAAAAATTATTTCTTCTAAAGGGGAACTTTCCCTACTATTTTCTTTCCTCTAAAGGTTTTTCAACTTTGGGGCATACTTTTCAATACATTTGCATCTAGGGTTTCTAAGATAAATTCTTCAAACCAACCAAAGAATGGAATATGATCTTCTATTTGAAGAAAGTAATTATAAAACTATTCTCTATAACTAAAAAGATTCTCTTGAGAAAAGGTAAAGAAATACCACTTTCTCTTTTCATCAATTTTTGGAGTGTAAAAAGATTTCCTAATCTTTTCTTTATCTATTTCAAAAACACTTAACATATTTAATTGACTAAAGGTCTCTAACTTAGATTGAGTTAGGGAATTACTATCTTGAGCTATAGAAGGTACTTTTACCTAATATTCTGATTTAGGAGTTACACGATGTGGTTGTACTCCTTTTAACTTTAAGGTTTTTGGAAGGGACACAGCATCTATATCTATTGATCTTCTAGAGACATCTATAGATCCTATATTTGAAGAAATTTACAGAGAAGGACTTCTTCTAAAGTTTCTTTTTACAGTTCCTGATTTATTTTCTATAATTTTATTGAGAACAGGGCATTCTTCTTTTTCTAGGGTTAGAATACTTTCTTGGTCCTATTCTAGGCCTCTAGACACTTCATCATAATTTAATAATCTAGGGGTAACATAATTTTATTTTTTAAGATTAACTCATAATAAAAGACTTTCTAATTTGGAAGAAACATTTAGCTCTTTAGGTTTGATGTTAGTTCACATTACTTTATAATAGTACTTGCATGTTATGGCTCAAGGGTATGAGTTTGGGTTCCAAATTTCTTTTGGAATTCTAACATCTAGTTTAATATTATGATGATTATAGTCAAAGATTTTAAGGTCTGCAGTATAGTTTGCAAAATTATTGAAAAATACTAGACCATCATCAAGGTTAGGCTCAATTATAGATAATAATTTATCTTTAAATTGTACCGGCCTAGAGTCTCTTAGGCATACACAGATAGGAGTGTCTATTCATAATCTATGTAAAGGTTTAAAGCTATGTGAATTAATTTGACATGGATAAATTGAAATCCTTTTCTTCTATGTTCATCATTTCTAGTGATAAAAGATTGAGGGTGTCTTAGAGTCTTTCCAAGGTGAGAGTATGTTCTACAATTTTAATTACATAATCATGACAAAAATTATCAAGAACAACTAGAAGAATCAAGTTCTAGTAATACAGAATAAGAGGTCGAAACCTCTTGTGATAAATGTGAACCCAATAATTCGTGTGAAGAATGTAAATTAGAAATTTTTTACTATAATACTTTAATAGGTACTCTAAATTTCTAATTGATATAATTCATAAGATAGAAGACCCTGACCTTAAATATAAATAAATTCTTAAACTAAAATAGATAATAGGAGATGAGGAGGAAGAAAAAGAACCTATCTCCACCTTTGAACCCTATGATTTAAATAAAATTTTAAAATTAGATCAAGAAAAAGAAGAACACTTAGGAATACCCAAATTAAATTACCAAGTAAAAACATTAGAAAATGAAATAAAACAATTAAAAGAAAGAATAAAAACTTTAGAAACAAAAAGTTTGCCAAAATCCCTAGCTAAAGAATTAGAAACTACCTCAGAACTAGGTGTCCCTAAAGAAGAAATCTTCTTAAATAGAATAAAAGTTATACAATAGAAATAGAAATGTCAAATCCATTTAAAAATTGGAAAAAGCTTCCATAAAACTTTTGTTGCTCTAATAGATTCCAAAGCATACCTTAATTGTATCTAAGAAGGATTAATTCCAACACAATATTATGAGAAGACTCTCCAAAATCTTTACACAGCCAATAGTTAAAGTTTAAATGTTTGATGTAAATTGACTAATTCTTATATTTGTAATAATAGAATTTGTTTACCAAATGACTTTTTGTTAATTAAAAACATTAAAGAGTATATAATCTTAGGAACCCCATTCTTAATAAACTAATGAATAGAAAAAGTGAAACGAAACATCAAATTACATAACTTAAGAAAATTGTAATCTATTGACCTGCTTTAAGATGAATCGTTATCAATGCATTGAAATAAACCTTGATCTTTTCTCTCGCACTGGTTGTGAAAGCTAAACAAATAGTAAAGAAAAAAAATATTAATTAGTCATACTTTATAGCTTAAAAAAATCTAGAAATCCAAATTCCACAAAAAGAATTGAAATTTATTTTTTCCAGGTTATGGCACAAATGTTCCTGCACTACACAATTTTTAAGAATTTCTAAAAAATTATTGACTCCAAGAATTATGGTTGATATGTCATCTAAATTTCTTATTAATATAAATGGATAATTTTAAATTTTAAATTCTAAATAAAAAATTTTAAACAACAATATAAATATATATTGAGAAAAGGAAAAAATTTTTCAACCGCAATACCCTTCAATTTTGAACTTAAAAGAGTCTCCTTTTTAATTACAAAGTCTATTTTTTTGTTAAAAAACTTTCTTAAATTGAAAAGAGAACCAAAAGGATAAAATGACAAGTAGCAAAGGGAAACTACAACTTTAGAAGCATTTATCTTTTTTCTTGTGAAATATACACATATTATATAGGTTTGAAGTCCGAACTTTAGAAGTCTATAAATACCCCCACTTCTCATTGTAAGAGGTAGGTTTTGAAAGGATCTAAAAATCCTCAGAAATCCTTACCTTTCCCTTAAAATAGATATAGAGTCTTATGAGAGTTTATTGGGGAGACCGCCTCCACAAATTTCTACCTCCTAATTGTAAGCTTTTCTAATTTTAAAAAATCTCATTTATTTTTAATCATTTATTTCTGTTAATCATTAATTTCTAAATTTATCATAAGTATGCTCTGCACTTGCCTTAAGTAAAAGCCCTATGCATTAGAAATATTGTTTAAATTTTTGAATCCCAACACTCCTTTTCCTTTCCTCCTGATCCCCTCTAATTTGGTATCAAAGCCTAGTTGGTTTGTTCTTTTAATTAGTTTCTTTTGAATTGCTACTATTAATTAATTAATTTTTAAATTCTAAAAAACCTTTCTAAGATTAGGAAGGTAGAAGAACTACCGTAAGACTTGGACTGGTAGTAGGACATGTTCACTACTTAGGATAATCTAGGAAGCGTTAACACGAATTTGGGAATTAATTAATAATGGAAAATAGGATAAAGAAATTGTTTAAAGAAAAAGATAAATTAGGTGAAGGAGAACAAAGTTGGGTTCATAATCAGGAGGATAAACATGTAATGAATTATACCTTAATAAATAAACAAGAAGTCACCATAGAAGACTTAGAACAAAAACTCAGGAATTGGTTTATTCCTGAGCATAAAGTTAGCCAGGTGTACCAAGTAGGCACCCTTGATAATCTTTCTCATGATTATGTAATTAAAATTGCATAACACACTATGGCCTTAGAAAAACTCCAAGATACCATAGATCTTTTAGCATCAGAAATGATAAAAGAACACAGAAGAAAAGATTTTCAGTTTATCCATGTTGAATTAATACAAGTAGTTGTTAAATCACTACACAAATTAAGAATAGACACTCCAGTTTGTGTATGCTTTAAAAACTGTAGACTAGTCCAATTTAAAGACCAGTTATTGTCAATAATTGAAGCAAATTTAAATTATGGTCCCATATTGTTCAATAATTTTGCTAATTATACTACAGATTTAAGAACTTTTGACCATAATCACTATAATATTAAATTAGGTGTTAGGATTCTCGAAAGAATCTGGAATCTCAATTCCTACCCCTTGGCTGAATATATAAAATATATTATAAAATACTAAGAACTAATATTAAGCCTAAAGCTTTAAATGTTTCTTCCAAGTCAGAAACCCTTTTATTACAAGTTAACCTAAAAAAATCTAATTATGTCACCCCTAAATTGTTAAACCATGATGAAGTATCTAGAGGACTAGAGTGAGATTTGGAAAATATCCTAACCCCAAAAAAAGAAGAACCTCCAATCCTTAATAGAGTTATAGAATATAAATCAGGAAATGTAAAGATAAACTTTAGAAGAAGCCCTTCTATGAGAATCTCTTCTAATACAAGATCTATAGAAATTGGAAGAAGATCGGTAGATATAGAATCTATGTCTATACCTAAAACTTTACAATTGAAAGGAGTCCAACCTCATCTGGTAACCCCTAAGCCAAAATATCATGTGGAAGTACCACCTACTTAAGAGAGTAATTCTCCAACTCAATCCAAGCTAAAGACTTTTAATCAATTAAATATGTTAAGTATTTTTGAAATAGATAAAGAAAAGATTAGACAATCTTTTTATCTCCTAAAAATGATGAAAAGAGATAATGGTATTTTTCTACCTTTTCTCAAGAAGATCTTATTAAATATAGAGAAGACTTGTATAATTACCTTCTTCAAATAGAAGATCATATTCCTTTCTTCGAATGGTTCAAAGAACATATCTTAGAAATCCTAAATACTAATGTTTAAGGAATTATGCTGCAAAGCTGGAAAACTACAAGAGGAAAGAAAATAATAGGGAAAGTTCCCCCTTTAGAAGAAATACTTTTTCTTAACCCAGATAATATAGAAATAGTAGCCTCTCCTTTGAAAAAGATGTTTACTCCAGAAAATGAACTAGGAGAAGCAACTTCTAAAAAAGATATAAAAAATATCTAAGAACAATTAAATTATACTAATAAAATTATACACAACATAGCAGTCATAATAAACCAAGAAAAACCTTCTTGTTCTAGTACTAAACCAGAATTAGAAAAACCTTTGTTTGAACCGTATAAATTTTTTGACAAAGAATTAGCTAATATAAATTAGGAAAATTTACTAATGAAGTTTTAGATGAAATTGATAAGAGATTAAAAGCCTTAAGAATAAATGAAGATAAAAAGCAAAAAGGAATAACCATTAATACCCTGACCCAAATAGATCAGGAACAAATCCAAAGAGTCCAACGTAGTAGGAAATTCCCTATCACTAGGAATTATTATAAAAGGCCTAATCTTCCAAATATCCAGTTTGAAGAATGGGTGTTAGACAACCTCTCTAGCTTTAATGGTGATGGAATAATAAAGTGGAATATAGATGGTCTAATTGAGCATCTAATAATGAGAAAACTTAATGAAATGACTATGGTAGCTATTGCCTATAAAAACATTGAAATAATGGAAGAGCTATGGCCCAATTAATAATTTTTGGTTTTATAAGAAATCTAAAGGGCTGGTGGGATTATATTCAATTAGCATGTTGCAATAAAAATTTTCTAATTTACATTCTTCACATGGATTATTGGGTTTGCACTTTTCACAAGATCTTTTTAATTTGTCTTCCTTAATGCTACTTGCACTAGAATCTTTTAATTGTTCTATTAAGGGTTCTTCATCTATCCTAGACGAGACTTCTTCAATATCTAAATTGCTTTCATATAGAAATACTCTTGCTACTTATTCCTTTACTTCATTTTCTAGACTAAGTTCATTTAATCTCTTTTTAACATAACAATTTTTGGCTATATGCCCCTTTCTACCACACTTGCAGCAGGTTAGGTCTTTGTCAAACCTCTTTTTATTTTTTCTTTTTAATTTTTAGGGGACCTATTCTCTTGCTTTTGATATTTTGTTTTTTATTTTTTTTAAGTATTTTCTTTTGTTTTTTATATTTTTTAGAGGGGCTTCTAGTTTTTCTAGACCATATTATTGAGAAAATATCCTAATTCTTTTCAAACAAATTTGTCTTCTCTTAATATTTGAGAGGTAAAAGACAGCTGATTACACTATTCTAATCCTATTTTAATGATTATAGATATGATTTTCCCATAAGTCATATCCTCTAAGTTAGAATTTTCTTGTTCTAACTTACCTCTTACTGTTTGAGCGAATGCTATTGGAAGTCTAGAAATAAATCTTTCTTTCCAATAGGGTGCAAATGCAACCTACCTAATTAAAAGTTTAGGTAAGAAATTATCTTTATACTATCAAAAATCTAACAACCTAGGACATCTTAACGAATGTAAGATTTCACTAGATCATTCCTCAAAGAGTTTAGGGTCTCCTATAAAGCTTTGAGCGATGGCAAAAATTAAAGTTTCTACTTGGGTTCCTATTTCTTACTGGGTAATAGATTCAAGTTTTATAGAGTTTAGAATATTATTTCTATCTATTTTAATAAGTATATTATCCCACTAGCCTTTTATTTCCATGTTTTTTTGTAAGTAGTTGCAGCCATGGTCATTTCATTGAGTTTTCTCATTATTAGATGCTCAAATAGACCATCAATATTCCATTCTATTATCCCTTCACCACTAAAACTAGAAGGGTTATCTAACTCCCATTCTTCAAACTAAATATCTGGAAGGGTTGGTCTTTTATAATAATTCTTATTAGTAGGGAACTGCCTACTATTTTGGATTCTTTGAACTTGTTCCTGATTAGCTTAGGTCAGGGTATTAATTACTACACCTTTTTGGTTTTTGTCTTCATTTAATTTTAAGGCTTTAAGTCATTTATTTATTTCGTCTAAAACACCATTAGTGCACTTTCCAAATTTTATGTTAGCTAATTCTTCATTTGAAAATTTACAAGGTTCAAACAATGGCTTTTCTAATTCTAGCTTAGAACTAGAACAAGAAGGTTTTCTTGGTTAACTATAATCACTATATCATGTACAATTTTATTAATACAGTTTAATTGTTCTTAGACATTTTTTATATCTTTTTAGAAGCTGCTACTCCTAGTTCATCTTCTGGAGTAAACATCTTTTTTAAAGGTGAGGCAACATTTTCTATATTATCTGGGTTTGAGAAAATTATTTCTTCTAGAAGGGGAACTTTTCCTATTATTTTCTTTCCTCTGAAAGTTTTCCAGCTTTGAGGCATGCTTTTTAGAACATTAGTATTTAGAGTTTCTAATACATGTTCTTGGAACCATTCAAAGAAAGGAATATATTCTTCTATTTGAAGAAGATAATTATAAAAATACTCCTCTATATTTACCAAGATCCTTTTGAGAAAAGTTAGAAAAATTACATTTTCTTTTTTCATCATTTTCAAGGATATAAAAAGATTGTCTAATCTTTTATTTATCAATTTCAAAATAATTGAATATAAGTTTCTAACTTGGATTGGGTTGGAGAGTTACTTTCTTGGGTATGTGGTACTTCTACCTAATATTCTAGTTGGGGGGGGGGTAACCAGGTGAGGTTGAATTCCTTTTAATTAAGTTTTAGGTATAGTCACAGATTCTACTGATCTTCTACCAATTTCTATAGATTCTGTATTAGAAGAGATTCTCATAGAAGGGCTTTTTCTAAAGTTTATTTTTACATTTCCTGATTTATGTTCTATAATGCTATTAAGGATGGCAGGTTCTTCTTTTTCAGGGGTTAAACTATTACCTAAATCAAAAAACTTTCAGACATCCTCACTTTCTCCTAAAATAGATACAAAGAGTCTTGTGAGATTATATTGGCAAGACTGCCTTCATAAGCCTCCGCCTCATAATTGTAAGCTCTCTTTAATTTAAAAAAATCTTATTTTAAAATTTTTTTAGTCATTTATTTTAATTTTAAATCTATTGTTTAATAAGTATGCTCTGCACTTGCCTCGAAAGAGGACCCTATGCATTAGAAACTTTGTTTTAATTTTTAAACTTTGATTCATTTTTTTTAATCCCAACACCTTTTTCCCTTTCCTCTTGGTCCTATTCCCAAACTTTGTTTTAATTTTTAAACTCTTATTCATTTTATTTAATCCCAACACTCCTTTGGGTAGGAAGTACTTGTACCTAATATGGTCTCCTAGCTCTAAGGTAGGTTCTAATTCTTTAGCTAAGGCTTCTAGCGATTCTTTTGTTTCTAGAATTCTAACCTTTTCTTTTAATTGTTTAACTTCATTTTAAAAAATTTTTAGTTATTTATTTAATTCTGGTATTCCTAAGAGTTTCTCTTGTTCTTGGTCTAATTTTAAGATTTTTTTTTAAATCATAGGGTTTGAAAGAAGAGATTGGTTCTTTTTCTTCTTCTTCTTCTTCACTTATATTCTTCTTAATTTAAGAAGATATTTATATTTAAGGTCAAGACATTCTATTTTTTCTATTATGTTGATTAAAAAATTAAAATCGCCTATTAAGGTGTTACAATAAAAAAAGTTCTAATATACATTCCTCGTATGGATTATTAGGCTTACATTTATCACAAGAAATTTTTTCTTTTTCTGTGTTAGTGGAACTAGATTCATCTAGTGGCTCTATTATATGCTCGTCATCTGACTTAGATGAGTCTTCTTTGGTTTCTGAATTAGCTTCATACAACAATACTCTTGCTAATTGATCTTTAACCTCATTTTCTAGACTAAGTTCATTTAGTCTCCTTTTAACATAATTTCTTCTATATGACTTTTTATATCACACTTGTAGTAGGTTAAGGTTTCATTAAATTTCATCTTATTTTTTCTTTTAACCTTTTTAGGGGACTTATTCTCTACCTTCTAATGGGTGGATTTTTTATATTTCATAAATATTTCCTTTTGTTTTTTATGTTTTTTAGAAGGTGGTTCTAGATGTTCTAGACCATATTATTGACAAAAATATCCTAATTCTTTTCGAATAGATTTGTCTTTTTTTATTATTTGAGAGGTGTTGATTGCACTATTTTAAGCCTATTTTAATTATTATCTATATAACTTGTCATAAGTCATGATTTTTAAGTTAGAATTTTCTTGTTCTAACATATATCTTACTCTTTGAGAGAATGCTCTTGCAAGTACAGAAATAAATTTTTCTTTCCAATAAGGTGCTGAGCATCTTGCCTAATTAGAAATTTAGTTAGAAAATTATTTTTATACCATTGGAAATCTAACAAACTAGGACACCTTAGGGAGTGTAAAATTTCACTAGATCTTTCTTTGAAGAGTTTAGAGACTACTATAAAACTTTGGGCTATAGCAAAAATTAAGGTTTCTACTTGGGTTCCTATTTCTTGCTGGATAATAGGTTCAAGTTTTATAGAGTTTAAAATTTATTTCTATCTTCTTTAGTAATTAAGTTGTCCCACCAGCATTTTAGGTTTCCTGTAAAACTAAAAATTATTAATTGGGTTGTGGCTCTACCATTATTTCCTTGTTTTTTATAGGCAATGGCTGTCATGGTCATTTCATTTTGTTTTCGCATTATTAAATGCTCAGTTAGACCATCTATATTTCATTCTATAATTTTGTTCCCACTGAAACTAGAGGGTTTGTCTAACTCCCATTCTTCAGGGTAGGTCTGGGGTAATAATTTCTAAATAAAGGGAACTTCCCACTACTTCGGATTCTTTGAATTTGTTCCTAATCTTTTTGGGTCAAGGTATTATAGATATTCCTTTTTGTTTTTGATTTTTAGTAATTTTTAAGGCTTTTAATCTTTTATCGATTGCGTCCAAAACTTCATTAGTTGATTTTCCTAATTTTATATTGGCTAATTCTTCATCTGAGAATTTATAGGGTTCAAACAAGGGTTTTTCTAATTTTGTCTTAAAATTAGAACTAGAAGGCTTCTCTTGATTTACTACAACTGCCAAGTTGTGTAAGGTTTTATTAGTATAGTTTAATTGTTCTTGGACATTTTTATGTCTTTTGAAAAGGTTGCTACTCCTAATTCATTTTCTAGAGAAAACATTTTTTTTTTAAGGGAAGTAGTTATTTCTATATTGTCAGGGTTGAGAAAAATTATTTCTTCTAATGGAGGAGCTTTCCCTATTATTTTTTTTCCTCTAGAGGTTTTCTAGCTTCGGGGCATGTTTTCCAGAACATTATTATTTAATGTTTCTAAGATATGTTCTTTGAACCAATTGAAGAAGAGAATATGATCATCTATTTGAAGAAGGTAATTATAAAAATCTTCTCTATGTTTAACAAGATCTTCTTGAGAAAAGGTAGAAAAATATCATTATCATTTTTTGTCATTTTATGGTGTATAGAAAGTTTGCCTAATCTTTTCCTTATTTATCTCAAAAATGCTTAACATATTTAATTAATTAAAAGTTTCTAACTCAGACTGAGTTAGGGAATTACTTCCTTGAGTTGGTGGTACTTTCACCTGATATTCTGGTTTAAGTGTTACCAGATGAGGTTGGACTCCCTTTAATTTTAAGGTTTTAGGGACAGACAAGGATTCTATATCTACCGATCTTTATTTGGTTTCTATAGAGCCTATGTTTGAAGAGATTCTCATAGAAGGACATCTTCTAAAGTTTATTTTTACACTTCCTGATTTGTATTCTTAAATTTTATTAAGAATTAGAGGTTTTTCTTTTTCTGGGGTTAAGATATTTTCTAAATCCCATTATAGACCTCTAGACACTTCATCATGATTTAAGAATCTAGGGCTAACATAATTAGATTTTTTAAGGTTAACTTGTAATAAAAGGGTTTCTGACTTGGAAGAGATATTTACAGCTTTAAGCTTTACATTAATTCTTATTACTTTATAATAAATTTTATATATTACAGCTAAAGGGTAAGAGTTGGGGTTCTAGATTCCTTCTGGGATTCTGACATCTAATTTAATATTATGGTGATTATGGTCAAAAGTTCTTAAATCTGCTGCGTAATTAGCAAAATTATTAAAAAATATTGGACCATCATTTAGATTAGTTTCAATTATGGATAATAATTTATTTTTAAATTAGACTGGTTTAAAGTCTCTTAAACATACACAAACTAGAGTGTCTATTCCTAATCTGTGTAGGGGTTTAACAGCAACTTGGATTAACCCGACATGGATAAACTAAAATCCTTTATGTTTATGTTCTTTTATCATTTCTGATGATAAAAGATCTATGGTGTCTTGGGAGTTTTTTTAAGGCCATTGTATATTCCACAATTTTTATTACATAATCATGTGAAAGATGATCAAGTATACCTACTTGATAGACTTGACTAATTTTATGTTCAGGAATGAATCAATTTTAGAGCTTTTGTTCTAAGTCTCCTATAGTAATTTCTTGTTTATTAATTAATGTATAATTCATTACACTTTTATCCTCTGGATTATTAACCCAACTAGGTTCTCCTTCATCTAATTCATCTTTTCCTTTAAACAATTTCTTTATCCTATTTGCCATTCTCAATTAATTTCTAAATTCCTATTAACTCTTCTTAGAATATGAGAACATGTCTTACTACCAGTCCAAGTCTTCCTATTCCTAGAAGGGTTTATTTAGAATTTAAAAATCAATTTCAAATAGTAGCAATTAAAAAAAAAACTGCTTAAAAGAGCAGATTAACTAGGCTCTAATACCATTTGGGGGTAATTTTGGGGACAGGACTGGGAGGAAAGGAAAAGGAGTGTTAGGATTAGAACAAAATTAAACAAAGTTTCTGATGCACAGGTTCCTCATTCGAGACAAGTGTAGAGCATACTTGTAATTTAAAATAACAAAATCAAAATAATTTTAAAATAGCATATATAAATGATTAAGAAATAAATGTGATTTTATTTAAAATAAAAAGTCTTAAAATTAAAAGGTAAACCGAAGGGCTCTCTCTGGTAGACACTTAACAAACTCTATATCTATGATTGAAAATTTAGAGGGAGAAGGTGAGAATTTTTAGATCTTACCTCTTACAAAGGCAAAGAGGGGTTCTTATAGACTACTCTGGTCAAATTTCAACCTGCTTTCCAAATAGGCTTTTTACTATGCAGACTCCAAATTTTCTTATTCAAGTCCACTTCTTATCTTTGATGAGCTATTCAGCAACTTACTTTTTAGCTTTTTTCTTATTTGATAGATATGCTATCTAGCATATCTTTTTGCTGTTACTTTATCCTTTCTAGCTTTTAGCTAAAATTAAATTCTTTTGTCACACCTGTCGGGTGTAATTATGGAGAGCTTTGAATATTAATCCTGAGGCAATCATCCTCATTTTGAAGGTAGCTGCTCAGGTAGCTTGGATCTAATTCTACTTCATCTACTTGCTCTTCATTAGAGTTAATAGAGGAAGCTAATTTTGTGAGCCTTTTCTTTTACTCTCAATACTACTTCAGCTTAAGAGTCAAGATGTCTAGCAAATCTATAAGACAAGTTGCTTTGGCAATCATCTTCTTTTTTGGTGTCAGCTTGGCAAAAAGGCTTGGAGAAATCTGTTGGATTTTCTAGGGTTTAAATTTATTGATGACAATTTTTTCATCAAATTTATCCCACCATCTCACTGGAGCGATGCAGACTAATGAGTGGGGGTTCCCATTGGAAAGAACCTAATCGATATTATATTTCTATTGCATGATCTATCCTATTCCCATTTAGGAATAGAATAGAATACCAAAACCTTCTGTTGCAAAAGAATTGAGACTACAATCTTTTTAAATTCATCATAAATTTATTTTGTTTTAGGGGGAATATGGGCAAGAAGTGGTCCAAAATAGATGAACCATTCTTAAAACCAAGTTGGATAGGCTGTCTGGGTTATTTTAAAATTAAAAAACTAGGAATAGGTGGACAATGGTTCAAATAACACATTATACCAGGATTCTTCATAATCATAATAATCAAAGTGTGGGGGATCAAAATTAAAGGAAAATTTTTTAGTAGTAAAGGGATGTTTCTAGTCTGCTAAAGAAAGGACTTTAACAACCTTTAATTTGGAGTAGGTAATTTTAGAAGGGTCTTTAGGGTCTACTTCCATGGTAATCATGGCCGATTCGGTATCAACCAAAATAGCTTCATAAAACCATTTGGTCTTTCTATAATCATAGGGAATCCAAGTCCATCCATGAGGAAAGACTTGAGCAACAATCTAGTTGGGATTAAGGTTAGAGTGTTCTAGCTCCAAAGGAATTATAAGAATTTGGGTATTTTTATTTTTAAATTGGCAAGGCTGGACTTCAGAACTTGCGGAGGGAATATTTAAAGGAAGGAATCTATTGGCATCGACTAGAGATAACTGAGTTAATGTCAGAGATGCCAGCCTAACACTTTGCACTCTCACTCAAGAGGCATACGATGTACTTGCAAGATTAGAAACATTAGTGGAAGAGTTTGCTTACTAGCTTGGCATGGCCAATTGAGCTTTAGTCTTAGGTCGCAAGGGCAGTTTCTCACTTATCTCGAACCTTATAAGAATTCTCTCATTAAAAATTCTGGTAGGCTGTTTTGCTCTCCTTTTATATGTTTAATTTTAAAATCAAAACATAATAAAATAGATTGCCATCTAGCAAAAATTTGTTTAGAAACTAAGTTTTTTACATCCTTTTGAAGAACATTTTTTGTAGCTTTGCAATTTGTTTTCAAAAGAAATTCTTTATTTATTAAATTACCTTGAAATTTAGTAATACATAAAATAATTAATAAAATTTCTTTTTTAATAGTGCTATATTTTAATTGGGATGAATTCCAAAATCTATTCTTTGGAACTCGAAGGACGAATTTATATAAGAATACCTCTAAAACCAATTTCAGAGGCATCATATTCAATAATTAAAGAAACATTAGGATGAGGAATTCCCAAGTAAGGGAGATTCTTCACAAGGGATTTAATTTGAATTATGGCCTGAGTCATTTCTACTAACCAAGGAGGAGGATTCTTGTTGAGTCTTTCAAAGAGAGGTTTACAAATAATTCAAATATTAGGGATGAAATCAGAAACATTAGGACCTAAATAATGAGCTTGCTGATCATTGTCAATTTCTTTTCACAGCTATTATGCTGATGTAAACTGGTGACTAAAGAAGAGAATGAGTATATGCATATTGAAGTAAAACATAGACATTTTCCAAAGCAAATATAGAGCTCGAAGGATTGTTAAAGTACCGATGAAGAAGACTTCATATCACTTGAAAGAAATCATGCACCCCTTTCCTTTTAGGAGGGTTCAAGTATTTGCCAACTTTTTTCCACATGTGCAATCAGCATACTCATACCTTGAAGCAATATAAACAAAATAAGAAAGTAGAAGATAGAAATTTTGCATAGAAAGCAATCATGCATCACTTACCACAATCCTTCCCTTTATAGTATCTCTCCCCAAGCAGTTGAGTGCGTGACACTGCTAGCCACAATGTAACTTCAGCTTTAAATCACTACTTTTTTTTTTGGTAATTACAAGGACTATACTTTTGGCTTAGGGGAAAGGGGATGGAGGAAGATTCAAACCATGCAACTAGTTCTAAGGAGTAAGGCAGTAATGCCATGTGAGCCAGCGCTCACCGGCAAATCACTACTTTTGTTATATAATGATCCCACTTTACATATCCCTTGTCTCCTTATAATATACATCATATACATCTCTTCAAAAATAAAAGGATATTATAAATAATGAATACTTAGAGGACAATTATATAAAGTCTTTAAAGAAATATTTGAAAAAATAAATAAATTTTTTTTATATGATATTATTTGACTAAATTTAAAATCATTTTTCTAAAAAATCTAACAAAAAATATGAAATTTCTAGGAAAAAAAAAAGATTTAAGAAAGGATAACTACAATACTAAGAAATTTAATAAATTTTGAGACAATGTGATTTTATATTTAAAATAGTTGGTTTATAAAAAAGTTTAATGAGAAAGTCAAGAATAAATTGAATGTTTTTATTTTTTATTTTATATATAATATAATCTTTTAATAAAATTTTCACAAAAGATAAGTTATAAGTTATTAGAAAAGAATCGAAATACTTATATTTGTGATATTTTATATAAATTATTGAAAAAAGTAAATCAAAACTGAATAAGCTACTATATAATCAGAACCCAACTTTTGTGATATCATATATTATCAATGCTAGTTAACCAAAAAAAATTATAAATGCTGAAAAATACAACTTGGAGTGATGATCACAAGCTTTCCCACTCATCAATGTTTGAAAAATACAACTTATAAAAAAATTTTAATTTATTAATTAAGATATTAATGGAAAATAATGAATTATAACCAAGAAGTTTTAATAGATAAAAGTAATAATGGATTATACTTTAGTCAATAAATAAGAAGTTTTAATAGAAGATATAGAACAAAAACTCAGGAATTGGTCTATACCTGAGCATACGATTAGTCAATTATACAAAGTAGGTATTCTTGATAATTTATCTCAAAATTATGTTATACAAATTTTTGAAGATACTATGGCCTTGAAAAGATTCCAAGAAATCATAGATCTTTTGTCATTAGATATGATAAAAGAACATAGAAGAAAATGATTTCAATTCATCCATGTCGGATTAATACAAGTTGCTGTTAAACCTTTACATAAATTAGGAATAAACACTCCTATTTGTGTAATCTTAAGAGACTATAGGCCATTAAAGTTTAATGACCAATTGTTATCAATAGTAGAGGCTAATCTAAATGATGGTCCCATCTTTTTTTAATAATTTTGCTAATTACATTGCAAATTTGAGAATATTTAATAAGCATAAATTAAATTAGATATAAAAATTTTTGAAAGCATTTGGAGTTTCGACTCATATCCCTTGGCTATAGTCTATAAAATATATTATAAAGTAATGAAAACAAACATTAAACCTAAAGCTTTAAATGTTTCCTCTAAAATAGAAACCCTTTTATTCCAAGTTAATCTTAAAAAATCTAATTATGTTACTCCTCAATTATTAAATCATGAAGAAGTTTCTAAAGGTCTAGAATGGAATTTAGAAAATATTCTAGCTCTTGAAAAGGAACCTCCTCATGTTCTTAAAAAATTATAAATATAGATCTAGAAATGTTAAAATTAATTTTAGAAGAAGTCCTTCTATGAGAATCTCTTCTACCCTAGGCTCTATAGAAACTAGTAGGTGATAAGTTGATATAGAATCGATGTCTTTCCCTAAAACCCTAAAGTTAAAAGGAATACCACATCCAGTTACCCCTCAACCAAAATATTAGGTACAAGCCCAGCTACAAATCAAGAAAGTAATTCTCTAACTCAATCTAAGCTAGAAACCTATAATCAGCTAAACATGTTAACTATTTTTGAAATCGATCAAGAAAAAATTAGGCAAACCTTTTATACTCCAAAAAATGATGAAAAAAGGAAATGGTATTTTTCCACCTTTTCACTATCGAGAAGACTTTTATAATTACCTTCTTCAAATCAAAGATCATGTTCCTTTCTTCGAGTGGTTTGAAGAACATGTTTTAGAGACCCTAAATGCTAATGTCTTAGACAGTATTCCCGAAAGTTGGAAAACAGCTCAAGGAAAGAAAATGATAGGGAAAGTCCCCCCATTAGAAGAAATAGTTTTTCTTAATAAAGAAAATATAGAAATAACAGCCTCACCTTTAAAGAAAATGTTTTCTCCTGAAGATGAATTAGGAGTACCTACCTCTAAAAGAGATATAAAAAATGTTCAAGAAGAGTTAAATTATACTAATAAAGTTATACATGATATAGCCATAACAATAAATCAAGAAAAGCCTTCTTGCTCTAGCTCAAAACTTGAACTAGAAAAGCCTTTTATTTAAACCTTATAAAATTTCTAATGAAGAACTAGCAAACATAAAATAAGGAAAATCTACTAACACTGTCCTAGAAGAAATAGATAGAAGATTAAAAACTTTAACTTTAAATGAAGATAAAAATGAAAAAGGAGTAGTAATTAATACTCTAACTCAATGCAAGCAAGAACAAGTTCAGAGAATTCGAGCCCATAGGAATTATCCTACAACTCAAAATTATTATAAAAGACCTACTCTCCCAAACATCCAAATAGAAGAATGGGAATTACATAGTCCTTCTAGTTTCGATGGTAAGGGAATAGTAGAATGAAATATGATTTAACTGAACATTTAATAATAAGGAAACTAAAGGAAATGACCATGGCCACAACTGCCTATAAAAAAACATGAAAATAATGGAAGAGCTACTGCTCAGCTTATTATTTCTGGATTCACAGGAAATCTAAAAGACTGATGGGATAATATACTTAATGATGTTGATAGGCATAATATTTTAAATTTTGTAAAGCTTGAGCCTACTACCCAGTAGGAAATAGGAACTCAAGTAAAAGCCGTAATTTTTGCCATCTCTCCAAGCTTTATAGGAGAACCTAAACTTTTTGAAAAAAGATCTAGTAAAATCTTACATGCCCTAAGATGCCCTAGGTTGTCAAATTTTCGCTGGTATAAAGATAACTTCTTAGCTAAACTTTTAATAAGGCAAGATGCCTCAGCCCTATACTAGAAAGAAAAATTTATTTCGAGCCTTCCCAAAGCATTCACTAAAAGGATAAAAGATAGGCTAGAACAAGAAAATTTAGTTTTAGCAAATATGACTTATGGACAATTCATATTTATAATCATTAAAACAGGAGTAGAATAATGTAATCAGTTATCCATAATCTATCAAATCCTTAGAGAAGACAAATCCATCTGAAAAGAATTAGAATATTTTTGCCAACAGTATGATTTGGAAAAGATAGAGCTACCATCAAAAAACTTAAAAAACAAAATAAAATATTTAAAAAATATAAAAAACACAAATACCAAAAAGAAGATAATAAACTTCCTAAAAAGTTAAAAAGAAAACATAAGAAAAAATTTGATGAAGCTCTAACTAGCTATAAGTGTGGAAGAAAAGGTCATATAGCAAGAAACTGTTACATAAGAAAGAAATAAATGAACTTAGCCTAGATAATGAAGTAAAAGAACAATTAGCAAGAGTATTGCTTTATGAAAGTAATTATGAAATAGAAGAAGTCTCTTCTAAATCCAAAGATGAAGAACCAATAATAGAACAATTAGATAAGTCAAGTAATAGTGAGCATGAGTTAGACTCTTGTGAAAACTATAAACCTAACAATCCTTGTGATGAGTGCAAATTAGAAATTTTTTACTGTAACACTTTAATAGAAGATTCTAAGTTCTTAATAGACATCATAGATATGATAGAAGATCTTGATCTTAAGTCTAAATATTTTCTTAAGTTAAGAAAAATAATAAAACATGAAGAGGAAGAAATTGAAGAAGTCCTTTCCTTTGAACCTTATGATCTGAACAAAATCTTAAAAGTAAATTCAAAAAAAGAAAAGCTTTTAGGAATAGCAAAATTAAATAGAGAAATAAAACTTTTGAAAGGAGTAAAATAGTTAAAAGAAAAAATTAAGATAATTTAGACAAATGAAGCTCTAGAATCCATAGCAAAAGAAATAAAAAAATTCTTTAGAAATCTAAGAACCTAATAAAGAAGACTTGCTTTTAAACAGAATAAAATCCATGCAACAAAAATGGTGATGTAAAGTAGATTTAAGAATAGGAAAGAGTTTCCACAAAACCTTTAATGCTTTAATAGACTCGAGTAAATCTAAAGTGTATCCAAGAAAGATTAATACCTATCCAATATTATGAAAAAACCCTTCAAGATCTTTACTCAGCAAGCAGTCACAGTTTAAATGTATAATATAAATTAACAAATTCTTTCATTTGTAATAATGAGATTTATCTTCCTAATGATTTCTTATTAGTTAAAAACATTAAAGAACAAATAATTTTAGGAAGCCCCTCTCTAACACAAATCTATCCAATACATCATATAGATGAAAAAAATAAAAACTCAAGTAAATAATGTAGAACTTTTCTTTGAATTTATTCATCCTAAAATAGAAAAGAAAATTAATTTAGTAGAAGAAAATAGTATTTCAACATTTTAAACCAAAAACAAAAATCAAATTGCTTTTTTATCCAAAGAACTTAATTTTAAAAGAATAGAAGAATAGTTAAAATCCCCTAAAATGCAAGAAAAAATACAAGAATTACAATCTAAAATTGAAAGAGATTTGTGCTGAAATTCCTAATGCTTTTTTAGGAAAGAAAGACTCATATGGTTTCTTTACCATATGAACCCGATTTACATGAAACCAAAATCCCTACTAAGGCTCATCCTATTCAAATGAATAAGGAAACCTTAGAATACTATGAAAAGGAAATTCAAGATTTTCTTGATAAAAAACTAATTACACCAAGTAATTCTCCTTGGAGCTGTGCAACCTTTTATGGACCAAATTCTTCCAAGTTGGAAAAAGGAAGTCCAAGATCGATAATTAACTACAAACCTTTAAATAAAGCCCTTAAATAGATTAGATATCCACTTCCTAATAAAAAAAGATCTTTTAGGAAGATTATATGATGTTGTAATCTTTTCTAAATTTGATATAAAGTTTAGATTTTACTAGATAAAACTTAAAGAAGAAGATAAATATAAAACTGCCTTTACAGTACCCTTTGGGTTAGAAATGCCCCTTCTAAATTTCTAAAAAAAATGAAAGAAATTTTTAATAACTACATTGACTTTACAATCATTTATTTAGATGATGATTTGGTTTATTCAAAGTTAATAGACCAACATTTTAAACATTTAGATATTTTTATAAAAGCTATAAAATTTAATAGGCTAGTAGTTTCAGCTAAAAAGATTAAGCTATTTCAAAACCAAATAAGATTGTTAGGACACAATCTATATCAAGGTACTATTACACTTATAAGTATGAGTCTAGAATTTGCTGATAAATTTCTTAATGAAATTAAAGACAAGCAGCAACTTCAAAAATTTCTTGGATGTCTTAATTATGTCTCCAACTTTTTTCCTAACAACCACCTTATCTATAAACCTCTTTTTAAAAAACTCAAAAAGAGTCCTCCTCTCTAGTCCGCAAAAATGACTCGAGCCGTCATTCAAATAAAGTCTTTTGTAAGACATCTCCCCTATCTAGGAATTCCTCATCCTAATGCTTTTTTAATTGTTAAATGTGATGCCTCTAAAATTGGATTTGGAAGTATTCTCAAACAAGTCTTTCCTAAGAATTCCAAAGAACAAATACTTTACTTCTATTTAGGAACTTGGAATTCTTTGCAATTAAAATATAGTACTATTAAAAAGAAAATTTTAGCCATTGTTTTATGCATCTCTAAATTTCAAGATTATTTGATAAATAAAGAATTTATTTTAAAAACCAATTGCAAAGCTGCAAAAGATGTTTTATGAAAAGATATTAAAAATCTAGTTTTTAAGCAAATTTTTGCCAAATGGCAATCAATTTTATCTTGCTTTGATTTTAAAATTGAACATATAAAAGGAGAGCAAAACAACCTTCCTAATTTTCTAACTAGAGAGTTTTTACAGGGTTTGACATGAGTGACAAGCCACCCTTACAGCCCCTTACTAAAGCTTAGTTTGCCATGCCAAGCAGATAGGCAACTACATCTATTAATATTTTTTCTACTATAGGAACTTCATATGCCTCAACTGTGCAAGTCAAGCAACCAAGTGTAAGGCCAACTTCTCCGACAGTAACCTAAATATTATTATCTGAAGCAAGTCACTTCTTACCTATAAGACCACCCTCTCCAGAATCTGATAAACCCTATTCATTTAAAAATAAAAATACCTTTATTCCAATAACACCCTTAGAACTTGAATTTGTTAATCTTAATCTAGATCAAATTGCGAACTAAGCCTTTTCTCGTGTGATGGACCTGGATTCCCCAAGACTTTAAAAGGAATAAATAGTTTTATGAAGCCATTTTGGTAGACACTGAATCAACCCAAATTATTCAAGAAACTAACTCTAAAGACTCAACCAAGATTTCTTATTCTAAACTTAAAATTATTAAAGTCCTTTCCTAGTCAAACTAGAAACAGCACCCTTGTATAGCTACAAAATTTTCTTTTGCCTTTGACCTTGCTCAATTTAATTATTATGACCACCAACAAGCTTGGTATAATGTTCTTTATGAACCACCCAATACTCATTCCTAGTTTATAAATTTTAAAGCAGGCCAACCAGCCAAGTTAACCTAGTTCCAAGAATGGTTCCTTTACTTTGGACCTTTGCTAGGTTAATTCCCTTCTAAAACCAAGCACGTTTATAATGCATTTAAGAAGACAGCTGTCTCAATTCCCTTGCAGGAAAAATTTTTAATCTTCTGCTATCACATGGGAGTGGGATGGATAATGCTATTGACCAAGCCCTTCTTGGAAAATATCACAATCTTTAGTCTATATTGCTTAAGTGTAGTGGTGAGACAAATTTGATGAACAAATTGTTTTAAATAAGTATAACAGATGGAAATCAAGCAGATGTCTCCAAAACCCAAAGCAAAGCCTGCTGAAAAGAAAAAGACTACTATAGCCAAACTGCCAAATCTGATTGCTCTTAATCCAAAACAATTAAAAGAGTATAAAAAGAAATTACTAGAATTAGCATCTACAATAGACTTTGAAGAGGAACACTCTAATGAGGCCTAATCAGATCCTAATTATCAAGCTATCTTCAGAACGAAGATAACTACTTTGGAATAACTTTTCAAAACTCTCGATAATTGCCCCAGCATAAGGCTGACTAGAAGAATCTGCTTTTCAAAATCGATAAGCTATCAAAAAACCAAAAGCAAGTTTGCTAACAAAACAAAATTTAAGATAAGATGCAGAATTAAAGAAAAATATTCTGAAGTCCAAGTACTACGAATTAAACTAAAAAGTTGTCAGACTTACTTTTGCTTTTCTGACGGCTTGTTGGTTTTGAAAAGTAGATTCTTCTAGTTAATCTCGTGCTAGGACAATTATGGAGAGTTTTGAAAAGTTATTCCAAAGTAGTCATCTTCATTTTGAAGATACTTGGATAACAAGGATCTAACTAGGCCTTATCGAAGTGCTCCTCTTTAGAGACTATTGTAGATGCTAATTCTAGTAATTTCTTTTTATACTCTTTTAATTGTTTTGGATTAAGAGCAGTTCTATAATAGTTTTTTTCTTCTCAGTAGGCTTTACTTTGGGTTTTGGAGACATTTGGTCGATTTTCTATCTGTTATACTTATTTAAAATAATTTGTTCATCAAATTTGTTCCACCACCATACTTGAGCAATACGGACTAAAGATTGTGGATATCATTTAGGAAGGGCTTGGTCAATATTAAATTAATTGCATTATCCATCCTACTCCCATGTGAGAGCAGAAGATTAAAAATTTTTCCTGCAAGGGAATTGAGATGGCTGTCTTCTTAAATTCATTATAAACCTACTTGGTTTTAGAAGGGAATTGACCTAGCAAAGGTCCAGAATAAAGGAACCATTCTTGGAACCAGGTTGGATAGGCTGGCTGGCCTGTTTTAGAATTTATAAACCAGGAATAAGTATTGGACGGTTCATAAAGAACATTATACCAAGCTTGTTGGTAGTCATAATAATTAAATTGAGGGGGGTCAAAGGTAAAAAAAAAATTTTTAGCTGTACAAGGGTGCTATTTCCAGTTCAACTAGGAAAAGACTTTAAGAATTTTAAGTTTGCAATAAGAAATCTTGGTTGGATCTTTAGAGTTGATTTCTTGAATAATTTGGACCATTTCGGTGTCTACCAAAATGGCTTCATAAAACTATTTATTCCTTTTAAAGTCTTGGAGAATCCAAATCCATCGCATAAGGAAAGACTTGGTTGGCAATTTGATATAGATTAAAATTAACAAATTCAGGTTCTAAGGGTATTATTGAAATAAAGATATTTTTATTTTTAAATGGATAGGGTTTATCAAATTCTAGAGAGGGTGGTCTTATAACTAAAAAGCGGCTTGCTTCAAATAATAATGTTTAGGTTACTACCAAAGAAGTCGGCCTTACACTTAGTTGCCTGACTCGCACAATCAAGGCATATGAAGTTCCTATAGTAAAAAAAATATTAGTAGATGTAATTGCCTGCTTGCTTGGCATGACAAACTAAGTTTTAGTAAGAGGCCATGAGAGTGGTTTGTCACTCATGTCAAACCTTATAAAAACTTTCTGGTTAGAAAATCAGGAAAGCTGTTTTGCTTTCTTTTTATATGTTCAATTTTAAAATCAAAGCAAGATAAAATTGATTGCCATCTAACAAAAATTTGTTTAGAAACTAAATTTTTAACATCTTTTTATAAAACATATTTTGTAGCTTTGCAATTAGTTTTTAAAAGAAATTATTTATTTATCAAATCATCTTAAAATTTAGATATGCATAAAATAATGGCTAAAATTTCTTTTTAATAGTATTATATTTTAATTGAGAAGAATTCCAAGCTCTTGAATATAAGCAAACTATTTGTTCTTTGAAATTCTCAAGAAAAACCTCTTTGAGAATACCTCCAAATCCAATTTCAGAGGCATCACATTTAACGATTAAAAAAATATTAGCATGAGGAATTCTCTGATAGGGGAGATGTCTTATAAGAGACTTTATTTAAATTATGGCTTCAGTCATTTCTATGGACCAGAGAGGAAGACTTTTTTTGAGTCTTTTAAAAAGAGATTTACAGATAAGACAGATGTTAGAAATAAAGTCGAAAATATAATTAAGACATCCAAGAAATTTTTGAAGTTAGTGTTTGTCTTTAATTTCATTAAGAAATTTATTAACAAATTCTAGACTCTTACTTATAGGTGTAATAATGCCTTGATCTAAATTATATCTTAAAAATCTTATTTGATTTTGAAATAGCTTGATTTTTTTGGTTGAAACTACTAGCCTGTTAAATTTTATAATTTTTATAAAAATATTTAAATATTTAAAATATTAGTCTATTATCACAAGATCTTTTTGGTTGAAACTATTAGCCCATTAAATTTTATAACTTTTATAAAAATATTTAAATATTTAAAATATTAATCTATTATCACAAGATGTATTGGCTGAAAATTTGTACAGTATTATATAATCGGAACCCAACTTTTGTGATATCATATATTATCAATGCTAGTTAACCAAAAAATAAATATTATCAATGCTAAAAAATACAACTTGGAGTGATGATCACAAGCTTTCCCATTCATCAATGTTTAATAAATATAACTTATGAAAAAATTTAATTTATTAATGAAGATATGAATGGAAAATTATGAATTGAAATGCAAAACAGGAACGAATAAATTAAAGGAACCGCAATAAATATGGTCATTAAATACTTAGGGAAACAGTTTTATAAATGGAACACTTACAATTGGCAGGAGGCTGTCTTCCGTACTTGTGCTTCCAAAAGCAAAGAGACTTACGAAATTAATTGATTCTCGAATATTACAAGCTTTGAAACACTCGCAAGGAAAATTTTAGAGAGAGAATAGTGGTGCTTCTGACACAGACGTTAGTCTGGTGAGCTTCGCTTGGCGGATTTTATTGGTCTTCAAATCCACGGATTTCAAATAAGTTTGAGTCCGAGGCATTATTGCGGATTTCAGGGCATGCCTTTGAATTCCAGGACGGACTTTCAGATAGCTTGGAATCCGAGACATTATTGGTTTTGCTGTTTCTGATAAGATTCGTGTTTTAGGTACATTGTGTGCGGAGGAAATCGAATTTAAAAGTAGAGGACAATGTTGTTCGATATGACTAGAGCCGAAGCAAGTGGCTGATAAGATTCTTTTAGTGTTTGTTTTTGAAAAACGACAGAGTTATATATATTAAATATATAATTTTATAAAATTTTTAAAATATTACAGAATATTTTTAAAATTTATAATTTTAATATATATTTTTTACATAAAAATAATAAAATTTTCTACTTTTCTGTTGTAGACCGACTTTCGGTGCCGTCTTTTCTACTTTTTACTGTTTCCAGTCAACCTCTAACAAGATTTAATGTCCTTTTGTTGTTGCTTTGCTAGAAGACTGTTTGTCTGCTGTTTTCGTTCTTTGTCTGTTGGGCTGCCACCTGGCCCGTTTGCTTTCGGAAGTGCTCCAAATTTGTCAAATCAAGTCCACAACAATCTTTTTCATTCTGAAAATTGCTAGCGTAAATTCTGCTTCTTTTAGCCCTTTTTAATCAGTGTCTATTAAAGAGGTTGGAGAGAATAATGTCTTTGTATATTCCACTATTTTTATAATTTGTTCAACTTTTTCTTTAGCCGTTAGGGTAGTGAAATCTGGAGGCTGTAGCTGTGTGTCTTGTTGCCTGCTTGGCTGGAGTTTTGGGAAAGAAATGTTGTTCTTTCTAAGCCTGAAATTTCTTTAACCCAATTTCTTCATTGAATCGCTCCCACCATCTTACCTGAAAAGTTCTTACCAGTGATTGTGATACCTGTCAGGGAGAACATGAAAAAAATTACATTTTCATTGTATTATCTATTCTATATTTATCTAAAACTAGAATCATAAAAATTTTTATTGTGGTAGAATAGTAACTGCTGTCGTTTTAAATTTATGAAAAGCCTTCTTTATGTTTAGAGAGAGGTGTGCATGAAGTGATCCAACATAAAAAAAACCATTCTTGTAACTATACCGGAGCGGTAATTTTAGAGGCTTTAAAATTAATGAACCATATATGAATGCGTAGGCAAAGGCTCAAACAGGACACAATACCAAGCCTGTTGATAATCATAATAAGCGTACGAAGGAGGATTGAAATTAAAGGAAAACTTTCTGGGAGTTGAGGGATGCTGATTCCAGTCAGCATAGGTCCTGCATTTGAATATTTTTTATTTTGGAATAGGCTACTTTTGAAGGGTCTTTTGGGTCTTTTTCCGGAGTTATCTGGACTGAGTCTGAGTCCACAAGGATGGCTTCATAGGAGCATTTATTCTTTTTAAAATGTTTTGGGTCCAGGTCTATTATTTGGGAAAGATTTGTTGGGGAATTTGGATTGGTCTTAGATTTGTAAATTCATTCTCCAGAATGACAATGGTGAGTGAAAGGCTTCATCTTTAAATTGGAATGGTTTTCCTCAAGGTTTACTGAGGAAGTGTTTAATGGAAGGAATCTATTAGCATTTGATAGGGAATTTTTGGTTATTGCTGGGGAAGCCACTTTTGCTGCGGCGGCAGCATATGATCCATTTGCTATATTAGCTGATGAGGTTCCTGGGTTTGCCTGTTGGCTTGGCATAGCAAACTTTGCTTTTGTAAAGGGTCCTCCGAGTGATTTTTCACTCATCTTGGTCACTGCAAAAACTCTCTAATTAAGAACTTGGGGAGACTATCTTTCTCTCCTTTGATGTGTTTTGTTTCAAAATCAAAACAAAATAAAAGAGATTTTTATTTAACAAAAATTTGTTTAGACACTAGATTTTAAACATCATTTTGTTAAACATTCTTTGCAGCTTTGCAATCAATCTTTAAAAAGAATTTATTTATCAAATCATTTTAAAATTTAGTAATATATAAAATAATTCATAAAATTTCTTTCTTTATAGTGCTATATTTCTGTTGAGTACTATTCCAGGATCATTTATAATATTAGACAATTACAATTTATTCTTTAGAACTGAAAGAATAAATCTATTTAAAAATATCTCCAAAGTCAATTTTAGAGACGTTTGTTTCAACAATCATTGATGTATCAATGTGAGGAATTCCCAAGTATGGAAGACTTTTAACAAGAAATTTTATATGGATGACAGCTTGAGTAATTTCTGATAACCAAGGAGGAAGATTCTTCTTGAGTCTTTCGAAGAGGGGTTGACAAAGGAGACAAATATTAGGGATGAAGTCAGAGATATAATTAAGACAACTAAGGAATATCTATCATTTAGAAATTTTTAGCAAACTCTATTGATTAGCTTATAAAGGTGATAGTTCCCTAATATATGTTATGTCCTAAGAACATAATCTCAGTATGAAACAACTTTATTTTTTTGGCTAATACTATCAATCCATTATATTTTATGGCTTTTAAAAATATATTCAAAAGTTTAAAATGTTGCTTTAAGGACTTGAAAAAAATTAAGACATCATCTAAATAAACTATAACAAAATCTAGAGATGGATTAAATATATCACTCATGATATGTTGAAACTCAAAGGGGGTATTCTCAAGTCTCACAAGCATCACATTCCATTCATAATGCTAAGGTCCAGTTTGAATACATAACTAAGTGCTTATATCATAAGAATTTTTAACCAAGCTCTATTAATATAAGTGTGATCTAAAATAAGTTAATTTATTTTTGCGTATACATTTTGGTATGTACTTATATAATAAATGTAATATTTGGATGCAAAAATCTTATAAGGCTCATAACTATAAAAATTACCAAGTCATCCCTAAACTCTCCTCTATCAAACACATTCTATCTTTTTTTTTAACAAAAAATATGATAATAAGAACTCAGACATGCTTCGTTTGAGATGAAGTTTATCTTTGTTACAAAGATGTATGCCCCTATGTAGCACACTATCTGCATGTCTCACGTGGCATACTACCAACGTGCCTCGAGTAGTATTCTACCTTAGTGGTTGTCAGGACATTTCTTGACTACCTTAAGGAAAGTTCACTTGGGGCTGACGTAACACATCTTAGCTACATTTACTAAGGGCTATCATGACACGTTATGACTGTCTACATGGGTGCTATGGCATGGCTTGCATGCCAACGCACCCACCTTGTACTTAGTGTGGCACTAGGGATTGCCATGATGTACCTCGACTACCTCACGAGAGGTTCACTTAAGTCTATCATTGCACACCTTAGCTACCCAAAGGGATGTTCATGTGGGGCTACTATGACATGTCGTGCCTACTCATGCAGGTGCTATAATACAACTTGTGTGCCAACATACGCCACGGGTGCCACGGCTTGGCCTACCCACTAACCAACATTTTTATGTGAGGCCACTTTTGTCTTTGTTACTCAACTCTCTTAGTCTATAACAAAGATGAAACATAGGCCAAATACAGTTGGCACAAGTGGTGCAACTCACCTTCATTCCCCATCCCTTACCCTCACTTCAAGGGTTCGAACACTCCTGATGTAACTAAAAAAAGAAAGACTAAACATAGGGTGAGAGTCTATAATTATTAACAAAATTGCATTAAAAAATCCTATATAAGTGGTTACCCCCTTCCACAAGGGCTTATTTTTATAAGTTTTAATTTTTAACTTATGAATGTAAGTCCAAAATAACTTGTTTAAGTACTGGAACAATTTTTATTAGTACATACAAAACTCAAAATATCCTTTAAGCACTTGTTCTCTACGTACATACTTTATTATGCTTATCCAAACAAGACCCAAAAGGGACCATAAATGTAGTCTTGTATTTATCTCCTTCTTGAAGATTAATTTGATAAAATCTAGATTTCATATCAAATTTAGAGAAGATGGGGGCTTCATACAATCTATCTAAAAGGACTTTATTATTGAGAATTGGATATCTTATCCATTTTAAAACTTTATCAAGAGGTTTATAATTTATTACTAGTCTTAGAGCACCTCTTTCTAACTCTAATGGCTTCTGAACATAAAATATTTCACAACTCTAAAGAGACTTGTTAAGTCTTATTAATTTTAATCTAGGTATTCTTGAATTTCTTTTTTCCAATATTCAAGTATTTCCTTATTTATTTGGATAGGTCTAGCCTTTGTGGGTATCTTACTTTCATGAAAATCATCTACATATGGTAGAGATACCATATGGGTTTTCCTTTCCCAAAAGCATTGGGGATTTCTGCACACATTTCTCCAATTATCTATTTATGAAGATCTTTAATCTTTTATTGGAATTTTAGATTGTTCAATTGTTCTTCTATCCTTTTATAAACCAGTTCTTTGGAGAGAAAATTTATTTGTCTTGTTTTTTGCGACAAGAGATAAAAATATTGGTTTTCTTCCACAATATATATTTCTCTTTCTATTTTTGGGTTGACAAACTCGAAACAAAGATTCGATCCTTCTTTACAAGGTGTAATTCCTTGTTTTGAGACTAGAAAAAGGATAAATTTGAGTTAAAAAAGATGTTAGGAAGACAGATTCCATTGTTACAAATGAATGCATTGGACAATTTATATTAAACGTTTAAACTCTAGTTACTTAATGTATAAAGGTTTTGTAAGCTTCTCATAATATTGGGTTAGTAATAATCCTTCTTAGATGCAATTTAAATCTGCATCTGAATCTATTAGTGCTACAAATGTTTTATAGAAACTATTTCCAACTTTTTAGATGAACTTTACATCACGATTTTTGTTGCATTGCCTTAATCCTATTACGAAATGATTCATTCTGTGATTCAGTTTCTATTTCATTATTTAGTTCTCTAGTAAGATCTTCTAATGAGTTTTTGGCTTCTGAAGCCTTTATTTTTTTTCTTTCAATTCTTTCACCTCTTCTTTTAAGATTGTCAATTCTTTGTTTATTTCTAGAATTCCTAAAGGTCTTTCCATTTGTTGATCTATCTTTAAAATTTTATTTAGGTCATATAATTCAAAACTAGATGAGGGGTTTTCACTTTCTTCTTCTTCTTCTTGTCCTATTATCTTTCTTAATTTTAAAAGATATTTATATTTTATTTCAGGATCTTCTGTCCTATCTATGGTTTCTACCAGAATCCTAGATTCACTTGTTAAGGTATTCACAGATGGCTCTTTATCACAGTAACAAAATTCTGGTTCGCAATTGTTATGACAAGTACTGTCTTCAAACTATATTTCTTCTAATTGTTCAATTCGGGGTTCCTCGTCTTCGGACTTAAAGTGCTTCTTCACTTCATCCTCTTGATTACTATGCTCACTTTTATATAGCAAAATTCTAGCTAATTGTTCTTTGACGTCTTCATCTAGGCTAAGTTCTTTTTTTTTTTTTAACATATCAATTCTTTGTTATATGTCCTTTTCTTCTACATTTAAAGCAAGTTAGGGTGCTATCGAATTTCTTACTTTCCTTCCTCTTTTTTGTCTTTTTAGAGAAACCTTGTTTTTAGTAAGACTCATATTTTGTATATCTTTTAGACACTTTCTTTTATCTTTTATAGGCCTTAGAAGGTGCTTCTAATTTTTCTAGGTCATATTGTTGACAGAAATATTCTAATTCTCTCCTAACATTCTTATCTTTTCTTAGAATTTGAGAGGCTAATTAAGGATAACTAATTACATTATTCTAATCTTATCTTAATTATTATAAAAATTGACTATAAGTCATTGTTTCTAGGTTCTAGTTTTCTTGCCCTAAATTATCTCTTACTCTTTGGGAAAAAGCTATTGGAAGTCTTAATGTAATCTTTCCTTCCAGTAAAGAGCAAAAGCATCATTTCTAGTTTATCAAAAAAAAAAAAAAAAAGCATCATTTCTAAACAAAAGTTTGGCCAAAAAATTATCTTTATACCACCTAAGGTCAAATAATTTTAAACATTTTAAATTATCTAAAATTTTACTAGATCTTTCTTCAAATAGGCGAGGGTCTCCTACAAAACTTTGGGATATAGTAAAAATGAAGGCTTCCATCTAGGTTCCTACTGATTGTATAGTGGCAGCTTAGTTTTTGTAGAATTTAAGATATTATATTTATTAGTTTCTGTTACTAGGTGATCCACCAACTGTTTAGAATTCCTGTAAATCTTGCAATTAACAATTTCACGGTGGCTGGACCATTATTGCCATGTTTTTTTTTGTAAACTGTGGCGGCCAAGTTCATCTCATTCAATTTTTGTAATATTAAATGTTCAGTTAAATTATCGATATTGCATTCAATTATTCCTTTTCTAATAAAACTAGAGGGGATGTCAAATTCCTATTCTTCAGGTTGGATTTAAGAAGGGTAGGCTTGGGATACTAATTCCCAGTCTTATCTAGGAAATATAAGGGAAAATAAAAGTAGAAGGTAAAAGAACAATACTAAGTTCTTTTTAAAAAAATAAAATAAGATTTTAGAGATTTGATATCCTTTTATTGCTGCTTTGCTCGAAACTGTGGCTTTATTCACAAGAGTAATAATAAAATTATGTGTTTATATTTATGTTTTTATTATCTCACAAAATTTGAGATTGATATTAAGTAAATTATAAAATTTTATACAATAAAAATTAATTCAAATCACATATTATAACAAAAATATAAACATAAGTATTTAATTTTGTCAGTACTCCATTCAAAATAATTCCATTTAGTTTAATCAATATCACGGGGTATTATGTTCCACTCTAATGAAAAAAGGGGACAGTAAAGACTGTTTTATGTGTATCTTTTTTATGAAGTTGAATTTAATAAAATCGTGATTTTATTTCAAGTTTAAAAAAATAATTGCTTCATATAATCGTTCAAACAAATTTCTTTTATTAGATATTGGATCTTATCCACTTTAGTATTTTATTAAGAGGTTTATAATTTATTATCAATATTAAAGCTTCTCGTTTTAATTCAAAAGCTTTCTAAACATAAAAAGTTGTACAACTGCAAAGAAATTTACTAAGTAGATCTTATTAACTTTTTATTCAAATATTTTTAGATTTCTTTTTTACATATTCTAACATTTTTTCATTCATTTGAATAGGCCCGACATTAGGGGAAATTTTATTTTCATGAAAATCTTCTTCATAAACTAGAGTTAGTTATATGTTTTTCTTTTCCAAAAATATTAGGAATGTCAACACATATTTTATTAATTATTCCTTCATTTAGATTTTTTTTTTCTTGTATTTTGACATTTTTTGATCGCTTTTCTATTCTTTTATATTTTATTTCTTTAGAGAAAAAATTTATTTGTTTAGTTTTATGGGTTAATAGATTAAAATACTGATTTTCTTCTATAGAATTTATTTGTTTTATTGTTGTAACGTTGTCAAACTCAAAACAATTTTCTTTATTTTGTTTAAAAGTTGTTATTCCTTTTTTTATTATATGTATTTGATATATTTGTGTAAAGAAAGAGGTTCTTAATATTATTTGTTCTTTTGTTTTTTTTACTAGCATGAAAGTGTTTCGCAAACAAATTTCTTTATTACAAACCAAAGCATTTGAAAGTTTATATTGAATATTTACTTTGATTATTAATGGCATAAACATGTTGTATAGTTTTTTTTAAAATATTGAATATGTATTAATTTTTTTCAAAGTAAGTTAAGTCTGCTCCTAAATTTATTAACGCAGTATAAGTTTATGAAAGTTGTTTTCAATTTTTAGACTGACTTTACAATGCCATTTCTATTGCATAATTCTTATTCTATTAAGGAATGATTCATCTTGATTTTTTTCAGAAACTAGCTCCTCTTTAAGTTCATTAGCAAGATTTTCGATGGAGCTTTTTGTTTCTAGTGTCTTTACTCTTTCTCTTAATTCTTTTAATTCTTCTTAAAATATTTTAAGTTTCTTACATATTTCACGGATTCCTAGAGAACTTTCTTTTTTTACGTTCAATATTAAAATTTTGTCAAAGTTTTGAGATTTTTTTCTCCATTTCTTCATCAATTATAGTTTAAAATAATTAAAATAAAAAATATAAAAATATATATAATTTATGTACATAATTTTTATGTACATATATCAAAATTTTATAGAGAAAATGAAGAGCAGTCTTGGAATATAGTTATAAGGGCAAGTAATATGTTTTTCAAATTATTTCTTTTTATTTTTTCTATTAAAGATTGTTCTTTTGATATATAAGATTCTTCTCCTGTATCTTCTTATCGCTCATAGAAAAGAATTTTAACTAGTTGTTCTTTTATTTCATTATCAAGGCTTAATTCATCTTTTCACCTTTTTACATAATTTCTGGCTAAGTGACTTTTCAATGTTAGAAAAACACAACTTTGCGGTAGGGCGACCAGCTTTGCCACTTCATTGCGAAGAGAGCAAAACTCGAAAGTGGTCGGAGGAGTTTTTCCGCACATCAATGCTTAGAAAGCACAACTTACAGTGGTGTGACAAACTTTTGCACTCATCAATGCTCAAATCTCAAATTATTTGGTTTCATGCAAAATAAGAAAGGTAGATGAGAGTGGATGGACATCTGAAAATATCTTCTATTTATAAGTAATGATATATTTATAAATAAATTTTATATATAATTTATAAATTTTTTTATTTATCAAATTTTAAAGTATTTATTTAATATAAAATTTAAAAAATATAAGAATGAATAGAGATTTGTGTATATTTTTTATTTACAAATAATGTTATATATAAATAAATTTTATATATTATTTATATTTTTTAACTTTTTAGATTTACGCTAAGAAAATAGCAAGCGGCTCGAATGTCAAGAGTTGCCTGTTTGGCGTAGCTTTGGAAGGAGATGGGAGTGCCCGAATCACTATTGATGTGGCGAGCGTGATTATTACGGTAATGTTGTTTGTCCTCGTCTTCATGCCGAATCAAAAGTCGATTCTGAAATTATGAAAATTAATTGTTTTTGCAGTGTGTGGGGACTCGCTTTATGCTCAAAAGAATTTATTTTCTTTATACTTATATCATTTTATCCTCTCACCCACATCCACATCAGCTCCCATAATATTAGTGTTGATTAATTTAAAAGACGTCGCATTTAATAATTAAAGAAGTATTTAGACGAAATTATTAAAGATTTAATTTAGATTATAATATAAATTATTTTTTATGACTAAAGAGAAAATTTTTTTTGAGTCTTTTAAAGAGAGACTTATAAATGATTTAAATATTAAGAATAAAATTAGAAATATAATTGAGATAATTAAAAAAATTTTTAAATTGTTACTTTTTTAATTTTATTAAAAAATTTATTTACAAATTTTAATTATTAAAATAATAATATTCTGATAAATATTATGTCTTAAAAATTGGTGAATATTTTTTAGTGTGATTATGTCTTAAAAACTGATAAATATTTTTTAGGAACTGTCCGGAGAGTTTTCTAGAGGAGGGGGACGATTTTAGTCATCAAATTTTAATTTTTATGAAACAATTTTATTTCTAAAATAATTTTGACGGCAAAATCTAAACTTATACCAATAATCAAATTTTTATTATATTTATCTTTTTGATATTTGAATTATTTCAGTATTTTGTAAAAAAAAAATAACTAAATTCAATGGTTAGCATGAGCGGGCCTATCTAACACATCTACCTCTTCAAGGTTAAACTCTTTGTTTGTCATTTTACATTTAAAAATAATTTTAGTAATTTTTATTCCAACACATTTAAAATCAGTTTCACTTACCACCACCAAACAGACCAAAATCTTAACATAAATCCACGCAAAACATGAAGCAACGTAAAGTTTATCAATTCTCAATTCTCACAGTAATTGTGGTGGACGCACTGCCACGTTTCATTCTCCAATGTTTTATATAATCGGAACCCAGCAACAATTTCCCACGCAAGCTTATCCGCTCATCAATAATGCTAATGCACCCTTAAGGATTTGGTACAGTGATAACAATCAGGGTCTCAAGACAGTTTAAGGAATAAAAAAAGTCTAAATTTAAATTCTAAAGCTGAGGTAAAGGTCAAAATGCATCTTACAAGGCTCCGGAGTAGTCTTTTATTCCAAAAAAGGTGAAGAGGATATGGGAATCAAAGATAAAAAATAATAATAATGCTAATGCTAATAAAGCACAACTCTGCAATGGTGTGACAAGTTCCTCCATCCATCAATGCTGAAAAAGCACAACGTACACATATCATGAACTTGTCATGACCTGCATGTTTGGTTTATCAATCTCAATTCTTCATTATTTCTTTCATAACCTGCAGAGTGAATTGACACACAGTCCATTAGGGCTATGAACCTGTCCCATCTGTAAATAAGATTATCATTCCCTCTTCATGCTAATTGCTAACATAGGCAGACCACGTCAGCCCACGTAGCTCTGGCTGCTATCCCTGTAGCTTTTAACAATCAAGTCAAAATAACCTATGAGCAATGCAAAATGCTTTTCGCGGAAAATGACCTTCTGGCCTTCGAGGGTAAAGTTCTGGTTCCTATCCAGTGATATTTAATCGTTGGATCGATTTTTTTTTTTTTTAAAGAAACGAAGTTTCTTTAATATTTTGTTGATTGATTTTTTTTTATAAAAATTGCCAGTAATTCTACCCAAAAATCCTGCATTAAAAGGTTCATCTTTTGTGTTTGCTTGAATCCGGGTCATGATTGGAATAGGAGAGCAGGTGTACTCAATATTCATTTTGTGTGTTTTCTTCCAAGAGGTGGTATAATCATTAGAGAAATTATATTCCCATAATTTTTATATCGCTTGATATTGATACTTTTTTATAAGACCTTTCATCTTTTAAGTTTTATTATTTAATATATAAAATTTAATAATTTAAAATTTTTATAATAAAAATTTAGTGAGTAAAAAAAATATTATAAAAATAATGAACACTTAGCTAATTATTAGATATCTTACTTTTGCGATGCCTTCAGCATATTTAAATTTGTTTATTGACTTATTTGAGTTTGTTCTTTTACATATTGACAAGAAAGTAGATATGCCTCATTGCCTTGGCAAGGAACAAACTCAGTTTCACTTTGCTATGGCTTGATTAGATTTATGACAAGCAGTTCTTATGTTACCTACAGGATTTATACATATTACTGCTTCAAGTATGTAGTTCATACACACTGTTACTTAAGGTCTTCCTTCTACTTTTGGGTACATGACTGTAAATATTCTTTCTTATAAGGCGCATGATTAAGGCTGGACTGCTTTGAACTTCACTGGACGTGATTTGCAGGTTTTGGTAATATATAATACTATGAGCCTTAAGAATGCTACTCGTGTATATAAGGCGCGCCCAGCCGAAGCACCGGCTATTCCTCATAGTTTGACAGCTGTGATCTGCAGGTATCGAGGAATGCAACTTATGGTGAAAACCGACTCTCTGCAGGTTGCGTCAGCTGGGCCATCATGGAACTATGGAAGAGTGCAAAAGCCTGTGCCTCTCCTGCACTAATTGTCTTTTCTTCCGCGTCCCTCGTGAGTGTAATGGGGTAGCCTATTTTCCGTCAAAACATACTTTTTGATTTTTATGAATCTTGTTGATTTGGGACTGGTATCCCACCAGATATTGTAAATTTGGGTGCCCAGGTCTTTGCTTCTTTCTCTAAAAACAAAAACACTAACCATGTCATCAATCTGCGCGATTAATATTCTATAGATAATATCACACCTTATGTAACAAGTTCACGTGCAAAACATGTGTTCTTTCTCTAGCCTCTCGTGAGTTAATTAAAGGATTCTGGCTAATACTTTATTCACTTAGGTGTAACAAATTAAAGCAAAAAGTGATCACCCCCCGATCGGACCACCCCCACCCTTCTTTCTCACGGTTCAATCCCCAAATGTAAACCCCCTCCCCCCGCCCCCTCAAAAACAAAAGCAAAAAGCAAACATATAAAGATAAAAAGTAAGAGAAGAATGTATGGATAGTCCCTTTGTGCCTTAAGTTGATAATTCTAAATGGATTTTCAATTTGTAAAATTAAATTTATTTCAAGAAAGAAGACCGAGATTTATGAGCTGCTCCAAAGATGCAAAGCTAACATTCCCTTTCGTATTGTTAGTCAATTGTTGTTGTAGTTTTCAAGTCCCCCATAATACAAGGTGACCAGATGCAAGTGAACCAATCTGTCTGCAAGAAATTAAAAACTGAATCCGATTCCAGCTCTTCAGCATTGGTTTGGGAAATTCTAGTGACAACTTATTTTTTTAAGCTACAATGTACAAAATTTTTCTGAATTATGTCTTAATTGTAAATAATCTTATTAAGCTTTAAAATTTTATAATTAACCTTATTCAATTATAAAAAACATGCAAAAGACCTATTCTTTCAAGTTTTTTTATTAAAGTTTGGATGTCCCTTAATGAAATCCCAAATTAACCAAAGAAAAAGACTAAAATACCCTTAAAATGTGCTTGAATTTCCATGATTCGCCATGAACATGAGGCTGACTTGAGCATGCTGACATAGCAACACGTATAGAGAAAATGTGCTTCCTTCACCATTATCATCAGCTTTGAGCACTATGAAATAGTATTTAATCAATGGAACTAATGTAAGAGTCTTGAACACCAAAGATAAAAATGCCATATATCTCTTTGTTGGTCTTTATGTAGCCAATATCTTCAGCAAATGTTCTTCTATAAACAAAGAGGGATGAAGTGCTTAAATCTTCATAGGCAACTCCATGGCTTTGATATTCTAGCGTCAAAATTGTTTTCCATGATTCTTTTTTGCAACGAAACCTAATTACACACTAAAATGGTTCAAATCAAGAATAAAAATCTTAACCTAGAAAAACAAAATTGAAACTTTGGGAATGAGGTCTATGCGAAAGTTAGGCTTATTCTCTTAGATGGGAATGAGGCTAATTATGAAGATGATGTTGTTGGAGTTAGGAATAGTTCTGAAAGGCAAGATAAACCTACTTCATTTGCTAAAATATTGATGTAGTTAGATGCAAACAAGAGGGGTGAAGAAGTCACCACCACTATAAAAAAAATCCAAACACATCTGAATTCACTCCAATAAGGTAGAACCACACTAGAAATCGAGCAACCCATGACTGAAAACTTCAAAAATTGCATCACTTGCCTTTAGAACATCGTTAAATTGACCAAAACACCTTAAGATTGGTCCAAAAATGCTGTGAATTACGTCAAAAACCCATATTGCATTTTGTGGCTCTAGTTCACGTTAGAAAATGCCAAGTTGTGCCAACTGCTCCTGATGCCATCTTGCATGTCAAGTCGCGGGTCTTTGTTGACACTCACCAATTTATGACTGTTTCAACCACTCTAGACTAAAAAACATTGATTTCTTGTACGTTCAGTTAGTACTCGATGGTTTGGAGTTGAGATTTGAGGTTTCAGAATTGGATTTTACTTTATTTAAGGGTATTTTTGTCCTTTTCCTTAGTTAATTTGGGGTTTAACCAAGAGACATCCAAAATTTAATAAAAAATTTGACAGAAGGGGTCATTTGCATATTTTTCATAGTTGAGAAGTGTTAGTTACAAAATTTTAAAGTTTAGGAGGGTTATTTGCAATTGAGGCATAGTTCAGGAGATTTTGTGCATTTTAGTTTTTTAAACTCATTTTGAAACTTAATTAGGGATTGAAATCTTTTAATTTTTTTATTTAGTTTTACTTATTTTATTTTTGTTACGAGATGTAATTCTTACCTCTTTGTTTGGAAAAAAACTATAGATAATATTTCCCCTCTAATGAGAGCCTTTTAAAGGCTCAAACTTATGTTAAATCATTGGTTAAAATTATTATTATTATTATTTTGTTGAAGTTCATCTTAATTATACCTTTAGATAAAATTATTATTATTTAAGGAGAAAATTAATCAAGATTTATGAGGAAAGAAAAATCATAATTAAACACGATTTAAAAGGACTACATTACCTCAACAAAATTAGATAAAAGAGTGCAGATATGTATGGCCAAAGAAATTTTATATACTTATATATATAATATTTAAATAAGTAAAAGTCAGAAATATTTGCATATCTATTTTGCCTTTCTTAAATGGGATGATTTAAAATTATGGCATGTAATGATTGTTTTAAATTAAAAAAAATTTAAAACAATATCTCTAATTATAATGTTATATTTCATTTTTTGTTGTTTCTTAATTCTACCAAAATCAGTTTTTTAATTTTAATAGAATTACTCTTTCTCATTAATAAAATTGGAAAAGTCAATAATACACCCACCGAAAACACCTAAGAATAGCTTAGGCTTTGAAGGTTTCAAATACTCAACAAGAATAAAATTGAAAGGGATGACAATTTACCCACTGGATTCACCTAAGGACAATTTAGGATTTAATGCGAAAGGTTTTAATCCACCAAACAAGGTACTTAAGAGTGACTTAGAATTTAAAGTGAGAGATAATTATCCATGCAATAGGGATACTTAAGAGCGATATAAGATTTAAAGTAAAGGGTTTCAAATTTTCAACAAGATAAAATTGGAAGGATCAGTGATCCACCAACCAAGGACACCTAATAATAATTTAGAATTTAAAGGTAAAGGGTTTCAAATATCAGCAAGAACAAAATTGGAAGCAACTATCCATCCATCGGGGACACCTAAGGACAACTTAGGATTTAATGCGAAAGGTTTTAACCTGTTGAACAAGGGTACCTAAGAGAGACTTAGGATTTAAAGTGGGGAATTATCATCTACCAAACAGGGATATCTATGAGCGACTTAGGATTTAAAGTAACGCATTTCAAACACCCAACAAGATAAGAGTGAGAGCTTTCAAATTACCTTACAAGATACAATGAGAAAGGGTTTTGAGATACCCAAAAGGTTTAATGAGAGGGTTTCGAGTTACCCAACAAGGTTTAGGGTTTCAATACTTCACAAGAATTTAGAAAAAGGTTTCAATACCTGACTAGAAGTTGCAAAAGGGTTTCAATATCCTATAAGAAGTTGCAAAAGGGTTTCAATACCCTACAAGAATTTGAAAAAGATTTTAATAACCAACAAGATATTGAAAAGGGTTTGAAAAAGATTTCAATACCTGACTAGATATTGAAAAGGGTTTTAATACCTAAATAGATATTTGAAAAGGGTTACAATACCCAAACAAGAATTTGAAAAGGGTTTCAATACCCAGTTGAAAGTTGCAAAAGGATTTTAATACTTGATAAGAAGTTGCAAAAGGGTTTCAATACCTTATAGGAAGTTGTGAAAGGGTTTCAATACCCTATAGGAAGTTGCAAAAGGGTTTTGATAACCCTACAGGAATTTGGAAAGGGTTTCAACACCCAACAAGAATTTGGAAAGGGTTTCAATACCTGATATGTTGTTGTAAAAATAAATTTGACACCCTTTTATGATATCATAAGATTAGGATTGGGCTTTTACTGCCAATCCAAGTCTTACTATGGTTCTTTTACCTTCTTACTCCTAGAAGGGTGTTTTTAAAGTCTAAAATTAATAGTAAGCAACATTAATTCAAAAGAAATTGATTAAATAAAAAAGACAAAAACTTGGCTCTCTAAAATCTTTATATAGCCAATAGTTAGAGTTTAAATGTTCAATATAAATTATCTAATGCTTATATTTGCAATAATGGAATTTGTTTACCTAATACTTTTTTGTTAGTGGAAAACATCAAAGAACAATTAATCTTAAGAATCCCATTCCTAAGCCAAATTTATCCTATGCAAATAATAGAAAAATGATTAAAGACAATTAAAAGTAATATAGAGCTTTATTTTGAATTTATTCATCCAACAGTAGAGAAAGAAATAAACTTAATTGAAGAAAACCAATATTTTAACCTCTTAAACCAAAAGATTAGCCTTATAGCTTTTCTTTCTAAAGAACTTAACTTTAAAAGAATAGAAGAACAATTAAAAAATTTTAAAAATTCAAGAAAAAAATTAAAAATTTACATAACAAGATAAAAAAAAGAAATCTATGCAAAAATTCCAAATGCCTTTTGAGAAATGAAGACTAATATGGTATCTTTGCCATATGAACTCAATTTTCATGAAAGTTAGATTCCAACTAAGGCTAGGCCTATTCAGATGAATAAGGAAACCTTAGAATATTGTAAAAAAGAAAAAACAAATTAGGTGAAGGAGAATCCAGTTAGACTAATAATCAAGAAGAAAAGAGTGTAATGGATTACACTTTAATGAATCAACAAGAAGTAACAATAGAAGATGTTGAACATAAACTTAGGAATTGGACCATTCCTGAACATAAAATCAAACAAGTTTACCAAGTAGGTATACTTGATAATCTTTCTAATGATTATGTAATTAAAATTGTAGAACACACTATGGCCTTAGAAAAACTCCAAGACACCATAGATCTTTTATTAGGAGAAATGATAATAGAACATAGAAGGAAGGGTTTTCAGTTTATCCATGTCAGATTAATTCAAGTAACTATCAAACCCTTACACTGATTAGGAATAGATACTCCTATTTGTGTATGCGTAAGAGACTCTAGGCTAGTTCAATTTAAAGATCAGTTGTTATCCATAATTGAAGCTAATATTAATGATGGTCATAATTTTACAAATTTTATTGCAGACCTTAGAACTTTTGACTATAGTCATCATGATATTAAACTGGATATTAGGATTCTAGAAAGAATTTGGAACCCGAACTCATACCCTTTAGCAATAATATATAAAATCTATTATAAAGTAATGAGAACTAACATAAAACCTAAAACCTTAAATGTCTCCCCCAAGTCAAAGACGCTTTTATTACAGGTTAATCTTAAAAAATCTAATTATGTTACTCTAAGATTATTAAATTATGATGAAGTTTCCTGAGGTCTAGAATGGGATTTAGAAAATATTCTAACCCCAGAAATAAAAGTACCCTAGCACTCAAAACTATTATCCAAGACCTACCATTCTAGACATCCAACATGAGGAATGGGAGTTAGACAACGCCTCAACCTTTAGTAGAGATGGAATCATAGAATGGAATATAGATGGTCTAATTGAGCATCTAATAACAAGAAAGACAAAACTAATTAATAGTAAATAGCATCAATTCAAAAGAAACTAATTAAATGAAAATGACGAAAACTTAGCTCTCCAAAATCTTTATCCAGCCAATAGTTAGAGTTTACATGTTCAATATAAATTGTCTAATGCTTATATTTGCAATAATGAAATTTGTTTACTTAATACTTTTTGGTTAGTGAAAAACATCAAAGAACAATTAATTTTAGGAACCCTATTCCTAACCCAAATTTATCCTATACAGATAATGGACAAAGGATTAAAGACAAATAAAAATAATATAGAACTTTATTTTGATTATTCATTCAAGAGTAGAGAAAGAAATAAACTTAATTGAAGAAAACCAATATTTTAACATTTTAAACCAAAAGATTAGCTAGATAGCTATTCTTTCTAAAGAACTTGATTTTAAAAGAATTGAAGAACAATTAAAAAGTTTTAAAATTCAAGAAAAAAATTAAAAGTTTACATAACAAGATAGGAAAAGAAATCTGTGCAAAAATTCCAAATGCCTTTTGGGAAAGAAAGACTCATATGGTATCTTTGTCATATGAACCCAATTTTCATGAAAATAAGATTCTAGCTAAGGCTAGACCTATTTTGATGAATAAGGAAACCTTAGAATATTGTAAAATGGAAATTCAAGAATTTCTTTGATGAAAAGTTAATGAGACCTAGTAACTCTCCCTGCAGCTGTGCAATGTTTATGTACAAAACTCTTCTGAATTAGAAAGAGGTTCTCCTAGGATGGTAATTAACTATAAACCTTTAAATAAAGTTCTTAAATGGATAAGATATCCAATCCCTAATAAAAAAGATCTTTTAGGAAGATTGTATGAAGCCATATTCTTTTCTAAATTTGATATGATGTAGGATTTTATCAAATTAAACTTGGAGAATATAAATAGATAACTACTTTTATAGTTCCTTTTGGACATTATGAATGGAATGTAATGCCCATGGGACTTAAAAATGCCCCTTCAAAGTTTCAAAGGATAATGAATGAAATTTTTTATCCCTATAGTTTTTTTAGACGATGTTTTGATCTATTTGAAGTCCTTGGATTAACACTTTAAATATTTAAATATCTATTTAAAAGCAATTAAACATAATGGACTAGTTATGTTAGCTAAAATGATAAAATTATTCCAAACTCAAATAAGGTTTTTAGGACACAATATTTATTAAGGCATTATTAACCCAATAAATATAAGTTTAGAATTTGCTAATAAATTTCCAAATGAAATTAAAGAAAAGCACCAACTTCAGAGATTTTTTGGTTATCTCAATTATGTCTCTGATTTCATTTCTAATATTTGAATTCTTTATAATCCTCTTTTTGAAAGGCTTAAAAAGAGTCCTTCTCCATGGTCACTAGAAATGACCCAAATAGTAATTCAAATTAGGGCTCTAGTTAAGAATCTCCCTTGCTCGGGGGTTTCCCATTCTGATGCTTTACTAATTGTTGAATTAGATGCCTCTGAATTGGCTTTGGAGGTATTTTTAAACAAATTCGTCTCTCAAATTTCAAAAAACAAATTATTAGATTTCATTCTAGTTCTTGGAATTCTTCTCAACTGAAATATGGTACTATTAAAAAAGAAATTTTGTTGATTGTTTTGTGCATCACAAAATTTCAAGATGATTTAATCAACAAAGAATTTCTTTTGAAAATTGATTGCAAAGCTGCAAAAGATATTTTACAAAAGGATGTTAAAAATTTGGTCTCTAGACAAAATTTTGTCAAATGGTAGTTACTTTATCATGCTTTGATTTTAAAATCAAACATATAAAAGGAGAGCAAAATAGCCTCCTAGATCTTTTAACTAGAGAGTTGTTGTGGGGTTTGAAATGAGTGAAAAATTGCCTTCATGGCCCTTAACAAAAGCTCAATTTGCTATGTCAAGCCAGCAAACAAATCTTTTTAACATTACAGGTACATCTTATGCCTCTCGAGTAAGAGCCAAAAATATTTGGCCGGCTTCCCTAGCAATAACCCAATCCTCCTTGGTAGAAGCCAATCGATTTCTTCCTTTAAATACTCCTCCAACAAGCACTGAAAAATTGCCTTGCCAATTCAAAAACAAAGCCTTCCAAATACTAATAATTCATTTGGAACCAAAATTTTCCAACCTAAATCCAGACCAAATTATCTCCCATGTCTTTCCCAAGTGATGGACTTGGATTCCTTGTGGCTATAAGAAAATCAAAAGCTTTTATGAAGCCATTCTGGTAGACATAGATTTGGCTATAATAATTCCTGAAATAGACGCAAGAGAACCCTTTAAAGTCACTTATTCTAAATTAAAGGTTCTTAAAGTAATTTCTTTGGCAAAATGGAAACAACATCCATGTACTGCTAAGAAATTTTCTTTAATTTTGATCCCCTCGCCTTCAATTACCATGGTTACAAAGAAGCCTGGTATAATGTGCTATTCAAGCCATTAACCTTGCATTCTTGGTTCTTAAATTTTAAGATAGCTCAATTAGCTTTCCAACATAGTTTGAAGAATGGTTCCTATATTTTGGACCTCTTCATGCCCATTTTCTGACCAATATCAAAAAGACTTTTGATGAATTTAAAAAGATAGTTATTTCAACTCCTCTACAACAAAAATTCTTGGCATTCTATTCTCAAATAAGTATAGGATGAATCATGCTATGAAAATATAATATTAATCAAGTGCTCCTAGGCAGGTATCCACAATCTTTAGTTCGCATTACTTAAGCGAGATGGTGGGATAAATTTGATAAAAAAAATTATTTTTGATAAATTTCAAGTTTGGAAAAAACAAGAAATATCTCCCAACATTACAACCAAACTAGTTCAGAAAAAGAAAACAATTACAAAAGCAACTTGTTTGGCAGAACTGCTAGATTTCACAACTCTTCACTCTAGTCAAAAGCTAGAATTTAAGAAAAAAAGCTTTTAGAGTTCGCCTCATCCATTGATTTAGAAGAAGAAAGATTAAACGAGGTTGAATTTGACCATAGCTATCTTTAAAATAAAGATGATTGCTATGGGTTTAACTTTCAAAATTCTTTATAATTACTCCTAGATAGGTGGTAGACAAAGCTTTAGATAATAGCAAAAAAGACTTTGCTTTTAGTGTCATAATTCTCTCCAGCATAATGACCAACCTCATAATGCTAGACTCACTGTAAGCAAAATGAACATATGACAAAAAGTTGAAAGCAATGTCAGATAGTATCTGCTTTTCACCTAAGAGATAAGAATTTGAAGTCGATGTAGTAACCAACAATAATTGAAGATTCTCAAATCTACTTCATAAAAGAACTAAACTTTGGTTCCTAGAAGTCCATTAGAGTTTTATTTCATTGTAAAAAGGTAGGACAAAAAATCCTCACTAGAGATAGAGAATAAATTTAATTGATGAAAATAATTAAAAAATTTTAGTTAAAGCATCAATTTAAAGCATTAAAATTTCATTAAAAATAAATGCTTACAAGTTGAAGGCAGAGAGCTTCCATAGTGATTACTCCATTAATACTTTATTAAGCACTAATTATCTATGATTACAAGGAAAGATTTAGGTGATGATTTTTTGTCTTGCATTTTATAATGAAATAAGACTCTTAAATAGATTTGTGGGAACTGAACTTCAATTCTTCTATAAAGTAGATTTTAGAATCTTCACTTATTGTCGATTACTATGCAAACTTCAAATTTTTGGAAGAGATTTATGAAATCTTATCTCTTACGCAGAAAGTAATGCTGTCTAACATTGCTTTTAGCTTTTTGTCATCTGATCCTTTTGTTTTCGGTGAGTCTAGCATTATGAGGTCAGATAAGTATGATGCCAAAAGTAAAGTCTTTTTTCTAAAGCTTTGTCTTTCCCCTATCTAGGAGCGATTATGCAGAATTTTGATAGTTAATCCCATAGCAATCATCTTCATTTTGAAGGTAGCTAGGGTCGGATTCAACCTTGTCCGATCTTTCTTCTCTTGAATTAATGGATGAGGCAAACTCTAAAAGTTTTTTCTTAAATTCTAGCTTCTAATTGGAGTGAAAAGTTGTGAAATCTATTAGTTCTGCTAAACAAGTTGCTTCTACAATTGTTTCTTTTCCTAAACTAACTTGGTTGTAATGCAGAGAGAAATTTCTTGTTTTTCCCAAGTTTGAAATTTATCAAAAATAATTTTTTCATCAAATTTGTCCCACTATCTCTCTTAAGTAGTGTGAACTAAAGACTGTGGATACCCCTCTAAGAGCACTTGATTAATATTATATTTCCACTACATGATCCATCTTATACTCATTTAAGAATAGAATGCCAAGAATTTTTGTTGTAGAGGAGCTGAAATAGCTATCTTTTTGAATTTATCAAAAGTCTTTATGATATTGGGCAGAAAATAGGCATGAAAAGGCCCAAAAAATAGGAACCATTCTTGGAACCATGTTGGAAAAGCTGATTAAGCTATCTTAAAATTTAAAAACCAAGAATGTGAGGTTAATGGCTTGAATAGCACATTATACTAGGCTTCTTTGTAATCATGGTAATTGAAGGAGAGAGGATTGAAATTAAAAGAAAATTTCTTGGAAGTACATGGATGTTGTTTCCATTTTGCCAAAGAAATTACTTTAAGGACTTTTAATTTAGAATAAGTGACTTTAGAGGAGTCTTTTGGGTCTGTTTCAGGAATTATTATAGTCAAATCTATGTCTGCCAGAATGGCTATAAAAAGGCTTTTGGTTTTCTTATAATCACTAAGAATCCAAGTCAATCCCCTGGGAAAGACGTGGGAGATAATTTGGTCTGGATTTAAGTTGGAAAATTCTAGTTCCAAATGAATTATTGGTATTTGGAAGGTTTTGTTTTTTAATTGGCAAGCTGATTTTTTAGCACTTGGTAAAGGAGTATTTCAAGGAAGAAATCAATTGGTTTTTGCCAAGAAGGATTGGGTTATTGTTAGAGAAGCTGGCCTAATACTTTTGGCTCTAACTCAAAAGGCATAAGATGTACTTGCTAGAAAGATTTTCTTGCTGGCTTAGCATAACAAATTGAGCTTTTGTCAAGGGCCATGAGGGTGGTCTTTCACTCATTTTGAGTTCTATAAGAACTCTATAGTTAAAAAATCTGGGAGGCTATTTTGTTCTCCTTTTATATGTTTGATTTTAAAATTAAAGCATGATAAAAGTCACTACCAACTGGCAAAAATTTGTTTAGTGGCCAAATTTTTAACATCCTTTTGTAAAACATCTTTTGTAGCTTTGTAATCAGTTTTCAAAAGAAATTCTTTGTTGATTAAATTATCTTGAAATTCTATGATGCACAAAACAATTAACAAAATTTCTTTTTTAATAGTACTATATTTTAGTTTAGATGAATTCCAAGTATTAGAATGAAATCTAATAATTTGTTCTTTGGAATTCAAGGGATGAATTTGTTTAAGAATACCTTCAAAGCCAATTTCAAAGCCTTCTAATTCAATAATTAGTAAAACTTCAGGATGGGGAATTCCCAAGCAAGGGAGACTCTTAACTAGAGGCTTAATTTGAATTATTTGTTTGGGTCATTTTGGTGACCATGGAGGAGGACTCTTTTTAAGCCTTTCAAAAAGAGGTTTACAAAGAATTCAAACATTAGGAATGAAATTAGAGACATAATTGAGATAGCCAAGAAATCTTTGAAGTTGCTACTTTTCCTTCATTTCATTTAGAAATTTATTAGCATACTCTAAACTTCTATTTATTGGGGTAGTAGTGCCATTAATAAATATTGTGCCCTAAAAACCTGAGTTAGATTTGGAATAATTTTATCTTTTTAGATGGCACTTTTAGTCCATTATGTTTGATTGCTTTTAAAAAGATATTCAAATGTTTAAAGTGTTAATTCAGAGACTTCAAATAGATTAAAACATCATCTAAATAAACTATTACAAAGTATGTATAGGGATTAAAATTTTCCTTCATTATCTTTTAAAATTTTGAAGGAGCATTTTTAAGTCTCATGGGCATTACATTTCACTCGTAATGTCTAAAAAGAATTGTAAAAGCAATTTTATATTTATCTTGTTTCTAAAGTTTAATTTGATAAAATTTTGACTTCATATCAAATTTAGAAAAGATTGTGGCTTCGTACAATCTTCTTAAAAGATCTTTTTTATTAGGAATTGAATATCTTATCCATTTAAGAACTTTGTTTAAAGGTTTATAATTAATTACTATCCTAGAAGCACCTCTTTCTAATTTAGAAGAGTTTTGTATAAAAAAGTTGCACAGCTCTAGCGAGAGTTACTAGGTCTTATTAATTTTTTATCATGAAATTCTTGAATTTCTTTTTTACAATATTTTAAGGTTTTCTTATTCATTTGAATAGGTCTAGCCTTAGTTGGAATCTTACTTTCGTGAAAATTGAGTTCATATGACAAAGATACCATATGAGTCTTTCTTTTCCAAAAGGCAATTGGAATTTCTACACAGATTTCTTTTTCAATCTTGTTATGTAAACTTTTATTTTTTCTTGAATTTTTAAACTTTTTAATTGTTCTTTTGTTCTTTTAAAATCAAGTTTTTTAGAAAGAAAAGCCATCTAGCTAATTTTTTGGTTTAAAAGGTTAAAATATTAGTTTTCTTCAATTAAGTTTATTTCTTTCTCTACTTTTGGATGAATAAATTCAAAACAAAGTTCTATATTGTTTTTATTTGTTTTTAATCCTTTTTCTATTATTTGTATAGGATAAATTTGGGTTAGGAATGGAGTTCCTAAGATTAATTATTCTTTGATATTTTTTACTAACATAAAAAGTATTAGGTAAACAAATTCCATGATTGCAAGTATAAGCATTAGACAATTTATAATGAACATTTAAAGTCTGATTATATGTTGAATAAAGATTTTGGAGAGTTCTTTCATAATATTGGGTTGGTATTAATCCTTCTTAGATACAATTAAAATTTGCTCCAGAATCTATTAGAGCAATAAAAATTTTATGGAAATTTTTCCCAATTTTTAAGTGCACTTTACATCTCCATGTTTGTTGCATGGTTTTAATTCTATTTAAGAAAATATTTTCTTTGGGCACACTTGTTTTTGGGGTTGTTTCTAATTCCTTGGCTAGGGTTTCTAACAAATTTTTGGTTTCTAAATTTTGTATTCTTTCTTTGAGTTCTTTTACTTCATTTTTAAAATTTTTTATTTCATAATTTAATTTTGAAATGCCAAGAGGTTTTTCTTGTTCTTGATTTAATTTTAGAATCTTATTTAAGTCATAGGGTTCAAAGGTGGAGAAACTTTTCTCTTCTTTTTCTTGCTCATCACTTATTATTTCATTTGGTTTAAAAAAAATTTATATTTAAGGTCAGTGTCTTCTAACTTATTAATTATGTTAATTAAGAATTTAAAATTATCTGATAAAGTGTTACAATAGAAAATTTGTATTTTACACTCTTTGTAAGAATTGTTAGGTTCACATTTATCACAAGATGTTTCTACCTTGTTCTGTGTCACTAGAACTAAATTCTTCTAGCTATTCTAGAATAGTTTCTTTGTCTAGCTTTGATGAAAGTTCTTCTATTTCAGAATTACTATCATATAGCAAAATTCTTACTAATTAATTTTTTACTTCATCTTCTAGACTAAGTTCATTTACTCTCTTTTTAACATAATTTTTTGCTATGTGTCGTTTTCTACTGCACTTATAACATGTTAGGGCTTCATAAAGTTTTCTTTTATTTTTTCATTTAATTTTCTTAGGAGATTTAGTGTTTTCTTTTTTATATCTTTTGAGTATTTTCTTTTGTTTTTTATATTTTTTGGAAGGAGCTTCTAGCTTTTATAAGCCATACTGTTGACAAAAATTATCCTAATTCTTTTCATATTATTTATCTTCTCTTAGTATTTGTAAGGTTAAAGATAGTTGATTACATTGTTTTAATCTTGTTTTAATTACAATTGATATGACTTGTCTATAAGTTATATTTTTTAAGTTAGAATATTCTTGTTCTAACTTATCTCTAACACTTTGAGCAAATGATCTTGGAAGTCTAGATATAAATCTTTCTTTCCAATAGGGACTTGAGGCATCTTGCCTTATTAAGAGTTTTGCTAAGAAATTATCTTTATACTATCTAAAATCTGATAATCTAGGATATTTCAGAAAATGTAAGATTTCACTAGATCTTTCATCAAAGAGTTTTGGGTCTCCAATAAAACTTTGAGCAATGGCAAAGATTAAGGTTTCTACTTAAGTTCCTATCTCCTGTTGGGTAATAGGATCTATTTTAATAGAATTTAGAATATTATTTCTATTGGTTTCTATGATTAAGTGATCCCACCAACCTTTTTAATTTCCTATAAAACTAAAAATTATTAATTGAGCTATGGCTCTTCTCTTATTTCCTTGCTTTTTATAGGCCGTGACTACCATAGTCATTTCATTGAGTTTTCTCATTATTAAATGCTCAGTTAGACCATCTATATTCCATTCTATGATTTCATCTCCACTAAAGCTTGAGGGGTTGTCTAACTCTCATTCCTCATGTTGGATGTCTGGAAGGGTAGGTCTTGGATAATAGTTTTGAGTGGTAAAGTACTTCATACTACTTATTCTTTGGATTAGTTCTTGTTTTTGTTGAGTTAAAGTATTTATTATATTCCCTTTTTTTTTTCTTCATTGAGTCTTAACGCCTTTAATTTTTTATTAATTTCTTCTAAAACTTTATTTGTTGATTTTCCCAATTTTAATTCTACTCATTCTTCATCATAGAATTTGTATTTTACAAATAGAGGTTTTTCTAATTCTATCTTAGGACTGGAATAAGAAGGCTTTTCTTGATTTACTACAATTGCCAAATCGTGTAAACTTTTATTGGTGTAATTCAATTGTTCTTGAACATTTTTAATATCTTTTTTAGAAGTGGCTATTCCTAACTCATCTTTTAGTGAGAACATCTTTTTTAAAGGAAGGCTACTACTTCTATATTATTAGAATTAAGGAAAATTATTTCTTCTAATGGGGGAACTTTCCCTACTATTTTTCTTCCTTTGGAGGTTTTTTAGCTTTCGAGCATGCTTTCTTATACATTTGTATCTAAAGTATCTAAAATAAATTCTTCAAACCAATCAAAGAAGGGAATATGGTCTTTTATTTGAAGAAGGCAATTATAAAATTGTTCTCTAAAATTAAAAAGATTTTCTTGAGAAAAGGTAGAGAAATACTATTTTCTCTTTTCATCATTTTTAAGAATATAAAAAGATGTCCTAATCTTTTCTTTGTCTATTTGAAAGACATTTAACATATTTAATTGGTTAAATGTTTCTAACTCAGATTGAGTTGCAAAATTACTATCTTGAGCCGTAGGACGTACTTCCACCTAATATTTTGGTTTAGGAGTTACTGGACGAGGTAGAATTCCTTTCAATTTCAATGATTTTGGAATAGTCATAGATTCTATATTTGCCAACTTTCTAGAAGGCTCTATAGATTCTATTGTTGAAAAAGATCTCATGGGAGAGCTTCTTCAAAAATTTATTCTTACATTTCCTAATTTATATTTTAGTGATTTTATTATGGAGTTCTTCCTTTTCTGTTGTTTTCTAGACCTCTAGAAACTTCATCATGATTTAATAATCTTAGAGTAATATAATTAAATTTTTTTAAGATTAACTTGTAATAAAAGCATTTTTGACTTGGAGGAGACTTTTAAGGCTTTAGGTTTTACATTAGTTTTCATTACTTTATAATAGATTTTATATATTATTGCTAAAGGGTATGAGTTCGGGTTCCAAATTCCTTCTAGAATCTTAACATCTAGTTTAATATTATGATGATTGTGGTTAAAAGTTCTAAGACCTGCAATAAAATTTGTAAAATTATTAAAAAATACTAGACCATCATTAATATTCCAAACTCAAATTTATCCTATACAAGTATCTAACAAAGGATTAAGAATTAATAAAAATAATATAAACCTTTATTTTGAATTTGTCCACCCAGGTGTAGTAAAAGAAATAAATTTAATTGAAGAAAATTAGTGTTTCAACCTTTTATATCAAAAGAAGAGCTAGATACCTTTTTTTTCTAAAGAGCTTAATTTCAAAAGTATAAAAGAACAATTAAAAGATGCTAAAATACAAGAAAAAATTGAAAATTTACACACAGAAATAGAAAAAGAAATTTGTGCCAAAATACCAAATGCTTTTTAGGAAAGAAAGATTGAGATGGTATCCCTACCATATGAACCCAATTTCCATGAAAGCAAAATACCTACTAAGGCTAGACTTATTCAGATGAATAAGGAAACCTATTGTAAAAAAAAAAATTCAAGAATTTCTTGATAAAAAGCTAATAAGACCCAATAATTCTCCTTGGAGTTGTGCTACTTTTTATGTGCAAAACCCTTCTAAATTAGAAAGAGGTGCTCTTAGGATGCTAATCAATTATAAACCTTTAAACAAAATCCTTTTGGGAAGATTATATAAAGCCACAATCTTTTCAAAATTTGGTATGAAATTAGGATTCTATCAAATTAATCTCAGAGAAGAAGTTAAATAAAAAATGGCTTTTGCAGTACCTTTTGGACATTATGAATGGAAGGTAATGCCAATGGGACTAAAAAATGTCCCTTCAGAATTTCAAAAATAGTGAATGAAATTTTTAATCCATGTATTGACTTTATAATAATTTATTTAGATGATGTTTTAATCTATTCAAGCTTGTTAGATCAACATTTTAAACATTTAAATATCTTTATAAAGGCAATTAAACATAATGGTTTAGCAATGCTAGCCAAAAAGACAAAATTGTTCCAAGCCCAAGTCAAGTTTCTAGGACACAATATTTATCTAGGCACTATTACCTTGATAAATAGAAGTCTAGAATTTGCTGATAAATTTCTAAATGAAATAAAAGAAGAGCAACAACTTCAAAGATTTCTTGGCTGTCTTAATTACATTTCTGATTTTATTCCTAATATCGAAATTATTTGTAAACCACTTTTTGAATGACTCAAAGAGAATCCTTCTCCATGGTCTCTAGAAATAACCCAGACAATAATTCAAATTAAATCTTTGGTAAAGAATCTCCCTTGCTTGGGAATTCGCCATCCTAATGCTTCATTAATTATTGAAACTAATGCCTTTGAAATTGGTTTTGGGAGCATTCTTAAACAAGTTCATCATTTGAATTCTAAGGAACAAATTGTTTGATTCCATTTTGGTTCCTGGAGTTCATCCCAGCTAGAATTCTATCAATTGTTTTATGTATTACAAAATTTTAGGACGATTTAATAAACAAAAAATTTCTTTTAAAAATTGATTGCAAAGTTGCAAAAGATGTTTTACATAAAGATGTTAAAAATTTAGTTTCTAAACAAATTTTTGCTAGATGGCAATCCATTTTATTATGTTTCGATTTTATAATTGAGCATATAAAAGGAGTGCAAAATAGCCTCCCTGATTTTTTAACAAGATAAATCTTGCAGGGTTCAAAATGACTGACAAACCACCCTCACAGCCTTTAACAAAAGCTCAGTTTTCTATGCCAAACCGATAAGCAACTTCTTCTAATATTATAGGTATAGGCACATCATATGCTTCTGAGTGAGAGTACAAAGTGTCAGGCTGCTTCTTTAGCAATAACCCAATCTTCATTAGTAGAAGCCAATTGATTTCTTCCCCTAAACATCCCTTTAGCAAGCACTGAAAGACAACCATGCCAATTTAATACTAAAAACTTTCAAATAGCTATAATTCCTTTAGAACTAGAATATTCTAACCTAAACCCATATCAAATTACCTGCCAAGTAAGTCTTTCCTAGAGGATGGACCTAGATCCTAAATGATTATAAAAAAGGAAAAAGATTTTTTGAAGTCATTTTGGTAGACACCGATTTGGCTATGATTACCTGAGAAATAGATTCTAAAGACCCTACCAAAATCTCTTATTCTAAATTAAAGGTTCTTAAAGTATTATCCTTAGTAGACTGGAAGTAGAATCCATGTACTGCTAAAGTTTTCATTTAATTTTGACCCCTCCTCATTTAATTTTATGACTATAAAAGGCTTGGTTTAATATGTTATTTGAACCATTAATCTCACACTCTTGGTTCTTAAATTTTAAAATATCCCAATCGGCCTTCCTAACTTAATTCCAAGAATGGTTCTTGTATTTTGGGACCCTAATGTCCATTTTCCGTCAAACATCAAAAAGACTTTTGATGAATTCTAGAAACTTACTGTATCAATTCCTCTGCAACAAAAATTTTTGGCATTTTGTTCACAAATCAGAATAGGATCAATTATGCAATGGAAATATAATGTTTATCATGTAGTCCCAGACAAGTATCTTGAATCTCTAGTCTACACTACTTAGGTGAGATGGTGGGACAAATTTGATGAAAAGATTATTCTTGACAAATTTAAAGCTTGAGAAATTCAGCAAATTTTTCCTAGCACTTTGGCCAAGATAGCTCAGAAAAAGAAGACCATAGCAAAAGCAACTTGTTTGGTAAAGTTGCTAGACTTTACAACTCTCCAATCTAGATAGAGATTGGACTTCAAGAAAAAATTATTAGAATTGGCCTCTTTTATTGATTCTGATGAAGACAAATTAGATGAGGTTGAGTCCAACCCGTGCCACCTCCAAAATGAGTATGATTGCTACGTGATTAATTTTCAAAACTCTCCATGATTGCACTCTGATAGGTGGAATCTACTTTTGGCTCCATCATTGACAGACATCATAATGACTCGTCAAAAATGAAAAGAAAAAGTTGACATAAAATAAAGGATACCAGACCTTATCCACCAAAGAAGATTGACAGAAAGCAAGAAGATGATAGATACCATCCTCTCAAAGAGATAACATGCAAATTTGATTTAAAACTTTTGAAGTCTGCATTGAGAAAAAGAATTAGTTACAAATTCTCCAATTCACTTAAAAGAAAAATTGAAATCCGACTCTCTGAAGTCTATTTAAAGACCATATTTCATTGTAATTGGCAGGACTTGAAAATCCTCAACCATTTCTTTTAAACTCATAATCCTAGACATTGAGAGTTTACTAAGTGTTTACTAGAGTAAGCACTTTGGGAGACCTTTGCCCTCAAACTGTAAGATTTTATTTTAATAAAATTTCAATTTCAATTGTTTTAATTTATTATTTCAGCATTTTAAATTTCTAAATTTTAATAATCATCAATTTTTTCCATCCTCCTTTTGATCTAGTACCCAAATGGTATTAAAGCCTGTTTACTTTCTTTTCTATTTAATTAGTTTCTTTTGAAGTGTTGCTGTTTGAAATTAATCCTTAAAATCTAAAAAACCTAAGAGTAAGGAGGTAGAAGAACTGTAGTAAGACCTAGATTGGCAGTAAAGCATGTTCACTACTTAGGATACTCTTAGAAAGTTAATAAGAATTTAAGAATTAGTTGATAATGGTAGAAAAGATAAAGAAATTGTTTAAAGGAAAAGAAAATATAGGTGAAGGAGAACTCAGTTGGTTAAATAATTAGGAGGATAAAAGTGTAATGGATTATGCTTTAATTAATAAACAACAAATAATAGTAGAAGATATTAAACAAAAACTTAGGAATTTGACCATTCCCAAGTATAAAATTAGACAAGTCTACCAAGTAGGTATACTTGATAATTTTTCTCATGATTATGTCATTAAAATTGCAGAACATACTCTCACCTTGGAAAGACTTCAAACCACCATAGATCTTTGATCACCAAAAATGATAAAAGAATAAAGAAGAAAAGGATTTCAATTTATCCTTGTCAGATTAATTAAGTAGCTATTAAACCTTTACATAGATTAGGAATAGACACTCCTATCTATGTATGCCTAAGAGATTCTAGGTCGTTACAATTTAAAGATCAATTATTATCTATAATTAAGGCTAACATTGATGATGGTCCAGTATTTTTCAATAACTTTGCAAACTATATTGAAGACCTTAGAACCTTTGACCATAATCATCATAATATTAAACTAGATGTTAGAATTCTAGAAGGAATTTGGAACCCAAACTCATACCCTTTAGCCATAATATACAAGATCTATTATAAAGTAATGCGAACTAACATAAAACCTAAAGCTCTAAATGTTTCTTCTAGATCAAAAACTCTTTTATTAAAAGTTAAACTTGAAAATCTAATTATGTTACCCCTAGATTATTAAATCATGATGAAGTGTCTAGAGGCTTAAAATGGGACTTAGAAAATATTCTAACCCTAGAAAAGAAGAACCCCCTATTCTTAGTAAAATTATAGAATATAAATTAGGAAGTGTAAAATAAACTTCAGAAGAAGTCCTTCTATGCGAATTTCTTCAAATATAGGATCTATAGACGCCTCTAGAAGATTGGTAGATATACCCTTCCAAAAACCTTAAAGTTAAAAGGAGTACAATCACATCCTGTAACTCTTAAACCCGAATATCTGGTAGAAGTACCTTCTACAGCTCAAAATAGTAATTTCGCAACTCAATCCAAGTTAGAGACCTTTAATCAATTAATAATTTCTTGTTTTACAGGCAATCTAAAAGGTCAGTGGGATCACTTAATTAGTGAAGCTGATAGAAATAATATTCTAAATTCTGTTGACATTGAACCTATTACCCAACAGGAAATAGGAACTCAGTTTGCCATCGCTCAAAGTTTTATTGGAGATACAAAACTCTTCGAGGAAACATCTAGTGAAATCTTAGATTCTTTAAGATATCCTAGATTATTAGACTTTAGATGGTATAAAGATAATTTCTTAGCTAAACTATTAATTAGGCAAGACACCTCAGCCCCTTATTGGAAAGAAAGATTTATATCTGGACTTCTAAGAGCATTTGCTCAATGGGTTAGAGATAAGTTAGAACAAGAAAATTCTAACTTAGAAAGTATGACTTATTGACAAGTCATATCAATAATAATTTAAAAAGGATTAGAATAATGTAACTAACTGTTCCAAACCTCACAAATATTGAGGGAAGATAAATCCGTAAGAAAAGAATTAGGATATTTTTGCCAACAATATGGTCTAGAAAGGCTAGAATCCCCTTCTAAAAAATATAAAAAATAAAAGAAAATGCTTAAAAAATGCCAAAAATGGAATTATCAAAACATGGAAAACAAATCCCCCAAGAAAATTAAACAAAAAATAAAAAGAAATTTGATGAAACTTTAACCTACTATGGGTATGTAGAAAAGGCCACATAGCAAAAAATTATTATGTTAAAAATAGAGTAAATGAACTAAGCCTAGATGAAGAAGTAAAAAATCAATTACCAAGAATCTTGCTGTATGAAAGTAATACAAAAATAGATGAAATTTTGTCAAAATCAGACAAAGAACCAATAATAGAACAACTAGAAGATTCTAGTTCTAGTAATATAGAACAAGAAGTCGAAACCTCTTATGATAAATGTGAACCTAATAATCTGTGTGAAGATTATAAATTAGAAATTTTTACTGCAATACTTTAACAGATGACTTTAAATTTCTAATTGATATAACTAATAAAATAGAAGACCCTGACTTTAAATATAAATACTTTTCTAAACTAAAAAGATAATAGGAGATGAGGAAGAAGAAAAACAACATGTCTCTACCTTCAAACCTTATGATTTAAATAAAATTTTAAAATTAGATCAAGAAAAAGAAAAAACCTTAGGAATGCCAAAATTAAATTATGTAATAAAAACATTAAAAACCAAAGTAAAAGAATTCAAAGAAAGAATAAAATCTTTAGAAACAAAAAATTCGCTAGAAGCCCTAGCTAAAGAACTAGAAACCACCTCAGAATAGGTGTCCCTTAAGAAGAAATCTTCTTAAATAGAATAAAAGCTATGCAACAGAAATGGAGATGTAAAGTACACTTAAAAATTGTGAAAAGCTTCCATAAAACTTTTGTTGCTTTAATAGATTTCAAAGTAGACCTTAATTGTATCCAAGAAGGATTCATTCCAACACAATATTACAAGAGGACTCTCCAAAATCTTTACACAACTAATAGTCAAAGTTTAAATGTTTGATAAAGTTGACTAATTCTTATATTTATTATAATGAAATTTGTTTACCAAATGACTTTTTGTTAATAAAAAGCATTAAAGAGCAGATAATCTTAGGAACCCCATTCCTAACTCAAATCAATCCTATACAAGTATTTGAGAAAGGATTAAGAGCTAATAAAAATAACATAGAACTTTATTTTGAATTTGTCCACCAAAAAGTAGTAAAAGAAATAAATTTAATTGAAGAAAATCAATATTTCATGCTTTTAAATCAAAAGAAGAGCGAGATAGCTTTTCTCTCTTAAGAGCTTAATTTCAAAAGAATAGAAGAACAATTAAAAGATGCTAAAATACAAGAAAAAATTGAAAATTTATAGAAACAAAAAGAAAAGGAAATTTTTGCCAAAATATCAAATGCCTTTTAGGAAAAATAAAACTCATATGGTATCGCTACCATATGAACCGAATTTCCATGAAAGCAAAATACCAACTAAGGCCAGACCTATTTAAATGAATAAGGAAACCTTCGAATATTGTAAAAAGAAATTCAAATTTTTTTTTTATAAAAAGCTAATAAGACTTAGTAATTCTTCTTGGAGGTGTGTAGCCTTTTCTGTACAAAACTCTTCTGAATTAGAAAGAGATGCTCCTAGTATGGTAATCATTAATAACCTTTAAACAAAGCCTTAAAATGGATAAGATATCCAATTCCTAATAAGAAAGATCTTTTGGGAAGATTGTATGAAGCCACAATCTTTTCAAAATTTGATATGAAATTAGGATTCTATCAAATTAAACTTAGAGAAGAAGTTAAATACAAAACTGGCTTTATAATACTTTTTGGATGTTATGAATGGAACGTAATGCCCATGGGACTAAAAAATACCCCTTTCAGAATTTCAAAAAATAGTGAATGAAATTTTTAATCCATGTACTGACTTTATAATAGTTTATTTAGATGATGTTTTAATCTATTCAAGCTCGTTAGATTAACATTTTAAACATTTAAATATCTTTATAAAGGTAATTAAATATAATGGTTTAGTAGTGCTAGCCAAAATGATAAAATTGTTCCAAACCCAAATCAAGTTTCTAGGACACAATATTTATCTAGGCACTATTATCTTGATAAATAGAAGTCCAGAATTTGCTGATAAATTTCTAAATGAAATAAAAGAAAAGTAGCAACTTCAAAGATTTCTTGGTTATCTTAATTATGTTTCTGATTTTATTCCTAATATCTGAATTATCTGTAAACCACTTTTTGAAAGACTCAAAAAGAATCCTCCTCCATGGTCTACAAAAATGACCTAGATAGTAATTCAAATTAAATCTTTGGTAAAGAATCTCCCTTGCCTATGAATTTCCCATCCTAATGCTTCATTAATTGTTGAAACTAATGCCTCTGAAATTAGTTTTGGAGGTATTCTTAAACCAGTTCATCCTTTGAATTCTAAGAAATAGATTGTTTGATTCCATTCTGGTTCCTAGAGTTCATCCCAACTAAGGTATTGTACTATTAAAAAAGAAATTCTATCAATTGTCTTATGTATTACAAAATTTTAGGACAATTTAATAAACAAAAAATTTCTTTTAAAAATTGATTGCAAAGTTGTAAAAGACCTTGTACACAAAGATGTTAAAAACTTAGTTTCTAAATAGATTTTTGCTAGACGGTAATCCATTTGATCATGTTTTGATTTTAAAATTGAGCATATAAAAGGGGAGTAAAATAGCCCCCTGATTTTTTAACAAGAGAATTCTTATAGGGTTCAAAATGACTGACAAACCACCCTTGCAACCCCTAATAAAAGCTTAGTTTTCTATGCCAAATTGGCAAACAACTTCTTCTAATATTACAAGTATAGGTACATCATATGCTTCTTGAGTGAGAGCAAAAAGTGTCAAGTTCACTTCTCTGGCAATCACCCAATCTTCATTGGCAGAAGCCAATAGATTTCTTCCCCTAAACATTCCTTTAGCAAGCATTGAAAAATAACCATGCCAATTTAAAATCAAAAACTTTCAAATACCTATAATTCCTTTAGAACTAGAACATTCCAACCTAAATTCAGATCAAATTGCCTATCAAGTAAGTCTTATCCCAAGTAATTATTAAAAAAGCAAAAGATTTTATGAACCTATTTTGGAAAATATCGGTTTGACTATGATTACCCCAAAAAATAGATCCCAAAGACCTACCAAAATCTCTTATTCTAAATTAAAGATTCTTAAAGTATTATCCTTAGTGTATTAGAAGCAGCATCCATGTACTGCTAAACAATTTTCATTTAATTTTGAACCCTCCTCATTTAATTGTTATAACCATAAAGAAGCTTGGTTTAATGTGTTATTTGAACCATTAACCTCACACTCTTGATTCTTAAATTTTAAAATAGCCTAATTGGCCTTCCTAACTTGGTTCCAATAATATATCTTGTATTTTGGGCCCCTTTGTGCTATTTTTCACCAAACATCAAAAATACTTTTAATGAACTCAAGAATTGCTATAACAATTCCTCTATAGCAAAAATTTCTAGCATTTTGTTTTCAAATGGGAATAGAATACATTATACGGTGAAAATATAATATTGATAAGGTATTCCCAGATAGTTATCCACAATCTTTGGTCTACACTACTCAGGTAATATGGCTGGATAAGTTTAATGAAAAGATTGTTCTTGACAAATTTAAAGCTTAAAAAATTCAACAAATTTCTTTGAGCACTTTGGCCAAGATGGCTCAGAAAAAGAAGACCATAGTAGAAGCAACTTGTTCGGCAGAGTTGCTAGACTTTACAATAGTCCAACCTAGATAGAGATTGGAGTTCCAAAAAAACTATTAGAATTGGCCTCTTCTATTGATGACAAATCAGATGAGGTTGAGTTTGATCCAAGCTACCTCTAGAAGGAGGATGATGGTTATGGGATTAATTTTTAAAACTCTTCATGATTGCACTCAGATAGGTGGAATATACTTTCAAATCCATCATTGACAGATATCATAATGACTCGTCAAAAATGAAAAGAAAAAGTTGACTTAAAGTAAAGGATACCAAACCTTATTCATAAAAGAAGATTGATAAAAAGTAGAATATGACAGATATCATCCTCTCAAGGAGATAAGATGCGGATTTGATTTAAAAATTTTGAAGTCCACATAAAAAAAATTACAATTTCTCTTTTTTACTTCAAAGTAGAATTAAAGTCTAACTCTCTGAAGTCTATTTAAAGACCATATTTTATTGTAATTGACAGGACTTGAAAATCTTTGCCCCTTTTTTTTTAACTTGTAATCATAGATACTGAGAGTTTACTGAGTTTTTACTAGAGTTAGCACTTTGGAAGACCTTTGCCCTCAAATTGTAAGATTCTATGTTAATGAAATTTTAATTCCAATTGTTTTAATTTATTATTTCAGCATTTTAAATTTTTGATGCCATTTGGGTACTGGATCAAAAGAGGGGAAAATTAAGGGTTATTAAAATTTAGAAATTTAAAATGCTGAAATAATAAATTAAAAAAATTGAAATTGAAATTTCATTGAAAAGAATTTATAGTTTGAGGACAGAGGTATCCTAAAGTGCTCGCTCCAATAAACACTGTGTCTATGATTACAAGTTTAAAAAAAAAGGGTGATGATTTTCAAGTCCTACCGATTACAATGAAATATAGTCTTTAAATAGACTTTAGAGATTTGAACTTCGATTTTACTTTGAAGTAAATTGGAGAATCTGTAATTATTTTTTTCATGTGCAAACTTCAAAATATTTAAATTGGATCAGCATCTTATCTCTTTGAGAGGATGATATCTGTCATCTTCTACTTTCTGTCAATCTTCTTTGAAGAATAAGGTCTAGTATCCTTTACTTTATTTTAACTTTTTCTTTTTGCTTTCGGCAAGTCATTATGATGTCTGTCAATGATAGAGCTAAAAGTATATTCCACTTGTTTGAGTGCAATCATGAAGAGTTTTGAAAATTAATCCCAGAACAATCATCCTCATTCTAGAGGTAGCTCAGGTTGAACTCAACCTCATCTAATTTGTCTTCATCAAAATCAATAGAAGAGGTTAGTTCTAATAATTTTTTCTTAGACTCCAATCTTTGTCTGGGTTAGAGAGTTGTAAAGTTTGGCAACTCTGCCAAACAAGTTGCTTCTACTATGGTCTTCTTTTTCTAAGCCATCTTGGCCAAAGTACAAGGAGAAATTTGTTGAATTTTCTAAGCTTTAAATTTGTTAAGAACAATCTTTTCATCAAACTTGTCCCACCATCTAACCTGAGTAGTGTAGATCAAAGATTGTAGATACCAGTTTGGGAGTACCTGATGAACATTATATTTTCACTGCATGATCCATCCTATTCCCATTTGAGAATAGAATGCCATAAATTTTTTGGTACAAAGGAATTGATATAGTAATTTTCTTGAATTCATTAAAAGTCTTTTTATGTTTGGTGAAAAATAGGCATGAAGGGGCTTAAAATATAGGAACTACTCTTGGAACCAAGTTGGGAAGGCTGATTGGGTTGTTTTAAAATTTAAGAACTAAGAGTGGAGGTTAATGGTTCAAATAACACATTAAACCAAGCTTCTTTATGGTCATAATAATTAAATGAAAACTTTTTAGTAGTACATGGATACTACTTCTAATCTATTAAGGATAATACTTTAAAAACCTTTAATTTAGAATAAGAGATTTTGGTAGGGTCTTTGGGATTTGTTTTTGGGGTAATTATAGCCGAATCAGTATCTACCAAAATGGTTTCATAAAATCTTTTGGCTTTTTAATAATCATTTGGGATCTAAGTCAAAGTAAGATCATAAAGTAACAGGCCAACTTCTCTGACAATAACCCAATCTTCATTGGCAAAAGCTAATAGATTTCTTCCCTAAACATTCCTTCAGCAAGACTGAAAAACAACCATGCCAATTTAGAAACAAAAACTTTCAAATACCTATAATTCCATTTTAACTAGAACATTCCAACCTAAACCCAGATCAAATTGTCTCGCATGTCTTTCCTTTTAGTGCTTGCTGAAGGAATGTTTAGGGAAGAAATCTATTAGCTTTTGTCAATGAAGATTGGGTTATTGCCAGAGAAGTTGGCCTGTTACTTTCTGTTCTTACTTGAGAAGTATATGATGTACCTGTACCTGTACTTGTAATATTAGAAGAAGTTGCTTGTTGATTTGGCATAGCAAACTGAACTTTTGTTAAGAATGGTTTATCACTCATATCGAACGCTACAAGAATTCTCTTGTTAAAAAATCAAGGAGGCTATTTTGATCTCCTTTTATATGCTTAATTTGCTTAATTTTAAAATTGAAACATGATAAAATAGATTGCCATCTGGCAAAATTTTATTTAGAAAATAACTTTTTAACATCTTTGTGTAAAATGTCTTTTGCAGCTTTGCAATTGATTTTTAAAAGAAATTCTTTGTTTATTAAATATTTAAAAATTTTGTAATATATAAAGCAATTGATAAAATATCTTTTTTAATAGTACTATACTTTAGTTGGGATAAACTCTAAGAACCAGAATAGAATCAAACAATTTATTCCTTAGAATTCAAAGGATGAACTTGTTTAAAAATACCCTCAAAACTAATTTCAGAGTAATCAATTTCAACAATTAATGAAGCATTAGGATGAAAAATTTCCAAGCAAGGGAGATTCTTTATCAAAGATTTAATTTGAATTACCGTTTAAGTCATTTCTCGAGATCATGTAGAAGGATTCTTTTTGAGTCTTTCAAAAAGAGGTTTTCAGATAATTCAGATATTAGGAATAAAATCTGAAACATAATTAGACAACCAATAAATCTTTGAAGTTGCTGCTTTTCTTTTATTTCATTAAGAAATTTATCAACAAATTCTCGACTTCTATTTATCGGGGTAATAATGCCTAGATAAATATTGTGTCCTCGAAACTTGACTTGGGTTTAGAACAACTTTATCCTTTTAGCTGACACTACCAAACCATTATGTTTAATTGCCTTTATAAAGATATTTAAATATTTAAAATATTGATCTAACGACCTTGAATAGATTAAAACATAATCTAAATAAACTACTATAAAGTCAATATATGGATTAAAAATTTTGATCATTATTCTTTGAAATTCTGAAGGGGCATTTTTTAGTCCCATGGACATTATGTTCCATTCGTAATGTTCAAAAGGTACTATAAAAGCAGTTTTGTATTTATCTTCTTTTCTAAGTTTAATTTGATAGAATCCTAATTTTATATCAAATTTGGAAAAGATTGTTGCTTTATACAATCTTTCCAAAAGATCTTTCTTATTAGGAATTGGATATCTTATCCATTGTGGGGCTTTGTTTAAAGGTTTATAATTGATTACCATTCTAGGAGCACCTCTTTCTAATTCAAAAGGGTTTTGTACATAAAAGGTACACAACTAAAGAGAATTACTAGGCCTTATTAGCTTTTAATCAAGAAATTCTTGAAATTTCTTTTTTTCAATATTCAAAGGTTTTCTTATTCAACTAAATAGGTCTGGCCTTAGTAGGTATTTTGCTTTCATGAAAATTAGGTTGATATGGCAGGGATACCGTATGAATCTTTCTTTCCCAAAAAGCATTTTGTATTTCAGCGCAAATTTCATTTTCTATTTGTTTGTGTAAATTTTTAAGTTTTCCTTGTATTTTAGCATCTTTTAATTATTCTTCTATTCTTTTGAAATTAAGCTCTTTAGAAAAGCTATCTAGCTCTTCTTTGGATTTAAAAGGTTGAAATACTGATTTTCTTCAATTAGATTTATTTCTTTTACTACTTTTGGGTGGACAAATTCAAAATAAAGTTCTATGTTATTTTTATTAGTTTTTAATCCTTTTTCAAATACTTATATAGGATAGATTTGAGTTAGGAATGGGGTTCCTAAGATTATCTATTCTTTAATGTTTTTTATGAACAAAAAGTCATTTGACAAACAAATTTCATTGTTACAAATATAAGAATTAATCAATTTGTATCAAACATTTAAACTTTGACTATTGGCTATATAAAGATTTTGGAGAGTCTTCTTGTAATATTATGTTGGAATTAATCCTTCTTGGATATCTATTAGAGCAACAAAAGTTTTATGGAAGCTTTTCCCAACTTTTAAGTGTACATTACATCTCCATTTCTATTGCATAGCTTTTATTCTATTTAAGAAGATTTCTTCTTTAAGGGCACCTATTTCTGAGGTGGTTTCTAATTCTTTAGCTAGGGTTTCTTGCAAATTTTTTATTTCTAAAGTTTTTATTCTTTTTTTTAATTTTTTTACTTTATTTTTTAATTTTTTTATTTCATAATTTAATTTTGGTATTCCTAAGAGTTTTTCTTTTTCTTGATCTAATTTTAAAATTTTATTTAAATCATAAGGTTCAAAGTTAGAGACAAGTTCTTTTTTTTCTTCATCACCTCCTATTATCTTTTTTAGTTTAAGAAAGTATTTATATTTAAGGTCAAGGTCTTCTATCTTATCAATTATATCAATTAGAAAGTTAGAGTCATTTGTTAAAGTATTATAGTAAAAAAATTTTAATTTACATTCTTCACATAGATTATTAGGTTCACATTTATCACAAGAGGTTTTGACTTCTTGTTTTGTATTACTAGAACTAGATTCTTTTAGTTGTTCTATTATTGGTTCTTTGTTTGAATTAGATGAAATTTCATCTATTTTTGAATTATTTTCATACAACAAGATTCTTGCTAATTAATTTTTTACTTCTTCATCTAGGTTTAGTTCGTTTACTCTATTTTTAACATAACAATTTTTTGCTGTGGCCTTTTTTACCACACCTATAGCAAGTTAAGGTTTCATCAAACTTCTTTTTATTTTTTGTTTATTTTTCTTGGGGGATTTATTTTCCATTTTTTGATAATTCTATGTTTTTTATTTTTTAAGCATTTTCTTTTTTTAAAAATTTTTTTTAGAAGGGGGTTGTAGCCTTTCTAGACCATATTGTTAGCAAAAATATTCTAATATTTTTCTTATGGATTTATCTTCTCTCAATATTTATAAGGTGAGGGATAATGGGTTACATTGTTCTAATACTATTTTAATTATTATTGATATCACTTGCCCATAAGTCATACTTTTTAAGTTAGAATTTTCTTGTTCTAACTTATCTCTAACCCATTGAGCACATGCTTTTCGAAGTCTAGATGTAAATCTTTCTTTCCAATAAGGGCCGTTGCCTAATTAATAGTTTAGTTAAGAAATTATCTTTATACCATCTAAAGTCTGATAATCTAAGACAACTTAAAGAATGTAAGATTTTAGAGTTTTGGATCTCTAATAAAACTTTGAGCGATGGCAAAAATTAATGTTTCTACATGAGTTCCTATTTCCTGCTAGGTAATAGGTTCAATTTTAATAGAATTTAGAATATTATTTCTATAGGCTTCACTAATTAAGTGATCTCACCAACCTTTTAGATTTATTGTAGAACTAGAAATTATCAATTGTGCTGCGGCTCTTCCACTATTACCTTGATTTTTATAGGTAGTGTGGCTACCATAGTCATTTCATTAAATTTTCTCACTATTAGATGTTTAGTTAGTCCATCTCTATATTCCATTCTACAATTCCATCTCCACTAAAGCTTGAAGGGTTATCTAACTCCCATTCTTCATGTGGATGTTTGGAAGGATAGGTCTCGGGTAATAATTTCTAATGGTAGGGTATTTCTTGCTACTTCTTATTTTTGGATTTGTTCTTGGTCTTGTTGTGTTAAAGTATTTATTGTTATTCCCTTTTGTTTATCTTCATTAAGTTTTAAAGCTTTTAGTCTTTTATCTATTTCTTCTAAAGCTTCATTCGTCAATTTTCCTAGTTTTAATCCTATTATTTCCTCATCTGAGAATTTATTAGGTTCAAATAAGGGTTTCTCTAATTCTATCTTAGAACTAGAGCAAGAAGGCTTTTTAGAGTGTACTACGATTGCTAGGTCGGTAAGGTCTTATTAATATACTTTAGTTGTTCTTGAACATTTTTTATATTATTTTTCGAGGCTGCTACTCCTAACTCTTCCTCTGGTGAGAACATCTTTGTTAAAGGAGAAGCAATTATTTCTATATTATCGGGATTAAGAAAAATTATTTCTTCTAAAGGGGGAACTTCCCTACTATTTTCTTTCCTTTGGAGGTTTTCCAATTTTAGGGCATACTTTCCAATACATTTGCATCTATGATCTTCCATGAAGGGTGCAATCTCCTTCAAAACTACACCCGTAGAGGCAATTTTGAAGGAGTCTAGAGCGTATGGCTTCATGGCTCTTGTATAATTGGAGCTCCTCCAACCTGTGATGGCTTCTGCCATTGTAGGCAACACAAAGGCAGTAGCTCATGCTGCCGTTAGATGGACAACGGTGATGCCATAAGAGAGGAACATAAGTTCCTCTCTATTATGGCACCCTTTTTTTGACAATGCCATGCAAGCTAAGTTCAAAACTTCATCCAAGACTCACCCATGTCTCATAACAGTATAGCAAGATCAATCTAGGAATATTAGACTATAATAGAGATGCATAAATAGGGAGTTAAGAAACTCAACAAAGAACAAGGAATATACATATCCAATCATACACTCTTAGCTCCTCTCCACGATCCTTCACTTCTATACTCCCTCTCCTACTTTGGTTACTCTTAACCTTAAGCATTACTTTGCTCTCTCTCGAGTTCTTCCTTTTCTCTAATTCTCTATTTTGCTTTTTCACTCTCTAGTGTTTTAACTTTCTTGGCTCTCTGTTCCTCCCTTTTTTCCTTCTAAGTAGAGACTCTTATATAGAGCTTAGCTCCTTCTTCTAGAAGTTCCTGTGCACTTCTTTCAAATTGCCCTCTCTTTCCTTCAACTAAAAAAAAAAATCTCCAAATTAGGTGCATTAAATGAAGGTAATATGGTGGCCTCTTTCTTTTTGTCAACACTTTTTTCTTTTTTTTTTCTTTTCTTTTTTTCTCTTTTTTTCTTCAGGTCTTCCCCTTGTCCTTTTACTCTTTTTCTCCCTCCTTTTTTTCTTTCTCCTTCTCTCCTCTTAAATCAACTCCCTCTTTTGTTGAGATTTTTTTCTTCTTTTTTCTCTTTTTTAATTTAATTTAAATGATAGAATTATTAACATTTGGAACTCAGAAATATCTTTAAATTTTCTATTCTCATTTGATTAATTTCTAGAAAAACATATATTCCAATAGGAAAATTTTAAAACCTACACATAAGTCTACTTTAATTTTTAATATTCGAACAAAATTAGATGTCTATAAATTGCCCTCTTTGCTTATCTTCCAAGTATTAGGAGATAAGCAAAGGTTGATAGATGTTAATTTGGCTGGAACCGAAGAGCAAGATTACTAAGATAAGTTACTGAGTATCCATTAGTGCTTAAGTTTGAAGTGTTATCGTCCACCCTACAGGGACCAAAGATTATGACCTAAGATTGTTCCATGTACCTAAGCTCAATTCACGACTGTGAATTCGATTTAACTAGAAAGGTTACTGTCCAACCAATAGGGACCAAAGATTACGACTTAGAATTTTTCATGTACCTAGGTTCAATTCATGACTATGAATTTGATTTAACGAGAAGGGTTACTGTCCACCCAATAGGGACCAAAGATTATGACCTAGGATTGTTCCATGTACCTAAGCTCAATTCACGACTATGAATTCAATTTAACAAGCAGGGTAAATGTCAACCCAATACAGATGAAAAACCTAGGATTTTCCATGCACCTAGGATCGATTCACTAATATGAATTCGATTAACGAGAAGAGCTACTATCCACCTAAAAGGAACCAAGGATAATTACCTAGGATTTTTTAATGCATCTAGGCTTGATTCACATCTATGAAATTGATTTAACATGAAAGGTTATCGTTCATCCAATAGGAACTAAAGATGACAACCTAGGATTTTTTTTTGTGTAACTAGGCTCATCCTAAGAATGCATGCTTGACATGTAAATATAATTGTCACATTGATATACTTGACATGCAAACGTGCTTAACACACAAAAGGCTTGACCTAAAAATGGCATGCTCAACATGCAAACATGCTTGACAAAATTAACATAGATGCCAAAGCCCCACTGCAAAAGGGTGAGTTATGATTTATTGCCTTAGTTATGAGTGGATTAGAGTGTCAGACCCCATAGAAGTAGTTCCTTTTGGAATCAGTATTTGGTAACTACTCCTCACTCTTTTATAAACTCAAGTCTTTTTTATTTTTTTTTTGTGTGGAGAAGCCTCTTTGTAAATCCCCATCTTGAATCTCTTTGCTCTTTTAAGGATATTTTAGATTTAGGGATCATTCTCCCAATTATTACGCTAATTTGAATTTGGTGATCCTCAAATAATGAAAAAATTTTCAACTTTGGGTTCACTCTCTCAGTAATTATCCTAGTTTGTGCTTTTGAATATCTCACAGCATTTTTATGGGCTATAAGACATTACACCTTCACCACTGTTTATCATCTAAGAATTTTTGTCATCCAAGAGAATTGAGTATTTTGTCAGGCAATCCTATTTTATTACCAGCAAAATTGATTTAATTGGAATGAAATTAAGACATCTAATCAACAATTTATTGCTCTTTAGGTACCAAAATATGAAAAGATATTGTGACCCTAATTACCCCCAGTGTTAGTTCATTTTGGTAGTGGCACCCTCTCTTTAAGTGTCTGCCATTCATCAATCATTCATAACATCAAACAAGGAGATGAAAAGAAAGCAAAAGAAATGATATACAATGCATTCATCATGGAGATATCTTATTGAATTCAAAAAGGAGCCCACACATAGTCATTACTAAGGCCTTAGGCAGAATCATTAGCAGATGCCATGAAATAACATGAAAGACATGTAGAAAAGAAAACAAGAATTTTTTTCTTATTTTTTGGACACAAAATATGTGTATGATGCTACTAATGAGATATGTATGGGATGCATAGAATGAGTTAAGAATAAATTTTTATTTTGCTATCCTTTACACACCATGACTTTGATGACTTCACTAACAACTCTCACTTTTACTTAGACCATTTTTTCCAAAATTGCACATCATCCCCAATGCTTTCTGAAATTAAAACCATGAGATTATGGCAAGTCATAATTGGAGAATAGTATCTATTTTATGCTTCCTACTACTGTTGGGGGGTTGCCAATCTACTAGCTTCACCAATGGATCAGGTTGAAACACACAGATTTATAGTTGATCAATATTTGAAGCCGATATTATGGCATGACGGGCCTCCTCCATATAAAGTCTTGTTCCATAGCATAATCTAAAAAAGACAACAAACTATTATAAAAGTTGTTAATATTTAATAACCCTAATGGCTTTTTATGAGAGTTTAATTTGGCCCAAAATGCCACGCTAGAAATTCCCTCCAAAGTTTCTTTTATTCTTTCTTTGTTGCTAAAGATTTTATTCTTTCTTTTAATTATTTTACTTTTTTTTATTATTTTTATTTCATAATTTAATTCTAGTATTCCTAAGGATTTTTTTTTTCTTGATCTAATTTTAAAATTTTATTTAAATCATAAGGTTCAAGACACAAGTTTTTGTTCTTCTTCCTCATCTCTTATTATCTTTTTTAGTTTAAGAAGGTATTTATATTTAAGCTCAAAGTATTCTATCTTATCAATTAGAAATTTAGAGTCATCTATTAAAGTATTACAATAAAAAAATTTTAATTTATATTCTTTACACAAATTATTAGGTTCACATTCATCACAAGAGGTTTTAACTTCTTGTTCTGTATTACTAGAACTAGATTCTTCTAGTTTTATTATTAGTTCTTCATCTGATTTAGACAAAATTTCATTTATTTTTGAATTAATTTCATACAGCAAGATTCTTGCTAATTGATTTTTTGCTTTTTCATCTAGGCTTAGTTCATTTACTCTCTTTTTAACATAATTTTTTTGCTATGTGGCCTTTTCTACTACACCTATAGCAGTTTAAGGTTTCATCAATTTTTTTTTTATTTTTTGTTTAATTTTCTTTGGGGATTTGTTTTCCATTTTTTGATAATTTTATTTTTGTATTTTTTAAGCATTTTCTTGTTTTTTTTAAATTTTTTAAAAGGGGATTCTAGCCTTTCTAGACTATATTGTTGGCAAAAATATCCTAATTCTTTTCTCATAGATTTATCTTCTCTCAATATTTGTGAGGTTAGGGATAGTTGGTTACATTGTTTTAATCCTATTTTAATTATCATTGATATGACTTGCCCATAAGTCATACTTTCTAAGTTAGAATTTTCTTGTTCTAACTTATCTCTAGCCATTGAGTAAATGCTCTTGGAAGTCCAAAAATAAATCTTTCTTTCCAATATGGGCCTGAGGCATCTTGCCTAAAGTTTAACTAAGAAATTATCTTTATACCATCTAAAGTCTGATAATCTAGGACATCTTAAAGAATATAAGATTTCACTAGATCCTTCCTCAAAGAGTTTTGGATCTCCAATAAACTTTAAGCAATGTTCCTATTTCTTGCTAGGCAATAGGTTCAATTTAATAGAATTTAAATATTATTTCAGCCAGCTTCACTAATTAAGTGATCCCACCAACCCTTTAGATTTCTTGTAAAATAAAAAATTATTAATTGTGCTCTGGGTCTTCCATTATTACCTTGTTTTTTATAGGCAGTGGCTACCATAGTCATTTCATTAAGTTTTCTCAGTATTAGATATTCAGTTAGTCCATCTATATTCCATTCTACAATTCCATCTCCACTGAAGCTTGAAGGGTTATCTAACTCCCATTCTTCATGTTGGATGTCTAGAAGGGTAGGTTTCATGTAATAATTTCTAGTGGTAAGGTATTCTTCTTCTTTGGATTTGTTCTTGGTCTTGTTGTGTTAAAGTGTTTATTGTTATTCCTTTTTGTTTTTTATCTTCATTAAGTTTTAAAGCTTTTAGTCTTTTATCTATTTCTTCTAAAACTTCATTTGTCAATTTTCCTAGTTTTAATCCTATTATTTTCTCATCTAAGAATTTATAAGGTTCAAATAAGGTTTTCTCTAATTCTATCTTAGAACTAGAGCAAGAAGGCTTTTCGGAGTTTACTACAATTGCCAGGTTGTGTAAGGTCTTATTAGTGTAGTTTAGTTGTTCTTAAACATTTTTTATATCCTTTGTAAAGGTTGCTAGTCTTAACTCTTCTTCTAGTGAGAAAATCCTTTTTAAAGAAGAAGCGATTATTTCTATATTATCAGGATTAAAAAAAATTTCTTCTTTCCCTACTATTTTCTTTCCTTTGGAGGTTTTCCAATTTTGGGGCATACTTTGCAATACATTTGCATCTAAAGTTTCTAAGATAAATTCTTCGAACCAATCGAAGAGTGGAATATGATCTTCTATTTGAAGAAGGTAATTATAAAACTATTCTCTATAATTAAAAAGATTCTCTTAAGAAAACGTAAAGAAATACGACTTTCTCTTTCCATCATTTTTGGGAGTATAAAAAGATTGTCTAATCTTTTCTTTATCTATTTCAAAAACACTTAACATATTTAATTGATTAAAAGTCTCTAACTCAAATTGAGTCGAGGAATTACTATCTTGAGCTGTAGAAGGTACTTCTACCAGATATTCTGGTTTAAGAGTTACAGAATGTGGTTGTACTTTTAACTTTAAGGTTTTTGGAAGGGTTGTTCAAGTTCTCCAAAGCAGGTATCCTCAATTAGTAGTCCGCATCACCCAAGTCAGATTGTGAGATAAATTTGATGAAAAGATTGTCTTTGATAAACTCACAACTTGGAAAATCAAACAAATAACTCTTAGCCCCTCTAAAAATCTAGCTCCAAAGAAAAAAACAATTGCCAAAGCAACTTGTCTAGCAGACTTGCTAGATATTTCAACTCTTTAGCCCAAACAGGTAAAAGAGTTTAAGAAAAAATTATTGGAGTTAGCCTCTTCAATTGATTTTGATGAAGAAAAGTCAAAAGAAGTTGAGTCACATCCAAGTTATCTCCAAAACGAGGATGATTGCTTTGGAATTACCATAACTATTTCCTGATAAGAGAAATCTACTTGTGGCTTTATTAACAATGCCAAAAGAAAAGCAAAAGAAGATAAGGTTGCCCAACAGTGCTAAAAGTATAAGTAAAATTAAAAGCCACCAAAGTGATAGAAAGTCGCTAACCAATGCACCTAAAAGATAAGAAGTAGATTCAACATTAAAATTTTGAAGTCCACATAATAATCTATAATAATTACAGGAGCTTTAAATTTGCTTCAAAAAAGGTTTGAAGTCCAAACCTCAAAAGTCTATTTAAGACCCCCTCTCCCATTGTAAGAGGCAAGAGCAAAAAATCTTTGCCTTCTTCCCTCTAAATTTATAACCATAGATACATAGAGTTTGTTGAGTGCTTATTGGCAAGAGCACTTTGGGAAGCCGTGCCATTAAATTTTAAAAATTTCTCTTTAATGAAATTTCAATTATTTTAAACTTAAACTTTTCTTATTATATTTTAAAAATTGTCTTTTATACGTATGCTCTGCACTCCCTTAAGTAAGCACTTTGTGCACTAGAAATTTTAATTCTACAATTCTCTCCTTCTCCTCTTGTTGATCCAGCCCCAAATGTTATCAGAGCCTTGTTACTTTCTTTTCTATTTAATCTGCTTCTTTTGAATTGCTACCACTAAAGATTAATTTTTGAACTCTGAAAAAACCCTTCTAGGAGTAAGAAGGTACATGAACTGTCATAAGACCTGAATTGGTAGTAAATCATGTTCATTACTTAGGATACTATTAAAGAGTTAATAGGAATTTAGCAATTAATTAATAATGGCAGAAAAGATAAAGAAATTGTTTAAAGGAAAAGATAAATTAGATGAAGGAAAACCTAGTTGAGTCAGTAATCAAAAGGATAAAAGTGTAATTGATTATACTTTAATTAATAAAGAAGAAGTAACTATTGAAAATATTAAAGAAAAACTTTGAAATTGGAACATTTCTGAGCATAAAATTAAATGAGTTTACCAAGTAGGCAAACTTGATATTTTTTCACATGATTATATAATAAAAATTTCAGAACACATGTTGCCTTGGAAAGACCCCATGACACCATAGATCTTTTATCATCAAAAATGATAAAAGAACATAAAAAAAAAAAGGATTTTAGTTTATCCATCTAAGAGATTCTAGGCTAATACAATTTAAAGTTCAATTATTATCCATAATAGATGCTAATCTTAATGTTGGTCTAATATTTTTCAATAATTTTGTGAATTATGTTGTAGATCTTGAAATTTTTTACCATAATTATCATAATATTGAACTAGATGTTAGGATTCCAAAAGGAATTTGAAACTCCAACTCTTACCCTTAGCCATAACATATAAAATTTATTAAAAAGTAATGAGAACTAACATAAAGCCTAAAGCCTTAAATGTTTCTTCCAAGTCAAAAGCCCTCTTGCTATAGGTTAATCTTAAAAAAATTTAATCATGTTACCTCTAAATTGTTAAATCAAGATAAAATATCTAAAGTGTCTATAATGGGATTTGAAAAACATCCTAGCCCCAAAGAAAGAAGAACCCCTAGTTCTTAATAAAATAATAGAATATAAATTAGGAAGGGTAAAGATAAATTTTAGAAGTAGTCCTTCTATGAGAATTTCTTCAAACATAGGATCTATAGAAACTACTAGAAGATCGGTAGATATAAATACCATGTCTCTTCCAAAAATTTTAAAATTAAAAAGAGTACAACCACATTCTGTAACTCCTAAGCCAGAATACTAGGTAGAAGTACCACCTCCTACCCAAGAAAGTAATTCTTTAACTCAATTTGAGTTAGAAACCTTTAATCAATTGAACATGCTAAGTGTCTTTGAAATTGACAAAGAAAAGATTAGACAATCTATTTATACCACAAAAAATGAAGAAAAAAGAAAATAATATTTCTCCACCTTTTCTCAAGAAAATATTTTTAATTATAGAGAACAACTTTATAGTTGCCTCTCCTTTAAAAAAGATGTTCACACTAGAAGACGAGTTAGGAGTAGCAACCTCTAAAAATGATATAAAAAAGGTTCAAGAACATCTAAATTATACTAATAAAACCCTACATGACCTAGCGATCATCATAAACATAGAAAAACCCCTATTTGAACCTTATAAATTTTTAGATGAAGAAATAGTGACATTAAAATTAGGAAAATCAACAAATGAAGTCTTAGAAGAAATTAATAAACAATTAAAAGCCTTAAAAATTAATGAAGATAAAAAACAAAAGAGAATAACAATTAATACCTTGACCCAAAAAGATCAAGAACAAAGTCCAAAGAATCAAAGGTTGTAGGAAGTATCCTATCACTAAAAATTATTACCCAAGACCTACCCTTCCAGGCATCCAACATGAAAAATGGAAGTTAGACAACCCTTCAAGCTTCACTGGAGATGGAATCATAGAATAGAATATAGATGGTCTAATTGAGCATCTAATAATGAGAAAATTAAATGAAATGACTATGGCAGCCATTGCCTACAAAAAACAAGGAAACAGTTGGGAGCCATAACAAAATTAATAATTTCTAGTTTTACAAGAAATCTAAAGGGTTAGTGGGATCATCTAATTAGCAAAGAAGATAGGAATAATATTTTAAATTTTATTAAACTTGATCCTATTACCCAGCAAGAAATAGGAACATGAAAGGGTGGTACAAAGGGTCATATAGTAAAAAACTGGTATGTTAAAAAAAGATTAAATGAATTAAGTTTAGAAAATGAAGTTAAAGACTAGTTAACAAGAGTATTGCTATATGAAAGTAATTTAGAGATAGAAGAAGTATCTTCTAAGTTAAATGAAGAACAAATAATAAAACAACTAGAAGACTCTAGTTCTAGTAATACAGAACAAGAAATAAAAATTTGTTGTGACAAATGCGAACCTAATAATCTCTGTGAAGAATGTAAACTAGAAATCTTTCACTGTAATATGTTAACAGACGATTCTAAATTTCTAATTGATATAATAGATAAAATAGAAGACCATAATAGGATATGAATAAAAAGAAAAAGTACCTATTCCTATCTTTGAACCTTATGATCTAAATAAAATCTTAAAATTAGATCAAGAAAAAGAAAAACCCCTAAAGAATTAAAAGAAAAAGTAAAACTTTTAGAAACAAAAAATTCAATAGAAGCCTTAGCTAATGAGTTAGAGACCACCTAAGAAGTGGGAATCTCTAAAGAAAAAATTTTCTTAAATTGAATAAGAGCTATGCAACAGAAATAGATATGTAAAGTACATTTAAAAATTGAAAAAAGTTTCCATAAAACTTTTACTACTTTAATTGACTCTAGAGCAAATCTAAATTGTATCTAAGAAGAATTAATTTCAACCCAATATTATGAGAAGACTCTTCAAAATCTTTCTATAGCCAGTAGTCAAAGTTTAAATGCAAAATACAAATTAAGCAATTTATACTTGTAATAATGGAATTTGTTAACCTAATGAATTTTTGTTAGTAAAAAACATTAAAGAATGATTAGTTTTAGGAACTCCTTTTTTAACTCAAATCTATCCCATACAGGTTACTAAAAAGGGAATTAAAAAATAATATAAATAATATAAAATTTTTCTTTGAATTTATTCATCCTAAAATAAAGAGAGAAATAAACCTAATAGAACCAATACTTTAATCTTTTAAACCAAAAGAATAATTAGATAGCTATTCTTTCTAAAAAAATTAGCTTTAAAAGAATAGAAGAACAATTGAAAAAATCCAAAAATACAAGAGAAGATTAAGAATCTGTGCCAAAAGATAGAAAAAGAAATTTGTGCAAAAATCCTTAATGCCTTTTCGGAAAGAAAGACTCATGGTTTCTCTACCATAATAATGACTTTCATGAAAGTAAAATACCAACTAAGGTAAGACCTATTCAGATGAATAAGGAAACCTTAGAGTATTGTAAAAAAGAAATCCAAGAATTTCTTGATAAAAATTAATAAGACCAAGTAATTCTCCTTAAAGTTGTGTAGCATTTTATGTTCAAAACCCTTCCAAGTTGGAAAGAGTTGCTCCTAGGATGGTAATTAATTATAAACCTTTATATAAAGTCCTTAAATGGATAAGATACCCAATCTCTAATAAGAAAGACATTTTAGGAAGATTGTATGAAGCTTCTAAATTTGTTATGAAATCTAGATTTTATCAAATTAAACTTAGGAAAATAGATAAATATAAAACAACATTTATAGTAGCTTTTGGACATTATGAGTGGAATGTAATGCCTCTGGGACTTAAAAATGCCCCTTCTGAATTTCAAAGAATAATGAATAAAATTTCTAATCCTTATACTAATTTTATAATAGTCTATTTAGATGATGTTTTGATCTATTCAAAGTCAATAGATTAACACTTTACACATTTAAATATCTTTGTAAAGGCTATTAAACACAATGGATTAGTAGTGTTAACCAAAAAGATAAAGTAGTTCTGGACCCAAGTCAAGTTTTTAGGACACAATATTTATCTAGGCACTATCACCCCAATAAATAGGTGTCTAGAATTTGCAGATAAATTTCCTAGTGAAATATAAGAAAAGTAGCTGCTTTGAAGATTCCTTGGTTGTCTTAATTATGTTTTTGATTTCATTCCCAATATTCGTATTACTTGTAAACCACTTTTTGAAAGGCTCAAAAAGAGTCCCCCTTCTTAGTCACCAGAAATGACCTAAGCTGCAATCCAAATTAAATCTTTAGTAAAGAATCTCCCTTGTTTGGGAATTCCTCATCCAAATGCTTCTTCAATTGTTAAATGTGACGCCTCTGAAATTGGCTTTAGAGGTATTCTTAAATAGATTCATCCTTCGAATTCCAAAGAATAAATTGTTTGGTTCCATTCTGGTTCTTGGAATTTATCCTAATTAAAATACAATACTATTAAAAAAGAAATTTTGTCAATCTTTTATGTATTACTGAATTTCTAGATGATTTGATTAATAAGGAATTTCTTTTGAAAACTGATTGCAAAGCTGTAAGAGATGTTTTACAAAAGAATGATAAAAACTTAATTTCTAAACAAATTTTTGCCAAATGACAATCCATTTTGTCATGTTTTGATTTTAAAATTGAACATAAAAAAGGGGACCAAAATAGTCTCCCAAACTTCTTAACAAGAGAATTTTTGCAAGATTCGAGATGAGTAAAAATCCACCCTCACAACCCTTAACTAAAGCACAATTTGCAATGCCTAGTTAGCTAGCAACTTCTTCTTCTGCCGGTGTAGGTACTTCATATGCCTCTCAAGTGAGAGTGCAAAGCATTCAGTCAGCTTCTCTGGTGATAACCCAGTCTTCCTTGGTAGAAGCTAATAGGTTTCTTCCCCTAAATATTCCTTCAGCAAGTGCTAAAAATCAACCATGCCAATTTAAAATAAAAACTTCTAAATACCAATAATCCCTTTGAAAACAGAACATTCTAATCTCAACCTAGACCAAATTGTTTCACAAGTCTTTCCCTGTGGATGGACTTGGATTCTTACTGACTATAAAATGACCCAATGATTTTACAAGGCTATTTTGGTAAATATCGATTCAGCCATGATCATCCCTGAAACTAACCTTAATGACCTAACAAAAATTACCTATTCTAAACTTAAAAGTCCTTAAAGTAATTTCTTTAGCAGACTAGAAAGAGTATCCTTGTACTGCAAAGTTTTCTTTTAATTTTGAACTTTCATACTTTAATTATTATGATTATAAAGATGCTTGGTATAATGTATTATTTGAACCATTAGCCACACATTCTTTGTTTTTAAATTTTGAAATAGTGCAGCCGGCCTATCCCATTTGGTTCTAAGAATGGCTCCTTTATTTTGGACCTCGTCTTGCCCATTTTCCACCTAATGTTAAAAAAGTTTTTGATGACTTTAAAAGGATTATAGTCTCCATCCCTCTGTAATAACAATTTTTAGCATTCTATTCTCAAATGGGAATAGGATGGATAATGTAGTGGAAGTATAATATTAATCAGGTTCTCCCAAGTAGGTATCCTTAATCACTAGTCCACATTACCTAAGTCAGCTATTGAGATAAATTTGATGAAAAAGAAGTTACTAGATATTTCAACTCTTCAACCTCAACAGGTAAAAGAATTCAAGAAAAAATTATTAGAGTTGGTCTCTTCAATTGATTCTGACTAAGAAAAGTCAGAAGAAGTTAAATCAGATCCAAGCTACTTCTAAAATAAGGATTATTGCTTTGGAATTTATTTTCAAAATTCTCCATAATTATTCCCTAATAGGAGAAATCTACTTTCTGCTTTATTGACAACACTAAAAGAAAAACAAAAGAAGATAAAGTCACCTGACAACATTGAAAGTAAAAGTAAAGTTAAAAGCTGCCAAAGTAATAGAAAGTCGCTAAATAGTGCATCTAAAAAGATAAGAAGCAGGTTCAACATTGAAATTTTGAAGTTTGCACAGTAATCAATAATAATTGTAGGAGTTTTAAATCTACTTCAAAAAAGGTTTGAAGTCTGGACCTCGGAAGTCTATTTAAGACCCCCTCTCCTATTGTAAGAGGCGGGACCAACAAATCCTCACCTTCTCCCCCTTAAATTTGTAATCATAAATACAAAGAGTTTATTGAGTGTATACTGGCGAGAACATTTTGGGAAGCCCTGACCATTAAATTGCAAGAATTTTTCTTTAATGAAATTTTGATTATTTCAAATTTAAACTTTTCTTATTATATTTAAATAAATTCTATCTTTTATAAATATGCTTTGCACTTGCCTTAAGTGAGAACCTTGTGCACTAGAAATTTTATGTAATTCGCTCCTGCTCTTGTTGATCTAGCCCCAAATGGTATCAAAGCCTACTTGCTTTCTTTTCTATTTAATCTATTTCTTTTGAATTGCTGCGATTAAAGATTAATTTTGGAATTCCAAAACAACCCTTCTAGGAGTAGGAAAGTAGAAGAATCATCGTAAGACCTGGATTGGCAGTCAATCATGTTCACTACTTAGGATACTCTTAGAGAGTTAATAGAAATTTAAGAATTAATTAATAATGACAGAAAAGAAAAAAAAATTACTTAAATAAAAAGAAAAATTAGGTGAATGAGAACCCAATTGGGTTAGTAATCAAGAGGAAAAAAGTGTAGGGGATTATACTTTAATTAATAAACAAGAAGTAATTATTGAAGATATTGAACAAAAAATTAGGAATTGGACCATTTTTTAGCGTAAAATAAAACAAGTTTACTAAGTAGGTATACTTGATAATTTTTCACATGGTTACATAATAAAATTTTCAAAACACACTATGGCCTTGGAAAGACTCCAAGACATCACAGATCTTTTATTATCAGAAATGATAAAAGAACATGGCATGTCTGGTTAATAGAAGTAGTTGTTAAACCCTTGCATAGATTGGGAATAAACACTCCTGTTTGTGTATGCCAAAGAGATTATAGGCCAATACCATTTAAAAATAAATTATTATCCATAATAAAAGCTAATCTTAATGATGATCTAGTATTTTTTAATAATTTTATGAATTATACTACAGATCTTAGAACTTATGACTATAATCATTATAATATTAAATTAAATTTAGGATTCCACAAAGAATTTAGAACCTCAACTCTTACCACTTAGCCATAATATATAAAATTTATTATAAAGTAATGAGAACTATCATAAAACCTATATCCTTAAATGTTTCTTTCAAGTCAGTTGCTATAGGTTAATCTAAAAAAAATCTAATTATGCTACCCCAAGATCTCCAATAAAACTCTGGGCTACGGTAAAATTAAGGTTTCTAACTTAGATTGAGTTGGAGAATTACTTTCTTGGGTAAGAGGTGGTACTTCTACCTAGTAGGAGTTATAGGATGTGGTTGTACTCCTTTTAATTTTAAAGTTTTTAGAAAAGACATGGTATCTATATCTATTGATCTTTTGACAGTTTCTATAGATCCTATGTTTGAAGAAATTCTCATAAAAGGACTTTTTCTAAAATTTATCTTTAAACTTCCTAATTTATATTCTATAATTTTATTAAGAACTAGGGGTTCTTCTTTCTCTAAGGCTAGGATGTTTTCCAAATCCCATTCTAGACCTCTGGACATTTCAACATGATTTAACAATTAGGGGTTAATATAATTAGATTTTTTAAGATTAACTTATAGCAAGAGGGTTTCCGACTTGTTTCTTTATACTTTCATTAATTCTCATTACTTTATAATAAATTTTATATATTATGGCTAAGGGGTGAGAGTTGGGGTTCCAAATTCCTTGTGGAATCCTAACATCTAGTTTAATATTATGATGATTATAGTCAAAAGTTCTAAGATCTACAATATAATTTGTAAAATTATTGAAAAATACTGGACCATCATTAAGATTAGCTTTTATTATGGATAAAAGATCTATGGTGTCTTGGAGTCCTTCCAAGGCCATAGTGTGTTCTTAAATTTTTATTATATAATCATGGAAAAAATTGTGAAATATACCTACTTGGTAAACTTGTTTAATTTTATGCTCAAGAATGGCCAACTAGGTTCTACTTTGCCTAATTTTTCTTTTCCTTTAAATAGTTTCTTTATCTTTTCTACCATTATTAATTAATTCCTAAATTTTTATTAACTCTTTAAGAGTATCCTAATTAGTGAACACGATTTATCGCCAATCTAGGCCGTACAATGATTCTTCTATCTTCCTACTCCTAGAAGGGTTCTTTCAAAATTCAAAAATTAATCTTTAATAGTAGCAATTCAAAAGAAATAGATTAAATAGAAAAGAAAGCAACTAGGCTCTGATACCATTTGGGGCTAGATCAACAAGAGGAGAAGACAATTATAGAATTAAAATTTTAAGTGCATAAGGTCCTCGCTTGAGATAAGTGTAGAGCATACTTTTGAAATATAAAATTTATTTAAATATAATAAGAAAAGTTTAAGTTTAAAATAATTAAAATTTCATTAAAGAGAAATTCTTACAAATTAATGGTAGAGGGTTCTCAAAGTGTTTTTGCTAGTAAGCACTCAATAAACTCTTTGTATCTATGATTATAGATTTAGAGGGGAGAAACCTCTTACAATAGGAGAGGGGGTCTTAAATAGACTTTCAAGAGATTTAAAACTCCTACAATTATTATGGATTACTGTGTAGATTTCAAAATTTCAATGTCGAATCTACTTCTTATATTTTAAGTGCACTATTTAGCAACTTTTTGTCACTTACAACTTTTAATTTTACTTTTACTTTTAGCATAGTTGGGTGACCTTATCTTCTTTTGCTTTTCTTTCGACACTGTCAATTCATCCTGTCGAGGAATAATTTTGGAGAATTTTGAAAATTAATTCAAAAGCAATCATCCTTGTTCTAGAGGTAACTTGATCTGATTTTGTTTCTTCAGACTTTTCTTCATCAAATTCAATTGAAGAGGCTAACTCTAATAATTTTTTCTTGAACTCTTTTACTTGTCAGGGCTGAAGAGTTGAAATATCTAGTAGGTCTGCTAGACATGTTACTTTGGCAATTGTCTTTTTCTTTGGAGCTGGCCTTTTAGAGGGACTAAGAGTTATCTGTTGGATTTTCCAAGTTGTTAATTTATCAAAGATAATCTTTTCCTCAAATTTATCCTACCATCTAACTTGGGCAATGAGGACTAGTGATTGAGGATACCCACTTAGGAAAACTTGATCAATCTTATACTTCCACTGGATTATCCATCCTATTCCTATTTGAGAACAGAATGTTAAAAATTTTTGCTGTAGAGGGATAGAGACTGCAATCATTTTAAATTCATCAAAAGTTTTTTTAACATTCAGTGAAAACTGGGCAAGAAGAGGCCCAAAATAAATGAACCATTCATGAAACTAAGTGGGATAGGCCGACTAGGTCGTTTTAAAATTTAAAAACCAAGAATACATGACTAATGGCTGAAACAACATATAATCATAATAATTAAAGTATGGAGGTTGAAAATTAAAAAAAAAAAAAAAACTTCTTTGCAGTACAAGGATGCTATTTCCAATCTATTAAAGAAATTACTTTAAAGACTTTAAGTTTAGAATAGATAATTTTTGTGGGGTCTCTAGGGTTAGTTTCAGGGGTGATAATGGCTAAATCAATATCTACCAAAATAACCTCGTAAGACCGTTTGGTCTTTTTATAGTTAGTAAGAATCCAAGTCCATCTATGAGGAAAGACTTCTGAAGCAATTTGGTCTGGGTTTAAATTTGAATGTTTTGGTTCCAAAGGGATTATTGGTGTTTGAACATTTTTATTTTTAAACTAGCATGGTTGATTTTTAGCACTTATTGAGGGAATATTTAAGGGAAGAAATCTATTAGGTTTCACCAATTTTAAAATCAAAACATGACAAAATAGATTGTCATTTGACAAAATTTTGTTTAGAAATTAAATTTTTCACATCCTTTTGTAAAACATCTTTTGCAACTTTGCAACCAATTTTCAAAAGAAATTCTTTATTAATCAAATCATCTTGAAATTTAGTAAACACAAAACAATTGACAAAATTTCCTTTCTAATAGTACTGTATTTTAATTGGGATGAATTTCAAGAACCAAAATGAAACCGAACAATCTGTTCTTTGAAATTCGAAGGATGAATTTGTTTAAATATACCCTCAAAGCCAATTTCAGAGACATCACATTCAACAATTAAAGAAGCATTTGGATGAAGAATTCTCAAACAAGAGAGATTCTTTATTAAGGATTTATTTTAGATTACAGCTTGGGTCATTTCTAATAACCAAGGAGGGGAACTCCTTTTCAACCTTTCAAAAAGTGGTTTACAAATAACACGAATATTGAGAATGAAATTAGAAACAATTCTTAAACCTATTGCTTTTCTTTTATTTCATTAGGAAATTTATCTACAAATTTTAAACTCCTATTTATTGGGGTAATACTACCTAGATAAATATTATGTCCTAGAAACTTGACTTGGATCTAGAACAACTATCTTTTTGCCTGACACTACTAATCCATTGAGTTTAATTGCCTTTATAAAGATGTTTAAATGTTTAAAGTGCTGATCTATTAACTTTAAATAGAATAAAACATCATCTAAATAGACTATCATAAAATCAATATAAGGATTAAAAATTTCATTCATTATTCCTTGAAATTTAGAAAGGGCATTTTTAAGTCCTATGGGCATTACATTCCATTCATAATGTCCAAAAGGTACTGTGAACGCAGTTTTATATTTATCTTCTTCCTTAAGATTAATTTGTTAAAATCCAGATTTCATATTAAATTTAAAAAAGATTGTGACTTCATACAATCTTCCTAAAAGGTCTTTCTTATTAGGGATTAGATATCTTAACTATCTTGTTAGGGATTAGGTATCTTATCTATTTAAGGGTTTTATTTAAAGGCTTACAACTAATTACCATCCTAGGAGTACCTCTTTTCAACTCAAAAGGGTTTAGAACATAAGAAGCTGTACAACTCCAAGGAGAATTACTTGGTCATATTAATTTTTTATCAAGAAATTCTTGGATTTCTTTTCTACAATACTCTAAAGTTTTCTTATTCATCTACATAGGTTTCACCTTAGTTGATATTTTACTTTCATAATGTAGACACCTAATTTTGTCTGGTCCACTTTCCAAAACTTTAACCTAAATTATAAATCCGAAATCAAGCCCAAACCCAAGAGTAAAATTTTGAAATAAAACTAAAATAAAATCAGAACAATATAAGATAAGATAGCCAAAATTAAAAATTAATAAAAAAGAGATAAATAAAATAATAAGAGGATAAGAGATAAGATGCTAGGATAAATAAAAGATAACGAAGATAAAAAACAAAAAAAAAAGAAATAAAGATAAAAAAGATTAAAAGATTAAAAAAATTAAAAAATAATAAGATAAATAAAAATATTAAAAGATAAAAAAAATAAATCAAAAGATAAAAGCATAAAAGATGAGAGATAAGAGGTAATATACAAGTAGAATTAGAAAATAAGAATTTAACTAGAAAAGAAATTCTAATTCAACAACTATAAAAAACAATTGCACACAAACTAAAGGGGGGCTTCACGAAGGAGGAATATTGAAACCTGAAAGAAGATTTCAACCCACAACCAAAAGAACAAGAAGAGCCAAAGGCCTAGGGAAGAACAAAAACAAAAACATAGCAGTCTCATTTTGCCCCAAAATCAGCCTTGAACCCACACCCACTTTCAGCAAAACATAATACCTTGGCCACCTCATGTAACCCTTACCTTGCCAATGATTCCCAAAATCCAAAAGAAAAAACATAGAAGCACCCTTTACTAATAAAGACAGAAGATATAGCTCACTGCATTCAGGCCCAGAATGCAGCTTTGCTCGCTTTCACCCTCACCAATGTTCTCTGCCACCGTCTGAAAGCTCTGCTCTCTCAATTGCGCTATCATAGTCTTTGGCCGTGAGGTTGCAGAAGAGTCATCACCATAGAAGCTTTACCACCACCGCAGCCACCATGAGTTCAATTGTCCAGATTTGCAGCTTTTGCCAGAAGCTCACCCTCTCAGTCACTGTAGGAGTAGAAGCAACTGATTGTGGTGGCATTTCCTCACCACACGAAGCGAACCCACTCTCCAACCACCGCATCACAACATTGTGAGAAACTTGTTAGCAACTAGGGAATTGCACTCCACAATCCTTCATCGAGCCCTGCTGACAATCGTCTCCTTGTTGATTAGGTCTCCTTCCTTTGAGATAGGCATCACTCTAGTTTGAAGTGTAAAAGTTGGAGTTGAAAAGTATGGTTCTTGAAGCTTGTGCATTCTGCTATCTTGGCTTTTGCCAAGGACTGGTTTGTATAACTTCTAGTTTAATTGATTAATCTTGCTTAGAATTTCATAAGTGTTATTGGTTCTTGTTTTCTTGTGGAGATTAGTGTGAGACATTCTTGTGAAGATTAGTGTGCTGTATTGATTGTGTTGTTGTGTTTGTGCTCTCAAATTTCTATTGGTTCAACTAGAATTTGTTATAGCTCTTTTAGTTTAATTTGTTATAATGTTGGTCAATCTTAGGCTATCCCATATTTTTTTAATCTCATTAGATCTTTAGGAAAATTTTAATGTTGTATCTTATCTTCATGACAAGTTGGTTGCTAGGTGAACTTATGACCTATTTTGATTTTGATAGCATTAAATTTTAGTTATTTTGGGATTGTAATTATACAATGATGTATTGGGACTTTGGTTAATTTGATTAAATAAATTTTAAAGATTAGAATTTATTTCTTTTAAGCACAATGATAAAAATTCAAGGATCAACAGCACATGTGCCTAATTTTGTGATTCTAAGGATTTTTGCAAAATTATTTTCAAAACCTCAACCTAGAATAGAAAAAGAATTTTTCTAAAATTATTTTTAAAATCCCAACCTAAAATAAAAAAGGAGTTTTCTTAAAATTTTTCGGCTTGCAATAGAAAGAGAATTTTTCTTAAAATTGCTTTTTATCTTTTTATTCAAATATTTTGATCTAGAATGGGTAAGGATTATTTTTCAAAAATATTTTTTAAAAACTAATGTAAATTAATTAAGATAAATTAATTAAATTATTTTTAATACCAAAAAGGCATTTAGGGTGCTAACACCTTCCTTAAAACGTAACCAATCCCCGAATCTAATATCTAAAAATGTAGACCATTTTTAATTATGTGTCAAATCTCACCTTAGGCAATCTAAGTCAGTGGCAACTCCAAATCAAAAACGAGGGTCAACACATAAAAGTTAGATTCATATGGTAGAGAAACCATATGAATCTTTCTTTCCCAAAAGGCATTAGGAATTTCTGCAATTTCTTTTTCATCCATTGGTGCAGATTCTTAATCTTCTCTTGTATTTTTGGATTTTTTTAATTGTCCTTCTATTCTTTTAAAGCTAATTTCTTTAAAAAAAATATCTAATTATTCTTTTGGTTTAAAAGATTAAAGTATTGATTTTCTTCTATTACATTTATTTCTCTCTATTTTTGGATGAATAAATTCAAAGAAAAGTTCTATATTATTTTTATTAGTTTTTATTCCCTTTTCAGTAACCTGTATAGGATAGATTTGCGTTAAAAATGGAGTTCCTAAAATTAATTGTTCTTTAATTTTTTTTACAAACAAAAATTCATTAGGTAAATAAATTCTATTATTACAAATATATGAATTGGTTCATTTTTGTTTTCCGTTTAAACTTTGACTATTGGCAGTATAAAGATTTTGAAAAGTCCTCTCATAATATTGGGTTGGAATTAATCTTTCTTGGATACATCTGCTCCAGAGTCAATTAAAGCAGTAAATATTTTATGGAAAATTTTCCTAATTTTTAAATATACTTTACATCTCCATTTCTATTGCATAGCTTTTATTCAATTTAGAAAATTTTCTTCTTTAGAGATTCCCACTTTTGAGGTGGTCTCTAACTCTTTAGCTAAGGCTTCTAGTGAAATTTTTGTTTCTAAAAGTTTTACTTTTTCTTTTAATTCTTTTACATCATCTTTTAGGTTTTTTAGTGCAATATTTAATTATGGGATTCCTACTAGTTTTTCTTTTTCTTGATGTAATTTTAAGATTTTATTTAGATCAGAAGATTCAAAAGTAAGAATAGGTTCTTTTTCTTCTTCTTCTCCTATTATCCTTTGTAATTTAAGAAAATATTTATATTTAATGTCAATGTCTTCTATTTTATCTATTATATCAATTAGAAATTTAGAATCATCTGTTAACATATTACAGTAAAAGATTTCTAGTTTACATTCTTTATAGGGATTATTAGGTTCACATTTTCCACAAGAAATTTTTATTTGTTGTTCTGTATTACTAGAACTAGAATCTTCTAGTTGTTCTATTATTTGTTCTTCATCTAACTTAAAAGAGACTTCTTCTATCTTTGAATTACTTTCATATAACAATACTCTTGCTAACTAGTTTTTAACTTCATTTTCAAAACTTAATTCATTTACTCTCTTTTTAACATGACAGTTTTTTTTGCTATATGACCCTTTCTACCACACTTGTAGCAACTTAAGGTTTCATCAAATTTCTTTTTATTTTTTTGTTTAATCTTTTTTGGAGATTTGTTTTCCATTTTTGAATAATTAGGTTTTTAATATTTTTTAAATATTTTCTTTTGTTTTTTATATGTTTTAGGAGGGGATTCTAATCTTTCTAAAAGCTATATTGCTAATAGAAGTATCCCAATTTTTTTCTTACTGATTTATCTTCTCTTAATATTGGTGATGTTAGAGACAACTAATTACATTATTTTAAGCCAGTTTTGATTATAATCAATATGACTTGTCCATAAGTCATACTTTCTAAGTTAGAATTTTCTTCTTCTAACTTATCTTTGACTCTATAAGCAAATGCTCCTGGAAGTCCAAATATAAATCTGTCCTTCCAATAAGGAGCTAAGGCATCTTACTTAAGAGTTTAGCTAAGAAATTATTTTTATACCATCTAAAATCTGATAATCTAGGACATCTTAGAGAATGTAAGATTTCACTAGATCTTTCTTCAAACAATTTTGGATCTCCAATAAAACTTTGGGCTATGGCAAAAATTAAGGTTTCTATCTGTGTTCCTATTTCTTGTTAGGTAATAAGTTCACATTTAACAAAATTTAAAATATTAATACTATCTTCTTCACTAATTAGGTGATCCCATCAACCTTTTAGATTTCTTGTAAAATCAAAAATTATTAATTATGCTATGGCTCTCCCACTGTTTCCTTGTTTTTTGTAGGCAATGGCTACCATAGTTGTCGACACACGACACAGCAGCGATCCCAGAAAATAAAAAATGATGATAAGTTTGGAAAGTGTTGTTTAGGAAAATAAAAATGGAGTTGCCACTAACTTAAATTGAAATGGTGAAGTCAAACACCAAAGAGTATGGTCTGCATTATAGAAAATATGGATTCGGGGTTGGTCATGTATAGGAATGTATTAGCACCCCTACTATTCCCTTTTAATATCACGTTGGTGTTTATTGCTTTTGTTCTTAAAAAATGGTGTGCTTAGTTTAACTAAAGCTTTTGAAAAAATAGAGGGGTATTTTTTAAATGCATCAATGGAACCATGCTAGTTGACTGGCTAAGCTCATGATGCAATTTTTCTCAGGATAATTAGATAATGGCCAGTTGACTGACAATCTTCTTCATCCATCATTGGGAGCTTTTTTAAAATATATCGATAAAACCATGCCAATTGATTGACTAGGTCCGTAACATGATTTCCCTCAAGATAGTTTGATAGCGGCCAGTTGACTGGTGACCCTCTTTATCCATCATCGGGAGCTCTTTTAACATATATCAATAGAACCATGCCTATTGACTAACTAGGTCCATAACATGATTTCCCTTAGGATAGTTTGATAGCAGCTAGTTGACTGACAACTCTCTTTATCTATCATCGAGAAGTATCTAACTAAAACAGGATATCAAATTGCAGGAACAAAACCATAACCAAATGGTACATTTTAAAATGGTTGGGGTTCACTCTTAACAATTCAAAATTATCAACACCTCGATGCCTACACACTTATAAAACATTTGAAGTGCATATAACATAAGCAAAATTATTGTAATACACAATTATTCTATAAAATAAGATATAGACACAAAAATACATATCCAACAATGAGAGAAAATTAAGAAATAAGTGAAACCTATATTTAGAGTGGTCTAATGGCAAAATAGAGGCCAAAAATACGACAAGAGGTAGAAAAATCCTAGGAAAGTGGTCAAAGTCGAACTCCACATACAGGTCAAAGTCAGGGTCAAAGTCAACATTTTGATGTGGCACGATGACTTGGCATGTAGACGCTAACGTGTTTTGATGACATGTCAGGATGATTGTGTAATGATGCTGATGTGTTTGGTGACGTGGTGTGCTAACTGTGTAGGTAAGGCTAGTGTGGCAGATGACAAGGCATCTTCAACCTTAGAGCACATTGTGACATGAGCTGCCACCCTCAATATAGCATGGGGTGTGTGGAAACACATTGAGTGGTTTCACACGGCATTCTTCTAGGTTCCCAAGGTTTTGGTACCTCCTGAACACATTGGTGTGGCGTGTTTTCTGAGATTTAGATCAGAAATATGACTTTCAAGGGGTGAACAAAGATGGCTCTCTCTCAAATTTTCTAATGAAACTTTCAATTTTCAGCATGACTCAGGTACCACTTGTGCTCCAAAGGCCAAGTTGAGCTTCTCTAGGCTAGTATGATGAGCTTGTTGAAGAGAAAACTAGAAGAATAAAGAATATTTGAATTTTTCTCTCCAACCCCTTTTCTCACTCTTTCTTAGCTCTCTCTCTCTCTCTAACTTCCACTCTTTTTCTCTCCAATCTTCCCCCCCTCTCTTCTCTGCCAGTACTCTATTTAACTCAGTATTTCTCTTTAGCTTTCTCCTTTCCTTCCACTAAGAAAAATCCAAAGATTAGGTGCATTATGAGATGAATTAGGTGCATTATGAATTAGGATAAGGTGCATGATTAGATGAGCTAAGTTACGTGCATGATTAGATAATTGTGCATGATGAGATGAATTAGGTGTATTATGGATTAGGATCAGGTACATGATTAGATGAGTTAGGTGTATGATTAGATAAATTTGGAGCATTATAGATTAAGATAAGGTGCATGATTAGATGAGTTAGTGCATGATGAGATGAGCTAGGTGTATGATTAGATGAATTAGGTGCATGATTAAATGAATTTGGAGCATTGGTTGACACCCCTCTCTTTTTTTTCTTTTTTTATTTTTATTTTTTGATTTTCAATATTATTATTCACATTCAGACCCAAAATATCTTTAAATTTTTTTATTTTCACTCAATTAATTTTCAGAAAAACACATTTAAATAAGATAATTCCAGAATCTATGCATTCGTCTACTTTGACTTTTCAACGTCTAAACAAAATTAGGTATCTATAGATTGTCCCCCTTTGCTTACCTTCTAAGTATTAGAAGATGAGCAAAGGTTGAAAGGCTTTAATTTTGCTTGGAAGAATGACCTAGAATCTAATGCAAAAAGTTGTAATCCACACAATAGGATACCTAAGAGTGACTTAGGATTTGAAACAAAATAACCTGAGGTAACCTGTTTAAGGACTTAAAGAAAAGAACTTGGGAAAACCCACCCAAGTTTTGAAATAAAAGGCAATTACCTAGAGAAACCCATTCCATGATTTGAAGGATTTTAATCCACCCAATGGGGCTACCTAAGAGCGACTTAGGATTTGAAACAAAATAATCTAAGATAACCCACCTCAAGATTTAAAGAAAATCTGGGAGAAACCCATTCTGAGTTGAAATAAAAGGCAATTATCTTGAGAAATCATTTTGGGATTTAAAGGATTTTAATCCACCCAATGGGGATGCCTAAGAGCGACTTAGGATTTGAAACAAAACAACCTGAGATAACCCGTCTCAGGATTTAAAGAAAATCTGGAAGAAACCTGTTCGCAGTTGAAATAAAGGCAATTACCTGGGGAAATTCGTTCTAGGATTTGAAGTATTTTAATCCACCCAATGGGGATCAAACTGTGATGGTTTTATAGAGATATACTAATCATGTTAATGTGCTTAATAAAGTGGTGTGCTTGACATGTGAAAGGCTTGACTTTTAAAAAAAACAACATACTTGGCATTCGAACATGCTTGTCATGGGACAAAACTAACATAGATGCCAAAGCTACAATGCAAAAGGTGAATTATGGTTTGTTGGCCTAGTTATGAGTGAATTAGTGCTAGACTCTGCAGAAGTAGTATCTTTTGGAATCAATTTTTGGGTGTTACTCTTTCATAAACTTGATTCTTTTATATTTTTTGGGAGAAGCCTCTCTATAAATTCCTATCTTGAACCTCTTTGCTCTTTTAGGGATATTTAGGTTTGGAGGTTACCCTCCTAATTTTATCCCAATTTGAATTTGGTCCTCCTCTAGCAAAGGAAGGTTTTTCAACTTTGGGTTCACTCTCCTAGTAATTGTGCAGCTTATGCTTTTGAACATTTCTAAACTCTGGCCTTACTTTCTTGATTATTGCCCCCCAATTTGTTTTGATTACCTTCGACCAAGGAAAGCTTGAAAGTCTTTTCTTAATTCATCCTCTTTATCATGCTACAAAAGAGTGTGGATGATGGATTTAAATTACTCAATTCTCTAGAATCAAGATTTCCTTGTTAAGCAATTCCCTGATTAACCAATTTTGAGTATTTGTGCTTTCCTTATCAAGTGTTTATCCTCTTTATAAGTGTTTGCCCTTGTGATAAGTGTTTGCACTCACAGGCATCCCATAAGCTTGTTCTCATATCCCTCTCTATGTTTCTTATTTCACCACATTAGCTAAGATCACTAGGACTTCATTCAACTTGTAATGCAAGGCTTAGGTAATGGCTTGGAAGAAAATGGATAAGGGTTTACAAATAAGGAGAGCACAAGGTTGCAAACACAAAGCTTTGTTTTTCCCTTTTCATTTTCAACAATTTAGGAATCATGTTGGAACAAGGAGGAACTTACTTTCTATTGTCCATTTTCCTTTTGTTTCTAGGCATACTCCTTTTTCTCTTTTTTAGTTTTCCAAGGTCTTTTCTTTCACTTTCTCAAGATTTCCTTTTATTATTGCTTTTACATAGCATTCCCTCTCAGTTGATAACTTAAGTGCTCCTTTGGCTATCTTTCATAGTAAGAATCATGGTTTTTTGATTAAGAGGTTAGGGTAAATAAGGGTCGGAGAAAGAACATTCGATGGTGGTGTTACCATCTTTTAAGGCTCAAATGGATGACTAAGAATATTTTTGCTTCAAACTTAGCTTGAAAGGCCCAAACAATCCAAAAATGGCCTAGATTACCTATCTAGCTAATGTGGTGTCCAACAAATTGTTTCATGGGGCATTCAAACAAGTTCTAGAATATCTATTTTCTCATAACATTCTTATGGACTATGAGACGTCACACCTTCATCACTATTTATTACTTAAGATATTCTGTCATCCAAAAGAATTGAATATTTTGTTAGGCAATCAAATTTTATTACCGAAAAAATGGATTTGATTAGGATGAAATTAAGACATCTAATCAATAATTTATTACTCTTAGGTACCAAAACATGAAAAATATTGCAACCCTGATTGCCCCCAATGTTAGTTCATTTTGGTATTGGCACCCTCTCCTTAAGAGTCCTCCATTCATCAATGATTCTTTACTCAATCCATCCTTTATGAATAAAATTTTGTCTTCTCGATTTAAGGACACCATTTCTTTACCCTTGCAACATGCCATTTACAAATCAAGGATTTGCTTCCCATCCAATTTTCTTATAAACTGGCAATATAGGGTCATTTAACATCAGATTCCCAATATAGTAGCGCTCCTTTTCTTTGTTGAATATGCCCGTTAAGGCAAGAAGAACACTATGAACATGCCCACTAGGATGCGTCTCATGAGTCTGAAGGATATTATCCAATGACTCTACTCAATCCATCGTTTATGAACTGAATTTTGTCTTCTCAATTTAAGGACACCATTCCTTTACCCCTGTAGCATGTATTACATGTCCAGCTTGCACACTTATAGCTCCATCCTTTTAGCTCTTCTCTTCTTGGCATAAGAGCTTCTTCCCATTCCTGGAATATATTTAATAAGTGACTCTTGAAACTTAACTACTAGACATACCTTGGCTTCAATGATCCAACGCACATCTTCAGGAAGGCCCAGACATGTAAGTGTCTTTATCCTTTTTAGTTGACAACTGTAAATCTTCCAAGCACATCATGTGGAAAAGAAGGGAATCTAATTCTAAGCTTTGCAAGGTTTTCTTCTATATTCTACTAAGATATGCAAATAATGATCCTCTTTATTGTTTCGAAGACTTCTAAACCTTTCTCTTTTTAAGTCAGCATCCAAAATGATATTTTCCTTGAAAGTATAAAATGATAGCAAGTTGGGCTAACACTAAAACCTAGGCATGAACAGTGAGAAAGATGGAAAGGATAGTTAGGCCTCGTCAAATGGTTAGGCCTCTAATTGCTCCCAAAAAAAAAAAATGAATGTCAATAACCACCCATAACAATGTATACTTAATGCATGTATGATGGCATGGCTATGTTTGAACCTTGGGAAAGCATGTTTATGCATTTGATGCAAGAAATAACTGGAAAAAGTTTTTAGTAACTCCAAGTCCATTGTCTCAATCACAAACTCCTGAGGGTACCATGATCCAATTCAGATGATTCTTGATTTGTTATCTTAAGGTTCAAAGACAAGCCGGATTGAGAATTATTCCTTACACCTTCGGATCCTTTAGGCTTACCATACACTCTTCTATTATAAGTGATTTGTTACTCTCAACATTTTAAGTTCCAACTATAAAAAAATGTGTAATTCAGAAGCACCTTTGATTCACCAGTTTATCATGTCTCAAACATGACTAACAATATCATGCAAGTGATTATAGGAAAACTGTCATTGTATTGATGACTCAAATCTAAGATTTACATATCTTAAAGGGTTTTAGTAAGCAAGAGACAAATGGTTTGGTATAAAATATGATAGGTACAGGAAAACAAAAGGTAAGATGCCTTTTTTTTTAAGACAAATGCTGAACTTAGCCGCACTTAATCCTTAACCCTTAATTTATGTGTTAACCCTCAAGCATAATATTTCTTCACTGCATCTGCGTTTATGGGATTTGATAACTCATCACCATCCATGTTAGTTAGGATCAAATATCTCTCGAATTTGCCCTTTTTACCATGTAGGGACCCTAATAATTTGGTGTCCCCTTACCCTTGTTATCTCTTGCGATAGACAAGGTTTTTCTGAGTACTAGATCCCCTTCATGAAATTGCTTTTAGGGGATTTTCTTGTCATGTGCTCAAATTATCCCTTTTTGATAAAGGCGTCCATGAGATATGGTTACTAGTCTCTTTTCTTTAATCAAATTTAACTACTCATGATGTATGTGAACCCACTCAGCTTCATCAAGTTGAGTCTCCATCAAAACCCTTAAGGATGGGATTTCTACTTTGAACAGGAGTACTACTTCCATCCTATATACTAAGGAAAATGGAGTTGCTCCAGTTGAAGTTCTTACAGATGTGTGATATCCACATAAAGTGAAGGGTAATAGCTCATGCTAGTCTTTATAATTGGCTATCATCCTTTCTACAATTTTCTTGATGTTTTTATCGATTGCCTTCACATCATTTTTGGGTGATTTGTGGCGGATAATTTTAAACTGCTCACATAACTCTTTCATAATTTTATTATTGAGGTTGCAAGCATTATCAATGATTATTCTCCCCAAAAGACTGTATTTGCAAATAATTTTCCTTTTGAGGAACCTGATAACCATAGTTTTGGTAATATTACTGTATGAAATAGCCTTCACCCATTTTGTGAAGTAATCAATTGCCACCAAGATGAAACGATGCCCATTGAATGTTTTAGGCTCAATAGGTCCAATTACATCTATGCCCCACATGGCAAATGGCCATGGTGAAGTCAATATATTGAGTACTAAAGGAGGTGTATGAACCTTATCAGCATAAATCTGACACTAGTGGCACTTTCTGATGTATTTGATGCAATCAGACCCCATCGTGGCCCAATAATATTCCGCCCACAAAATTTTCTGAGCCATTGCATGACCATTATGTGAGTGCTGCATACTCCATCATGAACTTCTTGTATTAACTTCTATGCTTCTGTGGCCTTTACATATCTCAAGAGTACGATATCATGATTTCTCTTGTACAAAATATAACCACTGAGAAAGAAACTCGTTGCCAATCTCCTTAGAGTTCTTTTATCATTTTTCGATCCCCTAGTAGGATATTCTCTAGTTTTAATAAATTACAGGATATCTTTATGCAATGGCTTTCCATCTGGCTCCTCCTCCACAAAAGAACAATAAGTTGGAAAATCATGTTTCCTTATTCTAACCTTTAGGAGATCATTTTCATTCATGATTGGATACATAGCTAAGATATGGCTAAGACATCAGCCATTTAATTTTCTTCTCGAGAAACATGGTTAAAGGCAATTTCCTTAAACTGTTCCACCAACTCACAAATGTACCTTTGATAAGGGATCAACTTTTGGTCCCTAGTCTCTCATTCACCTTTTAATTGATAGATAACCAATGCAAAGTCCCCAAACACATCTAGAAAGCTAATTTGATAGTTCAAGGCTGCTTTTATCCCCAAAGTGCAAGTCTCATACTTAGTTATGTTGTTAGTGTATTCAAAGCACAACTTTGCAGTCATGGGGTAATATTTTCCTTTAAGGGATATCAAAATTGCTCCTATTCCATTTCCCATTGCATTAGAAGATCCATCGAACATCAACGACCACCTTCCATCCTCAAGTGATTCATTCTTAGTTACTAGTATCATGATATTTTCATCTGAAAATTCAAACTGGACTAGTTCATAGTTTGAGATTGAGTTTTTTGCTAAGTGCTCGGCAATGACACTTCCTTTTATTGCCTTTTAAGGTACATTGTATTCTAATAACGGCATGTGCCATCTCGCAATTCTTCCAATTAATGTAGGCTTCTCAAATATGGACTTGATTGGATCCATTTTTAAGATCAATGCAATCACACTCCATTTTCCATCTGCCTCTTGACATTCATCATTCCAACTTGTGCCTTAATTTTTTGTAAGAGCTCAAAGATCAGCTCACATGTGGAGGTTAGTTAGGATATGAACCTTGCAATGTAGTTTACTCTTCTTAAGAAACCTTGCACCTCCTTTTCTGTCTTAGGTGTGGGCATATTTATGATGACCTTAACTTTATCTGGATCCACTTCAATCCCTTTCTCGCTTACCATGTATCCTAGCAACTTTCCCAATCTCACTCCAAAAATACACTTTGCTAGGTTTAGTTTGAGATGATATCTTCTTAATCGATCAAAGACCTTTTAAGGTGTATCAAATGTTTGGCTTCTAATCTTGAACGTATACCTCTATTTCTTTGGCATCATGTCATGGAAAAGAGTCACTATAGCCATTTGATATGTTGCTCCAGCATTTTTTGGACTGAAGGACATCAACTTATAATGAAAGGTGCCCCATAATGTGATGCAGGTTGTCTTATCTATGTCTTCGAGAGCCAATTTAATTTGATTATATCTTAAAAACCTATCCATGAATGAAACGATTGTGAATCCTGCTGCATTGTCAACAAGTACATCAATGTGTGGGAGTGGAAAGTCATCCTTTAGACTTGCTTTGTTCAAGTCTCAATAGTCCATACATGCCCTAATTTTCCCATCTTTCTTAGGAATAGACACAACATTAGCTACCCATTTGGGATATTTTGCTACTTCGATGAAACCAGCATCTAAGAGCTTTTTGACATTGTCTTTGAATTTTAACAATATATCTGGCTTCATTCTTCACAAATTCTATGTTATTGGCTTGAATCCTGCTTTATTAGCAAGCGATGAACCACTATGTCCGTACTTAGACCGACATATCTTAGTATGACCAAGCAAATACATCTTTATATTCTTGTAATAGTTGGATCATTATTTACTTCTTTTGTGGCCAACCTTACATCAATGGTCATGCAATAGCCCGAAAAATTTTGTAGGCAAGATATTATTGGCCCACAAAGGAGTCTGATTGCATCAAATACATCAAAAAGTGCCACAAGTGTCAGATTTATGCTAATAGGTTTCATACACCTCCTTCATCACTCAATGTATTAACTTCACCATGGCTATTTGCCATATAAGGCACAGATGTAATTGGACCTATTGGGCCTAAAGCATCCAATGGGCATCATTTCTTTCTAGTGGCAATTGATTACTTCACAAAATGGGTAGAAGCTGCTTCATAAAACAATATTACTAAAATTGTGGTTCTTAGGTTCTTCAAAAGGGAGCTTATTTGTAGATACGATCTTTTAGAGAGAATCATCATTGATAATGCTCGCAACCTTAATAAAAAAAGGATGAAAGGTTATGTGAGCAGTTTCAAATTGTCTATCACAACTCGACCCCTTATCACCTAAAAATGAATAGAGCCATGGAGGCAGCCAATAAAAACATCAAGAAAATTGTAAAAAAGATGACAGCCACTTATAAAGACTGGCATGAGCTGCTACCCTTCATTTTACATGGGTGCCACACATTTGTAAGAACTTCAACTAGAGCAACTCCATTTTTCCTAGTATACGAGATGGAAGCAATACTCCCATTCAAAGTAGAAATCCCGTCCTTAAGGGTTTTGATGGAGACTCAACTTGATGAAGCTGAGTAGGTTTGCATACATCATGAACAGTTAAATTTGAAGAAAAGAGGCTAGCAACCTTATCTCATGGACACCTTTATCAAAAGAGGATTATTCGAGCACATGATAAAAAAGTTCACCAAAAGCAGTTTCATGAAGGGGATCTAGTACTCAGGAAAATCTTGCCTATCACAAGAGGTAACAAGGGTAAGTAGACACTAAATTATGAGGGTCCTTACATAGTAAAAAGGACATATTCAGGAGGTGCTTTGATCCTAACTAACATGGATGGTGATGAGTTACCAAATCCTACAAATGCAAATGTCGTGAAAAAATATTAGGCTTGAGGGTTGGCATAGAAATTAAGGTTGAGGATTAAGTGCAGCTAGGTTCAACATTTGTCTTAAAAGAAAAACCACCTTACATTTTGTTTTCCCATACCTATCATATTTTATACCAAACCATCTATCTCTTGCTTACCAAAACCCTTTAAGAGATGTAAATCTTAGATTTAAGTCATCAATACAATGACAACTTTCCTATAATCACTTGCATAATATTATTAGTCATATGGTTAAGATATGATAAATAGGTGAATCAGGGTGCTTCTGAATTACACATTCTTTTATAGTTGGAACTTAAAATATTGAGAGTGACAAATCACTTACAACAAAGGAGTGTATGGTGAACCTAAAGCATCAGAAGGTGTAAGGAATAATTCTCAACCCAGCTTATCTTTGAACCTTAAGATGACAAATCTAGAATCATCTAAATTTGATCATGGTACCCTTAGGAGTTTATGATTGAGATAATGGACTTGGAGTTACTTAAACCTTTTTCCAATTATTTCTTACATAAAATGCATAAGCATGCTTTCCTGAGGTTCAAACATAGCCATGCCATCATACATGTATTAAGCATACGTTGTTATTCAAATCTTTTCTTTACTTTTTTTTAGCTTAATGGATGCCTATTGACATTCATTTTTTTATAATTTTATTTTTCTTGGGCAATTAGGAGTCCAACCATTTGAAGAGGCCTAGCTACCCTTTCCATCTTTTTCACTGTCCATGCCCAAGTTTTGGTTGTTGGCCTAACTGGCTATTATTTTATGACTTACAAGGAAAGTATCATTTTGGATGCTGACCTAGAAACAAAGAGGCTTGTAAGGTTTTGGAACAATAAAGAGGATATTTGCATATCTTAGCAGAATATAGAAGAAAACCTTGCAAAGCTTAGAATTAGGTTCCCTTTTCTTCCTAAAGATGTGCTTAGGAAGATTTACAAATATCAACTTTAAAGGATAAAGGCACTCACGTATCTAGGCCTTCTTGAAGATGTGCGTTGGATCATTGAAGTCAAGGTACATCTAGCAGGTGAGTTTCAAGAGTCACTTGTTACACATCTGCTAGGAATGGTAAGAAGCTCTTATGCCAAGAAGAGAAAAGCTAAAAGGATGGAAGTTTACTATAAGTGTGCAAGGTGGACATGTAATACGCACTACAAGGGTAAAGAAATGATGCCCCTAAATCAAGAAGACAAAATCTAGTTCATAAAGGATGGACTGAGTAAAGAGTTATTGATAATATCCTTCAAACTCATGAGACGCATTCTAGTGAACATGTTCACAGTGTTCTTCTAGCCTTTGTGGACATGTTCAACAAAGAAAAAAAGCACTACAATCTTGGAAATTTGACATTAAACAACCTTATTTGCCAGTTTATAAGAAAACTAAATAGAAAACAAATACTTGACTCACAATCGACATTTGGTTTGTTACTGGGATCAAAATTGGATGAAGAGATAAGTTGAATTCCCTGTACATTAATCATGTAATGTATTTATTTTTTTACTTGTCAATAGTTGGTATACCTATCATCTCCACTATTTACTTTTTGACATTGGACACAAAATCGAAGGAAGAGATGAGCCAACATTACTATACATTAATCATGCAATGCATTTTTTTCTTGTCAATAGCTGGTACACAGGTTATCTCCACTCTTTGGTTTTTGAGTATGTAGGCATGGTTTTGAGAAGATCAGTGCAGTTATTTTTTCATTGTCAATAATATTACGACTTTCTTTCTCTTGAACTTATTGTCATATACATCGGCATGTCTTTCTTCTTGACTTTCTTGTACATCGCCATTATTTGAAATTATTGCAGTGGACTATTTTTTCTCTTAAAATTCAAACTTCCTTAATCGTGATTGGATTGCATAATTTTTTGTCACTCATTTTTGCCTTCAAATGCACTTTCACACTTGCTTATCCATACATAGCTGAGGCAACAATATCATTAATATATAGATTCAAATCTATTTATGTCTTTGGTAGTTCCAATCTAAGGAGGGACAATGAATTTTCAAAGACAGCCAATGAACTTAGTAAGGTGTTAGTTGCTAGAGGTATAAATCTAGTGTGGGGTGGAGGAATCTATGGACTAAAAGGATGCATGGTTACAGCTACAATTATGGGAGGGAGTCGTGTCCTGGGTGTTCTTATAAAAGAGTTGGATGACAAGAAGACTACTAACTATACCTATGGTACTGAGTTAAGGGTTTCAAACATGCATGAACATCTCAGTTGCATCTTTGCAATGCTAAAGCCTTTATTGCATTACCTGGTAGCCTGAAAACTTTTGAGAGAATTTCTAGCATGGCCTTTTGGACCAAATTAAACTCTCATAAAAAGCCGTTAGGATTATTAAATATCAATTGCATTTATGATGGTTTGTTGGGTTTTTAGATTATGCTGTGGAACAATACTTCATATCCTTGGAGGCTCATCGTGCCATAATAATAGTTTCAAACGCTAATCAATTAATTGATCAAATGCAAAGCTATGCATTTCAACCTGACCCATTAGTGAAACAAGGATATTGGCAACCTTCCGACGGCATTTGTGACTTGCGATACCCTCACAGTTTTTACTTTCAATTATTTTGTGTGTATTTGTTAATAAATACCCATGCTAATCTACAAAAAGCATTGAGGATGATGTACAAGTTTAGGAAGAATGATTCGAGTAAAAGAGATTTGTTATCAAGGCCATTGTGTGTAAAAAATGGTAGAGTAAAGAGTTATTCTTAACTCTTGATACACATCCTGTACATAACTCATTAGAAGTATCATACGCATCTTTTGTGTCCTAAAAAAATTGCTTTTCTTTTTTGCATGTCTTTCATGTAGTCTCATGACATCTGCTAATGGCTCTGCCTAAGGCCTTAACAATGACTATGTGTAGGCGCCCTTTTGAATTCAATAAAACATCTTGCATGATGAATGTATCATATATCATTTCTTTTATTGTCATATCATATATCATTTCTTTTATTTTCATATCATATATCATTTCATGTGTCATGTGTCAAGTTCAAACTCTTAATGTCTTGTTCAGGTTGCTCCCAAAATTATCTTGTCAGCTTCATCTTCTAAAAAAATCAAGGTAAATAAAGACGTTGAAGCTGAAGAGAGATTAAAGGCTAAAAAGACTTTGTCTACCCTACAAATTAGAGAGGCTATCTTGGAAGAAAAAGAATTGAAGATGAAACAAGAAGTCGATGCATGGAAAGTGAAGGCTACAGAATTTCAAAAAAGGGTCATGATTATGGAATAGGATAAAGCCAAATTGATTGCCAAGAAAGAAAAAGAGGTTGAAGAAGATAAAAGGAAAGTGTACCTAGCAAACAAGTGCAAGCACTATACTAAAGAGGACTTTGTAGATAATGAATAAAAGGTAAAGTCCTTACAAAATGAAGAAAAGGTATTGCTTCTATAGGGTTCATTCATAACTAAGGCAACAAACCATAATTCACCTTTTGCATTGTGTCTTGGCATCTATGTTAGTTTGATCTCATGTCAAGTGTGTTCACATGTCGAGCATCCCCTTTTTTTTAAAAGTCAAGCCTTTTGTGTGTTAAGCACACCACTTTATTAAGCATAATAACATGATTAGTATATCTCTTTCAAGTCATTTGCTTGTCAACCATCACAATTTGATATCCCCATTAGGTGGATTAAAACCCTTCAAATTCTGGAATGGGTTTCTCTAAATAATTGCCTTTTATTTCAAAACTTAGGATGGATTACCCTAAGTTCTTTTCTTTAAATCCTAAGACAGATTACCTCGGTTGTTTTATTTCAAATCCTAAGTCACTCTTAGGTATCCCCATTGGGTGGATTAAAACCCTTCAAATTCTAGAAGGGGTTTCTCTAGGTAATTACCTTTTATTTCAACTAGGAATGGGTTTCTGCTAGATTTTCTTTCAAGTCCTGAGACAAGTTACCTCAGGTTGTTTTGTTTCAAATCCTAAGTTGCTCTTAGGCATCCCTATTGGGTGGATTAAAACCCTTCAAATCCTGAAATGGATTTCTTTAGCTAATTGCCTTTATTTCAAAACTTGGGACAGGTTTTCTCAAGTTCTTTTGTTTAAATCCTTAAACAGGTTACCTTAAGTTGTTTTGCTTCAAATCCTAAGTCACTCTTACATATCCCATTGGGTGGATTAAAACCCTTCGCATTAGATTCTAGGTCATTCTTCCGACCAAAATTAGAGTCTTTCAACCTTTGTTCATATTTTAATATTAAAAGGTAAGCAAAGGGGGACAATCTGTAGACACCTAATTTTGTCTTGACCCTGAAAAATCAAAGTGGAACCATGCGTAAGTTCTAAAATTATCTTGTTTAAATATATGTTTCTTTAAAAATTAATTGAGTGAAAATGAAAAAATTTATATTTTTGGGTCTAAATGTGAATAATATTAAAAATTAAAAAAAAGGTGTCAACCAATGCTCCAAATTAATTTAATTATGCACCTAACTCATCTAATCATGCACCTTATCCCAATCCATAATGCACCTAATTCATTGCATTATATACCTAACTCATCTAATCATGCCCCTAGCTCATGTAATCATACACCTAATTCATCTCATCATGTACTTAATTCATCTCATCATGCACCGAGCTATCTCATCATGCACCTTATCCTAATCCATAATGCACCTATTTCATCTCATCATGCACCTAATCTTTGGATTTTTCCTAGTGGAAGGAAAGGGGAAAGCCCAAATGCAGAGTGGAATAGAGTGCTGACAGAGAAGAGAGGGGGGAAGATTGGAGAGCAAAAAGAGTAGAAGTTAGAGAGAGAGAGAGAACCATGAAAGAGTAAGAAAAGAAATTGAGAGAAAAATTCAAATATTCTTTATTTTCTGTTCAACAAGCTTGCCATGCTAGCCTAAAGACGCTCAACTTGGCCTCTAGAGCATTATTAGTGTGTGAATCACAAATCGCAAATTTCACTAAAAAATTTGAGAAGGAATCATCTTCGTTCATATCCCAAAAATCATATTTTTGGTTCAAATCTCGAAAACTACACCCCACCATCATGCTCAAGAGGTGCCAAAACCTTGAAATTGTGAAGAATGCTGTCTAAAACCATCCCACGCTCTGCCATGTGCCCCATGCACTAGAAAGAGCGATAGCACGTCACTCATGCGCCCTGAGATTAAAGACGTCCTATCATTTGCCATGTCAACCCCATTAGCATAGTTAGCTTGACATGTCATCTAACACATCAGCCCTATTAGCATAATTAGCTTGACACATCATCTGACACATCAGCCTCATAAGCACAATTGCTTGACATGTCATCTGACACATTAGCCTTATTAGCACAATTAGCTTGCCATGTCATATGACACATCATTAGACATGTCATCATTATGTGCCCAGTCAGCATGCCACATTAGAATGACTCTGCCACATCAGTGTTGACCTTGTTAACTTTGACCCAAACCACTTTCTTATGATTTTTCTACCTCCTGATTGCATATTTAGCCTTCATTTTGCCATTAGAGCACCCTAAATATGGGTTTCACCAATTTCTTAATTTTCTCTCATTGTTGGAAATGCATTTTTTATATTTTAAATCTAATTTTGTTAAATAATTGAGTGCTATGAAGACTTTACTTGTAATTTTTACACTTTAAATGTCTTATAAGTGTGTGAGCATTGAGATATTGATCATTTTGAATTATCAAGAATGATCAAGATTCATTCTAACCATTTTAAAAGGTTTTATTTTGATTATGATTTTATCCTAACTATTTCAATTTCTTATTTTTATTAGAAAGCTCCCGACAATGGATAAAGACGGTCGCCAATCAATTAGTCACTATCAAACTATCTTGAGGGAAATTATACTGTGGACTTATTTAGTCAACTGGCATGATTTTATTGATGTGTTTAAAAAAGCTCTGACAATGGATAAAGAGGATTGTTAGTTAACTGGCTATTATCTAATTATCCTGAGGGAAATTGAATCATGAGCTTAGCCAATTACCTGGCATGGTTCTATTGATGCATTTAAAACATATACCCCTATTTTTTCAAAAGCTTTAGTCAAACTATACTAATGTTTTCTAAACCCAATTAGGCTAAGCACACCATTTTTTAAGAACAAAAGTAACAAACACCTACATGATACCAAGAAGGCATTGTAAGGGTATTGATACCTTCCCTATGTGTAATCAACCCCCGAATCCATTTTTCTTTAACATAGACTATACTCTTTGGTGTTTGACTTCACCATTTTAATTTAAGTCAATGGCAATCCCATTTTCTTTATTTCCCTAAACAACACTATCCAAACCCATTGTTGTTTTTTTTTATCTTTCATGATGTTGCTCGGCGTCTTATACCTAAAATTTTAAGAATAAAGAGGATCATTATTTGCATATTCTAGCAAAATATGGAAGAAAACCTTGCAAAGCTTAGAATTAGATTCCCTTCTCTTTCCCAAAATGTGCTTAGAAAGATTTACATATGTCGACTTAAAAGGATAAAGGCACTTACATGTATGGGCCTTCCTCAAGATGTGCTTTGGATCATTAAGGTCAAGATACATCTAGCAGGTGAGTTTCAAGAGTCACTTTTTAAACATATACTGGGAATGGGAAGAAGCTCTTATGCCAAGAAGAGAAGAGTTAAAAAGATAGAAGTTTGCTATAAGTGTGCAAGGTGGACATGTAATATGCATTACAAGGGTAAAGAAATAGTGTACCTAAATTGAGAAGACAAAATCCAGCTCATAAAGGATGGACTAAGTAAAGAGTCATTGATAATATCTTTAGACTCTTGAGATGCATTCTAGTGGACATATTCATAGTGTTCTTCTTGCCTTAGCAGACATATTCAACAAAGAAAAAGAGCACTACTGTCTTGAAAAACTAATGTTGAATAACCTTGTTTGCCAGTTTATAAGAAAACTGGATAAAAAGCAAATCCTTGATTCATAAATTGCACACTGCAAGGTAAAGAATGGTGTCCCTCTCATAATTACAGCTGCAACCATGCATCCTTTCAGTCCATAGATTCCTCCACCGTATACCAACTTTATCCCTCTAGCAACTACCACCTTACCAAGTTCATTGGCTATCCTCCAAAATTCATTGTCCCTCCTTAAATTGAAACTACCAAAGATATAAATAGATTTGAATCTATGTGTACTCTTTTTCTCCCCCAGCCATGTGTGAATTAGCAAGTGTAAAAGTGTATTTTTAGGCAAAAATGAGCGATAGAAAAATCCTACAATCCCACATGGTTAAGGGAGTTTGAATTTTAAGAGACAACAGTCCACTACAATAACTTCAAATAATGGTGATGTGCAAGAAAGTCAAGAAGAAAAGACATGCCAATGTATATGACAGTAACTTCAAGAGAAAAAAAGTCATTATGTTATTGACAACGAAAAGATAACTACCTTAATATTATCAAAATCGTGCATACAAAGTCAAAAACAAATAGTGAAGATGACAAGTGCACTAGTGATGAATGCATTGCATGATTTAACGTACAGTAATTTTGGTTCATCTCTTCCTCCAGTTCTGTGTCTAGCAAGAAAGTCAAGCAAAAAAGATATGCACATGTATATGACAGTAACTTTAAGAGAATGAAAGTCATAAAGTTGTCGACAACGAGAAGACAGCTACACCAATATATTCAAAACCATGCATAAAATGTCAAAAAGAAAATAGTGGATATGATAGATACACCGACTATCAAGAAGAAAAATAAATACATTGCATAATGTACAGTGATTTTGGCTCATCTCTTCCTCCAGTTCTGCAGCCAGTAATGGACCAAACGTGGATTATGAGTTAAGAATTTGCTTCCCATCCAACTTTTTGGCAAACAGGGTCGTTTAATGTCAAATAGTACTCCTTTCATTTGCTGAATATATCCACTAAATCAAGAAGAACACCATGAACATATCCACTAGGATGCGTCTCAAGAGTCTGAAGGATATTATCCAATGACTCTTTACTCAGTCCATCCTTTATAAACTAGATTTTTTCTTCTCAATTTAAGGATACCATCTTTACCCTTGCTTGCACCATTTATGAATCAAGAATTTGCTTCCCATCCAGTTTTCTTATAAACTGGCAAACAACGTTGTTTAACATCAAATTCCCTAGATAGTAGCACTCCTTTTCTTTGTTGAATACGTCTCCTAAGGCAAGAAAAACACCATGAACATGTCCACTAAGATGCGTCTCAAGAGTTTGAAGGATATTATCCAATGACTCTTTACTCAGTCCATCCTTTATGAACAGGATTTTGTCTTATTGATTTAGGGATACCATTTCTTTACCCTTGTAGCACGTATTACATGTCCACCTTGCACACTTGTAGCAAACTTTCATTCTTTTAGCTCTTCTCTTCTTGGCATAGGAACTTCTTCCCATTCCCAGCAGATATTTAATAAGTGACACTTAAAACTCACCTACTAGACATACATTGACTTTAGTGATCCAATGCACATATTTAGGAAAGCCCAGACATATGATGGCCTTCATCCTTTCAAGTCGACATCTGTGAATCTTCTTGAGCACTTCTTGGTGAAGAGAAGGAAATCTAACTCTAAGCTTTGCAAGGTTTTCTTCCATATTCTGCTAAGATATGCAAATAATGATCCTCTTTATTGTTCAGAAGCCTTCCAAACCTTTCTCTTTCTAGGTTAGCATCCAAAATATTTACCCTGAAAGTCATAAAACAATAGCAAGTTGGACCAATGACTGAAACTTGGGCATGAATAGTGAGAAAGATGAAAAGGGTAGCTAGGCCTCTTCAAATGGTTGAGCCTCTAATTGCCCCAAAAAAAAAATGACTGTCAATAGACACTCATAACAATGTATGCTTAATACATGTATGATAACATGGCTATGATTGAACCTCAAGAGAGCATATTTATGCATTTGATGTAAGAATTAATTGAAAAAAAGTTTAAGTGACTCCAAGTCCACTGTCTCAATCACAAACTCATGAGGGCATCATGATCCAATTCAAATGATTGCTAATTTGTCATGTTAAGGTTCGAAGACAAGACAGATTGAGAATTATTCCTTACACCTTCTAATTCTTTAGGCTCCCCATACACTCTTCTATTGTAAGTGATTTGCCACTCTCAACATTTTAAGTTCCAACTATAAAAGAATGTGTAATTCAAATGCACCTTGATTCACCTATTTATCATGTCTTAAACAAATGAATAACAATATCATGCAAGTGATTATAGAAAAGCTGTCATTGTATTGATGACTCAAATATAAGATTTACTTCCCTCAAAGGGTTTTGGTAAGCAAGAGATAGACGGTTTGGTATAAAATACGATAGGTAAGGGAAAACAAAAAGTAAGATTAGGTGTATGATTAGATGAATTAGGCGTATGATTAGATGAACTAGGTGCATGATGAGATGAATTAGGTGCATTATGAATTAGAATAAGGTGCATGATTAGATGAGTTAGGTGTATAATTAGATGAATTTGGAGCATTGGTCAACACCCCTCTCTTTTTTCTCTTTTTCTTTTTTTATTTTTAATATTATTCACATTCAGACCCAAAAATATCTTTAAATTTTTTCATTTTCACTCAATTTTTAGAAAAAATATATTTAAATAAGTTAATTTTAGAACCAATGCATGAATCCACTTTGATTTTTCAAGATCTAAACAAAATTAGGCGTCTACAATAGTCATTTCATTTAATTTTCTCATTATTAAATGCTCAATTAGACCATATATATTCCATTCTATGATTCCATCTCCACTAAAGCTTGAAGGGTTGTTTAATTCCCATTCTTCATGTTGGATGTCTAGAAGGGTAGGTCTTGGGTAATAATTTCTAGTGGCAGGATACTCCCTACTACTTTTGATTCTTTGGACTTGTTCTTGATCTTTCTGGGTCAAGGTATTAATTGTTATTCTCTTTTGTTTTTTATCTTCATTAATTTTTAAGGCTTTTAATCATTTATCAATTTCTTCTAAGATTCATTTTTTGTTTTTCCTAATTTTAATTCCACTGTTTCTTCATCTGAAAACCTATAAGGTTCAAATAGTAGTTTTTCTAATTCTGTCTTAGAATTGGAAGGTTTTCCTATGTTTACAACAATTGCCAAGTCGTGTAGGGTTTTATTAGTATAATTTAGTTGTTCTTGAACATTTTTTATATCTTTTTTAAAGGCTACTACTCTTAACTCATCTTCTGGTGTGAATATCTTTTTTAAAGGAGAGGAAACTATTTCTATGTTATCAGGATTAAAGAAAATTATTTCTTTTAAAGGGAAAACTTTTCCTATGATTTTCTTTTCTCTGGAGGATTTTTAGCTCTAAGGCATGCTTTCAAGCACATTAGCATCTAAGGTTTCTAAGATAAATTCTTCAAACTAATCAAAGAAAGGAATATGATCATCTATTTGAAGAAGGTAATTATAAAATTGTTCTTTATAATTAAAAATATTTTTTTGAGAAAAGGTAGAGAAATACCATGTTCTTTTTTCTTCATTTTTTGGGGTATAAAAAGATTGTCTAATCTTTTCTTTGTCGATTTCAAAGACAATTAGCATGTTTAATTGATTAAAGGTTTCTAACTCAAATTGTGTTGGAGAATTACTTTCTTAGGTATGAGTGTCTATTCCTAATATATGTAAGGGTTTAACAGCTACTTGTATTAATCCAACATGGATAAACTGAAATCCTTTTCTTTGATGCTCTTTTATCATTTATGATGATAAAAGATCCATGGTGTCTTGGAGTCTTTCCAAGGTCATAGTGTTTTGAAATATTTATTGTATAATCATGTGAAAAATTATCAAGTATACCTACTTGCTAAACTTGTTTAATTTTATGTGTAGGAATGGTCCAATTCCTAAGCTTTTGTTCAAATCTTCAATAATTACTTCTTGTTTATTAATTAAAGTATAATTCATTACATTTTTATCCTCTTAATTACACAAGTGTATTGCTATATAAAAGTAATTTAGAGATAGAAGAGAAGTCAGATGAAGAACAAATAATAGAACAACTAGAAGACTCTAGTTCTAGTAATATAGAACAAGAAATAGAAATTTCTTATGGCAAATGTGAACCTCATAATCCTTATAAAGAATGTAAACTATAAATCTTTTACTGTAATATGCTAATAGATGATTCTAAATTTCTAATTAATATAATAGATAAAATAAAAGGCCTTAACCTTAAATATAAATATTTTCTTAAATTAAAAAAGATAATAGGAGAAGAAGAAGAAGAAGAAAAAGAACCTATTCCTACCTTTGAACCTCATGATCTAAATAAAATCTTAAGATTAGATCAAGAGAAAGAAAAAGCCTTAGGAATCCCAAAATTAAATATTGAACTAAAAAACCTAAAAATTAAGGTTAAAGAATTAAAAGAAAAAGCAAAACTTTTAGAAACAAAAGATTGATTAAGTAATAGCAACAATTCAATAGAAACTAATCAAAAGACATGAACCAACTAGGCTCTGATACTAGGATGGGGTAGGATTGAGAGAAAAGGGAAAGGAGTGTTGAAAATTAAAAAAATTTAAATAATAATTCAAAATTTTAAATCAATAATTAAATAGTATTTCTGATGCACAGGGTCCTCACTTGAGGCAAGTACAAAACATACTTATGGCAATATATTTAAAAATATATAATTTACAAAAATAAATGATTAAAAATAAATGAGATTTTATTAAAAATAAAAAAACTTACAATTAAGAGGCAAAGACTTATGAAGGCAATCTCACCAATAAATTCTCACAAGTCTCTCTGTATCTATATCAAGGAAAGGGCAAGAATTTCTAAGGATTTTTAGATCCTTTTAGAGCCTACCTCTAAGAAGAGGGGGGTATTTATAGACCTTTGAAGTTTAGACTTCAAACTTCTTCTAAGACTCTTTTGAAGAATCTTTTTTCTGTGCGGATTTAAAATTTTTAAAGGCAAATCTGCTTCCTATCTCATCTTTAGCTTTTGGTGCTAGTAGGCAGCCTTTTGCTTTTGGTAAGAAAATAATAGGCTCTTTACTCTTTCAGCTGAAAAGCAGATGCTTTCAGTCGATCAACTTTCGCTTTTATTAAAGTTGCTCGCTTTATCTTTTTTACGATTTGTCAAAAATCCTTTTCTTTCTACTAGAAAAAGATTCTCTTTGTTGGAGCAATTATGGCGAACTTTGAAAATTAATCCCATAGCAATTATCCTTATTTTGGAGATAGCTAGGATAGCTTGAATCAGACTTTACTTCATTTGATTACTCTTCTTTAGAATCAATAGAGGAGGCCAGATCCAATAATTTCTTTTTAAATTCTTTTAATTGCTTTGAATTAAGAGTCATTGGGTCTAGCAACTCTACAAGACATGTGGCCTTTGCAATTGCCTTCTTTTTAGGTGCCTACTTGGCTGATGTCCTTGGAGTGATTTGCTAAATCTTCCAGCTTTTATATTTATTGATGACAATTTATTTGTAAAATTTATCCCACTACCTAACTTGGGCAACGCAAACAAGAGACTATGGATAGCCCCTTGGCAAAACTTGATCAATGTCATATTTCCATTGCATTATTCATCCTATCCCCATTTGGGAACAGAATAGAGAAACTTTTGTTGCAAAGGAATTGATATTGTAGTCTCTTAAATTGATCATAAATGTGTTTAGTTTTAAGGGGAAAATGAGCCAAAAGTGGTCCAAAATAAAAAAACCACTCTTGAAACCAAGTTGGATAAGTTGTCTGGGTTGTCTTAAAATTAAGAAACCAAGAATGAGTGGACAATGGTTCAAAAACACATTGTACCAAGCCTCTTGATAATCAAAATAATTATAGTAAGGTGGGTCATAATTAAAGGAAAATTTTTTAGTCGTTCAAGGCTGTTGTTTCCAATTTGATAGAGAAAAGACTTTAAGTACCTTTAATTTGGAATAGATGACTTTAGAGGGGTATTTAGGGTTCATTTCCATGGTGATTAAGGTGATTCCATGTCTACCAAAATAACCTGATAAAACTATTTAGTCTTTTAATAATTAGCAGGGATCCAAGTCCATCCACGTGAAAAGACTTGAGTGGCTATCTGATCAGGATTGAGATTAGAGTATTTTGGCTCTAAGGGGATTATAGCATGATTGGTGTTTTTGTTTTTAAAAGGGCAAGGCTAGGCTTTAGTGCTTGCTAAGGGTATGTTTAAAGGAAGGAAGTGATTTGCTTTTACTAAAGAAGATTGGGTTAATGCCGGAGAAGCCGGCCTTACACTTTGAGGTCTGACTCTCACTTAAGAGGCATATGTTGTACCTGCAATATTAGAAATATTAGAGGGAGTTGCCTGCCAACTTGGCATGCCAAACTAAGCTTTAATCAAGGGCCATGAGGGTGACTTATCACTCATTTCGAACCTTGTAAAAATTCTCTCATTAGGAAATTGGGGAGACTATTTTGCTCTCCTTTTATATGCTCAATTTTAAACTTAAAGCATGATAATATCAATTGCCATATGGTAAAAATTTGTTTAGAAACAAGATTTTTAACATCCTTTTGAAGAACATCTTTTGCAGTCTTACAATCTATTTTCAAAAGAAATTTTTTATTTAATAAATCATCCTAAAATTTAGAAATGTATAAAACAATTGATAAAATTTTTTTTAATAGTACTATATTTTAATTAGGAAGAATTCCAATATCCAAAATGGAAACGAACAATTTATTCTTTGGAATTCTTAGGAATGATCTATTTAAGAATACCTTCAAATCTAATTTTAGAAGTGTCACATTTAACGATTAAGGATGCATTAGGATGAGAAATTCATAGGCAAGGGAGATTCTTTACAAGAGATTTAATCTAAATTACAACTGGAGTCATTTTTTATGACCAAGGAGGAGGACTCTTTTTCAGTCTTTTAAAGAGAGATTTACAGATGATACGAATATTAGGAATAAAATCAGAACCATAATTAAGGCATCCAAAGAATCTTTGAAGCTACTATTTTTCTTTAATTTTATTAAAAAATTTATCAGCATACTCTAGATTCCTATTTATAGATGTAATAGTGCTTTCATAAATGTTATGTCCTAAAAATCTGATTTGGGTTTGGAATAACTTTATCTTTTTAGCCGACACTACTAGCCTATTATGCTAAATAGCTCTTATAAAAATATTTAGATGTTTAAAATGTTGATCTACCAACTTTGAGTAGACCAATATATCATCTCAATAAACTATTATAAAATTAATATAATTATTAAAAATTTCATTTATTATCTTCTGGAATTCATAAAGGGCATTAAGTCCTACGAGGATTACATTTCATTCGTAATGTTCAAAAGGCACTGTGAAAATAAGTTTATATTTATTTTCCTCTTTAAATTTAATTTAATAGAAACTAGATTTCATATCAAATTTGGAGACAACTGAGACTTCATAGAGTTTTCCTAAAAGATCTTTTTTATTCGTATTGGATATATAATCTATTTCATGGCTTTATTTAAAGGCTTATAATTTATTGCCATTCTTGGAGCTCCTCTTTTCAATTCAAAAGAGTTTTATACATAAAAAATTGCACAACTCCAAGAAGATTTACTAGGCCTAATTAATTTCTTATCAAAAAGTTCCTGAATTTCTTTTTTATAGTATTCTAAGGTTTCTTTATTCATTTGAATACAATGTACCTTAGTGAAAATTTTACTTTCAGGAAAATCAAGCTCATATGGCAAAGAAACCATATGGGTCTTCCTTTCCCAGAAAGCATTAAGAATTTTTGCACAAATTTCTTTTTTAATTTTTACCTATAACTGTGAATAAGAATTTATTTATAAAAGGTCAGAAACTAAATTTTTAAATAAAACATAACATGTATAATAAGAATAGAAAAGTTATGTATAAAAAAATAAAATTTAAGTTTAATTTTTAATTAAAAAATAATTTAAAAAGACATCTTAATAATAGAGTTTCTAGCCAAATTCTAAATAAACTACAAATAGAAAAAGTGAAACGAAACATCAAATTACATACCTTAAAAAAATTGTAATCTGCCGACCTTCTTTAAGAATGAATCGTTAACGATGCATTGAAATATGTCGTCCTCATCATGTGTAATTGAGAAAACTGAAAAGAAGATTCAGATATCACATAAACTAAAAGAGGGGATACACAGTTAAAAAATACATCATTGTGGGCCTCCAATATTAGTAAATTAGACATCAAGCATTTATATATCTTCGCAATCACGGAATAAGGACCTAAATAATGAGCCTGCTGATCATTGTCAATTTCTTTTCACAGCTATTATGCTGATGTAAACTGGTGACTAAAGAAGACAATGAGTACATGCATACTGAACTAAAACATAGACATTTTCCAAAGCAAATATAGAGGTCGAAGGATTGTTAAAGTACCGACGAAGAAAACTTCATATCACTTGAAAGAAATCATGAACCCTTCCCTTTCAGGAGGCTTCAAGTATTTCCCAACTTTCTTCCACATGTGCAATCGGCATACTCATACCTTGAAGCAATTAAGCAAAATAAGAAAGCAGAAGATAGAAATTTTGCATAGAAAGCAATCATGCATCAGTTACCACAATCCTTCCCTCTACAGAATCTCTCCCCGAGCAGTTGAGCATGCGACACTGCTATGACTGGCCACAAATGCAACTCCAGCTTTAAATCGCTACTTTTGTTATATAATAATCCCACTTCACATATCCCTCGTCTCCTTATAATAGGCATCTCTTAAAAAATAAAAGGATATTACAAATAATGAATAGTTAGAGGACAATTATATAAAGTTTTTAAAGAAACATTTTATATAAATAAATAAAATTACTTTTATATGATATTATTTGACTAAATTTAAAATGATTTTTCCGAAAATCTAACAAAAAATCTGAAATTTCCAGAAAAAGAAATAAAAGATTTAAGAAAGGATAACTACAATACTTAGAAATTTAATAAATTTTGAGACAATGTGTTTTTGTAATTAAAATAGTTGGTTTATAAAAAAAATTAATGAGAAAGTCAGGAATAAATTGAATGTTTTTATTTTTTATTTTATATATAATATAATCTTTTAATAAAATTTTCACAAAAGATGAGTTATAAGTTATTACAAAAGAATCGAAATACTTATATTTGTGATATTTTGTATAAATTATTGAAAAAAGTAAATCAACACTGAATAAGCTATTATACAATCGGAACCCAACTTTTGTGATATCATATATCATCAATGCTAAAAAATACAACTTGGAGTCATGATCACAAGCTTTCCCACTCATCAATGTTAAAAATATACAACTTATAAAAAAATTTAATTTATTAATGAAGATATTAATGAAAAATAATGAATTGAAATGCAAAGCAGGAACGAAAAAATTAAAGGAACCGCAATAAATATGGTCATTAAATACTAAGGGAAAAATTTTTATAAATCGAACACTTACAATTGGCAAGAGGCTGTCTTCCGTACTTGTTCTTCCAAAAGCAAAGAGACTAACTTACGAAATCAATTTATACTCGAATATTACAAACTTTGAAACACTCGCAAGGGGAATTTAAGAGACAGAATAGTTGTGCTTCACAGACGTTAGTCTGCTGAGCTTCGCTTTGCGGATTTTATTGGTAATCAAATCCACGGATTTCAAATAAGTTTAAGTCCGAGGCACTATTGCGGATTTCAGGGCTTGCCTTTGAATTCTAGGACGGACGTTCAATTACCTTCGAATCCGAGACATTATTGGCTTTATTGTTTCTGATAAGATTCCTGTTTTAGGTACATTGTGTGCACAGAGGAAATCGAATTTAAAAGTAGAGGATAATGTGGTTCGATATAACTTGAGCCGAAGCAAGTGGCTGATCAGATTTTTTTAGTCTTTTGTTCTAAAGAAGTTTTAGGGGAATCAAAAGGATTTGACCCTAAAGATAAAGAATCTTGGTGGTGGGATGAGAATATTCAAGCGAAGATTAAATATAAGAGGGAGTGTTTCAAAGCTTTACATCTTGATAACAAGGAAGAAAATTGGAAGAAGTATCGGTCAGCTAGAAATGAGACAAAGAAAGCAGTTAGTGAGGCAAGATCTAAAGTGTTGGATGGATTTTACCAAGCTTTGGGAACAAAGAATGGAGAACGGCAAATATACAAGCTTGCTAAGGGAAGGGAAAGGAAAACAAGAGACTTGGATCAAGTGAAATGCATTAAGGATGAAGAAGAAAAAGTCTTGGTAACAGAGGGAGATATCAGAGAAAGGTGGAGAAGTTATTTTCACAAGCTTTTCAATGAGGGACAGTCAACAAATATAGACATGGAAAGTTTAAGTACTCGAGAGGAGGATCAAAATTTTGCTTTTTATCGTAGAATTCGAGAAGTGGAGGTGAAGGAGGCACTTAAGAAAATGGGTAATGGTAAGGCTTTGGGTCCTGATAACATACCTATTGAGGTTTAGAGGTGTTTGGGAGAGAAAGGTATTTCTTGGCTTACCAAGTTATTGAATGAGATACTAAGGTCCAAGAGGATGCCAGATGAATGGAGGAAGAGTACATTGATACCAATTTACAAGAATAAAGGAGATATTCAAAATTGTGGGAACTACCGGGGGATTAAACTCATGAGCCATATTATGAAATTTTGGAAAAGAGTGATTGAACAGAGATTAAGAAAAGAGACTCATATATCAGAGAACCAATTTGGTTTTATGCCAAGAAGATCCACCACAGAGGCTATTTATCTTCTACGAAGTTTGATGGAACGGTACCGAAGTAGAGGAAAAGATTTGCATATGATCTTCATTGATTTGGAAAAAGCTTATGACAGAGTGCCAAGAGAAGTCCTATGGAAAGCGTTGGAAAAGAAGGGTGTTCGTATTGCTTATATTCGTGCCATAAAGGATATGTATGATGGAGTTACAACAAATGTGCGGACTCAGGGAGGGGTAACAGAAGATTTTCCCATAAGGATCGGTCTGCATCAAAGGTCGTCCTTAAGTCCATACCTTTTCACTTTAGTGATGGATGTACTTACTGGACACATCCAAGATGCAGTCCCGAAATGTATGTTGTTTGCTGATGACATTGTCTTAGTAGGGGAAACAAAAGAGGGGTTGAATTGTAAAGTGGAATTATGGAGAGAAGCCTTAGAATCAAAGGGTTTTCGTTTAAGTCGGAATAAAACAGAGTATATGGAGTGTAAATTCAGCAAGAGGCGAGAAAACAGAGATTTGGAGATAAAAATTGGGGAGCAGAGAATACCGCAGGTGTCCAAGTTTCGGTACCTTGGGTCCATTTTACAAAGTAATGGAGAGATTGATGGGGATGTCTCCCACAGGATCCAAGCTGGGTGGATGAAATGGAGAAACGCATCGGAGGTTATTTGTGATCGCAAAATATCTACCAAGCTTAAAGGGAAGTTTTATCGAACTGCTATTAGACCAGCTATGCTTTATGGAAGTGAGTGTTGGGCTTTGAAAGGTCAACAAGAGCAAAAAATGGGGGTGGCAGAAATGAGAATGTTGAGATGGATGAGTGGACATACAAGAAAAGACAAAATTCGAAATGATTATATTCGGGAGAGAGTTGGGGTGGCACCTATTGAGGAGAAAATGACAGAAACCCGGTTACGGTGGTTTGGGCATGTACAAAGAAGACCGCGAGAGGCACCAGTAAGAAAGGTTGACCAAATGGTGTTTAGTCCTGTGAGGAGATGTAGAGGAAGACCAAAAAGGACACTTGGAGAGGTGATTAAAAGAGATCTTTGGTTAAATGGTATATCCGAAAATTTGGTTTTGGATAAAAGTTTATGGCGTCGTTTGATCTATGTAGCCGACCCCACCTAATAGGAAAAGACTTGGTTTGTTGTTGTTGTTGTTGTATTTTATATAATTTTTTAAATATTATATAATATATTTAAAAATTATAACTTTAATATATAATTTTTACATAAAAATAATAAAATTCTTTACTTTTCTGTAGTTGACCGGCTTTCCGTGTCTCCTTTTTTACTTTTTACTGTTTCCAGTCAACCTGTAACAAGATTTGATATCCTTTTGTTGTTGCTTTGCAAGGAGACTGTTTGTCTCCTGTTTTCTTTCATTGTCTGTTGAGCTGCCACCTGGCCGGTTTGTTTACGGAAAGTGCTCCAAAGTTGTCAAATCAATTCCATAACAATCTTTTCATTCTGAAAATAGCTAGCGTAAATTCTGCTTCTTCTAACGTTCTTCATCAGAGTCTATTAAAGAGGCTAGAACCAATAATGTCCTTTTATATACAACATCTTTTGTAATTCATTCAACTTTTTCTTTAGCCGTGAGGGTAGTGAAATCTGGAAGCTCCATTGTCAATGAAGCTGTAGCTATGTGTCTTGTTGCCTGCTTGGCTGGAGTTTTGGGAAAGAAACGCTGTTCTTTCCAAGCCTGAAATTTCTTTAACCCATTGCCTTCGTTAAATCGCTCGCACCATCTAACCTGAAAAGTTTTGACCAGTATTGTGATACCTGTCAGGGATAACATGAGAAAAATTATGTTTTCATTGTATTATTTATTCTATACTTATCTAAAAATAGAATCATAAAAACTTTTGTTGTGGTAGAATAGTAACTGTTGTCTTTTCAAATTTATCAAAATTTTTTTCTTATGTTTAGAGGGAAGTGTGCATGAAATGGTCTAACATAAACAAACCATTCTTGTAACTATGCTGGAGCGATAATTTGAGTGGCTTTAAAATTAATGAACCATATATGAATGCGTAGGCAAAGGCTCAAACAGGACACAATACCAAATCTGTTGGTAATCATAATAAGTGTATGAAGGAGGGTCGAAATTAAAGGAAAACTTTGTGGGAGTTGAGGGATACTGATTCCAGTCAGCATAGGTTCTGGCTTCGAATATTTTTTATTTTGGAATAGGCTACTTTTGAAGGGTCTCTTGGGTCTTTTTCTGAAGTTACTGAGTCTGAGTCCACAAGGATGGCTTCATAGGAGCATTTTTTTCTTTTTAAAATCTTTTGGGATCCGGGTCTATTCTTTGGGAAAGATCTGTTGGGGAATTTGGATTGGTCTCAGATTTGTAAATTCATTCTCCAGAATGACAATGGGTAAGTGAAAGGCTTCATCTTTATATTGGAATGGTTTTCCTCAAGGTTTACTGAGGGAGTGTTTAATGGAAGGAATCTATTAGCATTTGATAAGGAATTTTTGGCTATTGCTGAGGAAGCCACTTTTGCTGCGGCGGCAGCATATGATCCACCCGCTATATTAGCTGATGAGGTTCCTGGGTTTGCCTGTTGGCTTGGTATAGCAAACTCTACTTTTGTTAACGGTCGTGAGAATGATTTTTCACTCATCATAATCATTGCAAGAACTCTCTAATTAAGAAATTGGCGAGACTATTTTTCTCTCCTTTTATGCGTTCTGTTTCAAAATCAAAACAAGATAAAAGAAATTTTCATTTAACCAAAATTTATTTAGAAATTAAATTTTGAGCATCTTTTTATAAAACATCCTTTACAACTTTACAATCAACTTTTAAAAAAAAATTTATTTATCAAATCATCTTCAAATTTAATAATACATAAAATAATCCATAAAATTTCTTTCTTTATAGTATTATATTTCTATTGAGCATTATTTCAAGATTCTTAATAATATCAAACAATTACAATTTATTCTTTAGAACCAAAAGGATAAATCTGTTTAAGAATATCTCCAAAACTAATTTTAAATACATTTGTTTCAACAATAATTGATGTATCGGCGTGAAGAATTCCCAAGCATGAAAGATTTTTAACAAGAGATTTTATATGGATGACAGACGAGACAAATATTAGGGATGAAGTCAGAGACATAATTAAAACAATGAAGAAATCTCTGCAATTGCTACTTTTCTTTTATATCATTTAGAAATTTTTAGCAAACTCTATTGATTTGCTTATAAAGGTGATAGTTCCCTGATATATGTTATGTCCTAAGAACATAATCTCAGTCTGGAACAACTTTATTTTTTTGCCTAATACTACCAATCCATTATATTTTATGGCTTTTAAAAATATATTCAAAAGTTTAAAATGTTGCTTTAAGGACTTGGAATAAAATAAGACATTATCTAAATAAACTATGATAAAATCTAGAGATGGATTAAATATATCACTTATGATATTTTGAAACTCAAAGGGGGTATTCTCAAGTCTCACAGGCATCACATTCCATTCATAATGATCAAGGCCTAGTTTGAATACATAACTAAGTGCTTATATCATAAGAATTTTTTAATCAACCTCTACTAATGTAAGTGTAATATAAAATAAGTTAATTTATGTTTGGGTATACATTTTGGTAAGTACTTATATAATAAATGTAATGTTTGGATGCAAAATCTTATAAGTGCTAATAATTATAAAAATTACCAAGTCGGCCCTAAACTCTCCTTCGTCAAATACATTCTATCTTTTTTTTAACAAAAAATATGATAATAAGAACTGAGACATGCTTCCTCTGAGATGAAGTTCATCTCTATTACAGCCCTTGTGTAGCATGTTGTCTGCATATGGCATACTACCAGCATGCCTCCCATGGCATGCTACCTTAGTGGTTGTCTTAACATGTCTTGGTTACCTCAAGGAAGGTTCACGTGGGGCTGACATGGCATGTCTTGGCTACGTTTACTAAGGGCTACCATGACATATTATGATTGCCTATATGGGTGCTGTGGCATGGCTTGTGTGCTAATGCACCATCCGCATGCTTAGTGCGGCACTAATGTTTGCCATGATTTGCCTCGACTACCTCAAGGGAGGTTCACTTAAGTCTACCATGGCATGCCTTGGCTGCCCAAAGGTATGTTCATGTGGGGCTATTGTGACATGTCGTGTTTGCTCATGTAGGTGCTACACACTAGGTCACGAGTGTCATGGCTTGGCCTATCAACCAACCAATGTCATTTTATGTGAGGCCATTTTTGTCTTTGTCACTCGACTCTCTTAGTATATAACAAAGATGAAACATAGGCTATATAACAAAGATGAAACATAGGCCCACTATAGTTGGCACAAGTGGTGCAACTCACCTTTATTCCCTATCCCTTACTCTCACTCCAAGGGTTTGAAGCCTCTTGATGTAACCACAAAAAAAAGAAAAAGACTAAACACAAGGTGAGAGTCTATAATTGTCAATAAAATTTTATTAAAGAAATCCCATATAAGTGGTTACCCACTTTCATAAGGGCTTATTTTTATAAGCTTTAATTTTTAATTTATGAATATAAGTTCAAAATAACTTATTTAAGTATTAGAACAATTTTTATAAGTGCATCCAAAGACTCACAAAATATTTTTTAAGCACTTTTTGTCTATATAAGTACTTTATTAAGGTTGCCCAGAAGGGACTATAAATGCAGTCTTGTATTTATCTCCTTCTTGAAGATTAATTTGATAAAATCTAGATTTCATATCAAATTTAGAGAAGATGGTGGCTTCATACAATCTGCCTAAAAGGACTTTATTGTTGAGAATTGGATATCTTATCCATTTTAAAACTTTATGAAGAGATTTGTAATTTATTACTAGCCTTGGAGCACTTCTTTCTAACTTTGATGGCTTTTGAACATAAAATGTTTCACAACTCTAAGGAGACTTGTTAAGTCTTATTAATTTTTAATCTAGGTATTCCTGAATTTTTTTTTTCCAATATTCAAGCATTTCTTATTTCTTTGGATAGGTCTAGCCTTTGTGGGTATCTTACTTTCATGAAAATCATCTTCATGTGATAAAGATACCATGTGGGTTTTCCTTTCCCCAAAACTATTGGGGATTTCTACACACATTTCTCTAATTATCTGATCATTAAGATCTTTAATCTTTTCCTAGATTTTTAGATCATTCAATTGTTCTTCTATCCTTTTATAAACCAGTTCCTTGGAGAGAAAATTTATTTGTCATGTTTTTTGAGATGAGATATTAAAATATTGGTTTTCTTCCACAATATATATTTCTCTTTCTATTTTTGGGTGGACAAACTCAAAACAAACATTCAACCCTTCTTTACAAGGTGTAATTCCTTGTTCTGAAACTAGAAAAAGGATAAATTTGAGTTAGAAAAGGTGTTAGGAAGACTGATTCCATTGTTACAAATGAATTCATTGGACAACTTATATTAAACATTTAAACTTTGGTTACTTAATGTATAAAGGTTTTATAAGGTTTTCTCATAATATTGGGTTAGTAATAATCCTTCTCAGATGCAATTTAAATCTGCATCTAAATCTATTAGTGCTACAAATGTTTTATGGAAACTATTTCCAATTTTTTAAATGAACTTTACTTCATGATTTTTGTTGCATTGCCTTTATCCTATTAAGAAATGATTCATTCTGGGATTCAGTTTCTATTTCATTATTTAGTTCTCTAGTAAGATCTTCTAAAGAGAATTTGGTTTCTAAAGCCTTTATTTTTTTCTTTCAATTCTTTCACCTCTTCTTTTAAGATTTTCAATTCTTTGTTTATTTCTGGAATTCCTAAAGGTCTTTCATTTTGTTGATCTATCTTTAAAATTTTATTTAGGTCATATTGTTCAAAACTAGATAAGGGGTTTTCACTTTCTTCTTCCTCTTCTTGTCCTATTATCTTTTTTAATTCTAAAAGATATTTATCTTTTATTTCAGGGTCTTATATCCTATCTATGACTTCTACTAGAATCCCAGATTCACTGGTTAAGGTATTCACAGATGGCTCTTTATCACAATAACAAAATTCTTGTTCACAATTTTTATGACATGTATTGTCTTCAGACTATATTTCTTCTAATTATTCAATTAGGGGTTCATGGTCTTTGGACTTAAGAACTTCTTCACCTTCATCCTCTTGATTACTATGCTCACTTTCATATAGCAAAATTCTAGTTAACTGTTCTTTGATGTCTTCATCTAGGCTAGGTTCTTTTTTTCTTAACATATCAATTTTTTGTCATAAGTCCTTTTCTTCCACATTTAAAGCAGGTTAGGGTGCTATCGAATTTCTTACTTTCCTTCCTCTTTTTTGTCTTTTTAGAGGAACCTTATTTTTTGTAAGACTCATTTTTTATATCTTTTATATATTTTCTTTTGTCTTTTATAGGCCTTAGAAGGTGCTTCTAATTTTTTTAGGCTATATTGTTGACAGAAATATCTTAATTCTCTCCTAACATTCTTATCTTCTCTTACAATGTGGGAGGCTAATTAAGGATAACTGGTAACATTGTTCTAATCTTGTCTTAATTATTATAGAAATTGACTATAAGTCATTGTTTCTAGGTTCTTGCTCTATTTTATCTCTTGCTCTTTGGGCAAAAGCTATTGGAAGTCTTGATATGAATCTTTTCTTCCAATAAAGAGCAAAAGCATCATTTCTAAACAAAAGTTTGGCCAAGAAATTATCTTTGTATAACCTAAAGTCAGACAATTTTAAAAATTTTAAATGATCTAAAATTTTACTAGATCTTTCTTCAAATAGGTGAGGGTCTCCTACAAAACTATGGGATATAGCAAAAATGAGGGCTTCCACCTAGGTTCCTACTGATTGTATAGTGGTCAGCTTAGTTTTTGTAGAATTTAACATATTATATTTATGAGTTTCTATTACTAGGTGATCCCACCAGCTCTTTAGAATTCTTGTAAATCCTGCAATTAACAATTTTACAGTGGCTGGACCATTATTGCCTTTTTTTTTTGTAAGCTGTGGCAGCCAGGGTCATCTCATTCAATTTTTATAACATTAGATGTTCAGTTTAATCATCGATATTGCATTCAATTATTCCTTTTCCATTAAAACTAAAGGGGATGTCAAATTCCTATTCTTCAGGTTGGATATAAGAAGGGTAGGCCTGGGATACTAATTCCCAGTCATATCTAGGAAATATAGCGAAAATCAAAGTAGAAGGTAAAAGAACAATAGTAAGTCTTTTTTAAAAAGATAAAAAAAGATTTTAGAGATTTGATATCCTTTTATTACTGCTTTGCTGGAAACTATGGCGTTATTCAAAAGAGTAATAACATAATTATGTATTTATATTTATGTTTTTATTATATCACACAATTTGAGATTGATATTAAATAAATTATGAAATTTTATATAATAAAAAATTAATTTCAAATCACATATTAGAACAAAAATATAAACATAAGTATTTACTTTTGTCATTACTCCATTCAAAATAATTCCATTTAGTTTAATCAATATCACAAGGCATTATGTTTCACTCATAATGAAAAAAGGGACAGTAAAGACTGTTTTATGTTTATCTTTTTTAAGAAGTTGAATTTAATAAAATCGTGATTTTATTTCAAGTTTAAAAAAATAATTGCTTCAGACAATCGTCCAAACTAATTTCTTTTGTTAGATATTGGTTATCTTATCCATTTTAGTATTTTATTAAGAGGTTTATAATTTATTATCAATATTAGAGTTTCTCTTTTTAATTCAAAAGCTTTCTAAACATAAAAAGTTGTACAACTACAAAAAAAAATTTACTAGGTCGATCTTATTAACTTTTTATTCAAATAATTTTAGATTTCTTTTTTACATATTCTAACATTTTTTTCATTCATTTGAATAGGCCCAACATTAGTAGAAATTTTATTTTCATGAAAATCTTCTTCATAAACTGGAGTTAGTTGATATGTTTTTCTTTTCCAAAAGTATTAGGAATGTCAACACATATTTTATTAATTATTCTTTCATTTAGATTTTTTTTCTTGTACTTTGACATTTTTTTAATCGCTATTCTATTCTTTTATATTTTATTTCTTTAGAGAAAAAATTTATTTGTTTAGTTTTACGGGTTAATAGATTAAAATATTGATTTTCTTCTATAGGATTTATTTCTTTTATTGATGTAGGGTTGTCAAACTCAAAACAAATTTCTTTATTTTGTTTAAAAGTTGTTATTCCTTTTTCTATTACATGTATTTGATATATTTGTGGAAAGAAAGAGGTTCCTAATATTATTTGTTCTTTTTTTTTTTTTTATAGCATGAAAGTGTTTGGCAAACAAATTTTTTTATTACAAATCAAAGCATTTGAAAGTTTATATTAAATATTTATTTTGATTATTAACGGCATAAAAATGTTGTATAGTTTTTGTAAAATATTAATAGGTATTAATTGTTTTTAATGTAAGTTAAGTCTGCTCCTAAATTTATTAAGGCAGTATAAGTTTATGAAAGTTGTTTTCAATTTTTAGACTGACTTTACATTGCCATTTCTATTGCATAATTCTTATTCTGTTAAGGAATGATTCATCTTGATTTTTTTTCAGAAACTAGCTCCTCGTTAAGTTCATTGGCAAGATTTTCGATGGAGCTTTTTGTTTCTAGTGTCTTTACTCTTTCTCTTAATTCTTTTACTTCTTTAAATATTTTTAATTTCTTACATACTTCACGGATTCCTGGAGAATTTTTTTTCTAGGCTCAATCTTAAAATTTTTTTAAATTTTATATTAAATTAAATAATTTAAAATTTAACTATTGATAAATAAAAAAATTTATAAATTATATATAAAATTTATTTACAAATATATCATTGCTTATAAATAGAAGATATGCTCAGATGTCCATCCATTCACATCTACCTTTCTTGAAGCCAAATAATTTGAGATTTGAGCATTGATGAGTGGTAAAGGTTGTCATACCACTGTAAGTTGTGCTTTTTCAGCATTGATGTGTGGAAAAACTCATCCCACCACTTTGAGTTTTGCTTTCCTCGCAATGGAGTGGCAAAGCTGGTCGCACTACCGCAAAATTGTGTTTTTCTAACATTGAAAAGTCACTTGGCAAGAAATTGTTATGTAAAAAGGTGAATAGATGAATTAAGCCTTGATAATGAAATAAAAGAACAACTAGTTAAAATTCTTTTCTATGAGCGATAAGAAGATATAGGAGAAGAATCTTATATATCAAAAGAACAATCTTTAATAGAATCAATTAAAGAGACAATTTGAGAAAGATATTACTTGCCCTTATAACTATATTCCAAGACTGCTCTTCATTCTCCCTATAGAGTTTTGACATATGTACATAAAAATTATGTACACAAATTATATATAGTTTTATATTTTTTCATTTTAGTGATATTTCAATTGTTTTAATTATTTAAATTTATTCCAATTTTTTAAATTTTTTTAATCTTAAATTTTGTTAATATTCCTCTACTTCTCTCCTTATTTGATCCTACCACAAATGGTATAAAAGCCTAGTTACTTTCTTTCCAATTTAAGTTGTTTTTTTCAAATTGCTGCTATTAAAAATTAATTTTCAAATTTTGAAATAACCCTTCTAGGAGTAGAGAGATAAAAAAACTATCATAAGACTTGGATTGGCGATAAATCATGTTCACTACTTAGGATACTCTTAGAGAGTTAATAAGAATTTAGGAATTAATTGAGAATGGCAGAAAAGATAAAGAAACTGTTTAAAGGAAAAGAAAAGTTAGGTAAAGGAAAATCAAGGAGGGTCAGTAATCAAGAGGATAAGAGTGTAATGGATTACACTTTAGTCAATAAACAAGAAGTCATAATAGAAGATGTTGAAAAAAAACTTAAGAATTAGACTATTCTTGAACAAAAAATTAGACAAATTTATCAAGTAGGTATACTTGATAATTTTTCACATGATTATGTGATAAAAATTTCAGAACACACTATGGTCTTGAAAAGACTCCAAGACACCATGGATCTTTTATCATTAAAAATGATAAAAGAACATAGAAGAAAAAGATTTCAATTTCTTTATGTGGACTAATACAAGTAGTTATTAAACCCTTACATAGATTAGGAATAGACACTCCTATTTGTGTGCACCTAAGAGACTCTAGGCCAATACAATTTAAAGACCAATTGTTATACATAATTCAAGCTAATCTTAATAACGATCTAGTATTTTCAATAATTTTGCGAATTATACTGTAGACCTTAAAACTTTTGATCATAATCATCAAAATATTAAACTGGATGTTAGAATTCCAAAAGGAATTTGGAATTGCAACTCTTACTCTTTAGTTATAATATATAAAATTTATTATAAATTAATGAGAACTAATAAAAATCTAAAGTTTTAAATGTCTCTTCCAAGTCAGAAACTCACTTGTTATAGTTTAATCTTAAAAAATTTAATTATGTTACCCTTAGATTATTAAATCATGATGAAATATCTAGGGGTTTAGAATGGGACTTAGAAAATATTCTAACCTTAGAAAAGGAAGAACCTCTAGTCCTTAATAAGATAATAGAATATAAATCAGGAAGTGTAAAAATAAACATTAGAAGAAGTCCTTCTATGAGAATTTTATCAAATACAGGTTCTATAGAAGTTGCTAGGAGATCAATGGATATAGAATCCATGTCTATCCCTAAAACTTTGAAATTAAAAGGAGTACAACCATATCTTGTAACTCCTAAACTAGAATATTAGGTAGAAGTACCAACTACAGTCCAAGAAAGTAATTCTCTAACTCAATCTAAGTTAGAAACTTTTAATCAATTAAATATGTTAAGTGTCTTTGAAAGAAATAATGAAAAGATCAGGCAATCTTTTTATACTCCAAAAAATGAAGAAAAAAGAAAATGGTATTTCTCTACTTTTTCTCAAAAAGAATTTTTTTAATTTTAGAGAATAGTTTTGTAATTTTCTTCTTGAGATAGAAGATCATATACCTTTTTTCGAATGGTTTGAAGAATTTATTTTAGAAACCTTAGATGCAAATGTGCTAGAAAGCATGCCTCAAAGTTGGAAAACCTTCAAAGGAAAGAAAATAATAGGAAAAGTTCCCCCTTTAGAAGAAATAATTTTTCCTAACCCTAATAATATAAAAATACTTGCCTCTCCTTTAAAAAAGATGTTCACACTAGAAGATGAATTAGGTGTAGTAGCTTCTAAAAGAAACATAAAAAATGTCCAAGAGCAACTAAACTACACTAATAAGACTTTCACAATCTGGCCACTGTAGTAATTAGGATAAACCTTCTTGCTTTAATCTTATGGTAGAATTCGAAAAACCTTTATTTGAACCCTATAAATTCTTTGATGAAGAAATTGTAGGATTAAAATTAGGAAAATCAACAAATGAAGTTTTAGAAGAAATAGATAAGTGATTAAAAGCCTTAAAAATAGGAAATACCCTACCACTAGAAATTATTATCCAAGACCTACTCTTCTAGATATTGAACTTGAAGAATGGGAGTTAGATAACCTTTCAAGTTTTAGTGGAGATGGAATTGTAGAATGAAATATAGATGATCTAATTAAGCATCTAATAATGAGAAAACTAAATGAAATGACCATGGCAACTACTACTTATTAAAAATAAGGAAATAGTGGGAGAGCCACAGCACAATTAATAATTTCTGAAATCACAGGAAAACTGAAGGGTTGGTGGGATAACCTAATTGGTGAAGAAGCTAGAAATAATAAAATAAATTCTGTTAAACTTGAACCTATTACCCAACAAGAAATACAAACCCAAGTAGAAACCTTAATTTTGTTATTGCTCAAAGTTTTATTGGAGACCCAAAACTTTTTGAAGAAAGATCTAGTGAAATATTGCATTCCTTCAGATGCCCAAGATAATTAGATTTTAGATGGTATAAAGATAATTTCTTAGCTAAACTACTAATCAAGCAAGATGCCTTAGCCCCTTACTGGAAAGAAAGATTCATATCTAGACTTCCAAGAGCATTTGCTTAACGAGTTAGAGACAAGTTAGAATAAGAAAATTCTAACTTGGAAAGTATGACTTATGGACAAGTCATTTCAATTATAATTAATACAGAATTAGAATAGTATAATCAGCTATCTCTAACCTCACAAATATTAAGAGAAGACAAATTAGTAAGAAAAGAATTAGGATATTTTTGTCAACAATATGGTCTAGAAAGGCTGGAACCCCATTTAAAAATATATAAAAAAACAAAGAAAATGCTTAAAAAATATTAAAAATAAAAATATTCCAAAATAGAAAATAAATCTCCTAAGAAAATGAAATGAAAAAACAAAAAGAAATTTGATGAATCTCTAACATGCTATAGGTGTGGCAAAAAAGGCCATATAGCAAAAAATTATTATGTTAAAAAGAGACTAAATGAATTAAGTCTAGAAAGTGAAGTAATAGAACAGCAAGCAAGGGCATTGCTATATGAAAGCAATTCTGAAATAGAAGAAATTTCATCTAAGTCAGAAGAAGAACCAATAATAGAACAACTAGAAGAATCTAGTTCTACTAATATAGAACAAGAGTAGAAAATTCTTGTGAGAAATGTAAACCTGATAACCCATGTGAAGAGTGTAAATTAGAAAATTTCTATTGTAACAGTCTAATTGAGGATTCTAAATTCTTAATTGACATAATAGATAAAATAGAAGACCTTGACCTTAAATATAAATATTTTCTTAAATTAAAAAAGATAGTAGTTGAAGAAGAAGAAGAAAAAGAACCTATTCCTACTTTTGAATCTTACGATCTGAATAAAATTCTAAAATTGGACCAAGAAAAAGAAAAATCTTTAAGAATTCCAAAACTAAACATTGAACTAAAAAAATCTTAAAAATGAGGTTAAAGAATTAAAAGAAAAAAAAAAGAGTTTTAGAACAAAAAATTTGCTAGAAGTCCTAGCTAAAGAATTGGAAGAAAATTCAAAAATAGGTATTCCTAAAGAAGAAATTTTCCTAAATAGAATAAAAGCTATGCAATAAAAATGAAGATGTAAAGTACACCTGAAAGTTGGAAAAGTTTTTAATAGACTCTGGAACATAACTAAACTATATCCAAGAAGGATTAATTCCAACCCAATATTATGAGAAATCTCTCCAAACCTTTATACAGCTGATAGTCAAAGTCTAAATGTAAAATATAAACTAACTAATTGTTATATTTGCAATCATGGAATTTGTTTACCAAATGAGTTTTTGTTAATTAAAAACATTAAAGAATAATTAATTCTAGGAACCCCCTTTTTAACCGAAATATACCCTATACAGGTAACTGAAAAAGGATTAAAAACTAACAAAAACAGTATAGAACTTTTCTTTGAGTTTATTCATCCTAAGATAGAAAGAGAAATAAACTTAGTAGAAGAAAGTCGATACTTTAATCTTTTAAATCAAAAGAATAGCAGATTGCTTTTCTTGCTAAAGAAATTAACTTTAAAAGAATAGAAGAACAATTAAGAAATCTAAAGATACAAGAAAGAATTAAGAATTTGCACAAAAAGATAGAAAAAGAAATTTTTGTAGAAATCCCTAATGCCTTTTGGGAAAAAAAAAACTCATATCGTTTCTCTACCATATGAATCTGACTTTCATAAAAGTAAAATACTTACTAAGGCTAGACCTATTCAGATAAATAAGGAAACCTTAGAATATTATAAAAAAAGAAATTCAGGAATTTCTTGATAAAAAATTAATAAGGCCAAGTAATTCTCATTGGAATTGTATAGCTTTCCATGTGCAAAACCCTTCTAAGTTAGAAAGAGGTGCTTCTAAGATGGTAATTAATTATAAACCCGTAAATAAAGCCCTTAAATGGATAAGATATCCAATCCCTAATAAGAAAGACCTCTTAGGAAGATTGTATGAAGTTACAATCTTTTCTAAGTTTGGTATGAAATCAGGATTTTACCAAATAAACTTCAAGAAGAAGATAAATATAAAACAACATTTATGGTGCCTTTTGGACACTATGAATGGAATGTAATGCCTATGAGACTTAAAAATGCTCCATCTGAATTTCAAAGAATAATGAATGAAATTGTTAATTCTTATACTGACTTTATAATTGTTTATTTAGATGATGTCTTGGTTTATTCATAGTCATTAGATCAACACTTTACACATTTAAACATGTTCATAAAGGCAATTAAACACAATGGACTAGTAGTGTCAGCTAAAAAGATAAAATTGTTCTAGACCCAAGTCAGGTTTTTAGGACACAATATTTATCTAGGCACTATTAGCCTTATAAATAGGAGTCTAGAATTTGTTGATAAATTTCCAAATGAAATAAAAGAAAAATAGCAACATCAAAGATTCCTTGGCTATCTTAATTATGTTTCAATTTTCATTCCTAATATCCATATTATTTGTAAACTTCTTTTTGAAAGACTCAAAAAGAGTCCTCCTCCTTGGTCCCCAGAAATGACCCCAAGCGTAATACAAATTAAATCTTTGGTAAAGAATCTCCCTTGCTTAGAAATTTCTCATCCAAATGCCTCCTTAACTATTGAATGTGATGCCTCTGAAATTGGCTTTGGAGGTATTCCTAAACAAGTCCATCCTTTGAATTCTAAGGAATAGATTGTTCAGTTCCATTCTTGTTCCTAGAATTCTTCTCAATTAAAATAGTACTATTAAAAAAGAAATTTTATCAATTGTTTTATGTATTACTAAATTTCAAGATGATTTGATAAATAAAAAATTTCTTTTGAAAATAGATTGCAAAGCTACAAAAGACGTTTTACAAAAGGATGTTAAAAATTTAGTTTTTAAATAGATTTTTGCCAAATGGCAATCCATTTTGTCATGTTTTGATTTTAAAATTGAACATCTTAATGGAGACTAAAATAGCCTCCTAGATTTCTTAACAAGAGAGTTTTTGCAGGGTTTGAAATGAGTTATAGGCCACCCTCATGGCCCTTAACTAATGCTCAATTTGCTATGCCTAGTTGGTAAGCAACTTCTTCTTTTGTAGGTGTAGGTACTTCATACACCTCTTGAGTGAAAGCGCAAAGCATTCGATTGGCTTCACTGGCAATAACCCAGTCATCCTTGGTAGAAGCCAATAGATTTCTTCCCCTAAATATGCCCTTAGCAAGTGCTAAGAACCAGTCATGCTAGGTTAAAAATAAAAATTTCCAAATACCTATAATCCGTTTGGAACCAGAACATTCCAATTTAAATCTAGACCAAATTGCTTGTGAAGTCTTTCCTAAAGGATGAACTTGGATCCCAACTAATTATAAAAAGACCAAAGGATTTTATGAAGCATTTTGGTAGACACCGATTTGTCCCTTATTACCCTAGAAACAGACCCTAAAGAACCCACAAAAATTACTTATTCCAAATTAAAGGTCCTTAATGTAATATCCTTGGCAGACTGAAAATAGCATCCATGTATTGCTAAAAAATTCTCATTTAATTTTGATCCCTCTACATTTAATTATTATGGTTATAAATTTGCTTGGTATAATGTGTTATTCAAACCATTATCCTCGCATTCATGGTTTCTTAATTTTAAAATAGCCTAAATGGCCTTACCAATTTGGTTCTAGGTATGTTCCTCTATTTTGGGCTCCTTCATGCCCATTTTTCACCAAATATTAAAAAGACTTTTGATGAATTTAAGAAAATTGCCATCTCAATTCCTCTACAGTAAAAATTTCTAACATTTTGTTCTCAAATGGGAATAGGATGGATCATTTAGTGAAATATTATATTGACTATGTACTCCCAACTGAGTATCCACAATCTTTAACTTGCATTGCTCAAGTGAGATGGTAGTATAAATTTGATGAATAGATTGTTATTAATAAATTTAAAACTTGGAAAATTCAATAGATTTCTCCCAGCACACAAGCTAAGATGGTGTAGAAAAAAGAAATACATTGTAGAAGCACCATGTTTGGCAAACTTGCCAGACCTCTCAATCATCCATTCTAGTCAAAAGATGGCCTTAAAGAAAAAATTATTGAAACTAGGCTCTTCCATTGATTCTGATGAACACTAGTCGAATGAGGTTGAGTTTGACCTGAGCTACCTCTAGAACCAGGATGATTGCTATGCGATTGATTTGCAAAACTCTTCGGATAGGTGGAATCTACCTTTCTTTTTGCTTTATTAATAAGCATCACAAAAGTAAGTGCCAATTAGCACCCACCAAAAGTAAAGATAAAACATGACAAAAGATGCTAGATAGCATACCTAACAGATAAAGAGCCAAACAACATCCAATAAAGAAAAATGATAGAAAGGCGCTAAGAGATAAGGAGCCAGATAGCATCCAATAAAGAAGAAATGACAGAAAGGCATTAAGAGATAAGAAGCAAACTTAATCCCAAAGTTTTAGCATCTGCATAGTAATATACTCTCAAATTCGCCTCAGAAAAGGATTGGCATCTGGCTTTTTGAACCTTATAAAAACCCTATGTAACATTGCAAAGGGTAGGACTTGAAAATCTTCACCTTTCCATCTTTCTAATCTGTAAACATTGACACTGAAAGTTTATTGAGTGTTTTCTAGAGATGGCACTTTGGAAAATCCCCGCCATCAAATTGTAAGAATTTATTTTAATGATATTTCAATTGTTTTAATTATTTAAATTTATTCCCATTCTTTAAATTTTTTTAATCTTAAATTTTGTTAATATTCCTCTCCTTCTCTCCTTATTTGATCCTCCCCCAAATGGTATCAAAGCCTAGTTACTTTCTTTTCAATTTAAGTTGTTTCTTTTGAATTGCTACTACTAAAAATTAACTTTTAAATTCTGAAAGAACCCTTTAAGGAGTAAGGAGGTAGAAGAACCATCATAAGACATGGATTGATAGTAAATCATGTTCATTACTTAGGATACTCTTAGAGAGTTAATAGGAATTTAGGAATTAATTGGTAATGGCAGAAAAGATAAAGAAACTATTTAAAGGAAAAGAAAAGTTAGGTGAAGGAGAACCAAGTAGGGTCAGTAATCAAGAGGATAAGAGTGTAATGGATTACACTTTAATCAATAAATAAGAAGTAAATTGGACTATTCTTGAACAAAAATTCGACAAGTTTATTAAACAAGTATACTTGATAATTTTCACATGATTATGTGATAAAAATTTCAGAATACACTATGGTCTTGGAAAGACTCCAAGACACCATAGATCTTTTATCACTGGAAACAATAAAAGAACATAGAAGAAAAGGATTTCAATTTATCCATGTTAGACTAATACAAGTAGCTATTAAACCCTTACATAGATTTGGAATAGACACTTCTAGTTGTGTGTGCCTAAGTGACTCTAGGCCATTACAATTTAAAGACCAATTGTTATCCATAATTGAAACTAATTTTAATAACGGTCCAATATTTTTCAATAATTTTGGAAATTATACTGTAGACCTTAGAACTTTTAATCATAATCATCATAATATTAAACTAGATGTTAGAATTCTTGAAGGAATTTGGAATCCCAACTCTTACCCTTTAGCTATAATATATAAAATTGATTACAAAGTAATGAGAACTAATATAAAACCTAAAGCTTTAAACATCTCTTCCAAGTTGGAAACTCTCTTGTTACAGGTTAATCATAAAAAACCTAATTATGTTACCCTCAGGTTATTAAATCATGATCAAATATCTAGAGGTTTAGAATGGGACTTAGAAAATATTCTAACCCCAGAAAAGGAAGAACCTCTAGTCCTTAATAAGATAATAGAATATAAGTTAGGAAGTATAAAAATAAACTTTACAAGAAGTCCTTCTATGAGAATTTTATCAAATATAGGATCTATAGAGGCCACTAGGAGATCGGTGGACATAGAATCCATGTTTATCCCTACAACTTTGAAGTTAAAAGGAGTACAACCACATCCTTTAACTCTTAAACTAGAATATCAGGTTGAAGTACAACTATAGACCAAGTAAGTAATTCTCCAACTCAATCTGAGTTAAAAATTTTAATCAATTAAATATGTTAAGTGTCTTTGAAAGCGGTCAAGAAAAGATTTGGCAATCTTTTTATACTCCAGAAAATGAAGAAAAGAGAAAATGGTATTTCTCTACCTTTTCTCAAAAAGAGCTTTTTAATTTTAGAGAATGGTTTTATAATTATCTCCTTGAGATAGAAGATCATATACCTTTTTCTGAATGGTTCAAAGAATTTATTTTAGAAACCTTGGATGCAAACATGCTAGAAAGCATGCTTCCAAGCTATAAAACCTCTAGAGGGAAAAAAATAATAAGAAAAGTTCCCCTTTTAGAAGAAATAATTTTTCTTAACCCTGATAATATAGAAATAGTTGCTTCCCCTTTAAAAAAGATGTTCACATTAAAAGGTAAATTAGGAGTAGTAGCTTCTATAAAATACATAAAAAATGTCCCAGAACAACTAAACTACTCTAATAAGACTTTACATGATCTGGCCATTGTAGTAAATTAGGATAAACCTTCTTGCTCTAATCCTGAGATAGAATTAGAAAAACCTTTATTTGAACCCTATAACTTCTTTGACCAAGAAATTGTAGGATTAAAATTAGGAAAATCAACAATTGAAGTTTTAGAAGAAATAGATAACTGATTAAAAGCCTTAAAACTTCATGAAGATAAAAAACAAAAAGGAATAACAATTAATTCTTTGGGGCAAAAAGATCAAGAATAACTTCAAAGATTTAGAAGCAATAGGAAATACCCTACCACTAGAAATAATTATCCAAGACCTACTCTTCTAGATATCCAACATGAAGAATAGGAGTTAAGAATTGGTATATTATAAAATGGGAAATGTTAATAATTACTCATATAGGCTTGAATTTGGATCCTCTAAAATGAGAAGTACATTTTACAAAGCAAAGTGAAAATGAATAATTATTAATGACAAAATCAACAACAAAAATATCTAAATACTATAAATTGTAATCTATTTGTTTGTATATTTTCATAATTTTTACTATTAATTTTTTTATTAATAGCCATTATCCACTTGCATTTCACTTTACTAAGTGCACTTCTGAATGATCTCAATCTAGCATTTAGGTTCATTGTAATACTTAATATGTATCTGAAATCTACAATAAAGAAAAAATGTCATACATTTTTACAAATTATAAAGACACATTATGATTAGTTAGTAGTAAATTTAAATACTAAAAAATTAACTTAAGGACTAAAATTGTTTCTTAGATTAAATTTACTTAGACTATATATTTAAATAATTAAGATGTTGCTTGCATGGAAAAAAGATTGTTTTACTTCACAAAAAGCAAGGTTACAAAATTAATTTTTTGAAAATCAATTTAGATTATAAAGTACTTGATTATATTCACAATTTTTATGCAATTAACTGTGTTGTTGTTGTTATTTTTATTGTTATTATTATTATTCTAATTATTATTATTATTATTACTCAAAATGTATGAGAGAGTGCATACATTTGTAAGTAGGATAGTAACCATTTGGGGCAGGATCAAATAAGGAGAGAAGGAGAGGAATATTAACAAAATTTAAGAGTTAAGAAAATTAAAAGAAATTTAAAGAATTGGAATAAATTTAAATAATTAAAACAATTGAAATATCATTAAAATAAATTCTTACAATTTGATATCAGGGGTATCCCAAAGTGCTTTCTCCAGAAAACACTCAATAGACTCTTAGTTTCTATGTTTAAAGATTAGAAAGAAAGGAAGGTGAGGATTTTCAAGTCATACCCTTTACAATGTTACATAGGGTTTTTATAAGGTTCAAAAAGTTAGACGCCAATCCTTTTTTCAAACGAATTTGAGAGGATATTGCTATGCACATGCCAAAGTTTTGGATTAAGTTCACTTCTTATCTCTTAACACCTTTCTATCATTTCTTCGTTATTGGATGCTGTATGGCTCCTTATCTCTTAGTGTCTTTTTGTCATTTCTTCTTTATTGGATGCTGTCAAGATCCTTATCTATTAGGTATGCTATCTGGCATCTTTTGTAAGGCTTTATCTTTACTCTCAGTAGGTGCTGATTGGCACTTGCTTTTATGATGGCTATCAATAAAGCAGAAACAAAGATAGATTGCACTTGTCTAGATGCAATCATTGAGAGTTTTACAAATCAATCCCATAGCAATTATCCTCGTAGTGGAAGTAACTCATGTCAAACTCAGCCTCATCTAACTGGTCTTCATCAGAATCAATGGAAGAGGCTAGTTCCAATAATTTTTTCTTTAAAGCCATCTTCTAACTAGAATGGATGGTTAAGAGGTCTAGCAAGTCTACTAAACATGTTGCATCTACAATAGATTTCTTTTTCTGCACCATCTTGGCCAGTGTGTTAGGAGAAATCTACTAAATTTTCTAAGCTTTAAATTTATTAATAACAATCCGTTCATCAGATTTATCCCATCATCTCACTTGAGTTATGTAGGTTAAAGATTGTGGATACTCAATCATGAGTACTTGGTCAATATGATATTTCCACTGCATGATCCATCCTATTTTCATTTGAGAATAGAATGCTGGAAATTTTTGTTGCAGAGGAATTGAGATTGCGATTTTCTTAAATTCATCAAAAGTCTTTTCAATATTTGGTGGAAAATGGGCATGAAGGGGTCCAAAATAAAGGAACCATTCTTGGAACCAAATTTGAAAGGCTATTTAGGCTATTTTAAGAAACCATGAATGCGAGAATAATGGCTTAAATAACACATTATACCAAGCACTTTTATAATCATAATAATTAAATGTAGAGGGATCAAAATTAAATGAGAATTTTTTAGCAGTACATGGATGTTGGTTCCATTCTGCCAAGGATATTACTTTAGGGACCTTTAATTTGGAATAAGTAATTTTTGTGGGGTTTTTAGGGTCTGTTTCTAGGGTAATGAAGGCCGAATCAGTGTCTACCAAAATGACTTCATAAAATTTTTTGGTCTTTTTATAATTAGTTGGGATCTAAGTCCATCCTCTAAGAAAGACTTGAGTAGCAATTTGGTCTGGGTTTAAATTGGAATGTTTTGGTTCCAAAGGGATTATAGGTATTTGGAAATTTTTATTTTTAAACTGGCATGGTTGGTTCTCATCACATGTTGAGGGCATATTTAGGGGAAGAGTCTATTGGCTTCTACTAAGGATGATTGGGTTATTGCTAGTGAAGCCGGCCCAATGCTTTATGCTCTCACTCAAGAGGTGTATAAAGTACTTGCACCTGCAAAAGAAGAAGTTGTTTGTGGACTAGGCATAGCAAATTGAGCTTTAGTTAAGGGCCATGAGAGCGGCTTATCACTCATTTTGAACCCTGTAAAAACATGACAAAATAGATTGCCATCTAGCAAAAATCTGTTTAGAAACTAAATTTTTAACTCCTTTTGTAAAATGTCCTTTGCATCTTTACAATCTGTTTTTAAAAGAAATTCTTTATTTATCAAATCATCTTGAAATTTAGTAATACATAAAACAATTGATAAAATTTCTTTTTTAATAATATTATATTTTAACTGAGCAGAATTCCAGGAACCAGAATGGAATTGAACAATTTACTCCTTAGAATTTGAAGGATGGACTTGTTTAAGAATACCTCCAAAGCCAATTTCAAAGGCATCGCATTCAACAATTAAGGAGGCATTTGGATGAGGAATTACCAGGAAAGAAAGAACTCTTTACCAAAGATTTAATTTATATTACAGCTTAGGTCATTTCTAGGGACTCAAAAAAAGGTTTAAAAATAATAGGGATATTAGGAATGAAATCTGAAACATAATTAAGATAGCCAAGGAATCTTTTGAAGTTGGTGCTTTTCTTTTATTTTATTTGAAAATTTATCAGCAAATTCTAAACTCTTATTTATAGAGGTAATAGTGCCTAGGTAAATATTGTGTCCTAGAAACTTGACTTAGGTTTAAAACAATTTTATCTTTTTAGCTGACACTACTAATCCATTGTGTTTAATTGCTTTTATGAAGATGTTTAAATGTTTAAAGTGTTAATCTAATGACTTTGAATAGACCAAGACATCATCTAAATGAATGATTATAAAGTCAATATAAGAATTAAAAATTTTATTCATTATTCTTTGGAATTCAGATGGGGCATTTTTAAGTCCCATGGGTATTACATTCCATTTATAGTGTCCAAAAGGCATGATAAATGCTATTTTATATTTATCTTCTTCTTAAAGTTTAATTTGGTAAAATCCTAATTTCATATCAAACTTAGAAAAGATTGTGACTACATAAAATCTTCCTAAGAGGTCTTTCTTATTAGGGATTGGATATCTTATCCATTTAAGGGCTTTTTGCAAGGGTTTATAATTAATTACCATCTTAGGAGTACCTTTTTCGAACTCAGAAGGGTTTTACACATAGAAAACTGCATAACTCTAAGCAGAATTACTTGGCCTTATTAATTTTTTATTAAGAAATTTCTAAATTTCTTTTTAACATTACTCTAAGGTTTCTTTATTCATCTGAATAGGTCTAGCCTTAGTAGGTATTTTACTTTCATGAAAGTCAAATTCATATGGTAGAGACACTATATGAGTTTTTTGTTTCCCCAACAGGCATTAGGGATTTCTGGACAGATTTCTTTCTTTATCTTTTTGTGCAAATTCTTAATTCTTTCTTGTATCTCTAGATTTTTTTAATTGTTCTTCTATTCTTTTAAAGCTAATTTCTTTAAATAAAAAAAGCTATTTAGCTATTCTTTTGATTTAAAAGATTAAAGTATTGACTTTCTTCTACTAAGTTTTTTCTCTTTTTATCTTAGGATGAATAAACTCAAAGAAATGTTCTATATTGTTTTTGTTAGTTTTTAATCCTTTTTCAGTTACCTGTATAGGGTATATTTGTGTTAAAAAGGGATTCCTAAAATTAATTATTTTTTAATGTTTTTAATTAACAAAAACTCATTTGGTAAACAATTCTATCTCCACTAAAGCTTGAAGGGTTATTTAACTCTCATTCTTCATGTTGGATATGTGAGAGAGTAGATCTTGAATAATAATATAAAAATATATATAATTAGTGTACATAATTTTTATGTATATATATCAAAAATCTATAGAGAGAATGAAGAGCAGTCTTGGAATACAGTTATAAGGGCAAGTAATATCTTTTTCAAATTGTTTCTTTTTATTTATTGTATTAAAGATTGTTCTTTTGATATATAAGATTCTTCTCCAATATCTTCCTATCGCTCATAGAAAAGAATTTTAACTAGTTGTTCTTTTATTTTATTATCAAGGCTTAATTCATCTATTCACCTTTTTACGTAACAATTTCTTGCTAAGTTACTTTTCAATGTTAGAAAAACACAACTTTGCAGTAGTGCGACCAGCTTTGCCACTCCATCGCGAAGAAAGCAAAACTCAAAGTGGTCGGAGGAGTTTTTCCACACGTCAACGCTGAAAAAGCACAACTTACGGTGGTGTGACAAACTTTTCCACTTATCAATGCTCAAATCTCAAATTATTTGGTTTCACGTAAAATAAGAAAGTTGGATGAGAATGGATGGACATCTGAGCATATCTTCTGTTTATAAGTAATGATATATTTATAAATAAATTTTATATATAATTTATAAATTTTTTTATTTATCAAACTCAAAATTTTAAATTATTTAATTTAATATAAAATTTAAAAAATATAAGAATGAATGGAGATTTGTGTATAATTTTTATTTACGAATAATGATATATATAAATAAATTTTATATATTATTTATATAATTTTATATTTTTCTAAATTTTTATGTTTACACTAAGAAAACAGCAAGTGGCTCGAATGTCAAGAGTTGCCTGCTTGGCATGGTGTTGGGAGTGCCAGAATCACTTTTTTTTGGTGAGATAAGAGTCAGGATAGTCATAGAGGCGAGTTGGGATGTGGAATTCAAACCCAGGTCAGGTCCGAAAAATAACACCACTTTATACCAACTAAGATGGCACTCGCCTGCGCCAGAATCACTTTTGCTGTGGCGAGCGTGTTTATGACGGTAACGTTGTTTGTCCTCGTCTTCATGCCGAATCAAAAATCAATTCTGAAATTATTAAAATTAATTGTTTTTGCAGTGTGTGGGGACTCTTTTTATGCTCAAAAGAATTTATTTTCTTTATACATATATCATTTTATCCTCTCGCCCACATCCGCTCCCATGATATTGGTGTTGACCAATTTCAGACGTGTCGTATTTAATAATTAAAAAAGTAAGATTTTTTATGAAAGATTTAATTTGAATTATAATTTGAGTCACTTTTTGTAATTAAAAAAATGCACCCTTAAGGTTTTAGCACAGTAATAACAAACCGTGTTTTAAAATAGTTTAAGAAATAAAAAAAATTCTAAATTTAAACTCTAAAGCTGAGGGAAGGGTCAAAATGCATCTTACCTGACTCCGGAGTAGCCTTTTATTCCAAAAAAGGTGTAGAGGATACGGGAATCAAGGATAAAAAAATAATAATAATACTAATGCTAATGCTAATAAAGCACAACTCTGCAATGGTGTGACAAGTTCTTCCATCTATCAATGCTGAAAAGGCACAACTTACACATATCATGAACTTGTCGTGAACTGCATGTTTGGTTTATCAATCTTCAATTCTTCATTATTTTTTTCGCGACCTGCAGAGTGAATTGACACAGAGTCCATTAAGAGCTATGAACCTGTCCTATCTGTAAATAAGATTACCATTCCCTCCACTTGCTAATTGCTGTCATGGGGCAGACCACGTCAGCCCATGTAGCTCTGGCTGCTGTCCCTGTTGCTTTCAACAATCAAGTCAAAATAACTTATGGGCAATGCAAAATGCTTCTCACGGAAAATGACCGTCTGGCCTCCGAGGGTAAAGTTCTAGTTCCTATCCAGTGATATTTAATCGTTGGATTGATTTTTTTTTAAAAGAAGCGAAGTTGCTCTACTATTATGTTAATATTTTGTTGATTAGTTTTTTCATAAAAATTGCCAGTAATTCAACCCAAAAACCCTGCATTAAAAGGTTCATCTTTTGTGTTTGCTTGAATCCGGGTCATGATTGGAATAGGAGAGCAGGTGCACTCAATATTCATTTTGTGTGTTTTCTTCCAAGAGGTGATATAATCATTAGATAAATTATATTCCCATAACTTTTATGTCACTTAATATGGATACTTTTTTATAAGGACCTTTCATCTTTGAAGTTTTATTATTTAGTATATAACATTTAATAATTTAAAATTTTTATAATAAAAATTTAGTGAGTAAAAATAATATTATAAAAATAGTGAACTCTTAGCTAATTATTATCCTTAATTAGATATCTTAATTTTGCAATGCCTTCACCATATTTAAATTTGTTATTGACTTATTTGAGTTTTTCTTTCACATATTGACAAGAAAGTAGATATGCCTCATTGCCTTGGTATGGAACAAACTCAGTTTCACTTTGCTATAGCTTGATTAGATAGATGACAAGCAGTTCTTATGTTACCTGCAGGATTTATACATATTACTGCTTCGAGTATGCAGTTCATACACGCAGTTGCTTAAGGTCTTCCTTCTAACTTTGGGTACATGACTTTAAATATTCTTTCTTATAAGGTGCATGAATAAGGCTGGACTACTTTGAACTTCACTGGACGTAATTTGCAGGTTTTGGTAAAGATATAATACTATAAACCTTAAGAATGCTACTCGTGGATATAAGGTGCACACAGCTGAAGCACCGGCTATTCTTCATAGCTTGACAGCTGTGATGTGCAGGTATCAAGGAATGCAATTTGTGGTGAAAACCGACTCTCTGTAGGTTGCGTCGGCAGGGCAATCCTCAAAAATCGACCTGTCATATTTTGGTGCTATAATGGAAGAGTGCAAAAGCCTTTGCCACTCCTGCACCAATTGTCTTTTCTCCCACGTCCCTGACGAGTGTAATGAGGTAGTGTTAAAAAAAATATACGAAGACAATAGAAAATTTTAGTTTTGAAATGTAAAATTATATTATTTTGAGTGTAATATTATTTTTATATAAAAAATAAGTTATTTCAAAATACAATAAAACTCTTAAAACTTTTTTTGGAGAAAGTAAATATAAGTCCTAAAAGCAATTCAAAATTCTCAATTTATAGATATGAAAAGGTACCTTTGAACAATTGTATTTATAAGATTTGATAAACATGGCTGTCTGTTTATAACAGACATGATTTTTTGCTTTCAATAGACACATGATTTTCTGCCTTCAATAGACATAATTATATTTTCAACTATCAATTCCTAAAAGATGACTATTTATCCTTAGTTAATTTTATTTATTTTCTTTTTAACTCAAGGCCCAAAGATAGCCCAAGTGTCTTATTAAAAAATTTAAATATCTTTGATTTAGCAATTTAATTTGGGCTAAATTATAGGTTCTAACTCATATATTATAATTTAACCTTAACTATTTATTGTCATTTATATAAACTTTAATATCTATAATTCTTTCCAATGCGAAACTTCATCTTTTCCTTTATTTACAAACTATTTAATATTCTCCAACTAGTTTGTAAATCAGTTCATTCACAATAAATAAAGTGCATATATGAAGGCACCTTTTAGGTTTAAACCTTTAAATTAGTGTTAAATATCTAAAGATGCTATTGAAGTATTTAGTGTCTGAAGATTAAACCAAGACTCTTTGCTTATAAGATCAAAGATATCAGATACACCAAATTTATTAAGATTTTCCAAAAAGGTTTTTACTGCCCTAGCACTATTTAAATGGCCATGTGCTTAGCAATCTCAATTTCTATGAATATTTTTTAAGGTAAAACCCATTAAACCTTTGTTGAAGTGGCACCACTTCATATTCCAATAGGTGGAGTTTATTTTAGTGTCTCTGTTGCTATAGATAATCCTTAATCAAGTCCATTAAGAGATATACTCATTCTCTCATATGTAACAGTGAGCACTAACCTTAAGTTTCATATGAGACTACTCTTAATTAGTGCTAAAACGGACACTTATAAATGACTTGTTGTTACCCATTAAACTTTAGTAATTACTAGTTTGGTAATTCAAAGTTAGGTTTTCATCATTGGTGTCTTGAGGGTTTAATTTAGTCCCATACTGCATGTTGTCCTTCACACCATATCTCTTGGTAAATACTTAATAAGAGGATCAGCCAAATTATTTGCTAATTTCACATAGAGAATTGAAATGGTACCACTTGATATCAATTCTCTAATATAATCATGCCTTTGACTAATATATCTTGACTTTCCATTATACATTTTGTTGAAAGCATGAGACATTGTAGCCTCACTATCACAGTGAATGGAAATAGGTGGCATTGGTTGTAGCCACAACTCAATTTCAAACAACATGTTTCTTAACCACTCAGCTTCCTTTCCTGCATTAGCCAAAGCAATAAATGCTGCCTCCATGGTAGAATGAGCATAGCAGGTTTTTTTTTTTTTTGATGCCCAACATATTGCACCTTTAGCTAGTGTAAATATCCAACCTATAGTTGTAATACTTTATTAGCTTTTGTTATCCAGCTTGCATCTAAATAACCTTATAGTATAGCAGGAAAATATGAATAAGATAATTTTAGGTTTGCAGTACTCTTAAGGTAACCAAATACCCTTCTAATTGCTTCCCAATGTTCTGTACTAGGACTATTTGTAAATCTTAACAACTTGCATATAGCAAAAGCAATGTCTAGTCTTGTACAATGTATTGCATACATTAAGCTTCTTATACCACTAGCATGCTTTAATTGTTCTATTGATCTACCAGTATTTTTCACAAGTTTTACACTAGTGTCATATGAAGTACTAAACTCTCTTATTTTGAGATGTACAAATTTGTTCAAAATGTTCTCTATATAATGAGTTTGACTTAAACTAAACCCATGATCATGCTTAGCAACTTTGATACCCAAAATTGTATCTACCTCTTTAAGATCTTTCATTTTAAATTTTGAGGTTAGAAACTTTTTAGTTTCATTTATGCCATAGATATTGGTACCAAATATAAGCATATCATTAACATAGAGACTAATTATTACCCCATATTCTTTAGTAAACTTGGAATAAATACACTTATCAACAGTATTATTTCTAAAACCAAAAGATAAAATTTCCTTATCAAACTTTTCATGCCATTGTTTAGGAGCTTGTTTAAGACTATATCAAGGTTTTACTAGTTTGCATACTTTATGTTCATTTCCAGGAAGAACAAATCTTTTAGGTTGATGCATGTAAACTTCCTCGTTTAACTCATCATGTAAAAATGCTATTTTAACATCCATTTGATGTACATACAATTTATATATAGATGCCAATGCAAAAAGTACTTTAATGGATGTTATTTTGGTAACTGGAGCATATGTATCAAAATAATCTAAGTCCTTCTTTTGTGTAAAACCTTTTACCAATAGGTTTTGAGCCAAGAGGTAAATCAATCAAGATCCATATATTATTAGACATTATTGAGTCCATTTCAATGTTTAATAATATCTTCATTTTTTTAATAACTCTGTTTCTACTTCCTTTAACCAAAAAGGTAATGAAATCAGGATCAAAGCATTTTTTTATCCTTGTCTTTTGACTTCTTAGTTCAGATGGTTCATTTACTAATTTTCTTTTACCATTAGCAAGAAAATTAGAAGAATTAAAATTATTTTGTTGTATGTCAGATTTTGTTTCATACATACTATTTCTAGGTTCATTAATTTCAAGTTCATGTCCAATTTAATCTAACATGAATTAATTTTCAAAAAATTCAACATGAATAGATTCTACAATAATATTAGTCTCTAAATTAAGTAATCTATATGCTTTGGAATTTTGTGCATAACCAACAAAAACACTTTTGATCCCTCTTGGCCTTAATTTATTTCTTTGAGAATCAGGTAATCTATAGAAAGCAACACACTCCTATACTTTTAAAATAATTCAGATATAGTTTCCTTTCATTCCAAACTTCATATGGTGATTTATGAGTTTTCTTTGAAGGAATACTATTATGAATGTGACAAGCAGTAACCCCATAGTTATATGGTAATTTGGCATTTAATAGCATAGCATTTACCATATGAACTAAAGTTCTATTTAGCCTTTCTACTAGTCCATTTTGTTGGGGTGTAAAAGGGGTAATTTTCTGATGGATTATTCCATTTTCTTCGTAGAATTTATCAAATTCTATATAGAAATATTCTCCACCCTTATTACTTCGAAGTATTTTAATTTGCCTTTCTTTTGATTCTCAACTATAGACTTAAATTCCTTAAATCTATCAAAGGCCTCATCTTTTATTCTTAACAAATACACATATAGAAACTAAGAACAATCATCTATAAACATAATAGTATATCTTTTCCCTCCTCTAATTAATTTACCATTCATTTCACGAATATCAGAATGAATCAAATCTAAAATTTGTGTGTTATGTTCTACTATGGGAAAAGGCTTTCTTGTTATTTTTGCTTCATCATAGATTTCACATATATCATTATGTACATGCTTGTAATTTATTTAATTATTATTTGACATATACTTAAGCATTGCATAATTGTGGTATATACAATCATCAACCAAATTCATCTCAAAATGTCCTAACTTAGCATGCCATAAAGAAAAAGAATCCATATAATCAAAAATATTGTTTATTTCATTCATGCTTAATTTAAACATGCCATCAAGGGAGTATCCTTTGCTTACAAATAGTCCTCTCTTGGATATTACAACCTTGTCTGATTCTAAGACAATTTTAAAGCCCTTCTTGCAAAGCATACTTGCTGAAACTAAGTTCCTTTTAACATAAAAAACATGATAAATATTAAGTAAGGTAAGTTTTTACCCAGAAGTGAATTTTAGCACAACAGATCCTATTCCAAGCACCTTGGCACAATTATGATTTCCCATTAGCACTGCACTTTGTTTTTTCAATTCATTGTAGGTTTTGAAGTGAGCCATGTCATTACACACATGAATAGTTGCACCTAAATCAAGGAGCCAATCCATGTTTCTAGATACAGCAATCATGTTTAATTCAATCACTATTCCAATTTGTATATTGGCAACCATTGCTACAAGCTCTTTCTCTTCATCTTCCAATAAGTTAGCTAGTTTGGCTTTTTTAGAAGTATTTCCTTTCTTCAAATTAGTAAGGTTGAATTTCTGTATTTACATTCTTTGATGTAGTGACCTTTCTTTCTATAGTGAAAGCATGTCTTGTGTTTTTTATTTTTCTTAAAACCTCTATTTTTCTAGACCTTAAGTTTGTCCTAATTCTTCCCTATAGACTTGCTTTCAGAATTGTTGTTTCCAGTCTTTCCAATTGCATTCATCTTTTGTGAATTCTCATTTGTTGTCATAATTGTTTTTTAAAACCTTTCATCTCTAACTTGAGTTTCAAACTCAATTTGCAAATGGGTTTGAAACTGTTCAAGAGTAAAGTTCTTAGATGAATGTAATATTGTTTTCTAAACCCATTCTAAGAAGGAGGCAGTTTAGATAGAACTACTCCTATTTGAAGAGTATAAGGAATAATGATATCCAAATCTCTCAATTTAGAAACTAAAATTTGTAATTCATGGACTTAATCCATGACGGCATGTTACTAGTCATCTTGAAATCAAAGTAATTTAAAGAAAGGAATTTGTCAGTATCTTTCTTTTTACTTTGATATTTGACTTCTAAAGTATTTCAAATATCCTTTGGTGAAGTCCGATTTGAGTAGCGATCATAGAGATGATTAGTAAGTGAATTTAGAATGTGACCACAACGTACCAATTTGTCTTCCTCACATTTTTGCCTTTAGTTTCTTACATCATCTGAGTCTTCTACAGTTGGTGTAGCAATAGGTGGCAGATTTGGGTCTAGAACATAAAAGACCTTCAAGGTGGTGAGTAGGAAATTTATCTTGTCCTTCCATCTTGTAAAATTTGTGCCATCAAATTGATTAAATTTCACTGGATCTTCATTTTGATAGCCGAAGAACCAACAATCTCCATATTGAAATATTACGCTCAAATTGTTAGAAAAAATATATGAAGACAAAAGAATATTTTGGTTTTGAGGTGTGAAAGTGCACTATCTTGAGTGTAATATTGCTTTTGTATGAAAAGCAAGTTACCCCAGGATACAACAAAACCCTTAAAACTCTTTTTGAAAAAAGTAAATGTATGTCCTGAAAGCAATTCGAAATTCTCAATATATAAACATGAAAAGGTACCTTTGAACAGTTGTGTTTATTAGATTTGATAGACATGGCTATCTATTCATAACAAACATGATTTTTTTGCCTTCAATGGACATAATTGTCTATTCTCAATTACTAGTTCCTAAAAGACATGACTATTTATCCCTAACAAACATGACTGCTTATCCCAATAGGAATTATTGTTTCTCCTTAATAGACATGACTATTTGTTCGCAACAAACATGATTATATATATATTTTTTAAATAATGGCAATAAAATTAATAGTTAATTTTATTTATTTTCTTTTTAACTTAAGGCCCCAAGATGCCCCAACTGCTCAAGTCCCTATCAAAGAATTTAAATATCTTTGATTTAGCAGTTTAATTTAGGCTATATTATGGATTGTGACCCATATATTATAATTTAACCTTAGCCATTTATTGCCATTTATATAGCCTTTAATATCTATAATTCTTTCCAATGTGGGACTTCATCCTTTTCCTTTATTTACAAACTATTTAACAAGTAGCCTATTTTCTATCAAAACATACTTTTGGATTTTTATGACTCTTGTTGATTTGGGACTAATATCCCACCAAATATTGTAAACCTGGGTGCCCAAGTCCTTGCTTCATTCTCTTTAAAACAAATGCTAATCATGTAAACAATCTGCATGATTAACATTCTAGAGATTAATAATATCACATTTATACCTTATATAACAAGTTCATGTGCAAAACATGTGTTCTTTTTCTCACCTCTCTTGAGTTAATTATAGAATTATCGCTAATACTTTATCCACTTACAGCTGTAACAAATTAAAGCAAAAAGCGACCACCCTCTGATCAGACCACCCTTGCCCTTCTTTCTCACAGTTTAATCCCCAAATGTAACCCAAAAACAATGCAAAAGCAAACATATAAAGATAAAAAGTAAGAGAGAGGAATGTATGGATAGTCCCTTTGTGCCTTAAGTTGATAATTCTAAATGGATTTTCAATTTGTAAAATTAAATTTATTCAAGAAAGAAGACCAAAATTTATGAACTGCTCCTAAGATGCAAAGCTAACATTCCCTTTCTTATTGTTAGTCAATTGTTGTTGAAGTTTTCAAGTCCCTCATAACACAAGGTGAATAGATGCAAGTGAACCAATTTGTCTACAAGAAATTAAAAATTGAATCTGATTCTAGCTCTCCAACATTAGGTTGGGAGATTCCCAGTGACAACCTATTTTTTTCAGGCTAAAATACACAGACTTCCTTGAACTATGCCTTAATTGCAAATAACCTTCCTGAATTTTAAAATTTAACAACTAAACCCCCTCCTTAACTATCGAAAATGTGCAAAAGACCCCTTCCATCCAGTTTTTTTATTAAATTTTGGATGTCCCTTAGTCAAACCCCAAATTGACCAAGGAAAAAGACTTAAATACTCTTAAAATGTGTCTCAATTTCCATGATTTGCCATGAACCTAAGGCTAACTCAAGCATGTTGACACAGCAATGACTATAGAGAAAATGTGCCTACTTCACCATTTTCATCAGGTTTGAGCACTATGAAAATGTATTTAATCAATAGAACTAATGTAAGAGTACCCCATAAATCTCTTCGTTGGTCTTTATGTAGCCAATATCTTCAGCAAATGTGCTCCTATAAACGTAGAGTGGTGAAGTGCTTAAATCTCCACAGGTAACTCCAAGGCTTTGATATGCTAGCATTAGAATTGTCTTCCATGATTCTTTTTGCAATGAAACCAGATTACACACTAAAATGGTTCAAATCAAGAATAAAGTTCTCAACCCAGAAAAACAAAATTGAAACTTTGGGAATGAGGTCTATGCAAAACTTAGGCTTATTCCGATAGATGAGAATGAGGCTAATTATGAAGATCATGTTGTTGGAGTTAGGAATAGTTCTGAAATGCAAGATAAACCTACTTCATTTCCTAAAACATTGATGTAGTTAAATACAAACAATAGGGGTGGAGATGTCACCACCATTGTCTAAAAAATCCAAACATGCTGGAATTCGCTCCAACAATGTCGAACCACACCGAAAATTGAGTAACCCATGAATGAAAACTCCAAAAACTATGTCACTCACCACTAGAACACCATCAAATTGACCTAAACACCGTAGGATCAATCCAAAAAAGTTGTGAATTGTGTCAAAAACCCATTTTGTGTTTCGCAACTCTAGTTTGGATTAGACAATACCAAATCGCGCCAACCATTACTTAATGCCATCTTACACTGCCATTCTACCCCAAACAGTGCCGATAGTCTCCTTGGCCAGAGTCACACCCCTCTAATGCCTCTCAGTGTGCAAAACCATGCCTACCAACATGTCAGGTCATAGGTCTTTCCTGACATTGACTAATTTATGGTTGTTTTAGCCACTCTAGACTAGAAAACACTGATTTCATGTAGGTTCACTCAGTACTTGATGGTTTGGCATTGAGATTTAAGGTTTCAAAATTGGATTTTACTTTATTTAAAGGTATTTTTATCTTTTCCCATGGTCAATTTGGGGTTTGACCAAGGGACAACCAAAATTTAACAAAAAATTTGATAGAAGGGTCTTTTGCATGTTTTTCATAGGTGAGGAAGGTTAGTTACAGAATTTTAAAGTTTAGGAGAGTTATTTGTAATCGAGGCATAGTTTAGGAGATTATATGTATTTTAGCCCATTTTTTTATAGAAGACAACCCATTTTTTTAACCCATTCTGAAACTTAATTAGGGATAGAGATCTTTTAATTTTTTTTATTTCTTTTCATTTTCATACAAGATGTAATTCTCACCTCTTTGTTTGGAAAAACATTGTAGATAATATTTCCCCTCTAATGAGGGTCTTTTAAAGACTCGAACCTACGTTAAATCATTTGTTAAAATTATTATTGTTATTATTTTGTTAAAGTTCATCTTTGTTATACTTTTAGATAAAATTATTATTATTCAAGGAGAAAATTAATCAAGATGTTCTAAGAAAAGAAAAATTATAATTAAACACAATTTAAAATGAATACATTACCGCAACAAAATTAGATAAAAGAGTGTACACATGTATGATCAAAGAAATTTTATATACTTATATATATAATATTTAAATATGTAAAAGTCAGAAATATGTAGATATCTATTTTGCCCTTCTTAAATGGGATGATTTAAAATTATGACATGTAATGATTGTTTTAAATAAAAAAATTTAAAACAATATCTCTAATTATAATGTTATATTTCATTTTTTGTTGTTTCTTAATTCTACCAAAATCAATTTTTTAATTTTAATAGAATTACTCTTTCTCATTAATAAAATTTGAAGAGTCGATAATACACTCACTAGAAACACCTAAGAACAACTTAGGATTTGAAGGTCAAGGGTTTTAAATACCCAACAAGAATAAAATTAGAAGGGTTGACAATCCACCCACTAGGGTCACCTAAGGACAACTTAGGATTTAATGTGAAAGGTTTTAATCCCCCAAACAAGGGTACTTAAGAGTGACTTAGAATTTAAAGTGAGAAATAATTATTTGTCCAACAGAGATACTTAAGAGTGACTTAGGATTTAAGGTAAAGAGTTTGAAATACCCAACAAGATAAAATTGGAAGAGCTAGTGATCCACCAACTAATGACACCTAATAATAATTTAGGATTTGAAGGTAAAGGTTTTCAAATACCCAACAAGAATAAAATTGGAAGGGTTGACTATCTATCCACTAGGGATACCTAAAGACAACTTAAGATTTAATGCGAAAAGTTTTAACCCACTAAGCAAGGGTACTTAAGAGAAACTTAGGATTTAAAGTGGGGAATTATTATCCACCAAACAGGGATACCTAGGAGCAATTTAGAATTTAAGGTAAAGGGTTTCAAACACCCAACAAGATAAGAGTGAGGGCTTTCAAATTACCCTACAAGGTATAATGAGAAACGGTTTTGAGATACCCAAAAGGTTCAATGAGAGACAGTTTTGAGTTACCCAACAAGTTTTAATGAGAAAGGGTTTCAATGCCTAGCAAGAATTTGAAAAGGGTTTCAAACTTAACAGGAATTTGGAAAAAGGTTTCAATACATGACTAGAAGTTGTGAAAGGGTTTCAGTACCCTACAAGAATTTGGAAAAGATTTCAATAGCGAACAAATATTGAAATTTTAATAACCCAAATAAATATTTGAAAAGGGTTTCCATACCCAAACAAGAATTTCAAAATGGTTTCAATACTCGACTGAAAGTTGTTAAAGGGTTTTAATACCCAACAAGAAGTTGCGAAAGGGTTTCAATACCTGATAGGAAGTTATGAAAGGCTTTTAATACCTAATAGGAAGTTGCAAAAGGGTTTCAATACCATACAAGAATATGAAAAGGGTTTCAACACCCTACAAGAAGTTGCAAAAGGGTTTTAATACCTGACAGGAATTTGGAAAGGGTTTCAATACCCAACAAGAATTTGAAAAGTGTTTTTATACCTAACTTGATATTGGAAAGGGTTTTAACACCCAACAAGAGTTTGAAAAGGGTTTCAATACCTGATGAGAACTTGCAAAAGGGTTTCAATACCTAACAGGAAGTTGCAAAAGGGTTTTAATACCTTATAGGAAGTTGCAAAAGGGTTTCAATACCCTACAAATTTGAAAATGATTTCAATAGCTAACAAGAATTTGAAAAAAAAATGCTTTTAATACCTTACAAGAAGTTGCAAAAGGGTTTCAATACTCTACAGGAATTTGGAATGGGTTTTAATACCCAACAAGAGGCTACGAAAGGGTTTCAATGTCCATAGGAATTTAAAAAAAGGTTTCAATCCTAACTAGAATTTAAAAAGGGTTTAAATGCCAATATAGGAATTTGAAAATGGTTTCAATACCCAACAAGAAAGGGTTTCAATATCCGATAGGAATTTAAAAAGGGTTTTAATTCCCAAATAGGAATTTGAAAAGGGTTTCAATACCCAATGAGAATAGAGTAAAAAGAGTTTCATGTTACCTTAAAATGCATGTTTGATATGATTATGTACTTGATGCAAAGGCTCGACCCTAAAAATGTACACTCAAATGCTGCTATAATTGATGCAAAAGGCCTTGACCTTGAAAATGCATGACTAACATACTAATGTTGATTCATGAAATGATGATATGCTTGACATATGAGAATTCAATTTCAATGATATACTGAGTCAAGGCATCAAACCTAGATGCCAAAGATGCAATGTGCTAATACAAATGCACACTACCATGTTAGAAAGTATGATGGACTTCAATTTAGAGGCACACTGACATGCTAGATCATAAAATTTGTGAATAATGGCCCATAACCTTTAAAAGTTCTCAAGGCAAAATCATGGATGAACTAGCTTTGACACCCTAGAATTTCTTGACTTACGCCTTTAATCAAGGAAATTGCTCATAGTGCTACAAAATTTTTGATACATTGATTACCCCAGTTTGCAATCCTTACTCATAAGGATGTCATTACTCCTATTGTCCTTGTTTGCATAGCTAGATTAGCCTCCTTTGGCACCTCCCCTTAAACGACTTGGTTTCACTCTTTTCTCTGAGAATTTTGTGTGTGACCTTTTCAACCTTTACTCATGATTCATTCCAATTATCAAGTAAAGGGACACAATCCCGAACAATTTCTTTTTGTTTTAGTGGAGATTTGCCAACTTTGGAATGTAGGTGTTGGTCCTTTAAAGCAATACATGCCTAATTAACATCCTTTAATAGGCACTTGACACCCCTTGCTTTGCATGAGAATGCATTTAGGAAGCAAGGATATGTATAGCAAGAAGAGAAACCACAAGAAAGAATATGAAGTTGGGTTCTTTGATCTTTTGAGGTGGGATCAGAGGGTGGGCTATAGCTAATTGCCTTAGTTATGAGTGGATTAGAGTATTGGATACCTTAGGAGTAGTACCTTTATTAGGACTAGGGTAACCCATCATCACTTTCTTTTATGGGATCAAGCCCTTTTGGAGAAGTCTCTCTATAAATCCCTCTTTGAAGGCTCAGCTCTTTTAGGGATGTTGTAGATTTGGATTCTCTTTCCTTGTTATTGCCCTAGTTTGAGTTTTGATGACTTTTGAACAAAGAAAGGTTTTCCAATTTCATGTTCACTATCTCGATTGTTGCCATAGCTTGAGTTTTGATTGTCTCTAGTTAAAAATGTTGAAAAGCTTTTTTAAGTTTTCCTCTTTGTTATCCAAGATGATGCCTTAAAGGATTGCATAAGGTAAATTGAGATTACTCAATTCTTTAGAATTAAGGGTGCTCTATTGACCACTTGCTTAGTCAAGTCACTCTTAAATGTTTGTTCCTTCAAACAAGTGTTTACTTTCACAAATACCCTACGAGATTGTTCTTACATCCCTCTCAATGTTTGTTAACTTACCAAATTAGCCAAGTTCACAAAGGCTTTACTCAACTTATAGTGCACTACTTGGGTAATGGCTCAAAAAGAATGGGATAAGGGTTTAACAAATAGGGAGAGTCCAAGACTTTGAGCACACAATGTCTCATATTTTTCTTTCATTTTTGACAATTAGGAATCTTGCTGGATCAAGGAAGAATTTACTTTCTTTTACCCACCTTTTTTTTTTTGTTTTCTTTTGTTTCTAGGCTGGCTCCTTTTTCTGTTTTCCTTAGTTTTCCAAGTTCTATCCTCTTAGTTTCTCAAAATTCCCTTTTATTTAGCCTTTTAGGTGGCTAAGGCCTGATTAATTGGGAAATAATTCCCAACTCTTCCCTTAGGGTAGATAGCATTCTGTTTCTGTTGACAACTTAGGTGCTCCTTTAAGCTCTCCTTTCAAGTAAGAATCATGGTTTTTCTGGCTAAAAGGCTAGGGAAAACAAGGGTTAAAGAAAGAAAGTTTAATGGTGGTCTTATCATCCCTTAAGATTCAAAGGGTTTACTATAAAAATTTTTGTATCAAGGTTAGCTTGAAAAGTCTAAATAGCCCAAAGATGGCCTGAATCACTTCTCTAGTTAATGTCCCATTTAACATATTTGTGAGGCTAATCCACCCTTACAACAATTTTTTTTATTAGAGACACTTAATTATCTAGGAAAATTGAGTATTTTGTCAAGCAATCTAACTTTATCATTGGTAGTTGGATTTAATTAGGAAAAAAATAGGGCAATCCTTCAACATTTCTTGCTCTTGGGTAGTAATATTAGAAAAGATTAAAAATTATAACCTAGATTGCCCTAGTATTGGTTCATTAGGGTTAGCAGTACTGCCCCTTAGATGTCTATCATTCATCTTCCACTCATAATTTAAATGTAAATAATATAAACATCAGATAACAAGACAAGGTAAAAAGATTAAATGAAAGACAATGTATTCATCATGTAAGGTGTTTTATTGAATTCAAAGGGTGCCCATACAAAGCCATTGTTAAAGCCTTAGATAGAGCCATTCGTAGATATTATAAGACTATATAAAATTAAAAAAGGGAAGTGAGACATAGCTCAATTGTTTATCCTCAGCTCACTTCTTGAGTTGCATAGCCTGATTAACTCAGTTCCCTTATCCAAAGGGACCTTAACCTTACTTGTATCAACCTGGCCTATGGTCTAGAGATTAGTGTTCATAGGATCCCTTTGGGGATTATCAATAACAAGCATCATCGGGACCACCTTGTTACTCTAGCATCAGAAAGGATTTGGGGTCTTAATTGTTAGCTAGCCCATGTTCTCCTTAAGAGCTAGCACTTCACTAATTATGCACTTAACAAATAGTGGTTCAATTACCCCAATCTTAGGCTAGGCCCTTCTTGTTGCATGCTTGGCAACCAATGGTGTCATAAGAGCATGGTTTTCAAATTACCCCAGTGATTGATGTGTAGGAGGAGCATTGACCATGTTTATATCATTTGTATCCATCTTGACTTGCAATATGCCTTTATCTATCAACTTTTAGAGTAGGTCCATGAAAGCCCCACATTACTCTATCTCATGGTCTGCATCTTTGCCATGGTACTTTCACCTTGATCCTTGATATTCTTTTTATTTCGCTATGATCTCATATGCATCCTTCTTGAGGGACAATTGATGTTCAATGGTAACAACATTCACTCCTTGATCACCCTAATCAGGCAAAGGGTTGATGTCTATATCTAGCCTTGGGGCCACTAGATCAAAAGTTAGCCATTTAGTGTCAATCAAGTCTTACACCTTCCTCTTGAAGGCTATGTAATTGTCCACCAAATACCCTTAGCCCTGGCATGGTATATACATGTAAGCTTCTCATTGTATCATGAAGGGTGTGGTGGTTGGAAAGGTGTGATAGGGACTACTAACACTAAGTGGTTTTGTAGCAACTGTGCTAGTAATTACGAGTAAGGTATGAGGATAAGGTCAAAATGTCAATGCCTTTTTTCAACACATTATCCAGCATGCTTAACCCAATATCCTAGCTTAGGTTGCAACAATATAGGTTGGGATTGTTGCACCTACTAGTTGACTGGGTATGTAGGCTAGACTATTTGTATCTGCAGTGTCTAGGAGGTTGCACCCACCTGGGGTGCCTGGTAAGGTTAGCAAGATACCTTAGAAGCAAATTTTTGCCTCTTCTACTTTCCTTTTCTTTTCATCTTCTCTTCATGATGCCCTATACAAACCTCTATTCTTTCTCTACCTAGACTAAGTCCTTTAGGTTTAGGGCTCTCCATCACTTAACTAGTTAACTCCTCAATTTGGATACCACTCTCGAGGTTTACTGGCACACCTTCGACCCCTTTGCCATGGAAGGGATCCTATAAACTACTAACAAGCGTGATCATAGATGCCAAAAACTTAAAAGCCTTAAACATTTGACCTTTCAAATCATTAATCTCTTGCTGCATCTTGCCCAAAGTCTCCCTAAGCTAAGTTATTGTTCATCCATGATACATCCAGTCAAGCCTTCTAAGAGATGGAAGTAGCGATTTGAACAGATTAATAGCTTGAAATGTATGATACATGATGCAATGGTACTATGTTATGGTGCCATGCATGGATGCAATGCATGAGACGCAAAATGGAAGATTTAAGTTGGCAAAGTTGACCAAAACTACAAGGGTCACAAAAAAATTGCCTTATTACATATGGCTCAATTCAAATAGGATAAGTGCAAAATGTAGGTTCTTCTTTTAAACTATGCCTATGTGTGAAGTAGAGAGTTTATAGAAGAAAAGTGGTGAATGCAATAAGAGATTTTATGTCTAAAAGAATACTAAGATTGCAAATGCAGAAAATAAACAACTAATACCTAAGTAAATAAATGAACAACATTTCCCCATTATGCTTGAATACGGGTAAATCTTAGGCTCATTTTTTGCTTCCAAGGTTTAGACAAAACTTTCTCGGACATGGTAGGCACAAAGGCCACTATTAGTGTGAAGAGGAAGGTTCTAAACTCCTACATTAGTTCCCAAATAATCCTTTAGAGAATCGATCTGAGTGAGGGTAGGGTGCTTGCAAGGAGACCAAGGGTCTCACGAAGGCTAGCCGTACTTTATGCCCTCATGATTCTAAAGATTCATAGGAGCTCTCCGTTTCTAAAGTGCATTATGTAGTTTAGGTGTAGTGTGTACTGGGAATATACAAGCCACTCACTCACTCAACTTGCAAAATAGTCAACCATCTACTAGTCCATAGATATAACAAATAATAGTGCAAACAAATAAGTCATCTAAGCCTAACCCAGCAATATAATCTGGTAAGATTTCAAAATGCACATTCATAATGCAAAAATAAGAAATTTAAAACACCAAAATCTTAAATAAAAAACAAGCAAATTAGATATCACACCAAAGCACAAAAATAGAAAATAAAATGTAACAAAAATCAATTAACATGACCTAATCCTCGAACATCCACAGTGGAGTTGCCAAGCTGTTGATATGTAACATGAAGCAAGGATTAAGAAAATGAGTTTGAAAATGGATTTTGGGAAGAGGGTTTAGGAAAAGAAAAATTGAAGTTGCCACCGACCTAGATTGAAATGGTGAGGTTGGACACTAAAGAGTACAGTTTGCATTACAAAAAATGGGTTCAAGAGTTGGTTACACATAGGAAAGGTATTAGTACCTCTATAACACCCTTTTGCTGCGACATTGGTATTTGGTTGCATATTAGTTTCAAATCTATGCTTTTGTGTTTTGTCAAAACAAACCTATTTTGTTTTTGTTTTTCATTTATCTCATTATTGCCTTCACTTATGATCAAGTGCAATCCATGATTAGCACCGTTGTGAGTGGGATTTAGCCATTATTGTGGAAAGGGTAGTTCGATACTTGGTTCATCCAGGACTTACATTAAAAGTTGTTACCTAGCTTGATTAGGGCTTGGAAGGGGGCCTAGCTTGACTAGGATTTCTCTTGGGGTACTTTGTGGTCTTGGTGATTTAGTAATCACATTAACGAAACCATGGCAATTTCTCAACTAAGCTCATGATGCGATTATCCTTAGGATAATTAGAAAGCAGCCAATTAACTGACAACCCTCTAATTTCCATCATTGGGAGAACTTGGATGTAACAAAGGAGTAATTGGGGCAAAAGGAACACAAGGGCATAAAGGGTGGTGAAGATTCTTCATAATCACATCAAAGATAGCATGCCAATTTGTTGACTAAGTTGTAATGTGATTACCCTAGGATGCTTAGAAAGTGGCCAATTAATTGACAACCCCCTTACATCCGTCATTCAAAAAATCTTTATTTGATGGGATGATCTAAGTAAGTTGAAATCAAAGGAATTTAAGAAAAGGCAGAGATTCTTTATAATCACGTCAAAGGAACCATGCAATTTTTCAACTATGGCCATAATGTGATTACTCCTAGGATGCTTAGAAAATAGCTAGTTAACTGAAAGCCCTCTTACTTCCATCATCGGGAGAATCTTGGTTTGAAGGGAAAGCTTCATGAAGTCAGGGAAAGGAGGGCATCCATAAATCCCTTTCCTTGGGTTTCAATGAACACTCACTCTCAAGTGAAAACATATCTAAAATTATTTTTCAAAGCTCAAGATTTAGGATCACCCAATATCCCAGCACACAATTCTCATGAGCATGCATAAAAAATAATTTGAAGTGAGAACACCGCAAGTAAAGTGTCACCACAAATGGTCATTCACTAAATCAAAGTAAAAGAACATCACACATTCCACATGAGAAAAGGAATTCAAGAAACAGGGTCTGCATCGGGAGACACTCCTTATTTAAGCAAATTAGTGGGAAAGCATACATCCCACATTAGAAAAGGAATTCAAGAAACAGGATCTATATTGAGAGGCACTCCTCACTTAACAAGTAAATAAAAGAGAAGCACACATCCCTCATGAAAAAAGGAATTCAAGACGTAAGGACCTACATTAGGGAGCACTACTTACTCAACAACCATGGTGAAAGGGAAAAGTACATAAGAAGAGGGGTCATGCCATGAGGGAATTAAATCTTGTGTTTAAAAGAAATTTCCCAAGTCCAAGATTTAAATCACATCCAAAAATTCTAGCACAATTCCCATAAATGTGTTTCAAAAATAATTTGAAGTGCAAACAATGTAATTAAATTATCATCACAAATCAACAACAATCACATCATAAGACTACCAAAACAATTCAATCAATTCACTTTAAATTCTTTTGCTTTCTTTCCTAAATGGAAATTAAATTCCACATTACACAAAAAATATTTATTATTTATTTTAGAAGAATATTTTTTATTATTCTTGTTGTGGGTCCCACACCTAACTTCAAATGGCCAGGAGAAACAATCCAGAGTACAAATTTGGGTCTGAGCACAAACCGCAACATTGTCCCTTAATTCTTTAAAGTAGAGGAAAAAAGAAAGAAAAAAAGCCATTTTTTAAGAAGAGAACAAAGGTGGCTCGGTTAGGCCTCACAAGGGACCAACTGACCCCTCCCTTTTAATTGGCCATATTTGGCCATTTTATTTTTTTAAAATAAAATTCAACGTGAAGAAGAATAACTTAAAAAAGAGGTGCTGTTTATTTTTCTTATTTTTAGTGAGACAAACAAAAATTAAAAATAAATGAATTTGTTTTGTGCAAAATCAAAACACACATTGAAATTAAAAAGGAATGAAATACTAATATGGTACCGAAAGAACATTATAGGGGTGCTAATACTTTCTTGATTTCTGTAATGCAAATCTATTTTTCGGTGTCAAATCTCATCACTTATAATTAGATCAATGGCGACTCTAATTTTTTCAAAAAAATTCAAATTTTTACATATTTACCAAAACCCAATTTTTCCCAAAAACTCCATCTTTTTTGGTTGCTACTCTACGTAGCGATGTTAACACTATCATGTATTAATAAACTTACTTCACTATTTCATATTAGATGAAAATATCATAGAGACAGAATTTGTACTCCCTTCTCCTTCTTCATGTAATTGGAGCTGTCCTATTCAAATGTCGAAAGGGTTAGTAGTCTACATGTTGGTGTTTATATAATGGTTTTCTATCAATTATGTTTTGTTGTGTATATTTAGTTACGGCATGCATATTCTAATCATTTAATAACTCTATATATTTATAAGTCGTGCATTCTTTTGTAGTTAGAACAGGATGTGCTATGAGATTAGAGAATTCGAGAAGGTTTTGAGCACTTGTACTATTAGAATCAAATTCTTACTCTTTTTTCATTGCCTTTAGATCAGCACAAGGATGCCAAGTGGATGCTACCTTTTAAGATATGCAGATGTTAGAAATAGGTTATTGAAACACTATTAGAAGCAAAAAGATGAATCCCAGCAGTATAGGCTCTAAACAAAAGAAACCCAAAAAAGAAAAGGAGAGAATAAATTAATATAGCAATAGAAATGAGAAGATAACTTAGAAATAGACGAAGCAGGAGAACAGAGGATGAGTATAAAGTACCTCCTTTGACCTTTTCAAGTGCTTCATAAAGAGCTACTTTATGCTATTTTTTGAACCATTGCAATTAGAAATTGGAAAAAAAATTAAAAACAAAGAAGAAGAAATTAGAACCAATGCTAAATTTGTTGGCTCAATGGATTTCTTTTTGTTTAGGAAAGTTGTTGTCTAAATTACCTTTCCAATAGCCTGAATATGTTTAATGATGATTGAAACAGCAAGCAGCATAAAGCACACAACTGCAATAGCCCACGATGATATTTCCTCCAATGTGTGCTCTTTCACTTAGGCCATTTTTTTTTTTTTTTCATGAATCTCTGCTCTGTAAGACTCTAAAAGAGTGAATGTACAGAGAAGATTGTGAAGGTAGCAACAGAGACAACAGAAGATGATCTACAAGCAGGAACAAAAACTCACCTCACTGGCCTCGATCTTTAATCGATACAACCCAACTATTCTCTCTCCAATCGACCATCTTCGGTAATTGGTCACTAGTACAATAGGTGTGGCAATAATTCTTCTTCAACCCCATCAAGAACGAAGGATAGAGGGAGAGGAAGAGAGCCATGGACAAGGGAGCCAGAAGATTAGATTTCCTCGTAAACTTCTTCTACCCAATGTCATGGCATTTAATGAATTTAAATTTTTAAGAAGAAAATAGTACATTTTATTGGAATAGATGCTTCTGGTGAAGTTTGAATTTCATATTGCGAATAATAACCCATTACTTCTTGAAAATGAAAAAGCTTCTTGATGGATTTTGTTATGCATATATTTTTAGAGTTATAAATTCAGTACATTCTCACATTCTTTTACATCTTCATTCTTTCTTTTTTTTTTCTTTTAATTTATTTATATATATATGAGCGCAAAACTATGTGAACATATCATTTTCCCTTCTTGACTGTGGGAGGTGCCACTTGACTAAGTATTGGGAAATAAGAGCTAAGTAATGAATGGAAAGAGAATAGAAATGCTAAGAATGGCGTGTAATGCTGAGAAAGTAATGAGAAGAATACACATAAGACAAAAACAAGTTTGCAATGTGAAAGCAAAGTCAAGAATACCTATGCGTTTTGACACATCAAATCTAACTGGTGGATAGTGTGAAATGACAGCTGAAATTGCTTGAGAGGGTGACACATCATAATAATGATGTCATATGATTGTTCCCTTACATAATAATAGAATTATGAAGGCTTAAGATTATTGGCCCTCTATATTTTGAGACAACTAATTTAATTTTATTATTTTTATTAAATTTTATTAAATATTTATATAAAAATAAATTATTTATTTATAAATTAAATTATAAGATTTAAAATTTAACAGTCAAAATAAAATATGTTTCATTTCTCCCATTTACCTGGGAGGAACGTTTGGAAGACAATCTCATATTAGATAATTCTCAAACTCACTAATGAAGTTATTTTGCATAAAAATTAAAAAACAAAAATAAAATTCACCTTTTTGTTCACGTTTATAGTGGTCGCATTCCCGGCAAGTTTAGTCAACATCTTAATTTGTATTGAAAAAGTCTACTCCTACATTTTATACCTTGCGTAATATCTATATTTTTTGGTGTAAATCTTTAAATAAATCATACAATTTAATTAGAAGACATAATTTATTATTAATATTAAGTAAAAAAAGTATAAATATAATTAATAAGAATCATATGTTTAATGCCAAATCTATTCTCATTAGTCCGTTTAGTTCTCCAGCAAACTCAAGTGAGATATAGGTTGGGCCCCAAGACAGCCCATGTTTTGTTTTCTTTGAATTTTTTTATATTTTCTACAACTTTTTATTTTTTTTAATTTACTAGCTGACAAAATCAAACGAATATTGTTGCTTCAGTAGCCCATCGAAAATTTCTCTAGCACGTGAATCTTATATGGAACTGCGAGTTTCCATAAAAATATTGTTGCTTTAAGCATATATAATTTCTTTTCATAGATAGCGTCATGCTATAAATTGTTTTACCCTTCAATTTTAAGCATAAAATAATGGCTATGTCAAATAACTTAAAATTATAGAAAATAAAATAAAAATATTATTTGCTTTATAAATATTTTTAGGACTTAATATATATTTTCTACAGCTATTCTGGTAAGTATTTGCTAAGAACTTTTAATCTTCATAAGGAAATTAAAAGGACATCACTCGCCAAAAACGAAAATTAGAAATTGAAAAAAAGATTAGAAAGAACGAGAATGGTTTACACAGTGAACACATGGACAAACATTGGCTTTTAACCACTTCCACGAAAGCAGTGATCTTCTGCATGGTGGTGTACCTCTAAGAAGCATGTACTCCCGTACCAGTGCCAAGGTCCTTGATCTCTCGCGCTCTTTCCAAAAGCTTGTGGCGCGCTGTGTCCAATTGGTCGGCGCCAGTTGGATGCTTCCCCGTGACGTACCTATAGATCCACGTCAGCACGGTGATCGAGGCCACACCGAATCCACCGGAGGCTAGAAAACCCATGCTCAGTAGGGCCACCGTAATCACTGCAGGCACCAGAATGGGGCTGAATATCACAAATAGTGGGGTGGCTATGGTCAAGGCGATAACCGTGACGGTCAACACCAAAGCGGAGAGAAGCAAGAGGGACCCACCAGCGGTGACAGCGGTGGCCGCCTTCACAACTTGCTGGGTCCAGAATTGGGGCTGGGCATTCTGTTGGTTATGATGGGGGTACTGGTAAAGGGACCGATGATGGGGCTCAGCCATCTGATCCAACGGCTACGGATTCTAATATCCCAAAAAAAAAGAAACGGCTACGGATTCAAGTGAAAGAGATTGGGTGAAGATGGATTTGTTTATAGTAAAATTGGGGGTGGGACTTAAGTAGGAATGGTGGGTTTAAACTTTAAATAGGGAAGAGGCTGAAGGTGGGGTGACATGAGTAGAGGGATTTCTGTGGCACGTGTAAAGCAGCTTGTCATGCAGGGTTTGCATGAATAGCGGAGGCTGTATTTAACGACACGTCGTTTTTGTCGCTATTTTAGGTTTGCTGCGGAGAGAGAAAGAACGACTTCAGATTTCACAGGGATCCGAGCGGTTGGCAGTTAATTGCTCCTGAGACCCTGAGAGGGATGGCTTTTTCTTATATAAATTAACTTAATTTTAAACCAAATGCAAGCCAATATGTTCAGTGGCCTCGTATATTAATATTAATAATTTTTTTTGAAAAAACTAAAAATATGATAAATTATTCTACGGCTAAAATAGATTACACCATAATATATTTGTACCTTTTGTGCCAGTGTAATTTTAGATACATTGCCATTGAGCTATCACTTATAGCTTCATAGGCTTTTGAAATGTTATTGTTACAGCATGAATGTTAAAAATCTTAATTGTCAAATTAAGTAAGATTAAAATATTAATTCTATTATATTTAGTTCAATATAGATTTTTCTGTATTAAAAATCTGTTCAATACAGATTTTCATGTAGTCTTTCAAAGGTTCAAAGTTCACCGTGACTATACCATCATCGCATTTTTCTATATCAAAGTTAGAAAATTTGCGATTTTTTTGGTAACAAAAAAATTGCAATTTAAGTTTTGTTAAAATTTCAAATTTTAAATATACATAAACTTTTCACTTTCAAGTCATTGCTTGCAAAAAGAATCATCAAAATGCAGCACCGTAATTGCAAACTTGCTTTCACTTATGTTCAAGTAAATATATTGATAAATTGCATTTTTTTTTAAATCAACTAAAGAGATAATTTGATCAAATTTTAGGTATCACTGCCTTGAGTGACCTATTTCAACTCATAAATGGATCTTGTTAGTTTACATACAAGGTGTTTCTCATGGGTTTCATGAATGTAATAGATTAATCTATTTACACATCCTCTAACAAGTTCACATTTAGTAAAGGTGGGCAATCAACGACGTGATAATAACACAAAAATAGTCAAAAGGTAAAAGCTAAAGAGAAGGTTTTCATATAATCACAATGTCTTCCCTCGTGATATGGTTGATGCTATGATTGACACAAGCTCAACTAAGACTTTGATTTAACAAAGGATGAAAGGAAGACTTGGCATGACTCTGTCTTGATCGTGTTTGACTATGTTTGATTTACTGTAAAATGATAAAATGACTCAACTTGACCAACTTTGACTTAGTTTGACTGGTTCAATTTTATTGTGAAAAGATAAAATGACCCACTTGACCAAGCTCGACCCGACGTGATTGAGTTTGACTTTATTGTAGAAAGATAAAAGGACCAAGCTTGACTCAGCTTAATCTTAAGTCTAATTTTTATCATATTTTAATACCATTTTTTTTTAGTATTTTAAATAAACCTTAAGTACTATCACCCAAAAAAAAAAAAACCACCTTAAGTACAAATGGAAAATTTGAAATGAATATTGAAAACTTGCCTATCTAAACAACAGCTAAAGATTGGCTTATATCCAAAGTTCCTAACATCTAATTGAATGGATACTTCATTCATGTGAATCTAGACATCTCAAGCTTTGAATTGACTACTCATATGGCTTGATTAGATATGAATAAGGTGTTCAAATCACTAGAGAAAGTATAAGTAGTCTGGTTTGTGCCTATTTTGGACAGTCCAAAAATAATGGGCCATATTTTAGGTTACACAACTTGAACTACTATGATTCTTGTTCCATATGAAACTAGACATCTAGAACTTTCCAATAAGTTCATATGGGTCACTAGAGGATGTGTCTAAGGTATAGTAATTTGTGGATAAATTTTAAAGTTTGCCAAATGCATAAAATTACAAAGCGGGCTGCCTTAGCCCAATTGAGCCTAATACCTCATAAGTTGATCTAAGACTTCAATGAAGGTTACTGGGTGTGATAAAGGCCCATACTACAAGAAATTTTCTAATTCCTCATGGATTTTTTTCACATATGTCCTATCCACTAGTAAAAATAATTAAATTTAATTTTACTGATGGAAATTGCAGGAGATATGTGTTAGCTGGTAAAATACAAATCATTTTGCCCATAGATAGCTGTATTTATCAATAATACCACCAAAAAATGATGCACTAATTTCCTATCAAATGGTGGGAAAATTTAACCAGTAGATTAACTGGCTGCTTATTCGGATGGTAATATTGCCGACTACTCAACCACATGAAATGTGATAAAATTTTATTGTGTGAACTTTTATTTCAAAAATTATTGGTAGTAAAAGACATTAGAAATATTACCTATGGCTTAACTCCAACTAATAATGTGACATTAATTAGCTACTATTACATTACTAGCGATTAATCCTGCCAGTAATGTGCTTGTCATGCATTGGAAAACCCAATGATTGCCTACCATTCATTAGAAAAGCCAATGGGTGCCACGCCATCGATACAAATCAAAAGATTTGACACCATGCATCGGGGTAGCTAAAGATGCTAATTTATTTTACTGATGGTTCTACAAATCAAAAGGTTTGACACCATACATTGGGACAACCAACGGGTGCCACTTTATTTAACAGCCTACTAGAGCCACTGGTACTAATCAAAAGATTTGACACCATACATCAAGGCAGCCAATAGGTATCAACGTATTTTTGTCGGTGGAATTTGACCATGGGTAAAAATTGAAATGTTTTCGATTGGCTGCAAAAATGGCAAAAAAAAATTTTTTTACCCACTGCTGTGTTGCTGGTAAAATTAAAATTGACATTGTTTGGCTACTAACATGGTAATCAATTGTCATGTCATAGGTTTACCAGCAGTCAATGTGCTAGTAAAATGTGAACTATACATGGTTGCATATGATGCATTGAGATAGCCAATGAGTGCTAATTTATTTTACCGTGAAATGTTGGCTTCCATGCATAAGGGTAGCTAAAGGGTGCTCATTTTAATCACTGGTAAATATTAAAATATCTGCTCGGTTGCAAAAATGATGCCAAAATTTATTACACACCACTATTTTTTGCTAGTTAAGAATTTGAAAGATTTTTATTTTTACCAACAATGTTGAGCCATTGATAAAATCACTTTATAAAGGAGTCTGCAACTCCCCCTCACTCCAATTGGCACCATTCTCTCCTCTCTTCTCTCCCCTCTCTCCCTCACTCCAGCCTTCCTCTCCCTTTTCAACCTCCTTTGGCAATCTCCGGCAAACTACGACAATGGCTAGCTTCACAAATGTTGTTTCTTGTTTGGAATGGTGGAATTGCTACTAAAAGAATATGGCTTTGTACCCTTTAACAATGCCTATGGCTTTCAAAAGAATGATGCTTCTTGTTCTTTAATGCAACCTCAATGTAACTATAGTTGTTTTGTCTTTTAAAACTAATAATTGGTGTAAATTGATATCCTAACATGAAATATGGAATGGTGGCAATACTGGGTCTCATGCTTTGCACAATTTCATTTGGGTGCACCTTTCTCGCCCACCTTGCTAGCCCATGAGGGACTTTGATTTTACAGTTTGTTTCTAACCTTTTCTTTCTTGGTTTCTTTCCCTCTCCTTGTATTGGCTTTGTTGTATGATAATATTGATTCTTGTGAATTACATATATAAATATGCCAAATTGCTAGGCATTGTTTACCATATTTGATTTTCTTTGTAGTTTCTCTTTCTCTTAAATAAATACTTTATTGTGTTGTGATTGTTATAAAGAGTTCCTTCACACTTTCATTTTATTTTCTTATTAACAGGTAAATGACTTTGAATTTTAGAATGGATAGATGGAGTGTTGGAAATTTTTTCTACCATTAATCATTCTTGCTACTCTTGAGATAATTGTCTCACCAATGCAATTTTTCAAGAGTAGTAGAGAATGCATTTACAATAGGAAAAATTTTCAATGCTTCTATCTATCAGTGAAAAAATTGTATCATAATCTTTTCCAATGGCTTTAATCCCTTGATAACTTTAAGGTTTTAGTTTTTACCAAGGGACTTAGTTGCCAATTAAATTCAACAAACTTCCATACTTCAATTCTATTCATTTTGCCAAGGGTTAAATCTACCAATAAAATTCATAAATTCTTTGGTAAATACATATTTTCTGCATATAACCAAAGGCTATCTCTACCAGTTAAATTAGTTACCTCTTCAGTAAAACTATAATTGTTGTGAAAAAATTTAAGCAATTTACCATTTGGTATTTTACATTTTATTGATGACCATCCACTGGTAATATTCCCAATGTTATTAGTAGACCTTGATTGCAACTGCAAAATATTACCAATGACACTTTTACCTATTGATTATATCTGCCAAAAAATCTATTGAAAATCAATTTTACCAACCCATTTTTGATATATTCACCAGTAATGGTAGTTTGTGGGTGCCCAATACTTATAAGGTGAGTCAAATATGGGAAAATAACTAGAGTTCAAAGTGAAGTTGAATTTGGGCTATTTTAGCCTATATCAACCTAAAACTTGAAGAAGTGGACCACCACCTATTTAGAACCCAAGAAAGGCCCAAGGTCCACTCTTCCATTGTTAAGAAGTTTCTTAATCAGAATTTGGGAAGTGACTTAGCATGATTTATAGGCTAGATAATCAGAAAAGGCCAAGATTATACAAGAGCTTCCTAGAAGACCCAATTTGTGCTTTTTAGGACATTTTTGAAGCCTTGAGCTGGTCTACACCCAAAAACCATCCAAGATTCATTGAATCCAACCTAAGAAGGATTGGACGAAGGCAAGATAAGGTTACAACAAGAGAAGGGCATGGCACATGTTCTTAGAGAAAAAATCTGGAGAACAAAGTAAGAGTGCAACATCTTTGGTGAGGATCTAAGTGTGGCAGTGTAACCTTGGAGACAAGATAATGGTCTATATTTGAAACCTTGGCTAGGACATGTTCTTGGAGGCTTGAAGAGGAAGAAGAGTTATGGTCTAAGAAGAAAATAGATACCTTAGGATTAGATTTGCTTAATTCTGGTTTTGCATCCTTGTTCTTAGTTTTGTTCTTGTTATTTCCTTTACTTCTTTTCAAGATTTTGATTACATAATGATTTTTATTTATTTAAATCTTGATTTTTTATGATGATGTGTGGTTGATTCTTTAATTAGAGATTAGGAATTGAACTAACATGAATAGTTGATCAATTAGATGATCCTATTGTTCTGGGACTTAAAAGATTTTTTTTTCTATTCTAATCTTAATGAATTTAATTAGCCTAATCACCTAATTAGATTTAAGAAAGAGTCGAGTAATTTTAGAAATAAATAACCCCACTGTAAGTTCAATTATGTAAGATGTATATGAAATCCAAGAGATTAAGTCAACACAAACATTTTTCCAAGAATTTAGCATAAAAAATGTTGTGAGAATTAGATTTCTAATATATATATATATATATATATATATATATATATATGATGTGCTTATTTTCCACATGATTACTATATTTTTTATCAATATATTGGTTATCTCCTTGTATTTATGTCAATTATATATGGCAATAAGTGAATTATTATTAACAAGTAAATATAACAAGTTATTGGCTAAAAACAATATAATTACTATGTTAATTTGGTCTCATTATTCCTACAACTTTATTCCCACTTTATATTTATAATATTTAATCCAGAATAATAAATTTATTGGGCACTAGGTAAACTCTAAAATTCAACAAATCCATTGATTCATACCATTATGTGTTTACCATTAAATGTAGACTTTTTGTAAAAGGAAAAAAAGAATCTAGAGAAAAATATTGTACATGTTAATCATGTGGTCCATATAATTTGAATTTTCAAAATAAATTTCTTGACAACATGAACATTATTAAATTGTGCCGTTACTTGCTTTTATTAAGCTTTAATTATAGGAGAAGTACATGACTAAAGTGTAATGCCTATCCCAGTTATCACAAGAATATCCTAAGAGGTTAGGAAAGAGCTCACATGAGAACCATACCATTGACAGAGAGGAGTTGTGGGTGGCATGTATAAGGGGCATATTTAAGTTATGGGCGTATAGTTCTCCATAAACATTGAGTATTCTAGTTTGGGCTTGGCATCTCTTAGTCATTCTTCTACAAGTCAACTTCACCCACATCCTAGAGATTATCTAGACACAAATAAGGGAGTAGCTATGGGAGCAAATGAGGTAGGACAGGGAGGAGATATCATGGAAGATGAAGCTATTAAGGCAGCAATTGGAGCAAATAAGGCAACATTAAGAGCATATGAGACAAGTTATAGATGATTTTATTGCATTGTGCATGGCCTAAATGGAGGACAATATGATGGCATGTGTTTACGCCCAATTTATGGCTCAGTAAATAGATAGTAGAGAACTTATATCATCCACCTTTAGCTAGTCATTGCCACAACAATGACAAATGCCACTAGCCTTTTGGACTTACAATCCATAGGTTGATGACTCCAATAAGATTGACAATGACTCAAATGATAGCACTTCTAGTGTTATTTGTAGATTCCAGTTAAACTAAACTTTTATTGTCATATTAGGATAATTTTATATATTTTTATTACATATTTATTTATTTTACATTAATATATCAAATTTTATATAACATTTAGTTTAATTTTGGAAAATAAAAATTTTTGGTTATCAAGGAAAAATTTTGTTTAGTTACCAAGGTAACCACAAAATTAAAAAAATAACAATTTAATATTTATTGACAAATTTACATCTTGATAAAACATTCATGACTAAAATGTTATTTTGGTTCCTCACAGATGGGATTCTCCTATTTTATTCCCACACTCTTAGATTTAGCATTTTATTGTAGACGTGGCACATTGACTTTGCTGACATGGCATGTTGACTAAGCTACCTTGTCAATAAAGTTGCCACGTTAGCATTATGACATGGAAGACATGTGGCAACATCATTTGTAAGGTACCTAAGTAGAAGTAACCCCATTTGTGAGGAACTAAAATAGAAACAACCCCATATATGAGGGACCCAAATAAAAGTAAATCTATCTTAGTAACCAAAATAGAAAATCTAAAAGGAACAAAAAATTGTGAAACCTTAAACCTCAACTCAATTATGGAACCCTAAACCCTAAATGTAGAACTTCAAAATCCTAAATCCTAAATTACGAACCCTCAACTCAAAATGTAAATTTCAAATCCCCAAATCATGAATCTTGAAATCCTAAACTCTAAATTACAAAACTCCAAATTGTGAATCCTAAACCACAAAACTCCAAACCCTAAGCTACAAAACCCTAAATTTTAAATCACGAGACCTTAAACCCTAAATCATGAAATGCCAAATCCAAAGCCATGAAACTTCAAACCCTAAACTACAAAGTCCTAAATTCTTAACCCCTAAGATGAAAAAGCCCCAAACTCTTAACCTTAAATCATAAAACCCTAAACCTCAAAACTTAAATTGTGAAACCAAAAACCCTAAAGTACCCCAAACCTCACTTTTGAATATCATCACCCAGGTTACGGTTTGGGTTTTGCAATTTAGGGGATTTCATAATTTAAACTACAGGGTTTAGGGTTTGAGGCTTGGAATTTTGCAATTTAGGGTTTAAGGTTTCATAGTTCACAGTTCAAATTAAGGATTTTGTAATTTAGGGTTCAAGATTTAGAGTTTCATGATTAAGGGTTTGAGGTTTAAAATTTCATAATTTAAGGTTTGGAGTTTGGGTTTAGGGTTTAAGATTTCACAATTTAGGGTTTAGGGTCTCATGATTTAGAATTTATGATTTTGTAGTTAGGGTTTGGAGTTTAATGGTTTAGGATTTAGAGTTTCACAATTTAGGATTTAGGATCTCATAGTTTAAAATTTAGGGTTTTGTAGTTGTATGGTTTAAGACTTGTGGTTTGAGGTTTCAAGGTTTATGGTTTGGATTTAAGGTTTCACAATTTAGGGTTTAAGATTTTGCAATTGAAGTTTTAGGGTTTTGAATTTTATAATTTAGGATTTAAGGTTTAAAGTTTCATAATTTTTCATTCTTTTAGTTTACTTTTATGCTTACAAAGTAATTTATATTTTGGGCCCTTATAGATAGATTTACTTTTATTTTGGTCCCTCATAGATGGGGTTAATTCTATTTTGGTCCTTCATAAATGGGTGTTACTTTTATTTTAGTCCCTTACAAATTAGATTGCCATGGGCTACTAAGTCATAATGCACATGTCATCTAAGTCAAAGTGTCACGTCAACTAAGTCAACATGTCACACCAGTACATTACTTAACATTGTTAATGGTTCATTAACAGAGGGACTTAATCTATATCTATTTGAATTTGTGGAGAACTTGATTAGAAACTTTTGAAAGTGAGAGACCAAAATAGAAGAACACCCATTTATAAGGGACCAAAATAGGGCTTTATTCTAAATTCATTGTTTTCTACTAGTAGATAATCTCTTGGTAATAAAAAATTTCTTCCATAAAATAAATTTTTTTACAAAAAAGTGTAAATTAATAATAGATATTTTTAATTTAATGAAGGGATATCTGCCAATAAATTTTTAAGGGATTAAAATTTCTTAGTGTAAAATACTATTTTACTCATCTATTGAGGAGCAGTCTTGGGTTCAAATAGGTGAAGAGTGAATGAGGGAAATTGAAGAAAAGCATAGCCAAAAGGCATACACAGCTACCACAAATGACCAAATTAAGAAAATTACAACTTAAGTTAATTCTAAACCATGTAGTCCGATTCCTAACTTGTTGTATATATCATATTAGCTTGGAAATATAAACACAATTTTGGTAGTAAAAAATCCCCTTACATCACAATTGAGATTCAGCCCTTGCACATATCCATAGGAGATACCCATTTCAAAGTACATGCATATACACATAAAAATTGAGTATAGCTTCACACCAAAAGTAGCCCAAGATAACATCAAAAGAGAAGGATAGTTACTAGAATTAGTTAAATCACACATTTAGATGAATATAGCATAAAGTATATGTAGAATGTTACCAGAATTAGTTAAGCCACACATTCAGATCAAAATAAGACCTAACATATAAGCCAGCTTAGAATTCAATCAAAATTAACATGAACAAGTTTGCAAAGATAATACCATATTCAATTGATTATCCCACAATTAAAACAAAACAAGGAAACAATTTAGACATCTCAATAAATGGTTCAATATAGCATATTTCATATTAAAATAATCTAAAAACTCAAATCCTTGATTTGAATATTTACACATGCTTACCAATACTTCAATTAGCCAGTAGCACTACTAGCATTGCCATCGATTGTTGCTATGAGCTTTGGCAATCTTCCCTATCTCTGAAGGACAATAAGATTTTTGTCACTATGTTGATGCAACTAGAAAAGATGAGCCTTCCTATGACAACTCTAACTTGGCATTGTTAGGAGATCAATTCTAAAGAAAACAAGTTCTCAAGTAGAAGTGGAGGAATGCAAATCTCACATCGAAAAAGGAAAGTCTTGGTTTCGGTGATATAATTAAGACTTGAATAACTTTGACATCCCAAAGCAACAAAATTGTGAGGACTCTAACCCAAAGCGATCAATTTGTTAATAGCTTTGGAAATGAAATGTATTAGAGTTACATTGATGGATAGAAACCAAGTTGCACTGGATTGTAAGTGGGAGTGAAAAAGAAAAACTACATGGTGGCATAGGGAGGTACTAGGAGATTTTTTTTTTATTTTATTTTAAAGTGAGGTGGTAGAAGAAGTTATGAAAAATATACTTTGTGACTTTTATAAACAAAATAAGTTTCTAATTCTTTAAATTTTGTTTGAATACATTTAAAATTAATTGGTTATGTCAATATAAAAGTAATATATTATTAAGTTCAAAGAATATGCATAACGATTCAAATAAGTTTATAAATTTTAACATAAAGAATCTAAAGTGCCTTAGTTACCATTGTTTGATTGGACCTTACAATCAAAAAGATTGACAATTTTATTGAGATAAAGGAAAAAATAATGAACCCTTAATCCTATGAGGATTTAGGCTTTCTAATTTAATCAGACTAAGTCTTGAATAACCTAAAGAACACAAATTAGTTCTATAAAACATCTTAGTAACATAAATCCTAGCCAAAGCCTATGACCTATGTTGTCTAGAAGTAATTAAATTGTTAATAACTCTTAGCAATGGTTCTAACTGCCATTAAGTTTTTATTCTATTTAATTTTTGCCACTTTATAGTTTTATAATATTAAATAAATTGTTATGAATTATTAATGATAGTTATTACTACCAATATGGTTTTGCCATTTATATATTAAAAAATAATAAAGTGTTAATAATTGTTAGTAACTAAGCTTTTATCATATTTATTTTTGGTCATTTTATATTATTCAACATTAATTAAATTATGAAGAATTTTTAGTACTGATTCAAACTGCCACTAAGTGTTTTGTCATTTTATATTTTTAAATCATTAAATAAATTGTGAAGAATTCTTAGTGGCAATCTTAACCACCGCTAAGATTACTTATATTTATTGTTTTGCAACTTTATATTGTTAGATTGTTAATTAAATTGTTAAGAATTGTTAGTGGCAGTTGGAACCAACTCTAAGATTTTTGTTATTTTATTTTTTTGGTTTTTGGAATATTATAGCAAATTTTTTTAATTTTAAAATAAAAAATGAACATGAAAAAATGTTAATACCAGTTAGAACCACCATTATTAAAATGACTAATAAATTTTAGTAGGTGCACTTATCACACTATAGTGTGCTAAAGCCCAAGTTTTGTCTGACTTTTCTAGATCTTCCCATTTGTTTTTCATGATTGCTAACATTTCAGCATTCTCAAAAGCAAAAGAAATGAAAATCCCCTTGTGACACTACTTTGAAGGAGTGGCATCAGAAGAAGAAAATTGTAGTAATAGATTGCAAACTTGATAGTGAGTACTGAGGATCTCATTTTAAGCTCAAATGATCAATCATGAATATTAAGCATTCTACTTTATTTATTCTAGTTGTTGGCAAATTGTGTGGAAGAGAAAGAAGGTGCTTGCCTACAATATCTACGCATTAGGTTCAGTCTCTCTCCAGATTCCTCACATCGATCTCTTTCACAAACAAGTTTGGGTATTACTTATTGAATCTAACCTAGATTCTCAACAAAGATACATTTGCTTCAATCTCTCTCCAGATTGCTCATAATCCAACCTTAATTCTACTAGACCATCCAATCAAACTCTGCGAAAGTCAAATGATAGGAGAAGCTTCCCTTGTACTTTGTAAGATTTCTTTAAATTCAGTTGTTATATACTAGTGCTTGTTTCTTCATCTTTTGTCCTTTTCCAAGACTCTTAGTCTTTTGATAAGAAAATTGCTTAGCAGTCCTTGCTGAAACATATTTGCTTTATCCACTATGCTTTAATTGTTCATTTTGTAGTAATGAATGTAGTGATTAGTGGTTTTGTGTCCGACTAATTGTGGCTCACTTCTAACTAGTTCAAAGAAGTTTCATCATCCTTTTAACTACAAGAAAGATCAAACACACAACTATATATAATTCTAATGGGTAGTCCCAAAATTATCCAAGTCTCTCACCTACTACACATAAATGTAGGTTTGCTTATGTATTGCATTTATACCCATCTCCCTTACAAGAACATTCCTTGTTCCTCCCCTACCCCTCATAGTCTTCTCAATAATAGTCTCATCCTGATACTATCCAAATTTGCAATAATATATGAATATAGGACTTCATTATACTACACTATTGTAAAATTGAAATAGCTAAAAAAGTGGGAACCAAAATGTATTACAAATAATACAATGAAATCAACAACAAGAAGAAAATGCTCCCTAGCACCCCAAGGATTATATCCCAGACACCTTCCCCATAAAATTGTATTCTTATTTCTTCCAAATTGCTTGTACAGTCCTCTTGAAGAGAATATATTTTATCCTAACATATAACTTGAGACAAATTACCAAGATAATGTAAGATCATAGAGATATATGTTTGAATTCAAAACTAAAATAGGATTTAAGAGTGAATAAGCATGATTTATAAGCTAAATAAGCAAAAAATGCCAATATTACACTAGTGCTTCCAATAGGGCTGACCACAAGCCACCCAAACTATATCAACCCAGCCTAAAACACTTGTAAAAAAATTAACACATCGGGTTTTGTTAGTCCAGGTCCATTTGGGTAAGCAAATAGTTTTGTATTCGGTAGGGTTCAAGTGAAGGTTTTACAACCCAAGGTAACCCAACCCGACCTGACCATATGATATTTTTCAAAAAAAAGAATTTAAATAGCATCATTTAGCCTCTGGCCACCTCCCTTTTCACTTCAACTTTCTTTCACTCTAGCCATCCACGAGACACTCTTAACTCTCAAACTCTCAGTTTCTTAGTAAGTCAACAATCAACCTCAGAAGTTCCTCTCACTCTTAGCACTAGCTTCTCATCCTAGTTCCTCTCAATCTCTTTGCCACACTAACTATTGCGTTTGTGCTTTTAAGACCTTCACTCTTTATGCACCACAATTGCAAACTACCGAGCCCTTACCTTCTCCCATTCGATTCTCTAATCATCAAGTAAGATGAGTTCTACCATCTTCAAATGTTAGGGCTTGGGAAGCTATGTAGATTTGAATACCTAGTTAGCTATTATCCTATTAGTGTTAAGGTTTGTAAAATAGGGTTATGTCATTCAAAATTTATTTAAGGAAAACCCTATTGTATGTAACACGAGTAAATGGTGTCTTGACTATTTGTTTTTCATAGACACATTTACTTCTGCCTTGTTGTATTTAGGTCATACTATTATATATTTCTCTTTTGTATGTGTTGTTACAGATTCTGATAGTGAAACTTCCTCAGCATCTAGATTTGATGCTAGTTCTCAAAGTTACCTGAATACATTACGTAAGGTAGAATCATAAACTCCATAAACTTCTGCCTTGTTGTCATCTAAGTGATTAGTGGTTGCATTATCATTAGATGTGTGATGGGTTGCATTACTATGTCCTTGGTTGTTTTTGCATCTATGTAAATTGCCTTTTACATGTTTGTTTTTGCTCCATATCAAAACCTTTTAATAAGATAAGGATTAATTTTTGTCTTTATACTGATGCAATTAACATGTTTACACTTTCTAATGACATTATTAGCATTTTGCATCTTCTCGTGGTCATGTGTATGATTTTTAGTGTCAAAGTTATCTTATTTTCCAAAAATAGTGCATGTTTATTTTTTCAACAATGTTGTAGAACCAGTTGTATGGTGAGTTTGCTATATTTTAGTTTTTTCTCAATTTTTAAATAATGATATTGTTTTGGTTTTATGCACTTTGCTGTACAACTTCTATGCCAAGGCTGATTGTGATTTGACTTTTACAATGTAAGGGATGGAATAATATTTTAAATGATTGAAATATGTTTCTTATATGAAATACAATGCTCTTGTCTTGTTACATTTTTTTCAGTAACTGTTCTTTTATCTTTTTCTTTTTGTAGCATGTCTATGATGTCATATTGTTTGTGTGTGCATGTGTCCCTCCCCTTGCTCTGGTGGATATGATGGATGATGTTTCTTCATAATGCGATTTCTTTTACCTATAACTTGTATATCCAAATAAAATATAAATGTAAGGTGTTAGCTATTTTGGTACTTTGTTGCATGGGTGGCTCTAATGAGTATTTGTTTGGCTTAAATTCAATCCTATTTGTGGTGTTGAAATTAATTTGCTGTTGAGTGCTACCCTTACCAGAATTTTCAAAAGAGAACAAAGAAAGAAGTGGGTGAGGGTTGGCATAGTGATAATTGAAGTTATTCTATTTTTAGCCTATTTATGGTTGCATGTTCAACAAAAACAGCATTAATTGTTAATTGAGATACTAATTAAACTACTTGTTTCAGTGGATGCATCATCTCTCTGTTTCATTTAAGTTCTGTAATTTGTTTTAGAAGCTTGTATATATTGTATTATTTAATTTCAGAAATATTTTCAATCGTTTCAACTATATTTCAAAATAATTTTAATTATGCATTTTCTGAGAATGGTTGTATTCTTGACATACAGTAGCCTCATAGCATCTTCTGAGATAGGTTGTTCTTGTCTCCAATAGTTTGTGTAGTGGTGTGGACCTGAATTTGATGGTCTTCTCATTTTTTGTGAGGTATGAAACTTCATTTTCTATGGAACTATTGTGTAAGGTCAATCATTTTTTTTCTCATGTTTCAAATTTGGGGATGATGATTGTATGTGTTACTTGGATTCAATTTGTATTTCTTTATCTTTTGTTTCTAAGAGTTGATGGCTTCATTGCAGTGTCACAAAGCAAAAAGTTTGATACTAGAATCTGTAGTCAACCAACACAAACAGGTGAAGTAGTGCTTGATATCTAGGTTTCTTCTTTGTGCTGAAATTTCTTAGAATGGTTATCACTTAGTTCATAATGTACCTTTTTCTACTTTTGTATAGAAACATGCATCTTCAATTTTATGTTGAGGTGGATGTTAAACCATTTCATTTACATATATTTGTGTCAGTTTTAATTCTAAAATTTTTGTTCAATCTGTGTATGAATAACAAGTTTATTAATATTGAAGTCTGAAGAAGGTGATCTTTAAAAGAAAATGTAGGAGCTCTCTATAGCTAGAAGAAAGATAACACAGAAGATCATACTTTCATATTTCTAGTGGACACTACCCATAGCATAAGCCATAAACACATTACAAAATTAAAACTATTCTCAAAATCTAATTCTACAAAAAAAAAAAAAACACTTAAATTATCCTTTCTAGCACTTTTTTATTTTCTTGTCCTTCTCTTCTTTCTAATAAAATTTCTGCTTTTATAGATAAAATATTCATGGCCCTTTGCTATGCTTCTTCTTTGGTTTCTCATAGTTTTTTATTTGGTTTGTCCTTTATAGTGGTCTCTTTGGCTGTAACTTTGATCGGTGGATTTAGTCTCGAATGAATAAATGCATGTTTTATTATGTGATGGTAGTTAAAATAAGCTGGCTGTTTGAAATTAATGTTCTTTATCTAAATGTTATAGCTAGTAGAATAACATTGATCTCAGAAAATTCATCTTGTGCATTTTTTAGTAGACATAACTATTCTCAAAATTTGATTCTAGAAAAAGAAAAAAGGGCACTTAAATTATCCTTTCTAGTCCTTTTTCATTTTCTTGTTCTTCTCTTCTTTCTAATAAAATTTCTTCTTTTATAGATAAAATATTTATGGCCCTTTGCTATGCTTCTACTTTGGTTTCTTGTAGGTTTTTATTTTTTCTGTCCTTTATAGTGGTTTATTTGGTTGTACTTTGATTGATGGATTTAGTCTTGAATGAACAAATGCATGTTTTACTATGTGATGGTAGTTAGAATAAGCTGCCTATTTGAAATTAATGTTTTTTATCTTAATGTTACAGCTGGTAGAATAATATTGATCTTAGAAAATTCATCTTGTGCATTTGTTAGTAGACATATAGAGCCTTCAACCCATGTAAGTTTTGGTACTCAAATTCCTCTCTGTTTAATGTCAGTTTTGATTTAATGTGTTCTCAATTTTCTTCACTTTTATTCATTGTTGGCCTGAGCATCGTCGACTGTTTTGAACTTAACTTGGGCTACAGTCTCAAAATTGGGACCTGTCAGTGGCATTAGAATATAGAAACATAGATCAAAAGTTTTTTCATGCAAACCAAGGTCCAAGGGACGAAAGGAGTTAAGGAAGAAAGAAAAAGGGAATTTGTAAAACATGTAAAAAGAACCAACATAAAAATTCCATCCAAGCAGTTGTTATTGTATCTATTTTTAATTCTCTTATTTGCTTTTCCTCTCTAAGCCCTAGGATCCTTCGGTCATTTCAAATTGATCATGCTTTTTTAATAAAATCATGCAACCATGATAACCATTAATTTGTAGATAAAGCCAAACTATGTGGACTTCTAAAAGAATTAGTTAAAGCCAAACCATTTTCATGATCACCATTTTCTAGATAATGCCAAACTACACAACCATATACATGCATATATCTCTTTAAGACTTAATATGCACGTATAATCTGAATTTATAAAGCAAAAATTAGTAATTGTAGTTGTTGATTTCTATGTTCTTAAGTTTTTGAATTCTTGTTCTATAGTAGTTGTTTGCTTTTGTATTGTTTAATTTAAATATGGGTCGTTTTGTTATTATAATAACTAATAAGTTTCTATTTTCTTTTTGTGTGGCTATTTTCTATCTTTTATTTTAAATTTCTATTTATTCACTTTTATTTGGTTGTAATTGCAATAGGGGAACTCATTATGGAAATGGAAGGATATCCTAGCCAGCCTAACCCCAATCCCAATGATAGTATGGTTGAAGATGCCTCTAGTTTACCCCCAAGGTCCAAAAGAGTAAAAACTATAGCAAAAACTAAAAGGAGGCCTCCTGCAAGTGGCCGTAGGAGTACAAGTGAAGTTTGGGACCACTTTACTTAATTGCCTACTAGTGAGGTGATGTGCCTATGGCTACATGCAACTATTGTGGTAAGAGCTACCTTTCCGATACCAAAGTATATGGAACCACAAATTTGAAGAGTCATATGAGGGTCTATCCTAAGTATCCTTATGCACTTTTAAATGACCTTAAACAAAAGCATTTAATTTTAAACCCACTCAGGATCGTTTAGGGAAGACAATGATTGCCTCTCAAGTATATGACTTGGAAGAGTGTAGAAAAGTAGTTACTATTTTTGTGATTGTTGATGAGTAGCCTTTTAAGGTGGTAGAGTTTTCAATACATGATGGGTAAGGTTCAACCTTAATTTGAGGTACAATCTAGGCACACCATAGCTAGAGATTGTTACTAGCTATTCCTAGATGAGAAACTCAAGTTGAGGACCTTTTTAAAGTCTAATTGTGCAAGAGTGTGTCTCAAAATTGATTGTTGGAGTTCAATCCAAAATTTGAATTACATGACAATCACTACACATTTTATTGATAATGACTGGTGCTTACAAAAAAGGATTTTGAGTTTTTGCTTGATAGCTAATCATAAGGGGGAGACTATTGGCAAGCAAATTAAAATTTGCTTGAATGATTAAGGATTGGAGAAAGTCTTTACGGTGATGGTTAATAACGCAAGTTCAAATGATCTTACATTTGCTTATTTGAAAAGGAGACTTAAGAAATCTAATGTAGTGCCTAGTGGTCAATATTGGCATGTGCATTGTTGTGCCCATATCTTGAATTTAGTTGTTATGATGGCTTAAAGAACCTTCATACATCAATTGAATCTATCCACAATGCTGTGAGATATGTAAGGTCCTCTCCTTCTAGAATGGCAAAGTTCAAGGTGTGTGTTGTTGAGCAAGAAAAATTGTGAGTAAGGGACTTGTGTATTGGATGTTCCCAATAGATGGAACTTCACATACCTAATTCTTCATGCTGCTAAGGAATTCCAAAAGGCCTTTGAGAGACTTAGAGGATGATGACCTTGGTTATAGGGTGTACTTTGATGAAAAAATAGTTGGTCTCCCATCTCTTGAGGATTGGAATAATTGTAGGGTGTTTGTTTCTTTCTTAAAACTTTTTTATGAAGTGATTGTTTCTTTATCAAGATTCTTATATGTGACTTCTAGTTCAATGATTGTAGGGTGTTTGTTTCTTTCTTAAAACTTTTTTATGAAGTGACTATTTCTTTATCAGAATCCTTATATGTGACTTCTAGTTCAATGATTCAATCTAAATTAAATCGCATGTCTAGAAGTAATGATCCCCTTTTAGGAAGCATGGCTGTTGAGATGAAAAAAAATATATGATAGGTATTTAGGGGATATGGACAAGATGAATCTATTGATATTCATTGGTTGTGTGTTGGATCTACAATACAAGTTGGCCTTTATCAAATGGTCATTGAGTTGATTTTGGTTCAATTGTATTGGCATGTGATTTAACAAACAAAGTACATAACCATTTGAGCAAGTATATGAGTGGTATGCCATAGTTGGAGAGATAAATGAAAAGATAATAGATTCAACTCAATTTGTTACTTTATCAAGGGGTACTAGCCAAGCTTCCAATCAAGGTCAAAAGCTTTCAAAAGTCATCTTAGGCTCATGAATAGCATTGAGGCAAGTAAAGAGTTGGAGAGATACTTGGCTGAACCTTGTATTAATGCAAATGATGATTTCTCTATTTTGGATTGGTGAAAGGCCAATGCATGCAAGTACAAGGTTTTGTCATCCCTTGCTCACAATGTTCTTGCTGTTCCTATATCAATAGTGGCCTCTAAGTCTGCATTTTCTACTGGTGGCAGAGTTTTAGATGCTTTTAGTAGTTCTCTTTCTCTAGAAACAACAGAAATTCTAATTGGCACCTAAAATTGGCTTAAAAAGACACTATTTGGCTATCAAGATAGAGAATTTCTTGAAGAGTTTGAAGAATACAAGAAGATTGAGTTACGTATGCAATTAAACTAATTAGCATATATGTCTAGTTGTTATTTTGTCAATTTTTTCTTTTATTGTTTTAAAATGTGATTCTAATTACTTTTATAGTAGCTGATAAAGGACAGGGTCAAGAAGGAGATCCTAAGACTATAAAGCCTGAAGGGGAAGGTTCTGGAGCTCAAGTTGGACCTAAATGGTGTTGGACCTGCTAGTTTGGTGGTTCTGTTTGTTGCTGGTTAACTTGCTGCATATTTTGGAGTGACTAGTAAAGGGTATATAGAAAATAGGAAGTGTCTAGCTGGGATGCACCTTTGTTTTTTTGGGGATAAGGTGCAAAACATGGCCAAATTTTTTCACTAAATATATGTAAATATGTCAGTAAATATTTTGATCATGGCCTCATGGGTTGCAGCTTAACAAAAAATTACTTGTACAAAGGTCACCTAGGTGCAAAGTTCTTACATGACACCTCTATTTTGGTTATAAGGTGAAATCAGTTGTATTTGAATTTATATTTTGTAGGCACAACAAAGTGAATTAGTGAATGTAGTGATGTAATATCTCTTTTGATTAGTTATTTCATTTTCTCATTTTCTGTTTCACAAGTAATGTTGTTGCTGCTTTTCTTCATGTCTATTGTATATTGTTTCAATGAATGCATCATTGTATCTTGTTGTTTGGACCTTAAAATCTAAATAGGTTTGCTCACACTCATCTAGATTTCTAAAGTATTTGATGGCATTGATGCTAAGAATTGGAAGGTATGTATTTTTTACAACTTTAGAAAATTGTGTCCTTCATTTGAAAACCTGTTTAACTTGTTTAAAGGTATGAAAATTGAGTCTTTCATTTAAAAACTGATTTTAAAGGTATGAAAAACCTATTTAACTTCACCAATATCTACTAGGTTCTATTTTTTATGATGTCTAGGTTAATGATGGATCATGCCTTTCAAACATGTAATGTGTGACGGACTCAAATGCTACAAATTATGATTACGTATGGTTATTTGCTAAATATTTGTTGCTTATTGAAAATTAGATCAATTTTAAAATAATAATTAAATTTGCAGTGGTGAAATAGTTTTTATTCAAGAGTCTTAATTGACTATTTCTTGGAAGTTTATGATTTCATCATAACTCAAATCTAATTATATAGGAAAAGAATTCTTTGTTCAATAAGTTTAACCATTAAATGCAAAGAGTATGTCTTAGAAGATAGAGGAAACATGTAAAAGATGTGTAAGCATATGTTTACTTGTGGAAGTGCTAATGGTGTTGTTTTCTTTATTATGATGTTAGACAAAAGAATTACAGTTATGCTTTATTGCTTCAATGTAGTAATTCATCAACCCTTGTGTAGATTTTATTCAATTTTTAAAACTTTAGATCTTATTATTAGGTAGAATCTGACTTGATCACAACTGGTGCATCTATATGGGTGCAAGGTATTATGGTAAATAGCCAAGGATCAAAGCAAAAAGTGGAGTTGAAGATCAAGAAAATAGTACTGATTGGTGTTTCCTTGATTGTTAATTAAGAAAATAGGAGTATTTTTTTGTTTGCCTATCTAATCTAGTTCCTGACTGCATTGATTTTATCTCTTTTTTTCAATAATATAAATTTTCAATTTCCTTGTTTCTCATTATCCCTTATTGATTGACAAGAAGTATGTATTAGTCTATTGAAACTTGAAGTGTATCAGCATGTATTATTGTTTGATGACAATTTGAAAGTTTGTGGACTAAAAACTAGGTTATGGTACCAGAAGGTTTGTAGTGTAAGAGTTTAAATTGGGATAATGCAGTGCCAGTGATGGTTACATTAGAGGCAATATAGGATCATTCATTGTTGTATTCACTGTCGTACTATCTTACAATGTAGTGATTTGTTTTGACCCAATTGGACCCATAATAAGCCCTACAAACCCGTTTGAACCCATAGAAATCCTAACCCATGTAACCCATATACACCCATATAGACCCATTTTGGTGACCCATTTGAACTTAACCGAGTGCACCCAAACTGAGCTAACCCAGAATTATGGGTTTACAAGTTTCACCCAGTCAAAACTAGTTTTACCCAATAGTATCATTGAGTTTGTTCAATTTTGGGTCTTTGGACCTAAACCCGACCTAAACCATGATTAGCCCTAACTTTTAAGAAAGGCCCAATCTATTATTTTGAGATGTTTTAAAAGTCTTTGGCTGGCCTTGATAAGTGCATAATTTTATATCCATCTTCCCTTTATTTTATAGTTTTTCTAATCTATTTTAGGTCTAAGTGTGCTCATTAAAGTCATATTTGTATTAGGACATGATTTGGAAGGCTTTGGAGGTGTTAATTAAAAAGAAAAACATGCCAATTTTGATAGGAAACTAACCTCTGATTTGCTTTTAAAGTTTTTAACCATTAAGGAGTTCTATAATGAAAAAGTGTCCTTTAGATGTTTTAAAGTATACATCTAGGACTTTTCAAAATGGGCTGGATCATTCAAATCAGAGGTCATTATTTCCTTTAATTAGAGCTTAAAATTTTGTACAGAATTCAGAGTCCTTGTCCTACTAGTGTTAGGATTTGAACTAGACCAGCAGTCAATATTTTGATGATATCTGATGCTACAAAAGTGTGATTAAAATGATTCAAAAGTCTAGATAAATCTAAAGGGCTACAATGTCCATGAAGAGTCCAAGCCCGAATTCTTCCATCCTCCATTTCAAAATTATGTTGAAAAGTCTAACATGGATTCAAAAGTTTTGGATTAGACCCGTTTTGAGAGATCTATGGGTTTGGGGAGAATTGGTGGTACTCAACAACTGCAAAAACATCCTTTCTAACCTAGTTTGCAAGAAAGACAAGATACATTTTCTTGGAGGCATGTTTTGATGAAGAAACCAAGAGTATAGTGCATCTTGTGGCAGCAAAATCATGACACAAGAATATGATCTACACTTGAATATTTGGCTAAGACATGTTGTTGGAGGCTTGAAGAAGAAGAAAATGTGTGATTGAAGAAGAAAAGAGATCTTGATAAAGGAGAGTCTAGCAAAAGATACCTTTAGAGTTAGATTCCTTCATACTAGTTCTACATCTGTGTTCATATTCTTCTTAATTCCTTTATTTCTTTCCAAGATTCTGATTACATGATAGTTTTTATTTATATAAATCATGATTTGAATTTATGATGATGAGTGCTAAATGTTTGATAGGGATTAGTAATTGAACTAACATGAATAGTTGAAAATTTAATTGATCGTGTTGTTCTTGGACTTAAAAATTTCTTTTCTACTCCAAGCATAATGAATTGAATTAGCCTAGTTTCCTAATTAGATTTAAAAAAGAGTTGAGTGATTCTAGGAATAGTTAACCCTGCTCTAGGTTCAATTGGGTAGAATAGATCTAGAAATTAGTAGGATATGAATATTCCTAACTATAGGTGCAATCTTTTAGATGCCTAGGCTTTATGCATTCCTTAATTTTATTGATAAAGTTATATAATCAATTAGATGTGGGGGTAGGCCTAATCACCCTAAGAATAAGGGATTAGATATAAGAGTGCGCTGTTCCTAAGTTTAAAGAATAGTAAGATTGTTTGCTACTGACTAGGATTGTTAGAAAAATTGTGAAATCCATAGTCTTTAATTGATCAAAAGAACATTCTTGCAATCTTTCTAGCTAGGTAGTTTAGTCCTTCATTTTAGTTTAGATTCTTTGTTTTATAGATTTTAGCCTAAAACTATTAGATTATTAGCTAAATCCTTGTGGGTTCGACATCCTAGGAATACCACCCTAATACATCTGATAGTGTATACTTTCACTTAGGAATATTAGTGTAGCTAATTCCACAACAAGTTTTTGGCACTGTTGCCATGGATTTGTCTAATATTAATACAAATTAGGCTAGTTCTAATTTAGGATTTTCATTAGTTTTGTTTGTCTTTTCTTTAATTTCTTTATATTCTTTTTTTCTTGGTTTCTTGAAATGTTGTTGTTGTCCTTAATTCTGGTCAGCATAATTGGTATTAAAAAAGAATTTTGCTTTTTAATCTTGAAAATGCATTAGTTTAGATAGTTAGTTATACCTAGTTTATTTCTTTTAGTTAAGTGCCATTAAAGTTTCTTTTGCTAACTTTGATTATTTTCTTTTGAAGGTGATTTTGGAACTTCAAGCTTCCAGATCACAAGCTGCATAGGAGCAATTGGAGTTAGTTCTTTTTTTTTTTTACCTTAATTTCGTTTTCTTTTTTTTATTAGGTTGTAAAACCTAATTGTAAATTGTCTTTTTCCTTTCCATATTAGATTCTTTTAGTTTTGTTTACTATTCTTTAAATATTTCTTGTTAGGATCTTTATTCCAGATAATTGGAAAAAAAATTATAGTAGATTTAAGGGTAGATGACATAGTGCTTTCTTGTTAGTGTTTTATGTAGAATTTATTTTCTTTAATTGGTGATTGTGGTTTTCCCTATTTATAGTCTTGTCCCTATGTATGCATAGCTTTAGAAGAGAGGTAATACCTTTAGGTACTGATCAAGAGGACCTATTTTGTGGGGAATGAAGATTAGGTAGACTTTGGGAAGACCTTATTAGTGATCCTATTACTAATGTTAGCGAGAGTCTATGAGAGAAATTATGGCCGAATAGTGGGGAATGAACCTAAGAGTCTTAGGGACTATGCCATGCCTATGTTAGAAAGTGTCTAGTCTAGCATTAATAGGCTAACTATTCAAGACAATAACTTTGAGAAAAAGCCTACTATAATTCAAATGATACAAACTATAGTTTAGTTTGGAGGTGCCTTAGTGACGATCCTAACCTCTATTTGTCTAGCCTTTTTAGAGATTTGTGATACTTTTAAGCACAATAGGGTAATTTAGGATGCTATTAGGGCCTTAGATTGTTTCCTTTCTCTCTTAGGGATAGAGCCAAGAGCTGGCCATTATCTTTACCTACATGTTCCATTACCACTTGGGATGACCTAATCCAAAAGTTCCTAGCTAAGTTTTTACCACCTACTAAAACCACTAAGCTTAGGAATGACATTACTTCTTTCACCCAATTAGATAGTGAGACCCTTTATGAGGCATGGAAGAGGTATAAAGACTTAGGAAGTTTCCTCACATAGGTTGCCAAAGTGGTTGCAAGTTTAGACTTTTTATAATGGGTTGAGTGAAGGAATTAGGACAACCAAAGATGCTATAGTAAGAGGTGCCCTTATAAGTAAGACCATAGTTGATGTCTATACCCTTTTAAAGGATATGGCAACCAATAATTACTAGTAGAATAGTGAGAGAAACCCAACTAGGAGACCAACTAGTGTTTTCAAGTTAGATGCCTTGTCATCCATTGAAGCCCAAATGATAGCCTTGTCTAGGAATCTAGACCAAGTGCGTATAAATTCTGTGCATGTGTTGTCTTATGAGTTGCATGTAGAGAACCACCCTAGTGATGGTGCCCTTTAACACAAGAGAGTGTGAGCTATGTGTCTAATGTTAATAGACAAAATAACCCATACTCTAATACTTATAATCTAGGGTGGAGGAATCATCCTAGCTTTGATTGAAATAACAATAATCAAGTTAGACCTCCTAGTTTTGTGCAACTCCTATGTAAAATCAAGAGAAAAATTCTAGCTGAGGAGACCTATTTGTTCAATACATAGCTAAGAATGACTCCATGCATGCTGAAACAAAATCCATTTTTAACTCATATATGGAAAAAACTTATTCTATCTTCCAAAGTCAATCCACTTCTATTAAGGACTTAGAGATTAAAAAAGGACAATTGGAAAGTGCTTAAAGTGCTAGACAACTAGGTAGTCTTCCTAGTAACACTAAGGAAAATCCTAGGAACCAATAGTGTAAGGCCATCACCTTGAGAAGTGGTAAGGTAGTTCCTTCATTTAGCAAACCTAAGGGTGGATCTTTAGAGAAACCTAGGGGTGATGTGACTAGTGAAGGAGAAGGTGAGAGAAGTTATGAGCTTAGGTAGAAAGATGAGAAGGAGACAAGTGAGAATGAGAAAGGGATAGAAAAAGTGAAAGGGGTGTGTAATGAGGGAAAAAAGTGTTCCATGAGAGTTCTGGATAACTATAGGCCACCACCTCCTTTTCCAAATGGGTTAGCCTTCTCTAAGTTTTTAGAGGTTTTTAAGAAACTTCACATTAATATACCCTTTGCTGATGCCTTAGAACAAATGCCTTGTTATTCCTAGTTTATGAAACAAATCCTTTTAAGGAAGAGGCATCTAGAGGGCTTTAAGACTATAGTTGTTACTAAAGAATGTAGTGTTGTTCTTCAAAACAAGCTTCCACCTAAGCTTAAAGATCTAGATAGCTTCACCATTCATTGCACCATAGGGAACTGATACTTTGGGAGAGCCTTGTGTGACTTAGAAGCTAGTATTAACCTTATGCTTTTATCTATTTTTAAAAGATTAGGTTTAGGCGGGGCTAAGGAAATAACTACCATTCTTCAATTAGTTGATAGGACCTTAAGTACCCTACAGGTGGTCTTAGTAAAGGTAGGCAAGCTCATTCTCCCTATTGATTTTATAGTCTTAGACATGGAAGAAGATAAAGAAATCCCTATCATTTTAGGTAGACATTTCTTAGCTATAGGGAGGACCTTGATAGATGTATAAAAAGGAGAGTTGACTATAAGAGTATTAGACCAAGTAGTAAAGTATAGCATGTTTAAGGCTATGGATGTACCAGTGAGGCAAAGGAGGTCAATAGGATAGATGTAGAAGAGTTACTCTTAATTTCACAACCAAAAGATTCATTAGAGGTTGCCAATTTTAATACCAAAAGCTTTGAACATAATGGGGCAGCCACACATGTGGATTTTTTGGGTGTGAATGCTTGGTTGGAGGGGAGAAAAGCTCAGTATGAATTATTTGATCCCCTTGCAACCTGAGACTTATCAAAGTCATTCTTTCCAAAGCCTCCATACTTAGAGTTAAACCCATGGCTTAAACACGCCACTCATGTATCCTTAGGAGTTGCATCTACAATACCTCTAAAATTTTCTTCTCCTGTTGCTTGTAAACTGGCGAAGAAGCTCTCTAGAGACTTAAACATGTGCAAAATAGTAGTAAGTAGGTCTGCACCATTTGTGTAATGACTCTTTAAAAAAATATAAGGGCAATTTCATAATTTCAGAAGAGGTTATCTCTTTTTCTCCCTTTTTACCTTCCACTTTCAGCACCTCTACCCCTCGCATTTTGCAAGTTGGCTGACATCACTCACCCCCCCCATCTAGCTCTAATTTGCTTCCCCAATCTCCCTTTATCTTCCTCTATTTCTATTTTCCTTCCTCAAACTTACTTAAACCAAGGATAAATCTCACCCTTTTATACTCTTAGCTCTCTAGGACCCTCTTATTTTGCTTTCTTTTGTCACAAATATTAAGTAGCCATTGAAAAAAAATTTGTGATTGATGACAATGGTCTTTGGATAGCTTCAATCCCTTTGCCTTTCCGTTATCTGGAGGGAAAGTTAAAGTTTTTCCTTAAACCTTTATTATTTTAGAGACTTGTTTATCAAACCCTAACTCTAATTAAGTTTTCCTCTCTAAAATTTCTCTCTCATAATACCCATTGTTTTAATCTAACACCATATGCTTTCTAAATGAATTATAGATTGCTGTAGGAATTTACTTAATTTTTTCTTGACTTGATGGTGGTTATAGGATGGTAATCTATTAGTGAATATGTGTTCCTAAGCTTTGAGAGCTTGAAATAAATGTTGGTGATTAAGTAACACCTTTATGGTGTTTAGAATTAGCATTAGCATGTAACTTGTAGCCATTGATAGAAATGACACTTTGGGATATGCTAGTGTAAAGTGATAAGAGCTATGCTATATTTTTTAGCAATGTTTTAGATATGTTAGTGCTTTTAAATATGGTTTGAAATGCAAATTTATATAATTATTTTTATAAATTTTTTGGAGGCTCCTCAACTCCAACCTGCTTCAGCCATTAGAGATAGTTTGGCCTTGTCTAGTAGTACTAGTTGTGAGTGTATAATAGCATTGTGACATCTACATAGCTTTTTCATGATTATATTTTTATGTACACTTATTTTATTCAGTTCAACATTATATATCTATTTTCTTTCTACACATGAATCACTTTTACTATTAATCATCTCTAGTCCTATCTATGTTAGAGTTATAGTTTACAACTCTTGGAAAACGAGATTTTCAATATAATTTTCTTACAAATATTTGATTTAGCAAGGGTATTATGTTAGATAAATTTATAGTTGTGCATATAGAAATAAGAATGTGGACCCTTTGGGAAATGATGTAATGTATACTCCACAAGTGTCTCTTAATATTGAAATTGTTTTAAGCCTTATGGGGAGTGGTCTAGTATATACTCCATGTTGGTGCCACAAAAAGATGAAAACCATTGGGGAATGATTTGGTGTGTACTTCATGGGTATTCCTTGAGACTCTAAAGAATGATCTGGTATATACTCTAAGAGTTCTCAAGTAATGATTCTTATGGGGAATGATTACTCTGCTTGGATTGTAAATTATTTTCCCATGTTATATTTCCATACTTGATGGTGTTGCATTATATATATAATTATGGACATCATGTTAGCATAAAGGATCCCTACATATAGTGCCATAGTTATTTGATTTATAAAATTTTAGATTGTTGATTTGAAGAATTATGTCAATTATTTTAACTCAAGATTAGTCATTGCTGATATTATCGTGCATTATGCTTGTTTCCCTTCCTTGTCACCTTGTTAGTTTTGTATTCACTAAATTGTATGACTCACACTCTTTATGTTTCTTATTTTTAGATAGTGATCATTCTTATTAGCTGTTACTGGGGTGTGGAGACCCAGATTTTTATTGGTAAATAACTCTTTTGATGACTTGTACTTGGATTCCCTCATTGTGCAACTATTGGAATAGTCAGGGAATATGAATCACTTAAATGGTGGATCGTCTAATTTTACATTATCTTATTATAATTGTAGGTCTAATTTTGGATAATTCTAAATTAAGAAATGTTGATTACTAGTTATTGTATTTTATGGGAAAGTCCATATTTTAGGGGAGACTACTGAAATTTTGGTAATATATTTGCTTTTATAGAAAAATAGTTTTACTACATAGTTATTCTTTTCTAGATAGGCTAACCAAGCTAAGTAGGCCTTTGGGCTAGCTTATCTTATGTACCGGTCATGGCTCATAGTTCTAGGTCATAACAATTTGATAAAGGAAAGTCATAAAAATTAGTGGGAAAGTCAAGCTAACGATTATAACTTGGAACTACTTCTCTAGCCTTCTTTGCATGTGTTTTTTGCTTATGTTTTTAGAGTGTTTTCCATTCTATTTTGATTCAATACTTATAGGTTGCCTTTAGAAATGTTCTCTTTGTTTTCATTAAGATTTTAGGCAAACATGAGGAACAAGAAGGAAGACAATGCCTCTTGTTCCAACCAAGAAGCCAATGTGTATTCAATTTTGGAAAGTAAAGGTGTAGTAACTATAGCACTCTTATTCTACTAAGTTCCTCTTCCCTTTATTTCTTGTTTTGTCTAAACATTAAGGACAATGTTTAGTTTAAGTTTGGGGGTGGCGAGCTTAGCTCAATTTTTTTCAAAAGTTTCTATTGCAAAATTGGTATCAGGGATTGTTTTCATCTAGTTTGTACTCTTTCTATTCTTGCATCCAAGAGTTAATCTTATGTTTGGATTAGATTTTGGGGATAAAGGCAACTATCTATAATGCAGATTTTTAATTCTTGTTCTAATTTTATTTCAATTCATGCAATTCTTAGTTAGAGTTGCCATGTCCAATGCGAGGTACTAGTTGTAGTGAAAGCTTATGTGAGCTTAATGAATTCTCGCAAGATGAGAGAGAGAGAGCGACAAATAATTAGATACTCTATAACTTGTATCAATTACCCTTAAGGCAAATTTGAAAGATTGTATGCTAGATTAGGGAGAAACTAGGTCATTTTTGGATAGATTGAGCCTTTCAATCCTACTTTGAACATTGCATATCCCTAGTTGCCTATTTGAGCCTATATCATTAACTTTTGTTTTCTTTGAAATAGTGCAATGTATTATATACCTTAGCCTTGAAAATTCACCATACCTTGTTTTAAAGAGCCTAATGAGATGAAAACTTGGAACAGAACAAGGTGATGGATTTTTTTGAGCTAAAAAAGAAAAAGAAAAGAAAGAGCAAGTATTAGAGAAACAAAAAGAAAAAAGAGTGCTCAAATAAAGGGTTGCAAGGATAATCTAAAATGTCATGCTAGTGTGATTGTGGAATAAAAGAAAGAAAAGCATAGAAGAAAAAAGAGAAAATTGAAAAAAAAAAAAGGTGAAAAAGGCTAGAAAATCTAGCATGGTGTGAAATAGAATGAAGAAGAAAAGAGAAAATGAAGTCAAAAAAGTAGTCTAGAACTTTCAATCAAAAATGTTCTCTTCCCTTTAAATTTCCCTCATCTTCTCTTGTTTTATATCCCACCTTTATTATATTACAAACTTAATGAAGTCCTAGGGATTTATTCTAGCATACTTTTTAGTTTTGTGGAGAGGTGTCATGAAGAACAAGTCTATAAAGTATCTAGAGTGAATTGAGAAAAACATTAGAGTGATAATTCATAGTTTAAATAATCCTAACTATAGCTAGTTACACTTGCATGGCAAATTTTATGTTGCTTTGAACTGTATGGTTGAGTTTAATTAACATTTGAATTGAAAATTAGTTAAGTAGTTACTTGTGGAAACTCCTATTTCTTTTCCAATAGTTGTTAGTCCTTAGTCTTGGATAGTAAGAGTAGTTTATGTAGAAATTATCCTTAACTCTTTCTTTTCATTACTTTTGCTTGTAGGCAACCAAAAGACTAAGTTTGGGGGCATTTGTTAAGTCCAATTTCCACCATATTTTAATACCCTTTTTCATAGTGTTTTATGGTTGTTTATGTGATTTAATTTACTACAATTCACCTTGAGATCAAATATTGCACTAAGTCTCCAATTTTACAATTTTAGGTGAATAAAATAAAGAGTGGAGTTTTCTTAGATTTCAAAGGTGAAACAAAGGCTGCAATGAGCCAAGACCAGAGAGAGGTTAGACAATCCATTTCCAAATGTTAATAAGGCCTAGGGTCATACAAATACATTATAATTCCACTCATGCCTTTTCCATTACCAAAAGCTAAGATTAACCTATTATGCTAAATGCTCAACCACATGCACCATTGTATTTAGATGCAAGTGTCTCTAGTCAAATAAACCTAATTCTTGAATGCAAAAGCTACATGCCTGTGCTCAATTAGAAATTCAAGAAAGGCATTACAAACAAGCATCCTTTAATTGATTGCACTAGACCTATGCTATATGTCCATGTTAGTATCTAATGTTCTTTGAACCAAGAATTAACCTATCTTTGTCAAGAATCAATTAATTCTTTTAAATCCATAGTTAATTGGCTAGATTAAGTAAGCATTAAAACCATAAGTAAAGAAAACATCCACGCATAATAATGATTAAAGAATTAGAACCAAAATTAACAAAAGATTGATTACAACATCATTGTAATCCCCTCGAATTAAATCTAACTTATGCTAATCATGTTCATGGCAAAAAGAATTAAAGAAAGCATATGTATAGAAGAAGAAGAAGAAGAAGAAAAGATGATAATGATGATGATGGATAGATTTACAGTGGATGGATCCTTCAACTCTTCAAGATGCAACACTTCTTTAGCCAAGAACCCTCCTAGAAAGCTCTCCCTCTAAGATGTGCCATGCCTCTCAAAATTTAGGTTTGAAAGGAGGCTTTTACAGCTACTAATTACCACAAACTTGCCTTAAAACATGTTGAGATCTAAGATGCATCTAATCTAAAAATTTTGAATTAGTGTTGGAGTTTGCAACATAATTTCAAACTAAAGGATGGTGGAATTTGGGTTTTGCTCTTCATGGAATTTGTAGCCCTTTCTCTTAGCTTGGTAGCCCTTTGAATCACTTCAATCAAACTTTTGTGGCTCTGGATATTGCCAAAATATTGATTGCTAGGCCATTTAGAATCTTATCCCAAGTAGGACTAGGACTTTGAATTTTGCACAAATTTTGAAGCACAAGTCAGAGACCTAAAACAAACTCAAATTTGAACAATCTAGCCCATTCTAAAATGTCTTGGATGTCTATTTTAAAACCTCTCAAGGTCACTTTCTCATGCTAAAACTCCTTGATGGTCAAAAACTTTCAAAATAGTTTGGAGGTTAGCTTTCTATCAGAACTAGAATTCTTGTCCTTTTTAATTAAAACCACCAAAGCCTTCTAAATCATATCCTAACACAAATATGACTCTAATGAGCACATTAAGACCTAAAAAATAGACTAGAAAAGCTATAGAATAAATGGAAGAAGGATATAAAATTATGCACTTATCAAGGCAAGCCCAAGACTTCAAAAACATCTCAAAATAGCAAATTAGGCCTTTCTTGGGTACTGAATAGGTGAAAGTCTACTTCTTGGAGATTTAGGTTGAAATAGGTTAAAACAACCAAAATTTGTCTTCACCTTGAACTCTAGTTGCTCTCCCATGTTTGACTCACCTTAGAACTATTGGTCACCCACTTAATTATGAAGAATGCACCTTTATCACATCCCTTCTTGGCTTTATTGAAGTCTTGGATCAGCTTATGAGGATTTTGGGATCAATTGGGCTAATGCAACCCACTTTGCAATTTAGAACATTTAGTAGACTTCAAACTTTATCCACAAATTACTATACCTTAGAAGCATCCTTTGGTAGCCTGAGTACTCATTGGAAAACTCTGGATGTCTATTTCACATGGGACAAGAATCATTGCCATCCAAGTTGCGATGGCACATTCTTCACAAATTACTAAAAATAGACATGAACTAGATTGATCTTAATTTTGTCACTAATTTGACCATCTTATCCACATCTAATCAAGACAGATGAGTAGTCAATATAAAGCTTGAGATGTCTAGATTCCTAGAAATCAAGAATATCATTAATTGGATATCAAGAACTCCACATATGCACTAATGTTTACCTACTACTCAGGAAACTCAAGTTAAGACATTGCTACTCTTTTCTAGCTCTAATTCATAAGATTCAACCTAAATCAATCAAGAATACAAATAACTAACAAGACCCATTCAAGAAAATAATAAAGATCTAAGAAAGTACTTAAAATGCACCAAGAACTCTAATAATTATTGGTAGAAAGCAAATATCCTGTTTATCAGTATTAGAAAAGAACTTTGGCCACTAGAAGATGGGAAAAAGTGCCTTGCTCTATGTTTACAATGACAAAGCAAGAGATAGATATAATGCTTAGCACTTTGAAAGATGTTAATGTGTAGCAACATATCTAGATGTATTGACTTATAGCAATGAAGGGTCTACAGGATGAGAAGTCATGATTCCCATATTCTTATGGAGAAGTTGCAACCTTTAGCAATTAGGAAGGCTTTGCTTATCCAAGTTGCTACAATATTTCAATTCCACAAATTGATTTAACAACATTAGTACTTCTGTCCATGAATTTCCAAAGTCCATTTACATGTGATCAAGTTTGATCCATGATTAACACCTCTAGCGAATGGCATCCAACCATTAATGTGGAAAGGGAAGATTCAATGCCTGGTTTGTCCAAGACTTACATCAAAATTGACTACCTAACTTAACTAGGGGTTATAGATTCAAACGGATACCTATTTAGGCTAGGGTTTGACCTAACTAGATTAAGGTTTTAAAAGGAAAGTACCTGGCTTGACTAGGATTTTCAAGAGTATTTTTTGGATTTTAAGTAGTACAAATATTTGGTGTTAATAATTACACTAGTAGACCTTATCAATCTCTTGGCAAAACTTGTAGCGTGATTACTCTTAGGATTAGCAATAGTCATTTTACTAAACCCCAAACTAACAATTGCCATTAGGAAAAATTGAGATTCGAAATAAATTTGGTGTTTGAAGGGGCATCGATTCTCGATAGTTATGTTAGAGGGATTTTATTAGCTTTTCCATCATAATTCATAATGTAATTATCTTGAGAAAGACTAACAGTGGTAGCTTTTGCCAACCATGTTCACTACTGTCCTTGGGAGAATCAAGGTTCTTAAATGGTAAGCTAGATTCTCAAGAAAGGGCATCATATTTTAAGGTAAGGATGCTGATCACATTAAGTAAGTTATGCTAATTTCTCTAAAATAACTTATAATTCCCTTACAATAGTTGATTGTAGTCGCTCTCGCCAACCATAGTGACACCACCATTAGGAATATTTTGGCTTTTGGGAGAATACAACATGTGCTAAATATTTTTGAAAAAATAATGTTGTGTTTATAACTTTCCTTGAATGCAAAAGCCATTGTGATCTCAATAATATATCATTTTAGGAGTTTCTTTTTCAAAACTTGGGGAATTAAAAATTAGGATATTTAATGAGACAAAATAAATTATTAATAATTCACCGTTAGTCTAGAAATTAATCCCAAGATCCAAAAAGATTTCAAATTTTATACATTGGCAAGTTCAATCTTAAATTCAAATAAAATAAGCCCAAATCAAATAATGACACAATTTTACTAAAAAATTTTGAGAAAAACAAATCCTAAATTTAGATCAAGCTTTGCCCACATTCTAACCCTTTCCCTCTTGAAATGAAGCCTAAATGTGGACATGATGCATGAGGGCCACGCTAGGCTTTGCAAGGCCAAACTTATGGCCTTCATGCTCTTTATAACAAAAGTACATTTTGTTTTGTGTTATTTGTTTCTTCTATTATTTAGAAAAAACACATGAGGGGCCATGGTTGGGTCATATTCCCAACCATGGCTACCTCTTTTAGAAAAGTGACCTTTTATTTTTTTTCTTTTCTTTAATTATACAAATGAGAAAAAAATTTACACATAAAATACATCATAAATACACTTATTTTTATCAAACTTAGAAACAAAAAATACTATAATTTTTTACTTTTTGTGAAAAATTTAGAACTAAGTAGAAATTTTTATTTTATTTTTTGAAACAAAAATTCATTTTTGATTTATTTTTGAAGAGGGAGTTATAGGGTTATGCACCCCATGAAGTGTGTGATGCACCATTCTTGCTTAAAAGTGCACCTTCGGGTGTAGTTACAAGGGCATGCTTGTGTGCCCCACACTGACCATTAGTCGCGGTTCCTAAGTTTAGAGGCCAACTGGCAACTGGCACCATTGCCATGGAGGCATGGATCCAAGCACAATGGTGCCAGTGCCATGCATGCTTAAATAGAGAACCAAAATGATGTCTAATTGAAAAAGGAGGTGTACATGTTCACTCTCTCATTATCAAGCTACACATGTAACTTCCATAAACAAAGGACTAAAGACTAGCATCCAAGTTAGAGTTACTCACCTCTACCCTCTCTATTTCCCACACTAGCCACTCTCTACATGTTCACTTTTTTTTTCTTTGCATTGTGAATCTAATCCTCCATTAAATAAAAGGGTTGAACACTCAATTTTTCATGTAAGTGGGTGCTACCGCCTCTTTTTTTACTTTACGTTTTTTCAATTTATATTTTGGCCTTTTTATTTTTAGTTGAAAAATAAAAAGAACAATTTATTAAAATTTTTCACCCAAAAATATCTTTAAATATTTTTACCTTTACCAAATCATTCTCCAAAAATTCTTTTTATCAGGTAAAAAAATTTCGGAATTCACTCATGGGTTCAATTTTTTATTTTTAAGGTCTAGACAAATTTAGATGTCCACAAAATGCCTCCCTTTGCTCATTTTCTAAGCATTAAAATATGAGCAAAGGTAGAGAGACTCTAATTTGGCCAAAACCAAAGTGTACAATAATTGAAAGAGACATATAATCATCCTCATGCAATTCATTAACATAAAGGATTACTGTTTACCCAATAGGATTTTCCTATGCACCTAGGCTCAATTAAGAACTGTGAAATCAATCTATTGTGAATGTTACAAATCCAACAATAGGGATAAATTGGAAGGGTCAAGATTCACCCAATGGGAATACCTAAGATTAACTTAAGATTTAATGTGGAGGGTTATGAATCCATCCAATGAGGATAAATCAAAAGGGTCAAGATTCAACCAATGCAGATACCTATGATTAACTTAGGATTTGAAGTGAAAGGTTTTGATCCATCCAATGGAGATACCTAATAAAAAATTAGGATTTAACATGAAAGGATTCAAGCTAAGATCAACTTAGGATTCAAAATGAAGGGTTTTGATCCACCTAATGCGGATATCTAAAAGTGAATTAGGATTTAACACGAAAGGCTTCATGGTACCTCTTGGTTACCTAAGATCAACTTAGGATTTAAAGTTAAGGGTTTTGATCCATCTAACAGGGATACCTAAGAGCAACTTAGGATTTAACATGAAAGGTTTCAAGTTACCTCACAGTTACCTAAGATCAACTTAGGATTTGAATTGAAGGGTTTTGATTCACCCAATAGAGATACCTAAGAGTGGCTTAGGATTTAACGTGAAAGGTTTCAGGTTACCTTGTGGGTTACCTAACATCAACTAAGGATTTGAAGAGAATGGTTTTGATTCACCCAACAGGATACCTAAGAGTGACTTACGATTTAATGCAAAAGGTTTCAATTTACCTCATAGTTACTTAAGATCAACTTAGGATTTGAAGTGAAGGGTTTTGATCCACCCATGGGGATACCTAAGAGCAACTTAGGAGTTAAAGTGAAGTGTTTTGATTTGCCCAATGGGGATAGCTAAGAGTGACTTAGGATTTAATGCAAAAGGTTTCAAGTCACCTTAAGGTTACCTAAAGATCAACTCAGGATTTGAAGTGAAGGATTTTGATCCATCCAACGAGGATACCTAAAAGTGACTTAGGATTTAACGCAAAAGGTTTTAGGTTACCTCGTGGTTACCTAAGATCAACTTCAGATTTGAAGTGAAAGGTTTTGATCCACCTAATGAGAATACCAAAGAGTGTCGACATCGTGAAGCGAAGTGGCAATCAAAAATTAATTTAAAAAAATGAAAGTTTTGAGAAATGGGAATGGAAAATATGTGAAAATTTGAGAATTTAGAGTCACCATTGATCTAGTTTTAAATTATGAGATTGGACACCAAAAAATATGGCCTATATTATAGAAATTAAGTTCGCGAGTTAGTTACATGCAGGAAAGGTATTAGCACCCTTTCGATACCGCATTAGTATTGTGTTGCTCTTTTAATTTCAAAACTATGCTTTGGTTTTAACAAAAATGTATTTTATTTTTGATTTATTAATTATCTCACTGTGGGTTTGCATGTGATAAAGTATAATCTATGATTAATATCACTTAGTGAATGGCATTTAGTCATTTCTATGGAAAGGGCAATTTGATGCCCGGTTTGTCCAAGACTACATAAAAAAATGAATGCCTGACTTGACTAAGGATTTTAAAGGTATTTTTGGATTTTGAGGGGTATAAACAACAAGTATCAATAATTATGCCAGAGTGGCCCCGTAAATTTCTTGGCGAGACTTGTAGCATAATTATTCTCAAGATAATTAATAATAGCAATTTTACTAAGCCCAATCAATAACTATTGTCAAGAAGGATCTTGAGATTTAAAAATTTGCATAGGCAAGAGAAATTAAATTCTATAATGATCATGTGAGAGGAGTTTCATCAATCTCTTGGTGAGACTCATAACATAATTATCCTTGAAATAATTAGTTGCAATCATTTAGCTAATATATGACATTAGAGATGATTGTGGAATCTAGGGATTTGGACAAACAAGGGAATTCAAGAAATACCATGACTAATCATGCCAGAGGATTCCCATCAATCTTTTGGCAAGAATCGTAATGTTATAACCCTCAAGATAATTAGTTGCAGTTATTTTACTAGACCTCAAACTAACAATTATCGTTGGGAAAATCAAGGACTTGAAAGAGTGGGTATGGCCAATTTTTGGAAATTTAAAAAATAATTAAAGGTTCAGTCCCTTTTCTTGAATTTAAGTAGTATTGAAATTCCAACAAAATCATCATTTCTTTTAGAAATTGGGAGATTTTGAATTTGCACCATTTGATAAGCCAAGATAATTAGAAACCAAATTGCACATACATAACAAATAATTTATGCAAATGATGCACTTGATAATTTAATTCAAAGTCATAAAAATCAACACAAATTATCTTAAAATCAAATACAAAGTCCCAAAATTAATTAAACATTTTTACTAGAAAACGTGCAAATTAATTTAAATTACATTCTCACTTGTATTTGTAATTTTAGCCCAAAACTCATATGAAGCCTTTTTTTACCTCTCAAAGAATGGCACTTTCCTTTTAAACAAAAGGGCCAATTAACAGCAATTCACAAAAGGGGGCCATGGTTAAGCTTGAGAAGGCCTAAACTGTGGCCTTAATGTGGCTTAAAGCAACAAGCTTTTTTTAAAATAAAAGGTGCATGAGGGGTAGCCACAATTGGAACATGTTGCCAACTGTGGCAGCCCTTTCACTTTTACTTTTAATTATTGTTTTCTTTTCTTTTAAATTGAAATTAAAAAAATCTTACATATAAAAATACATTTTAAATAGACATACTTTTACAAAACTTAAAAACTAAATGTACCAAATTTTTTTTTGAAAAGTTTAGATTTAAGAGAAGGTTTTTATTTTATTTTTTAGAAATATTTTTTTGAATTAATTTTAAAGGGGTTACCTTAAGGTGTATCACACCCCATGGGGCATGATGCACCCTCCTTTTACACCCCTGCAACTTTGGGTGCAACAATGACAAGCTTCATAGCTTGTAGCTCTAGGATAACCTGAGCCTCCCTAGCTTATGAAGGCAAGTGCTTCAGTAGGCAGGGCCACAAGCACTGACATCAGTAGTGTTGCCAACCTAAGAGAGTTTTCTCTCTTCATAACTATGATTCCAAAGCCATACACAATAAAAAGAAAAACCAACACACATTGGATTAATAGTGCACCTCTCTCTTTGCTTCCTTTCATGCTCTCCTTTTTTGAAACTCCTTGTTCTTTCTTTCATTGAGTACCTTTCTCTTCTGTTGCTCTAGCTACCTAAGCTTCTTCACCTCTCTTCTTTCTTTCTCTTAGCTTTTGCTCCTCTTTCACTATTTCATTCATTCTCTCTTCCCCCTCTTTTTCTCTAGGCTGTCTAGCTCTTTCTTCTTCATCCCTAAAGATAGTGAATGGAGTTCAATATAAGGTGAAGGCCATGAGCACTTTGTTCTATGTTAATGCAACTTGTGTCTACACCTCTTTTTTCTCACCATACCCTATCCCCTGTAGCAACATTAAAGCAAAGCTCCCCACCATTCTTTTCTTCTACTCTTCTCCTCCTTTTCCACTTTATCTCTCAACCTTTATTTATGGATGGGGTGGCAATTCTTGAGGGCTATGCAAGTTGATAAGACGATGCAGTACTGTGACCCCCCATTTTTTAGCTTTTTGATGTTTCTTTTTTTTAATTTTCTTATTTTTTTATTGTTTTATCAATTTTAATTAAAACTAAAGTTGAAATTAAAATTAAAATTAAAACTAAGACTAAAAGAATAATTTATTAACATATGAACCCAAAGTATCCTTAAAATTTTCTATCCTCATCAAGTTAATTCCCAAAAAAATATTATAACTGGATAATAGAATTTTCAAAATTTATTCATGGGTCTACTTTTGGAGTTCCAGACAAAATTAGGTGTCTACAGCTACCCCCCTTTGCTTATCTTGCTAGGGACTAGGCAGTAAGCAAAGGTCATGACACAATTTTATTCAGGAAAAGCCAACTATTAAAATAACTTGACAAACAAGAAACAAAGATAGGACATGAAATATTAAGATGGAAGTGAAATGATTTGGAAGAAGCTTGGATTTAAATTGGAAAAATGAAGTAATTGGGATGAACCTACATTTTGATAGGAAGTTAAAAGGGATAGGGATGGAACCATAATCTTAAAACATTTTAAAATGATTTGAATGGAGCCACGATTGAACATGAAATTTAAATTGATTTGGATAAAACCACGATCAAAATGGAAATTTAAATGAGCAAGACAGAATTGCGATCAAATGGGAAATTTTGAAATGATCAAGACGAAACCATAATTGAATGGGAAATTCAAACTGTAAAAGAAAGAAATGTTGTTAAATGCAAGAAATACAACCCTTCTCAAGGGTAATGTAAGATTAGAGAACATGCAACTCAAGGGTAACACAAGCTTAGACAACAAATGGCCCTACTTGAGGGTAACACAAGTAGCCCTTCTCAAGGGTAATGCAAGCTTAGACAATGACCTTACTTGATGGTAATGCAAGATTAGACAAGATGTGGCCCTACTCAAGAGTAATGCAAAACAAGTGGCCTTACTAGAGGGCAAATGAAAGATTTAGACAACATGCAGCACTACTTGAAGGTAAACATAGGAAAACATATCAAGCAATCCTACTAGAGGGTAAATGTGAGACAAGCGGCCCTACTTGAGGGTAAATGCAATAAGCGGCCCTATTAGAGGGTAAACACAAGACAAGTGGCCCTAGTTAAGGGTAAACATAAGATTTAGACAACTTGTGGCCCTACTTAAGGGTAATGCAAGATTACAATGATAAGCAACCCTACTCGAGAGTAACACAAGATTTAGATAACTTGCGGCCTTACTTAAGGGTAATGCAAGATTACAACATCAAGCAGCCCTACTTAAGGGTAACGCAAGCTTAGACAACATGCGGCCTTACTTGAGGGTAACACAAGCTTAGACAACATGCAGCCCTACTTAAGGGTAACACAAGCTTAGACAACATGCGGCCCTTCTCAAGGGTAATGCAAATTAGACAAGAAGTGGCCTTACTCGAGGGTAATGCAAGATTAGACAACAAGCAGATCTACTCAAGTGTAAATGCTAGAAAAGACAACAAGCGGCCTTACTCGAGAGTAACACAAGATCAGACAACAAGCTGCCCTACTCATGGGTAATGCAAGCTTAGACAACATACAGCCCCACTTAAGGGTAATGCAAGATTAGCAGTAATGGAAATTAAAATGGTTAAGACCTCACCGAACGCCTAGCAAGAAATTAAAATGCTCAAATAAGAGGAATTATCATTGGGCTCACGCTAATTAAACAAAGAGATGAATGCAATATTTATCCATTTCATATGATAGTAGACCTAACTTAGATGTAATGAAGATGGAATGATGCAATTAATGAAACTTTTGACATTATGCAGAATTTTAATTCTAATGAAAATTTGGAAAGTGTAGTATTCAATGGTATGCTTATGAAACTTGTAACAAAGAAAGATTTAATTTTTGCCAAATTTGCTTCCAAATCCCCTTTTGATAAGCTCTAGGAGTTGTAATCATGAAGGAACAATGTTAAGCACAAACACTTTTTGTACAATTTCAATCAAGGCTAGATTGATTTGCCCTAGCATTTCTTCAGTTCTTTGGCATACTCTTGCCCCTTATTGATATCCAAGCAAGATATTTTCTATTTAGGCTTATTTACCTGACATAAATTGCTTAACATAAAGATGCATATTCAACCATAGAAAATGTGTACATGAGGGACAAAATTGGAAAAGGAATAGACAAAGTCGGGGCTTGAATCTTTGGGAGGTAATCGAAAGGGAGACTTGTGATAATTGACCCAGTTTTCCTTTTGAATGCCATTGAGCAAAAGAAATGTTAAAGTTTATCTTATTAACTCATTCTTTTAATAATCCAAAATAATGTCTCAAAGGACTATACAAAGTGGTAACAATCTGAAAATGACCTAATTCTTATGGAATCGTAAGTAATATATGGCTAAACAAATGTTTAAGTTCAAAATGTACCATTAGGTCACTCTCTAGGTGTTTAGCACTCATGAACAAGTGTTTACTCTTATAGATATCCCATAGGCTTGTCTTTGTCCCTTATTCTCATCAATCAAGTGATCACATTAGCCAGGATTTATAGGACTTTTCTTAACTTGTAATGTACAGGCTAGGGTGATGGCATAAGAAAAAGAAAGGTAACATTGCATGCAAATTAGGAAAGTATAATGATTTAAGCACAATATATCTCACTTTTGCTTGTTTTTCTCTTTAGAGGCCATTTTCAAGTTGAGGTATCTATACAACTTTTCTTTTTGTTTCTTCTCTTTTTGGATTTTTTCAATTTTCCAAAAGCCTTTTGTATTATGATAACTTGACCATTTAGATGAAGATTCTCAATCCTTTCTTTGAGCATGAGATATAATAACATTTTAAGAAAGTCAAGTGCTCCTTTTAACTTGCATTGAGGGTAAAATACAAGTTTTTCTAGCTAAAAAAGATCAAGGTTGATTGGGGTTAAAGAAAAGAAGTTAGATGATGGTTATCCTTTTAAAGCTCAAATAGGCAACTATAGATATTGTGATGACAAGGGTGTCTTAAAAGACCCAAACTATCCAAAGATAGCCTAGATCATTTCTTGGTTAAATGCAACATCCCATAGATTGCCTCAAAAGGCATTGATACAAGTTCTAGGATGTCTTTCTCCTAACCAAATCTCAATTAGTTAGCACACCCTTACATGGTAATGTTTTCTTGGCCATAAGTACTTTATCATTTAGAAAAGTTAGGCATTTATCTAAAATGCATCTGTCATTAAGCAGTCTAACTTTATCATTACCAATTGTATTTAAACAAGATAGCATTGTAAATCAACTTTCACATTCTATTGCTTGTAGGTGTTATTCCCCTCTTGGTAAGCCTGATTGAATCAAGGTTATGATCAAATTCAAATATGATTCCCCCTAGTATTAGTGCACAAAAATGGTATTACTCTCATGAAATATCTTTCACTTATGGTTCAACTTAAAGAAAGATTCTCATTCAACAAGTAAACACTGATATAGGATAACAAGGAAAAGATGAAATGAAAAGATAATGTATTCAATTATGTTCAATGTTTTATTGATTCAAACAAAGTAAGCCCATAGAGAGCTCATACTTGTGACCTTAGGCAGAACCAAAAAAACTAGGAATGAAAATTACACCATTACAAAAAGGAACTTGTAAAGAATGCCAATCATCTTAACTTGAACTGAGCAAATAAGGACACACCTATAGATAAGTTCATCATTTATTATCATAACTTGCCCCCAGTGTATTGATTGTAGCATTATGGATTCCCATGATTTGGTAAGGGGTTATCATTCACATTTATGGTTGCTTCAAAGTCCAACTACTTAGCATTTATCAATTCTTGCACCTTCCTTTTTAGCGCAATGCATTTTTCTATAGAATGCCTAGTTACCCCCATGTTATTTATATTTGGATCTTGTATCATAACAATGAGAGTATATGGTTCCATGGCTTGGCAGGAATAATGGCCAATAAGCGGTTTTCTACCAAGCAAGGTAAAAGCTTAGCATAGATTATCAGAATTAGGTCAAAATGCAAGGGCTTCCTTTCCTAGTTATTTGAAGGTGGCCTTGGTTAGCACGTGGTCATCTAACAAGTGGCTATAGCAAAAACTGAGCCAGTGTCTAATATTTTGGTAGATTAGATGTTTAGGTAGTGGTAACAACATATGGATTCATTGTTTGGTAAGGAAAGTATTGGCATTGGAATGCCTGTAGCTATTTATAAAAATTATTTGGCTTAGACTAATTTCACCATTGTTTTTCATGGGTAACAGTATATACTTCATCTTTCTTTTTGCCTGTCTACATGAACTTTCTATTCCCACCATTATTACTAATCATATCTTTAATCCTACTAGCTTTGATTCCCTCTTCAATTCTTTCCCCAGTAATGACAACATCAGTAAAACTTGCTGAGGCATTTCCAACCATAAAGGTATAGTATGGAGATTTGAGGGTATTGAGGAACATAGATGTGATTTCTATCTTCATCAAAAGAGGTTGCACTTGAGTAGCTAGTTCTCTCCACCTCTGGGCATATTCCTTGAAGTTGTTAGTATCTTTCTTCTCCATGGCTTGCAAAAGTGCCTAATTGGGAGCCAAATCAATGTTGAGCTAATACTATTTGAGAAAGGAATCAGCCATATCTTGCCAACAATGGATGGTAAAACAATCTATTCCCATATACCACTCAAAAGCTACCCTAGTAAGGCTATGCTAAAAGAAATGATCTTCATATGTGCAAGATATCATCCATCTACAATACATGACCAAAAGATGTTTAGGGCAGGTGGTCTGGTCATACTTATCTAACTCCAGGAGTTTGAACTTTTGTGGAATTACCACATTAGGCAGTAAACCCAAATCTTCTATCCTAGTAGGACCAAAATCAGTAATCCTTGCAGAGGTTTGAATTTGTGCTTCCAAAGCTCATGTCTTTCTTTGATTTTCAGGTCCTTTGTGTTTACTTTTGGACTTTCTCTTGTCTTTGGACCCTTGGCTTATCTTGTTCATGAATGTAAATAGGGTTATCATGAACCACATGGGTATGATGAGTAGGAGGAGGCCTAACATGTACCCTGGATGGGGGGCTCCACATAGGTGTGATGCTCCATAAATGTTTGCTAGCTTATTGTTGGATTAACCAAGTGAACAAACCCAGGTGGGTATTGCAGAGTAAATTGCTGAGGCTCAAACTGCAAGGGTTCTTCAATAATTATAGGAGAATTCTCAACAATTTTCTTTCCCTTTTTAGCCTTCAATAGTTTAGAGAGTTTACTAACTGATAATCTAGCTCACTTATCATATTCTTCATTTCTTCATGAGTTTGTTCTTGATTTTGCTCCTCCATGATTCTAAATTTTAGGCGAGTCCTATAAAGATAATTTGGAAGCACTATTTGTTTTTTTGAAGCAATTGTTTGCAATCTTTATTTGAAAAAAATGCTAAGCTTTGAATGGTGGTAGAGCTAACGAGAGAAGATGGAGATGCCCTTTTTACTTATGCAAATTATTAAATGACAAAATCTGAGAAGACATGTAATGAATGTCATAATGTGCAAGTGGCTAAAATTGACTTTATTGGAAAAGCAAGAAGCCTACAATATTACTAATGCATGGTAAGTGCAATGTGAAAATGTTTAAAGAAGATTATAGTAATGCGAATGCAAAAATTAACATGCAATGCGAAATGAACAAATGGATATCATTTTCCCATCGTGCTTGAATTAGGGTAAATCCTATGTATGCTCCATTTCCATAGATTTAGGCCAAATTTTCTTTCAAAGTTGGCACTAAGGCTATTATCAGTGTAGATGGTAGGTTCTAGACTCCTATATTAGGTCCTTAAATTGCCTCTAGAGGATCAATTTGAGTGAGGGTGTTTAGGTACCTTCATGGAGAGCAAGGGTCTCACAAAGGCTAACTGTATTGACCCTCACTAGCCTAAAAAATTTTTAAGAGCTTGGGTATAAAGCTTAGGGGCCATGACTTCCCCTTTTCTAGAGTGTGTGGTGCATGTGTATGTGTGTGAAGGGAATAAGACACTCACTCACAACCTATGAAGCAAATAGCCAACTAGTCAATCCATAGATAATATTGCAGTAAAAATAAGTCTTCTAAGCCTAATCTAGCAAGACAATCACAAGTAAAAATACAATGAAAAAATCCACAATGCAAATCAACCATACAACACAACAAAACATAGAAATAGAAAGCAACAAACACCAATTTGCATGGCATAATCCTTGAATCTCCCCTATAAAGTCACCAAGCTATCGACATCATGACGCAGAGCGATGACCAAAAATTAATTTAAAAAAACAAAAGCTTTAGAGAAATAGGAATGGAAAATATGTGAAAATTTTAGAATTTGGAGTCATCATTGATCTAATTTTAAACAATAAGATTGGACACCAAAAAATATGGTCTGTACTACAAAAACTGAGTTTGGTGTTTGGCTACATGTAGGGAAGGTATTAGCACCCCTACAACACCCTTTCCATACTACATGGGTATTTTGTAGCTCTTTTAATTTTAAAACTATGCTTCGGTTTTAAGAAAATTGTGTTTTATTTTTGATTTATTAATTGTCTCACCATAGGTTTGCATGTGATCAAGCATGATTCTTGTTGGTGGGTGGCATTTAACTATTTTTATAGAAAGGGTAATTTGATACGTGGTTTGTCCAAGACTACATAAAAAATGAATGCCTAGCTTAACTAGGATTGCAAAGGTATTTTTGGATTATGAAGAGTAAGAACAATAAGTATCAATAATTATGCCAAAGGGGTTCTGTCAATTTCTTGGTGAGACTCGTGGCGTAGTTACCATCGAGATAATTAATAGCAATTATTTTACTAGGTCACAATTAATAACTATCATTGAGAAGGATCTTGGGATTTGAAATTTTGGATAGGCAAGAGAAGCAAAATGTCAAGATTTTATAATGATCATGCAAGAGGAGTCTAGTCAATCTTTTGTTGAGACTCACAACATAATTATCCTTGAAATAATTAGCTGCAATCATTTAACTAAACCCAACTAATAAATGGCATAAGGGAAGATCTAGGAATCTGAAGATTCAGACAAACAAGGGAATTCAAGAAATACCAAGATTGATCATGCTAGAGGAGTCGTGTCAATCTCTTGGCGAGACTTATAACGTTATCACCTTCAAGATAATTAGTTGCAATCATTTTACTAGTTCCTAAACTAATAATTGTTATCAAGATTAAACAAGGATTTGAAAGAGTAGGTAGGGCCAATATTTGGAGACTTAAAAAATTATTTAAGGTTCAGCTCCTTTCCTTGAATTTAAGTAGTATTGAAATGGTGACAAAATCATCATTTTTTTTTAGAAATTGGGAGATTTTAAATTTTGTGCTATTTAATATGCCAAGATAATTCAAAAGCAAATTACACATGTGTAACAAATAATTTATGCAAATGATGAACTTGATGATTTAATTCAAAGTCATAAAAATGAACACAAATTAGCTCAAAATCAAACACAAAGTCCCAAAATTAATTAAACATTTTACTAGAAAAAGTGTAAATTGATTTAAAATATATTCTCACTTGTATTTGCAATTTTAGCCCAAACTCATTTGAAGCCTCTTGTTTTTTTCTCTCAAACAATGACACTCTCCTTTTAAACAAAAGGGCCAATTAAGGGCAATTAACAAAAAGAGGCCATGGTTAGGCTTGAGAAGGCCCAAACCATGGCCTTCACATGGCTTAAAGCAAAAAAACTTTTTTTCTTAATAAAAGTCCATGAGTATAGCCACAGTTGGGACACATTGCCAACTGTGGTAGCCCTTTTTGCTTTCTACTTTTGATTGTTGTTTTCTTTCTTTTTCAAATTGAAATAAAAAAATCTTACATGCAAAAATACATCTTAAATACATATACTTTTATCAAACTAAAAATACCATAATTTTTATGAAAATTTTAAAATTAAGAGAAATTATTTATTTTATTTTTCAAAAATAATTTTTTTTAATTAATTTCAAATGGGTAACATTAAAGTGGGGATGTGATACAACCTTCTTTTACACCCATGCACCTTCAAGTTTACTCAAAGCTCCCTAGCTTGCAAAGGCAAGTGTTGCTATAGGTAGGGCCACTGGTACTGCCATAAGTGGTAGCACCACCTCAAGAGAGTTTTCTTTCTTCATAATTGCTATCCCAAAGCTATACATAGTGAAAACAAAAACCAACACACACAAGATTAAGAGTGCACCTCTCTCTTGGCTTCCCTTCATGCTCTCCTTTTTTAAAACCCCTTGATCTTTCTTTCACTAAGTACCCCTCTCTTGTGCTCCTCTAGTTACCCAAGCTTCTTTGCCTCACTTCTTTGCCTATTGCTGTTTCTACTTCTTTTTTGCTCTTTTTTTTTCCACTTTTTCATTCATTCTCTCTTCCCCTCTTTTTCTCTTGGCTATCTAGCTCTTTATTCTTCACCCCTGAAGGTAGTGAATGGTGTCCAATATAGGGTGAGGACCCTAAGCACTTTCTTGTCCATTAGTGCAACTTGAGTCTACACCTCCTTTTTCTTAGTACCACAATACCCTATCCCTTATTGCCATATCAAAGCAAAACTCCCCAACATTCTTTTCTTCTACTCTTCTCCTTCCTTTCTACTTTGTCACTTTACCTTTATTTATGGAGGAGGTGGCAATTCTTAAGGGCTATGCAAGTTGATAAGGTAGTGCAATATTGTGGCCCATTTTTTTGGCTTTTATGTTTCTTTTTTATTTATTTTCTTATTTTTTATTGCTTTGTCAATTTTAATTAAAAATTAAAGTTAAAATTAAAACTAAGACTAAAAGAATAGTTTATTAACATATAGACCTAATGTATCCTTAAAATTTTCTATCCCCATCAAGTTATTCCCAACAATTTCATAATTGGATAATAAAATTTTTAAAATTGATTCATGGGCCACTTTTGGAGTTTTGGACAAAATTAGGTGTCTACAAAGAGTGACTTAGGATTTAATGTGAAAGGTTTCACATCACCTTGTGGTTACCTAATATTAACTTAGGATTTGAAGTTAAGGGTTTTGATCCACCCAACAAGGATACCTAACAGCAACTTACGATTTAAAGCAAAAAGCTTTAGGTTACCTCGTAGTTTAAAAGCAAAGGTTACTCATAAACTTAAAAGCAAAAGGCTTCAGGTTACCCATAAATTTAAAAGTAAAGGGCTTCAGGTTACACATAAATTGAAAACCAAAGGGTTTCAGGTTACCCTTAAATTTAAAAGCAAAAGGCTTCAGGTTTCCCATAAATTTAAAAGCAAAGGGCTTCAGGTTACCCATAAATTAAAATGTAAAGGGCTTAAATTTACCTATAAATTAAAAAGCAAAAGGCTTCAAGTTACCTAATCATGTTTAATGCAAAATGAGCTTCAGGTTACCCAATAAGGCTTACATGTGAAATAAGGTTTCAAGTCACCCTAATAGGAATAGAGCAAAAGGGCTTCAAGTTACCCTAAGTGGAAGAATAAAGGGTTTCAACACCCTATGGGAGTTTGGAAGGGTTTCAACACCCTATGGGAGTTTGGAAGGGTTTCAAGACCTGAGAAAGTTAGGGTTTCCATACCCAAGGAATTAGAAAGAGTTTCATGTTACCCTAAAATGCGTGTTCAGTATGATGATGTGCTAGACACAATGGTATGCTTAACATGCAAAAGGCTTGACCTAGAGTTGCACGTTGACACAATGGTGTGCTTGGCATGAAATGGCTTTGACCTAAAATGGCACACTTACATACAAATGTGCTTGACATGCAATACCTTGAGTTCAAATTGTATGCTTGACATGCGAACATGTTTAATCTAAACTGGCATGGTTGACATGCAAAAAGTTTTGAAGTAGCATGCTTGACAAGTTGATGCATGAAGAATTGTTTTCTTCTTTCCTTTAAAGGTCATTAACATGCTTGGGAAGTTGAAAGTGATCTTCTTGAAAATCAATTATATGCTTGACATATGCCAATTGGAACTTATTGAAAATTAAGAAATGAGGATATGCTTGATATATGGTGAATTTCATGCCAGGTTAAGGCATTGAAACAAAATTACTCTAATGCCCCAAGATGCAATGCAATAATATCATTACAATGCATGCTATCATACTAAGAGGCATGGTAAATTTTAGTGGACTATGCAAGAATTTTTGTGAATGATGCTTTCATGGCCTTTGGAAGCTCTAGAGGTAAAATCACGGATGAGCCAGCTCAAGGAAAATTGCCACTTGGTATCACAACATCCTTGCCCAAGTTCTCATTCCTTATTCATGGGGATTTCATCTCTTGCTTTATTGCCCCTATTTGCACAGTGAAGCTATCCCCCTTTTACTCATCTCTTTAAACAAGCCTAACTTTCTTTTTCTTTAGAAGTCAAGGTATGGCACTCTTAGCTTTTACTTATGGTATATTTCATTCACCATGAGTGGGAACACGATTTCTGACAACTCTTGAACCCAAAAAGTATCTTTTGGCTACCATTCCTTATGGGCACTTAACATCTTTTGCCTTAAATGAGAATACATTTTGGAAAGCAGGAATGTGTAAGGCAAGAATGAAAGTCATGGATATGCATATGAAACCGGGTACCTTGATCTTTTAGAGGTAAGAATGAAAGGTGGGTTATGACTAGTTGCCCTAGGTTAGGAGTGTGCCAAGGTGTCAAACACCTTAGGAGTAGTACCCATTAGAATTTGTTAACCTATCACTACTCTTTTTTTCCTTTGGAAATGCCCTTGCAACTTTCTCTTTTTAGTCTCTTTGCTCACCAAAGGTGGATCTCTCAAATTTGGGTTCACTCTCTCAATTCTTGCCCTAGTTTGAATTTTGATTATCTTTGAGTAGAGAAATGTTGAAAGAATCATCCTTAATTCACTCTCTTTATTACCCAAGAGATGCCTCAAAGGAATGTAATTGATGAATTAAAATAAACCTCTAATGATTACCTAATTCTTCAAAATCAAAAGTGTTTTATCAAGCACTCCTCTAACTTTGATGTTTAAACCAAGTCACTCTCAAATGTTTGCACTCTTAAACAAGTGTTTACTCTCACAAATACTCCATGGGTTTGTTTTCATGCCCTTCTCCACACTTGTTAGTTCACCACACTAGCAAAGATCACTTGGACTTAGCTAATAGCTTAGAAAGAGATGGGGAAAGGTTTAGCAAATAATGAGAGCACTAGCATTTTGAGCACATGATGACTCATCTCCCTCTTTCTTTCTTGAAATTCTAAGAATCTTGTTAGCTCAAGGATAAGCCTACTTCTTTTTCTTTTGGCTGTTTCTTTTGTTTCCCTTTCTCTTTTAAGTTCAAATCCCTACATCTTCAGAATTTCTTCTCTTTTTCAACTTTTTTAAATGTTGAATGGCTTGACCATTGGAAAAAGATTCTATATCCTGATGGCATTATCCCTCTTAACAACTCAAGTACTCCTTTTAGCTCTTTGTTAAGGTAAAACCATGGTTTTTGGGGCTAAAAGGTTAAAGTTGATTAGGGTCTTAGAAAGAAAATTTGATGGTGGTTTGATTGCCTTTCTTCTATGCTCAAATAGATGACTATGGGAATTCTTGTGTTAGGGTTAGCTTGAAAGGCCCAAACAGTCCAAAGATAGCCTAGATCAACCCTTTAGTTAATGTGGGTCTAATGAATAGCCTTGAGGAGCATTTAGACAAGTTCTGGGGTTTTGTTTTCTCATAGCACATTTTAAGCTAGCACACCTTGACATTGCTATAATTTTTAATTAGAGACACTCTGTTGTCTAAGAAAATTGAGCATTTTGTTAAGTAAACCAATTTTATCATTGGCAACTTGGATTTACTCTACATAGAATTAAGAGGATCTTCCAACACTTTAATGATCTTGGGCACCAACATTAAAACAACACAAATTGTCCTGGTATTGGTTCATTTAGGTTAATGGTACTACTCTTAGGTGTTCATTATGTGAGGGACAAAAGATTGGATAACAAGCTAGACTAGGAAAGAAATGAAAGATCATGCATTCATCATGTTAAGCATTTTATTGGATTCAAAAAAGTGTCCATACCAGGTCCCTACTAAGGCCTTAGGCAGAGCCATTAACAAATATCATGAACTTAAAAAAAATAATTTAAGAACACAATTTGACTATCCTATTCAAAGTAGGTGGTTTGCATGCTTGTTTATTCAACGTCTCCAATCAAAGGGTTCTCTTCGATCTTAGGCTCTTGGTTTTGCTCTTGTTGTTCAAGTGGCATGCTAGGTCTTGTAGCCAATGCTCCCATTATTGCCCTTAAGATCTAACCATTTTTGCATCAATCAAACCGTAGACTCTATATTTGAAAGCATTGCAATTCTTCACTATATGTCCTTTTACCCCAGCATGGTACATGTAGGTGACACTTTCATTATTCCATTCTAAATAAGGAGGTTGAATAAATGGCAGAGACACCAAAGATACTGGATTCCTTTGAAGAGATAAGGTAAGAGTTTGGCACAAAAATAGGAATGAGATCACGATGAGGAGACTTCCTTCCCTAATTACTATGTTATGCCTTTGGTGGGAAACGTGGTTGGCATGGGGCTGGCACTTATTGGTTTTGAGGTGAATCTTGTTGGTTGCAAGGTGACCTAGGGATAGTCACTAACTAGTGTTAAAGTGCCATTTGGGCAAGGTGATGATGTTGTGGGGGGTAAAGAGGTGATGAGGGAACTTGGTCACTCCTACTCTCACCCTACATTTAGTAGTGGAAAGATGGGTGGTGGTTCATTGGTAATTGGTTAGGTAGTGAGGGGTATGTAGGCTAGACTTATTGGTGATGCTAATGTTGATTAGATTATACACATGGTACTTGGGAGCTTATGCCCAAATAGGTGCCCTAGTATGTAGGGTTAAATGCCTTAGGAGAATATTAGGGCCCTATTTGCTTTCCCTTTGCCTTTCTGCCACTTTGTCTCACATGAATCCTTGTTCCTCCTTCGCCTAAAACAAGTTCCTTAGGTTAGGAAGTTGCAGTTACTTGTTTAGAGAATTCTTTAGTTTCATTTCTTTTGTGAAGGCCAAGTTGGAGAGCTTTGCAAATACACTCTCAACCTCTTGGTTACAAGAAAGAGCTTGCAAAGTGCTAACAAGCATCGCCAAAGAAGCCAAAAGCTCAAAAGCTTTAGATATTTGTCCCTATAGCTCATTAATCTCTTGTTGCATCTTGCCAAGAGTTTCCTTATGCTGTTCCTTATCCATGACTCACTATAATCAAGATTTTTGATAGATGGAAGTAGAGATTTGAAAAGAATTAATTTCTTGAAATGGGTTGCAAGATGCAAAGAGACTATGCTATGATGGATGCAATGTATGAAAGACAACTTTAGATAACTAAAGTGGCAAAGCCACCCCACGATTGAAGGATCACAAAATAATTTACCTTGTTACCTACAGTTCATCAAAAGCAAGTGTAAATGTAAAATGCATAATGTTGCAAGTAGGTTTTACTTGTGACCTATAATGTTGAGAATCTATAATTCTAAATAGGTCCTAAGACTATCTATGAGAGGATCAACTTGAGTGAGGGTGTTCAGGTGCCTACATGAAGACTAAAAGTCTCATGAAGGTTAACCTTACCTTTCCCCCTATTCACATACCTACACGAAGACTAAAACTATCATGAAGGTTAGCCTTATTTTGCCCTTTGTTACCTTAGATGTAACACAAGCTCAAGTTGAGAGGTTATGCATACAACAATGGTAAGTGCAATTAGGACCCTTTTCTAAAGAATGCCAAAATAAAAAAGCAAGAATTTTAAATGTGCAATGTAGAAAAGACAAATAATATTTCCCTGTCATGCCTAGATTAGGGTACCTCCTAGGTTTATCTCTCCATTTCCAAGGTTTAGGAGAAAAATCCTTGAATATGGTTAGCACTAAGGCTACTACCAGTGTGAGGATTAGGTTTTAAACTCTTACATTAGGTCCTCAAATTGTTCTCAAGAGGATCAATTTGAGTGAGGGTGTTTAGGCACTTACATGGAGACCAAGGGTCTCATGAAAGTTAACCCTACTTTTGCCCTTGCTAGCCTAAAGGTTCCTAAAAGCTCAAGTGTAGAGCTTAGGGGTCATCACCTCCCCTTTTTTAATTCTTATGATTCAAGTGCATGTATGTGAAGGGGATAATACACTTACTCAACCTGTGAAACAATCATCTAGAACTAGTTCATAAGTACATTGAAATTAAGTCATCTAAGCCAGCTCTATCACAACTAGATATTGAAATCAAGTCATCTAGCCTATTCCATCACAACAATCATAACCAAATTTAAAAGAATATAAAATACCTTGAGTGTAAATCAAATTATGCACCAAAACAAAGCACAAAAATGAAATAAGAAAGCAAACAATAACAATTTAAGTGGCTTAACCCTCAAACCTCACAAGCAAAGCTGCAAAGCTATTGACATTGCAATGTGGAGTGGCAACCCAAAAAGATGGAGTTTTGGGGAAAATGCGGGTTTTGGTAAATATGTAAAAATTTGAAATTTTTTGAATAAATTGGAGTTGCCATCAATCTAATTTTAAGTTGTGAGATTGAACACCAAAAAATAGGTCTGTGCTATAGAAATTGGGTAGGGTGTTGGTTACATATAGAAAAGGTATTAGCACCCCTATAACACCTTTTTGGTACCACATTGGTGTTTTGTTACTTTTTAATTTCAAACTGTGCTTTGATTTTGCCTAAAACAAATTTATTTGTTTTTAATTTTTGTTTGTTTCATTGTGACTTTTACACATGATCAAGCATGATTTGTAATTAATGCCCCTAGTGAGTAGCATTCAGCCATTAATGTGGAAAGGGAAGATTCAATGCTTGCGTTGTCTAGGACTTACATCAAAATTAATTGGCTAGCTTGACTATAGATTCAAATGGATACCTAGTTTAACTATGGTTTGACCCAACTAGGATAGGGTTTGAAAAAGAAGGGTACCTAGCTTGACTAGGGTTTTCAAGAGTATTTTGGGATTTTATGGGGTACAAATATTGGGTGTCAATAATCATGCCAGTAGGCCCTATCATTCTCTTGGCAAGGCTTGTAGTGTAATTGCCCTTGAAATAATTAGTAGTTGTTGTTTTACTAAACCCCAAACTAACAACCATTGTCAAGAAGAATCAAGGTTTGAAATAATTTTGGCATTTTAAGCAACATCAATTCTCAATAGTTACATTAGATGGATTCCACCGATTTCTCCAATGTAACTCATAACATCTTGAGAAAGACCAAAAGTGGTCATTTTTGCCAACCGTATTCACTACCCTTCTTGAGAGAATTGAGATTCTTAAATGGTAAGCTAGATTCTCAAGAAAGGTCATCAAATTTCAAGGTAAGGATGCTAATCACATTTAGTGAGTTATACTAATTTCTCCAACATAACTCATAATTCCCTCAAGATAGTTGACATAGTCACTCTCACCAACCATAGCAATGATTGTTGTTAGGAAAATTTTGGTTTTTGGGAGAATGTAGCACATGTTAAATATTTTAGAAAAACAATCATGTGTTTTATCCCTTTCCTAGAATGCAAAAGCCATTGTGATCTCAACAATATTTCATTTGAGAAGTTTCTTTTTTAAAATTTGGGAAATTAAAAATTTGGATATTTAAGTAGGCAAATAAATTATTATCAATTCACTGTTAGTCCAAAAACTAATCCCAAGAGCCAAAAAGATTTCAAATTTAATACATTAGCAAGCTCAATCTTAAAATCAAACAAGATAAGCCCAAATAAATAATGACACAATTTTACTAAAAAATTTTGAGAAAAACATTCCTAAATTTATATCAAGCTTGCCCACATTCTAACCCTTTCCCTCTTTAAATGAAGCCCAAATGTGGGCATGATGCATAAGGGCCACAGTTGGGTTTTGCAAGGCCCAAAGCCATGGCCTTCATGCTCACTTTAACAAAAGTGCATTTTGTTTTGTTTTATTTTTTTGATTATTTAGAAAGAACACATGAGGGGCCACAATCAAGCCATGTTCCCAATCGTGGCAGCCTCTTTTAAAGAAGTGACCTTTTTTTTTTCAATTATACAAAGGAGAAAAAAATTTACACTAATATACATCTTAAATGCACTTATTTTTATCAATCTTAGAAACAAAAAATACTATAATTTTTGTGAAAAACTTAGAATAAAGTAGAAATTTTTATTTTAATTTTTGAAATAAAAAATTATTTTTAATTTATTTTCAAAGAGGGAGTTATAGGGTGCATCGCACCCCATGAAGGTTGTGATGCACCCATCTTGCTTAAAATTGCATCTTTGGGTGTAGTTATAGGGACATGCTTGTGCACCCCACCCAACCGTTAGTCGGGGTTCCCATCCTCAGTGGACCAGCACTTGATGCTGTCACTGTGGAGTTATTGATTCAAGCACAATGGCACTAGTGCCATGCATGCTCAAAGAGAGGAACCAAAACAATGTCTAACCGAAGAAGGAGTTTTACGTGTTCACTATCTCATTATCGAGCTACATATGCATCAATAAAGAACTAAAGGCCAGCAACTAAGTCTGAGTTACTTACCTCTACTCTCTCTATTTCCCACACTAACCAATTGGTCCTTCACTTTTTCTCTCTTCTTGGTGCAAGTTTCCTTCTCACCCTTTGTTCTTTGCTCCTCTTGTTGATGTTTTATGAAGTGAGTGCTTACCTCTCCCTTTTTCATTTACTCTATTCTCTCCCTCTCCCTTTTCATGTCACTCTCAACTTAAGTGTTTTCTCACTCTCTCCCAAGTTCTTCACTCTTTCACTCTTGGGTATTTGTCTCTCCTGGCACTCTCTGTTTCTCCTTAGCTCTCTATAGCTCTATAACTCTTGATCTCTCCCCATTGTCTAGTCTCAAAGGGTGCATATTATTGCCTCTAGTGCCAATAACTTCTTTGTGCATTGCCCATAACTTGCTTTATTCTCATCTACTCTCAACTTAGTGCAGCTCACTCCTCTATTCTTTTTTTGGTTTTCAATTGCTACCTTTTTTTTTGCATTGTGAATTTGATCCTCCATTAAATGAAGGGGTCACAACACTCAATTCTTCATGTAAGCGGGTTCTGCCACCTCTTTTTTTACTTTACTTTTTTTCATTTTATATTTAGACCTTTTTATTTTTAGTTAAAAAATAAAAATAACATAAAAAAGAACAATTTATTAAATTTTTGGACCCAAAAGTATCTTTAAATATTTCTACCTTTACCAAGTTAATCTCCAAAAATTTTTTAATTAGGTAAAAAAATTTTGGAATTCACTCATGGGTTTGATTTTTATTTTTGAGTTCTAGACAAATTTAGATGTCCATAGATAGATACATGTTGCAAGGACATAATTTTTAAGCAACGAAAATCCAACTATTGTTTAGTTAGAACCTATAACATATGAACTCGAAGGTTCATGATGTGCATTGGCAGTTAAATACTTCATATAGGAAAGACTGTAATTAGAATGGTTAATGTAGGTCTCAATACAATTAGAGCATACTATTCATACAGAGTTACCAAAGAAAAAAGGACAAAAAGGATAAAATAGCATAATGATTGGATTGAACACACCTCACTTTGTACAAATGGGACCATTATTTTATTAGCAAAAAATGCTAAGTCAATTTGTGGAGATAGCCATACAAATGTCAGACAAAATAAGATGACAATAAATAAAGTAATGAAGAGATGAATGGAAGCTTTGGAGAAACAGTTATAATACTTTTCACTTACCATAAGACATAGTTGAAGAAACTGAGAAGTTAAAGAACTAAAGACATAACCAGCAAACTACCCAAAGAAGTTCAAAAACTTGGAAATATTAAAGTAAGATGGTGGCAATCCAAAAACATTACTGAGTTCTGAAAATAAGTTGGCACCAAATAAACAACATATTGAATATAAAATATTATTTGTTATTGAGCATTTTGCATGCCTATGCATGCAAAAGATGGAGCTATTAATTATTAGCTAGGATAGTAAGTGTGAAGCCATATTGTGGGATTGTTAGTACCAATAAAATGGCATTAGATAATGTTGGTCTATATTCTAATGCATTAATATATAGATAACAATAATATCTATGATATGAATTGTGAGCCGTTGTGTGGATGCATTGAAAATAAATACACAGTATCAGAATTGGAGCATGGTTTCCAACATGTTAGCATCAAGTGTATTCAGCCATAAATGGGTCACCAGTTATTCGGCAATATGGGCATGCCACTGTATCAAGAGTGATTGAGCATTATTATAGAGGATAGAAAACAGTGTCCACTAAGATGCTCATTAAACATCATCAAGAATTAGAGAATCCATCAATAGGCATCTAGAGTCAAAATGATTCATAGGACAACACCAAATGTCATCTAAGAGTAACCTAATTCATTGATTCACCTCTATATAAGGCACATTATTAGAAGGATTAAGCATTGAGAGCAAAAATAGAAACCAAAAGAAATAGATATAACCACATTGGAGGTAATAATAAAAGGTCGCAAGAGGGCTAGGACCATTAATAGGTATGATTTTCTTTCCCTTTCTCTAGATCTGCCCAACCTAACATATCTCTAATTAGAGAGGTATGTATTTTTTGTTGCTGATAGGGGCTTTACAATAGAACCATTTTCTACATGTGGGAAACTACACACTCTCTACCTCACTGGATGTCATCTATATGCTAATGACAATGGAATGCTAATCATCAAGAACACTACTCTCTAGGTGCTCACAATTCAAAAGTGCTACTTCAAGGATGATCAATGGGTGAGGGTGGAAGTAACAATGATGAAGGAGCTGACCCTAAAAGCCAAAAAATTTAGGCATTCAAAAGGCTTTTTTAAGTTTAGTAAGTTTGACAACATGAGGACTCTAACCCTTAACTTTCATATATAATAATGTAACTAGATCTTGTGTGCTTTTTTAAATATATGTGAAATAGGATTTATACTTGGTCTATTTAAGGTTATATTGGTAGGTTAGGTTGGTTTCCTTATGTTTTAAGTGCTGTTGGTCCTTGTTACTAGAAACTTTAATTTTTTTGTGATGTATCAATCTAATCGATGGAAGATTGGATTTTTTTTTTTTGTTGTTTTTATGACAATGTTGTGATGGTCTTATCAAACCACATATGGTATCAAATATTAAATGAATAACATTTTGCTTTCTACTGGTATCTTTAGGATGTTATTGATGGGTATGAGTAGCCATTAGTAAAATTCTAAAAGTGTTAGTATAATTCAATAAGTTTATGAAGTAGACTATGTTAAAATTTTGATGCAGGTAATTGTTATTACACGGGTTGCTATAATAATTTCAAATGAGTGTGTAGATCAAGGTTCAAAGGTAGTTTGTATAAGGTTATGCAAGTAAAATTGTATGCATCAACACCTAGAAAACAATGAATAATAAAATTGTATGCATAAGCATTTATATATTACACAACCATTAGTATTCAAACAATGTGTCATGCACTAGTTGAAACATTAAAATGTTATAATGCAACAACTAAAGTTTAATGGATATGTTAATGTGCAATTAAGAATTGATAAGAGGAAGTTTCAAGCGGGGTTAGATTTTTCACATTTAAATAGAAGTTGGAAAGATAAAGGTACTGAAAAAAGAGTGTCTTACTCATTTAATTGATTAAGCAATAGTAGATGGTTGTCATTATTGCAATAATTGTTGAGCAAAAGATTAGTCTTTTGATTTTTCACACTTTGATTTTATTGCTACATTAATTAAGCTATAGTAGATTTAAGTTTTCATTTAATTCTATGAGCCATATAAGGTTTGATGGGTCTAAAGAAGTTTGGATATATGCTTTTAGGATGAGATGATTGTTTAAGGATGGCATTCAAACTGTCTGCAATAGTAGAATTTTGCTTTATTAATTTCGTGAAGTGTCTTGATTATCCTTTACTTTAAATGTATGTCCTACTTCATTCATTATGCATACATTAAATCTCATATTGGCACGCAAGGGGCTGGTAATGCCTAGACAAGTAACTATAACAACTTTGACTTGTTCTAACCTTAATTTGACATCTTCAATGAATTTTACATTTGTTACTAACATAGAAACTTTTGCATTAAGATTTCCTTAAACTACCATAAAATAATAAACTGAAGACTAATAGCACTAAATCAGTAAACTTAAAAGGTAGTGTCCTCTGATCTCCTCATGCACTGCATCGTAAATGGAGTAGAAAGAAGGAAAATACAACTCTAATAATTATACGTAGTCAGCCCCTACCACAATTCACTCCTAGATTATTCTTACCTCACCTTCTCTACATTGCCCCTATTTATATTACCTTGCTAACAAATTCCTAACAAACTGCTAATTATGCTTTACTTATGATTTGCCATGGTTAAGATAGTGTGATTGTTCCCAAAGTATATATGTATTTACAAATGGTTCCATCTTTATCATACAATTCAGTTTACACAAACTTTAATAAACTATTTAGCTATCTAGAAGATGGGAAACAAAAGAGACTCCTACAACAATTTAAACTTGTAAAAAATATTGTGTCATTAAAAATTAATTAATCAAAAGTACTGAAAGGCACATATTGTTATGCTGCCATTGGGGACACATATGGATACAAATCAAATGACAAAACCTAAGAAAGTTTTTAACTAATGTGACTAAGGACGTAACCATTCTTTATAAAAATGCCTTAATTACATATTGGATAACCTTTACTAAACTTAATAGGCATAAATACAAACTATAAGATGCTGTTAGAAGCACTAGTGGAACACTTATATGTACAAATTCAGTATATCATTTGGAACATCCCATTTGTTGATTATGTTAGAATGGTATATCTTATGACAAGTAGCAGTTGATCTGTCACATGCTGTAATATTCAAAGAGTCAACAAGGGCAACAGATATGCTATGGATCAGAATGCTACAATTGATCTAGCACATAGAGAAGTAGAAACTCAAATGCATGAAATTTTTGCACTATCTTCATTGTTACAACAATTCATTATTTAGGTGCTTGATTGGTTATAATTGACTTCTGGACCTTTTGGATGGCAATATGGAATTAAGTGTTATTACTCATAGAAGTTATACTAGATTCAAATGACGAAGATTATATCATGTGACAACAACAATACTTATATGATAGGATGAGCTTCTAATTCACTATTTTATGTAGTCAAACATAATTAGCAATAAAACAAAGTGGGGATAACAAAATTATGATAAAAACCAAATAAAGTATAGATTACACACCTAATAGGTTCAATATCATAATCAAAACAAAGACAACAAATGCTACATTGAAATTGAAATTGTTCATATAAAAGTCTAAAGGGAGGGAAAGTGAATGATTAGGAACATCCATCATAAGCTTAATCTTTCTCTAGCTTAATAGACTTAGTAGGTTTGATGGCAGAGAGAAGAACTTTTTCCCCAATAACCTCCTTTCCCTTTGAAATTGCCTTGGTAAGGTTAATAGGAGTTTCCATTATGTTAGTGCTATCACAGATCTAGCTATCAACATCCTGCAACAGAAGAAATACATGTGAGAATCAAATAAATGGTAATACTAATGAGATATATGGATTACATAAAGATAAATCAATTGAACCAAAATTTTCTCTGCATCTAAAGGATCTTTATCATCATCACATTGTCCATCAAACATAAGTTCATCCTACAAATAGAAAGACCTAATTAAATACAGATATGACTAAATCATAAAGAAAGACACAACATGAATAATAGTACAATTAAGATCACAACCTAAACAACAAATGGAGACATAGAAGACTTCAAATATGAACTTATAACATTAGGATCTTTGCATACTTTGCCAACTTGATATGTTGTTTCCTCAAATGTTGCGATGTTTTGCTTTTTTGACATTAACCTTAAAAGAAAGGACTTATCCTTTAGACCATCAATCTCTTGTAGATATTTTTCTAAATCATCACACTATCAAGTCATGATCATTAGCCATTAACAAACATACAGAAGTATGGAATGAAATTGAAATAAAGATGGACAACGATGGAACAAAATTTAAAAAAAAAGTAAGATTATAAGGTGAACCCTATCCAAGTGTAGAGCATGTAGCTCAGTAGTAGTGATAGACAACAAATTGGTATAGTCCTTGTCAAATAGAACAAATAAGGCAAAATCAAAAGAATCAACAACTCTTACTTTAACACTAAATCAATAATACACCATATGACCAATTAGCATATGTCTACAAACATGCAAGGGAAGAAACAGACATTCAATAGACCAAAAACATATTACTTTAGATTGTACATATCTTGATGGGTACGCTAGTTCTTATAGTACGACCAATCAAAATCATAAAACACAGCATGTGAGCACTTTTTATAGCTCTTATACCACCAATTATACTTGCACTTAATTCCCTTGATCATAGAATAAGTAACACAAGTCATCACCTATGAGGTAATGAAAATAGTTGAATCAGTAATTAGATAGATCCATTTGAAAAATTACATTCAAAAATAGTATCATAATACATATTAATATTTGAACATTGATAGATTTACCTTAGTAGTTTATTTGATATCAGATACTATTTTCCTTTGGGTATGAGTGGGGAAGTCACTCTTTATAGAATATGATGATTGCTAAGGCAACTAAGTCACACATTGTGACCCACCATAATGATCAGAAGGCAACCTAAAAAAAAGTCATTCATATTAGAGACAAATTGCTTTCGATCAATAAAACATTGTATACTTATACCATAAAAGACCAAGGAGATTAAATGATACCTTGATTTAAAATGGCCAACCTCAAGCAATTTTGGATTTATAAATCTCTTGTACAATATTTCACATTTGACATTGACAATTTCCCTTATGAAGAAAAAAATAACAAAAATTTTAATAACTTGTAGGATGAATGATGACAAGAATGTAATACTGTTCATGTAAGAAAGTAAATATAAGTAGATTACAAACCCTTGAATCCCTTCAACTTCACAAATTGTACAATGATTATAATCCGTGTCTTCACTGGATTTTCTTCTATATAAGAGGTAACTTGATTAGCACCTTATTCCCACAAAACCACTATTAGAGCCTTTCCCCTATTACAAATCAGCATATAACTAGATGGTGAAGGAATATTGAATTGTAACAAAACAAAATACAAATACAATACCATAAACATGTACCTCAGGTTATCAAATTCCAATAACACCATTTTGGTTTTTCTCCTTGAAACAAGATGCTCCTTCACCTCTCCAATTCTAGTCAATAGGCCAACTACATCTAAAAATAACAATGTGAACATACACAATAAAAATTGCAAAACAATTTGAACCAAATAGAAAATTGAATTTTGGATATATTATCTAGAAGATAAAGGCTATTTGCATCTTTTCTCTCAACACCCTCAAATTCAACAAATGCAAAACCATATTAAGGGATGCTTGAATCAACAACTTGTGTAACAACAATTCTCAAATTAAAGGGAATGCTACAACATGCGCATGTGGAAGGAATAACTACCATTACTATAAGCTATCAACAACCACCACAAACTACCAATCAGAGAAGGCAATGACATAATGGCATCCAACATGTAGATGAATAGCTATAACATTGCCATTAAGAGTTTATAGATTTAAGACATGTATATAATCCAAATGACTTGAAGCTAAACTAGATGAATGTATCAAACAATGTGAAATGGTTAGAAGAAACTTTCTATTGGTGGATAGGTTCTATCTAGTTCACCATGGGAATGCAAAACAAACTTTTAACCATAGAGTGACACATCAGTAGGATGCCTACATTTGAGGGTATGTACCATTAAGTTTGATATTTATGTTTAAGAATTTTTCATTCACAAGTTTAATTAATGTAGATGGCTTAACTACTATTGGGCTTGAGTAAGAATTTATGTTTTTTGGGCTAAATTTTCAACTTGGCATTAGTTCAGCTAATAAATATGTAACATTTTATTGATATGGTATAAAATGTTTCTGTTTTGGTGTAGATCTTCAATGGTTAAGTTTTACAAGGGACATAACCTTTGGAAAAAGGCATTTGAATGCATGGAGTCCATCAACAATTTCCCTATGGATAGTAAATACAAAAATATGATACAATAAATGACGATTCCAACCTTAGATTTGTATTATTATAATCTGCACAATAAAATATATGATAATTCTAGTGGATAGAGTTCTATTTATCTTAAGCTCACAATGATCTTATTAAAACTTGAAGGGAACAACTCCTCTCATTTAAACTCTATCATAAGGTTGTTATATTGGAAATTAGTTTTCTTCCTTTTCAAATTAAAAGCTCCCTGTACTTGTTTGCTCATTCTTTCATCTCCTTTCACAATTCATGGGTATTGGCTGGCTTTCACTTGCTATAATGTTTCCTCTTTTAAAAATAATACATAATCTATTTTCACACTATAACCCTTTTTCACACTTTACCATAACAAACTAACTTTAAATAATTTTCACAATGAGAATTAACTCTTGTAGCAATAATAATATCAAATTAAATGATAGCTTATGTGTTTTTCTATCCCTTATCTTTGAGTTTGGTGTTTTGTTATAAATGAGTTTTGACCTTAAAAATTGTTTAGGGTTTTGTGTTTAGGAAAGTTCCACTACTTGTGAGATAAGCATTGCTGATTGCTTTCTTCTAGTAAACATTAAAACTTTTATTAGATATGATTATGCCATCAATCGATGCTATAAGGGAACAAACAAACTTGAGTGAAATATTCATTTTATTAAACATTTATTGCTATTTATTTTGTCAATGGTTTGGATCATTTCTCAACTACTATAACTTGTCTGAGGAACTTGAGGTATCACCTTCCTACTCATCAGTATGGGAAGTGAGTGTATAGTTTTTCAGATAAATTAACCCTACATGGTTAGTTTATAACCATTCTATAGCTATGCAACTTTGCTGTTGGGTATACTTCATGAGTTTTGAAGTGTCTTTTAATATGAAATGAAAATTAAACATAAAAACTCATGAATAACAAATGTAAGTCATTAGATATCATTTGTGAATATATTCTCCACTATCCATTATTTTAATGATAAGTGTTATAGATTACTAAAAAAGGAAAGGGATAAATACTATAAAGAATTACTTTAAAAGCAGTAGGGGACTAGTATATCAACCATCACTTCTTTGACCTTTTTGTCTACTGCATTTGGTGTTTGGTTTAGTTTCTTGTTCTCAATAGTGCTATAGATATAGAGTTGATATAATTTATGATAATATATTTCCTTATTTTCTTTTTTCTTTTTTTCATAAGTGCATGGTAGACTATCTTCCCCATCTAGAAGAATCTCTTGAGAACTAGGTTAACTAGAATATCTTCAATATAATCTTGTGTGTTAGTGTTTTTTACACCATCATAGTGCTTACTATTCTTCCTTCTTTTTATTAATAATTATTAATAGAAATATTTTTGGACTTAGGGTCAAGAGGCAATTTCATTGAAACATTTGAGAAGGCACTTTATTGAGGCATTAGCCTATCAATTTGGAATGCTAGTAGAAGTTGATTTGGTATTTGTCCTTCACATTATCTCAAATTGCTATAACTACTTGGTTATTGTATTAATCAAAGGAAACAAAGTTAAAGTCATAGTATAGCCATTACTTGCTATAATGGTAGTTGTAGATACTGGGTGTGCATTCATATTAATTACAATGATAGATGAGAGTTGCATGTCAAATAGCCCTCCATCCCTTTTTATTGAAGATTTTGTTATATCACTTAAGCATATGATGTAATTGTTCCCTTATTATTTTTTGCTGGCGTTTGTTGTATAATTTTTTTTAACATTTTTTTATCTTTGAAGTTATCATGAGAAGTGGTGTATGATACTATAAGGATTGGCTGAGTCATACTAAAGGACCATTGGAGTTGATTACCCTTAAAATTGCATGGGGTGGTAGGATTATTGATAAGAATACTTTCATTGGGTTGAGGATATGTATGAATGGGCACCAATCCACATGGTGTATGGGTTGGAATGTGCAATTGCTACATGGGAAGGTATGTTATGTTTGATTATTTGATAATTCAAATATTTAGTCTTTGATAATCTTTGGCTATACATAAGCACTGCTTTTCATAATAGGAATTATAGAACTAACATTCAGTTTGTCATGTAAATGCTTTGTGACATGTTAAGGAATTGGCACTAGTCTTTATAATGGTTATACTACAATATGAAATGTAACATATTCTCCTTTAAGATAGAACATTTGCACCCTTGGTCTTGCATGGGCTGAGGTTAGACACACACAAGGGTAAAGATGTAGCCACTTTACATTTTATTGATTTCATTGAAATTGATATGGTGTTAGTGACTAGACCATCCCTTCTACCTATTAGAACATTCTAAAAGGGATCGTTGGATGGCACCTAAGATGTGTTGTGTTTGGGGAACACTATTATGATGCTTCACAATTAACTTTTTTAAAGAGTGCATCTATTTGTCAAAAGGATCATCTTGATTTATCATTAATTCTTGCTATTAATTTGAAGTAGTAATTTGTTGCACTAATATAGGATTGATGAGTTAGAGACTGGCTTGAAATCAATAAATTAGGTAGAGATCTAAACTTACACAAACAAAGGAATTGCAATGGTGTGTGTAAGCAAGATCTCATCTTAGCTAAGAGGTTGTGTTGTTTAAAAGGTGTCCACATGTTATGTTTCGGTCTCTAACATCTTTGAGATCCCTGATCTTGATGAACATTAATGGTTGCTAAAACATATGCCCATTTTAGAACTTGGAATTGTCTTTTTTTGTATTTGTGCTTAATAAGTTGATAGCCATCTTTTTAAGTTATTTTTGTATTAGTTTTCTTTTGGGTACAATTTTCTCTCTCATGAAGACATGCTTTTGTTTTGTTCTATGTGTGAATTTTCAAGAAGGTAATGAAGGAATTTGCACTGGAATTAGAGAAACTTGCTGAGCTGCTACTTGACTTGCTTTGCAAGATACTTGGGCTGGACAAAGGGTACCTAAAGGTATTCTATGGGTCTAAGGGCTGTAGCTTCCATATGTTTATTCATTACATTGACATAGAATAGTTCAATCAATTTTTTTCATGAGCAAATGTTAGCAAGAATTAGCATCATATTTTTTAGTGTTTACTTTCCTAACTCTCCTGATTCATTGAATAAATATGACTGTGACATTAATTCTTGAAACTGAGCATTTATAGAAAATTTATCATTGGAATTTGCCTATAATTATTATTAAATAATGTCTTTTGTGTGGTTTAACTTGGAAATTTGAAATTTACATGCAATAGTAATCAAAATTACTTTAAATGGTGAATTGAACTAGTAGTTATAGTTGATTAAAGAAAATAATTTAGATTGCATAAATTTAGATAATAGTACAAAACTATGGTATTAAATTAGGTATGATCTTATAAATAATATTTGGTATTGATTTTATGGCAATGGAAAGTGTAGATTACTGTGTCTTTAGGTTGTACACCTATTGGGTTTACTATCAATTTAGTGGTAGAAAGAGAGAGAGAGAGTGTGTGTCTTTTTTACCACCCCGCTTTTTTATGACATAGTTTATAAGGTTATTAAATCTGATATGAAATTTAATGATAAATTTTTTTATCTAATATTTATAATTTGTTGTTTCTATATCATTAACCCTACTCCCCCCAGTTCTTTTAAACATAAAAACTTATAGATAGTGATCAATTTATAATTCCTTGTATATATCAACACATCTCAGACAATTTGTTTTTCTGTTATCTTGCACCTACTAATTCTTCCTAACTTTTTAAATTCACTCTTTACTCTATTAAAGATGTAGTTTGAAGGTGATGCCAATTTAACTTTTGATTTTTTGGCTTTGGCCCCTAATGCTTAAATAAATTTCACTTATCTAAATGCATTTGTAAGATGCACAAGAATAGGATTAGACATTAATTATGTTGGAATATGACAGTAATATCAAACAACGAATGGTTTAAGTTATACAAGGGTAGGGTTCATAATTTGTTTCCCTCTTTGTAAGAGATATGTGCTTACCAACTAAATTGTTTTTGATCCTTTTTATGTAATTTTTTGTCTTAGAAAAGTGTTCGGTAACTTTATGAAAACAATACTATACTATATACTTTACTTTTTTAGAAATATTTTATTCTAAAATGGTATAATTAGAATTTCACATGATTGGACCAACAAATTTTTTTTGTTATCTATCTGTTGGTTTTCCTTTCCTTTTCTTTTATATTTTTTTATTTACAAATCTCAATGGCTTTCCAAAATTGTACAAGATACAATTTAGAACTTTACAACCTTGAACAAGTCTATAGTACTATTTTTGATACTACTTACAATTAACTAAAAAACTAATTTAATGTGAAAAATTTGGAGCAAAATGAAAGGATCTATCCTTGCATTACACACCATATTGTTTAAGTTGGGGTTCTTGTTATGCTGCTAAGGAACATTGATGAATCAAGTGGCTTATGCAATGGAATAAGAATTTATATTACAAGATTAGGAAACAATTGTTGAAGCTAAAATCCTTTTAGGCATCGATATAGGATAGGTTCTATTGATCCCTAGAATGACGTCGAGCTTCTCTAGTCATAGATTGCCTATAAAATTTGAATAGAGATAATTTCCTTTAACAACTTTTTTATAGTTTTTGTTTTATATATCTTAAAATTATTATTTACTCTGTGATACAATATATATTATTTTAGATTCTAAAAGAATCTTCTACGAGTAATTATATAGAATTAAATCAAATCTTTTTATATGATCTTAAATATTTATATGTTAGTTAACAAAATCAAACAAGTGAATACAAATTAATTTTAATAGTAAAATGTTTAAGCTAAGACCAACAATTATGTTCACTCTTCAAGTACTTCAACCATAATTATTTATACATAATTTAATTTTTGCTCCCATGCCACACACAGGTCATGTCTAGTTAGTACTAAAACATTCCAAACAAATGCATTTGCCAACAATAAAACAAAAATTCATTGCTAACTAATTTTGAATGGATAATTATCTATCAATAATAACATGGTTGGAAAAATTTCTAATAAATTTCTGTCATCATTGGTAAATTTTTGATCAAAAAACTAATGAATTAGTAAAATATTCATAAAAGTAATAATATATTGGTGCATGTAAAATATTTTCTTGTGGATGATGTATACTTTGCCAAGGAATAATCAATTGATAATATCTTATTATAAAATTGATATGCATCTTAATAAGTGCATAATTTTAAGAATAAAATATTTAAGCTAAGACCAACAATTATGTTCTCTCTTCAAGTACTTCAACCATAATTATTTATATATAATTTAGCTTTTGCTCCCATGCCACACACGGGTCATGTCTAGTTAGTACTAAAACATTCCAAACAAATGCATTTGCCAACAATAAAATAAATATTCATTGCTAATTAATTTTGAATGCATAATTATCTGTCAATAATAACATGGTTGGAAATACTTTCTAATAGATTTCTTTTGTCATTGGTTAATTTTTGGTCAAAAAAGTAATGAATTTTTTTGGTAAAATATTCATAAAAGTGATAATATTTTGGCACGTGTAAAATATTTTCTTGTGGATGATGTTTACTTTACCAAGGAATAATCAATTGATAATGTCTTATTATAAAATTAATATGCATCTTGATAAGTGCATAATTTTATATCCTCCTTTCCTTTATTCTATAGCTTTTTTAGTATATTTTTAGGACTTAGTATGCTCATCAAAGAAATATTTGTGTTAGGACATAAATTGGAATGCTTTGGTTGTTTTAATAAATAAATAGGTGGAGAATTCTAGTTTTAATAGGAAACTGACCTTTGAACAGTTTTTTAGATTTTTGACCATTGAGTTATAGAATGAAAAAGTAGTCTTTAGAGACTTCAAATTAGACATGTAACGTTTTTGAGAATGGGTTGGATCATTCAAATGCAAGCTTGTTTGGATCTTCAGTTGGAGCTTGAAATTTAGTATAGAATTTGGAGTCTTATTCTTACTCAGGTTAGGATTCTCACTAGAGTGGCAATTAGTCTTCTAATCATATCTAGAGTTGTAGATGTCCAATCGAGGTGATTCAATTGGCTGCAGAAATCTAAGAGAAAGACTACAAATGTCAGAGTCCAAGCCCAAATTCCACCATCCTCTATTCTGAAATTTCATTGCAAAATGTGACATAGATTTGATGGATTTAGATCACACCTATTTTTCAAGGCCATGCATGGGTTTGGAGCATGTTTTTGACATTTAGCAACTAGAGAAACCTCCTTTCTGACCTAATTCAGTTTAAGGCATGCTAAGTACATTATAAATATGTTTCTTAGGGTTTTAATTTGTTATTATTTGGTGGCATACAAAAAAGAACACTTGCATTGCATTTTTAGCATGTCAAGTTAAGCTTTTCTCTTTAATTCATGGGGATTTCAAGCCCAAAACACATGTTGATCGATTAATTATCTTAGTGATGCTATTTCTACTCCCTTATATGAAGTTGCTTATGTTATTTAGAATTAAAAGATTATAGTATTTATCTTGATTGACTCAAATAGTGCACTTTAGGTTGATTAATTGAATATCTATTGCTAGATCTAGGGATTGTGATATGTAATAGTCCTATTCCTAATCATTGAGTAGCACATAGTAGTTGCAATTAAGGACAAGTTTTTGTTTTGATTACTTGAATAACATGGCCTAAATTAAATAATCTAAATTTGTGTGATTGTTGCTTAGATCAACCTCATCTTTTTGTTGTTAAGGTTAATGCTACATTAAATTTAGAGAGCTTGTTCTCGGTTATCTATTAGTTAGATACTAGTGGAGAGTTTGTTTTGTTTTGTTAGTTACAATTAGGTGAGATTTTGGGTAACAAAGCTTATTATTGTCTAGAGTTGATAATTTCATAAAAGGGGTAGAACAACATTGTCTTTGATCATTGCCATAAACTGAGGGTAAGATTGAATCTAGAACTAGAGTTTTTTCATCTAGTATGTCTTTTTACCATTTTGATTTGCTTACTTTTATACCTGTTTGTTTTGCATCCACCTCCCCCTCCCTAATTTTGTTTTACATTTACTTTAACAATATTAGTATTTGTTTGCTTACACTCTCTGTGAGATCAACTCTTACTTGCTTTATCTGCTTGTTGGTAATTGAGGGTAAGGTAATTTATTTTTGGAGTGTTGAGAATATGCAACAAAATTTGGCATCATTGTTAGAGAGTGTTTCTTGTCAAACTTGATATTTTTAGTTGTTCTACAAGTATTATGTAGTTGATAGTGTTATTAGTTTGAGTTTTACCTATATGTGGTGTGCTTGTAGGTTGGTGACAATTTCACAAAACACTACTCACTAGAGAAATTTTTGTTAAATTAAAATTTCTATGTTAGAAGGACCATCTAAACTTTAGAGAATCAGGGACTTTGTCATGTCAACTAAACAAACATTTTCAATTGTTATTCCTAATAGTGAAAAAAGGGCCAATAACAATAAGACCTTGAAGTAGTTTACTACTCTTGATTTCAATTTGTAGCCCTTATGCATAGAATTTCCTAGTGTAGGTGTGGTTTTCGAATTAATTCTGTACAAATTCACTTGTCGCCTATCTTTCAAGGTCATGTAGGTGAGGAACCCAACAAGCATTTAAAAGAATTTCATGTGATGTGTTTGAATATGAAGCTAGCTAAAGTGGTATAAGAGCAAATCAAGCTGAGGTCATTTTCCTTTCTCCTTGGCTGAGGATGCAAAGGATTGGTTGTACTATTTACCTTCTGGATCCATCACCACATGGAACAAGGTGAAGAGGTCATTTTTGGAGAAGTATTTCCCTACTACTAGGGCAATAAACATAAGGAAAGAAATTTGTGGTATCCACCAATACAATGGAGAGTCTTTGTATGAACATTAGGAACAATTCAAGAAGTTGTGTGCTAGCTGCCTTCACCACCAAATAAGTGATAAATTGTTAATTCATCATTTTTATGAGGTTACTTCCCATGGACAAGGATATGATAGATGTAGCAAGTGGAGAAGCATTGGTGGATAAGACTCTTGTTAAAGTCATGAAGCTGATTTCAAACATGGCAACAAACTCACAATAGTGTGGCACAAGGCAAGATGTCCCTATAAGAAAGGTCAATGAGGTAAGTACTTCTACCCTTTAGCAACAAATTTATGATCTTACCTCTCTTGTTAGACAAATTGCTATAGGGAGTGTTCAACAAACCAAGGCATGCAACATATGTTCAACAATGGAGCATTCAATTGATACGTACCCTATGGTGCAAGATAGAACTAAAGAACAAGTGAATGCAAATTGGGGGATTTCTAGGATTCTAAGGAAATATGATCCCTACTCTAACACGTACAATCTTGGGTGGAGAGATCATCCAAATCTGAGCAATGGATATAGGCTACCTATGCAAAATTCATTCCCATATAAGCCACATAGATTCCAACAAGGTCAACAGTATTTTAGCTTAATGAAGCAACCCCATTCAATCTAGGTATGTCTTTAGAAGACATTATTAAATTGTTAATTGTTTTTGCTAATCTAAAAGTAAGCCATATCAAATATATAACACTAATATAATGGATATAGGTCTCTTTTGAGATAAAAAAAATTAGGAGTTCAGTAAGAAAGAGAGATTTAATATTAAGAAAGAAAAAAATAAGATCCATAAAATATATTTTATTATAAATTAAAAAAATTAGATAGAAAATGACCAAAATTAAGAAAATATATATAGGTAGAATATCTAAACCCTAATATAATATATGAACTCCACATCTCATTTGTGTTTTTGCATCTAACTATAACAGTGACATACTTTTCTTGCCAAAGATCTAGGAATATACATTAGAGGAAAGCACAATAGAGTAGTTTATCTCACAAATTATCTTATAAGCTAGTTTCTGTATTCTCACACCTTTATTTCCACACAATACTTATTCAATAGAATTTAGACAATTAAATTTATTAGGTAGCAAAGATTAAACTATGAGACTCAACTAATCCAATAAATTACACCACTAGATGTAAACCTTTTAATCAGAGAACATCATTATTCTTTATACGCATTTAGCATCACATACATCATAAGAAAGAGGCAATCATATATGGAGATTCACTCGAGTAACCAATAATTGTAGGGAATAAGTGCGAGATCAGCACAAGAGTAGTGACAAAGAGAGGAGAGTGTAGAGAGATAACAAACTAACCTTCTAAGGGATAGATGTCAATAAAGACCATTGAGGATAGAGGCACATTAGGAGAAGAGAAAGAGTGTATAGAGAAAATGATCTACTTAGAAGTGAGAGGGATAATCTCACTACAATTATTAATTTTTTTTTTGGTAGTACAAAGGGATTAAATGCCCAAAAAAAAAAGCTAACTGCTATTAACCAACTGAGGTCTAGCAACAAACTAAGCCTTGGAAGAATGGTATTAGAGAACTTAAGACTTCCTTCCCCCCCACAAGCATGGTTTGCCATCCAATCAGTACATACATTACCCTTCCTATACACATGAGTTCGTTGAACTTCCTAGTCTTGGCACATCCAAGCTCAAATCTAAGACTCCATATGAGTCTCACAAGTAGCTTTATTGGTAGCAGTAAGCATGGACATCATAGTTGTGGAATCTAACTCAATAAGACCTTCCTATATCCCAGGGCCCAAGTACATTTCATTCTAGTTAAGGACTCTCCAAAGCTTTACCATCAAAATAGTACACACAACAATACTGTAAGTGAATCTACCAAGCCGTTGTTCCCCTACTCCATAAAGAATAATGTCGCCACACATTGCTACCCCTATGCTACCTTTCACTATTCCATCTATATTCACTTTAATCCATTGTTCTAGGGTAGTGTCCATCTCACATTGATCACACTTGTATGTTGAGCTGAGCACCATGAACTATTTTTGTTCCCATTATTTTGGAATTCCCCAACATGCTACCATATTCTTTAGTGTGGCTACTTTGATCGACTTGCTTTTGGGTTATGGACTACATTGTTTCCCCATGTTCATAGGAACCAACAAGTTGTAAAGAAAATTTCCTTCCAATCTACATGCATGGTGATACTCTAGTTTTCCTTCAGGTTTAACTGCACCTAGTCTTCTAAGTACCCTTAGAAAAACCTGTCTCTTTATTTTTGCACTAGCAAATAATTCTAGACCTCATTCACTTCTTTAAAGTCTCTAAGAGCATGCTCCATAGTCTCTTCCTCAATGTTACAAATAAAGCATATATGATTGTTGTTATTTCAAGCACTGGTTTTACTTCAAGTCAATAATTTCCTATTAATCACTTTGCACATAAATATTTTAACTCTCAGTAGGCCCTTCCAATTCCACGACATGGTTAATGGCTAGCAATTCCTAAGACTGTTGTTCTCCTAAGTGCATGATAAGCTTCTTTCACAATGCATTCCCTTGATGTACTACCCTTCCATGCCATCATGTCCTTCATAGCTACTTGGAGGGAGTGAAGCTTTAAGCATGAATATGCATTTCCTATCCAAGTTCAATTGAGAAGATCAAGCTTCCATTATCCATTTTTGTTTACATATTCATTCACTTTCCTTTCTAATTTAGTTGCTTCCACTGGGATCATGCTTGTAGGAGGAGTTCTTGGTGATTTGGCATTAGTTGTCTATTCTGAAAAAGGTATCCACCTAGTTACCAATTTCTTATCTTTAATGCCTTTAGAGGTTCAGCCATGGCCTACTAATGTTCTTCCACAACTTAAAGTTATTGTTATGGGCCATTACTCTATTATTGGATGTAGTTTACCAGCTATATTTGGCTTTCAACACCTTTATCCATAGTTCTTTGCTTCCAATTAGGAATTTCCAATTTATTTTTAGTAGGAAAGCATCATTCATAGTTACAAGTTTTGGATCCCTAGACCCTCCATCATTTTAGTTTGGCAAATCCTCTCCCAATTTATCACATGAGCCTATTTTTAGCCTTAAAATCCTACTAGATGATTTGTCCTTAAAGCTTTTCTATCTTAGTGCAAATTGCCATAGGTATCTTATTGCTTTGCATTTAGAAGGAGGGCATGACCATGAACATTGACTAAGCAAGCGTTATTCTCCTTGTAAAAGAAAGGCATTGTATTTTCCACTTGCTTAATCTTGCATGTGCTTTGTCCATTATCTTTGTATACATGGATTTTGAGGCACTTCCATGCTACATGAAGGTACCTAAATATCTCCCCAAGCTTCCTACCTACTTGAAGCCACATCTAGAAATAACTCTTTCCACACATTCTTCTTTTGTATTTCTAGAAAAGAAGACACCAGGTTTGTGGATGCTAATTCTTTACCCTAAATTTCACCAAATGATGTTGAGCAACATAGGATGCCTTCTATCTGGTTTTTCATTGCCTCCATTAAAAGTAAAAGATTTTTCACCAACATGAGATAGAAGACTTTTGGGCCTTTCTTCCTAGCTTTGATAGGCCTTCATTGCTTTAGCTCTGCCATGTAAACTATCATATGAGTCAATTTTTTCATGCACAAAACAAAGAGGTTCGGGGATAACAAATCCTCTTGACTGATTCCCCTAGTAGGCTTGAAGGCTTCTATCTCTACTCTATTCCATTAAAGCTTACAATTATTAATGGAGACAATGTTCATGATTGTACTAACAAGATCCTTCAATATCCTAATTTCGTCGATGACTGTCTAAATGAAGCTCTATCATACACCTTTTCCAAGTCTACTTTGATGACCATTAATACCTATTACCTCTCATACTTTGCATGGTGTGCACCAACTATTGTGTTATGATGGCATTATCCTATATGTCTCTTCAACACAAAGTTGATTTGGTATAGGGAAACCCACTTTGCAAGAAAGGGTTTCAATCTATGCACCACCACTTTGCTTAAACCTTTTAGCAATACATTACACAGTGAAATAAGGCGAAACTATGAGACCAAATAGGGTTTCCTTACTTTGGGGATAAGCATGATAAAGGTGCTATTAGTCATATCAAACCTCTCTAGGTTAGCCCAACATTTAAAGATGACATCACAAACATGTCTACCAATCAAGCCCTAATTCTACAAGTAGAAAAATGATGGGAAGCCATACTTTCGAGGACTTTAAAAGCCCCCATGTCAAAGAAGGCCTTGCATATCTTTTCCATTTCAAGGGTTCTTGCAAGTCAGCTAGCCTGGTCAAGTTCCACTATAGGCCAATTATTGTGTATGCGTATCCAATTTCTAATGGTTTGCTGCTCCATGAACAAGATGTTCTAGAAGCCACAGATCATGTTTTGGATTTCACCCTCAGTCTTAACCCATAAACCTTGTTCATTCTGGAGTAATGGGATATACTTCTTCTCCCTTTTGATCACAATTTTAGTATCATAGTCATAAGTAGTTTTGTCCCCATCTTTAATCCATTCTGCATGGGACTTCTGGAACCATAATAACTCTTTCTACTTCCATGTGATGTATAACTTGTTTCTTAGTTTGTTCCTCAATTCTTCCAAAAAGGGTTACCTACATTCTTCCATTTCTTTTGGATGCCCTATAATCTGGTCCTCAAAACTTCTTTCCTCTTTTGTACACTTGTGAGCACTTCATTATTCCAAATTTTTAGGTAGGGACAAGGTCTTAAAGCATTATATAAAATTCAAACTCTAGTGTTTATAGAGCAAATGTTTAAAATCCTTGTGTCCTTGCCAAGTAGCTAGGAAATGAATGGGGCAATCTTGCTATCTACCATCATTCCATTTACACAGTTGAATTAATAGACAATTATGATAAGATTTTCTTTTGGTAAAACTATAACATTAACATCCTAAAATTTAACTATCTAGTCAACATTAGCACAGACTCTACTTATAAATCCTATCTAGATGTGCTCATTTGGCCCCTCCCACATGAAAAACAAGTCAAATGCTCGTAAATCTAAAAGTTGGTAATCATCTAAGATGATTGCAAAATGGTGGAACTAGTTAAGTTCTACCAGTGGCCCTTGTCTACATTACAATGTAGAGTGACAACCAAAAAATAACAAAAACTAATTTAAAACAAGTTTTCAAAAAGAGTTTTTGAAAATTATGAAAAATTTAGAGTTATTACCAATCAAAAATTAAATGGTGAGATCAAGTACCAAGAGATATGGTTTGCATTATAGAAATTGGGTTCACTAGTTGGTTACGTGTAGGGAAGGTGCTAACACCCCTACAGCACCCTTGCGGTACCACATTAGTGTTTTGTTGTCTTTTAAAACTATGCTTTTAGGTCTTGCTATAACAAATTTACTTTGTTTTTTTATTTCTTTCACAATTGGTTTCACACATAATCAAGTGTGATCCATGATCAACACCATTAGTGTGGAAAGTAAAATTCAATGCTTGGTTTGTCTAGGACATACATCAAAAATTTATGCCCAGCTTGACTATTGTTTTTGTAAACAAATACCTAGCTTGACTAGGGTTTGTTTAACTTGACTCAATTTTAAATAGGTACTTGACTCACTAGGTTTTTTAGGGTAATTTGATTCTAAGCGATGCAAACAATGAATATTAGTAATCACATCAGAGGGGCCATGTCAATCTCTTGGTGAGACCCATTTGTGATTATCCTCGAGATAATTAGTAGTAGTCATTTTCATTGACCCCAACTAACAATTATTATCAAATGAATTGGGAAAATTGAAATTTGGACTAGCAAAGAGCTAAGAAATAGTAAAAATCTTAATGATCACACTAGAGGGGCCCTATCAATTTCTTGTGAGTCTGATAACGTAATGACCCTCAGCATAATTAGCAGTGGTCATTTTCAAAACCCCTGTTAACAACTATTGTTGGAAAGAATTTTGGGACTTTGAAAAGTGATCAATCAATGAATGGCTTCCTTGGGACTAGGTAGGCAAGTGCGAAGACTCAAGGAAAGTGATTCTTTGTTTAATCACATTAGAGGTGGTACAATTAATTTCTTAGGAAGACTCATAGCATGATTACCCTTAGGATCATTAACAGCGATAATTTTCATAAACCCTTACTAGCAATCATCATTGGGAGGAACCTCAAGGGTTTGAAAGCTTGTGTAAAACATGGGAATTGTGGGAATGGTTAATTGTAAGGTTCTAGCACTTTCATTGAATATTGGACAAATTTTGTAAATCTCAAAAAATACTTTTATTTCCAAAAGTCAAATATGAAAATTCTAAGAATTTTTAAGATTTTTTGTATTCACAAGATTCAATAGCGGAAGGAATTAATTGAGACAAAAATTATGCCAAGAAGGATTAAATTAAAGCATTAATATCAAGCCTAGGCCTAGATGAATTCAATCTAAACCAAAAAAAAAAAAAAATTGTGTCTCATTTCCCGTTCTTCTCCCTTTGTGGGGAAAAGCCCAATTGTAGAAGAGATAAAATGAAATGGCCATGGCTAAAGTCCAAGTAGTGGCCTTAAGTTCCTAAGAACAAAATTTGTTTTTCTATTAAGAGGGGATGTGGGGTCACCTGACACAACTTTTGCAAAAGTAGCTTTTTACTTTACTATTTTATTTTTCTTTTTAGAAAAATTTAATAAGAATGAGAAATCTTACACACAAAAAATACTCTTAAAATCTCCTATTTTTTTGAAAGTCAATCCCAAAAATTACTATAATTTTGTAGGAAAAATTTTAAACTCATTCATAGGTCAAGTTTTAATTTTTGCATAAAAATTTCTTTTCATTGAATTAAATAAGAGAGAAAGATAGTGTACATTGCCCCCCATGAACAATGCAATGCACCCATGTTGTCCACCCCTTCACCTTCAGGTGCAAGGGTGCAAAGAAGCCTAAAACAACTTGGGTTTTGGCTTTCCCTAGAGCTTAGAGACCTATGGCAGCATTTGACACCACGAGCCAACCTCCTCAATGCAACCATGATGATGGCATCGATAACTACACTTGGAAGAGGGATGGGAACCACCTCCTCTTCACAATTTTACAATCCCTCTACCTCCTTCTCGTGAACCTTGCAACCTAGAAAGAAAGGAAAAACAAAAAGTAAAATCTAACTTGTACCAACTACAAGAATCTAAGGCTACATTCACTACATGCAAAGAAATAGGGCATGTAAAATAGGGGAGACAAAGGGGATGGTGTAATACGGATTCATCAAACCTTCATTGCAAAGGAAGTGCTAACATCACAATCAAGTGGAGCACATGAACTTCACTTATTGTTATCTAAGGAGCAACCCACTCTTCTTGATCACCAAGCTACGGGTCCCTTGCCCCTGTATGTGTGTTGCTTTGGGTGTATGGTTCCTTGTCTAACTGTTCCTCCCACCTAGTCTCCCAAGTTCTATGTTTGTGTATTGTCTTTCTTAGTAAGGTGATTACTTTTCTCCATCCATGATTGTGTGTTGATACTCCCTATCCCTAAGTGAACATGGATGAGTGAGGAGTGTTATCTCTCAATCACTCAACTCTCCTCTCTCTTGGTCTCTCTTTGCTTTCTGTGTTTTCTATCTCCATGTGTGAAGCTTTCTTTACTCTCTCTCTTTGAAAGTGTTAAAGTGTGTTCTCTCTATCCATATTTTATAGCCAAAAAGGTGGTCCCTTTCTTCAGTTTCCTCCAATGTAATAGAACCCTTTTGAAACCAACTTTCCTCCTTTATTGTAACCCTACTCTCTCCTTAGTCTACTACTCCTTTCTCTTTGTTCTTTTATTCTTTTTGCCTTGGTACTTTGCCTCCATTAAATGGAAGGGTGATGCAAGTACTTAATTATCATTTTAAGTGGAGCTACGTCATTGCCATTTCCCTCATCCTTGAAGGCCTATCCTTTCCTCCTTTTTTCTTTTCTTCTTTTCTTTTTCTTTTTTTATAAAATGAGCAAAATGAACTGAGGGAAAAGAGGGAGCTAGTATCAGTTTGGGCTTTGGCCTAAATTGAGTCCAATGCCACCTTTCCAATAAAATTTTTATTTTCATTATTATTTTTCTTTAATTGAAAAATAAAGAAAAGGGATAATTTATTGATTGTTAGACCATAAATATACTTAAATCCCTTTATCTTAGCCAATTTTAACCTAGAAATTTTTTAAATTAAGCAAAAAGCTTTTCAAATCCAATAGTGGGTACACTTTTATTTCTAAACTAAATTAAGGGTATACAAAATGCCCCTATTTGTTGATTTTCTAAGTATTAGATGTGAAACATTGGCTTTTAGTTTCAGAGACATTGCATGAACAATTCTAAGAAGTTGGCAATGTTCATAGCTGCCTCCTCAGTTTCTTACATTTTTGAACATTGGCCACCATTGAAGCTGGAGTTTTTGAACGTTGGCCATTGAAACTTCGGTTTCTAACCGTTGGGTGGAGCCAACATGCATAATAGACCATTAAGTGGTCGTTTCCAGTATTTTCACCGCTGTTTGGAGTGGATTCCGAAGGGCATTGCCATCTTTAATGGGAAGATATTACAACACCCTAAGCATTATACATACGGGGTCCCTAGCTTAGTTTCTCACGATCTAGAAGCAAAACACACTTCAGTACACCATCAGTGAGTGAGAAGAGCTGAGTTAGAAGCATCCCGTCAGTTTTCTTCCATTTTCCTTCATTTTTGGATGTTGATATATGTTTTAGATGTCCAATATATGCTTACAGTTGGTATCAGAACCTCCAAATGGCCTTTGCTTTGCTATAGTTTCAATCTAAATATCTTGCAATTTTCAAAGCTTTGGGTTGCTTCATGCACTTAGTTTTTTCAAATTTTGATTGATAAAATTGATCCTCATGAAATTTTGATCGGTTTTGGCTTTAGAAACGTCAAAAAATATCCAAAAAATGTTAGTTTTTCTGGTGCGTCCGCCACGTGTTAGGTTGGGACAAGACGACCCAACTGGAGGTAGGGGATGACTCAGATGACACATCATCTCAATTAAATAAACAACATGTCATTTTGATGGGCTAAAATTCAGCCCCACTTGTCCCTGAAATGCACCATTTCATTAAAGAATTTTGGGTCCAGGCTTTTGGGCCTAGTTCTGAGTCTATTTGGGTTGGCTTATTAGAACCCCCAAAAAATAAAAAGAACCCAGTTTGGGCCTGTTTAGCTACCAAAAAAATGGAATTGAAGGGGCCTCCAATTTTGGGCCGAAATTGGGCTAAAATTTGGGCTTTTTCATATGGCCCATTCATAATTTAGCCTAATATGATCAAAAATTTCATGTTTGGGATTTTTGTGTTTAAAAAAATATATATATTTTTGGACAAAAATTTTGCATAACCCAATTTTGATTGAAAATTAATTTTGCCTTCATGATTTATTTTTGTCCAAAAATTCATAATGCCATATGCCCAATAATTGTGATTTGTTTTGGGAGTATTTTGGCATATTTAATTTAAAGGAAATTTTAATTAATTAGTCATATTTTGGACAAGTTGATTAATTAATTGTTTAAATTTCCATTATGCAAGCTTGCTTTTGCATATTTGTTTAGTTATAAGTAAGCATTTAGCTCTTTTAAAATGTCATGTGATTAGTGTAATTTTAGTTTAATTAGAGTTTAGCCACAGCACCTTTAATTATTTTAAAATTATACATTATGAAATAAAATCACATATAGTAAAAGACATAAAAATTATAATTAATATAAATGATATGATAATCATTATCCCACGGGAATGTTATCATATTATATATGTTTAATTAAGATGTGATGATAAATTTTCTTTTTCTTAATTACCCACAGCATTTAAGAAATAGAGATAATTTACTAGTTTTATTATAAAGTAGCATGAACCTAATTGAATAAAGCTTAGCCCACAGGTAATTTTATTTGTTACTAGGCTCATGATTTGCAAGATATGTTTTACATTGGTAAGACATATCATAAAGGAATAATTAATTGCCTCAAATTTTGACATAGCATATTATGCAGCTTTTCAACCAGTTAGTATCTCCGACTTCCAACTTTCTGAACTAAATGGTGACAATTACAAAACTTGGAAGGAGAAAATTCTTCTACAATTTGGGTGAATGGACGTTGACTATGCTCTAAGAAAGGAAAAACCTCCTATGCCCATGGACACTAGTAGTGCTTCAGAGGTTAATCTTTATGAATGCTAGGAGCAATCTAACTATCTTAGCATGATGTACATAAAGACCAAGATATCTGCAAGTATTCGTGGATCAATAGGAGAGCATGAACACATCCAAGACCTACTGAAGGCCATTGACAAGCAATTTGAGTCATCTAACAAGGCCCTAGCAAGCACCCTGATGACAAGGTTATCTTCAATGAAACTCACAGGCATAAGGGGTGTGTGAGAGCACATAATGCAAATGAGGGACATAGCGGCTTAGTTGAAGAGTCTAGAGGTTGAGATGTCTGAGTCCTTCCTTGTGCACTTCATTTTGAACTCTCTACCACCTCAGTATGGACCTTTCAAGATCTCTTACAACACATATAAGGAGAAATGGTGTATTAATGAATTATTGACCATGTGTGTTTAAGAGAAGGGGAGGCTCCTAGCTAATATGGGCCATACAAGAAAAGAGTAAAAAGTAAGTCAAGGCCAAAGGAAAGGGCAAGGCACCCATTCAAGCTAGCATTAAGAAAGAGTCCAAGTGCTTTTTCTATAAAAAGAAAGGACACATGAAGAAGGACTGTGGCAAATTCAAAGCTTGGCTTGAAAAGAAAGGTAACTCAACCTCACTCTTTTGTTATGAATCTAATATGGTAGATGTTAGTAGTAATACATGGTAGATTAATTCTGGTGCTACAATCCTTATCTCTAATACCTTACAGGACTTTCTAGACCTAAGGAAGCTGGTGGGCAGTGAGCAATACATCAATTTAGGAAACAGTATGGGCTCACAAGTAGAAGGTGTAGGAACATGCAAATTAGTGTTAGATACAGGTTTTGTATTGATTTTGAAAAGGACCTTTTATGTACCAAGTTTCTCTAAAAACTTGATTTCAGTTTCAAAACTTGTACCATTTGGATATTTCTTCAACTTTTTAAAATAATTTATTCCAATTATCTTATAAATCTGATGTTGTTAGAAAAGGTACAGTCTGTCATGGTTTATTTCAACTTCAATTACAAGACAGTACATCTTATGATTCAATGCATGTTTCTAGCAATATAGGTGTTAAGAGAAGTATTACTGATGAAAATTTCTCTATATTTTGGCACCATAGACTTGGTCATATCTCAATAGGAGGGTGAAAAGGTTAGTAAAAGATGGAGTACTTAGTACTCTTAACTTTGCAGACTTTGACACTTGTGTAGACTACATTAAAGAAAAGCAGACTAATAAGACTAAGAAAGATGCTGCAAGGAGTTCTACCTTATTAGAAATTATACATACAGATATCCGTAGTCCAAATATGGACTCTAGTAGTCAGAAATACTTTATCACCTTTATAGATGATTACTCACAATACATGTTTTTCTACCTTTTAAATAATAAAAATGAGGCATTAGATGCCTTTAAGGTTTTTAAGGCAGAAGTAGAGAAACAATGTGGAAAACAAATTAAGATAATGAGATCAGATAGAGGTGGTGAGTGTTATTGTAGATACACTGAAGATGGACAACATCAGATCTATTTGCTAGGTTTCTTTAAGAACATGGGATTGTTGCTCAATACACCATGCCTAGATCTTCGGATCAAAATGGTGTACTCGAAAGAAGAAACTGAACATTAATGGACATGGTGCAGAGCATGCTTAGTAGCTCCAAACTTCCTAAGTCCTTATGAACTGAAGCCCTCAAGACAGTTGTGTATATTCTTAATCGGGTTCTGACCAAGGCTGTTGAAAAGATGCCATTTAAGCTATGGAAAGGTTGGAAACCCAGTTTAAGACATATGCACATTTAGGGATGTCCGTCAGAAGTTAGGGTTTACAATCCACAAGAGAAGAAGTTAGACTCGAGGACCATTAGTGGCTATTTTATTGGGTATGCCAAAAGGTCCAAGGGATACAGGTTTTATTGTCCATCTCATAGTACAGGATTGTGGAATCAAGGAATGAAAAATTTCTTGAGAATGACTTGATTAGTGGGAGTGATTGAAGTCAGAACTTAGATTCTAAACAAGATCATTTTGGTTCTCAAGGTTCCACATCAAGTGATAGATTGGTTATAATCCATGCCCCTCAAGTACAAATAGGAATTGAACAACCAATCATTGAGACTCCACAACTTGTTGACCATAGCCAAGTTGATCCGGTTGATAAACAATTACCAAAAATTGTTGAGCAACTAGTTGAGCAACATCTTCTTCAAGAGGATGCTGAGTCAACATTAAGAAGATCAATTAGGATAAGGAGGTCAGCAATTTCTAGTGACTATATAGTGTACCTAGAAGAATCTGACTACAACATTGGAGCTGAGAATGATCCAGAGATGTTTTCACAAGCCATTAGTTGCAAAGAATCTGAATTATGGTACTATGCCATGAAGGAAGAGATGGATTCCATGGTGTCTAATAGAGTTTAGGATCTTGTCGAGTTGCCTAGTGGCTCTAAAGCCATTGGATGTAAATGGGTCTACAAAACTAAAAAAGACTCATCAAGCAACATCGAGAGATATAAGGCAAGACTTGTGGCCAAGGGATTCACTCAAAGGGAACGAATTGATTACAATGAGACATTCTCTCCTGTATCTAGAAAAGATTCTCTCCGTATGATAATGGCATTAGTTGCCCATTTTGATCTAGAACTACATCAAATAGATGTGAAGATGGCCTTCCTCAATGGAGAACTAGAGGAGGAGATATATATGAAACAACCTGAAGGATTCTCCTCTAGTGTTGGTGAGCATTGGTTTGCAAACTTAGGAAATCCATATATGGATTGAAATAGGCCTTACACCAATAGTATCTTAAGTTTCATGATATTATTTCCTCATTTAGTTTTCTGAAAAATATCATAGATTAGTGTATATACCAGAAGGTCAGTGGGAGCAAAATCTATTTCCTTGTGCTATATGTGTATGACATATTACTTGCAACCAATGATAGATAGATGCTATACGAGGTGAAATAATTTTTCCCAAAGAACTTTGATATGAAGGATATGGATGAGGCATCTTATGTCATTGGCATTAAGATCCATAGGGATAGAACTCAATATTTATTGGATCTATCGCAAGAAACCTATATCAACAAGATCTTAGAGAGGTTTTGGATAAAAGACTATTCATCAAGTGTAGCACCAATTGTGAAGAGTGACAGGTTCAACTTGAATCAGTGCCCGAAGAATGACCTTGAGAGGGAACAGATATGTAATGTGTCATATGCTTCTACTGTTGGAAGCCTTATGTATGCTCAAGTTTGCACAAGACCTAACATTGCTTTCGTAGTTGGCATGTTAGGGAGATATCAAAGTAATCCAGGAATGGACCATTGGAAAGCTGCAAAGAAGTTGATGAGGTACCTTAAGGGTACTAAACACTACATGTTGATGTACAAACGAATTGAGAATCTTGAGGTAGTTGGCTACTCAAATTTAGATTTCATCGGATGTGTTGATTCATGAAAATCAACATCAAGTTACATTTTTATGCTTGTCAGTGGAGCCGTGTCATGGAGAAGTGCAAAATAAACTTTGACTGCTACTTCTACCATGGAGCCTGAGTTTGTATCTAGTTTTGAGGCACTTTCACATGGTATATGGCTAAAGAACTTTATCTCTAGGCTTAGAATAATGGATTCTATCTCAAGGCCATTGAGAATATATTGTGACAACTTAGCTGTTGTTTTTCTGGCTAAGAAAAATAAGAGTGGAAGTCGAAGCAAACATATCAACGTTAAATACTTAGACATCCGGGAATGTGTCAAAGTCACCATTGAACATGTTAGCATTGAGTTGATGATAGCTGATCCTTTAACCAAACCCATGCCACCAATAGGGTTTAAGGATCATGTAACTAGAATAGGACTTGGTCCCACATTGAAACTATGATGTAAAATGTTCATCAATTGTAATAAAGCTCTTATGTTATGTATGTTGTTTTCTCTTTCTATGTGCACATTTATTTTTGAGAATGACAGCAACTAAGAAGACCCTGAATAAGCATAGGGCTTATTCATTAAGTTATAGTAGTTTTGAGGAAACAAAATACATTGTAATACGTGGAAGGTAATACTTGCTTTAAGAGGACTTATCGCCATGATTCATGTATTTAGTTTTCTACTATTGGAATCCAAATTGTGGAAACATTATAGAGTATACAAACCAAGTGGGAGAATGTGAAACATTGGCTTTCAGTTTCAGAGATGTTGCATGAACAATTCTGAGAAGTTGGCAATGTTCATAGCTACCTCCTCAGTTTCTTACATTTTTGAATGTTAGCCACCATTGAAGCTGGAGTTTTTGAATGTTGGCCATTGAAACTTCAGTTTCTAACTGTTGGGTGGAGCCAACATATGTAATAGACTGTTAAGTGGTCCATTTTCAACATTCCACAATTGTTTGGAGTGGATTCCGAAGGGCATTGCCATTTTTGATGGGAAGATGTTGCAACACCCTGAGCACTATATGTACCCCTGGCTTAGTTTTTCACCATCCAAAAGCAAAACACACTTTAGTACACCATCAGTGAGTGAGATGAACTGAGTTAGAAGCATCCCGTAGACAATTTTTGACTTGAAGCTTGCAATGGCTGGAGGTCAATTTTCTTCCACTTTCCTGCATTTTTGGATGTTGTTATATGTTTTTGATGTCCAATATATGCTTACATTGTCAATTTTCTTCCACTTTCCTGCATTTTTGGATGTTGTTATATGTTTTTGATGTCCAATATATGCTTACATTAGAGACACTATATTTGGACAGAATTGAAGCACATGATAACCTAGATTCCATAGTTAAGCACAAATCCAAAATGTAAAATTCAACTGGTGAAAACATGTTCATCTAGATCAGACCAATGTGACAACAAAGCAAATTAAGGGCTCTTCTTACGCATAACCTGTGATGTCATGAGATTGATATATTTAGATGGATCACCCACTTGGGATGTTCGTAAATGACATAGGGTTTGACTGAGTTCTAGGCTTGACCTACAACACCACAAGATTGATTTAACAAGATAGGTTGCTATCCACCCAATTAGATACTTAAGAAAATGACCTAGGATTTTACCAATGTACCTAAGCTCAATTCATGATTGTGAAATCAATATAATAAGAAGGGTTACTATCCACCTAATTGAGACCTTAAAAAATGCCCTAAGGTTTTGCCTATGTGTGTAGGTTTGATCCATGATTGTGAAACCAATTTAACAAGAAGGGTTATTGTTTACTTAACTAGGACAATAGAAAATAACCTAGGATTTTGCCCATGTATTAAGCTCAATCCATGACTAAGAGATTAATTTAATAACAGGGTTATTATCCACTCAATGAAGATTGAATCAAAAAGGTTATTGTTCACCTGTTAGGGACCAAATTATAAGGGTAACTATCCATCCAATAGGGATCGAATAAAAAGGTTACAATCTATTAATAGGGATCAAATGAGAAATAACAATGGGTACTTCTCGAGGATCAACTTGCCCCATGGTGATGCCAATTTAATAAAGATCTAAGGTTCTTCCTTAGGTTCAATTCACCAAACTATGAAATTGATTTACAAAGGAGACATCGACCTAACTAGGATGGCTATGAAAATGACCTAGGGTTCTTCCCAAGGCTCAACTCACACCATGACAATGTTAACTTAACAAAGATCTAAGGTTTTTCCTTAGACTTAATCCACTTAACTATGAAATCAATTATTAAAGGAAACATCATTCTAATGGGATGTCTATGAAGATGACCTAGGGTGCTTCCTGAGGAACATCTTACACCACGACAATGTGATTTAAAAAAGATCTATGGTTCTTCCGTATACTGAGTTCACCAAATTGTGAAATCAATTACCAAAGGGAACAAACATACCTACCACGAAGCCCTTAAGCTTCAATGAGGATTGAGAAGTTGCCCTTGCACATACACATAGTCTATCCAAAAGTTGCCCTTGTTGGGTTGTGCATGGTTGCAATGATAATGTGCTCAACATAAGAATTGGTTCAACTTGAAATGACATGAATTGATTTGAAGGGGTTCTTCCTAAAATGATATGCTAAATATAAATGGGTTCTTCCCAAAATAATATGCTAACTACGAACTAGTTCTTCCCAAAAAATAGTTGAGTATGAATGGGTTCTTCGTGAAATAACTTGCTTGATATGAATAGGTTCTTCTTCAAGTAATATGCTAACTATGAATTAGTTCTTCCCAAAATGACATGTTTTATATGAATAGGTGCTTCTCAAAATAATATGCTAACTATGAATAGGCTCTTTCCGAAATGACATGCTAAGTATGAATATGTTCATCCTAAAAATGTGTAACCTACAATGTCATGCATGACACAAAAAGACCTAGGTTCTCAAAAATCTTACAGTGGCATGCTTAAGCTGCAAAGGTGTTGATGTCTTAAAAATCATAAGGTAGCATTCTTGACATGCATAGGATTGATTTTTGAACATGGGAATATGCTTAACACATAAATTCTGCCTTTTGCCTTCTTAAAAATTAGGACAATGTGCTTGATAGATGAAAATTTTAATTTTTTGAAATCTAGGATGGAATGCTTGACACGCAAAAATTTTGAAGTGGCATGCTTGACATGCAAAGGGTTTATTTCTTGAAAGTCTTAACGTGCTTGATGTTGAAGATCATGACATGGCATGCTTGACAAGCAAAAATGTTTATTTCATGAAGATTTAATGCGCTTGATTTATAAAGAATTGTTTCTCTTCTTTCTTATGAAAGTCAATGACATGCTTAACATGTTAAAAAAATGATCTCTTGAAAATTGGCAATGTGCTTGAGATATGCTAATTTTGATTTATTAAAAATCACAGAATGAGGATAAGCTTGACATATGGTGGATTTCATAGCAGGTCGATGCATAGAACAAAATTAATATAGATGTCGAAGGTGCAATGCAATAATATCATGATAATGCATGCTGACATGGTAGGAAGCATGATAGATTTTAGCAAACTATGCAAGAACTTTTATGAATGTTGCTATGACCTTTAGAATCTCTTAAGGCAAAATTATGGATGAGTTAGCTTTGGCACTCTTGACTTTTTTGACTTGCCACCTTTAATTAAGAAAATTGTCCCTAGCAGTACAAAATCCTTGCTATATCTCTTACCCCATCTTTCACTCATTATTCACAAGTATATCATTTGTTGCTTCTATTGCCTATATTTGCATAGTTGGGCTAACGACCTTTTGGTGCATCGCTTTAAACAAACTCAACTTCTCTTGTTCTTCAAAAATTAAGGGTGTGACACTTTCAACCTGTACTTATGATGTGTATTCCATTCATCATGTAAGGGGAACACAACTTCAAATCAATTTTTCACATTTTGCTAGAGGTTCGCTAACTCTTGAACCCATATTTTTGTCTTTTGGGAAGTACCTTCTCGTTACCATTCCTTATGGGCACTTAATATCGTTTGCCTTGCATGAGAATGCATTCTAGAAAATGAGAATCTGTATAGCAAGAATGAAAGTCATGGATACAAATATGAAGCTAGATACTTTGATCTTTTAGTAGTAGGATCAAAGGGTGGGCTTATGACTAGTTGCCCCTAATTATGAGTGTATTAAAGTGTCAACCACCTTGGGATTAGTGCCTTTAAGAATTGGGATTTGATAACACATCATCACTCTCTTTGTTAGGGTTAGACTCCCTTTGGAAATGTCTATGCAACACTCACCTTTTTAATTTCTTCACTTGCCAAAAGTAGATCTCTCAAATCTAGGTTCACTATCTTAGTTCTTGCCCAAGTTGATTACCTTTGATAAATGGTGAAAGAAGTTTTGTAAATTCTCTTTATGACCTAAGATAATGCCTCAATGGAATGCATGTGGTGAATTAAGATAAACCTCCAATAATTGCCCAATTCTTTGAAGTCAAGAGTGTTTTGTTAAGTGCTTGTCTAATTTCCATGATTATAATTAAGTCATTCTCCCATGTTTGCACTCTTGGACAAGTGTTTACTCTTAGAAATATCCTATAAGCTTGATTTCATGTGCTTCTCCACCCTTCTTAATTCTCCACATTAGCCAAAATTAGTAGGACTTTGTTTGGCTTGTGTTGGATAGCCTAGGTATCGGCTTAGAAAGAAAGGGATAAAAGTTTTAACAAATAAGGAGAGCACAAGTGTATTACGCACACAATGTCTCATTTCCCTCTTTCCATTTTAGAATTTTGAGAATCTTGTTGGCTTAGGGAGAGACCTACTTCCTTTTTCTTTTGCCCACTTCTTTCTTGCACTTTTACCTTTTTCCTTGAGTTCAAATTTCTAAACTTTTAAAATTTATTTTCTATTTTCTGAATTTTTATATGGCTAAGGCTTGACCAGTTTAAGTGCTCCATTTAACTTTCCTTTGGGGTAAAATCATTGTTTTTTAGGCTAAAAGGTTAAGGTTGACAACTGCCATAAAAACAAAACCTGATGGTGGTCCTACCATCCTTTTTAGGGTCAAGTGGATGACTATAGAAGTTCTGATGTTTGGATTCGATTGAAAAGCCCAATGGCTCAAAGATGGCCTTGATCACTTCTTTACTTAATATGGTGTTTAACAAATTACCTCAAGAGGCATTCAAACACAGCATACTATAAGGTAGTACACCCTCACACCACTAAATTTTAACCAAAGACACACAATCATCCAAGAGAATTGATTACTTTGTTAAGCAAACCAATTTTATCATTAGTTATTGGATCTACTCAAGATAGAATTAAGAAAATCTTTCAACACTATAATGCACTCAAGCGCCAACATCAACTAGATTAAAATAACACAGATTGCCCTAGTGGTGCTACTCTTAGGTATCCATTAGTTATCAAACCCTCATTATTTCTTGGAGAAATTTGTGCAAGAGACAAAGGCATTAAAAACCAAACAACACAAGGGAAGAAATGAAGCACCATGCATTCATCATTTTAGGTGTTTTATTGAAATCAAAAGTGCCCATGTAAAATCCTTGCTAAGGCTTTGTGTAGAGCTATTAGCAAATACCATGAGACTACAAAAATAAACTTAAAAAGAAAAGCAAGAAATAACTTAACTATCTAGCAAGTAGTGCTTGAATGGGTTCACTACCATTTATAACCAAGGGGTCCTCTTCAACCTCTGGATATTGATTTTCCTCTTCCTCTTTAGATAGTGTATTAGGACTTCTAGCTAGTTCCCCTATTATCACCTTGAAGTCCAACCATTTTGCATCAATCAAACCTTAAACTTTCTTCTTGAAAGCATTACAATCCTCCACTATATGGCCCTCTACCCCATCATGGTATGCATAGGTAGCACTTTCATCATACCAATTTGGATAGAGCGGTTGAAAAGGTGGTAGTGGAATAAGAGATACCAAATTCCTTTGCAAGAGATGAGGTAAGAGTTTAGCATAGCAAATAGGAATAGGATCAAGATAAGGAGATTTCTTTCCCCAATTGCTATATTATGCATTTGGCAGGTAACGTGACTGACATGGGAGTGACACTTGTTGTTAATATTGGGGTGATACTTACTGGTTGCAAGATGATGCTAGGTTAGTCACTGACTAGTACTAAGGTGCCAATTGGGTAGGGTATTTATGTTGTGCAGAGTAGGGAGGTGAAGGGGAAACTTGGGTACTCCTTCTCTCACCCTACTTTCGGCAGTGGAAAGATGGGTGGTAGTTTGATGGTGATTGACTAGGTAGAGAGGGGTATGTAGGTTGGACTTATCGGCGATGCTACTATTGACTAATTTGTGCAGGTGGCACTTGGGAGGTTATACCTAATTAAGTGCCCTAGAAAGTTAGCTGAGATACCTTAAAAATGCATTGACGTTCCTTTTACTTTCTTTTTCCTTTTACCTTTTCACTATATTGCCCTACATTAATCCCTATTCCTTCCTTGCCTACAACAAGTCCCTTAGGTTAGGAATTCTGAACTACCAAATCAATTGATTCTCTAGTTTTTGTGCCAGTTCCAACCTTTCCCTTTGCAATGGCCAAGTTGGAGAAATTTGTAGATGCACTCTTAACCTCTTTGTCCCAAGAATGAGCTTGCAAAGTGCTAATGAGTATGGCCATATATGCCAAAAGTTCAAAATCTTTAGACATTTGTCCTTTTAACTCATTAATCTCTTGCTGCATCTTACCAAAAGTTTCTCTAAGTTGTTGCTCATCCATGACTCACCACAGTCAAGCATTCTAATAAACAAAAGCAGTGATTTGAAAAGAATTAATTTCTTGAAATGAATGATGCATTGATGCAAAAGTGCTATGCTATAACACCGTGGATGGATGCAATGCATGAAATGCAAAAGTAAAGAACCAAAGTAGACATAGCTAACCCAAAACTGTAGTGTTCACAAAAATAGTTATTTATTACCTATGACTCATGAAAACAAAATGCATGCTACTATGAATAGGTCTCCCATGTGACCTATATCCATGCATGATGTGAGGACCTATAACCCTAGGTAGGTCCCTAAATTACTCCTGTTAGTGGTAAACCATCAAGCTAAGATATAATTTGTGTTGAGGTGTTCAAGCACCTGCATAGAGACTAAAAGTCTCGTAAAGATTAACCTTACTTTGCCTTGTGTTCTTGCACGTGCACAAAAGACTAAAAGTCTCACAAAGGTTACCCTAGACATAAGACAAACTCAAGTTGAGATTATTCATGCAACAATGGTAAGTGCAATGAGAATGGTTAAAATGAAAGTGCAAAAATTAAACATGTGATGTCAAACAAATAAATGCACAACATTTCCCCTTGTGCTTGGATTAGGGTAAATCCTAAATTTATTTTCTATTTCCATAGGTTTTGGCAAGACTTTCTTGTAAAGGTTGGCACTAAGGCTACTACTAGTTTAAAGGGTGGGTTCTAATCTCCTACATCGGCTTCCTAAATTGCCCTTGAGAGGTTCAATTTGAGTGAGGTTGCTCAGTTCTTGCATAGAGACCAAAGGTCTCATAAAGCCTAACCTTACTTTTGTCCTTACTAACCTAAAGATTCCTAGGAGCTCAAGTATAAAGTTCAAGGTCATGACCTCCCCTTTTCTAGAATTTTGTGGTGTAGGTACATGTCTATGTAAGGGATAATACACTCATTCACAACTTGTAAACAAGTAGCCATTCGATCTATAGTTATCATAGGTAATGAAAATAAGTCACCTAAGCTTAATCCATCATGATAACCACAAACAAATTCAGAGGAACATAAACAACTTCAATGCAATAAAATTAGGTATCACAACAAAGCATGGAAATATGAAAGTAGCAAACACCAATATATGGCTTAACCCTCAAGGTATAGAGTCACCAAGCTATTGACATCTCGACACAAAGCAATTACCAAAATTAATAAAAATGAGTTTCAAAAAGGGGTTTTGAAAATTATGAAAAATTTGGAGTCACTACTGATATAAATTTGAATACTGAGATTAGACATTGAAAGATATGGTCTACATTATAGAAATTGGGTTCAAGGTTAGTTACATATAGGGAAGGTGTTAGCACCCCTACAATACCCTTTTGGTAACATATTGGTCTTTTGCTACTTTTTTAATTCAAAACTGTGCTTTTAACTCTTACCAAAACAAATTTATTTTGTTTTTACTTTTCAAGTTGTCTCATTGTCAATTTCATACATGATCAAGTATGATCCTTGATCAACACCATTAAAGAGTTGCAAGTAGCCTTTACGATGGAAATTCAATGCTTAGTTTGCCAAGGACTTATCTCAAAAATAGATGCCTAACTCAATTAGGACTTTTGGATTTAAATGGATAACTTGCTTGACTAGGGTTTACTTAGCTTAATTGAGTTTTGAAGGTATCTTGCTCGACTAGGGTTTTTTAAGGTAATTTGGATCTTGAGGGATGCAAACAATGAATGGTGATAATCACATCATAGAGAACCTATTAATCCTTTGGCGAGACCCATAGAATGATTACTCTCAGGACAATTAGCAGCAATCATTTTCACTTACCCCTACTCATAATTGTTGTTGAGAAGAATCTCAGGGCTTTGATGGCTTGTGTAAAGCATGGGAATTGTGGGAATGGTTAATTGCAACTTTCTAGCACTTTCCTTGAATTTTGGACAAATTTTGTAATTCTCAAAAGATACTTTCATTTCCAAAAGTCAAATCTAAAAATTCTAAGAACTTCAAGATTTTCCATATTCACAAGAAGAATTCAACATGCAAAGGATTTAATTGAGACAAAAGGGATGTTAAGAAGGATTTAAGTTAAAGCATTAACATCAAAAACTAAGCCTAGTTGAATTCAATCAAAACAAAAAATAAACCTTGGCCACATTTCCCCTCCTTCTCCCTTTAAAAGGAAAAGCCTAATTATAGGATAAATAAGATGAAATGGTCCATTCCCTTCCTTTTCCCTTCAAATTAGGGTTTGTATTGCTCATATTAGTAACCAAATCCTCCTAACTAGACTTACATTTTCTCTTTCTCTATTTCTTTTTCAAATGGGGGTCGATTTAATGGTGAACCAATGCATGGAAGATGATGGACCATTATCTCTCCCAAGTCATTAAGTAGGCCCAAGACCAAAGGGAAGAAGAGACAACTTCATCTCGTGCATTGTTACTAAAGAAATGCATGAAATGATTTGTAATTTTCTTTTATTTCTCTTCTAGAATATTACAAGCCCATTATATAAAGCAACAGTAGTTTTGTTATGGGGTATTTGAGTAAAATTTTGGGTGAATTTCATAGAATTTTCTTAGGAGTTTGTGGGCACTTAAAGCCCTATCTTTATTGTAACAATGCTGTTTTCATTAAGAGAACTCCCTATCAATAACACCTCCATGAATGAGACCTCAATGGAAGATGAAGAAGAGAAAGAAATTCTTGATGAGCTTGTTCATTCTTGGGAAGCCTCATAACATCATTTCACTAAAAATATGAAGCAAATGCAAGCTAAGACCAAGAAATAATTTGAAGAGCTTATGGAACAAATGTGGCAAATTCAATTGTGCCTTGAAAAATGAGAGGCAAAATTGAAGACTTAAATTAGAAAGTTATCTCAGAGGTAAGAATTCCATAACTTCCTCTAGAATCCACTTAACCCTAATCCTTGATAGCAACCACCACTCACATTTTGCTGTCAGTCTCACTAGCCCAGAAAGTAGTAATGGTTTACCTTCCATATTGTTTCCTAAAACCATCAGAGAAATTTCAATTCCCTTATGAAATTGCAATTTGCCACTAATGCAATTTCATTCTATTAAGAATTTACTAATTCCTACCAAAGTCAACCACCTAACCTAAATAGAAGAGTTATCACTATTCTCTAACTTCTAGTACCAAAAACAACTATGGAGAATCAAAACATTACTTAGTCAATTTAATCATAAACAAGGAATTTAAGGGAGGATTTAGATATTTTAATCCCCATTGGAAGCTCATGAGATGCACAAATTTCTGAAATAGTACCTAAGTTGTAGTTGTTATCTTTAAGGTCATCAAAGTTGATCACCTTTAGAATGGGATTACTGACCTATACCGATTCTATGCAATTCATGTCTTCAAACAAGTAACCCCATAGAGCTTGTGAGGAAATGTGCATTGTGAATCTTAAGGACACTTACATTTGACAATTGCTACCAAGTTTGAAGGATCAAGAAGCAAAACATTCAAACACCAACAAAAAAGAAATTCCAAATTCTTTTCACAATTTGATTCTTTACAATTTGTCCATTAGGGTATTTAGAAGGTGTAGGGACTTTAATGGAGTAAAGAAGCTATTTGAAGAATTGCTTGACAAAGGGGGTGTTAATTCTATTTTAAATCTCAATTTTGTTCTAGAAGTAACTATGCCTTCTATCCTTCCCAAGAAACACGTCTGTCAATGAAGGACCTAAGGGAGAGATGATTTTGGGACCCTTGTCTTTCGAGAACTTACTGGAATAAGGTAGGTCAAGCATGGTAGGACCCATGTCATGTCCAACAAAGGGGATATATTGGAGTGAAGGTGAGAATACATGTTATTTCTAGGAGTGGTAGGACCTTAAGCCATCATATTAGTAAGAAGGAGATGTCATTGACCTACATCAAATAAGAAGGATCTGCATTTTACCACCTTAGTAACTGCTGCTATTGGGTGCACTGTTAATTCAAATGGAGAGGTAAAAGAAGTCAAGCTAAAGGCAGGGAGAGTCTTGGAAGCTAATATTGTAGTTATTGGTGGAAACCTCTAACCACCTTATTTAAGGGACAAATTGAAGAAGAAAGAGGTAGAATTAAGACTAACACATTCTTTAGAACCAGTGTTCATGATGTATATTCTGTTAGAGTAGTTATTACATTTCAATTAAAATGGTATAGTGAATTGGGAAGAGTTAAACTTATGGACTATGCTTGCAACCTTTGAAGATGATCATGGAAACTAAGGATGGTAAAACAATTATGGAGCATAACTACTTTCCATACTTCCACTCCCATTCATTTGGTTTATCTTCATTATTCTTTTGATGGAAAATTTTTGTAAAACAAAATGGTCATTATCAGGCTTTCATTCCTTGTACAAAAAGGGGCTTAGAGTTATGAAAAATTCCATGGTGTTGACTAATGATGAGGATCTCTATTTAATATCAATCAATGGTTTGAAGGACCCTTGTGAAGCTCTTAGTTTTGATATAGGAAGTGGCTTGTTGTCATTTGCTTCAGTACTTCAGACACTTGGTGACAAGCACTTCTTGGATAACACTTGGATTAGAAGGTATAGATGTGCAAAAGAAAATGAGATTGGGTCAAAGATTAGGGAAACTAGAAAGTAAGGAAGAATATGAATTAAACAAATGGGAAGTAATTATATGACTTGCTATTTTGACTATATGGGTATCTATATTGTTTGTGTTACATGGGGACCATGTGGTACATCCATATAGACATACAATAAGATAGAATTAATTATTTGTTAATTAATTAATTAAAGAATATCTCTTAAGGATAATTAATCAAATGAGTTTTAATTAAACTGTGAGATAAATTAGTTGATTTATTTTGATTTGTTCAAAATATAATCTAACTAATTGTCCTAATTAATTTTACTTTAAACTAACTTAATCCTAGGATATAAGACTCCTAGCTAGACTTCAAGTTTGCTTATATGGAGTCCTAACTAAAAAGGGGTTTTAACTACGGTGAATATTTAAAAGGAATAAGAGTGTAAAAAAGGTTACAAACTTAGAGAAAATTTCACGGGAAAGAAATTTCTAGTTTTCAACTCGCCCTTCTCTCTAGAACACTTCTTGAATGTACCATCTCATATCTTTGGGATTTAGAAAGTGTATAATTGGAGGGCTTTAGTAGCATCCTATAACCATGGGAGAAGCTATAGTTGTGTTTGTGATCTTATAGTCAGTAGTAGTGTTCATGCAATGATTAGAATAGTAGTTGTGCTATTGAAATTATGAGCAATTGATTGCAACAATAGATTCTGTAAATGAGTATAAAGACATGAGTAGAGTGTAAAAAAGACTCATTGTGGTTGATTTTTCAACAAATATCAAAGTCCCATTATGCTTGTTTTCATCTTTGTGTGCATTATTGTGCTTTGTGTCAGACACAATTTATGTTGTAAATTTTTTAAGCAATTTTGTACTTGTTAATCATGCATATTTCAAGCTATTTTTTTAAAGTCTAAATGAGCACATTTTATGAAAATTTTAAATGTATTTATTCTATGAAACAAGAGCTTTAAAATGACATATTATATATATAAATTGAATTACATATGAAAGATATGATTGTTCAAAGTTGGCTGCATGAAAATTCGTTTTTGAAAATTTTTGAAACCTTGGTAGATAGTTAATTATGAACAATATTTTAAATATTAAAATCGATGTTTTAGAAAACAACCTTGGCATGGATTTATTTCTTCCAACAAGATCTTTCCAACAGGACCAAAATTATCCCAATTAGAGCTCAAATGAGGGATATACAAGGCCTCAAAGAAGGCTTTGCAACCATTAAAAAAATCTAAAAAATGGGTTGCTGGAGGTTAAAGGTAATGTCATCTCACACGCCTTAGGTAGCATGTCTTGTCCACTCACCATGCAAGTGGGTAGAACTTAAGCAAATCATGGTAACATTTGAACTAGGAGACCAACACATTTTGACTATGTGCTCAAAATTAATACAAGTTTGGTCTTAGTAATCATTGATCCCTCCTAAAGTTCTCTTAGGAACAAGTAAAACTTGTGCTTACACACAATAAGAAAATTAAAACCTTTGATGACATTTCCTGCCATTTAAAGCTTGAGGCAAAATGTAGGGATGTGAACTATAGTGTTGCAATGGTGGCACAAGTTGAGTAATGCAAGGGTAAGTCCTAGCATAAGGAAAAATAAGGGAAAAAATAAAAATCAAGAATTAAAGGTTAAGAAGATCACCAATCATCCTAGAGGTGAGGTGGTGGTAGGAAGGATAATTCTAAGCTCAAATGCTATAATTGTGAAAAACGGACATTTTGCTCATTAGTGTCATTAGTAAGAAAATGTTTGTCCTAATTTTATCTCTTCTACTACCTTTGTGTGTACTCATGTGTTTGTAGCTCACTTCTTCTTGGTTGAATTGTTGACTCAAGAACAAAGGTAAAAAGAGACAACTTCAGCTTGTGGGTTGTTACTAAAGAAATGCATGAAATAATTTGTAGTTTTCCATTATTTCTCTTCTAGAATGTTGTAAACCTACAATATAAGGCAATAGTTGTTTTGTTATGGGGTATCTAAGTTTTGTTTGAATTTCCTTTTGGAATTTTCTTGGGGGTTTGTGGGCAGTCAAAGTCCCATCTTTACCATAACAAGTTCCTAAGTTGCTGTAGATGCCCACTAAGCCACAACAACCGATGCTATGAAGCGCTAGAACTTTGGTGATGTTTAATCTCAGTGATAAGTCCTTATTGAATATTGGCATGCTGGAAGACATTGACAAGGCTATTTCAATGTATTGGTGCAATGGAATGGAGAAGGTCTTGGCTTAATTCATGATCTTGTCCTTCTATGTAGTTAGTGAAGAAGGTTGAAAATGAAGAAAATAATGTGAAATAGATATGTTTCCATTGGAGTGAAATAAAATTATTCTAGTGCTGTGAAAGATTAGTCTATGAAATGAAGGGGTAGAATTTTAGAGAAAAGTCACCCCTCAAAATTCTTGTGTACCCACTTTTATAATGGACCAAAGAATGAAAAACTAGTGTTAAGTACCATGAATATGTGGAGGAATTAAAGAGTGCATTTCTGACAAAACAAAACAAAAGGGACTTAATTTATCTCAGCTTGAATGAAGCATCATGATTTCTCTAATTGTGTGCCAACTGAAACAACGGGAGGAAAAGGGAGAGTGATGAAAACTGATAAAAAAAAAGTGGAAAATACATTTGAAAATCCAGAGTGAATGGGGAAGATTAATGGGTGATTTAATGACTATTTTGCTACCAGAAGAAAACTATGCAAATTTTGGAAGCTCTCTTTTATAATAACTTCTAGACCCTTGATTTAGGTTACTTCCTTCTTATGCTGAAAAAATTATGTGAATTTTGGTTCCCTCATTTTGGCCCCTAGAGTTTTGGGTCAAAATGGGGTAAAAATACAAATTAGATTGAGGGTAGCAACTTGCTTAGACACATAAGTTTGGGCTAAAATAAATAATAATTAAATTTTAAATTCAAATCAAGATTAAAAATTAAAAATTATGTGCTGAATAAATGTGATGTTTAAAAAGATAATAGAAAATTCCCCTTAACCCTCTCAATCTAGTCAATGTCCATTACTTTATGGGACTTTTAGCAATGCTGGGCAACGATAATGACAATGCTTATACCCAACTATGAAACCCTGAATGATAGAGGTTATCCAATTAGGAGTCTTTCTATTTCTTAAGGCAACTATACACATACACAATATTCACTTTATTAACCATCATAGTGTTCAATTCTCCTATGCTTACCTCGAAGAAAGGGATATTGTACTCTACCAAGTTTTGTCAATAAAAAGAGGACTACTTGTAATATTAATTTTCAAATGAAATTAAAAATTCCATATTGGCTTAGATATTTTCCTTTCAATTATTATTGCTCTTCTAGCTGAGGACTCTGGTGACATGAGCAAGGAGGGAGTGAGTCCTTGCGGAGAGAGGATTGGTGACAATACCAATCCTATTGCATAAATAACTAGGCAAGTTTTTTATTTTATTTTATTTTTTAATAAAACATAATCTCATGTTAGAAAAAGAGGCACTAGATCTTGTTGAGCTAAAGATTGAGGATGTAGATTGGGTTCCCTGTAGCAATTCTTCAATCAAGGCTGGGGAGTTAAGTAACATGAGCCTAGAGGTATCTCCAAAATAGGGCAACATGCAAGGTATTTGAGGCCTTTCATATACTATCTTTGGTGCTAAATCATCTAGAACAAGTACACCATTTTGGATCTTCGAGAGTGCCTCCTCAATCAGAAATGAACATCGCAATTTATGGGAAAATGACATGTAGAATGCCTATTGTTGTCTGTAAAAGTAAATAGGAGATGCCAAGAATTCATCTCCTCACACACCATTTGCACACACATTACTTAAATTGATCAGGAGTCAAACTTTGATGTCTATAGGCCTTTAAGACCACTTTATACAAGTAATGGTATAACTCTTATTAAAAATTGAGTGTTTCTCAATACAATAGGATGTATACTAAGTAAAAAGGAGAGAAAATATATTCCAAGGATAAAAGTGAAAGACCTTAGCTATACAAATAATTTTGATTTGTTGTCAAATGAAGTACTTTGAAATAGAGATTTGATCAGTTAACTTCTTTTTTTTTTAATTTGGTGACTTTTTCTTTATCTTTCTTTACATTTAATTTGTAAGTTCTAGTTTTTTCTATCACTAGTTTTTTTCTCTCAATTATCTTTGTCACTCTCCTACTACACATTGTAACTTCTAGGATAAAAGTGACCTAATCCAAGCCCTAAGCTATAACTTCTATTAAAAATTGAGTCATTCCTAATATAATTGGATATATACAAAGTGAAAGGGAAAGAACATATAGACTTTCTCTTTATTTTTCTCTACATTTAAGCAAGCTAACAATGATTTAGATCAACATTTTTTTTGTTTTGGTAATTTTCTCTTTATCTTTCTTTAGATTTAAATCTGTGTATACAAATTTTTTCTCTCACTAACTTTGCTTTTTCTGAATTATCTCTATCTCTCTTTTATTACACGTAGAAAGGTTTAACTACTCAAGAGGAGGATCAAAATTTTGCTTTTTATCATAGAATTCAAGGAGTTGAGGTGTAAGAAGCACTTAAGAGGATGAACAATAGTGAGGCTATGGATCTGTATAACATACTTATTGAGGTTTGGAATTGTTTAGAAGAGAAAGATAGTTTTTGGCTTATCAAGTTGTTCAATGAGATATTGAGGTCCAAGAGGATGCCAAATGAATGGAAGAAGAGTACTTGGATACCTATTGACAAGAATAAGGGAAATATTTAGAATAGCAGAAACTACTGTGGTATCAAACTCATGAGTCATACTATGAAACTTTGGGAAAGGGTGATTAAGCATAGACTAAGAAAAGAGAGTTATATATCAGATAACTAATTTAGTTTTATGCCAAGAAGATTAAACATAGAGGCTATATATTTTTTATAGGGTTTAATAGAATGGTATTGAAGTAGAGAGACAAACTTTTATATGGTTTTCATTAACTTGGAAAAAGCTTATGATCGAGTGCCAAGGGAGGTCCTATAGAAAGCATTGAAAAAGAAGGGTATTCATATTGCTTATATTCATGCTATAAAGGATATATATGGTGGGGCAACAAGTGTTAAGACTTAAGAAGAGGTGACATAAGGCTTCCCCATAAAGATTGATTTGCATTAAAGGTTAACCTTAAGTCCATGCCTTTTCACTTTAGTGATGGATATAATTACTAGACACATCCAAAATGCATGTTTTGGTAGATAATATAGTTCCAGTAGAGGAGTCAAGAGAGGAGGTTAATTATAAATTGAAGGTGTGGAGAGAAGCCTTGAAATCAAAGGATTTTCATTTAAGCAAGAGTAAAACAGAGTATATTGAGTGCAAATTTAACAAGAGGCAAGAAAATGATGATTTGGAGATACAAATTAGGTAGATGAAATGGAGAAATGCCTTTGTGATCATAAAATATCTAGCAAGCTTAAATGGAAGTTTTACTAAATTACTATAGGACTAGCTATACTCTATGGTAGGAAGTGTTAGGCTTTGAAAAGTTTACAAGAGAAAAAATGGGGGAGGCAGAGATGAGAATGTTGATATGGATGAATAGACATACAATAAAAGACAAGATTCAGAATGATTGTATTCGGGAGATAGTAGGTGTTGCACATATTGAAGAGAAAATAATGGAAACTTGATTATGGTGGTTTAGGCATGTGTAAAGACCAATAGAAACTCCAATAAAATATTTGATCAAATGGTTTTTAGTCCAATGAAAAGACGTAAAGAAAGACCAAAAAATATACTTGAAGAGGTTATTAAAAGGGATATTTGGTTAAATGGTAAGTGTAAAAACGTGGTTTTGGCTAGAACTCAATGGCATCTTTAATCCATGTGGCCAATCTTACTTAGTAGAATAAGACTATCTATTATTGTTGTTTTTTTTTTTTTTATTGCACTATAACTTTCAAGCGAAAGTTACCATATCCCAACCCATAGCATGGTTCCAAATAAAGCTGAAAATAGGACAATCTACAAATATTTCTATACAGACAATCATGTAAGAAATCACTTAAGCCTTATTTAGATCTGAATTGAGATTAGATTTTAGAATTGAAATTGAACACTTAAATTTCAAATACTCTATTTGAAATGCTTATCAAAATTGAAACCATAATTCCTTCTTACTAATACCCATTTCAATTCTTGGCTCACCCCTTAAAATGAAAATTTCAACACTCATAATTAGTTACCATTAACTCTTCACCACCATTGTCACCATTATCATTGCTATTGCTACTATTACTATAGCTGTTGCTGTTATTGCCACTACTACTACTATCGTTGTGACCACCACTACCATCACTACCATTGTCATTGTCATTGCCACCATCACTACCATTGTCATTGTCATTGCCACCATCACTACCATTGTCATTGTCATTGCCACCACCACTATCATCATTACTATGATTGCCACCACTATTGCCACCATTGATGACTCTACCATTGCCACCACCACTACCCTTACTAATGCCACCACCATAATCATTGTTATTTAAACTACCACTATCACCATTATTAGACTACCACCATTATTGGAGCCCTTGCCACCACCAAACAACCACTGCCACCATCAAAACATTACTATCTTTTTTGTTAGACTACCACCATTTCTATCATTACTATCATACCATTGCCACTACCATCATCAAAATTGGACCATTATCCCTATTATACCTATCAATGTTACCATTGCCACCATAGCATCACTATCACTATCATTATTATCACCATTGCTATTGTTGAACCAACACCACCACCAATTTTATCATTGCTAGATAACCAATATTCCTATCAACATCATCATTGTCATTGAACCACCATTATTGTCACTAAGCCATCACTATTATCACTAAACTAACAACCATTATTGTCACTCAACTACCATTGTTATTGCTAAACCATATTAGTACTATTAAACACTATTCACTTTTGTTTTTAATGCTTTCTCAAATTCTATATCTTAATTTTTAAATAGAACTCACATACCAAATTTATAATTCTAACCTAATTTCCATTTCAATGTAATTAAACTTGAAATATAATTCTACACCTCAAATTAATTCCAAGAACCAATAGAGCCTTGACATTTTTCTCAGCTCCCATATCTATTGCAAATGGAAAAAATTTACCATCTACCCTTTAAGTAATTTATGAATTATGATTACTATCAGCATAGGGTAATTAGCATAACAACATAGCAAGAGTACATAAATATGAAATAGACAATTTTCATGAGCACACAAATATGTAAGAGTACTTTTCAAATTGGCTATCAATTTTTTCTATTAAAAAAAGAAATTGGGGGAAAGTAACATTTCTTTAGCTTTTAAGATCTGAATTCTACCTTTGCTATTGTTCAAGAATAATATTATAGTCATTCATTGTCCTTGCATCAAGAAGACCATGATTCCAAAGTCTAACCATAAATAATCTCCAACACTTGCTAAAACATGGCTTTTTAAATATTTGTAGATCATAATATATAGTAGCTTACGCAATAGAGGCTCAAAAAATGCTAAATTAGTAAACAGTATTATAATACCATTACCAAGCTTAAACTTTATAGGCATACTAATGCCATTCCATTTCTGTTTTCTTATCTCTTTGTAAAGAGAACAACATCTAACAACAACAAAAGCAAGAACCACAAAATTAACAATTATATACTCGTTATTCATCCATATAATGGATTAAGTGCAAATTTGATTGGAAACTCTTGGATCATAACTCACTCTAGAGAATGATATGTAGATAGACATTGGTAGTATTTATTATTAGGTTGTACAAACAAAAATTAGCCGAAATTGAGATTTTCAACAGGTCAAAACAACAATTTGATCCCTATTACATAAATTCGAGTGCATATGAATATAATTTAGGTTGCCAAAAAGTTAGTTGCACATTGGAGCACCTTGGAAACTAAACATGAACTATTTTATTAACAATCAAGTGAGAACAAGTTGCACTTGCACTAAACAGTGACAACCCACTACTAAAATTGCCATATGATAGCATTCTATTTTGGAGAAGAGAAAGGGAATATGATAGGCATCGGAAACTCAAATAGAAAATTATATTAAAGAAATGAAGAGAAATACAATGAAGGAAATCTTTGATACAGAGTAATCCTCTCCACCCCACATGCAATCTCCATACTCTAGTTCGTCCTTTTCACTTGTGTGCTCCCTTAGACCTCTTACTGTATCCCATAGTTATTGGGGCCTAATAGAATATCTTTGGATAGTGACATTTCAAAGTTGCCAAAGTAAAAATGTTCTTCAAGTCTTAAGACATCAATAGGAAATTAAACATAAATAGGAAACTAATTCTATATTTTCAATAAATTCAAAGCACTTACGTATGCCAAATTAAAGAGAACATTGTAGACAAATAATATATTTGCAAATTCCTCCAAAAGCTAAAGAGCATAAGATTGTCCAACATGGATGATTAACAATGAAATTTGCAGAACCTAATGAAAAACAAAGGAGAGTTTTAGAGAGATAACAAAAAAAATATTTTAAATGGATTTAGCTATCACCAGGGCTTTGTGAGAGTGAAAAAACTATTGCTTCTTTAGGAGGGTGAAGCTAAAATAATTTTACGTAATTGTGTCAATTGCATTCATTGAGCCTTTCATATAAAAAGAACTATAAACACAAAAAAGGTAATATGATAATTCATTTCAAGACACAAAAAGACTATAAATTCCAAAATGCACACTGTTTAGTATAGGTATTACTTCAGCCAAAGAATTATATACCATATTAACTATGTCAGCATTTCTAATGACATTCAAAACTAGTAACCTAGATTTACATGCAGTAGCAACAATGCTACAAAGTCTAAAACTAAGAGCTTTAAACTATGTGGGTCACAAGTACATAGTAGAATTTGAATAGGAAGCACGCAAAATTTGTGAAAAAGCATTCCCTGGTAACTATGAACAGGATCGTAGTATTCCATGATTGCTAACCAAAGAACATTTTATTGGATATAAATAGCCCACAAAGTATGAGAGAAAAATGAGCCAGCTGGGGATACTTTTATGGGTCAGACCACTCAATGGACAACTTTCTTGTCTTTGCAAACTATAGAACTATAGAACTATAGGAGGCCCAAAATTATTTTCAAATATCAGTTGTTCACATTCTGGATTAAGATACAATTGCAGCATTAAACTTGAAACCTCTGCAAGATCAAAGTAGTATGTGACATATTCCTCGCATTCTACTGCATTAATGCAAGTTTTTTGCACCCACCTGACATGAGACTCATCACCTTTACTAGAATAAGTATTTAAGACAAGAACTTGTAATAAAAAAAATATATTGAATTAAAAGGCCATAAAAACAAAAGGCATAATAATCCTTCTAAGAAAGTTAACAAGAGCTTACAAATAGATTCATCAATAATTTGTCACTCTATTGGGAATTTTAACATTAGTTTCTTAAGTAGAAAGTAAAACTCTAGATAGTAATGCAAAATAAAGTTGTTCCAAAAGATAATCAATTAAGTGTTAGTATCTTCCAAAAATTCATACTTAAAAGAAGCGACCACCAGTAAGATAGACATAGATACTACGAAGTCATATTCAAAGTCCATTAGTCTATAACAACACTGCTTTAGCACTTAATTTATAATTATTAAAAAATAAATCGCTTCTCATTTTTAGGACAAAAGTCGATGAAAGTAAGCAATTTGTGAGAGCAACCTTCAACCTAGGTGATTTCCACTTTTGGCTCACCCATTTCCACACTTTGAAATCTAACCAACCAGTCTATAAACTGAGAATCCAGCAAACTCAGAATTAACAATGAAGAGCATTCCTTCCTTATATCTCTAACTTCATTCTCAAAAAAAAAGGCAATGACCTACATTCTCCATCTAGCACTACAAATAGAATTTTTTCACCATCCAAACTTCCTAGTTTGAATTTATTTAGATAACTAATAATATCGCATGTTGGTATCAATTCCACTTAACTACAACCAAATTTTATATCTCACCAAGAAGGGAAGAAGAGATTACACAAAAGATATGAACATGAAGAGATTTCATGTCCTATCAAGTATTAAGCACCAAAAACCAAGCAAAATCATTGACTTCAGAGGAAATATTGGCTGCCTAAAGTACCTTGACCATTAGGAAGTGATTTCTATATTGGTAACAAATAAGTGGCATTCGTAAAAATTTAAACCTAAACTATGAATATGCAAACTCCTATCTAAATAGCATTAAAGAGATATACAAATATAGAACAGAAAGTTTTTAAATCCCCAAGCTAGTGCTACCTCCAAAATTTAATTATGTTATATAATAGCATGTCAGCTTAGGTATCCTGTTAGATTAGATGTTGTTTTATTATTGAACATGTGCATAATGTGTGTAAATAGAAGTAGGCATATGTATATTGTGTAGTCATTTAATATGTTATTAGGATTAATTAAAACCTTATGTTTAGGCCGATATTTATTGTACAACTCCTATAAATAATATAGTTGAGAGGACTAATCCCCCAAGTTTTTTGTCAAACTCATTCTCACATGTTCATTTAGAGATTATTTTTTTCCACTCTCTCCTTTTACTTATTATACTTTGTTTCTTCCCACTCCCCAACCAAAAAAAAATTGTGCTTTCTGCTTGACAAATGTAGTAGGCTTCTACTAAACCTTTAATGACTCATGTTGATCGCAAATTTCCCAATACAATGTTGAGGAGTAAAAGTCTTGGCATCCACATATTTTTTGTGATTTGAAAATAATATATAATAATTGCAGAGTTTAAGAAGTGAGTGCAAGATATATCTTTCACTTCTTCCTAATTTATGTGTATCAAGTGCTATGGAGATCATAAAGTAGAGCTACTTTATTAACATATTGAACCAGTCTAGGTAAGAAGCAATTGCATAGGACTTATCATCCTATTGGATCTGCTTTGGAAGATTTCTTTAACATGTCACCAGAATTATAACTAATTATAGAAATAAAATCAATTAGGAAGAAGTTTAAAGAAAAGAAAAGGAAGGAAAGAAAAGATGATTTCTACAACTAAAGCCAAAGTGACAATTTATTGAAGATTACTTGCTTTCAAAAGACAAAGAATGAAACAACTTCCTAGTCTTACAATAGCTATTTATAATAAGAGTTGTCATTAGAAGGTATGGGTTAATATATGAAGAATTACATGTTACTCATTACTTGTATAGTTTGGATTCTGTTATTAATGAATAGATCCATGTATTTTAAATTTTAAAGTTTTATTTGATTAGGATTAGTTAGTAAGAATACTGTTAAGTTCAAACTTGTAATAGGCTCAGTATATGTACATCTATAGAACCCAAGTGTATTGTACATTCAACAATTCAACACAATAAAGAAATTTCCCAAACTTTCATGCTATCAAAGCATGATATGATTCATTAATTTTTTTAACCCTTCTTCTCAAAGTGAAATCATGAAATCCAAACCCCAATCCTCCTCCTCCGAGTTAACATCAAGAAACCTAGCTAATAATTCAACCACCAACCTTGCTAACCTACTTGAAACATATCTCCTACCTATTATTGGTCAAAAATTGAATGGCCACAATTACATATAATGGTCTCAGCCCATAAAGCTCTATGTATGTGGGAAAGAAAAAGAAGATTTTCTCTCTAGTGATGTAGAATAGCTACAAGATGTGAAAGCTGGAGAATAGCATGGTCATGTCATGGCTCATCAATTCCATGACCAATGAAATTGGTCAAAACTTCATGTACTACCAAATGGCCAAAGAAATAGGGAGGCAATCTAGGAAACCTACTCCAACAATGATAACACCTCAGGCAATTTTGAGGTCAAAAGTGTCCTTTATGGTTTATAGGAAGGTGAGAAAACACTCACTTAGTACTTTAATTTGCTGACCTGATATTGGCAATCTTGAGGAACTAGATTAGAAGTGCACAAAAAATAAGAAGTTGTTCTATAAGCAATAGAGAAGGAAAGAATCTTTAAATTGCTACTTGGGTTGAATAAAAGCCTTAATGATGTAAGAACCAGAGTCCTTAGTATCAAACCCTTACCTAACATCAAAGGAGTGTTCTCTAAAATTCAAAGGGTAGAAAGTAGGAGGAAAGTAATGTTGGGTACCTCAAACCTCCTAAACACTACTGAAAGTTCTACCTTGGCAGCCCGTGCATAGCAACCTATCACCAAGGACACTACACCTAATTCATAAAGAAAGGGCAAACCTTGGTGTAACCACTGCAATAAAAGAGGACATACTAGGGATACGTGTTGGGAGATACATGGCAAACATGTGGACTAGAAACCAGTGAGAGAAAGGTACAACAGCAATGGGAATTTAACCACTCAAGAGGAAAGCACCTAAATAGAGTTCAGTCCATTTAACAAAGAGCAAGTGGCATCAATCCAGAAACTACTTAAGCAAATAATGTAGAACTTCTCAATCTCTTCGAGTACAACATTAATAGCTATAAAAGGTAAGTATGTAGTTCCACTAAATGCTAAACAGAAGAAAAACAACACCTACATAGTAAATTTAGAGGCCACAAACCATATGACTAGAGACATTAATCTATTGATGGCTATACTCCTTGTAAACCCTATAATATTGTCCAAATTACAGATGGATCATTGAAAGGGTTGCTAGTACAAGTTTTGTTACTATATCATTAAACACAAAACTTAACTTTGTCCTTTCTATTCCTATTTTTGACTACAACTTATTGTCTATTTGTAAACTTACTAGTGACCTAGACTAGAGTACTAATTTCCTTCAAAACCTATGTGAATTTCAAGCTTTGAATAAGGGAAGATGATTGGCATTGTTGAGATGCATGCAAGGCTCTATTTATTTAAGATGGATGCATCAAAAGGCACACTACACGATTAGCTTGTGTTGCTAGTAGTACTAAAGATAATACTATCATGTTCTAGCATTATTGGTCCCAATTTTATGTACCTTGAAAAATTGTTTCCCTCATTATTCAATAAAAATCCTAAATTTTTCTAGTGTGAAGTGTCTCAACTTTGCAAACATATTCGAAACTCTTATCCTACTTAACCATATAAAACTTCCCATCTCTTCTACATTATACATAGTGACATTTTGGGACCATCTAGAATCCACACAAACACTGATTCTAGATGAGAGAAAAGAGAGGAAAACCCTCAAGTATTGTATTGGAATATTGAGAATGTGCACAAAACTCATATCACTAGATCCTATGTATATAAGAAACTATGGACCATGGGTCTGTCTACAACCTTAAACTTAATAATAAGAAATAAGACAATAATAGAAAATTAAACATAAATAGGAAACTAATCCTATATTTGCAACACACCCCCATAAATGCTCAAGCTTGTCACATAGAAGATAAAAGTCATACTTAAAAAGACGTAGATAGCCTGAAAAAACTATGGCAGCACACACATAGACAATGAAGATAACAAACAAACATGTGCATCAACAATCTTCCAAGGATAGCCTGCAATGTCTTGATGTCTCAAAAAAATAATCAGGAAGATCAAATATGAGTTTGGAATACAATCTGAGTTTGAAAATTGAGATTTGAGTCCAAAAATATATACCATGTCAGGATAAATTGAGATACTAGGAATATCAAATAAGAGGCTAGGAGAATCAAATCAAAAGCCAGGAGTATCAAATTACAAGCTAGGAGCATTAGTATGGAGGCTGAGATATCATATTTGAGATAGCCCAATGAGGATAGGCTTAAACAATGCCAGTGATAGATGAACTAGGACTTGACACTAGTTGAACAAAAGGGAAACTCTCAAAACCCAATAAATAGTAATAAATGTGAAAAGGAAGAGAAATAAGGAAATTTAACTTAACAACAATAGTGAAGACAGAGAAAATACCATAACGGAGAGAGATGCAGCGAAAAAGAGCGAGAGGCCCATAGATAAGATTAGGCATTGCTAGTGAGGAGTTGAGACTTTTCACTAGTCATGGTGAGAGCTTTCTTTAGCAATGGCTAGGTTTTCATGAGACAAATTAAGAAGAAAGAAAGAAATCCCTTATAGTCTTGTATTAGGATATTGAGAGTGTGTACAAGAGTCATATCACTAGGTCCTATTTAAATAGGCAACTATGGGGCATGGGCTTGTCAATAATTGTAAACCTAATAATAAGAAACAAGACAATAATAGGAAATTAAACATAAATAGGAAAGTAATTCTATATTTTCAATAATTCGCACAAGGTTCACTTGGTTGTTTCTCATGAAGGAAAAATCAAAAGTTGTATAGATTTTCAAAAATTTCAATCACATGGTGCAAACTCAATTTCAAACCTAGATACAAGGGCTGAAATAAACAATGGCCAAGAATGGTCTCACTTAGCTCTTGCTGCCTACCTCATGGAATAAGTGATAATACACCAAACCTCATGTATTGATAACAAAATGGGATTGGAAAACACAAAAACAGGCATGTCTTGGAAGTGGCAAGGTCTCTACTAATAGCCTCAAATGTCTCTAAACAATTTTGGGGAGATACAGTCTTAACCTCCACCTACCTTATTCAATAGAATGCCCTTAAGAGTGCTGAACTTTTAAACCCCATGCCAAAAGCTTCTTGAGTTTTTTTCCACATATGCAGCTACTATCCCATATACCAGAACAAATATTTCAATGCACTGTAATTGTGCATATTAGCTAGCAAAATAGAAGTAAGTTAGACTAGAATCTAATAAGTGTCTTTTCCTTGGATACTCCTTAAACCAAAAAGGATACTATTAGAGATATAAAACCATTCATGAACCTTCACCTAATAGCTTAAGCTTTTGGTATTATTCATTCTTCACATGGTATTAGAGCCTTTATGACTAGACAGTCAAGAATTCAATCGTGTCACCCTTATTTCTCAAATTAAAATTAAATGCTAGCACGAGGTTTTGTGGGCTTGTGCATTTGTCTACACTCAAGCCTAAAGGGTATTCATGTGAGGGGTGTGTAAGAGATATAATTCATGAGCCATCATCTAGCAGCTTAAGGTTTTAGGATAACTAGTTCTTTATAGTTACAAATGCTATAGCCCTACTACCAAAAAATACTATGATTCTTTAGATGTAGCCTTCTTTGAGACACAACCCTACTATCCCAAAATTGGAGAATAAAAAGGAGGACTTTCATTTTGGTAATCCATAATAGCTAAGCAACAAAATTCTATTTTAGCCCCTATCTAACCTAAAATGACTATGAGCCAAACCCAATTCTCAACCAACCTGCACTACTTGATTAAAAAGCAACACAAACATAGGAAAAGGGACTAATTGGTTACTCAAGAAAGTAAAAGTAGAAGTCTCATTCGGAAATTGAGGATTGCATAAATCAAAGGCAAAACCAAGAAGTAGGACCTGATTCTGAGGATCTAGAAAATCAAGACCAACAAAAGTAGTTAGGTAAAACCAATGTTGAACCCATTATTGATCTTTAATTAACTATTGCCTTAAGCAAAGGAGTTAGGACTTGTACAAAACACTCAACTTGCAACTTCATCTCCTACTAGGGATTATCCCGAAGTATAAGTCCATTGTTATATCCCTTAATGAAGTATCATACAAGTACCTAGGAACATAACCAAGGCCTTAGATGATCCAAAATGGAAGGCAGCAATCAAGAAAGGCATAGGGGCATTAGAACAAAACCAAACTTGGAAAATCACCAAGTTCCTAGAAGGAAAAAATCCAATAGGGTGCAATTGGATCTTTATAGTTAAGTATAATGTAGATCAAGCATCAAAAGATATAGACCTCAATTAGTGGCTAGAGAATTCATTCAGCCCTATGGAGTTGATTATGAGGAGACCTTTGCTCTAGTGGCCAAACTCAACTCAATTTGGGTATTGCTATCCTTGGTAGTCAATCTTGAAGGGCTACTTCACTAGTTAGATGTAAAAAAGCATTCTTGAATGATGATCTGGAGAAGGAAGTGTACATGAAGATTCCTCTAGGATTTAAGACTAATAAATCTTGAGAGTCTATGCAAATTAGGCAAGTTGTTCTACAGCTTCAAGCAGTTACCCCATGCTTGGTTTGAAAGATTAACCAAGGGTGTTAAGAAGATGGATACTAGGAGGGTTAAACTGATCATACCAAGTTCTTCAAGCACTCATCAGAAGGAAAAATTGCTATTTTAATTGTCTATGTAGACAATATAATCTTGACAAAAGTGCTCTAGACGAAATCAGCAATTTGAAGAAGCTTTTTGCCCAAGAATTTGAAATAATAGACTTTGGTTAGCTCAAATATTTCCTTAGGATGGAAGTAGCTAGGCCCAATAAAGGTATCTCAATATACCAAAGGAAATACACTAGATCTTTAGAAGGAAATAGGGATGCTTAGGCTGGACCAATTGACATACCCATGGATCCCACTAGTAAGATGGAATTGCAAAAAGATAGTCCTCTAGTTGACAAAGAGAGATATTAGATGCTTGTAAGAAAGTTAATATACTTGCTCACACAAGGTCAAATATTGGCTTTGCAATGAGCATGGTTAGCAGCTTCATGAACCAACCAACTAAAAAACATTTGGCTACTATTCATAGAATATTGTAGTATTAAATGGTTATCCAAGCAAAAGTCTATTTTTTTAGAAGAATGCTACAAGAGGAGTAGAGTTGTTTACATATGCAAATTAAGGTGGATTCAATCATAGATCATAGATCAACCACTGGTTACTGTACCTATGTGTGGGGGAACTTGGTCACATGGTAAAGTAAGAAATAAACTATCGTGGCCAGAAGTACTTGTCACATGGCATTTATGAAGGGATTTGTCTCAAAAGAATACTAGAGGAATTAAAGATACAAGGAGGGAAGACCATCTTCTTAATGTGTGACAACAAGGTTGTGTCATAAATATAGCAAAGAATTTAATTCAACATGATAGGGTAAAACATGTTGGAATTGACATACATTTCATTAAAGAAAAGTCAGAGGAAGGGATTATCACTTTGGTGTATACTCCTACAAATCATTAGACAATAGAGAAGGCACTACCCAAGAACAACTATGAAAACTTCAAATGCAAGCTAGACATATTGACATCCATGATCCAACTTGAGGGGAGTGAAAAATTACTTGTTATTGATTATTTGTATAGTTTGGATTCTATTATTAATAAATAGATCTATGTATTTTAAATTTCAAGTTTTATTAGATTAGCATTAATTAGTAAGAGTCCTACTTAGTTCAAACTTGTAATAGGCTCAGTACATGTACATCTATAGGAACCCAAGTCTATTGTACATTTAGTAATCCAATACAATATAGAAAATTCCCAAGCTTTTAGTATAATAAGCAACATATAGAGTTTTGCAGCCAACACTTAGCCTCTTCAACTAAGCAGTCCTTTATTGTACCAAAAGGGCAAGGAGTCATCATTAAAGTGAAAAGTTACAATGAAAAGAAAAATCTAATGAACAAATTAACTCAAGAGAGCTTCCTACTCCCTCCACAAATCTGCTAAAGGCCACACCTAAAGATATCATGAGTAGAAATACACAAGGAAGCTATGAAAATCACCGTATCCCATCAAATTGGATGTATTGACACAAAGCCTTATGCTGCTAGTACCAAAGTAGATTCATATTTTATTGGTAAGGGAGTCTATTTGATAAGTTGTCCAATAAATAGTTTTGTATATTTGAAGAATCCTCTTTAGATTTCTAAGCCATAACAAAAGGAATTGGCAAAGAATATTTACGAATTCTCATAATTTTGCCTACTGCTTTTCCTTTTTATTGTTCACAGCACTTGACTAATAAGTCAGTCTTAACCAACTCAGTGATTCTATAAAAGAAGTCATTGGACATAAAAAACAAAATTTAGAAGGGAGCAACTAACTCCAAGTTGCTTCCAACCTTTTCTTTAAGACTACCGCCATATTTGTTCTCCTTAGAAAAGTCCCAAATTTAGCCTTGCAACTTTAACTATTTCTCTTTGCAACCTTTGGGATGTTTTGCAAACTGAAGAAGAGGCATAGATCTAGTTAATTCAAAACATGTTGTGCGATAATATAAATTTGAATTGTTTTTAAATTATACTTAATTTGTCTAAAATTTAGCTTTGAACTAGTTTAAATACAAATATTATTTGACAAACCTTGATGAATCTTGACTTCAAATTTGAGATAATGTAAAAAAATTAGAGGGAGAAATAAATAAGTAAATTTTGATTAAAAATAAAAATTTACAAGATCAAAATAATTTCATAAAGATTTACTTTTAACCTGACTTTCCATTATAATTGGTTCCTTGGAATTTGAATGTTTCCCAAACTATGTTTTAAAACCAATTACATTGCCTAGTAATTTAGTTTCCAATGTTTGAGAAACACCCATTTTTTTACTAAAATTACAAGGATAATTTAACCTTCAATATATAAATGCTTAAGTCCCCTCATTCTTTATTATCAAAATTTGGAAAATGAAGTTCCTCCTTGTCAAAAAGGCATCATGGATGAGTACTTTGTTTTGGCTTCCATTATTGTTCTTTCACACTTCAGAGTTTGGATAATGAAAACGATGCATTGGAGTTGGGATCCTCCCCATCCCATTGTTCATATAAAGATTTAGTTTCTAATATGAGCGAGTACAGTGCTAATAACAAAGTGAAACCTTCCGAATGTTTTTGAAATTATTGTTTGAATCACCAACTCAAATAGTTACAATAGTTGCACAAATATTTTCATACCATTAGCCTTCTCCAAAAGGCTAGAATCCCTACAAGAAAGTTAGACAATAAGGCAAGTGGGTGTACATGATTTGAATTTTTAAAAACTTGGTTCCTTGGTCTTTTGCACTTAAGTGGATTTGTATTGCATATCATATAAGTTGACCATATACTTCATGGAATGTATCCATATGGACTTTTTATATAAGGCCAAGAAAATTTCAAAACACAATAAGAACACAGTAGCTTACCATAAGAAGAATGTTTGTAACTTGGGATCAACACCATTTGCTACAATCTAGAGGAACAAAATATTAGGATTCTAGATCCAACCAAAACATTTCTTCACATATTCATGCTAAAAATTCAAATTGTTCAGATGTTTCTACTTAATCTCTAGTCATTAAAAATGTTCTACTCTCCCTTCACCCTAAGAGGAACCCTTCCCTAGGTTCCTATGTTAATATAATGATTAGTGAATAACAATGAGCTACATTGAGGCTATGCAACAAAGCATTAATAGAATTAAACACCATTGAAGTTAGGTCTTCACCTATAATTTCAAGCTTATAGAATTAATGGTGATTTTTTTAGAGCCTTTTTGACCAACCAATCAAGGGATAAATTTTTAGACCCACAATACATATCCATTTACCCATTAAAGCCTTGTTTTTGGATACTTCCCAAAGATCCAATCCCCCTTTCTGTTTATTCCCACAACAAACCTCTGAACTAACAAAGATAATCTCTTATCTTCTCAACTATACTTGGCCAAAGAATGTCCCTCATAATTTTCCCTATCCTCTAAGCGACTCCGATAGTCCTACTAGAATTTCAAAAAAGAACTAGTAAAGGAGAACATAGGACAAACGAGTCTGAATAAGACATATCAGATCACCCAAAGGAAAAACAACACCCTTCCAATTGTTCAAATGCCTAAAGACCATGAACTATAGATATTAAAGAAAACAAGCCCATGGATGACCACCCAAAGAAACACTAAAATAAAGAAGAAGGACTAAAACATTTGAAAAGCTACTAAAGAAGAATGGAAGAAAGCTTGACCATCTACACATAAACCAGCCAAAGTACTCAACCAAATTGTTCTTCAAATCACAGACAGCCTCAAAGAACTTGATAATAGAACCTACAACAACAATAATAACAAACAGAGTCTTACCCTACTAGATCGGTCAACTACATGGATTAAATGATGCCATTGAATTTTATTCAAAACTTAGTTTTTTGAAATACCATTAACCCAAAGATCCCTTTTAATAACCTCTCCAAGTATCCTTTTGGGTCTTCATCTACCTCTCTTAATTGGACTAGAAAACATTTGATCAACTTTTCTCATTAAATCCTCTAGTGATTTTCTTTGCACATGCCTAAACCACCATAATTGAGTTTCTGTCAATTTCTCCTTAATAAGTGCAACATCCACTCTCTTCTGAATAAAATCATTTTGCATCTTGTATGTCCACATACCCATCTTAACATTCTCATCTCTACCACCCCAATTTTTTGCTTTTGTTGACTTTTCAAAATCTAACACTTACTACCATAGAGTATAACTGGTCTCATACCAATTCGATAAAACTTCCCTTTTAGCTTGCTAAATATTTTGCAATCACAAATGACTCCTAAGGTGTTTCTCCATTTCATACACCTAGATTGAATCCTATGTATGACATCCCTATCAATCTCTCCAATATTTTGTAAAATCAATTGAAGATACCAAAAATCCTTGATATCATGGTATAATGCACTCCTAATTTTTACCTCCAAATCATTATTTGATCTTGCTAAATTTGTACTCCATGTACTTTATCTTGCTCCTACTTAAACAAAAACTATTTGATTCTAAGGCTTTTCTCTACACCTCCAATTCATAATTAACATCTTCTCTGAACTCCTTTACTACGACTATATCATTTGTAAAAAGCATACATTGCAAAACTACATCTTAGATGTGTCTAGTAAGTACATCCACCACTAAAGTAAAAAGGTATGGACTTAAAGATGACCCTTGATACAATCTGATCTTTAAGGAGAAGTTTTTGTCACTCCTCCCTAAGTCCTCACACTTGTTATTGCCCCATCATACATAGCCTTTATAGCGTGAATATAAGCAATAGAAACAACTTTCATTTCTAATGCTTCCATCATAAGCTTTTTTCAAGTCAAGGAAAACCTTGTGTAAGTCTCTCTCTCTCTCTTTACTTCTATACCTTTCTATCAAACCCTATAAAAAATATATAGCCTCTATGGTTGATCTTCTTAGTTAAAACCAAATTGGTTCTCTAATATGAGTCTCTTTTCGTAGTCTATGCTAAATCACTTTTTCCTAAAGTTTCATAGTATGGCTCATGAGTTTGATCCTTTGGTAGTTTCCACAATTCAAGATATCTCTCTTATTCTTGTAAAGAATGGTATCATCAGAAAGCATAAGGTCATAAATCATGACCTCATCAGAGCATTCATGGACATCTTTCATGAGATGTCTTTTGAAAGACTTAGAGATCATCCAACTAAAAACAAAAACTATTAACATAAACAAGCATGGAGATAAAGAAAACCTTCGCTTAGTCGATCTCGTTGCTTCCTTAAAATAAGACAGTTAGATATCTACCTTCTCACTGCAAAGCCAAAACCTTTTCTAACAAAATTGACATTTTAGAACTTCTATGATAGATTACAACCATTAGAATAATTATATCACCCTTAAACCTATGTTGCATAGAGATAGGTATGAGTTTTGCATTGGAGATGGTACAAATCGTGGGTATGGCAATTTTGATACAATTGAGTATGGCAATATTATATATATTTATATATATATATAGCATAAGAAATAAAATGTATATAATTTAATTTAAAAATAATTTTTAATGAGATTTTTGACTTTTTCATTTTTTCTTGTTATGACTTCTTTTATTGTTTATGTGTGTCTTTGAAAGACCATTTCTTATTTTTCATAACGTAAGTAGCTCATTAGGCATGTAAATCTTTTTGGGTTTAACCAATAGTAATGAAATAGAAATAAAAAACTCAGCCATCCAAATTAGAGAAGAAGTCCAATTCATGATTCTTCTCTATTGAAAAAGCCTAACAAATAGTAGCATGAGCCTCTCTCTCCTGTAGCATCTTCTGCCTCTAGCAATAGCCTATCCTTCATAGCCCTGCACTAGTTTCCATCTCCAATAGTAAGAGCTGCTCTGGTTTCTGAAAAGACCTCAAGGGGAATGCAAGGGAGATGCAAGAGATGGTGTGACACCATCTCGGTCCATCTCAAAAACTTTTTTCAAGAAAAAAAGAATGAAATGTGCCAAAGTTGGGAGTACTTAGGTGGCTGGCATTTTCATGTTTCATTGCAACATAGCCTTAAACTTTCTAAACCATTCTCATTCATGTTTTGGGTATAGCTAGTCATAAGCTTAGCAGAAAAGAGGACAAAGCCATATGCATTTGTATGTAAAATTATAGTTCAAGATATACAGAATCACTATTATAATGGAATTAAAGCCATTGATAGTAAATAATATGAGAAATGAATTGTCTACCATATAGAAAAATCATCAACATTCATGGACATCATTGTCCCTTAGTCAAGTATCGGTGGCACCTTTTCTGAATCAGGTTAAACCCCTATGCCTAAGCAAGAACTCTACCCTCTACCACCTTCAACACCAAATCAATGACTTAAATAAGCATCAATATTCAAACAAATAATAGGTAGTTAGATACTAATGAACTATTTATAGAGATGAAAAACTTTTGAAGAAATTGTTATGACCTTAGATCTCCATATATAAGTTTTCACAAACACATTTACAACCTAATACTCCTCTATTACTAGCAAAGTTACTTATTCATTATAAACTAATGGTCTAATATAGCACAATGATTAAAATGCCAGCAAGAACTTTAAGTATTACTAACCCAAAACTCAAAGTTGAAGAGATCATGTGATGATGACAAGTGATATCTTAGACCCTAAAAATTATTAAAAATTACATAAGGTTTAAATATTACATTCAACTTCTAATATTAAAAATATATAAATTAACAAGAGGTCAAGACTAGTGTGAACTTTAAAGTTGGTACATTAAGCAAATAGAATAGATAGGAAAAGTATTTTGTGACTGCCAATCGAAGCTTCTAGTTAATATATAAGCTAGGTGCCTAGAAAACATAAATATTAATAATTAAAAGGAAAGAGAAGTCAATATAAATGAAGATAATCTATGTATATCACGAAGTTAGAGGCACCCATTGTTGGCACCATAAATAGTTACATCCATAATACACACACAAAGGAAAAAGAAAAGGAGTTTTGAAGCACTTTTGTCATCTCCAACCTTCCCCATCACTTAACACTTTAAAACTTAGGTTATTACCACCTTTAAGATTAGGGACAACTAAAAATAAAACATTAGGCCACTTGGACAACTAGACATTGAATACCATGTCAAATAAGAACTCAACCTAAAAGCTTCAGTATTGGAGAAAGGACCATATAATGGCTTTTAACTTTTTAAAACAAAGATAAATGAAGTGAAGCTTTAGTTCTATGCCTTCAATGGCAAAATTTCTTAACCCTTAACCATATAGTATTTATTTCCTTCATTAGTTTAATCAAATGAACTTCAAACATTATTCTCAACCATCATCAATAAGTACTATTCACAAAATTTGTACAAAAATACACTAATTACTTCATAAAAAATATAAATGAAAAGAATTCGAGCATAGTAACCAGAGAAGGGAAAAAAGAATTTAAAAGAAACCATTAATATTACCTTCCATTCTCTGCAACTTATTATTGTAATACTTGTAATTAAACATAACATTTCTTTCCCTCAACCTAGACAATACAACCAACCAAAAGTCAAAACAACTTAAACTACATGAAAGTGAAAAGTTAGAGACTGCTAGATTTGGTGAAAGTGTGTTGAAAGAATAGACCCTCACAACTATTACTTAAAATAAGTGTATAATAATTGCAAAGCTAATTACATGCTAATTATCAACTAATTAAGAACCTAATAATTAGCTAAATAAAAGTCTAATAGTTAACTACAATGATACTTATGTTGCACGTGTTAAATAACAAATAATCTAATACTACCCCTCATGCTTTTCAGCTTACCATGTTTTCAGCTTGACACAAATTTGAACACCCACACTAAATGAAGAAATCATAGCTCAAAAAATAAAGGGAACTTAAGCTATCAACCCATAAGAACTTTGGCACCTAGCAAAAAGATTAAAGGTGGCTCCACCTTGTTGGCAACCTTTTCCTCCTAGGGGCAGCTCCACCTAATAGTTTCCTTTATCTCTCCATGGCAACCCTTTCTTCCTAAGGGCAGCTCCACTAATTGGTAGATCTTTCCTTAATCACTCCATTGCTTGCATAAATGTTTGTCTAGTTGGCAAAGGCTATGCATAAACATCAAGTGCAAAGTTGTAAACTAAAGTAACAACTTTCTTCTTGTGGCCAAGTTAATTTTGATTTGTCTCTTTCCTTCCCTAGCTACTGCCATGGTCCCTAATCAAAATAGTTTTCTTCATAATCATTTTACAAGAGGTTTTTGCGTAATGGCCTCTAAAAATTTATGGTTTAGCATATGTCCAAGAAGCTCTACTAGCTAACAAAATACTCAATATTGACTAAGGCAGTAAGGCCCAATTTGATTAATTAAGTGATGTGCCATTAAGGTTTGTAAGTGCAAACAATAATATTGTATTTTAAAAGTTAAAAGCTTGAGTTGTTAAGTAAAGGTTCAAGAATAGTTTTTTTGTTTTATATCTCTCTAATAGAAACAAACTAACAAAATATGTATCATAATAGTTGTATAGTGATTACTAGTAGGATCAAGAGGGTAGTTATGCTCTCAAATTGTCAAACAAAGTTCAAACTCAACGATTTAGGTGCTCCAAGATGCTTTCTTAGAAGAAGAAACATTCATGAGAAACAAGAAGTTTACCAAATAATATGAGATAATAATGAAGAAGGCACTTCATTGCCTGCATATTATGAAAAGGAGATTTCTCCTTGGCCCAAACTCTTCTACAGAAATTGTATGTGCAATTGCTTTAATGTACTCTTCAGAAACCCAACAAAAAAGAAACATGCATCAAACATTGAAATATCCTAGATAAATACTAAGTCTTTTTTGGTGTTTGTGTGTGAAAGTCTTTCTCATTGGATAGATGATATCAAATATTGAAGGTCAAAACAAACCACATTTTCAAAATTACAAGGGACTTGAATGGAGATGAACTTTCCTCATTTAAAAAATTTGATTGTAGCAAATAAAAGACAAGATTGTAAAGTAGTACAACCATTCAATTAAATATTGTAGTACTTCAAATGGGCTTTAGATGAAAAATTTTACTTGAGTGAATAGCATTCAACTAGCATAGGAAAAAGTAGGAATAAGGGAATATCGATTGTTCTCCCCATACAGATATCATACCTTCAGAAAACAAGGGAGCAAATCAATAGTAGATATAACCTTAGCTTGTTGTCTGAAACTAAAATTTGGAAAACTCTCCCAATTCATATAAAGTGATTCCAGACTCACTTTCCACATAAGTAGTGTCCTTCACTATTGCTGTCAAGTACAAAGTAGAATTGTAATAACAAATTATTCTTTAAAAAATGGAAATAAAAAATCAGGAAAACAAACTATGAGAAACTAGTCTTCCAAAATTAAAAACTTTCAACCTTATCTGCATGTCTGAGATTCCTCTTCCACTCCAAAGCAAGGTTTCTTTTATAATAACCAATTTAACTAGCACGCAACATAATTAAATGTTTCATATTGATTATTAAATTGTAGACAATTGTCCATCTAATGCATCTCATACACTTAGCAATTCTTCACTAAAAGAAACTTGTAGGATGCACTTTACATATACAACTAAAGGATGAGAAAATATGAAAAATACTACTTAATGATTAAAGTCCCATAAAGAAATCATATAACAAAGATCTAAGGTCTCATAAAGGTTGAGAAAATTTGAAAAATACTACTTAATATGCCTTACATTATTTGTCAAGGATTCAAATCACATAAAGAAATCATATAACAAAGATCTAAGGTCTCATTAGAGGTCAGTGGTAATCAAATCCATTAAAATCCAAGATTCATAAATTTGATGCTAGATAAATCTCCTTCTAGTTTATCTGCTTATATGTGTTGGACATTTGGCTTGAGCCCAAACTTGGCACCCAAGATGAGCTTAGCCAAGTCAAGGTCCAAACCCGCACACTAGTTGTTCTCCTGTATATGATAGATTTGAACTTAATTGATGACAAATTATTGCTGAGTACAACATACAAAGTGGGGCCAGCAACACAAGTCAAACAACACCATTAAGCTCTATGAAAAACCACATTTTTAGAAATTCTATTTATCATAAGATCTCTTTTAATAATCTTTCCGAGTGTCCTCTTAAGTCCCCTTTCCATTAGGCCAAATATCATTTGAATGACTTTTCTCACTAGGACATTTAACGATTATTTTTGCACATGCCCAAACTACCATAACTGAGTTTCTATTGGTCTCTCCTCAATATGTACAACAATAATTTTCTCCCAAATATTTCTTATTATAACAAATTATGAATTTTTCCACAATCCTACTATCTATACATAAGAACTATTTACACATATTTTTAAATTGGCAATATTTAAATATTTATATATTATATCTTGATATTTTGATTATTTCATTTATTGGATTGCAATTCAACAACATTTATTGCTCCATAGGATTTTATTGAAATAAGTCACATTCATGAGTGAATATTATGTATAGACAAAATCTCCTTTTGCCATTTAGTTTCACTCCAATCGACTTTGCCTTGGCCCGTGTATAATAAATATCACCAAATATGTTAGCCAAAATGTATATCACTTGAATAAATAATTTTTCTATTGTATATCACTCCAATAAATGATTTTTCTATTGATCTATCTCTCCTTATGTGTTGGTGACTTCTACACTACACAACTTAAAGTTAGTTTTTGTCACTCTGGTTATGTTTCTTCCTTTACATGTTCCCTTTTCAATTTGATCCATCTACTATTATTTTCTTTTGCAAATTTTATCTTCTTAACTTTTCAATTTGTCATTTCTATGATTGCTATGCTTAATGCTACATACATGTGCTTTATTATATTTGTGAAGTTTAAAGTTTGTTGAAAATTGTTAGTAGATTCATGTTTATTTGAAAAATTATTATTGTAAGTCTCAACTGTGTAATGTGAAGTATTCTGTTAATTGTTGTTCTTGAATTTACGTATAATTTTTTGTTTTGTATTTTCTTCAACAATATTACTTCTTGATCAAATTTGTAACATGTAATTTTTCATCTAATTAAACAAATTTTTGTTTGTTATTGCCAGTCTTAATGTCTACTAATTAGTTTATAGAATTTGTGTTAGTGATTATTTGTCTTTTTTTCTCATATGATAAACTTCATAATGTTTAATTTATGTAATTCACATTTAATGTATATTAGTTGTTTAGCTTGTAATACTTGTATCAACAATATTATTTTTTGTACAAATGATAACATTTAATTTTATAATCTAATTAAATTGTTTGTTGTTTAATTATAGTCAGTCATAATGTGGATTGGATTTTTCAAATAATTCATTTTGATGTTGTTTTATCATTGTTTCATAATTTTATTTATTGTACACGGTTTGTTATTTTTATTTATATAATTTGGAATTTCTATATTATTTCAAGAATAAGCTATATGCAATGTTTTTATACATATGCAATGTTTGTAATGTCATATTTTGTCTTCATAATTATAGCCTATCTATTTTTCTGTTTGTAATAAATTATTTCATTTGACAATAAGGAGACATATTGTCTAATGACTAATTTAAGATAATGTTTTTATGAGGTCTATTCATTTCTTTGTGTATGTGTGTTCTATCAAGTAAGGTGAATTGCAACAAAATGTGAACAACTGTTATATGCTGAATTTTCAACTACTCTGTAATCATAGCAATTTTGAACTACTTCATGGGTAAGTCGACTTTAGAATAATATCATTTTGGTTATACTTTAATCTATTTTCCTGGTAATTTTTTTCCCATTTATCACACTATTAAAATGAAATATTTGTTAGTCTATCATAATATGTAATAAAAAAAGTGATAAGTTGAATTATTGTACAATATAAAAAAATTGTTTGTTTCGATATTTATGACTATTTTACATTATTCATGTAGAGTTTGTTTGCAATTCTATAGGATTTTAATATTAATTATATTTTGTTGAACAATCCCATATAGTTGATCATGTAAGTTACTTATATTCCAACAACTATCTTATCTTTTATTTTTTTTATTAGCAAAATGTCTATAGATTCCAACGTACATAATTGTTTGTAACAGGGAATCAAAATCATACAATGAATGCAAAGATTAAATAGGAAGATGATTATGAGTGAGAAAAAATAAGACTAGAATACTCTAAAGATTGTGATGTAAGTATGGACAAATAGAAAAATAGCTTAGTATAATTTACACCATCTAGAGTTAGCGAACCCACATATTAGGGATTTGACTCAACCTTCCATGGAACTCCTCTTTCCTACATAACCAATGGTATAATATGTTGAATACTTATTGTTTATCATTATAAATAAGTACATTTTCTTTATTGAACAATATACATTTTTTACTGAATATTTTGGAATTTGTAGTTAATTTGTCATTTACATATGCAATTGTCTCTATTGACCATATTTCTCAAGTATTCCCTCACTGAATGGTCAAGAAAATAAAACAAACTAGTCATCAAATATTAAAAAGGGAGAGATAGTTTAGTGGGTAAATGTAGATGGCCCAATGTTTTGTTGGTGGAGGACTCTCCATGCTCCATAATAGTTCATCCCATCGAATCTAAGATTAAAAAGGTAAATGCTTAGTTTGTGCTACCAACCACACCGACATCAGCTAGGGTTAACTACTTTAGTGTTAACTTGTGCCTTATAGGAGCTTAATCAATGCCCAATTATGTTGGTCTTATGTTGTCAAACATGGGCCTGGGTTTGTCTAAAAATCCATTTAATCCATCTACAATGCCACATAAATTCCTATAGCATATATTCTAATAATTGATACTCTATAGAAATATTTTATGTACATTCCTTTAAATCATATAATAAATTTGAGAAAAATATTCCTAATGCAGTTGTGCAGGGGTGTCAAGTAGGGATGGAATTTGATCAATTCAATCCTCTAGAATGCAACAAGTTAACAAATTTTAAAGGAGTTATAGGTGTTAGATAAACATTATATCAGATATTTGTCTATTGCATAGTAATTGGTAACGAGGTCTATTTGTGTTTGACCATACAAAATCCATCAACTTACTACTGACATTATTATAATTAGATTTGCAAAGTGTACTACATGTTCCAATTTGGTGATTGAATCTCTATAGCATAGTGGATCAAATTTATCTAGTGACAAACATGTTACTGTGGCTAAAAGTCCATCTGCCAATGAAGGTACCTTAATGACACTATGATCTTATAATTTATTTATATTAAGACATGCAATTTTGATTCTTGCATTAAAATCCATTATAAGAAATTGCTGCATATGGCATATAATCAATTAAGTGATATTTTGAGTTCAATTGTGTACTTACTATTTATGTAATGAATGTTGTCAATTAGGAATTTTATTAGTTGTAGATAAAGTATCAATTATTCTTTTAGTTGTCTCAATTGACAACCTAGGTATGATTATCTCTAATTCTTTATATTGATCCTAAAATCAAATAAACTAATCATTCACTAGGAAAAGACGAAAAGCTATTATAGTGGAGAAACACATGGAAGCCAATGCTCAAATTGTGAAAACACTACAACCTTTTTTGCAGTTTAATCCACATAGCTTACCACACTTTCTAATGTGATCATTCAACCTTTGAGTCATAGCAGATCAACTTTATTCAATGAAGTAGATCTCATACCAACTCAAATTTCATATGACACACAAGGGATCTCCACAATATCTACATCATTTAATCTATTTCTGTAAAGATAATTGTAGCACTAATTATTCCATTATAACTTATCAACATCTATGTTATATATACTTTGTTATTCTTACAATCAATGCACAAAATAAAGAGGTATCCACTTCTAATCTAAACCATGTTGCCAACAAAGGTATTTATATCTATATATTAGTCTTCAAAGGCCTATAATTTTATGTGAAATCTGCCACTTAATTTATGATCTACATATTTTGCTACATTATTTATTTGGTCAATATTTCTGATTTGACACATGTAAATGATGTTGATGACATGGTTGTGGGTTCAAATTTTGAAAGTACAATAATTAAAATTGATGTCAATATTTAACCCATCCAAATTATTGTTGGGTATATTCAGTTAAACATGTTTAATCTTTTAATTTGTAGATGAGATGGATAATGAACTAAGCGATGACTCAATAACTTATTCGACTAATGGTAAAATGTAGTAGTACATTGATTTTTTTGTAATTTAATATCATGTGCATAATTTAAATTGTGATCAATTAAATGTCCTTATCAATAATTTTAAATTTAAAAAGATTATTGGAATATTAAGGTTCCTGCCTAACATACAATGCTTGTTAAGCAAATATGTGGTATGAAGAAGGGAATAGAAAGCAAAGGAGGTATATAAATCCTGAGTTTAGCTTGTGTTGCATGAATGGGAAAGTAGAACTATCTCCTCTTAAAGAAGCTCTTAAGCTACTCCAAGCATTGCATAGGAAGTCAGACAAGTGTAACAAAAATTTCATGCAAAATCTACAAGTTTACAACTCTATGTTTGCTTTCACATCAACTGGTTGTAGGTTCAACCATTCACCAATCGAGATTCCAATCCTTTTGCATTTAGACTTGGTGGACAAAACCACCACTTTGTCAAAAGCTTACTTCCTATGCACAATGAGCATCCTAAATTTGCACAGTTGTACATAGATGACATAAAGAATGAAGATGAAAATAGGACAATGGCTTTTAGGTACATAACTGTGATGATATAACACATAAACATATAACTGATTTTTCTCTTTATAAGTAATATTGCATGAATTTGATTATTATATTGTTGGCTAAAATGCATAGAACCCCCCTAAACTAAGGATTGATTTTAAAAAACCCTCTTAAACTTTAAAACTTTTCATAGAACCTTGTTCAACTAATTAAAACTTGCAAAAAACCCCTTCTATTAGTTTTTCTGTTAAATTATAAATGGAGCTCAATGAAAAGACCAAAATAACCCTAATCTCTACCTTAGCTTGTCTCCTTGCTTCGCAAAACCAGACAGCCATGGGCGCATTAGCTATAGTTTTGGTGGTATTGGCTGTAGTTGGCTCTATACTGCAACAAGCACAAGTGCAAAAGGCCTATAGAGATGGAAAGGCAGTGGCACAACATAGTAGAAGTTATGATCTTTCTGTGGGGACTTGAGTTTATGATCCATCTTCTTATCCTCTTTATGGGACGTGAGATGATGATGGGGGTACCATGATTGGGGCTAAATGTTTAAAAGAACTAAAGTAAATCTAGAGATAGTGCATGCATAAAAAATGGGTAATGTTCATCCATCTGATTATATACATGGGTCCAACTTCGAAGCAATCTCTAATATTTTGCTTTATATTTTCCCTATTTACTTTTCCGAGGACATTAGCCTAAAAGATTAAAATTCTTTGGTGTTCTACCAACAGGGCATGCCTCGAGGAAAGCCTCGCAAGCTTTGCATGAACAAAGGTGCCTATAGATATGGCATGTACATGTTTGCACTCACCTAAATAAACTGCAGGACCAGGTTGAACAAGGGCCATGGCAAGAAGGAAGAATTAATACCCCATTGTTAGTGAAAAGTAGACGTTAATACCCAATCATGAATATTAGTAGTAAACTTTATAGATGAAAGAGAGGCAAAAATAGAGGTGTCATATATATATAAATATATTATATACCTTACCTTCCTTTTCGAGTTTAGCCTTCTCTTCTATGACTATTGTCCCAAAGGTGAGCCTCATATCTGCTAGTCCATCTACACCTTTAAAAAAATGTAAGAAAGAAAACTCTAGAATGCATCAACATTATTAACTTCATGCCAACGGAAATTAATCATCAATGACTTGAAAAGATTTGTTAGCAAGGAGAAAATTAGAAACTTTGTTACACCACAGTATATAGAAGTTCTCTGACCAAATGTGTTAATGGACTTTTTGGGCAGAGTCTCATTAATGGTACTGGGTTGCATTTGAGTGTTACGACCCGAGCAGGCATTGCATTGTTGTTTGTTATCAGATGAAGAACTATCTCCGCCGCCAACATTCGCTGTAAGGAGGGGTTGTACTAGCATGTTTGATTGTGATCTCATACTCGTACTCAAGGAAAGTGATAAAATCTGTGAACTATTTGCAGTAGCACTGCTACTTCTACTACCATTGCTTTGGTTGTTGTTATTTTTGAGTGAGTTTAGCTCCTCCTTAGCCATAACTTTATCATGGACAATCCAATATTGGAGCTACTACTAATTAGTGTATTATTTGTGCTACCACCACCAGTGATTATTGATGTTTCAAATTTTTCTGTGGCATACAAACAAGAGTTTAGCTTTTTGTAACATGTAATTATCTCCACATGAGGTTTGTTACTACTCATGATGATCATCTTGTCCCAAGAAGTTCCTAAGTTTTGGCTCTTGTTGTTGTTGCTGCAATCGGTTCTCATGGTCCTGAACCTATAGGTTTTGGCTACGCCAATGCATGGGCAGTTCCGAGTTGCTGCTCTTGAACTTTTCTACCTCTGATGATGAATTGCTTCCCAAACCCTTTATAGTGTTCCAATCTGATGAAAAAAACATGGTTATAGTTAATTAGAGTAAAAAAATTTAAACTTTATCTCTCTTTTTGTAGAAATGAAGTTTAATTAAATTTTAAAAAATAAATAAATAGTTCATCATTTTTATTATTATATAATTTCTATAGCATAGACTAAAAGTATTGCTGTAAAAATTGAGAGAAGAACATGAATGAACCTTGATGAATATTATTTGTATTTCTGCTGAACACTTTAGAAATGCCAAAAGAATGAGGGAGGTTGAGTGGATGAGCTACTGAGTTAGAAGAGAGATCAAAGCACCTACTAGTGCTAGAGATTTCATAGTCGAGACAAGAGGCTACATTTTGAGATTCATCTCCATTAGCAATAGCCTACGGTGAAAGTTCTTGAGGAGACAGAGAGAAGTCCAACCAGTTCATTGATGTCATGTATTATTATTTCTCTTTCTCTCTCTCTCTCTCTCTCTCTCTCTCTCTATATATATATATATATATATATATATATATATATATGCAATTGACTGAATCTAATCTTAATTTGCAAGAGGAGATAAAGCAACAACTAGCAGTCCATGCATGAACTATAGGCACAGGCATAACCATAGCATGAGAAGGTTACAAATCCATCCCTAGCACAAGAAGGGTTATTTTGGTCTTTTTATTATAATAATTTACTATTCTATCAAAAATTTAACAGAAAAACTAATAGAAGGGATTTTTGTAAATTTTAATTAGTTGAACAGGGTTCTATGAAAAGGTTAAAAGTTTAAGAGGGCTTTTAAAATCGACCCTTAGTTTAGGGGGATTCTATGTATTTTAACCTATATTGTTTTAATGGTACAACAAATTTAAGCCATTTGAACTATTAGATCCAAACATAGTTGTGGCTTTAAGAGATATACTAGATGAGAATAATATTCTCTCCTAATCATTCAGATATGCTTAGGATTGTTTGTAAGAGGGGGTTTCAATTTAGTTAGAGTAAGATTAATCAAAAAGAAAGAGATAGATGGCAGGACATACAACCTTCCAACTACCTTTGAAGTTGCTGCCATATTGATAGTTCAATTGGGATTAAAGACATTATCATCAAGACAAAGTCAACCAAGCTAAAGCAAATTGATGTTAAGCATTCTATGTACCTGGGGTTGCAATACCCATTATTATTTCCATACGATGAAGATGGATTTAGGGATGACATTTTGGTCTAATCATTTAGCATGCAAAGTACACATGGAAGGAAAAATAAGCATGGGAGAATTTTTTACATACTGGCTTCAAGATTGATCTAATGAATCAGCTATCTTATTGAAGTCTAGAAGTTGTTCTAGTAATTCCTTGTGGATTCTTACATAATGGTTGTGGCCGAGTGTCTAAACTTCATCAAACACAATAAGCCAAAATGGAAGGACATTTTGGTCTGATCATTTACCATGCAAAGTACAAATGGAAGGAAAAAATAAGCATGGGAGAATTTTTTACATACTGGCTTCAAGATTAATCTAATGAATCAACTATCTTATTGAAGTCTCAAAAGTTATTCTAGTAATTCTTGGTGGATTCTTACATAATAGTTGAGGTTGAGTGTCTAAACTTCATCAGATATAATTAGCAGAAATTACCAACTGGTCTGTACAATTAGCTCAGTGATTGCTTAATATACAATGAAAGGGAAGTAGCTACAGGAAAGTGTATTGTTCTTCATATTCCTTCACTGGTGGACCAAGATACATGGTGAAAAACTGCAAAGATCCATTTGCAATTTGTGACTAGTATAGATATCCTAATCCCTTTATGATAGTTACTTGTAACCTAAGGTGGCCAAAAATCACTTGATTTGTAGAATAAAGAGGATTGAGACCAAAGGACTACCTATACATACTTAGTCGAGTGTTCAAGATGAAAGTGGAACACTTGCTAATAGATTTAAACATTTATCACCTCCTAAGATGGGTAGTGGCATGTATGTAATCCATAATCTCCAAACACTGAATTGTAATTCATTCAATGTCTCAAGTTTCCAACAATACATTTTCCATAATATGCAATTTAACTTTTGACTTTATAATTTTATAGGGATCTACATAATTGAATTCTAAAAATGAGGTCACCCCACACACTCATACTTGTGGTTGCATTTAGCAAACAAACCAACATTTGGTCATCAAATTGACAAAATAATTTTTGTTAAAATTCCTAACAATGATGAGGATCCAGAGCTAAATAATGTTGTTGAGACTCTTATAATGCATGGCCCTTGTATAAGAAGCATATTGATTTTGACAACTAGTATGTTGTACTATACAATTAACAAATCTTACTGAGGTATCATGCTATTGACTACACATGCCAAACAAGTGCAATAAAATATCTTTTATGTTCACAAGAGAAATGATAGGGTGACATTGCTTTCTACCATAGGCCTTCACCAAATGTTCCAAACATTGTTGTAAATGAAATTAAACAATATTATGACTATAGGTATGTTACTTTAATATGTTGTAGATATATTGTTTGTTTCCTTTAGTTAATATATTGATTATCATGTATATTTGCAAACATGTTTTTGCATGTGAAGCTACATGTAAAATATTTGGTTTGATATACATTGTAGATACTCACCTATTCAGAGTTGGCCTTTCATCTTCCTCACTAGAAAAGTATGATTTTCAAGGATGGTGAATTGGTTGAAGATGTCATCACAAGGGTAAATAATAAAAGGTAAATCTTTAAAGCCTAGATGGAAGCAAAAAATGAGTATTAAGATGCTATAGAATTGACCTATGCTAAGTTTCCAACTAGATTCGTGTACAAAGAAGACATACAAAAATGGGTACCAAGAAAATGAGGTTTCTCCATTGGAAGAATCAATCATGTACCACTTAGCAATGGGGAGGACTACTATCTAGGGATGCTTATAAATTTTCAAAAAAGGTACAAGATAGATGTAGATATTAAAACCATTGTAGGGATTGCATATCCCACATATAAAGAATCCTATTATTCAATGGGGTTGTTGGATGATGAGAAAGATATATTGATGGTTTACAGGAGTCAAGCACTTGGGAATCGACACCTTACCTTAGACAACTGTTTGCCATGCTTATGACAACAAATACTATGAATTGACTAGAAATTTTTAGGAATACTTATAGGTCTTTGTTGGGAGAAGTGCTCAATATCATGCAAGAATGGACACTGGGGTGCAAGTATCACATTTTACAATTGTCTTACTCATTCCAAATGTCTAATTCATCCTATATTAGCTTTGTTATACTAAACTATTGTATATATCTTATGCACTATTTCTAATACAAAAATATTACGTTTTATACCATAATTGTTTAGGTTTAACATTGACAAAGCAAGAGATAAAGAACAATACCATGCATGAGCTTGATAAGATCCTTCAAGAGAATGGCTAGAGTCTACAAGACTATGGCATAATGCCCTAACCAACAAATTGTCAAGATCTCAAATATCTAATAGTTTGATCGTTGATGAAATATCCTATGACAAAACATTGTTAACTTAGGAGCATGATAAGCTATTATCATGTCTTAACCAGGATCAACGAAAGATTTATGACATGATCATTTTTGCTGAATCAGGTTATACTAGAGGATTCTTCTTTGTGTGTGGATATGGTGGAATCGATAAAACATTCATATGGAGAACCCTATCTGTAGCTCTGCGCTCCAAAGGGAAAATTGTGTTGAATCTTGCATCAAGTAGAATTGCATCAATTATAGTCCCCAATAGGTGAACGGTTGTCAACCCTTTACTTTGCTTTGGTTGGAGCTGGCACTGACCTAAATTTCCCAAGGTGAGATTAGATACCCAATTGAAAATGTCTACATTTTTAGAGATTGGGTTTGGGGGGTTAATTATATTTTAGAGGAGGTGTTAGCACCCTAAATGCTTGTTCAATACCAAAGATGATCTAATTAATTCGTCTTAATTTAATTTAAGTTGCTTTAAAAATTTTCATTTGAAAAAAGATTTTGAGGATAATTCCTATCGATTCTAGATCAGAATAAAAATATTTATGGGAAAAATTTCCTTTCCATTCTAGACTGGGGTTTTAAAACAAATTTTCAAGAAATCCCCTTCCTATTTTAGATTTGGGCTTTTAAAAATAATTTTAAGAAAATTCACTTCCTATTCTAGATTAGGGTTTTAAAAAATAATTTTTCAAGAAAATTTTCTTCCTATTCCAGATTGGTTTTAAAAATAATAATTTTAAGAAAAAAATAAATGAATAAATAAATAAAATCATAGGATTGCACACACATGCTCTTGGCCCTTGAATATCAATTAATGTGTTCAAAAGACATAAATTTTAATATTTAAACTTCTCTAATTAAATAAATTAAAGTCTCTTTTACAATCTAGAATACACATACAAGAGTCCTAAATAGATATCCATAACCAAATAAGAAATTACAATCCCACTAATTAAAATTTATCAATATAAGGAATTTAACTACAAGGGCTGGTAGCATTTACTTGTTACCAAGTTGCATTAATAAGAAAATTCACAAAAGACATCTCAATGAGATTGTACGTGAAGCATAAACACAAGACTATCTAATATTTAGGAGATGAACCATGCAAACTAGTAGCATCACTTAGAATTTCCCACAAATAATACATAGCAAAACGATGTCCAGAATTTTCAAATCAAGAATAAAATCTAAACAATCCAAGGCAAAGACAACCATAATAAACTTAGATTAGAAACTATTAGCAACCATGATTAACAATCCTAATCATTCACTACAACAATTTTCATCAAGAATTAATTACAAAATAGCCAAAATTCCTAATTTAATGGTGCACAATGTTCTTGAACTAAAACAAAATAAAACCTAGAAGGTCCAACAATCAAAAAGTAAGAACCTCACAAATTACCTCTTGAATTAGCCTATGTAGGTTTAAAACTAGGTCACAAAATGGGAATGAACCTTGGGTAAGAAATAGATGCACCTAAAAGTAAGGGTATAGTGATGATTCACAACTTTCCTTAGCCAACAATGGCATGACAATCTCTTTGGCAACAAGCAAGATAGTATGACACTGGATTGATGATGCTGGCATGTTTCTCCTATAGTTGGACCTTAAAGGTAGACACGATTGGTCCTTTGAATAGTAGTAGAATTGTGACTTCATAGTGTCTTGGCTTCAAAATGCCAAGTGGAGAGAAATAGTGATGTTGATAACTCTTGTACAAGGGTGGTCACGCAATGGCAAAGCAATAGGTTTTGAGTGCAAAGATGGCATGTGTAGGTAAGAGGGAAGAGGGTTAAGTGGTGTTGGTGCATTTTTTGACCTGGGTGCTAACATAAATGAAAACCTTTCAGGGGAAGAGAAGTCTTGATTACATGGGGTATGGTTTTTGGTTTTTTTGGCTGTAAAAGGTGTTTTCTAGTTTTTCATTATTTGATTTCAATTATGAATAGCATAGAAAGGGCAGTTGGGATGGTGAAACTAATGTTTAGGTGGCAGATGGTCATGGGTTCAAGGCTAAGGAAAGTGTTAAGTAGTGTGATTTTTCTTGTCTTCATGACCCCCTCTTCTTGTGTGTAATGGGAGTTTTTATAGTTGTAGAATTAGAATTTCTCTTTAAACAAATTCTTGTTTCCTTGCTTTACTTGTATATTATCTCTTATCTCTTATCTCTTATCCCTTCTTATCTTTTGATTTGTTTTCTTACCTTTTAATCTTTTTATTTATCTTTTGTTATCTCTTTGATTTATCCAGTATTTTCTCATCTTTATTATCTTAGATTTTTTTTTTTACTTCTTATCATTTTATTTTAATAATCTTTTTATCTTTATCATTTTATATTTTTATTGTTTTTTATCTTAGTTATCTTTTATTTATCTCTTAAATTACTTTGTATTTATCTTCGATTTATCTCTCAAATTATTTTTTTACTTTATTTTATTTTTTAGGAGTTCAATTTTAATCCAAAAATTTTAATTTTAATTGTGGGTTTCCTATTTTGGGTTAGGCCTGACTTTGATTTTGGGTTTAATTTTGGTTTAGGCTTTGGAAAGTGGACTAGATAAAATTAGGTATCTATAAATTATCTCTCGTTGCTCATCTTTTAGGGACTAGAAGATGGGCTATGATTGAGAGACACTATTTTAGCCAAGAGATGACCCAGAAAAACTCAGAATCGTTTAAATCCACCCAACAGAGATATAAATTAGAAGGGTACTAAATCCACCCAACAAAGATATATAAGAAGGGTACTAAATCCACCCCATGGCAATGTAAAATTAGAAGGGTACTAAATCCACCCTACAAACAAATTAATGGAAGGATAATGAATCCACCCAATGGAGATGTAGATCAAAAGGATAATAAATCCACCCAATGGGGATGTAAATCAAAAGGATACTAAATTCACCCATTGAGGATATAAATCAAAAGGGTACTAAATCTACCCTATAGGGATATAAATTAGAAGGGTACTAAATCCACCCAATGAATATATATTGGAAGGGTACTAAATCCATCTAATGTAGATATAAATTAGAAGGGTACTAAATACACCCAACAAGGATATAAAATTAAAGAGTACTAAATCCACCCAACGGGGATGTAAAATTGGAAGGGTACTAAATCTACCCTACAGGGATATAAATTGGAAGGGTACTAGATCCACCCTATGGGGATATTAATAGAAGGGTACTAAATCCACCCCTACAGGGACACTTGAGGAAACTAACTAAGGATTTGATGTAAAAGGTTATCATCCACCTAACAAGGATACCTAAGAGTGACTTAAGTATTAAAAGAACCTATTCTTGGTATGATTTACATAGCAAAACCCATTCTAGGTTTGTAGTGTAAACTATCCCAAAAGAAATATAACCTCGATAAATTGTTCTACGATTGATTTATTGAAAGAGATCTAGAGAAACCCATTCTATGTTTGATTTACCTACACAAAGGGATATAGATGCTTGGTTGTGATGAATTAATCTTGACTTATGACCATGCTTGATGATTCATGTTTCATCATTTTATCAATTAGGAGTTTTTACAGCTCCAACTCACTTTTCTAATCATGAACTTATAGGAGGACTTAAAGTCAAGCACATATAGACAGTGTTTGAGATGTAAAGTGTCTTTCAAGTGTTTGCTCCATTACCAAAGTAGTTTATTGCACATTTTCTTCTATGTAGGGTTTACTATTATTGTCTTGAGGAGTTCTTTTCCAAAAAAAAAACTTATGTGAGAATTAGGGCAACAGTATATATTTGATTTTTTACCTATTTGACATGTTTTGAATACATGTTCAAAACAAAATGCAAGCAAGATGTAAATATGAGAGAATTAGGGCAAATGAAAGAAGGAAAATCTTTATTGCTAAGAATCCAAGTTTTACATCCCTTTTTTAGGGGTTTTGATGAACAAAGGATAAAGCACAAGGTAAAGTATAAATGGAAAAGGGAGTTCTATAAGGGTAGTTAGTTAACTTGAAGACAATATTGGATACAACTAAGCAATCACAAGTTTAGGCTCTTACCCAATCATCTGTTAATCTTTATCCATAATATTTCTTGATGGCATCTGTATTTATCGAACTTGGGAGCTCATCATCATCCAATTACCAAGAATTACTACCCCCAAAAAATGCCTTTTTTACTACATAAAGTCCCTCATAATTTGGGGACCATTTGTCTTGATTATCTTTTATGATTGGCAAGATCTTTTTTGACACCAAATCTCCTTCATAAAATTGCCATAGGTGAACTTTCTTGTCATGGACCCTTATCATCCTTTTCTAATAGAGCTGCCGATGAGTTAAGGCCATTAGCCTTTTTCCTTTAATTAGGTTTAGTTGCTTGTGCCATATTTGAGCCCATTCTACTTCATCGAGTTAGGTATCAATCAATACTCTTAAAGATGGTATCTTTACTTCAAATGGGAGGATTACTGCCATCACATATACTAGGTAGAATAGGGTTGTCCTCGTTAAAGTCCTCATGATGTACAATATCCATGGAGGGCAAAGGGCAATAACTCATGCTAGTCTCTGTAAGTAATAGTCTTCTTTTTTATAATTTTCTTAATATTTTTATTCGTCGCCTTGACTATCCCATTCATTTTCTATACAAGGTTGAGTTATGATGAATATCTTGAATTTCTTACATAATTCTCGATCACTTTACTATTGAGATTGCTGGCATTATCGATGATTATCCCTTCTAGAAGGTCATATCTGCATATGACTTCCCTTTTGAGGAATCTTAAAACCACATTCTTAGTCACATACAATACTAAGTAGCTTCTATCCACTTTGTGAAATAATCGATCACCAATATAATGGAACAATGACCATTGGAGGCTTTAGTTTTTTTCGGCCCAATCACATCCATACCGCATATTGTGAATGACCATGGTAAGGTTACCACACTGAGTGCTAAAGGACATGCATGAATCTTATCCATGTAGATTTGACATTTATGGCACTTCCTGACATAACTAATGCAGTCAATTTCCATAGTCGACTAGTAGTACCTAGCTCTCAAGGCTTTTCTAGCCATAGCATGTCCATTGATGTGTGTCCCACACACCCCTTCATGGATCTCTTGTGTCATGATTCCTCTTGTAAAGGATTCCACCATAGAGAAAGATGCCTATTGCTAGTCTTCTCAGAGTTCTTTTGTCATTCTTTGATGCTCTAGTGGGATACTCCCTGGTTTTGATAAATTGTTTGATATCTTCGTACCATGGTTTCCCATTAGGTTCTTCCTCAACAACTGCACAATAGGCAGTAGATTCTAGCTTCCTTATGTGAATTTTTAGGAGGTCATCATCATTCATTACTAGGTATGTAGATGACAGTATTACTAGGGCATCTACCATCTGGTTTTCTTCTCTGGACACATGATTGAAAGTGATGTCTTTAAATTGTTCTATCAACCTATTAATGTGCTCTTGATAAGGGATCAACTTAGGATCTCTAGTTTCCCATTCCCCTTTCAATAGGTGAATTACTTGTGCAAAGTCTCCATATACATCCAACAAATCAACTCAATAAATCCAGGATGCCTTAACATCCATAACACAGGCCCTATATTCAACCACATTATTGATGCACTCAAAGCATAACTTGGCGGTCATGGGGTAGTGTTTCCCTTTAGGAGATATCAAGACTACCCCAATTCCATGCCTTAGTATGTTGGATGCTTCATCAGATAGTAAGGACCATCTTTCTTCCATAGTTACTTTGTCAATTGTGGAGAGTGTCATGATATTTTTATTGGAAAATTCAAAATGGACAAGTTCTTAATCTAGAATAGGATTTTCTGCCAAGTGTTCAATGATTATGCTTCCCTTTATTGCCTTTTGTGAAATGCATTGGATATCATACTCAGTTAGCAACATATGCCACCTTGTAATTCTCCCTGTTAAGGTGAGTTTTTCAAAGAGGTATTTAATTGGATCCATCTTTGAAATTAGCAATATGGTATGACATATCATATACTACTTGAGGCAATGAGTTGGTTATTCCAAGGCACAACATGTTTTGACTCATAATTGGTGAATTTCTTGTTGAGGTAATAAATTACCTACTCTTTCTTCCTAGTTTCATCATGCTACCTTAGCATACATCCCATTGACTCTTTATGCACAATCAGATACATAGGTAATGGTATCCTTGGTACTAGTGGGACTAGAATTGGTAGGTTTTGAAGGTATTGTTTGATCTTATCAAATGCTTCCTAGCATTCATTATCCCATTCAACCCTTTGATGTTTGCGAAGGAGTTTGAAGATTGGTTCATAAGTGATCGTCAATTAGGATATGAACCTTGCAATGTAGTTTATTCTCCCTAGAAAACCCTGCACTTCTTTCTTTATTTTGGGTGCAGGCATGTTCATAATAGCTTTGACTTTATTAGGGTCAACCTTAATTCTTTTTTGGCTCACCATGTATCCTAATAGTTTTCTGATCTTACATCAAACGTGCATTTTGCTAGGTTCAACTTGAGCTACTACTTCCTTATGCGATTGAAGAGTTTCTTGTGGTGCATCAGATATTCTTTTTTAGATTTTGACTTAGTGATGATGTCATCGATATACAGCTCTATTTCCTTATGCATCATGTCATGAAACAAGGCACCATTGCTCTTTGGTATTTGGCCCTAGCATTCTTTAGTCCAAATGACATCACTTTATAGCAAAAGGTTCCCCATAAAGTGATGAACATTATCTTTTCTTTGTCTTCAAGAGCCAATTTAATCTGGATGTACCCTAAGAATCCATCCATAAATGAGAAAATAGAGTACCCTATAGCATTGTCCACTAGTATGCAATGTGGGGAAGTGGAAAATCATCTTTTGGACTTGCTTTGTTTAGATCTTACCATCTTTCTTAGGTATGGGTGCAATATTTGTGATTCACTCTGGATATTTAGCCACTTCAATGAAACCAGCATCAAACAATTTCTTAACCTCCTCCTTGATCTTTAGTAGTAGGTCAGGCTTCATTCATCTCAATTTTTGTTTAACAAGCTTGAACATGGGCTTTATTGGTAAGTAATGAATCATAATATCAGTATTTAACCCTGCTATATCTGGGTAATACCAAGTGAATATGTCATGATATTCTATCAATAGTAAAATCATTACCTCCTTTTCCTCATTAGTCATTTGTGCTTTGATCTTGATTTCTTTTTTATCTTCATCTGATCCCAAGTTAATTACTTCAATTGGTTCTTCATGAGGCTTAATCCCCTTATCTTCTTGTTCAATCATTCTCTATAATTCAAATGATGTTTCCTAGTCTTCTTCTTCTTCATTGCTAATTGCACAATTGATTAAGCATTTAAAGTCTAGACTTAGGAAGTCAGCATAGTCTTCTCTAGTATTTTCTTCATCATTTTACCTGGATTGTTATTTTGAGTATTTGTTATGGTTTATTTATGTCATGTGTGGCATGATGTATGCTAATAGAGACAAAAATGAAATTATTTTGGGAAAAAGAAATGCATTTTATTAATCATTTATTTGAAACAAGCAAACAATGCAACCTGATTTAGGGTCCAAAGACTACCACTAACGAAGGTCTTGTAAAGGTCCTCAATGACCAATTTCCTAGCTTTTGTGACTTGGCCCTCTAAGTGAGCTAACCTTCTCTCTTTCTTAACCTAGGCCATCCTGGCTTTATTAACCCATATGGGTTTCAACCTAAGTCATATGTTCCTTCATTCTTTGGCAACTCTAGTGGCTCCTTCATTCCTTGCCTCGAGCTCCCTATCCCTTTCTAGGGGTATAGCCATTTCTTTTAAGTATTCTACCAGTCATCAAGGCAACTTTTGAAAAATGAGGCATTGATAGTTGTTTTTCTTCCTTTACAAATTCTCTGTTTACAATCTCAAAGGATTGGAAGGAACTTCTTATCTCTGCTTTAGCCATAATATATGAAAATGATGATGGCCTGAATACCAATAAGCCTTCCTCAGTAGCAATTTCCACTTGTTTCCCTTTATACACTAGTTTTACCTTTTAGTGGAGACATAAGGGGACTACTCCTGCTAAATGAATCTAAGGTCTTCCACAGAGATAGCTATAAGTAGAGTTTATTTTCATGACCTAGAAAGTGACTTCAAAGTCACATGGGCTGACTTGTATTAGTAGCTTGATTTCTCCTAATACCTCATTTTGTGTCCCATCAAATGCTCTCACAAAAATAGTGTTGGGCCTTAAAAGAGTTTGATTAATGGCTAATCTTTTCAAAGTGGATTCTGACAAAATATTTAATGCAGAACCATTGCTAATCAAGACATTTGCTAGATCGTGGGAGTGTTCAAAGCCTTATTGTATCCACATCCTTTAGAGAAAACTTTTCCTCAGAAAATGATAAGTAATTGTGGGCCATAATATTTCTCACCACAGTTCCATTGCTTCTATGGAGATATCTTTGTCGACATAGGCTTCATTCAACACTTTCATCAGCACTTGTTTTTGTAGCTCAACATGAACAAAGATTAAGGTGAGATTTTTGTTGGCATTCCCTTTAACTATTCAATCATGTTGTACTCACTTTGGCAAATGAGTTTAAGGAACTTACTAGCCTTTTCTTTAGTGACTAGTCTTTTAAGAGGGATTGGTGTTGTCTTCTTAACTTTAGCAAAGTTATCTTTGTGGAGTTCATCTTCCACCTTAACCCTTCTAGGCTCCATTGCCTTAGTGACTTTTAAGGTCTCATCTTCTTTCTCTTTGAGAATGACTTCATTCCTTTTATCTGGGTTCTTAGTCTTTATAGGATCAAGTTCAACTATCTTTTTAGCTCTTTTTTCTAGGAGGTAATATCGTCCACTTCTTATCATCCTAGTAAGACTTGATATATTGTTGGCTTGGGAATTTGATTCTTCAGGTGTCACCTTACAATTGTAAACCTATGGGACTGCCTTGTCATTCTTGTATGGAAACAGCACTGGCATTGTAATGCTTAGTTGTTTCATGAGTCTAGTAGGTGCTCTCATCTTGACAACTACATAACTCTTTACAAATGGTTTTAGTGCTTCAGTTAGTGACAGCTTCCCTGCATCATAATTAGTGGCTTTTGCTTGTTTGAAGCAGCGTCAACCATATTTACAAATTTTGAATTTACCCCCACTTGTAACATGCCACTGTCTATCTGTTGCTAGAGTAATCCTTAAGTGACTCACATTCTTCTATCCCATGATCTAATCCCTTTCTATGAAATTCACATCTAAATTCTATAGACGTCACCCTTTCAGCTTCTATCGCTCCATATTTGGCTAGAATACAAAATATAGTTCTTAGTAAAGTTTTGATTTTTGGCATGGAACTCTTATAATTTGATAGAGTCCCATTGAAAATAGCATTAACACTTAGATTTTTGTGATTAGGAAAGGGTTTCCATCTATGTCTAGCCCCGAAGCCACCTGATCAAATGTCAACCACTTAGCATCAATTTGGTCTTTTACCTTCCTCTTGAAAGTAATGCAATTGTCTACCATATGCCCTTTGGCCTCTGCATGGTAATCACATGTAAGCTACTCATCGTATCATGCAAGATATAGAAGCTGGAATGGCAAATAAGGCTTAACATCACTAAGTTATTCTATAGTAGTTGCAGCAATAACTGTGAATATGTTGTTAGGATAAGATTGAAGTTCTAGCACGTACGATCATTTTGATGTTTAGTACTATTAGCTTAAGTCTATGGCTTGGACTGGGATTGCACTAGCTGTACTCTCTGGTATGGTTGATATTAGATGGTTTGTGGAGATAGTACTAGCTGTAGTGTGTTTTGATAGGGTGATGAGGTAAAGATAACTTGAGGTGCAGTGACACTCATTATTGGTGTAAATGTTGGAGCATAAGACACTTGGCATGCTTGCTAGTTATTGTCAAAAGTTTTGGCTTTGCCTCTTCCCTTGTTGTGGTAATCCATAGAATGGACATCCCTTTTCTTTTTATTATTGAATTAGGCTTCTTTTGTGATGCATTGCTCGCTAAAGATCTCCCCATCTTTCTAACCTTTATTCCTCTTTTGATCCTTTCACCGATCTTTATTAAGTTTGTGAAACTCATGTTGGCAAATCCCACCATTTTTTTGTAAAAGGGATATGTTAGAATATTTAGGAATACAATGACCATTTCCTTATCAAAGAGAGGTGGTTCTGCCCTTGCTACCACATCTCTCCATTTTGAGCACAGGCCTTAAAGGATTTGTTATCTTCTTTTGCTATGTTTTGGATTTGGATCCTGTCATGGGTCATGCTTTGATTGTACTTGTATTGCCTTATGAAAGCTTCTGTCAAATCTTTCCATGTTTAGATAGAGTAATGATCATGGCCCATGTACCATTCTGTTGCCCCATTGATCAAACTATCCTGAAAGAGATGGATTAGTAGCTTTTCATTATCGGCATATGCTCCATCCTTTGGATGTACATGAAAATGTGTACCCTAGGGCAAGATGTTTGTCATACTTTTGAATTCTGGCACCTTTAATTTTGTGGGTATGACAACATTGGGTACCAATCCAATCTCATGCATATCCAAAATATCATCATCAGTGAACCCTTTCATTTTTCTCATCCTGGCCTTTAGCAACTCATATTTCTCTTGAATCTATGCCTCTTTGGTGGATTTTTTTTTTAATTTTTCCTACTTCTCTAATTCATCAAGATTTGGAATGAATCTAGCTTCTGTCTTTATGATATATGGCTGATTACAATCTACCTAGTATTACTATTACTGGTTTCCTAGGCCTTGTGGGGATTCATTTTGTACATTCTCTTTAGACATGAGTAGCTCAGTTAATCAAGCCAATTATACTTGGAGATTTCTAATTTTTGCATGTAATTCCTCCATGGACTTCTCTTACTTTTGTTCTACCATGAGCTTTGACTAGGAATGAATAGTAAGAGCTATGATTTCTCTTTAAATTTTTTTTAAGAAATAAATTATTAACACGTGCTAAAGATGATGATAAACATGATATGAATGATATGCAACTTAAAGTAAGTAAATAAATGATTACATTGAACCAAAGGACTACAAACTTTATTATTATTAGAAAAATTCTTGATTACATCAATTAAAAAGAAAGAAAAATAAAATAAGCTAGACATCATCCATTGGGCCTTGCTCTCCATCAGGGTTCATGCTAGGGGGTTTCCCAAGTTTCTTTAGATCTTCATGTAGGGTCCAATAAAGTTTCTTAACTTGACCCTCTAGCATCACTGTTCTTTCAATCTTGCCTATCCACTATTTTGCTCTTTCAACTATCGCTATTCTCTCCATATAGAGTGTCTAAGCAATCCTTTCATACAGATTTCTATTAAGAATCAACTTTGTTTTGTAATAAGTTGCATCTAGCATAATAGCCAATTGTTACATCTCTTCTTGGTGTGTTCGTTCTATCTATATCACCATTTCCTCGAGCCTTAAGCATTTAGATTCAAAGATTTGTATTCTCCCCTATATGTATAGGAAATCCTTTAACTAATTGAGGAGACCTTGCACTTTTACCTTGTGTTGGTTTTCATTGTCCTAAATGTAGTTAGTCAGTTGAGCCTTCATATTTTCTAACTCACATATATGTTGTAGTTGTGTGGCTTGGGTATTTTTTAGCCCTTTATTTTCCTTTTGAAGCATTGCTATCTCCATTGTTAGGGTTTGATTTCCCCTTTTAGTCTTGAGACTTTAATTTTTAGTTCTTGATTATTTCGCATAAGACATCTTAGACATCATCCAAGTCTTGTTCACCTTGCTTATATCTTTCGGTTGCCCTTTCTAACTTGCTTTCTAGGTTTTCGTATTCTTTTCTATACATACAGCTCCTTCTTCATTAATTTTTTTATCTACAATAATTTTTCTTTTTAGGGATTCTGTCTTTGTGGTGTATTGTTTGTTCTAGGTCACCAAGTGTTTTTCTTTGTTCTTCCACTCTGTTTCTTGCTTTTGGAAGTTTGTGTACAATAGCTCATATTCTTCTTGCAACTTTAGATAAGTTTGTTTTTCCATAGTCTCTGGCTTGATTTAGGTGTGTGAAGTTTTAGCATGCAAACTCTTAGTCCCTTGTATGGGTGTTGTGCGAGCAACTATCATCGGGGGTACAAAACCCTTTCCTCTTTTGCTTTGCCATATGGAGTATTCCTCAGTGGTCATTTCTCTATTACCTCTCAGGCCTTCTATAAAGTAAATATTCTTTTAAAAGGCCTTAGCTTCTCCAATCTTTGTACTAGTGGCATCATCTCCATAAGTCACATCTAGAGAATGTAACCCATGTGTTGCTGGTACATACTGGACACTTCCAACTTGTCTTCTCACCATAGAGGGAGAGTACCCTATTATTCCCCAGAGGCCAATGAGAAGGACAAATGGCCTATCACCATAATTGAGGAGTGTTGGGACTACTGGCATCTAGGATGCTTTCTGTCTTACTTCTCCTATGTCAGTCAGTGCTTAATCCACTAATTCTAGATTAGTTTGGTCTTGGGACATGAGAGCTCAGAAAACTCATACGGGGTATTCCTTGCTATATTGTAGTCTCGAATTGCATTAAACCAATTGTGTATTAAATCATTTCCTTCCAATTTTTTAAATTTAAAATATAATTATTTTATAGTTAATACAAACTGCCAATTTTGCACTAAAAATAGGTAAAACTGAGCATTGTTTTTTTTTTCCAATATGATGTCCTTTCTTCTTTCATAGCAGATGCTTTGTCTAGTTGATTCCCATCACCATAGAATGAAAAGGTGCTATTGATGTGCATGTTGTTAATGGAGACAGTTGAATGGATACATTAACTATAATTTCAAAACTTTCCAATTAATATTGACTATTATTGAATAAATTAAATGGGATTATGCATAGAAACAATAAATGAACATATAAAATATTATACCATTTGTAATTCTGGCAAGAGGAGTTCTATCAAAGTTTGTGTCACATCCCTAGTACATGGGATCTTTTGCTTGAGTTAGTTTAGATGGTAATGTAGCATTTTATTCTTTGTCATCACTGCAACATTGTTCAATGCTTTTCCATCTTGATTTATTTCAACCATAATCATTTTCTTTTGTAATCTTGCATTGCTGACATCATCTTGATCCATGTTTAATATGTTTACATGTTTGAGAATTCATATGAATTATGTCATTGCGTTAAAATAAGTAACATATTTATTTAGTTGGATAATGAGCAACTTACATCACCAATGATTGTGTACAAACATTTAGATTATGTCCAACCAAATTTAATTATGATGGAAATCCTTACAGATTAAGAAGATGATCACTAAGAAGGATTAAATATAGTGCAGCCAATAGAAAATACAATAATCAGTATTCACATTTATTCATAATGTTGCTAATCTAAATAAAAATCACACGTAAGAAGAATGCAAGGAATTGTATAAATTTTTGGCACATCATGATTCGTGTTTGAAAGATGTACATGTTTGAGAATGATTAAATTATGCTTTTGCCCTAAAATAAATGACACGACATGTAGGGTAATGTGCAACTTACATGATCAACAACTATTCTCTTACAAACTATTTATGTGAAAACAAATTTCAACATAGTAGAGATTTTGAGTGGGTAGGAATATGCTTACTAAAAAGAAACAAATTTATTTCTATATCAATGAAAAAAGAAAAAAACAATTATGCTAAAAGCTAAGGATAAAGAAATTAAACAGTTTGACAACATATAACCATATTAATAAAAAATTCAAAATACCTTTTCTTTCAACAATTTAAATATGATCCATAATTCTTCATACTCATCTCATTATCTAAAGAAAGGAAACTTTAGACTAATGCAAAGAATGATACAAAATAAAATAATCTTTTATGCATGTAAGAAACATTAGTCATTTAAAGTCAAGGGAAAACATCAATTTGTTTCACCAAACAAAATGATAGTGGTATTCAAAAACCAAATAATTATGAAATATAGTCAAAGAAGTTTTTTATGGAGAAACAATGAATAAGACTATATTTTGTAGTGATTATTTTTTTTAAAGGTATTCAATTCATAAAAATAAGACTCATAGGATTATAATCATGACTGAATTTGACAAAATATAATTCAAACATGGTAAATTTGTAAATGATATTTCCTTGTATATTTAGATAAAAGTCAAAAACAAAACAATTATTGGGTGAGTGAATATTGTGCTATATCAATTACCCACTTAAAATTAGTAATGTGAAAAACTAAGTCACTTAGAAAAGAGTAAAAATTATGAAGTAATTTCATAAACAACAAAGTGGTGAAATTGGAACATGAAATAACTATGAAATATATGGAAAACATCTTGTATATAGGAAATATAAATACCACCGTAATTTTTGACTAACTATACTTTTAAGTTATTGAATTGAGATAAGTATAAATCCTACATAAATGTGCCATTAATGAATTCAAAACATTATAGTCTAGACCAAATAATTTTATCAAATATATGTCAATGTATATTAACCTGAAACTAAAAAGTATTTCAATTGCATAGTGTGAAAAAAAACAGTCATATAAATAAAAATACAAAATACATGATAAGCAGATAGCAATAATTCCAAAATGTTCTTACGCATCAAATAGTAGTGATTTAGGATTCTTCTAGTCTGCCTTTATCTGGATAAGACCCACGTAAGGACAGTGCATACTATTATACCTATAAAAATAAGCTTACAATATCAGATTAAAAGTAGGCATGTTGAGAACCTTAATTAGTTTAGATGCTCTATGTCTATAAAAATAGAAAAGAAACTAATAAGATAAAAAATTAATTCCAAGAAATTTTTACACTCAATATGATAGTTATTCACAATTATTCTAATTGCAACTTATCCAAACAATTTCCTTCTTTAAAAAACTTCAATTTTATTATATTCCAGAGTGAGTTACTTATAAAATATAATTAATTTATTTTTTATTGAACAAATAACATAAACCTGAATTAGAGTATCAAACAAAAGAACCATAAATAAAATATTTTTCTACATCATTGTTCCACCAAATGGATAGTTCATGTAGAAGAATGCATTTTATATTGCATCATTCTTCTTCATGGTCCATATTATTCTACCTCATGATTTCCGCCATCCACCATCTAGATTGGTAATAAGGCTACTCTTTATCCGTCCAATTAAATATTCATATAAATTTAGGCAACTTTAAACATGAATGCCATAAATTTCCACATATCCAATCAAGTATGCATGCTTAATTAGAACAAATTAAGTGTAATGAGTTAATTAATCAAATTTAAGTAATCAATGGTCAACAATTCACGCAATTTCATAAATTAAATAATTGATTTAATTTACCTTTAATATGAATCTATGTAATTCCCTTGATTTAAGATTCATTTGTTAATTAAGCAAATTGGCATAAGCAATTTAAAAAACTGTTCCTAAAACTAAATATAAAGTTGATGGTGTAAGATAATTACTTTCTGTTTTCTTAATTAATTTATGCCTTTCAATTGACTATGTAATATTATGATAGTTTAAATTATAAGTAATTTGTTGACTAAACAATAATATAAATGTCCATAATTAATTAAATTGTAACACATTAAACATGCATAAATAAATCCTTAAAATTAATAGTAGTCATGAAAATTTAATAGCAATTATTAATGGCCTAATTGATTTACATAATTAATCAAACCAATAAATATTCCAATGTCACTTGCATAATTCTTTCAGTATGTAAATTCATTTAGATTAATTTGATTCTGCCAATTTATTATTTCACTAATTTTAACTATTGGGAAAATTTAAGATTAAATCGTGAATCAATCTAATTTATATAATTAATCAAATAAGCATATTTATTTCCACTAATATTTACTTCCATAATTAATATTAATTACAATACTTTAAGAATACTGCATAAAAAATTTTTGTTTGGCAGCAATGCTCTTCATGATTTCTACTATCCTGTATTTAGATTGGAAATAAGGCTTCATGCATAACTGTTAGATGACTTTTATCCATCCATTTAAATTAATCACATTTAATTCTATTTGAATAAATTTATACTGATTTCATGTTTCTTATTTGATTTAGATTGGATACTAATATTTAATTTTGATTGGATAGTATTACATTTGAAATATCATATTTAATTATGTAGTTATTATAAATTTTGATGGGATATTATGATATTTGAAATATCATATTTAATGTCTCTTATTTGATTTGGATCATTCAATAAAATTTAAATTAATTATGTAGTTCAGCACATTAAATCATGCTGATTAAATTTCACATAGTAACTTAATTGTATTAAATTTGATTTGAATAAAAGTTTGATAATTTAATGTTTCTTATTTAATTTAGGTTAGTTACTGATATTTAATTTTCATTGGATATTATTAAATTTGAAATAACATATTTAATTGTGTAGTTACTATTAATTTTGATTGGATATTATTGAATTTGAAATATCATATTTAATGCTTTTTGTTTAATTTAATTATATAGTTAAGAACACTAAATAATGCTAACAAAATGTTACACGGAAAATCACTTGCATACAATTTGGTTTAAATAAAAATTTACCAATTTTTTGTTTCTTATTTGTTTTAAATTGATTATTTCTTATTTGATTTTTATTGATTACTAACATAATTATGTAGTTATTATAATTTTTATTGGATATTATGAAATTTGAAATATCAAATTTAATGTCTCTAATTTCATTTAGACATGGTATTATCCAACAAAATTTAAATTAATTATGTAGTTAAACAAATTAAATCTTGTTAATTAAATTTCACTTGGTAAATTAGTTGTATTTAATTTGATTTGGAGAAAAATTTACCAATTAAATATTTCTCATTTGGCTTAGGTTGGATACTAATATTTAATTATGATTAGATATTATTAAATTTGAAATAGCATATTTAATTATATAGTTATTATTAATTTTGCTCATGGTATTATTCATTTAAAGTTATTAATTATGCAGTTAAGCATATTAAATCAGGCTAATTAAATTTTACATGGTAAATTAATTGTATTCAATTTGATTTGAATAAAAATTTACAAATTTAAGGTTTCTTATTTGATTTAGATTGGTTCCTGATATTTAATTTTAACTGAATATTATTGAACTTGAAATATCATATTTAATGTTTTTTTGTTTAATTTGAAATATCATATTTAATTTTGATTGGATATTATTAAATTTTCACAAAAAGTTCAATACACATGTCCACCAATAAGGCAAATTAATCTCTAATTATGGTGCTTGATTCATAAATTTAATTGCAATTAGTAATGGTTATCTTTACCTGTTTGTAGATTTAAGTGAGATTAAAATACAATTAATACCATTGCAATTAACAAACTATCAATTATACCTAGTGTCTTAGCATCTCCACAGTTTATAAAGAAAGCTATTAACACAATCACTAGATGCAAGAAAGCTACCTAGTGTCTTGGCATCTCCACAATTTATAGGGACCACCAAGCAGATCACAAGCCTAGAAAGAAAGAGAATTCACAATCAACCCTAAGGTTGACTTAGTAGACTACCCTTATATTGTTGAGATATTTCGTCATTAGCCTATGGTTGATTATGAAGAAACCCTAGTTCTGGCTATGTTATCCTTGAGATAATTGACAAACCCTAGGTTCAATTATGAGTGATAGTTGACTAATTAACCTCAATTCATATTTTAAATATATTTACTAAGTTAATTGTGGAAGGTTTATTTATTTTAGTTTGTAGCCTTCAAACACTTACAAATTAAACAATCAATTAAACCTTGATTGTAAGAATCAAAGTTGGTGCCTAACCTAATAGGAAAATTCAACTAGCTGAAGAATATGGGGCAGCCGTAACTACTACACACATGACTAAGGGCTTTAGTTAAGGGATAAATTTAAGATTTGATTTGATAATCCTAATTATTACATAGCTTGACTAAGGTTAATTAGGAAGGCCGATTATGTGAAGATCTTAATTAGGACTCCTAATTATTTACCTAGCTTGACTAGGACTTTTAATTAGGGATTCTCATTAAGGGAGACATCTTAATTGTGTACCTAGCTTGACTGAATTTAATTAGGTATGTGAGATTTGAATCCCAATTATTAAATACCTAACTTGATCAGGGTTTTTTATTAGGATTTGAGGGGAATAAAAAGCATACAAATCAAAACTCCTAATTCTAATTCTTGTTTGAGTAAAATCTTTGCTAACATTCAAGATATCTTTTAAAATCCGTAATATTTAGATCTAACTTGGTTAGACTTTAGGATTAGGGTTTTTAAGGGAGGTCTTTTGCAAGAGGGTTGAGGCCATGGTGATTTATTTCTTTTCCTAACTTGATTAGGGTTTGTTAAATTAACTAACTTGACTAGTGATTAGGATTAGGGTTAAGAGGCAATAAAGGGGGTGGCATGCCTAGCTTCACTAGGTTAAAGCAGAGATCTCTAAGACTTGGCTTGACCTAAAAGTGGCAAGTTTTTATGTGCTAAAAATAATAATTTTGTTATATTGACCTAAGATGTAAAATGAATGGGAGTCCTATGAAGGTGGCAGCCTATGGTTGCTAAGGTACAAAAATTTTCTTAGACTACATGCAAAGTGATAAGTGCATAATTTTATATTTTTTCCCTTTATTTTATAGCTTTTCAAGTCCATTTCTAGGTCTTAATATGCTTGTTAGAGCTCTATTTGTGTTTGGATATGATTTGGAAAGCTTTGGTGGTCTAATTAAAAAGGAGAAGAATTCCTATTTTGATAGGAAACTAACCTCTATATAGTTTTTCAGGTTTTGACCATTAAGCAGTTCAAGAATGAAAAAGTGACCTTCAAAGGTTTCAAAGTAGACATCTAGGGATTTTCAGAATGGATGGGATCATCCAATTCAGAGTTTGTTTGGCCCTCCAACTAGAGCATCAAAATTAGTGTAAAATTTAGAGTTTTGGTCCTACTTAGATTAGGATTCTAACTTGCATGATAGTCAGTATTTTGGCAATATCTGGAGCTACAAAAGCCTAATTGAGGTGATTTAAAAGACAATGGAAGCCAAGAGAAAGGCTACAATTTTTATGAAGAGTCTAAATCCAAATTCTACCATCTTCTAGGTTGAAACTTTGTCTTAAAGTGTGACATAGATTTAGAATTCTAGAGTAGACCCATTTTAAGAAGATTCATTGGTTTGTGGCAACTTTGTGATGTCTAGCAGCTGCAACAAACACCTTTTTGAATTATGAGACCAAGAAGCATGACCTAATGTATAAGTGGACTTTTTAGGATTATTTTACACAACTTCTTCTACATCTTCTTCTTCTTGCCATACACAATCTAGAACACTTGATGCTTGGCTAAACTTTTCTTTTTACTTCATGGGGGTATCAATCCCTAAATAATATTGATGGTTTAATTATGATAGTAAAGTTATTTCTATTCCTTTCTTTGAAGTTATTTATGTTATTCTAAATTGAAGGCTTATGATATTTATTTTGATTGGCTTAAATAGCATGCTTTGGGTTGATTGAATGAATATCTATTGCTAGATCTAGGGATTGTGATATATAATAGTCCTTTTCCTAATCATTAAGTGGCACATAGTGGTTGTGATTATGGACAAGTTTTCATTTAATTCACTATGAATAACATGACCTAATTTAAATAATCTAAGCTTTTGTGATTGTTGCTTAGATCAACCTAATCTCTTTGTACTTAATGTGGCTGCTTCATTAAACCTGGAGAGCTTATTCTAGGTTGTCTAGGAGTTAGATGCTAATGAAAAGCTTGTGTCATTAGTTACCATTATGAGAGATTTTAGGTAATAGAGCTTATTATTGTCTAGGGTTGATAACTTTATAAGAGGGTAGATTAACTTGATCTTAGGTAGTTTCCATTAGCTATGAGATTGAACCTAGAACTGAAGTTTTTTCCATCTAATACTTTCTTTTTCATTCAGATTTGTTTACTTACTATTGTTTACCTTGCCTTTGACCCCCCATTTTATTTATGTTTGTTCTAAGAATATCAGTGTTTAATTGCTTACACTCTCTATGGGATCGACTCTTACTCATCCTATCTACTTGTTAGTGATTGGTAAGGTATTTATTTTTTTGGGGTGTTGACGGCACGCTATTACAAATGTAGTAGTTTTTAGTGTTTTCCTGAGGGGAACCCTAATGTGCTAAACTATGACAACAAAGGCAAACACCTATATATGCTTAACGTCAATGAAAATTGAATCAAAGTATATAAATTCATTAAAATTTACCTAGAATGTACCAATGCTGAAACAAGCAAGGGACTATGTGTAGAATTTTTGACATGGATACATGTGCAGAAATTTCATAATATGTAGAATTTGTATTACATAATTTGAAAAAGAAGATGCAGAATCAATGTGTGGAATTATTAAACAGCAAACAACCAGAATTTGCAAGCAGAATTTTGTAACAGAGTGCAGTGCAGAATTTTAAAACAAAATGCAATGCAAAATTTTAGAACAGAATTTTAAAGGATTAAATGTGTAGAAAGTGCAGAATTTTATATGCAGTGAAGACCAAATTTAATATGCAACAATTTTGACATACAATCATGTGCAGAAAGGCACGAGATAAAAATTGAAAATTTTGCTAAGAGGCTCATGCAACTAGCAGCTATGGTTGAATTTGAACCAAGGCAAGATTTTGTGTACAAACTGAAACAACATGCATAAAAGGTCTAGACTATCCTATGATCTAAACACACAAAATAGCACTTAATCCTATTTTTTTTAGATTGAAATGTGTACAAGAACTTACAAGGTTGTGCATTTAGATGAAAGCTGAAAGTAGAATGAAGAAGCGAGGAAGGTGCAAATGCAAGCATGAATATGGTATGCACATAAGAAAATAAAGGTTATCATAGTCAAGCTAGGATGAAAACTATGAACCTACATAATTAAAATGAGTAACACATATGAACTTAAAAGAAAAGAGGGAAGAGGCTTACCTTGAGAGCCTTCCCATGCCCAAGCAAAAGAAGTAGAGGGACTTTGTTGAAGTTTAGAAAACAAGGATTAGTCTTGTTCTATTAGGAAGAACAAGCTAGCAAGAGAAAAAGAGAGAGGGGCCAAAATTGGTGAGGAATATAGCTGAATGTAGTGAAGCATTTATGAGTGCTCCAAGGAGTAGGTGAGGACCCCTATTCATATAAGAAGTGAGGGAAGGAGGGCCATAGATCTAAATTTATGTTAATGGCCACAAATTTTTGTTATTTAGGACAAGGGTCTAGATTTTTCATTTTACTTGAGAGTCAAATAAAAAATTGAGGGTAATGATGAAGTGAGAGGAATGATGAAGATGTTGTCAAGGGTGAGGCAAGTGGATCCAAGGGTGCTGGTTGAAGGGGAAAGTCCTTTTAAGGTCCTAAGGGTAAAGGAACACACGAGGTCAAATAGGGTGATTTACATGCATGCAAGGAAAGATCCTATTTTTTTGGAGAGTATAGTGGCTTCAAGACTAGGTTCAAGGTGACTTTTAGGGCTTTTTCCTAGCTATTGGATCAAGGTTCGATCAATGGTTATGAACTTATGTGAGTAAAAATCAAAAAATAAAAAATGTGCACATGCATTGAGGTGATGCTTCTAGGGCTTGCATGGCAAGACTTGTTCATGTTTTTTGAGGTGAATATGGACATAAATTGAGCTTGGTTTAGTTAATAAAAAGAAATTGAAAGGGGAAACTAAATTAAAAGGAGATTATATTAAATGGTGAAAATGAAAAGTAAGAAAAGAGAACTCTTGTATTAGTGAAGATGGTGGTAGCATGGGCTCTAAGTGCAACCCATGCCACCCTAAAGAGACCAAAGGACCAACCATGGCTCACCAAAGTGAGCCATGGTTCAGCTCAAAGGCTAATGAGGCTAGTTTGGTGGAGTTTTAACCTACTTTCTAAGAAAGTGGGCCATCCTTTGTCAATTAGGTTAAGAAAGGGTAAATTTGGGTTAGGCATTGATTAAGGCTTATTAGGGAGTGGGTTTAGTGGGGAATGGGCCAAGAGGGGTGGCATACCCATGAGAAGGGAGCCACCCCTTCACTTATCACTTGTAGGCTCATGTAGCCCTAATGTGAAGTGGAAGAGTGATGTGGTACAAAGTGACCTATGTGGCATGAGGTGGGACTACATGGAACTTCAAGTGAGTTGACCAAGGGCTGATGATCAAGATCAAAGTCAAAGATTTAGGGGTGATTTTGGGGATTGGGCCCATTGGGGCCACTTTTGGAAGGTCTACGGGTATTCAACCATGGAAACTTCTAGATACTTCTTGGGCTATGGGGTTGAGCTTAATGGGATTAAGGCAAGGTCCATGAAGCATGGTTTGAGGTTTTTGTGATAATTTGTGATGTTTTGGGGGAAGTTTGGGAATTATGGTTATCTTAGGGTTTCATAAGGGCTTATTAGTAATTAACAGCTTGACTAACCCTTCTTAAAGAATAATTTGAGGTTTGCTCCCCATAAGCTTAATCTATTTAAAGGCTTTTGAAGTTAGTCTCTTTTGGGATACCCAAGGATCCTAATTAATGAAAAGTGGACCTGTGGACTTGAACTACTTCTTTGGAAAAGTCTTGCTAAAAAATGAGTGTGACTAAGATATGACCGCTAGTCTTAGGAATGACCTTAAATGAGGTGGTTTAAGGGTAGAAACTATTCATTGAGAGTTATCCTAGTTAAGTGGGTTTTAACCCTAATTTGCTTCATTAAGGGAACGTTAAGGTAAAAAAAAGGCCTACCCAGGGTGGAGTTGTTAACCTAGATTAGAGTCTTGAACTCCTATTCTAAGGTTTCTTGGTTTATCTAGGTGGACATGTTAACTTGTTAATTCATTATGACATCACAATAATGCTTTCAACAAATAAAATTTTCAATATCATTGGGGATTTGTGCTCTTCGTTTATTTGCATGCAAATTGTTGTTTGACCTCAAATTATATTCTAAATACATATTTTTTATTGGTACATTTAGTTTTTCTTCATGTGTATAGATTCTAGTTCTTCTTTCTACAGTAGTGATTAATGGCTACACTGCATCTTTGATTTGAAGATATGATCAATTGGCTAGTCATTTGAAATCACTATTTTAGTATCTATTCTATTCTATCACCTATCACATTTGATTCAGCCACATAGATTTCTAATTGTCCCTTAGCCTATTCTATTTTTTGGTTCATTGTCCATAGGAAAAGTAAAGGATAAGGATCCCCAAACTTTCATGTTTGGAAGTTAGGGGTGAAATAAGAAAGAAATAGAAATAAAATTAAGATAGATTAAAAATTGGGATTCATAACTTAGATTTTAATGCAAAAATGGAAAGAGTTAGAGAGAAAATCACTAAAACTGGGGAGTAAGAAAGTGAGGGGAATCAAATTTGAAAAACACCCTTCTTCCTTATGTTATCTATTTACATTCAGAGTTCGGCTAGATCTTTCAAAATATAATCTTTTGCTTGTAGTTAATAAAATTAGATTTCTAAGAATTTTAAGTAGTAGTTGATTCAATTTAAGTATAATTGAATATGGAGACAACAAACCAGTTATAATAATCTGCTTACAATGCAACAAGTAATGTCCTAAAGAAGCCTGAAGTTCTCTTGGAACAAGTTCATTCCTTATAATTGTCATAATCTGCATGGTTTTCCATGTACAATGTCTAGAGACATTTTCTTATGTAGAAACCATTGCCTCCAGAAACAGCCAAATGAGGACCAAAAACCTAAGCACCTTTTGTCATAGGAAAACTCAATTTTCTTTAGCTTTCTACTTTAGTTTCATGGTTGCCTTCATCTTGCATACCTTTTACTAACTTCTTTGATACTGTCTAAAATTTAAGCTTACATAACCATGACTACAAGCTCAAGAGCAGATGTAACAGCAACCCAATTGAAGAGTGCTACTAGTGAAAACTAGTTAGAAAGACAAAACCAAAAAAATAAAAATGAATAGTCTTATCGATACTCTTACCAATTTCATTTTTGGGTTAGAATGTTTCCCTTTGGTTTAGTTTGTAGCTAGACAAAAAAGTTTATGATACTGAAATTAAAGAGTTAATATCATCTTTACCACAATGCAATTGAGTTTGGTAATTAAGTATATAAATCAAGATATTCTAATTAGTGGGTATAAATTGATCATATAAAATGCATTAAAGTAGAAAGAAATTATGAAGTTATGTATGACATTATTTTGCTGTACAGATACTTTTAAAATCATATAAAACCTATGCATTCATATTTTCTTTGTCTACTTTTATAGAAAAAGTTGTGATGTTTTAAGTTTGTTAAACATATAAAAGCTTTCATTGAAGATCATGATCTTTTGGTATGGAAATGCACTGTTATAAAGCTTTAGTTAGGCTGCTTTTGGCTTAAATTTTTTTCCCTTTTTCATTGGCCAAATGTTCAATGAAGTATGTTGAGTTAGTTTTTTCAAAACTTTGGTTAGATGCCCAAATGTGTTTGGATTTTTCTCAATTTTTTACAACATGATCCTGGAAATTCTAACTCACTCTAAACATTTTAGAGTAGACTAAGGTCATTTGGTAGGTGATTGACTTTTTTTTTATCTCTACTACCCTATATTAAGATGGATTCTAACCTATCATGAAATTAATTTGATTTAATTGTTTCAATGAACTCAAAATGTTCTAAAAATTTGAGTAATTCTAGATATATTATTGATCTTCTGTAAAAAATGCAAGTCAAAATGGATTTGTTTGCTATGGTTATACATTTTTGTTCACAAACTATTCAAATTTTAATGCCCACCATTTGACTTATTGTTTTAAATTCTATGTTCTATTTTCTTAGTTTGGCTTTTTTGATTAGTAATTGATGTGTCTAGCCTTATTGGTTCACTTTTTATCTATCCAATTTGAAGACGATGGTACAATCTTGGTTGCATTTCTATATATCATGTTAATTGACTAAGAATTTCATGTGTTCATTGTTGTTGGGGAATTGTTGAGATGTTGTGTACATAAATTATTACTTGACAAGTGTTTGTCCATTTGCTAGTGAGTTATTTGTTGTGATTGGAGGTGGTGGTGCTGGGAAGGCACTTGCTAGTAGGCTTCATATCTACATTTTGCTACTTAAAACACTCTATATTTTGTTAACTATGTTAAAAGCATGGGAGGAAAGAGTGAATAAAAGGTTTTCTTTAGTTTTGTTGACATTTCTGTTACATGGGAAGATGTTTAAAAAGAAGATAGGGACATATACATTATTACTATAAGAAAGATAATTGTTCTCTTGTCTCTTTTTAATTTTTCTATTTTAAACCAAAAATTAAGAAACCTGAATTGAAGTAATCAATATGATCTATAATACTAGCTAGCACAGAAAGGTTTTCGAAAGTGCAAAAGTATTGACCCATAAGTTATCTAGAAATCTATGAAATCTCAAAAGAGAACTAGCTTGTTATAATATAGTAGGCTACACTCTCTAAATGGTTGGTTAAATAATCATAAAAAAGATTATTAGTCTGTAATGAAGATTAAGTAGCTAATTTATTTGAAAATTCTGCACAACATTTTCTTAGGGTCTAGATTTGATAAACAACTAGAGAACAACACTTATGACACATGGGTTAGTGAGTCGACCTATAATCTTACTTGAAATTACTAAAAGATTTACAATGAATTTCCTTCTAAAATGACTGCTTGAATAATAAAATGGTAGCGTGTCATCAACTCCACAAAAATAAAATACCTTACTAATCACTAACTAATATATAGCACGAGTAAGACTTGATCCCATAGATAGTATAGTCAACTAAATTTTCCCTTCCACAAATTAAAACACAGATTAAGATGGGGGGATCAAGATTGACTAAATTGGATTGAAAATTAAGTAAGGAAAATAGATAGCAAAAATTATAAGAAGAGAAACGATGTAATGGCAACTCCAATTCTAGGTTTAACCTCATCCTCATGATTAATGGAAACAATCAAAGATAAGATTATTATACCCTTTTTTGAAATTATCAACCCTAGACAATAGTAAGCTCTATTGCTCGAAATCTCCCTTAATTGCAACTAATAAACAACCTCTCCACTAGCATCTAACTACTAGACAATATAGAACAAGCTCTCTAGACTTAATGCAATAGCAACATTAAGAACTAGGAGATTAGATTGATCTATGCAATAATCACACAAGCTTAGATTATTTAACTTAGGTCATGTTATCCATAGTAATCAAAATGAAAACTTGTCCATAATTGTGATCACTATATGCTACTTAATGAATATGAATAAGATTATTATATATCACAATTCCTAAATCTAGCAACAAATATTCATTCAATCAACCTAAGATGTGCACGCTATTTAATTCAATTAAAACAAATATGATAATCTTTCAAATCTAAGCAACATTAATCAATTTCATAGAAAGGAGAAATTATGTTGCTGAGATAATTACACCATCAACACGTGATTAAGGCTTGAAATCCTCATAAACTAAAAGAAAAACTTTGTCTAGCATGCTAAAAATGCAAAACAAATGTTCTTATTGTGTGCCACTAGATGATAATAAAATAAAAGCCTATATAATGTTCTATGTCTTGCATCAAACTAAATTAAGTCAAAAAATATGTTTCTCTAGGTGCTGATTGCCAAAATCACACTCCAGACCCATGGGCCTTCCAAGATAGATGTAGTCTAGAATTGCTAAATCTGTGCCACTTATTGCATGCTAAATTCTAACTGGAAGTCAATGAAATTTGAGTCACACTCTTCATAAAAGTTGTAACCCTTCCTTTTAGCTTTCCATAACCTTTTGAATTACCTTAATCGGACTTCTACTCTAGATATGATAAAAACATAGACTACGACTTAGTTAGACTCCTAATCAAAGAAGGACTAGGATTCTAAGTTTTTCACTAATTTTGAAGCTATAGTTGAGGGCCAAATGAACTCAGATTTGAACAATCTCGCCGATCCTAAAAAGTTCTGGATGCCTACTTTAACATCTCTAAAGACCACTTTTTCATTCTCAAACTCCTTGATGGTTAAAAACTTGAAAAATAATCAAAGGCCACTTTCTTAGAAAAGTTGGAATTCTCTTTGTTTTCTATCAAGTTAAACAACACATTGCAACTTATGCCTAAACCCAAATATGAGTGTAATGAACATAATAAGGCATTAAATAGATTAGAAAAGCTATAGATTAAAGGCAAGAAAATTATAAAATTATTCACTTATCATAAAATTACTATTTAGAATCCACATATCATTTTGAATCATTCATGATAATTATTCTAGATTGCTCTAAAATCATATCACTTTCCTTGTTTTAAATGTTTCTTTATTTTAATTGCTCCTTTAAATCTTTGATTTAGTGATTAGTTGGTTGTCTTCAATCTGTGATATGAAAAGCAGTTTGCTAATTAGTGTTTAAGTTAGTTTTTTAGTGGGTGGCTTTCAGTTTACTAAGCTTGTCATCAAATATTTTGATTCTATATCAAACTTTGCTAGCTTCAAGTTAGTATTCTAGTTTCTTTTGGTTGCCAAGACAATGTCAAAGTTTGGCTCATGTTTGTTTCTTCTTCTCAAAGTTGTGCTCTTGTTGAATTTTGTTCATGGATGGAATAACAAAGGGCTTGGAACTTTATTCCTTATGCCTTTTGCCCAATCACCATTACACAAGAAATATATACACTACCCCTGTTATAAAATCCAAGTTCCTACCTACTTTTAAATGTTAGCATAAACTGAAAAGTTACTACATCTTATATTAAATTATGTTCATAAATTTCTTAAAGCCCCCTTTTTTACTGCTAACTCAATATGAATAGCCATCTTGAATGTCATAAATACACAAATTAAGCCCATTTAACACATACCTTCTTGAATTTGATAACTTTTACAAAATAGAATGAACATAGACTAACCTTATTTATACATTTTATGTTTTCACTAATTTTTATGTTATTTTGGGCTTTCTTTATTCTTGTTTCTCTTGCTAAGAAATACCTTATTGACATACAAAATAAGGCTATTCATTTTATTTGTGCACAAGGGGAGAGGCTTGATAGTTTGGTTGAGAAGAGTTATAATCTAAGTGCAACATCATAGGTACATTAATGCTACTCCTATTTTACAATTAAGCATGCATGACTAGCACATGAATTTCACATGCCTACGTATAGACATTTGTTGTGCATGGTTCATCCTTCATGTTTCTTGTCCAACTTTTTAGTTTGTCATTAATTGTTTACTTTTGACTTTGATTGCTTGGTGGGGAGGTACTTATTTCTGACTAATAGCTTTGTGACTATTAATTTGATTGCTAAGGTTTTAGTCAAACACAACTAAATTCTCACAAATGTAAATCACAAAAATTTTGCATAAAAAATTAAGTTTGAACTGACTTCAATAAGGGAAATAGGAACTTCAATGCATTGCTTATGGACTTTGGCAAATAAACTTTTTTATTCATTCCTCTGCCTAGAAGTTTTCTATACCACTGCACAAGTCTATGCTTAATTTGGTTTTTGACAATTAGTTAAATTTACATAAATTGTGGACTTTTCCTTTTGGCAAGTCTATGTTAGTTTTGTTGTGATAGTTACACAGGGTTTTTCCTATCTATTCAGTGGCTACCATGGTGTGATTTTTCTGGCCTAGTTGGTAGTTGTCATGGTAGACAGAATTCCTAAATGTTGGTTGCTATTGTACTCTATTTTTATGTCGAAATGATGCTTTGCTAACTTGTTGCATTACATAAATGGGTTGGTAACTTTGTGTGCTAGTTCATATGATTATAGTAGCCTGACCTTTGTTAGCATTATTTTCTTTGTATGGAATTGTTGTTGACTAGATCAAATCCCTTGATAAAAAGATTTAAAACCATGACAAATTATTTCATCAATGCTCTTTTGAAGTTTGATTGTGTTGAATGTAAGGTACTGTTGTTAGGTTGGATAGATTATTTTAATTGGTGGGTTGTTATCCTTTTACTTAGGGTCTAAAGGCATCTTGAGAGCTGTTTGATTTTAGAGGTCTAACTACATTTTGCTTGCTTTTCTTTTAATGTGTTTGTTGCACATAACATACGCAATTGGTTGCATGGTTGCTGTATAGAATTATGGGGATTGTTTTAACTCTTTTAAATATTCCAAATAGGCTTAGTTTTTCACAAAGTTAATAGGGAATAGGCCATAGTGTTTCATCATGATCATGTAAAAATAGGTTACCCATTTGAGATGATATGGTGGTGGTTTAAACCTTGTTTGCGAAGTGCCATACCTCATGATAATTGTTGTACCACCTAGAAATAGTTGTATTTAAAAATAGTAAATGAGTTAAAAAGGTTGTGATAACCATATATTAGCTATCCAGTGTGTAAATTTCTTTGAATTGAATTCATTAATTGCATGAAGAATTTGAATTTCTATAGTTGCCATAAACATTATTGTAAATTTATGTTGGCTGTTTGGGTTTATTTGAGGGTACTCTAGTGTTCTATATTCATGAATATTATAAGAAGCATCCATCACATGTTAGCATAATCATAGAAAATTCAAGTCAATTTGGGTTGGTTTGCCATAACTTTTAAAATCCTTTCCCTAATGCCCTATTATGCAATATTTTTGTGCTGGTTGTTTGGGTATAGTTTGCATATTAAATGTACTATAAAATTCATCAAATTACATGAATATGACTCTTTGCATCTTAACATGAACATTGTTTTAATAACAATTTGAAACCATTTGGAGCATGAAGCATTGGTACAAAATGAAGTTACATGGATGTAATGCATATTGAGAAAAACTAACCTTCTTCAACAAACCTAGATGTAATGCATATTGAGAAAAACTAACCTTCTTCAACAAACCTGGATGTAATGCATATTGAGAAAAACTAACCTTCTTCAACAAACCTGGATGTAATGCATATTGAGAAAAAAGTGTTTGATAATGTTTTTAACACTAATGGATGTCAAGGGAAAAACAAAGGACATGGCAAATATCTAATGGATTTGCAAGAGTATTGCCATCAAAGAGTTAGAGATTGTAGACTTGGCGAATGGTAAATTCATGAAACCTAAGGCCTAATACACTTTCAGTGTTGAACAAAGACAATCAATTTGTGAATGGGTCTTGGGTTTGAAGTTCTTGATGGTTGTGCTTCAAAACTATTAGATGTATGGATATGCAAGAAGGGAAGTTGATTGGTATGAAAAGTCACAACTGTCACATATTCCTAAAGTTTTTGTTTCCCATTGATTTTAGGGTATTGCTTGACAACATATACAATGCCTTGTACAATTAAGTCAATTCATTAGGGATATTTGGTCAACAACATTGAGAGTAAATCAATTAACATTGATGGAAGATAACATTATGTTGTTCATGGGAAATTGAAATGAGTATTACCACCAAGCTTCTTTGACTATATGGAACATCTCTTAATTTATTTACCTTATGAAGCAAGAGTGGTGTCTTGTTCAATATCAATAGATGTACCCGTTTGAGAGGTAATTAATTATCTATAAACAATTAGTCTTTGTTTTGTATTGCATTGGTAATTGATTTTAATATCATCTTTGTTAAATGCAATAAGTTATTGAATAAACTGAAGAAAAAAATTAAGAACACCTTGTGTTAAGGGTTCAATTGCTAAAACATACATTAGTTGAGAGATATCCAAATTTAGATCCCATAACTTTGAAGCCTATGTTTATTCAAGTTGAACAAAATCCTCAAGGAATGATGACTGAGGTAAAAGGGATCCTCTTATTTCCATATTCAATCATCTTGGACATTGTGCTAGTTGTTGATCAAAAAGATACTTAACTGATCAAGAAATGCATGATGCTACCTTATATGTGCTTTTACACTTTGAAGAAGTTGTAGGTTATATTAAATAAGTATCATGAGCAATAATCGCACAATTTTTGTCCACCATTGTAATGTTCATAAAAAACTCTATCTTCAAACTTGTGTGTAGTATATATGTTGAAGAGTTATAGGTTAGAAAGCCAAACTTATAACTTGAAGAGGTGCATAGTCACGGATTGGGATCCCCTATTATAAATGTACAGGAGAGTAAGAGAGATAAAGGACAAAAATTAAGAGAGAAAAAAGTAGTGAGAAAAAAGTGAGACCTATACATTAAATTATAAAGAGAGATAAAGAGAAAGTCACTAAAGTCAGACAAAAACAGAGTTAGAGGATATTGGTTTGGATAGTCGCCTAACTAGGAAGTTTCCACAGTGGTTTAGACAGTATGTAAGTTGAGATAAAAGAACTAATTAGATGTATTACCACAATTAATGGGGCATGTTGGACACAATTTTTATTTTAAATAGGTTTAATATTCAAATGCAATGACACATTCACAATTCACTCAAGACATTGCATGGGAACCTATGAGAATGGTGGAGACATATCCAATATGTTATGTTAATAGGTACAAGTTCCACACACTCAAGTGCATAGTTAATCAAAGTCTGCTGATAATAGTGGTGTTTGCATTAGAGGATCATCACGAAGTCAATAAGAAAAAAAATACCATGGTATACTTAAGGAAATGGTTAAAACAACCTACACAGGACATCTAGCTAAAGAGCTTGTGCTTTTTAAGTGTGATTGGTATGATACAATCATTCTCTTCGGCACTAGGTTAGTTCCTATTAGGGGATTATTGAGGTTCAGCCTAATAAGAGATATAGGTAATATGATCCAATTATCTTTGCTTATCAAGCATTTAAAGTTTACTACATGCTAGATCCTAGAAGACAATGTGGTAGGCAACAATAGCATGAAGTATAATCAATGCACTCAATACTAAAAAAGAACAAGATGTGCTACAATCTTATCAAAGAATGAAATTGTGACTGTTTTGCCTATTGTAGTAGGAAATGAGCCACTTGGGAGTTCGCGAGATCTAAGTAAGGCATGTCAAGAGATTTAGGGGTACTACCTCAATGATGAAGGTGCAAAGGATGATAGTTCAGTAAACAACAATGCAAAGGATGTCATAGGGTCAAACACAAAAGCTTAAGTTGGGACAAATAAGGATAAAGAAGAAGAACCTAGTTCAAAGAACACTGAAACTAAAGAAGACACTCTAGAGGATTATAACAAATATAATAATTAAGTGAAGTATAAATAACTAGCTTATGTAATGGTATCCATATATGTGTATATGTTAACCATATATATATATTAAAATTATATCTCATATTAAATAATTTTTTTTAGATGGCAGCTAGGGGTAAACATTCGATGGAGAGTGGTTCCTAGCATATGGATACTAGTGGTTGCTAGAGTTATGGATGAGGACATGACTGTTGTGGACATGGTTAGATGTCCCTTCTAGCTTCATCATCATTTAGCTCACTATCTACACCCTCATCTGATTTGTCTATGATAAGAGCTACCCATTAGTCTTCTACAACAAGGCATTCTTCACTTGCTCTACCTGGGACATCTGACCCTACCACTTACCATATTTTTCATCTCCATATGGCATACCCCTTTATCCTCCATATACTCAGGGCATATCCCCTTATTTCTTTGAGACTTGACCATTACGACCTCTTGTTCAGTCCACACCCAAGCCCCTCCTAAAGATTCCCCTAAAGCAAAGCTTGGCCCTTCATAGCCATGGCAAGACAATGAGACTGATTCAGGCCCTTCACCATTCTCATCCAAGCTCTTAGAACTCTCATCTGTCTTGGGGTATGGATGCTTTTGATAGTAAGAAGTGGATATATTCGAAGGGGATGGGTAATTGATTTATTAATTATCATTAATCATTAGTTTGTCTTTGTTATTAAATATTCTGATTCTAACAAAGTTTTTATATATGTATTTGTTTTATAGGTTTTATCCTAGTAAATCTTCTCCTTGTGATATCACTGATGCCATCAAGAAGAAATTTCATGGTAAATACTACACTTGGTCAGACACCAACAAAGGAATCCAAAGTGTTTAGTTTAAAGAATAGGCGGTTTGTCAAGTAAACTTTTACTATTCATTAGTTTAATTATATAATCCTATGTATTCCTATTTTCTTTGTTACAAATTTTTACAAAAAAAGTACAAGTGGTTACTTAAGTATGATCAAAGGATCTGATAGAATTGGAACCATCAGACTATTGGTTCCTTGCAAACCAGTGCTTCCATTCCACATTATAAGGTGAAGAGAAAACTAGTAAGTTTTTTTTTTTTTTTTTATGTAGTTGGTTAATAATATGTTAACTAAGTGTATAATGCATTTGTTACTCAAAATTGGTACAAAACATTGAGACTAGCAAGGAAGTGCACAAGTAAGAAGTATTTAAGAAGACCCATACTCCTAAGGGAACCTGCCAGTGGAAGGATGCCAGATCTCAATAGTTAGCAATAAGTTTCTAGAGTTGATACTTGATTATTATTTACTTTTCTTAATTAAATGTTTAGGTGTTTATACTTATGCATTGTTTTGTACTTCTTCTTTGTAGGATAAAGTTTAGCAAATCAAGGACTTTGCTACATCATCTTAAGCATCTATTGAGGGTGGCCCTTTTACAACTGGTAGGTCAACATTGATGGATGAGTCTAGTCTCCTCTTGGTTGCAATTAGAGGTAGGAACAAGAAGGAAAGACTATATAGACTTAGTTCTATGGGTTATATGATTCAGTCCCAATCTACCAATCCATCATCATACATTTTTGACCCACTAAACCTACAACAAGAAAATGAGCAGCTAAAGAAGAAGCTAGCATATGATGAGCACACAATGGAAACTTATAAATCTCAAATGGACGAACACTCTTCTCAAGCGTCCCAAATGGCAACAATGTTGTCTAAACAATACATGCGATTGCTGGTGGACCCAATTTGTTAGCATAACTTCTCTATCAGCTTCAATGCCTTTGTCAGCTCCAGCTCCTCCCACAATTCCTATATTTGATCCCATGGACAAATTAAATGGTAATAGTAAGGATACTTAGTAGGAAGTTTTGGTTGTTTAGGCAACATGAATTTCATTCATTCAATAGTTTTATGTATGAGATGAATTTGATAATAATATTATGACCATAATATAAATGTCATTTTTATTCATATTTCTTTTCATCATTTCATCTATTTTGGTATTTGGTTGGTAAGATTTTTGGTTTGTAAGTTTTGTAATTTTTATCCAGGTACACTGTATTGCATAAATATCTAGTTGCAAATTCCTTAATTTGGGATAGATGTGTAACAAAATTCTCTAATTAGAGATGGATTTGCAATTGAATGACCAAAGTAGATCCAAGATTTGAGACAAAATTCATAAATTTGTGATGGATTTAGGAGAGAATTTAAATAGATTACTAAGTTTTTTGACAGATTTGGAATGGAATTCATGAATTGGCAATAAAGTTTGCAGAGTATTTTAACTTTGTGATGGATTTGAGATGGATTTCATACTTTTGGGATGGATTTGAGACGGAATTTTTTGTGATTAATTTGAGATAGGTCTTCTTTTTGGACGGCTTTTGTGACATATTTAATTCATTACTTTTTTTGTGATATGGCATTTTGCATTGAATTTGCAATAAATGTTCTGTGATGGGATAAATCCATCACAAAAATGTGTCTGATCTATGAGAGATTTGCCACAAACCTTTTGCAATGAAATCCATTTCATCACAAATTTGGTCATAGATTTGCAATGGACCATTTTTCTGTCACAAATTGTTTGCAACAACCACTTTTGGACTATTGTTTGTTGTCATGAATTCCATTGCAAACATGGTTTGCAACACAAATATGGTCGATTTGGAATAGATTTTTTATTGCAAATAGGATTTTTTTGTAGTGATGATAGTCTAGCAACTCTCCTTAGTGATTGCATTTTGCAATTCCTATATTCTCTTCTTTTCCAAGAAGTTCACAAGCTTTCACAAAGCATATTAGTGAAAAGTATTTGGTAAAAATTTAATCAACAAACACAATAATCAACTTTGTCCAAGATGATCTCACTTCATATTGTCTCATAATACATATGTCAATTCTATGATCACCATTATTAAACATGCCAAGGTAGCCTCCAAGAAAGCCCAAATTTATATCATGAGATGGTATTTTGCCTTGGTTTGGCTCAAGATTATAGGAAAAAGAAAGAAAAAAAAAGGAAAGAATTATGTGATTAGGAAAAGGAAATTAGTGGAAGTAAGACTTGGAAGTCTTGTGGAAAAAAAAAGAGGAGATTTTACTTTGTAGAGAAGAAAAGAAAGACTTGATAGAGCACTGCTTTGGGAGACTCCACTTGAGCTAACTCTTCTCCTAAATCATTAATTAATATTTATGTGTTTAACTATTAAAACAAAACTAATAGCCTATAATAAATGCATAATATGCATGTTGTATACATGGCAGCTAAAATGCAATATATACAACAATCTTATATTTTTAGTTTTATTTACCCATTGCTTAAAGACTTTTCCAATGAAAATTTGTACTCTTTAGTTTAGAAAGCCATTGCTTAATTGCCTAAACTCATAGCTATACTCTTCCATTTAGAAAGTGCACCATTTGTATTCACCTTGAAAATCTATCCTTTACCACTTCTAAGTGATAATGGTAGTTTTGGTTTAATCTCTCAATCCTCACTAATTATAAAAAAAAAAAAAAATTACTAGTAATAAGATTTGTGATAGATTCCACTTGGAAAAATAACTAAATTTAACAAAAATAATTTTAAGAGTAGAAACTCCATTACTTATTATCAATAAGCAAGTTACTAGGGAATTTTAGTGATTGGTAACCAAAAGACACAAACAAGAAGTTCTAATAGAAGACATCACCATAAACTATTAATTAAAGAGCTAGTTGGCTAATGTAGAATTGTATTTTTTGTCATAAATGGGTGTATAAACACACTATAAACTACAGTTGCCACAAATTGATATCAATCTACCTAGAATAACATAATTAGAGAATATAATGTAGGTAGAATTATCTTGCTGGCTAATGATAAATCCCAAAATCCCCTAAATAGCTTCACCTAAATTGTGTAGCATGATAGGAAATTAAAGAGGATAGAAGTAGAAATAGTAGATTTTTCTTGAAATTAAACACGGGCACCCTAAGAAGCCACTGTTGTAACTTCACTCAAGTGGAGAAAATGAAAGGGAAAGGTAGCATGAGAAGAAGATAGAAAGTACAATGGGTAAGGGAGGAAAAAAAGTGAAAGAAAGCAAGAGAAATGGTTGAGAAAAAAAGGAGAAAGATGGGTGTTGGTGGGACATGTTGAAGAAAAAGAGCAAGAAGAGAAACGGAAGTAACTAAAGAGGGAGGAGAGAGAAAAAAAATAAAACAATTGAAAGAAAAATAGTAATGAAAGAAACAATGTGTGAACTAAAGAAAGATAAGCAAAGAGGAAAGAAAAGGAAATAATGGAACTACTAGAATATGAGGAGAGAGGGAGAATAATATTGGAAAAAAGTGACTTGTTGGCAGCCCCACAAATAAATGAATATATATATATATATATATTAAAACCATTTATCTATTATCTACTTATATTTAAATTTGATTATACCTATTAGTTTTGCTAATATAATTTACTACCTATTAATTTTAATACTTTTTAAGTGTACACTTAATTTATATATTCTTTAACATATTGATGGGCATAATTATAATGATATGCATGAAATATCATAACCTACATAGCCTATTAATAAAACAAAAACAACTCTAAGATGATTGTGCTTTGTATACCAAGGCTGCCTCGAAGAAAGCCCAAATTTATATCAAGAGATGGTACAATGAAATTCTATATCAAGTATTGTTGGATTTTTGCCTTAAGTTGGTCCAAGATTTGAGTAAAAAGAAAGAACGAAAGTAGGAAAAAATTTTTCAATTAGGAAAAGAGAATTGATGAGAGGCAAAATTAGAAGTCTTGTGGGAGAATAAGAGAAGATTACTTGGTAGAGAAGAAAAGAAAAACTTGATAGAGAAGAATAGGGGATTATAAATAGTGAGGTCTTCTGATTGAAAATGTATGCCACATAGTGGATAGGTAAAGGTCCTGGGGTTTTCACCATATTGTATTATTGTAATTGATTGTAGGATACTATGAGAGAATTATTGGGAGAGAAAAGCAGACTAGACTAGCCTCTCTCTGATTACTATTTATAATAGGCTATTCAAGTACTAAATAATGGGCTTAACCTATGACTAATTACAACATGTGTAAAACATGTACAATATGTATATACACACTAGCACTCCCCTTAAGCTAGAGCATGGATACCATATGCACCAAGCTGGTTACAAATATATTCGATTTGAGGACCCTTTAATGACTTGGTGAAGATGTTAGCCAACTGATCATTGGAATTAACAAACTTTGTAACAATATCTTCTCCAACCAACTTTTCTCTTATGAAGTGACAATTAATCTCAGTGTGTTTAGTTCTCTCATGAAACAATGGATTGGAAGCTATGTGCAAGGTAGTCTGATTATCATGCATAAACATCATAGGAGACACTTACAAAACTTTAATTCTTGTAGAAGTTGCTTAAGACATATCAATTCAAAAGTTGCATTGGCTAGGGGTTAATACTCAGCTTTTGTAGTAGATCTAGTAGCCACATTTTATTTCTTGCTTTTCCAAGAAACTAAATTTCCTCTTATGAACATAGTATCTAAAGGTAGACCTTTGATCAGAGGGAGATCTTGCCTAATTTGTATCCACATAACAACAAATATTTGTGTGTCCTTCAATCTCATAAAGTAACGCATTACCTTTTGCTCCTTTTATGTACCATAGAATTTGGACAATGGCATCCCAGTAAGAGTCACACAGTGAACTGAGAAATTGATAAACTACACTTATAGCAAAGGCAATGTCTAGATGAGTTATTGTGCAATAATTAACTTGCCTACCAATCTATGATACCTTCTAGGATTTGAAAAGAGCTCCCCATGTCCCAATAAGAGTTTAAATTTGGATCCATTGAAGTGTCAACTAGTTTACATTCCATTATGTCAATTGCTAAATAAATGCTCCTTCAGTTGTTGAATGCCAACTTGATCACTCCTAGTGGTAATAATGTCATCCACATAAACAACAAGGAAGATGTATTTGGAAAAAGAGTGCCAATATAATATTGAATGATCAACTTCACTTTAGATGAGCCCAAAGGGTTGTTCCACATACTAAATTTGTCTAACCATGCCCATGGGGAATGCTTCACTCTATAAAGAGATTTCTTGAGTTTGCAAAGGACATTAGGCTCTCCTTAAGCAACTAAACTTGGTGGTTACTCAATATAAACCTCCTCTTGTAAATCTCCTTGAATAAAGGCATTTTTATTGTTAAGATGGTGGAGTGGCCAATGACATATAATAGCAATAGAGAGAAAGAGGTGAAAAGATGCCACTTTAGCTACTAGAGAGAAGGTATCATTGTTGTCTAACCCATAAATCTGTGTGAACCCACAACCAAGTGAGCCTTAAGTTGATCTATCTTACCATTAGGACCTACTTTTGGTGTAAATACCCATTGACATGTAACAATGATTTTCCTAAGTGGTAAAGGCACTAAATCCCAAGTAGCATTTATATGTAAAGATTCTATTTAGCATGGCCTAGCACTAACCAAAATGTGAGAGGCTTCACTTGTGGTTTTAGGAATAGAAACAAAGGAAAAACTCAAAACAAGGCACTATAAATAGGTGATAAATTTTCATAACATAAAGGGATGTGTACACTGGTAGTGGACTGAGGATGACAATGATAGGTGAGAAATGGTGGGACTATGGTAGGTGGATCCAAGGAAAATAGTGGGGGACCCATAAAGGATAATGACATAGATAGGCCTAGAGAAGACAATGGAAGAGAAGTGAATGGCTAGGCAATACTTGGTCAAGACTCTATGAATCAAGCTGAGCAACCATGAAGAAAGGCTATTGTTAAAAGAAGTTGACATCGGCAAACACAAAATAGTAGTTCAACTGAAGAGAGAAGTACTTGTAGCCTTTCTATAATAGAAGTAGCCTAGAAAGATACACTTAAGAGGTTTTGTAAGAAGTTTATCCTATACAGGGAAAAATAGAGTGAGCTACTTGGTCTTGCAAGATAGAGGAGACATGCAATTAATTAAATAACAAGCAATAAGGATAGCATCAGCCCAAAATTTGATAGGGAGATTGGCATGTAATAATAATGTCCATGTGGTTTTAATAAGATGCCAATTTTCAACACCATTTTGTTGAGGTGTATATGGACAAGAGGACTGATAAAAATTTCTAGTAGTAGACATGAAAGTAGTAAATTGGGAAGAGAAATATTAAATTGCATTATCAGTATGCAAAGCATGGATTGAATGTTGAAAATCTATTTTTCTTTCAGTAACAAATGTTTGAAAATTGAAAACAATTCAGATTGACTCTTTATAAGGAACAACTAAGTATAATGAGAAAAGTCATAAAGAAAAGTGACAAAATAAGAAAAACCTTGGGTAGAGTTGACTCAACTATGCCTCCATACAACAAAATGAACAAGAAAAGAGTGTTAACCCTACTATTGACACAATTAGAAAAAGAAATCTGAGTATGTTTATTACACTGACAAGACTCACAATCAAGCTTATACAAGGATGACAAACTAGGAACCAGTCTCTTCAATTTAGATAGGTTGGGACAGCCAAGATGATAGTGGAAGTTATCTAGGAAAATAGTGTTGGTGTAGCTACCAATGAACTAGGCACATCAAGATGGTGGTGGCCTTGTGACTCACGCCTGACTCCAATCGTCTGCCCCATACCCCAATTTTGCACACAAATAGAAGTGGAAGTAAATGTCACTAATAATCTTCTAGTAAGCTAACTAACATAAAGTAAATTAAAAGTACTGTGAGGAACATATAAAACAAAATTTAAAGAGAAAGATGAGGTTGAGAGGTTCTTCTATTCCCTTATCCCTTTAAGTTAGGTTTTGTTCCATTGGCAAGGGTGATAGTTGTTAAATTAGGAAAGAGGATAAGAGTATGAAAGAGGTCCTTATTACCACACATGTGATTAGTGGGGACGAATTCCAAAATCCAAGGCCCAATAAAGGGACTTTGGCCAATTCATGCTATGGGATTACCAGCCAATTACTAGGTGGATTAGAACTTCAAGAATACTTCATAGTTAGCAACTGGCATATGAAACATCTAAGAGCTTGATGCTGGAGTGGGAGCACTCTATACAACATGGGCCACCTATGATGATGTTGTTTGAGTGACTAGAGGTGTTGCTAATTTACCATGTTTCTTCCAACACTTATCTTCTTCATCCCTTTCTTCTTGCAAAACTGACACATGCACAAGAATGGCCACCTAATTGGCCTTAACTACCGACAAAAGATTGGGACATAAGAGTAAAGGCTTCAAGAGGAGTACTAGTGGAAGCAACAAGAGATGAATGATTAGGGTTAAGTGCAAGTATACACTATCAAGGTACTACTAGTAAGTATGCTAAGGGTAAAAGTAAATTATTGTTCACACAGAGAATTGGATTATCAACTACTAACCCATAATACTATCATATGCCTTATTTGACAGATCAATTAGATTGTAAGGAAACCCAATGACAAATCAAACTTTATAAAGAAAACAAATGGAATAGAATTCAAATGCTATGTTTACGAATTTGAGTAAGGAGAATACCAAAAATAATAAAGCCTAGGGTTATATAAATCCATTATAATTCAACTCATGCCTTTTCCATTACCAAAAGCTAAGATAAGATGTATTTTTCTTTTAAAATAGATTCCAATTATTTAACCTATTATGGTAAATGCCTAACTAGATAAACTATTGTATTTAGATGTTGATGTCTCTAGTCAAATAAACCTAATTCTTGAACCTCAAGGCTACATGTCTATACTTAATTAGAAATTCAAGAAAACCATTAAGAGAAGGCATCATTTAATTGATTGCGCTTGACCTATGCTATTTCCCCATGCTAGATCTAATGTTCTTTTATCCAAATGAACCTAGAATTAACCTATATTCATCAAGAATCAATTAATTCTTTAAGATCTATAGTTAATTGTCCAGATTAACTAGGCATTAAGATCAGAATTAAAGAAAACATCCATGTATAATAAAGATCAAAGAATTCAAAACAGAAGTAGTGTTCACATCTTTATTGTATTCCCCTATAATTAAATCTAACTCATGCTAATTTTATCCATAACAAAAAGAATTAAAGAAAGTATAAGAACAAAAGAAGAAGAAGAAGATAATGATGATGATGGGCATATTTGTAATGAATGGATCCCTCCTACTCTTCAAGGTGTAGCACTCCCTTAGCTGAAAAAGCTATCCTTCAAAGAGAAAAGTTCATAAAAATGCCACAGCTAAGCAACACTCTTCTAATAGGTCATTAACTATCTTTCTTGAGTTTCCTAACTTTATTAGAATCACATGCCACTCTAAAAACATGGCATCCCACTTTGGCATTAAGTTTAGTCCTTTTCTCAACTTTCTTGGGTTGGATTTGGTGAATCTTGGAAGGTTTTGGGTGCATACCAATGTAAGACTTTAGAAAGATCCCAAAGAATGTAGATTGGGCCTTTTAGTAAGCTTTTATGTGATATTGGTTTTTCTTGATTATTCAGCCTATAAATCATTTTTAGTCACTCTCCAAATTCTGATTAGGAAGCTTTTTAAAATGAAATAATGGACTTTGGGCCTTTCTTGGGTTCTAAATAGGTGTAGGTCTACTACTTAGAGTTTTAGGGTAAAATAGGCTAAAACAGCCTTAATCTAACTTCACCTTGAACTCTAGTTGCTTTCCTATGTTTGACTCACCTCAAAACTCTTGGACATCCACTTAATTATGAAGAATGGGACTTTGTCATGTTCATCCTATTTTTTATTGAACTCTTGGATCAACTTGATAACATATTGGGTTCAAATTGACTAATGCAGCCCACTTTGCAATTTCATGCATCTAGCAATCTTTAAATTTTTTTCTCAAATTGCTATACCTTAGACGCATCCTCTAGTGGAACATGAGTACTCATTGGAAAACTCTAGATGTCTAGTTTCCTAGAAATGAAGAATTGCTATGATTCGAGTTGTGTAGCTAAAGATATGGCTCATTCTTTACATACTATTGAAAATAGGTGTGAACCAAACTACTCATACTTTTTCCACTAGTTTGAACATCTTATCCATATCCAATCAAGGCACATGAGAGTCAATTTAAGCTTGAGATGTTTAAATTCTTAGAAATTAAGAATCTCCTCAATTTAATGTCAAGAACTCCATATATATGCCAATATTTAACTATTGTCTAGATACTCAAGTCTTTAAGATTTGTTTCAAATTTTTCACTTTAACTTAAGGTGTTCCTAGCCTTACATAGGTTATAGCATGCCTTGGCTACCTCTTTCTAGTCTTGGCTCATTGTAGCCATTGCTTCACCTTTGAAATCCAACAAAAGTCCAAACTTCATACTATTCACTTGACATTACAAAATTTAAAAATTAGTGTAATATTTGATCTCAAGGTAAATTATAATCAATTAAGTCACATAAATAACCATAAAACACAAAAAAAAGGCTCTTAAAATATGGTAGATATTGAACTTAACAATGAAGAATTGCTAGCCATATTGAGTAACCTTTTAAAGGCATCCTTCATAGTGGGGTTGGAGGACCAACTTAGGATTTGATGGCTAACTCCTTAAATTTTAGGCTTGAGTCTAGACAAGGCAAACACCATGAACAATTTTTCGCTTTGCATATCAACAAAGGGAAGAAGGGCTTCAAACTCTAGCATAAGGGCACACATCTATCTCAAATAGTCCTACTTAAGGTGCTTGATAGAATTAACCACTATGTATAGATGCGAAAAGATGTTGATGTAACACAAAGCAACTTCCTTCCAAACCTCATAGCAAGATTCAAATGGCTAGAAATGTTGCACAACAGATTGGTCAATAGAAATTCATAAAATATTACACAACTAAGTATCAACCTATTCCCATTTGGCCTTGTTAGCTATGGCCATAGCTTCTACCTTTTTGGTGAGATGATCTACTTGGCCTTACCCTTTGAATCACATTTTGATAGAAGTTGACCATCAGAGATAGTAGAAAGACTTATTAACTTGATAGAGGTAATAATAAGGTTCCCTATGTTAGAGAAGTTGAAGGGTTGAGATATAGATGAGGCACTAGGGAGAGAAGGAATTATTTAGGGATGATATAGTGTGGCTTTAGGTAAAGAGATAGCAACTTAACTGTTTGGGTGGAGAAAGAGGGTGAGATGGTACTAGTATGTAAACGACAATAGTTTGAGATGGTTTTTGGGAAAATAGACCCCAACAAAGTGCTTAGATGGCTTTGGCAAGGCAACAGAGGGATGTAATATTACATGCTAATGCATGGGTGGATAGCTATGATCTGTCCCTAATAATGTCTAAAGGAGAAAGAAAGAGAAGCCATTTGGACCTTTTTGTGGACATTAGACAAGGATACATTGCGGTGACTTTAAGCTTTGTCTTGAGAGGCTCTAATACTATATGAGAAAATTATTGGGAAAGAAATGTGTGATAGACTAACCTCTCCTAGATTACTATTTATAATAGCTATACAAGTAATGAATAATGGGCCTAACCTACTACTAATTACAGCATGTGTAAAATATGTACAATATATATTTACACTCTAACAGATACACATGGGGAAGGATCAAGAGTACCTGTAATATGTATAGATGGTTTGTGAATATGTTACCATTGGAATGTATAAGAAGTCCTATGGTATGCATATATTGATTTGATGCTACTTTCAAGGGGATTGCTTAGATTATGGGTGTATTGGAATTTGGGTTTTTAAGAGGATTTGATTGAATGATTATAACTAATTAATTAGATTATATAGTGGATTAATCTGTGAAGATTGGATGTAGGCCAAGTGGCCAAACCACATTATATCTTTGTGTTAGTCTATTTATATAACTATTTAAGCTGGCATGCTACATACTATGTGGAAGGAAATATTTTTTCCAGCAAATATAAATAGGCAAAGGTAACCTCATGTATATAATTTATTGATAGCCCCATAAATTAATAAATATATATATATATATATAATTTATTAATGTCACATACTCATCATCTACTTAAATTAAATTTGATTAAACTCATTATTTTAGTTTATACAATTTACTACCTATTATTATTTTAATACTTTTCCAGTGGATACATACACTTAAGTTTCATATTCTTTAACATGTTAATGACATGATTATAATGCATATGTATAAAATGTGATGAACTACATGGCTTATTAATAAAACAAGGACAACTCGAAGGTCCAACTCTAATTACTATGCACTTCTACACCTAAAACAAATTGCATACTGCAATTTCACATACCTTTAATAAATGTTACACAAAACTATTAATATTTTGTTTATCTTCAAATCACTTCCTTTTACTTTCCATTGTCCTTCATGTTTTTTATAAATTGTCTAGAAATTTGGTTTGTTCCTTTTCAAAATTTTCCACTTTTTGACATAAACTTTGGTAAACAAAAACTCAATTAGTTTCTCATTTAAGAACATAACATCTCACAAAACCGGTCAAAATTTCTTATATTTTATGTTCCCATCATAACAATCTACCTCTACTATGCTAAAGTTGGATAACAACTTTTAAGAATCAATGAATGGTATCACCCAATTTGAAATGTCAAAATTCTCCAACAACAATTGAATTTACTAGCTATAACACTTGACAATATCTTGATTACTCCTAACAATTTTAGTTAAAATTTTTTGTGAGACTCGTTAGATGGCAATAACACTAATTAAAAACATGAACTAACAATATATATAGCATTACTTCTATAAAAAATAGCCCTTAGCAAAATGTAATCCAATCAAATATACCACAAAAATATGTAATCACATCCTATCCTTTAAGCAATCTCACAAGACCACATAGATATTTAAATATATTTCCACCTTATACAAGAAATAAGATATGAGCTTAAATCTAATTACAAAGGACAAAAATCAAACCCTACACATTTGCTTATTTTAGACTTATTAATTGGCATTGGCTTCACAATTACCTTTGCTCTTTTTCCTCTCTACACTTCTTACCATGCCATAGGTTGTACCTACCTAACAACAACAACAAGAACAACTACAAATAAAGCCTTATCCCACTAGGGGGTTAGCTACATGGATTAAATGGCGCCATTGAATCCTATTTGAAACTAAGTTCTTGGAAATATCATTAAACTAAGGATCCTTTTAATAGCCTATCCAACTATCATTTTTGATCTGCCTCTACCTCTGTTCATTGTGACTAGCTATGTAAAACATAGGCGGAGTCATGTTTTACCTACCTAACCTTAATAAATTCTTCTTCCTATGTTATCTTTTTGCAAAACAAGTCCATGACTCTAAAGCTGAAATTGTAGATGGATATCTCGCCTATCAATGTTTAGTTCCTGACTATCCTAGAGCCCTTTATTATTAGCATCTTTCATGAAGCTTAAGTATTTTAAATCCTTAACTGATGAAAATTTCTAGGTTAAATAGTTATATATATTTATATATATTTTTTTATCTTCTAAATGCTTTGGGATCATATAAATCTAAATTTCCTAACATAAGTTATGACCATAATAGTAGCTACTATCCTATAGTAATTGAATAGTTTTCTTTCAACCTAGTACATTAACTATTATTCTTTCTCAATATTGAACTAAATAAACACCTTGTAAAATGACTCGCTAACAGAATAGTAAAAGTACTAAGATGATTCTAGATTATTCTCACACAAATTCTACTTCAAACATAGAGCATTATGAAAGGTTACACTAGAAAATGGATCTCACCTTGCACTAAATTTTGTATTAAATGGAAAGAACTTAGAAGCTGAATTTTATTATTTTGAAGTCCTATATTTCTAGTTTTACATGCTTTAAATGGCTCTTAATTCCAAGGCCCATAGCTTAAGTTCTATCCAAAACAATTATAACACATACTACTAAAACCACTTTGCATAAAAATTGTATCAATCAAGAAAGAATAAGAACATGATATTTCATCATATTAAACCTTTAAGTTTCCAATTCTTTGCTTGAAATATAGACAATAGCTACTTGAGAAAAATTTAAAATAGTCCTAACTATTGACAAAGTCGATAGTTGATCAATGTGAAAATCAATGATTTGGTCTTGTAAGTACTTTCCTATATACAATAACACAAACATATAATGCATATTCTTCAATAATCTGAAACCAATCTTCTAGATTTCAAAATTAGAGTGTAAATACAGCACCAAATTTTTTTTTTCAAAACAATTATAAAGAAATAAGCAAAGAGAATAAAAATATCAATCATTTGGCTCAAATTCTCAACTTATAGATTACAGAGATGAGTAAATTAGATGGATATCTTTTTGAAATGGTGTCAATACTAGCATCACAACTACAATAGGTAATTCCTAAATCTAAAGGTTCAATAGAAATTATAAAATGAACCACAAAGAGAGAATCTAGTTGAATTATGATTAATAGCATTGGTTTGAAGTTAAAAACAGTTACCTCCTAGATTGCTAAAGTTATCAATAATAGCACCATGCTTTCATATTAAGAGATCTTAAGAATCAATCCATACAATCACCTAACAAACCTTAGCATTACTTATAAGACATCATAACACAATAAATAAGGCCAAATTAACATATGGTTACAATAAATGCAAATCTGTATGGTCAAAGCAAAAGTCAGGTATTGAACTCTTATAGGTTTAGAACTAAATACTATTAGCAAGGCATATTAGGATAAGCTATCAATCGAGTATGTTTAAAACTACCACAACTACTAAATCTCAAGCACAAATCCACCATTTTTTCTCTCATAACTGAGCATGCAAGAGTGAGCTAGGTCAGGCCCACCCTGTCTCATCCTACATACATTGTGGAATGGGTTATTTATATATATAACCCATGTAGGTGAATTGACCTACCTTGTTACCCACAAGTCATGGTAGGGCAAGGCAAAGTAGGTGACCAGCATTTTTATATGTAAAAATACATTAATCTGCAAGCTGGCCCATCCCACCTAAGGGTAGGTTGGGTTAGTATATTCTTGACCAACCAAAATTGTACCTCACCCCATTTAATTTTGGGATCCTGTAGATGGGATGGGTGAGGGCAAACCACCCACATTGACACCTTTATGCAAGAGTATGTATTTGAACCAAATTACAAACATTAAATTTTGAATTTTTAATAATCGTATCCCTCATATTAAGTTCTAACAAATAGCAATCATTGATTCCAAAGGATGAATGCCACAACTAGAACCTAGTGTACATTTTTATTTGATTAAGATGATCAAAATTTGACACTTAAAATACAAATTACCTATTAACAATCGAATTTCACTCACAATTACTGTTCAACATTCCCTTTAAGTTGAACCAAAGTTCTTGATATAGTTTCCACATGACCTTTTCCTAATAGGTACAAAAATAAAGGCAAACTACACAATTCTCAACTTGATAAGTCTAATACGAAAGTACAAAAGCACAATATTTTTTGAATGTTGAAGTAACTATTCTCCCAAGGAATATTTTCATAATCCAAAATGATTCATTTCCTTAGCTTCTTAAATAAATTACTATAACTTAAATTATTTTGTTAAATCAACTATTAAAATAAATAGATCATTAGGCATTCATGCAACAAGAATATCCTAATTCAACTTATATTACAATAAGAACGATTCAAACCTAGAATTATAAATAAGGGCATTCTATTGTTATATATCTTTAACATTCAAATGCCTCAAGTACTAGCAGCTAACTAGTTCAAAACCATACACAATTAAATTGCTTTTTATTTGAAAGTAAATGCTCATTCCTTATAAAATAATGAACGTTAATATGATTAGTACCTACAAACAATTTCATTTAGGATAGAACAATCATCACATCTGTCAAATATCTCTAATGTTGTTTGACATCAATTCCTTAGTGCAACTAAAAATAAAGCATACAACTAATCTAAATTTCTTTTTGGGATCACTATGTTAGTCTCATCTAGTCAACCAAGAGATTGAGAATAACCATCCAAGTCCTACATAATCAATTAACCATAAGTAAACTATTAGAGAACATTGGTTCACAGAATCTATAACCTAAGCTTTAATAGTAATAAATCTCACACCCCAAAATTAAAAATGGTCATTTCTTATAAAATTCCAGTAGATCCTCTGCTAAAGCTTATGCCCTCCAAATACAACTAGAGATCATTTACTCTACAAATCATTTCCAACCCAATCCAAATGAGTACCACATTCACAATATGGTATTACAAACTTGTAATATATTTTCTCAAAACAAATAAAAACATTAATACAATTTTTATGGCTATAAATCTAAGAACAACACCAAAAGGAAACAATAGCTTATCACTTTAGCATAATCACTACAGCAAAACACCAAAACTGGACTATTCAATCAATTAGCTACTAATTTGTAACAATTTAGGAAACATTAATGAGTATAAGTCTAGTTAATGGATAAACAACTAACAATGAATAATAGTTCAGGTGTTTATCAAATTTTTAAATATCATACTAATAACATTTAAACTTACAAAATCATATTCTAAAAGATACATCATCTTTCAAATATGTAATACAAAAAGTGCTCAAAATAATTTCAAATCTTAGCATAAGCAACATATTTCAAATAGTTTTTAGGCTATGAACAAAATCAATAAACATTTAATAGAAAAAATACTTTCTAAATATGAATCTTGCACCCAATATATACTTGGAAGCTTCTATATGATATAATTCTAAAATTATAATCTGCAAACATGGAATTACCAAGAAGCTTTCTTGCTAGGATGCAAATCACATACAAAAAACATGGCATCACTAAGTACTAGGATCAATATTTGGAATAAAAATGGAATTACCAGGTGCTTAAGAGTAATATACATGATAAGATGGTCATAGGCTAGCACAAAGCATGCCAACAAGGGGTTAAAGACACAAGACATATGCCCTAAAGCCTTTCCTAGTATAGTCTCAAATGTCTCATATTCTTAGTATTCATATTGTGCATGATGATCACAAATCTACTAACATAAAATATGATTACTAATGTATATTAAAAGAAATAATTACCATGATTAAAAGCATACTAAATTGCATTTTCAATCCAAGCATTCTAACCAAATTCTCATAACGAGCTATTAACACTTACAAACTTATACTAATATCCCTTTCCAAATTGCCTTTTATAACCACATTTATAAATGAAGAAATTCTTAGAGTTGACTAGCATATTTCATAAACAATTTGCTTTCTAAACAACAATTTTCATATACCTTAACTATTCCCTAGTTTCTAAAACAAACTATAATAATTAATAGAAGAAAATAAATAATTAGGTCATTTAAAACTATACAATCATCTTGAAAATAAACAATAGCTACAATATTGATTTAAAAATCATTATTTTCTCCAACACAAACAATGTTAGAGATTTATCCACTCACTTGGGTAGCCAACTCGACTAACGCACTATAGGATTCCTTGGCACTACTTCAGGAGACTCCTAATAAGCTAACTCTTCTCCTAAAACATTAACATTTATGTGTTTAAATATTAAAACCAAACTAATTGCCTATAATAATTGCGTGGTATGCATACTATGTACATGATAGCTAAAATGAATTATATGTAAGAATTTTATATTTTATATTTTTTTTTAGCCATAGCTTAAAGACTTTCCCAATGAGATTTTGTTTTAAGCACTCAATAATTCCAAGCAATTGCCTTCATTCATAGAGATATTCTCCATTTAGAAAAGTGCACCATTTGTAGTCATCTTAAAAATTTATCCTTTATGACTTCTAAGTGAGAATTGTAGAACTTGGTTTAATTTCTCAATCCTTATTACTTTTCAAAAAGAATTAACTAGAAATAGATCTGTGACAAATCCCACTTGGAAAATAACTAAACTAACAAAATCAATTTTAAGAGGACAAACTCCATTACTTATTATCAATAACCAAGTAAATACAGGTAGTTTAGTAACTGGTAACCAAAAAACACAAACAAGAAGTTCTAATAGAAGGCGTCAGCACAAATTATTAATTAATGAATAAGTTGGTTGATATAGAATTTTCTTTGGATCAAAAAAGGGTGTATGGACACACTCTAAACTAAATTTGCCACAAAATTTATATCAATGTACAATTAAGGGATTGAATGGAGCAAGAATTACCTTCCTGGCCAACAATTGTTCATGAATCCCAAAACCCCACAAATACCTTCACTCAAAAGGTATAGCATGGTAGCAACTTAAAGAAACTAGAAGTAGCAAGAAAAGATTTTTCTTGAAATGAAATAGAGGTAGCATGAGATGCAATAGGTGCAACTTCACTCTAGAGAAGAAATTGAAAGAGCAAAATAGTAGGAGAAGATAGAAAGTATGGTGATTAAGAGCAAAAGAAAGATTAAAAAAAGAAAGAGAAATAGGTGAGAACCAAGGAGAAATATGGTGGTTGGTGGGACCTGTTGAAGCCAAAAGATAATAGATTCCCTATGCTTCTCAAGTGGGTATATACACTTAACTTCTATATTCTATGCTTGATAGCATAATTATAATGCATATGCATTAAATGTTATGACCTTATTTTTAAAATAAAGATAACTTCACAGTCCTACTTTAATTACTATCCATCTCTACATCTAATTTTGGTTGTGGGTATGACAATTGAGAGTTTGAAGAGTGAAAGAATGATTGAAAAGTCAAAAACCTAATGGGACATTTGGCAATTAAGATTAAATCTATGTCATTTCATAGGCTACAAAAATTCAAAAGAAAAATATCTTAAGTTTTATCAATCAAGTTCAAGCTAAAATTTACATACCTAAACCAAATCAATATTGCCTATATAAAAGCATTTGCCATTTCATTTCATCCCTAGTTTTTGCATGAGCCAACTTCTTAATACTTTTGCCTTTGGTTTTGATTGAGTTCAACTAATTGAGCTAGTTTATGCCTGTTTGAGGATCTTCCAATAATACACAAGGTTTGGAAAGGCTAAAAACAAACCTAGATAAAGAGTCTGCTACTACACTGCACTCTTAAGGGGGGTGAGAGAAGAGAATGAAATCAAATCCATAAACCAGATTAAAGCAATTCTGTACCACAATATCCAAGGGAGACAACATAGGGGATCTGGTAACCAAGAGGTCTATACATTGTTTAGTCTGACACCGAAGGACAACACATATAAAGCCTACTTCCCATGCAAATAAAAGGCCCTCTTTGACTACTTCTAGTTCTCCCCTTAAACTATCCTAAACATTATAGACTTCAACAAAGCCCTCATAAAATTACACATTGTCATCATGAATCACCACACCAATTGAGCAATTTAAATGTACATACATACCAATGTACTTTAGTAGTACATTTAACATTAAATTCTTAATTCTTTAAAATGTAGTATTATTCTAAATACAAGCCTTAAACTAAGAATCAATTAAGTAAAGTGACTTTACCCAATTTTTATTTATAAACTACACTTTAGTCCAATGAATTAGTTTAATTAATAAAATATATGTAGATGCTAATGGATTATTCAAAGGATGTATATTAAGTGTAACACTTTACTCTAATTTTGAACTAAAATTATAATTTGACTCAGTTAACTAATGAACAACTAAAATATTGACATATGGTTTTTTATTTTTAATTAAACAATTACATTTATTGCAAAGTCTAAGTTTAACAATATGTGTAATCATGAGGAAAATCTTTTTTACTACAAACATAAAGGCATATTGAGAGTGAGTTTTGTCGACACGCGACGCGGAGCGGTGATCCTGAGGTGATTAAATAGAATGGTGTGGTTGTTGGAAAATGTCTTATTTTTAGAAAAATAAGAGAAATGGAGTGCCACCGACTTAAATTGAAATAGTGAAGTCAGACACCAAAGAGTATGGTCTGCGTTACAAAAAAATAGATTCGGGGATTGGTTACGTGTAAGGAAGGTATTAGCACCCCTACAACGCCCTTTCAGTACCACGTTGGTTTTTGCTACTTTTGATTTCAAAACTATGCTTTGTCTCTTGTTAAATATATTTTTGCATGTGCTTCTACTTTAGGATTATTTTTAAATGCATCAATCAAGTCATGCTAGCTGACTAGCTAAACTCATGATGTTATTTTCCTCAGGATAGTTATATAGTGGCCAATTAACTGACAATTATATTTATCCGTCATTGAGATCCTTTTCTAATTGAAATGTATTAATAGAACCACGGCAGTTGACTGACTAGGTCTATAATATGATTTCCCTCAGGATAGTTTGATAGTGGCCAGTTGACTGGTAACTATATTTATCCATCATTGGGGTTCACTTTATAACAAAAACAAGGGATCAAAATAATGGGAACAAAATCACAGTCAAATAGAACATTTCAAAATGGTCATGATGATGTGGCTAATGATGTGACAAGTTGATTGGATTTGTTGTGCCGACGTACCTGATGACATGGTGTGTTGAATGTGCAAGTGTGTGCTAACGTGGCATGGTGATACAGTATGCTGACTATGTATATGGTGCCGACATGGGGGCTCAATTATAGAATTTAGCATTATAGCAGCTCAATCATGGAATTCAGCAGTACAGCAGCTTAATTAACAAAATTGTAACAATACAACAGCTTAATTACAGCAAATTAACAGCACAGCAACTTAATTATAACATGACAGCAATACAGCAACTTTATTGTGGCAATACAGTAGCGTAACTGCAGCAACTTGATTACAGCAACACGGGAGATAATACAGCAGAATGCAGAATTACAGCAATAGAAACAGATGCAGAATTACAGAATGCAGAAATAGATACAGAATTATAGAATACAAGAATAGATAAAGAATCACAGCAACAGAAAAGAATGCAGAATTAAGATGCAGAATTACAGCAAGAGACAGATATAGAATTAGGATGCAGAATTACCGCAACACAGAAGCTTAATTATTGTACTACAACAGCTTGATTATAGCCAAACACAACAGCACAGCAAACAGCAACATACAAGGTGCAGAATTACAGTCACAGAAACAAAGGAGATGATACAGAATGCAGAAACAGGACCTGAAATCTGATCCCCTTCGATTTCTTCTGCTCCTTTCACTCACAGCTGCATATCTCGCTCCCTCTCTTCTTCTCCTCTTATCCTCTTCTCCCTTAGTTCCCTTTCTCCCTCTCTTGCTCTTAATGCCCTTTTTTGTGCCTGGTGCTTCCCCCCTCTCCTCCTTTTATATGCAATCCTTCCTTCTTCATACACCCAACTTTCTTCATGCAACTACCTCCCCTCATGCATTTATCTACCTTTCTCATGTATCTACCTTCTTTCATGTATCCATCTAACTCTCTTCATGCAACTATCTTCCTTTATGTATGCATCTACCTTTCTCATGTATCTACCTTCTTTTATGCATCCACCTATCCCTCTCATGCATCTACCTCATTTCATGTATTCACTTACCTTTCTCATGCACTTACCTTTCCTTTTTTAATTTATTATTTATTTATTATTTTTTTGTTATTATTATTATTTTTTATTCATGCCTTGATCTACTCTGATTTTTAGTTCCTGGACAAAATTAGGTGTCTACAAGTGTAGCGAAGTATGATTATGAAAATATTCAATATGTCTTTTATTTCGTTTCAATTGAAGCTTTCTTTTAAAAACTAAAATTTCCATAAAAAAGGAAAATCTTACTAATATTAATGTTAAATGAACATTACTAGAATTAAATTTATGAATAAGAAATTATTTACTTTGAAAATAAGAACTACAACAGGGAAGAGAAAAGAAAGAGAGAGAAGGGAAAGGAAGAGGGGGAGCTATGCACTCCCCCTATGATAGATTGCATCCATCGGTAAGGCCAAGTGATATGTTTATTTAATTTATTTTCAATCTTTTCCATTTCCAATCGATAAATCCATTGGTAATGGGGACCAATTTTTTTTTTTTAAAAAAAGTTGAATCTTTTAGCATGCTTTTTAAAAAGGGACACCATTACCAATGGATATTTACCAACTATGAATGTTATTTTAAAATTAAATTAAATTTATTCTTAAAAAGATAAATATCTAAAATAATCACAAAATATGAATTACATTATATATTAAAATTAAAATGTTATCAAAATAAATAATACAATAATTTTTTAAACTAAACATAACATTCATATCAATGAAATTTGTTAAAAGCAAAATTCAATATTCATTTTAATAACATTAGCAGTATTTTCAAATAAATTTGTTCTAAATAATATATATATATATATATGCATATATCAAAGCTGAAATTTAAGTAAAATAAAATCTATTAACACATACTACTCTGAATAGATTTAATTAAAATTTTACTAATTAATTACATAATCATATTAATAATACATACTATTTTTAATTAAGCATGATAAGTTTTAATTAAATTTAATATTTTAAATTAACTTAATATTACTTAAACTTAATTAGCTATAAGTAGAAATCAAAATATCTTAATTAAGTATAATTTTTATATTTAAACATCTTGAATATTAATTAAATTTTGTTAAAATGAGTCAAGTTATTATTCATTTTCAATTAAACTTATGGATCCTTTTTTTCTATGTGAAATTATGTTAGGCATTAAAAAATTTATAACAATTGTTTTCCAAAAAAATTAAAACAATTATTAATTAAAATTAAATCATAATTCATAAGCAAAAAATATAAAATAGCAAGAGAATAACATCATTTATAGCAAGTTTTAATCAATTAAACTTTTCTTCATCTCTTTCTTCTTCAATAGTATTGGCAGCCTCCTCATCTTCTTTAATACTATCTGTGTCTGATAAATCATGTTCCTCAGTAGCTTCAATAGTATTAGAGGTGGAGGGTTTATCTTGGTCTTATTTAGTAGCTACAATATGCAAGATTTTATTAGTGTAGTTTAATTCATGCTAAATTTTTAGTATTAAAAATATTTTTATATTTAATATAACTTTACCCTTGTTCATTAAAGTGTTATATATAAAATCTAAAGTTTTACATTCTATATTTAATTATAGATATAATGCATTCTATCAAAATAATTTTTAACTTAATACTCTTACTAAATTAAAACTTATTAATTTTAATCTTCAAATCTTTTTAAAAAGTAGACATAAAAGACTTTTTCAAGATTTATATATAATAAATTGCATGTAACATACTTGCTTGTTATAAATATATAACAATAGCAAAAAATAATTTTATTAAAACAAGCTGCACTAAAACCTATTGAATTAGTGCATATAATGATTCTACTAAAGTTGAACACTAAATATTCTTTGAATCGTATTAAGAAGAGTTTCAGGGTTACGCGAGTTGCATTTGCATGTCTTCTATTCTTACCTTCTATAAATCCTAAATAATCCTAGCAATTCATTGTATATATTGTGTGTAGAGTTGTGAAACGGGTTGGTTTGTTTTAGTCCCAAGCTATCTAGTCCTAGCCCAAAAAAGCCTACATTTTTTCAGGCCAAAAAAATTCAAATCCAATCCTAACCATACAAGATTGACGATTAAACAAGCTAGCCCTATGAGTTGGCCTTGAACCAAACCCTAAACCTAAACCTTAATCATAAATTAATATACAATTTATATTTTAAATTTTAAAATTTTTAAAATAGTTATAAACTTATAAATCTTTTTTGTATTAGACCAAATGAAGCTCATGAATATTTGCATGGACTAAAGAAATTGAAGAACAAGAAGAAAATTGAAGTGTCATTTATAATCATTCATCTACAATTTATCTTTCACTTAACTTAAAATAGAATAAAGAAATGAGTAAAGTGAGGAAATTGAAAAGTGTCAAAATACAAACAATTGACTTAATAAAATATGCTTAAATTAGATTATGGGCGTGTTATTAATAAATAACTCTAGAATATCATTATTCTTTAACTAATACAAAGATGATATGGAACAATGTCACATTTGTCATGTACACAATAAACAAACAAGAGAGTTTAATTTCATCTATTTAAAAATTATAACATTAAAATTCCAATTAATGTACATTGAAATGAAAAAAAATTAATAAAAAAAGTTTGGCAAGCTAGCTAGGGACCAATTGGGCCAACCTGATTTGGTATCAAGCCAAGTTAAAAGAAGCTCAAATTTTTTGGCCATGTTGTAAATAAATAACTCTAAAATATAATTATTCTTTAACTAATACAAAGTTATATGGAACTATGTCACATTTGTTATGTACATAGTAAACTAACAAGAGAGCCTAATTTCATCTATATAAAAATTATAACATTAAAATTCCAATTAATGTAACTTGAAGTGAAAAAAATTAAAAAAAAAAAGTTTTGCAAGCTATCTCAGGGCTAGCATAGCCAACCCAATTTGGTCTTGAGCCAATCTAGGCCAAGCCAAAAGAAGCTTGAATTTTTTCAAGCTAAAATTTCCCTAACCTAACCCATAATTTGTCAAAGCAATTTTGGATGGGCCAGGTAGTCTAGGCCCAAAATTGATAGCTATAATTGTGTCTAAGTTCCTATCTTTGTGTTTGTTACTCAACCTCTAGCTATAATAGAGCTAGTGTTGCTTTCGCTACTAGAATAATGGACCAGCAAGGCAACAACTTATAATCTTCACTAATTTTAGTTTTCTATTCTAAACTAAGTTGCTAATTAGTGTTCTTAAAAGATTAAATGATAAATAGATACATTAATTAGGTTCTAATAACAATTTTGATATACCTAATGTTGTATGTGCTTTCATATTGTTTTGGGTATACCAAAAGCAGCCACAAACAAGTGAATAATCAATTGTTGTTCTAGATTGTATTCTATTTATCATGTCATAATCACATTGTTTTAGGTATTGATATTAGGTTTTCTTGGTTGTCTTTATTTAAATTCAAATTCATGGTGCAGTGGGTTCTAATAATAATATTTATAACCAGTGGTTGCAGCTTGTCTAGCCAATATCTCTTATGTCGTGCTTATCCTCACAATGATCTACATGGCAATTATATGGCTGCAAACAACTACTGATTAATTGACATGCAACATCGCAATCACATTACTCTCAACTTTATTACTGTGTTGGTGTTCCTACTTATGATAGCCTTTTGTGTTGTTATAGCAATTTTAGTAGCGTTTACAGGATCTTTTTAATTAATGAAATATGCAAATCTAATTCATGACAGAGTTAATGACAATATTTAGAAACAATAAAGTTTTTTGATAATAATTGATCAAAATGAATAATTATTTCCCTATATTCTACACCCTCAAGTTTGAATTTAAAATTATTTCTGATTGAAGTATAATTCTATTAAATTTATTTGCATAATTTGATAATGTGTAAAAAAGGAGTAATTAAAGCTTATGCATATTTAGTTTAAAAACTAATCTATATAAAGAAGCAAGTCATTAAATGTTGTTTTAAAGATTCAAGTCCAAATCAACAGAAACACAATTCATGATTGCTATAGAAACTTATATTAAAAACTATAAAAAGGGAGTATTGGGTATTTTTATTTTTTCAAAATTGTTTATTTTTATTTTTTCAAAATTTTTTTGTCTATTCCTTAACTTGACACGTGACAAAAAAAAATCACTCCCTTTAATTGGACATGAGGCAAATTCTAAGTGAAGTGGTTTTTAAAACTTTGAGCCATTTAAAAAAAATTTAAAAACTAAATTAAATGCTATTTAAAATTTAATACACTAATGCAAAATAAATAAGAATTAATAAAAATGTTTAAAATTGACATAAATATTATAAAATTATCCCAAATGACAATACAAGTTCAGTTTAACTAGAATCTATGAATAACTACTAAAAGTATAATTGAACCTTAAGAATAACCACTAAAAGTGTTGTCGTCTAAGCCAAAATCAGTGTTAGTCTCATATGAGTCATCAAATTGGGATTATGGGGGCAAAGGGATGCTAGTGGCATTTGTTGCTATTATGGTAATAGCTCGCAATAGTGGACAATCAAAGTCCTCCACTATTTGTCTATTGAACTAGAAGTAGGGGCTAAGCCCCCACCATCATATTGGCCTCTATTTGGGCCAAGTGCAATGTAATGCTATCAACACATGTTGCCTCATTTGCTTCGACTATTGCTTTAATAGGTTACTTACCACGATATCTCCTCCCTCTCTTGCCTCATCTCCTCCCTAAGTTGTTTGTGTCTGGATAATCTCTAGGACATGCAGGTGCATGTGACTTGTAGAAGAATGGCTATGAGATGCAAAGCCCAAAGTGGAATGTCTAGTGTTTATTGAGGGTTGTGAGACCATACCAAAATATGCACCTTATACACGCTACCCACTGATTGACTCCAAACCTACTTTCAGTCAATGGTGTGGTTTGTATGTGAGCTCTCACCTGCCGATCTAAACACTCTTGGATAGTTGAGATAGGCATTGCACTTTAGCCATGTACTTCTCCTACAATATAAGCAATTAATTATAACTAATGTGTTCTTTCAACTGACTAAAAGTTAATTAACATTTTAAATCTTTAAACAGTGAAAGCACTTATGTAGCTTCTCTTAGATCGTGGCTCAATTAAGACTTGTCTTTTTTTCTTTGATGGGTGGTTTTGAACCTCACCTGGATTAGTCATGTGTCCAATTAATTGCTCCTAAACAGAGATTGAAGAAATTAACAATGAAATTCTAGTAATGATTATTGAATAAAATGATAATATCTTATTGCAAAAATGAAATAATGTTACAAAATAGCTTTCTATTGAGATGTTCTTGACTAGATAAACTCTCTAGTATGGCGTGAATCTCTCTTCTCAGAAGCTCTATTCTTCTTTTCCTGCACTATCTTGATTGAAATACTTAGAGTTCCATTAACTCTAAAGATCATTTCAGATATAAGTACATATCCAATCAAGCCTCTGCTCAGTAAAGTGTCCCTATACATTTTTTATAAATACTTTAACCCTTTACAATTAAATGCTATCCACATGTGATTGTGGTGAGCATTGTCAAATGCAATCATATACTAAAAAAAATAAAACATTTTAATAATTGCAAGCTTCCACAACTTGACTAAAATTAATAGAAATTTGATTCTTAACTTAAAGAATAACATTTTACTTACCCTCCACTCACTGTACCACATATGATGAGTTTCTTCTAGTATATCACCCAATGTCTTGTAGGGTTGATCAAGTTTTGACTGAACAACATTGGTCAAAGCATGTGTTAATAAAAATATTTTTTTTGGTGAACCCAAGGGTTTCCCTAGCTAAAAGCTAGAGAGTAATCCCCTTCGAGTTGTAGAGATCACCAAAGTAAGCTTTACCTCTCCTAAAAAAGCCTTTTCCATATACACAACCTATATCGAACCCATGGTAATATGCTTAAAGGACCCAGCATTTTTAGTTAAAAAAATATTTAATATTGAATTAGAATCAAAATTCAAATCAAATAAAAGATGCATACCTAAACCATTTGTTAGGCATAATAATCAATCTATGATTTGCAATGGCCTTTTGCTGAGGCTAAGAAAATGGAGAAGGGATGGAAGATAATGTGGGAGGCTACAATGAAGTTGTAACAAATTGTGTGGCAATTGGATATGTGGATGGGGGACACTGATACCCAAATGTAAGAATTATAATTATTTGTTGCAAGGGAGAAGTTTGAAGCAAATTTGGAGGATTGTTACCAGTCATAGGTGGATTGGTATTAATATTAGGTGGGATGGTCTGAGGGGATCTAGGTCAACCACCAACCTTTTTAGGGTAACCATTTTTACCCTTATCAAGTTTGGAGAGTGACATCTAATAACAACAATTTTAGATTTATATTAAATTATTCAAAAAAATATAAGTCACATAAGTCCTGATTGACTATTGACAACCATATAACTATAATGTACTAAAAAAATTTAAGAATTAGTTAAAAAACCATAATTAACAATTAATTTTACAACTATCTAAGTCTAACATAAGCCACATAACCTAGTTGACCTAATTAACATGTAATTTTAACATTTTTACACAATTTATAATAATAATTATATCTCAATTTCAACATAATTCATAAGTAACTAATTATGTCATAACAAGCAAATATTTGATTTAAGAATTACTTTAACAAATTTCTATTTCTAACATATTAAAACCTAATAAAATCTAAAGAATTAATGTAAGTTCATAACCATCATCCAACTATAAATAGCATACATAACTTAAAATCTCTAAATGACAATACTTTTACAATTATCTAAATCTAACATAAGTGACATAACTTAGTTAATCCAATTAATACTTATTTCTAACATAACCTAAATTTAATTATAATCTAAATTAAATAATAAGTATACACCAATTTAAAGTTAAATAGTACAACTAACTAAATTTAATATAACCTAAAAAATTATCAATTTAATTTGAATTAAAGCTAACTTAGAATAACATTTGCAATAAATTTAATTCACACATAATTTGTATCAACTTCATATATAAATTTTATAATTTTGAATATTAACTAAAACTCAATATCATATTACTAACATAAATTCAATTTTTTTAAAAAAATTGGCCGACTCTCCCCTAAAGAATGAAGACCCCTTGCCATAAAAAAGACCAAAAATAAAATTAAAAAATTTGTAAAGTCATGTATTTATTGTAATATCAATATTTTCAGCAAAATTAGACATAAAATTAAGTCATGTATATATCCTAATATAAGCATTTCCAATACAAATAGACATACAATTAAGTCATCCATATATTCTAATATCAATGTTTTTAGCACAATCAACATAAAAACTGAACCAGAGCAATATTAAGGCGTCTATCCTAACATCAAATACATTAACTTTTAGATAAATTATAAGGAGAAGTGTTACCAACCTTATAAAGAATGAAGAATAGAGTGAAAGGGAGGAATGCTCAATCAAACATATACCACAAAGGCTAAAAATTTAAAAATGAAATGTAATAAAGATACCAAAGAGAAGACAAAAACTAAGTAAAAATTAACCTTAATTCGCACCAATGTATTAAGGGAGTACTAGGATTCACTTTAATAGCCTGAAATTGCTGAATTTTGGCTAGAAAGTTGCTAAATAGTTGCCTAAAAATGAGAATCGTGGCAGGAAAGAGAAAAAAGGGAGGGGAAAGGAAGACAAGGAGTGCACAAGAGGGGGAGCTACATACTTTCCATAATGGCCTTAATGACCGATCACATGTCAATAAGACAAGTAATACATTGCATTTAAATTTTTTTCAATTTTATCCCATTTCCATTGATAATGGGGTTATAAATTCAAAGAAAAAAAGCTTTGAATCTTTCAACACATTTTTTAAAAAGGAAAAAAATTAATGTTAATTGCCACATCATGAAAAATAATTGTAATTTTATTGCCATTAAATACTTTACAATAAATGAAAAGGAAAAAGTAGTGATGTTTTCTACAATTAACATTAAATGCCTTAAAAATATGAAATGAAGAAAAAGGAAACAATGATCTAGGTTTTTATTGACATTAAATACTTATATTATACACAAATGAGAAAAGGAAACAATTAAAACCTAATCACTAATTATTGTCTAAAATGATTAAATAATTTTGACAATTTTCAGTCAAATACTAACTTTGTCTCATTGGCTTTATCTTGACAACCTAGAGAAAAAAATTTTACTCACTTTAACTATAAAATTTTTCACTTACTCTATAGACATTACATGTTACTTATAAGTAGATGGTAATATATGAAAACTTACATGTTTATATTTATGTTTATGTTTATTTTTATATTCTTATGTATTTATGTTTATGTGTTTATATAAATGTTTATATGTTTATATTTTTATACATGTTTATGTTTATGTGTAAATGTTTATGTTTATAAGTTAATATTTATGTTTATGTTTACATTATTTGTTTAGAAGTCTATGTTTATATATATATATATATATATATATATATACATATTTATGTTTATGTTTATTCATATATTTTGGTTGTAGCTAATGTAACAGCCTTTGTTTTTTATAAAATAAAAGATTTAGTAAGGGTTGTTTGGTAATTTTGCAAGAGGGACTTCTTTTTCCTCTTTCCTCTTCCCTCTTCTCTCACACAACTCACTTACTTTTCTCTCCCACATGTCAACCATCCCTCACCCATCTCTTAACGTAAGAACCTTATTAGTCTCACATTTTAATCCCTTTCTTCATGTTTATTCTCACTTTGTACTTAAGTACACTTGACCCATTGGTCAATCGAGCCTTCTACACCATTAGCTCTCTAAAAATTTCTCATTTTTCCTTACTTTTATCATAAATATTAATTACAAATTGTAGAAAATTTTGTTCTTGATGACAATGGTCTTTGGGTAGCTTGAAGCTCTGTCTTTGCATTATCTAGTGGGTAAGTTAAATTTTTCATTGAACCTTTATGGTTTTAGAGATTTCTCATGAAACCCTAACTTAATTAAGTTTCTCTCTCTAAACTTTCTCATTTGATACCCATTGTCCAAATCTTATGCCATATGCTTCTCAAATTAATTATTGCTTACTATATGAATTAATTTATTTTTTTCTTGAGTCAATGATGGTTATAAAATGGTAATCTATAAGTAAAATATGTGTTCCTAAAATATGAAAGCATTGAAATAATTGTTGGTGATTGGGTAACACCTTTATGGTGTTTAGAAAAATTTGTAGAGTTAGCTTTAACATGTAACTTATAACCTATAGCAAGAAATAGTTCTTTGGGATGTTCTAATGTAAAGCAATAATGATTCCACCATTGATAGCAGTACTTTATCTATGTTAGTGCTCTTAAATATGGTTTGACATGTGGTTTTATTTATTTATGTTAATAGATTCTTTGAAAACCTTTTAACTGCCACCCACTTGAACCATTGGAAATAACTTTTTGGTAACTATAGTTGTGAGTGCATATTGGTACTGTGATATCCACTTAACATTTTTATGATTATTTCTTAAGCATGCACCTCTATAGTTACAGTTCAATATTACATGTCTATTTTTTTGCCAGCATGCAATTAAATTTACTTTCACTAATGATCATTTTTAATGCACTTTTATTTAGAGTTATACATTATAACTTTGGAAAACAATTTTTTTGAAAGCTTTAAAGTCCTATAGAGATTTAATTTTGCAATAGTTGATGTTGAGTATTATTTTTATTTTTTCAACTTAAACTAAATTTCTATGGTTTGGAATATATTGTATGCAAATCATAAAGTCATTAGCTAGGTTAATGTCCTATGTACACCTAGAGGTAACAATGGGCCTTATGGAGAATGATCTGGTGTATACTTGCAACTAGCTATAGTTGAGATTATACAAACCATGAATTATCACTCAAGTGTTTACTCTCAAATCCATCTAGGTACTCGACAGTCTTGTTACAATTCATGACACCTCTCTACAACACTAAAAAGTATGCTAAGCTCCTTAGGACTTTATTAGACTAGTAATGTAATAAAGGTAGGATATAAAACAATAGAAGGTAAAGGGAAAATTAAAGCAAAAAGAACATTTTTCATTGAAAGTTCTAGACTACTCTTTTGATTTTCTTCTTTTTCACTTTTCTTCTTCATTCTATTTCACACCTTGCTAGCATTTTTAGTCTTTTTGCTTTTCTCAATTTTCTCTCTTTTTTCTCTCTGCTTTTCTTTCTTTTCTATCAACCACCCTAGCATGACATTTTAGATTCTCTTTGCAATCCTTTATTTGAGCACTTTTCTCTTTTTTTCTTCTTCCTAGCTAACAAAAATTCAACACCTTATTCTATTCAAGATTTTCACCTCATTAGCCTCTCTAAAACAAGGTATGGTGAATTTTCAAAGCTAAGGTTTTCAATATATTGCACTTTTAAAAAAAACAAAGGATAATAATAAGGGCTCAAATAGACAACTACGGATTTAGAATGTTCTTGGTAGGATTGAAAGGCTCATTCTATCCAAAAAGGGCCTAGTTCCTCCCTAATCTAGTACACAATCTATCAAATATGCCTCAAGGATCATTGAAATAATTTCTAGAGTTCCAATTCATTAAGCTCACATAAGCTTTCACTATAAATATTGCCTCACATTAGACATGGCTAAGCATCCCTAGCTAAGAATTGCATGAATTGAAAATAAAAATTAACACAAGAATTAAAAATACTACATCATAGGCTCTTGCTTTTATCTCCAAAATCTAATCAAAATATATAATTGAATGTTGGAAGTAAGAATAGTAAGAATACAAACTACACCAAAATAGTCCCTACTCATACTTTTTGAACACAAAAATTTGAAAAATTTGAGCGTTAAGCTCTCCATCCCCAAACTTAAATTAAAAGTTGTTTTCAATGTTTGGACAAAACAAATAATAAAAGGAAGAGGAGCTTAGCTGAATCATAGTTCTGCACTTAAGTGTAGGCACTACATCTTTGCTTTTTAAACTGAATAGGCATTGGCTTCTTGGTTGGAGAGAGAGAGGCATGCTGTCCTTCTTCTTGCACTACTTGGCCTAAAAACTAAAGAAAATATTCCTAAAAGTAAAATTAAACTGCTGAATTAAACAAAGAAAAAAATTGCAAAAACACTTCAAAAACATAAACCAAAAATACATGCAAAGAAGGGTAAAGAAGTAGTTCTAAGTATGGTTGTTAGCTTGACTTTCCTCCTCATTCCTATGGCTTTCTTCTATCAAATGGTGAAGACCAGCCTACTATCATTTGCGCTTGAATCCTAAAGATCTTATTTTTCTATTTATAATTAAGAGGAAAAGAAAACTTCAAAGGTATTATAGATACAGTCCCTAAAGGTGCATGTGTGGGGTGTTTAAGCAATGGGTTTGACTCTAAGTTTAGAGAGCTTTCAAATATTGACTAAGCTAAATCTTTACTTGTAAGGGGATCAATTAATTCATGGTGAGTTTTTCTTCTATCCAACCAAGCATTCACAACAAAAAAATCCACATGTGGCTGTCCCATTATTTTCAAAGATTTTGAAATTAAATTTGTAGCCTCTAATGAATCTCTTGGTCGTGAAATTAAGGGAAGTCTTCTACTTCTATCCTATTGACCTCCTCAACCTCATTAGGTAAAGCCATAACCTTAAACATACTAAACTTAACTTCTTGGTTTAACACCCTCATGGTTAACTCTCCCTTTTCCACATCTATTATGGTCCTCCCTACAATGAAGAAAGGTTTACCTAAAATGATAAGGATTCACTTATCTTCTTTCATGTCTAAGACTATAAAATTAGTGGGGTGAATGAGCTTGTCTACCATCACTAAGACATCTTCTACTACACCTCTAGGGTACTTAAGGATCCTATTAGCTAATTGAAGGATGGTAGTAAAGCCCTTAGCCTTACCTAAACCCAATCTTTTAAAAATAGATAAAGGCATAAGGTTAACACTAGCTCTTAAGTCACCCAAAGCTCTCCCAAAGTACAAGTTTCCTATGGTGCAAGGAATGATAAAGCTAGTTGGATCTTTAAGCTTATGTGGAAGCTTTTTTCGAAGAACAACACTACACTCTTGAGTAAGTGCAACCATCTCATTGTCAAGTATCCTCCTCTTTCTAGTCAAAATTTCCATCATGAACTTGGCATAAGAGGGCATGTTCTCCAAGGCATCTGTAAATGGGATATTAATGTGAAGTTTCTTGATATTATATATTCAAAGCTCTTAGCTCCCTTCTTCTTGGCACCTAATTTGTTGCCCTTATTTCCCTCTTTTTCTGAGATGTTTCCACTCAAATCACCGTCAATTACTTACCATTCTCACTAGGTATATCATTTAATTTCTTTTAAGCAATTTGTACCTTTGTTGTAGGTATAGTTGTACCTATATCTTCCTTTAAGTAATTATCTTCCTCTAATAATTATACCACTCCTCAGCACAATGGACTTACATTGTTCATTAGCCTTTGTCCTAGGATTCCAGTGTTACTTGGCAAAGAACCAGAGTACCTAAAGGACAATGAATTGGCCAATTGGCCCACTTGTAGTTCTAATTTCCTTATGGGCGAGTTAGTGTCTTTCATGAATTGAGCTAAAATGTCTTCTAGCCTCATCTTCTTTTCTTATTGAGAAGGGTTTTGTATCTTAAATCTAGGTGGATTCTTGACTTGAGCTCTTCATTGTGGTTGCTAGTTATTTTCATTGTTCCAAGAAAAATTAAGGTGGTTTCTCCATCCAAGGTTGTAAAAGTTAGAGTTTGGATTGTATTGTCCCCTATTGAAATTGGCAACATACTGCATACTTTATTGACTTATAGCACACCTTTCATTTGGATGGTTTTCCCCACATAACTTACAAACTACACTTTGCATATTATTAGGCCCCAAATTCTGAATTTGATTCTTTAATGTGGCCACTTGTTTAGTAAGTGCTAAAATAGCATCCAACTTATATACTTCAACTACTTTTCTTATATTAACTCTCTCGTTATTCCACTGGTAATTGTTGCTAGCCATATTATCCAATAATTCAAAAGCTTCATCTATGGTTTTGATCAATAAGGCATCCCTTGTAACAACATATAAAGTGGTATGTGTCTTTCCTGGTAAGCCACTATAGAACGTTTGCACTTGTAACCATTTATGAAAGCCATGATGAGAGCACTTCCTTGTAGCTTCTTGTACCTCTTCCAAACCTCATACAGTGTCTCATCATTAAACTAAATGAAAGATGTTATGTCATTCCTTAGCTTGGCTATCTTGGTAGGGTGAAAGAACTTAGCAAGAAACTTTTGTGCTAGTTCTTCCCATGTAGTGGGGGAACTTGCTAGTAGCAATTGCAACCATGCCTTTGACTTGTCTTTTGAACAGAACAAAAATAGCCTACACCTAATGGCATCCTCAATAATACCATTAAATATATCTCCAAAAAGCTTGTCAAGCATAGGTTGGGGTCATCATTACGAATTCAGTTAAATTGTACCGTCATTTGGATGATGGTAGGCTTGATTTCAAAGTTGTTGGCTTGAATGGTAGGCTTCCTAACTCTAAAGCTAATCCCTTCAGTTTAAGGGATAGCATAGTCTTCCAAGCTTCTAGTGCTAGTGCTTCTTCTCTAGCCATAGGTATGGATTCAAACTCTTATTCAAGTGCTAGAAGAGGGTTGATGTTTGTGCAAGAAGCATCTCTTCTTCTTTCCTTAACTCTCTCAAGGTTCTCTCCAACTCCTAGTCAATTAACTTATGAGTAGTCTATGAAAAGTTGGGTTCTTGCATGCACTAAAGTCAAGTGTTACAAGAATAAGTTCCTACTCAAATCAAAGATAAAAAACCAAAGTGAAAAATTTGACCAAGTGAGCTAAAAGAAGAAGAAATTTCAGCAATTGTAATTCTATAAAGGAATTACATAAACATGCAAAATATGGCAACAAATGAATTAAAAAAAAAAAAAACTACCATGTAGAGAGCTAACTATGCAAACTAATGCAAAAGAACCAAAAGTATGCTAACCAAACACTTAGAAAGCACCTAATATAAAGTCTAAAGCAAGAAAACCAATAGGATGCAATTTTGAGAAACAAAAGAAAGAAAGAAAAAATTAACGAAAAACTTGATTGGTGTTAAGTGCAAGTATACACTATCAATGTAATACTAGCAAGTATCCCAAGGGTAAAAATAAATTTTCATGTCTACAAAAAATTGTATTATCAACTATTAGCCCTTAATACTACCATTATGCCTTATTAATAGATCAATTAGATTATAAGGAAACTCAACAACAAATCAAAACTTCTAAAGAAAACAATCAAATAGAATTCAAATGCTAATTTTATGTATTTGAGTAGGGAGAATACCAAATGTTAATAAAACCAAGGGTCATACAAATTCTTTATAATTCTAGTCATGCCTTTTTCATTTCCAAAAGTTAAGATAAGAACCCTTTTTTTTTATAAGGTAGATTCCAATTCTTTAACTTGTTATGCCAAATGCTCAACCAAATGCATTACAGTATTTAGATGTAGATGTCCCTATCAGTGCTTAATTAGAAATTCAAGAAAAGCATTAAGAACAAGTATCCTTTAGTTGATTATACTAGACCTATGCTATTTGTCCATGCTAGTATCTAATGTTCTTTAATCCAATTGAACCTAGAGTCACCCTATCATTGTCAAGAATCAATTAATTCCTTAAGATCTATAGCTAATTCACCAAATTAACAAACCATTAAGATTAGAATTAAAGAAAACATCCATGCATAATAAAGATCAAAGAATTCAAACCAAAATAAGCATGAGATTTTCATTGCAACTTCATTGTATTGCCCTAGAATTAAATTTCATTCATGATAATCATGTCCATAACATAACAAATTAAAGAAAACATAAGAACAAAAGAAGATGATGATGATGATGCTAGACAAATTTGCAATGAATGGATCACTCCAACTCTTAAAATATGTCCTTTATCTAGGAAAGCTCTCCTTTTAAGAGAAAAAAAACTCAAAAAAAAGCCATAGCTGTGCAGAACCCTTAAAATATCTCCTTTTCCTTCTTTTGAGTTTCCTAAATACATTGAGATCACATGTAACCCTAAAAACATGGCAATCTACTTTAAGATTAAGTTTAGCCCTTTTATCAGCCTTCTTGGGTTGGATTTGGTGAATCTTGGAAGATTTTGGGCACAAACTAGCCCAAGACTTCATGAAGATCCTAAAGATTATGTATTAGGCCTTTTAGTAATCTCTTGTGTAATCTTGGCTATAGACAACTAATTTTGTCTAGACCTTGAAAAATTAAAGTGAACCCATTTATGAGTTTTGAAAATTAATTTAATGAAAATGAAAGAAGGCTAGGTGAGAAAGGTAAGTGCATGAAAAAGGTAGGTGCATGCATGAGAAAGGGTAGATGTATGAGGAAAGATAGGTGTATGCATGAGAGAGGGTAGATGTATGAGAAAAGTAGGTGATGCATGAGAGAGGGTAGATGTATGAGAAAGTTAGATGCATGAAAAAGGGTACAAAAGGAGACCTAAGGAGAGGCACCAAGGGGGAATTAAGGGAGAGGAGGAGAGGAGGAGAAGAGGAGAAGGGGAGAAAAAGAGAAGAAGAGAGGGAGAAGAGAAAGATAGGAGAAGGAGTGAAGAAGAGAGCAAGGGAAGGAACCATAAAGAAGCAGAGGAGAAGAAAAAGGAAAAAAAAACAAAAAAAAAGGGAGAAAACAGGTGGAGGGAAAGATGCAGCTGCGAGTGAAAGGAGCAGAAGAAATCAAAGGGGATCAGATTTCAGGTCCTGTTTCTGCATTCTGTATCATTTCCTCTGTTTTTGTGATTGTAATTCTGCACCTTGTATGTTGCTGTTTGCTGTGCTGTTGTGTCTAGCGATAATTAAGCTGTTGTAGTACTGTAATTAAGCTTCTGTGTCGCAGTAATTCTGTATCCTAATTCTGTATCTGTCTCTGTTGCTGTAATTCTGCATCTCATTTTTTGCATCTTAACTCTGCATTCTTTTCTGTTGCTGTGATTCTGTATCTATTCCTGTATTTTGTAATTCTGTATCTATTTCTACATTCTGTAATTCTGCATCTGTTTCTGTTGTTGTAATTCTGCATGCTGTTTCTCCATTCTGCTGTATTATCTCCCGTGTTGCTGTAATCAAGTTGCTGCAGTTAAGCTACTGTGTTGCCACAATAAAGTTGCTGTATTACTATCATGTTATAATTAAGCTATTGTGCTATTGAATTGCTATGATGAAGCTGTTGTATTGTTATAATTTGGTTAATTAAGCTGCTGTAATGCTGAATTCCATGATTGAGCTACTGTAATGCTAAATTCTATAATTGAGCCCCCATGTCAGCACCAATACATAGTCAGCATACTGTATCACCATGCCACATCAGCACACCCTTGCACAGTCAGCACACCATGTCATAAGGTACATTGGCACAACAAATATAACTAGCTTGTCACGTCATCGGCCACATCATCATGACCATTTTGAAATGTTCTATTTGACTGTGATTTTGTTCCAATTATTTTGATCCCCTATTTTATAAAATGAACCCCAACGATAGATAAATATAGTTGCTAGTCAACTGGCTGCTATCAAACTATCCTGAGGGAAATCATATTACGGACCTAGTCAATCAACTGGTGTGGTTCTATTAATGCATTTCAATTAGAAAAGGATCCCGACAATGGATAAATATGATTATCAGTTAACTGGCTGCTATATAACTATCCTGAGGGAAATAATATCATGAGTTTAGCTAGTCAACTAGCATGACTCCATTGATGCATTTAAAAATAATCCTAAATCACAAGCACATGCAAAAATAATTTTATTTAATAAGAGACAAAGCATAGTTTTAAAATCAAAAGTAGCAAACACAATGTGGTATCGAAAGGGCATTGCAGGGGTGCTAATAACTTCTCTATACATAACCAACCCCCGAATCCATTTTTCTGTAATGTAGACCATACTCTTTATTGTCCAACTTTACCACTTCAATTTAAGTCTGTGGTGACTCCATTTTCTCTTATTTTTCTAAAAATAAGATATTTTCCAACAACCCCACCATCCAATTTAAAAAACCTGGGATCGCCATTCCACATTGCGTGTCGACAGCTTGGTGACTCTGCTGGGAACCCCTAAAGGATTAGGCCACATGGATTGGTATTAGCTGCATTTTGTTTTCTATTTCTGTGCTTTGGTCAATTGTCTAGTTTATCTGTCTTCCGGGCTTCTGATTTTTAACTTTGTATTTTGGACTTGCATTCTCAAATCATGTTGGATCATTCTGTTACTTTTCCATGGTATTGTCTAGTATATCTGTGGATAGGTGGTTGATTGATTATTCTGTAGGGTTGCGAGTGAATGAGTGGATGGCATATTTCCCACACACACGTACACATACACCACATTACACCTTAGAAAAGGGGAGGTCATGACCCATAGCTCTATTCCCAAGCTCTTAGGAACTTTTAGGTTAGCGAGGGCATAAAGTAAGGTTGTCCTTTGTGAGACCCTTGGTCTCCATGTAGGCACCTGAACACCCTCACTCAAGTTGACCCTTTAGGGCAATTTGGGGACTTGATATTAAGAGTCTAGAACTACCTCCTTGCACATTGATAGTGAACCTAGAGCTGTCCTATGAAGAAAGTTTAACCTAAACCTTTGGACGTGGAAAACAAACCTAGGATGCACCTTGATCTAGGCACAATGGGGAAAATGCTATGTGGCCTTGCATGTCTAACTTTGCAATTTGCATTTCAAGAATTCTTATTGCACTTATTATTGTTGCATCCATAACTTCTCAAGTTAAGTTTGCCTTACTTCTAGATTAACAAGGGGAAAAGTAAGGCTAATCTTGTGAGATGTTTAGTCTCTGTGCAGATGCGTGAATAGGGAGCAAAGTAAGGTTAACTTTCATGAGACTTTTAGTCTCCATGCAAGTCGAGAATATTAGTGGCCAAGTTCTCCTTTACCTCCTTCATCAGCACCTTACCTAGTCATTACCTTTTTGGGTTATCTCATGACTAGCAAATGTCACCCAACATCAGCAATAAGTGCTCATCTCTTGCATACTACAAGATAATGAAATAGGCTTCTAGTTAATTGGATATGGCATTTTGAGTCAAAGTGTAGCCAAATGATATAAACATGGCTAATGCTTCTTTGATATGGTAGTCACTGGGGCAATCTAATGCCCAGATTCCAATGAGCTATTGGCGATTAGATAAGTGATAAAAGTGGCGTAGCTACAAACTGGGGCAATAGGGACCTCATCCATTGAGTGTGTAGTTAATGGGCTGCCAATGCCATAACCTCTTACAAAAGCCACAAGGTAGTCAATAATTAATACTCTAAAGTCTTTCCTATGTCAAAATAAGGCAATATCAAGGCTAGATAATTGGGCAATTTTGTGCTTCCTTTTGCAGGTTATGACACCCTCGTGAATTTGTAATTGAGATAGTGGATTTAGAGTTATTAACCTCTATTTCAACAGGTCATTTTTTTGCGCCAAATGAATCATTTATTTGCACCAAATGCATTAACATTTTAAGCTTGCATTCTTGAGGGGTGATCATAGTTATGCCATCATTTGATTATACATGTAGCATTAAGCATGTTGTGTCCTTCAAAATTTTTTGTTTTTGGCCCAATGGGTAACATGAGCCCATCCACATTTTTTAGCAACCTGAGGCCCAATTGCGTAATGGCGCCTAGTTATCCTTTCCTTATGTCTTACTGTTCATGCCCAAGCCATAATTGGTGGCCCAACTTCATGTCATGACTAACGGGGAAGTTTTGTTTTGAATGAGAAAGACTCGAAAGGCTAAAAGGGAGCATCATTTGTACATCCTTGCTCACCTAACCAGAAAGCCAGAATATGAAAGCAAACCTTGTAAAACTTAGAATTAGGTTCCCTTCTCTTTCCTAGGATGTGCTTCAGAAGATGTATAGGTGCTAACTTGAAAGAATGAAGGCACTCATGCGTATAGGCCTTCCTGAAGATGTGCGTTGGTCATTGAAGCCAAGGTACGCCTAGCAAGTGAGTTTCAAGATTCACTTGTGAAACATCTACCAAAAATGGGAAGAAGCTCTTACGCCAAAAAAAGAAGAGCTAAAAGGATAAAGGTTTGTTATAAGTGTGCAAGGTGGACATGTAATACGTGATGCAGGGGTAAAGGAATGGTGTCTGCGAATCGAGAAGACAAAATCCAGTTCATAAAGGATGGACTGAGTAAAGAGTCATTGGATAACATCCTTCAAACTCTTGAGACACATCCTAGTGGACATGTTCATGGTGTTCTTCTTGCCTTAACGGACCTATTCAACCAAGAAAAGGAGCGCCACTGTCTTGAGAAGCTAACACTAAATGACCCTGTTTGCCAGTTCATAAGGAAACTGGATGGGCAGCAAGTCCTCAATTCATAAATGGCGTGCTATAAGAGTAAAGGAATGGTGTCCTTAAATCGAGGAGACAAAATCAAACTAACAAAGGATGGGCTGAGAAAAGAGTCTTTGGATAACATCCTTCAAACTTTTGATACGCATCCTAGTGGACATGTTCATGGTGTTCTTCTCACTTTAGCAGATATTTTTCACAAGGAAAAGGAGCACTTTCTTCTTAAGGATCTGACAACTCTATTAGCCAGTCCTTGATGAATGCAAAATCAGAGAAAGACATGAGCCGAGATCACATACATTAGTCTTGTAATGTATTCTTGCTAATCGTTGGTGAAATCATCATTTGTTATCCAACTGTGTATGCACAATTTTGATTGATACAGTTGTTTTCGATGATTTTTTTTCCTTGTTAGCCATCGATACACCTATCAATGCACTGTTAGTCTTTTGACTTTGTCTGCATGATTTTGGTAATATCGATATAATTGTCCTCTCTCTTTGACAACAATTAGTGCACTCGTCATTTACACTATTAGCTTTTTGACTTTGTCTACTTGATTTTGGTATAATTGTCCTCTCTCTTTGACAATAATTAGTGCACTTGTCATTTACACTATTGGCTTTTTGACTTTGTCTGCATGATTTTGGTATAATTGACCTCTCTCTTTGATAATAATTGGTGTACTCATCATTTTTACTGCTGGCTTTTTGGCATTGCATACATGGTTTTGATATTGCTAGTGTAGTTGTCTCTTCATTGTTGATAACTTTAAGATTTTCTTTCCCATATAGTCGTTGTTGTGTTTGCTGGCATATCTTTTCTGCTTGGTTTTCTTATTATTGTACCAGACTATTTTCTGTTCAAACTTAGACTTTCCCAATCAAGATCAGATTGCGTGATTTTTTGGTCAATCATTCTCCCCTACAAATACACCTTCACACTTGGTAATCCATATATGGATGGGGTAGGAAAAGAAGGAGAAACATCCCCGGCACATAGATTCAAATCTATCTATGTCTTTGGTGCTTCCAATCTAGGGAAGGATAATGAATTTATAAAGGCAACCAATTAACTTAGTAAGGTGTTAGCAGCCAGAGGGATAAATTTGGTGTATGGTGAAGGGATTCATGGACTAATAGGATGTGCAATTGCAACTGCATTTATGGGAGGGAGTCAAGTCTTAGGCATTCTAATAAAAGGGTTGGATGACAAGAGAATCACTAGCTACACATTTGGTACTGAATTAAAGGTTTCATCCATGCATGAACGCTTCAAGCATATGTTTTGCAATGTTGAAGCCTTTATCGCATTACTTGGTGGTCTGGAAACTTTAGAAGGAATTTCTAGTGTGATATTTTGGATCAAATTTAACTATCAAAGAAAGTCATTAGGGTTATGAAATGTTAATGGCTTTTATGATGGTTTGTTGTTTTTTTTAGATTCAGCTATGGAACAACACTTCATATCTCTGGAGGCTCGCCATGTCAGAATAACATCTTCAAGCATTGATCAGTTGATTGATTGACTGCAAGCTAATGTGTTTCAACCTTACCCATTGGTGAAACAAGTGGACGAGCAACCTCTCGATGGTAGTAGGAAGCGTAAAATAGATATCAACCTTTAGTTGTAACTTCTCATGGTTTTACTTTTTGTTATTTTTGTGTTATTGGGATAATGTACAAGTCCAGGAAGGATGGTTTGAGTGGAAGAGTTGCTAGCAAAGTTATTGAGATTGAAGTATGTAATGGATGGTAGAGTAAAGAGTTATTTTTAACTCTTGATACGCTTCTCATACATAATGGGCATCATATGTATTCTCGTGTGTCCTAAAAAAAATGTTGTCTTTCTTTTGTGCATGTCTTTCATGTAGTCTCATGGTAGAGTAAAAAGAGTTATTCTTAACTCTTAATACGCATCCCATGCATAACTCATTAGGAGCGTCATAGGCATCTTTTGGTTCCTACAAAAAAAATGTTGCATTTCTCTTTGCGCATGTCTTTCATGCAGTGTTATTGCATCTATCAATGGCTCTGCCCAAGGCCTTGGTAGAGTGTATGTGGGCACTCCTTTGAATTCAATAAGACATCTTACATGATGAATGTATAGTATGTCATTTCATTCATTCCCCTTTTATATTTGTTCCTTGTCTAATGTTTATGAGTGACTGATGAATGATAGATGCTTAAGAAGGGGTAGCACCACTGGAATAAGTTAACATTGGGGGCAATTATAGTTATGATATCTTTTCATATTTTGATACCTATGAGCAATAAATTGTTGATCAGATATCTTAATTTCATCCTAATTAAATCCATTTTACCAAATGATAAAATAGGATTGCCTGACTCTTGGATGACAGAAAATCCCAAATCATAAGTAGTGGTGAGGGAGTGATGTCTCATGACCTATAAGAGTGCTGTGATAAAATGGGTATCCTAGAACTTGTTTGAATGCCCCTTGAGACAATTTGTTAGACACCACATTATCTAGAGAAATGATCTAAGCTGTCTTTGGACTGTTTAGACCTTTCAAGCTAATCTTAAAGCAAAATATCCATAGTCACCCATTTGAGCCTAAAAGATGGCAAGACCACTATCAAACTTTCTTCCTTTGACCGATGTTTATCATGACCTCTTAACCTAAAAAAAAAACTGTGATTCTTACCCTAAAGGAGAGTTAAAGGAGCACCGAAGTTATGTTATTTGATATAACTCGAGAATACTTTTCCACTCAGTTGAAGCCTTAGCTATGAAAAGGCATGAATAAAAGGGAATCCTGAGAAATTCAAAGGAACTTGGGAAACTAAAAAGAACAGGAGTAAGCCAAAAAAAAAAAAAAGCAAAAACACAAAAAAATGAATGAAAGTGAGTAGAAGAAAAGTTTCTCTTTGTTCCAGTAAGATTCCTAAATTGTTGAAAATACAAAGCTTTGTGTGCTTGATCTTGCACTCTCCATGTTTGCTAAGTTCCCATCTGTTTTTTTCCTAGCAATTTCCTAAAGCCTTACATTACAAGCTAAATAAAGTCCTAGTGATCCTAGCTGATGTGGTAAACACTTGTGTGAGAGCATAAACACCTGAGAGTAGCTTAATTAAGGAGTTGCTCAACAAAAAATCTTGATTCCAAAGAATTGAGTAATTTTGATCCAGCATACACATTCCTTGAGGCATATTCTTGAAAAGAAATAGTGAACTAAGTGAATCTTTTCAACTTTTCTTTACTCAAAGGTAATTAAAACAAATTGCGGGCAATCGCCAGAGAATGAATGTAAGGTTGAAAAAAAAAAAAAGGGCCTTCTGTTGCTTGGGAATGATCAAATTTAAACTGGAGCCAGAATTAGGTGATCAAACCCTAAATCTATCCTTAAAAGAACAAAGTGGTTCAAGAGGAATAGCCATCAAATATTGATATCAAAAGGTGCTGCTTCTATGAAGTCTGACATTCTAATTCACTCATAATTAGGGCAATAAATCATAACTCACCTTTTGCATTCTGGTTTTGGTATCTCTATTAATTTTGTTGTGTGTTAAGCACATTTGCATACCAAGTATGCCATTTTCAGGTCAAGCCTTTTACATGTCAAGCATGCACAAGTACATGTATATCATCTTTACCTAAACCATTTTAGGTAGAACCCGTCCTTAGCAAGTTTGGTTATATTAAGGAAAACCTTATTCATATCACATCAAATGATTATAGGAAGAACGCGTTTGCATGAAATCCTAAAGTCACTATTAGTCCCTATCGGGTGGATAGTAACCCTTCCAAACTTAGGATAAAGAGGAAATCCTAAGCTCACTTTTGGTCCCTATTAGGTGAATAGTAACCCTTCTGACTTAGGACTAAGAGGAAATCTTAAGGTTACTTTTAGTTCTTGTTGGATGGACGGTAACCCTTTTGAACTTGGGATAAAGAGGAAATCCTAAGCTCACTTTTGGTCTTTATTGGGTGGACAGTAACCTTTTCAAACTTAGGATAAAGAGGAAATCCCAAGGTTGCTTTTGATCCTTATTGGGTGGGCAGTAACCCTACTGAGATTAGGACAAACAGGAAATCTTAAACTCACTTTTTGGTCCCTATTGGGTAGATAGTAACTCTTTCGAACTTAGGATTAAGAGAAAATCCTAAGGTCATTTCTAATCCTTGTTGGGTGATTAGTAACCCTCCAAACTTAGGATAAAGAGGAAATTCTAAGGTGACTTTTGGTCCTTATTAGGTAGACTGTAACCCTTTCAAACTTAGGATTAAGAGGAAATCCTAAGGTCATTTTATTCCTTGTTGGGTAGATAGTAACCCTTTTGAACTTAGGATAAAGAGGAATCCTAAGATCGCTTTTGGTCCTTGTTGGGTGGACAATAACCCTTCTAAACTTTGGATAAAGAGGAAATCCTAAGGTCACTTTTGGTCTTTGTTGGGTGGACAGTAACCCTTCTAAACTTAGGATAAAGAGGAAATCCTAAGGTCACTTTTTGATCCTTATTGGGTGGATAGGAACTTTTCAAACATTAGATAAAGAGGAAATCCTAAGATGCTTTTAGTTCCTATTAGGTGGATAGTAATCTTTTCAAACTTAGGACTAAGAGAAAATCCTAAAGTTGTATGCAGACAAAATAAAGTCTTTCAACCTTTGCTTATCTTTTAAAACTTAGCAGACAACCAAAAGGGGGCAATCTGTAGACACCTAATTTTGTCTGGACCTTGAAAAATTAAAGTGAACCCATTTATGAGTTTTGAAAATTAATTGAATGAAAATGAAAGAAGGGTAGGTGAGAAAGGTAAGTGCATGAAAAAAATAGGTGCATGAGAGAAAGGTAAGTGCATGAAAAAGGTAGGTGCATTCATGAGAAAGGGTACATGTATGAGGAAAGATAGGTGTATGCATGAGAGAGGGTAGATGCATGAGAAAGGTAGGTGCATGCATGAGAGAGGGTAGATGTATGAAAAAGGTAGATACATGAAAAAAGGAATAAAAGGAGGCCTAAGGAGAGGCACCAAGGGGGAACTAAGGGAGAGGAGGAGAAGAGGAGAAAAAGAGAAGAAGAGAGGGAGAAGAGAAAGATAGGAGAAAGGAGTGAAGAAGAGAGCAAGGGAAGGAACCATAAAGAAGCAGAGGAGAAGAAAAAGGAAAAAAAACAAAAAAAAGGGGAGAAAACAGGTGGAGAGAAAGATGCAGCTTTGAGTGAAAGGAACAGAAGAAATCGAAGGGGATTAGATTTCAGGTCCTGTTTCTGCATTCTGTATCATCTCCTCTGTTTTTGTGACTGTAATTCTGCACCTTGTATGTTGCTATTTGCTGTGCTATTGTGTTTGGCTATAATTAAGCTATTGTAGTACTGTAATTAGGCTTCAGTGTTGCGGTAATTCTGCATCCTAATTCTGTATCTGTCTCTGTTGCTGTAATTCTGCATCTCATTTTTTGCATCTTAATTCTGCATTCTTTTCTGTTGCTGTGATTCTGTATCTATTCTTGTATTCTGTAATTCTGTATCTATTTCTACATTCTGTAATTCTGCATCTGTTTCTGTTTCTGTAATTCTGCATGCTGTTTCTCCATTCTGCTGTATTATCTCCCGTGTTGCTGTAATCAAGTTGCTGCAGTTAAGCTACTGTGTTGCCACAATAAAGTTGTTGTATTACTGTCATGTTATAATTAAGCTGTTGTGCTATTGAATTGCTATGATTAAGCTGTTGTATTGTTACAATTTTGTTAATTAAGCTACTGTAACACTGAATTCCATGATTGAGCTATTGTAATGCTAAATTCTATAATTAAGCCCCCATGTTGACACCATATACACAGTCAGCATACTGTATCACCATGCCACATCAGTACACACTTGCATAGTCAGCACACCATGTCATCAGGTACATTGGCAGAACAAATCTAATTAGCTTGTCACGTCATTGGCCACATCATCACGACCATTTTGAAATGTTCTATTTGACTGTGATTTTGTTCCAATTATTTTGATCCCCTGTTTTTGTTATAAAATGAACCCCAAAGATGGATAAATATAGTTTCCAGTCAACTGGCCACTGTCAAACTATCCTTAGGGAAATCATATTACAGACCTAGTCAATCAATTGGTGCGGTTCTATTAATGCATTTCAATTAGAAAAGGATCCCGATGATAAATAAATATGATTGTCAGTTAACTGGCTGCTATATAACTATCCTGAGGGAAATAATATCATGAGTTTAGCTAGTTAGCTGTATGACTCCATTGATGCATTTAAAAATAATCCTAAATCACAAGCACATGCAAAAATAAATTTATTTAACAAGAGACAAAGCATAGTTTTAAAAATAAAAGTAGCAAACACCAACGTGATACCGAAAGGGCATTGCAGGGGTGCTAATACCTTTCCTACATGTAACTAACCCCCAAATCCATTTTTCTATAATGCAGCCCATACTTTTTAGTGTCTGACTTCACCACTTCAATTTAAGTCAGTGGCGACTCCATTTTCTCTTATTTTTCTAGAAATAAGACATTTTGCAACAACCTCACCATCCAATTTAAAAAATCTAGGATCACCGTTCTATGTTGTGTGTTGACATTGGCCTTTCCTAATTATTCAACTCATAAATCATGCTTAGTCACTCTCTAAATTTTGATTAGGAACCTTCTTAAGAGTTGAAAAGTGGATCTTAGGCCTTTCTTGGTTTTGAATAAGTGTAGTTTTGTTTGATGGGGTTTTAGGTTGACATAGGTTAAAATAGCCCAAATTTGACTTCATTTTAAACTCTAGATGCTTTTCCATCTTTGTCTCAACTTAGAAATCTTGGGCATCTACTTAATTATGAAAATGGGTCTTTACCAATCCCCTCCTAGTGTTTAGTGAAGTCTTAGATCACCTAACGAGGTATTGGGCTAAGGTAGGCCATTTTGTAAATTTGTGTATCTTGTAGACTTCAAACTTTTTCCATAAATTACTATATATTGACAAATCCTTTTTGGCCCCTAAGTACCCATTGGAAAGTTTTGGATGTCTAATTTCCTACAAATCAAGAATTGTTGCGATCTAAGTTGTGTACCCTAAGATATGATCCATTCCTTACATACTGCTTGAAATAGGCATGACCCTCATTGCTCATGTTTTTTCCACTTATTTGAACATCTTATCCATATCCAATCAAGGCATATGAGTTGTCAATTTAAAGCTTGAGATGTCTAGATTCCTAGATATTAAGAACATCCTTAATTAGATGTTGAGAACTCTAGAAATGAGCTAATCTTTAGCTATTGTCTCGATACTAAAGTCTTCAAGATTCATTTCAAATTTTCCACTTTAGCTTAAAATGTTCCTAGCCTTCATGGCTCATAGCATGCCTTGGCTAGCCTCTCTTTAGTTTTGGCACGTTGTAACCATTCTTTACCTTTGAAATCTAAGAAAAGTGTAAAGTTCATACTATTCATTTGAAATTACAAAATTAAAGGCTGAGTATAATTTTGATCTCAAGATAAATTATAATCAATTAAATCACATAAACAACCATAAATCACTAAGAAAAAGGGTATTAAAATATGGTAAAAGATGGACTTAGCATATACTCCACAGGTGTTCCTAGATGTGGATATGATTTTTGGCCCGGTGGAGAATGATTTGGTGTATACTTCATGGGTATCCTTTGAGACTCCGAGGAATAAGCTGGTGTATACTTTGAGAGCTTTCAAGTAATAGCTCTCATGGGGAATGATCTGGCATATACATTACTTAAGTTGTAGATTTTTCCTTATGCTTATCTTTCCATGCTTTATGGTGTTGCGACAGACCCGCTAAACCTTGTACTGAAATGTAACATAATTTTTTCAAGAATTGGGGAGACAAGAATTGAACTCCTAACCACAGACTCTGATACTACATCAAGGGACCAACTATCCAAAAAGCTAAAGTGGTTAGGCAAAGGCCCATGTATGGTTACATATCTCTAATAAGGTCAAGGAAGATTCAACTTGTAACATAAAGTAAGGTAGTGATAAAGTTGAACTATTGATCAAAACAAGCTAATTAATTATTTAAGATGAAGCATCAATGGTACACAAATTCTGTTTTGAGGCATTGGACAAAACATTAAGAGATAGTCTTGGGTTCCACAATTTGAACCATTTGGAGGAAAAATTATGGTGCTAGGTGGTGACCTTGGCAAGTTCTCCCCATGATCCCAAACTTGAGTGGGCAAGAAATTGTAAATGCATCAATCAATTCTTAGGATTTATGGTCCTATTGCAAAGTTTTGACATTAAGCAGGAATATGTGGATAAAAATTGGGTGTTCAAGTGTAAACAGCGAAGAAACAAGGGAATTTCTAGAATGGTTGTTAAACACTGGTAATGGAAATACAGGAGAAGATGTCAATGGAGAATGAAAGATACAAATCCTAGATAAAATGTTTGTCACAAATCATCGAAGATTCATTTAAAGAATTTGTTGAGTTTGTATACCTTGATCTCCTAAGCAATATGGTAGATCCAAACTTCTTCTAAGAGAGGAAAATACTTGCACTAAGACTAGATTAAGTTCAAAAATTGAATGACCACTTGATGTTCTCAATCCAAGGTGATGAGAAGAGCTATTTGAGTTTGAATAGCATTTGTAAAGAAGATGCTTACATGGACAGAGAGCTAGGCAATTATTCCCTCAATATTAAATACTTTCACATGTTTTTGGTAGCCAAATCACAAGTTAATTTTCAAAACAAGAGTTCCTGTTATGCTATTCCAAAACATTGATCAATCCAATGGATTATGCAATGGAAGAAGATTGAAAATAACTAAGGCTGGTTGCCATGTGATTGAGGCAAAAGTGCTTTTGGGGAGTAATGTTAGACAAGTTGCACTAATTCCTCACATGACAATGATTTTGTCTAATCATAAGATCCCTATCAAGTGGTAGCAAAGACAATTCCCTTTTTCAATTTTGCCTTGTTATGACCATCAACAAGAGCCAAGGTCAAACACTCTTGTGTTGGATTGTATCTCCCTAAATCGATGTTTAGTTATGGATAACTTTACATGGCTATTTCTAAAGTAAAATCCAAATAAGGCCTAAAAGTTGAGTCTTAATGATGAAGGAGCAATTTCAAAGACCATAACCAATGTTGTCTTCAAAGAAGTCTTTCAAAGATTGTATTAATAAAGGAAAATAATGGTTGTCCATTTTATTTATTTATATTGACCATCCTATATTAACAACTGCCTTTCATACATTATACTCTTTTTTAATTATGAAACTACTAATATAAGTTGCATCAATCTATCTACAAGTGTGTTGATTGCACAAATAAAGTTTCATTACAATCAATAGTGTAGGTTATCATTACATTTTGTATGTTATAAGCAAAATAAACAAAGTTTATAGTGTGAAAAGTATTTTAATTATCTATTGAATTAAGAGTTGTCCACAAACAAAAGATACAATATTCTCAAGCTTAGAAACAAATTCACTTCTTAAGCATATTCTGTATTTTATTATAACAAGTAGAAACCATTATTTTATGTGATCGTGACAAGTCATCACCCATACGATGCCTAAGTAAAAATGCTAGTAATATACTAAGGTGGAAACCACTTTCCTCCCATGCTACCATGTGTCCTTCCTCCACTCTTCTTGAATTGCCACCTGTATAATAGAATATAAGAAGATGTACCCTTATGTAACATTACAATTTTTTGGAATCATTTTTAATTTAATATTTAAATTTTTCATTATTATGTTGTTAAGGGTTTGTGGTAGTGAAAACATTCCCCTTTCTTTCTCTGAGAAAACTTGAAGTAGGATAAATGGCTATGAGGCATGTTAGAGCAAAAGTGGGAAAACCCAAATGCTCTCATTTTTTTCTTTGTGAAAATTTGAAGGTTGATCCTACTTTCTTCCTAATATTTATTTCTTTGTACCTTCATATACTTTGTGCATAGCTGTTCTTCAGGATTTAGAGGCAATGATAGTTTGAAAATTTGCAATTGGTAAAATGACAATAAGCAATAATAGAGAGGAATAGATAGGAATTGAGAACTCATTCTAGTAGTGTGTCTTTAACACTCTAAAAATAAAATATCTTATCAATTATTAACAGATAGATAGCATGAGTAAGAGTTAATCCCACAAAAAGTGTAGTCAATTAGACTCTAGTGTTTTCTCAAATCAAAACACGAATTAAAATGCAAGGATGTGCAATACTGGCTAAACAAAATATTAAGCATAAAATGGTTAACAAAAATTAAGAGAAAAGCAATAGAAGACAACTTTAGTTCTATCTCACCCTCACGGTTAATCGAAATAACCAAAGATAACATCATTCTACCCTTTTATGAAATTATCAACCCTAAACAATAATAAGCTCTACTATTGAGATCATTCTTAATTATAACTAATGAAACAAACTCTCCACTAGCATTTAACTACTAGACAACCTAGAACAAGCTCTCTAGATTTATTGTAGTATTAGCATTAAGAACAAAAAGATGAGGTTAATCTAAGTAACAATTACATAAGCTTGGATTATTCCACATAAGCCATGTCATTCATAATAATAAAAAAAAACACTTGTCCATAATCATGACAACTATATGCTACTCAATGATTAGGAATAGGACTTTTAAATATCACAATTCCTAAGTCTAGTAATAGACATTCATTCAATCAACCTAACCAGTCGTATTTAAGCCAATCAAAATAAATGTCATAATCTATTAAATTTGAATAACATCAATCATTCTCATAGAAAGGAGTAGAAATAACATTACTAAAATAATTACACCATCAATGCATGATTAGGGCTTGAAATCCCCATGAACTAAAAAGAAAATCTAAGCCCGACATCTTGAAATTACAAAACAAGTATTGTTGTGTGTTACTAGATGAAAATGAAATAAAATCCTAAGAAACCTATTTATAATATGCTAGGTTGTGCCTTTCACTTAATTAGGTAAGAAAAGATGTTTCTCCAACTATTGATTGCCAAAATCACACCTCAAACTCATAGGCCTAAAAAATAGGCATGGTCTAGAATCACTAAACTTGTGCCAACACTTTTTGCCTAATTTTGGATAGGAAGTCGACAGAAATATAATTAAAACATTGACTATTGCTCTAGATATGATGTGAACAATCTAGCACATTCTAAAATGCTCAAAATGTCTACTTAAAGTCTTTGAAGACCACTTTTTCATTCTAGAACTGCTTAATGGTCAAAAACGTAAAAAATAGATTGGAGGTCACTTTCCTATAAAAGCTAGAATTCTCCTAATTTTTTGCTAAAACAATCAAAGCTTTCCAAATCATGTCTTAATACAAATATGACTCTAATGAACATATTAAAGCCTAAAATTTGTTAGAAAAGCTATAGAATAAAGGGGAAGAAAAATATAAAATTATGGAATTATCAAATTATGCCACACTTAGCTTTTCCATGTCCTTAGGCAAAATAGAATTCAATAATGATACATGAGATATTAGCTACATCTAAGACTACCACCACAATGCATAAGTTATTTATGTTTAATCATTAATTCAACATACACACTAAACTTACAATTGCAGCAATGCTAAATAACAAAAATCAAGCATACCCAACTCTCTTCATCTTTATCCACAAGTAATCTCTATCAATCAATGCAAACCTCATAATTAGTACAACGAAATCATGCACAACTCACCTCTAAACCTTTCCTTTTTGATACTACAAATTGGGTAGCAAACTAGGGTTGTCATTTCAATTTTAATGAGATAGATATTGATTTCCTTCCTTGAATTGATCGTAGGAATCAATCAATAAGAATAGACATCAAAGTGCTTTGCATACTCATGTCTAAGTGCTATTGGATATGAATGCCAACACTTATGGTGTCAAATCCCCTATTTACTAAGTACTTAGATAGATGAGTAGATTTGTTGCACCCATTTTCTTTTTTTCTTTTGTTTCTTTTTCTCTTCTCTTTTCTCTTTTTTTTTTTTTTTTTTTTTTGCTTTGAACCCCATTTACTTAAACTTGAATTTTGGCCTAGATTAAGAGAAATAGTCCTAAGGTAGGCATGTACTTCCTAGCCATTCTTCATCATTTAGTTCACACAACATCTCAAGAGGCATTATTTCAATCAACTATAAGGTTCAAGCATACCTAATTTCACTTTATAAGACATTGCAACAATATAAGCTAGGTGGTCTATCATAACAATTACTACCAATTTAATTTCCTATGTATGATTGAGCACTCCAAAACATAACCAACATATAATCTTGTCATGCCAAATCATAGCCAAAGGAAAAAAATTTTGTACACATGAACAAGATAGACTAAATGCAAACAAACAAATGAAAGTTACAAGAAATTGATCATCTTGAGCCTCTCCCTCATACTTAGAACTTGCATTGTTCTGAATGTAACCAGATAAAACAAATAATGGACAAAGAGTAAGTGAAATCAATAAGGTAAGAGAACAAATCTGAAGGTGGCTTGCTAACCACTCTTGAGTTGCCTCCCAAGCAACACCTTTGTTTAATGTCGCTGGCTCAACATTTTGTCCCTTAATCCATGAAAATTGGATCATCTAGTACCATTGCCTCAACATTGTCCACCTTGAGATCTTCATAAAATACCTTGGGCCTATGACCATTCAATTTGAATACCTTCCTAGTTCTTGTGTTGTGAATTTCTACTACACCATGATGAAAAACATTAGTAATAACAAATGTACCAGCCAAACAGGAACTTAGTTTACTTGGAAATAACTTAAGCCATGAATTATAAAGAAGAACTTTTGGTCTAGCAACAAAGTTCTTCCTAGAGATCATCCTATCATGGAAGGCTTTTGTCTTCTTCTTGTAAATCTTGGAGCTCTCATATGCCTCCATCCTTAATTCCTCCAATTCTTGTAATTGCAACTTTCTTTGTTCTCTAACCTTGTCTATATCTAAGTTACATTGCTTGATTATTCAATAAGCCTTGTGCACCAATTCTACTAGAAGGGGCATGATTTACCACAAATCAACCTAGAAGATGACATGCCAATAGGAGTTTTATAGGCTACTCTATAAGCCCATAATGCATCATCAAGCCTCAAACTCCAATCCTTCCTATCTAGCTTGACTATCCTCTCTAGAATGGACTTGATTTCATAGTTGAACACTTCAAGTTGGCTACTAGTTTGTGGATGATAGGTTGTGGAAACTTTATGCACAACATTGTATTTCTTAACTAATGCTTTCATCATCCTATTGCAAGTGTATACCCTGGTATACCCTTGTAGTATGTGTATACCATTAGCCACTAAATAATTCACAACATGTGTATACCATGGCAATGTCTTGGAAATAGAAAATAATTGCTATCAAGAAAAGATTCTTTCAATGGTAATCTATCTTCATCACGCTCCAATCTACTTAAATGGTCAATCAATAAATTTTCTACTCCCTTCTTGTCTCTAATCTCCAAATCAAATTCTTACAATAACAAAAATTCATTTAATCAACCTCGGGTTTGCCTCCTTCTTAGAGAGCAAGTACTTGAAAGCTACATGATTAGAAAAAATTATCACTTATGTGCCAAGTAAATAAGAACAAAATTTTTCTAAAGCAAAAATAACTGATAAAAGTTCTTTTTCAACGGTGGAACAATTGATTTAGGCTGCATTCAAAGTCCTTTAGGCATAATAAATGGCATGAGATGCCTTGCCCACTCTTTGGCCTAAAACAACTCCTACAACATAATTTCTTGCATCACATGTAATCTCAAATGGCAACTCCCAATTAGGTGGTTAAATCATTAGTGCTAAAATTAAAATATTGTTCAACTTGTCAAATGCCTCCTTGCACTCCTCATCAAACTAAAAATGCACCTCCTTTTGCAACAACTTACATAAGGGTAGTGATATCTTTGAAAAATCCTTAATAAACTTGTAATAAAAACTTGCATGGTCAAGAAAAGAATGAATCTTCTACACATTTATGGGGTAAGGCAAAGCAAAAATAATTTCTATCTTAGAATTATTAACTTTTATTCCTCTAGTTGAAATAAGATGCCCTAAAATTATACCCTGTTCTACCATAAAATTACATTTTTCCTAATTCAAAACAAGGCTAGTTTCCAAACATCATTTCAAAATCAGTGCAATGTTGTCCAAATACTTATCAAAAGAATCACCAAAAATAGTAAAGTTATCCACGAATACTTCTATGATTTTTTCCACATGATCTAAAAAAATACTAACCATACATCACTAGAAAGTGGCTGGAGAATTGCAAAGTCCAAAGGGCATCCTATGGTATGCAAACATGCCAAAAGTGCATGTGAAGGTCATGTTCTCTTGATCTTCTAGGGCTATCACAATTTGGTTGTAACCTAAAAAACCATATAGCAAATAATAGTGAGTATGCCCAACTAATCCTTCTAACATTTAATTTAGAATCTCATTTTTTATAACCTCCATCATTGGTGTGTTCAATTTGCATTGTGTTTCTCTAGTGCGCTTTGCTCCATCTTCTAAAAGGATCCTATGCATATACATAGTAGGGCTAATTCCTTTAATATCTGCAATTGTTTAACTAATCATCATTTTATGCTCCCTTAACACTTGGAACAATTTCTCCTCTTGTGTATAAGTTAGATTCTTTGTGATAAATACTGGTAATGTTTCATCTTCTCCCAAATACACATATTTCAAGTGAGCTAGTAATGGCTTCATCTCTAAAATAGAGGCATGCAAAATAGAAGGTAGAAGTTTTTTTGTAAGAAATATGCAATTGAATTGAATAAACTATATACCTTTCTAGAATCATTGCGAATGAATGCAATTCAACCACAGTACCCTCAGTTCCTCCCTTAGCACAATTTCTCCTTCTTCTTTTTCCAACTCAAGATGCTTATGACTACCACCTCTAAGGAGTCTTCCTTCCTTGTAAACTAAAAATCCTCCTATGCTAAATAGACAATCACATTAATAAAGTAAGCAAAATGAACATCACCAAGATATCTCATAGCTTCATAAATATTGAAGTGAACAACTTCACCATTAACTCCTATTTGAAATCAAATTCTTGACTTTAGCAGGAGTCTTATCCACCAATGCTGCTCTATTCATTGCATCTACCATATTCCTGTCCATGGGAAGCAAACTTGTAGACCCCTAATTTGATCTAATAAAAAATAAAACCTAAGACAAGAAAAATAATAAATAAATAAAATCTCTTTAGTAGACTCCTATAAAAAATAATCTAATAAAATTTGCAACACAAAGAAAAACAAAACAAAATATAAAATACAAATTGGTATAACAAAATAATAAAAGAAATAAGAAGCATAAAATGTTGAAAATTGGTAAAAGGTGGCAAAGGAAGACAAAAATTGGCAAAATGACAAAATGAGAAAGGACAAATGAATAAAAGAAAAAACAAAAATAAAAGTTAAAGAGCGTCAGAAGCTCACTCTCTAAAGGAGTTTTGTAAAATGGCAAAAGCAAGAGAATTGAGGGAGGATTCTAGAGGTACTTGGTTAGGGCTAACACATTAAGAACTCTTACTCTCTCATGTCTACACTCACTCACATTGGAGGCGATAAAAGAAAGAGAGAACAAAGAGCAAAGAAAAGGGAGTTGAGTGTAGAGAGAAAGGGGGATTTACTCCTTCATTAAGCTTACACCTTCAGTTGGCATAAGGAGAAAGGCTAGAGAAAGTTTAGTTGGGGTGAACTAAAGAGAGATTTAGCTAAAGCAAGCTAGAGGAATTGAGTTCGGTAGAGAATTCAAAGGAAGTCAAAGCTTGCAGTGTTAACATATGGAGTTGGGCATTCATTGGGTGGATAATTCAAGTAACTACCTCTCTTGGCTCTCTTAGGCATCATTTCATGTATGGATGATTGGAATGGATGATGGTTTTTGGTTTTCTTTAGACTAAGATGAATATTTTGAACTTCATGTATCTTAATTTGAGAGTGATTTGTTGCTTCCTATTTTGATTTATGAGCCCATCTCCTTGTAGAGTGGATTTTATTTTTACTAAGGTATGTTGGATTCTCAATTCTACTAGTTTTATTCTCTATTTAGTTTATTGAAGCATGATTTCATGTTTTGTTGCCATGGTGAAGAGCCCATTGTCTGTTTACCTTAATGGTGTATGAATCTATGATGCTACTCCTGGTTTGGAGAGGTGAGGAGAAGAGGAAAGACAAGAAAATTTAGAGTCATTGAGGCTTTCTTCTAGCTCTCTAGCAGAATTCTTAGGAGGGGACGAGTGCACCAAACCCTTCATAGGGTGTAACCCTATCACACACCTCATTTAATTAAATAAAAATTCAAAATATTTAAGACAAATAAAATAAAATATGTAGTTAGGTTCATAAATTTTTTTAAAAATTTTTGGTACCTTTCTGGAAAAATTCTAATGAAAGTTGAAAAACTTAACTATATTATTTTTGCCAATCTTTTTTGTTTCCAAAAAATATAAGAGAAAATCCTCTTAGGCAAAAAAAAATCTAATTTCACAAATGGGTCTAATGTGAAGTAAATTTGAGAAAGATAAAAAAGTTTAATAGTACCATTGTTTTAAATTGTTTCTTCTCCATATGTAAGTTGTTTTACAGAAGAGAAAACCTGAAAAAGGCCAAGTGGTCAGTTAGGGGAAAGGCTTAGTTGAGCCCTTGTGAGGCCCAACCAAGCCTCCTTTTAATTTCCTCCCCCCTTTATATTTTTTTTAAAACTCTTTCCTCCTTTTCTTTTGATAAACATAAAGAGTTTAAGGGACAATTGAGACCTTTTCTAAATTTTTTTTGGACTATCCCTCCTTATTTATTCAAAATGGTGTAGGATCCAATGAAAATTAAGATATCTTTTTAAAATAATGTCTTCTTTGAAATAAATAAACTAATTGCCCCTAGACCAAAGAATTTAAAGTGAATTGATTTAATTGTTCTTGGAGTCTTGCAATGTAATCTTTGTCAAATCACAATGATGCGCTGATTGCATTGTTTGCACTTCAAATTATTTTGACACATGCTTATGAGAATTGTCCTAGAATTATTTGATTTGATTAAATCTTGGACTTGAATAATTTTTATTAAATACAAGATTTAATACCTCATCGCTTATCCTTTAGAACTCTTCCCTTTCTTTTGAATTTCCTTCAATATCATTGATGTTATGAAATATAAGAGGTGTTGGAGTATTGTTGAATCTCCCCTCATTGCATGACTCTTATTCTTGTGGACTCTTCCCTTTCTCCATGGTTGCTTTGAGTTAGGTAGAGAATGACACTATGAATAGGAATTAGATTATTGGTATATGCTGCTTTTGTCAACAAGAATTTTCTTACTTGGATTCTGGAAAGTCTATTATGAAGTTCACTAAAAGGGAATTGAATTCTAAAGTTTCATGCACTTCTCCCCATGGCTTTGTTTCTTTCCTTTCAATCCCAATTTCTCCCAACAATGGTTGTTAGGTAGTTAACAAGAGCAACCACTGCTAACTCTCCCAAGGGTAATTGCATTATGGGTCATGTTGGAGAAATCAACATAAACCACTTAACATGATTAGTATGAATCCTTACCTTGGAATTTATTGCCTTTCTTTGCATATCTATCCTAGCCATTCCTATCAAAACCTCAATTCTTCCTAACGATAGTTGTTGGTGCAGTTCATGAGAGTGACATTATTGACTATCTTGAGGGTAATCATGTTCTAAATTATGTTGGAGAAATTCACATAGCTCACTTAATGTAGTTAGCATGAATCCTTACCTTTCAATCTAAAACATTTCTTTGCACACCCATCCTATCTTCTCAAAACCTTGATTCTTTCTAAGGATGATAGTAAGCATGGTTAGGGAGAGCAGTTGCTATATTTTATCCCAACGGCTTTTTTTTTATGGGGTATGTTAGAGAAATCAGCAAAGCCCCTCTAACATGATCATATTGAATCAATCTCCCCTAAAAACATGATACCCCTTTATTGCCTTTCAAATCCCGATTATTGCCAATGATGGTTATTGGTGTGATTGGCAATAGCGACCACTACTGACTATCCTAAGGGTAATCACATCATAGGTTGTGTTAGAGAAATCAAAAAAACCCTAGTGACATGATTAGCATGAACCCACTTTTATTTGAGGACCCCTCAAAACCCAAAACACCTTAGTCACGCTAGGCAAATATTTTTTATGTAAGTCCTAGATGAACCAAACATCGAACTACTCTTTCCACAATAATAGCTAAATGCATCTCACCAATAACATTAATCTAGAATCATACTTGATTGCATGTAAGCCAATAGTGAGACAAACAAAAAAACAAAAATAAAATAAATTTGTTTTTTGACAAAACACAAAAGCACTGATTGGAAGCCAAAACACCAATGTGGTATAGAATGGGTGTTGTAGGGGTGCTAATACCTTCCTTACACATAACCAACCCTTGAACTCAATTTCTATAACATAGACATCACTTTTTGGTGTTCAACCTCACCATTACAATTAGATTAATAGCAACTCAAAGTTTTCACGAATTTTCCAAAATCACTTTTAAACTCTAATTTTTGTTCACCATTTCCATGTCATAATGTCAACAAAACCTTCATAAAAATATTGAATTAATAATTGGTCACTAATCTAGTGGGGGGGAACTTGCACATGGTTTCTTGAAATGCTCCCAATCTTCATATGGAGTCTCTCTACTGTTTTGGTGGATGCCACAAAATTCCTTCCTAATGTTTGTTGCCTTGGAGGCTAGAAAGTACTTTAAGAATAACCACTTCATCTTGTTCCATGTGGTGATTGATCCAGAAGAAAGGTCACATAGCCAATCCTTTGCATCATTAGCTAAGAAGAATAGGAAAGCTCTCATCTTGATTTGCTTTTCTTTTACACTTGCTAGTCTCAAGCTTGAGCACACCATATGGAATTCTTTTAGATACTTGTTGGGATCCTCACTTGCAATAAGTGAATTAGTCTAGATTTAAGTTCAAAAGCTACATCTAAAGCAGGATATTTGATGATAAAAGTGTGGTGGATATGGCTAATCCAATTCAAATTCTAAGTGGTCTAGTTACAAGAACTAGAGCTAAAAGGTTCAAGGAGGGTTTCAATGGAATGATGCAGAGCATTTAGGTTGAGGAGCTTTTTTTAGGCCCAAATACTTAGACTCAAGTACAGATCAAGGATGGATTTTGTTGATCCAAGTGGTGGAGTAATTTTAGCCTTTTTCTGAAGCCCATACACTTGGAATGAGTAATTTCAACCTCTTACTGAAGCCTATACACTTGGAAGGATTACTTTTAGCTCAAGCATGTGGAATCATTTAGCAATTACAAGCCATAATTAGTAAGATTCACATGGATTTGAGAGATTCTAGGAGATCAATTTAGTTGATTATTACCCAACAATTTTGGGATAACTTTCCTTTTTTTTTTATGGGATTTGGTCAGCCTTTTGGTATATATTTTCAGCAATTACTTTCATTGGGCTGATTATTTGGGTAATTATTCTAATGTAAAGGCTGGTATGCCATAATTCTAGGAATTTCCTTTCTTTTGCTATTTGTGTCCTTTTTCAAATTGTAATAACTTAGTCTATATATATGTATACCAAGGCTGAGAAGTTTAGATCAATTTTCTGGATAAAAGTTGAGAGTTTTTCTCTTGGTTCTTTAAAGAACTTTCCAAACTTATCAAGAACTTGTTCTTGTGGTGTTCATTCAACTTATCAAATAGTTCACCACCCTGTTTGTGGTGTTTGCACATACCAAAGTTCATATTTTCTTATAAATATCAGGTCAAGGTTTCCACCTAGAAAAATCTAATCATAGAATGGTCTTGGGAATCAATTTCGTTGATGGGTCTCATTATTCTTGGCGAGGTTCACATCATTTTGGTATTAGAGCACTAGTTCTAGCCTCGGGTTTTGCCTATCAAATTTTAGTTTTGCAGCCAATATTCTTTGTTTTCTTTGTTTAGATTCCAACTTCAATTGATACATATTCAAAAAAAAAAAAGAAAGAAAAGCAAAGTTTCAAAAAAAATTGAAGAAAAGAAAAGCTTAAAAAAAAAAAAAGAAAAAAAAAGGTGCAAAAAAAATGTGATATTCAGCAAAAAGAATAAAGAACAAGTTAGAAACTACCAAAAACTCCCTTTTCTAGTATTCTTAAACCCTTTTTAGTGATTTTATTGATTCTCTTGACTCCATCCTCTTCCTTAAACCATTGATAAGCTTGTGATTGAATTGTTGCCAAAAAAGGTTCTTGTTCTTATCGGATAAGTTTGAAAAGAACTTAAAGAGAAAATTACAGGCAAAAAAAGGAAAAAGTGGTAAAAGCAATAGAGGGAAAAAGCCAAAAGCCAAATTTGTTGTGTGAAAACACGAGTGCTGAGAGAATTGTATTTGATCAAAAAACATGTGAGGGAAATTAATTGTGAGGCCCTTTATTTTCTAACATTCTTTTTGCAACAAAAAAAATGTCAAACAACACGAGCAAAGGCATTCCCACAAGTTCATCGAGAGGGGTTGATCCAAAGTTAGTCATGGATGTGTTAATGGGAGAGATGAGAAGAGTGTTAAGAATGGAAATAGAGCAAGTTCATGAATGGTTGGATAGGGTAGAGAATGAATGCATGAGGCAGCCACAAAATGTATAGAATGTGCATAGGAGGGAAAGAGTTCAACCAAGGGAAGTAAGGGTTAAAGACGAAGAGTATTATGGGGCTGGTTTTGATGAGGAAGATGATTGGGATTCAGTTGTTAACTATAAGAGATATGGTGGATGGTGTAGAGAAGTTAGGAACTGGTAAGATAATAACTTGGGTAGTGTTAAGATGAAGGTTCCATCATTTCAAGATAGGTCTGATCTGGAAGCCTATCTTGAATGGGAGAAGAAGATGGAGTTTATTTTTGATTGCCACAACTATTCTGAAGCCAAGAAGGTAAAATTAGCAGTCATTGAGTTCTCTAATTATGCCATTGTGTGGTGGGATCAATTGGTGCTAAATAGGAGGCAAAATGGAGAACAGTTGGTGGAAACTTAGGAGGAGATGAAGATGATGATAAGAAAGTAGTTTGCTTCAAGTCATTTCTACTGCGAGTTATACAAGAAGTTGCAAGGTCTTTGACAAGGAAACCAACGTGTTGAGGATTACTATAAGGATATGGAGATTGCAATGATTCAAGCTAATGCTAAGGAAGATTGTGAAGCTACAATGGCTAGGTGTTTGTATGGATTAAATCAGAAAATACAAGGTAGAGTAAAGATGCAACATTACATGGAATTAGAAGATATGGTGCACATGGCTATCAAAGTGGAGCAACAACTCAAGAAGGGGCATACTCACATGCAGCCCAAAACTCAGGTTCTACTTCTTGGAAACTAGGTTATACAAGGAAAGAGGACAAGTCTTAAGCATTCCCAACACCCAAACACAAATTTGAACATAAAACTGAGAACACCAGCCATGTTTCTCAAGGTAAAATTGAATCACCCACTACTCGAAATCATGACATTAAGTGCTTTAAATGTCAAGGCAGGGAACATATAGTAAGCCAATGTCCGAACAAAAGGATTATGGTGATGTAAAACAATGGAGAAGTTGAAACCGAGAGCAAAGAAGACACTGAATCTATGCCACCATTGAAAGATGTGGATGATGAAGAATATACTGTTGAAATAAAATTGCTGGTGGCAAGAAGAGCCCTAAGTGTGTAGGCCAAAGAAGATGAAGAAATGCAATGAGAAAATATTTTTCACACTCTGTGCAACGTCAAAAACAAGGTATGTAGTGTGATTATTGATGGAGGAAGTTGTACTAATGTTGCTAGCACAACTATGGCTGAAAAATTAGGGCTACCCACAATGAAACACCCTAAACTATATAAGTTGCAATGGCTTAATGATAGGGGTGAAGTAAGGATGAATAAACAGGTGCTGGTCACTTTTTGCATTGGAAAGTATGAGGATGAAGTTTTGTGCAATGTAGTTCCAATGCAAGTGGGGTATTTGTTGTTAGGCCGATTATGGTAATTTGATCGGCAAATTAACCATGATGGCTACACAAACAAGTACTCATTCGTGTTTAAGTAAAGAATGATTACTCTAGCTCTTATGATGCCAAGACAAGTTTATGAAGACCAGATGAGGCTACAAAAAGAGAGTGAACAAAAAAGGAGTGGAGAAAGAGAGAAAAATAAATTGAGTGAAAAATTATGAGAGCTAATAGGAGAAGATGAGAAAGTTAAGAGAGAAAGAAAGAGAGCTGATTTGACCATTGAGACAAAAAAAAAGAGAACACAAAAAATCTTTTATGCAAGAGCAAATGAAGTGAAAAGGGCATTGTTTTCAAATTAGCCAATGATTGTACTTTTGTATAAAGAGGCATTTTTGAACACTAACCATATTGATCTTGCTTTGCCTAGTTCTACTATTTCTCTTTTGTAGGATTATGATGATGTCTTTCTCGAGGAGGTCCCAAATGGTTTACCCCCTATCCGAGGGATTGAGCATAAAATTGACTTTGTACCCAGTGCTTCCATTCCAAATCAACTAGCCTACCAAAGTAATCCTAAGGAGACAAAGGAGTTACAATGGTAGGTTAATGAATTGTTGGAAAAGGGGTATGTTAGAGAAAGCATAAGCCGGTGTGTTGTTCTAGTGACTTTGGTGCCTAAGAAGGATGAGACATGGAGAATGTGTGTTGATTGTTAAGCCATCAACAATATTATAGTAAAGTACCACCACCTTATTCCTCGCTTAGATGATATGTTAGATGAGCTTCATGGTGCTTGTGTGTTTTCAAAAATTGACTTGAAAAGTGGATATCATCAAATAAGAGTGAAAGAGGGAGACAAATGGAAATCTACTTTTAAAACAAAAGAAGGATTGTATGATTAGTTAGTGATGCCATTTGGACTAACTAATGCACCAAGTACTTTCATGCGATTAATGAACCATGTTTTGCGTCCTTTTCTAGGCAAGTTTGTTGTTATGTATTTTGATGATATAGTCATTTATAGCAAGAGTTTGGTTGATCACGTTTTGCATTTGAAATCTATTTTGGAGGTGCTTAGAAAAAAGAAGTTGTATGCTAACATCAAAAAGTGCACCTTTTGCACCGATAAGCTTGTGTTTCTTGGCTATGTTGTGAGTGCACAAGGCATATAGGTTGATGAATAGAAGGTTCATGCAATCCAAGAGTGGCCAAGACCCATAAGTGTAGGCCAAGTCTAAAGTTTCCATGGACTTGCGAGTTTTTGCTGATGATTTGTGAAAGACTTCAATAGCATAGTTGCACCACTCACCAAAGTGATCAAGAAAGATGTTGGGCTCAAATGGGAGGAAAAGCAAGAAGAGGCATTCCAACTACTCAAGGAAAAATTGTCTCATGCACCTTTACTTGCTTTACCTGATTTTACTAAAACATTTGAAATTGAATGTGATGCTTCAGGGATAGGGATAAGCGATGTTCTTATGCAAGGTGGATAACCAATTGCGTATTTTAGTGAGAAGCCTAATGGGAAATCTTAAACTACCTTACTTATGACAAGGAAATGTATGCATTGGTTCGAGCATTAGAGACATGGCAACACTACCTTTGGCCTAAAGAGTTTGTGATTCACACTGATCATGAATCCTTAAGCATCGAAGGGTCAACACAAGTTGAATAGGAGGCATGCGCAATGGGTGAAGTTCATTGAGACATTCCCATATGTCATCCAATATAAGCAAGGTAGGGAAAATGTCGTGGCTAATGCACTCTCTTGAAGGCATGCATTGATTTCTATCTTAATGCAAAATTGCTTGGTTTTGAACACATTAAAGAATTGTATTCATTAGACCAAGGTTTTTGTGAAGAGTATAGGAATTATGAGGGCAGGGCCATAGGTAAGTTCTTTAGGCATAATGATTTCTTGTTTTAGAGAATAAGCTATGTGTCCTAATTGTTCATTACGAGACTTGTTAGTGAGGGAATCCCATGGAGGAGGGTTAATGGGATACTTTGGAGTTGCTATGACACTAGCCGTTTTGCAAGAGCATTTCTTTTGGCCACACATGAAAAGAGATGTCAAGAGAATTTGTGGAAGATGTGTCCCTTGTAGGCAAGCAAAATCTCAAGTGCAACCCCATGGACTATACACACCACTTCCTAATCCTAGTGAACCTTGGGTTGACATTTCAATGGACTTTGCATTAGGTTTGCCTAAGACAAGACATGGTAGAGACTCAATTTTTGTGGTTGTGGATGGATTTTCTAAGATGGCACATTTTATTCCATGTCACAAAACAAATGATGCATCACACATTGCCAATTTGTTCTTTAGGGAGGTTGTGAGATTACATGGGATGCCTAGGACAATTATTTCAGATCGTGATGCTAAGTTTTTGAGCTACTTTTGGAAGACTTTGTGGTGTAAGTTAGGGACTAAGTTATTATTTTTTACTACTTGTCATCCACAAACTGATGGTCAAACCAAAGTAGTAAATAGGACTTTGACAACCTTGTTGAGGGCTATCATTAGAAAGAATATCAAACTTGGGAAGATTGGTTACCACATGTTGAATTTGCTTATAATTGTGCTGTTCATTCTGCCACAAGATTTTCACCTCTTGAAATTGTTTACAGTTTTAATCCTTTAACTCCATTGGATTTAATACCATTACCTTTGAAAGAATGTGTTAATTTAGATGGCAAAAAGAAAGCTGAATTTGTCAAGTAGATACATGAGAAGGCAAAGTTCAACATTGAGTGTTGAATGTAGTAGTATGTAAAACAACCCAACAAGGGGCATCATATGCTCATTTTTGAGCCTAGAGATTGGATTTGGTTACACATGAGGAAAGAAAGATTTTTGGCACAAAGACATTCTAAGTTGCCTCCGAAAGGGGATGGACCATTCTAAGTTTTTGAGCGCATCAATGACAATGCATTCAAGCTGGATTTGTAAGGTGAGTATAATGTTAGTGCCACTTTCAACATTACTAATTTAACCCCCTTTGACGCAGGTGATGATTTGAAGACAAATCCTCTTCAAGAGGAGGGGAATGATTATAAAAGGTGGCAGATAAGGTTGATCTAATTCAAATTCCAAGTGGTCCAGTTACAAGAGCTAGAGCTAAATGTTCAAGGAGGCTTTCAATGGATTAATACAGAGCATTCGGGTTGAGAAGCATTTTTTGAGGCCCAAATACTTAGACTCAAGTTCAGATCAAGGATGGATTTCGTTGATCCAAGTGGTGGAGTAATTTCAGCCTTTTTTTGAAGCCTATACACTTGGAAGGATTACTTTCAGCTCAAGCATGTAGAATTATTTAGCAATTACAGGCCATAATTAGCAAGATTCACATGGATTTGAGAGATTCTAGGAGATCAATTTGGCTGATTATTACCCAACGATTTTGGGATAACTTTCCTTTTTTATGGGATTTGGTCAGCCTTTTGGCATATATTTTCAGCAATTACTTTCATTGGGCTGATTATTCTCCTATAAAGGCTAGCATGCCATAATTATAGGAATTTCCTTTCTTTTGCTATTTGTTTCCTTTTTCAAATTGTAATAACTTAGCCTATATATATGTGTACCAAGGCTAAGAAGTTCAGATAAGTTTTCTAGATAGAAGTTGAGAGTTTTTCTCTTTGTTCAAAACTTTTCAAACTTATCAAGAACTTGTTCTTATGGCATTCATCCGACTTATCAAATGGTTCACCATCCCGTTTCTGGTGTCTCCACATACCAAGGTTCATGTTTTCTTATAAACATCGGGTCAAGGTTTCTACCTTCAAAAATCTAATCGTAGAATGATCTTAGGAATCAATTTTGTTGACAGGTCCCATTATTCTTGGCAGGGTTCACATCAATATTCTCTACAGAAAGGTTGTAAATTAAAATCAGAATTAGCACACTCTTTAAGTCTCGGTGTTATGATTGGCCATCTCTTTAGAAATTAGTGTGCTTTGTTAAGTTAACTTGATAAAGTCCCTAATTCTTTGAAGTGTCTCATTTGATGGTTCCTTTGTCATAAAACAAAAACTACATTGAGAACAAAAGGAAATCTACTAAAAGCATGTAAACAACAAAAAAGAATGATGACTACAAATAAAACAAATTTGAAAAGCCCTAGTAAATGATGGATTTTAGCCTTAAAACACCAGGGATTGTGATAAACATGGATTTTCTACAAAACACAATTTCCTTGAAAACAAGTATAAGCTTGCCTCCTAATTCAACAATTTTTTATTTTTTAGTGTCACTAACCCTGTAAACACCTCACAAAAAAGTTATCAACTAATTAATGCTCCTAAAACAACTACAATGTAAAGATTGGCATGAAACATTCCCCGACAATGATGCCAAAAGTTGGTAGTGTGCTGTCAATATCCCAAAAATAAAATTTTTTACTAATCACTAACAAGCAAATAGTGTGAGTAAAAGACAATCCCATAGAGAGTGGTCAATTAAATTTTAGTGTTTTGAAATCAAAACACATTAAAACCACTGGGGGTGGGGGGACAAAATATTAAACAAGAAAATAGATAACAAAATTATGAGAAAAGTAATAGAAGACAACTTCAGTTCTAGGATAAATCTCACCCTCATGGTTAATGGAAATAATCAAAGATAATGATATTCTACCCTTTTATGAAATTATCAACCCTAAATAATAATAAACTTTACTAGCCAAAATCTCTCTTAATTATAACTAATGAAATAGCCTCTCTTCTAGCATCTAGCTACTAGATGATCTAAAACAAGCTCTCTAGATTTAATGTAGTAGTAGCATTAATAACAAAGAGATAGGGTTAATCTAAGCAACAACCACAAAAGTTTGGATTATTTAACTTAGGCCATGTTATCCATAGTAATCAAAATGAAAACTTGTTCATAATTGTGACCACTATGTGCTACTTAATGATTAGGAAAAGGACTACTACATATCAAAATTCCTAAGTCTTGCAATAAATATTCATTTAATCAACCTAACCAACTATATTTAAGCCAATCAAAATAAATATCATGATATATTAAATCTAAATAACATAAACCGATCTCATGGAAAGGAGTAGAAATAACATTGTTGAGATAATTAAACCATCAACACATGATGAGGGCTCGAAATTGCCATGAACTGAAAAAAAAAAAAAAAAACTTAGCTTGACATGCTGAAAATACAAAACAAGTGTTATTGTTGTGTGTCACTAAATGATAATGAAATCAAATAGGTGTGGTCCAGAATTATCTTTTGGTGTGTGATAATGAAATCAAATGATAGTGAAATCAAGATAAGTGTTGTTTTTGTGCACGGCAAAACAAGTGTTCTTATTCTGCACCACACTTGTTTGAACACTTGTTTTGCCAAAATCATACCCCAAACCTATGCACATTAAAAATAGGTGTGGTCTAGAATTATTGAATTTGTGCTACCACTTGTAACCTAATTTTGGACTAAAAGTAAGTGAAATTTGGGCTTGAATTGTGGCCCTTTGTCTTAACTTTTTAAAACCTTTTGACTCACCTTAAGTAGACATTTACAACTCCAAATATGATTAAAACATTGACTACTATGCTAGTTAGAATCCTTAGGTAGGACTAAGACTCTGAATTCAACACTAATTTTGAAGCTCTAGTTAAGGACCCTAACAAACTTGCATTTGAATGATCTAGCCCATTTTGAAAAGCTCGGGATGTTTCTTTAAAGTCTTTGAAGACCACTTTTTCATTCTAGAACTTCTTTATGGTCAAAACCTAAAAAACAAATCAGTGGTCACTTACTTATAAAAGTTGGAATTCTCCTAATTTTTTGCTTCAACAACCAAAACTTTCCAAATCATGTCTTCACACTAATATAAATCTAATGAGGATAATAAGGCCTAAAATGTGATAGAAAATCTAAAGAATAAAGGGGAAGAAAAATATAAACTTATGCACTTATCATGTTCATTCTTTCTTTGGCGTTTATCTGATATTTGATCAAGTTTTATTCATAAATTCTGTTTCTCTATTTCTTCATTGACTCTAAAAATCAATTATTAAGGGCAATGTACAGTGATATTTGCAACCTTCTTTCTCTACTAACAGCAAAGAGGCACAACAGAGAATAAGAGATAAGATTCCAAAATGCTCTTTCTTTATATGTGGAAATCTGATTTTGATCCCATGTTCTTCATTAAATTTGGTTCTTTGCTCCTTCATAGACTATAAAAATCTATTACTAAGTATTTAGGGCACTGATAACACATCCCTATTTTTCCACTTTGAAAATTTGTAAAGACTAATGACAATGAGGAACAACAAAGAGGGTTTGGTAAGAACCCAAAACATGTTCATTCCTTCTTTGTGCTAATGTATGATAATCTTATCTAATTTGTTAATTTTTCATAAACTTTGCTTTCATTTCTCACTACATCCTTTGCATCTCCATCTCCATCCCCAAACTTTGTTTCTTTTGGATCTAATAAAAGGAAGAAAAAATGTGACTTATTAGTGTGCTTGTAGATTAGAAACCATCACTATATTCCACTGATAGAAGCCAAAAAAAGGTTGATTGCTTTCTTTTATTTTGTATAGAATAGTGTCTTATGCTTACTTCTTAAACATTTTCATTTTGAAAATGTGATTTGAAAATTTTATTTGAATTGAACATGAAGTTAATCTCACAAATCAAATTAGCAGTTATTTTGAATGTTAAATCAATTATGATGATTGATTTCTTTGTGACAATCTCACACTGAAGTTTATCTCACAAATGAAATAAGCATGTGATGCTAATTAATAAGACAATTGATTTGGTATGATAGTAACTAGAAGGAGACTATTAATTATACATAAAACCAAAAATAAAAATTAATTTAACATGATTAGCATGTGATGCTAAATTTAATATGATAATTGATTAAATTTAATGACACCACATTTAATTTAATAGTAAGATAGAAGGCACAAATTTGGAAACACAACATATATGCCTCTTTAAAATGAATATGTCTAATGACTTTAATTGAAGGATGTAATTTGTGTATTGAATAAATGATAATTACTTATTGTACATATCACTACAAATGACATAATTAATTAAGAGAATTAATTATAAAAATAATTCATTTGTATATAACATTAGTACAAAATATAAGTTAGAAGCATGAAATTATAGGATGATTGATTTAGTTTGATACTAAATAGAAGGTGACCCTTCAGTGTCCATAAAATCAATTCAACAATCAATTCCTTTATAAAATTAATAGAAAATTGACTAAATAAGCAAGTAATGCTAATTAATATGATGATTAATTTGGTATGATACTAACTAGAAGGAGACTATTTATTGCACATAAAACCAAAAATCAAAATTAATTTAATATGACTAGCATGGGATGCTAATTTAATATAGTAATTGATTAAATTTAATGACACATTGTTTAAATTAATAGTAGAATAAAATGTGCCAATTTCAAAACACATTTTATAGGCCTATTGAAAACGAATATGTCTATTTACTTTAATTGTCAGATGCATTTTGTATATTGAATAAATGATAATTAATTATTGCTCATATCAATACAAATGATATAATTAATTATAAAGAGAGTTAATTACAAAAATAATAAATTTGTATGTAACATAAGTACAAAATGAAGTAAGAAGCATGTGACACTGAATTATAAGATGACTGACTTTGTATGATACTAAATAGCAAGTGACCATTCAGTGTCCATGAAATAAATACAACAATCAATTCCAATTTAAATTAATAGAAAATGATCTAAATAAGCATGTGATGCTAATTAATATAATGTTTAATTTGGTATGATACTATAGTAGACTATTAATTGTACATAAAATCAAAAATCAAAATGAATTTAATGTGATTAGCATGTGGTGCTAATTTAATATAATAATTGATTAAATATAATGACACCTTATTTAAATAATTAGTAGGAATGAGGTGCAAATTTCAATTTACATCATATATGCCTATTTAAAACAAATATGTCTAAAGAATTTAGTTGGGGATGCAATTTGAGTATTGAATAAATTATAATTAATTGCTATATATATCAATGCAAATAATATAATTAATTATAAGGAGAATTAACTATAAAAGTAATTAATTTGTAAATAATATTGAGACCAAATTAAAGTAACATATGATGCTATGTTATAGGATGATTGATTTAGTGTGATGCTAATTCAAAGAAGACTAGTTAGTATCCATAAAACTAAATAAATAATTAATTACATTGTAAAATTAATGTAAAAATAAATAAATAAATAAATAAATAAGCATATGATGCTAATTTATATGTGCTTGATTTGGGGTGATACTAACTAAAAAGAGATTATTAAGTGTATATAAAATAACAAATAAAAATTAATTCTTATTTAAATTAACAAAACAAATAAAGAAACATGTGATTCCAAATAATAAAATGATGGATTTATTGTGGTACTAAATAGAAGGAGACTATATATTAAGTGTATATATGACCAAACAAAATAAAATAATTCATTTATAACATCCATATAAAATTAAAATTAGAAGTGTGTGATGCTACATTATGGGATAATTGATGGTTTGATAAATTTAAATTTAATAATTGTATATATTATTCAAAGTTAATTAGAAATCAAATAAATCTAATAACGGTTAATTACAAGTAAATTTTTTAGTTAAATAACTTAATTTATGCAAAAGATTAATTTAAAAAATTAAATACTTAGTCAAAATGCACAATTGGTGGATTTAACTTATTAAGTTTAACAGGCATTTGGGTTAATTGATGTTGGGTACTCATGATGTAATCAATTTGAACTAAATTTACAATCAATTAAATAGTGAAGCTTAAATAGTGGTATATACACAAAACATTTTCTTAAGAAAAATGCCTATAATTAATGCCTAAGTTAATTCATATATAAACATAACTAAAAATTAAACAAAACATATTACTAAATAATAGGATGGCTGGCTTAAGAAGCATGTGATGCTAAATTATAGGTTGATTGATTTGGTATGATACTAATAACAAAAAGACTATTAATTATCCATAAGACCCAAAAAGAAAATAAATTCGTATATAAAACTAGTACAAAATTAAACAAATAAGAATGTGAGAGTAAATAATTAATGACTGTTTTAGTGTGATACAAAATAAAACAATACTATTGTGTTCCATACAATAAAAAAAAAAAATCAATTCCTACATAAACTTAATTCAAGATTTAATAAATAAACATGTGGTGCTAAATAATATATAGGATTAAGTTGTACATATTTCATTCACTATATTTAAAAGTATTTATGTGGGGATGCAAACAATTACCCACAATTATTCCAATTACAATTAATTATTTAAATAATTTGAATTGTACATCATACAGAATAATTGCATAAAATTCATCATCTTAAGATGTGCATAGCCAATTAAATAGCTCAATTCAATTAGGATAATTTAAGAGTGATATGTTAATTAAACAATGCTACAAATTTGTATGGTTCCATCCATTAAACAGGCATACTTAACTATGTTTTACATATTTGCCACCAAAAAAAAAAAATGTAGTACGTATTAATGTAATAGCATAATTTCCATCATCCTTTTAACTAGGCATATTTTGAATATCAACAATTATATACATTTCCACCATCCTTTTAAACATGCAACATTTTTTAAAATTTTTATTTCTAATTAAAATTATTATTCAACAATTATATATAAATCATTGCAAATTATTACAATAATCATACTTAATACTAAAAGAGAACCTATCTATCTTAAATGCTGCCATGTGCCCTTCCTATAGTGCCTAAGAGCTTGCCATCTATACAACGATTTCATCCTTGGTGCACCCTTGTGTCTTAATAAGTTTTCTAACATATTAACTAATAAATAATTTTTACCTATATTTAACTACTAATTAGGGTGGTGATGAGAATAGTTTTATCCGTAATAAGGGGTGTTCTAGTTCTTACAATACTTCCTAGCCATTATCCAAAACAAAGATCCCGATGGAGCTTTCTTTGCTAGTGCTTCTTCCCATTGTCGAAGATTTGGTCCAATGGTACCCTCACTTCACTGTCTTATTCTCTCTTATAAAATTTCCTTTTATTTCTCGTAGTTTTCATCACTCCATTAACACATGATTTTTCTTTTTTTCTTTTCTCAAAGTCCTAATATTCTATTTTCTTATTGCTTATTTTTTACCAATTAATTAACTATGCACATTTACTTTCACCCATTTACTTAATTTAAGTGTAATTCATTAATATAGTAAACTAATTTCACTAACTACATAAACATGGATATTAATTTGATTGCTTAATTTTTGCGAACCAATTAAGTATTCAGATTTTGAATAACATTAATATTAAATCATTTTGATTAATGATTATATGTAATTAGTCTAACTGTAATGATGGATTTAGATGTCCATCCAAATTGTTTTAAATCAAATTAACATTTACAAATAATTGATTTAAAAAATTAGTTAAAAATTGCACTTAATTTGTAAATGGTGGTTGTCACAACATCACGATGCAGAGTGGCAATCCTATACAAAACTCTCTTAATTTTTGGACTGAAGGGAAAATGTATTTTTTAAAATAAAAATAGAGTCATCACCAACATAATTTTTAAGGTTGAGATTGGATACCTAATAAAAAATTGTCTATGTTTTTAAAGATTGGGTTCAGGGGTTGGTTACATTTTAGAGAAGGCATTAGCACCTTAAATACCCTTTCAATACCAAGATGATCTAATTAATTTGTCTTACTAATATTTTGTGTTAGTCTAAAAAATTCTAAAAATGGAGATTTTTAAAATAATCCCTACCTATTCCAAATTGGGATTTTAGATGAAAACAATTTTGAAAAAAATCCCCTACCCATTCTAGATAAAAATAATTTTGAGAAAATCCTTCACCCTAGATAATTTTCTTGAGAAAATTCCTAACTCCTTTCAAGAGGGATTTTCATAAAAATAATTTGGAGAAAATAAGGGTGCATTTGGTTTGCAAAAACATTTTTTGTTTTCATTTGGATTGGTTTCTATTCAAAACAATTTTTTCTTTAAAAAATGAAAATATGTTAGTTTGCATCAATCAAATTCTATTTCTAAAAAATGAAAATACTGAAAATATATTTAGTTTAAAGTTTAAGATTTAGGTTTTAGAACTTAAAATTTAGGTTATGAGTCGAGGATTTAGGATTTAGGGTTTGGGTTTTAAGGTTTAGAATTTAGGGTTTTAAGGTTTGCATTTTAGGGGTTTAGAAGTGAGGATTTTAGGGTTTAAGATTTAAGGTTATGGGTTTTGAGGTTTACAGTTTAGATTTTGAGGGTTTTGGATTTAGCGTTTTGGATTTAGGGTTTAGGAGTTTAGGGCTTTGGATTTAGGGTTTAAGATGCTAGGTTTGGGATGTTAGGGTTTAGGATTTTAAGATCTTGGGTTTTAGGGTTTATAGTTTTAGGGTTATGATTTAGGATTTTGGGGTTTAGGTTTTAGGTCTTAGGGGTTTAAGGTTTAGGATCTAGGATTTTGGGGTTTAGGATTTAAGGTTTAGAGTTTTAAGATTTTGGGTTATGTGGTTTAGGGTTTAAAATTTAGGATTTAGGGTTTAAAAATTTTGGATTTAGGGTTCTGGGGCTTAGGAATTTAGGATTTAGGGCTTAGGGTTTTAAAATTTAGGGTTTGGGGTTTGCATAGTAATTTCAAACTTACTATTATGTTTTCAATTTACGTTTTTTGGTTTTTAAAATTTTATATAAAAAATACTAAAAGTATCTTTTTATTATTTTCAAAATTTGCCTTATTTTAGAAAATATTTTCACTTTTTTGTAAGTAAAAGTGTTTTCACTAACTTTTTCTGTTTTCACTCAAAATGAAAATAGAAAATGGATAAAGCAAATGACAACTAATTTTTTTTACTTTTAAAAATCTCTCTTTTGCTAGAAAAAAGAAATTAAAAGAAATAAAGGACACACATGATTCTAGTTTTGCTTCTTACCCATTATATATTTTTAATTTTAAAATGTTAGGGGAAAAAACTTGTCATACCTAAAAAATACTCTTAGATACCCCTACTTTTACCAAACTTAACTTATATAAAAAAGTCATAATTAATTAGAAAAATTTAGAATTCATCCATGAAATGACTTTTATTTTTGGAGGCCACTATTATTTATTGCTATATCTTTAATCTAATTACTTTAGAAAAGCCTTACAAACCCAAACATTCTTTCTAACCCAACCTATATGAGATTTCTCCCATGCATCACACAAGCTGCCTATCATGTAGATTTTACATATTCACATAGTCATGCAATCAAGAAAGAACATGCCATGCTAAAGATGAAATAAAACAATAAAAGGTCTTACAGACTAACCTAGACAAATTCCATCTTAGTATTCTATTCACATAAAAATGCTTTGAACAATAGTACTTGGATGTGCAACTAGCAGTGTGCAATGGGGGATCCCTAGCTCAACACTTGAGCTTAATGCTTAGGTGGAAGAGTGAGGAGTGAAAGTGTCTCTAAAGATTCTCCTTATTTGTATTTATAGTTGTATTTCATTGTTCTTTCCTACTCAAATTCTATTTCTTCATTTTATCTCTTGATTTTAGTTATCTTTTATGTCATGTTATTTGTTACTTTTTATCATCTCTTATTACTTACTTTGTTTATTATCTTCTTTATTTTTTTATTATTTGTCTTTAGGATTATTTTATCTTTTATTCTTTTAAATTTGTTTCTCTATCTTGTTATTATTATTGTAGACACCCAATTTTGTCCGGCCCACAATGTAAAACTTTAAATAATAAAATCTAATTTTTAAGGAAAAAGCCCAAATAAAAATCACAAACCCAAAATTAAAACATAATCCAAAAATGAAAATAAATTCAAAAATCAGAAAAATCAAATAAATCTAAGATAATTCAAAAATTCTAAGATAATGAAGATAATTCCAAGAAAAAATAAGAAGATAAAATATAAAATTCTAAGATAAAAAAAGATGAAAGATAAAAGACAAAATCTAACTAAAACTAGGAATGAAGAATTTAACTAGAAAATAAACTCTCAATTTCCATAATTATAAAGGACTTTCACGTGCAAAAGGAGAACCCTTACGGCAACAAGAAAAGAACCCCTCATTTACACAGTTTTTCACCTTCCAAAATCCCACAACCATCCGCCAGCAAAACCTAAACTTCACCATCCCAACTGCACCTTAGTACCCAAACCAAGAGAGTTTACAACCGGGAGAAGTTACGGAACAAGAAAAACGCATGAAAACTTGAAAACTTTCCACTTGCACTAGGACTACACACAACCAGCCACAACATACATGCATGCACGCAACACTCACTTGGCACTTCACGGAACCAAGCCCACCTTTCTTCCATCTTGCACCCTCTTCTACGTCCAAACGGTAACTTCGCGCCCAAAAATAGCCACAAGGAGCTCTCCATTTGCACCGGCACCCCAAACCAGCCAAGAACCTCAAACTCCTTCACCCAACATCCCTTACGTTCTCCATCACCGTCTGGAAGACGAAGGCTCCCTGCTGTAGCGAAACCGGCACCCTTTATGCCTTCGCCCTCACCACCGATCAGAGAACCCACTCCCTGCTGGAACAGCTACGTCGCTAGTGCAAGAAATCTCCACGCTGCTCGCTGCTGCAGCACGTTTAGTGGCCCCAGTTGGTGTCACCATCTTGAAGCTCCAGCCATCACACCAAGCCATCGCGCCACTGCTGTCTCTGCTGTCACCGTCGGATGACCCGTTCATTGCCAAAGAGATTGCGCCGCTCGCACTTCGCCACTGTACTCGTGTGAGTTAAGAGTTGCTCTCCTTCTTTGGAGCTAAAAGGAGCTTTCGGCCGTGAAAAAACCTAGCGTCCCCACCGTTTCTGTTTCTATCTTCCAGCTTCACCGACACGTTGCAACGGCTGCACTCAAGACTCGGCGTCAACCAAGAAGCCCGGTCGCGCTCGCCAGCGTCTTCACGCTGGACTCGGATCTCCAGCGCCAACCAAGAAGCACGGTCGCGTCACGCCAGCATCTTCACGTTGTCTGGGCTCGCACCTCCGTCACCGTCGTGGACCACACCAGCCACGTCGCCGCCTAGCGTGCTCGGCTTGCCCGATCGCTGGGCTTCATTGCGTCACCAGAAACCAGCTTGGTTCTGTTGCACCGTCGCCACTCCTGTCCCCGCTTGCTGGAAGCTCTGCCACTGCACTTCTTTCATCACGGAACTCACTTGAATCTCCTTCTTTGAAGTTAAAAGGTATGGTGACTTGAAACATGTGCTGCGTTCTCCCACTTTGCTGCATTTTTTGGGTCGTTATCTTGGCTGAAAAAGGGAAAAACATATGCTGCATCCTCTTGTCACTTATGTTTAAAGTTCATGATATGTTGAACATGTAGTAAAAAGGGTGGTACGGTTTTGATTTTTACCAATAATGAATTAGTTAGGTGTTATGTGTTTTGTTTATTTTGAGAAGAATAAGAAAAATAAAATAGATTATGTCCTTTTTAATAAATTAGGAACAAGTGATTACATGAGTGATGCAAGTATTTCTTCATTATTTTTCTTATTTTTTAAAACCCTGAACTGGAATAGGAAGGGAATTTTCTTAAATTATTTTTAAAATCCTGGACTAGAATAGGAAGGGGATTTTCTTGTAAATATTTTTAAAACCCTGATATGGAATAGAGATGGAATTTTCTTAAATTATTTTTAAAACCTGGACTGGAATAGGAAGGGGACTTTTTCTCAAAAATTATTTTTATCCCGATCCGGAATGGGCAGGGATTATTTATCAAAAATCTTTTTTTAAATTTTTTAAAACCAACATAAATTAATTCAAGATAAATTAATTAGATCATTTTTGGTACCGAAAGGGCGTTTAGGGTGCTAACACCTTCCCTAAAACGTAACCAACCCCCGAACCCAATTTCTGAAAACGTAGACCATTTTTCCATTAGGTGTCCGATCTCACCCTTAGATAATTTAGATCGGTGGCGACTCCAAAACCAAATTTTTAGGGGTCAACAATTATGTCTTTATTTTATTTACTATATTCTTAGCCTTGGAAGTTATTTTATCTTTTATTCTCTTATCACATTCTTTTATCTATCCTTGATTATTACCTTATCTTGTTTTATTTTTATTTCATTTTTGTTTTGTTATTATTTATCTTTTATTATTTGCTTTGCTTTTTATTGTTATCTCTTGGACTTGTTTTATCATTTTATCTATTTTGTTATTATTATTTGTTTATCTCCTTTTGAATTTATTTCTTTTTTTTATCATTATCATTTAATATTCATTTTGTACTCAATTTTAATTTTAACTTTGGGTTAATTTTATTTTTGTGTTAATTGTATATTTTATTTTTGATTAGATTTTTTTGGATTTTGATTCCTAATTTTGGGCTAAAATTTTGGGTTAAATTTTAAAATCAAATTAGAAAGTGAATAAGACAAAATATAGTGTCTATTGATTGTCTCCCTTTGTTAGTCTTCTAAGAATTTAGAAGACTACGAAGGTAGAAAGACACTAGTTTGTTTGAGCCAGAATATAATGCAATAGGTTACTATCTACCCAATGGGGATCTAAAATGACCTTAAACTTCCTCTTATTCCTAGGTTTTGGAAGGACTACCATCCCAACAAGGATTTAAAATGACTTAAGATTTCCTCTTATTCTTAAGTTTTCAAAAGAGTTAGCATCTACCTAACAAGGATGTAAAATGATCTAGGATTTTCTTTTAGTCCTAGGAGTTACCATCAACCCAATGGGATTTAAAATGATCTAGGATTTCCTCTTAATCCTAGGTTTTAGAAGGGTTATCATCCACCCAATGAAGATTTAAAATGATCTAGTATTTTCTCTTAATCCTAAGTTTTAAAAGGGGCTACCATCCATCCAATGGAGATTTAAAATGACTTTTTGATTAGTCATAGGCCTCAAAAGGATTATCATCCACCCAATGGGGATCTAAAATGACCTTGGATTTCCTTTTAGTCCTAGGTTTTAGAAGGATTAGCATCCACCCAACAAGGATTTAAAATGACTTAGGATTTCCTCTTATTCTTAAGTTTTTGAAAGGGTTACCATCTACCTAACAAGGATATAAAATGATCTAGGATTTCCTTTTAGTCCTAGGAGTTACCATCTACCCAATGGGATCTGAAATGATCTAGGATTTCCTCTTAGTCCTAGGTTTTAGAAGGGTTATCATCCACCCAATGAGGATTTAAAATGATCTAGTATTTTCTCTTAGTCCTAGGTTTCAAAAGGGGTTACCATCCATCCAATGGGGATTTAGAACAACTTAGGATTCCCTCTTATTTTTAACTTTTCAAAAGGGTTAGTATTCACCCAATGGATGTAGAATTTCCTCTTAATCTTAGGTTTTGGAAGGTTACCATCCACCCAATTGGGATTTAAAACTATTGAGGATTTCCTCTTGTTCCTAAGTTTTGGAAGAGTTACTATCCACGCAATAAGAATCTAAAATAATCTAGGATTTCCTCTTAGTCTAGGTTTTGGAAGGGTTATCATTCATCCAATAGGAACTTAAAACAACTTAGGATTTCTTCATATTCCTAAGTTTTCAGAATGGTTACCATCTATCCAATAAGGATCTAAAATAATCTAGGATTTCCTCTTGAAAGGGTTACTATCTACCAAATGAGGGTCTAAAATGATCTAAGATTTCTACTTATTCCTAGGTTTCAAAAGGTTTACCATCCTCCCAATAAGGATCCAAAATGATCTAGCATTTTCTTTTCTTCCTAAGTTTTGAAAGGCATCCACCCAATTGGGATATTAAAATGATATAGGACTTCCTCTTAACCTTATATTTCAAAGGGTTATTATCCATCCAAAAAGAATCTAAAATAATCTAGGATTTCCTCTTATTAATAGGTTTCCACAACTTCACTGGGAAAGCTTACCTTTTTTACAAGGAAATTTTAGGTAGAATTGAACATGTTAACTTTCATTTTTTTTTTTTTGGTTTAAGTGATTTTCTCTTTGCCTCTTTCTTTATTTAAATTTGTGGGTTCTAGACTCTTCTTTTTTCACTAATTTTCTTTTCTCTTAATTTGGTCTTCATCTTTCTCTTACTGCGTACCACTGCAAATCTACATGTGAATGTTCTGGACTCATGAAAAGTTAGATCTTATGCTCGACATGACAATGTGTTGGATGCAGGATGGGCTAGACTTATGCTAGATATGAGTGTTGGATAACATGTTTGACATATGAAAAGTTGATTTTCCTTTCAAAAATTGATTTAGATGTAATGGAGTTTGATGCATTTATGAACTACATGACAATTTGCATTTATATTGCTCCCATAATCTCTAGGAATTCTTGTACTGGATCATGGATGAGTTAGCTCTTGGGTTCTCTAGCTTACCTACTCAATCATGGGGGGTTGCCTGGTGTCGTAGAATCCTTTATGCGATCCTTGCCTTAGTTTTTCTATTCATAAAGATGTTGTTGTTTGCTCTATTACACCTATTTACATATTTGAGTTAAACCCCTTTGACATATCCCTCTAGCTTCTTTTCTTTTCAAGAATTGACAATGCAACACTTTCAACATTTATCTAAGACATCTTCAGTATGGAAAGTACAACTAAAACTGTTCTTCACTTACCATTGGAGTTTTGCCAATTTTTTGAACCCATGTCTTGTCCTTTTGAGCAATGCTTTCCTAATTGATGTCCTTGATGACATTTAACACTTTTTGCTTTGCATGAGAATGCATTTTGGAAAATAAGGACAATTTAAGACACAAGTGGTACAAAACTTGGTACTATAGTCTTTTAAAGGAGAGATCAATGGGTGGATTAATGACCTATTGCCCTAGTTTGAGTGGATCAAAGTATTGGAAACTTTAGGAGTAATACCTTTAGGGACTAGGTTTGAGTGTTTTTAATGGGTTAGAATCCCTTTGTAACTTCTCTCTCTATCTCTCCATTCTTTAAAGGTGGTCATTTGGATATCAGTTTTACCCTTCATTACCCCAATTTGAGTTTTGATTGTTGAAAAGGTTTTCCTTAAATTATTCTCTTTTATTATCCAAGGTAATGCCTCAAGGGAATGCACACAATAATTACTTAATTCTCAAGAATTAAAAGTGCTCTATTCAAGTGCTCACCCTAACCCCTTTCAAGTGTTTGGACTCTTAAGCAAGTGTTTTATTGTAATCACTCTCAAGTGTTTGCACTTACAGATACCCCAGATGCTTGTTTTCATGTCCCTCTTTACTTTGGTTAGACATCCACATTAGCTAAGATCGTTAGGACTTTACTTAGCTTATAATGTAAGGCATAAGTAGAGAAAGGGATAAGATTTTCTCTCTTGGGATAACCTTGTTAGCCTAGGTTACATTTACTTCTTTTCTCCTTTTGGCCAATTTCTTTGTCATTTGTTTTTTCCTTCTTATTCTTTTTGGGCCTGGTTCCTTTCCTTTTCTTTTTAACTTTTTTCTCAATATTTCTTCTCTTTTCTTTTTCTTTGTTCTTCTTTTTTTTTTTTTTTACTTTTCCACATAGGTTTGGAAGTAGACCTTCAACCCTTTCACTTAGGTTTTAGATTTTTCCTTGTAGTCCTCTTCTTCTTTGATATCTTAGATGCTCCTTTTAGCTCTCCTTTAGGGTAAAATCATGATTTTTAAGGCCTAAAGTTTAAAGTTGATGTGGGTCAAAGGAAAGAAGTCAAAGGTGGTCTTCCCATCCTTTTATTGACTCAAATGGGAGACTATGAAAGTTTTGATGCCAAGGTTTGGCTTGAAAGGTTCAAACTATTCAAAGATGGCCTAGGTCATTTCTTGAGTAATATGGTGTCCAATAAATCACCTCAAGGGGTAGTTAGACAAGTTCTAGAGTATCTAATTCCTCACAATGAGTACACCCTCACCATAGGCTCTCTTTTTTTCTAATCAGAAGACACTCAGTCATTTAGGAGAATTAAGTATTTAAGCAAACCAATTTTATTACCGACAATTGGATTTATTGAGAACAAAATTAGGAAAAATCTTTCTTCATTTTAATACTCTTGAGCATCAATTATTAGGATTACAAATTAACTAGATTGCCCCAATATTGGTTTAGTCTAATAGACAAAAGAAATGAAATGAAAAGAATGCATTCACCATGCTAAGCATTTTATTAAATTAAAAAACGTGCCCATACAAAATACTTGCTAAGGCTTTGGGCAAAGCCATTAGCAAATACTATGAGATAAAAACTTAAAAAGATGCAAAGAAAGTAGGAAACATCTCAACTATCGAACTTGTAATAGGCAGTGTAAGGATGGTCCCACCATTATCTCAAACCAAATGGTCCCTTTCAATCACAGTATCCTGGTTCTATCCTGCAAGTTTGGTGGCAAGCTAGGACTTGCAATTGATGTCCCCATTATTGCCTTAAAGTCTAATAACTTTGCATCATTTAGGCCTTGGACCCTCTTTTTAAAGGCATTACAATTCTCCATCATATGCCATTTTAACCCAACATGGTATGTGTAGGTGGCATTCTCACATATCCTTTTGGGTATTGAGGTTGTGGTGCTTGTAGAGGAGTAACCATTGACACCAAGTTGTTATGGATTAATTATGGCAACAAATCAGTAGAGGACATTGGAATAGGGTTGAAGTAAAAAGGCTTCTTTCCTTGATTAATTGGTTGCTATCTTGGCAAACCCTAGGATAATTGTCCAACTCAAACATGTAGCTGGGCTTTCTAGTAGAATTGGGGTAGTGGTTGGAAGGTATAAAGAGTGGGCATTGCTTGGTGATTCTGTTGGTAGGGCCTTATATTTGAACCTTGTGATGCCCCTTTGTGCACCACTGCATGAGGTTTCTTTTAAGGTGCTCCCAGCCACGATCTACCATCTTACTAGCTCGTATTCCTTTTTCTACTATTTCACCAATAAGGACCAAGTCAGCAAAATTGGCAGATGAGAATCTTGCTATTATAAGATAGTAAGGATCAACTAGAGTGCTCAAGAAAAGAGTGGCCATCTCTTTCTTAGATAATGGTGCTTGCACTAGAATGGCTATATTTCTCCACCTTTAGGCATAATCTTTAAATAGTTCATCTACTTTCATCATGCTTTGTAGTTGCACCCTATCAAGGGCTAGGTTCTTGAAGGTCTCAATCAGATCCTTCTAGGTGTGACTAGAGGACCCTTCTACAATCTGGATGCTATTCCCAACCTTTTCTCCTATAGAGGTGCCCCTAATTCCTTTGTCACAAGAGGAGGATTGAAAAATGTTGATAACCATGGCCATAGAAGCCAAAAGCTCAAAACCCTTTGCATCTACCCATTTAACTCATTAATTTCTTGTTGCATTTAGTCAAGAGTCTTCCTAAGTTGATCATCCATGACTTACACCACAATTGAGCTTGCTATTAGATGGAAGCATAGGTTCAAAAAGGATTACTTGAGGGACATGATGCAAGGTACAGATGATGCAATGCATAAAATACAAAAGTAAAGAACTGAATCATGGATTTAAAAAGAATTATTTGAGGAGAATGATGCAAGGTGCAAAGAATGTAATGCATGAAATGCAAAAACCATAGGGATTATAAGAAAATTGTTATTGCAAAATGTATACCACTATAAGTAGATTTCCTTGTGACCTATACCTATGCATGTTGGTAAGTATTTATATTTCCTAAATAGGTTCCAAAACTATCCCCCATTGTAATCTATCTTGCCAAAGAAATAGCTTTAGAAGTCTTAAAAGGCTATCCTTACTTCGGTCCTTGGCTATCGTAAGGGTAAATAAATCTCAAGCTTAGGCCTTTTACGCATGTAGAAGTAAAATGTATATGGTAGAGGATGTGTGTATAGAACATAATTATAGACAAGTGATGTGATAAAGGAAATGTAATAATAAAATGTTCCCCATCATGCCTAAATCAGGTATATTTTAGGCCCCTATTCATTTTCAAGGTTTTGGTCAAACTTAAAAAGGGTTGTTCTAAGGGTACTAGTAATGTAGGGGTAGGTTTTGGAATTCCTACATTAGGTCCCCAAATTGCCCTTGAGGGGATCAATTTGTATGGAGTGCTTTGGGCACCTGTGCAGAGATTGAAGGTCTCTAAAAAGCTAACCTTACTACACCTCTCTAGCTTACGAGGCACCTTATGTAGCCCAGGTATAAGGCACAAAGGTCATGACCTCCTCTTTATTCTAGTGTATGGTGAAAGTAATGGTGTGTGTAGGGAAGAACATATCCAACATGCACAAAAGAAAATTACAATATATAGTAGAATAAAATAAATAAAATCATGAAATTAAACATAACACTATGAGCCAGAAAGCATTCCTGGTACTTTGTCATCTCCACAAAAGAAAATCAAATCAACACATACAAGTCAAGACATATAAAGAAGATCATCATTTTATTGGCCTAACACTCTTAAATCCCTAGTGAAGTCACTAATCTGTTGCAATGTCATGGCGCAGAGTTGCGATCTCACATGAAAAAATCTCTCTTATTTTTTGGAAAATGGATTTTTAAAATAAAGATGGAGTCGTCAACGACTTAATTTTTAAGGATAAAGTTAAGCAAAAAAATTTAGAATTCATCTATGATATGGTTCTTATTTTTTTAGACCACTTTTATTTATTGCTGCATCTTTAATCTAATTACTTTAGAAAAACCTTGCAAACCTAAACATTCTTTCTAACCCAACCTATATGAGATTTCTCCCATGCACCACTAAAGCTACCCATCATGTAGATTTTACATATATACATAGCCATGCAATCAACAAAGAACATGCCACGCTAAAGATGAAACAAAACAATAAAGGGTCATACAAACAAACTTAGACAAATTCCACTTCTTGGTATTCTATTCACATAAAAGTGCTTTGAACAACATTAGTTAAGTGTATAGCTAATAGTGCATCGTGGGGTTTCCCTAGCTCAACACATGATCTTAATGTTTAGTTGGAAGAGTGAAGAGTGAAAGTGTCTCTAAAGATTCTCTTTGTGTGTATTTATAGTTTTATTTTGGTGTTCTTACCTTCTCAGATTCTAATTTTTCATTTTTTCTCTTGTTATTTGTTATCTTTTATCTTTTCTTATTACTTATTTTGTTTATTATGTTCTTAATCTTTTTATTATTTGTCTTTTTGATTTATTTTATTTTTTATTCTTTTAAATTTTGTTCTGTATTTTGCTATTATTATCTCTTTATTTTTCTACTATGTTCTTAACTTTGGGATTTATTTTATTTATTATCCTGTTTTCACATTCTTTTATCTATCCTTGATTATTACCTTATCTTACTTTATTTTTGTTTTTTTTGTTTTGTTATTATTTATCTTTTATTATTTGCTTTTCTTTTGATTGTTATCCCTTGGACTTATTGTATCCTTCTATCTGTTTTGTTATTATCATTTGCTTATCTTCTCTTGAATTTATTTCTTGTTTTTGTTATCATTATCTTCTATTATTTATTTTGCATTCAATCTGAACTTTTATTTGGGCTTAATTTTACTTTTTGAGTTTTTGATATGGTTTTTGGGGATTTGGGCTTGCAATTTTAGACTAAAATTTTGGGTTAAATTTTAAAATCAAGCTGGGAAGTGGGCTGGACAGGATTTGGTCTCTACAGTGGTTTGTAATTATAAATTAATTACCCATCAATTAGCCCAATTAAAATTAATGATAAGTGTTTGATTTAATTCCAATTACATTACATATAATCCTAAAACTCTATTTTCTTGATTGCTTACTTTTTGCCAATTAATTAACTATGCATATTTACTTCAAATAATTTACTTAATTTATGTAATTTATTAATATAGTAAATTAATTCAATTAACTACAAAAGCATGGATATTAAGTTGACTGGTTAATTTTTACCAACCATTGAGTATTCATATTTCGAAAGGCAGTAGGTATTATTTCAATTAATAATTATGTGCAATTCCTCTAACTATATGGAAATTTAAGCATCCATCCAATTTGTTTTATAAAAAAGACCTTGTTCAAATAATTGTGTTCAACAATTAATTAAATATTTACACTTAATTAGTGATTAGTTATTATAAGTCAATTACCCACCAATTATCCCAATTACAATTAATAAGAAGAGTAGCATTAGATTCAATTACATAACAAAAATTAATCTGTGTTATTTAATCAGCTTTCTAATACATTAAGTAATAAATAATTTCATTAATTTTTGTTACAAATTAGGGCGATGATAAAGGGTAAATGTAACCCTATTCTTGCAAATAAATATTAAAGTTCTCACTGGTCTTTCCAACTGCCCTCTGAACAATGCACATGTCCAATTGCTCTATGCGTGTCCTATATTCACTATACTTGTCTTCTAACACATGACCATTTCATAATCCCTACAAAGATGTCATGTGTGCATCAGCATGAAAACTAGGTATAATGTGTATTAATTCAGCATAATCATCCAAAAAATTATGAAACATTTTAATGTAAATTGGAATTTACATTAATTGACCATATCTAATTTTGTCCAACTTAGTTTTGCCTGAAGATTGGATGTTTTGTATTACATGCACGTTTTATGGTTTAATTAATTAGACAAATGTTGTCTTAATTAGTCATAATTAAATAGCTTAGGTCAGAAAAAGTTCTAATTCTTATGCTAAAATTGTTGAAATTGGACCAATCATCCTATAAATTAGGTATAGTGTGCGTCATTTTAACATTATATGAAATTTAAATTAAAAATATAAATGTAGTATATTCAATTAGCCAACACAATCTCAAGTACCTTTCTTGTTGCTCAATTAATGCAATCAACTTTAAAAATCGACCTATACTACTTTGTGACTAATTACAGAGAATTTATTAGGTTCTATCTAAATACTGATCAGCATGTACTCATGAATAAAGCTTTCCACTTCTTTGTCCGTAAGTTCTCCCCAACAATTTTTGGGAGGAGATTTTAAAAGAGTTTTCTAGAGACTAGATTATTATTACAAAAAAAAATAAACTTTCACAATTTAATGAAAAGACTACATAATTGTCATCAACTTAAACAATTGTTTGTCAAAATACAAAATTAGAAGATCTAACCAATTAAGTTTATTAATTCCAAGTAAGTTATGAGATTTTAGTGCTAATTGATGTGGATCCCTATAATGAAATTAATTTCAACAAAATTTATAATCAATTAAACAGTCAATATTAATTATGAAAACTTAGTTAATGATATAATGAATTCATTTTGTAGACTATAATGAAATTCTTTTCAACACAATCGCAGTTCATTAATTGAATAACTGATGAAGTGAAGTTTAATTAGTCGTAAATTAACTTTAGTTATTGTTAATTAAGTTATTTAATAATGGTTAATTGCAATTAAATTTATGAGTATTTAAAGAACCTATTTATGAAAAGGTTTAATTTAAAAGTTAAAGAGTTAGTCAAAATGCACAATTAGTGGAACTAACCAATTAAGTTTATACTAATTCCAAGTAAATTATAATATTTTGGTGTGAATTGGTTTTGGTCCCCATAATATAGTTAACTAAAGAGTGAATCTTAACTAGTGGTATATTTATTTCATTTTGTTGTCTATAATGCAATTCATTTCAACACAATTGGTAATCCATTAATTGGGTGATGGAGTAGTGTTTAATTGAATAGTAAATTAACTATAATTATCGCTTATATTGCAAATAAATTTATGAGTAAAGGAGTTTAATTTATGCAAAAGTTTAATTTTAAAAATTAAATAGTTAGCCAAAATGCACAGTGGGTGGATGTGACCAAGTAAGCTAACTAATTTCAAGAAAGCTATGGGACTTTGGGCTTTGTTGATCTTGGCCCTTATAATGTAATTAATTTCAACAAATGAAATTTATAATCAATTAAAGATTGAAGCTTAATTATGGGAGTTTAATTTGTGGTATATTTAATTAGTGTATATAATACAATTCATATCATTATAATTAGAATTGGATAATGGATTGATTGATGAATTGGTTTGTGCATTACTTTCAAATATTTTGTGACAAATTATATTGAAAAAACACTTATAAAGTGATGGAATTAATCTACCTAATTATGTTTTAATTGACAGTAAGTCATTTTGATAAATTTGAAATTAAATAAATTTAACAATATTAATTGCAATAAAATATGTGGGTTGTTAAACTTAAATTATGCATGAACTTAATTTGAAAAACTAAGTATGATTGACATATCTCATGCATTTAGCATGCTAATTTGAAGTAAATTATGATGTCATATTATAATTAAGAGTTGTCTCTCACTAATTAATCTTGCTCTTAATTATTGTCACATGTCAAATCTTCTTTTTGATTACATACTACAATTTAATTGATAATGAGTCAATTGCAATATAATTAATTTATTTTTATTTCCAATAAATTTTAAAACAAAATAAATATAAAAATAGTTAATTGCTAATAAATTTATGAGTCATTTAACTTAATTTATGAAAGTTTAATTTCAAAAATTAATTATGATTGCAGTTTTGACGAATTTAGCATACTAATTATAATTATTCACTATAATAGCCATATATTATGATCACTCCATTTTAATCATATTAATTTTTAATTATGTACCGTAATGGTTGGATATTATTAATTAAATGCACATTTTCATCATAATTAATTAATCAAAATTTGTCCTATAGTTAGTCTTGAATATCTTTCCATTCCATTTTATTATATCTACTTCATTTTGCCATTCAATCTTCACATTACAGTACTATCAAAATTTTTTAAAATTTTTATTCTAGCTCATATTCTAAATATTTAATAAAAAATAACTTAATTTTGTATACTTTATGCAAATTCCACCTGTTGCATTATAGTTGGACTTTTTTTCTTATTTATGTTTTATAATCACCATTAATTAAGCAATGTAGAGATCAAATATGGTGATAATAAAGTTTAAATGAAGTTTTCTTACCATCAATTGTGAACATTGTCTTCAATTTGAAAGTATAATTGTTTTTTGTTGAATATATAGGTTAGTTCTTTTATATTTGCTTTAGCTGTCGAATGTTAGAAGCAAAATAATGAATTTGTGAATAGTAATTCTTATCTATCTATTGCATTATAACTTGTCAATAAATGAATGATTAAAGTGTCAACAAAGCAAATACACAATTTAAACTCATTTTATTTCTAATACATCAGATAAAAAACAATATTTTATTTGACTATAATAACAAAAGCCTAGTCTATACAATGCATAGGTATCAAACTCTTATATACTATAAAGCAAAAAATTTTGGTGGAAAGAATTGCTAAGCATCATGAGGCTCTACCACATTTTCCTTTTACATGTTATCAAGTCAAAACTTTCCTTTTCTAAAAGTAATTCATATACCACTTTCATACGTTAAATTACTCATAGTGTAATTACTATAAACTTTTTTTTAAACCAATTTCACATCCTAAGTTACTTTCAAACTTTCAATAGATACACTTGCTTATTGAGCAATGATACTTTAACAAATTTTCGAACATGGATCTCTCACAATTGTGTAGGCTCGCATACATGATAGCAAATTTTACACAGTGGCAAACTTATGACCCAACACATGAATAGGAGTGGAAAATTTCTCATTGGCGCTATCGGTCTTGCTCTCCATCTCTCTAGTATTTTCATTCTCTGCATTCTCCATCTGTCACTCTGAAAGTCGCAAACTTCACCTTGTCTCCTCTTCTCTCTAACACTGTCCTCATTGGTTGAGGTGGGTCTTCGTTAGTTTATCTCTCTTATTCCTCACTCTGTATACTCTTTCATCGTAAACACTACTCTCTATTCCTTAGTTGCAGGCTCTTCACTCTGTTCTCCACATTGAACAATGCTCTTTCCATTCAAGAATTGTCAATAAAGCTCAAATCGGCCTTTATTTTTATCTTTTTGGTGAGACTTCTTCTTTTCCCCTTTTCTTTATCAACATGACTAAAATCCATGTTAGCATTGACCTAGAAGCACAATCAGACCTCTAATTTTATAATTCTGAGTTGTCCAATTTTGTTTAAAATTTTTAACATATTTATTTCCTCTCATTCTGTTTAGTTGATTATTATTCTGAGTTTATTTTATTATTCTGTTAATAGTTTGTCTTTTTTGTTTGTTAGGGATTTTTACATTAGAATTTTTTTTATTAATCTTGTCTAGGATTTCTGCCTTAGATGATCATAGTTTTAAAATGTTTTATTTCTTTATTTGAAAATTTATAAAGTTCAAATAAATGATTGACTAATTCTAGTTTAGTATTAGAGGTGGAGCGTTTCTTTTAGTTTAATTTAGTAACTACAATATGTAAGATTTTATTAGTGTAGTTTAATTCGTGCTGAATATATTTTAGTATTAAAAAACAATTTTATATTTATTATAACCATGCCTTCTTCACTAAAGAGTTCTATGTAAAATCTAAAGTTTTATATTCTATATTTAACAATAAATATATTGTATTCTATCAATATAATTTTTTACTTAATATTGTAACTAAATTATAAATTATTAATTATAATTTTCAAAACTTTTTTAAAAATACACATAAAAAACTTTTTTAAAAATTTATATACGACAATTTTCGTGCAACATGCTTGCTTGTTATAAACATATAACAATATTAAAAAGTAATTTTGTTAGAAAAAGTTGTCTTAAAACCTATTGAATCAATACATACTATAATTCTCTTAAAGCTAAACAACAAATATTCGTTGAATCAGATTAAGAAGAGCTTCAAGGAAACAAAATCCTTTTTTGCAAGTTGTATTTGCACACTCTCCTATTCTAATATCCTATAAATCCAAGATAACATTAATAATTCACTGTATATATTAGGAGTCTGAGCTCCTGTCTTTGTGTTTGTCACCCAACCTCTAGCTATAATAGAGACAATGTTGCTTTTCCTACCAGAATAATGGATCGTCAAGGTAACAACTTGTTATCTTTTCTATTTGTTGTTTTAATTATGAGTTACTAATCAGTGTTTTTAAAAAATTTAACAACAAATAGATACATTAATTAGGTTTTAATAACAATTTTGATATACCTAATGTTGTATGTTCTTTGTTATTAATTTTGGTATACATAGAGCAGATATAAACAAATGATTGATTGTTCTTCTACATTGTATTCTATTTGTCATATCATAATCTCATTGTTTTAGGTATTAATACTAAGTTTTCATGATTGTTTTGTATTTAAATACGGATACATGGTGCAGCAAGTTTTGACAATAATATTCACAATATGTAATTGTAACTTGTCCAGCCAATATTGTTCATGTCATACTTATCCCCATCATTATCAACATAAATAGCCCTTGATTGTGCAATCAGAATGAAGCATCACAATCACCTTGTTTTCAACTTTATTAGTGTGTTGGTATTCATAGATATGATAGCCTTTTGTGTTATTATAGCAATTTTTAGTAACATCTACTTGACCTTTAATGCAGCATGCAAGAAGCATCTAGTTGTACTAGTTTGAGAATCTAACTCCTAGAAGAGATAATGACAATATGTAGAAACAACTAAAATCTTAGATAATAATTAATCAAAATGAATAACTATTTCCTTATATTCTATGCCCACAAGTATGGATATAAAATTATTTCTGATTGAACTATGATTCTAAAAAATCTATTTGCATAATTTAATTAAGTGTAAAAAAGGAGTAATTAAAACTAATTCATATTTGGTTTAAAAACTTATTTGTTTAAAAAAGCAATAATTAAATGTTGTTTTAAGGAACCAAGCCCACTTCAACAAAAACTCGATTCATGATTGGTATAAAAACTTAAATGAAAAAGGTATAAAAAGGGAGTATTAAGTATTTTTATTTTTTTAAAATTAGTTTATCTATTACCTTAGATTGTCACATGACAGAATATCACTCACTTTAGTTGTGAGGCAAATTCTAAGTGAACATTTTATCTTAGTATAGGCAAAAAGTGAGTTCATAAGCATTCTTTGAGCATTTAGTATTGTAATAAACATTACTGTTACAGTGTGAAAAACAAAAACAATATAACTAAATGGCAGTTGTGTAAATAACATGAAAGGGAAGAGCATTTTCTTTTCTTTCTTCTTTTTTCTACTTCTTCCTCCCCATTCCCTACTCACTTTTGGCAGCCCCAGTTCCCCTAAACCCCGCAGCTGCACGCCTCCTCTTCCTCTCTATTTTCATCATTTTCTTCTCACTTCCTCTCAATTAGCACTAAAACCCACTTGACCCATTGCTTAATCTAACCTTCTACCATACTTAGCTTTCCCAAAACTCCTTATTTTCCTTCCTTTTACTCACAAATCTCAGTAACCATTGAGAAGATTTTGTTCTTGATAACAATGGTTTGTTGATAGCTCGAAGCTTCTTGTCTTTCTTCTATTTAATGAGTAAGTTGACTATTTCCTTAAATCCTGATTATTTGTAAGAATGCTTCATGAACCCCTAACTTTAATTAGATTTCTCTCTCTAAACTTTCTCTCTCGTGATACCATGGTCCCAATGTTATCCATATGCTTCCCAAATAAATTATAGCTTGCCGTATGAGTTTATATAGTTTTTCCTTGAGTTGATGGTGGTTATAGGATGGTAATCTATTAGAAAATATGTGTTCCTAAGATATGAGAGCATTTAAATAAATGTTCATGACTAGATAACACCCTTAGGGTATTTAGAAAAAATTTTAGAGTTAGTGTAAGCACGTAACTTGTAGCGGTAGATTGAAATAGCACTTTGGAATTTGCTAGTATAAACTGATAAGAGTTATGCTAATTTTAGCAATATTTTAGCTTTGTTAGTATTTTTAAATATGGTTTGACATGTGAATTTATTTACTTATATTAGGAAATTCTTTGAAGGCCCCTCACTCCCACGTACTTGAGCCATTAGAGATAGATTAGGCTTATCCAATAATACTAGTAGTGAGTGTATAATGACATTATAACATTTACTTAATGTTTCCATAATTAATTATTATGCGTCTCTATTTTGTCCAATTTAAAATTTCTTATTTAATCTTCTACTCACATATAATTAAATTTATTATTGTTATTGACCACTTCTAAGGTACTTTTATTTTAAATTATAATATATAACTTTGAAAAACAAGCTTTTCAAAAGCTATAAAGTTATATGGAGAGTTGATTTAACAACAATTGATATTGAGAATTGTTTTATTTCTATGACTTAGATTGAATTTTACATGGTTTTGGAATATGGCAAGTGGGAACCATAATGCCATTAGTGGGATTAATGGCCTATGTACACATAGAGATAAAGAGAGACCCTGTGGAGAATGATTTGGTATATACTCCATAGGTTTTCTTGAATATGGATATGATTTTAAGCCTGTGAGTAATAATCTAGTGTGTACTTCATGTTGGTGCCACAGTTAAATGGAACTCATTGGGGAATAATTTGGTTTAGACCCCATGGGTATCTCTTGAGACTCTGGTGGAATGATTTGCTGTATATTATGCTTGAGTTGTAGATTATTTTCATCATGCTTAGATTTTCATACTTTATGATGTTATATTATATATATACATATATATTATGGATACCATTTTAGCTTAAAGGATCCTTATACATAGTGCTATGGTTATTTAATTTAAAAAATTTTAGATTGTTGGTTTGAAGATTTATGTCAATTATTTTAACTCAATATTAGTCTTTGCAAATCTTGTTGTGCATTAGCTTGTTTCCTTTCCTTGTTACTTTGCTAATTATTTATTCATTGAGCCATATGACTTATGCTTTTTATGTTTCTTCTTTTCAAATAGTGATTATCCCTGTTAGCTGTTGCCATGGTGCTAAAACCTAGATTTTTTGTTGGTAGATCACTAGATCACTTTTTTCTTAACTTGTTGTTTGGATTCCCTATTTTGCAGCTACAAGAGAAGTTAGGGAATATGGACCACTAAAATTGTGGATTGTTCGATTTTGAGTCATGTAATTATACTTGTAAGTGTATTTTGGATAATTCTAGATTCAAAAATATTTATTATAGGCTATTATATTTTTTGGGAAAGTCCATATTTTATGAGAGACTTTTCCAAAATCTTTAAGAATATATTTGGTTTTATAGAAAAATAGCTTTATTGCATAGCCATTCTTTTTTAGTCAGGCTAGTCAAGTTAAGTGGGCTTTTAGACCAACTTATCGTCTATGCTAATCAGAACCCATAGGTCAGGGCCATGACAATTAGCACATGTTTATACAAAAAAATTACAAGTAAAAAATCAAAGCTTGAAAACAACATATTGAATATAAAAAAGAAGCAAAACTAAAATTAATTGAATTAGATATTTTAAAATAGAAGAGAAGCAAAACAGAAAGAAATTTTAAATTGAAATATTTTTAGTCAAATTTAAAACATTAATATTTACTACCCTTAAATGCTCCATACCCAACAAAAAACTTTTTTAAGCTAAATTTATTTTATTAAAAATTAAAAAATGATGGTAAAAATATACCTGATTGATTGTTAAAAATTATTTATTACTAAATAAATTTAATACATGCCATACCCATAAAACTATAGTTAAAAATTTAAAGTTAAACAACTAAAACATAATGAAAATAAAAAGGAAACAAGATCAAAATTTATTGATATTAAATACTTTCAAATAAATAAAAATAAAAAATAATGTTCAAATTCATGTAATGTTAGCAAAATTTATAGAATTAAAATTATCTATCTACAAATGGAAACAAAAACCTGATTAATTGCCAACTAATCAAATAATGATTGTAATTTTTCTTGACATTTAATACTTTACAAATAAATGAAAAGGAAAAAAGCAACAATGATCTTGTTTGCAATTAATATTCAATGCTTTAAATATATGAAATGAAAAATAAGAAAACAATCATCCCAGTTGTTATTCACATTAAATACTTTAAAATATATGTACATGGAAAAAGGAAACAATTAAAACTTGATCACCAATTATTGCCCAAAATTATACAATAATTTTAGTATTCATAAGCATAATACAATTTTTGTCTAGTTGGCTTTATCATGACAATCTAGAGGAAAACTTTTTTCTCGCTGCATGGATAAAACTTTTCACTCTCTTACTACAAGGACACTACATGTTACCTATATGCTTGATGATAACATATGAGAAGTTCTGCGGTTGTGTTTATGTACTTTTTTCTTTATATAATTTTATGTTTATATATTCCATTTTTTTCTTTCCTTCTATTCATACCATTGAATTAAAATTTTAAAGCCAAACTAGGTCAAATATACTATGAAGCAAAAACTTTAGTAAAAAGTATTGCCCAATGACATCTTGTAAGGCTCTACCGCATTATTCTTTTACGCATTATCAAGTTAAAACTTCTGTCTTGCAAAAATAATTCATAAGCCACTTTCACACATTACACATTAATTTGTAGGAACTTTTCTTACACCAATTTCACACCTTAAGCCACTTTCACATTTTCTATAGATACATTTGCTTATTGAGTAATAATAGCTTCATAATTTCAATCATGGAACTCTCACAATTGTACAGGCTCACATACATGATAGCACACATTATGCAATCGCAAAGCTTCTCACAAATGCAACACAAGAGAATACAAGCGAAAAATTCCCGTTAGGGCTTTCATTCTTGCTCTTCATCTCTTTGGCATTTTTTGGTCTCTACATTCTTTGTAGTGTCATTAGCATCCTAAAAAGAAATATACCTTACTAATCACTAATCAATAGATAGCATGAGTAAGAGATGATCCCACATAGAGTGTAATCAATTAGATTTTGACGGTTTCAAATCAAAACACAAATTAAAACAAGGATGTAACACTAATTAAACAAAATACTAAGCAAGAAAACAAATAACAATAATTATGATAAAAATGATAGGCGACAACTATAGTTTTAGGTTCAATCTCATCCTCACGGTTAATGGAAACAATCAAAGAGAACATCATTCTACCCTTTAATGAAATTATCAACCTTAGACAAAAACAAGCTCTACTATCCAAAATCTCTCTAAATTATAACTAATTAAACAAACTCTCCACTAGCATCTAACTACTAGACAACCTAGAACAAGCTCTTTAAATTTAATGTAGTAGTAGAATTAAGAATAAAGAGATGAGGTTAATCTAAGCAATAATCATAGGCTTGGATTATTCAACTTAGGCCATGTTATTCATAGTAATCAAAATGAAAACTTGTTCATAATTGCAATTATTATGTGCTACTCAATGATTAGGAATAATACTGTTACGTATCATAATTCCTAGGCCTAATACAAATATTCATTTGATTAACATAACCGGCTATAATTATGCCAATCAAAATAAATATCATGATCTATTAAATTTAAATAACATGAATCAATTTCATAGGACTAGAAATAATGTTGCTGACATAATTACACCATCAACACATGATTAGTACTTCAAATCCCCATGAACTAAAAAGAAAAACTGAGCACGACATATTGAAAATGCAATACATGTGTTCTTGTTTGTGTGTTGCTAGATGATACTAAATAAACAAGATTCTATATAATGTTTTAGGTCATGCCTTTCACTTAATTAGTTCAAAAATGATGTTTCTTTTGTTGTTAAATGCCAATATCATGCCCCAAACCCATGGGCCTTAAAATTAGGTGCCATACAAAACCACTAAATCTGTTCCACCACTTGCAACCTAATTTTGATCTGAAAGCTAATAGAATTTAGGACTTAGGAATGTTGTAGCCCTTTGTCCAAGTTTTTTGTGATCTTTTGAATCATCTCAATTGGATATCTATAACTCTAGATATGATAAAAACACTAACTATCGATCCAGTTAGAATCCTAACCTAAGTAGGACTAGGACTCTGAATTTTGCACTAATTTTGAAGTTTTGGTTTGGGGCCTAAATGAATTCAGATTTGAACTATCCAGCCCATTATGAAAAGCTATGGATATCTACTTTAAAGTTCTTGAAGACCAATTTTTTATTTTGGAACTCCTTTATGGTCAAAAGCCTAAAGTACAAATTAGAGGTCATTTTTCTATAAAAGCTGAAATTCTCTTAATTTTTTGCTAAAACAACCAAAGCTTCCCAAAACATACCTTAACATAAATATGACTCTAGTGTCCTACTAAAGGCTAAAATACATTAGAAAAGCCATAAAATAAAAGGGAAAATTATAAAATTGTTCACTTATCAGCTCTTCATCTCTCTCTCCAAAAGTTGCAAACTTTACCTTGTCTCCTTTTCACTTTGACACTGTCTTTGTTAGAGGAGGTGGGTCTCTCTTTTTTATCTTTTTTATTTCTTAGGTTGTATACTCCTTCACCCTAAACTTTTCTCTTTATTCATTAGTTGTAGGATCCTCACTCTATTCATCACGTTAAACACTACCTTTTTACATTAAGAATAGTCAGCAAATATCTTATCTGCCTAATTTTTTATTTTCTTGTTGAGACTTCTTTTTCCCATTTCTTCATCACCATGACTAGAACCCATGCTAGCATCCACCTAGTAACACAATCCAGACATCTAATTCTATAATTCCTGGTTATGGGATATTGTTTAAAATTTTAGCATACTTATTTTTTCTCATTTTATTTAGTTGATTATCATTGTCAAAATGTTTTGTTATTGTGTTAATCCTTTTTGTTTGTTAAAGATTTTTAAATTAGAAAGCTTTTAATAACCTCGTCTAGGATTTCTCTCTTGGATAACCCTAATTTTGAATCTTTTATTTCTTCCTCTGAAAATTTATAAGGTTCATACAGGGGTTTGATTAATTCTGGTTAGTATCAGAGGTAGGGGTTTCTCTTGGTCTAATTTAGTAGCTAGAATATCCAAAATTTTATTAGTATAGTTTAACTAATGTTGAAGATTATTTTGTATTAACAAAATATTTTTATATTTAATATAACTCTGCCTTCTTCATTAAAGAGTTATATATAAAATCAAAAATTTTATTTTTTGTAATTGACAATAAATATAATGTATTCTATCAAATTAATTTTTTACTTAATATTCTAACTAAATTAAAAATTAATAATAATAATCTTCAAAACTCTTTAAAAATAGACATAAAAAACTTTTCTAAAAATTTATATATAATAAATTTTGTGCAACACACTTGCTTGTCATAAATATATAAAAACTAAAAAGTAGTTTTGTTAAAAAAAGTTGTCTTAAAACCTATTGAATCAGTACAAATCAAGGTTCTCTGAAAGCTGAATAACAATTATCTTTGTAAGTATCAATCTATGCCAACTGCCAAGGTCAAGGGATTGATCATTATGCAAATTGCATTCTGAAGTCTAAGTGTTACTTTGGACCAATTATGGATTTTTTAATAATTATATATTTAACTCCATTGTCCTCCATGATAAAAAAAAAATGAGAGTAGCTAGTCATTATCTCACATATGAGTAACAAGTTTTAGCTAGCACCAAGTTTTCATCTTGAACCCACATGGGGATAGGTAAAGCTTACGTTTATTCACAATGAGGTTATATGGACCTATGATGATATTTCCCAACACATAGAACTCGAAGCAAAATGCATAAGTGTGAACTACAGTTATGTTACATTAGTTGAACAAACTAGCAAACATAAGGAGAATGGTCCCCAGCATAAGGGAAATGCCAAGAATGAAGGGCTATAAGACAAGAAGGTAGCCAAGCCATAGAGGCAAGCATGGTAGAAAGAAAGATAAATCTGAGTTCAAATGCTATAACTATGGGAAGAAGGGCCATTTTGTTGATGAGTGCACTAAACACCAAAAGGTTTGTCCTTTTACTTACCCTTCTAGTACATTTTTTTGTACACGTGTTTTTATCTCATTCTCTCCTTGATTTAATTGTGGATACATGAACAATAGGACTCTTGACCTACAATCATTGTGAACTTTGTAGATTACTGATGATTACCAATTGGTAATAAAGTAGAGGAAGAAGTCCTTGACATTGGAACCTACCAACTTACCAAGCACAATGGATGCAAATTGCTCCTTTGTGAAGCACATTATGCACCCAATGTGTGATGTAATCTACTTATAGTTTCAACATTAGTAGGATTAAGATTTTCTGTATGGTCTTGGACATTTCAGGAATGGTTTGCCTAAGTTAAATTTATAGATACCATCATTAATGTGTTATATATAATACTACAAAATGGCATGCTACATTAGGTCCTATTTGACATGATTGAATGTCCAAATTGGCTAGAGAAGGGCTATTAGGCTTTCTCACCAAGGAAAATATTCCTTCATGCAAGCAATGTCTTACTAGCAAAAATCCCTTTAGTAAAGCTTAAGGGTTTCTCATCTTTTGAGTTAGTCCACTCTAATATTTGTGGGCATATGAATATGAAGTGACATCATGGGCAACTTGTTTTATCACATTCATAGATGATTTGGCTCAATGTGCCTTTTATCTCATAGCTCTTAAGGTTTGAATTATTTCAAATGCTTTGTAACTACAACTGAGAACCACAAAGAGAAGAGTATCTAGCTCTTTCCACTAATAGAGGTTAATAATATCTCTATGATCAATTCAAGAATGCTATGAGAAAAGGAATACATTGACATTTAATGATGCTTGGAACTCTGCAACAAAATTGTGCTACAAAAAGGAAGATTTGAGCCTTATTGTCCATAGTTAGGTTGATGATGGCTTAAACCAACCTCTCAATTAATTTTTAGGGGATGCCCTAATGACTACAACATATAACCTCAACCAAGTGCCTTCAAAGTTAGTCCAAACTACTTCACATGAATTAGAGAATAGCACTAAGCCTAATTTGGAAGGCATGCAACCATGAGGATCTATAGGATATGTTCACCACTCTTCCAATAAGATTGAGACATAAGGCCCAGTGGCTAATAAATGTATATTTATTAGATCTTTTGAAAGCTCAATGTTATAATCATAAAATAAAATTTAAAAAGCTATTTTAATCTTAAAATTTGTGCTATAAATTGTAATTAAACATATGGTTATTATTAATATTCCATTTGCATCTATGTATATTTTGTTAATTAAACTATATCATTAGTGTAAAATGCAATTTTGGATTGAAATAAGGTGAAGTGTTATATTCAAATACCCCATGGGAGAAGAGTGTGATATTCGGTTTATCTAAAGAAAAATTTCATAAAATCTTGAAGTCTAAAATCTAAAATACTAAATCCTAAAATCATAAAGACCTTAATCCTAAATCCTAAATCCTAAAGTTCTAAACACAGCATGCATTAAACCTAAAAAAGAATAAATATATCTTAAACCTTAAATAGGCAAACACTAAAACCTTACTACCCTAAAGCCTAAAATCTGAAACCAAAAACCATAAACTCAAAAATCCGAAACTATAAATCTGAAAACCATAAGTGGAATAAAACCCAAAAACCAAAACCTTCAAATCCTAAATGATAAAGCTCTAAAATCTTAAACCCCTAATCCTAAAATCCATACTCCTAAATATGACATGACATTAAGCCCTAAACTCTAAACTCTAAACACTAATTACTAAAGCCTAAAACCCTAAACTCTAAACTAGAACCCTTGAAACCTTGAATCCTAAAGCCCTTAAACTAAAAGCTTAAAGCCCTAAACATGTTGTGGTATTAAACCCTAAACTCTAAAATACAGTATGTTCCCCTGAACACTAAATCACTAAAGCCTTAATGCCTTAAACCCTAAAACTTAAATTTGAACCATAAACACAAAAATCATTAAACTTAAATCTTAAAACCCTAAGTACAATAGTACATTAATCCTTAAACTCTCAAATGAAAATCAACACAAGATTAATGTTGAAAGAGACAATGATGTGAAGCCCACTTTGAATAATTACATTTAGACAAGTTAAACCTATTCAATTACTAAAATTTGTCTTAAGTGTGACTTAAATAAGACTCCCTCCAAAAAATGTTGTTCGTTTTACTGAAAATGGTTCAACCACACTAGACTATGAGGCATAAGAGTCCATATCTGATTCAAAATTGTTGAAGTAAATCAATTATGTAGGTATGAACACTTTGATCCATTCATTATCATGCAACAAGCAAGACGAGTTTATTATGTACCTTACCTGACTATAGATTTAGCTAGAGATTGTAGTTGGTAGGTAGTCATAAGGACCAAGCCGAGGGGTAGGGTACAAAAATAAAAATGAAATAGAGTTGCTTTACTAAGCTGATGCATTGTAGCAAGTTGGGATCATGCCCCTTGATGATCCAATGGTGGGTTTCTAATGTGATAACATTAGGCTGAGGATTTGGGGAAATGAAATTGAAGACATAAGTTGTAACCACATGTAGCATGCAAAGGAAGAAATTTAATATGTAACCAACTTCAAAGGTACTAAAGAGCCTAACCTATCTAACACCAATGATAGTGAAGAAGCAGAAGTTGTTGATGTCACTAAGGAAGAAGAATATGACATTGGAGAAGTAGAAGGAGCCTCCAATTCATAACAAGTAACTGTAATGTTGTGTTTATATGTAGTTCATGTGGGAAGACACATGTGTTATTAAAAACAAATTTCTAAATCCCTCCCTTTGTCTCATTCGTGCTTAATGCATTCAAGGAAGAAACCCAACTCCTCTACTTCTTCTTCTAAGAAATCGAATCGAATTTCACATAGAAATTAAGTAATAATTTTAATTGGAAAGTAATTTTTTATTTTAATTAGAAATTAATTAGTGGCCACTAAATTTAATAGAAATTAAGTACAAATTTTAATTAAGAATTAAGTACTAATTTAAATATAAAGTTAAATGTCAATTCTAAATATAAATTAAGTGATGATCTTAATTAAAAATTAAGTAATGAATTTCATTTGTGAATTAAGTACTAATGTTAATTATAAATAAAGAAAAATAAACATTTATTAATTTGCCAACAAAACTGTTGTCAGTACATTAAACACATGGCATAGCAAGAGACGTTTTCCTAACAATAAGTAAAACAGAATACCAACAATAATTCCATTAATATAGTAATCACATGGCACAACCACAAAAAGGTTTTGCCAATTGGTAAAATAATATATCAATGAACTATATGTTGATGATAAATTTTCATTGGCCTAAATTGTGATGCTCTTTTCTAAAGTTGACCACATTACCAATGGCATGTTTGTTGGTACACTAGCATAAAATTTGCGTTGGTTAGGTGCATGGTGCCATTAATGGGTGGTAGCCTTTTCTGAATTTCTATCGATTCATTGACAAAATTTCCTTCAGTAAATAAAATTCATAATTTCATTAAAATGTGCTAAAAATTATCAATTGAATATCTGCCAATAATCTCTTGATAAATACAAATTAAACTTGTGCCCCACAACCTCCCCCTGCTTTCTTTTCTAGTGCCATTACACCCCTCCCCTTTTCCTTCCCTCTCCAACCAATAGTTTCCCACCCATATTCTAGTGATTTTGGCATTTTCTGGCTATCTCTGACTATTTCTACCCTTTACGAACAACCTTTTGTCTTCCAATGCCACTTTTAGTATTCAAAGTTTCTTATTTTTGAATTTTTCTTTTCTCAATTTAACCATTATTTTCTCCCTATCATGGATAATTTTTGCAACAATTTGAGATACAATCTCAGTTTGGGTTATCCTTCTTCAATGATAGGTTAGTAAGGAAAAAACTTCTCATTTGTCATTGATATGAAATTTGGAACATGCAAAGAACTTATGATACAAGACTAAAACTTATTTTGGCTGAATTGTAACATGGATGGACTTAGGATAAACGACTTAATTTGTTATGGTGTTACTGTTACAATGTATATGATTTTTTGTATGCTTTTATGTTTTAGACTAGTAGTTTGGTTTATTTTTTAAAGCAACAGGTTGTATTTCTATGGGGAAATTTTACCCAAGTTTAAGAAAAAATAGACTATAAACTCACAATACAAAAGGAACTTTAGATTTTCAATGGCCTAAATTTACTTGAAATAAAATGAATCAACTTGCAAAATCCATTTTGGCGGATTTTCTAGTAGATATATGTTCGCCAGAATAAATGTCATTAGTAATATTTTGCAACTGATATGGACATGTGTTGGTAAATTGGGTGATATTACCAACAGATAGTCACTAGTAGAATGAAATAATGTCTGATGGTAGTATCAATTATTTTGCTCAACGATTAACGATTTTTTGAACAAATTAGTTAATATTGCCAATGGATAATGCTCCCAATAAAAAAAGTAAATATTTATTTTTTGAAATCTATAATAATAATACTAGTAGATACATCATTTGGTGAATTGATGAGGAAAAGTCATCCTAAATTTAATTGGCAGCTTTACTGATTCAGAAAAATGAAAAAAATAAAAAATTGGCCAAAAATAGTTGCCAACAAATATTTTAAAATTATGATTAATGAATTTTTTTAAATATTTAATTCCTTTTTATTGATAGGTAGAGTCATTTGAAATTAATGAACATATAAAAAATTTGTTGAGGGATGTATATCCACTAGAAATATTAAATTAATTATAAATTTTACAAATTTTATTTTTAATTATAATAATGCTATAATAAATAATATAATTATAAAATTGAAAATTACATTGAAAGAAAGATATGTGAAAAATACAAATTTGAAATTAAAATAAATATATGAATTACAAATAATATAAAATTAAAATATTATCAAATAAATACAACCAGAAATGGAATAAATCCTACATCTAACTGTAATCAGGTGAAAAATCGAAGAAAGACTGATGATCCTATTCATTTGATGGGTGCTCGATGGTGGGTCTGATGGAAGCTGCGAGAACAAAGTTGAATGACCAGTACATCTAGATGACAAGCTAGCAGCCTACAATTGGGCCTCCATCAAAGTATACAAGCTATACAACTGTGCCTCCAACTCTACATTCTTGGTCTACTACTTAGCCTAGACCTATTTGAGTCACTTATTGAACTCCTCAGTTATCTCCCTGATTTGGGTCCTTAAACCATCAACCACTATTAGATCAAGCTGGGTAAAGGAGACAATAGAATGAGAGGTAAAATCGGTCCTAGATGCAACTTTGCTCCTAGCATTATGTGCACCCATCCCATAGACCCAACCCTTATAGATGTTACCAATGACATTTATCCATAGTTATTCTTTGTTGATTAGGGCATTGGTACGCAAGCTCTCCCCAAGTCTCTCTAGAAATTCTCACGACATCTTACATAATTGCTAAACCTTATCGACATATCTATCTTGCAAGAAAATAAGTACAAAATTGACTTAATTTCAATAGTAAAAATAATCAAACTAATAACAATGTTAAAGAAATTAACATAAATAATAAGGTTATGTAAGTCCAATGAGAGTGCTTGTCAACCTAAGACTTTCTTGCTTCTTCTGGTGGATATAAAGAAATAGCTTCCACTACCTAGGTTGTCATCCTATGTGGCCTACCTATGAAAAAATTGAAAAAATTAATTGAAATATATCAATAATATGTTATATTTATAAAATATTAAATAATGTTACTTATCAGTCGATCCTAAGTGGTGCCCAGCTAGGTAGATTCCCCAGTGTGAAGTGGCTCCCCTTTTTGATGCCCAATTCTTCTTAGCCTTGTCACATTTGGCCTTATACTTAGGCATATCCCACTAATCTTTTAGATCCTTTCAAATGTGGGATCCCATCCAATTGGGTTTCTTGTCAACCTTTCAAGCATCCTTATGTGTCTGGGACAATCACTTTGACCTTCAACTATTAAATGCTCGCTTATATACTTGCCATGGCAATCATCATCTTGAATAACCATTTTTGCCAAAGAGAAAACAAGTTAATCACATTATATTAAATGTAATTTAAAAAAATTATTAATTATAATTACTTTCCACTCGTCAAAAAGCACATGACTAGTTTAGAGGGGGAATTTCTCCTTAACTCTGCCAAGGCTTATCAAGTTATGCCCCAAGGACATTTGTGATACTGTGGTTACTGGGTATGGATGGCTTCCACCTGTTGGAAGTCATTAAATGAATTTCAATAATTAAGGTTAATAAAGTTTACAAAATATTCAAAAGCCATAATTAGAAAAACAAGTTTAAAATTATAAAATATACATGAACATCCTGTTAGGCACAACCTCAATTGACCTTGTGGGCAGTGAAGCTATGAACTACTCACAATCCTCTTGATCAAACTCATCAAAAGGGGTGGGGAAGGAGGATGCCTTAGAGGATTAGCAAATGGTGTAAAGGTCGGATGAGGGGGGAGCAAAGGGCACTAAAACCTCGGTGTGGGTATCATAGTCATCTAGGGCTCTAAAAGGGAGGTAATCATTGTGGTGGTATTGGTGGTGGTTGGGGTGGTCCTAGTGGTGGCTAGGGCAATCCTAGAGGGCAAGGTCAACTACCAACCTTAGAAGGCCAACCCCTACGCTTATCTTGCTATGGGGTGTATCAAATATCATCTAAAATAATATAATCTAATATTAATTATCTAAGATTAATTAACAGTCATTGTAAATACTTAAATAAACACATTTAAGCACAAGAAGCTAGAAAGGCATCTTAATAGTTTATATGAAAAGCTATGAACACTCAATGTATAACCTAATCCAAAATTAACTATAATTTAGTTACATAATAAACTTGATTACATAAGTAACATAAATCTAAATTAACTAAATTTTAACTTAGGTTACAAATTACATAATAAAGTTAATTACGTAACAAACTTTATTATTTAAAATCTAACTTAAATACTAACTAATATTAACCTTGATTACATAACAAACTTGTTTATGTAATTCAATTTTTAATCTAAAATTAAGCTATAATTTGTAAGCAAAATCAGATTAAATTAATAACCTAAAATTAACATGCAAACTAATAAATCTAAATTGAACTAACTAGTTAACATAAATGAATTCATAAATTGAACTAACTAAATAATTAACATAAATAAATTCATTATTACTAACTAAGAACCTAAGTCATACTGATAATTAATATCAAATTAATTAATATCCTAAAATTTAGTCAAATTTAAAAAAAAAAATTAGCAAAGTCTCCCCATAGTAATGTACACACTCTATAAAATACATTAACAACAACACAGAAATTTTAATTCACATAATTCTATTCAAGTACATTGTAACAATACTTCACATTTAATGTAAGTCACTTATCCTATTGCCATCAATCAAACCAGTAACACCTAAGAAAGTAAGTCATTTGTCCTATTTCAATCTGTGCAAAATACTAAGAGGGAAGAGAAAAGCAACCTTGATTACAAAGGAGTGATGGAGGAGTGATCACAAATTAGATGGAAGCCTAAAAATAAACAATATTATGCAAAAAGTCATGGAGAGCAAAAAATAGAGCATGGAGGAGAAGAGAAGAGAACTTACCTTGTTGGAGGGAAGGCAACACTAAGAAAGAAAAGAGAGAAGAGAGAAAGAAGTTGTGCAAAGTGAGGGGGAGGCTGCAAGACTCCCTTATAATACAAGATTATCAGCGGCTCATGCCATAAATAAAATAAGGAAAATTTTGAATTTTTTTTACTGACAGCAATAATCATAGGTAAAAATCTTTTGGTGCTATTTGAAGGGCCTATTAATTTGAAAGAAACTTATTATTGGTGATAATGCCCGTCGATACAAATAGACTAGAAACCAACTAGCTCGGGGAGAGAGCAAACAATTACTATCTCCTTTTATTGGTGGTCCTAGCCACTGATATTTAGTAAAATACAATGTCATTTCAACCAATAATTACCCTTTTTGGATTTTATTAGCAGCTATACTAATGAAAAAAGTTAGCATTAATGAGATGGCAGGCATAATGAGTATATTTTAGCAGCCAATAAAATGTTGACAAGATCGATGTTTGTTATGTTCTCAACAATCACTATCAATTACAAATTACAAGTGGTGTTATGTTGCCATCAATGTACCAACTAGTAGCTACAATGAATTTCTTTTAACTAGCAATGTAAACCACCAGTAAAATAAAGAAATGACCATTACTGTGACTGTGTTAGCCAATTATTGTCATTTGCAATTTATTGGTGGCATTAGCCGCCAGTAAAATAACTTTTGTAGGATTACCATAGCTTTTGTAGCTAAAGGCTGCAAATTAATTCACCTTCACAAGATGTTTCCATTTTACTTATAGCATAGGCAACTAGTAAAATGGAAAAAAATCTAATGAATTTAGTCATTATCAACTTTTACTAACATATAAATTGTGTAAGTATATACATTCTTATGTGTCACTAATTAAATAAAATTCAAGTTGCCTTTAATTATTATTTTTAGATGAGATTATATCAAACATACATAAATAGAATTATAACTATACAATTGTCAACATATAATGTAACTGGATTACATTAATTTGAGTCTTGATCACCTTCTTCTACTTATTCAATATTAGTCGGGTCCTCATTTCTTCGGTCTCTTTTGCATCAAATAGGTCAAGTTCTTCAATGTTCCTTTTGTTGGTTGCATATTCAACTTCTTCTTTTGAACGAGACATGTGACGACAACTTATACTCTCATGACTAACTTCAACGTCATCAAAGCCTACTTAGTCATCACATAAGGCACTCAACATTGCTTCATCAATGAGCATGATCCTAGCTTGTTGTGATTCATCAACTTGGTAAGGTAATGTTGGTTCATTCTCAATTTCCACCTACCTTGAGCCTTAGTCTTGATGACTACCCATTAATTATGATAGCGCGACAATGAATGGATTATAGTGTTTCATATCTATGGTTCATGGTTATTTCAACAAGTTAAAATTAATTATGAACACTAGTCCCACTCATCCTAGTGGGGTCAAACCACTTAGTCAAACAAGACCACTTTTCTCAAAGGGATTCCAAGATAATCCAATTCCAACATGTCCTTTAGAATGCCATAATATTCATCGTCACGACATGTAACCAATTCCTTTAACCTAAACATCATTATTGTTTGTTATTTTCCCCTAGCTAGGATGCCCTTTGAAACTTAAACCAATTCATGAAAAATGTTGGCTAGCTCCTAGTGTCTTTGTAAGGGCCCCAAGCTGAAGAATGTTGATTCCTGTCATTTATTCCTTTGTTGAATCATGTACCTATAAGAAAATATGGTGTGTATAACTTCAGTGGAAATGGATTACATTACCAATAACATGTGCTAACAAAACTCTTATTTAAGTAAATAATAAATATGGATGCATAAATATTTAGATACTGACATAACTCCTGACTCAAGATGTAAAATATTCTTAAAATCAATGCCTCTAATTGGTTGTCGAGGACATCAAACAATTGCAAGAAAAGACTACAATGATGAAAAATTGGAATGAGAGAATGTAATCATGACTTCACATAGAATGTAATACACTTACTTCAAGTATGGCTGGACTTCATCACAGTTCAATAAAATGTGCAAGGTTGCAGACTTCTACTTCCCTTCATTCAACCATCATTTCTTGGCTTCTCCAAAACACAGTTAGGTTGATTGAAAATTGAAAAAGTCAAAGCTAATGAACTTGGTCTACCATCATCAAAATAGTTGACCTGAGTTCTTTTTAATGATATATGGGGCTTGAAATAATAAAGCAAAAATAGGAGGTCATCCCAATAGTGTAAGCATTGCATATTGAGCCCACCAGATGTACTTTTTTTCATAGTTCTTTTGATGTCACCTATTAGCCTAATATCAAATACATGAAATTATACATGAAAAATATTTAGTACAAGTTGAATTAATTAAAGATATAATGTAAAGAAAACTCCATTGTGTATGTACCTCTTAAAAGTATATATCCATCGGTATTAAACCAGACTACTAACCCTAGCTTCATAAGCTAAGTGCACTAGTAAATGCTGCATGGAATCAAATAAAGAAGGGGGGAAAGCCCTTTCCAACTTGCACAGTATAATAGGAATGTTCTACAACAAAATCAATAAGTTGTTTACCCTAAGTGTGGTTGTGCACAAGTTTTGAAAAAACTTACTCATCTTTGTAAGAGGCTTCCACATAGTGCCAAGCAGTAATTTAAACACAATCAACAACATTCAACAAATACATGGCATTCATGACTTTTCATACCATATAACTTTCCCTCTTATTTGTCCATGCATTTGGCTAAGTTTGACGCATAATCATTAGGCATTCTTTCTTTGCACTAGGTTCAATGTGTAAATAGCTTTAGGCTTGGCAAATTTGCCATTGGTCAATGTTGTCAACTCTAATTCTTATCACTTGCAATATTCTCTCAAGTCTAGCAATGTTTTCTTAGTGTGTTTAGCTTTTCCCTTCACAACCATCATAGTATTAAGGACATTGTTAAAGATATTCTTTTTCATATGCATAACCAAATAAGGCCGGATTAAATTATGCTTCTAATAAGGTAATTCCCAAAAGATATTTTATTTCATCTAGTTAAGATTTACTCCAAACCTATCAAGTCTCCCCCATGACCTATGTGAATCTTAGGCAAATTAGCTACTCTTGCCTAAACTTGCTTGCCAATCAGTCTTGTTGAAGGCTCATTCCTCTTGCCCTTATTTTTCTTGAATGTTGTCCTATTTTATTGAAAGGTATGCTTAGGGGGAAGGAATTGCCGATGTGAATCAAACCAAGAGTTTTTATTGGAGTGTTTCACAAAGATGTCTTACTTTCCTCCATGCAAATGGGGCATGCTAATTGTCCTACTATACTTCACCCTAACAATATTCCATATGCAAGAAAATCATTCATGGTCCATATTAAAGTTGCCCACATCATGAAATTTTGTTTTGTGCATCCTACTACCATAATTGTTTCAACTCATCTATAAGTGGTTGGAGGTACAATTAATCTTCACTTTTGGGTTATCAAATTGAGTATAAGACATGTCAAGAACATGTATTAGGTAATCATGCAGACCTTTGGTAGAAGATTGCAAGGAGATACAATTATTGGCCAACAAGAGTATGCCTTAGCTGATTAGCTGAGCAAGGTTAATCTATTAGCATACAAACCTAACTTGACATTTGGGGGGTCTCAAGCAAAATTAAGATTAATATTGTCAAAGTGCTTGTTCTCATAATGCCACCTTATATGTGGGGCAGAGCTCATGGAAGTATATAACCTTTGCAGTCTATGAATCATAGGCATATAATGCATTCTAGCCTTACATACATCTTTCCCTCTATCTCTTTGCCTTGGCTTCTATATTGGAGATCTATAGAATTTGTATTCCCTCTCATATGCATCATCTTTGTAATACAACATGCAACCATAAATGCCACAAACTATTTTTTGGTTCTTTAGTCCCAATTTATATACCAATTTTTTTGCTTGATAAAACTCATTAGGCACTAAATTGGGAGGAGCAATACATTCCCTCACAAATTTGCCCACAAACCAAAGGTGTATTAACTGTGATTTGAATCTACTTTTATGCTCAACAGTTTCACTACTATTGATTATAGATATCAAATTTTGTACAGCTCACTTTTTAAAACTTTAACATAAATTGTAAACCCAAATTTAAACTAAAAAATAATAAAATAAAATAAGATTAAGTCCAAAATACAATTAAAATAAAACCAAGCCCAAACCCAAAAATAAAATTTTAAAATAAAACAAAAAAAAATTAAAAAAATAAAAGATAAAATAATCAAAATTAAAGAATAATAATATAAGATAAATTCAAAATTAAAAAAGATACAAGACAAAAAAAAAAAGAGGATAAAAGATAATGAAAATTAAGAATATCCAAAGATAAGGCAAAAATGATAAAGATAATAAGACAAAAATTAAGATATAATAAGATAAATAAAAATATTAAAAGATAAAAGAATAAAAAAGATAAAAAAAAGAGATAAAATACAACTAAAATAAGAATTTGATTCAAAAAGGAACTCTAATAACCCATTACATACAAACCAAGGGGTTTTTTTTTTCACGGCCTACAAAAAGAGAAAAAGCCTAAAAAAATTTTTTTTGGGGGGGGGGGGACCCAACAAGAAAGAAAAGAGGTCACACACTAAAGAAGAACAGAGCTTAAAGAAAAAAGTAGCAAAAAAGAAATTTTCACGTCATAACTGAAAAAACCAAAAAAGAAAAGAGCTCCCTCATCTAGAGAAACTATCACCTTTAGAAAAGATCCCACCGTATTTTTGCCTCTACACAATCAAGATTCCACTACACTACAGCGTCTACACTCTCTATTCAACAAGAAAAGGAGTCTTTGAATCGAAACAAGACTCCATTTTTGCTAGAATACTGCCATCATCACTCATATAGAAGTCAACATGTTCATTCTCTCTTGAACATGTTGTTGCATACCCGAAACACACCCACAACAGTTCAACACCATAGCTTGTCTCATCCGCTAGCATCCACGAGTAGACAACAAATTGCTCTGCTCGCCTTCACCCTCACCACTGATCGGACTCTCTGCTAGAGCGGTTATGTCACTGGCGTAAAGCTTCAAGGAGTCTCCATGTTACTCTTTGTTGCGCTACATCTAGCACCCCAAATTGGTCGGTGTCACTATTGTGAAGCTGCCAAAAGTTTCGTGACCCATCACTACCAAATAGCTGTAGTGTCTCTCTTATTTTCCCTCGCAAAGCGACACCACTAGAACCCCATAGTACCATCATGCACTCTGTTCATCGCTGCAGAAAGCTGGTTCACCAATTGGAAGATCCTTTCCCCAAGAAACTTGTGCCTTTGGAGAACCCTTGAAGCACCAACTGAAATCAGGTAAAACTACAAACTAAAAGGTACTATTTCATTTCTTGAATATTGGGTTCGCTATTTTTTGTTGGGTTCTTGTGCTGGTCCTGTTCAAGACTTTTTTAGCATCCAGTAATGTGGCTCGCAAACCTTGATATGGAGTCTTGACTGTTTGTTTTTGCTGATGCTGTCTTGTGCCTTTTACAGCTTTATAAGTTAAGAGTTTTTGGTATGGCATGATGTTTATGAGTTTTATTAGTTCTCACTGTAATATTGTTTGAGTCACTTTATTTTAGCTTTTTTTGGGTTAAAAGGTTTATGGTGCAATGAAATATAATGAAAAAAGGGCGATGTGGATTTTGATCTAAAAATAGTTAGGTTTTGCCTTTTTTTGTGTTTTAGGTAAATTTTTGTACTTTTTTAGGAAAAGAGAAATCATATTCTTTTTAAATAAAATAAATTAGGAAAAAATGATTGCATGGTTAATGTAAGTATCTCCTTTTTTTAATTTATTTTTAAAACCTTGGATTAGGATAGGAAGGAGATTTTCTTAAATTATTTTTAAAACCTCAGACTGGAATGGAAAGGGGACTTTTTTAAAATTATTTTTTAAACCCTAGACTGGAATAGGAAAGGGATTTTTCTCAAAAATTATTTTTATTCTAATCCGGAATGAGCAAGGATTATTTTCAAAAATCTTTTAAAACCAACATGAATTAATCAAGGAAATTTAATAAGATCATTTTTGGTACCAAAAGGGCGTTTGGGTGTTAACACCTTCTCTATAACGTAACCAACCCTCGAACTCGATCTTTGAAATGTAAACCATTTTTAATTAGGTATCCGATCTCACCTTTAAATAATTTAGGTTGGTAGTGATTCCAAAATAAAATTTTAGGGTCAACATTGAGCATTCTGAATGTTCTTCATAGTCCTTCAATAATCATTGTTCAGAAGCATGTAACAAATCATAAAATTGTTAGGCCTCTAGATTTGGATCTTCGTTTACATTTTTCTAGCAATGTTGCTCAAAGTCTAGCCCAATAGCATAAAAAACCATAGCTTGTTGAAGACTAATATTATCTTTATGACCTACATAAACATTGCTAGAAGTACCTAAATATTTGTATTGTAATAATATTGAACTCCTATTTGATCCTCTTCACCATGGTTTGTCCAATACCGATAATTAGGTTTACAACCATAGCTATATAGATGAATATTTACTATGTTAAGAGGCAAAAGTGTTGTACTTTTACATTTATCAGAAGGACATCTTAGACACCCATAAAGGGATACAATGCCAACTAATAAGTGTATGCAACAAAACCATCAACCCCATCAATAAATTCTTATCTAAGTCCTATTTGATCTAGATGATTTCTATTATACATTCATCTATGGTGATGTGGGATTTCTATTCTTTAACAATATAACTAATATTCACCATGCACCAACTAGATAGATAGATACAATAACCCTTACCTTGGAAATGTAATCCGATTGAATTTCACCACACAATAACAGTGATAAAAACTACACGTTTGCATATGTCATATATATATATATATATATGTGTGTGTGTGTATGTGAATTTAAATGACATACAAATAATCAATAAATTTTAGTCATACAAATTAACTGCATCAATGATATTTGATATTAAAATCAATTACTTACCTCTTATTTGAGCTATATAACACAACAAAATCAAATGCATTAATGAAATATTCTTTAATCCATGTGGTATGTTAGAAAGATAGTGAAAGAAGATAAAAAAGTTGGAGACATTATATATCTAACATGCAAAAGTTAGAGTTAGGAAAATGAGAAGAAGTGTTAATTACTTACCTATTATTGAGCTATAACAACCACCAATCAATGAAATAATCTCCATTTCTTGTGGTATATTATAGAGAAAGCGAAAAAAGATAAAGAAGTAGAAGGAAAGAGAAGAAAAGATGGAGGAAAATAAGAAGAGTGAAAAAAGACCAAGCAAAATGAGAGAAGAAGCTATTCTACACTTTTTAAAAGCTTTTTTATCAGCAGATTATTTTGAATTTTGTGGGGTAAAGGTAATGCATTTTTATCGACAATGTTCTCATTTGATAATTGCTAGTCTTTTTGAAAAATTTTCATATTTATTAGCGGTATAATCGACCGATGGATTTTCACTCTCTAGAGACTTGCAAGTGAGCAATTGATGATAATATTCAAAATACATACTATTTTACCAGTGGCTAGGTTGGCTAGTAAATATACTATTTCTAGTAGCTCACTGGCAAGTAGTTGCCAATAATATCTCCCTAGTTATTAGCCAATTCATAATTTATGATGTTCAACTTTTGCCCCATTTCTTGCAACATCAGCCACCAGTGATATTACCGTCCACTCTGTTGCCGATACCTTCACGTGCCTTAGTAGGAAATACTTGTGCAAATTTTCAGTGGCATTTCCTAGAGATATTTTGATCCACAGTAAATTTACAATTTTTAACTAGCTATAACTTATTCAACAAAAAGTCAACTGGTTTAATTATTTTTCATTGTTTTTACTAGCTGATATCCATAAAAAATCTAGCATTTTCTTCTAGTGTTAGGTACTTTTAGTTTATCAAATTAATATAGTTAAGAATTAGGACTTAATTAAAAATTAAGTAAAAAATAGCATTTAAAAGTTATGTTTTTTTAGTTTGTCAAACTAAGTTAAAAATTAGGATTTAATTAGAAATTAAGTGTAAGTTAGAATTTAGAAGTTAGATTCTTTTAGTTTATGAAATCAAGTTATGAATTAGGAATTAATTAGAAATTAAATTTTAATAAGAGTTTAAAACTGGGTCCTTAGTTAGTTTATTAAAATTTGTATGCATTTTATGAGTGTCATTTGGCATTTATAGCTTTTCTTATAAATTGTGTAGATGCCAGCATTCCAAATACGCATTCTTGCTTTTAGTGTTTGGGTGCTTACTAAAATTTGTATGTTCATGTTTTCAACAAAATTTGAGAGAAATAGGATTTAATTAGAAATTTTGTAATAATTAGAATTTAAAATTAAGTTCTTTTAGATTATCAAATTAATTAAGTTAAGCATTAGGATTTAATTAGAAATTAAGTAAAATTAGAATTTGAAAGCTAGGTTCTTTTAGGTTATAAATTTAAGTTAAGAATAAGATTTCACTAGCAGTTCAGGAAAAAGTAGAATTTAAACTAAGGTTCTTTACTTTATCAATTAAATTAAGTTAAGAATCAGGATTTAAATAAAAATTAAGTAAAAATTAGAATTTAAAAGTTAGGTTCTTTTAGTTTATCAACTTAAATTATGAATTAGGTTTAATTAGAAATTAAGTAAAAATTGGAATTCAAACTTAGGTTCTTTTAGTTTATTAATTTATTTAAGTTAAGAATTAGGATTCCATTACAAATTAAGTAAAATTAGAATTTATACTTAGGTTCTTTCACTACTAGAAAATTGCTAATTACAACAAATCTTTTTTTCCAATAAAAATGAAAAATCCATTGCTAAAATGTTTTACTGAAAGATGCGATCCCATGGTATAAGTAGCGTCAAAAACTTTTATTGAGAGATTTTTCAATCCCTCACAAAAATAACAAAAGATTTTCTTAGGTAAAAATTAAAAATTTTCTTGATAAAATACAACATTTTTTTAAAAAAAAATTATTTTGCTGAGGTATTTTTGAATTTACTAAGAGATTTTTCCCTTGATAAAATTTAATTTCATATTTTTATTGAGGGATAAATCCCTTGATAAAAGTATATTTTTAAAAAAAAAAATTAAATTAGCCATAACATTGTACACAAAATTAGCTATCACACTAGACAAAAATTCAACTATAACAATATAAACCCAGCCATAATAATATACAAAAAATCAGTCATAACAACATAATGGTATATCTATTGACTAAGATAAAAATCAAGCCACAACAATAAACATAATCCACATACTTAGAAGCAAAAGATAACGACTGAGCACAAAGATAGTACAATAATTTTAAAATAAATTTCAAAAATAAAAAATACTAATCTTGGATAAAGATAATAAAAATCAGACCAAACAACCCTCTCTAAGTGCAAAAAATCTAATATTAGAAAGATTATTGCACATACTTAGAAGTAGGAAATAAATAACTCTCGCAAAGTGCTAACCTTGAAGGAAGTTGAAAACCAACAAAAAAGAGAGCATGCAGTGACCACAATCCCTTTCACAATGGGTTAAAATAAAAACAAGAAAGAAATATTAGAAGTAAAAGAAAAATAATACACAAACCATAAAACCATCAATGATTTGCAATAAAATAGCAAATATATTGAAAGAGATATATGAAACTACTTGAAAGAAGTTAAATGAGGCAAAACCACCAATGATTTGCAAGAAAATGGTACAAAAAGGCCTAAAGCCAAAAGAACCACCGAAGAATAAGGGGAGATAGGAAAAGTAGGAGAAATGAGGGAGTGAGGAACGAGGGTGATGATCCCACCCCTCTTTAAATAAAGAGTGTTATTGACAAAGTCAATAACTTTAATGCAACAGTGACATTTTGATTATTTTCAACATTACTAATGGATTAATCTATCAATAGCATTGGAAATTTTTCAAAAAAATTTAAGTTTGCCCCTGTATAACATTGTGTTTTACTGATGGATCCTAAGATCCATTGGAAAAACATAACATTTCCTATAAAATCATTACAAAAGCTGAGTTGTCATGTCAAAGTGACAAGTATTACCAACAAATCCAGTGGATTTGTCAGTAATCCTACAGGGAATCGTATACGATTCCCTGCGATGGTCATGTCAATTGACCGTTTACCAATGGATAGATCTGTTGATAACCCTACAGAATTTCACTAAAAGTTGGGCAAAAAATTATTTTTCACTATTTACATAATTTACCAATGGATACAACTTTTTAACTAGTCAAAATGGAAAAAAGTGCAATTTTAGCTATCTAACAGATTTACCGAGGGATTAATCCCTCAAAAAAATGTAATATTTTTTAATAAACCCTTGGTAATTCTATTTGAAAAAAGTTTCTACTCTTTCATGCCAATTTGACCATTGGATTATCTATTGAAAAATTCCTTGATAAAATTACTAAGGGATCAATCCCTCAATAAATCCAATGCACACATTTTTGCACCTATTAGTGTGAACTGTTGCATCAATTTACTGAGGGATAGCAAAAATATGTCGATAAAATTCTTTTTTTTACTAATGGATTTTTTTTTTTCATTTTGTCAACATCAAATATGTTGGTAAAAATCATTTTTACCAAGTGATCCACATCCCTTGGTAAAAATCCATCAATAATCGAGCATTTTTTAGTAATGTTTTAGTTTATCAAATTAAGTTAAGAATTATGATTTAATTAAAAATGAAATAAAAGATAGAATTTCAACTTAGGTTATTAGTAATTAGTTAATCAAATTATGTTTTGAATTAGAGTTTAATTAGAAAATAAGGTACAATTTAGAATTTAAAAGCTAGGCTCTTCTAGTTTATCAACTTAAGTTGTGAATTAGAATTTAATTAGAAATTAATTTATCATTAGAATTTATAATTTGGTTCTTAGTTTATTAAAATTCTTATGCTTTTTATGCGAATTATTTGGTGTTTATAACTTTCCTCATAAAATGCATAGATACCAAGATTTCTAGTATGCATTCTCACTTCTAGTGTTTGTATGCTTATGTTTGCAATAGATGCTTAAATTTGTATACTTTTCAATTAATAACATTATTATTCATTGTATGCTTCATTATAAACATTATTATTACTGGATATAATCCCAACCACCACCATCAAGATTAGGAGGCAATTAAGAGAAGTCGGCAGCCTAAGAAGGACAGTCGGTCCCTCTTTAGCGGTCAAACCACCCTTTCCACCACCCCTCTATCACCACAACCCCGCCCATTACTTCAACCCTTGTACCCACCATCTACTACTCCACCCATGATATTTGTACCCACCCGAAGAGTTATGCCTGCCCATCCACTTATCTTATGTCCATATCAACCCCATCCCTATCCCAAGTACCCACTTCACCGCACCCACAAGCTCTAAGACCACCATTGGCTCCCACACCCTCACCACAATTCCCAAAGATACATCTCCATCCACTCAACGACAACAGGAGCACACTGAGGATACCAAGTGTTTCATTGAGCCTATGGAAAATTGTATGTTTCATTTAATTTTAGTTTCAATTCTAATGTAAATTTTATACTTGTCTGTTAGGTACTAACATTTGAAATATCTTAATTGGGGGTTTCCTATAGCTAGTTGCCCTCTCGTGTAGGGACACAAGCTTTGATCTATGTTATTGGGTCAAAATTTGATAGGACTTACAAGAAGTGGAAAGACATTCTTCTTGCCACTCATTAGACGTGGTTTGCAAGTGGAAGGTAAGTAATATGATTGTTTATTAAGTTTATATTAAACTCGCATTATTTTTTTACTAACTTTTTTTTTTGTAGAAAAGAATTAGATGCCACAATCTCTGCAAAGGCCATATGTGGATGGCCTTCAACACTTGGGATCAAAGTGGTTGTCTGAGATGTACTGTAACTCCCGAAATGCCAAGTAGACGCTCGATTGGATAACGAAGTCCACTTGGATGGAGCTTCAGTGCCATTGGAAATCTAAGAATTTTTTTTAAAAAAAAATCTGGGAGCAGGCAAAGAAGAAATGAGCCTCAGACAAATGAGATCACTCCATGTTGGAGGCTCTATCACCACAAACACCTAAAAAAAAAAAAAAGCCTGTCAGTAACATTGGTTTATATTTATTTCAATAAAGTCTTACTCTTGTTACAATTTCTTTTTTAATTTGTTTAATCTTTTCGTAGGCACAAAAACTTGGACGCCTTGTTAGTGTGCACGAGATGTTCAAGTTTAAGCACCTCAAGAAGAAAGGTAAGACTTGGGTCAAGCATTGAGCCAAGAAGACCTATATAAGTGGTTCAATTATTTTTATATGTTCAGTTTGTAGTTTTTTTTTTTATTTGTTGTTGAAAGATCATACCTGTTAATCTTAAACTTTTTTTTTTCTATTGCAAGAGCAGTATATGGCTGAGATGGAGGCTCGCCAGTCCCAACGCCACCACACGACTAGCAAGAGGGATCAAGAGAGAGCTCCTGGCTAGCCACCAGATAGACCCCCTAGCGGGGTGGGAACAAGTTGTTAGTGACCATTACTAGCATCGTGTTTAGGGTCTGGGCTAATAGCCCTCCATAAACACTGACATCCTCCAATCCATTTTGGAAAGCGTGAGGTCCAAGATGAGGATGGAGATAGAGAATGTCGCAGTTTGGGCGGCAAGGGAGGTGGCAGTTCAAATGGCCTCTTAAATGGCTACCTTGCTCTGCTCTATGATGCATATGTCTATGAGGTCTACATAGGAAGCTGGTATTGGATCCTTCAGCTTGCAGCCACCACTATCCATCCAGCTTTAGCAGCAATATCAGCCTCAGGACATTGATGACGAAATGATAATGAAGATGAGGATGATTTTTCATAGATTTTTTATTGGATAGTTATCGTAATTTTTTGCATATTTTTATAACAACTATTCTTATTTGAATTTCATTTTTAATTTAATTTTTTATTGATGTTGCTTTTTAATTAGCAAAAGATAACCATCGAAATATTTTAGTGTGACAAATTTTTTCATGGGATATTCCCTTAGTAAACATACATCACCAATAAAAATATATATATATATATATATATTTTAGCTAACAATTGAATTGCCTTCGGTGGATTCCTTCATCATATCAAATTTGCCAAGGTATATTCCGTCGATAAGTTGCCAGTTAATAAATTTAGATCTATGGATTTTGGCGACTTTTACCAACAATCTTATTTATTTATTATCGACGATAATTCTCCTAGCAAGTTTACCAATAGTCTTGTTTAAATATTTTCATGAGCAAATTATTTCCAAGGACAAGATTAACGAGGGTATTTATCCTTCGAAATTCTATCAATAAATTTATTGTACCGACAGAATTCTGTGGTGTTCCATCAGTAATTAGTCAACTAAAAAATTCTTCTTGTGATATTTTAGAACTATCATACATGAGTTCTAGAATAAAAAAATAATCCTATATGAAAGGTGAAAAGATATTATTAGACATTTTTCATTGCGAATGCAACATTTCACCAAAGTTTTATTCCCATGAAAGGTCAACAATGTTCAATTCCAATAGGAATGGAACCTTTTATTGTATTCAAGGACAAAATTTACCCAACTTCACTCTCCTCAACCCTTATTACCATCCCATAACCATCGTTGTTGCCCCTAGTACTACTATTACTGCAACCCTATCAACAGCCACCATTATTGTCTCATCAATATTATTATTGTTACTAATATTACCATCATCACTATTACTTTGTTAAGTCACTGGCCATAACCATACTGACCTAATTACCACCAACATCACCCCACCATGTTTTCATGAAAATTTTTGTTTTACTAGTTGACTTCGGCATTTAGGAAAATTGTTTATAATTACCAAGTATATTGTATCAAAATCAAACATGAGTGTAACATTTCTGAAATTTGTGAATTATTCTTAAGAATAATATGGACAAACCAAACATTTTTCAGAACATTTCTTGGAATCAAATTCTCAAGAATTGTATCCTGGAATTGTAATTTGTGGGAATAAAAAGCCATTGTGTAAACCCTCCGAAGAATTTTTTGTATAGAAGATTTATGAACATATGATAAAGATTATCTAAAACGTAGGATACATTTTACAGAATAAAATATGCAGTGCATAATTTTTCTTTTATAAAGAAACACAATTCAGATTCTTGTAAGGTTAATGTTAAACGGGAAGCGTGTGCCATTTAATGGCTCACGCAAAGAAGCTAGTCAAGAGTTTGTGTACGAATTTGTTTCTATTTTTCCTTCGTGGCCAAAGGTAATACATTTACATTGCATTAGCTGCCTATTTTACAAGCCCCTAATGTGGCAAAATGTAATCTCCAACCTTAATTTTAAAATTTGGTGTATGCCCACGAGTCCGAAAGCCTTGAAAAAGTTTGCAAAACGTATGGTTGTTAAAACTGTTCCAATTAGGGTCAAAACTGAAATAGTGTCTGCTTTCATTAAAATAGAAAGAGAAGAGGAAAAAAAACAGAGAGAGCAAATAAAAATAATCTTATTATGAAAAAGTAAAATGTTGCATGAAATTTTTATGAATGTTTTTGTATATCATTTAATTTGTGTGGTTTAATAAATTAAATAGTTTAAATATTTTAAATAAAATTTTTATAAGTTCTAATTTATAAAAATAAGTGATTATATAAAAAAAATGGTGGTAATTATTAAAACTTTTATTGACATTTTTCATTAGTTGGTGATATATCGCATGCAGCCATGAATTTGAATCTCGACCAATATATTTTATGCAGCCACTAAGATGAGCTATATATGGCAGAATGGATACATGCTTTCATGACAACCTGATAAATGGAAAAGAAGGCAAAAACAGGGAAAGGCATTTTCAATCCACAAAATTACAAATTGTAAGTGTGTGTGTGGACCTCCCATATTCCTTTTTAAAGTTGAGTAGACAATTGACTCTGTCCCGTATGAGTTTTCAACTCCCACATTGAACTGTCTTTCTTGGTTGAATTCTTGGAGTCATATGCAAGTTGTTTTGAATTCCATTGAGAGGTTCTTTCCATATGATCAACCATATCTCAACTAACTAAAAGCTGAAACAAGGAAACAAAAATGAGATACCCCAACCCATCATTCGCCCATAATATCCTCTATCTATCTCACCTCTTTTTCCTATACCTCCTTTCTGGGATGTACTTTTCACCAAGTGCAATAAACAATAATTCAGACAGATAGGCGGCAAGTTGGTGAGACAAATCAATATTTATCCCGAATTCATATTTGCAAATTTATTAATTTTTATAAATAGAATTTAAGAAAAAATTTATTATTATTATTGTTATTATTATTATTATGTGTAAATATATAAGTGATATGTAAAAAGAATATATGCAAATTAACATGTATTCAATTGAGTAATATATATATATATATATATATATATATATATTTAAAAAATTAAAATGCCTTGAGTTGGTTCTACAAGTTGACAATTTGTCTTCACATGTTGCATGAGAGCATAAAGATATCATGTGCAAGTGAAGAGAGGAAAGGTGGAGGGGTAGAAGTGTAAGAATAGGCACAAGAACAAGAAAAAGAAGGCTCAGCGGTGTATATATGGGAATGGAACCAGCCGGATATGGATGAACCTATCACATCAACAAGAAGAGCTTGAAAGAATGTGCTATGTCAAGTAAACGATGTAGATTAAAGGGTAAAATATCAAAGAGTTTTGTTCTAATGTGCTCTCATGGATATTAATTGGCATGTACAAGGGAAATGTAGAATGCCATTTTCTTTTGTTTTTAATTAGATATTAGAAAAAGGGGGCCAAGAAAAACTGTCTTCGAGCATTGGAATCCTGGGGGAAGCGACCAGCTGCAATTCCTCTGAGAAGGGATTTGGGAATCCATGTCCGTTGACTGCTCTAGACTCTTAGAACATTATCTTTATTCAAACTAATCCAAAACTGCATATGATCATCCGTAGTTACTCTACAAAAGAACTTTTTTTATTCTATGAAAATATTATAATTTCAACCACATCATAATTATATCTACTGAAAAAAAAAGACCCAATATATTAAACAACAACTTCAATTGAATACAAAATCTGGGTTAGTAAAAATTTTGGCAAATTGACGAAAAAAACCTTGGCAAATTCATAATTAAATTAAAAATCAAACAGCTGTTATAATATGCACAAAGCTAGCTAATTCACTTAGTAGTCATCACAGGATCTCAAAGTCAATGTCACTTTTCAATATCTGTCAACATGAATGGAATATTGATGTGGATGCGAGCATAATTCCATCATCTTTTATTCTTTTTATGCAAAGTTTTAATGATAAATACTAATTGGAATCTTTTTCCCATGGGTACACTCTGGTTGAAGTTACAGGATGATGGAAATAGCAGACATGAATGCAACTTCAAAATAAAGATGCCACCGGCCAACGCATATGAATGGACCATGGAAAGGGAAAGGGGCATGGAGAAGAATAAAAAATAATTAATTAATTAATTAATTAGAACAAAAAAAATAAAAACCACAATGGGGCAACTGAGAAATCAACAAATGGTGCAGCAGACAAAAAGGCTTCAATAAGGATACAAAGGAAAACATGGTGCGAACATATTGGCCCAAATGTTTTTGTCCCTTTGCCTGCTTTGTCCATTAGAGACCACTATCATTCTCCTAGCAAAGTTAGACAAGGCGTGGCCGTGTTGATTTGCTAGATTTCGTTACCTTTTCTTTCCTATTTTTAATTCGATTATCATGTTACTATATTTTAGCTTTTCTCTCCTTTTTTTTTGTTATTGTGATTCATGTTAGGTTTTCTTGTTAATATTGCTTCCGTGGAACTTTATGTCCTGTCAAAAGACTCAATTGTGGCCATTTTTATATTTATAAATTATTCCATTCGCTATCGTTGACAGTGCATGTGGAATAATTGGACAGAAGAATTGGTGAATTTCATTTGTGAATGATATATGCAATGCTAACAACTGATTTGGGTATTGATAATAATGTTATTTTTCTATAAAAGTTTTATTAAAATTTTATTAAATTTATTTATTAAATCTAATAAGATCTATTTGAAAACATGTGAGATCTACGTATGAAATAATAATGAGTATGTTTTACATAATTTTAATGTATTAATTTGCATTGCTTATTGAAACTTCGTTTCTGGTTTTCCTCTGCATTCTGCTAGATTTTGGTTTAAGGTATAAAGTTACTTAATTAAGATACATGCATTTTATATTAGAAATAGATGCATATCATTAGTGATGCAGAAAGTTCAGACGCAAATTTGTCCAAAAAGCTCTGAAGTACAACACTAGACATTTTCAAAATATAAATGAACTCAAGTATTTCATTTTTTTATTACATTTGCTGACATACTCAAGTAATCTTTTAGGGTTTGACAAACAGAAACATTATGACATTGCTTGATTAATCTTTTTAAACAATTTTGTTTCAAGAAACTGGATGAGCAATTAGCCCCCACCTCCTTCTTCTTCTGCTTCTTCTTCTTTTTTGTTTTCGTTTTTCGTTATATTTATAATTTCTGGGGGTGGGGAAGGGGGAGGGGGTAAAAGAACCTAACAGCAGAAATTAGTTTTTACCAGGAGTAAAAGCTGGGTTACCTCTCTAAGAGAGCTGATGCCCTTACCATATGAGCTCAAACATGGTCCAACGCTCCCTATTAACCCTTTTATTTCTTATTAAGAAAAAAACAAAGGTAATTTTAAAATACACAGTCTATGCTGTAAGCGTAAGCATAAGCATAAGCTATGGTTAGAATACGTTTATTTTACAAATGCACACTTATAATTATTTCAAATATTATTTCTAATTAATTTAATTCAAATAATAAGTATTAAAATGATCATCATATACATATAATTAATAATTTTTATAAAACACAACTATTAAACAAATTTATAAACTTGTATAAACAAATGAAATAAGACAATTGTCAAAACTAACAAAACTAAAAGCTAGTAAATTTTGGATATTACAGGTTGGGTTTATGAATGTTTGGCATTATCCACAAGGTGGGGCTACAGAAAAGGAAGGTGGGGATACATAAAAGATTTATGGAGTGCGCATTCTCCTTTATCCAACGACAGCATCTTAGTGCCTGAATTATCCCTATTTGTGATTAAATATCGGAATTTATGCTAATGATGACCTAATCAATTCTAGCCTATCATTTTCAAACAGCATTGCATCCAGCATTCATTCATAGTTTTCTTTTGAGAATGATATCAGATCCACTTTGATTACCTTTTGACGCTAACAGTAGAACTTTGGTGTTCTTTCAGAAAAAAATTCCAAATGCCATCATTGAGATGCCACTTAAGCCTCTTATCATGCTCACAAAAATCACATGAAGTTTCAAGATCCAATTTAAAAGAATCACAACTATGTAAATGCTTGAGTTTAAATCAGATGGTATGAATCATTGAACTTGATTTTAAATAGTCAGCTTCTATTAGATACGTATTTGTATTTATATTGAATAAAAATTCACATAATAAATAAATAAATAATTTTATTATAAAATTAATATACCAGCATATTAATGTACTTGTAACTCACGTGTGAACACTAAGTTCATTTGGAACATATCTTTTCTTCATAGTTATCTTTTAATTTAGATGTCAAAAGTCAACAAGTTAACAGAGGACACGAGTTCAGATTTTTTTTTTTTTGGGAGAACATGTACCTGGGAATTTAGAAAAGGGATCAGAACCTAGGTAACCTTTCTCTATACAAGTCGCCACTTCTGCGAAAGTGCATTAACCTATATATTCTATTCTGCTACATAAATTAAATATGTATTCCATATAATTCTCCCTCACCACACGGTCCACACCTCCAAGATCTAAGTGACCATCAACCATTCAAAAAGATTCAAGTCACCCTGACTTGAATAAACAAAATCATAATAAATAAAATATGATCTAAACTTTGAAAATTTGGTCCTCGTCACTTTCTCTTGATTCCAAATGAAGTTCACCATTCTTTTGATTGAGAGAACCATCTCGTTCAGCATCAAAGCTAGCATGAACACTGTAAAAGAGATAGACAAGCACTGCAACAGCCAAAAAAAATCCAAATCGATTATAGGATGGCCCATCCAGTGACCCCAGCAAGAACACATTCAAAGAAATTGATATGGAAGGTACCCATGGCATGAATGGAACCCCCCAGAATTCTGGTTTCCGAGCTTGGGGGACCATGCAACGGAAAATTTGCAACATGGCAATGGCAATCACACCACAAGCTCCAAGCATCCCTGCCTTGGCCCTTCCTGCTGGTACAAATTTCCAAATAAGGGTGAACATGATGCAGGTGAAGGAAAATGAAGAGAGAAAGGACAATGTAGGCCATGGATTGGTTGTCCCAGCAGCCACATAACGTCTATAAATCACAGCATTTGCCACCATGTAAAACACAAAGAGGGTGCCAATGGACACGAGGTTCAGAAGGACGTTGAGGTCAGTGAAAAGGGCAATTACAGCTGTGAAGATCCCTGAAATGAAGATTATGTGCGATTATGAGAAATCTGTGACCCCAAAATGTACAAGCATATATATCTTCAACTGATCCCTCAACAGCCTAGGTAGAGTTAAAAAGGGAATTCTAGTCAAGGGATTGTGGCAAGTCAAAGTGCACCACAGAGCATAAAGATCATGGAAAATCATCATCTTTTGGGCCAACTTTAACGAGCTAGGGTCATCATCAGTCAATGATTCCCATCAAAAGGAATATATAATTCATACAATAATAGTGGTTGCAGCAATACAGACCACTTGGTCCTTCTAGTCGAGATTCTTTATTATTTCTCTGATCGACTTGCAAAAAGAAAAAGAATGTCATGTTCAGCGGCCTATTTTACCATCTAATGAGTGATTCACAAGTTTCCTTGATAAGGCGCACACAGCTACACGGTTAACCCCATTGTCACAGTCCTTGCATCTATATCTAGTTAAGATGCAATTCCTGAATATAATACTGATCACCCAGTTTTAAGAACGAGAAAGGCATATACCAGGACCATCCTATAAAGTATGTCTAAGTATAGGCAAAGCTGTAATAGCAACTTGAAAGAAAACATGTGACGCCCATACGAGTAAGCTTTTCCATCACCCACCAGCGTTAATTGTTTACAGTATCTTACATGATTTTACTCTCAATAGTATTTCCTTTAAAAGTAAAATAAGAGACAGTTAAGCTATAACATTACACCCATTACTTAACCTTTAACTTGTTTTAACATTAAAAATTTAGAAAAAAAAATGAGATAGAGAAAAAGACTCCCTTTGTTGGATAGAAGTTTTTTAGCTTTTATTCAAAAAATAAGATAACTTATTTTGTATTTAAAAAAAATTGCTTTTAATTAAAATTATTGTCTCTCACCAAATAATCTATGAAAAAATTTCACTCGACTAGAAAGTCGGAAAAACCCTATCCACCTTCTTCGTCTCTCAGCCAAGGACTAAAACTCAAACATTGTTCAAGTGGGTCCCTCCCTCATTACTCTCAAGAAAAATCTTGAAACATGCCTCAATTCCATGATTTCCATCAATCCCCGTCACAAACATCGCTCGGCACATTGGCCCTCTTCTCCGCACGATAACACGTATACGGAAACTCTTTCCAAAAATATTAATTAGATAATAATAATAGTTTACAATATAAATATGTAAAAGACACTTCATCTTGTGCACCTGATCTGGTCATCTCGGAATACTTTGCTAGAACAAGAATCTTTCTTACATAATTTTTGAACATTTTTATGAGATATTTTGTATATTTTTTCATAATTTTTTGTATACAAAATTTATTTTTCTAATTTTTGTATCTATTATTTCATGATGAGAAGCGGATATTAACATACCAAGAAAAGCCGAGGCGTTGACAGGCGTGGATGTCTTAGGATGGACCCTAGCGAACCAAGCAGGGACCATGCTGGACCGTCCGATCATGCACATGTATCGAGCCTGACCCAGCATCGACACCAACAGCGACGTCAAGATCCCGAAGCTGGCCCCCACCGCTATCACCTTCGAAGCCCATCCCCACCCCTCCGATTTCCCACTCAGAGCCCCCGAAAAAGGTGCTTCGCCATCAATCTGCGTGTTCCATCACATCGTATCCTTTTACTTACGAACAAATTAAATTATGTATATTTTTTTAAATTGATAATAAAAATTTAAACTATTATAATTTACTGTCCGTACGACTAGAATTAAAAAAAATTGAAATTTATAAATTACCAAATCGTAAGGAAGAAGTTTGGACATGGATGCGGCCATTAGACAATACAGAATGGTGACGATGACGACCGATCCCGATACACCGATGGGGATGTCCTTTACCGGGTCCCTAACTTCTTCAGCCATGGTGGACACGGCGTCGTATCCGATATAGCTGAGATAAACCATGGCTGCCCCGTTGAACATACCTGATGCTCCGTACGGGAAAAACCCAGATGGGTTTTCCGGGTTACCTGGCTCCGTGAAGTTCTTCCAGCTCCCTCTCCAAAAACCTAGCAGTATCACAAATGCTATGAACAGAATGTGTAGCATCGTTAAAACCAAGTTCACCACTGAACTCTCCCTCGTGCTAAAGAACAAGAATAATCAGAATCAAATGGTTAATATTTTGTTCATGGAATGAAGAAGAAAAATGAGGTTCATTGTGGATTTTAGTTGATGAACCTGTAGCAGATAACGAGGGTGATGAGTAAAACGACAGCCACAGCAATGATGTCGATTTCATTGAATCCTTTGGGCAAATAAGGAACTGTGAGTCTCCATTTTGAGGAGGAGACGCCGATGGCAATACCCAAATAGTCAGTGAAGCCTCTAGAAAATGCGGCGTTTGACATCACATAGTCCATCACAAGGTTCGCACCGGTTAAAAATGCCACGAACTCGCCTGTGAAATTGAACTGAAACCCAATATCAGCACCAGTTCAGGATGAGAGCAAAGAAGAAGAATGATGAAGAACGATAAACTGACCGAAGGTGACGCGGAGGTAGCTGAAGGCGCCCCCAGCGACAGGCATGTCGACAGCGAACTCGGTGTAGCAGAAGGCGGAGAGGAGAGAACAGAGGCCAGCAATGGCATAAGATATGACGAGGGCGGGGCCGGCAAGACGGCTGGCATGGCCACTGGTGACGAACACGCCGCCGCCGACCATTCCACCGATTCCGAATCCCACCAAGTCGAACCAACGGAGGCTCTTTCGCATGTCGGAGCCGGAGCGCGCTCGAACCCTGCTCATCTCTTCGTAGGAAGTGGAGACGGAACCGGCTCGGCGAGCGAGCCGAGTTGGAGTCTGAGCGAGGGCGCGAAGGTAGGCTTGGAGGTTGGAAAATGATGAGCCATGGCTCTCCATTCCACCTCTCACTCGCTAGTTGTATGGGTTAGTCCCAAAAGAAAGATGAAAGAAGATGGGCGTCTCAGAGTTCAGTTATAAAGGCTGCGTTCGAAAATGGGTTTCGGATAAGAGCTTTTAAATATTCCATTAATTCCCTTTTTAATCATTATTTTATATTATTTATTATATTTCTTATCAAAGATTTTATTTTTCATTTCTTCATAAATAAAATTAAAAATATATAGGGAATGAGATGATTCCATCATCTTTAACAAAAATTTAACTAGAGTCATGTTCTTTAAAAAAAAAAAAAATCTAGTTCCTAGATATAGTCATAAAAAATACTTGAAGGTTTAGAAAATAATTATAATAGGTTTATTAATTTTATATTATAAAGCAATTTTATTGCATGGAAATTCAACGCAACCAGACGAAGAACAGAAACAGGCCTCCACTTGAATAGTAATCTACTAAGGGAACCCACAAAATTGGACTTATTAATATTTTACAAATTATAAAATTTAATAAGTGTAAGAGCTTAAATTATTTTAAATAAATATTTAATAAAATTTAAATTATACGAATAGTACTACCCATCTTCCACCCTTATAAACAAACATGCACTCTTTTGTGCTTTAGTACTGTTCACATCAGAGCAGGTAGGCCTCCCTTCATCCCTTACTTCATTCTTAGACAATCATTGTTTAATATGATTTATACAATTAAATTTATTAAATTTTACATATTAAATTATATGATTATTATAAAAATATTTATTTTAAAAAGTTAATAACTTTTAAAGATTTTTATTATTTAATATTAATAGGTTTTAAGAAGTTATTATTATCTAATTTATTTGTTATAATTGACATGTTTTGATTGTTATAACAGACATATTTATTTCTTATTTAATTCTTTCTTTAACAATCTGTACAACTTATTAATTTGGTTGTTATATGTTTTAATGCATTTTATATTCTCTAAGAGCCACACTAATTGTCCTAATTATTTATTGGTTTTAAAATCTATGTTTTCCATTTAATTATTTAACAACTATTTTATCATGAGGTTCTCTTTAAATTCATTTCTCTGTATAATTCATTTAATAGCCACTTTTTTGTCCAAGTATAGGTTCGATTGGTTTTGAACTTAGTATGTCAAATAGCTCTTCTCCTTATGTTTTCTTAATAGCTATTATTCATTATTAATTCATTTAATAGGGATTTCTCTTATTCATATAATAACAGGCATGTATTTATGTTTTAATGTCTTATTATTATTTTGCACTTAATGCCAAATATTTTTCATGATTATTACAATAGTTATAAAATATTTAAGTGCTAATTTTTATTACTCACTTATTATTCTAATGGCTGTTGTCTCTATTTTCTAAACAAATATTTCTTTTCTTCTATAAATACTACTTGGTTATGTGGTGCCTACAATATGAAGAAGCCTTATAATGTTAAACTAACTTTTTCTTTCTTTGCGGCTTAGTTACTCATATATACTATTATATTATTTCTGTTGATCTTTGCTTCTAATTGTGACTACGTATAAATAAAAGGTTGAATCTTTTGGGTTTTGGGTTTTATCACCCCAAAATTTAGCTTGTGAGGTGAGGCTTTCCCTTACACTTATATATTAACACCTAACCCTTCCATGACCGATGTGGAATAACCCAACAATCTCCCACTTCACAAATTAGACCTATCTTGGATTACATTCTTCATCAACTTAATTTTCAAGCATACAGCAAGTCCACCACCCCCTAAGCACCTGGCATCATTGGGCCTAAGCAGGATCATTTCATCTATTTGAAGACAAGACAAGCAATTGTTGCAGTATGGGCTCAGTCCCTTTTACAATCGATGTGGGTAACATCTATAACTAGGCTTTTATATCACTTGTTAGGTGTATTTTTGGGCTTTCTCACCCTTAAAGCTAGCTCATGAGGTGAGGCTTTCCTCACACTTATATATCAATACCTAGCTCCTTCCACAACTGCTATGGAATAACCCAACAATCTCCCCTTTCACACATCAGGTTTAGGTTAGATTACATTCTTCATTAACCTAATTTCTCATTGCATATCAGGTCCACCACCACTTGAAGACCTAGCATCATTAGGCCTATGTAGGATCATTTCATCAGCTTGAAGACCTGATAGGGAGTTGTTGCAACATGGGCTCTAGCCCCTTCCACATTCAATGTGGGATAACCTCTAAAATTAGGATCTAATACCACTATTGGGGAAGCTAAAGTACACAGCAGAATAAATTCAATAACCCAAAACACAAATCACAATAGCCAAGGATTAATTTCACCATCCAATCATCTGTGTAAACCTATTAGGAAGCAATACAAGTAAATATGTATCAATGGACACTAAAATTTTTAATAGGAAAAACTTCCCCAATGTGGAGAATAAAAATCAGTCTAAATAAATTTTTAATATCAACAATAATAATGGGTACAATCAATGTTCTCCCTAGTAGAACTAGAGGTGCACAATCATCAATACTTCAAGAACAACCATTCTTGGCAACAAAGTAACAAACAACTCAAGCTTAATGAAAGAAAGTCATCAAAGTAGGGCAAAAATTCACAGGTCTAGAATTTGCTCTATAAAACTCAAAATTAGATCTCCACCATTCAAAATGAAGAACCTTGTGTCATGAACATTTCCACAAAATTTCAGCCTAATCCAATATTGAATGGCATCAAAATAGTAGATTAAGAAAATTGCTCAAGAAGAAAATTTATGCACTTTGGGACTTTTCTTTTCTCCTTTTTTCTAAAACCTTGGGCAGGTAGCTGCCAATAATGTTTTGCTAAGTAGGGTTGAAAAGTCTTCCACTTAAACTTAGTAAAAGACTAAAATTTCACCATCCACATTTAACTAAAATGTTAAAATGGGTAAATGCAATTAATGGGCCATCCTCATATAAGAGGGAAACTTAACAAATATTCCCCTTTTTGATTATGTAAAAAAGTGTGCCATATTGGCAATCAAACAACAAGTATCGAGCTTATCTCTTGACAAACCTTTTGTAAGCATGTCTGAACCATTTCGATCGGTATGAATTTCCTCAAGTTCTAGCAACTTCTAATTCAACACATCTTTAATCTACTGATACCTCACATCTATGTGTTTTGATCTTGCATAAAAAGTAGAGTTCTTACCCAAGTGAATAGCAGTTTAATAATCACAGAATAACATATACCTTTGTTGCTTGAACCTATGTTCTAACATGAAATTTTTAGCTCAAAGCAACTCCTTGCAAGCTTTAGTTGTGGAAATAAACTCTACTTTTGTGGTAAAAAGTGCAACACATTTCTAAAGTCTAGAATGCCAAGCCATAACCTCACCTATAAAAGAAATCAACTATCCAGAAGTAGACTTCTGAGTGTCTATGTCTCTTCCCATGTTAGTGTTAGTGTAACCAACTAACAATGGTTTGCCATTTATAAAACAAAGATTTAAGTTTGAAGTACCTCTAAAGTATCTCATGATCACTTAACTACATTCCAATGTTGTCTTCCAAGATTTAATAGGAATCTACTCATTGGCTATGTCTAGTCTCATACAAACCATTGCATACATCAGACTTCCTACAACTGATGCATATGGAAAATTTTCCATATCTTTCTTTTGTTCATCTATGGTAGGCTTTGGTTGGAACTCAACTCAACTTGAGAAATAATAGGAAGCTAACTACTTTTGCTTAGTTCATGTTGAACCTCTTAAGCACATTTTCAATATTTTTCTCATGTGATAAGTATATTTTCTTGCAACTCCTATCACAAGTGATGTTGATGCCAAGAATCTACCTTATTGGTCCCAAATTTTTCATGGCAAAGACGTGACTTAATTGTTTCTTTAGCATAGCAATTCTTGGAACAGTCCTACCAATAATCAACATGTCATCAATCTAAAGTAATAGAATGATAAAGTCATCATCAAAGAATTTTTCAGTAATCATAATTGACTTAAACTTCTTGCACCATTACCTTGGGGCTTGTTTCAACTTGTAAATGCTCCTTTTGAGTTTGCACACATGATTTTCTTTTCCTTTAACCTCAAAACCCTTTGGTTACTTAATGTATATCTCTTCCTCTAGATCACCATGAAGGAAGGTTATTTTAACATCCATGTATTCAATCTCCAAGTCTAAGCTAGTTGTTAAGCCAAGAACTATATAGATGGATGACATTTTCAAAATAGGAGAGAAAATTTCATCAAAATCATTATCATTTCTCTGACTAAATCCCTTGACAACTAACCTAGCCTTATACCAAGGACATGAACTATGCTCTTAATGCTTGATTTTGTACACCCCTTTGTTTAATAGAACCCTTTTGTCCTTAGGTGGTTTCATAATGTCAAATATCTTATTCTCATATAGAAATTTCATCTCATCCTTCATTGTATAAAGCCATTCTTGCTTGTGCTCATCTTCACTCAAAGCTTTCAAGTTCTTCCCCATCAGTGAAATTCATAAACTCATTTAGAAGATACTAAGTAGAAGGTTTTCTCTCCCTAATGGATCTCCTAAAATGGTTCTTAGATGCCATCTCTTGTTTTTCTTCTTCCTTATTCTCTACATCACCATCTAGAGAAACATTTTCATCATCAATGTCCTAGCGGTCATCATGAGCATCATCATCAACATTAGTTGGCAACTCTTTCAATAGAATAGGATCCAAATCAATTAATTCATCATTCTTTTGAGGCACTAATTAATCTCCCTTTCCAATGTCTTGTATGGTCTAACCTTTCATAAAAGTAACATCTCTGCTTCTTATTAGCTTCTTCTTAATAGGATCATAAAACCTATATCCAAATTCATCATGACCATAACCAATGAATGCCTAGTCTTCATAATCCAATTTAGACCTCTCATCCTTGGTGATGTAAACAAAGGTCTTGCACCTAAACACACACAAATGGTCATAAGAAACATCTCTATTATTCCCCACTTTGTTAAGAACATCACATTTTAGAGAAGAACATGGTGTTAAGATTTATTGCATGTATTATAGCATACAAAGCTTCACCTTAAAAAGATTATGGCAATTGTGCAGTTGACAACAAGCATCTCACTCTTTTAGTTAGAGTTCTATTCATTCTCTCAGCTAAGCCATTCAATTGAGGAGTCTTAGGAGGCATCTTTTGATGCCTAATACCTTGCTGTTTGTAATATACATCAAAAGGACCAAAGTACTCACCACCATTATCTATTTTGACGCATTTCAACTTCTTATTAATCTATCTCTCCACAAGAGTCTAAAATTGTTTAAACACATCCAATACTTGATCTTTGGCTTTCAAGGAGAATACCTACACCTTTCTTGAATGATTATTTATGAAGATCACAAAGTAAAGAGAACCACTATGTGTTCTAGTCTTCACAAACCAATAAACATGTTAATATACCAAGTATAAAACTTTGCTTCCCTACAAAGCAATGAGCACATTTCTTCAAGGTAACATTTTCCAAACTAGATAAAACATTTATCTTGGTCAAAATAAACAAGCCTTTTTCATTCATGTGGGAAAGCCTTTTGTGCCATAAATTAATTGTATGATCATCCTCTACAGCATTAATATTGCTTTTGGAGATCTTCGCCTACATGACATATAAGGTGGGTTGTTTCTTGCTTCTTGCTACAACCATGGATCCTTTGGTGAGCTTCCATTTTCCACTACCAAAGAGAATAAAGTATCATCATCATGAAGCTTACCTATGGAAATTAGATTTAGAGATAAATTTGGGACATGTCTGACATTTTTTAGTAATAACCTGATGCTATTCTAAGTTTGTAACCATACATCCCCAACACCAATAATTACTAATGTACCACTATCACCGATCTTAAGAATCCCATAAATGCCAAGATTATAAGATGCAAAGAAATCCTTGTGAAATGTTGCATGTATTGAGGTTCCTCTATCAATAACCCAATTAGTTTAATTGCATGTGAAATTTATAAAGTCATCACAAAGAATTGCAAAGCAATCTTTTGTGGTAGCTATGGTAGTATGATTCTCACCCTTGTTAGCATCATTTTGTTTCTCATTGTGTTTCCCTTTATTGTCTCTTGAATTTTTGACAATAATTTCTAGTATGGCCTTTCATCCCACAATAATTACATTCAATGTTGGCATATTTATTTGACTTGCCTCTTTCCTTGTTTCTAGGCTCTGGCCCTTTATTTTTACTCCTCCCTTTCTTTTTAGTAACAAGAACTTTTAACTATGAAAAGGAACCTTGTGATTGTCTTCTCATCTGAACACTGCTCTTAATAGATTTCATTGTCATACTTCCTTCTAGAGTAAAATTAGTTAAGGATATTCAAAATGTCCCCCATGACTCTAGCAATAACCTAAGAAGAATTAAAACTTGAACTTTTTCAAACTTTACACCCATAGCTGAAAGCTAATTAAAAATTCTTTGCAAAATATTTAAGTGGTTAGTCATAAGAGAATCATCTTAATACCTCATAGTCATCATCTATTTCATCAAGTGCATTTTGTTGTTTGTATTTTTTTGAACATACAATTTCTCGAGTTTCTTCCACAATGTCTTAGCATGCATCTCTCCATCAATATTATTCAACATGTTATCATTAACCCATTGCCTAATATATCTACACACTTAACTATATAACAAAGTTTATTCTTCATTTGATTTATCTCCAAGTTTTTCTGTCAAAAACACTGGCTGATGTAAATTTTTAACATGATGCAAGTTTTCTATTTTAGCCTTCTAGAGAGGATAATTAGGACCAATCAAAAGCACCATTTTTAATAGAATCTTGGGGCATTACCGTGTTCAACACCTTTGCACCTAAGGAACGATAGAATAATCATCAAGGACAAGTGCTTCTATAACATGCTTCAAACTATGAACTTAGAATGCACATACTTTTCTAACAATTTAAAGGATTATTACCACTACTGATTCTAACAATGTAAATGCCACCTACTAATGTTATTGTCACTACCACCACTCTTGTATACATTTAACACATGTGGGTTTCTTGAGAATGATTTAATTCAACTTTTGTTAGGTGTTTTGTTGTCACACTATTTTAACCATTTTATCTAATGATTTATTTTCATGTTTATTGTGGATGCAAGGAATCATAATCAATTTGTAGTCTATGATTCTTGACATGCAACTTGGAACGGCAACCTATAAGCTCTAAAATGAAAGTTTAGAGAGGGATTTTTGAAAAAACATGGAGACACCACTAACTAATTTTAATGGTGAGGATGGACACATTTTTTTAAAGTGGTTTATGTTTTTAGAGAATGGGGATTGATTACATGTAGGGAAAGTATTAGCACTCTTGCATTCCCTTTCAGTACCTTAGTGATCTAGTTGTTTGATCTTGCTATTATTTGAATTTAAGGGTTCATTTATTAAAATCTAGTTCAAGAGTGGATGATTTAAAAAATTATCAAGGTTTTTTTAAAAATATTTTATTTTGAAAGGAGCTCCTTTCCTTCTATATTAGGGTTTAGTAAATTTATTTAAAATAACCCCCTTCCTTTTCAAGTTAGTTTTTTTGAAAATAATTTTGTTTTAGAAATTCCCTTTCAGATTAGGGTTTCTGAAAAATGATTCTTAAAGCATACCCCTTTCCTTCTAGATTGGGGTTTTTGAAGGATGATTCTTTCTTTTGCAAGACCCCTTTCCTTCCAAATTGGGGTTTTTGGAAAATGATTTTATTTAGAAATGATCCCTTTCCTTCCTATTTGGTGTTTGGGAAAATAATTTTTACTTTGTCAAAGAGGACCCCTTTTCTTCCAGGTTGAGGATTTTGAAAATGTTTTTATTTGAAAGAAATTCCTTTATTTGTGATATAGGATCATTGGAGCACCACTTTTAATGATTTTTGAACAAGTGCTATCCAATTGTTTACCTAATTTAACTAAGGCTTTTAATTAAAGATCCTAATTAAGAAGAAGAATTTATTTTCTTTCCCTTACTTGATTAGGGTTTCCTAGCGTAACTAACTTGAACGGTGATAAGGAAAAGAGGTGGCTTGCTTAGCTCGACTAGGTTAAGGCCAAATTCCTAAATTAGATTTAATCTAAAAGTACAAATTTTATTTGTTGAAAAAAAGTCTTAATCTTTAACCAAAAATGAACATGGATGTTGTGAAGAATTTTAATTGCATGCAAAGATTTTTTTTATGGTGTAGAATTTATGAATATGAACTTTATACAGAAAACAGAATGCAAAAACTGTTACAACAGAATTTTTAAAACAAAATGCAAAATGCAGAATTGTTGTAACAATTTAAATATGCAGAATTATATAAATCAAATGTTCAGATGCAAAAATTGAGTTGCATAATGTAGAATTGCAAAAAATGTGCAAAATGTAGGCAGCAGAATATGCAGAAATAGTAACAGAATTCAAAATGTGACATAGCAATTCTTATGTATGCTGAATTTGAAATAGAATTCAAAATAGAATTGCAGAATATGCAAAAATAGAATCTATGTATGCAGAATATAAAAAAATTGAACATGCTATATGTGTACAGAATTAAACAAGGTGATATGCCAAAAATTAGCATGCAATTACGTAAAGAATTTAGATATGATAATATTGAATTGAATGAGTATGCAAACTATAAATTATAAACATGATCATAATGAAAACACATTAAAAGAGAAGAGAAGGAAAATATTGCAAGATCACAACACATGTAATCACAGATAACAAACATGATCCTAATTTGAATAGGATCATGACCATAATTTCTACATAGTTGAAGAGGAACACGAAGGAAAAGAGGAGGGGAAGAATAACTCATTTAACCTTGTGTACACCTCTCATAGCCTTGGCTACAAAAGGGGGACTTTGTCCCTAAATATAATCCTTGGCTACAATAACAAGGGCTAGTCTTGTTCTATTAATTAAGAAGAAGAAGACGCCAACAAGAGAAAAAAAATGGGAAGCTAAAATTCTTAAGGAGGACTTGGGTTGAGCATGCTACCATGCCTCCTCACCACAAGAAGAGAAGGGCTTAACCCCTCATGTACTCCTTGAAGGAGATTTAGAAGAAAGAACTGGCATTATTCTATGGAAGAGAACAAACTAGTAAGGAAGGAGAAAGGAAAATTTTTGAGCATACTATTTATAGGGGCAAAGATTTAGACAAAGAAATAAATGGCTTAAATGCTAGCAAAGGAATAAATGGCTTTTTAATATATTGTCATCTTACACAATTTTCACATGTCTCAAATGACTTAAATGCAAACAAAGGAATAAATGGCTCTTTAATACATTGTCTTCTTACACAATTTTCACTTGTCTCGAAGCATGTGAATCTTTTCCTTCAACTGGACCTATTTGAGCCCTTTGGACTTGGGTTTCTCTTTCTCTTTTCTTCTTTGTTTTTGGGCAAAAATTAAAATTGAAACAAAAAATTAGAAACAAAATTTAAAATTAAGTAAAAATTGAAATTTAAAAACAAGAGGTGTTTTAGACAAAATATGGTTTTTATAATGATGATGAAAATATTCTGCTAGAGATGTTATCAAACAAAAAATTTATCTTGAAAACTATTGACACTGCGAGATGAATGATGAGAAGGAGGTAGTAGTAGTAGAAAGTAAAACTAATTTTGGCTAAGGTTAGTTTGGTGCAAGTTAACTCATGCTACAAGAGATACAATACATTTTTTCTTCAGTACAAATAATATTGATTACAAGCCTAAAGCTAGTAGCCCCTTTTTTTTAGAAAGTGAGAAATGATAATCCTCCAAACCCAAAATGAAAAATTGGTTAATTGAGATGAAATAATTTTTGTGGTTATTTTTCAAATTAATTGTGGTTGTTGTTGTGAAAAATTGAGTGGTAGACTCTAGTACTATTAGATACATTTGTGCTTATACAAATGCCTTGACTTCTTGATTACCGGTAGGAGTTGAAAAGGAAATGGTCTACTTTAGAGGATACAAAACTACAAAAGTTCTAGGAAACAACAAAGTTCTTTTGAAATTCACATATGGTGTAACATTGACTCTCAATAATGTGTTGTATGTTCCTAAGATTAGACTAAAATTTAATTTCTATGTCATTGTTACGAAAATTGAGGGTTAAGATCTTATTTGTATTTATGATCATACAAAATTTTGTCTTTGTGGGCAAAGGCTATTGTAACAATTGTTTATTTGCACTAAATATTTAGTTTATCTATGCTTCCATTTTTTTCTTATATATTTAAATCTACTTATTTAAATTTTTTTATATAATTTTTAGCGTATTGATTTTTGTCTTGTGTTAAACTTAATTTTTGTTCTCTTATCGTGAGGATAAAATTGTTGCATGTGATATGTCAAAATATTTGTTCAGATCTTACATGATGTTGTACAAATTAGCCAATCCAGTTGATGAGAGGTTATTTAATTGGTTTTAATACTATAGTTGCTATGCAATTTTATTGCTCATATGGTTTTATTTTTTCAGATCAAATATATTTAACCAAAGTAGTAGATGTTGTAAAAATTCATAAGTCTTTGATAAACATAATTATATGCCAATTAAATTTGTGTTTTTCTTATTGATATAAAGGCATTCTTATTGGACACAAAGGTACAATGATGCCAAATGAGATTTGTTGGGTTTTGTAAATCCCATATATGTGTTGTGGAAAAGTATATTCCTAATTTAAATTTTTGGAAATTGTGGGGGTATTTTAATGAAGTCACTTGGAAATTATCCAAGTAAACCATAGGCAAGGCTAAATAGTTGAGGAACTCTTAAAATAATGCCATTTAAATTTATATATTGACATTGTCAAAAATGGCAATAACCTTTGTAAAGAACAAATCTTTTAATGGTGAGAGATGCAATATTCGATCATAACATTGTAATAAAATAGATATTGAAAGATTGATCCATCAAGTGTGCAAAGTCAAAAGTGGATTTGGCCAATCCACTAACTAAACACATGGGTAATAGATAAATATTTGAAACACTGAGCGATGGGAGTAATTAATGCCAAATGAGATTAATAGTGATAGTACCTTTGTAATTGGATATTCCATGAAGTAGTTTCATATGTGTGATAACAAATCACTATTAGTCCTACATGCACAAATAATAAATGTTGAGCCCCATGTATGGTGTGTGATGTTGATTGAATTGCTAATAAGGAGAGAATAACCAAAAGCTCTTAATGATTTCTATAGCCCTTATGGGTGGCATATTAAAAGCAATGTTAGCTTAGTAGAATCACCTATATGAGTGTAGAGTGGGGTTGCTTCTATGAGATAGTGACAAATCTCTAAAGCACTCATGACACTACAAGAAATTTCTTGATTTCTAACAAATTAAATATTTGCTAGTAAAAATAAGTAAAATTAACTTCTTTGGTAGATTTCTCAGTAGAAACATGTTAGCAATAAAATAAAAATAATTTTACCCATGAGTAGTCATATCCCTTCGTAATTGTTTAGAAAAATTTCCCACCAAAGGACACAAAAATTCACCAGTAGAATAACCAAAGGCATGGTAGATGGGAATATTATTAGTGGCTATGGCTACTGGAAATTGGTTAATAATTTCTTATGTTAATTTTTTGTTTGCTCATAATTGATGGTAGGTAGTTGGTTATCAACTAGAAATCATAATTTCACTAGTACATAAAATTCACTAGTTGAAATTTTTTTCTTAAAAATTTTGATGGTAATCAACTGAAAAATTCATTGGTAATTGGTCAAAATAATCCTCCTATAATATTCCCTTTTAAAAGTGCATAACTATTGCTCCTTCTCATTTTGCTCGATCTTCTATTCTCTCTCTCTCTCTCTCTCTCTCTCTCATTTTCCTCCATCTTCTCTTCTTTTTTCTTTCACTTCTCTATCTTCTTCCACTATCTCCTTAACATACCAAAAGAATTAAAAACTATATCATTGATGCAGTTAAGTTGCAGATTATTATAGATGAAACAAAAGGTATGTAACTAATTTTATTTGCAAATGTTGTATCTGTTTTGCAAAACTAAAATATATTGATTATTGTATACCTTTTGAGTGCTTATATATATGATACATATGTATGTTTATTTTTTCCATTTTAGTTATTCTATGAAGAGATTTGAATTACATATCTAAGGTTGTCAATTATTGTGTGTATATGTATATATAGTTGTCCTAGCGGATACTAGTTTTATTGTGAGACAATGGAAATTTTGCACCACCATAGATTGATGTGTAATAGGAATTATCCAGGTCAAATGGGACTTAGCAGTAGTTTGTTGTGGTTGATAGTTTTGTTGCATATGTTTGTCGGTTGCCATTGTATCAATTTGAAGGAATTTTAGGTGTCTTTATAATAAATGTAAAAGTGTAGTATTCTTGATTTCTAACATAGTAAAGGTTCATCTATATAGATATAGTTTTAAACCTAATTATTGGTATTGGACAAACCATGGTGAAGAAAATCATACAAGATTTCATTAAAATACCAATATGGTGGGTACTTCTAGCAATGTTGATATGGGTTGTGAAGATAATATTAGTTATCATTAGTTTATGATTTTTGATACTGCTAGGCCTTACATTAAGCAACATTACTAGGAAAATTTAGAAGAATCTACAAATCTAGAGGCCCAACAATTTTATGATTTGTTATGTGCTTCGAGCAACCATTATGATAGGGCTATGAAGAGAACTTAAAATTATCAGTGCTAGTGAGAATGTTGAGGCTAAAGTCGAATCACAATCAATATGCCTTTGATTTGTGGGTGAACTTTTTGAGGAAATGCATTTTCTAACCCAATTTGGAGCTTGATATTTTTATAAGGCTAACAAACCGGCATGTAAATTGGGACTAAAATTAAAAAAAAAATTGATTATTGCATTAATGGTTGCTATTGTACTACAAAGGTGATCTATATGAGAGGCAATGCAAATTTTGTAGATCTCCTAAATACAAGCCTAGGTGAAGAGATAGAAGAAAAGATGTACCCATGGCTAGAATGTATTATATGCCTTTAATTCCTAGCTTGCAAAGTTTATATGTTTTACTGAGTTTAGTCTCATATATGAGGTGGCATTATGAGAACAGGTGAGCCAAAGGTGTACTAAGCCACCTATTAAATAGAGAAGCATGGAAGTACCTTGATAGGACTTATCTTAATTTTGCTTGCAACCTTCAAAATGTTAGGTTAGTTTTGTGTGCTGACAAATTCACTCTGTATAGCCAATCAATTAGGACATAATCTTGATGGCCAGTAATTGTAATCCTTTTCAATTTGTTGCTAGAGGTTTGCATGACTACCCTATACATGTTCTTGACATATCTTATTCTTGGTCCTAATGACCCTAAGAATTGATGTGTACCTCTAGCCACTAATACATGTTCTTGACTTATCTTAATTTTGCTTGCAACCTTCAAAATGTTAGGTTAGTTTTGTGTGCTGACAAATTCACTCTGTATAGCCAATCAATTACGACATAATCTTGATGGCCAGTAATTGTAATCCTTTACAATTTGTTGCTAGAGGTTTGCATGACTACCCTATACATGTTCTTGACGTATCTTATTCTTGGTCCTAATAACCCTAAGAATTGATGTGTACCTCTAGCCACTAATAGATGAGTTGAAACAATTATGATAACAAAGTGTCTTAGTGTATGACATCTCAATAAAACAAAATTTCATTAAATGGGTTATGTTAATGTGGACCATCAATGATTTCCTTGCATATAAAAAGTTGTTAGGGTGGAAAATAGCTAGAAAACTAGCATGCTTCATTTGGATGGAGGAAAGCATGGTATTCTTCTTAAAACACTTTGGTAAAAACTTTGGTTTGATTTACTTTAGTAGTACCTTCCCCTTAATCAACCTTTCTGACAAAACTAGATTGTATTTAGGAGACTTGACGAGTTTGAGGTTAGTCATAACTGGACGAAACAAAGCATCTTTTGGAAATTGCCTTATTGAAAGAATACTTTAATCTAGCATAATTTAGATGTGATTCATGTAGAAAAGAATGTCTTTGACAATATCTTTAACACCATGATGGATGTGAAGAGAAAAATTAAAGACAATAAGAAAGAAAGGTTGGATTTGAAAGAATATTACTGATGATAAGAATTGGAGTTGATAGAATTGGCCAATGGCAAGTTTGCCAAGCCTAAGGTCACTTACACATTGACCTTGCAGCAAACAAGAGTCATATGCAAATGGGTGGAAGAGCTAAGAATGTTGGGTTATGTGTCATACTTGGCTAATGCATGGACAAATAGGAGGGAAAGTTATATGGTATGAAAGGTCATGACTACCATGTATTTATGGAGTGTTTGTTATTGATTGCATTTAGATCATTGCCTGACAATGTTTGAAATTCTCTTATAGAGTTGAGTTAGTTTTTTTAAGACTTGTGGTTAACTACACTTAAGGTTGACAACTTGTTGGCTATGTAGCATAACATTCTTGCTATATTGTCTAAGTTGGAAAGGAATTTCCCTTGTCTTTCTTTGACTCCATGAAGCATTGATTGTTGCTCTTAGCCTTATGAAGCTAGGGTAGGTGATCCAATTCAATACCAATGGATGTGTCCTTTTGAAAGGTACATACATACGCAATAGAGTATTCTTTCTGTTGTGTTTTTAATTAAACTTTTAATATAGTTCATATATAATTTTATTTATTTAATTAGGATGATGGGTGACATCAAAAGAATAGTAAAAAATAAAGTACAGCAAAGGATTCAATATGTGAGGCTTACATAACAAGGGAGACCTCCCATTTTTGCTCTTATTATTTCATGCCTCATGTGCAATTTAAAGAACTTGGGTTAACTGTTTTGATGATGATGGACCAAGTTCATTGCTTTAACTCTTTCTATTTTCAATCAAATTGGCCATGCCTTGGGGACAGTAAGAAACAATGGCTTAATGATATGGAGTACAACTCTAAAACCTTGCACATTTTACAGAACTGTGATGAAGTCTAGCCATACCTAAAGTAAATGTATTGCATTTACTTAAATAAACAAATATTTTGTCAATATTTATGAAATGTGATTAATTTTGAAATGTGAATTTGCCTGTAGTCTTTTCTTAAAAGTGTTTGGGTTCCAATTGACTAATTGGAGCCATTGATCCAAGCACATTTTGCATCCTAGTTCAAGGGTTATGTAAGTATTTAAACATTTATGCATGCATGCCTATTATGTTTTGAAATAAGTAAAATCATTTTTTTATATACTGTCATGTAGGTACATGATCCAATGAATGGAATAAATGACAAGAATCTACATTCATTGGCATGTAGCCCCAATAAAGACACTAAGAGTTGGCAAAAGTTTTTCATGAATAGGTTCAAGTTTCACTTGGTATCCTGGTCAAAGTGAAACAAACAAACAATAGTGGTGTATGGGTCAAAGAAATTACTGTAGGTGGTGATGATGAATATTATGATATCCTTAAAGACATGATGGAATTGAATTATCCTGGACTCCATCTAAAGATAGTTGTCCTATATAATTGAGTGATTTGACCACCAATAGGCTATGTGGGGCAAGAATTCATAATTAGTTTAAAATTGTTGAGGTCAACTAATCCTGTAGGTATGAATGCTATGATCCATTCATTATTGCACAACAAGTAAGACAAGGTAATTATGTACCTTACTTGGCTGTAGACAAAGTTTGATATCATAATTAATCGATAGTCATCAAGAGGCATGGGCTAGGATGGAAACTGATAATGAATTAGAATTACCTTATCAAGTTGATACACCACAACAAGTCAAGATCATGGTTGTTGATAAAACTATGCCAGTTGCCTTAGGTGATGGCAAAAGGGACTTTGAAGAAGTTCAAAGTAGTTATTAGAGTGCAAGTCATCATGTGTTCTATTTATAAATGAAATTGATTATGCAACTAACTTTGAGAGCACTAAAGAACTTGACCTATCCAATGCCAATGACATTGAAGAAGATGAGGACATTGTTGATATTGAATAAGAAGAAGAAAGTGATGAAGACTTGATTAATTAAATTTTGTTATTTTATATGTTCACAATTAATTAATTATTGTACTCTATTTATGGATGTTTGATATAATGTCACTTAAAAAATATTAAAGACAACTTAAATTTTAATTAATAAATAATACTAACTAAATTATATTATTTCATAATTTTTATGTTGCTATACAAAAAAAAATTGTTAATAGTTGTTAAATTTATATTCAAATTAATGCCTAAAGTATACTTAATTTTATTTGTCATTTAATTTTCAATTATATAAAAATAACATTTTTTACACCTATTGTAAAAATGCTTTGCAGCCTTTAGGCACAAATCCTACAATCAATGGCTATAAATAATTTTTATTGGTAGCTCATGTTGTCGGTAAAATTCAAATGACAATTTATTGACGAAACAATTGGTTATATTTACAATGCTATTAACTATTAACTTGCAACTACAGCCATTAATAAAAGTAAATATGAAATGGTTAGTTGCCATTGTAGTAGCCAATGAGTGCTAGTTAATTTTACTTGTAGCCTTTAGCTACCAATAAAAAATAATTTGTTTGCGATTGGCTACATACTCGATGCCAAATATTTTTTTATCAGTAATCATTTGTTGCTAGTAAAAATTTTTTATTTTTCTTAAAATTGTATAAGGGAGTCCCATAGACTGCACTATTCACTCTTATTGGCATCCTTTCTCTTCTTTTCTCTTCCTCACTCCACTCTCCCTCTGTTACATCTCTAGCAACCTCAAGACTCCTTTGGCCACACTCTGCTGACCTCCTCCATCACTTGAAGGTTAGGTTTCTCTTTTCCTCCTTATTTTCTCTCTAAATTCTCTCTCACTTTCTTTGTCTATTTCAGTTTCCCTTCACTTCTCCATTACATTTGCTTTGTCTTCTTGCTATTAATGCTAGTACTCTCCGATCTCCATAACTTCATATTAAATCAATGTCCATTGGATTTATGCTAGAAGACTTAAACAAACTATTATGATTTATAATTGTGGTGTTATGGTTGATGGCAATAAGGTAGATGACTTTAATTTTGATGTTGTGGTTGCTAAGTATGCACTGTTGTTGAGAATTGTGATGTTATGCTTGAATTGAGAATTTTATGTTGATGGCAATGTTAAAATTGATGTTATATTGTATAGGGAATCTCCATTGCTAATGGGAGACTTTGTCAAAATTTATATAAAATTGCATTAAGTTTAGGTTGTTAATTGATGATATAGTTGCTTGAATTCGTATGCTATAATTGCTAGCAATTGGAGTTGTCTTGTTTTAGTGTTACTACTGTATCTAAATTTGAATTTTAGTATCTTTTCATGATAGGGAGTCTCCATTGCTAAGGGGAGACTTTGCCAAATTTTTGGTAAAAAATTAAAATAATTTTATGTTGAATATAAGTGAATTATGATTTATGCTATAATTATAAATTTGTTTGATATAAGTTAGATTTGAAATAAATATAAAATTCTAGGTCAATCTTGATTTTAAATAAATATGAGTTAGATTTAGGATAATTATGATTTAGGTTATTAGTTAATCATAAATATTATTTCTAGCTTATGTCTAAGTTTTTGTAAAAATTTAGTTAATCATGATTTAGGTTTCTAGTTAGTCATTATTTAAATTTAGGTTAATTATTAATTAGTTTGTTGTAAATTAGATTATAATTAAGGTCAATTTTGATTCAGGCTATTAGACAGTCATAAGTATGATTTCTAGCTAATGACAAAATTTTTGAAAAATTTATTTAATTTTAGGTTATTTTACCATTAGTTTAAAATTAAATTTATAGTATGTCACTTTGTATGTTAAATTTTTGTTTATTTAAATTTAGGTTAATAACTTAATTAATGCTTGAGTGTTTTAGTGTTAAGTTGTATGTCACAATGTTTGATTGTATTTAATGCTTTATACTTATATTTTGATATGTTTATTCTAATTAAATAGTTATTATTAGATGATATTCGATACACTAGCCATTAGGGTAAGCATAGGGGCCAACCTCCTATGGCCGATAGTTGACCCTAGATCTCTAAGACCACCCTGGCCACCACCAGTCCCACTCTACCCATCATTTGTACAACCTTTCCTACACAACCATAGATGACTATGACATCCACACCTAGGTTTTAGTATCCTCCCTTTCCTACTCATTAGACTTCCACACTATCTCTTGATCCTCCACCACAGCCTCTTAGCCTATCCCCTTCCTCAACTTCTTAGCCTAAGGAGGATGATGTTATGGCTATGCTATGCTTGCAATGATTACTCTTATTATGCCTAGTATATTGTTTGGGTATGTATTTTGATTTTAAACTTCATTTTTTAACTATGTTTTAAATATTTTTTTTTAAGGTTTATTAACTTCAATTATTGACATTCTTTAATGATTTCCAACAAGTGGAAGCCATCCACACTAGTAGCCATTGTGTGAAGAACATGATTCGGGCCTAATTAGATATGCGTTGGAAGTTGTGGAGAGAAATTCCTAACCCTACTCATCGCATATGGATTAAGGAATGTAAAGTAAGTATAATTAATCATATTATTTTTGTTCACAATTAAATTTGATATAATGTTACTAACTTGTTTTTTTTTCCCAAAAATGTATTATGTTCGATGAGCATCTCCACAATGCATATATATATGGAGAGAATTTAACTAACGGGGGGTCAAAGCGGCTCTCTAAACTGTATAGAGATGCTCACAAGGTTGAGGTGAGGCATTTCTAGATGCAGTCGAGAGTTTGGAGTGAACTTTAGTGTTATTGGAAAATCCTAGAGTTCAAAGCCAAGTGTGACAAAGAAAAGAAGAATAGGCATAAGAGAAAGGCAGTCACTACACACTGGGGGAGTTGTGCAGCTAGGCATAAGTAAGGATAGATTGGTTAGTAACATTATTTGATATTTTGCAAATATATCTTATTATTTCTATGATTAAATAAATTTCTTTAATGATTTTGCAAGCAAGTTAACTAAATGAAAACTTGACCAACCTAAACTATTTATATATACTCATTATAACAAATAAGATATGGCCTGGGATGATTGAGTGCTTGCAGAAGACCTACATGAGTTCTTTAATTATGTTAGTTTCTTTAACATTGTTTTAGTTTGATTTATTTAATAATTGAAATTAAGTTTCATAATTTTTTTGTTGTAGGATAAATTTGCTTGAGGTTCAATAAATATCCCAAATGTCACAATAAAATCTAGAGGGTCCTAGGGAGAACCCCAATGCTTCTACACTGATTAATCAAAAGAAGTGTGGAGAGAGAGGTGACTAGTGGTACCTCTAGAGGTCAGTTTTATGGGATGAGTGAACAGAGTGCTAGGAACATAGCAGTGCCTGAATTGGGTACTGATCTTATCCTGCTACTTCTTCTAGCTTTATTAATCCATTTGCTATGGCTGGTTTAAGGGAGTAGATAAGGGAAGAGGTGAGCTAGAGTTCAACAAGCACATTGTCCTAGTACAAGCACATATTTAGGTTGACATGCGGGCCTAGAATGCCTAGTTAGAGATGCAACTATTTCAATTGTGGACTCAGGCAGAGGCTCAATTGTGGGGTACCTCATATTCTACGCATAGCCTTAATAAGAGTTTAAACTAGTAGCCTTAGATGTAGTTGTCTCCTAGGGACCTACCCTCAAAGAATTAGGAGTCCCATCATCCCTTTGATGACTATATTAAATGTTAGGATTTTTTTCTTGGTTATATTTGACATTATTGAAATTTTAGAATGTAATGAAAATATTTACTTTAATTTGAAATATTATATTTAATTTTTATCTTTCAATTTGAGATTCAGTTTGATAATTTTATTAGAATTTTATAATATAATTATAATTAAAAATATATATAAAAATAAGTTTATTTTTTTTGATGGATTTAAATCACTCAAAAATTTGCTACTTATGTACAAAAAGGGTTAATAACAATATAATTGGTCAATTTCTAGTAGCATAAGCCCTTTATAAAAAGGAATTACATAATTAAAAATTAATTATTAATAATTTTTGGTGACCTTCATTCGTTGATAATTAAAATTTTTTCCTTTTTACTAAGGGACATGGTCGTTAGTTAAATTCAAAACGTCTTCCATGATTAAAATATCTATATTTTACCGAGTGTTACATCTATTGGTAAAATTCATAAATTCTTAAGTAATAACACATTTTCTTCATTATATCAAGGTATATATCTATTGGTAAAATTAATATTCCTCTTTGGTAAAAGTAGAATTGTTGAAAGAAATTAATCAATTTATCATTGGCTACAAAATATTATTAATGACACTTTTACCAATCGATAAAACTTGCCAGTAAATCCACTGAAAATTAATTTTACTACTAGATGTTTTATGTATCCACCACAATTTGGCCATTGGAAATGGAAATATTTGTGTGGTGTGAATTACTAGTCATGCGTGGCCTATCAATGTTGTTCAACAAAAATATGTTCGAAAAAGTGTAATATAACAAGAGAGACCATTGACTTACAATAAGACTTATTGGTTCATAGAAGCTATGTGCTTTACCAATATTTCTAAGTCAAGTATCATTTTGCCTAGGTTTAGTTTATAGTCTAAAAGACAATAGATTGATGTATTTACTTTATAAGTAGTACCCGACAAATGTTTTTCCCAAATTTTTTAAACTTAGGCTAAATCTTTGAAATAAGTGGGGAATTGTTGAAAAAATTATATTTATTTCAAGAGGTTAATAGTTTTTAAAGATTTTTACTATTTATTATTAATAGGTTTTAAGAAATTATTATTATCAAATTTATTTGTCAAAATTGACATGTTTCTATTGTTATAACATGCATATTTATTTCTTATTTATTTCTTTCTTTATCAGCCTCTACAACTCATTAATTTGGTTGTTATACATTTTAATGCATTTTATATTCTTTAAGAGCCACACCTAATTATCGTACATATTGTTTTAAATGCCATGTTTCCCATTTAATGATTTAACATTTATTTTATCATCAAGTTTTCTTTAAATTATTTTCTTTTTATAATTCATTTGATTTTTATTTAATACCCATTATTATCTTTCTTGTCTAAACATATAACCTCAATTTGTTTTGAACTTAGTATGCCAAAAAGCTCTTGTCGTTATATTTTTATAGTAGCCATATTCATTATTAATTCATTCAATAGTCACTTTTCTTATTCATATAATAATAGTCATGTATATTGGAGTTACACTTGTTGGGAAGAGCTATTAGTGATCGATCTTGAATGTGGATTAGTCTTGCACCCAGAAGTGGTGCGAGAATACCATATGGAGAAATCCAAAAAGAAAATAACAGTCATGTATTTATGTTTTAGTGTCTTATTATTATGTTGCACTTATCACTAAACACTTTTCATGATTATAACAATGTTATAATATTTAATTGCTAATGTTATTACCTCTCTTATTATTTGGCTTTTGTCTCTATTTCTAAGCAACTACTTCTTTTCTTCTATAGATAATACTTAGTTATGTGGTGTCTAGGATATTAAGAAGTTTTATTGTGTTAAACTAACTTTTTCTTTCCTAGTTAGTTAGTTACTCATATATAGTATCATATTATTTTTGCTAATCCAGGCTCTTGACTGTGAGTACACATAATCAGAAGAGTCTATTGAATTTTGGGGCACCAGTACATTCAACACCTTTGCACCTAAGAGACAATGGAATAATGCTCATGGATAAATGTTTCTACAACACACCTCAGACTATAAACTTAGAATTTGCATACATTTCCAAGAGGACCCACCCAAGTGATAATTTTGTTCCAACTTTTCTCTCACTTTATATCCATGTCCTCACTTGGCCATGCTTGTTTCTTTGAAATTATGATCCATAAAATAGTAGCACTTTCCACTGCAATCTTTGTCCATGAAAATTAGCATAGCACAAACCAAAGTGGAATAGAATTAGAGTTTTATCATAATTACTCATACTACATTGTTTCTTGTACAATCAATTAGTCGTCTTCATCTAGCTTATATCTCATGCATGGCCTTGGAGATAGACATCACTCACAAAATTCATTAATATTTCACAAAAGTTTAATTAAGGTTAGTTTATGTATTTTATTTATCAACCGAATAAATTAATATAATAACCACTTTTTATAGTATTTCCATGCATAGACAACTTTTGAAATGTGCAGAAAAATCAGAAATTCTTCATACAAGAGTAATAATTGATGTTACATGCATGCTAAAGTGAATCTTGTAAAGTAGAATCTATAGAATCAGCATTAATAATTATTTGATTAATTGAGAGTGATGAACCTATGAAACACGGGACATTGACCAAATGTTTCACTACATTCTTTCTTTGTATATTTTATTATTTTTTCTGAATTTTTTTGCTTAAGGGAATACATTTTTTCTAACATAAAGAGAGCACAAATATTCAAGTGGCATTTACATTGATAGTAGATGGAGGGTAAAGAGTCTTTTTACACAAACATAAATTGCTTAAAAGGATTTTATAGACTCTTGGTGTTTAAAAGCTAAGCATACAATGTGTAAAAAGCCTTTTATTCAAGTGATTATAATGGCTTATTCCAAGGAATGCTTTCTAAAAGCATTACTTTAATCCTATAAATTAAAACTCATATAATTTTCATTTAAAATAATTTAAATTAATAGTTTTATTAAGTATCACAAAATAAATTGTAAAATCCATGGAATTTGATAACTTAATTATATATTTTTTCTTCTATTTGCCATCCCACTATCATAGGATTACCATTGCATTTTCTAAAAGAGAGTACCATCAATGTTAGGCCTTCTATTGCATTGGATCAGAGAGAGTAAATTCTGGGAGCCTTAAAAGGTAAGAGTGTTAAAGAATGATATAGTCCAAAGTAAACCGATTTGATCCAATCCAATTCAACTAGAATCCACTAAAATTAGTTACTAAACAAACTAATTAGATCAAATTTGCTAGATTAATTCATCTTATGCTTTTAATTTTTTATAGATGATATGTAATTAATTTATGCTATGTAATATAAACTGTAATAATTAATATAATATAACAAAAACTATGAATGTGTTTGTGTCATATTTGTATACTAGTGTGATAATTGTGTGTTGTACAAAATTTTTGTTATCACGATCACATAAAATACTAATTTTTATTTGTTGTAATAAAAAATAGAATATACTTGTAACATGTATTTAGTTTGTTGAAGATAATACTAAGATAATTCATAGGTTGGCAAAGCATAATTTAATAAATAAAGTATCGTGTTTATATTAATTGAGTTTACTCTCATTTAGTCATAATTAAATAAAGAAACCATCACACATAAAATCTATGAAATCTGCATTATAAATTAACATGACAAAACAATACAATAGCATCGAGGATGACAATTTATTATCCATTGATTATTTCAAATTTAACTAAAATGACAAAAAGTTGCTCAATTGTAGAGGTGTTGACACACATTAAGTTCAAAGATATGGTGGCACAATTAAAAGTTTAAATCATCTCATTCTTTATGGATAGGCATTTAAGGAGTTAGATCATGGTTATTCAATCAGTTTTCTTGTGATTGATCAAACCTCAATTGAATGATAAATCTATAGTTTTGAATGCAACATTAGAATCTGGTTATATAAATGATCATTAATTTATTTTATGCACACAATTTTTTACAAGATGGTAGCTAGTTATTGCCAAACGTGAATCATTAAATGCTAAAAATAAGATCTTCAAACTGTTGATAAGAATTATGTTTTGACCCTTGCATCTCTTGAGTAAATCACCTTCTCACATTTGAAACAATACCATCTATTTTAATCCTTTCCACTTTCTTTAAGTACTTTTTTCACATGTTATAGATATAACCCCAATGATTCTTAACAACAACAATTGTTGCAACCATCCAACAGTTTCTTGTCTATAATTAATGAAAAATATTAAATTATCATAGGATCAAAATATAACTATATGATGAAAAATTTAAATGAATTATGTTAGGGAATGTACATAAGAAATGAAGTTCTTCTCACCATAGCACTCTTTATGATCTCATTGATTTTCTTCTTTTGGGTAATTTTGTCTAAATCTTGCTAGATGGAGATCATTTGTTGGCTTGGTATTAGGCTAATTGGTAGTTCCATCTTATGTTTGAAGTCTACAATTCACATAGTTTAATTCAAGTATTCTTAGTCATTAGGATATATTTTATATAAAAAAACATATATATTTAATACATTTTTAATAATTAATACCATTTAGAAAAACAAGTTACTTTGGACACATTTGCATTGATCATTGACCTAGTGGCATACAAAGAATTTAAGATCGTATGTGCTCTAGACTTTTCTATGCTTTGCAATATAAAGATCAAATATATTAAAGTCATAGTAAAATCTTATAGACAACTTCGTATGTCAAATATCTTATGGGTATTCACATGACCTCTTGCGATTTTGATATTGTATCACTATAGTATTATGATAAATGATCATTCTTTTGCTTCAAATTGTGATAATTGATTAGCATATTTATCCCACAATGTGCTTCTAAATTCATTGTTCCTAATTTTGGAAATAATTGCCAAATAGAGTTAAAAATAGCATGTTGTAGAATGATTATATATATTTTATATAAAGTTAAGAGTACTACTCAACAATAGTAATGTCCAATTGTCTCTTTACCTTGCCATCCTTGCAAGTATTTCAACACGATTCTGACTCCAAATAGTATGCTAGTGACATTTTATGTAGAGAGAGAAAGTTATGATTTTGGAGACTACAATAACATAAAAGTAGGGAAATAATTAATTTTCCAAACACATTAAAATTATTGAACTTACCTACTAAATTATATGTGTATACATTCCCATATTGAATTTGAGTAAATGGCATGAACACAAAACATACTTATGGATGCTATGTACATTTGCTTGACCACGAATTGAGGTAGAAAATTGGAAGTTAATTTTGTATAGATAAATTGTAATTCAATAGTGTCCTATATTTTGGTCAACCCCAAATTGACTCATTATGTTGACACCCCCTCCTTCAAAATTGTGCTAAACCCACAAATGTCTTCTTTACCGTTGTAGGTATTCTACCATCTTGTTCTTTCAAATAAACTTTTAAAAGGCCAAACCTTTTTGATATTGCATGCAAATGAATATCATATACTTATTTATTTTCAAAAGAAATATATCTTTTCATCTTGTAGCACCATTTCAATGTTGTTGTAATATGAAGGAATGACATAGCCAAGTATGAACCACAATTTCACTACTCTTACTTTTATTTTTCATGTATCCTTCACTTGGCTAATATCTTTTATTGTATCAAAAGAAACTATCATATCCTACAAATGCATGGGGATTTGTTTAGTACTAAATCTTAATAAGTTACAATTTAAAATAAATGCATATAAGAAAGGATGATAAAGTAGGTTTACAATGATTACTAATATGGGAATAATTATGTTGCATCCAAACAAAATGAATTTATGATAAACCCAATTTATAAGAAGAGTTAATTTGATTGGCAATGGTACTTACTAATCCCTTTGTCTCAAGGATTGAAAAATGGTACTTGTACCTTAAATAAAATTCAATTAGTTAACACCACCCAATTTACTCAACATGCACCAATTGGAGCTTATTGACTAATTAATATTAAATTTCCCCACATGTGTAATTATATATGAATTTTTAGTTAGGAAGATAGAAGGGAGACTAAATAACTATGGCATTTCCAACTATTTCATCTCTAAATGGTGGATAGTTAAATTTGTGCTATCTTAATGCCACCTAATCAATTAACCAATTGAATGGGTGGCGTTAACTACCATTCATTAGAAATATATCATTACTGAAATTTTAACTTTGCATATTTAATGGGGCATGAAATTTGTTAATTTGATTTCCAATTTTTCATAATTATCAATCATGACTGAATGTCAATCAAAATATGCCTATTTAATTATTAAAGAAAATTAAGCAATTAAAAATAATTGATTTTATTAGTTTTATAATTAATTAGATGAATTTTTTCAATTAATGAATTACTTTTAAATTAAGTAAACTGGTAAAAAGAAATATGTATAGTTAATTGGTTAGTAGAAATTTTGCTATGAAAAATAATTAACTTAATCAAATATGTAATTAATCCTCCTAAACTTTTAATTTAGACAAATATATAGGGTCATTCCTAATTTGGCCCATAATAGATCAATTTTTTTGAATTTGGTCCTCCATTTTTTCACATGACCTTCAATCATGTCCTTCCATTAGGTGGCTGTTAAGGGAGTTATGTAACGGAGTGACATGGCACATTAAGTTGTTGACATGGTGCAAGGGTTACACATGTGGGCCTCTAGCATGGAAGCACATGTGATGATGATGTGGACTAAATGGGATGACATTTTGAGGCACCTGAAATGCCATATTTGTAGCCTTGATGACATCATTTCTTGCATTGTCTTTGAAATTTGACTAAGAAGCTCTAATTTTCAAATTACCCCTAATTTACCATCTTCCTTTTAATCCCCTCGAAGGCATCTTTGTTCTAGGAGATCGAAGCCCTAATCTCATAATTCCCAAAGACATCTTCCTTCTAATTACAGGAAGTGTATGGAGTTGGGGCATGGTGAGGTTGAAGTCAAAGGTATACGGAGAGAATTGGATGACTCATGTAGTTGTGGGAGTATATTGTCTGGACACTCTTCATTATTAGCTTCCTCGATGGGCTTCAAGTGCTGTGATTATGGATTGAAAGCTATTTTAAGGAAGTTCAAAATGGTAAGAAAGTTTGGTAGGAGGTTCTATAGATGCCCTAACTTAGAAAAGAATGAAGCTACAATTTTTTTAAATGGGTTGATGAACCACTTGTTCAAGCTTTGTGAAGAGGTGATATTGGCTAAAGTGCTACTTGCGATGTTGGTTATGTTGTAGTTAGTGGGTGAGATTGTGATTCTAATACTATTATCCCTAAAAATAGCTACACTTTAGGGATAGATTAATGTATTTTCTTCTTTGTTGTATCCTTCTGGTATCAATGTAGAGAACTCTAATGCAATGAAGGAATCCATATCACTTCCATGAAGACAATTTGTGTTCATTTGTGATGATCTAAATTTTTTCTCAACTACATTTATATGACAGCATATGAAGATTACAAATTCTTATATATAAACAGAGTGAAAATGGCCTGAATACATGCAAGCATAGAACTGTGCATAAACTAGATTAGTTTAACTAAAATTGTAGTAGGTTTCACATTTAGTTTTGTGCAGTTATCTATTGCATAAAAACAGAGCCAAATGGTATCCAATATTCTACAACGATCCTCTACTCCATAATTATGCAAATTAAACCTTAAACCATATAAACAAAAGCTCCATATTTGATGGATTATAAATAAATAGCCAAAGATTTAGCTTCAAGTATTCTGAAATTATCTTGTACTTCATAATTATGTAAATTAAACCATAAACCATGTAAACAGAAACTACATAATTGATAGATTTTATATAAACATAGCCAAAGATTTTGGTTCTAATATTTACAAAAGACCATATTAGGCCAAATTAAAAAGGTCTCACACCAATAAAACATTTCACCTATTAGATGATAGTATACAGACCAAAATAAGCATTGACATGATTATAAACAGATTTCTCAACAACAAAAGCTAGTGTCAATCAAAACCACCTATCCTATCCACCTATCATTGTTCAATGGGTATGTATTCCTTTCCCTATTTCTTGGTGTACAATTACATGAACTTAGCATTGTGGGTCTGCACACCACTAACTCTTGAGATTGGGGAAAGTATGTAGCAAATCATTCCATGATGCTTTGACTAGTTGCAATCATGGTCTCTTATGTTGCTATCCTTGTCCTTGCTTTTCTAGAACCTTTCCTTGTTGAGGCTTGAACTTGCTTGTGCTAGTCAAAAAAAGCACAACAACATAAACATTAGTTACACAATGAAAAAACAAAGACTTAAATAACAAAGAATTAAATGAAAGAGAATTATAAATCTCATATGTACACAAATTTACATGTAATTAAATAATAGACATTAGTTACACAATGAAAAGGCTAAAGTTAAATTACCTTCCCTTACTTATTAGAGGTAGTCCCTTATAGCTTCTCTTATTGTATCCCTTGGTGCCATACTGTAAGCATGTAGGAACTAGTCTCTTCAGGAGCTTTATGGGTTTTGGTTCACAAGATCATGTTTAATAGCATCCTTCTTTCTTTGCTTCTTGGGTCTACCTAGTGGTTACTTAATCTTAGGTGGAAGGGCAAGATCAAAACCTATTTGAGGTCATCAGTTTAAATCATTGGCAGGTTCAATATATGGTTCCCATGTCCTCCTAAAAGCATCAATGTGAAGATAGGGATATACCTAATTGTCAAGGTTTAAATTTTTGTGATCCAAGGCAACAACATGTTTACAGGGGATTCCTGTGAGATCCCATACCCTACAAGCACAAGTTCACTATTGTAGATCAACCACATGCTTCTCAAGTGAGCATGTAACTTTAATTTAGAGCATTCTCTATCTCTAACCCATATAGGAATCCACCCAACAACCTTTCTCTCTATTTGCTCAAGTTTGTGATGCACCTAAAGACATAACCTCCTTGTAAATCTTTTAGGTTTTCTCCTTTGAGTTGTCATCTTTGATTGAAAGTATAATCTGATGTCATCAACCATGTTGATGATAGGCTTCCCTCAAAATCCCAAGATCATCCTATTAAATTGCTTGCACATATTGTTTGTCAACACTAGCAAGGTTCAAATTTGGCTAAGTGTTACCAAGCTTTGTTGTTGAATATCTTTAATGTGTCCACTTTATTTGATAAGTCTTGCATTGCTGTAACCCATGTAATTTCCCACAATTTGTTCTTGTACTCCATCCCCTTGAATTTCTTAGCATAATTGGTCCTAACGTGCTTAACACAATTCCTTTGGTGAACTCTAAGACATGGCTCTTCAAATGCCAGAATAATAATATTATGCATTTAAGAGAGAAATTTTTAGCATATGGATTAAACATCCAAAAAAGTGTTAAGAACTGTAAAATTAGAAGCGTTCACCTTTTGTTCATCACATATAAATCCTTAGCCTCTCTATTCAACCAATCCAATATCCTCAAATAATCTGGACAGAAGCCAATTCCAAGTGTGCTTATTCTCCAAATCAACTACACATATTGCAATAGGGAAAAGCCATTATCACCATCCTATGCCATAGCTTCCAACAAGGTACCTCTATAATAACCCTTTAGATGGCACCCATCTAGCCTAATAAGTAGGCTTGCATCCAGTACCAATCCATCCCTACATGCCTTAAAAGAAAGGTAAAGCTAATGAAGAGTGGTAACAATTTTGGCCCTAGTCTATCAATACCCTATAGCATCCTTGCTCCTTTAGTCTCAACTCTTTGGTATAGTCTCTTAACATTGCATATTGCCCCTTTTCATTACCCTTCATCTACTACTTCACTTCGTCCCACATTTTATAAGCTTTACCTTCAATGACTAAGAAATTAAAGGTAGTTTAAAAGAAATTAATTATTATGTCTCCACTTGATGGATTAGAGGAGATTCTCAAATAAGGGAACAATCTCTTTGCTTGTTAACTAGAATTGGCCTGCTAAATTTTTAGTACTCTACTACATGTATGCTCACTATTTAGTGTCTTTACGGAAGATATGATGTCCTTGACCCAAGAATAAAGAATGGCCCATGGATAGGGCTTCTTGTATTCAACCCTATAGTTAAACTTTGGTAAACTTGATAGGCCTCCCATTGTGCACTATATCGCTCCTACTACTTCTTTAAAGAAATCCAAACTAAGGAATTTCATCCTTAATTCAAAGTTGACCTCCTCGTGCTGTGTGTTTTCTTTGTATTGAGGTAATCTAACTTGGGTCATTTCCCTCATCTCTGAATAAGAAGAATGAACACTATGTAGCTCATCTAACTAATAGTCATCATTAACATCCTCTGGTATAAATGGTTTAGTGAAGGCATCAAACACTTCTTCATCATCCTTAGAAGAACTACTTTTACATCCTATGTCATATGTACCATCTAATGAAGTGTCATTTTCATTAATGATATCTCTTGTGCAGCCCTAGTTGACTAGTAATGAATATCTTCACCCCTATTATAATGATTACTAGCATACAGATTGCCATCCCAAATGACATGACTAGTTAACTTGGTCAAATCTTAATCTACATGTCCTTGCTCACTATGAATGTTCTCTTCAACATCATTTGGGTCTCACACTACATGTCCTTCTTCTGTGTTTATCTTCACCATTATTTGTCTCTCTACCTACATGTCCTTATTCATTTTGAGCCTCTTTAACTTCTTCATGAAGTGCATCATCTAACAATGGCATTTCTTTTCCTTAGCTAATAGGATGCTTAGGGTAAAGCTCTAATGTCTCATGACCTTGCATTGTTTGAAGCAAGAATATGCATTTGAGTCCAAAGGTCTTAAGCCCACATCTAGGTTATGACTAGGCATTTGTAACCAACAAGTTGCATGGTCTCTATTCCTAACATCTTTTAACATATCCCATACTTGTAGCAATGAGATTCTGTTAATGTCATAGTCCCACTAATTCACTGACCCACCCACATAGTTTTTGTTTGGTGGATTTGTAAATTGCCCCCCATGGCGTATGACAAGTACCACATATGTTGACATCTAGAAATAAAACCCAAAATTAGTAGCTCCATTTTTGTAAAAATAAAGAAAAATCTCTAACTCTACCATGCCAAGTATGTCTTTGCTACAAGTCACACACAGATCTTAGATATTGAAATCTAGTGCATGCTAAACTTGAAAACCAAATACATATACCCAATCCAATTGAAAAAGTTTATAGAATACTCTATGTTCTTGATTTAAGCCCTATTTTGTTCTCTCTGATTTGGGCCTTTTCTATTTTGGCCCTCTTAATTGGTTGTAGTCTGGGTCCTAAAATCCATAAGTGGTGTTACTAACTAGTAGTAGAAAGTAGGTGACAATTTTAATGCCAGACTCAAGTCAATAAATAGTCAAATATTATACCTAAAATTTAAGCACACATGCTTAGCTCAATTTAAACAATTGAACTAATAGATTCTAAAATTATAGCATATAAGCCTATTTTAGTCCCTCACATATCTAGGCCTTCTTTATTTTGGTCCCTCTTAAATAGTTTTAATCTAACTTATTAGCCATAACAACTTACCCTATTCAAATGTGTATACCTAAAATGGGAGTGACTCAATTAATGATTAATGTCACTAAAGAATTCAATAATTATTTTTTTACAGATGCTCTACCCCACATGCCTACATGCAACAACTGATTAATTAAACTCAATGAATGGCTAGTTCAACATTTTTGCATACAAAGTGGTGAACATTCTCTTACTTTTTTGACATACACACTACCACATATGCCTACATACAATGACACAAACTACCTTTCTTAAGTTCACAGCATGCTTCTTTTATAGTTTAGTTTAGATGCAAGAATCTTATGCATAATACACTAAGCCCTATGCATTTACTTTTAGCTTTTTTAATCAAGTAATAAGAATAAATCAAACAACAAGTCCACAAACACATTTAAATATACATGTAACATGCAAGCCAAACAATGAAAACCAATAGTATTTGGATAATAAAGGGAAGGGATCATAATATCCTTCTATGGAACATTCAACAATAAGTAGTGGGCCCACATATTAACTTCCACCAAGAAATCATAGCACATGCAACTTTAGAAATAGAAAGTACCTTTATGACATAGATGTCAGTTGAAGATTATTCGATGACTCTCCTAATGAATAATAGGGATATTTGGACTCCTCTTTGAATAATTGGTCAAACATCTCTTTTGATTAATTTAGTACCATATGTGAGTGGTTCAATTAAGGCAATTTGTGAATGGGTCCATGAGCACAATTTAAGGTAATCTACAAATGGGTCGATTAGGGCAATCGGTGGAAGGGCCAATTAGGGTAAATTTAGGGCAACATTTTCATGCAATGTGTCATGCATATGATAACATGGGTGGTTGAGCTTCAAAGTGAGGGAAGGAAGGGGTAGTCAATTTTAAGAGAGGGAAATGCGGGTCCAATTGAGCAATGCATCGATTAGATCATATGTATGGATACCTTTGTTGGTCAAGCTTTAGAGTGAAGGAAGGGAATGGTGGAGTTTCATCTTCAAAGGGAAGGAAAGGAAGGGGCATTTGATGTTGAAAGAGGGAAGCGATGGGTCAACCTTTCGAGTCGACCTTCAGAGACAACACAAGGAACAACATTGTCAAGGTTACAAAAATGGCATTTTAGGTGCCTCAAAATGATGTCTTCCCATTTAGTCCACATCATCACCACATGTATTTCCACACTAGAGCCTTGCATGTGTAACCTTGCACCATTTCAACAACTTAATGGGCTATGCCACTCTGTTACATAATTCCTTTAATAGCCACCTAATGGAAGGACTTGATTAAAAGGACCATATTCAAAAAATTGATCTATTAGGGACTAACTTAGAAATGACTCATCTTTGAAGGACCAAAATAAGGTTTTAGTCTTTAAATTTAGTCAATTGGTGAAAATAAATATGTATGGTTAATTGGTTGGCAAAAATTTAGCAATCAACCCTAACTGACTTGATTAAATAAGTAATTCATTAAATAAATTTGATAAAATAATGAAATACTCTTAAAGTAATTAAATTGCTAGAAATAAATATGCATAATGATAATAAAGTATGAAATCTAATTGACTTGTACATTTGATTGTTCATGTTAAAATGGCAGAAATACTATTCAATTGATTATGTATATTTGCTAAAATATTGTATTACTATAAATTAAATAGTATGGTTATAGAATAATCCAACATGCAATTTTGTTCTAACACAATTTCATTTTCAAGTTATGGATGAAGGTGACATGATTAATGATTGATCCTCTAATTAAGTAATAATTGACTCATAGGAAATAATTAGTTAATGTCATGGACTCACCTACAAAGGGCAATTGTGCCTAATAGCATCATGACTAAGAAGCCTATGACACTTGGTTTGAGAGAGATAGGAGTGGCACTTTACATTGTTAAGCTATATGCATGATGATCTCATTGGAAAGTTTGAGAACTTCCAACTACTAAGGAAATGTTGGACTAGCTAAGGTTTAAATATAGTGGAATTACTCCTACAAGGTTTTGTGCTTTGACTTTGAGGCTTATCCAATGTATGATGACTCTAAACACTCAATGGTTAAACAAAAAAGGGTGATGTCTACCATTGAGCAGCAATCCAAAGAAAGAAATTGTGCTAGTTTGAAAAGTGGAAGACTTTGGAAATGAATATCAAAAGGAGGCACTACCAGGGGTAGGTCAAGATTTTTCTTGAGGGTCCAACACTACACACTATTTGTAATTGATACAAACAGCAAAAATAGGGGTTATTTTTGTAATTTTAAAATATTCAAAAGTTACCTTAAGAATTTAAAAAAATTAACTAATTTATGTAAGGAATTGCTTGCAAACTTTTTAAAACTATTATAGGTTATACATAATATTTTACAAATTTAGGAGACTCAAACTAAAAGTTTTTAAAATTTTCCATGATATATATGAAAATTTACAAATTTCATGGACATCACAAAATTTAAGGGGCCAAACTTTAAATTTTTCATACTATATAAAATAATTTTTGAAGTTAAAGGGTAGGGATCAAGTTTGGGGATTAGTTACATGTGGTGAAGGTGTTAACACCTGACAATGCCCAAAATTAGTACTAAATTGATGTTTAATTACTCTCTCAATTCAGTTATGGGATTTTTTATGCTTGTTCTAGTTATCGCTAATTTATTATCATTTTTATGCTTTATAATTTATTTTGTCTAATTATGGTTTGGTTTGATTTTGGTTGTGGTATGAAATTAGGGTTGTAGAAAGGAATTTTAGTAGAAAAGGGATTATAATGAATTTATAATCACATTAATTTATACGCATTAGTTACATGATATGACCAAAAAAATGCATTACCCTCATGATAACTATGAAGTTGTTGCCCTTGCTAGAACTCTAATAATCTTTCATTAGAAATTTTGAAAGAATTAAAGGATTTTGAAGGAAAAAAGAATTGATTTTGGAAAGGTAATGAATGAGATGATTTTAAAGGATGGAAGGATTGAATTTTAGAAAATAAATGAATTTAGCAGTTGCATTACTTTGGACTTGTCAATTTGATGGCATGACCAAAAAAGTGAATTACTCTTGGGATAACTAAGAAGTCATCATCCTTGCTATAGTAATCCTACATTTGGAATCCACTTACAAATTGAGAAATTTTAAAAGGGATAAGAATTGAATCTTGAAAAAATAATAGACTGGAAAAATTGAGAGATTGAAAGAGCTTAAATGGATGGAAGAATAGTGTTTTGGAAAATAATGACTTTAATGATCGAATTAATTTAGACCTATCAATTATATGCCATGATAACAAACATGATTACTCTTGGGATAATTAAAAAGTCATTGCCCTTACTAATGACATTTTAGTAATTCTTCGTTGGGAATTCATTTATTCTGAAAAGCTAAATTGGATTGAACCTTATGCTTGGGAATTAGGAAATGGCTTAAGAAGAAAGCTTATGTTAAAAACTTAGATATTTTATGAACATAAGAATTTATTTATACATTATATATTTTTCATTTGATCAATTTTATTATTATCATTAATATTTTTATCATTTTTAAATTTTATGCTAAAGCAAGCACAAAATTGAATGTCTAAAACTGGTTCTTATTAAATCATAATTGTATGTTCAAAAATCAAGCACTTGATTAAATTTAAAATGAAATGTTATTTATTCGACTCAGAACCAAACCCAAGATATAAGGCTTCTTTGAAAGTATTTTCTATTTTTTGTTTTCTGAAACAATTTTGTAACATTATTTTGATAATAAATTTTCAAAATAAAAATATAACAAAATTTGTTTGGATGAGATATTTTATAAAACAATTTTGAGAAGGAAAAACACTCAAATTTTTTGGGTACATTGAAGTACAAACACAAACTAGCTCCTCAGGGCCTAGAAAGCTCCACGCCAAACTTTATCCTCTTCAAGAATAGGTTGAATCTCTAAAGGAGCATTGACAAAAACACTGTTGCCAAATCTATGTATCTAGTTGCAAGGAAATCGGTGGCTTTGTTGTTCACTCTATTCACATGAGTTATTTGCATTTGCCAATCCTTATCTCACCATTTCCTAACCATCTACACTAGGTGTTTTGCATGTAAGTTTGTTTGGTTATCGCCGTTTGTTTGGCTATCAATAAGGAATTAGATTCTAGCACCACTTTTTAAGTGTCCTAAGCATAGCCCATAATTCCACCTCCAACACTGAACAACTCCCCACCAACATTCAAACCCATTTTGACCCTCTTCTAGGAAAGCTAGATTCATTGACATGAAACCCACCTCATACCAAACCAAATTCTCTCATTTCCAAGCACAAAGCTCCTATTTTGGTATGCCACAAATGCATTTCAATGTTTGTTAAACCTTCCTTAGCTACTAATGGCAAAAAGGGTGACCAACCAAGCAATGAAAAGAGGCAAGCTTTGGATTTAGAAGAAGACTTCAATAGCTATTGAATAAGAGAAGAAGGTTGCCAAAGATGAGGATAAGGGAAGATGGATGGAGAAAAGTTATTCTATTTTCCATATTACCATTAATAAACCACTTAATTATGTAAATGCCAACATGAAAACAAATGGTAAAGAACAAAAACATCTAAATGTTCTTTAGAGTTTTTAGTTATTTAAACAACAATTTACAAAGATATTTTGAATATTAAAACCCAAAACACTTCATACCAACAATTTAAAAAGTCTAAAAAGGTTGGAACCACCTCATTGTTGACTATAAGATAACCACTTAGCCTTAAAGCCCAAGTCATGATTTGCTGATCTACCTTTACTCCTTATTATTTTGCTATTTTATTCTTTTTCTTATGTTGTTTTAGTAATTGATTAATGAACCTACTACTTGCTCTTTTGAAAAAGAAAAAGCCTACAACATAATGGACCAAGTGAGAGATTGGACCATAAAAATAGACTCTCTCAAGGACTTGATCAAGTGTAGTGGTAGCCCACTAATTGAGATGCACCATCATCTCTTAGTAGAATTTTCCTTATCTTCTTCAATCTAATTGATGGCGACACTCCTAGTATCCACTCCAATGAATCTTTTTTTTTTCTTGCATTTACCAATACAGTTACATCCTCAAACCATACCAAAAGAAGAGAAAGTAACCCAATACATAAAATCTTTTTCCTTTCTTTCTTTCCCTATAATAGTCCAAAACAAAATTTCTCTCAACTTTCTCTCACATTTAAAATGCATGGGACTGTATTCTCATAAGAAAAGGATTACTATTGATTAAAATTTTTCATTTACTCTAGAAATCCCAAAGCCCCTAAGATAATTTGCAAAATCTAAAAAGACCGAGTTCTTAGAACCAGGTTACAAGTTAAATCATATAGAAACAAAGCCAAGTAATAATGTAACAACAAATTTTCTTAAGGAATGATGGGAACGTCAAACAAATTTAATTAAAATCATACTTTAGAGTATACGAAGAAAGTCAAAATACATGAACTAAATAGAGCAAAGCTAAAGTCATATAATACTAGTAGCATTCAAACGAAGACTATTAAGCACACCAATTAGGCAAAATGTGGAAGATTTAAAAAAAAAAGTAGGTTGCATCATCAAATATTCCCATGGAAAAGAGATATCAAGTATAACTTTCAAAAATCCAACCACATACAACTACATTCGAACCGATCATTATTGTAAAACTTAAGAGATGAAAACAAGTATTCACCATGATGAAAAAAAATCACACACTAAATTAGCTTATGGAAAATCCCAAATTCAAGATAAAATCTAGCAACTCAAAGGGTAAAGACTAGGATCAAAGAATACCACTTCAGTCTAGCAATTAGAAAGCTCAAAGATGAAGCCAAAGGTTGAGTCTAGCAAAGATCTATGTGATGCTTCGTGTTACTCTAACATTTCTTTCCGAAAGAAACCAAGACAAGTCTAAAAGCATTGAAAAGTGCTCAATGAGAAGTGATGAGGTATTCAGAGTGGGTTCCAAGGATTGCGTCTAAAAGATGGAGCAACCAGAAGGTCCTTAGAGAATTTGAAATTCCTTAGTTATGTGAATTTGAAATTTCATTTTCAAACAAGTCTTTGTATTCTTTCTAGTTGTCTCCCTCTTTGATCTCTCTACTTATAGTTCTCTTACATTTTCATAGCTCTACTCTCTCCCATCCTATTTTTTGTGTCTCTTTCAACTAGGGGTGTACAAAATTGACCTAAACCGAATAGCCAAAATTGAACCGATCAAAAACCACCAAAAATCAACTTAATTTGAGTTAAATCAATTTAAAAGTTGTTTTTCATTTTGGGTTTAGTTTTGTTTTTAGTTTGAGAAATGTTTTTTGAGCCCAACCAAACTGAACTAAATATATATAAATTTTATACAATACTTTGTATATGAGATGCATGTAGCTTAGTGGCAAGCTTTTTTACCCCTCTTTAGATTAGTCATAATTTCAAATCCTAAATTATTCACTCCTTATTTTGCTCTATCCTATTTCTTCCTTAGCCCATGTTCCAACTTCCAACACTCTACCCACCCTCCACCTTTTTGTTTCTGGGTTTCTCTGCTAATATTTTTGCTATTTTTCTCTTTAGATGTAGAGCAAAGGTATGTTTTCTGTTTTTGAGTTTCTACTAATAGTAGTTTTGCTATTTCTCTCCTATTGCTCCCCCTCTCCCCATTAACCCTTTCATCTTCTTTGTTTCTCCACAATTGCCATTGAGTTCATCACCAACCATAGATTACTGTTCCTCTATAATCCACATTGGAACCATTGATTTGGCATGGGTTCTCTCCTAACATGTAACTAAACAAACCAAACCAGCCAAACCAAACTAGTATTAGTTTGGGTTAGTTTAGTTTGTCGTAACATGTGCTGTATAATTGGTTTCATTCCATACAAAATTTCTTTAGTGAGTTCAATTTTATTTTTTGCACAATACTGACCAAACCAAACTGTTGAACACCTTTCACACTTAGTTTTTCTCTAGTTATTCTTTCTCCACAAAGCTTGTTATTGTGGTTTTTTCATTCAAGATCTCTTCATCTTTTTCTCAAGGTAGCTTCCTATCTCTAGCATAAGCATGTTATTGGAAAATAGTAGAAGATTAACTATTTAAGTCCCAGATCCAACTAGAACTTAATTTTTCAGATCCTCCTAGTTAAGAATTGTACTTCACAATGGCATAATAGCCACACTAGTCACCAACATTCTCCTTATACATCACAAACATAGCAACCATGACCACAACAAGCCCATCTTGTAGTTGAAGAATAACTTTTAGAGCTATGATGTGGAATCTGCTACACTAATATTCCAAAGTTCAAGTATACATTATTGCATGTACTACGACAATACTCTCAGGATATCAAATCCATAGGGATTTGGCTACCAATCTAATTACTAAAATTTTCTTAGGCTAAAATCTATTTGGAAATTGAAAATATGCAAAACAAAGAATCTAAACTAAAAATACAGAAACAAACTACTTAAATGGAAAGATTACAAGAATGTTCTTTTAAAGAATTAAAGACTAGGAATTTCACAATTTCCCTAACAATTCTACTTACTAATTAACAATCTAATAAAATTTTAGACTTGGGATTACCAATCAATGCACAGTTATATCTAATTCCTTCCTGAAGTGATTAGCCTACCCCCTACATCTAATTGATTATATTTTTATATCAATAAATTAGGGAATGATGAAGCCTAGGCATATAAAAGATTACACTTACATTAGGGATATTCCTATCCTACTAATCTATATTTGTTTTCTATGTAATTGAACCTAGAGTGGTGTTACCTATTCCTAGAATCACTTGACTCTTTCTTAAATCTAATTAGGTGATAAGTTAGAGTAGAAAATAAATCTTATCCAAGAACAACATGATCAATTAATTTACCAATTATTCATGTTAGTTCAATTTGTAATCCTTGATTAAAACTTCAGCCACACATCATCATAAAATTCAAATAAAGATTTAAATAAGTAAAAACCATCATATAATTAGAATCTTGAAAAGAAATAAAAGAAATAACAACAACAAGAATAAGAACAAGGATATAGAACCCAAATTATTGAAATGTAATTCTAACGTATCTATTCCTAGGCTTCCCTTGAACAAGACCTCTTTTCTTCTTGGATTACACCTCTTCTTCCTCTTCAAGTCTCCAAGAACATGTCCCAGCTAAGGATTCAAGTGCAGATCATATTCTTGTGCCCAAGCTTCTACTGCCACATTCAGATCCTCACTAGGGGTGCTGCACTCTTGTTTTCTTCACCAAATTCTAACCCAAGAACATATGCCACGCCTCTCCTCTTGTTGTAATGCTATCTTGCCTTCTTATAATGCTTCTTGGGTTGGATTTAGTGAATGTTGGAAGGTTTTTGGGTATAGATCAACCCAAGTCATCAAAAAGATCCCAAACAAAAGATTGTGCTTTCTAGGAAGCATTTTTGTGGTCTATAGCTTTTTTATCCAATCCATAAATCATGCTTAGTCACTCTCTAAATTTTGATTAGAAACCTTTTTATTAATGGAAAAGTGGTTCTTGGGCCTTTCTTGGGTTCTAAATAGGTGGAGGTCCACTTCATGGAGATTTAGACTGAAATAGGCTAAAACTACCCAAATTTGACTTCACTTTAACTCTAATTGCTTTTCCATGTTTAACTCACCTTAAACTATTGGGGACCCATTTAATTCTAAAGAATGGGATTTTATCATTCCTTATTAGTCTTTATTGAAGTCTTGGATCAACTAGTAAGGTATTGGGCTAAGATAACCTATTTTGCAATTTCATGTGTCCAATAGACTTCAAACTTCATTCACAAATTACTACAACTTATACATGTATTCTAGTGACTCATGAATACTTGTTGGATCTACTTTTACATGGGACTAGAATCACTACAATTTGAGTTGTGTAGCCCAAGATATGTCCCATTCATTATAGACTCTTAAAATAGGCATAAACCAAATTGCTCATACTTTCTCTAGTGATTTGAACATATTTGGATCCTTTAAAGTGAGAAGTGCACTTTACAAACTAAAGTACAAATAGATGACCATTTACATTTGATAGAGAAAATCATTGGTGATGATTATTATAAAATACAAGCAAATGGATGACAGTTCATGGACCTGGGATACTTTCAACTATTGATTTTCTCATCAACAGTTCTCCATATGCACTTTACACTATAAAGTGCACTCCTTACTTAAGAGGATCTCAATCCTAATTTGAATACCTTATCCATATTCAATCAAGAAATATGAGTAGTCAATTTAAAGGTTGAGATATCTAGATTTGAATGAATCCTGAATCTTCTCAATTGAACATTGATAACTCCATATATGAACCAATCTTTAACACCTGCCGAGAAACTAAATTCTTCAAGATTCATTATCATTTTTCCACTTGTTCTTAAGGTGTTCCTAGCCTTTCATGGCTCATAGCATGCCTTGGCTAACCTCTCTCTAGTTTTGGCTCATTATAGACATTATTGCACCTTTGAAATCTAAGAAAAGTCCACACTTTACACCTTTGTAATGAATTAAATCACATAAACAAACATATAACACTAAGAAAATGGGTATTAAAATATGGTAGAAATTGGACGAAACAAACTACCTATTGTATGTACATAAAATTAATTGTGTGAATGGAGTCACCACTTTATGTAATTAAGAGTTACACAAACTCTTTAGGAATCTAAGCTAATTAGAAATCCTATCAACTATAAGATAGTTAATCATAGTAGGTAACTAGGAGTAGGATAATTAATTAGAAATTTATCATATTTAAATTCAACTATTATATACTATTATCTACCATTAATTGTTATTAGAACTAATCCATAATAAATGTTTTAATTAATCAGAAATAATTAATTTATCTTCTATTGTATATTGCATGCATGAAGACACACTTCATGCAACATCTCTAACTTGTGCACATAAAGCATCAGTATGCTATATATCTAATAATCAATATGTTCTTACCTTCATACAAGAAAATAAAATGTGTGATCATAGAAGAAAGATACATCTAATTAGTTGTGATATCAAGTGACCACCTAACTAGTATAACACCATTCATATTCTTTACAAGCGGAGCTATGTGGTGACAAGCCCCCCTAAATTTTTTAAAATTCCACATATACCTATAGAAAATTATTAAAATGTTCAATTTGGCCCCTAACTAGTTTTACAAAATTTGAAATATAACCTATATAGTTTTAAAACTTCTCAACAAACTCCTTATGTATTTTATTTAAAATTTTTAAAATGATCCATAAAGTTTTTATAATGTCAAAATAAACTCCACCTATATCACTTATCAAAGTTTTATATGTTTTCTAAATGACACATGAAGATTTTAAAATTCTAAAGCAAATCCAACTCTTTATTAGTTATAAGCATAGTACTTCACTTTTCAATTACATACTTTCCAATTCTAATTTTTTGTTTGACCCAAAATTGAAAATTTTTTAAATGTTTGACCCAAAGGTTTTTCAAAATTCTATATTAATTTCAGAATATTTTAAAGTCACAAAATTAACTCACTCACTTTAATATGTTCTAAACTCAAAACTTAAATCTCTTTGACAATTGTAATATTTTTCAGTATTGTTTCTCTTACACTCGTACTTATTTTTCAATTTAGTTGTGTTTTACTTCAATCAAAGTTATTCATTCACTTTTTGTATTCAAATAACAATTATTTTTATGCTCACTCAATCAGTTTTCAACATGGTTAAGATTTCAAATTATTATTTTGTCAAGATAATATATACTCATTATTTCTTATTTAAATCTATATATGTTATTTTCACATTCTTTCTTGTTTTAAATTAATAAATAATATTTAATGGTGATCGTACATCAAGTTATTTATTTTTTATTCTTTAGAATTTAATGAGATTAAACTTACATGTGATTATTTCAATTTATTATATTTTTTATATGTATGCATTGTGTGAAGATTTCAAATTCTTGTTACCTTACTCATCTTGGCCCTCCCTAAATAAATTTTCTAGCTCCATGCCGATATTCTCAATATTACCCAAAATCAATTTAATCCTATTAGATTTTGCACCTTCTATCTATCTAATTTACTTAGAGCTATGCAAAATCTCTAAATGCATCTAAACTTATTGTTACCATCAACAACTCAAGTCTAGCAATTGCATGGGCAATGACTTACAAAACATATATGTGACAGCAAATAATTTTCCCTTCAATGCTGATGCCAATCCACTGAGTTTTAGGTCCTTTCCTTGTCATACTTCATTAAACTGCATCATTCCTTGCCCTTAGATAATGTGCTAAAGTAACAACACTAAAATCTAATTTCATGATAAATCCAAAAGTCCCAAGGGTATAAAATTGTACTCTTGGTCCATAGGGCTCACATACTAATAAAGATGGGATCTATTCAATCACTCCCTTTAGAGGTCAACTTATAACACATATATTAGGATACATATGTTTTGATGTAGCTGCCATGTAGGTTTTTTCACACTCTCTTTTACAGCAAGTAGAACACAATCCAGCCACTTCATAAAGTGACCAACTTGAAACTCTAAGCATCAAATCCAACTTTACATAAGGTTCATGGAGTTAGTATTATCTCCATATTAAACTAGTTAAGTCTCATCAAAACACTTAGTTTAGGCAACATTTTCAATGTAGCCCTTATTGCTCCTCGAACAATAAGGAGATCGCCAACAAATGGTATCAATGATGCTATAAGTGCCATCTCACTTTCTATATTAGAGTCAGTGCAATTTCTTGTGTGAATGGGATTATTTAATAGCCTGCTAACAATCTCATATGTGGGAGCCAAGTGATTTTACTATACAAGCCAACAAAGACATTCAAAATTTATTGCATAAGTAAAAACAAAAATAATGTATAAGCAAATTCAACCCTTAACGAGCCTAAACCCCTAATGCGCTTCTTAAAAGCATCTCTAGTAATGAATTTGGTAAAAGGATCAAAGATCCTATGGCTAGTGGGAATTTGCTTCAATACAACAAACCCTTGTGAGATGATATCACCATGAAATAGCACCTCTTTCGAGAGTAAATGCATACCCTAAAGTACATTTACTCTTATCTTTGTGTATTAAATCATTAGCATCACTGCATCCGACCAACTTAAGGCACCCACCTTGATAACACAAAGCCATATAGAGGTTCTTAGAAATCTTAGTATCCTTTTAACTATAGTTCAATGTGCAGGTCCAAGATTACCTCGGTGTCTATTGACCACACCAAATGTAAAGCATATGTTAGGTCAAGTATACAATAGCTAGCTAACAACACTTATATGTGGCACCTTAGCCACCCTTTGCTTCTCTTCTTCTGCCTCATGACATTAATCCATGTGAGGCATAAACCTATTTTTAGTGGAGTTGACCTTGGACTTATCCATGTCTAAGTGTTCCATGATATTTTTGATGCAAGTCTCTTGAGACATAGTCAAAAACTTCATAGAATGATCCCTTAAGATCTTTACCCCAAGTATGTAATTCGCTTGGTCCATGTCCTTCATCTCAGAGGTAGAGGACAACCACTTTTGAGTGGGGGTGATTAACCCCATATCATTTCTAGCTAGTAGAATCTACACACAATGATCTTCTTTAGTCATTATATAGCCTACCAAGAAAATCGCTTGATGAAACTGAAGATACCATTGCTTGGATGATTGTTTTATGCCACATACGGAAAGTTTTAAGTGACAATCCTATGCTCTTATCTCTTTGCCTAAAACCTAATGGGCTGATCCATCGATTTCTTCATTAAGATATATTGTTTTCATATCCATTTGTAACAAATCTAAATCTAGATGCAAGAAAATATCTTGGATAAGGTGAAGAGATGCAAATCTCATCAATGAGAAAATGTCCCTTTGTAGTGAACACCCTTCTTTTGGGTATAACCCTTAGCCACTATATGGACCTTATAATTTTCAATCGATCCATCCACCATGCATTTTAATTTTAAGAATCATTTGTTTCTAATGGCCTCATGCCTAGGTGGCAGATCAACTAAGTCTCGTACATGGTTTTTAGCCATAAATTCCATCTCTTTTTCCACGGAATCTAGCTGGCCATTTGTCTAAGGATGATGAGATTATTGCTTCTTCAAAAGACAGCTCTTCATAATCAATAATAATGCCTAAGAAGGACTCTCATTCTATTGCTAAGCATTTGCATGGAACACTTCCACTTGCCTTTTGCATAATTATGGATCTTAAGGTTATGGTTATGTGTTCCTACTGACTTCAATGGTCTCTAAAATGGATTGAGAATCCAAACCCATTTAAGGTGAACTTTCTTGAGGTTTTTCAAACTCATAGAGTGGTGAATGTATCCTATAGATCCTAATGGTTGTAGGCCTTCCAAATTAGGTTTCGTACAATTCCATAGCTTATAATGAGTAATAGATATTGATTTTAAGCATAATTAATTAAGGATATATGCCATAGTCATAAGGGCATCTCTCCAAAAATTATCTTAAGTAGTTGGCCTAAGCCATCATCAATCTAATTAGATCCAATAAGGTTCAATTCCTTTTCTCTACATCACCGTGTTGTTGAGTTCCATGCATTATCAACTATTAGTGTATTCCCTTCTGCTCATAGATTTCTTTGACCTAATTAAAGAAATATTCTCAACCTCTATCAATGTGAAGAGCCTTTGTGCTCCTCTCTTTCTGATTCTTAACATCAGTTACAAAGTGTTTGAAACAATTTAAAGCTCAAATTGATGAGACAAGAAATACACTAAGCCATATTGTGAGAAATAGTCCATGAGTGTGATAAAATAGGTTGCATCATGATGGGCCTCTACATTCATTGGCCCACAAATGTCAAAGAGGACTAATTGTAGAAGACAAGAAGTCCTTTTAGCCTCCCTAAAAGTCTTCTCTCTTGTTTTTCCAACCAGGCCTGGCTTGCATGCAAGAAGATTTACCTTGGCAATAGAGACTAATAACCCTTCTCTTGCCAATATGGATATTTGATCTTGTCCAATATGTCTTAATCTAGCTTGTGACCTAGCAAATTAGTTATAACAAAAGAAGACTATGCAATGTAAATAGAATAGTTAATATGAGATTTTGTTAGTAAATTTAACATAAACAAACCATTCTTAGTGGTCATTTTACTACATCATTGCATAAGTTCTTTAGGCACATATCTTAATAAATGATTTTTATAATTAACCCACTTAATTTTCACCTACATTACTAGACCCAAAATTTCATACTAATGCTAGTAACCATCTCTCATAAGTGTTAAATTTTATATAGTTTAAGGAGGAATTTCTCCTACTTAATTTATGATAAATGAATTGAAATAATAATCAAATATAAAGTAAACTAATGACTTCTATAACAAGTTCAACTAGGGAAAGCTATTTATATTTTGGTGTCTATATCCAAAAATAAATCACTATATATGAAATTGGTGCATAAAGACATTCCTTTACAAGGCATCATAATAATAATAACAATAGTAGTAGTAGTAGTAGTAGTAGCAGTAGTAACAAAATAACAACAACGACACTAATAATAATAGTTATATTTCCCCAAAATAATTAATCAATAGTTGAATCGTACTACATCAATCTACTTGTATAAATAAATAAAGAAGCTTCAACTTTTTCATATGTAAAGAATTCATTTTGGAATAACCATACATCACACACCATAGGCATTAATCAAAATGTCAATGGAAAACTCATATTTTGCATAATCACACGTCATTCATCATTTAACATATAAATGAAAAATAATATCAAATTAAACAATCATGGGAAGTGAATCAAGATTATGAAAAGAGTGATTTATGCAAAAATATTTCCAGAAAAATTTATTTGTCAAGTTATTTTTGACTAAATAACCCAAAATAAACTATTTTTTGTGTAATTTATTGACAAATAATAGAGATACTTTAAGGCACTTTTGAGCATATAGCCAAGAAGTGGAAGAAAACTTGAGTTTACCATAAAAAATAGTGAAAAATCAGCTTAAAACAAGTTTTCACACTCCTGTTGCACATGTGGGCATTGTTTTGGCCATTTGGTAGCCAAAACACTCTCATGGGGAGGCATGTGTAAACAATAATTTTGACCACATGGAATCGCCTCATCCTCCCCAATTAGTCTATACCTTGAAATTTGTAAAAAGGATTCTTTATGTTGGTGTGTGCATGACATGCATCATGCCTAGCATGTGAGTTGATGACTCATCTTCTAACTTTGAACCCTAATTCCTCTAGATTTGTCATGACCATAAAGCCTACTTTGCAAGCCCATAGCTCACTCTTTTATATCCATTATGTGTGATCTTTATATTGTTTTAAAGATAAAACAACACAAAACACAAAAATATATAACTCATAGACAACGAATCAGATTTGGTCACTCAAACTTAAGCTAGAACTTTCAGATTTGTCGCAAAAACAAAGCTTCTGCAAATTTGAATGATCATGAAGCAAACTTTGTGCATCCATATCTTTCTCAATTTAACTCTGATTTATTTAATTTTGGTCCTATTGGAGAAATATGATTGCAAGGAATAGATCATTGTAACTTTTCACTTTAAAGTATGGATTTTAGGGTTCAAAATTCTGTTCAAAGTTGGTGGCCATAGTGTTTTCAAAACTTTTGGCAAAAAGGTTACCATGTAGCCAACTTTAAACAGTCATATCTCTCCCATTTGAGCTTTGGTTTATGCAATCAATATGTCATTTTAAAGCTCGTTTGACAAGGAAAAGAACCATATATATTTCGTATAAAATGATGCAAGTTTTGAGATCCAAAAATAAGTTAAAAGTTTCAGGTTCACCATGTTTTTAACAAAAATAAACTTTGTAACCTCAACCTAGACATAATGGTTTCTAACCAAATTTTGAGGCTGAGTTTTTAACATTATGAGGATTGTTTTGATATTAAAAACATGGGTTAAAATGTTGTGTTAGAAAAGTTGCCATTAGAGACCATATAAAGCATATAAAAACACATTTACACAAATACAGCAAACAAAAGGCATAGAGCACAACCTAGAGGATGAAAGCAAGCAACAATGGCTTTAATAGTACTATCGGGGCATAGCAAAAGCTTGGCCTTTCATGTTTGAGTGCTAGATCCAATTAGAGTTTGCTTTATAGATCTTCCCAGTCATGAACTCTATGTCATGATTGCATCATAGCCATAATGGTCCCAAATGCACACCTTACAAATCACGAACACACCAACCACCATCATAGCAAGCCCTTCTCATAGTTAGAGAGTAAATATTAGAGCTATTCTAGTATATGCACATCCAAAATCCAAAAGAATATGATAGTACCTCTAAGAGAACCAAGTGAGAGACTTTCTAAGAGAGTGAGTTGGAGTAGAAAATGTATGTAATCTAATTGTAAATATATGTGGAGTCATCACCCTATTTAATTAAGAGCTATACAAACTCTCTAAGAGTCTTAGCTAACTAAGAATCTTATGAACCATAGGATAATTAGCTATACACCCCAAAAAAAAATATATTTTTGGGACAAAAATTCTGTCCCAAATTACCCTTTTTCCATTGCAAAAATATGTTTGTCATCAAATTTGGGACAAACTTATCTTTGTCCCAACAAGCCTCTTAACAATTTTTTATAATGAAATCTTTTTACTATCTCAAATTCACAATTGAAAAAATTCACAATGAAAAGTCCATCCTAAATTTGAGACAAAAAACTCCATTGCAAGTCTATCCTAATGCCGTGATAATGCCATTGAAATTTTGGGTAAAATATTAATAAAAATTTTAATTTGTTTTTAATTGCAAACGCGATTTGAGACCGAAAGTTCCTTCTTTAATTTGAATATTTTAACTTTTGTTTGTCACAATATTATTTGGAATGATAAATTCCATCCTAATTCTATTGCAAATATTAAAAAAATTATTTTAAAAAATTGGGACAAGTTTGTCCCAATTTTTATTTAAAAATTCATTGATGTCTATTTTCCCTTTATTGAAGAGAGAAATCAATAAAATTTGATGGTTTCACACACATTTAAGTTGGAGAAAATTTTCATTAATGCATTATGTGAATATGACTTAATTTGACAATATTGTATGGCACAAACAAGCCAAATTCATGAATCAAGATTAACAAATATGATTTCAGCCAAAAAATTAAAGTAACTGTATTATAAAGAGACATACAACTAAAGATGCTGTAAAAACCTCATCTGCCTACTAAGTTGTGCATCTTATGAGACTATTTTGCTCAATTGCTGCTTGTAAGTGCTTTCAAAGAATTTGTCAATGTTTCCAACTTTAAAGCCATCCCTCTAGGGGACTCTTTAACTAATCTAATCAAGTTAGTAGAGACAAGCATTAGTAATTCTTTTAGGGGAAATAAAATTACAAACCTTATAGAACAGAAAAAACTAAGCCCCAATTTATTAACTAAATTTATAGAAAGAAAACCCCTTAGGAGCAAAATAGTTCAAAAGGTCTAGCAACCAAAGCAAACTGGGCACAAGGAGAAACCACTGGGTCTCCCAAGACTATTGTCCCTAGCAGAGAGGAAACCTTTAGCCAGCACTACTTTTTTCTCAGAGAACCACTAACTCTTTTGCCACACTCACCCTTGTCCTATTTACATATATTCCTCCCACCTACTATCAAGTAATGCCACTCCAAAACTATTTTCACTTTATCTTGATCCACTATCACCCCTTGTGCCAAGCCTGAGACTACATGTGCCAAAAATCCACAGAATTTTTTCCAAAGTTGCTCGTTTTAAAATTTACAAGAAACTTATGCTATAGTAGAATTGCCAAAACAACTTCCAAGTGTGCTAGGTATTAGTCCAAGATCTATTGTATATTAATATATCGTAAGAAAACTAAGACACCCCTTCATAGATAAGGATTGAAAATTGTATTCATGGCTTATTAGAACGTAGCTACAGAATTCATTAGTCTAAAAGGCATTATTGAAAATTCACAGTGCCCCTAGTGAGTCCAAAATGTGGTCTTTGAAATGTTTTCTTCTCTGACTCATATTTGATGGTACCTAGACTTGAGTTCTAATTAGGACCCATTAAACTCATTAAACAATTCCTCCACCATGGGTATTGGGTACTTATTAGGGATCATCACTTTGTTTAAAATTTGTTAAGTAACACAAAATCCTTAATTATTGTCTTTCTTTTTAACTAGTATGATTTGACTAGAGTATGGACCACATATACCAATAGGGTTGTACATTCACCGGTTCAACTCCCTGCTTAATATATTGTTCTCATGGACCCTATGGGAGTGCAATTCTTGTGGTTTCCTAAATAGTGAAATAAATTTTTTTAATTGGTGTAATTCAACTTGCATTATTTCATTGATTCCCCCTTTTACTCCCTTAATTTTATCTTATCCTACACTTCTAAGGAAGCCAATAGTAGTTCCCAAAAATCAACATATACTTTTTTTTTAGGTGCTTTCAACATCCTTTATTTGACCTAATGCTTGGTTGTATGCTTTGGATAGCTCAAGTTAAGATTACCTTGTGCTTGCACTTTTCTTACTAATGCCGAAATTCCATTGACAAAGTGTTTGATTTAATTGCAACATTCTCAATGGTCTTCAACCATGAAACTCCCAAAATTGTATGAACGCCCTTAAAGGAAACATACTGAAATTAGCAAACTTTGCTAACCCCTCCTATACTCGATGCTACAGCCTTGCATATCCTTGTGGTAGCCTTTCTCTGCCCATCACTTGGCATAACCCAAAAATTCCCACTTTTATTCCCCTTTAATCCATGTTTGGCAACCATCTCTTCTAATAGAAAGTTGTGACTTGCCCTACTATCAATCAGCACCATCACTGTTGAAGATGCCATACTTCCCATGAGCTTTAAGGTTTGTGGTTCGAACAACTACCCCACCAAACTAAGCAACAACTCTAGCCCATCCAATTCAGACCTACCCTTCCCACCTTCCTCACCAATTTCTACTATCACAAATTATGCGTCCCCATCTTCTCATCATCCTCACCTAGTAGCACTGACAATTGTCTTTCAAGACACTTATGGAGTGATCTAAAATTAGGCCCATACTGAAAACATTCACCCTTCCCCTTCCTTTAAAGGAATTCATGATATGGCAAATGGTGCACTCCCTTTTTCGACTACATTGATGTTCATTGCCTCATGGTGCTGGGGATGGCTTGCCACTTATGCTTCACACACTAAAACCAATGTACCAATTGCCTTTCCATGCTTACGAAGGCCATCTGAACTTTGATCTCTATGTAATACCTTAAATTTCAAAGTACTTCATAGCCTTTGTTATCCATCTTGTTGGGAGACTACCATCAACGTTTGGGAGTTCCACCTTCTTCATCTAACGTATGTCATACATGGTGGATTCCCCTCAGTCACCTCCTTTAACACTCAAATCCTATTAGTCATTCATTTGTTTTTATCATTGTTCTTGGTCTCCTGTGGGTTGCTCTATGTTTCATTTCTACTACTTTGATTGAGTTAAAGGATGTTCTAACTCAGCTTGAGCACCCTTCCTCTAATTCATAATTGTAGCAAATATCACATGCATCTCATCCATTTATGTCTTTATACTTCCTTCCCTTTCTTCTACTTGCTTCCTTTTTAGTTCCATGCTCCTCTCCAATGATTCAAGCCTTGTGCAATCCATCTCCCCTCAGATCTTTGGTATTTGGTAAGTTAGACCACTTGATAGAATAGAAAAGAGTTAGCTCCAATTGATTAAGTAAATTCATAGAAAGAGGAAAACTCCTCAAGAGCAATACAATTCAAATGGTCTAGGCATAAGGACAAATCCTTTGGCCTCGTAGGATTATCATCTCTAGCACAGATGAAACCTCTGGCCCTACACTACTTTTTCCCACAAAACCACAAACTATTTTTGCCACACTCACTACAGTCCTATTCACAAACATTCCTCTTTACTTATTGTCTAGCTAACATGTCTCTCTTTCTAACTAACTTAGGCTCCTCCACCTATCATGCTTCTTTGGTCCCCTGCATGCATAGATTTCTTTCTTCTCTCATACACCCTCTAAGTCTTCTCTTTTGGGCCTACTCTCTCTATGTTATTAGGTTGTTCCTCTTGATCACCTCTTTCAGACTTCTTAACAAAACCCATAGTAGATCATTCAAATTTTATGCATAGCTCACAGCTTGATCCTTAATTAAGAGCCTAACCAAACCTTAGGATATTAATTTCTAGCCATTAACATGAAAACCCATATGCATGAAAAGGTGAAACATGATATTCAAAGAATGATACTAGCCTTTTTGTTAGGTAAATTTTCCATATTCAAGCAGCACATGGCTTTCAGCAAATTCAATGTAAGAACATGGAACAGATTCAATGATACCATCTTCTAATTGAAAAGTAATAGAATCTACTACAATTGAACACTCAGATGATGTAGTGTATTTCTAATTATTTCTTGAATACAAATTGCAACATGCTTTAAGTACAATCTACTTTTAGAGATTTAGGTCATAGCTAAAAGAAAGTATAAAACATGATTAAAAAAAATTGTAAAGGTTAATTCAAGAGAAGAAAATTTGTATACTTATCAAAATAAAAGCAAACTCAACATAATCAACCAAAAATTTAAGAATTCAATCACTAAGACTTTATTAAAAGAATGTAATCCAAAGTAACAATCACTAGCCACCTTCTCACCTTTAGTCATAAGTTTCTTTAAATTAAACACAATAACCTAATGTTCAATACCCTCTTCTTCTCATCTTACTATTTTTTCTTCCTACCTTCCCTTTTATTTTAACTTCCTTTCCACTCTTGCATCCAATATTAATTCATACACAGATTGCTAGGCCTCCAATTTCACCAATTTAATTGAAGAACATATCAAGAGTTAAACTAAAAAATCCAGATCAAGTAAAAGGAAGGCCTTAATAATAAGGCAACATTCATTGCACCACATGGAGAACAAGAAAAAAACAAAGTACATACCTAGAGCAAAATAGATAGGCAATAACAAATATATCAAGACTTTCCTATTCAGTGGAATTGTTCAAATGATCCAAAGGCAAGAATTTGTGGTATGAAGTCAGCAAAGCTCACCATCAAAATCCATTGTTCAATTTGATTTGAAACATAGAAAAGTTTAGAAATAACATTTTAAGATGTATTGATTTAGTCAAATGATAATCATACACAAAATCTTTGAAGCAAGAAATTTGATTTGGTCCTACCCCTTAAATTCGAAGAGCTCCAAACAATTAGAGGAGTATTTATAGAAATATATGGCATCTCTTTTTTCACCAGTCTTGTTCAATGAGACATTTTACTAAATTAATCCCTGATAACCCAAGCTATAAAATTTTACAATTACACCAGTCAAGGTTATGGAAGCAAATCATAAATCTCTGGGAGAATATCTCTAATATATAACGGCAGACTAAGAAATTTTTAGTATTAGGGGCAATAAATACACATATATATATTTATATTATATATATGCATAAAGAATACAAGATATAATGTACTTAAATTTCAACATAAAAGCCGCATTCACAAATAACAAAGGATAAACAATTCTTTATAGGAAAATGGAATATTACATTAAATCTTTATGTCACTAACTCCCCAATTACATAGCTTTTATCACACATATACCATAAAATTGCATTGTCATAATCAACATGTTCAAAATATTACATAAATTTGTTATTTTGAAAAATGACAATGGGGTAATTTCACATATTTGATGGGGCAATAATTTAAATGACACATATCTAACAATAAAATTTTAAAAAGGTAGTGGGGGCATTTGCCTCCTCTTCCTATAACGTATATCCATCCTTGCCAGTATAATATTTATTTAAGAAGTCTGAAGAATAGGTGTACACTTTTGGTGGGTATATATAGAAAAGGAAACAAATATAAGATGCAATCATCAATAATGAAAATCCTAAAACAAGGTACAATTAACATTTCACTAAAATCATCCCCTTGAGCTTTACCATAATATAATTAATAAATTAACAATGATATACACAATCTAATTTTTCCAACATATACAATCCTCCTTTACATTACTTCCATAATATAAACCATACCTGAATTCATTAAATAGAGAAGAACAATGCACCTATTGCTTCACTTTCAAGTATAAGTGGGCTATCCCAAGAAACTTCTTGTAAAAAATTAAAAAAGAAAACTTTGTTATCCAAAAATAACTAACCTAGGGTAAGTTAAATCCTAAAAAAGTTAACCATATAGTTTGAGCTGCATTCTTTAGTAGTACAACTTCAATGAAAATTAGTGGTTCACCCATGGATAAACACATAAAATTAGATGACCACAAAACATTTAACACATTATAAATTAAGTATAAGCATAACTACAACATGACAAATTACTTTAGTTCATTGGTTCACTTAGCATCAAAAGTATCATACACAGAGTAAAAGAGTAGTGACACTAAATACAAACAATGAGTAACTAAGAATCTCTTCTATTGACAACATGTCAACCACAAATACACCTAAAACATTCACTATAATGGTTGTTGAAGTGATAGTACAATATACACAAATTACTATGTGCAGCATATTGTTGCTACTATTTGCATGACTTTTCTTCAATATCATAACAATAACGTACTTAAATATGTTAAATACCAACAAAAGATAGCATTTAAATAGTCATAACATAGGCAATAAACCAAAGACCAAGAACATAAATTGAGAAAAAGAAAAAGGTTTCTTTGTTTTCTTTTATCTTCTTCACTGACTTAGAACAATGAAGCCATTTTATTTTATCCCATAAACTTGTTAAAGTTACAACATCTGTATTGAACTCAAGTAGCAAATTTGAAGAAATGTTCAATATAACAATTTAAATTTGATGAGTTCCCTAAACAAAGTTGTTATATCATACAGACTGAAAAGAAAAGCATAGTACTACAACTTATTGCAGCTCAAAAAGTTTAATAGCATAGCTTAGTCTAACCTAGAAAACATCCAAATATGCAATACTTTTGTTAAGTGTTAAGTTTCATATCAACACTCACCATTGCACATGAATGGCATTATGATAGTTTAGATTCTAAAATATGAGAACCATCCAGTTCTAAAGAATAAGTGTTATTTCTCTATAACCTAGCCATATATATCAATGAAAAAACATATTTTTGTAGCTAAAGTTGAAAAAAAAAACATTGTCAATATGAAGCCTTAAATACAAATGCAATTGGGATAATGAACATGATAATATCCAAAATTAGAGACAAAATAATGGCAAAATGGAATAGGAATTGCCAAAGAAGAGGGAAAAATTAGAGTCCCAAATTCACCTCATAAATGCTTATGCCGCCAGTGTCATAGTATCTTTCTTGATGGATTTTTAGGGATTTTCAAAGTGGAGGAGCGACATCATGATGATGAAGAATGGGTTTGATGGTGTGTAATAGAATAAAGGTCTTCCAAATTAATTTCCATTTTTTTCTTCCAGTGATGCCTCAAATGTTAGGTTACCCATCTAAAGAGAATTGACAAAATATGCACCACTACTAGAAGTTTTGGGTTTTAGAATAGGTGTTCAGGGCTAAGGTGGAACAGGTTTTGTTAGGAGCACTTAGTCATATTCCTTATAGGTAGTTTCACTTCCCTATCCATTCCTTAGTTATTTTATTTTGTAGTTATCTTAATTTTAGTTACTCCTAATTTTTTGTAGTTATCTTTTATTTCAGTTGTTATCCTTTTATATTTAAAGACTATTGTATGTTGATTTTAGGGGGAATGAGATTTATCTACAGTTTATCATTTTTTGTTGATTTGTGAGAGCTTGTGTTTGCTCAAAGAATGCCCAGTACTATATCCACTAGTGCTTTCATTGAGAGGGACTAGTAGAACCATCAAGGTGCAAAAACTAGCTAAGAACTTGTCGCCTCTCATGAACAAAGGAGATAGTAGTTCACAGAGATTACTCATTAGATGCAGCAATTTCAAACATAATTGGCCAACCTAGATAGCTAGATAGAGGAGTTGCAATAGCATGATTAGCAGATGTATGAGGTTTCTCTAAATAGCCCACCATAGACGACATCCAAGGAGACATGACCTAGCTTACACTCATTCCATTTGGATGTCCTAAAGTTCAACAACACAAACCCAAATGAGTGGTTGTCCTAGATTGAAACCTTTTTTAGTCTTCAGAATATTAAATAGAATATATGGCTCCAACTTGTAGGTCTACATATGAAAGGGGTGACATCGACATGGTATCAGTGCATGTATGCTAATAACTTCTTTGAAACCTATCTAGAATTCAAGTATACCCTTAAATAATACTTTGGGGTATATTCATATGTGGACCAAATAGGAGAGCTGTGCACACTCTCTCAAACCACGACCTTAAAGGAATAACAATGCATTTAGGGCTTAATGTCTCAGGTAATGTGTATAAGTGATGCATTACTAACTAGTTTCTTTATCTTAGGATTGCATCCCAACCTCAAGCAAGCTTTACAATTGCATCAACTCACCTATTTGAATCAAGCTATGGAGTTAGTCATTGCTCATGATTCCCATCATCAAGAACTAAAGAACACACTACACCTAGGGGAGGGATCTCAGATTATCAATGATATCTCCATTTTAGTGAAGAAGCTTACCCATGAAGAATTGCAAATTAAGTGAGAACAAGGTCCTCACTTCAACTATGATGAGAAATGGAAGCCATTGCATAAATGCAAGGTGTAATTCTTGCACATGGTGGGTGATGAAGAGGAAAAGGGGTATTAAATCCAACCTGACCCTACACCCTGAGGATTAGCCCCATTCCCCATCAGTAGCTGGACTTCCCTATCCATTTCTTTTAGTTATTTTATTTTTGTAGTCATCTTAATTTTGATTGCACAGAATAGCTTTCAATGGTCATCAATCAGCTTCAATAGTAATAGGATTCGATGGGGTTAGTTGTTTAAGTTGTTCTCCTTTTACTCCATGAAGGTTGAGAAATATCTTGAAGAAGAGGATGGGTCCAAAGTGAATTTGGGGAAGACAGAGGGCAATGTGAGCGTGGACAATGAAGTGGGCTTGACAATGCATCAAAGGTTGAATGGGTGACTCATGTCAAAATGGGGTTAAAAGTTTTCATGGAGCTAAGGAGGTCAAATGAGAGATGAAAATATGATCTCTAATGGGTGTATTATTTGTGAAGGGTGGATGTAAAAGACAATTCTAGATAGAGATGGGAATTTTGGGATTTTGGGTCACTAGGTGAGATGTGGGAGAGCATAAGTGGGAATGTGAGGAACTTATAAGAAATAGGATGGGAAAATTTGTAGGGGGAAATGGTAGGAAATTAGGGAGAAATTCAAGGACACTTGGGAACATAAATTTATATTTTTTAAATAACATTTTCTTTAAAAATTGCTGCCACTAAAGGTAATACTATAGCAATACATTCAGCACCTCCTTTATTTTTTCCCACCTGTACTTCATCCATTTTTGTTGGCTGTATCTCTTCTTTTAAACTCCCTATTGCTATGTCAAAAACAACTTGTAAAGATCAAATTTATCTTTTGATTTGACTTGCTTTCAATGTTTTGTTTAAATATGGTCACATTAAATGAATCTACTTATCTTTTCTCTTTAAGAATTCCGATTGCTATGTGGCCCATGTAATGAATTTGTTTGCCAATTCCCACCATCTACACCATTGTCTTTTAAGCCACTTATTCTTTCTTAGGTTAACCCACTACAAATTATAAATCATTTTGAATTTCAAATTTTGAATTTTGAATTTTGAACTTTAGAATTTGTTGTTTTTCATTCAACCACATTGTGATTTTTTTTGTCTCTTTCTTCCTTGCCTTTTTCTTATGTAGTTTTGTGAACTGCATTGCCCACATGCAATAATGGAAGTAAAACATGGAAGCTACTTTGCAATTTTGGGTTTTATTTTTTAGATTTGAGATTTGATTTAGTGATTTTATCATGTAGCAAGAACTGATATGAAGAAATTTCATTGTTTACTGCTCTCTATGTCGATTTGGGTTCATTCATACCTAGCAATTTATGATTTTTTGTCTTTAATTTGAGATATTATATATAAAAGTTTAGTAGTTGTACATAAGAAATTATTATGGTATTTGTTAAGAGTGAAAATGGGTTTGTGGGGGCATGGATATCTAGAATGATGGTAGAAGCAAGCATCTTGGTGCAACCAAAGTTGAGAATGATGCAATGATTCACACTGCACAAGGATCAGCAATAATGCAACAAACATGGGTCCCTGGGCTTCTTACAGCAATGGTAGCTATGGCATGGATGGTAAAGACATAATGAATGTGTGTGCACATCTAAATGCATGGATGGATTTGTCTCCCTTGGCTTCTTGTGGTGATGGTGGCTCTAATGTGGATGGCAAATCCATTTTTTTGTGCTCATTTGAATGTGTGTTCATTTTAAAAGTAATCCATTTTATCCCTTTTTTCAATGAATACGGAAAATTTGGGGTTCCTTTTTCTTCAACTTCTATTTGGGTTTGCTTGTGAGATTTTGCATTTTGCTATTATTGCTGCTAGATTTTGCAAGTTTATGGTATGAAATCTCAAAATCTAAATGTTGGGTTCTTCATTCTTGCTGCTAATAGACTAATTGATCTCCAAGTTTAAAATATGGCTTCTTTTTTCTTCATATTTGCATTTTCAGCTTGTGAAGATTTCATCATCTGCGTTCTTGGGCTTTTGGATATTCATTGAGTTGGAGCTTGAGATTTTTACTTTCTAAAGTCATTTCACTTTAGTGAATATTCGTTGAAAGGTTACAATACATTGAGCATCCTTTATGGCCTCCACTCTGGCCATAGCTATTGCAATTGGAACATTTCATGCTTATTTAGCTTTCCACTAAAAGCTTTGATAAATTGCTCAGCAATGGTTTTTTACTTTTATTCACATATTAAATTTATTTTTATTCTCTTGAAAATATAGAATTAAATCCTCATCATCTTGAAAGATACAATTTAAACAAAGAAAGACCAAGTGTGAACAATTTGTTTAATCCTAAACTTGTGAGCACAGTTGCAAAAGCATGTTCTAATTGATTGCTACAATTGTTACAAAAATTCTCTTCCTCAAATTTAAGTAAAGATATTCATATATGTTGAATTAATTCGTTACTATGTTTTGTTTGTCAAATCTTTTAGAACATTTTTTGAACCATTAAGAAAAAGTATAAACTTTCAATGGTATATTAATTTGTGATTTTCCAACATTTCTGAGGCCCACCAAATGTTGTTGAGGCTTTGTCAATTGTCTTTACCTCTTTTACAAAGAAGCACACTGCAAATGGTCTCACTATGAATAAAAATCAGCTTTTCTTCCAATTCTTATGGCACATTTTGCTTATATGATTAAATGAATCGAACTTGAACTTCATCAAATGTGGACTTACTTTAGAATTTTGGTAAGAAAAAGTGGGATGTTTTAGTGTACTTGACACTTAGTTGGAATAGCTTAAATTTGTTGATGGAGATATATTCTACTAACTAAGCTTGATGAAATTCATGTACTAGCCTTCTATAATGTCTAAATTTCAAGAGTAAATCATCTAAACATGTTTGTTCATTCAACAAAGTGGAACTTAAAAGATTGATTGATTTCAACTTCTTTATGAAGCAATCTATATTCTTGGATATTTTGTTGATGGATATGAAAGTCTAATTTTGCTTTTGTATTCAATAGCCATTATTAGAGATATAACACCATTTGATGGTGTGCCTAAGGCAGAAAATAGAAGGGGGGACAAGCAACTTTGAGCATGTGACTAAGTTTGGAACATTTTTGCACTCTTAATGTATCTATATCTCTTCTTTTCTTTGTGCCTTGAGTTAGCTTTAGCACTTATACTAAATGTCTATTTTCTAAATATATCATCTCATGAGAATTTCATCAAGTTGTCATCTTGATAGTTGGCAGACATGGGACTATCTATACTAACTACAACTAATTTATAACAAGTCAGTTTGAGTCTGTTTGCTTTGTCAATACTAGAAAAATTGCATATCTATTTGTTTGGATCTAATTTGGTGCCAATACAACCATTATTTTAAAAATATACAAGTATCAATCCATAGATGATGGAAAGAGCTATTTGGTTAGTCTGGTAAATAAAAATGCTGCTTTAAAGTAGCGTTGTCAACCAGACTTTATTAATATTGGATAGCTTTTAGTTTTTTTTATGCACTTCCTTTTGTCAGGAATTTGGATACAAAGGGTGACCAAAAATTCGAGTGTCAAACAACCCTATCATTAGGTTATGTACTATTTTTCAATTATACTATTATTTGTACTGTCCTTGTTGATGTTTATTATTAAAGTATACATGATCAGCAATGTGGTGCTCTATCTCCTGGCAGCATGATAGTTATAATTCTTTCCCATCAAGTGTTTTATATTATTTGTCTTTCTTACTGGGCATTGTAATTAAGATTATAAATATGACCAAACTATCATCAAAATTTTGTTGTTATTGTGGAATTGTAACTATATGCTGTAGTCTATTGATATCAAATTGGATACACAATCCACTTAAAGGGATGTTGATCATAGCAGAAGCACACAAGCATACTCCCCTTAAGATTCACAGTCATGTTGAATTGCACATAAAAAATTCTCTCATAAAACTTTGAAATAGAGGGAATGTCCCTCTTAAGTGTTTTTGTGGATGCTTGTGAGCTCTCTTCATATGAAGAGACTATACATTCACCATACTCCAACAAATGAATGTAGAACCATAATTTGGTCTAGCTAAATAAAACCCAAGTTAAGGTGGACAATAAAAAAAAAGGTGGTTTTTCTTTAATTAAATTTTATAGAACTTATTTTGGTCAAAGAATAATAAAAATAGTGAAAAATCAATAGCAAATAAAATTTAAGCAAATAATAATAGTAAATAATACCAAATAAAAATAGCAAAGCAAAACAAAAGGAAAAGTGACAAAAACAGTAAAATGAAATAAAGGGAATTAACAAGGAGAAAAACAAAAGAATAAAAGGAAGAAAATGGATTAGAACAGGAATGGGTGGCTAAATAAAGAAGAAAGGGAAAAAAGAAACAAGGAATTAGAAGAAAAGGGGAGCTCCCATTCAATTGTCACAAACACTCTCACACACTCATAGGGATTCAGTAAGAGAATAAGGGAGAAGATGGCATGAGAAGTATACAATAAGGAGAGAAAGATAAAACAAAAAAGAGATGAGAGACCAAAGAGAAAGAAAGAAAGAAAGTAGAAGAGAAGGGGGAACTGATTGTATAGACAGTAGAGAAAGATAGACTGTGAGAAGGGACATAGAGAGAGTGAGCAAAGAGAGTAGAGAAAACTAATGGAAGAGAGAAAACAGTGAGAAGAATGAGAGCTTCAGCTAGGAGAGGAAGAACTTTTTTGGGTTCAAGGAAAGGAAAGGAACACTTGTCTAACTTTGATTTTTTTTCTCTTGCAAAAGCTCATTACAACTCCTTTAGGACAAGAGAGGAAAAGAGCCCAGATTCTTATTGCCACTGTGAAGAATGCCATTAAGCTTTAGAGATTTCAGCTGCATTATCAACATCAAGTTCTGAATTTTCTTCTTTAGTCTAGACTAAAGCCCATGTGATATTTGCTTTAAGCTGTCTTCAATGTGCTCTGTTCAGATAGTAACTTAATTTGTGTTTAATTTGTTGCTATATTGCAAGGGTTACCCTTAAGGTGTTTGATGAAACATCCAGTAGGAGGCCATTGTTGTGCTGTTTTCATCAGTTCTATTCTAGTTGTTTTACATTAATTAAGGAAGCAAATGAGCTTCATTTGTAAGAAAATTTTTGGGTATGATCTTTTTTGTGTCAACATATTATCCTAATTCAAAGTAAAAGGAGTTCATTAGGCCCACTTTTTGAATTAATCTTTTCAATGACCATGATTTGGGTTTGTTGACTTGAATAGCTCACTTGCATGAGGAAGCTAATTTAATTGGGAGTGATTTTAAAAAAGTAAGGGCATGGTAATCATATTTAGTGTCTTGTCATACTTCCCCAATTTTGTTAGAGTTTTTGAAGCTCATTTACTTGCTTAATTGAGTCTTCCAAAAAGATTAGCATGTAACTTGGTAGTGCATACTTTGTATGGACTTGATATTACTCTTTTGGTGGTTGTATGATGTCGTATGTGGAGAATGAGTTTCTTGCATTGATTGTAACATTTGAATTTGGAAAGGGATTTTGAATTGTGAAATTAATAAAAAAAAAGTTTTTATTGCTTTCCTTGTCACCTTTCAAGCACTTTCGCCACTTTTCTCAATCTACATTGATGAAAATATTGAACTCTCCTACAATGGATTAGTGATTGATTATGGAGTCATGGCCATTAATCTTAAGAGTAGGTGACGATTTAGGTCCAATTCAAAAGGAAATAAACCCTTTGTTGCTTCTATTAAAGTTCACCAAATTTGAACATCTCCTCAAAAGGAAATAACCCATTGGGCTTCCTACAATGAGTTATAGGTTGAGTGTGGAGTCACTCTTCCATTATATTGAGGGGAGATACCCAAATGGATCCAATCTAGAGAAAAAAGGTCCACTTAACGACCCTATAAGGCCCATTGGCATTTTCTCTCATCTTTTCAAAATCTAGTTTTGAAAAAGGAAATAAAATGGTGAACTTTCCAATGATGAAATATGAGAGTGTGGAATCACTCGTCCATAATTCTGAGGTAAAGTATTCAAGTAGGCCCAATCTACAGTGAAGGGGTCTGCTTGGTACCCTTAACTAAGTTTACTAACTTTTCTTCCTCTATCCAATTGAACAAGTCCTAATTGAGCTAGGCAACTAATTTCTAAACTCAATTAAGATGAGCAAACCTTAGTCAAGTTAGGTACTCTTGCTATTTCCAAAAGTCCTAGTCAAGCTAGGCATCCAATTTTGATAAAAGTCCTAGATAAACCAAGCATCAAATCACTCTTTCTAGAGTAATGGCTAAAAGCCACTCACTAATAGTATTAACCATAGACCATGCTTGATTACATGTGAAACCAATAGTGAGACAAACAAAAATAAAAACACTTATAATTTTGTTTTGACATAACACAAAGCATAGTTTTGAAACCAAAATGCAACAAAAACACCAATAGGTTTCCAAAAGGGCATTGTAGGGGTGCTAACACCTTCTCTATGTGTAATCAACTCTTGAACCCATTTGATGTAATGTAGACCTCACTCTTCGATGTTTGACCTCACCTAAGTCTGTGGTGACTCCAAGTTTTCACATATTTTCTAAAACCCTTATCAAAATTTGATTTTGCTTGCCACTCCGCATCACGATGTCAATAACTTGGCAACTTCATTACCATGTAAAGTTGGTGTTGCTTTTCATTTTCATTTTTTTTCTTTTGTTGGAATGTTTGATTTGTTTGCATTCTAAAAAATCTTACTTCCCCTAACACAAATTGGATCTCTCTAATTTAGGAGGTCTAATGCCTAACCACACATGATAGTAGTCTTAGTGGCAACTCATTCAAGAAGTTTGGCTTGAGCCTTTGGATTGGGAGAAATAAACCTTGGATTTATCTTGATTTAAGCACAATGGGGAAATGATGCCGCTTTGTTTATCTGGCATTGCATGTTTATCTTCCGCATTTGCAATCTTAGTACTCTTTTGGATAAGAAATCTCTAGTTGCATTCACCACTTTTGCATGCATAAACTCTCAAGATCATGCATAGATCTAGGTTACAAGAGAAACTTACTCATTATGGCATGCATGTTGCATTTGCACTTGTCCTAGATGCATGAGTCATAGGTAGTAAGGCAATATTTTATGCGACCCTTGTGGTTTTGGGTTAACCTTATTGGCTTTAGTTCCTTGCATTTGCATTTCATGTATCACATTCATGCATGGCACATGGTGTAACATATGCATCATCTATCATTCATTTCAAGAAATTAATTCTTTTTAAATCACTGCTTCTACCTATTAGAGAACACTACTATACAGAATCATGGATGAACATTAACTTTGGAAGATTCTTAGCAAGATGCAATAAGAGATTAATAAGTTGCAGTGCCAATGTCAAAGGCTTTTAAGCTTTTAGTATTTCATAGCTATGTTGGTTGGCAATTTGCGAGCTCCCTCCCATGGCAAATGGTCAAAGGTCTACCTATAAAGCTCTCTAACTTGGCCAATGCAAGAGAAAAGATTAGTATTGGTGTTTAGATTAGAGGATTGACCAAGCTAGTAGCTAAAGATCCCCTACCTAAGGAAGTTGCCTTAAGCAAAGGAAGAGATAGAAATTTATGTGGGGCCATGTACAGAAAAGATGAAAGGAAAGGGAAAGCATAAGGGGTACCAAGATGCTTTTGAGAATCCTCACCTACCTTACTAGGTTCACTAAATTGGTGTGGCCTCTTAAGTATCACCACCATTAGTTTAACATCCAGTATATCAGCCAATACTATAATCACAACCTGCATCTTGTCAGCCTAACCAAACTAAGCACAATGTGGATAGGAAGCATCAAAAGTTTGACCAAATTCCCATACCATACTTGAAGCTATTGCCACATCTATTGCAAAATAACTTAGTACCAATAGTCCCAATCACGCTTTTCCAACCTATGTACTAATCATGGTACAATGAGAAGCTCACTTGTGACTATCATGTGGAAGCCATGGGCCATTTGGTTGACAATTGCACTACTTTTTGAGGAGGGTCTAAGATCTGATTAATGCTAATTGGTTAAATTTTGACTCCATTACCTTAGGACTATATGTTGGTAGAAATACTTTGCCTTATCGCAAAGGACAAAGCATCAATGCAACATTGACATGATAAATTTGGCCCTTAAAAAGCTCTTATTTGAGATCAAAACCTCCATGGGCTCCTTTTTCTTTGTATTGATGGAGCACAAGTGGATATAGAAGGAAAATAATGTAATCCAGGGGGATGGTTATGAATACCATGGCAAGGAAGTGGACCATGGGATTGAAGAATACAAAGCATTCAAAGACATGCTCCCAAAGTTGATGGATAAGGGCATGCTACAAGTTAAGGTGGAGTTGGAAAGTGTGAACATGGTCATTGCTTCTCTTACAAAGTAGACACTAGGGTAATCTAGTGCCAAGCTCTTATGATGCTACTAACAATTAGGCATACAACAAAACAGGTGTAGTGTTAGACTAGGGCAATAAAGTTGCTAGCCATTAAGTATGCAATTAGCTAGATGTTAGCACCCAAGGAGGCCATGAGGTAGCTAATAGCTGAGGCCCTTAAGTCTTTCTTATATCAAAGTGACAAAATAATCAAACCCCATGGGAACAAAATGGAGATAGGGAATCCAATCATTGAAGAACTCCATGAGACTTTTGTGAGTTCTAGGTTCTAAATCTCAAACCAAGTCATTGTCATTGAAGATGGGACTACTTGTAAAGGTGGAAGTTGAGTCAGTCAAGTCATACAACCCCAAAAGTAAGTTAAGGCTAGTAGATCTATTTCTATTTTCCTTTTTACATGCTATCTTAAGTAGTCTTATGAGATCTGCTAATGGCTCTACCAAAGGCTCTAGGAAAGACTTTGTATGGGCATATCATTTGAATTCAATAAAATGACTAGCATGATCAATACATCATTTTTCATTCCATTTCATTTCATGCCCCATGCTTTTGCCTCTTGCATCAAAGTTTCTCTAAGAAATTATGAGTATGTGATAAATGATGGACACCTAAGGGGTCATACCTTCAATCTTGGTGAACCAATACTAGTGCAATTTTGGTTATTTTTTTAAAATCTATTGGTAATTCTGTGATTAATGCCCAGCAACATTAAAATGTCAAAAGGTTGCCTTATTTTTGTCTTGATTAAATCCAAAGGCCAATGATGAAAGTGGTTTGCCTAACAAAATACTCAATTCTCTTGGATGACTAAGTGTCTCTTAGAAGAAAATAATGGTGAAGGTGTGCTAGTTTATAATTGACAAATATGCTATGAGGAAATAGATACCCTAAAACTTGTTTGAATTCCCCTTAAGGCAATTCAATAGAATGCCATATTGACTAAGAAGTGATCTAGGCTATCTTTGTTCCACTTGGACCTTTCAAGCTAACCTAGATGCCAAAGTTTTATAGTCAATTGATCCTTAGAGGATGGTAGAATCACTGACCCTATCAATTCCAATTTTTAGCTTAAAAAATCATGATTTTACCTTAAACGAGAGCTAAAAGGAGCACTAAAGCTATCAAAAGAAGGGTAGGCCATCGGACTTAGGGAAAGGGATGAGTCTTTTTCCAATTGATTAAGTGTTAGCCATACAAAAGGCATGGCAAAACAAAATTCTAAGAAATTTAGGAAAAGAAAAGAACTCTAGAAACCATGGAAAAGAGAAAAGAGGAAATGAGCTAGCCTAAAAAGAAAGGAAAAGAAAGAAAGCAAGCAAGTGAAAAAGGAAATAGATATCACTTGAGCCAACAAGATCCTTAACCCATTTAAAGAGGAAAGAGGGAAATGAGAAGTGCTCAAAACTTTGTGATCCTATTTGTTAAACCCTTATCCCATTCATTCAATGCCATTATGTTAGCCTTCCATACAAGCTAAGAAAAGTCCTAGTGATCTTGGTAGATGTGTGACCAATAAGTGTCAAGCGGTGTATGAAAACAAGCCTAAGCAATGTTTACAATAGTAAACATTGTTCTTAAGAATGCAAACATTGAAAAGTGATTGAATGATGGGCATGAAAATTGGATGAGTGATTAACACTCTAGATTTTAGAGAAATGAGTAATTATCCAAAGGTTATCTTAACTCACCATATACATTCCTTTGAGACATTATCTTGGATAATAAAGAAATAGGAATTAAAAAAAATCTTTCAACATTTCTTTGCTCAAGTGCCACTAAAATTCTAATTGGGATGAGAACTAGGAGAGCAAGCTTGAAGTTGAAAGACATCCCTTTGCTTAAGGCAATTAGAATTCAAACTAGGACAATAACTACGAGAGTGAACCCAAATTTGAAAGACCCACCTTAAGAGAGTGGAGAGATTCATAGAGAGACTCCTCCAAAAGGACTGTAAACCAGCAAAGAGAGTGGTAGTTGTTGACATGCAATGTGGAGTGATGACCAAAAACTAATTATCAAGTTTTTGAGGGGTTTTCAAAACTTAATGAAAAAAAGATTTAGAGTTGCCACCAATCTAAGTTTAAATAGTGAGATTGGACACCAAAGGTTTTGGTCTACATTACAAAAATTAGGTTTGTGGATGGTTACATACAAGGAAGGTATTACCACCCTTAGATGCCTATTTCGTACCACATTGATGTTTTGTTGCTTTTTATTTGAAAACTATGCTTTCAAGGATAATTTCATTTTTTTTATATTCCTATTGTAGGTTTTACATGTGATCAAGCATAATCCATGATTAATTTTGTTAGTGAGTGGCATTCAAAGCCAATACTATGGAAAGGAGAATTTGATGCATGGTTCGTCCAAAACATTCTCAGCTTAATGGAGTTTTGGAACAAAGGGTACCTAACTTGACTTAGGGTTTTTCAGAGTATTTTGGGCCTTAAGCATAGACAATTCTCCATTACCACACTAGAAGAATTGTGCCAATGATTTGACTAGGTTAATAGCATGATTATGTACAAGATAATTAGGTGGCCATTCTCATGACCACCTCAATAATCATCATTAAGGAGCATCTGAGTTTGAGGATCATCTAGGATTCAATAAAGTCAAGGGATTTAAAAAGAGGCAAGGGTTCACATTAGAGGAACCATGCCAATGACTTGACTAGGTTCATAATGTAACTACCTTTATGATAATTTAGAAAGTGGTCTTTCTAATGACCACCCTTTTAATCATCATTGGGAATTCAAGCTTGAAAAGAAAGCTTGGACAATCCAAAACCAAAAGTTTGGAGACTCTTAATAATCATGTTAGAGGAACCACACCAGTGACTTGGCTAGCCCCATAATGTGACTATTATCGAGATATTTAGAAAATAGCCATTCTCATGACTACCCCAATAACCATTGTTGGGGTTACAAGAGTGATGAGGTATGGAGATAGTTAAGAAAATAATTTTGAAATATTGCCCTTTCCTTGAATTTTAAATTTTATGGGTCAAAAGTGATTTCAATGATTTTAAGGAACTAAGATTTTTATTTTTGATTTGGCTAAAATGCATAAAACTCTCTTGAACTAAGGGCTAATTTTAAATAACCCTCCTAGACTGCAAAATTTTGCATAAAACCCTCCTTAATTCAAAAGACCTTGTAAAAGAGCCCCTCTTTTAGTTGTTAAATTTTGCATAGAACCCTAAATCCATTGGTCAAACCCCAAATTGACTAAGGAAAAAGACCAAAATGCCCCTAAAAAATTGTTATCTTTGATCTTATCACAAAAGTTTTCTTTAATCTTATCACTGATGCAGTGAAAATAGTTCTCTATCTTTTCTTTGATGGAGGGAAGTGCATAGTACAAGCCTTTGTAAATTTGTTTGATTTATGCAAGTGATCTTAACAAAGCTCTAGCCATATACATGCACCATAATTTAAGGAGGAAGCAACCCAATGGTGGGTGTAAGATCGACATATACATGACCACAACAAGAGCATCAAGTAAGGGACTAATCCTTTTGATGATTGTAAGGAGAGTATGGATTCCTCACTCAAATTCTGCAACTACTATTGCAGCGTAAGCAAACAAGCTATTGTAAGCTGCCTTGGTAATGCTGTTGTGTTCTTCATACAAAAAGACTTTCATAAGTGGAGTTTGGACTTGAAGATGATAAGCAATGAAGATGGGCTGGACAAAGTATCAGAGAATGAATTGGTGGAGGAAAGCCTTCCATTTTGTGAACTATAATGATATGAATCTAATGGAATAAACTATAATGGAATGAAATGGCATGACACAAAGTATCGGTTTTTTTTTTCAAAGCATTATGGGGTTTTTTGGAATGAAATGGCCATGAAAGCATGGGGTTATATAGTAAGGGAGTGTGGGGATGAGTAGGTATAGATAGGATGGAGAGGGCATACGAATTGGGGTTCAGATTTTTTAGGAGAATTTTGGTCTTTTCTCTTTAGTCAATTTGGGATTTGACCAAGGGATTTAATGTTTCATCCAAATCTTAATAGAAAAACTAATGAAGGGGTCTTTTACTAGATTTAGTGAGTTGAGGAGTGTTCTATACAAAATGTGGAAGTTCAGGAGTTGAAATTGGCACTTAGTTCAGGAGGATTCTATGCATTTTTGTCTTTTAATTTTATGAGCTTTTTCTAGTTACTTTCCAATCCAAATTTGTTCCCTAATCTTTTACCTTTGTTATTGCCTCCTATTTCATTTCATGCATGTGGCTAATAAATGACATAAGGCATAAGAAAGATTGTAGCAAAAATGATGTAGGATGCCATAACACAATAATCTTAATTATATTCATTGTATAATTCTCTAAGATCAAAACTAAATTCCCATGTTATACTACTATCACAATTAAGCCTAGGAACACAAAATCTATAGCAATGCACAAATATCAAACATTTAATTGAGAATGCCCTTTAAAAAACACAAATCTAGCTCTAGAGATGGTAGCATAATTGCTTAGTGTTTTGACATTAATTTGCTTGCCTATAAGAGTCCTTAAGCAATCTCCATGCCACTTAATTGCTAAAACCAAAAAGAATTTAACCCCTCTTTTCTATGTATATTTTGCATGAGAGTTTTCAACTAAAGAAAAAGCATCTCACCTAATTTAGTGGCTGAACTTGGTACTCATACTTTATCATATAGAAACAATTCAAGGCTAACCAAAACTCCTATTACCAAGCAACATACCCTACTTAAATTTAATCTAGTTATTTCCTTATGCATTACCAATTATTCCACCAACCCAATTGTTGTCTTCTTAAGGCTAACTATCATGCAGTTTCATGAATTTCTTCCTCTCTTTTGTATCTTGTGCTGTCATAGTCTTTATCCTACCCTTCATGCACTAGGGGGATTAACCAAATTTCAAAATCTCCTGCTGCCACTATCATGAATAGACTCCCATATTCTTCACTTATTCTTTTTTCAAATCTTTTTATCCCTTTATTTTTTTTTATTTTCTTTTTTTTTTGATTTTTGGGATTTAACTTGGGCTTTTGATCTGGGCTAAAATTAAGATTAAGTTAGGAATAGGTAGACAAAATCTTGTGTCTACAAATTGCACCTCTTTATTCATCTTCTAGAAATTAGAAGATAGGCATACACCATTTTGTTCTGAATCTATTGAGGTGGATTTAACAAGAAGATTATCATCTAACAAGGATTAATTTGGCAGGGTCTAGATCCACCTAACAGAGATTAACTTAGAAGGGTTAACTATCAACCTAATGGCAATTGACTTAGCAGGGTCAACTATCCACCTAACAAGGATTGACTTAGCAAGGTCAATTATCCACCCAATGAGGATTAACTCAAAAGGGTCAACTATTTACCCAACAGAGATTTACTTAGAAATAGAGATTTACACAGAAGGGTCAACTATCCACCCAATGAGGATTTACTCAAAAAGGTCAAGATCCACTCAACAGGAATTAAGTCAAATAGGTCAAGATCCACCCAACATGGATATCTAATAGCAACTTAAGATTTATTAGAAGGGTTACAATCCATCCAACTAGGATACCTAGGAGCAACTTAGGATTTAATATGAATAGGTTCTTACCATAATGACCCATATTAACATTAACAAGTTCTTCCTGAAATGACATTAAATGGTTATAATCTAACTAACAGGCTTGAAATTGACTTAAGATCTAACGTGAAGGGTTATAATCCACCCAATAGGGATACCTAAGAACTACTTAAGATTGAATGCAAATGGATTCTTCTCATAATGATATATCGATCGTGAATAGGTTTTCCCTAAAATGACTTATTTGGTACAACATGCTTGATATAAATGGGTTCTTCCTGAAATGACATCTTTGATGTGATGGATTATACTTGATGATTTTATAGTAATACGTTTCATTAGGCTTTGATTAAGGAGTTTCATGGCTCCAACTTGCTTTCCCAACCATAAGCTTATGGGTAAACCAAGGACAAGTACCATTGTCCTGTGGGGACTTCATCAGCTGATTTGAAACTTTTAAGAATGACTAAATCAATTGATAGAATGTGAGATCCTTTTTCCAGTGAGTGTTGATCTCTTGTTTTTCTGTCTAACTAATATGTATGGAGTCTTGCTTTGGTTGCATTCCCAAGAAACTTTGCTTTGGGGATTCTTTTTTTAGGGAGACTTGCTTTTGAACTAATAATCTGAATTGGCCTAAAACATTTAATTTACAAACTTTGCTATTTGATTTTTACTTGTTTAATATATTTCAAATATACGTTGATGATAAAATGTAAAACAAATGCAAACATGAGAAAGACAAGGTAAATCTTAAGAAATGAGGGATTATTTTCATTGATAAATCCAAGTCTTACATCACTTTGAAGGTTCTAGTAAGCAAATAACAAAGCACTTTTTACATGACAAGGCAAAAACCAAATACAAGTGAAATCGGGAAGTTGCGTAAAGGTAGAAGGTCTTTTTGAAGACAATACTGATTTCAACTACACTCACATCCCAAATCTCAACCCTTAGCTAATCATGTGTTGACCCTTCAACATAATATTTCTTGATAGTATCTGCGTTCACTGAATTCAAGAGTTCATCATCATCCATGTTAGCAAGAATTAACGCTCCTCTAGAACATGCCCTTTTCACCACATAAGGCCCTTCATAGTTTAGGGACCATTTGCCCTAGTTATACCTTGCAATTAGCAAGATATTTCTCAACATCAAATCTTCCTCATGAAATTGCCTTTAGTGGACTTTCTTATCATGGGCTCTTATCATTCTCTTTTGGTAGAGCTGCTCATGAGATAAGGCTATTAGCCTTTTTCCTTTGATTAGGTTTAGTTGCTCCTATTGCTATTTCACCTTATTGAGTTAGGTTTCCATTAGTCCCCTCAATGATGGCATTTCAACTTTGAATGGGAGGATGGCCTTTATTCCATGTACTAAAGAGAATGAGGTTGCCCTAGTTTAGGTCCTCATCAATGTGCGATACTTGTGGAAGGCAAAAGGCAATAGTTCAAGTTGGTCTTTGTATGTGATAGTCAACTTTTTTGTGATTTTCTAAATATTCTTATTGTTCACTTCTATAGCTCCGTTCATTTTGGGGCAATATGGGGTTAAGCTATGATGAACTATCTTGAACTTCTCACATAATTCTTTAATCATTTTGCTACTTAGATTGTAGGTATTGTCAGTAATAATCCTTTTTGGGAGACTATATTTGTATATAATCTCCCTCTTGAGGAACCTCATAACCACTATTTTGGTCACACTACTATATAATGTAGCTTTCACCCATTTTGTAAAATTGTTAATTGCCACTAGGATGAACCAATGGCTATGGGAGGCTTTATGTCCGATCAGCCTAATCACATTTATGCTCCACATTTCAAATAGCCATGGTGAAGCTAACACATTGCATGCTAAAGGGGACGCATGAATTTCATTAGTGTAAATCTGACACTTGTGGTACTTCTTAATGTAATTGATATAGTCACTTTCCATAGTTGGCTAGTAATATCCAACTCTTAGAACTTTTTTAGCCATAGCATGACCATTGATATGCATCTCACACACCCTTTAATGAATTTCTTGTATCATTTTTTGGGCTTGTTTACCTTTAATGCATCTCAAAAGCACAATATCATGATTTTTCTTGTAAAGAACCTCACCATTAAGAAAGAAACTCATTACCAATTTTCTCAAGATTCTTTTGTCATTTTTCAATGTTCTCGATATTCCTTGGTTTTGATAAATCATTTGATATCTTCGTACCAAAGCTTCCCATCAAGTTGTTCTTTGACAACTGCATGATAGATAGGAGAGTCCAACCTTCACATATGGATTTTGGGAGATCATACTCATTCATTGCTAGGTACATGGATGATAACATGGTTAAGGCATCTGCCATCTGGTTTTCTTCTCTAGGCACATAATTGGAAGTAATGTCCTTAAACTACTCTGCCAGTTTACTAATATGTCCTAAACAAGAATCAACTCAGGATATTTGGTCTCAAATCCCCTTTCAACTAGTAAATTATTAATGCAAAGTCTCCATATACTTTAGTGAATCAATTTGATAACTTAGGGTTGCCCGAACACCCTTTGCATAAGCTTTGTATTCTGCTACATTGTTGGTGCATTTAAAGCATAAATTGACACTATGGGGTAATATTTCCCTTCAAGAGATATCAAGATTACCTTGATTCCATGCCCTAGTACATTGGATGCCCCATCAAATAATAATGACCACCTTTCTTCCTTGGGTCCTCTATCAATGGGTGAGAGTGCCATGACATTTTCATCATGAAACTCAAATTGGACAAGTTCTTGGTCTAGAATTAGGTTTTCTACTCAACAATTATGTTTCTTTTTATTGCCTTTTACAAGACATACTAGATGTCATGCTCAAACAAAAGGATATGCCACTTTGTGATTCTCCCAATTAAAGTGAGCTTTTCAAAGAGGTACTTGATTAGATTCATGTTTGAAATCACAAAGTGGAATGTGTACCATGTACTGCCTATAGCGGTGAGCCACCCACACTAAGGCACTACAAGTTTCTTCGAGTGTTGAGTATTTTGACTTGTAACTAGTGAACTTCTTGCTAAGGTAGTAAATCATGTACCTTTTCTTCCTAATTTGATGAAGTTGCCCCAACATGCACCCCATTGACTCGTTCTACACAGTTAGATACATAGGTAGTGATCATCCTAGTACTAGTAGGATTAGAATCGATGCATTTTAGAGGTATTATTTGATGTTATTAAATGCCTCTTGACATTCATCATCCTATTTAACCCCTTTGTATTTGTGAAGGAGTTTGAATATCAATTCATAGGTGGCATTAATTGGGATATGAATCCTATAATGTATTTTATTTTCCCCAGGAACCCTTGTACTTCTTTTTCTATTTTGGATGCAGGCATGTCCATGATGGCCTTGACTTTGTGTGGGTCAACTTTAATTCCATTCGAACTCACCATGTGCCTTAGCAACTTCCCTGATCTCACATCAAACATGCATTTTGCAAGGTTCAATTAAGTTGATATTTACTTAAGTAATCAAAGAGCCTTTTGAGATGTGCTATATGTTCTCCTTTGGATTTTGATTTAGAGATAATGTCATTAATATACACCTTTATTTCCTTATGCATCATAAGGTTGCCATGGCTCTCTAGTATGTTGCCCTAACATTTTTAATTTAAAAGACATTACTTTATAACAAAAGGTTCCCCATAAAGTGATGAAGGCTATCTTCTTATCCTTGGGAGCTAACTTGATCTAGTTGTATCTTGAGAATCCATCAATGAATGAGAAAATAGAGTACCATGCAACATTATCCACTAGTACATCAATGTGAGGAAGTGGAAAATCATCTTTTAGACTTACGTTGTTCAGATCTCATTAGTCCATGCATACCTGGATCTTCTAATCCTTTTGAGGTATGGGCATAACATTGGCCACCCATGTGGATATCTAGCTACTTCGATGAACCCAACATCAAACAATTTCTTGACCTCCTCCTTCATCTTTAGTAGTATGTCAAGTTTCATCCATATTCTACTTTGCTAGCTTGAACCAGAGTGTTATTGGTATGCGATGAAATATGATGTTAGTCTTTAAACCCAACATATCTTGGTATGACTAGGAGAATACATCTCGATATTCTCTCATCAGTTGGATCATCACTTTCTTTTCCTTGTTGGCCATCTGGACCCCAATCCTAATTTCTATTTCACCTTCATTTGACCCCAAGTTAATCATTTTGAGAGGCTCTTAATGAGGATTAATCCCCTTATCTTCTTGTTCAGCCATCCTTAGTAGCTCAGGTGATGGTTCCTAATCATCTTCTTCTTCATTGCTTAATGCACTACTAATTAATCATTCAAAGTTGAAACTTGGGACGTCACATAGTCTTTTTAGGTATTTTCTTTATTTAAACTTGGATTATTATCATGGGTTTATTCATGGCATGCATGGCATAATGTATAAAAAGGCAAATGGAGCTAAAGAAAAATGAATGAGACAAATAATTGGGAAAAGAAGATGAATTTTATTGATCACTTATTTAAAACAAGCAAACAAAGCAAGTCCATACAAATCCAGTCTAGTCTTGGGCAGAGCCATAAATGTTGAGGTTTGAAAATTACATGTCTCTTAGACTAAAAATATCAGGCACTAGCTTGGCTATCCAATTTCCTAGCTCACTCCTTGGGATGCATGGCATGACCAACTTAATTCCTTCTTCTATAGGAGGTCCATCCATAATAGTGGCAACATGATTTAGGAAGCAAAGACCTACATTACCAAAAGTCTTGTAAAGGTCTTCTATGACCAACTTCCCAGTCTCAGTCGCTCAGCCTTCCAAGCAAGCCAACCTTTTCTCTTTCTTGACCTAAGCCATTCTTGCTTTATCAACTCTTGTGGGTTTGAACCCTAAACCATATGTTCCTTCATTCTCCAATAACTTTAGTGGCCCTTTCACGCCTTGCCCCATACTCCCTAGTCTCTTTCCATGGACATAGCTAACTCTTTTAAGTGCCTTAGCAATCATTAGAGCAACCTCAAAAAAATGAGATGTTGATAGTGGCCATCCTTCTTTCATGAATTTTACATTTACAATCTTAAAGGATAGGACAAAACTCCTAACCCCTATCTTAACTACAATGTATGAAACTGAGGATGTCTTATATATCACCAAGTCCTATTCACTAGCTACTTCAACTAGCTTCCACCCTTGCACATAAGTTTTACTTTCAAGTGGGGAGATAAGGGAATTGCCCTAGCTATATTAATCTAAGAGTTATAAGTAAATCTACTTAGAAAGTGATGTTGAAGTCACATGGTCCGATTTGTACTATTAGTTTAATCTCACCTAACACCTATCGTTGGGTCCCATCAAATGCTTTCACAATGGTAGTATTGGGTTTTAAAAGGGATTGATCAAGAGTTAATTTCCTTAAAGTGCTTTCTAGCAAAATGTTCAATACCAAACCATTATTGATCATGACATTTGTTAGATTATAGCCTTTGCACCTAATAAAGATATGCAAACCTTTATTGTGTCCATGACCCTTAAGGGAAATCTTCTTGGAAAAATGAGAAATAATTATGGGCAATAATGTTTCTCACTGCATTATTCTTGGCCTCAGTGGAGATATCCTTGTTAACATAAGCTTCATTCAAAACTTTCATTAGTACCTACTTATGCAGCTCTGAATGTTTGAATAGAGATAAGAACTAAACCCTCATCAGCATCCTTCTTAATTGCTCAAATACCTTATACTTAATCAGGTGAATGAGGTTAAGGAATTCACTAGCTTCCTCCTCAGTGACCAGCCTTTTAAGTGACATTACTTCCACCTGCTTCATTCCTTCATAGATGTGTTCATGGGGCTCGATTACCACTTCTATCTTTTTAAGCCCCATTGAACTAGTGTTTACTAACTTCTCTACTTTTCCTGCTTAGGGACTTCCTTACCTTTGTCCAACTTCTTTATCCTTAGAGCACTAAAGACAACCATCTTTTTGGACCCTTTACTAGGGAGATAACATTGCCTACTTCTTGTTTTCCTAGTGATGCCTAATTAATGGTAAGTTGGGAATTTGATTCCTCAAGCACGACTTTATAGTTGTAAGCACATGGGACCACCTTATCACTCTTATCTAGAAATGATGATGGGGTTTTAATGCTCAACCATTTCATAGGTCTAGTGGGTACTTTCATCTCATTAGTAGCATAATTTATTGCTAATGGTTTTTGTGCCCCAGTTAGTGATGCATCACTACATACTTGATAGTTAGTGGCTTTATAGGATTTTAGGCCTCTAATTGCCCTAGTGTCTGCTTCCTTGAGGCATCAACCATGCCCATACATTCCAAATCTGCTCCAACTTGTAATATTCCATTGTCTATCAATTCTTGGATTAAATGGCTCATATTCTTCAATCCCTTGATCCATGCTTTTCCCATGGTATCCACTTCTAGACTCCTAAGACTTTCTTCCCTTCACTTTCACTAATCCATAATTGATTAAGGCACAAAATAAGATTCCCAAAGGAGTCTTAGTTTCAAACACAAATCTCTTGAAGCTTGACAAAGACCCCTCAAATATAGTGTTAACACTTGAACTTCCACAATTGAGAAGAGGGTTGCCATCTACATCTAGTATTATAGTTACTTGATTAAATTTCAACCATTTGTCATCGATTAGGTCTTAGCCTTTCTGTTGAAAGAAATGCAATTGTTAACATGTGTCCACTAGCTCTAGTGTGGTAATCACAAGTTTCTCATCATAGCATGATGGATATGAAGGTTGATATAGAGGAAAACAGGTTATTGACATCAAATTATCTTGTAAAAGTCATGGTAGTAATTATGAATACAGTATAGGGATAAGGTTAAAATTTTGATTTTTCTTATCATTTGGATGCCTGGCATTGTTATCCTGATACTGGGGTCTAGATTGAGATGACACAAGTTACTGGTGTTATAGCTACTGGTACTATATAAGTTGTAGAATTAACTAAGGTGTGATATGGTAATAAGGAAGGGTAAGGTTGGCCTAAGGGACTTGGGTAATGACACTCATCATCAGAGCAAATGCTAGTGTATAGGGCACTTAGTACACCTACTGGTCTTGATTGTGCTTCTTTCCCTTCCCTTTTCCTTTATTTTGGGCATTTACCAAATGGGTCATTTCTTTCCTTTTGTTATTGAATTGAGGCTTCTTTGATGAATTCCCTACTAATGATCTCGCCATCTTACCATCTTGTATTGCTTTTTCTATCCTTTCACTGATTTTCACAAAGTTTGAGAAACTTACTTTGGTAAACATTACTAGTTTTTCATAGAATGGATATGTCAAAGTGATCAAGAATAAAATGACCATTTCCTTATTAGATAGAGGCAGTTGTACTTTTACCACCATGTCCCTCCACTACTAAGTCTAGGCCTTAAAGGATTCATTATCCTCTTTTGCCATGTTTTAGATCTAAATCTTATCATGGCCTATGCTCCATTTGTACTTGTATTGCCTCATGAAGGCTTCTACTAAGTCTTTCTAGGTTTAAATGGAGTGATGGTCAAGGCATATATATCATTCTGCTACCCCTTTAGTGAAACTATCCTAAAATATGTGAATTAGCAGCTTCTCATTGTCGACACGTGACGCAGAGCGACAATCCTGGCTAATAAAAATAAGTTTTGATGGAGTTTTGTAAATTGATAAAAAAAAATGGAGTAACAATCAACTTAGATTGAAATGGTGAAGTTGGACACCAAATAGTATGGTCTACATTACAGAAAAATGGATTCGGGGGTTGGTTACGTGTAGGGAAGGTATTAGCACCCCTACAACACCCTTTTGATACCATGTTGGTGTTTGCTACTTTTGATTTCAAAAATATGTTTTGTCTATTGTCAAATAAATTTATTTTCATATGTAATCATGATTTAGGATTATTTTTAAATATATAATAGAGTCATGCCAGTTGACTAGCTAAACTCATGATGTAATTTCCCTTAGGATGTTTGATAATGGCCAGTTGACTGACAACTATTTTTATCCATCGTCAGGATCTTTGAAAAATGTAGTAATGGAACCATGCTAGTTAACTGACTAGGTTCGTAACATAACGTCCCTCAAGATAGTTTGATAATAGCCAGTTGACTGGCAACCCTCTTTATCCATCGTCAGGATCTTTCAAAAATGTATTAATGGAACCATGCCAGTTAACTGACTAGGTTTGTAACATAACGTCCCTCAAGATAATTTGATAGTGGCCAGTTGACTAGCAACCCTCTTTATCCATTGTCAGGATTCTTTGATAAAAACAAGTAATCAAAATAATTGGAAAGAAACCACAAACACCTCCTTATAAGATGTTTGAAGTGCATATGCCACAAGCAAAGTCATCATGACTTGCAATTATCTAATTAAACAAGATATAAGCACAAAAACACTTATCCAACAAGAAGAAAAAATTAAGAAATAAATAAAACCTATATTTAGAGTGCTCAAATAGAAAAATTGAGATAAAAAATGCGATCAAGACGTCGAAAAACCCTAGGAAAGAGGTTCAGATCAAAGTCAACATTCGATCAACAAGTCAATGATGACATGGCAAAATTGTGCTGTCATGGATAGTATGTGGCAGGTGACGTGGCAAATGACTAGGTATGCCCTAATGACGGGTCATACACGTGGCAGGATGACTGTGTGCAATTTGATGACTCGTCGGGTGACGTGGCACATTGAGTAAGTAGGTGAGTTGACATGGAGATGACGTGTTGTGATGACTGTGCAACTAGGGCTGACATGGCAAGACAAATGTGCCCTTTACCCTAGGTGCATGGTGGCACGTGGAGAATCTTTCGGTGAATTTCTTCACAGTTCCCAAGGTTTTGGTACCTCCTGAGCACGATAGTGGGGCACATTTTTTGAGATTCAGACCGAAAATATGATTTTCAGGGGATAAAGGAAAATAGCTTTTTCTTGAATTTCTCGGTGAAGTATGCAATTTTTGATGCAATTGAGACACAAATGACTCTCCAAAAGTTGAGTTAAGCTTCTTCAAGTCAACAAGGGAAGTTTGTTAAAGGGAAAATTAGAAGAATAGAGAAGAATCAAATTTTCTATTTGACCCCTTTCTTACTCCATGACTTTCTTCCTCTAACTTCCACTCCTTTTCTTTGAAATTTCTCTCCCCTTTATTTCTTGACTCTTCCCTTGATGCTTCTCTTCTCTTTTTGTGCTTTCTGTCCTAGCCTCCTCCCTTTTGGTTCTCTAATCTCTCTATTTAAATCCTCCTTTCCCTAAGTGCATGATTAGATTAGGATAAGGACATGATTTGATGAGGTGCATGATGAAATGAATTATGAGGAAGGTGGTGCATGATTTGATTAGGATAAGAAACATGATTTGATGAGGTGCATAATGCAATGAATTAGGAGGATGGTGGTGTATGATTTGATTAGGATAAGGAACATGATTTGATGAGTACATGATGAAATAAATTATGAGGAAGGTGGTGCATGATTTGATTAGGATAAAGAACATGATTTGATGAGGTGTCTAATGAAATAAATTAGGAAGATGGTATTGCATGATTTGATGAGCTGCATGATGAAGTGAATTAAGATATGGTGGTGCATGATTTGATTAGGATAAGGAACATGATTTGATAAGGGGCATGATGAAGTGAATTAGGATAATGGCGGTGTATGATTTGATAAGGATAAGGAACATGATTTGATGAGGTACATGATAAAATAAATTATGAGGAAGGTGGTGCATAATTTGATTAAGATAAAGAACATGATTTGATGAGGTGCCTAATGAAATGAATTAGGATGATGGTGGTGCATGATTTGATTAGGATAAGGAGCATGATTGGATCAGGTGCCTAATGAAATAAATTAGGAGGATGGTGGTGTATGATTTAGGAGGATTAGCCAACACTCCTCTTCTTCTTTCTTTTCTTTTTTATTAATTTTAAAATTTTTAATTTTTTTAAATAATATTATTCACATTTAACATTTTAAAAATATCTTCAAATTTTTATTTTTATGCATTCAAGTAGGATAATTTTAGAACTTGTGCATGGCTCTATTTTGATTTTTTAATGGTTCGGACAAAATTAGGTATCTACAGATTGCCCCACTTTGCTTATCTTTTAAGTATTAGAAGATGAGCAAAGGTTGAAAGATACTATTTTGTCTGGATCAATATGGGGCTTGAATAAAAATCTGACTCCAGCTTGGTGATAAGGGATTGAGTTAAATGAAGCTCAATTCTGGCTTTGATGATAAAAGGTTGAATCAAACAAAGCCTGACTCCAACTTTGATTGATAAAGGTTGAGTCAAATGAAGCCTGACTCTGGCTTTGATGGTAACAGGTTAAGTCAAACAAAGCTTGACTCTGGGGTTAAGTCAAACGAAGCCTGACTCTAGCTTTGATGAGAAAAGATTGAGTCAAACGAATCCCAACTCTGACTTTGATGAAGGTTGAAAGACTCTAATTTTGGCCAAAAAAAAGACCTAGAATCCAATGTAAAGGGTTCTAATCCACCCAACAGGGACACCTAGGAGTGACTTAGGATTTAAAACAAAATAACCTGAGGTAACCTGTCTCAGGATTTAAAGAAAAGAACTTGGAAAAGCCACGTTCCAAATTGTAATATCTTGGAAAAATCACGTTCCAGGATTTGAAAGGTTTTAATCCACCCAGTGGGGGATACCTAAGAGCAACTTAGGATTTGAAACAAAATGACCTAAGGTAACCTATCTCAGGATTTAAAGAAAAGAAATTTGGGGTAACCTATCCCAAGATTTGAAACAAAATAACCAAGGTAACCCATCTCAGGATTTAAAGAAAAAGAACTTGGAAAAGCCACGTTCCAAGTTCAATATCCTAGAAAAATCACGTTCCAGAATTTGTAGGTTTTAATCCACCTAGTGGAGATGCCTAAGAGTGACTTAGGATTTGAAATAAAATGACCTAAGGTAACCTGTCTCAAGAGTTAAAGAAAAGAAAGTTGGGGTAAGCCGTCCCAAGATTCGAAACAAAATAACCTGAGGTAACCAGTCCCAGGATTTAAAGAAAAAGAACTTGGAAAAGCCACGTTCCAAGTTCAATATCCTAGAAAAACCACATTCCAGGATTTGAAAGGTTTTAATCCATCCAGTGGGGATACCTGAGAGTGACTTAGTATTTGAAATAAAATGACCTGAGGTAACCCATCTCAGGATTTAAAGAAAAGAAACTTGGGGTAACCCGTCTCAAGATTTGAAACAAAATAACCCGAGGTAACCCATCTTAGGATTTAAAGAAAAAGAACTTGGAAAAGCCACATTCCAAGTTCAATATCCTGGAAAAATCATGTTCCAGGATTTGAAGGGTTTTAATCCATTCAGTGGGGAATACCTAAGAGCGACTTAGGATTTGAAACAAAATGACCTGAGGTAACCCGTCTCAAGATTTAAAGAAAAGAAATTTGGGGTAACCTGTCCCAAGATTTGAAACAAAATAATCTGAGGTAACCCGTCTCAAGATTTAAAGAAAAAGAATTTGGAAAAGCCATGTTCCAAGTTCAATATCCTAGAAAAACCACGTTCCAGGATTTGAAGGGTTTTAATCCACCTAGTGGGGATACCTAAGAGCAAATTAGGATTTGAAATAAAATGACCTGAGGTAACCCGTCTTAGGATTTAAAGAAAAGAAACCTGGGGTAACCCGTCCCAAGTTTTGAAATAAATGACATTGTTTGAAATATGAATGTGCTTAGCACATGAAAGGTTTATCCTGAAAATGGCATGCTAGACATGTAGACTTGTTTGGCATACAAAAGGCTTGACCTAAAATAGCATACTTGATGTGCAAATGTGCTTAATATTTGAAAAGCTTGACCTAAAGTAGCGTGCTTGATATATGAAAGGCTTGACCTTGAATGGCATACTTGATGTGTAAATGTGCTTAATATTTGAAAAGCTTGACCTAAAGCAACGTGCTTGATATATGAAATAATTGAACATGAAAAAAACATTTGTCATGTGAAAGGCTTAAATGCCATGCTTGATATAAAAGGCTTGATCTGCAAATGGCATGCTTGACAATATGAAAAGCTTGACCTAAAATGGCATGCTTAACATGTTTGACATGGTCGAGATGAAAATATGCTTGACATGTAAAAATTAACGCAATGCCAAAACCACAATGCAAATGATGAGTGATATGTGTGTGTGTGTTTTCTCTTTTTTTTTTAAAAAAAAATTATGAGTTAATTGAAATATCAAACCCCATAGAAGTGATACTTTTTGATATCAACATTTGGTAACTCTCCCCAATTCGTTGATAAACTCGAGTCTCTTTTTCTCTTTTAAGATGCCTTTTTATAGATCCTTATCCTCACTCTTTTTGCTATTTCAAGGATATTTTGAATTTTGGGTCAATCTCTCAATTCTTGCCCCAGTTCAAATTTGGTAGTCTCCAAACAATGGAAGGTTTGCTTTCCTAGCAACTGCCCCCAGTTTGTGCTTTTGAACATTTTCAAATTTTAGGTTCATTCCTTAATTATTGCCCTCAGTTTGTGCTTTTGAATATTTTCAAGTTCTAGGTTCATTCCCTGATCATTGTCCCCAGTTTGCTTTGATTACCTTCGAGCAAAGAAACATTGAAAAATTTTCTTAATTCATCATTTCTTCTTTTTTGGAAATATGCCTCATAGGACTGCATATGACAGATCAAAACTACTCAATTCTCTGGAATCAAGATTCCTTTGTTGAGCCACCTCTAATTAAGCCACTCTCAAGTGTTTGTTTCTCACACAAGTGTTTACCTCCTTGACAAGAGTTTGCACTCAAGTGTTTGCATTCACAAGTATCCCATAACCTTGTTTTCATGTCCCTCTCTGCATTTGTTATTTCACCACATTAGCCAGGATCATTAGGACTTCATTTAGCTTGTATGTGAGGCTTAGGTAATGACTTGGGAAGAAATGGAAAGGAAGATAGCACAAGACAGAGCATACAAAGCTTTATATTTTCCTTTTCATTTTAAACAATGTAGGAATCTATTTAGAACACGGAGAAACTTTCTTGATCTGCCCCTTTTTCATTTTCTTTTGTTTTTAGGCTTACTACTTTTCCTTTTTAGTTTCCCATGCTCCTTTTTGTTTTAATTTCTCAAGATTCCTTTTTATTCTTGCCTTTTCAAGATTGAGACTTCGACTGAATGGAAAAAGGATTCTCGAGTTATTTGTTATAGATTCTCTCTTGATTGATTGCTCTAATGCTCCATTGACTCTCCTTTAGGGTAAGAATCATGGGTTTTTTTGTTTTTTCGTTAAGAAGTCAATGTAAACGAGGGTCAGAAATAGAAAATTTGATAGCGGCCTTGCCATCCTTTAAGGCTTAAATGGGTGACTATGAATATTTTGCCTTAAGGTTAGCTTGAAAAGCCCAAACAGTCCAAAAATGGCCTAGATCACTTTCATAGTTAATACGGTGTCCAACAAATTATTTCAAAGGGCATTCAAACAAGTTCTAGGATACCTATTTTCTCACAGCATTCTTATAACCTATTTTCTTACAACATTTTTATGAGACATAATTTCTTCACCATTGTTCATGATCTAGGATATTCTGTCATCCAAGAGAATTGAGCATGTTATCAGACAACCCAATTTTATCATTGGCGAAATAAACTTCAAATTAAAATATTGGATCAATAATTTATTGCTCTCAGGCATCAAAACATGAAAAGATATTATAACCCGGATTGCCCCTAGCATTGGTTTATTCTGGTAATGGTACCTCTTCCTTGAGTGTCTGCCATTTATCAATCACTCATAATATTAGACCATGAACTAATAAAAAAGGCAAAGAAAAGAAATGACATACAATACATTCATCATGCAAAATATCTTATTGAAATCAAAAGGGTACCCACACACAGTCATTGCCAAGGCCTTAGGTAGATCCATTAATAGATGCCATGGGACTACGTAAAAGATATGCATAAAAAGGATAGACAACCTTTTTTCTTTTCTTCTCCTTTTTAGAACACATGAGAATGCATACGATGCTTCTAATGAGTTATGCATGGGGTGTGCATCAAGAGTTAAGAATAACTCTTTTCTCTACCATGAGACTACATGAGAGACATGTACGAAAAGAAAGGCAACATTTTTTTTAGGATGCATATGATGCTCCAATGAGTTATGGATGAGATGCATATCAAGAGTTAAAAAATAACTCTTTACTCTGCCATGAGACTACATGAAAGGTGTGCACAAATGAAAGACAACATTTTTTAGAATGCAAGAAATGCATATGATGGTCCTAATGAATGGGATGCGTATCAAGAGTCAAGAACAACTCTTTACTCTACCATGAGACTACATGAAAAGTGTGCATGAAAAGAAAGGCAACATGTTTTTTCTCTTTTTTTTTTTTTAACACAAGATATGCATATGATGTCTCTAATGAGCTAGGTATAGGATGCGTATCAAGTGTTAAGAATAACTCTTTACTCTGCCATTCTTTACACACTATGCCCTCAATAACAGTTCTTTTACTCGAACCATCCTTCCTAGACTTGTACAGCATCCCAAAACATGGGTATTTATTAACAAATACACACAAAATAACTAAAAGAGCACAACAAGTCATAACCGAAGGATAATATCTATTTTATGCTTCCTACTGCCATCGGGAGGTTGCCCGTCCATTTGTTTCACCAATGGGTCAAGTTGAGATGCATAGACTTACAATTGATCAATTAGCTAATCAACGTTTGAACCTATTATTATGGTACAACAAGCCTCCAAGGGTATGAAGCCTTGTTCCATAGCATAATCTAAAAAAGCCAATAAACTATCATAAAAACCATCAATATTTAACAATCCTAATGGCTTTTTATGAGAGTTTAATTTATTCCAAAATGCCACGCTAGAAATTTCTTCCAAAGTTTCCAGACCATCAAGTAATGCGATAAAGGCTTCAGCATTGGCAAGCATGTGCCCAGAATGTTCATGCATGCTTGAAACCTTTAACTCAGTACCAAAGGTGTAAATAGTCTTGTCAGCCATCTCTTTTGCAAGGGCACTTAGGACACGACTTCCCCCCATAACTGTAGATGTGGCTGTACATATTCTTAATCCATGAATTCCTCCGCCATATACCACATTGATCCCTCTAGTAGCTAATGCCTTACCAAGCTCAGTGGCTATATTGATAAATTCATACTATTTACCTAAGTTGGAATTGCCTAGGATACAAATGGATTTGAATCTACATGATGACACTATTTCTTTCCCTTTTTCTGCCCCAGCTATGTATGAATTAGCAAATATGAAAACATATTTGTAGGCGACGATGAGTGACAAAGAAATCATGTAATCAAATCATCATCAGGGAGGTTCAAATCTTGAGAGGAGTACAGTTAGATACAATAACTTCAATAACAATAATGTGTAGGAAAGTTAAGCAGAAAAGACATGCCTATATATTCAAAAATAATTCCAAGAGAAAAAGAGTCGTAAAGCCACTGACAACAGAAGACAACAACGCTGACTTTCTTAAAGCTTTGCATGCAAAGTCAAAAAGGTAAACAGTGATAATGAAGGTGAACTGGCAATACTAATATTATTGTATGCATAGTCAAAAAGCAAACAATGAATATGACGGATGAACTGGCATTTATCAAGAAAAAGGACAATTATACTGATGTTATCACATACAGAGTCAAAAAGTAAATAGTAAAGATGGTAGATACACCAGTGACAACAGTGATTTCAAGAGAAAGAGAGCTGCAAAATAATTGATATGAAGAGATAATTGTGATGATATTATTAGAATCATGCATGCCAAGTCAAAAAGTAAATAGTGAAAATAATAGGTGCACTGACAATTAATAGGCGAAAATAAATGTATTGCAAGCTAAATGTACAATAATTTTGGTTCATCTCTTCTTCTGGTTTGGCATCCATTAACAGACTAAATGCCATTTATGAATCAAAGATCTGCTTTCATCTAGTTTTCTTATAAACTAGCAAACAGGGTCATTTAACGTCAGATTTCCTAGACGATAGCACTTCTTTTCATTGTGGAATATATCCGCTAAAGTAAGAAGAACACTAAAAATATATCCACTAGGATGAAGAACACTAAAAATATATCCACTAGGATGCATATCAAGAGTTTGAAGGATATTATCCAACAACTCTTTACTTAATCCATCCTTTATGAATTGGAATTTGGTCTTCTTGATTTAGGGACACCATTCCTATATCCTTATAGTGCATATTACATGCTCATTTTACACACTGAAAGCAAACCTCTAAGGCATAAAAGAAAAAGACAAAAAAAAAGTATAATACCCTCAGTGTATGCAACAACAATTTCCAGAGAAAGAAAGTTATAAAGTTATTGAAAAATAAACAACTATACTGATAATGCATTGCATGATTAATATAAAGTAATCTTAACTCATCTCTTTCTCTAGTTCTACATCCAATGCCATTGATGAACCAAGGATCTACTTCCCATCTAGTTTTCTCATAAACTAGCAAACAGGGTCATTTAACGTTAGATTCTCCAAATGATAGTGCTCCTTTTCTTTGTTGAATATGTCTTCTAAAGCAATAAGAGACCATGAACATGTCCATTAGGATACGTCTCAAGAGTCTAAAGGATATTATCTAGGGACTCTTTACTCAGTCCATCCTTTATGAATTGAATTTTGTCTTCTCTATTTAAGGACACCATTCCTTTACCCTTGCAGCGTGAATTACATGTCCACCTTGCACACTTATAGCAAACTTCCATCCTTTTAGCTCTTCTTTTCTTGGCATGAGAGCTTTTTCCTATTCCTGGTAGATGTCTAACAAGTGAATCTTGAAACTCACCTGCTAGATGTACCTTAGCTTCAATGATCCAATGCACATCTTCAGGAAGGCCTAGACGCATGAGCGCCTTTATCCTCTCAAGTCAACATCTGTAAATCTTTCTAAGCACATCCTAAAGAAGAGAAGGAAACCTGATTCTAAGCATTGTGAGGCCCTCTTCCATACTTTTGCTCTCGAGCTAGTGATGAGTTAGGACACTCGAATAATGCTCTTTCAAAGTCTTCAGAGTCTTTTTCTTTCATCATTCAAACCAAAACTTCCCTGTATTTAGCATAAGGTGTCGGCAAGTTAGGCCATCAACTTTATTTGGGTATGAACAATAAAACATTAGGAAAGAGCAACTGGGTGCCTTCATGATTGGGCCTCAAGTTACTCAAAAATGCAGATGGGCCTCATGTTACCCATTGGGCCAAAAACTGAAATTTCTGAGGGACAAAACATGTTTAATGCTAGATGTATGATGGTATGATTGTGATCAACCCTCGGGCATGCATGTTTAAAATGCTAGTGCAAAAAAGTAAAAGAGATTCAAGTAACTTCAAGCTCACAATCTCAACCATAAACTCATGAGGGTTCTAAGCCTGATTGGGAATTACCCCTTATGTCCTCTGATCCTTTAGGTTTACCATAAATCTTTGCAACATTCCATATTCAAAAGAGCTTCTTTCCTAAAACTATCAATTTTAAAGGAGCACTTAATTCAAAAGCACCCTTGATTCTCCTGTTTGTCATGTCTTAAATGTATGACTTACAATATCATGCCAGTGATTATAGGAGAATTGTCATTGTATTGATGACTCAAATCAAAAATTTACATTCGTTAAAGGGTTTTGATAACAAGTTAAAATGCTTTTCTCTTTTTTTTTTTTTTGTCTTTTTGAAGTCAAAAGATTGAACCTTACAACACTAAATTTTTTTAAACCCTAATTCTTGGCCAATCACATGCCACCCTTCAAGCATAATACTTCTTCATGGCATCTGTATTCACAGGATTCAGTAACTATCACCATCCATGTTAGTAAGGATCAAAGCACCCCTTGAATATGCCCTTTTTACCATATAAGGACCCTCATAATTCGGCATCCACTTTCCCCTATTATCTCTTGCAATAGGCAAGACTTTCTTGAGTACTAGATCCCCTTCATGAAATTGCCTAGGGTGAATTTTCTTGTCATGTACCCAAATCATCCTCTTTTGATAAAGACACCCATGGGATAAGGCTGCTAACCTCTTTTCTTCGATTAAATTCAGCTATTCATGATGTAGGTGAACCCACTCTACTTCATCAAGCTAAGTCTTTATCAAAACCCTTAAGGATGGGATTTCTACTTCGAACGGGAGCACTGCTTCCATCCCATATACTAGGGAAAATGGAATTGCTCCAGTTAAAGTTCTCACAGATGTGCGATACCCATGTAAAGCAAAGGGTAACATCTCATGCTAGTCTTTATAAGTAGTTATCATCTTTTCTATAATTTTCTTAATGTTTTTATTGGCTGCCTCCACGGTTCCATTCATTTTTTGGATGATAAGGGGATGAGTTGTGATGAGCTATTTTAAATTACTCACATAACCCTTTCATCATTTTATTATTGAGGTTGCGAGTGTTACCAGTGATGATTCTCTTTAGAAGACTGTACTTGCAAACAATATCCCTTTTGAGGAATTTGTGAACCACAGTTTTGGTAACATTACTGTATGAAGCAACCTCCACCCATTTTGTGAAGTAATCAATTGCCACCAAGATGAAACGATGTCCATTGGATGCTTTAGGCTCAATAAGTCCAATTACATCTATGCCCCACATGGCAAATGACCACGGTGAAGTCAATACATTAAGTGCTGAAGGAGGTGCTTGCACCTTACTAGCATAAATCTGACACTTGTGGCATTTTCTGATGTATTGGATGCAATCAGACTCCATTGTGGGCCAATAATATCCCACTCGCAAAACTTTTTGAGCCATTACATAACCATTGATGTGAGTACCACACACCCCATCATGGACTTCTTGTATTAACCTCTGTGCTTTTGAGGCCTCTACACACCTTAAGAGTATAGTATCATGATTTCTCTTGTACAAAATATTACCACTAAGGAAGAAACCCATTGCCAATCTCCTTAGAGTTCTTTTATCATTCTCTGATGCCCCAATAGGATATTCTCTGGTTTTAATAAATCGTAGGATATCTTCATACCAAGGCTTTCCATCTGGCTCCTCCTCCACAAAAGAACAATAAGCTGGGGAATCATGTTTCTTTATTCTAACCTTTGGGAGATCATTTCCATCCATGTTTGGATACATAGATGAGAGTGTGGCTAAGGCATTAGCCATCTGATTTTCTTCTCAAGAAACATGATTAAAGGAAATTTCCTTAAATAGTTCTGCCATTTCACAAATATACCTTTAACTTTTGGTCTATGGTTTCCCACTCACCTTTTAATTGGTAGATTACTAATGCAGAATCCCCAAACACATCTAGAAGGCTAATTTGATAGTTTAAGCCTACTTCTATCCCCAAAGCACAAGCCTCATACTTAACCATGTTGTTAGTACATTCAAAGCATAACTTTGTGGTCATGGGATAATGTTTTCCTTTAGGGAATATCAAAATTCCCTTATTCCATGTCCCATTGCATTGGAGGATCCATCAACCATCATTGACCACCTTTCGTTCTCAAGTGATTCATTCTTGGTTACCATCATCATTATATTTTCATTAGGAAATTCAAACTGGACTGGCTCATAGTTTGAGATCGGGTTTTCTGCTAAGTGCTCGGCAATCACACTCCCTTTTATAGCCTTTTGAGGTGCATATTGTATATCATATTCTAACAACAGCATGTGCCATCTTGCAATTCTTCCAGTTAAAGCAAGTTTCTCAAATATATACTTGATTGGATCCATTTTTGAGATCAACCAAGTTGTGTGGCATAGCATATATGGTCAAAGGCGGAGTGCCACCCACGCTAAAGCACAACAAGTTTTCTCTAATATTGAGTACTTTGACTCATAATTAGTGAACTTCTTGCTTAAGTAATAAATCACCTACTCTTTCTTCCCTATTTCATCATATTGCCCTAGCATACAACCCATTGATTCTTCATACACAGTGAGGTACATGAACAAAGGTTTCCCAAGTACCGGTGGAACCAAAATCGAAGGACCCTAAAGATATTGTTTGATTTTATTAAACTCTTTTTGACATTCATCATTCCAACTTGTGACTTAATTTTTTCATAAAAACTTGAAGATTGGCTCACATGTGGATGTTAGCTGAAATATGAACCTTGCAATATAGTTTAGTCTTCCTAAGAAGCCTCGCACTTCTTTTTTTGTCTTTGGCATAGGCATATTCATGATGGCCTTAACTTTATCTAGATGCACTTCAATCCCTTTCTCGCTCACCATGTATCCTAGCAACTTTCCTGATTTTACTCCAAAAGTACACTTTGTTGGGTTTAGTTTGAGCTTATATCTTCTCAATCAATCAAAGAGCTTTCTAAGGTGTATCAAATGTTTGGCTTTTGATTTTGACTTTGCAATGATGTCATCAACATATACTTCTATTTCCTTGTGCATCATGTCATGGAAAAGAGTTACCATAGCTCTTTGGTATGTTGCCCTAGCATTTTTTAGGCCAAAAGACATAACCTTATAATGAAAGGTGCCCCATAATATGATGAAGGTTGTCTTATCTTTATCTTCGAGAGCCAGTTTAATTTGATTATAACCTAAAAACCCATCCATGAATGAGAAGATAGAGAATCCTATAGCATTGTTTACAAGTACATCGATGTGTGGAAGCGGAACGTCATCCTTTGGACTTGCTTTGTTCAAATCCCTATAGTCCACACATGCCCTGATTTTTCCATCTTTCTTAGGCATGGGCACAATATTAGCCACCCATTAAGGATATTTTGCTACTTCAATGAAACCAGCATCTAAGAGCTTTTTGACTTCATCTTTGATTTTAACAATATATCTAGCTTCATTCTTCACAATTTCTGTTTCATTGGTCTGAATCTTGGCTTTATTGGCAAGTGATGAACTACTATATCTGTACCTAGACCTGGCATGTCTTGGTATGACCAAGCAAACACATCTTTATATTCTTGTAGTAATTGGATCATTAGTTGCTTCTCTTTCATGGCCAACCTTGCTTCGATCTTTATTTCTTTCCTGTCTTCTTCAGTTCCTAAATTGATTATTTCAATGAGCTCCTTATGAGGTTTGATCCCTTTATCTTCTTGTTCAACTAACCTTTGTAGCTCAGGTAACATTTCCTCATCATCTTTTGCTCTTCATTACCCTCAGTATAAGTGATTCGGCATTCAAAATCAAGACTCAAAAAATCAGTGCAGTTTATTTAAATATTATCTCCATTATCCAACCTGGATTATTAGGTTTTGGTTATTTATGACGCATGAAAAAAAAAACATGAAACCATAAAGACTTTATTTTGGGAAATCAAATGCATTTTATTAAAATCACTTGTTAAAGACAAACAAACAGCTTTATTCATACAACTCCAATCAAAGTCATAGATGGAGTCTATGAAAATTACATGTCTTGCAAGTTGTGAACAATTGGAATCTTCTTGACTGTCCAACTACTTGCTCTAATTCCAGCATTGCCTAGCTTAACCACCTTATTCTTCTCTCCAAAATGGGAACCTTCTTCTGTAACTACAATTTGATTAGGAATCCAAAGACCAGCGCTCACAAAAGTCTCATGTAGGGGTTTAATTATTAGCTTATTGGCTTCAATCACTTAGCCATTCAAATAGGCCAATCTTCTTTCTTTCAAGATTTGAGCCATCCAGGCCTAATCAACTCTTGTAGGCTTGAAACCCAACCTGAATGTATCTTCCTTTTTTAGAAACTCTAGCAATTCCTTTATTCCTTGTCCCCTGCATCCTAACCCTTTTTGGGATCATAGCCATCCCTTTTTAATACCTTTGCAGTCATTAGGGCAGCTTTAGAATATCATGGAAATGGTATGGTTCCTCCTTCTTTGGCATACACCACATTAACAATTTCAAAAGATTGGAAGGAACTCCTAACCTTAGTTTCAACTAATATGCATGGCGTGGAGGATAGGTTAGAGATCAATAGGTCCTCCTCTGCAGTTACCTCAACTAACTTTCCATTATGTATAAATTTTACTTTTTGGTGCAAGGTAGAGGGTATTGCCCTAGCACTGTGGATCCATGGCCTTCCTAAAAGGCAACTATAGGTTGAGCTTATCTTCATGACATGGAAAGGGATAGTGAAAGTGCAAGGCCCAATTTGTATGGGTAACTCAATTTCTCCAAGTACTTCACTTCTTGTTCCATCAAATGCCCTTACTATAGTGGTGATGGGTCTCACTTGATAACTATCAAATGGCAATTCCTTTAATGTTGACTCTAGTAGAATATTCAATGATGACCTATTCTCAATCATGACATTTGCCAAGTCCCATCCTTTACACTTTGTAGAAATATGCAACGCTTTGTTATGCCCTTGCCCTTCAGGAGGAAATTCTTCTTCAGAGAAAGACAGGAAATTGTGAGCCATGATGTTTCCTACCACACTATCAAATGCCTCCGTGCTTATGCCTTTATCCATGTAAGCTTCATTAAGAATCTTTGTTAATGCTTGCCTATGTGGTTCAGAGTGCATGAACAAGGAGAGTAATGAAATTTTTGCAGGAGTTTCTTTTAATTGCTCAATCACTCTATACTCACTTTGGCAAATAAGATTGAGGAATTCACTAGCTTTATCCTCAGTAACTAATCTCTTAGGTAAAGTTTGCCTTACTTCTTCATTTTTAGCTTCAATAGAATCAACATACCTAGTTCCTAGACTGCTCTATCTCTACTGGATTACCAGTATCCAATTCTTCCTTTTGCAAGGGTTCTATCAAGATTTCTTTTCCTTTGGGATTTAGCTCCATTACCTTTTTGGCTTCCTCCTTCTTGGATATGATTGGAAGATAACAACGACCACTTCTCATAATGCCAGAGACTCCAGATATATTGGTAATCTGAGACTGAGAATTTTCTGTAATCACTTGGCAATCATAATTCCATGGGATTGCTTTATTACTCTTATAAGGAAATAGTTAAGGGGTTCTAGTTGTCAATTGTCCCATGGCCTCAATGGGTATCAGTGGCATTGGTGATCTATCAAGTGTGTACTTGATAGATAGTATCCCTTTTCCTCAACTGATGACTATGCTTTTTGCATTACATACTTGATTGTTAATGGTTTCATAGTATTTTGGGTCTCAATTTGCCCCAATGCCAATTGCACAAGATAAGAATCAACAACATTCACATTAGTTTAATCCTAACTTGCAGTATACCTCTATTTATTAGCCCTTGAAGCATATTTTGAAAAGCCTGGCATTCCTCAATTCTATGGTTAGCTTTCTCACCGTGATATTCATAGCCAATATCTAGCCCAACCCCATACTTGTCCTCAATCTAGCCATGTTCTACCAATGCCCAAAAGATATGACCCAAAGGGGTTTAAATTTTTGATGCTAGCTTCTTTAAAACAAAATTTGCCCTACCATCAACTATGTTTACACTTGACCTGCCATGGTTAGGCAAAGGATTTTCATCCACATCAGGTCCCGAGGTAATTAGGTCAAAATTCAACCACTTGGCATCTATGAGATCTTGAACCTTTCTTTTTAATGCAGTGCAGTTATCAACAGAGTGCCCTTTTGCCCCAGCATGGTATTCATAGGTAAGCTTGTCATTGTATCATGAAGGAAAAGGAGGTTGTAGAGGAGGAAGTGGGCAAATTGAGACCAAATTATTTTGCAACAATTGTGGCAACAATTGTGAGTAGGGCATAGGAATGGGGTCAAAACTCTGACACTTTTTATCATTATGCCTATTCTGACCTAATTGCAATTGAGCTCTCTGTTGATAAACAGTATGTTGCAATTGAGGTCTTGGCTAATAAAATGTGGACAAACGTAGTGGCATCAATTGATATGTGACTTGTTCTTAAGGATGTGCCGTATGAGATGCGATATGATATTGTGGAGATGTTAAATTAATTAGAGGGCTTGGGTCACTGCCATCACAGGAGCAAATGTAGCCTGAGGGGAATAGTAAGCCTATTGACTCTTGGTAAATTTACCTTTTCCCTTCCAATTTGGTTGAGCATCTATAGCATAGGATTCTTCCTTTTTTTTACCTTGAGATGGAATCTTCTTAGGATATGAAGATCTTGCCATCTTCCCTTCCTGAATTCCCATTTCTATGTTTTCTCCAATGATTACTAAATTAGGGAAGGTAGCATTGCTAGATCCCACCATCTTCCCATAAAAAGGATAACTCAGTGTCTTCACAAATATTGAACTCATTTCTCTTTCTGACTAAGGTAGTTGCACCCTAATGGCCACATTTCTCTAGCACTGGACATATTCCTTAAATGACTCATTATCTGCTTTAGTCATTCTTTGAATGTAGATCCTATCTAGGGCCATGACTCTATTAAATTTATACTGCCTTAGGAATGTCTCAACTAAATCTTGCCTCAAATGAACAGAATTACGGTCTAGGTTAGCATACTATTCTGCAACTCCATCAATTAAGCTGTCTTGAAAAATATGCATCATTAGTTTATCATCATCAGTGTATGCCGCCATCTTACGGCAATACATTATCAAATGAGTCTTAGGATAGGTAGTCCCATTATACTTGACAAACTTTGGGACTTTAAACTCAGGAGGAATGACCACATCTTTCATCAGTCTCATGTTATGCACATCTATCATGTCTTTCTCAAACCCTTTCCATCTGTTCATTCTAGCCTCTAGTCTCTCATATTTTTCTCGGATTTGGGTTCTTCAGCACTCTTCATTAGCTTTCCCAACTCTACAAGGTCATTGAAGGCAGGTTCTGTTTTAGTTTTTGATTCGACGCCAACATCATTTAGATGTGGTCCTTGAGGTTGCTTCCCTTGGGTATATTGAAGGTGCGGACCTTGGTGATGATGTTAGTAAAGACCCTATATGGGCTGAGGCATGAAGCCTAATTGACGTTGTAGTGGAGGCCCTTATGGATTCAGTGATTTTTGACCCTCCTAACTATGGGCTAGAAGCCCCTGCTGATTTTGTAATTCGAGCTTAGGGAAATATTGCAGGTGTTGGGCCTCTTGATGACTTAGTTGATTTTGATTATTTGGTTTTTGTTGATGGTGGGATTGTGGATCATGATAGTTAAATGTTGAAACTTTTGCTTCAACTAAAACTTTTGCCTGAAGCAACTCAGTTAGCTTGCCCATTTGTGCCTTGAGATCATCAACTTTAGCTTGCAATCCTTCAGCTATTTTTTCTTCACTTAGTTCCCCCATTTGTTTGGATTGAGATCGCGTAATTGGAGCCGTAATTTCTTTTCTGTATTTATTAGATGCAAATGAGTTGCTAAATTTTAGTATGTATATGCAAAATTAATTGGCTCAAATTCTAGGGAATCATTAAACTCTTTTCTATTATTATTAAGAAAAATAACTACAACCCTCCTTAGAGGTCTCTTTTTTTGTTTTGGATCAACTCTAGTAGTAACTACGTAGTTTCCCTACTTTGACATAGTGCTCTTTTAATCCCTCATGAAGACTCTTGGTGGGACCAGGTTCTAACTTGGCCTCTTGCTTTGCTATCTGCATGGCTTCAGAAGCTGCTATTTTGGTGACCCCCTCCAACTGCTCTTGAGAATTTGCCAAATGATAGTGAAGGTGCTCATTCTCTTTCACTATATTGATTATTGCATGATCATTCAAAACCTCTTTAAGGTGTAGGTCATAAGCTTCCTTCACATCAATCAGGTTCTAGCGTAAACTCATATTGACTCTATCAATATGATCAATCCTTTCTTCTAAGTCTTGTTGATTTTGCAGTTAAGATTTTAGGAGTTGAATCTCCTCCTCATGCTGTTCTTCAAGGCTATCGATATACCCCTCGAGGCATTCCTTTTCTTGAGTCATCTTATCCAGACTAACTTCTAATGCAGTGAAGGCATTCTTCATTTTCTGTAACTCCATGTTTTCTTTTTGGTGAGCTACTTTTTGCTTTTGAATGTAGTCCCTAAGTCAGAGCACTTCCATATTAAGTTGGGTCACTTTATATTGCAAGGAGTACAGCTCTTCTTTATTGTCTATGAAATCCTCTTTGATAGGGTGCTTACGCTTGTTTGCTAGGTACACCCCTTCTTTAGCCTCTTCAACCACCTTTTCTTTCTCAACTATCAATTGGGCATTATCTTGTTCCATAATCATAACTTTCTTTTGAAATTCTGCAGCCTTACCTTTCCAGGCATCAACTTCTTGTTTCATCTTCAATTCCTTTTCTTCCAACATAGCTTTTCTAATTTGTAGGGTAGACAAAGTCTTTTCAGCTTTTAATCTTTCTTCAGCTTCAACATCTTCATTTACCCTTATTCTTTTAGAAGATGAAATTGGCAGGGCGATTTCAAGAATAGTGAAACCTTGTTCTCTATTTTTTTGCCATTGAGAATACCTTGGAGTGGTTGCAATCAAATGTTCCCCAAGCTCCATTTGCCTTACTTGGCAACATAATTTCCTTATGGTGTCATTCTTGGGCTTGGTATCTTTGTCTCCAAATTCAAGGTCAAACTCATGAAGTCCCTTAGTGGCTTGTACAAATTGTATAGACCCATATTGCCTCATAACCATAGTTGGAGCATAATTGACCATCCCCCATGGGCCAACTATGGGGACCCAAGGTCCACAACCATATATCACTGGTCTCTTGTGTAACCATGTACTTTCCCACTTGACATTCTTGAAATTGTGAAAGTATGCAATCAAGCATTACGGTCACGTGCTTGCTTAGGCCATTCATATTTGCTAAAGTCCTTCAGAGGCTCTTGGTCATTAAAATAAGATGGGTTAAAAGAAATTATAGGATAACCTATATCCTTTGGAAAGAGTAAATGACTCACTAGCCACACCATTAATAATTGTGAGCATCCAAGAAATTGGCCTTCCCCTTTTTGTCTTAAGAAATTCAGAGATCTAAAAGTTTCTGCTAGAATGGGTTATATAGGATTTAGACCAGTCTTTAAGGCTTTGAATAGGATAATCATTTGTCCATCAACATATCCTAAAGCTCTAGGGAATACAATTGCTCCATAAATGGCCAAGGCTAAAGTTTAATTGCCAATCCTTGTCTGTTTGAGCATGATATAATTTGACTAGGAAACTGATTGAAATAGCCCATCTTTTACCTTTCTCCTTGGCATCATTCCCAAAGTTCATATTTGATAAACCGAATATCTTGTTTAAACTTTTCTTGGGTCTAACCTTCTTGTCATATCTATATACTTTGCCCCTAGTTAAAGGCTCAATTTTTAGCAAGTCACTATATTCTTCTAAAGTAGGTGTTAGATCATGGCTTCCAAGAGTAAATACCCTGTAAACTAGATTCCAGAAGAAGACTAAGGCTTTGAGCAAGGCTTCATCTATTGGGACTAATAATAGATTTCCCAATTGGCCATATTTTTTCACAAATTTCTCCTTTTCTGAATCAGTAAAGCTGTCCCCAAATCTTCCTCAAATCAGATAAGTCATTTTGTTTAAAAGACAAATTCTTAATTTTTGGCCATATTGCACCATCCTGTCCATTTGAAACATCTTCTTCCTCCTACTGGGACTTTTCTTGAGTAAAGAGCACTTGGTCATGGGGTTCTATGATGATCATGGTGGGATTTGATGCAGCATTAATGTCCATAATGATATAACCTAAAATTTGAGCCAAAAAATGATGATGAAAATATGGTATTATGCTAGATTTTTTTTAAGTGAGGTAGTTCAAGTACCTGCATGGAGTCCAAAGGCCTCACGAAGGATACTTTTCCTATCCCCTTAAAGATGCAAAATCTAAAATTGAGAGTTTATGCATGCAATGATGTATGTAGTTGTAAGTGAATGAATAGATAGGATTTCCCCATCGTGTCTTAGTTATGGCAAACCCTAAGTTTATTTTTCACGTCCAAAGGTTTGGGCTAAACTTTCTTTATAGGAAAGCTCTAAGACTACTATAGTATGCAAAGGAGATAGGTTCTAGGCTCCTAACATCAGGTCCCCAAATTGCCCCAAGGGGTCAACTTGAGTGAGGGTGTTTAGGTGCCTACACAGAGGCTAAAGGTCTCACAAAGGACAACCTTACTTTATGCCCTCGTTAGCCTAACGGTTCCTAAGAGCTCGAGTATAGAGCTCAGGGGTCATGACCTTTCCTTTTCTAAGGTGCCATGTGGTGTAGGTATACATGTGTGTAGGGGAATAACCCATCCATTCATTCACTCACAACCTACAAAATAATCATCCAACCACCAATCCACAGATATAGTAGATAATATCATGGAAAAGTAAATTGTTCAAATTTAATCTATTGACATGATCCAGCATGATTTAAGAATGCAAATCCAAAAATACAAATGTTAAAAATCCCAAAACACAATCTGAGATGCAAAAAAAAAAATCAAAAGCCTAAAAAAGAAATAGACTAGACAATTAACTAACGCATAGAAACAAAATGCAACAAACACCAACCTATGTGGCCTAATCCTCTAGGTGATATCCCCAATGGAGTCGCCAAGCTATTGACACGCAACGTGGAGCAACAATCCCGGTTGATAAAAATAAGTTTTGATGGGATTTTGTAAAATGATAAAAAAAATGGAGTTGCCACTGACTTATATTAAAATGGTGAAGTCAAACACCAAATAATATGGTCTATGTTACAAAAAAATGGATTCGAGGGTTGGTTACGTGTAGGGAAGGTATTAGCACCCTTACAATGCCCTTTGGTACCACGTCGGTGTTTGCTACTTTTGATTTCAAAAATATGCTTTTTCTATTGTCAAATAAATTTATTTTCATATGTAATCATGATTTAGGATTATTTTTAAATATATCAATAGAGTCATGCCAGTTGACTATCTAAACTCATAATGTAATTTCCCTCAGGATGTTTGATAGTAGCCAATTGATTGATAACTATTTTTATCCGTCGTCAGGATCTTTCAAAAATGTATTAATGGAACCATGCTAGTTAACTAACTAAGTTCGTAACATAACATCCCTCAGGATAGTTTAATAGTAGCCAGTTGACTGGCAACCCTCTTTATCCATAGTCAGGATCTTTCAAAAATGTAGTAATGGAACCATGCCAGTAAATTGACTAGGTTCGTAACATTACGTCCTTCAGGATAATTTGATAGCAGCCAGTTGACTAGCAACCCTCTTTATCCATTGTCGGGATTCTTTGATAAAAACAAGTAATCAAAATAGTTGAAAAGAAACCACAAACACCTCCTTATAAGATGTTTGAAGTGCATATGCCACAAACAAAGTCATCTTGACTCGCAATTATCCAATTAAACAAGATATAAGCACGAAAACACTTATCCAACAAGAAAAAAAATTAAGAAATAAATGAAACCTATATTTAGAGTGCTTAAATAGCAAAACTGAGGTCAAAAACGTGATTAGAACGTCAAAAATTCCTAGGAAAGAGGTTCGGGTCAAAGTAAATGTTTTGGTCAACGGTCAAAGTTAACATCTCGGTCAACAATCAAAGTCAACATTTGTCAATGGTCAAGTCAACAAGTCAATGATGACATGGCAAAATCGTGCTGTCATGGACAATATGTGGCAGGCGATGTGGTAGATGACTAGGTATGCTCTGATGATGTGTCGTACACGTGGCAGGATGATTGTGTGCAATTTGCTGACTCATTGGGTGATGTGGCACGCTGAGTAAGTAGGTGAGCTAATGTGGAGATAATGTGTCGTGATGACTGTGCAAATAGGGCTGACATGGCAAGACGAATATGCCCTTTACCCTAGGCACGTGGAGAATCTTTCAATGAATTTCTTCACAGTTCCCAAGGTTTTGGCACCTCCTGAGCACGATAGTGGGGTGCATTTTTCGAGATTCAGATTGAAAATATGATTTTCATGGGATAAACAAAAATAACTTTTTCTTGAATTTCTTGGTGAAGTATGCAATTTCCAGTGCAATTGAGATACAAATGACCCTCCAAAAGCTGAGTTAAGCTTCTTCAAGTCAACAAGGTAAGTTTCTTCATGTCAACAAGGTAAGCTGACCCTTTATGACTTTCTTCCTCTAACTTCTACTCCTTTTCTTTGAAATTTCTCTCCCCTTTATTTCTTGACTCTTCCCCTGATGCTTCTCTTCTCTTTTTGTGCTTTCTCTCCTAGGCTCATCCCTTTTGGTTCTCTAAGCTCTCTATTTAGATCCTCCTTTCCCTAAGTGCATGATTAGATTAGGATAAGGACATGATTTGATGAGGTGCATGATGAAATGAATTATGAGGAAGATGGTGCATGATTTGATTAGGATAAGAAACATGATTTGATGAGGTGCATAATGCAATGAATTAGGAGGATGGTGATGTATGATTTGATTAGGATAAGGAACATGATTTAATGAGGTACATGATAAAATAAATTATGAGGAAGGTGGTGCATGATTTGATTAGGATAAAGAACATGATTTGATGAGGTGCCTAATGAAATGAATTAGGAAGATGGTGTTGCATGATTTGATAAGGATAAGGAACATGATTTGATGAGGTGCATGATGAAGTGAATTAAGATGATGGTGGTGTATGATTTGATTAGGATAAGGAACATGATTTGATGAGGTACATGATAAAATAAATTATGAGGAAGGTGGTGCATAATTTGATTAAGATAAAGAACATGATTTGATAAGGTGCATGATGAAGTAAATTAGGATAATGGTGGTGTATGATTTGATTAGGATAAGAACATGATTTGATGAGGTACATGATAAAATAAATTATGAGGAAGGTGGTGCATAATTTGATTAAGATAAAGAACATGATTTGATGAGGTGCCTCATGAAATGAATTAGGATGATGGTGGTGCATGATTTGATTAGGATAAGGAGCATGATTGGATGAGGTGCCTAATGAAATAAATTAGGAGGATGGTGGTGTATGATTTAGGAGGATTAGCCAACACTCTTCTTCTTCTTTCTTCTCTTTTTTTTTAATTTTAAAATTTTTAATTTTTTTAAATAATATTATTCACATTTAGGATTTTAAAAATATCTTTAAATTTTTATTTTTATGCAATCAAGTAGGATAATTTTAGAACTTGTGCATGGGTCTATTTTGATTTTTTAATGGTCCGAACAAAATTAGGTGTCTACACTCATCATTAGTATATGCCACCATCTTTTGATAATACATGAAAATGTATGCTCTAGGGTAAGATGTTCCATTGTACTTATTGAATTTGACACATTGAATTTTGGAGGTATATTAGGTACCAATCTAATCTCATGCACATCCAAGATGTCATCATCAGTAACCCTTTCCATCTTTCTCATTTTGGCCTCTAATGACTAATACTTCTCCTAAATTTGTGCCTCTTCAATAGATTTTTTAGCTTTTCCAGCTACAATAGTTTGTCAAAATTTAGAATGGAGCTAACTTTTGTCTCCATAATATATTTTGGCTAATAAGGTCTTCTTGGCATTATTGGTGAGGACCTCTTAGGCCAGTTAGGAAACTATTTTGTATATTCTTATCAATTACTTGGGCCATAAGTAACTCTATCAGTTTGACCATCTATACTTTGAGATTGCCAATTTAAGCATGCAACCCTTCCATAGATCTTTCTTGCCTCTACCTTAGCATGAGCCTTGATTAAGACTACATGGTTAAAGCTGTGATTTTCTTAACCTCTATTTTAAGCAAAAATGAATGATTGGATTGAATGACATGTATGTAATCATGATACAGGGATGTAATTATAAAAATTAAAATGGCTCAAAATATAGGTAAAATTAAAACTTTCATTGAATTAAGAAAAATGTCTACACCTACTCTTTTAAGAGTGTTCTTTCAAATTTAAAAAACAATCGACCTACAACTACATTAAAACCTAAAACAACCATAATAAATTCCTAACTTTGGTGTAATCTCCTCAAAGATCCTCAAGAAGACTCCTAGCATGCCTAGGTTCTAACTCCTCCTCTTACTTAACTTCTTTTGCATTTGAAAGCCAACTCCCTTGCTAATTAGTAGACATTGGTACCCACTCCCCATAACTTTTCTTGGACCTATTGTTGTTTCATTCATATCCATATATTCTCATGTTCCAATCAACTATCTTTAGGTCTTGCAGTATCTCTTAGAGATGCTTGTCATAGGCTATCTCTACATTAATCAATAGTCAATGCAATTTCATGTTCTCAATATCAAATTTGTCAATTTTGGCTTTCAGATCAAGCTGACTCTATAATTGCATCCTTAGGTTCTAAACCATCCATATACCTTTTGAGGCACCCATTCTCCTTCTTTGCCTACTTAAACTTTATACTTAATCGGTTATTGCTTCCTTCAATTTGCCAAACTTCCCCATTGTCCTTTTGATGGGTTACCTTTTGGTTTTTGATATGGTTTCTGAGCCTAGCAACCTTACCATTAGGTCTAGCAATCTCATCATCTAGGGACATAGTTTTCCCTTTACCATCTTTAAGCCTTTTTTTCGACAAGATATGTCTTTCTATTAGCTACCCATATCTTGGCCTTTGTGTCTTCAACTTGCTTGTTTTCCTCAAAAAGTAGGTTTGCATTAGCCTTCACAAGATTCATGACTTTCTCCTAGAACTCTACTACCTTGGCCTTCCATGCATCAGTTTCTTTATTCATTTGCTACTCTCTTTCTTGTAATAAGCCTCCTTAACTTGCAAGTCAGACAAGGCTTTTTCAAAGTTCACCCTCTCTTCAGCTTTGCCATTCTTAACCATTCTGGCTCTTTTAGAGGATGAACCTAAAAGGGTGATTTTTGGTCAGTGAACCCTTTCTCATGGTTCTTCTATCAATAGGGGTACCCAAGAGTAGTCACTACGGAGCTTTCACTGGATTCCATCTACCTTACCTACCCCCATAACTTCTTCATAGTGTCATTCCTTAATCTTGTGTCATCATCTTTGAACTCGAAGTCAAACTCATGAAGTCCTTTGGTTGCTGGCACAAACTGAATAAACCAAAATATCTTCTAACCATTGCCAAAGCATAACTGACTATGCCCTATGAGTCAAGTAGGGGAACCCAAGGTCTGTCCCTATACTCATACACCATTAGACCTTTGTGCAACCATACACTCTCCCATCTAATATCCTTAAACCTCTAAAAGTATTGGATCTAGAATCATAATCTTACCCTTTCTATGACCATTTTGACTTAGCAAAATCCTTTAGAGGTTTGTGGTCACCAAAATAAGCTGGCTTGAAACAAACGATAGGTAACCTACACTCTTTAAGGAATGAACATGACTCAATCCATACCATTAAAAGCTATGAGAAATCATGGAAACAACCCTCCTCAATCCTTCTAAGGTAGTTTAAGGATCTACAAGTTTCTACTAATATAGTTGGCATAAGGTTCAAACCAATCTTAAAAGCCTTGAATAGGAGTAGATTTGTCCATCAACATAGTTATGAGCCTTGGGGAAAACAATAGCATCCTAGATAGCCAATGCAAGGACTTGCATAACCATTTCTTTGTCCTTTTAAGCATTGCAAGGTGTGACTAAGAACTTAATTGAGATGGCTCAACTCTTTCCTTTTTCCTTGTCATCGCTACGAAAATCTATGTTTTGCAAACTGAACAATCTACTCAAATTTTTCTTGGGCCTTTCCTTTTTATTATACTTATGGACGTCACTACCTTTCAAATGGTTGATTCTCAACAAGTCACCATACTCTTCCAAGGTGGGGATGAGATCATCGTTTTTAATGGTGAATACCCTATAAGTTGGGTTCCAAAAGAAAACCATAGCCTTGAGTAGTGCCTCCTTTACTAGGACTATCAACAAGTGTCCTAATTGGCCATATTTTGCAACAAACTACCCGTTTTTAGCCTTATTAAGTGCATTCTAGATTTTTCTCAACTCTGTTAGATTATTTTACTTAGTAGATAGGTTTTTTTATATCTAGTATGCTACACAATCTTGTCCCACCAAACAATCCCCTTACTCTTTTTTAGCCATCTCTTGGGCAAAGAGTACCTAGTCATGGGAGTCTATAAAGGTTATGGTGGGATTTGATGTAGTGTCAATGTCCACGGTGATACAACCTAAAATTTAAAAAGAGGATGATTACTACAATGCATGAAGTAAAATAGAAACAATAATATAAGGACAAGATCCCTCTAATGCCCTATGTTTAATGCATGATGGTGAAGATTTACAGCACCTACATAAGTCTCCAAATTACTCTTTAAGGAAAATTTGAGTAAAGGTGCTCAAGCACCTACACAAAGTTTAAATGCTTTACAAAGCTTAACCTCAATGGCCCCTTACTAGCTTACAAAGATAGAAGAGCCTGAGTTGAGAGCTTACGCATGCAATAGTGGTGATTGCGATGAAAGGTTCCCCATTTAAAGAATGAAAATGATGTAAATGCATAAATGAAATTGCAAGTATATAAACAAACACTATTCTCCCATCATGCCTAAATCAAGTGAATCCTAGTCTTACTTTTCCATGTCCAAAAGTTTAAATTGGACTTTCTTGGATGGGGCCAACACTAAGGCTATTATCAGTGTGAAGGGGTAGGTTATAGACTCTTACATCAGGTCTCCAAATTACCCTTGAGGAGGTCAATTTGAATAAGGGTGTTTAGGTGCCTACACGAAGACTAAGGGTCTCATAAAGGCTAACCTTACTTTATGCCCTCACTAGCCTGAAGGTTCTTAAGAGCTCGGGAGTCATGACCTCCCCTTTTTTAAGAAAAATATGATGTAGGTGCATGTGTGTGTTAGGACTATGTCACTCACACACAATCTACAAAATGATCAACTAACCATGGACAAAATGATTATATTGTAGAAAAATAAGTCACCTAGACCTAATACAACATGACAAATAACATATGGCAATCAAGTAATCATGAAAAGCAACAAACACCAATTTTGCATGGCCTAATCCTTTACCATCCCAAGTGAAGTCACTAAGCTGTCGACATGCAACATGGAGTGGCAACCAAAAACTAATTTTCAAGTTTTGGAGGGTCTTTTGAAAAATTGATGAAAAAATATTTGGAGTTGCCATCAATCTAAGTTTAAATGATGAAATCGAACATTGAAAAATTTTGACCTACATTACAAAAATTAGGTTCTAGGTTTAGTTACATATAAGGGAGATATTAGCATCATTAGATGCCATTTTGGTACCACATTGATATTTTGTTATTTAAGTCAATGCTTAAGTCAAACTAGGACCATAGCACAATTACCATTGAGATAATTAGAAGGTAGCCATTCTCATGACCAACCCAACAATCTTCATTAGGGAGAATCTTGGTTTAAGGATTATCTAGGGTTCAATAAAGTTAAGGGATTTAAAAAGAGGTAGGGGTTCACATTAAAGGAAGCACGCCAATGACTTGACTAGACTCATACCATGATTACCTTTAGGATAATTTATAAAGTGGCCATTCTCATGACCACCCCTATAATTATCGTTGGGAATCTAGACTTGAAAAAAATGCTTGGAAAATTAGAACCAAGAAGTTGGTGACTGTTAATAATCATCTTAAAGGAACCATGTCAATGACTTGACTAGCCCATAACATGATTATTGTCAAGACAATTTAGAAAGTGGGCATCCCCATGACCACCTTAAGAACCGTTGTCAGGGTTTCAAGAGTGATGAGATATAAAGATGGCTAAGAAAATAATTTTGAAATATTGCCTCATTCCTTGAATTTTAAATTTTATGGGTCAAAAGAGATTTCAAAGATTTTAAGGAACTAAGATTTTTAATTTTAATTTTATTATTAATTTTATGAATTTTCTTAGTTACTTTCCAATCCACATTAGTTCTCTAGTCTTTTACCTTTGTTAATCATTGCCTCCCATTTTATTTCATGCATGTGGCCAATAAATGACATAAGGCATAAGAAAGATTGTAGCCAAAATGATGTAGGATCCCGTAACACAATAATCTTAATTATATTCACCACTTAATTCTCTAAGATCAAAACTGAATTCCCATATTATACTATTATCACAATTAAGCCTAAGAGCACTAAATCTATAACAATGCCCAAATATCAAACATTTAATTGAGAATAACCCTTCATAAAAGACAAATATAATTCTGAAGGTGGCATCACAATTGCTTAGCATTTTGACATTAATTTGCATGCTCATAAGAGTCCTTATGCAATCTCCATGCAACTTAATTTCTAAAACCAAAAAGACCTTAACCCTTGTTTTCTGTTTATATTTTGCACAGGAGTTTTAACAAAAGAAAATGCATCTCACCTAATTTAATGGCTGAACTTGGCATTCATATTTTATCATCTAGAAACCACTTCAAGGCTAACCAAATCTCCCATTACTTGGCACCATATCCTACTTAAATTTGATCTAATTATTTCCTTATGCAGTACCAATTATTCTGCCAATCCAATCACTATCTTCTCAAGGCTAACTATCATGCACTTTCATGAATTTCTTCATCTATCTTGTATCTTGTGTAGTCATAGTCTCTATCCTATCTTTTGTGCACCTATGGGATTAACCAAATTTCAAAATGTGTCACTGTATCTTCCATGAACTAACTCCAATATTCTCAAACAAAACTATCATAGCGTCAAAAAATGAACACCATAAACAATGACCCAGTCACGCCGTAAACTAAGATCAACAAGGGAATTAGCAATGTATGTAGATTTTGATGAACTTCTAATGTGCATAAATAACAAACAAGAGAAGTGATATACCAAAGGAAGTGGAGGGCTTTACTTGGGAGGGCTTGTGCTTTTTTAAAAGCACCACTTCCTTTGGTGACCATGAGTGGGCAGAGCTATGTGAATGCCATGGGCAAGAATACTACTAAAAGGGTATGAGTAGGTTTGGTGTAGGGTCTCCTTAGCTTAATGCAAGAGCTCTTATGTCTAAGTGCATGATGTTGTGGAAAAGAAAGTACAATAAGTGGGAATGAGAGTGAGAGTGAATGTGTTTCTAAATTTCTATGTCTCAATCTAGGAGAGGAGAGTCTCTTTTATAGTCAGTCTTAGTAGTACACACCCTTTCTAACTCTAACTATTTTGGGTTTATCTTTATCTTCTCTGGCATTTGTTTTGAACCTTAACTCTCTTCAACATCTCTTATCCTCTACAGATTGAATTTTAAATCTCTCCTCTTATTCTCTTTTCAAATCTTTTTATCCCTTTACATTTTCTATTTTTTATTTTATTTTATTTTTGTGGTTTTTTTTTTGGGATTTAACTTGGGCTTTGGATTTGAACTAAAATTAGGATTAAGCTAGGAATAGGCCAAACAAAATTTGGTGTCTACAATACTTTACCAAATCCCAATTTCAAAATGTACTACTCCTTGGTTGTCTACTATGATATACTCGCAACTTAGGGCAACTAGATATAAGCCACCATTTGATCCCACCTCTATAGGATCAAGGTACCCAATTTCGTGCCTTTCTCTATGGTTTTTTCTTCTTGCATTACACATCCTTATTTCTCATAATGCATTCTTATGTAAAGCCAAGAGTGTCAAGTGCCTGTAAGGGATGTTAATAAAAAATGTATCACTTAAAAGAACCAAAATCTAGGTTCAAGATTTGGCAAACCTCCGTTGAAATAAGGGAAGAGTAGTTTGAGGTTGTGTTCCCTTATGTGATGAAAAAAGGAATCCTAAGCAAGGGGCAAAGGTGCCATACCCTCACCTCTCAACAAGACAATGAAGCCCAACATGCTTAAAAGGATGCTTAAAAAGGAGGTTAGTCACAAATATATAAACAAGAGCAATGGAATCAACAGATGATAAGCTTATGAAAAACTAGAGCAATTATTATATTCAAGATTCTTTCATGCAATGATAATTGTCCAAGACTGCTTGAGTAAGCCAGGATAAGGTTAAGTCTATCAAAGGTAGCTCATCCTAATCTCACCTTGAGAGCTTCTAAAGGTTATGGAAGAAACATAAGTGAAAGTTTTTACACAATCAATTAAATTTCATCACACACCCTAGTATGTCACATGCATCATCATAGATAATATTGCATCATTGGAATCTAGATTAATTGTGTTTCAATGCATATACCAAGCATATCATCATTGCCTAAATGTTCTAGAAAATAAAAATTTTTGCATGTCAAGCATGCCCCTATGATTTTGAAGAAATTGAGATTTTTCATGTGTCAAGAGCATTAGCATGTCAATCACACCTTGAGAGCATGCCCATAAATTTTCAACAAAGGGCATTGTAGGGGTGCTAACACCTTCCCTACATATAATCACTCTTTGGTGTCTGACCTCACCATTTTATAATTAAAGCATAAGGAATATGGATCAATTGATAAGTATGAACCAACCCAAAAAGATAGAGAGTAAACTATGAAGAGAAATCTTATCTTATGGTGAGATTTGTGTTTATTCACCTCATCCTAGCTATTGTCACACATTTATATTTTGAATCATTCCAAATGGATGTGAAGATAGTGTAGACACCATATTTTGTCTAGTACACCTCATCTTTTTATTATTTTATTTTTCAACCAAGTTTGCAAGTCCATTTGGTTACCTCCAAACCTTTTTATCTTGCTTTAGCCAAGGTGAAAAACATATTTAACACAAGTTAAATCAATTAAGAAGAAATTTGAACTCAAATGATAAATTCACATGTCTTTATCACCCAAATCAGTGCTATTTTCCTGATCCTCTCTACCATTTGTCCTCTTCTCCCCATGTTTATTTTTCATCTCCCCCATTTTCTTGCAATCCTTCAATTAATCAACTTTGTGGTCATTTAAGTTGTGGTTTGAGTCTCCCCATAATAAAATGACACCTTGAAGGTCAATTAAGGTAAAGAATTCTCAAAAAAAAAAAAAAATCACTCACAAACATCTGCTCACTCCTCCAAACTTTCTCACTATGGTTTTATCCCTACATTGATCACCCAAAGCACTCGTCTCCTACAAGCACTTTCATCCATGCATCATCACTTCACATAGACACCCTGCTTATGTGTTGACTCCCTTTAAAAAATGCCAAATGCTCATGGGGTGGATTAGAGATTCACTACTCATTCACTTGCACAGACAATCACTTTGGCATTCTAGCTTCTGGCATTCCACATAGAAGTTTACAAACCCACAATATGAAATTTCTAGGAATAGGAGAGTTTTGATCTTGTGCACTAATCCTTGTTCACCAAATCCTAGTGCTATTGAAGGCACAATTTTTTGGTAAGGTACGTGCCATCTTCCCTTATACCCTTCTTGCTAAAATAAACCAAGACATGTTCTTATACTATGTTCTATTTCATGGAAGTGTTGCTTATTTTTCTTGAAACATGAGTTGGGCTATGTTGCTAAGTGTTTCCAAAAGAGATAAGGAGATTGTTCTATGCTATGAGAGACCCATTCCCTTATTTTACTTTTGTGATTTTTTTTTTAGGTTTTGCACCTTTGGTGTATGATTCTAGTTTAGGAGCATCTTCTTTGGAAAAGATGAGCCTTGGTCCCTTTCCTTTTGGCTTTAGCATTCCTTTTTTATTTTAAATTTTCTTTTAGTGTAAAAGTAATTGAAGAGAAAAAATAAAATTGACCCACAATTGCATACGTCTTCTTTTCTAATTAATTATGAAAATTTTTTAGACAAATGTTGATAAAAGTAAAAGTATTTAAGGGAATTTTTTGTGTGTAAGTATTTTTCTTACCATCATTATTTTAAAATTTTATCCTTTGTTAAAAATAAAAGTTGATTCATCGTGCAATTCAGATTTTTGTCTACTTATTTCAAGATTTTTCTAGGCTGAATTTGATAAAGTAGGAAAATTTAAATGTATTACTATAAATGTCTTAGTATAAATTTTCTTTTTCCAACAATTTTTGATTAAAAGTAGAAGTTGAAAAGTAAAAATAAAATAAGTCATGTTTATTTCTGTATTTTTTACTTAATTATGAAATTTTCTAAAACTTTCAGCTTAAAAAGAAAGGTAAATGATGGAGAGGGGACTGAAATTGAGCTTCAAAGTGCAACCCAATTTGAAAGAAAAAAGGAAAAGAAGGGCCCAGATTTCTGGCACCAGTACAAAAAGAAAGACACCATTCTTGGTCTAGTTTGAGAGGAAGGAGCCTAACCTAGTGCAAAAAAGACCATTTTGATCTTCTTGAGTGGTCAAACCAAAAAGGGGCTTTTGGGCTTGCGTGAATTAGGCTTATAGTGCAAATAGGTCTTAAAATTTTTGGATTTTGATTTTTAGCCTTAGCCTTTTTTTTAAGTTAAAACCTGAAAATGGTTGAGCTTAGCCCTTTTAATCTAAAATTTTGAAACTGTTACTTTAAAAAAAAAAATTTACCCCAATTTGGATAAAGTGGCATTGCTTTAAATATATTTTGAAATTCCCAATTTGGAGGATAAACCTTTCTAAAAACAGAAAATAATTTTAACAAAACTATTTTTCAAATTCCTAATTTGAAGGGAAAAGGAATTTTCTAAAACAAAAATTATTTTCAAAAAATTCAACTTAGAAGGAAAGGGCTTATTTTCAAATAAGTTTTCTAAATCCCCAATTGGGAAGAAAAGGGATTTTATTATTAAAAGATTATTTTCAAACCCCAAGTTTGGAAGGAAAGAGTGTTGTTTTAAGTAATATTTTCCAAAAGCCCCAATTTTGAAGAAAAGTAGTTTTTTTTTAAAATTATTTTCTAAACTCCCAATTTGAAAGGAAAAGAACTTTTTTAAACACATTATTTTTCAAAAACCAACTCGGAAGGGAAGGGGTTATTTTTTCAATAAATTTCCTAAAAACCTTAATCTGAAAGGAAATTGGTCATTTTCAAAATGAAGTTTATTCTAAAAGTTCCAATGTTTGTTTTTTTCAAAATCTCCCACTCTTAGACTAGAATTTTAACAAACTAGCCCTTAAATTCAAATAAAGCAAGACAATCCAACTAGATCATTTTAATTAGATCGCTTTAATTTTTTAATATTTTTTTTTTCAAAAAGTTTATCCCTAAGGCTTCATTTTAGAGCTTTTAGATTGCCGCTCTACATCGCATGTTGACAGGGTGGTGACTCCAATTTTTTAATATTTTGGTTACTTTATGAGTTGGTTTCTTTACTTTCTTAATATAAATGTGGAGATGTCAAGACACAAGGTATGCTTGCTGACTTCTAGTGCTTTACTTGTTTTGTTTTTATATTCTACGTTTTAGTACTTTGTGCCAGATGTGTATGTTCATTTTTGTTCCCCACATGCACTCACACTATCGCTATGCACTAGATTAAAGGGAAGGTCATGGCCCTTATGCCCTATTCTTGGGTCATATAGAAAATTGCTTAAGTTATCCTTTGAGAGACCTTCATTCTCCTCATAGGCACTTGAACAACCCATACCTAAATTGAATCCTTTGTGCTTGTAGCTTATCATGGATGAGGACTGGCAATCTCTATCAAGGGCAATTTGGGAACCCAATGTAGGAGTTTAGAACCTACTAACCACTTTAATTAAAGCTAGATCTCACCTACTTATGGTCCAACTTGGGTTGAAATCCAGCTTTAAGGTTTACCTTGTTAGAATACAATGGGGAACATATTTTGCACTACATTCTCTTATCATTACATGCATATACACAAAGTAGACTCTTTTGTTGTATGCATTTCACTTGTCATACATAAGGGCTCATTTACTTCATTTACCTTTGAGATAGATAAGTATAGAGTAAGGTTAGCCTTCATGGAACTCTTGGTCTATGTGTAGGTACTTGAAATACCCTTGCTATAGAAGTCACATAGCATGTTAGAAATATAAGACAATCGAAGAGTCTACTTCATTTTGAAATAATGAAAGCATTTCTTTTTTTTTTTTGGACCATAAGGTCTGTAAGGGTTAGTGAATACATGGCTCACTCAATGTATAATCCGCTACAGCTCTTAATTCCCAAGAATTAGCCAAAGAAACTCAAGAAAGGCTCCAGAAAGAGCTTAGAGACTGCATATCTCCTAGGTCAGTCCCTAGCTCGCCTGATATCAAGAAGTTTTTTTTCAAGCATCATCATTTTTCTCGGCTAAAACAAATTTTGAATGCACAATAGAAAAGGAGGCTTTTAAGGTGAAGTTTGGACACTTAGCATGCTTGTTGTCTATTCTAGTTGATGAGTGCTTACTTAAGGCACTATTGTTCTTTTGAGACTTAGAGTATAAAGTGTTCTCTTTTGAAGACATAGACTTAACCTTGACCATATAAGAATACAGCACCATTTTAAGGGTCAAGCCTAAATTAGCTTAGAAGCCCTACATTAACAATACAAAGGTAGCCCTTAGTAGACAACTAGGAAGAATAACAGGAGTTAAGGCCAAAGAATTTGACAACTTATGTTGTGACAAAGGAAGTCAGCAGTGTCTCCTTATCAACTTCATCTTAACATATATAGAAAATCACATGAACACTAAGAGGGGTTCCAACATGCTTGCCTTAGCTATATATGGGTTGATTCTATACCAAAGGATAGAAGGACATATTGATAGCCAAGTTGTTTTGTTGTTGGTCAAGGTTAGACATGGGGCCCATCTAATACCATCAATTTTGGCCAAGACATTTCAAACATTGTGCTACCTTAGGAAGAAAGGAGAAGGGTGCTTTATAGCATGTGTGCAGCTCTTGATAACATGGGCATTTAGCCATGTACCCTATATGAAGAATTTAGGGTATCCTTACATCAGGCTGACTTGAGACTACAATACCATGAGCAATGCCCTTCAAGAATTCTCTAAGCTTCCTAAACTCAAGAATAGGCCAACGCAAGATGAATGGGCTTAGGCATTGGTTGTAGTGAATAAAGTAAAATGGAAAGCATTCTAGATGCCTATTGTTCTAACACTTTTTTGTTGTAGTGACAAACCATGGGTAGCCCCAATCAGTCCTTGGGGAGCAATAAGGTATTCCCTTACAATGGTAAGGAGACAAGTCAAAGGCATAAAATTCATACCAATGACACATAGGCTACATCTTCTAGAAGTAACTTTTGGTAACAAATTGGTTACTGAAATAGCAAAAAAATCTATGCCCTCCTAGAGGAATGCTTGATGTGTAGAGGCCATAGGAGGAAACAAGGAAGTGATGGCTAAAGGTTACCCTACATGGCAAGAACAAAGGGATAAAGTTTTTGTGCCTCCCATAATTGCAACACCCACAACACCTATACAAGAAGTAAAGGACTTCCCCTATGGAACCTAAGTTGGAGGCTATCGAGAACCATGCCTACTAAAAACTGCAAGAAGAATGTGAAAAGTTACAAGAAAGTCTCCAAAAGAAAGAGGTAGAATGGAAAATAAAGAAAATAGGATGTTTGGACAAAACCAGCAATACCATACAAAGATAGAGTCCCTCGAAGGAGAAATTACTGCAATTAAGGAGATAAAGAAGGAAGGAGCTACTTGGTATAGGAAAGAATACAAGAACATAGAGAGTAAATCAGAAAGAGCAACCAAGAGATATAAACAAGCTAAGAAAGACTTTAGGGATATGATGTCCTAACAGATGAAGATTGGAAAAGAAAGAATAAAGGGCTGCAAGACAAAGTCTTAAGACTTAAAAAAGATAATCAAACCTTAAGAATTAAGATATTGGGGCTTCAAGAGGAAAATAAAGGGTTGAAGATTGCCCAAGCTATGTAGCTACAACACATATGGGTATTGGAATACATTAAGTTCCAACTTTTCAATTACATTAGTGACAATGAGAGCAAGCATGAAAAGGAGATATGAGAGCTTCAAGATTGACTGGAGGATTTTCCATATGTATTAAGAAGAATGGAAGTATTTGAAATAAAGTGCTTGCTGTTTGAAGGAATGATGGGGCTCATGGTGCAAAGACATAAAGAAGAAAACTGGTGGCTGGTTGAGAAATTTGATGCCACCTACTATACAATAGAGTTGATCCTTGATATAGATTTGTATGAGAGGATTTCTCATAAACTCTATATAAAGAGGATTAGAATAGCTAAAAGAGCCAAAGAATGGGTGGATGCAATTGAAAGGATAGCAATGCCTACAGGCCAAGTTGTAAAGCTCTTTTGGGCCTTGTGCAAAGATCTAATGGAGCTTAGGAAACTCCCTAGTGCAGAACCTTTATAAAGGCCAAGGCCTAGTGAATGATATTTTTAAGTATGTAATAAACAAACATTTTTCAATGATAATAAATATTTTGGAGTTCCCTACGGTTCGAATGATTTAATTTTCTTGCATTACATAATATTCATGCATATCAATTCCCATGTGCATATTCAATAATTCATCTTTTCTAAGAAAACGGTTATCAAAAATAACAGTTTCAACAATGCACTCCCAAGCCAATGCATGGTGGAATAAAGGTAAGAGAAAATAGTGGAGAAGCTGTAAGCAAAGGTTAATGACCTCAACAAATAGCTATGCTAAAGGAAATGCTTTCAGCCAAAGATATTACTAGTGATGCCCAAAGTAGTTTCCCACATGATCAACAAAATCCTCTTCAACAATATTAGGAGGGTCCATACCCATAGTACCAGCAAGCACCTCATCTACACTATTAACAAGGACCTCATTTGTAGTACCAACCAAGGCCCCATTCACCATACCAACAAGGTCCTCATCTACAATACGAAGAAGGTCATCACACGCATTACCAAGAAAGTCCTCATCTGTCGTACCACGAAGGCCCTTGCTCACATTACCAAGAGCGCCCTCACTAAGTAAAGTACATTATGGAATCTGAGGTCTAATCCATCTTGAACTTCAATGATTTGAAAGAAATGAGAAAGTTAAGATGAGTTACTAAGAAGGCCCGAATTTGAGAGAAGTATGAAAGGCTAGAGGCTTAAATGAACAAGATGGAAGAGTTTATTGATGATGACATCTTGGATGTATGTGATATAGGATTCATACTTGACATGGTGATCCCTCATAAACTCAAGGTTTTGGAGTTCATCAAGTATAATAGAACTTCATGCCACAAAACACACTTGATCATAAACTCTTGTAAGATGGCTGCATATTTTGATGACAATAAATTGATGATGATTGTTTTTCAAGATAGTTTAACTGACAGGCCTATAAGGTGGTATATTGGCCTAGATCGCTATTTTATTTGCTTGTGGTAAGATCTAGTAGAGGCTTTCATATGGTAAAACAAATATAGTTGACTCATGGCCTCAAACAAGGTGCAAATCTAGATCATGGTGAAAGCCAAAAAATGAGTCTTCCAAGGAATACACCTAATGCTCAAGAAGTGTCACATTCAAGGTGTAACCACCCCTGTCTAATAGGGAGGTAGTGATCACTTTCATGAACACTCTAGGTTATCCTTTCTATAGGAAGATGGTGGGATTCATAAATGTAAGTTTCCCTGATCTAGTGGTTATTGAGAAAAAATTGAAAGGAGAATACAAGATAGAAAGATGGGAAGATCATTAGCTGGGAACTCATCATACAAAAAGTCCCAAGTCAATAACAAAAAGAAAGAGGAGATCTACTCTATTGATTCCTAAAAACAATGAAAGGGAAAGGGTAAACATACAACAAGAACTAATAGACATATAAGATGCCCTAGGCATCATTTGCACCAATGATGAGTGTTGTTGCCTAGACTCCTCAAGTAACCCTTAGCCTACCACCTTACCAGACCACATCACAATTGGTGCCATTATCACAACTTGGATGAAACTAATTATTCTAGCTAATACAATTGTAGCAATAACCCTCATCATATCAACCTAAGTCACAATATTAATCTAATCAAGGAAGGCACAACTACAACAAGAAATTCGAAAATTTTGACCATGTCCCCATATTGTACTCCTAGCTATTGCCTCAATTATTATGAAACAACTTGGTGTTAATAAAACCTCTTCCTTCATCCCAACCTCCACACCCACTGTGGTATGATGAGAGACTCACATGTGATTAACATGTTGGAGCCAAGGGATACTCAGTAGATAATTGCATGCTTTCAAGAGGAAGGTCCAGGATTTGATTAATGCCAAATGGTTGAATTTTGACCCCATAACCCCTGGACCAAATATGAATGGAAATCCTTTGCCTAAACATGGAAATCAAGGCATCAACATTATCACAAATGGGCCAAGCTTGGCCATTAAAAGGCCCTCATCTAAGATCATGACACCCAAGAGCATTGTTTTCTACACACTAATGGAGTATAGGTGCATAAAGAAGGAAGATTGTGTAATTCAAGGGGCTAGATATGAGTATCATGGAAAGGGTATAGACCATGAAATTGAGGAATGTAAGGAATTTAAAGATATGCTCCTAAAATTAATGAACAAGGGCAAATTGCAAGTTAGAGTAGAGCTTGAGAATGTAAACATGGTTGACTCTCCTCTTGCATAGAGGACATTAGGGCAAGCTATGGCCCAAACTCCCATGAAGCCATTGATGATCAAGTATACGGTACAAGGGGTACAATCACCAATTAGGGCAATAAAGCCTCTATCCATTAGGTATACAACTAGTGGGCCATCAACACCTACTAAAGCCATAGGGTAGTTGATGATCAAAGCCCCTCAACCGTTTCTATACAAGAGTGACAAGGCAATCCCATAGGACTATATTTGTAAGGTAGTGCCAGACAAGTCCACATCCTAAATCACTGCCATATATATGATCATTGGTGTAACAAGGAGTAGGCACTATTATCTCCTACCCACATCAAAAAAAGAGAAGATAATAGTGTTGCATCCTATTGGGATCAAGAAGTTGGATAAAGGGAAAGTAATCTTAGTAAAGTTCCTTATGGAGAAAGAAGCTAAAGTGCTAGGGAATGCTAGGACAAGTGAACCAATAAGAGTTGAGATGAGGCAGCCTATGGGAATCAAGGTTAATGAACCCCAAGAAAAGGAAGAGGTAAAACTCACCCAAGAGGCCAATTACAAAAGAGGAAGTTAATGAGTTCCTCAAACTCATTCACCGAAGTGAACACAAGGTGATTGAGCAAGTAAGAAGGACTCTAGCAAAAATGTTGCTACTCTTTCTGTTCATGCATTTTGAATTGCATAGGCAAGCACTTACCAAAATCCTCAATGAATCCTATGTAGATAAGGACATAACCACAAAAGCTATCGATGATGTGGTAGCAAATATTATGGCCCACAATTTCTTGTCAATCTCTAAGGAAGAATTCCCCTCAAAGAGGCATGGGCACAATAAGGCCTTACATATTTTTGTAAAGTGCATGGATAATAATCTTGTTAATGTCTTGATTGATAATGGATCTTTGCTTAACATCTTGCTCGAGTCTACCTTGAAGGAGTTACTAATGGATAAATCTCTCGTGAGGCCTAGCACTATTGTAGTGAAATTGTTCAATGGAACTAAGAGTGAGGTGTAAGGTAAAATTGAGTTGCCTAAGTAGATTGGGCCATGTGTCTTTGACATCCTTTTCCATGTTATGAAGGTGAACTCAACTTATACTTATCCCTTGGGGAGGCTTTAGATTTATTCCACTAGGTCCATGCCCTTTATCCCGCATCAGAAGGTAAAATTTATGCATGAAGGGAAGTTGGTTGAAGTGGCCACAGAAGAGGATTTGTTGATATGCAAGCCATCCTTACTACCCTATATAATTGATGAGATTGATGCAAGGAGCTCCTTTCAGCCCTTTAAGATCTTTAGCATGGCATATATGAAGGAGGGGAAGCCACTACTGACTTTGTATTATTTCAATGTTGCTTTAACAATTTTAAGGGTATTGAGAAAAGGTGGTTATAACCCCAAAATAAGATTAGGAAGCAAGGGATAGCATGTGAAAGAAATGCTAGACTTCTTAAGAAATGAAGACACATATGGGCTTATTTTAAACATACAAGAGCTAATAGAGCCAAGTGGCTCAAATTAAGAGGGAGTAAAGATTGGCCCACCATGAAGGTTAAGTAATAGAAACTAGAAAGCTGGTTATTGAAAATCTCTGCTAAACATTTGTGAGCACTAGATTTTGGCCCCTAGATTAGGTCATAACTATTGAAAATAAAACCCCTGCAGAAATAAAGTGAAGCTAGTCAAGCCATGTAATGCTAAGCAAGTAGATAGTCAGGTGAATTTCTATAGATTTTAGTCTTAAGTAAATGTAATTTTTAGAACACACCTTCTATGGCCGAGGCCTAGATTGGAGTTCAATGAGCAAAACATTGTTTGTTTCATTTATCAATAAAAATGCATTTTAATTTTCCCAAATCATTTGTCTTGTCCATTTTCTTCACCTTCATTTACCTCTCATCCATTATATCAATGCATACCATAAATAAATTCACAATGACCTAAACACAATCATCCAAGTTAAATAATGAAGATAACATTGAAAAAGATTACACTAATTTTCCAAGCCTTAATTTTGAATGCCAAATCACTTGTGTTAAGGGCGCGATGAAGAGGAAGAAGACTAGGAAGTAACACCTAGTTAGTTGAATAAGAAGATGAGGGAATCAAGCCTCATGAGGAACTTATTGAAGTGGTTAACTTAGGAATAAAGGAGGAATTAAGAAAGAAATCAAGATTGGGGCACAATCAGAGGAGGAAGAAAAGAAAGCGTTGATCCAACTATTGTTGGAATACAAGGGCATGTTCACTTGGTCATATCAGGATATGCTAGGTTTGTATATAGACATAGTGCTTCATCACCTGCTAATAAAGACTCAGTTTAAGTTAATGAAGCAAGATATACTCCTAAAGGTTAAGGAGAAAGTCAAAAAGTTATTTGACAGTAGTTTCATCAAAGTAGCAAAGTACCAAAGTGGGTAGCCAACACATGATAGCATTGAAAAAGCACAAAAAAATAAAGGTGCACACTAACAACTGAGATATGAACAAGGCGATCCCAAAGGATAACTTCTTACTTCCCCCACATAGATGTGCATGTTGACAACACTATGGGGTATTTCACCTTTTCATTTATGGATGAGTTCTCAAGGATAACCAAATTAAGTTCACACCAGAAGACAAAGAGAAGATGACCTTTATCATTCTATAGGGAACTTTTTGTTACAGGGTGATGTCATTTAGTTTGAAGAATATTAAGACAACATACCAAGGGCTATGCTGACTTTGTTCTATGACAAGATGCATAAAGGGATAGAGGTGCATGTCAATGACATCATTGCTAAATCAAAATCTGAAAGAAAGTATCTAGTACACCTTAATAAACTCTTTGACTAGTTGAGAAAATACCAACTCAAATTAAACCCAACAAAATGTTCCTTTGGTGTGAGATTTAGAAAATTGCTAAGGTACATGGTGAGTGAAAGGAGAATTGAATTGGATCTTGACAAGGTCAAGGCTATCATGAATATACTTGCACCTAAGATAGAAAAAAGAAGTACAAGGTTTCCTAAGAAGATTAAATTACATTGCAAGACTCATATCTCAATTAGTGGTTACTAGTGAACTAATTTTCAAACTCCTCTACAAGAACCAAGGCTTTTGATAGGATGATGAATGTCAGAAGGTTTTTGAGAAAATCAAACAATACCTTCAAAACTCACCAATTCTGGTTCCACCAATACCTAACAAACTATTGTTCCTATATCTGATTGTGCATGAAGAGTCAATGGGTTGCATGCTAGGGCAACATGACAAAACTAGGAAGAAGGAATAGGTAATCTATTACTTGAGTAAGAAGTTCAATAATTACGAGTCAAAGTAATCAAGCTAAAAAAGACCTACTATGCCCTAGCCTGGGTAACTCATTGTCTTAGGCAATACATGTTGCATCATATGATTTGGTTAATTTCAAAGATGAATCTAATCAAGTACATCTTTGAATAGTCTACTCTGACAAGGAGGATTGCAAGGTGAGATATGCTATTGTTTGAGTATGACATCTAGTATGTCTTTCAAAAGGCAATAAAAGGATGTATAACTTTTATGTGCCTTGTAGAAAATCCATTTTTTATCATCAGCCTATCTAATTTGAATTCCTAGATGAGGACATCATGATACTAGCAGTAAATATAGAACACTTGAAAGTGAAAGGTGGCCATTTATGTTTGATGGTGCCTCTAATGCAATGGACATGGGATTGGTGCCATTTCGGTGTTTCCTTAAGGGAAACATTATTCTAAGACTAGAAAGTTGTGCTTTAAATGTATAAACAATATAGTTGAGTATAAGACTTTCACTATGGGGTTTGAAGCAACATTGGTTATTTACCAATTAAAAGGAGAATGGGAAACCAAAGATTCCAAGTTGATTACTTATGAGAAACATATTTGTAAGTTGCCAAAACAATTTAAAGATATCACCTTCAATCATGTTCATAGGGAAGAAAACCAAATGGTAGAAACCCTAGCCACATTATCATCCATGTATCCATTCATGTATAATGGTGATCTCCCAAAAATAGGATGAAGAGGTATAATTCCTTGGTTCATTGATCATTTGTTGAAGAAGAACCAAATAGAAAGCCATGGTATGAGGAAATTAAGCATTTCATCAAAATAGGAGAATATCCTATTTAGGCATTAGAGAATAACAAAAGGACTACAAGTAGACTAGTAATGGGTTTCTTCCTCAATAATGACATTTTATATAAGAGAAATATGATAATGTGCTCTTGAGGTATGTGAAAGATAAAGAAACTCAGTAGTTGATTAACGAACTGCACGATAGAGTGTGTGGTACTCTCATCAATGGTCATGAAATGGCCAAGAAGATCTTATGTACAAGATAGTATTGCCCCATGATGGAATCTGACTATATCAATTACATCAGAAGGTGCCATAAGTGCCAGATCTATGCTGATAAGATTCATGTATACCATTTAGCACTCAATGTATTGACATTGCCATGCTTATTTGCCATGTAGGGCATGGACATGATTGGGCTTATCAAACCTAAGGTATCTAATGGTCATTGCTTCATCTTGATAGCAATTGACTATTTCACAAAATGGGTGAAAGTTGCTTAATACACCAATGTGACCAAGATAGTAGTCCTCAAGTTCCTCAAGAGGGAGATTATTTGCATATATAGTCTCCTAGAAAGGATTATTAGCAACAATGCTAGTAACCTTAATAGCAAGATGATAAAGGAGTTGTGTAAATAGTTCAAGATTATTCATCACAACTTGACACATTATTGCCCAAAGATTAATGGAGTAGTAAAGGCAACAAACAAGAATATCAAAAAATCATAAAAGGATGATGGTCACCAACATGGATTGGCATGAACTATTGCCCTTTGCCTTGCACAAGTATCACACGTTGGTTCTCAACAAGGGCAACCCCATTCTCTTTTGTGTATGGAATGGAGTTTGTACTCTCGTTTGAAGTAGAGATCTTATCACTAAGACTACTAATGGAAACCTAGCTTGATGAGGCAAAATTGGTTCACATTGAGAAATGAATTCAATTCCAATTCCCCTTAAATATGACTTGCCTCTCCCATACTAGCATCGTGCTTGCATTTTATTATTGAATTTATATTTGAAACATGACAAATAGGTGAAATTTACACTACAATGTTTTTTAAATTGCATATTTTTGAATTTGAAAACTAGCAAAAAAAGGGTTAGGCTAGCTTAGTTTCCTAGTTCAAATGTAGCTTCCAAGATGAAGAAGTCCCTTAAGCACAAACTCTCAAAGTGCAAAATTACACACCAAGAAGATGGATTGGTAGGGAAGCAAAGGATCAAAAGTCATGAAGAAAGGGGTTTCATGTCCCTATTAATTGATATGGCTATTCTCAAAACTTAATGCAGTAAATAGTGTTTTCAAGGAATGCCTACACTTAACTCTAGTTCCTTCATGAGTTTGTGATTAGGATAGTGACGTTCGAGTTAATGCAATCCCTAATCGCAATTTAATTAACTTTATCATAGACATGTTCAAACATGTCATTTTAGGAAAAACCTATTCATATCAAACATGTGATTTATATCACACATGATATTTTGAGTCAAACTCACTCATATGTCAAACACATCACAGCATCCATAAACAATGACCTAACTACCTAATATCCTAGCATCTAATTATCCATGTGCATGCAAAAGGGAGATTTCTCAATCCTAAGGAATCTTTGAGTCTTCATGTTAGTAACGGGCCTCCCTTGTTAAATTGACCTCATCATGGTATAAAGTCAAGCCTAAGCAAAATGTAAGGTCATTGTTAAATCGACCTCATCATGGTGTGAGTCAAGCGTTGGGAGGATCTTAGGTCATTTTGATAGACATCCCAATTAGGTGCATGCTGTCTCATATTAAATCAAACTCATTATGGTATAGTGTTGAGCCTAAGGATAACCTTAGGTCATTATTAAATCATCTTGTTGTGGTGTGAGTCAAGTCTTGGAAGGATACCTAGTCATTTTTGTAGACATCTTGGTTAGTTGGATGCTCTCTCTCTTGTTAAATTGACCTCATGATGGTACAAAGTTGAGCTAAGGAAAACCATATGTCATGTTGAATTGATTTCTCCATGGTAAGAGTTGAGTCTTGGAAGGATCCTAGGTCATTTTCATAAACATCCTAGTTGGATCGATGCCCTATCTCTCTCTTTAAGTTGACCTCATCGTGGTAAAGAGTAAAGCCTAAGGAAAACCTTATGCCATTGTGAAATAAATCTAGTTATGGTGTGAGTTGAGCCTCGGAAGGGTCTTAGGTCATTTTGGTAGACATCGCAATTGGGTGAATGATATGAACCCACCTAACTCCACCTCAAAAGCTAGCTTGTAAGGGGAGGTTTGCAAACTCATATATATAACACCCAAGACCTCTCTACCTAACCAATGTGGGACTTCATCATTCCCGACCCCTTTAGACTGTACGTCCTCGTACAGAGAACTAGGATCCATGGCCTACACTGACCAGAGTAGGGTAGGTTTTGATACCATATGATATGAACCCACCTAACTCCACCTCAAAAGCTAACTTGTAAGGGTAGGTTTGCGAACTCATATATATAACACCCAAGACCTCTCTACCTAACAAATGTGGGACTTCATCAGTGAATGCTCTCATTCTTGTTATATCAACCTCATCATATTGTGAAGTTAAGCCTAAGAAAAACCCTTCGGTCATTATTAAATTGATCTCATAGCTTTGTGAATCAAGTTTAGGTGAACCCTAAGTTGCTTTGTCACCACACCAATCTAGTAAAGTGATAGAGTCTTCATAAGGAGAACTTTACATCTAGGATTCATCCCCTTAGTAGAATTTGAGTTATCTTGCACTTTGATTATGGCCAAAATGGTGCCCATCAACTTTGCCCATCTTCTAATTCCTAGACAATGAGCAAATGGAGGCAATCTATAGAGACCATATTTTATTAGGTACGCTTGTTCTTTTTAATTTTATTTAATTATATTTAGGGCCCAAGTTTTGTAAGCCCATTTGGTAACCCCCAAACCTTTTTTATGTTGTTTTTGCCAAGCCCAAAAGCCCATTTGCCAAAGCCAAATCAATTAAGAAGAAATTTAAACTTAAATGATAAATTCACATGTTTTTTATCACCCAAATCAGCTTTAATTTTCCTAATTCTCTTCACTATTTGTCTCCTTTTCCCCATGTTTATCTTTCATCTCCCCCATTTTCTTGCAATCCTCTAGCTAATCGACTTTATGGCCATTATAGTTTTGGTTTGAGTCTCCCCACTATAAAATGACCCTAGGAAGGTTAATTGAGGCAAAGAATTCTTAAAAAAAAAAAAAAAAAAACTTTCATTCATAGAATTTTACTTGCTCCTCTAAACCTTCTCACTATAGTTTTGCCCCTACACTCATCACCCAAAATGCTCATCTCCTATAGGCACTTTCATCTTTGCACCATCACTTCACATAGACATGCATTCATGTGTTAAGCCAACAATCTTACCTAATTCTTCAAAAAATACCAAATGCTCATGTGGTGGAATAGAGACTCAATGCTCAGTGAACCAACATAGACAATTACTTTAGCATTTAGGCTTCTAGCATTCCACACAAGTATACAAACCTACACTATAAAATTTTTGGGAATAGGCAAGTTTTGATCTTTTGTCCTAATCCTTGTTCACCGAATCATAGTTTGGTTGAAGGTACAATTCTTTGCTAAGGTATGTACCATCTTACCTTATACCCTTCTTATAAAAGAAACCAAGATGTGCTTCTGTACTATGTTCTGTTGCATGGAAGTGGTGTTTATTTTTTCTTGAAACATGAGTGGGTTATGTTGTAAGTGTTTTCAAAAGAGAAACGGAGATTGTTCTATGCTATCAGAGACTTGTTCCCTTATTTTATTAGTTTTGTATTTGTTTTTTTTTTTTAGGTTCCACACCTTTGGTTGGTGATTTTAGTTCAAGGACCACTAGTCCTTTTCCTTTTGGTTTTACCATTCTTTTTTATTCTAAATTTTCTTTTAGTAAAATAATAATTGAAAAGAAAAAATAAAATTGACCTATAATTGGATTCATCACTTTTTCTAATTAATTATGAAGTTTCTAGGTAAATTTTCTAATTAATTGGATTTAAGGGTATTTTTTGTGCGTAGGTATTTTTTTATAATCTTTGGTTTAAAATTTTCTCCTTTGCCAAAAATAAAACTTGATTCCTCCTTCAATTCAGTTTTTTGTCTATTTATATAAAAATTTTTTGGCCTGAATTTGATAAAGTAGGAAAATTTAAATGTATTGCTATAAATTTCTTAGTATAAACTTTCTTTCTTCTACAGTTTTGGATTAAAAATAAAAGGTGACGAGTAAAAATAAAGATAAATCCATGGTTGAATTCGGTATTTTTTTACTTGATTATGCAATTTTTTAAAAAATTTTGGGAAAATGTAAGTAGATCTAAAAGTATTTTTAAATATATGTTTTGAGCATTTAGGAGTTTTAGTTTAAAGGTAAAAAGATAAATGAAGAAGTGGGCTAAAATCGAGCTGCAAAGTATAGCTTGATTTGAAAGAAAAAGGGCCCAAATTTCCAAGCCTAATATAAAAAGAAAGAGCCCATTTTTGGTCTAGTTTGAGAGGAAAGTGCCCAAAATTTAATCTAGCTCAGAGCCAAAAAGATCATTTTGATCTTCTTGAGTGGTCAAGCAAAAAAAGGGCTTTTGGGCTTGGATGAATTAGGTTTGTAGTGCAAAATAAGCCTTAAAATTTTTGGATTTTGATTTCTAGTCTTACCTTTTTTATTAATTTAGAAACTAAAAATGATTGAGCTTTAGCCATTTAATCCAGAACTTTGAAATGGTTGCTTTTAAAAAAGAAATTACCCCAATTTACAAGAAGAGTGGTTGTTTTAGATAATATTTTCAAATTCGCAATTTAGAAGGAAAAGGGATTTTCTAAAATAAAATTATTTTTAAAAAACCCAACTTTAAAGTAAGGGCTTATTTTCAAATAAGTTTTCTAAATCCCCAATTTGGAAGAAAAGGGGTTTCATTTTTAAAACATTATTTTCAAACTCCCAATCTAGAAGGAAATGTAGCCATTTTAAATAACATTTTCCAAAAACCTCAATTTAGAATTTAAGGAGTTCGTATTTTTAAAAATTATTTTCTATACCCCCGATTTGAAAGGAAAATGTCTTTCTTTTAAACACATTATTTTTTAAAAACCCAACTTGGAAGGGGAGAGGTTATTTTTTTCAATAAATTTCCTAAAAACCTTGGTTAATAAGGAAATTGGTCATTTTCAAAATATTTTTTCTAAAATTACCAGTTATTTTTTGAAATCTCACTCTTAAACTAGAATTTTAACAAACTAACCTTTAAATTCAAATAAAGCAAGACAAACTAACGACAACACCCAAGCACTAAAAGGACGTGTAGAAATACTAATACCTTTCCTATATGTAACTAACTCCTAAACCCATATATTTTAAATGTAGACCATTATTCCAGAATATTATCTCACCATTTTAATTAAATTAATGACGACTCCAATTTTTTAATATTTTGTTTGTTTAGAAAACCCATTCTTATACCTTCATTTTAGAGCTTCTAGGTTGCCACTCTACATCACATGTCAAGAAATAGTGGTTCTCAATGAAGAATTAACGAGGAGATCTATATAGATTAACTTGTTGGGTTTTAGGTCAATGGACAGGAACATCCGGTATGTCGCTTGACACATTTTATCTATGGCCTAAAACATTCATCTGGGTAATGATATATTCATTTTCATAAAGCAATCACCTTTGTGAAATTTCAATGATAGAAGAAGGCTATTGTGTGTATGTCAAAAAAGATAAGATCCTAATTCTCTCATTCTATGTGAATAACATACAATTACCTGAGAATAACATGGAGTTGATAAAAGAGATCATTCTAAGAGGCTTTTGAGTATGACTCAAGAAATTTACATGAAAAGGGTCATGGAACATTCACTATAAAAAGAAGACATGAAACACAAATTGCAAACGGAAATAATCTATTGCGAAAATGCCCACCACAAATTCTTTAAGACAAACTAAAATATTGGACAATTATTAAAAGAAAAAGGATATTTTGGAATATTTTATATTCTTTCCCTCATGAAGTAATAATAAGATCAAGGCAAGAATGATAATTGATGGTGATTAATGTAGCACAATGAAATCCTAAATGTTGAAATAATTATATTCACCTAATGGCCAATAAATTGAAGGTGTCCCTTTCTTCTAATACAATTGCAAAATGAACAGTAAGTAATACATTACATATTAAATTCCTACAACATTGAAGAGAGTTGAATCAGCCTCCTTTATAGCAAATTCATCACTAACACTCTGTTTCGTACAAAGGAGGGGAGGGAAGGGAAAGTAATCCTTATACCCTTGAAATATCAAACTCAAATATTTTTGAGAAATAAAACATGAATGGAAATTTAACCAAAACAAAACTAAGAAAACATACAGTACTATGTTTTGAGCCAAAGAAATCTATCAATGTTAGTAAAGTTGGATGCTTTTCAAAAAATGAAAAATATATATTTTTCTACAATATTATGCTTGTTAAGTTTAGAAAGATGCAAAGTGTCATATATTACTTCCAACTCTCATTTTATTCTCTTAAAAACACCACCTTCTAATTAGTCAAATTACCTCCAATTTCTTATATTAATGCATTAATGTGCATATTGGAGTGTTTTTTTTTTTTTTTAATGGTGCACTACAATTTTGGTTTTACATATATATATATATATATATATAATAGAGAAAATAGTCATTTTGGTCTTGGAAAGATTTAAGACCCCACAAAATAGTTCTTCATGGATTAACCTCCTCAAATTGAACCAAATTCCCTTAATTTTGCCCTCAATTAGGTCCGACTATTAGTTTAGGTCATTTAAGATGACAGTCATCTACACGTGTACTAGATGATGCTGACCTAGCACTAATGGTGCCTCATTGGCTTACTGACGTAGACAAACCAATGGTACCAAGAGTGTCTAGAAATAATGCACATATGGCCCCTTATTTTCTTGACAAAAGGACATCATTTTCCCTTTATCCAATGAGTTATTTGGTGTGACAATTAGAGGTCCAACACATCAAGAAGTCCCTAAAATCAATCGTCACCGCATTGAGCAGTCCAAAAATCCCTAGGACATTCGTTTGAACCCACAATCTTCCCTAAATGTCCTCTTGAAATTGTCCCTAAATCCTCCTTAAATCATCCCCAAATTTTATTGCAAGCAGTGAGCACTACAAAGTGATAAGCTTAGGAGCATTACCTAGTGATGAACACAAATGTTAGAGAGCAATCGCTAGCAATTTGAATCATCCCTGAATCACTATTAAGTGGACTTCCTAATGCTGAAGTGTTGACTTTGAAGTGGTGGTGTGGTCCCAAACTTGCAACTTTGAAGTGGTTATCGAGGTTCCAAGTGTGCCTTTTTTTATCACTTTAAGTAATTTTAAATTGACAAAATAGTGATAATTGTTGTTCAATTTTGTGTTAAGAAAATAGTGCTGGTCCCCTAAACAATAGTGACAAACCCAACAAAACTACTAAAATAGCCAAAATCTAACATGCACATCTGAGCCTTATTAGCTTTGCATCATATAATGCTATCTTTTTCCTTAGCTAAGTTATGTTTCTCTACTACTAGGAACTTAGAGGATGACCTACCACTTCCTCTACCCACTCAAAATATCTACAAGTTCTATCTTTCATCTAAAACACAAAGTAGACTCATAGTGTTGTACAGAATAAGTACACAAAATACAACACAAAGTAAAGTTTCAACCCACCATCCAAAGTGGATACTAATAAAAGGGATACCTAGGCTTGCATTGCTATTAGAAGTCAGCAGCAATGCTTTCCATCCATAGCTACATAAAATTGACATAGTAGCCACAAAGTTCATCTAGGGTTTTGAGGCAATGGTTGAGTTCAATTCTCATATTCCCCACCTAAACGCCAATGCAGCAACCAGCATGTTCATGAGAAATTCATGGTTCCTAAGGTTCTTGTTGCAATGGCTATGGCTTTCCAATCGAAACAAAGTTAATTGGGAGGGAAAAAGGTGACCACATGTGTTTTGACCAAATAATAAAGGGAAACAATGTCATCTTGTCAAGAAAGAAGGGTGCCATACAAGGCATTTTGGTCAGTGAAGATTGTTAGTGCTAGGTCAACACTGTCTTGTACACATGTAGACAACTGTCATCTTTAATGACCTAAACTAATGACTAGAAGGGGATTTGGGTCAATTTGAAGGATTCTGTGACGGACTATTTTTAGGGGTCCTAAATCGTTTTAGGACCAAAATGATTATTTTCTCTATTTTATATATATTTCATCTTATGATTTTAGTCATCCCTCAATTAATTTTTATTGTAGAATGTTGAGCATAGTTAATGTGCTAAATCACTGAAATTAACACTTTAGATTTATATGGTGCACACATCAATGCAATTAATGAATGAAGTTTATTTTTCTAAAAATGATTATTTTTAATTGGAAATTGACCAAGGCATCCTAATTCTCCTAAATCTACAAAACTAGGCACTAACATCACTTTTGCAAGCCCCAAACTATTAGTAGCAATTATAGGTATTGAAAACAAAAAATCAATAAGCATTATTTGCCCAAGTACTTCCATGTGCACATAAAAGCTAGTCATCCATATTTCTTGGAACCTCTACCAAATATGACATTGTAAATGTGAAGATTCCCAAAGCTAAATTAAGTAACGAGAATAGGTAGGTTAGTCAAAATAGCAGAAGACCATTATATATAATAGAATTCATAAGGTTTACAAAACAAAAGTCTTGGAGTCATAGTACAAAGTACGAACAAAAATGCTCAACTTTAGAGCATGATATGATCCATTAAGATCAAGTCTTCAAATGAGTGAAACCAACTACATCAATAGGAAGGGCGATTTAGGGAACCAAAGACCATTTGCATGATCACTGTCTTACATGCTTTAGCTAGACATTCAAGCACTACTTTTAGCTTCTCAACATCATTCCTTAAGAAGTAGTAAATCTTAGGCAATGAGTTGATGTCACATCCACATTCATTTATTAAATTCCAAGTTTCTTCTCCTAAAATTGGAGGTGGGTTGAGCTTTTTCATTATAGTATTTCCTTCTCTTAGTGCAACATTTCCTTCTCTTAATGGTTCTATTTCCTTAAACATTGCCAATTTCATTTTGTTATTAAATTCATTAGGAACCTCTTTCTTTTTAGCCACTTTCTTTTTCTTCTCATTGCTGCCACTAGAGCTCCTAGTGAAGGATCTTGAAATTGTCTCTCATGAGTTGAGAAATTAGAAAGATTATCATTGGCAACATCAACAAATGTATCAACAATATCTAACATCACCTCATTTTGGGAGAGCAAATTATCAGTGCCATTAATATAATCAATGAAGTCTTTTTCTATGGCTAAATGTTGCCATTTTCTTATCCCAAATGCAGTCTCAACATCCTCTCCTGTTGCTTGATCATTTCCATAAAGTATCACCATCTTCTCATAATTTACAAGTGTGGCATTTCTCCAATTTGTTGCTTTTGGTTTTGACTAAAAAAAATGATAGTGAAATAGTCAACAATGGTATATTAGAACATGGTGCAGGTGTTGCTTGGTTGAGTGAAATAGTCAATAAAGTACATTAGTTTGCAATCACATTTTTAGAAGAAAAGAAATGAGGTGTTTAGTTGGTAAATATTTATATAGATTTAGAACACAATACTAGGTTTTTAAAGCCAAATATTTTTATTTCATCACCTTTCTTAATTTCCAAAAGGTGGATGTTTTTGTCATCTGAGTTGGGATGTGAAATGGCTTTAAAACCAATGCCTCAAATAATATAATGAAGAATATTTAAATTGAACTTAGCCTAGTACTATTATATCATTGCCTTGTGAAACTTTCAACTGGGACTTTTTGGTTGTTTGAGTTAGAAAACTAGTGCCTCACAAATATAGAGTAGGGATCAATGATGCCATTTTCAATTAAACTTAGTCTTACAGTAATGAATATAAAAATTTTACAAAATTCACCGTTAAATTGAAAGTTTGCATCACGTATATCATGCTCATAAAACACCTTTGTCGAATAGTCAATAATGGCATATTAAGAAATATAAGATTAAAGAATTAACTTGAATTAAAGCACCTCAAACCTTTGGCATAGCATCCCATAACTGGGTAGATGGGTTCCAAGCAAAACCACTCATACCATGTTTGAAAATATCATAAACTTCTAAAAAAATTTTCTTTAAAGTCTTCCAACGATTTTGTACCTTTTCCTTATTAATTTTCTTACCAGATTTTGCACTCAGCTCTTGTACAATGTTATCATATTAAATAGTAGTGAAAGTGCCATTAACTTTCTGACCACTATTATATTGTTGCATGAAAGTATTAATAAGAACATCGTTCATACTTTTCATCCACATCAAGTTCTCCTTACCATTGTTGCTGTTGGTTGCTTTTTTGGTGCCATGCTGTGAAATTTATTAATGTAGCATAATTGAATTTGAAAGAAAATGAGATAGTGAACAAGTAAATTGTAAAAATTAAGAAAACAACAAGGAAAGAGTTCCATGTTTCAAGAAAATCAACTTCATAGCAAACCAATACTAAATCATACATAAAAGACTTCCATGTTCAAGGAAAGTCAACATACAATCAAGGTAAAGTAAACAAACAATAACAACAAACACAAGTGGTGTGAACTATTCACACCAAAGGATCATTCCAATAATTTGTCCGCATTTAAATGGCTACAATATCTCTAAAAAGCTCACCCTAAGCAACATCCTCACCCTCACTTCTAGGAACATGATTGTCCTCATGAGTGACATTATGATTTGCAAGTTTTGCATCCACTTCAACTATAAGATCTTCATTAGGGTCTACACTCATTAAGTAGTTATGTAGGATGCAATAGGCAGCAATAATTAATTTTTGAGCTTTGAATCCATAGGTTGGCTTTGTTGAATTAGAAAAAATTTCAAATCTTGCCTTCAATACACCAAAGGCTCTTTCAACTACACTATGTAAGGATGCATGCCAAAGATTGAATAATTCTCTAGGATTTTGGGGTTGATTTCTTGCTGAATAATCTTTTAAATGATAGCAAACTCCTCTATAAAGTGTAATAAGTCCACTTGTCAACATGAAGCCAACATAAACCAGGCAATATTTCCCTATAGTCAAATTCAAAAAATCACTATGTAAATAAATAAATGAATAACTTCAATGCATTACAAGTTCTTAATCACCTTGAGAAATTTTTCTAATTACTAAAAAAATTACTTTCATGAATTTTAAGCTTATCTTCTCATGTTAATACATTTTTTATAATTCTTGAGTCAAATGCGGTGCCTTCCCATCCAGCGAGCACATAAGTGAACTTTAAATTAGTTGTGCATGCTGATAACACATTTTGTGTCAGTTAGTCCTTCCTACCATGATATCTAGGAGCATTTATTGGAGATACCTTGGCACATATATGTATTCCATCTATTGCACCAACACAATCCTAACATTACATATTTATATTAATATAATCCAAGTGTATCATGCTATAGTTTGCATACATAGAAATTTAATGATAGAATTTTAAACTAAAATTTGGTAGAATCTAGCACTACCATGAATTTCAAAAAGGACCTTGAGCCATCAAGTTGTACAAGAAATTTTTCTTCCAATTCAATGATAGCTCTTAACACTTGATGGAGATCATGACTAATCACCTCACCATAGCAATGAAACCAAAAGTTTACGTCACTATTTTTAGCATTATGCATTAATATGTAAATGGTTTTTACAACTTGTTCTTCCACACTTAACCATCTAGGGGATGTAAGACACCCTCTCTTCCTAACATACTGCACAAGGTTAAAAAAGCTTGAGGATCCATTCTTAATATATTTCTACTAGTTTCACTACTACTAATTTGGCCCATTATTTTTTCCTGTACCTTGTCCTCTTTGAGCTCATACTATAACTAATTTTTCTCTTACAAGACATCCAAATGAAATTAAAATAAACAACAGTACACATGAGTTGAGCTATAATAAAAATTTTAATAATCAAACTGTTTACAATATTAAAATTTTAATAAAGTCACCAAAAATAAAATATAAAGATTGACTACTCTTGCTTTAATAAAAATTAAATTCTATAATTCCATTTCACACAAGGTAACCAAACAACAAATCATAGGCGCTTGAAAATAAAAATTAATCAACAATTAACATTGCAATAAGAAGAGGGTGAAGCAATGCTTTGGGTGAGGCAACCTATTAAAAAAACAATGAACATCTCCTTAGATTTTTCTACAGACCTTAACAAAAATCCATAATGCTTTTTCTTAAGGTTTGTAGAGCAATTATTTGGTAACCCAATACATTAGTCTAGCTTTGTAGTGTAGAAGATATGCATAAAATTTTAGTGCTAAAGCTACAAGCAATCACCACAAAGACTATAAATATTGTTGTATACCACTGTTAACAAATTCAAATAACGGGTACTCATTACCTTTTTGTCTATGTGCAAACCAAATAATAGTGACTTTTAACTAAAATAGGTTGTTATGGGTTTGGTAGTCAAGTACTTTCTCTTCTAATAAGGTATTCAAGAGCTTGGATCCTATTTTACTGATATATCACCATGAAATCCACTAATGAGATAGCATATTAACAATGACAATCCACTTTCGACCACAATTTTTACAAACAGATTGTATTTTGTGGCAAGTTGTTTTAGTTGCTTTTACAAATAGCTATAGGCACATACTCATTTAAAAGAACATATATATATGGTGCTTTTGGAGTACTTGTGGACTACCATGAAATCTTGCAAGAGTTAGCCAAGGAACAACATGATTAGCAGTTAGCAAAGGTTTCTCATCTGTAGTAATAGAAGTAGAACATAGAAAGCACTATCTAGACCTTAATAAGGTTAGTACAAAAATTAGGAACGTCAATTGCAGTCTCCTTTTGGAAACCAAAACATCCACATCATAAACCCCCTTTTTATATACCCAATTCACAGCAATTAGATTTTAACAATTTCTAGCAATTCATATCATAATCAATCAATAATAAACAAATAGATCAAAATACCACAAAATTATTTGCTTAAGATCATAATAAAACTAGCACAATAGATATATAAACCAAGATTATAGCATTTGATCAACGAAGAAAAACATCCAAATGAAATCAAAACCATAATTAAATTAAAAATTAAAGGTTTTAGCTCGATAAAGTTTCAATGGGATTGAGAATAACTAAGACTACAACATATATAAGTATGATTTTTTAGAAAATTAAAACTACAAAACACAAAAGTAGAAGGAAAGGAAATAAACTTGCTTTAGTTATCTCATGGCACAAAGAGAAAAAGAAAGGTGACGAGAGAGCAAAAGCTTATTTGACTAATGGCAACAACCTAATCTAAGGTGAGTGCAAAATGCATGAGAATGCTGGAGAGGCAAAGAGTAGAGCAGCAACTAGGGTTAAACTGAGATGAGAAAGGTTTTAAAATTCTAAGGGTAATTTTGGAATTAACAAAAATAGTTGAGGGTATTTTGGTCATCATAATCCAAACTTTTTAATAAACTTCCCCCCCCCCCCCCCCTCCAAATTCTCCCAATTTGGGGGGGGAAGACAAAATGGGGAGAGGAGGGATTTTCAACCCCTTATTCTTCCTCTCCTCCCCTCCATTCTCCTCCAACCAAATACTATGTAAGATTTCTCTTGGCAAATGAAGAATATCTAGGCAATCTTAGTATTCATGTTGCAATAATTGCCATCCCCTATCAATTGTAAAAATTAGCAAGTGAAGTGTGAAGCCAACAAATTAATCAATAAAGATCCACTTCAAAATAGAAATGAAATAAGTAACAAACATGCATATTTACTAGAACTAGAATGGGACATAAGAGTTTCCCATCGTGACATCATGATGTACAAAATCATTAATGAACAATTAGCATTCAATCAACTATAAAAAGGCAACACATGTCACTAGGTAAAATCACTTCTAGAAAATTCAAAGAAATGTATACATTTGTGAAACTCCCTAGGCCTACCATTTCATGAAAATGGTAGGGCACAAGGAAGAAAGCACTTCCAAACCAATGCCTAAATCATATAGCCCATCAGCTGCAAGAAGGAAGGCTTATAGCTATTAGACACCTCGTTAAAGTGGTTAATAAGGGCTAATATAAAAAGAAGGAAAGGTTTAGCCCACATGCAACCTTAAAATTCTCCAATGCTTAGGCATTGAATCCATTTTTACTTCCAAATTACTACATATTAACTTCCCCACATGTTGCATTCCATCATTTAAAATCTGGATGTTAGCAAAACAAAAAATATATATGTTAAGTGGATGTTGTTATTAAATGTCTCAAAAAACTACTAAATGTTTATTGTAACGTTGTAGTCTCAATTTACCTAACTAACAACTATTGTTTGTACAAAGATGGGTTGTAAACTAGTAGCATATTGTCAACACCCCAAAAATAAATTACCTTACTGATCACCAACAAGTGGGTAGTGTGAGTGTTAGTCAATCCTACAAAGAGTGCAGTCAATTGGATTTTGATGTTCTCAAATCAAAACAAAATAAAACTAGAGGTGGAATACTGGTTAAATGAATTATTAAGATATAAAAAGATAACAAAAATTATGAGCAAAATGATAGAAGACAACTCTAGTTCTAGGTACAATCTCACCCTCACAGTTAATGAAAACTATTAAAGATAACATTATTCTACCCATTTAAGAAATTATCAACCCTAGATAGTAACAAGCTCTACTATCCAAAATCTCTCTTAATTATAACTAATGAAACAAGCTTTCCACTAGCATCCAAGTACTAGACAACCTAGAACAAGCTCTCTAGATTTAATGTAGTAGCATCACTAAGAACAAAGAGATGGGATTAATCTAAGCAACAATCACACAAGTTCGAATTATTTACTTTGGCCATGTTATCCATAGTAATCAAAATGAAAACTTGTCCATAATTGTGACCACTATGTGCTACTCAATGATTAGAAATAGGATTATTACGTATCACAATCCTTACATCTAGCAAGAGATAATCATTCAATCAACCTAACCAGTTATAATTAAGTAATCAAATTAAATATCATGATCTATTAAATCTGAAATAACATGAATCAATTTCATAGAAAGGAGTGGAAATAATGTTGCTAAGATAATTACACCATTAACATGTGATTAAGGTTTGAAATCCCCATGAATTGAAAGGAAAAACTTAGGCTAGCATGTTGAAAATGCAAAGCAAGCATTCTTGTTTATGTGTTGCCAAATGATTTGAAAATAAAAACCATAAGACACCTATATATAGTATGCTAGGTGTGCCTCCAACTAAATTAGGTCAGAAAAGATGTTTCTTTGGCTGCTGATTGCCAAAAGCATGCCTTAAATCCATGGACCTTGAAAATAGGTATGGATCACTAAATCTATACCACCACTTGCAACTTAATTTCAACTTGGGGGTTAATAGAATTTTGGCTTGGAATCTTCACAAAATTGTCTCTTCATCTGGGCTTCCTATGACCTTTTGAATCACCTTAATTAGACATCTACAACTTTAGATATGATAAAAGAATTGATTGCTACTCTAGTCAAAATCCTAACTTGAGTAAGAGTAGAACTTTGAATTTTGCACAAACTCTGAAGCTCTGATTGAGGCCTCAAACAAACTTGGATTTGAACAATCCAGATCATTTTGAAAAGCTCTTGATGCACATCATTTTTTCATTCTGGAACTTTTTGATAGTCAAATACCACAAAAACATATCAAAGGTCAATTTCCTATAAAAGTTGGAATTCTCCATTTTTTTTTAAACAACCAAAGCTTTTCAAATCATGTCCAATCACAAATATAACTCTAACAAGCATATTAATGCCTTAAATATGTTAGAAAAGTTATGGAGTAAAGGGAAGAAAGATATAAAATTATGCACTTATTAAATTTCCCCACACTTAACTTTTGCAAATCCTTAGGCAAAACACATGTCAGCAAAGATAGATCATATATTAGTTATGTCTAAGAGTACCACTATAATCCATAGGATCTTTTTGTTCAACTCTTAATTCAACATGCACACTGAACATAAAATTGTAGCAATGCCAAATAAAAGAAATTAAGCATACTCAACTCCATTTATCTTTATCCACAAGTACTCTCAATCAATCAAAGCAAACCTTACAACTAACATAACCAATTCATGCACAATTCACCTCTCAACCCTTCTTTTTTACTACTATAAACTGAGAAGCAAACTAGGGTTGTCAATTTAATTTTCATGAGACAAATACAGATTTTCTTCCTTATGTCGCACTTACAAATCAATCAATAGGAACAGATATCAAAGTGCTTTGTATACTCATGTCTAAGAACCATTTGAAGTGAAAGTTAACACTTGTGGTGTCAAATCCCCCAATTACTAAGTATTTAGATAGTAGAGTAGAATTGCTGTACGTACTTTCTTTTTCTCTTCTTCTTCTTTTTTTTTTTTAGTTCAACCCCATTTACTTAAACCTAATTTTAGGCCTAGCATAAAAGAAACAGCCTCAAGGTAGCCATGCTTCATCACTTAGCTCATACAACATCTCAAGAGGCATTATTTCAATCAATACAAAGATTTAAGAACACCTAACTTCGCTTTGTATGACATTGCCAACAACATAAGTTAGGTGGTATGTCATAACAATTATTACCAATTTAATTTTCAATGCATCATTAGGCACTCCAAAACATAATCAACATTCAATCTTTTCATGCCAAATCATAGCCAAAGGAAAAAAAAATTTACACACATAAACAAGACTTAACAAATGCTAACAAACAAATGAAAATTGCAAGAAATTGAAAATCATATGCCTTTCCCCCATATTTAAAACTTACATTGTCCTTAATATAAACATATAAAGCAATAATGGACAAAGGATAAGTAAAAGAGATACGGTAAGATAGTAAATCTTATGGTGGCGTACTAGCTACTCTTGGGTTACCTCCCAACAAGTGCCTTTGTTTAATATTGTTAGCTCAACATTGTGTGTTATTCAACTTCTCTAATCTAATGGTGGGTAGATAATGGCTTCCTCTCTAAAGTAGGGCATCAATTTCACCTTTTTTCTCCAACTCAAGATGCTTGACAACTACCACCTCTAAAGTATCTTCTTTAGTTGTAAGCTCAAAAACTTCTTGCACTAAAGAATCAATCACATTAACAGCATAGACAGAATGAATATTAATAGGATACCTCATAGCGTTGTAAATGTTAAATTGAACAACTTCACCATCAAACTTCATGTTGAGAGTTCCTTCATGTAAATTAATCACATCTCGAACAATCATAAAAAATAGTTTCCCTCATAAAATAGGTACAGGGTTAGGGGAACCATCATCATGCATATCCATAATGTAAACATTAGCAAGAAATATGAACCCATTCACCTACACTAGCACATCCTCAACTGCCCCTTTAGGGCAAGCATTAGTACAATCAACCAATTATATAGTAACACTATTACTCTTAAGAGGTCCTAGATTTAAAGAAGCATAAATTAATCTTGGCATAACATTAATGAAAACTCCTAAATCTAGCATTGCTCTCCCAAATCTGGTATAGCCTATTTGGCATGGGATGGTGAACATACTTGGATCTTTGCACTTTGGGTAAAGCTTCTTTTGAAGAATAACTAACACATTCTCCCTTACACTTACCTTCTTATCATCTCTCAATTCCTGCTCATTGGTGCACAATACTTTCAAAAACTTTGCATACCAATGTACCTACTTGATTGCTTTTAATAGAGGTATGTTTACTACCACCTTATAGAATGTCTCCAGAATCTCTATATCTTGCTCCTCCTTCTTTCATTTTGCTATCTACTTGATTGGGAAAGAAGGATAAAGGGAGTAAGATTTACCTTAGTTGGAATTATCACCTCTTGCTCAATTTTCTCCTTGATTGCTACATAAATGGCCTTCTTTTGGGTGCCTCTACTCCTTTCCACTCCTTAAGGTTATGGCACTCACATTCTCTCTTAGGCTCATAATAGTTTGAGATGGTAACTTATTGAACCTTGTGCCTCTAAATGACACACAGTTATCGTGAGTTAACTCACCGAATTTTCTAAATTTTGAATGCTAGCCTTTGTATCCTACTAAAACTGGTAAGTTCTAGAAAGAAGAGATTTTACAATATTTTCCAAGGACATACCTACATTGGATAAGGCTGCTTGTTTAGGTTAATATTCTTGTTGCCCTTACTTGAATCTAGGTAGCTTATTTGGGTATACATTAAGCACAAGAGGCCTATTTCCATAACTCATATTTAGATGATCTCTCCATCCAAGATTATAGGTGTTTTAGTATGGGTCATATTTCCTAAGCTATTCTAGAAATCCCCTACAACATTCACTTGTTCCTTAGCTCCATCTTGTATCATTGGGCATATATCAGGTTGATACCCTATTATTAAACAAATGCCACATGCCTTGGGTTGTTGGATAGTCTCTATCTAATAAGAGAGGTAAGATCAAATATTTATTCCTAAAGTGTAGACGTACTTGCCTCATTAACTTTTATTTTAGGAGCATCTTGTCTCATGCCAAACTACTATGAGTCTATTGGCATGTTTGAAATCAAATTCTTGGCTTTAGTAGGAATCTTATCCACCAGTGCTCCTTCACTTGCTACATCTATTATGTTCCTGTCCAGAGGAAGCAAACCTTCATAAAAATATTAAATTAATAATTGATAACTTACATGTGGTAGGGGCCATCTTGCACACAACTTCTTGAATTGCTCTTGGTACTCATACAAAGTCTCTCCATTATACTGGCAGATACCAAAAATCTCTTTCCTGATGGCACCCTAGAGGCTAGAAAGTACTTTTCTAAGAATAGCCTCTTCATCTTGTTTCATGTGGTGATTGATGCAAAAGGAAGGTAATATAACCAATCCTTTGCATAATCAGTTATGGAGAAAGGAAAATCTCTAAGCTTGATTTGTTCTTCTATCACACTAGTTAGTCTCATGGTTGAGCACATCACATGGAATCCCTTTAGATGCTTGTTGGGATCCTCACTTATAAGACCATGAAAGATAGGCAACAAGTGAATTAGTCCAGACTTAAGTTCAATAGCCTAATCTAAATCAAGATATTCTATGCATAAAGGCTATAAGTTAAAGTCAAGTGCAGCAAGCTCTTTTAGAATCCTATTGTTGTGATTACCCATCTCTTCAGGAATTGGTGCACTTTGTTTAGTTAATCTAATAAAGCTCTTAATTCTTTGAAGTCTCTCTACTGATGGCTCCTCTATCATAAAACAAAACTCTACACCAAGAACAAAAGGAAATATACTAAAAAAATGTAAATACTAAAAAGATAATGACTAATAATAAAATAAACTAAAAAACCTTAGTAATTGATGGATTTTGACTCTTAAGTAGTAGGGACTATGGCAATGCCATATATTATGTTTAAAATGTCATTTCCTTTGAAACAAGTATAAGCTTGCCACCTAATTCAACAAAAAATGTTTGTGAATAGTATTTAGGAAAGTTGTCACAAAGTCTGTAAACACCTCACAAAAAGGTTATCAACCAATTAGTGCTTTGAAAGTAACCATAATGCAAGGATTGACAAGAAAACTCCCCAACAATGACACCAAAATTTGGTAGCATGTTGTCAACACCTAAAAATAAATTACCTTACCAATCACCTTTAAGTAGGTGTGTGAGTAAGAGTCAATCCCACAAAGAGTGTAGTAATTGGACTTTAGTGTTCTCAAATCAAAACACAAATTAAAATAGGCAGTGGAATACTAGCTAAATGAATTATTTAAGTAAGAAAACAAATAACAAAAATTATGAGAAAAGTGATAGAAGATAACTCCATTTTTAAGTTCAATCTCACCCTCATGGTTAATGCAAACTATCAAAGATAATGTTAACCTACCCTTTATGAAATTATCAACTTTAGATAGTAACAAGCTCTATTGTTCCAAATCTCTTAGTTATGACTAATGAAACAAGATCTCCACTAGCATATAACTACTAGATAATCTAGAACAAGCTCTCTAGATTTAATGTGGTTGCAGCATTAAGAACAAAGAGAAAAGGTTAATCTAAGCAACAACAACACAAACTTGGATTATTTAACTTAGGCCATGTCATCCATGGTAATAAAAATGAAAACTTGTTCATAATTGTGATCACTATGTGCTACTCAATGATTAGAAATAAGACTACTATGTATCCAAATCCCTAAATCTAGTAAGAGATATTCATTCAATTAGCTTAACCAACTATAATTAAGCCAATCAAAATAAATATCGTAATCTATTAAATCTGAATAAATGAATTAATTTTATAGATAGGAGTAGAAATAACATTGCTGAGATAATTAAACCATTAACACATGATTAAAGTTTGAAGTTCCCATGAACTAAAACGAAAACCTTTGCCTAAGATGATGAAAATGCAAAGCAAGTGTTCTTGTTTGTGTGCCACTAGATAACATGAAAGTAAAAACCCTAAGAGACCTATATATCGTGTTCTAGGCATGCCTCCAACTAAATTAGGTCAGAAAAGATGTTTCTCTAGCTACTAATTTCCAAAATCACACCCCAAACCCATGGAACTCAAAAATAGGCATGGTCCAAAATCACTAAATCTATGCCACTATTTTCAATTTAATTTCAGACTAGAGGTTAATGAAATTTGGGCATGGGCTTTACATAAAAGATCTCTTTGTCCTATCTTTTTGTGGCCTTTTGAATCACCTCAATCAGACATTTACAACTTCATATATGATAAAAGAAATGATTGTTGCTCTAGTCATAATCCCAACCCAAGTAGGACTAGGACATTGAATTTTGCACTAACTTTGAAGCTCCTATTGAGGCCCATATAAACTCGGATTTGAATGATCAAGCATATTCTGAAAATCTCTTTATGTCTACTTTAAAGTCTTTGAAGACCACTTTTTCATTCGAGAACTTCTTAATGGCCAAAAATGTGAAAAACATATAAAATGTCTATATCTTACAAAAGTTGGAATTCTCCTTTTTTTTATTTTTTTGGTTAAAACAACCAAAGCTTTCCAAATCATGTCCTAACACATATGATTCTAATGAGCATATTAAGCCTAAAATATGTTAGAAAAGCTATGGACTGGAGGGAAGGAAAATATAAAATTATGCATTTATCATAAACCAATATGCTACAGAAAATAATAGTAACTATGGAAGAATAAACATGTAGACCAAGAACATGCACTTCACACTCAATTGCTTCAAGAACACCCTTTCATAAAAGAAAACAATTAGGCATAATAGGTTTAGGGCTATGTCTATAAAAGTATGAAATATATGAAGTATGTGTCAACAAAATATCTTATCTAAGTGGTCAAATGAGATACTAATATTTTAGATGTGAAGGGCATGAACTTATTTCCAGTTGCATGCTTTGTTGAGATTTAGTGCTTATCATAAGAAATAAAGAACATATTTTGAATTTACCAACCTTAGAAAATTTCCCTATAGACCTTGCAACCAATTCAAAGACACTTCAACCTCAGACAAACACACTTAGTTACTAGTCGCAAAATGCCAAATCATACAACCAATACATGTTTATTCTTAGAATAAACCCATGCAAACAAACTGAAGAAGCCACTCTATGACAACCCATTAAGGAAGATTACAATGAGTTAATAACATATTCCATATACCATATATAATAAGAGACAACCTAAATGAAAGTTTATATAAAGATATGGAGTTTTAATCCCAACTAAACTCCTTTCAGCCCATGAATTGCATCTTCACTCAACACATTTCCCCAAATTTAGCACAAAACAACAATAATCAAACTTGCTGAAAAGTTTCTTTATATTAGTTGCATGTGCTAATATAGCATTGTTAGCTATATCAATGGAGGATCCAAATAGAAAATTTTGATAGTAAGGGACTAAAATAGAAATCATCTCATCTGTAAGTGACCAAAATGAGGCTTTAGTCAAATTTTTCTAATGCAAGGTTTTCAAAAAATTGTGAAGTCATTTGAGTCCTACTATTCCCACAATTTTAAGCGTACTTTGTTCCCATAACAAAGAATTCAAACCATGAACTATGTTCTAGTTACTAAACTATGTGATCCAACAAATCCAAAATCCTATATTGTTAGATGTGAACCTTTTGTCAAAGATGAGTTGTGGGAAAATGGGGGAAACTCTTCCCACAACCTCCTTTACAAGAAGGTGTGAGCCTTTTTTATCTACAAGATCCCTCAATTAGTTTGCGAGACCTAGTACATTTAATGGTCTAAATAATGCTATGTGTGAAATTTAAGTGAAAATAAAATTGTGAGAATAGTGTGAATGTTAAAAATAGGCCGCTTGGTATTGCATAAAAAAATGTAATACTCTTTGCCTCAATTAATTTTCCTTACAAATGATTGCTATTTCTTGCATCAAAATTGATTTTTGTTCAAAAAATTATTTTGCAATGATATTGAATTTCATTATGAAATGTTTTTTCATCAATACTAACTTTTATTTCAACCAAATTACATCTTTACATTGTTATTAATAAAAGTCCAATGTCATCCATGTTGCCCCACAAAAAGTGATTTTACATTAGTTAACTGCTTTTTTCCAAAATATATAATTACATGAAATATTTAAGTAATATATTCCACAATAACATATTAATTATTATTGACAATGAATGGTTAATTATTTATATGTATAGAAAAGTGATTCAATACCTATGACGTGACAAAATCTATTATTTCATCAATGTTGATTTTACTTTAGTCATTATTCATTAAGTATCATTAATAATAGTTGTGCACAATATCAATTTTTTTTAACAATTGAATTATTACTTTGAAATGCTCACCTTACAAATAAAGTTTTGCAACAATCAAACCATGAGAGACTTGTAAACTTTAAAGATTGGTTCCATGGAAGGCCAATCCCCTTAGATTATTCTCAAACTTTGCCAAGATGCTCTTGTAACTGAGATCATCAAATCCAAAGGTGATTGTGCTCTTTTGAGAAATCAACTAAAAAATAAGGATCTTAAAATTCAAATTCCATCAATCAATTGTCCAATGGTATGAGGTTGCTCTCAAACTTTATGAGGTTGATCTAAAGTCAAAGATCATTAAATCTAATGGTGGAGATAGAAATTTTGAAAAAAATTAAAATCACATTCAGAAGGTAACATGTGACACTTAAGTTATATGTGTGACAACTACACTTGACTCAATTGCTTACATAAATATCAAACTTGTTGATTTTAAAGAATAAAATAGTTAGATTTAAAGTTAGTAGAAAGTTGAGCTCCCCTTGGAGAGTTTTAGAATGACCAAACCATAGTCTGCATGCGATGGTGTTGATCTTAATTGTGGAAGACATAAGTGTATTTATTTCAAAATGGTTCAAGTGTCAAATCATGTCTTATGAGTCTCAAATTTTTTAAGGGATATCTAGGGCTTCAAATCTTCCAAACCAATAATAGAAATTGAATGGTTTTAACAGAATCTAGAAATCTAGCAAGAACATGAAACATGCAACACTTAGTTTATAAGTGGCGTTCTCACGATCGAGAAAACCCTTGACAAGATACCATTTCTTGTGATTTTGAATAAGTGGACCAATAGATTTGAACTTAGTAAAATATCAATTGCCCACACAAATTTTTAGTATGATTGAACTACAATACATTTGCAATTGCATCAATCTTGATTGTACAAGACATAAAAGCATTTATTTTGTAACAGCGTGATCGTGCATCAAATTACATCTAACAAGTGTCAAATTTTTTGGGGGAGATCTAAGGCTTTAAATTTTAGATCCAACAATGGGGATCAAGTGACCTTAACAAAATCTTCAAATTTGTAAACAATTATTTTTAAGATTTGAGATAGATTTACAATAGAAAATTTCATCACAAACGCATTCCCAAATCTTATATAGAAATATATTAGAACAAATTTGTAACAAAATTTCACATTGCAAATTTGTTTCAAATCTAAGAAATTTTGATGCAAATTAGTGGGAAATAAATTTTGGATGGATTTGCGACAAAGTATTTTGCAACAATTTTTTGTCACAACTCTGTATCAAATCTAAAAAAAGTTTTGGCATAGGTTGGCACAAAATAAATTTGGGATAGATTTGCACTAAACCTGTATTTGCAATCAAAAGTTCATCACAAATTAGAAATGAAATATTTTTTTGTTCCCAATTGAGGTTTTTCTTGTAGTGCTTCTAAATACATAACTATAAACCCTTAGATATTCCAATAGAAAAGGGTTTACATTTTTGCATGAAACAATAGCCTAAAATCAAGGAGCAGAATAAAGAAATGGCAAAAGTCCCATATGCCAATGCAATATAAAGTTTGATCTATGCCATATTGTGTACTCGGCCTGACAAATGTTTTCTAGTGAGCATGGTTAATACATATCAAAGTAATCTTGGGACAACTCATTAAGTTGTAGTGAAAAAGACACATAGATACCTAAAAGGAACCACAAATTTAGCTTAGTGCTATCAAGGCAAGCGCCTAAACCTAGTTGGATTTAGCGATGCCTATGGGTCAATAGATAGAGATGAGTATAAGTCCATATCTAGATACACATTCATACTTAAGATAGAAGCCATTTCATGGAATAGCAAGAAATAAGCATCCTTTTTCCACTATAGAGTTAGAATGTGTGGCTTACACCTTTGTAGTGCACAAAGAAGCTTTATGATTAATGAGGTTCTTGCAAAATTTGAGCACAAGAGGGAACTCATAAGAGACTGTTGCAATTTATTATGACAACACAATTGCATAACTTAAGCAAAGGATCCCAAGTACCATGAAAAGTTTGAACACATTGAGACCTACTACGATTTTATTAGATACATCATTGCATAGAAGCTAGTTGAGTTAAAGCATATTCCCATGAGCAATATGCCAATTGATCCATTTACTAAGCCCATTTTGAGAGATGCTTTTTGTAAGCACATTAAAGGTTTAGGTGATTTAATATGCTAATTGTATTCACTCTTAGCAATAATAAATGAGCCTCCTTCTTTTAGCATAATTAACATAGTTTAATTCATGACACATGTCTAAGTTAAATGTCACCAAGATTAGAGATTGTCTCTCTCACACAAGAAAATCATCATAACACATAAGTAATAAGGAGGTTTTATGTTGGATATAGTCACCTTAGCATATTGTTAAGATTAGACTTAGTGAGTCAACACATGGAGATTATTAACTCCATAAAGCTTGTTAATAGTTGGATTTGAATCAAAAGTGATTCAATTTAGTCTCTATAATTTGACTAACTATTTTCATATGGTGTTTATTAGAGTGTGACAAACCCTAATTGGGAGCTCCATCATAGCATGTAATTTATATTGCATGTGCAAAAGTTACCAAAAGGGGAATGATATCCATGTTTCATCACTGTTTGAGCCCTATATAAGATTGTAAGTCCTAGCTTAAGTACCTTGTGACTTGAGACTACCTCATGAAATTTATATTTATTGTTGCTAGTTTAGCATGCTCTCCAAGGGTTAAGAAAGATACAATCTATCTAAACATGTCTTGGAAAGCAACTATTCTTAAAGGAATTGACATGAGATCTAAACAAAAATCATTTTAATATCCACCCATGTCTTGTGACTTATTGTTTGGATGGTCATGTTTTCTTTAGTAGTTAGCATAACCATGACTACACATGCATATATCTTGTATGACTCTACTGTAAGGGATTAGAAACGCAAAAGGTTTGGTGCAAGAAGAAAATGATTTGGGGTGAAATGAGATATTGGGTGATGTTATGTTAACAACCACTCATTAGTACCTTTTCTCGTACAGTTGCACATTCCATTTTCTCGTATGACTAGATATATATTCTATGCGATTGAGATTTTTTTGTCATTCTTGAATTCCAATGTGTACAAGTGTAAGATGTTGTGTGGGCTCATATGGTGCATTCACATGGGCATTAAACACAATAGAATTATAATTATCTATGAATTAATTAATTGAAGAATATCTCTTAAGGATAATTAATTAGATGAGTTTTAATTAAATGGTAAGATAAATTAGTTGATTTTGTTGAGATATGTGAATGTAGAAATATTCAAATTTAATTAGATGTTATTAGCTTGCATTAATTATCTGATATTGTCTTGCTATTATTAGCTAGCATTAATTAGCTATTATTGTTTGGTTTAATTCGGATTGGATTCTGTTATTTTGTAATTTAATTAGTCTAGTTAGTAGATTAGATAAAGTTCAAAATTTTTTGAAAAAGTCCTACCATTATTAGGACAGTTATCTGATTGTATATATCTAGAGGTTCAAAACTCAAATGCAATATAGATAGAGAAAAGTAACATAGCTCTTCCTACTCCTCTAAAATCTACATGGTACCAAAACCTACTTTAAAAAAAAAAAAAAAATCCACCCACCATGAATTCTAGACTCCAATCTTCCGCTGTTGAATCCAGCCCATTTAGCAAAGATCAAACTGAGGTTCTCCAACAACAATTAAACAAAACTCTTATGTCCCAAGGTCAAAAGTCATCTGAAATCATTCAGACATGCTTAGTGGCTCAAAACAGTAATTATAAGTATGCCTTACCAACCTATAAAGTTGGACCAAAATCATGGATTATTGACTTTGGACCTACAGAACATATGTCTGAAAATCCAAACTTAATCAAGGAACTTCATCTATGTTCAAAGAAATATTCTATGAGAATTGTTGAGGGTTCTCTCTCTTATGTGATAGGAATTGGTTTAGTTTCTTCATCCAAAAATATTACATTAAATTTTGTTCTCTATGTCCCACATTTAGACTATAATCTACTATTCATTAGCAAATTCACTAGAGACATGAATTGAATGACTCAATTTTTCCCTCAAACCTGTATGTTTCATGATTTGGATTCGGGAAAGATGATTGGCATTGCTAGGGAGTGTGATGGGCTCTAAATCCTGTAATATGAAGAACAGCACCAACCCACCAGTTTGTGTCTTGAAGTTTGATGTCTTGATTGTTTCCAGCTCAAAATAATGATAGTGCAATCATGATGTGGCACTATTGCTTAGGACATCATAGTGATGTGTGGAGACCTTCATGAATAAAAAATGTAATAGGTTCCAAATGATTTGTCCTATTTATTAATGATCATACTTAGGTAACATGGTGATTCCTCATGTAAGAAAAATTAGAGGTAGGAAAATCTTTCAAAATATCAATACCATGGTTCAAACCTAATTCAATATCTTAGAACTGATAATGCCAATGAATTCTTTGCATCACACCTTGTTGCTTACCTTCAAAACCAAGGAAATATCTATCAAAGTTTATGTAGTGAGGCACCCTAATAGAATGGAGTATCTAAAAGGAAAAATAAAAAAGTGTTAGAAGTAGTTAGGTCCCTCTTGCTCACCTCTAATGTACTTAATTCCTTTTGGGGGGAAGCTGTCCTAACTTCTATAGACGTTATAAATAGGATGTTGTCTCAAGTTCTTGACAACAAAACTCCATGTCAAGTTTTCTTAGAGTCATTTCCCAATTCACTTCTGATCTCTACTATTCCAATGAAAATTTTTGGGTGTTCAACATTTGTACATATCCTTCCATCTCGTCAAAGTAAATTAGATCCAAAATCAGAAAAATACATCTTTCTTGGGTATTCCTCCACTCAAAAGGGATATAGGTGCTACGCTCCTAAAAGACATAAATTCTTTGTCTCTACAAATGTTACACAAAACCCAAAATCTAATATTTAAGGTGGAGAATGATGCAAAATATCAGTTTTGGGATCTTTCAAACTCTAGGACAGAATCTGAATCTGAACATGAGACAATGAAACATTCTGCCTCGCATATAGATTGTCTTTTGATCCAAAACAAATTATATTTGAACCCGTAACAGAATCTGAACTTGAATGTGCTGACCTTGAAAATTCTAAACCTAAAAATGCTGCTACTCAAAATACTAAACCATTTGAACTTGTATATCATTCTGAAACCTAATCACAAAGTTCTGAATTTGAACCAAGTGCTTCTAACACTCACATGAGCCAAATTCGAGCACACTTCTAGTGTTGAACCAAGAATTGAAACTTGATCCAGCTAGCACTTCTAAATCTATTAAATTACCTAATGATCTCAATTGGCCAATTGCCCTTAGAAAAGGCATTTGATCCTATAACCATCATCCCATATCTATTTATGTTTCATATGAGAATTTGTCACCAGCTTTTAGGTCCTTCACTACTAAACTTCTTTCCATAGAAATAACAAATACTATCCATGAAGCCCTAAATGGAGAATTGTAGTAAAAGAAAAGCTTAAAGCACTTGAAAAGAATGGGACTATGAAGTGACTACTTTACTTAAGGGTGAAAAGACAGTGGTATGCAAATGGATTTTCAGCATAAAGCATAAAGCATATGGAAGCATAGATTAGTATAAGGCAAGGTTGGTTGCTAGAGGTTTCACACAATCTTATTGGATTAATTATTAGGAGACTTTTTTTCCTGTAGCTCAACTAAATACCATCAAAACCTTATTCTCCATTGCTGCAAACAATGGCTACCCATTATTCCAACTTGATGTCAAAAATGTGTTCCTCAATGGGGAATTTGAGGAAGAGGATTACATGGAAATGTCATCTGGTCTTGAAAACTTAGTCAACCCAAAAAGGTGTATAAACTCAAAAAGTCTATTCAATGTCAAGCAAACCATACTTAATTTCTCAAAGAATCTATTGAAGGCAAAAAATCTATTCTAATAATCCATGTTGATGACATTATCTTGACAGGAGACTATGAGGAAGAGATGCTTGTGCTAAAGGGATTCCTAGCAAAAGAATTTAAGATAAAATGCCTAGGATTTCTAAATTCTTTTTGAAGAATTGGAGATAGCTCGCTCAAAGGAAGGAATTTTTGTCTCTCAACACAAATATATTATAGACTACTCAAAGAAGCCAAAATGCTAGGATGCAAACCTGCTAAAACTCCTATGGAGTCATAAGAAAAAAAATTAGGAGTGCATGAAGAGAGTCCACTAGTAGACAAAGCGAGATAGCAACACCTTGTAGGGAATTTGATTTATCTCTCACATACTTGACTAGATATAGGTTTTTCTGTCAGTGTTGTGAGTCAATTTATGAACAATCCAAGGAATGAACATCTTAAGCCTGTCTATAGAATTCTCAAATGTCTTAAACTGACACCAAGAAAAGGCCTAATGTTTAGAAAATCAAATAGCAAAGACATCAATATTTACATAGATGCAGATTGGGTTGGATCACCAATTGACAAAAGGTCAACCAGTGGGTATTGTTCATTTGTATGGGAAAATTTGGTGACTTGGAGTAGTAAAAAACAAGCTGTTGTTGCTAGAAACTGTGCAAAAGCAGAATTTAAGGCAATGATTCTTAGTATATGCAACGTTATGCGGTTGAAGAGGTTACTTTCAGAACTCAAACTGATTGATGGAAGTTCTATGAATATTTTTTGTGACAATTAGGGAGCTATGAGTATAACCAAAAACCCTGTTCACCATGACCATACCAAGCATCTTGAAACAGTTTGTCATTTCATATCAAAGAAAAGATTGCTTCAAAAATTATCAATCAGTCTACACACACTCAACTTTGGATTGCAGATCTTTTGACAAAGGCTCTACCTCAGTCTAATTTTGAACATTTATGTTCCAAGTTAGGTTTAATCAACATATACACACCTAACTTGCAGGGGAGTGCTAAGATATCTTAATGTATAATTATTCATATTCAATTAGCTATTATTAGGTAACATTAATTAGCTATTATTGTTTGTTTTAATTGGGATAGGATTCTGTTATTTTGTAATTTAATTAGTAGAGTCAACAGATTAAATAGAATTCAATTTTTTTTTCTAAAGGTCATACCATTATTAGGAGTATTCTCTAATTGTATATATATAGAGGTTCAAAACCTCAAATGTAATATAGAGAGAGAAAAACAACTGTGCTCTTTCTACTCCTCTAAAATGTATATATTTATCTTGATTTGTTCAAAATCTAATACAACTAATTATCTTAATTAGCTTTTTCTTTAAACTACCCTAATTTTAAGAGATAAGACTCTTAGTTGGAGTTTAACTCTGTCTATGAAGAGTCATAGTTGAAATACACTTTTGACTAGTTGTGGATCTTAATTATAAGAGGGTAGAAAAGTATATGCATCTAACAAAAAAAGTTTGCTACTAGAAATTTTTCATGAGAACACTCCTACTCTAAACTTCTATCACATCTCTCTTTAAAATATTTTCCTAGAGGTACTATCTTAAACCTTTGGTATTTGGAATGTGTATATTTGAAGAGCTCTGATAACACCTCCTCAAGTAATTTATCTTAATTAGTTTTTGGTTTAAACTACCCAATCCTAAAAGATAAGACGCGTAGTTGGAGTTTAACTCTATCTATAAAGAGCTATAGTTGAAATATGTTTTTAACTAGTTGTGGGTCTTAATTAAAAGAGGATAGAAAAGTACATGCATCTAATAGAAAAATTTTGTGTACTAGAAATTTTTCATGAGAACACTCCTATTCTAAACTTCTCTCACATCTCTTTCTAGAATATTTTCCTAGAGGTATTATTTTAGACCTTTAATAATTGAAATGTATATATTTAGAGAGCTCTAATAACATCTACATAACTTTGGGAAAAGCAATATCTAAGTTCGTGAACCAATTCTGTTAGTAGTTGTGGAAGACATGCTGGTGCATATCGTGAAGCAAGCTAGAATCATAGACTGAGAACATATTAAGGTATGACCCACTATTATTTTCTTCCAACAATATAGAATCGAAACCTAGATGGAATCAAAACCCAAAGAGAACCTCTGAGTTTTAATTATTTTGCAATTATTTGTTCTTGCAATAAAATAATTTAAAATCTTAATCCTTTGATGATATATCTTATAGAAAATTAGTCATTAAAGATGGTTGAATATGTAAATTAATAGTCAAAATTTTTCATTTTTTATATCCAGTTATCACTCCACTTTGAACATGGGTAAAAGAAATGTAGCATGTTAAATTTGATAATGATGTCATTTGTCTCCTGTCACATTTGTATAACTAGGACTGGATTGATAAGTCTGACCAGTCTGATGGGTGGAGAGAAGATAAGAAAGTAAAGTATTAGGAGAGAGAATTTAAAAAATATATGGGAAGGAAAAATAGAAAAAGAGAGAAGAAGAGAGAGAAAAAGGAAATAAATAAAAATGTCTTTAGTTTGAGATATTGTTGTTAAATTAATTTTTCCTATATTATATTACTTATACTTAAAATTTTATTCATCAAAATATATATTTGTAATATTTAAAATTAAATTATAAATATATTTATTTTATTTTATTTTTATGCAATTCGACTTTTGACTCACAGATTGAATAGTGGCCGAGTGACTCAGTACCCTCACCAGTTCAATGACTTATCTAATTTTAAAAACTCAATGAAAAAAGCTAATCAACCATAGATGAATGAGTTGACAAGTATAAAATTTTATAAAATAAATAAATTGTACATTAGTTCAAATTTTCAGGATTAAATATATTTAAAGAGTACCATTTACTAATTAAATTATCAGTTTAGCCTTATTTTATTGTTTGGTTTTTGGACTAATAACAGTGTAATATTTGTGAATAACAATTGCTTGTAAAAATGTCCGGCCTTTTTAATGCACTAAATCATACGAATGCAATCAGATTCAATTTTCAACAAACTGTACATGACACAAATAACCCATATTTTCAATCGAATCAAATGAAAGGAAAAACTAAAGCAAGATGCCAACAAATTTAATTTTCCGCAATTTTTTTGATGAAAAAAGTATTGAAAATAACGTCATGTTAACTCACCTCCAGAGAAGTTGCCGATTGGTTAGCATTATCCCCACATAACTTTCATAATGGTTTTGGCATTTATGTTTTTATTATTTTTTTAACTTTTTTGTTAATTTTATTAATTTTATTAATTTTTATAATTTAATATATTTTTTTTTTCTCTTAATTTTATATTTATTTTTTTTTCCTACCTTCACTTATCCCCACATATATTGTTGCTCAACTGATGATGTCTTAGGAGATTGTTATGGGACTGCGTTCCCCTGTTGCATAAGGGTACCATTTTTCGTGTGTTTTTTTGTTTCCTTTGATTCCCCAAAAAAAGTACTGAACATAAACATGATCTCTTTCACAGTAATAAACATAAATTGGCTTTTCTAATTCTGATCATTGCAACCACGAATTCCAAATCACACACTGAGCCCCTACAATATATTTGTATAAACCTCGTTTGGGTAACTAGATAGTAATAAATATTAAAAGATCATTTATACTAATTAAATTTTGAATTAGTTTATCCCCTCTTTCTTTCTCTGAAAAAAGGACAATGTCAACTAAAGGTTTGATAGAGACACTTAGGGTCAACAATGGCACTTTCATGATATTTTCTTTTATCTATTGCTTCTCTTGTGCGTGGATAGGCAATAGAGCTATTGATCTGGGCCTAGCCCGAGATCGAACTTAGCTTGAAAGAGTTAGAGCCACCATATTTCAAGTAAACAAATTTGCTTGCTTTCAGCCCATATTGAATTCGGCTCCAACTGAATAAATGTAATCCGTTTATAATTTTTTTCTAGAAAAAATGTTAAATATATAAATAATTAATTTTCATTTTAATGTAATTTTGTAACTAATAAATATATTTTATTAATAGTTTAAATTATCTTATATATTTATTTATGAATAATTAGATTAAGATTGCCATTAAATGTATGTTTTATTTTAAATTTGACCTGTACCACTAATCAATAGGACCGGCCCATTTTAATATGCAACGAATAAGTTAGGTTCATATTTTTAGTGACTTAAAAAAGTTTAAATTTTGCTCAGAACAAAATTTGGACTACCATTCTGATCAATTTCAAATTAATTAGTAAAACAAAATATCAAATTTGATCCTTAAATTTGAAAAGGAGTAGATGCATTTGTAAAAATTCAACAGATAAGGAATTGTACACTAATGAACAAAACTTTGAATGAAAAGCAATAAGAAGTCATGGACTTTGAATTTAGGCTTAAGTTTGTTTGCCTCATTTTCTTAACTTCATGCTGAGTTCAAACGCAATATGGAAGCATTTAAAAAATTAAAGTAAAACAATAGAAAAAATTATATTAATTGCCCTTAATTTAATATAATTAGCAAAAAATGAAATAAAGAGAAATAATTTATATAATGATGAATTAGCATAAATAAAACAAATATTATTGAATAACATAGTTACATATATAATATTATTATCAGCATAATTTGAAATTTTTAACATCAAGATAATATAAGTGTTATGTTATGAAGGCTAAGTAAGTCACCTAATCTTTTATAGTGGAGGTTTTAATTTTAATATTATAGTAATATACATACTATTATGTCTAAAGAAAAGTATTTTCTTTTAGATTTTATTTTAACGTAAATCTAATAATAACATTATATATAAAGTAAATTATATTAACTTTTTTTGAGATATTTGATTATAACACTCCACCCCATTCTTATTTAAATATGACACTCCATCCCATTTACTCAAATATTAATTAAAAAATATGCTTAATGTTAATAAAATATTTACAAAAAAATATTAAATTAATATTTAAGTCTAATTTTACTTAAAAATTATAATTTGATTCAGCTAACTATTTTAAATAACTAATATTTTAATAAATTATATTTTTTAATTAAATAATTATATTTATTACAAGGTATAAATTTAACAATGTGTATAATTATGAGAAAAAAATTTAATACAAATATAGAAGCATCTTGGAGTGAGTTTAGTTAGCAAAAAAAAAGACCAATTATGCTTTACATTTTTTTCTTAACTAATTCAACCTCAAGATGCCTCTATGTTTATACTAAATTTTTTTCTCATAATCATACACATTGTTAAATTTATATCTTGTAATAAACATAATTATTTAATTAAAAAAATATAATTTATCAAAATATTGATTATTTAAAATGGTTAACTGAATTAAATTATAATTTTTAAGTAAAATTAAATATAAATGTTGATTTAATAGTTTTTTTATAAATATTTTATTAATATTAAGTATATTTTTTTAATTAATATTTAAATAAATGAGGTAGAGTGTCATATTTAAATAAGAATGAGGTGAAGTGTTATAATTAAATAATTTAAAAAAAGTTAATATAATTTATTCTTATATATATATATATATATGTATGTATATAATACAAAGAAACTTCGGAATATAATCAGATGATTTAAAGTATTAGATTTTTACTTATTAAATGTGACGATTATAACATGTGATGAGTTGAAAAGTTTTTAAATGTGACAAATTTGATCAATAGTTTCATGTGACAATACGAGCAGTAAAATCACGTGCAAGCTAAGCTTGAAAGCCGGACTAGACTGTTCGTGGATGGTGTTTGGGGCAGATTACGGTAAGTGGAAGGCGACCTAATGATTCCTATCCCAAAAAAACAAAAAAGGCCTAATGACGTGGCAATACGATCTTATCCAAAATTAAAAATGCCACGTGGGTGAAGCCTTACGGTTTTTAGTGTTTGGGACGACTCTGCCCCTTTCTTTCGGTTCCAATAGCACTTTCTAGAGTCAACAGAAATTTCATCAAAACGAAAAGTTGAACTGAACCATCGGTTATCCTCAATTTATATAGTTTATTTGAAATATCTAAAAAATTTTATTTTTAATTCGAGAAGATTTTGTTTTTAAAGAAACGTAACAAAATGTGATATTTAGTGTAAATTACAGATTTTGTTCTTAAAAGTTTATAAATCGTTTATAAGTAACTACTTAAAATTTGAAATTTTTTTATAAAAATAAAAAGAAAATTAATAAACGTTAAACTTTTTTTATATTATTAAAATAATAATATGATGTTAATTCAATTCCACCGTTAGCAAGCAGATTTTACAAAGTGACAGTTGATCCTAAAACGTCAACATCTGGCAAGCCGTTGCCGACTTGATCAAGGCTCACACTTCAAATCACATCTAATAGTACTAACTACTTCGCTTCTTTATCAGTAACACCATCTTTTATCTGAAAAAAAAAAAAGAAAAACCATCTTTTATCTACTTATAAAAGTTAGATTGAAAGTAATTGTAATCATGCTGTTCATCATTTCATGGCAGAAGATTTTCAAGAAAATAACCTCACTTGTGCACATGTCAAGATGAACAAAACATGTTAATTTATACATACAAGCATATTAATTTATCGCACCACAAAAATATTTATTTGAAAGAATTCATAAACTTTGAAATTAAAGCAAACCTGTTCACCTAGCAAGAGCATAAACCTCATGTGCAACAGGTACGTACAATATATATATATATATATATAGAGAGAGAGAGAGAGAGAGAGAGAGAGAGAGAGAGAATTAATATAAAGAAATGTATGCCTAAATGCAGTTGTTTCACTAATGAACCCTGCTAAATTTACAGAATTTTTGTCTCAAAATTGTCACACCAGAACTCTATAATGATTAATTGTTCATATGAGATTCAAATACTTTTTTTAAGTGGAAATAAGAACTTTTGTTCAGAACAGAAGCTAGAATGTCCCTTAGATACAGCTTGTTGCGGAGCATCCTCTCAACCCAAATAGTTTCAGGCAACTGCAAAGCTAATTTAGCTATTTGATGAGCTACTTCATTCTTTCTCTACATACAATGATTGTAGAGTTGTGATATAATAATTATGTGGCAGAAATTCTGTAAAAAAAAAAGTATTATCCTTCATTAGTCAAGACAACAATGTGAAGAAGGCATATCAAGGAAGTTTAAATGAGGGAAGAGATCTTATCTGCGCCATTAAGTTATTATAATATGCACGCATTTAATTTGAAGTTTCCTTTTTATATTATAATTCAAAATACAATGCCTATAGGCTTCAAAATGACTTACTATATAATATGCATGTATTTAATCATTATTATGTGACGCAAACATTTAGCTGATAATATTATTAGTCAACTTTAACGGAGTATTCCTTAGGCTGACGAAATACTGCAACATTTAAAAATTGCAGAAGGCAAAATGTAGCGTTGTCATTCTGTTTCATTTTATTAAGTGTTAACAAAAAAAGAAACGAGTAATACGATAGGCTCACCTTATTTTTTAAAATACAAGGGCGAGGACAGCACTGTTTGCTGAGTTGATCATATTGATTGTTAAAACGGTAAGATAATGGTTAGCAAAAATAAAATTATAAAATATAATTTTATGAAAGAAAAACAGTATATAAATATTTAAGTAAAAATTTAATGAAAAAAAAATCATGGACAGAAGAAAAAATTTTCACTATAGTTGCAAGGTTAAATATTTTTTTGTGTTAGAAATTTACCCCAAAAACAGTTATTTTATGCAGCACCCAAAAGATTTTAAATTGTAGAAATTATGCAATCTCACTAATTCTATTTTTCACAGTAGTTTTTGAAATTTAGATCAAACCCAAGATGGGTAAATACTCGACACAACAACCTTCACCTTGACACAAATTTTAAAACAAACTTCAATAAAGAAACTGTCTACCTCTTACACAAAAAAAATTTTTAAGAGCAAAATTCAATAATGAACACCAATTAAGTCCAAGCAATATTTGAACTCCTTAATAGGCAAAATGCTTAGTGAGTATATCAACTGAATTGACTACAGTATCAATCTTTTTTATGAAAATTTCACCCTTGCCCAAAACATCCCAAACAAAATGATACTTGATGTCAATATGTTTGGCTCTTTCATGATACATCTTATTTTTAGCTAAGTGAATTGCACTCTAACTATCACAATGAACAACAATAAAAATAGATTCAGATGTAATTTCAGCAACTAAACCTTTTAGCCAATTTGCCTCCTTAATAGCCTTTGCAATTGCCATGTACTCTGCCTTTGTGGTAAATTGAGCAATGGTAGATTGAAGTGTAGCCTTCCAACTAATTGCACAACCTCCCATAAAAAAAAAAAATATCCTGTCAAGGACCTTCTCTTATCAAAATCTCCAGTATAGTCTGAGTCCACAAAACTTATCAAACTATCATTACTTTTTTCATACACCAAATAAGCATCTGTAGTACCTACCAACTACCTAAGTATCCACTTAACTCTTCCTAGTGTTGTTTGCCAGGATTAGCTAGATATCTACTCACAACACTGGCAACTTGTGCTATATCAAGTCTAGTGCGTACCATCAAATACATAACACTCCCAACTGCACTGGAATAAGGAATGAATGTCATGTTTTTTAGCTCTTTATCTATTGTTAGATATAAATTTGTTGAAAGTCTAAAATGAGTAGCAAGACGAGTAGACACTAGTTTGGCCTTTTTTATGTCAAACCGACTCAATACCTTTTCAATAAAAGCTTTCTAAGAAAGATATAATTTCCTGCTCAACTTGTCTCTTATAATCTCAATATCAAGAATCTTTTTAGTAGCTCCCAAATCTTTCATGTCAAATTCATAACTCAACTGCTGTTTCACCTTCTTTATCTTTATCATGTTAATGCTGTAACTAACATATTATTAACATATAATAGCAAATACACAAAAGATTTATCAAGAAGCCTTTAAAGTCCATGCAATTATCATAATTGGATCTTTAAAATCCAATAACTCTCATATAAGAGTCAAACCTTTTGTACCACTATCTAGAAGATTGCTTAAGACTATACAAGGACTTCTTTAACAAGCAAACATGATCTTCTTTAACAGCAACTAGAAACCCCTTGGGTTGATGCATATAAATTTATTCATTAAGATCACCATGTAGAAATGCAATTTTCACATCTAATTGATCTAACTCTAAATCATTCATAGCAATCAATGAAAGTAAAATACGAACAGAAGTATGCTTTACAACAAGTGAGAAAATTTTATTAAAGTCAATGCCTTGTACTTGACTATAGCTTTTAGTTACCAACCTTGCCTTGTATCTGACATCTGAGACACTCAAGGTATTAAAATTTTTCTTGAATACCCACTTACAGCTAACAATTTTCTTCTTTTCTAGTGGTTTCACAAGTGTCCAAGTTTAATTTTTCCAAAGAGATTGAATCTCTTCTTACATAGCAGAGATCCAATTTGTAGCATTTTCAGAAGATATTGTCTCCTTGTAGCTTCCAGACTCATTGTACTTTACCTCTTCTACTACAATAAGACAATAGGCAAAATCTAAATAACCATACTTCTTAGGTGGCTTAATAGTTCTCCTTGGCTTATCCCTAGCTATGATGTAAGACTATACTTGTAAGAATTTTGAACTCTTTTCTGAATCATCATCTACAGAACTAGGAATAGAGAATTGTTTAGGCTGAACAAGAACTTCAAAATCCACTTGTTCTCCACATTTTTTATTATTCTAAATAACTGATTTTGTAACTTCTTTCCTTACAAATATGGAATATTCATCAAAAGTTACATCCCTACTAATAAGAAACTTGGACTGATCTGGACATCATAACCTATATCCTTTCACACCATATGAGTAGCCAAGAAATACACATTTCTTTGCCCTAGGCTCAAACTTTTCTTCATTAACATATGCATAAGCAGGATAACCAAAAATTTTCAAAATAAAATAATCAGCAAGTTTGCCAAACCATACCTCTTTCGGTGTTTGCATTCAATGGCTATATAAGAAGATTAGTTCACCAACAGCAAATTGTGTTTACAGCTTTAGCCCAAAATTTCTTACCTAAACTTGTATTTGAAAACATACACCGAGCCTTTTCAAGATGAGTTTTGTTTATCCTCTCTGTAACACCATTCTGTTAAAGTATTTTCACAATAGTTTTATGCTGAGCAATGCCTTCTTTCTTGCAAAACTCATTGAACTCATCATTACAAAACTCAAGGCCATTATCTGTTCTGAATCTCTTGATCTCTTTCCTGTTTGTTTTTCAAGTAAAGTCTTCTACTACTTAAAAATCACAAATACTTAATTTTTCTATTTCAAAAAATAGACCCAAACTTTCCTTGAATAATTATCAATAAAAGTCAACATGTATCTAGAATGACTACCTTTAGAAGGAACTTGAGAGGGTCCCAAAGGTCTGAATAAATGTGGTCTAGAGTTCCTTTTGTCTTATGCATGGCTGAACCAAAACTCAACTGCTTTTGCTTGCCAAAGATACAATGTTCACAAAACTCCATCTTTCCTATAATCTAGCCACCTAACAAACCTCTCTTGCTCAATGCTATCATGCCTCTCTTACTCATATGCCTAGTCTCATGTGCCAAATTTCAGTAACATCTAAATCAAAAACAGAAGTAGCAATAATTGTAGTTAAACCATAATAGTAGAACCTTGCAAGAAATACAAAGTGCTAATTCTGTTTGCTTTCATCAATAAAAGTGTACCCTTAGAGACTTTAAGCACACCATCTTCACTTTTATATTTACAGCCATTTTTCTTTAGGGTACCCAGAGAAATTAAATTCTTCTTCAAATCTGGAATGTGTATCACATTTGACAAAGTTCTAATTATACCATCATGCATTTTAATTTGCACAATGCTTATCCCAACAACTTTACAAAGATGATCATTACTCAAAAACACCCCTCCATTGAACAGCTCATAAGTGGTAAACCAGTCCCTATTAGGAGTCATATGCTATCTAGCTCCTGAATCCGTTACCTAACTAGTTTCAAATCTAGTTTTAGCATTACTAACATAAAGTAGATCATTTGTTACATCTTCTGCTACATTAGCTTCTTCTAATTTGACCTTGCCTTTATTGTCACCTACTTTTTCTTTTTTCTTTAGATTAAAATAGTCAGATTTAATATATCCCTTCTTCTTGCAATAATTACTAGTCAAATTCTTATGTTTAAACTTCATTACCCAAACACAACTGAATGGAAGAAAGAGCTCTATCATCCATATCATCCCATTCAGCATCTATCATCATCTTGAGCTTCTTTGTCTTCCCAAGCAGTGCCTTCTCTTGATAGAATTGCCATAATCCTAACTTGCTGAGAGCAAAACCAGTTAATCCATCAAATTTCTTAATGTCTGTCTTAGATATTGTTGTTAAACTAAAAGCCATTGAGAATCAATGGAAGAAAGAGCTCTATCGTCCATATCATCTCATTCGGCATTTGTTATAGTCTCAAGTTTTTTCATCTTCCCAAGTAGTGCCTTCTCTTAACAAAATTGCCATCATCCTGACTTGCTAGAGAGCAAACCTAGTTGACCCATCAAATTTCTCAATATCTATCTTAAATGTTATTGCTAAATTAGTAGCCATTGAGAACCAAGCTTTGTGGTGACAAAGCCTATGACAGATGCTGAATGGGATGGTATGAATGATAGAGCTCTTTCTTCTATTCAGTTGTGTTTGCGTAATGAAGTTCTTTAAGAAATTCTCACTAAGAACACTACAGCATATGCATGGTTGAAATTGGAGATTCTGTACATGATGAAATCTCTCACCAACAGGCTATGGTTAAAGCAACGCCTATAGACTCTCCAATTTAAACCATGCATCTGCTATAGTGTTTTCAGTGAGAATTTCTTAAAAAGTTTCATTACCCAAACACAATTAAATAGAAAAAAGAGCTCTTAAATAGAAAAAAGACCATATCATCTCATTTGACATTGTTATAGTCTTGGGCTTCTTCGTCTTCCCAAGCAATGCCTTTTTTGTGCCTTCTCTTGATAGAATTGCCATCATCCTGACTTGCTAGAGAGCAAAACTAGTTAACTCATCAAATTTCTCAATGTTTGTCTTAGATGTTATTGTTGAACTAGAAGCCATTGAGAACCAGGCTCTAATACCAATTTGTTAAGATGGTATGATGATGGCTAGCAAAAACAAAATTGCAAAATATAATTTTGAGGAGAAAAAAAAGAGAATGCACACAAAAACTAAATAGAAGTGAAATTCTATATAGTGAAATTTCACTGTATAGAAATTCTGTTACAAGGCTGAATTTTTTTTTGTACTGGAAATTAACTCCAAAAACTGCTATTTTATTTAGTATCCAAAAGATCCCAAATTGTAAAAATTCTAAAATCTTGTGGACTTTGTTTTTTGTAGCGGTTTTTGGAATTTAGGTCAAACCCAAAGACGGGTAAATACCCGATGCAACATTGATAAATGTCAAAAACATTCTCCAATGTAGGACATGTAATTGGAAGCATATAAAACCTTTTTTTGCACATGTAAATTAAAAACTCAAATTATATTGGATTTAGATCTTTTATTTTATTAATTTTACTAACTTTTTTTCTATATCTTTATTTTGCACTGCGTAGATCTATTTTTTCACTAATTTTTCTTCTTTTAATTCTGTCTAACTTTCTCTTATTGTATACCTTTTCTCTTCTTTTTAAAAAAAATCATATATGAAAATTAGTGAGTAACTACTATATAATTGTCTTTGTGACAACCTTACCCTTATGGGCCATGACTAATGCATAAGCTAAGTTGGCTTAGAAGCCCATTAAACTTGGCAAGGCTAACTCAATAAAAATGACTAAATAAATTAGAAGGTTTTTAACATATATTCAAAAGGGCTATTGAAAATTTGGTAAACTCTCCCTAAAATATGGACATTTCCAAAATACAACCACCTATATAATTCATAGATTTTAAGCCAGTAATTTCCAAAACACAAGTATAAGTATGATTACATAATTAAAACTTGACAATCTTGACATAAATACCCAACAATCTTCATTATTTCCTGTAGCTGCAACATAAGAGATTAAAGGACAAATCATCAGAAGTGTGATATACCAAACAAAAGTTTGGGTTTAAGCACCCCAAAAGATAGCTAATATAGGTGACTACTATCTGAAAAAGATAAACATAAAGAGCGTGAATCATATGACTTAGTTAATGCATATAAAACAAAGTAACAATGAAGGGAAACAAACATAACACATGATAGGAATTGCAATGACTAATCTTGAGTTAAAATAATTTACATAAATATTTAAACTAACAATCTAAAGTTTTTTAAATCAAATCAATATAGTGCTAAATATAAATATCCTTTACACTTAAGGTGGTAACCATAAAATTTCTATTGTAACACCATAACTTATGGAAATATTAGCATGGGGAAAAATAATCTATAACCCAAGTAAAGTATGCATCAGATCATTCCCTGTGAAAGCTATTACCTAAGAACTTTTAGAGTATGCACCGAATTATTCCCCAAAGTCTTAAGGAACACCATGGAATATACACTAGATCATTCTTCAATAGATTCCATTTTATTTTGGCACCAACATGAAGTATACACCAGATCAATCTTTACAAGGCTTGAAACAATATCTAAATCCAAGGACACTTGTAGAGTATATACCAAATCATTTCCTACAAAGCCTAAAACAATATTCAACTTTAGGGATACCTATGGAATATACACCAGATTATTCCCCACAAGGCCTAAAACAATATCAATATCAACGGACACCTGTGAAGTACACACCAGATCATTCCTCACAGAGCCTAAAACAATACCAATATCAAACAACACTTATGGAGTATACAACAAATCATTTCCCACAGGGCCTATTATTACTTCTATATGTATGTAAGCCATTAACTCCTCTAATGATAAGACAATTCCCTCACAATATATTCTAAAGCAATGGAAATTCAATCAAATCATGAAAATAAAAATGATTCTCAACAATGACTATTATGACTTGTTAGATTCATAAATGTAGTTTCTAATACAGGATACGATCTACACAATTGTAAAGTTGAAGAACAAATATAGATTTAATTCAACATAATACCCTTGCCAAATCAAATATCTATAGGAAAATTATATTGAAAGACTTATTTACCAAGAGTTGTAAACTATAACTCTAAATGTGATTTATGTGCAAAAAAATAGATATATAATGTTGAACTAAATAGAATAGAGGTGCATAAAAAATATAACAACAGATAAGTTAAGTAGATGTCATAGTGCTAATATATACTCACTACTAGAGTTGTGAAGCAAGTTCAAATTATTTCCAATAGCTCAAGCAAGAGGGGTTCAAGGGCTTCTGAAGAACCTACGAAAATAAACAAATAAAATCACATGTCAAACCATACTTAAGAGAACTAACAAAACTAAAACACTGTTAACAATAGCATACCCATTACTGTTTTACATTGCAACATCCTCAAGGTGCTATTTCTAGCTATAGGCTACAAGTTACATGCTAACCCTATCTGTAAAAATTTTTCTACAAACACCATAAAGGTATTACCTAGTCACCAACACTTATTTCAAAGCTCTAATAGCTTAACAACACATAATTTACTCATAAATTACCACTCCATAACCACCATTAAATCAAGAAAAATTAAATTAATTCATATGGCAAGTTATAATTAATTTGGGAAAAATTCATTCATCTACTAGGTAACTCTTGTTTGGATTGAAGCCGAAGCATCCAAGACTCTTAATGGTGCACAAGAGATACAAATATTTTGGAAGTAAGCACTTATCATACTGCCCAAGTCATCTCCATGCTTCCTTTGGCCTTGGTCATCTTTAAACCTCTTGATACTATTTTTTGCTTTGTCTATTTGAGGCTCTTGTGTGAAAGAAAGTGTTTTCGTCCCCTTCTTTCCACCATTGGACCCTTGACTATTGGCGGCACATTATTTCTTGCCTTTCTAGTATTTCCCCTAGCTCCTTGTAACTCTTCTCTTTGCTTGAATATTCTCAGGACTTGGAATAGCTGAGTTAAGTCCCTTCAACCTATTCTGAAGAGTCACTATTTGTCTATCAACATTACCAAAAGTGAATTTGTTCCAAGCCTTCAGACTCAATCCCAAGTCTTGAATCTGTTCCTCTAATTTTTCCATATTATGAGCACCATTTTCGGACCAGAAATTGCTAATCACATGATCACACTGTTGGTGCCTTGTCCACGTTTTCTCAAAGTAGAAAGGACACTCCCCTTTTATTGACCTTGATCTAGAAAAATGGTGTTAGCACATAACTTTATAGGCACATGATCTAAGGTTTTCGGATTCATATAAAGGACTTTACAACCCGACCACATACCCAGCCAAGAGGAGTTCGCAAAAAGCTATTCTAAAAAACCCAGATCTCGCAAGCCAAAATGATCAACTGCCCCATGAAAGCATCTAGTTATCCTTGACCTTGGTGTAGCTTCTTGTTTTCTCCTCTAAATTTAAGATCTCATTAAAATCAGACCCACAAGCCAAGGTAGGTTAGACTGCTAATGAAGTTGTTTCAGTCGATTCCAAGAGACCAAGTAATCCTCAACCCGAGGATCGCCATAGAAACCCTGAATCGCCATTTCAAACCCACCATCACAGAATCGACCTCCGCATCAATAAAATTATTTGAGAAAGATAAAAAGTTCGTTTCCAAACTGTCATGCCAAAATAACGCAAGCCTCCCTCCCCCCCCCCCCCCCCCCCCCACTCTCACCTTGGCACTCAGTCTTTATGCACGAGGGAGCACCAATCTGGTTTTTCACCACTTCCAACTCACTTGCTTACATTTTGGTTTCCGAAATGAAAACCATGTCAGGATTTTCTCTCCTCAAGAGTAACTAGAGGTTTTGAATGCACTTAATAATATTTTAATCTGAATAAATTATATTACCTTTATTGTTAAATTTGAAAAGTGGCGATTTGAATCTTGTATATAACTCATTCTATAATTAGTGGACCGATTTAATTTAAGATAGAAATCAACTTTCAAGAATAATATTTTAATATATATTAAGCTTGGAAAATATTGGTGAATCTAATTAATTTATACTTATTAGATTATTAAATTTTAATAATATGGAAATGATACTTTTAAAAATGAAAAAATAATGGTTTTTAATTAAAAAATTCAAAATTTAAATAAATTTTTTTGTTGATGATTTCATGGAATTAAAAGATAAAGTTAATTAATTAAAAAGAACACAAAGTTTAAATGAATTATGATACGTTAATAATAATTTCATAAAGCTGAAAATACTAATTTATTATTAATAATATTATTATTTAAATGGGTTATTAATATTATTAAGTGGTAATTAAGTAAAAACTTTATATATGAATTAGGCTACTTTATTATAAGTTCAGAAAAGTAAAAAGATACTCATTTATTAATATTATTATTTGATTGGATTATTATTATATTAACTAATAATTAAATTAAAAACTGTAGATATGAATAGGCTCATTTATTAAGCTTGTATGCGTGGCAGAAAGTAGAATTTGGTGAATCTTGCTTTTACAAACATAATAGATTTTTTTAATGATTTTCTAAGTAACTTCATCACATAGGTTGACAAATTCAATATATCATTACCTTGGAATCCTGGTCAAAATTTGTGATTTCCAACTAGGATGCTTGACATGGATTATGGATATTTTTCTCCGGCCATTTGACCAACTTAGTTATGATTAGAAAATGATGGAACCGATTTTGAAAAGATAAGAACAATTCGGAACAAATAGAAAGAAAACAATTGAAATTAATAATAATATACTTTAAGTTGAAAAGAATATAAAATAAGAACTTAGCCACATTAATGCTATGTAGTAAATGTTCTTGTAATATCATAGATTTGTCAAATGAAAGGATAAGAAATACATATCATGTTATTTATTTTAGTAAGATTTGTAATGTTGTTTCTCTGTTAGTAACACGTGCAATTGTTTGATGAAACAAAATTGGCAGTCCTTAGCAGTAGGCTGTATTTTTTAGTGTCCAATTTAAATAAATAATAATTGATAAAAAATATTAGAAATGTTTAAATCTTTAAATTTTTACCGAAGTAATTATTTGCATTATATCAAAATTTAAAATATCATTTTTATGGCTTAATCAATGTTTTAAACTAGTTAGTAAAATATTTTAGAAAAGAGTGATGGCGTCTGTACGTAGCATATATCAATGTGCTCCATACCCACACCTTTTCCCTTTAGAAAATGGTGAAACACTCATATAATAATAGTCACACCTTTATTGTAAGCACTTAAACAAAATCATGAATGTATTCATTCAATTGTCCTTAAAATGGTTATATAAAAAAATTTATTGAAGTCTCACTTTTTTAGATTATTAAATTTTATTAATTAAAATATTAGACACACTTATTCAAAATTTAAATTATATATAAAGGTTAAGTTTGATTGAGTTAATGGCTTGTATGTATATATTTTGACAAATTGATCAAGTCCAGTCAATTTTATAAAACCATATGACCTTGCACATATATATAGATCATGAGTTAAATTGATTTTGTGCGAATTGATTGTGTTTAGGTCGCGTCACTTATTTTTTTCAAGCCCCTAGGCTCAACTGGTTGACCACTCACCCAATCCGATTTTCAAAATACAGGCCTTATTCTTTAAAATATATTATTTAATTGCTTAAATTTTGAGGGGAATTCTAAACTTGCTTAAATTATATTATTTAATTGAATAAATTAATCTAACCATCACTTTGTTTTATATTTTGTTAGAGAAATTATTCATTATTTTTAAAATCTATATTAACCTTTTTTCATATTTTAAATACACTATACATAAATTTAAATTGTTGATAATATCCTAAATTAAGTAGTAGATTTATTATAATTTGTTAAAAATATGTTTATTAATTGAGTAGTAAAATTCTCTTATCTTAAAATTTATGTTTAGTCCTTTCTACATAAAAAATTGTATGTGATCTTTTAATAATTTATAAATTTTTTCATAAAACACAAAAAATTACTAAAAATATGTTTTTTTTAATTTTCTTCACAAAATATAAAAAATAATACTATAAACTATTTTATGTTATATTTAAAAAAATTTATAAGTTATAAAAAGACTCATATAAAATTATTTTTAAACAAATTAAATATAAAATTTAAAAGAAAAAAATTTACTACTTAAGTGAGAGTATTTTTATAATTCATAATAAATTAGATTTAAGTGTTATGCATTTATAAAATATAAAAAATGTTAATGTAAACCTTAAAAATAAAAAATATGTGTAAAAAATATATAATATAAAGGAGATTAATTAACTCTATCTAATTTGCTAAGCGCCTTGTGGCACCATGAAATTATCTTATTATTTATTGGTTTTTTCCGAGAATACAATTTTCTATACTATTAAATTAAGTCACCAAGGTTTCTTTTAGCTACACTGCAAAATAATTAGTTATAAGAGTAACAGGGTGTTTATACAAATATAGAGAATTTTTTAATAATTAATTTATGTAATTTGAATTTCTAAAATTAAAAATAAAAGGGGTCAATCTAGGGTTTCTATTCTTTGAATTGTACAACTTGGACAAACCAACCAAGAAAGTAAAATCACCAAAAAAAGCAAAAACGTGTCGATATTGAAAACTGAGTTGGCCCCTGAACAACAAATTTTCCTAAATTAAAAAAAAAGAGTTTATTTAAGAAAAAAAGTATAGAAAAGAATTTCTAATTTTTAATTTTCTCAATTTTTTGGCGGTCTATATAATGGCATATTGTAATTCTCCCACCAAACCCAGACGCGAAATCTCCTAGAAAGCGAGTCTTTCAGTCAGAGCAAACAACCAACAGTTATACCCAGCGCGTAGAATTCAACTGGTAAACGACAAAGAAGATGTTTCACGACGCCTCTCCGTCCCCCACCATCACCACCCCGAAGCGGTGGCCGAGTCAGACCCACTCGACTCAGTGGACTCGTTATGAGGACAAGCTCTTTGAACAAGCTCTTTTGATTGTTCCCGAGCACTTGCCCGACCGGTGGGAGAGGATCGCGGAGCACGTCCCCGGGAAGTCTCCGATGGAGGTCCGAGACCACTACGAAGCCTTGGTTCATGATATTTGCCAGATTGATTCTGGTCAGGTGGAGGTGCCAAGTTACGCTGATGAATCTATGGCGGCGGCGGCGGGACCGGGGAGTATAACAAATTGGGACTCTTCCAGTCAGATCTCGTTTGGCTCGAAACCCAAGCATGGGGAGTCGGAGAGGAAGAAAGGGACCCCTTGGACTGAAGAAGAACACAAGTATGTCGAAAATTTTCATTTAATTTCAATTACGTTTCCGTTTGATTGTTAGGACTTGGGATTAAAACTTTCTCTGAAAAGGTTTATTCTTTTTGGAGAAATTTAGAGAATCTTGAACGCGTTTTATGTTCGATTTGGATTTTGGAGGTGTATGATTTCATGAACTGAATTTAACTATGTTCTTCTTTGTTTCGTATGATGTTTTCTTTCTTGAATTTATAAGTCATAATTCTCGAGTTCTTGATAATCTGCTGTCCATGTTTGTTGTTGAAATTGAAGATTTAATATTTGAAATAAGCAGCACGCAATTTGTTGCGGTTGCTTCATCCTTACATTTTATTAGTAAAAGTTAAATGCTTTTGCAACGTACACAAACTTTGGATTCTGAAAAATCGGGCTAAAGTCAAAATTTCTGGGTCAAAGATTTATTTTTACATCAAAGATTTATATTTCGATTTGGCATTCTAAGAAAACACCCTAGTTGTTAAAAAACGTTTGGCTGCGTATCTGTATTTGATTTTGTTCAGCCGTATTTTTGTATAAATACACTCTTTTATATGCTAATTTGGGGATAATGCTAGATGTTTTTATTCATTTTATTCGAGTCACTTGCCAGCAATGCACGGATTTTATCTTCCGATAATCTGGTTGCTAATCTCCTAAGTTTTTATGACAGGTTGTTTCTCATTGGACTCAGCAAATTTGGCAAGGGAGATTGGAGAAGCATTTCAAGAAATGTTGTTGTGACAAGAACACCAACTCAAGTTGCTAGCCATGCTCAGAAATACTTCCTTCGCCAGAATTCAGGGAAAAAAGAGAGAAAAAGATCAAGCATCCATGACATAACCACAGTGGATAGCAACTCAGTGCCTGTGGCTATTGATCAGAACTGGGTTCCTCCTGCAGGTGGTCCAATGCAGCAGCAGCAGCAGTCACAGGAAATGAACCAGCTTAACCCCCCACCAAACTATTTGGCTAGTCAGATGGGTGGATTAGGGTATCAAAGCTATGGTTTTCAAATGTAAAGAATGATAAAAGTAGCACACTCTGTATATAATACAGAAGGTTTCATTCATCAGTTCTTATTTGTAAAGTCCTACGGTCTTTCTTGTTGGAGTCATTAGGATTTAGGAGTATTGCAGATCGAAATTATCGGTATAGATTCTGTTTGAATTCCTTCGTAAATAACAGATATGGACTAGATAGGAGAGTAGTGGAAACTGATAGGGAACTTTCAGAAATGAATTCAATAGCAATGGAAATTCTTTGTCTTCTGAATTGTTATACTAATTTTGTTCCCATCCTGTCCAGTTGTCAAGTTTTCTGGCATGCTGTCCAATTTATATTTATAACTTACCTTTGGGATCGATACCTTCTTATCCGCTGTTAGTTTGGTTGAGGACCAGTATGCTGTTGTAAATACTGAATAGGTAATTGGAGAGTTTGTCATCTTTCCTAGTCGCTTTACTCCTGAGGTAAAATTCTGAGATCTTATCTAGCCAATTTGGCAGCACTATTCTTGCAAGAATGTTGTGATGTAATAGTATAGTTTTAATACAACAACAACAACAAACAAAGCATTATTGTACTAAATGAAGTTGGTTATATGGATTAAATGTTGCATAGAGTTTTATCCGTAACAAAGTTTTTAGAAATATCATTCAATTAAAGGTCTCTTTTAATAATTTCTCTAAAGGTTCTTTTTGATCTTCCTCTACGTTTTTTTACTAGAGTAAAATTTATTTGATCAACCTTTCTCATTGGAGCTTCTTATAGTCTTCTTTGCACATGCTTAAACTATCATAACTTAGTTTTCATCATTTTTTCTTTAATATGTACTACATCAACTCTCTCTCAAATACAATTATTTTAAATTTTATCCTTTTTTTGTATATCCACTCATCCATCTTAATTTCTTATATTTACCTCCCCCATTTTTTATTTATATTGAACTTTCAAAGTCCAACACTCACAACTATAAAATATAGTTGGTCTAATAGTAATTTGGTAAAACTTTTCTTTTAAACTTGTTAGATATTTTGTAGTCATGAACGACCTTCAAGGTGTTTTTCTATTTCATCTATCTAGCTTAGATTTGGTGTGTAACATTTTTATCAATTTTTCTATTACTTTATAAAATTAATCCAAAATACTAATTCAGTTTTAATATTTGGACTATTTATTCTCACGAAAATTTTAATATCCAGGAGTTTTGCACACAGTAATACAGTGTTACTAGTCTTTTTTTGTTTGAGTAATGCTATTTCTACGTCGTTTCTTCGCTGCGCTCGCTACGTCTCCGACGTGGCATCCGACGTGGCAATGGAGAGCAGGAAATGCCAAATTGAAAATTTAAGCGCGACGAAAGCGACAATAAAACACCCAGCCTCTCTCACTCGCTCCCGCTCTCCAGCCTCAGTCGCCAGCCTCCTTTGTCGCTGCTCGAGCATCATCGGCTCAGCTTTCCCGGCTCTTTCGTCGCCGTCACTGTCCAGTCAGCCCTCCTTCTATGAACTATTGCGTGGGGTGGGTAAAATTTTAAAAAAAATCAACAGAGCGTAGCTCGAAGAAAAAGGAAGAATGACTCTTGTTCAATTTCATTTCAAACCTCATCCTATAGTGCTGTGTCAGTTCACTCTGTCAGTTGCACTCCGATTCAAAGATGAGTTACTATTGAGTTTGAGGTCTGTATTATTGATCATGAAGTCCTATACAGTGCCCTAAAGTTGCAGTGGTGCTTTTAAGTTGTAAATATGTGTTTAAACTTTTTCTTTATATGAATATGCATTGCCATTAACCTATTTTTGGTTGTCCAATTCTCACGCATAAATGTGCTGCACTTTCTTATTTTTTTTCCCGATTTTCGTTAGAGTGCCAAGTTGCAACAGCCGATCCTTTGTTTCCTTTCTTAATAAACCATGTGATAAAAGGAACCACGCATAGCTAAAGTGTAACCTGTGATAAACGGTGATAGCTAAAGTGTAACCTGGCGAATGTTAAAGTGTAACTCGTGATAGAAAAATGTAACCTACGGATAGCTAAAGTGTAACTTTTAATGGAATGTTTACTTTGCCTAAGAAAACAGTATAATGCTCTAATGTGAGGTGTTTCCTTCAAATGAGACATTTACTATGCGTTAGGAAGTAGTTTTGATCAATTGCATCTGAATTGAAACATGAAACTTCTTACGGGTAACATAGCTAAAGTGTAACCTGGCCATTGCTAAAGTATAACGTGTCATACAGAAGTGTAACTACCCATAGCTAAAGTGTAACTTTTAAAGGAACGTTAACTTTGCCTAAGAAAACAGTATGATGCACTAATGGGAGGTGTTTCCTTCAAATGGAACGTTTAATATGCGTTAGAAAGTAGTTTTGATCAATTGCATCCGAATTGAAACATGCAACTTCTTACGGGTAACATAGCTAAAGTGTAACCTGGCCATTCCTAAAGTATAACGTGCCACACAGAAGTGTAACTACCCATAGCTAAAGTGTAACTTTTAGAGGAACGTTAACTCTGCCTAAGAAAATAGTATGATGCTCTAATGCGAGGTGTTTCCTTGAAATGGAACGTTGACTCTTCGTTAGGAAGTAGTTTTGATCAATTGCATCTGAATTGAAACGTGCAACTTCTTACGGGTAACATAGCTAAAGTGTAACCTGGCCATTTCTAAAGTGTAACGTGCCACACAGAAATGTCTAACCATAGCTAAAGTGTAACTTTTAAAGGAACGTAACTTTACCTAAGAAAACAGTATGATGCGCTAATGGGAGGTGTTTTCTTCAAATGGAATGTTTATTATGCGTTAGGAAGTAGTTTTGATCAATTGCATCCGAATTGAAACATGAAACTTCTTACGGGTAACATAGCTAAAGTGTAACCTGGCCATTTCTAAAGTGTAACGTGCCACACAGAAGTGTAACTACCCATAGCTAAAGTGTAACTTTTAAAAGAACGTTAACTTTGCCTAAGAAAACAGTATGATGCCCTAATGCGAGGTGATTCCTTGAAATGGAACGTTGACTATTCGTTAGGAAGTAGTTTTGATCAATTGCATCTGAATTGAAACATGCAACTTCTTACGGGTAACATAGCTAAAGTGTAACCTGGTCATTGCTAAAGTGTAACGTGCCACACAGAAGTGTAACTACCCATAGCTAAAGTGTAACTTTTAAAGGAACGTTAACTTTACCTAAGAAAAATAGTATGATGCTCTAATGTGAGGTATTTCGTTCAAATGGAATATTTACTATGCGTTAGGAAGTAGTTTTGATCAATTGCATCCAAATTGAAACATGCAACTTCTTACGGGTAACATAGCTAAAGTGTAACGTGCCACACAGAAGGGTAACTACCCATAGCTAAAGTGTAACTTTTAGAGGAACATTAACTTTGCCTAAGAAAATAGTATGATGCTCTAATGCGAGGTCTTTCCTTGAAATGGAACGTTGACTATTCGTTAGGAAGTAGTTTTGATCAATTGTATCCGAATTGAAACATGTAACTTCTTACGGGTAACATAGCTAAAGTGTAACCTGACCATTTCTAAAGTGTAACGTGCCACACAAAAGTGTAACTAACCATAGCTAAAGTGTAACTTTTAGAGGAACGTTAACTTTACCTAAGAAAACAGTATGATGCTCTAATGCGAGGTGTTTCCTTAAAATGGAACGTTAACTATTCGTTAAGAAGTAGTTTTGATCAATTGCATCTGAATTGAAACATGCAACTTCTTACGGGTAACATAGCTAAAGTGTAACCTAGCCATTTCTAAAGTGTAACGTGCCACAAAGAAGTGTAACTACCCATAGCTAAAGTGTAATTTTTAAAGGAACGTTAACTTTTCCTAAGAAAACAGTATGATGCCCTAATGCGAGGTGTTTCCTTGAAATGGAATGTTGACTATTCGTTAGGAAGTAGTTTTGATCAATTGCATCCAAATTGAAATATGCAACTTCTTACGAGTAACATAGCTAAAGTGTAACCTGGCCATTTCTAAAGTGTAACGTGCCACACAGAAGTGTAACTAGCCATAGCTAAAGTGTAACTTTGAAAGGAACGTTAACTTTGCCTAAGAAAATAGTATGATGCTCTAATACGAGGTGTTTCCTTGAATTGGAACGTTTACTATTCGTTAGGAAGTAGTTTTGATCAATTGCATCCGAATTGAAACATGCAACTTCTTACGGGTAACATAGCTAAAGTGTAACCTGACCATTCCTAAAGTGTAACGTGCCACACAAAAGTGTAACTACCCATAGCTAAAGTGTAACTTTTAAAGGAACATTAACTTTGCCTAAGAAAACAGTATGATACTCTAATGCGAGGTGTTTCCTTGAAATGGAACGTTGACTATTCGTTAAGAAGTAGTTTTGATCAATTGCATCCGAATTGAAACATGAAACTTCTTACGGGTAACATAGCTAAAGTGTAACCTGGCCATTTCTAAAGTGTAACGTGCCACAAAGAAGTGTAACTACCCATAGCTAAAGTGTAACTTTTAAAGGAACGTTAACTTTGCCTAAGAAAACAGTATGATGCCCTAATGCGAGGTGTTTCCTTGAAATGGAACATTGACTATTCGTTAGGAAGTAGTTTTGATCAATTGCATCCAAATTGAAATATGCAACTTCTTACGAGTAACATAGCTAAAGTGTAACCTAGCCATTTCTAAAGTGTAATGTGCCACACAGAAGTGTAACTAACCATAGCTAAAGTGTAACTTTGAAAGGAATGTTAATTTTGCCTAAGAAAACAGTATGATGCTCTAATGTGAGGTGTTTCCTTGAATTGGAACATTTACTATTCGTTAGGAAGTAGTTTTGATCAATTGCATCCGAATTGAAACATGCAACTTCTTACGGGTAACATAACTAAAGTGTAACCTGGCCATTTCTAAAGTGTAACGTGCCACACAAAAGTGTAACTACCCATAGCTAAAGTGTAACTTTTAAAGGAACATTAACTTTGCCTAAGAAAACAGTATGATGCCCTAATGCGAGGTGTTTCCTTGAAATGGAACGTTGACTATTCGTTAGGAAGTAGTTTTGATCAATTGCATCCGAATTGAAACATGAAACTTCTTACGGGTAACATAGCTCAAGTGTAACCTGGCCATTTCTAAAGTGTAACGTGCCACACAGAAGTGTAACTACCCATAGCTAAAGTGCAACTTTGAAAGGAACGTTAACTTTACCTAAGAAAATAGTATGATGCTCTAATGCGAGGTGTTTCCTTGAAATGGAATGTTAACTATTCGTTAGGAAGTGGTTTTGATCAATTGCATCCGAATTGAAACATGCAACTTCTTACGGGTAACATAGCTAAAGTGTAACCTAGCCATTGCTATAGTGTAATGTGCCAACAGAAGTGTAACTACCTATAGCTAAAGTGTAACTTTTAAAGGAATGTTAACTTTGCCTAAGAAAATAGTATGATGCTCTAATGTGAGGTGTTTCCTTCAAATGGATCAATTACTATGCGTTAGAAAGTACTTTTGATCAATTGCATCGGAATTGAAACATACAACTTCTTACGGGTAATATAGCTAAAGTGTAACCTAACCATTGGCAAAGTGTAACGTGCCACATAGAAGTGTAACTAACCATAGCTAAAGTGTAACTTTTAATGGAACATTAGCTTTATCTTAGAAAATAGTATGATGCTCTAATGTGAGGTGTTTCCTTCGAATGGAACGTTTTATATACGTTAGGAAGTACGTTTGATCAATTGCATCCAAATTGAAACATGCAACTTTTTACGGGTAACATAGCTAAAGTGTAACGTACCACACAAAAGTGTAACTACCCATAGCTAAAGTGTAACTTTTAATGGAACGTTATCTTTACCTCAGAAAACAATATGATGCTCTAATGCGAGGTATTTCCTTCAAATTGCACGTTTACTATGCGTTAGGAAGTACTTTTGATCAACGCCATCCGAATTGAAACATGCAATTTTTTATGGGTAACATAGCTAAAGTGTAACCTAACCATTGCCAAAGTGTAGCGTGCGATGCTGAATTGTAACTACTCATACCTAAAGTGTAATGCCTAAGAAAAGGATATTACTAACTAGCATCTTTAATACCGCTGATCCGAAGTAACATGCATGTTGCTGATGTGGCATCCGAGCAGCAAGCAATCGAGTGAAGCGTGCAGCAGAAGCTTCTTTCTTCCCCCGGGAATTGAAAAAGAGAAACGAGTAGCCACTGTGCCTCATTTTCATTTGAACTTCGGGCCTCTACTCTCAGTCTCTCCAGCTTCTGCACCTCGCTCGTCACTTGCTTTTCTATGTCTCGCTTCTCACTCGCGCTCCCGTCCTCTATTGGTCTCTCTCGGTTAGTGTCCAGTGCTGTGTTAGTTCCCTTTCTCGATCTCAGTTGCTCATCGTTCTCTGTTGGTGGGTCAGTTCCCTTTCTCGGTGGTTGTCCGGTAGTGTTTGGTTGTTATATCCGAAGGTAAGTGGTTGGTTCCCTTCGTTCACTGGATTATATGTGGGTTTGGTGCCGCATGTTGGTTTAGGTGTGAAGGCCATAAAAGTTTTTTGGTCGTAAAGTCCATCAAACCTGATTCATCTCTGACGCAAGCTGATTTAATATGTTCAAACCAAATAGATAATAGTGTTTGAAACGAAGGTGATATAATATCTAGGTTCACCATTCAAACCAAGGTGTCTGTTAATATACATAAAACTGTTGTCATAGATTCACATTGCTGCAAGTGTGTTTGGTGCCACATTATCTCCTTTTATTATCTGGTCTTCAGTGAGATTATGATATTACCTATCAACTTCTACTGTCAACTATTGTCCTGTTCATGATGAAGACTACAAAATGTTGAGCGGCTAGTGGTTTGCATGATTTTGTTTTGCAGGGGTGTGATCATAGTGTTTGCTTTGCATTTTTTTTCAATGTAGCTTCTATAGTAAATTAGTATGAGGAGAGTTGTTGTCATTACTGGTGGGTTGGTGTCCTTTTAGAAGATGAAATTGTTTTCCTTTCCTGGATGTCGTATCTTGTTGTATGTTTTATATGTTTACTTGTTATTGCATCTCTTGTTAACTATGGGATGTTATAATGTAGCTTTAATTTTAATGAATTCGATTTCTGCCTTGTAGGGCATATTCAAATTTACTGACAATCATGGATCAGAGGAAAACACGTAAAGGAAAAGCAGCTAAACAAGCAGTTGAAGCTGAAATTACAACTCCTCTAGTAGAAGAACAACCTCAACCTAGGTATATTTAATATTGCATGTAGATTTGCAATTTATAGTTCCTACCTAGATTGTCTATCTATGTTTGTGAAAGTGGGACTATCTAATGATGTTATATTTTATCCTAATGTTGGGTTGATAGTGGTATTAGCCTGAAGCGAACCGCAGGCACCCAAAGACATATCAGTTCATGGCATATGTTCAGGTAATTTTGTATTTTTTTTTTTGAAGTTATTAGTTTGTTACACTTTAACTCTCATCTTATGTTGACACTAACGTTGATTATGTTTATAGGGCTGAATATTTCAAGAAGTTGGATAAAAAACAAGGTGCTTTTAATGTAAGGATTAAGGAGTTATTTTAGTTTCTGAATGTAATCATCATATTACAGTATTTGATTAACAAAGTTCATCCCTTATAGGCCAATCAAGAAATTCTGAAGCTTTGGAAAAGTTTATCAGAGGAGGATAAACTGTGGTATAAGAATGTAGCTGCCAAAGCCCAACACCAAGCATGAATGGAGGAGGGAGCACCAATTCAGAAGGTGTGGAAATTGTTATGTGTATCACACAATTTACCATAGGGTCACTAATATTCAAATACTAATATAAGTTGTGTACATTTGTTTTGTAGGAGACTATCTCCACAAGGTGCTCCCCGTTAAAGTACAAAAGAGTCATCCATGGAATGGATGACTCAAAATGTAATATTGTTCATAGAATGGGCTTTGGTTCATTGCTGCAGATTGGGTGTGATTCACTCGATCATGACATCTATGTAAAGATTTTAAATGCATTTGATATTAGAAGTAAGGTACTGTCCTTCAGAGGGATTTTTTGTTCTAGAACCCCCAATGAGGTAGGTGAGGTTTTGGGCATTCCATGTGGTGGAAAACCAGTCTCACAGTCTATCTCTGATGAGAAGTCGCTCAATAAAATGAAGGAGAAGGAGTTAAAAGCGAAGCAATTTAATGATTTAGAGCAGATTATTAGTGGGAAGAGGTCTGACTACATGTTTGCCCGTGCCTTCCTCCTTTATACGTTGGGCATTCTGTTATGTCCAACTTCTAGTACTAAGTTATCAAAGAAGTTCTTAATAGTAGTTTTGGACATAGAAAATGCTGCTCACTATAACTGGGCAGCATTTGTATATAATAGTTTGATAGAAAAAATAATTAAATTTAAGTCAGCTAAGAATAAGAACCCAACAGGCAAGACGTGGGTTGGCGGATGTTTGTTATTTTTTAAGGTACGTGGTCGTTAAATCAATAACTTTGTATGTTATTATTTTTATATTGGTCATCTTTGCATATAACATACCTGTACTTTGTATTGTAGATATTTTTCTTACAAAAGTTTCCTCTCAGCTCAGTACATTGTGACGGGACGGAATGCCCATTACAATATTAGACGAATAAGCGAATCTAGGCTCGTCTTATCCTAGAAAAGAAGAGTCGGGAGGTACATATAACTCAAGTGTGTTAAAACAATTGTCCTTCATTACCATATCAATCATCTAATAAGTGTCACTTTGTGTTATAGGGAATTTTGTATTGTAATAATGAAGTCGAGGAGGAAAAGGAAATCCCCTCTGTTGATGTGTTTCAGCATGTGGTGTGCTCAAATTGTCATTGGTCATTGATTTATTTATATTGTTTGGAATAAGATGTATGTATTACCTATTCAGTGTGTTTGCTTCTACTTTGCAGGTGATTAAAGAAGCATATCAGAATTTAGTCACAACTGAGCTCAAACGTGCCAAACAAAAGATTAGTGATATGCACGCATGGCTGATTCCCATCGATCAAGCTTTGGGCTAGACAGTGTGTTTGGCAACTATGCCTTTACAAATTGCCCCCTCCTTGAATGAGTCGGGTGATGAGATTGCAGAGGTTGAAGAAATACCTCCAACAGCCACAGTGTCTGGCCCAAATCTTGAAAAAAAAACATCTAAGAGGGTGCACTGTGAGGGGGATATACATAAGTTGTATGTTTTTTGCACAAGACAAAGAAAACAGCAGGATGCCCAAACGTGAGTTTCTAGTAACCATACATATTTGATTGGCCAACCATTTAATGTAAAGCATAGCCTGATTGTTTATTTGATTTGTGTTGCAGCGCTGTTGTTAGCATGTTAGATTGTCACCTTTCATTTGATGATTGTGAGACATTAGGCCCAAGGGGATGAGTCAACAACATGGTATTGCTATTTTGCTTATCTTAGTCCGTATTCAGCATTGTTTGATTGTAGTTAAGTACTTTATTCCATATATTCACTTTCACAAATTGTAGGTCATGATAATGGTGGGGAGATGCTGGATGGCAGATCAAGTTCAGGAGCATGGCATCGTCACCCGATATATATGTGATCAATTCCTTCTGGTAAATGCGTCTTTGACACCATGATAACTCATGAACATCAATTAACTCATGGGTGTGATTATTACCATACATTCTAAAGTGGGTACACCTCTAATGTCTGCAGGGCCAAATGTTGCATGCACGTGAAGAGTGGGATGTTGATGATGCATGCAAACTTCTGGGCCCAGATGGTAGACAGGAGATTATGAAGGCTATAATTGTAAGTTGATATATTCTCATAACTTCATATTCAATTGTTGTTAGTAAGAGGTAGATAGTTGACTGGCTGGAATCATGTCGTAGGTGTTCGCCCCCGTTCTTTATAAGGAGCATTGGTTTTGCTGTGCTTTGATCCCCAGTCAAGAAACTATGTATGTGCTGGACTCCTTGCGAAGTAAGGAGAACGAAGAAAGGGACAATTGTGTGTAATCATTGGTAATGTGTTAGATTTCATTTATTTCTTTAAAAGTGTTGTATGTGTGGGGTCGGTTGCATGTACCCATTTTCTTCTGATGCCACGCAACATGCAATGACTTTGTGGACTGCACATACTTGTTTTGTAGGGAAAATATTTTTTATGACTGTTTACTAAGCTTGCCTTAAAGAGGAAGTAGAAGTACAACTTCAAAATCATCTATCAAGATATGCCGCAATAGCATAATAGGTAAGTCTAATAATGCAATTAAGCTGTACAGTTTGAAATGGACATATAATTATTAGAGTGTAACAATTGTTTTAATGAATTTATAGTTATGACTGTGGGATTCATTGCTTGCTAGCCATGAAGTACTAGGATGGCGAATGCAAGGACGAATGGGGTGGGCAAGCTTTGCCCTCGTTTACAGAGGTTTGATTGAGACTTCTAACTACTATTATGTATAGTTTATAAGCAATTACAAGTTTGAATGATATGATGCATGATAATGTATATGCAGGATGACATGAGTGGCTTCAAGGAGCAACTATTGTGGGATTTATTTAGTTGCAAACAAAATGTTCAGTGGAAAGCCATTCTACAACAAATGACGGCAAAGAGAAAAGGTACTATTTATCGAACATCTTAACTTTCCCACCACTTGTCAGATTTCGTTTTTCAAAAGTGTGTTCCATATTTTAGATGCTGTCATTGCTTTTAATTTGTCATAAGAAGATGTGTCTGTGGAGTGAATATTCAAATACGTTTGATCAACTATTTTACAAGCAAGAGAAAATGAGGTTATGAATTGATGCAACTCGAGCTGTCGTTATCAGAACTATACTACAGCCCCTTCCCATCTATTATAGGGTGTGGTTGTCATTGTAAAGACTCAAGAATGTGATTGTTGTTGTACAAATAATTGTACTTATGATTTATTCCTATACTGTCATATCAAATTGGCTCTAGTCCACTTAATCTGTGTACAAAATTTTCAATGAATACTTAACAAATTTGAAGCATGTGATTGTAGTTACAAATTGACTATTTGTCTTTTGCACATAAAATTTCACGGGCGATGAAATATAAGTGTTGGGCGTAATTGAGTGTTAGACTTTATCAATTTGCATGAAATTTACACTTTAGCTATAGGTAGTTACACTTCTATGTGGCACGTTACACTTTAGCAATGGATAGGTTACACTTTAGCTATGTTACCCGTAAGAAGTTGCATGTTTCAATTTGATGCAATTGATCAAAAGTACTTCCTAACGCATAGTAATCGATCCATTTGAAGGAAACACCTCACATTAGAGCATCATACTGTTTTCTTAGACAAAGTTAACGTTCCAATAAAAGTTACACTTTAGCTATGGGTAGTTAAACTTCTGTGTGGCAAGTTACAGTTTAGCAATGGCCAGGTTACACTTTAGCTATGTTACCCGTAAAAAGTTGCGTGCTTCAATTTGGATGCAATTGATCAAAAATACTTCCTAACGCATAGTAATCGATCTATTTGAAGGAAACACCTCACATTAGGGCATCATACTATTTTCTTAACAAAGTTAACGTTCCAATAAAAGTTACACTTTAGCTATGGGTAGTTACACTTCTATGTGGCATGTTACACTTTAGCAATGGCCAGGTTACACTTTAGCTATGTTACCCGTAGGAAGTTGCATGTTTCAATTCCGATGCAATTGATCAAAAGTACTTTCTAACGCATAGTAATCAATCCATTTGAAGGAAATACCTCACATTAGAGTATCATACTGTTTTCTTAGACAAAGTTAACGTTCCTTTAAAAGTTACACTTTAGCTATGGGTAGTTACACTTCTGTGTGGTACATTACACTTTAGCAATGGCCAGGTTACACTTTAGCTATGTTACTCGTAAGAAGTTGCATGTTTCAATTCAAATGCAATTGATCAAAAGTACTTCCTAACGCATAGTAATCGATCCATTTGAAGGAAACACCTCACATTAGAGTATCATACTATTTTCTTAGACAAAGTTAATGTTCCTTTAAAAGTTACACTTTAGCTATGGGTAGTTACACTTCTATTTCGCATGTTACACTTTAGCAATGGTCAGGTTACAAGGAACCTGTGGCCATGTTCCGCGTATGAATGTGCATGTTTCAAATCGGATGCACTTGATCAAAACTACTTCCAACGCATAGTAAATGTTCCATTTTAAGGAAACACCTCACATTAGCGCATCATACTGTTTTCTTAAGCAGAGTTGACGTTCCATTTAAGGTTACACTTTAGCTATCGATAGTTACACTTCTAAATCGCATGTTACACTTTAACAATCGCCAGGTTACACTTTAGCAATCGCCATGTTACACTTTAACATTTCACACATGGATAGAAAACAAATGACGATAGAAATGGAGAAGACAGAATGGTGGGTACATTTTACCTATAAATTGCATGTTACATTGTATCTATTGCCATGTTACATTTAAACTTACATGTTACAATGCAACAATTGCATATAAATGCAAACAGAATGATCAAACATGGAATAAGTTTTATGTTCGATATTATACCTACAAACGTAAGTCCAAGTCTCCGAATGAAACATCCTCTAATAGAGGTCCACTCTGGTGGGACTCTTTAAACTGAGGATAGACACAACTATTGCTTGACAATAAAGGGTCATCACTATTAGATAAGATATCATCCTGTAAAGAAGATTGACTAGCAATTGTTGCATGATATGTGTTGCTTGAAGCCGCCACTGTTTCATTTGATTCATTTGCCGTGTGCGAGATCTGCAAGACACCATTCACTATCGCATAAGACGAACTCAATAATGAATGATCACATCTTGATTACTATCCACTATGTTTCAATCATAATATCTTTTCCTACTATTGTTGAAAACAAATTTAACAAAATACAAATATAGTCACAAATTAATGGGCATACCATTGTATTGCATGCATTCTTTTTTTGTCTTTTTCTTCTACAATTTTTCTCCCATGTTTAGACCAATCTTTTAGAACCTGATCGCCCTTTACGACAAACACGGTGTGGGCTTCAGACCTTATCACTTGAACCATACATGGTCTCAACAACATTGTCAACAGGAGTGGCCATTCTGTCCTCAGCAGACCTTCTCGATTTGGTGGACACTTTTCCAATTTCAGACCTTAACTGATCAAGATGATCTACAACAAAGGCTGTGGTATCCTCAGATTCAGCGGCGGCTTCAACTACAGCTTCAAATTTCTTGTAAAGTAACTCACACCTTTGCATTTGAGGTTTAAGTTACTTAATGTCATAGCTTGTTTTGATTAACATATACTTCCTTTTGATATTTTTCCTCCATTTGTCCAAGACAAACTTTGAAGGCACTTCCTCAATTTCCTTGTGCAAAGTACTGCAAGTAAATGCCTGCAAATAACTCCCCTAAACTGGAATAACAAACATGTGCAATTCACATCAATGTTATGTTCGTACTATTAAAAGTGACTTGAATTTTTTTTTCCTTTGGCTTATCCCCAACAATATCGCATTCAAGAACAGCATAATGTTTTATATCTCCTTCAATGGAAGTGAGTTGTGGTTTGCAATCTGCTTTTCCAACAAATTCTACTTTCACCTCTTTGAACTTGGAATGCGTATAAGCTGGCTAAAATTGTTTCTCCAATGGTGATTTAGTTGTACAAGGAAGGGTAGTAGTGAATGAACGAAAGTCAGCTTCAAACTCCTTCTTTGCCTTATCCCTCAATGCATTGTCATATTGCATTACAAACTGTCTCAAACTAGTTTGCTTATTTACGTACCCATCAAAAAAGGCATTCATACTTTCACTTTGCTGGGTTGTAGACATACCTGCCCAAAAGCTACGTCTTAGATAAGCAGGAACCCAGCGTGTCCGCTCATGGAATAACCCTGTTAACCATTCGTTATCCTGAAGATCAAATTGTTCCACAACCTTCATCCAATCCTCTTCAAATTGATTACCAGTTAATGAGTCATAGACAACACTCTTCAAATTATGACTAATGGACTTGTAAGCATCATAACTACTAAGCTTGTGAGGTAGCTTCTTCATAATGTGCCATAGACACCAACGGTGCTGGGTGGATGGAAACACAATCTCAATGGCATTTTGCATGGCCTTGCATTAATCTATAATGACTCCTTTTGGTGGAACACAATGCATGCACTTCAACCAAGATTGAAACAACCACACAAATGATTCTGTGTCCTCACAAGACAGCAACCCACATCCAAGAAGTATGGATGGTCCATGATGGTTCACACCAACAAATGCTGCAAAAGACATTTCATATTGATTTGTTAGATAGGTAGTGTCGAATGTAATTATATCACCAAAGTATTTGTATGCAGCTCTACTCCTTGCATCAGCCCAAAACACATTTCTTAAACGCATTGTCTCATCTAAATCAATCACATAGAAGAATTTATTATTTTGTTCTTGCATTCTCAAGAAATATTTATGAAGGGCATCGCCATCCCCGTCCTTCCCTATGGCTCTTTGCACTTTTTCAATGTAATTTCAATAGTCCCTTTCACAGAATGTCATGTCCTCATGACTGCCTGCCTCAACAATGAGAGTTTGGAAGGTCTTGTTCGTTTGCACCCCTGCTGCATCATTTAGCTCCAGAGTTCTCTTTACATGCATATCAAGGTGTTTGTGACTTCTAAAAAGTCTGGATTTTGTTGAACTAACTGCATGATTATGATCAATGACTGCATGCTTTATTTGCCACCCGACACCATCACATAAAGAGACAGTAATCTTTGCATCACATTTTTGTTTCATTGAGGGACAGCTTCTCACGTTCTTTGATGGTTTGTTGGATTGTTTACCCTCCCTTGAGCATGCAAGACAAAGATAACGAATTTGACCATGCCCACACTTAATTGATGTTCTCATTATTATTCCAAACCCAACTTGATCAGCATATTTTCTATAATATTCTTTCACCTCATCTGCTGATGTAAATACCATTCCTCTTTTAGGTGGGTCAACAAGCTAGTTTGATTGATTGTCATCATTTGCCGCATGACTACTACGTTCTACAGTGGTTAATACACCAACCTCTTCACAACTTCTTCTATTTTCATCAACTAAATTGACGGTCTCACTTTGCTCGCACATTGTCCTACAATAGCCAATTTGTAACGGCCACAACTAAAATGTAACACACCAATAGCCAAATTGTAACGTGCAATAGCTAAAATGTAACACTGTGATAGCCAAAATGTAACATGCAAGACACGGCCATAGTTAAAATGTAACACTCCAATAGCCAAATTGTAACGTGCAATAGTTAAAATGTAACATTGCGATAGCCAAAATGTAACAAGCCGTATTTAAAATGTAACATGCAAGACATGGCCGTAGCTAAAATGTAACATTCCAATAGCCAACTTGTAACGTGCAATAGCTAAAATATAACACTGCGATAGCCAAAATGTAACAAGCCATATTTAAAATGTAACATGCAAGACACGGCCGTAGCTAAAATGTAACACTCCAATAGCCAAATTGTAACATGCAATAGCTAAAATGTAACACTACGATAGCCAAAATGTAACAAGCCATATTTAAAATGTAACATGCAAGACACGGCTGTAGCTAAAATGTAACACTCCAATAGCCAAATTGTAACGTGCAATAGCTAAAATGTAACACTGTGATAGCCAAAATGTAACAAGGCATATCTAAAATGTAACATGCAAGACACGGCCGTAGCTAAAATGTAACACTCCAATAGCCAAATTGTAATGTGCAATAGCTAAAATGTAACACTGCGATAGCCAAAATGTAACAAGCCATATTTAAAATGTAACATGTAAGACACGGCCGTAGCTAAAATGTAACACTCCAATAGTCAAATTGTAACATGCAATAGCTAAAATGTAACACTGCGATAGCCAAAATGTAACAAGCCATATTTAAAATATAACATGCAAGACACGGCTATAGCTAAAATGTAACACTCCAATAGCTAAATTGTAACGTGCAATAGCTAAAATGTAACACTGTGATAGCCAAAATGTAACATGCCATATTTAAAATGTAACATGCAAGACACGGCCGTAGCTAAAATGTAACACTCCAATAGCCAAATTGTAACGTGCAATAGCTAAAATGTAACATTGCGATAGCCAAAATGTAACAAGCCATATTTAAAATGTAACATGCAAGACACAGCCGTAGCTAAAATGTAACACTTCAATAGCCAAATTGTAATGTGCAATAGCTAAAATGTAACAAGCCATATTTAAAATGTAACATCAAGACATGAACTACAACAGCGATAACAGAAGGAAGACTCATTGGACAATGACGGCGATGAACAACCCAGAGAAGAGGCCGGGAAAGCTGAGCCGATGTGCGAGGAAAAATTAGCGACAAAGTTTGCAGGCTGACTGGACAGCGACGGCGACGAAAGAGCCGGAAAAGCTGAGCTGATGATGCTCGAGCGGCGACAAAGGAGGCCGACGACCGAGAGCTGGAGAGCGGGAGAGCGAGAGCGTGAGAGTGGGAGTGAGTGAGAGAGGCTGGGTGTTTTATTGTTGCTTTCGTCGCGCTTAAATTTTCAATTTGGCATTTTTCACTCTCCATTGCCATGTTGGATGCCACGTCAGAGACGTAGTAAGCGTAGCGAAGAAACAACGTAGAAATAGCATTACTCTTTTGTTTACTAAGCTATTCAAAACCAGTCTCAACGACTTCAGTGGTAAAATGTAGTCTTAAAAAGTTTTGATGACCATTCCCGAGAGAAGAAATATATTATGGCTGCATCATTTAATATTTGGTAGTTGCCTCTACAGATCCAAGTCAGAAGGATAATTAGGTAGCGTATCTTACATCCATAATTGAACATAAAAGTAAGTATAGTCAAATAGTAGAATTTGAAGTTACACTAGTTGAGCTTTTCCCATCAAATGTGGACAGAGTTATGTGTACAGCTGTCATAAGCTGTTTGGTTATTCTCTCAAAAGTGTTGAGAGATGACGGTAAGTGTTCAAAACATTGAAAGGAGTTATTTGGTATATAGTATCTTAGATTCTCATGCATATTAAGTGTACTAAACGTAGGCATTTTGCTTAGATCACTCTCTCATGGATGTAAACGTTAGATATCTGCGTATGGAAGTCTGCTGCCAAAAGCCTCCTAAAAGTTGCTGGGTCTGGCCCAATTTGAACATCAGCTTCTGTTAATGCCAGCAGGCGAGGATATATTATCCTAAATGTGATTCCAAATACTTGATCAGGTAGTTTAGATTAATGGTTAAATTGTTAAAATGCCCTAATTATCATTGAACATCAGAGTAGAATTAAAGTAAGATACAACAATAATAAATTAAACTTTATCACATTAAATAGGGTGAAGTATATGAAATAATATCATTGAGTTTTATTAAAAATTAAATCTTCAAAAATTGTTTAAAAGAAAATCTATTTTAAAAATTTTCACCTATTATTTTTTTGGTTAAGATGTACATAATCTTTTTGAACTAAAAGTCTATTACAAAAGATCTTCCTGAACATATAAATTTTGTATAAAATCTTTCTCAATTAGTTAAAGTTGATAAAAGATCCCATTCATTAGTTTTTTTATTAAAATTTAGATGAAACCCTAAATCCCTTGTTAAACCACAAATTGATTAAGGGGAAAAATGCCGAAATGTCCCTTAAAAAATTCACACTCCTTAGAACCCTAATTTGCAATTGCATTGATTAGTCTGTTGACAAGGTTTATCTCTTCGAAAAGAGGAATAAGAATTTCACAACAATGAAGAATAGATATTAAGCTTGATATATTTGGGAGCACTATCTCCTTTCGATATGCTTCAACCTATGTCTCCAAGTTTTTCTTTGCAACCTCTTCTGTTTCCAATAAATGGGCAACACAACGCATAGCAACATTTGAGAGGGTAAATGTTACATGTCAATATTGTCATCAGTTGCAACCGTTAAGGTTGAGTAAGACAACATCGTAGAAGGAGGAATAGCAAATGATGTCGTTCTTGCCAGGTAGTCGTCTTTAACTTGAAGAGCATTAGGAATATGACTCTGTTATTTCTAGTTTAATAGGAGTTAATTGCTTTCACTTCAATTATTTATTAGGATTGGTTTTGAAAGCCAGAAGTCCTTAGGAGATTTCATCTATTTATATTAACTCTATGATCTGGTTTTAGATCAGGAGAGAGAAAGTCATAGTCCAATAATACAATTGTATCAATAGCTCCATTAAATTCTATTCATCTTCTTGTTAAATCTAATTCCCTCATGCATCACTGGTATCAAAGCCTGGTTTCCACAATGATGACCAACAAAGAACTCAAATAGCAAGCCAAAGTGACCGAGAAGATGATGGAAGAGATGCGAGCGTAGTTCCATACCTTTCAAAGATTGCAGGACAACATCAATAAATTGATAGAGATGCAAGACAGTAAGATGGGTAAAATGACAGAGATAGTAGGAGTACTGCAAATGGCCGTTCAGCAACTGGTGAAAAGCAAACAAGTCGAAGGAGATGGACCATTAGGGAATGATTAGAACAAAGGCGCGGGAAGTATCTTGAGAATGTCGGAAGGAAGAAAGAAAACTAAGACCGGGAATCAACTGCTAAAATAGCACATCTTTTATGGCAGTGAATTTCTAGTATGGCGAAGAAGGGTTGAGTAGATCTTCCAACTAGATGAAGTTCTGGAAGAAGCTAGGATGAAACTAATACTTAAAAGTTTGGATGGGAAGGCTTACCATGGCAACAACACTATTGTCAGAATCGAAGAACTATGTATCCATGATGGGAAGAATTTTTGAGCAATATGGCACTACGATTCGACAAAGGTTGCCATGAAGATCCCTTGTCGGAGCTCACAAACCTCAAGTAGATTGAAACCCATGAAAAGTATATGGAGTTACTCAATGAATTGGCAGCCCGAGCAAATTTAACCAAGGTACAATCTTTGAGTTGCTTCCTTAGAGGATTACACATAACCTTAGAAAAGGTAGTATGGATTCTTAGACCCAAAAGGGTGATGGAAGCTATGCACCTTGCAAAATTACAAGAAGACATCATGAAGGACATGTCTGAGAATTTGAGGCCACAATACCAACCAAAAAGGGTAAGTTACCCAAATAAATCATTTGGATGGACAAGATGGAATGGGAAGGGGGACAATGCTGAAATTGACGCAAATTCTAGCGCTAGTGTGAATGCCCCTTTTAGGAAGGATAAGGTGAAGACATGATCAACCACTACCGGGAAGAGCAACCAAACTAGTGAGTCATATCGCATAGATACCATAGTGATGATTGATAGTAAGGCACATGGCCTTTGCATGTGGTGCAGCGAGAAGTATAACGTGATGTATAACTACAGGGGAACTAAACTATTCACGTTAGTGATAAATTTCAACATGAAAGAAGAGACCTGAGATGATGAAGCATCGAGACAAACCAAAGACGCTATTAGAATCTCCTTACACACATTGCAAGGATGGGAGGGGTGCCATACAATGGTAATTGAGGCAACGGTAAAGAAATAGAGGCTCATGGCAATTATTGATACAGGTAGCACACATAACTTTATGAGTTTAGAGTGCGCAAAATGGGTAGGGTGTAAACTTGCCCCTGTAAGCCCAAAGACAGTCAAGGTAGCTAATGGAGAAGCATTAAAAATTCATTTTATCTGCCTCGTTCTCAAATGGAAAGCCTAATTTGCATGCTTCCACACAACATTTTATATCCTTAATATGCAAGGGTATCACCTAATCCTAGGGATATAGTGACTATATGAAATAGGTATAGTAACCTAGGATTTCATAGGGAGGGCAACGTAGTTTGCTCAAGAGGGGAAGGAAGTGCAGATTGAAGGAATTTCGGTACAAAATGAAATCTGTGAAGATGACATGGTAGTATAGAAATGGCAAAATCAAGTTACGACAATGATGCTATTACACTTGTTATTAGGGAATAAGACATTCAATACAGAACCCAACATCTAAATTGGTGTATGGTGCAGGCAGATAGAGTTGAAAAATAACGGTCAGTAAAGATCCGAAGGCGAACAATGACGTCTTGATGCCTTAACAGCAACAAGAGTTATATGAACTCTTGAATTAGTATAACCGTGTTTTTGCCAAACCAGACAAGTTAGCACTAGTTCAATTCCAAGATCACTACATTCCCGTAACAGAGGCTAGCCAACCCTTTTCTTGCAAACGTTACAGGTACCCATATCCTCAGAAAGAAATTCTTGAAGTCTAGTTGATGAGCTTCTACAAAATGGATTCATTAGGGACAATAATAACCCATATGCATTGCCAATAGTTCTAATCCGAAAGAAAGATCAGTCATGGAGATTTTGCATGGATTATTGCAAACTTAACTCCATGACCATTAAGAACAAATCGCCAATACTACTAATAAAAGATTTGACTGAGAAACTAAGATGAACATGTTACTTTTTCAAGCTAGATCTGCTGTTGGGCTACCACCAAGTAAGGATGCAAGTAGAAGACATACACAAGATGGCATTTCATACACACGCTAATCATTATGAATGGCTAGTCATGCCCTTCGGGCTAGCCTACTTGTCAGTGATGTTTCAGAGTCTGATGAACTTGGTGTTCAAGCTATACCTCTGAAGGTTTGTTTTGGTTTTGTCAATGACATATTGATTTATAGTAGTAGCTGGTCTTTGCACTTGGATCACTTGCGGAAGGTGTTGTCTTTGCTTTAGGAACACCAACTCCTTGTTAAGCAGAAGAAGTGTGTTTTTGCCCAAAAAGAAATTTGAATACTTAGGCCACATTATCTTTGAATTTGGGGTTGCTATGGACCCGTCCAAAATAGAAGCATTGCTACAATGGCCACCACCTACAATAGTAAAGAAATTACGCGGGTTTTTGGGATTAATAGGGTATTACAAATGATTCATCCACGACTATGGAAGAATTGCCCAGCCACTAACAAAACTGTTGAAGAAGGATTCGTTCCATTGAGGACTATAGGCCCAACGAGTGTTTGAAGAGCTCAAACAAGCAGTGGCAAGCCCACTAATACTAGCGCTTCTAGATTTCCACAAGGCATTTATGCTCGAGAGTGATGCCTCTAGTAGTAGGGTGGGCACGGTTTGACCTCAAAACAATCGACTAATCGTATTTTTGAGTAAGGCAATGGGGCATTGTTTTCAAGCTCTCTCAACATATGAACAAGAGTTGTTTGCAATTGTCATCGCCGTACGAAAATGGTTGGCATACCTTTTGAGGTGGCGATTCACCATAAGAATCAATCAACAGTCACTGAAATATCTCTTAGAGTAGCCACTGAATACCCTATTGCAGCATAAATGGGTGGCGAAGCTATTAGGCTTTGAATTTGAGGTTTATTACAAACACGACAGTGAAAACATGGTAGCCAATGCACTATCATGGAGTGAGAATTCTAGGCAATTATTTCCTGTGTCCTTGGTGGCTTCTGACATACTTAATGCCATTAAAGACAACTGAAAAAGTGATGAAGACCTTCAATGCAAGATCCAAGTGCTGGTAAGTAACGAATGAGCATTGACCAAATATTACTGGAGAAATGGTTTTCTCAAGCATAAGGGTAAACTTGTGGTGGGGAATAGTAGCCAACTTCCCCACTAGCTCCTTGACGTGTTTCACACATTAGCATGGGTAGGACACTTGGGATCTACAATCACCTACAAATGGATGAGTCAACTTTTCTATTGGAAGGGCCCCCAAAGGGAGGTTCACAATTTAATGCGGGCCTGTTCCACCTGTCAACAGGATAAACCAAACCATGCCGTGTACCAGGCCCATTGCAACCCCTTCCAATTCCAGACCATGCTTGGCAATCGATAACAATAAATTTTATCTCCAAACTTCCTCCATCATATGGATGTTCTATTATTCTCACCATCATCTATCATCCAAAAAAATATGGACATTTTTTCCCTCTTAAGCATCCATTTTCAACATCACAGGTGGCTGATAAATTCATGCAACAAGTTACAAAACTAACAGCATTCCACAGACTATTATTACAGATTGTGACCTAATATTTTTTAGCCACTTCTGGCAAAAGCTATTTTGACTTCATGGCATTCAATTGCTCAAGTCAATGACATATCACCCCCAAACGGATGGACAGTCAAAGGTAGCAAACTGGACCATTGAAGGATATCTTCGCTGCATGACGTCCGAGACACCTTGCCAGTGGACCAGATGGTTGTACCTCGATGAATACTGGTAAAACATGCCCTTTCACTCTGTCATCGGTATGACACCATTCGAAGCTCTCTACGGATATTCTTCCATTATGCAATCCCTGTACCTCACCAGAGATTCACGTGTGCAAGTAGTGGATGTCGAGTTATGCATGTGAGAACAGATTCTACAAATTTTGAAAGGTAACCTACTAAAAGTTCAATAGCATATGAAAACATTGACAGACAAAGGCCAATCAGAATGCTCGTTCAAAGTCGGGGACTAGGTTTACGTGAAACTCCAACCATGTAAGCAACTTATAATTCCTAACCATGGCCTCCATAAGCAACTTGTTAGTAGCTTCATACTTTGGGCCATTTGAAGTAATCAAACGAATTGGGTAGTGGGGCTTATCGTCTTTATCTTCTTGTGGAAGCTCACATTCACTATGTGTTTCATGTTTCATTACTTATGAAGCACCATGGCGACTGCTCGGTGTTTACTCACTTTCCATCGATAGCAGAAGATGGAGGGTTTGAATTTAGGCCCAAAGCAATTGTGGATCGCCATATTAAATAGAAGCGACACTGTTCAGTGACTTAGCTGCTTATTCAATGGCACTAGGTATCGGATGAGGAAGCCATATGGGTTGAACTTCATGACTTTTGGTGTTGTTTCTTGACTTTTTGGTGGAACTAACTTCCCTGGCCCTTGAGGACAAGTGCCGCTATAAAAGAAGAGTTTATTGTCACACATCAATAGCGTCATTAGTTACAACCGTTAAGGTTAAGTAAGACAATGTTACAAAAGGAGGAATAACAAACAATGTCATTTTGGCCAGGCAATCATCTTCAACCCAAAGAGCATTTGGAATGGGACTTTGCTATTTCTAGTTTAATAGGAGTTAATTCTTTTGCTTGAGTTATCTATGAGGATTAGTTTTGCAAGTCATAAGGCTTTAGGAGATTTCGTATATCTATATTAACTCTATGATCTTGTTTTAGATTAGAAGAGAGAAAGTTATAGTCTAGTAATACGGTCGGAGTTAGTAGCTATATTAAATTTCATTCGTTTTCTCATTAAATTAGATTTTCACGTGCATCATGAAACTCAACATTAATTCCATAATAGAACTTTGTAGCTAGCTCAAATGCCTCTGCTTCGCTTGGCATAGTGGGGAGACTTATGCGTGAAACATTTGAATCTTTGCTTGTATTAGTAGTTTTCAAATTCTTCCACTTTGAGAAATTAGAGGAAACTGTATAATTTATTCTAACTCAATAGTTTTCAAATTCTTCCGCTTTGAGAAATTAAAGGAAACTGTATAATTTATTCTACTAAGAAAGTGTATAATTTATTATCACCAAGAGTGTCAAATTAAGAAAAATACATTGAATATGCAGTATATCACCAGAGTTTCAAGTTAAGAAAAATATTTTGCTATATAATTTGGGGCAAGGAGAGAGTGTTTTGGGTTTCAAATTAAGGTTCAAAGGGGTGTGAATTTTTTAAGGGACACTTTGGTCTTTTTCTTTTGGTTAATTTAGGGTTTGACTAAGGGATTTAAGGTTCCATTCAATTTTTAATAGAAAACTAATGGAGGGATCTTTTGCCAATTTTAGTAAGTTGATGAGGGTTTTATGCAAAATTTAAAAGTTTAAGAAAGTCTTTTACAATTGGCTCTTAGTTGAGGAGAGTTCTTTTTATTTTTATAAATTGAAATTTATAAAGTCTCAATTAAAAGAATGTAAATATCAAATTTATTATGTGATTCAACAAATCTAACATTCTTGTACAATTTTTATGAGAATTTTATCAATAAAAATTTATACAACTTTTATTTCCCATGTTAAAATATCTCCTTTAGATCTAACAAGCGAGGTTTATGTCAGTGTAAATATGTGTCACTTGATCTGTTGAAGAATGCCCCAAGATGGAGGCCTTCTACTGGGAAAAGAACCATTTCCACACCAAACATTACAATAGGCATGGACTAGGTAATCTCGTCCTCAAAAGAGGATTTGAATAAGAGTAAACAACACCACAATCAAATTGGTACGTTCTACTAGTCTCTATAATTATTTTGTTTGTTTTGTTTTTATCAGAAGTGGTAGCATATTATAATTGTTAGAGTGATGCAACAGAATTAGTTGTATAGCTGGTAAATTCTGTTGAGTATAGTTAGTAACAATAATAACGGCTTGGCAAATCAATGCCAGCCACATGTTGCTTAGTAGTCAAAGCCTACTACGTATAAATAGGGAAGAGTCTTTCTGAATCAATGATACGAAAATTACCTCATTTTTCAACTTTCAATTTTCTCTCTTTTCCCTAATTCCATATTCTAGCATGGTATCAAAGCACCTCCAAGCTAACGCTTGATCATGAATCCTGAAAATTTGAATTCACTCCATCCAGTCAATCCTGGGTCTCAAGTCGTGACTGTGAAGCTTGAGGATGGAAATTACCTGCTATGGCAACAGCAAGTAATGGCAACATTGAAGGGCCATGGGATCGAAGGCTATGTGAATGGCGCACTGCCTAGGCCAGAAACGAATCGAATTCTCCCAAATTTCGCCAATACAATCGGTAGGACCAGCTACTAGTTTCTTGGATTCTTTCCTCTGTTAGTATCTTTATCTTGTCGAATCTAGTGGGCTGTGAAGCTGCAAAAGAAGCTTGGGAAGCTATTGAAGAGTATTTTTCCTCCCAGAATTCAGCAAAAATAATACAGTATCGCTGTCAATTGCAAACAGTCAAGAAAGGAGTTCTTTCCATGAGAGAATATCTCACACAGGTCAAGACAATCTGGGACAACCTTCAATCTTGCCGAGACAACATGAAGGAAGAAGATCTAGTTCATACAGCATTGAATGGATTAGGAGCATAATATGATGCAGTGGTAACATCTATAACAACTCAAAAAGAATTACCTTCTTGGAAAGCAACTTTAGCCTATCTTCCTGCTGCAAAGTCTAGGCACTTACAAAATATGTCATTGATGGAAAATAATTTTTCCGCAAATCTATGAATAAGTTCAATGGCGAAGTCTTTGCAAGAGGTCAAGGATTTAATGCACAAATAGAAAAATATGGAAGAGGCCGTCGGATGCAATATGAAAGAGGAGGCCGAAGTTTTAATCCTCAATTAAGGGAACAGGTAGATTTGGAGGTCAGTTTCTCAACAGTCCAAGACCTCAATGCCTAGTTTGAGGCAAAATTGGTCATAGAGCATTAAAGTGCTACTACAGATTTCAATCCTATGGTTAATTCATTAAATAATATTAATCGTGACTTTTATTATCTTCGTACGGTGCAGCCTATATATATATATATATATATATATATATATTTATCGTCTTTTATAACTATGATGCGTCAAAAGAGGGACTGAAGTATATGTTTTGGCAGATGTTTGGAAATCCAAACTATATATGTTTTTGAGTTACAAATTCAGTACACTTCACACAAAATTTTATAAGCACTACCCAATTGTTTGATTTATTTTACTTCTAGAACATAATACACACCAGAAAAGTATTATACTTTTGAATTTCTCGCTTATAAATTAATTACTCACATAGATCAAAGGTCTTTTCGCAGAAAAGTTGTACTAGTCTAATAAATTCTTTATGGGGCATTATAATTGTTGAAATTAATATTGGAAGATAAATTTTTATTAAATGTATTCGGTCTTTCTTTCAATATTTCATATTTAAAAAATCGTCCTTGAGCTTAAAGATGTATGGCTTTTGAGAGAAATGATGTTTATAAAAGGAAAGTGACTATTTGAATTAGTTTTGAATGCAATTAATTTTAAATATAATTGTTAAATATTATATATAAAATATATAGACCTTATTTAATAAAAAATAATGAAATACGTAATAATAATAATAAAATTCATACACACTTTTTAGTGTATAAATTAATATTGGAGCCCTAACTCGGATTTTAAGGAAGTTCGTGACAATTGTGAAGGATGATGGCTTGCGATTGTGAGACAAAGATTTGGAATATTGTGCTTTTTTGTCCATTTTTTTTTTTTAGTTGAGTGTTGAATGAGATATAAAAAAAGAATTAAAATTTTTCCCTAAATTTTAATCTTTAAATATTATTCTCAATAATACTTAAAATAATCAAATTTATATAATTTTATTTTCCCAAATGTTAATATTATTTAAATTTAAGTAGTTCTTAGTCATTCAAGTAATTATATTTTTATTAAGTGAAAAGTAGATGAACATTATGCGATTGTGTCTATATTTAAGTTTTTATTTTTTGATTTTAATACTTTAATCTTTCTTTACTTTATATTAAAATTTAAATTATAAGCTTTTGCTTATTAATATTTTTATTTTATTTTATCTTTATTTTTTACTTACTTTATCAAAAATTTTTAAATATAAAAATAAAAAATTTCAATTCGTAAATAATTTATCTAAAAGTAAATTATATGAATATTGTTACTCATAATTTAAGCTTTAATATTTACTTGTTAACAATGCGCCGCATTCAAAGTAGTGCATACGCAATTACAAATATCAAACGAAAACTGTCACTTGACAAGAAAACTCATTATTATCAAACTGAACTGCAAAAATTTCAGGCAACCCAAAGTTGTGTCCAGCTCAGAATATCATTACCTGGCCTTTCAAATGGGGCCCAAACAGAAGAAAGTATGAAACGGTGAATCTGAAGCCAACAGCCACAACGAAAACCATTGAATCCTGAAGAAGGCGGCTTGGCATATTAACCACACTCTAGACATTATATTTTATTCGGTCTATTTTAAAATAATTTTAAAATAATAAATTAAATTTAAAGTTTAAATTTAAAAATAAAAAAATAAAATTAATTTAAATTTTTAATTAAATTAAAATTAAACATAAAATTAAAATTCTACACAAAATAAAATTTAGTTCCAAAAAAGTAGACCTAAAATTGAAATAAACTCAAAATTAAGTCTAAGATTAAGGTTAAATCTCAAAATTGAAATGACAAAAGAAGATAAATAAAAAGAATAAAAGATAATTCAAGATATAATAATTTTAAAAAAATAGGAAATAAATTTAAAAGAAAATAATAAATAATAAAATATAATAAATTTTGAAAGAAAATAAATAAAAAAATTTTAAAAAAAAGATAAAGATAAAATAATTTAAAATACAGTTAAATAAATAATAAAAGATAAAAGAATATAAATAACAAGAAAAAAGATAACAAATAATAGATTAGAAGATGAAAGATGGCATCTAAAATTTATAAGAAGTAAAATTTGAATCCATAAAGTCACTATACAAAGAGCATACAAATTTCACCTACACATTCGTTCGGAGCCTACACTCCACACTACTCATCACGTAGCCACAGTTTTCACTCTCAGATAAAATTCCTACGGCTTCACTTCACCACACTTGACTTTCACGGCTACACCCTAATACCTCCATTCTTCACCTACACTTCACTTCACCACCACACGCGATGAGAAATTTGTGAGCCAGCCCACACACCACCACACTTTCACCTCTATTGACTTTTCTCCCACTATCATATACACAATAGCCTCATTCTAATCGATTCGTTGCACACTCTCCGTCACGGCCTCATACCCCCACTTTTCCACCTTCCCTTTCTCACAACCACAGCAGCGCACATAATTTTCTCAACCACCCACTTCCACGGCAAGAGCACATACTCTCTAATATGCACTTACACACCAGCTCATGAGTTGAGCCACGTATTCACCAGTCACCTGAAAATTGCTTAGAGATCTGCCGGAGCTTCGATCAAAAGCCACTTCTCTACCCCATTCAAATACTGTTGTGGAGAGCTCATTGAGAATTCGCACCACTGAGGTTCCAACCTCTTCCTTGTATCTTCTTGTCAAACGTCAGGGAAGAGCAAGCCAAACTTCAATTTTGGGGAAGCAGCTGGCTTGCTTCGCTAAGTGGGTATTCAGATTTTGCAAGGTACTGTTTTCCTCCTGAAGAGTTCTTCACTTTTGTTTTGATAGTGATTCTTGTTTTAGAGTATTCTGTGAGATCGGGGTCTATCTCCTTCATTTTTTTTTTTCTCCTCTTTGCTATGCTTGCTCATCTGCATCAATGGTGTTTGTATTTTTGCTTTGGCTAGCGATGTGACAAAAGGTTCTCCATACAGGAGAAGTTCCTTTTACTTAATGGCAAAGAAGAAGACGACGTGGGTCTTCTTATTTCTAGTTCTCTTTTCTTTTAATTTATGTTAATTTATGTTAGATAAATGGATCTTATAATAAAATAAAAAAGGGATAAATAAAAATAAATAGATGCATGATTGAAGTTTAATTTTTTTTTTGACTTGGAATTAAATGTGATAAAAGTAAATTGGCTAAAATGCACATAATCTCCCTGAACTTTAGGTCGATTTTAAAAAATCCTCCTGAACTTTAAAAAGTTCCAAATGACCCTCTTGAACTATGAAACATTTACAAAATACCCTCCTCCGTCAAGTTTTCCGTTAAAATTTAGATGTTTTTTGGTCAACTTCCACTTTGACCTGATAAAAAGATAAAAATACCCTTCAAATGTACATAAATTTTTAAATCTGCCATAAATGTAAAAAAAAAATCTAATATAAATTTGTAATTTAGGGTTTAGGGTTTAAAAATTTAGGATTTAGGGTTTAGGGTTTAAGGTTTAGGGTTTAGGGTTAGGGTTTAGGATTTAGGATTTAAGATTTAGGATTTAGGGCTTAGGGTTTAAGATTTAGGATTTAGGGCTTAGGGTTTAGGGTTTAGAGTTTAGGGTTTAAAGTTTTAGGATTTAGGATTTAGGGTTTTAGGGTTTAAGGTTTAGAGTTTTAGGATTTTAGGGTTTAGGATTTAGGATTTTAGGGTTAGGATTTAGAATTTAGAGTTTAGGGTTTAGGGTTAAAGTTCAATGTTAAAACTCCAAAATTATACTATTCACAGCCTTCAATTTCTTAACTTTACAATGAAGGTCATTTTTGTCATTTTCTTAAATTTTGACAGAAAACTTGATGGAAGGGGTGTCTTGCAAATGTTTCATAGTTTAAGAGGGTCATTTAGAACTTTTTAAAGTTCAGGAGGATTTTTTAAAATTGACTTAAAGTTCAGGAGGGTTCTGTGCATTTTAGCCAAGTAAATTTAAGAATATAATTTTTGGTATGATAAATCCTACATCTTATGTTTTAATTTCAAAAAAACGGAAGAGACATTTTAGAGTGGTCACAATGTCTTCTCACAAGCTTTCCAAATTTTTACTTTCTTTACTTTTCAAGGGCAAAAGTTTAGTAGAGTTTTTTTTTTATTTAAACAAGAATAATAATAAAATTTGTTCTTTTAAAACTAAAATCCAACGTGAAAGGAATGGACAATTTCTAAAAGAAAATTACTTTTTAAAATAAAATTATTTTCAAAGAAAAGCCACAACCAGGAGAGATATGAGTGTTTTCTCAAAAATTATTTTAAAAGTCTGATCTAGAGGGACATGGGTATTTTATCAAAGGAAATATTATTCATTGAAACCCTCATCTGGTGGGACAGGAAAATATTTTTAAATATAATATTTTTTTTTCTAATGATTCCAATTTAAAATGAATAGAAATTATTTTTAAACAAATTTTTTTTAATTAGAATTTTTTAAACCAATATCAAATTAAAGCAAAACGAATTAATTAGATCATTTTGGCATTGAAAGGGTATTTAAGAGTACTAATACTTTTCTTACACATAACCAACATTTGAACTCAATTTCAAAAATATAAACCATCTTTGATTAGGTGTTTGATCTTATCCTTAAAAATTATGTCAATGGTGACTCCATTTTTAAAAAAAACCCATTTTCCCCTCAAAAAATAAGAAAGAGTTTTGCATAGGATTATCGTCCTGAGTTGTAACGTTGCGACAGTTTGGTGGCATTAGAGGGTTAGGCCAATTAAAATGATCTTGTTAATATCTTGATTGATTTACTTGTGTTAGTTTGATTTAATTTTGTGGAGATAACAAAATATAGGGTATGCTTACTAGCTCCTAGTGTTTCTACTGGTGTTCAATTTCATGTCTTTATTTTATAAGTATATTTTTTGTGTATGTTATTCTTTGTCTAGGTTAGAAATGTTATTATTTCCCATACACACAATTACTTTCACCACACAATTAGACTAAATGGGAGGTCATGACCCTTGTGCCCTATATCCAGGCCAGATAAGGGTACCTTATAAGTGAAAGGGATGTAGTAAGGTTAGTCTTCAAGAGATCTTTAGTCTTTGCATAGTCACCTGAAGCACCCCACTCAAATTGATTCTCTCTAGGGCAATTTGGAAACCTAAAGTAGGAAATATAGAATCTACATTTACACTATTAATAGCTTTAGAGATAGCCTTTTTAAGAAAGTCTGTTCTAAACCTTTGGAAATGAACAGGGACCTAAAACTCACCTAAATTTAAGCACGATAAGGAGCATTTTATTATTACTTTTTTCTTATCTTATCACATGTTAACAATTACGTCCTTTGCTATATACATTTTATTTTTGCATGCATAAAGGTCATAAGCTTGGTATTTATTTACCCTTAGGATAGACAAGGGCCAAATAATGTTAGCATTTGAGAGACCTTTAGGTGCTTAAAGTACCCCCTACTTAAATTACTCTTTTTAGCCTATAAGGGTGAGTATTATAGGCTAGAAATTCCATGTATGTAACCAATCATCATGCATCATAAATAGTCAGGTTTCCATGCTATCAATCTTTTTTGCATGTTCAGACTCATTTGATCTTCTAATTTTTTCTTCCTTTCTTTTTTGCTTCACATACATCATGCATTCCAGCATCATTCGCCACATCATCATAACATGGCAAATTCATATGATTTTAAATAACTTTTTCAAATCATTGCTTCCATTTGTTAGAAAGCTCAAGTTTGGTGAGTTATGGATTAGCAACAACTTAGGGAAACCTTAGGCAAGATGTGGCAACAAATTTTTCAATTGAAAAGGCAGATAAGGGAGACTTTTGAGCTCATAGTTTTCATGGTTAAGCTTATCAAAGAGATTAAGGGTGGTACTTAATCTAAGGATCTCCCATATGAGGGGTATGCCATAGACAAAGAAGGAGTAGAGATTCATATGAGGCAAGGTGGAAGGAAGGTAAAAGAAAAAGGGAAGCAAAATAGGCATCAACTTAGTTTTGAGCTACCTTACCAAGTTCCTCAAGCAAAAATGCCACTGCATAATTCAATAAATGATGACATCACCAACAAATCTAGCCTATATACCCATCTTTGCCCATACAATCACTACCACATTCCACACCAAAGGCATATCACGTCAATCGAGGAAGGAGGCTTAATCATCTCAATCCAATTCCTATCTCCTATGCCAACCTCATTCCACACCAAAGGCACATCATGTCAATCGAGGAAGGAGACTTCATCATCTCAATCCAATTCCTATCTCCTATGCCAACCTCTTTCCCCATCTCTTGTAAAGAAATTTGATATCTTTGGTTCCATTGCTGCATCTTCAACCTCCTTATCCAAAGTGGTATGTTGAAAGTGTCACTTGTACATACCATGCAGGGGCAAAAAGGCATATAGTATAGAGTTGTATCACTTTCAAAAAGAGGGTTCAAGGCCTAATTGATGTAAAGTGGTAAGGATTGAAAGCAATAATGAGGGCATGAACTACAAGTCTAGACCATCACTAGATGAGAAAAGGCAAAACCAAAATCCTGTAATTGAAGAGGAACAAATCATTTGAAATAATGGGTTTGTCCTTATGCCACCTAATGCGAGTTGGATAGTCGAGCTATTTCTTACTTCTTTGTATCTTTTTAATTTTTTATTTCATGGAATCTACTAATGTCTTTGCCCAAAGGCTTGGCAAAGATTTTGTATGGGTGTGCTTTTCAATTCAATAAAATGATTAGCATGATGAATGCATTGCTTTTTATTCCATCCTTAATCTTGCTTGTTATCCAAAGCTTTGAGTGATTAATAAGTGAAGGATAGCTAAAAGGGGTAGTATTGTCAATATTAGGAAATCTAGTTTCTAAATGAACCAATACTAGGGCAATCTTGGTTTTGTAATTTTGATGTTAATGCCCAGTGAGCATTAAAGTCTTGGAAGGTTTTCTTAATTCTATTCTAATTAAATTCATATGCCGATGATAAAATTGGTTTGCTTCAATAGTCAATTCTCTTGGATGATTGAATATCTTTAGTTAAGGAAAAAGAAATTATGGTTACGATGTACTTGTTTTGAGGAAACAAATACCCTAGAACTTGTCTAAATGGCCTTAAGGCAAATTTTTGGACACCACATTACTCAAGAAGTGATCTAAACTATCCTTGGATCATTTGGGCCTTTCAAACCAACCCTGGCATCAAAATCTTAGTCACCCATTTGGCCTTGTCAAAGGATATCAAGACCACCATCTAACTTCATTTTTCTTATCCCGCTAACTTTGATCATTTTGCTTGAAAAGCCATGATTTTACTTTGAAGCAGAGCTAAAAGGAGCAACTAAGCCATCAATGATGGAAAAAGAAACTAGCAAAAATCTATGGCTCAGGGTAAGAGGCCAACCATTTTCTTCCAAAACAATGTGAAAAGCACAAAAAGAAAAGAGAAAAAAGAAGCAAAGAAGAAATATAGAATCTTTAGAAAATACAACTTAAGGAAAAATAAAAAGAAAAAAGGGAAAATAACTAGACCAAAAGGAAAAGAAAAGAAAAAGAAATCAACAAAAGAAAAAGAAATAGACCTTACCTTGTGCTGACAAGGTTTTGAAGAAAAAAGGATGATAGCAAAGCATCATGTGCTCAAAACTTTATGCTCTCCTTATTTACCAAATCCCTATCCCTTTCTCTCTTACCCATTATCCAAGCCTTACAATACAAGTTAAATAAAATCCTAGTGATCTTGGCTAATGTGGATGTCCAACCAAAGTGGAAAGGGACACAAAAGCAAGCCTATGGGGTATCTTTAAGAGTAAGCATTAGTTTGAGAGTGTAAATACTTGAGAATGATTAGAGTGAACACTCGATTAAGAGTGCAAACACTTGAAAGAGATTAGAATGAGCACTTGACAATTCACTTTTGATTCTAGAAAATTGAGTATTATAGGGGGATTACCTTAATTCACTATGTGAATTCCCTTGAGGGATTATGTTGGATAATAAAAGTGGATGAATTAAGAAGATTTTTAAATATTTCTTCACACAAGATCCAAATTAGGGCAAGAACTAGAAGAGTGGACCTTTCTTTGCTCAAAATCCAAATTGGGCAAGAACTAGGAGGGTGAACCTTTCTTTGCTTGAAATTCAAACTAGGACAACAATTGAGAGAGCGAAACAAGATCTGATAGGCACATCTTGAAGAGAGTTACAAAGGGACTTAACCAAGCAAAGAAAGAGGAGCGGTTACCAAATTTCAATCTCAAAAGGTATTACCCCTAAGGTGTCTGGCATTTTAATCTACTCATAACTAGGGCAACGAGTTAGAAGCCCACCTGCTGATCCCTTCTCTAAATGACCAAAGTATCCAGTTTTGTATCCTTTTGCCCATACCTATCCTTGTCTCCTAAAATGCATTTTGATATGAAGCAAAGAGTGTTAAGTGCCATGAAGGATGTTAAGTAGGCATATACTACTCAAGAGCTTAGTAGTTGATAAAACTTCATTAGTAAGGGAACTATAGTTTGAACTCATGTTCTCCATACATGATGAATGAAAGATATCCTGAATAAAAAGGTGTTGTACCTTTACAAGTTTAGTTTAGGTACGTAAACAAGGGCAATAAAAGCAAACAAGGATAGTCTCCTATCAAATAAGGAGTAAAAACTAAGGCAAGGAATATTTCAAAGATTCTATGCCACTGGGCAATCATCCTCGATAGAATGAGTAAGTCAGAATACTCAAGGATATCAAAGCTTGCTCATCCACAATCTCACCTTGAGAGCTTCTTGAGATAATGGAGCAATGTGAACAAAAGTTTTCGCACCCTCCACTAAAATTCATCATTCTTCCTAGTATGTTAGCATGCATCATCATTGTATCATTGGCATCTACATTAATCATGTTTCAATGCATCTATCAATACATATCATCATTGCTTGAATTTTCTAAAAAATTATAATTCTTGCATGTCGAGCATGTCCCTAAGAAATTGAGATTTTCATGTGTCAAGATGCATTTATCGATTAAGCATAAATGTAAGCATGTTATTCTATATTCAAATCAGATCATTTTGGGAAGAACTTGTCCATACCAAGTTAGATCATATCAGGAAGAATCCATCCATATCAAATCAAATCGTTTCAAGTTGAACCTATTCATATGAAGTATCACATTTTAAAGAAATTTAGGTTAACACAGGAAAAATTTGTCCACATAAAATCTTATGTTGCTCTTACGTATCCTTATTGGATAGATGATAACCCTTCACTTTAAATCTGAAGTCACTTTGGGGAATCCTATTGGGTGAATTATAAATTGTCACCTCAAATCCTAAGTCTTCGGTATTCTTATTAGGTGGATTATAACCCTTTTGCATTAAATCCTAAGTCACTCTTAGGCATTCTTTTTAGGTGAATTATAACCTTTCATATTAAATCCTATGTCGTTCTTAGGTATCCTTGTTGGGTAGATCATGACCCATTGTATTAAATACTAAGTCATCTTTAGGTATTCTTGTTGAGTGGATCAAAATCCTTTGTGTTAAATCCTAAGCTACTCTTAGGTATTCCTATTGAGTGGATTATGATCATTTGCACTAAATCCTAAGTCACTTTTCATTATTAATATTGGGTGGATTATAACCCTTCATGTTAAATCCTAAGTTGCTCTAAGGTATTCCTATTGAGTGGATTATAACCCTTCACATTAAATCCTAAGTTAGCTTTCTTAGGTATCCTTGTTGGGTGGATCTTGAACCTTCTGAGTAAATCCACTTTAGGTGAATTATAACCTATCACATTAAATCCTAAGTTAGTTTTCTTAGGTATCTTTATTGGATGAATCTTAACCATTCTAAGTAAATGCCCATTGGGTGCATTAAACCCTCCACATTAAATGCTAAATTGGTTTTTTGAAATATCTCCATTAGGTGGATCTTGACCCTTCTAAGTAAGTCCCCATTGGGTAGATTAAAATCCCTAACATTAAATCCTAAGTTAGTTGTTTTAGGTATCCTTGTTGGATCTTGACCGTTCTGAGTAAATCTTTGTTGGGTGGATTAAACCCTTCACATTAAATGTTAAGTTGGTTTTCTTAAATATCCCCATTGGGTGGATCTTGATACTTTTCAATAAGTCCCCTTTGGGTGGATTAAAACCCTTCATATGAAATCCTAAGTTAGTTTTCCCTATTGAATGGATCTTGACCCTTTCAAGCAAATCCCAATTGGGTGGATTGAAATCCTTCACTTTAAATTCTAAGCTAGTTTAGGTATCCTCATTCATGGATCTTGACCCTTCCAAGTAAATTCGTGTTAGATGGATAATAACCCTTCTCATTATATTATGATTTAGACAAAACTGGTGTCTTTCTACATTTGACTATCTTCTAGTTCTTGAAACACAAGTAAAGGGGAACAATATGTAGATACTATATTTTTTCTAGCCCATTCCCAAAAAGCTTTAAAATTTTAACACAAATCCAAAGCCAAAATCCAAACACAAAAACAAGAAAATAAAATTAACCCAGAATTTAATCCAAAATTAGAATTAAACCAAAATTCAAACACAAGATTAAAATTCTACTCAAAATAAAATCTAAACCCAGAAAAGTGGACCCAAAATTGAATAAAAAAACCTAAAACTAAGCCCAAGATTAAGATTAAATCTCAAAATTAAAAATAGATAAAAGAAGATAAACAAAAAAGATAAAAGATAATTCAAGACATGATAATTTTAAAAGAAAACAGGAAGTAAATCTAAAAGATAAATGATAAATAATAAAACATGATAAATTTTAAAAGAAAACAAATGAAAAGATAAAAACTTCAAAAGATAAAAGAAGATAAAGATAAAATAATTTAGAACATAATAGATAAATAATAAAAGATAAAAGAAGAAAGTAACAAGAAAAAAGATAATAGATAATAGATAAGAAGATAAAAGATAACATAAAATTTAGAAAATGAGAAGTAAAATTTGAATACAAAAAATCACTATAAAAAGAGCCTACAATTTTCACCTACACTTTCATTTGGAACCTACACTCCACACTACATATCACGTTGCCAAAGTACTCACTCTTAGATAAAATTCCCACAGCTTCACTTCACTTCACTTGACTTTCACAACCACACCCTAATTCCTCCATTTTTCACCTACACTTCACTTTCACCATTGTACACTGAGAGAAATTTATGAGCCAACCCACACACCATGAAATCCAACCACACTTTCTCCTTCATTGACTTTTCTCAAACTATCATATACGTAGTAACCTCATTCTAATCAATTTGCTACACACTCTACATTATAGCCTCATACCCACACTTTTCTATCTTCCCTTTCTCACAACCATAGAACTGCACATAATTTTCACAACCACCCATTTCCATAAGCACATTCTCTCTAATATACACTTAGAAACTAGCTCATGAGTTAAATCAGGTATTCATCAATCACCTAAAAATTCCTTAAAGATCAACACTACTGAAGCTTCGATCAAAAGCCACTTCTCTACCTCATTCAAATAGTATTGCGGTAGAGGAGATCCCAATGAGAATTTGCACCATTGAGGTTCCAACCTCTTCCTTGTATCTTTGTCAAATGTTGGTGAAGAACAAGCTGTAATTCAAATTTGAGGAAGTAGCTAGTCCACTTCTTTGAGTGGGTATTCAGATTTTGCAAGGTACCATTTTCCTCTTGAACCATTCTTCACTTTCATTTTGATAGTAAATAAATGCATGAAGGCTTTCCAAAACTAGATGTGATAAAAGTAAGTGAATATAGGAGTATATTTCTTGGTATGATAAATACTATCTTCTTATGTTTTAATATAAAAAAAGAAGGGAAGAGACACTTTAACGTGAGTCACATGCAAGGTGACTTCTTCTCACAAGCTTTTCTAATTTTTATTTTCTTTTATCTTTTTACTTTTCAAGGGTGAAAATTTAGAAGTAGAGTTTTTTTTTTTAATAAGAATAACAATAAAATTTATTCTTTTAAAATTAAAACCCAACCTAAAAGGAATGGGCAATTTCTAAAAGGAAATTACTTTTCTAAAGTAAAATTATTTTTTAAAGAAAAACCCTAATTTGAAGGGACATGGGTGTTTTCTCACAAATTATTTCAAAAATTTCGAACTGGAAGGGCAGGAGTATTTTCTTAAAAACAAATTATTTCTCAAAATCCTTATCTGGAGGGATAAGAGAATTCTTTATAAAATAAGATTATTTTTTCTTAAAGATCCCGATCTAGAATGGACATGGATTATTTTTAAACAAAATCTCCTTTTTTTAGATTAGAATTTTTTTAAACCAATACTAGATTAAAGCAAGATGCATTGACTAGATCATTTTGGTATTGATAAGGCATTTAGGAGTGTTAATACCTTTCTTACATGTAACTAACCCTCGAACCCAATCTCTAAAATTTAAGCCATCTTTAATTAGGTATTCGATCTGATCTTTAAAAATTAAGTTGGTGGCAAGTCTATTTTTTTCAAAAAAAAAAAATCATTTTCCCCTTAAAAAACAAGAAATAATTTTGCTTGCAATTATCACTCTACATCGTAACATTGTGATAGCAAAATGAGCATCATTATTTTGACAGCAACTTTTGTATCTCCTCCTTCTCCTACACAGGATAGCAGCATGGACCTATACTATAAAATATTAGTTTTCTTTATCATATTACTTCTTGCCTTGTTAACCAACAATAAGGCTCAGGCAGGTGATCTAGATATCATTTTTGTTTCACTATGCTGCAAAACAATAGTGTTGATTGAAGTTTTTCACTTGCATTGGACTACAAGGAGTTATTGGTCGAATTCCTCAGTCATTTAAGGCAATAAATGTTACCATAATTGAGTTTCCTGCCCTTAATGGGCAGAACATATCATATGTTGTATTTCAATACCCTACCAGTAGCATTAACCTACCTTATACCCACCCTTGAGCAGTAGAGCTTTTGTTCCTTGTCAACGATTTCTTGCTATGTTTGTTAACACTAAACACACACTTTACGCTCAAAACCTCCAAGGTGGAGATGTATTTGTCTTTCCTAAAGGGCTGAGTCATGATCAATATAACCTACAACTAGTTCCAGCCACTATCATTGCTAATTTTGGAAGTGCAAATGTAAGCCCAATTTCAGTACCCCTTGCTATTCTTTGAAGAATTTATCTAAATCGTACAATCATAAATCTATATAGAAATAAATTTAATGATTTCTTATGTCCAGTAGGTAACTTCACAAGATTCCAAATGTCATTCTGATTCATAGATGCAATTCATTATGTATAGCTTTCATCCACTCAAAAGAGCACAAACTCGAGATAGCTTCCTGAAAAGTAGAGGGATAATTATCAATAGCAAACTTATGTTCTTGTAAATCAATGACCTCCCTGTGAATATTGGGTCTACAAATCCTTTCAAATATACTTAGTGGGATTTCTTATTGAACTAATGGCTGCTTTACAACTGTGTCAGTTGATTGAGGAGGATCTACAGTTGGTGAAGTCTCAACATTAAGTTCAATCATCTGAGAAGGCATTGGAATAGAAATAGGAATATGGGCATGAGGAATACAACAAGTTCCTCTCTAAATTCAATGCTGTGTGGTTCCTCACATCTACTATACATATCATCCTCAAAGAAGGTAGCCTTGTTTAATTTAATTACTCTAGTAGTATGAGAAGGACAATAGAAACTATATCTTCTTGATTCAATGCAATAGCCAATAAAGAAATCACTAATAATCTTTGAATCAAGCTTCTTTAACAATAGATTATAAGGCCTTACCTTTGACTTACAACCATAAACATGAAAATGCTTCAAACTGGTCTTCTTTCTTGAGAAAAGTTCATAGGGAGTTTTGGTAGAGCTATCAAATTTGGCCCAGATTGCTTGGCCTACCTGAAACCATCCTAAAAAATCAAGGACTTGAAAAGATCTAAGCTTTTTTAGCCTAGCCTAGGACCAAACTAGGTTGGCTCAGCTAGTCTCAAGCCAACCCACCAAATTCTTTTAATAAATTTTTTGTTGGACTGTCATTTTGTATAGTAGAAGGAAAGTTTCTTGGATAAAAATTTTGTTTTTACATTTTTGTACATCTGTTTTGGTGATCCTATGTTGTCTTTTTTATAAAATTTTTGGTAATCTATCTCGTATTTTTTGCTAGTATGTTTTGCTTCTTTTTTATATATATGCAATTATAAAATAAAATAAAACAATATTAATATTATGTTTAGCATATTAATAACTTTATTTATTATTGTAATAATAATAATATCTATTTCAATTTTTACTCATGAAATAGAAAAATGCTCTATTAAGTAACTAATATCTTTAAAGGCTTATTGCCATTAAATAATCATTATCTTCATTTAGTCTAATACAAAAAAGATTTATAAGTGTATAACTATTTCACTAATTTAGAAATTTAAAATATCAATTTATAATTTTGATTAAAGTTTAGGTTCAAGTTCATGGTTAGATTTAGGGCCAATCTGTAGGGTCAGTGCCTTTAATCACCTTCAAATTTTTTTGGCACAAAAAGATTCAGGCTTTTCTTAGCCTGAACTGAATAGGCATAGGATCGAATTAAGCCAGGCCATTTCATAGTTCTAAGTTTTGGGTACTAATTCTCCCTATAAGAATTTTGGTAGAGAGGAATGGCTAAGCATGCACCTCACCATATCCATAAGAGTTATATTCCTCTTTTTAGCAACATCATTCTCTTCAGGAGTGCCAAGCATAATATATTGTGCCTCAATACTACACTCTTGAAGAAATTTAGCAAAAGGATAAGGATTTCTCTCAATCTCTGTATACCTGCCATAAAATTCTTCTTTTTTATCAAATTTCACTTATTTAATTTTCTTCCTTATTTTCAATTCAACAGCATTTTTAAATACTTTAAAGGCATCTAGAGAATCAGACTTCTCACTAATAAGTTCAATCCACAAATATTTGGAATAGTCATCTATGAAAGTGATGAAATATTTAAAACCACCTTCGGTAGTAGGAGTTATAAGCCACGGATGTTTGTATGAATCAATTGTGAAATATTTTGGCTCCTATTGGAGCCCTTCGTATTAATCCCTATGATTAACTTCCCTTTAATACAATCAACGAATGTCCCAAAATCCAAAATATCCAAGCTGTACAACACACCCTCCTTGATTATTCTCTTAATCATTTCCTTGGAAATGTGACCCAATCTTCTATACCAAAGCATAGAATAATTTTCACCAATTCTATTGCACTTGTTTCCACTAACAATATTGATAGAAGAAAATTTACCTAGGGAACATTCAAATCAAGCATATACAAACCATCACAGACTCCTAGAACCAAGATGGCGAGAATTGTAATAAATAATTTTTCCATTACTGAAAAGAAAAGAATATCTACACTTATCCAAGGTAGAAATAGAAATTATGTTTTTCGTCATAGAGGAAATGTAAATAATGTCCTTTAAATTCAAAACATATTCAAATGTTAATTTTAAAGAAACATGTCCTATGGATTCTACTTTAATTCTTCCTAGCTCCATTTGTAATGGACATTGAGAATTCTCCATCACTTAATCTCCTACTCCTTATGAACTACTTTAAACAATTTGTAACATGAATAAATGTTCCATTATCCACCACCAAGTATTAAGAGGAATATCAACTAAATTTGATTCAAAACAAACTAAAATTAAATGGATATCTTTCTTCTCTAGCCATGCCTTAAAGTTCTTGTAGTTAGTTTATTTGTGCCCATATCTTCAACAGAGTTTGCAGTTCCCTTGAAAAAGGTATCGTTTCCCTTGTTTGAGCCCAGCTTCTCAATTTTCTTCTTTCCTTCTTTAAAGCCCTTGCTACCCTTTTAGAATTTCATTTTGTCATTTAAGCCACTAGTGATAGCTTGTACAGCTGAAATTTTACCATTATTCATGTTTTCTTCCTCTTGTGTAATAATTAAGATTAGGTCATTGATAGTCTACTCAGTTTTCTAGGTGTTGTAAGATGTTTACAAAATGTCAAATTAGGAGGGAAGAGACTCTAACACCCTCACAATCAAAAAGTTCTCTCCCATATTAACATTTATCTATTTCAACTTGTTGTAGTAGTATATAAACTTCATAATGTGATCACGCATACCATCAACACTATCATACTAAGTCTTATTAATCACTAAGAGGTACTAGCCTTTTTCCACCTTGTTGAATTTGATAAATTTCTCATTAAAAGCTTTCATAAATTGCTTGGCATTCAAAGATTCAGCATCAAGAATACTTTGCCAAATGGATTCGTCTATGTAAAATTTCATAAATATCAAGCAAACTCTTTTAGTGTGCTCCCACTCCTCGTACTTTGTTGTCTCAACAGCAGAAGAGGCATCAATAGGTTTGTCTGGCTCATCTTGATGACTATCGCATCAACTTTCATAATTGTAAGGCTCAATTCCAAACATTCAATCTATTCCTAATGATTGGTCCTAGTTAACATTTTCATGGAATTGAATTGCATAGGAAAATTCACTAAGGAAACATAAACAAAAGTGGGAGACACTAAATTGTTTCCTTAATAATCCAATTAACTAGACAAGTAATGAGACACAAGTCCTTATGTTATTGTAATTTTGCCACTCAACATACATTGCATAACATGTTCTTGAAACTTAATACTGATATGGCATTTAAAAATTTTAAGAGCATAATATCAACGTGAGTCAAATTTTCAGAACTTTAAGAATCATACCATCGAAGGCATTCCGATAGGGTGTGACCTCCAATGGTGTAATGCATAGCATACTGTTAAAAAATTTTGTTTAGAATTTAGAAGAAAACAATAACACTTGATCTTGCGATAGGCGAGCTCATAATCTAGCAAATACTTTTTGTGGATTATGTGGCAATTGTATGTGGGAATCATTTTCCATTATCAAATACTTACAAAATTTGAAATGGGATGTTAATTTGTTGGATCTCGCAATTTAATTTGTAAAATTTTAATAAATTTAATAATTTAATTCTTTTAAATAAATATTTTATAATATTCAGTTTATAATAACAATAAAACTGCCTTAATAATGAACACTACAGCTAAATTCAAAGTAACATGACCATGTAATGAGGAAGAACCCCGTATGAACTACACGAACTTTAATCTCTATCAAGAATTAAGGCAATGACCCGTTCACTTTAGCATTTTAAGCAGAATACAAATGAAAGGGAAAGCACCGAAATGTATGATTAGGAAAAAGATTCATTTAGCATTGATTCCCTTCCTCTTAATTTTTTTTTTCTCTAATTTCCTTGGGGATCTTGAGGATGCACAGGGTACACTTCATTTTTCTAGCAGATTTGTTTTTTTTTTTTTTACCCGGGTGATTAGACTTGTTTTCCAATTCAATACTGTTGTTTCTTAACTTCTATATTGATACAAATTAACTCTAATAGAACCATGAATTCGGCCATGGAGGATTCTTCCGTAGAGGCCCCACCTGTGTCTCTCATTCTCATTAAACGGTGAAGAGAACATAATGTCTTGAATTTCAACCCCCCATACTTAGCGCTCTCGTGGTCCACTCTCACATTCCAGCAACATTGTATAGCTCACTCCAAAGACATGAGGGGTACCATGTTTTCAACTGGCAAGCCAGATTAGACACAAGAATGACCAGACAATAATCAACGAATTTCCGTCTTCATGTTACTACTTCAACCGAATGAAATACATCCAAGCAAATATCCAAGCATCACGAAAATTTTGTACGGAGAGCTAATATAGTAGCTTCTATCCTTCTGATTGTTTCACTGACTCATAAGTTGAGTTCCAATTTCAACAATAAAATTTATGTTTTTCTTTCCCATTTCCCTTCGACAGATATACTGATCTAAATGAAATAGATGGCTCTCCATAAATGCGAAGTATTGCTAAAACAGGATCATATATCATTACAAAACAAGAACAACCTTCGCACACTGGCTGCAGACAACAGCATTGTTCTATCCACCATTGTCATAAACAATAAGCATACAATGCACAAAGACCAAAGTTCACTGAAAATGATGGGTCTTGTGTTTTATTCTTCATGATTACTTCCCAAAGGTGACCTTGACAGCCAGCGTTAGTGACAAATTTAGCTCTTATTAGGCCCTTCAGGTTTCTACAGACCAAAAACAGACAAATGTTAAATTGTCGTAGAGGCACAAATACATAAAGAACATAATATCTGTAATCAGAATTTCAGCGTAAATTACTAACGAAATAATAAATTGAATTCCAGGACTTCCCATTTAATAGCAATATGCTTTGGCAGATAACATTTCTATAAGATAAGGACCAGAACCATATATGTATATTTCCCACACTTTCCCTCATAAGGTGATTCTGAGTTAGGTTATCTAACCCATTCACATTCAGGCATTCACCCACCCTCATCCTCACGAAGTCACAAGTCAGTCATGCCTCTCTGCTCCTCTCACCTTCCCTCTCCTGTCCTCTCTGTCCCCATTGTCTTCCTCACAAACCCTAGCCACTGCCTCTGCTCACTGACTCCACCTCACCACAGCAATGCAGAGTTGCAGACCAAGGACTGCAGCCCTGCTCCACACGCTCTGCAATTCAAGTTTCTTTAGGCTTTTTGACATTGAGGCAGATTTGGTAGAGAAGACCGAGTTGAGGCTAAACTGAGTTGCACAGAGATACCGAACAAGAAGAAAAAGGAGGAGGAGGAGGAGGAGGAATCATGAAGTATCAAAAGACCACAGCGCATCAAATTGGAGGGGCTCAAAATGATTCATACCGGTTCAGACTCCATGGCGTCAAGAGTGTTGCACTTGCATCTCTTCCTCTTGAATTCTTTCAGCAAACTGTAATCGCCTTTCTGCTTTTCTTTCTTTTTATTTGGTGCTCTGTTTAAAATTTTAAGCATGAATTTTGGTAGGATCATTTCATGAATAATGTTGGTTTGTGCATTTTATTTTAATTGAAGCAGCATTCGGGGATTTTCTCTTTCATTAGGACTCCCTTTCATTTAAGTCCAGTTGAACAACCCAGACCGATTGAAATTTTGTTAGGTTCAATTTTACTCTCCCGAACACCCTGGTTTACTTGGATTTTTGCCAAAATACAGGTTGATTGATTCGGTCCAGGAAAACTGACCAAACCAAACCACTGTGCACCCTTAATGCATGGCCACCATAATTGACAGCAAACAAAGAATTTAAACCATATGTCAGATAGCAAAATATATAAATAATTGAACAAGAATGAATCGGAAGAAGCTAAAAAGGAAAGATTCGTATATATTCTTACAAAGAAATCTTCCTTTTACTTAATCCAAAGGTCGATTCAATGGCTGTAAGAATTTCTAGGGTTTGAGTTCAGTCCATATATAACTATGCCTAAATTAACTTATAAAAAGAATGTGAAAACGATTCAATACGTTCATGGAGTAAAAGGATTCAAATTTACTAAGCACTGGATATTCACATGCGGATAACTACACAACCCTTAAATATTAAATGGAAGATCATTATATAATAAACTAGCTTATAACCCTTGCAATGCAGGGTCTAGGTTAATAAATTTGCGAGAAACAACATATTTTACATTTTTTTTACTTTTTATAAAATGGCAACTAATTTTAAATTTAAATTCAATATATGATAAATAAAATTTTCATACTAATAATTTTAAATCAAATTGGAAAAGAATAAGGATGTATAGACACATTCTAAAAGTTATAAAGTTGAAATTCAATTCCATTAAAGAAATACAAATTTGAACAGGATAATTGAAAACTAAATACAAATTTTCACATCTTTTTAGTACAACCAAAGATTGTGATTCTTGAAATGGCATGGAATAATATCCTGTGATGGAGTCTAGGGCCTCGTCTCCCTAGGGTTTACGTCTTCTAAAGTGAAGCATTTGGGTGGCTCGGGTGATCATGGCTAATTGGTGGCATACAATGGACCTTCAAGGGGCTGAGATGGAGGAGGCACTGTTGCCGGTGGAAGACCCAAAGGAGGAGGATGCCAATCGGATATCTCCAACCCTAATTGGCAAATTGTGGTGTGAAAGAGGGAGTCAAACAGCTCTCAAATCAACAATTCCATTGATTTGGAAGCCAAGACATGGGATTGAGGTGGGAGAACAGGGGGAAAATAGGTTCCTTTTTCAGTTTAATCCCACATCAAATAAAGAGCCAGTCTTGAAAGGGGAGCTGTGGTTCTTTGACAAGCAAATCTCGGTGCTCAAGGAATTAGATTTAGAGGCAAAACCATCAACTATCCGTCTCCACCAAGCACCTTTCTGGGTAAGAATATATGACTTAACCCTGAAGTTCAGAATAGAGAAGGTTGCAAAAACCTTGGGTAATGCATTGGGGAAATACTTGGAATGGGACAAAGCCAATGAATGCAGACTAGGGAATTTCCTTAGGGTTGATATTCTTTTGGACCATGAGAACCTTTTGAAGAGAGGAGTAGTGACAAAAATACTAGGGGGTGGGTAGATGAGCGTTTACCTCAAGTATGAGAGATCGCCGAATTTTTGCTACTTTGTGGGAGGCTAGGACTTAAAAGATTGTAAGCACTTTGATGAGTGTGTGTGTGTGTGTGTGGTTTTTTTTTTTTTTGCCCCCGGGGGGGGGGGGGGGGGGGGGGTTGTGGGGGGGAGGGGGAGCATGAGCCAAGAGGAACGGGAAAATCTCTTTCATGGACCTTGGTTAAGGGCTTCACCTTTAAAGGCGTTAGCACGACCTGAAGTAGATCAAAGGCGGGTGAGGTTTTCAAAAAACAACTAGCTAAGGAAAGTAACAGGGGATGAGAGACACAGTACCAATCCCATGGGGTTATAGCACAGAAAGCAAAAGAAAGGGTATGGAAGAGAGTGCGGGTTCGAGAGAGGATGAGAAGGAAGATGTCAACTCTATTACTACATCTTTTGTAGCATGTACCGTTCAGAGAGAAGCTAATCCTAGGGGTAATACCAAAGTAGCGAGCAGAAGATGTGGAGAGGGAAGTGGATATTTTTTTTTTTGATTAACATAGGAGCCTATATATGGCTGGGATAGGGATACGGGATAACAGGGATCGAACCAAGCACACGGTCCGGGGATGAGGGCATCAGCGCCAAGTGAGCTAGCAGCTCCCGGCAGTGGATATTTAATTTCTAAGAAGCAATATTGGGAAGGAGGAAAAGGTGGAGGGGTTAGTAATTGGAGAGAGGAGGGAGTAGACAGAGGTGTTGGGCTGAAGAGAGAAAAGACAAAAAAACTTTAATGGGGGTGGTACAAACATCATAAATGCAGTGAGTAATGGGACAAAAACCATAGAAGGAGCGAATGGAGACAAAGAGCTAGCTAATAATGACACAGGAAATCATGACCATGCAAGCAACCCATGTAAAACAGTATGAGCAGAAGAGAGGGAAGCGCTGTATAGATTCTGGCACATAATTCTGGCATGACTGAAGGTCCCCAAAAGTGGAAAAGAATCGCTCGCGAAACGGACAACGCGGGATTTGTTCAAACTACAAGCGGGTGAAAAAGAAAAAATGATTCTGGGAACAATATATATACAAAGACGGAAGGTAAGGAGGCACAATATGGGGTGCATAAGAGAGAAACAATCTTTGAATTGGCAGGGTTGCCCAAGAACCATGAAAATTCTAATTTGGAATTGTCGTGAGCTTGGGAATCCAAAGACAATTTGCTCCTTACAGAAGCTTATCGCTTCTAAAGATCCCAGTTTTGTTTTCCTCATGGAAACAAGAAGGCTGTCTGTAGAGATGTCTCAATACAGAGCTTGGTGTGGTTTCCAAAATGTGTTAGGGGTCAATTGTGAAGGTAGGGGCAGAAGCAGAGGAGGGGGAGTGACTTGCTTGTGGAGGGATGAGATGGAGGTTGAATGGCTGCATATGGGACCAAACTTTCTAGATCTGAAGATTAAATGGAGATCAGAGGGTGAGTGGTGGAGAGCCATGGGATTTTATGGTTTACCAGAAGAAGGTAGGAAAGCTGAGTCCTAGCAATTGATTCAAGATCTCCATACAATGTCCAACCTTGGTTTATTTTTTGTGACTTCAATGCTATCTTGAATCCTAAGAAGAAAATGGGTGGAAACAATGTGGCTTTCTCACAGGTATATGAATTTTGGAATTGCCTTCATCGGTGTCAACTCCAAGATCTGGATTTCATTGGCAATAGATTTACATGGACAAATGGCCAAGAAGGGGAGGCAAACATTAATGAGAGACTTGATCAAGCCCTAACATCTGACTTGTGGAAGGATCTCTTCCCATGCTATGTAATTACAGTTCCCCCAAGGTATAAATCTGGTCACTCTCCTCTCTCCATTTATTTTTGGAAAAAGACTCAATGCCCACAGGAAAAAACAGAAGATATTTAGATTTGAAGAATACTAGCTATCTGATGAGAATGTACAGACTGTTGTCGAGAATTCTTGGGGCCAAAGAGGTGGGTCAATTATTGAAAGAATTCACTCATGTGCTAGAGACCTACAGGCATGGAGCCAAGACACATTTGGAGAAATTGCCACACAAATTGGTAAGTTGAAGAAAGAATTAGGGACCCTCCAAAAGCAGACCAGTACAGCATCCTTGGTAGACAAAAACAGGTGGAACAAGAATTGGACAATCTCCTAAAGCTAGAACAAATTCTCTTGTGCCAATGATTAATGGCTAACTGGATTAAATATAGAGATAAAAACCCTAAATTCTTCCATGGGAACGCCTTGCAAAAGAGAGAAAGAAATACCATAGAAAAAATTACAGATAATGAGAGGAGAGTTTTTGAAGAGGAATTTGATATTGAGAGTGATGACTGGGTTCTTTGAGGATCTCTTTGCACATGACAAGACAATAGGCATTGATCGTGTAGTGGAAGTAGTGAGGAGATGTGTTTCGAAAGAGACGAGACAAGCGCTTGATTGAGATTTTACTAGAGTTGAGGTGTGTGCAGCTCTCAAACAAATACACCCAACCAAAGCTCCAAAGCTAGATAGATTGCCAACTCTATTCTTTCAAAACTTTTGGCACATAGTAGGAGATTTTGAGGTGGAAACTATCCTTCGTGTCTAAAATCATGATATGAATCCATCTAATGTAATACATACCTTTATATGTCTGATTACGAAAATAAAGAATCCTGTGCATACTAGAGATTTCCAAGCAATCAGCCTATGCAATGTTGTTTTCAAACTGATTACAAAGGCTTTGGCAAATAGGCTAAAAATGATTCTCTCAAATATTGTTAATAAATACCAAAGTGCTTTTGTTCTGGGACAGCTTATTACTGATAACGCATTGATTGCATTCGATATCTTCCATTACTTGAATAAGAAAACATTTGGAAAGAAGGGTTTCATAGCAACCAAATTAGACATGTCAAAAACATATGATCGGGTGGAATGGGTGTTCTTAAAGCAGGTGCTCAAAAATTGGATTTTTCAAATAAATGGGTGTCTCTCATTATGAATTATGTATCTACAATCTCATTTTCTTTGTTGATTAATGGCCAGCCCAAGAAAAAGTTCTTTCCACAAAAAGGCCTTCACCAAGGAGACTTGCTTTCTCTATACCTTTTCATTTTATGTGCCTAAGTTTTCTCAGGCTTGATCCAAAAAGAACAGTATAATGGCAATATCCATGGCATCCGTATTGCTCACAAGGCATTGTGTAGATCTCACTTGTTTTTTGCTGACAACAGTGTTATTTTTTGCTGAGCTACTAAATCTAAGACTAGATGTTTGTTGAGAGTTTTAGAAGCCTACAAAAATGCTCTAGCCAACGTGTCAACTTAGACAAATCTGAAATCTCTTTCAGCCAAAATGTGCCAACTATCGGTCAAAATCAAATCCAGGAATGGATAGGTTTTAAGGCTATAGGGAGGCACACTAAATATCTGGGTTTGCCAGCTTTTGAGCGAAAGTCAAAAAGCCAGGTATTTGATTTTGTTCAGGAGCGCATGTGGAAGAAGTTGAAAAGGTGGAAGGAGAAAGTTCTCTCAAGGACAGGAAAGGAAGTCCAACAGACATCATGGAATGTTTCAATTACTTGTGTCTCTATGTCACAATATTGATCAAATGATCAGTAACTTTTGGTGGAAACAAAAAGGCCAGGAGAAGAACATTTACCGGGTGAGCTAGGATAAACTAATTCAATCAAAAAAATTAGGTGGTATGGGTTTTAGACAATTTTGACATTTAATGATGCCCTTTTGGCAAAACAAGGATGGCAACTAATGCAGTATTCTGATTCACTTATGGCCAGGAGTATAGGGGGATGCTCTTTTCTACACACTTATTTCATGGCATCACAACTAGGTTTCAAGCCTAGTTAAACATGGAGGAGTATCCAAGGTAGTAGGTGGATTTTGGAGTCAAGCTGTCATTGGCTTGTAGGGGATGGGCAGTTAATTAAAATGTGGGAAGATGATTGGTTATTCTTCCAAAACGGAGGCAAAATTTGGTCCCCAAAAGTCAACACGATCTCCCAGGCGTGTGATCTCATAGAAAGTGATTCGAGAGCTTGGAATAAGCCACTAATTAACTCAATTTTTTAGCCATTTAAAGCAAAGCAGATAAAAAATATTCTGTTGACTAGTTTGAATAGACTAGACAGGTTAGTATGGGGTGCCACAAAATCAGGCAATTACAACGTTCGTTTGGCCTACCATCTCGCCAAACAAAGCTGTCAACCCGAGGTGAGCAACAATATAATTGGTCTGGGTGGAAATGTGCAGTGGAATGGACTATGGAGTTTGAAAGTGCCACAAAAGGTCAAAATGCTAGTCTGGAGAGCTCTTTTGGGTAAGCTGCCAACTCGAAAAAATCTCGCCAAGTGTGGGATCTATCTTGACCAAGCATGCCCTCGGTGCAACTGGGAGTTGGAAGCAGAGGAACATATTGTTAGGGACTGTAAGTGGACCAGACCATTGTGGTTTGGCTCACCCTTACACATTAAGATAGAGCAATACCACAATATTCCCTTGTTTGACTAGTAAAGAGAGCTCTATGAATCTCTCTCAAGACTGGAAATGGCAACTTTAGCGCTGATAATTTGGGGACTCTGGTATACACACAATAAACTGTGTTTTGAAGGCCAAATTTTGACTCAATATGTAATTCTTAAATGACTACAAAGCTCCAAAATGATTACGCTACATCCACAGAGCTCCGGTGTGCCCACAACAACGGATTCCCCCCCAAAGGCTGCTTAAAAACAAATATTGATGCATCTATCAAGGACTCATGGGAAGATACGATGGGTCGTTCGTGATTCACAGGAAACTATCATGGTGGCTAGCTCGTGAGCTTTATCACAGCAGGTGGAAGTAGTGGTAGCGGAAGCACTGGCCATACTGTTCAGTGTCCAAGATGCATCTCTATAGCTAACAAGTGCTCATGTTCATATTGAATCAGACTTCAAGGACTCAGTGTGGTAGTTCTTTTACTGTTTCTTTTATTCCACATTGTTTGAGCTTATTCCTAGTTCATGTGTACGCGCTGAGGGAAACATCCCTTCTGATATTGTTTGTCCGGGAGCCCAGGACATATCAATGAATGATTCCATTTCCCTTCCAAAAAAAAAAGACTGTGATGCTTGTCATCATTTGGTGAATCCGCTCTCCCTCTCTATCACTACCATGTAAGGTCCTAGGTAAGGGGTGCACTCTTGTGCCTTGAGAGCCAGTATGTGACTAGACTATTGCATTGAATTATTCACTAAAATTTCATTGAGATACTCACTATAATTACTGTATGCATTACCTCCTTGACAAGAGTCCAATATACTAAAGTACCTAAAAGCTTAACCAATGAGAATTGTATTAGCAGGTTGTTAAGCACTCTAAAAATAATAGTTGTTTCATTTAATTCATCAATTATGCCTGTTTCAGATGTAATCCTAAACTATCACGGTTTAATGAATCACACTATTGATTGCCTTTCTTATATAATGTTTTATAAAGTAAGCACCATGTAGTACCATGTCCAGCAGTTTTAAGTTGACAATAACCCAGGCCTACAAAATACCTGAGCATCCCCATATTTTCAACAACAATAAACAAAGCCTTATCCTAAAATGTAGAGTTAGCTACTTGGATTAAATGACACCATTAGATTCTATCAAAAACTAAATCTTTACAAATGTCATTTAGCATCCCCATAGTGGGAAAAGGCTCTATTTTTGTTATTGTTGTTGTTGTTGTCATCATTTAGCATCCCCATATTTTGAAACAGATAAAATGTAAACACTCCAAACAAGTCCAACTACAATCTACAGTTTATGGAGTCTAGAAGCTGAGGAAGCTTGCTATAGACAGATCAAAGGAATCTCACGATCTAATGTCCATGTCATCATATATAACAGCATACACAATGCATTAGCGATTGATGAAAAAGATAAGCAATGTATTACATTTAAACTATCGACTGAATTAATATAACATCCTGCTAGATGTCACACACACAAAATACATCAATTTGTGCATCTAGGAAACCAAGAACCATTCTGGCACTAGGTAGTTCCAATATTGGACAACAAAAGCGCTCTTCAATATTAAAAAATAACAAAATTAAAAAAAAAACATTTAGATATGACAAACAAATAATTATTTGAATGATATTAACTAATAACATGCATTCCAATCAAGCTATCATGACCCAAGTACAGCCACAGTGCACCACAATTAAGTATAAATTCTGATCAGAAAGGACACAACACAAAGAAACCCCAATTCATGAGATACAAGAAATTTTTGGAGCATGTGAATGACATATCAGCAATTTGTTAGACTTGAATGCCAAAAGAAGTTGAAATTGCAGGGAACAGATAGTAACATTTCAACAGAATTATTTTGGAGTAGATAACAAGTTGTGCACAGTAATCGACTACTGAATCAGGGGATGAGCCTTGGCTCAAGTGGTCAACTTGGATTTCTCATCTCTCTCCCCCAAGTTTGATGCCCTACCCCACCCAAATGTACCCAAAAAAAAAGAAGTTATGGACTACCGAATCTGATTTCTCATACTAAAAATAAGGAAATCCATTTGTTTCTTCAGTCACTTGCTATATGCAGTTAATGAAGACACTTGAGATAAGCAAATATACAATACAAATTAATATGTACATGAAATACAAAAAAAGCATAAAAGATAAATCATTCTGAATAGAACTTAACCTATACCTTGTCAGCATTTTCTTTGTCTTTCTCTGCCTTTTCCTTATCTTCCTTTTGCTTCTGCTTCTCCAATTTTTCCCTCTCCCATTTCTGTACACAATAAAACAACGTCAACCCTTGGAAATATAGGAAAAGGATAAAATATGAAGCACCCTCTCCCACTAACGCTAAGCATCCCCCATAAAAAGAAAAAAAATAAAAACAGAGAACGGAAATTACATGTTTTTGTGGTATTTGCTGTTCTGAAAGCGCACCATAGCCAGAATTAATATTAGATACACTATGGTGAATATAATTGTTTCACGTTATCTACAGCTTATAAGTGTGCATTGGAAAAGTTCATGATCTTAAAATAGCAAACTCTAGTTAATTCATGCCATGTTTTAAGGCAAAAGATACAGAATCTCAGATGGTAGCATCACCAAAGCCGACTAAATGCATATCCTATAAGGAGCAAGAGATGGTGGTTATGATTGAGCTCTGTCACTTGAATTAAATCCGAACTGACAAATAGTCTAAGCTTATTATCTTCGTTTAATATCCATTTCTCGGTAACCAAACAGGCTTCTTAGGGAAATTTATATTTAACAAAGTGGAAGTGCATCTAGCTACCCAGAAGTAGTTCCTAGGTTCGGAAGTATCAGATAAAGAAAAATCAAAATATAATCCGTTTCTCAGCATCCGAAAAGGAAGAAATAAAAGTGGTCCAGAAAATCTGAAGTACCTGGATGTAGACGTTCTCCTTGGCCTGTTCCTCCTCACTCAGAACCCGACCTTTGTCACTGAAGAAACGAGATAAAGCTCCCCGAGTTGAGTCCATAGAACGAGTCACTGATCCTCGATTGACCGCAGATCTCATAGCCATTGCTCACTGAATTTTGAGTTTGCAATCTGTTAAATGACTTCGCAGAAAGATGCTCTTGTGACACCCGGTGGCTGTAGCGTCAAAAGCCCAACAATTTCTTTTATAAAACCGCTCCGGTTCAGTTGCTAATGTGGGATACGGCCCAACCGATTGAGCCGGGCCAGAACGATGGACAACGTGTTATTTCCTTTGGAGCAAGACTATTTTTTTCCTCTATTTGTTTTAAAAAATAATTTTTTTAATTATTGAATAATTTAATTTTTTTACAAATTTAATTAAGATAAATTAGACCCTCAACTACTAATTTTCCTTTTTTGGTATTAAGTAACTCTTTGGTAGTGACCTAAGTTTCATTTTATCTATTGTAATATGTTGTAAATGTTATATATATTTATATTTTAATTAAAAAATAGTTAAGATGTATAAAATGAGGGTTTAAAATTTGATAAAAAGAAAAAATAATTTCAAATCAAATGAAGAGTGTTGAAATTTTTAAAGTAAAAATAAAATTTAGATTACCATAAACAAGTAATGTATGCTAAAGAAAGAAAATTGAGTGGATAAAAAATTAAATTATTTTAATTATACTTATAAAATAATTAAATTATCTTAATTACATTTATAAATAAACTAATTTACACTTAATAGAATAAGTAAATTATCTTAATTGCATTTATAAATGAACTAATTTACATCAATTATATTTGTAAAAGATTAAATTATCTAATGTAAAATCTAAGAAATTAAATTACATTTTAAAGAAAAGAGCTCAAAACTATTCTTACTCTTATTTCCATTCAGAAATGCTACATACATACTCATGGGAAGGACAACTGTTGGTTTTCTGGCTTCAACCTCTGCTGTAACAGAATACAGATACCACAACTGTTAGTCTTCTGTCTTCAAATTCTACTGTAACAGAATGCAAAACAGAATGCAGAAAAATAGAGGAGCCACTGTAACAGAATACAAAACAGAATGCAGAAAAGCACAACAGAGATGGAGAAAATAACAGAATGCAAAAAAGTATGACAGAGATGGAGAAAATAACAGAATGCAGAAAAGTATTACAGAGGCAGAGAAAATAACAAATCTGAATAAAACTTTTATTGGCTGGAAAACAGAACGTGAAACTACAACAGAATAGCTGTTTAAATAGGAAACAATCTGAAACTATTTATAACCACAAAATCCTATCAACTAATAAAGTCTTACTCCTAAATTTTAGCTAGCACAAACCATATCTCTAAAGATTAAGATCAGATCTTGCACTATCTACTTCCTAAAGATTTATCCACATTTAACAAGTGGATTATTAACAAATAAAATAAAATAAGATAAACTTAATTTTGCATCACTTCATAACACCCCCCTTTGATGCAAAATCTGTAACCCCAACAAGTTTCTGAATTTCAAAAATTTTGAATAGTCAAGCCCCTTTGTAAACCCATCAGCAATCTGATCATTTGTTGGGCAGTACTTCATGACAATCATTCCTTCAGTTACAACATCTCGAATAAAATGATGGCGGAGTTCAATATGCTTTGTCCTGCCGTGAAACACTGGATTCTTTGTCATAGAAATTGTTGCCTTATTGTCACAAAAGACTTTTGTTGCATTTGCTTGAATTTGACGCAAGTCCTCCAAGATTCTTCTCATCTAAATTGCCTAACATGCAGCAGATGTAGCAGCAATATATTCTGCTTCTGAAGATGACAATGCTGTACTAGGTTGCTTCTTTGAGATCCATGAGATTGTTCCTGAGCCAAGACTGAAAATAAAACCACTTGTGCTCTTCCGGTCATTTATACAACCTGCCCAATCACTGTCAGTAAAACTAAGCAATTTAAATTCAGGAATAGGATTGTACCAAATTCCAAAATTGCTAGTAGCTCGGATATAACGAAGAATTCATTTTGCAGCTCCAAGATGATGTAGAGACGGATTATGCATAAATCTTGAGACCAAACTAACAGCAAACATGATGTCTGGATGAGTATGAGTCAAATACATCAATCCACCAACTAAGCTTCTAAAGTACTTCTCATCGGCCCTTAAAGTTCCATCTTCTACTGTTAACTTCTCATTTGCATTCATCAGAGTAAAGGCTGACTTACAATTCTGCATGTTAAATTTCTTCAACAAATCCAAAGTATATTTTTCTTGTGAAACAAAAATACCATATTCAGTTTGGTAAATTTGTAACCCAAGAAAATAATGCAACAACCCCAAATCAGACATATCAAACTCATCAGCCATGTTCTTCTTAAATTCTTTAATGAGAACTTCAGAAGAACTAGAATAAATAATATCATCTACATACACACAAACAATGAGAATATCACCATTTTTCACCTTCACATACAAAGTGGGCTCACTACTACTACGATGAAAACCATTACCAGCCAAGTATGAATCAAGCCTATCATACCAAGCTCGTGGTGCTTGCTTGAGTCCATAAAGGGCCTTTTTCAACTTGTATACTTTATCTTCTTTGCCTTCAACAACAAATCCTTGTGGTTGATCTACATAAACATCTTCATCTAAATAACCATTCAAGAATGCAGATTTAACATCAAACTGAAACACCTTCCATTTCAATTGTGCTACTAATGCCAAAATCAATCTAACAGTCTCAAATCTTGCAACAGGAGAGTAGGTTTCAAAGAAATCTTTACCATACTCTTGTACATATCCCTTAGCCACCAACCTTGCTTTGAACTTTTGCACACTTCCATCTGCATTGTGTTTTACTTTGTAGATCCACTTCACACCAACTGCATCTTTTCCTTCTAGCTTATCTACAAGCTCCCAAGTGTTGTTCTTTTCAAAGGAAGAGATTTCCTCCTTCATGGCATTTTCCCATTCATCTTTTCCACATGCTTCATCAAAATTCACTGGTTCTGTCACTAAGAGAGCAAACGTGTTAGAGTCATAAGCTTCTTCCCATGGTTTTACCTTTTTTGGATGAACCCCAGATATGCTTCTAGTTGTCATCCTTGAAGGTTGAGGAGGTGGAGAAGCTTGTGTTGATATTACTGGGGGGCCAGATGTGGAAGAAGTTGGTTCTTCATCTTGTGGCTCATCTAAGTTATTCTCTTCACATGAGACATGCTGAATTTTTTTCTGTATTCCACTCCCAAAAGCTGCTTTCATCAAAAACAACATCTCTTTGAATGATTAATTTTTTGGTAATAGGATTATACAACCTATACCCTTTTGTTTCATCGCTATACCCCACAAAAATGCACTTCTCACTCTTCTTGTCTAATTTAGTACGATCATTAGACGCTAGCAAAGCATAAGCAATGCAACCAAAAATCTTTAAATCACTTACATTGGGCTTGCGATGCCACCAAGCTTCATAAGGGGTCTTGTTACATACCGCCTTTGTTGGAGAAATGTTGAGAATGTATATTGATGTAGCTACTGCTTCAGCCTAAAAATCATTCAGAAGTTTCTTCTCATTCAACATACTCCTTGCCATTTCCATGATTGTGCCATTCTTCCTTTCTGCAACGCCATTTTGTTCTGGTGTTCTTCTTACTGTCAACTGCCTCTTGATCCCATTTTGCTTACAAAAATTGGTAAAATCATCAGATAAGAATTCCCCTCCCCTCTCGGTTCGAAGAATTTTTATTTGATGATTACATTGTTTTTCTGCGAAAGCCTTAAATTCTTTGAACTTCTCAAATGCTTCTGATTTTTGGACAAGGAAAAACACCCAGCTCATACAAGTAAAATCATCAGTAAATAATAAAAAATATTTACTCTTGTTCAAAGATAAAGTGTTCATTGGCCCGCAGATGTCAGCATGCACTAGTTCTAAAGGCTTCTTTGCTCTCCAAGCTTTCCCAACTGGAAATGACTGTCTCTATTGCTTTCCATATACACACCCTTCACAAATTTCATTAGTAAATGTAATTGGAGGCAAACCATGCACCATCTTTTCCTGACTTAATAATTTCAATCCATTAAAATGCAAGTGCCCATACCTCAGATGCCACAAACGAGAATCATCTTTAATGCAAACAAGTGCATAATCATCTAAACAAGAAATTCTTAGAGGGAACATCTTGTTTTCAGTCATGGGAATTCTAACAAGAGGCTTATTAGATTTTTTCACCTTGATTTCACACACATCATCATCAAATAAAAGTGAATATCCCTTTTGCATCAACTGACCCACACTAAGCAAGTTATGTGCCAAGTTGGGAATATAATATACATTATGAATTAATCTTTCAGTACTTGACTTAGTCCTCACAGCTATAGTTTCCTTTCCTTCAATTTGCACTTGCTTGTCATTCCCAAGACGAACTTGCAACTTTACAGATTCATCAAGGTCCCAGAAAAGGCTTCTAATGCCTGTCATGTGGTTACTACATCCACTATCTAAAAACCAAAGATCATAGTTACTTTCTTTGGGACTCATACAAGTCAGAAATAGGTTACCTCCCTCTTCCTTTTCTTCAGCATAGTTTGCTTGTTGCTTTTCCTTGTTCCAACAATTTGCTTCAATATGCCCCATCTTTTTGCAATAATAACACTGCTTATCCTTATAGTTATGCTTTTGATAGCTTTTTCACCACTGTTAGTATCTGGTTGGCTTGAATTTACACTTCCATGACCTCTACCACGTCCACAATATCCACCTCTGCCTCTGCCTCTGCCTCTACCTCTGCCTCTACCTGCAAAATCATTATTTTTCTCCTTCCCAGAAATTTCAAGCTTTGTCCAAAAGGCTTGCTCGCTCTTTTCTATAGACCTGTTTATTCTTTCTTCATGTGCTAATAATGAACCAGTTAGCTCATTCAGAGAATAATTAGACATGTCTTTCGATTCTTCAATAGCAGCAACAACATGATCAAATTTAGGAGGCAGACTTCTCAAGACCTTTTCTACAATAGTCTGGTCTCTAATTGTCTCCCCATATGTTCTAATCTGATTTACAATAATAGAGACTCTACCAATATAATCTTGAACCATCTCACTACTTTTCATACACAAGTTCTCAAAATCTCTACGAAGAGTTTGGAGTTTCACAATGGTTACCTTATTGTCTCCATGAAATTCTTGTCGTAGAATGGTCCAAGCTTCTTTCGCTTTCACGGCATTTGCAATTCGAGGAAAGATAGAGTCTGTCACTGCTTGTTGTAAGACGTGCAACGCCTTGGCATCCTTCTTGCGTAACTCCCTCATTTCAGCTGCCCTCTCAGCCCTGTCAGATTCTTCAAACCCATTCTCTACAAGGTCCCATAACTCTTGGGACATAAAAAACGTCTTCATCTTAATGCTCCAAAAAGCATAATTTTCTCCATTAAAAATGGGCACCAACGCTGACTGAGAAACACTCAAGGTATTCACACCATTAGACATGATGAACACCTTATTTTTGCAACTTGCTTCAGCAACAAACCCACAGAACTACGCCTAGCTTAATCAGGAACCAGGCTCTGATACCACAACTGTTGGTTTTCTGGCTTCAACCTCTGCTGTAACAGAATGCAGATACCACAACTGTTGGTCTTCTGTCTTCAAATTTTGCTGTAACAGAATGCAAAACAGAATGCAGAAAAACAGAGGAGCCACTGTAACAGAATACAAAACAGAATGCAGAAAAGCACAACAGAGATGGAGAAAATAACAGAATGCAGAAAAGTATGACAGAGATAGAGAAAATAACAGAATGCAGAAAAGTATGACAGAGGCAGAGAAAATAACAAATCTGAATAAAACTTTTATTGGCTGGAAAACAGAACGTGAAACTACAGCAGAATAGCTGTTTAAATAGGAAACAATCTGAAACTATTTATAACCACAAAATCCTATCAACTAATAAAGTCTTACTCCTAAATTTTAGCTAGCACAAACCATATCTCTAAAGATTAAGATCAGATCTTGCACTATCTACTTCCTAAAGATTTATCCACATTTAACAAGTGGATTATTAACAAATAAAATAAAATAAGATAAACTTAATTTTGCATCACTTCATAACACGTTAAGTATACGCTCAAACAGAAAATTAATTTGAAATCATGCGTTTAAATTTTATTATCTATCTGAGTATACACTTAACATACCTCCATGAGCGTAGCTGTATCAAGGTTCTTTCCATTTAAGCGGGTGCCACTAAGTTCTCAACAGAGGCTCTTGAAATCTGGCATTTTGAAGTGTCACATTTTTGGTTGATTAATTAAACAATCCATTTTTTGTATCAAATTTATCATATATGGTCATAGTTGAGGTTTACTCGACAATTACCTTCGCATAGAGATAAGGCAGACCCAGGAATGGTTTTTTTGGGGCTACACGTGTGGTCATATGTTACTTGGTAATCAGTACACATGACAAAGAGGCAGACCTTTTTGTAATTTTAAATATTTAGGAGGCACTTTAAAAATTTTTAAATATTTTAAGCAAAATATAAGGGAGTTTTCTGAAAACTTCTAAAACTACTATAAGTTACATATAAAATTTTATAAACTCAAGAAACCAAATTAAATTTTTCTATGGTAAAAATGGAAATCTTCAAAATTTAGGAGGCCAAACTAAAATTTTATAAGGTATAGGAACTTTTCAAAGTTGGGGCCAAGGCTCCTAACACCCTTAGTTCCACCCCCTACGCATAGAAAAAGAGATAATTAGTACCGTGAGAAATTATTAAGCCTTTTAGCTTGTAGAGAGTATCAATATTTATTAATTTATTATATTACTTTTTATTTGTTTGTGATATTTTGTAAAAAAATATTAAATAATATTATAATTATAACAAAGAATTTCTTTATATCACCCTTTTGACTTAGCATTATACTCTTCATAACAGAATGGAAATTAAATTTCAAATCTTAAAATCCTAAACTCTTAACATTTAGGTTTAGGAGAGAGAGATTTTAGAGAAAGAAAGAGAGAGAGTGATAAAGTGTCAAGGTTTTTCATATTGTCCAATATTAACCATCCTAGAAAAGTTGTTCCCAATCGAGACATCATATAGTAATGAGTAGCCTTCAAGCTATCTTGAGTCATCTCTTAAAACAACCCTTGGCATGACATGAATTCTTAACTTGGTATGCTTGCCAAGATACATGGATTTAGTAGCGCCTACTCTATTGTCATATTCATTGTCATAATGAAGCAGGCAATTGGTTGGATGAAATTTTACTAAATTATTTTTTTATATAATTTTCACATGCTTTTCCATTCCATTATCTATGCCCTTGGGCTTTTGTTAACTAATCAACATCTTAAAATTATAAATGTAATACATACAGAGGGTTATTGTACATGTTGATCAATCATGTGGTGGCCCCTAGTAATCACTAATCAAATCAAGCATTGGGTCCCTTACAAATAGCTCTTGACCTCCATTCATGAAGTTCATAGGTTCAAATATCTCATTTACTCACTTTTATTCATGAAAATTGACTGTATCAGGATCTGACCCACATTTTAGTTGTTTTTAACTTTTTATTAAAAGATAGTTATACTCATATTGGAAGATAGTTGCAATTCTTTTAGATCTAAAGTTCTATTATAACATGTTTCTTTCATTTTGTTATTTTCGGTTGTAACTCATTCAGTTGGTAGAAGCTTCTATGAAGCTTAGCTACTGACTTGTATACAAATAAGCTCAGTCATCAATAAAACTATCGAATCATTTCTTTCTTCAATTCTAATTTCATTTACTCAAAAACATAAAATAGTATCTATTGACATATGACTCAAAGCGGTAAACAAAAAACTAGTTTGAAAATGAACTTTAGGAAAGGGGTTTCAAAAAAGGAAAAAAATAGAATCACCAATAACTTAAATTGAGTTTGTTAAGTTAGACACTGAGAAATATAGTCCATGTTACAGAAAATAGGTTTGAGGGTTAGCTATATGTAGAAAAGATATTAGCACCCCTACGACATCCTTTTGGTACTATATTAGTGTTTTGTTACTTTTAGTTTCAAATTGTGCTTTATATTTTGTTTTTGGTTATTATTCATCTCACTGTTGACTTCACATGTGATTAAGTATGATCCATAATTAGCACTATTAGTGGGTGGTGCTTAGCCATCATTATGGAAGGGGATATTTGATGCCTAGTTCATCCAGGACTTAAATTGAAAGTTTTTACCTAACTTGACTAGGGTTTTTGAAGGTGTATTTTGGGTGACAGAGATCCTTCGTAATCATAGTTGAGGAATCTGTAACCAATTTCTCGACTAGTCCTAAGATGTGATTACTCTTAGGGTGCGGTCATTTTCAATGGCCACTCCCAATAACTGCCTTAGGAAGATCTCATGTTTGAAAGGAAAGGCTAGTGTTAGGATAGCTAAGCAAAGCGAGACAAGGGGCTTGAAAAGGCAAGGACCCTTAATAATCATAGTCGAGGAATTTGCAACAGATTTGTTGGCTAGTCTCGAAATATGATTACCCTTGGAGTGATTAGGAAGCGGTTGTTTCACTAGCCATTCCCATTAACTACCATTTGGAGCATACCATGTTTAAAAAGAGGTCAAACAAATGGAATTGCAAGAAGCATGAACACTTGATAATCACATTTAAGGGGAATCTAGCCAATTTCTCGACTAGGCTCTAGATGTGATTACCTTTTAGATAATTGGGAAGCATTCATTTTCACTGGCCTCTCTCAATAGCTATTGTTAGGAAGATTTTGCACTTGACAAGAAGTTGAACAAAGTGTTTGAAAGAAGTGAGGTAGCAAGATAGTTAAGTAATTTAAAATTTGATCCCTTTCCTTAAATTTCACAGTTTTTTAGACTTATAGGTAAGAAGACTCTCATTGACAAAAGTAGTGAATACCAACAATTCAATTCCTAGTTACAATGTCAATCTCCTCGTAATTCATAGAGAAAGGGGAAAGTCCAAAAGGATAGGGATCATGCAATGAGGGATCAACATTAACAAAATTCCAATGCCTTTAGCATCTCACAACATTAAAGGGATTAATGGAAATCTAAAAAGAAAGAGAAGAGTACAAAAGAAAAGGGATCATGCAATGGGTGGCCAATGTCAACAATATTCCACTAAATCAAGACAATAAACAAGCTTGCTACCCTACACTAGGTTCATCCCTGTTCACCGGTTTTGGAACTTAGTTAAGGAAGCAAATGAGCTTCAAAAGTTCTAACAAATTTGGGAAGATTTCCAACACACTAAATATGGTTACCATAACCTCACCTTCCCAAAAAAATCCCTTGTTCCAGATAGCACCCAATTTAGAGTCACTAAAAAGATTAATTAGAAAGTAGAACTTATGAACTCCTTTTGCTCTCAAACTTTTTACAAGATCAAGATGACCTTTGATGATACTGACTTATTAAAAATTAGAACAAAATGAGCTCATTAAGGTTGAGAACCAAAGTAAAAAATTCCAAACACTACATAGGGATACTGTTTGGATAGTAGGAAAAATTGAAATACTTCATGTATTAAAAGGATTCGTGTCAACCCAAATGTTGCCAGTAAGATAGGTAACATGTGGTTTAGCAACACTACAAAAAATCATAGGATTTGGAACTCAGTTGCTATTTTAAATCAAATTAATCCTTAGGCTATACAAAATGAATCCAAAATACGGTGGCCATGGATAAAAATTTAGAAATCATAGTAAACCAGCCCCGAATAACTTGAAATTTTTATATCTACATGATAACATATGAAATATTAAGACAAGAAAATTTCACACTATTATGAACTCATCTACTATCTCAATTCCATTTAATCCTAAGGTTGTATAGAATGAACTTCAACACAAGATAGTTGGAAAGAAAATTTTCAAACTAGTGTCCAAACAGCCCAGAATAACTTGATTTTTTTGTAGGAGCATGTAACATATCCAAGATAATGTCCACAAAATTTCACAACAATCAGAGTTCATTTAGATGTTTTATTAAGCTCAAATCATAAGTATATTCACCAATATGCCACCATAGGACAACTTATGAATATAATTTTGAACTTAATAACAAATTAACTCTAAATGCCTTGAAATTTTTGTGGGAATATACTGACATATGAGAAATGACACCCATAAAATTTCATAAAAAATGGATATTAATTATATATTTAATTGAGCTCAAAACATAACCACATTCACTAACATAACAAATTTAGACAACTTAAGAAGACTATTTCGAAATACATACCAAATGAACTCCAAATGCTTTGAAATTTTTACAAAAGCATGTTGGTATATGATAGATGATGCCAATAAAAATTCATTAAAAAATTGAGCTCATTACCTTCCCTAATTAATACCAAACCACTAACACAAATTAGACACAATAAAGGGCATTCTACTGAGCATTTTATCAAATAGATTCAAGGCAACTCTTACACATTTATTTGCAAAGGTAAAATCATGTTAACTCAATAATCAAATCATGGATTTTAAACCAAAATCAAGAGGAGTGATAGGATCAAAGATTTAGAAACTTACCTTGTATGAGAGTGAGCTCCCTTCCTTCTCCTTTTCTTTTCCTCTTTTCTCTATTTTGTTTCTACCGCTTCTTTCTCTCTTTTCTTGTAGAAGAGGCACTTCTCCCTTTCTCTCTTAAGGTAGGTTTGTGTATGTAAGTTCTAGATTTAGCCCCATGAGAGTGTGAACCTCTCCCTTCTCATGTTGATTTCTATGACGTCCCTTCTCCAATCTTTTTCAGCTCTTTCTTTTGCTGTCCTTTTCTATTTCAGCTCCTTTTCCCCTCTTCTCTCATGGCTGTCTCCTCTCTATGGTGTGGGTGTGTGCTACATGAGTGTGTGAGTGAGAGTCCCCTTAGCCAAATGGCCTCCCCTTTCTTCTTCTAGGGAGTTCCTTTGTTTCTCTTCATTTTCCCTTTCTTTTTTCAGTTTCAGCCATCCCTCCTCCCCTTTTTCCTCATTTTCTTGCTTTTATTTTATTTTCTCCTTTGTTTTACTCTTTTGAATTCCTTTTTCTGTTTTCTATTATCAATTTCTTCTTTTTGCATTTCTTATTTTCATTTTATTGGCTTGTTCTCCAATTCTTCCAATTGAATGGGTCTTCCCACTTTCTAATTCCCTCTTTTTTATTTTCTTTCGGCTATTATTCTATTCTTTATTTTCACTACTCTCTTTTTTATTTTCTCTATATCGTTTCATTATTTCTTTTCTTTCTGTCTTACTCATTTTATTTACCTTTGCAATTTTTTATTTTCTTTGTGTTATTTTATTACTACTATTTGTATTATTACATCTTGCAACATTTTATATATCTTCTTTCATTTTTTATTTTATTTTATTCATTTTGGTTGGAGTAAATTAGTTGTCTATAGTTACCACCTTTTGCTCATTTTCTAAGTATTAAAAGATGGGTAAAGGTTAATAAATGTTAATTTAGGCTAGAACTAAAGAATAGGACAACTCAGATGGGTTACTGGCCACCTATTTGGGATCAAAATAAAAAAAGTCAAAAATCCACCAAACAGGGATACTTAAGAATGATTTAAGATTTAACGCGAAGGGTTTTAGGCTACACAACACACATAGCTATGAGTGATTTAGGATTTATAGTGAAAGGTTATAATCCACCCGATAAGGATACCTAAAAGTGACTTAGGGTCTAAGGTGAAAGGTGTCAGGTTACCCAATAGGATAAATGTGAAGGTTTTGAAATTATCCAACAAGATTTAATGTAAGAGGGTTTTGTGTTACTCAATAAGGAACAAATGCCAAAAGGGCTTCAAATTACTTGACAAGAATGAAATAGAAGGGTTGACAATCCACCCATAGGGAACAAAATTTCAAATACTAAACAAGAATAAAATTGGAAGGGTCGACAATCTACCCATTAGAAACAAGGATTTCAAATACCCAACAAGATTAAAATTGGAAAGGTTGACAATCTGCCCATCAGAGATAAGGATTTCAAATACCCAACAAAAATAAAATTGGAAGGGTCGACAATCCACCCACTAGAGATGAGGGTTTCAAATACCAAATAAGAATTGAATTGGAAGGGTCGACAATCCACCCACTAGTAATGAGGGTTTCAAATATCCAACAAGAATAACATTGGAAGGGTCAACAATTTACCCACCAAGGAGAGGGTTAAATACCTAATAGGAATAAAATTGGAAGGGTTGATAATCCACTCCTAGAGATAAGGGTTTCAAATACCTAACATGAATAGAATTAGAAAGGTTGACAATCTACCGAGGACAAGGGTTTCAAATACCTAATAAGAATAAAATTTGAAGGGTTGACAATTCATCCACCAAGGATGAGAGTTTCAAATACCCAACAAGAATAGAATTGGAAGGCTCAACATTCCACTTACTGTGGACAAGGGTTTCAAATATCCAATAAAGGGTTAACAATCTACCCAGTAGGGATGAGGCTTTGAAATACCCAACAAGAATAGAATTGGAAGGGTTTATAATCCACCCACTAGGGATAAGGGTTTCAAATACCTAACAAGAATAAAATTAGAAGGGTTGATAATCCACTCACTAGAGATGAAGATTTCAAATACCCAAAAAGAATTGAATTAGAAGGGTTGAAATTCCACCCATTGAGGAAAAAGGTTTCAAACCCCTTACAAGAATAAAATTGGAAGGGTCGATAATTCACTCACTGGGGACACCTAAGAATGCTTTAGGATTTGAGGTAAAGGGTTTGAATACCCAACAAAAATAAATTGGAAGAATCGATAATTAACCCACTAAAGATGAGGGTTCAATTCCCAACAAGAATACAAGAATAAAATTGGAAAAGTCAATAGTTCACCCATGGGGGACACCTAAGAATTCTTTAGGATTTGAGGTAAAAGGTTTCAATATCCAATAAGAATGAAATTGAAAGGGTCGATAATCCACCAAGTGGAGACACCTAAGAATGCTTTAGGATTTAAGGTAAGGGGTTTCAATACTCGACAAGGTTTAATGTGAAAAGGGTTTAATGCCCAACAAAAATTTATGAAAAAGGTTTCAATTACCAATAATATTAAATGCAAAAGGGTTTTAATACTCAATAGGAAATTGTAAAAGGTTTTCAACACCTAATAGGAATTTGTGAAAATGGTTTCAATACCTAAGTAGAATTTGTGAAATAGGTTTCAACACCTAACAAGATTAAATGTAAATGGGTGTCAATACCCTTTAGAAAGTTGTGAAAGGGGTTTTAATTACCCAATAGGAAAGAAATTGGAAAGGGTCAACAATCCACCCACTGGGGACACCTAAGAAAGACCTAAGATTTAAAGAAAATGTTTTAATACCCAAAATGAATAAAATTGGAAAAGTTGACAATCCACCAACCAGGAACACCTAAGAATGTTTTAGGATGTTAAGGAGAAGGGTTTAAAATTACCCAAACAAGGTTCAATGTGAAAGGGTTTTAAATTAGCCTGAAGGTTTAAGTGAGAGAGGGTCTCTAGTTACCTAACACAGTTTACCATAATAGGAATGAAGTAAAAGGGTTTCCATGCCCACTAGGAATTTGAAAAGGGTTTCTCATTACTCTAGAATTCATGTTTGATATAATGATGTGTTGGACATAAAGGGTTTGGCCCTAAAAATGTATGCATAAATGCTGTTATGATTGATGCTAAGGGTTTGTCCCTAAAAATGCATGATTAACATACCAATGTTGATTCATGCAATGATGATATTCTTGATACATGAGAATTTAATTTCAATGATATGTTGAATCAATGCATGAGACTTGGGTGTCAAAGGCAATGTGATAGCACAAATGCACACTACCATGCTGGAAAGTACAATGGACTATAATGGAAATGCAAATTGACATGCTAGATCATAAAGAATTTGTCAATATTACCTCATAACCTCTATAAGTTCTTGAGGCAGAAACATGGATGAGCTAGTTTTGACACTCTAGAATTTCGTGACAAGGTGAATTCCCCCTAATACTATAGAATTCTTGATACATTGATTGCCTTAGTTTTCAATTCTTATTCATAAGGATGTCATTCGTTGCTTCCATTACCCTTGTTTACATTACTAGATCAACCCCTCTTGCCATGGCCCCTTTAGCTTTAATCCTTTCTTTAGGAAATGAGGTTATGATTCTTTCAACCTTTACTCATGATGCATTGCATTCATCAAATGAAGGGAACAAGACCTCAAACTATTTTTTCCTTTGTTTTACTAGAGGTTTGACCACCTTTGAATTCACATCTTGGTCCTCCTAGAAGTACTTGCCTAGTTAACATTATTTAATAGGCACTTGACACCCTTTGCTTTGCTTGAGAATGCATTCTAAGAAGTAAGGCTATGTGTGGCTAGGGAAAAGCTCAAAGGAAGGTATGGAATTAGGTACTCTAATCCTTTAGAGGTGGGATCAAAGGGTGGGTTATAACTAGTTGCCCCCAGTTATGAATGGATCAAAGTGTCAGACTCCATACGAGTAATATGTTTTGAAATTAAGATTTAGTAACTCTTCCTCACTCCTTTATAGACTCAAGTCTCTTTGGAGAAGTCTCTCTATAAACCTCTCCACTCTCAGGTCCCTTAACTCTTCCAAGGGTACTTTAGATTTAAGTTTTCTTTCCTAATTATGGCTCTAATTTTAAGGGTCCTTAAACAAAGAAAGGTTTTCCAATTTTAAGTTCACTCTCCCTATTGTAGCCCTAGTTTGAACTCAAACTACCCTTGATCTAAGAAATGTTTTTCAACTTTAGGTTCACTCCTTGGTTGTTGCCCCAGTTTGGGGTTTGGTTGCCTTTAAACAAAGAAATGTTGAAAGAGTTTTCCTTTAGCCATTCTCTTTATTATCCAAAATGACACCTTAAAAGAATGCCCATGATGGATTTTAATAACCTTTTGATAATTACTCAATTCTCCCAAATTAGAAGGGCTTTTGTTAAATGCTTACCTAGTTAGGTCACTCTCCAATGTTTGCACTCTTGGACAAGTGTTCACTCTATAGATATCCCATAAACTTGTTCTTATGTCCCTCTACATTTGTTAGCTCACCACATTAGCCAAGACAAATAGAACTTCACTTAGCTTGTAGTGTAGATCTCGAGAGATATGAAAGATCTCCCTCAAAGATGTACGACTTTCATCGAATATAGCTTTTTGTAGAATTCTATATGTATCTATGAGATCGAGTTGGAATTCTATTTACTCACTTGAAATTCAGTATCCGTTTCCCTCCTTTACCTGCCAAATCCCATTAATCAAATCACTTTTTTGAGAAATATGAGACACTTAAGTCATACAAGTAAAGTGATCTATTCCTTGATAAGAAAAAGAAAAAATGTGAATGGTGAGTGGATTGATGATAAAATATAATCCTATTCTCAAACAGTGATTCAATTGATGATAAATAAAGAGAATTCTTTGTTTAGTTCTCTACCTTAACAAAAAAAAAAAAAAGGATTGATCAAATTCTATTGAGTCTAACTCATAGCGATCATTATCAAAGATTGACTCTGGTTATCAATTGATTGAACAACAGGGAGCAATTTACTTGCGATACTTAGTTGACATTCATAAAAAGTATCTAATGAATTATGAGTTCAATACATCCTATTTAGTAGAAAGATGGTTATTCCTTGCTCATTATCAGACAATTGCTTATTCATAAACCCTGTGTGGGGCTAATAGTTTTTATTTCCCATCTCATGGAAAACCCTTTTTGCTCTACTTAGCCTTATCCCCCTTAAGTAGAGCATTGTGTTCTAAGTGCACAAAATTTCATCTTCTCTTTTCCTTTTTGGAATCTTAAGACTTTGGTTGGCTCAAGGGGGATATCCCTTTCTTTTCCTTTCACCCATTTTATTTTCTTTTCCTCAATGGGATAAGCCCTTTCCTTTCTTACTTTTTCATGGTTTCCTTGAGCTCTTTTTTTCTTGTTTATTTTCTTGAGCACAACTCTATGGGCTTTTGTTTATTGTTAATTTGAAAGATTCTATTACTTTGGCTTTTATGTGGCTAGGGCCTATCAATTGAAATAGGATTCTCAACTCTTTCCTCATGCTAGATAGTATTCCCTCTCTTTTAATAGCTTAGTGCTCCTTTTAGCTCTCCTTTAGGGTAAAATCATGATTTTTTAGGCCATTGAAAAGAAGTTTGATGGTAGTCTTGCCATCCTCTTTTCGGCTTAAGGGAACAACTATGGGAATTTTGATATCAAGATTAGCTCAAAAAGCCCAAATGATTCAGCGATATCCTAGATCACCTCTTTGGTTAATGCAGGTCTAGCAAATTGCCTCAAGGGGCATTCAAACAAGTTCTAGAGTAGTTATCTTCTCATAACATTTTCATAGGCTAACACACCCTCACACCAATATAAAGACACTCAGTTATCTACAGAATTTAGTATTTTGTCAAGTAGACCAATTTTATCATTGGCATTTGGATTTAATTAGGATAAGAAAATCTTTTAGCACTTTATGCTCTAGGCATCATTATCTGAATTGCACATAGATTTTTATTTTTAAAAAAAATTGACCACCCTAGTATTGGTTGTTTAAGTTGGTGATACTGCCACATCATGTGTCTGTCACTTATCACTCACTGATTGATCCTTAAGGAAACTTTAATGTGAGAGGTAAGAGCATTGAAGCATTGAACAACAAGACAAGGAAAGATTTGGAATAAAGAACAATGCATTCATCATGCAAGGCATTTTATTGAATGTAAAAGAGTGCCTGTACAGAATCATTGATATGGCCTTAAGTAAAGCCATTAGAAGAATGTTTAATAGCTTTCAATAATTAATGAGACATAGAAGGGATCTAGCTAATTAACTAGCTCCTTAACTCATGCCTAGGAGAACACACATGTGTTTGGCTAGTTATCTATAGAGTCAACATTTACTCATGGTGATGAAGAGGGTTTTGATCACTAACTGACCCTTTAATTGGCTTGAAACTTAGCAATATGTTATCAATTAGGTGTTGTACTTTCTTCTTAAAAGCAATGCAAGCTTTTATAGAGTGGCCTCTTGTCCTAGTATGGTATGCACAAGTGGCATTCTCTTTATATCATTTTGGATAGGGAGGTTGTAGTGCTTGCAGAAGAGGAACCACTAACACTAAGTCATTGTGTATCAATCGTGGTAATAAATCAATGTAGGTCATTGGAATAGGGTCAAAGTGAAAAGGCTTCCTCCCTTGGTCGATATGCTATTGTCTTAGTAGGTGTTGGGATGCTTGTCTAGCTTGTACAAGTCATTGGGTTTGTTGTTCAAATTGGGGTGGTGCTTAGATGGTGTAAGGAAAGGGCACTGCTTGGTAATTCTATTGGTAGGGCCTTGCATTCAATCCTAGGGGCTCCCTTTCATACACCACTACATGAACTTCTTTAAATTGAGGTTTCCTCTTAGGTGAGTTCCCCATCATTTTAGCTTGTATCCCTTTTTTTATCTTCTCCACAATGGCCACAACATTAGGGAAATTGACATTGATAAATCCCACCATTTTCCCATAAATGGGTTAGTCTAATGTATTCATGAAGGTGGTGACCATTTCCTTATTAGCCAAGGGTAGTTGCACCTTGTTTGCCATGTTCTTCTAGCTTTGGACATACTCTTTAAAGGACTCATTATTAGATTTTGTCATATTTTGGACATACACCTTATCTAGGGTCTTCACTTTATTATACTTGTACTACCTCAAGAAGGCTTCAACTAGAATTTTCCACAAGTGGACAACATCATGGTCCAAATTGATATACCATTTAGCAGCCCCATTAACCAAGCTATCTTGGAATACATGCATCATCAACTTGTCATCCTTAGAGTATGTTGCCACTATTCAACTATACATTATCATGTGAGCCTTAAGGCATGAGGTTCCATTATACTTAATGAATTCTAGGACTTTGAACTTAAGATAGATAATTACATTAGGTAATAATTCCATGTTATGAACATCTAGGATGTCATCGTTATTAAACCCCTCCATCTTATTCATCCAAGCCTTTAGCTTTTCATACTTCTCCTATATCCTGATTGCCTAAGTAGCTCTTTTCAATTTTTCCAACTCCTCCAGATAATCAAAGTCAAGGATAAAGTGAGTCTCTGACTCAATAGTGCACTCTAGATGACCTAGGCCCTCTTGGTGCTACAGATATGGCCCTTGCTAATACTAGGGATAAGGACCTTGCAAATACTATGGATAAAGGCCTTATTGGTATTGAGGACATAGACCTTGTTGGTATCGGGGAACATGGCCTCAGTAATATTATAGGTGTGGCCCTTGGTGATACAGTGGATGAGGCCCTTGCAGATACCATAGATAAAGATCTAGCTAGTATTGAGGGCATGAACCATTTTGGTGTTAAGGAGAAGGTCCCTGTGATATTACGGGTGTGGCTTTTGGTGATATTATGGGTAAGGAGCTTCTGGGTGTTATTGATGAGGGTCCTCCTTTACTTGACCCCATGAGACTTCTCCTAGAGGATGTGGCTATGGCTGTAGTTGGAGTAGGTGAGTTAGTGCTACTAGAGTAGCAAGTAGGAAGCCACCAAAGATGAGACAAGATGAGTTAATGTTTATTGTGATGACCATAGGTGTTTAGGGTGCACAGTAGTAGTGGAAATGTTAGTGAGTGTTGTCATAGGATAGCAACAGCATAGGGGTATCCCTTAGTGAACAAAGAGCCTTAACAAGAGACCTAGCAAGATGAGTAGTAGTCAATTCTTGAATTTAAAGGAGGAGATGTCACTTTATTCAATGGTGTGACTTATGGCGGTGCCTTGGATAAGGTTTTGGTGATTGAGGAAAGAAGTGAGAAATCTATTAATCCACATAAGAGGTCAAGGTGTACAGTAGTAGTGGAAATGTTAATGAGTGTTGTCATAGGATAGCAACAGCACATGGGTATCCCTTAGTGGACAAAGAGCCTTAACAAGAGACCTAGCAAGATGAGCAGTAGTCAATTCTTGGATTTAAAGGAGGAGATGTCACTTTATTCAATGGCATGACTTATGGCGGTGCCTTGGATAAGGTTTTGGTGATTGAGGAAAAAAGTGACAAATCTATTAATTCACATAAGAGGTCCCTTTTTAAGGCATCTGAGGGTGGTTATTAGGGTAGTGTTAGTGAAGGTTTTATGAGGGATGTTGTTCAGGGCCACTAGAGTTAGAAACATTATAATTGGACAAATACTTCATGCACAACTTGTCGGAGGGCGCATATAGCCCCTTATCGAAAAAATTTAGGAGCATGCTAACCTTAAGGATAGCTAGGTCATATTAAAAGAAATTACCCAATGTTAATCTCACAATCATCCTCTAACAAGGATTTGGACCCATCATAATTGTCACCAACTCAAACTATAGTCCCAAAGAGATCATTTAGTATTATTAGCAGGCGAGAATCAAGTACCTTGTAGCAAGGTGATGGAGATCTTGGAGGAATAAACTCAATGTGGTAGCTAAAGACAAGTCAATTGAGGACAAGCTCATATCTTTACAAGATGTTTAGGCATTTAATGTAGTTGCTACAGGTATATTCTCCATTTGATTCTTTGAAGTTCAAGCTTTATTTTGCCATGCACTTATTGATCTTAAAGAATGTAAGGTTAAATTGAATTGATGCTTGCAAAGATAGGTTCTAACAACTTAAGACTTATGATTTGGAATTAGCACCTATGGTGTTTGCACTCTAGATTTGGAGGCACTATCATTATCGAAAAAAATTGTAAGATTATACCAATCATTCAATCATAAGAGTTGCAAGTACAAGATAAGGGCAATGGAAAGAATTATTAAAAGGTTGCAATAGCGAATCTATGGATAGCTTGGACACATAGAAAGGCTAAGAAGTCAGTAATGGGTGAACAACTTCTCCTTGAAGAAAAGGATGGACAATTTTAACTTACTAGCACGAACACGCTATTGGGTCATGTTCATCTTTACTCTACCAATTTTGTCAAAAGCCAGACAAGGTTGTATGGCTTGGTTGCTTGTCAACCTATAGCCATGTCATTTAATATGGTTTGGCCCTCTACATTGTTTTCAAAATAAAAGCTCTCTTGTTATCCCTATTTACTTCTACAAACTAGCCTCACTCTCTCATTCCCTTAATTGTTGGCTTTGATTTCATTGGTCATATTTGCATATAGACAACAACCAAAGACTGTTAGGTAAGTTCACCTTGGTTTCTCTTTTTCTTTTATGATCTTATAGTCTCTCAACCCTTGACCAAAAATCACATGTGTCTCTCCGTTATTTTAATCTCTTTCTTGTTGGGTTCATATTAGTATGTAATGCTTTTTTTTTTTTTAATTTCTTCCACTATTTAAGGCTATTTTAATGTTTTTAAAATTGATAGACAATATGTAATGTTTTCAAATTTGCTACACACTTGGAAATATGTAAAGTTGAATTTAAGTTTTAAACTTTTAATCTATTTCTTCTTTTCTTAAAGGATGTTTTAAAGTTTAATAGACCCTTTGACCATATTAAGTTTTAAACTTTTAAATTTTTTCTTCCTTTGTTTAATGTTATTTTTAAATTTGGTAGACAGTATCTAACACATCTAAAATCAAAATCTTTTGAATTGAGAAATTATTGTTTTTGTTTTCCTTCTACAAATAATGCTATCCTCTATTCTCAATTGTTGTTTTATGCCTTTCAATTCTTAATACAGTTGCTAAAAAAAACACCTTTAGCCATGGGATTTTAGTTCTTTCAATTAAGATTGTTCACTTGCTTGTGTTTGCATTTTATTATTATCTTAAAAAAAGTACTTTTATTTTAGAGTTGGTAAGATTCAAATCTTGTTATTCAGTTATGTGAACACTTAGGACTTGTTATTTAATTTTATGTTCCTTTATATATTATCATACCTATTTTTTTACATATATAGTTTTTCAGTATTACCACCATTTTCTTTTTGTCAATGGTTACCCCCATGCCATCCATCATTGCTTCATGGTTTATTTCAAGATTGCTACATTTAGCATCATTTGCCAATGAGACACTAGGTAGAAGGTATTAAAACTTCTCTGTATCAAGATACATGTTTGGTTTAGGTGTTGAAAGATATGGAAAGTGATAAAGGTTTTTGAATTGTCAATTAACTTTAGTGGTGATGTAGTATTGGTATCACTTTTCTAACATTGGAGAATTCGACAAAGTTTAAGAAAAAGCTCATCATTTTGTGTATATTGTGCATGAAGGTTTCACTAAGATGTATAAGGTTTTAAAGAGTAATATGGTTGGGAAGGAATAAAAAGGAGTGAATGAGTTTGTCTCTTGTTGTTTGGGGTATGATCAAGTGAAAGTGGAGTGTCAAAAGTCTTCTGAGGATATTTTCACATATTGAGATCCTTGAAAGAGTTGAATAGAAGAAGCATTTTCAATGGTTACCCCTAGCATGGACAAACAATGGCTAAGATGAGAGTAGACATCAAATGACTTTTCTTACTTTCAACAATCTTAACTACTAATATCAAACGTAGCTAAGGAATGGCAAAAGATCTTTTTTCTTTCTACAATATGCGTTCAAAGTACCTACACCTCTTTGATTCTCATGGTAACTAAATTATTTTAGAATTTGGGGATGAATTCTTTTAAGGGGGGAAGAATGTTACAGCCCAATATTTTTTATTTTGAAAGTAATGGCCTTTTGTAATTTCAATATCATTTTATATAAAAAAATTTCCTTCCCCTCTTTCTCTCTACCAACACTCCCCCTCCCCACTATTTTTTTCTTTTTCTTCCCTCTCCTTTCTCTTGCCATCACCCACTTCCCTCTTTTCTTCTTCATTTTGATGCCACTTCCTCTCCTCTTCTCTTCCATTTTCTTCTTTCTTTCAACATACCCACAATAAATACTGCATGCCCAAAGCTTCATCTTGAGTAGCCATTACTTAAAAATTTCTAAACACTCAAATTTTATCTTCTTTCAACCATGGGACAACTACTATAATGGCTAGATTTGTCAGTGGTTGTGAGATGTGACTGAGAAATTTTTGGTGGCATTGAGAACATTGTCTTCTTGTTTTCCAAATGGATAAATTAAATCTTTCTTAGTTCTTCATAATTTTAAATATGTTTGATAAAACCTTAACCCCAAAATGATATTCTCTCTCTAAACTTTCTTTTTATATCCATTGCTTCATTGTCTTGCTATATGCTTCCTAAATTATTTTTAGCTTGTCATATGAAATAAAATTTTTCTTGAGTACTTATGGTTACAAGTTATATGTTTTATGGCTAATTTGAGTTTATATACTGTTAGAACCATGAGAATTACCCCTAAAGGTTGGCTAATGTCTCTTGAGCACTTTGAATTTTTTTTTTTAGTAAGCATTGGCATAGAAGTCATAGATTTTAGCTAGAAATCTCACTTTTGGTAAGGTTTTTGCTTACCATGGTGATCGATACACCCTCCTTAGAAGCATTCTGCTTATGTTACATCTGTAGAGTATAATTTAATGTATTATTCAACTTGTTGTCTTTTATAATTTGTCAAAGGCTCCTCACCTCCCACCTAATTGAGCCTTTAGAGGCAGATTTGGATTTTTTGGCCACTTTGTGAGTGTACATGGATATTATGGCATTCTTTTCACCTTTAAATTATTCCTTTATGCGTTACTTTCTCATACATTGAAATTTATATAATTATTATATTATTTTACTTACGTGTAGTAACTTTCTATGATGTGATCATTTTCACTTTTGTAATCATTCTCACATTAAACCATGATTGTGTCATCATTGGAAAACAAGTTCTTCAATTAAATCAATTTTATGAATATTTGATTCAAAGATAGTGTGACATTGGAGAATTTTAGATTTAAAACATTTACACCTATGTTTTCTTATGCCATATTGAATTTACTTTTTAATATTGATTTGGACACTATGAGTTTGAGAAATTGATTTGATATTGGAAACTAGTTTTGTGAATCGATTAGCTTTCAATGATTATTTGCAAATATTTCTTTTACTTCAGCAATTTTAGTTGGTTTTCTACGGTAATGGAAAGCATCCTATAGGAATCGCATTGCCATTAGCAGTATAAATAGCATATGTGAACATAGAGGTAATGATTGGCCTTATGAAGAATGATCTAGTATATACTCCACAAGTTGCCTAGGTTATGGTTATGGATTTAAATTCAAGAATAATTCAGTTATAGATATGGTTAATTTTGGGCCCATGGAGAATGATTTGGTGCAGACTCCATATGGTGCCACAATAAAATTGGAGTCCATTGGGGAATGATCTAATATATAGTCCATGGGTGTCCCTTGAGACTCTAAGGAATGATCTAGTGTATACTCTATAAGATCTCAAGTATTAGCCCTCATGGGAAATGATCTAGTGCATACTTTACTTGGGTGGTTGTGTACATTTCCTCATGATTATACTTCCGTAGTCTAAGTTGTTTTCCATAGTTGTTGTTATGAATCATGATTGGATTGCAAAATGCCTACCTTCTATTATTCTTTTAAATTTCATTTTATGAAATTATTCATCAAGCATGAGTTTAACGAATTTCTTAAATTATTTCTCTACAAGATGGTTTATGAACTTCCTTTGAATGGTGAAGTATCCATTTTCGTTGCAAATTTTGAAACTGTTTATGAAAAGAATTATGAACAAGTTATTTGTAATACCTTTGATTTATTTAAATTCATTGCTGATACATCATGGGACACACTTGTTTCCCATCTTTGTTACTTTGTGCATATGCATTTACTAAATCGTATGACTCACACTCTTCTTATTTACTTTTTTCAAATTGGAAGTATCTTGTTAGCTAATTATCTAGGATGTTGTGATTCAGACCTTAGCTGGTGACTCCTCCATTCAGATTTTATTTGGTCTTTGACTTCTATGTTTTGCAGTCATAGGGAGTGTCTTGTTTGTTTTGGTCTTTTGTGAACTTTAATATTTAATTTTTATGGTAATGGTGCATAAGCACTGTTTGAATATTTTTTGGATTAAAATATGTTGCTAATTTGATATCATTGTATTTTGGGAATGTCCATATTTTAGAGGAAACTTTGTTAAAATTATGAAAATGTTATGTTATTATCTTTTAAAATCTTGTATGCTTGTTAAGTTAGGCTTGGCAAGCTAAATAGGCTTTGGACTACTTTAACTTGTGTGCTAGTCATAGCCAAGTTTTTCGGGTCATGACATACACGTAGCCAACCTCCAAAACTAATTTATTTGATTAAGACCATATTTTTTAATGTTTGATCTCACTCTTTAAAATTAGATTAGTGACAACTCGAAAAATTTCAAATTCTTCACATCTCTTCTTTGAAGCCCCATTTTAATTTTTGAAACCCATTTTATTTTTTAGTTGCCGCTCTACATTGTGATGTCAACAATTAGGATTCAGTAAAAGAAGTCAACTCAACACTGTAATAAAAAAATTGAACTTGAAGACTGAGTTGGTCATCTTGATAGAACACTCAAGGACTGTTTGAGACAATTTTAACAAGTTGAAAGAGCACAAGAAAAAAAAATTATTTAATTTTTGGTGAAGATGTGGCATCTAATTTCTTATTTAAATATTTTAGAAGAGCATTGCTATTCATCCTATAATTTTAGCATACACTTTCAAACATACACAACATATATATTAATTCTAAAGTTGAAATAAATATTCTAAAGTAAAAACCCTCTAAAGCAATTAAACAAACAACAAATTTTTATGGGCATCCAACTCAAGATTATCAACTGCAATATTTAGAGGAAGATAAGTACATAGTTGAAGAAACTCTATTTGGATTTATGGAAAAAAAATAGTTTATCAAAATTCAACTCTAATTTATCAAGATCAATTCAAATCTTTGTTATAATAATTAGAAGTAAAATTTTTTAAAAAAAATAAACTTTTGAATAAGTAACTCTTAGTGAATGAGATTAGCATGTGCAATTTGTAATATATATATATATATATATATATGTATGATATATAAGTTATACTAAATAGACACTATTACTTTTATTTCTCCCCATGCACCACACAGTGCTAAATGCTAGTAGTAAACTAAAATTCGTAATCAAGTAATTAGCAAAGTTGAGGCCTTTAGACCTAAATGATTTGGTTGCCTATCCTTTGTATTTTTTTTTTCTTGGTTGAAGAGGTTGCTCCTTTGACTATTTTAATTATTAAGTCAATCAATTAGCTATATCTATCTTAGTTCGCAGCCTCTCTAGGTCTCATAAAAAAATCGAATAGTAATGAAATCACTTGCAGAAAATTTCATTAAACATCATTGAAAGTTACCTCTAATTTTAGCATGAAAATTAAAAATATATAGAATACCAACGAGTTTTAATCTGAATGGAAGAAGTTTGGACACTTTAAGCAAATTGTTTGGAGTTCAATCTAAGGTTTATATATAAAAAAAAACTAATTTGGAAGAAGTTCCTGCTTAGGCACTTGATTGTACATTAAGGAAGTTAGTCTTTACCTACCAAGTAGAGGATACTCCGAAGAAATAAAAAAAATGCTTCTTCTCTAACATTATAGCTTTCTTTGAATATTTATTGCTACAGTAAATTTTGCCACATGTCAATACAACAAAAATCATAACTAGTAATAAAATTTAAAGAAATAAAAATAAAATTTAAATGAATACTTAAGAATACCATCGGTATTAAACTGTACTCAAAACTTATTTTAATAATGTTTCTTAAATTTACTGGGCAGTCAATGCTCGAATATATGTTAAAATTTACTTAATTGAATATTGGCATGTGTAAAATTCAACTTTTAGCATTTATACTAAATTCAAGGAAATTGAGTATTTTAATGTCGTTTTTCATTAGTTGAAGGCGCAGAACCTTAATTTTATCTTCTATTTTATGGTTTGCATGTTTTTAGAGTTAAATTTGTATTTAAAATAAAACTACTTTTTCATATAAATAGTTTTAAACACAATTTTATAAATATTCATTATGTAATTATACTAAATAACTCTATTAGCTTCCATTCTATAGAATATTTTTTTTGGAATATTAAAAATGTTACAATATAGAAATCAAAGTAAGGAAAGGGGGACAATAATGCCGGATTCAACAATTTGAGACAAGCTCAAGTCTTCCATTCTATAGAATATTGATGTTACTCAATTTTGTAATTATAATGATCACCCCAAAGCAAGTTCTCCTCCTTTCACACTTGATTTCTCTCTCTTACACTTTATATTATACAATTTTCATTGAATGTGTGGATCCCACACACGGCTTTCAGTTAAAAATTATAGAATGTAAAGTGTAGACTTTATATGAGAAATGGGATGTGGGAGGATAATTATTTCTACACAAATGTGTCTCATAATCTGGAGTACGCAAATGGAAATAGAATATATACTGATCACCTAAAGGAACAAATTAGACTATAACTCTTGGAGTAGCTCCACCATTTACTAGAAAAGCTGATGCTGAACCAGATAGTGGAGCTCCAAGATTGGTTACAAACTGCAAACCTCCTACTTAATATGCAAGGCATTCGGTTGGAATGGATAACTTTTCTCTAAGAAAAGAGATCTACTCTAAAGATGATATAACGTTAAGATTTTGTCAAAACTAAATTCAAGTGGCTGAGAAAGATAGGTATGAAAGAGCTATGATTCCATTTAGGCACATTGGGTGGAATGTGATGCCATTTCGTGTAGAAAATGTCCAAATCAGAATTCCAAAATATTACGAATCATATATTTAAGTGTCGGATTGGTGAGAAAATAACATACCATCACTTAAAGAAAATGAAAAGGAAATAAAACGTACAGGTCAAGGAAAATCAAAGAAATCTTATTCAAATGACATTTCCTATAACAAGGGTACACAGTTGATTCCTCGATCAAATGAATTCAAAATTAATTAAGAAAAACATGTTGAACAAAAAACCAGAGTTGTCCTTTAAAGTATAACAAAAATGCAAGCAGAGACATATTAAGCTATGTTTTATAGATATATCATCCTCTTAAAATCATTTTACATTACACAATCATTTAGAATTAATTTGAATACAGTTTCACTATTCTCATAACTTTATTTTTATTTAATTTTACAACTAAAATATATACTATTAAATTTATTAAATCTTACAGATATCAAAATTTACATCATTAAAATACAAACCTTTTGTAACAAAAATATTGTAAGATTGATTTTTCCATTTGATTTAGTATTGAATCAAGAGAATAGTTAAGCCTATACTAATTTAACAATAAACACTAAATTAAAAATGGAAAATGCAAAGTTTACCAATGTTTACTGAGAATGATCTGGCAATTGGCAAGTAAGACTTATAGTTGCTATGACCAACCATCCTCTAAGTAACACAAATCTCTATTTAATGTTCGAACACTAATTTATCTGCGTGCTTCAGAAAAGAAAAACACTCTCCACAAATAATTAAGATTGTTACATTATTGCCAGACAACCATGCATCACCACATGGGAAACTTATAGGCTGCATTACATATTGATCACACTAAACCCAGTAGTGTTTTCTGTTACATTATTTTACCAGAGTACAAGGGAAACTTGTTTCTGCTGTTTTTAGCCAAAACAACGAAAAAGGATCTCTTTATTGTTTCTCAAACATACCCAAACACTCACTCACACACACACACACACACACACACACACACACACATATATATATATGCACATAACTATGCTAGCTCTTTTCATCAAAACTTATTCTGGTACCAATAAACACCCTTTGCAGATGTTGCTTCATCAGGCTCCACATAAATGCACTCTTTTGCTTCCCTCCACAATGCCTTGTAAAATGGGGTGCCATCAAATTGGTAGTATTCACCAAGTACTGGTTTAACTGCATTGGTTGCCTCCATTGCATGATAATGTGGCATTGTGGAGAAGAGATGGTGAGTCACATGGGTATCAGTAATGTGATGAAACACCTTGTTCAGAATCCCATAATCTCTATCCACAGTGGCCAAGGCTCCTCTGAGCCAATCCCACTCAGTTGAGTCATAGTGTGGTAATGAAGAATGGGTATGCTGCAAATAGGTGATGGTCACGAGAAATCCATTCACAATGAGCAATGGCACCCCATAAACCCATAGCAGCCAGGTCAACCCTTTCACAATGGCAATGCGGTAGAGCACAAAAATTGCAGCAAGCAAAGTTGCATCAGAAACAAAAATAAGAACCCGTTCACGATCAGAATAGATGGGAGCGTATGGATCATAGTGGTTGGCAAATCGATCATAGGGTCTACCAGAAACATTGAAGGCCAAATACAAAGGCCATCCTAGTGTGAGTGTGATGAGAAGTGTAAGTGCCCTCCCAAGTGGATTGTTCAAGTAATAAGAATACCTCGAGATTCTTGATTTGGCTTTTGGAACAAACACTTCATCACGCTCTAGGGAGCCTGTGTTAGAGTGGTGGCGGCGGTGACTGATCTTCCATGAGAAGTAAGGGACTAGAAGTGCAGAGTGAAGGATCAAACCCACCAAGTCATCAACCCATTGGTAGTCACTGAAGGCATGGTGACCGCACTCATGAGCAATCACCCAAACACCAGTGAGAATGCAACCCTGAAGGGCCCAATAGATGGGCCAAGCAAGGTAGGAAAGAAGGGGAGGAAGAAGGTGGAAGTAACTGGTGGCTGTGTAGAAAAGGAAGGCCAGTGAAAGGTCATAAACTACATAGGAAAATGAGTGGAGGAGGGAACGCTCAAAGCAATGAGGAGGAATGGCTTTCTTGAGTTGGCCAAGGGTGAATGGGGGCTTTGTGTGTGGAACCCTTGAAAGAGGTTTCTGTTGCTCTTCAAGCTTTGGTTTTTGGGCAGTCAAACGGCCTCCAGCTCCCATTGCTTGTTAGTCTCAGGCCCCTGTATGAAAAAAAGAGTGAAGTTACTTAGAAATGAAAAATGGCACAGGGGGGTGACAACATAATGTATCAAAGCTACAGGCACAACGTGCCGATTCATAGAGGAGGAAATTATAATTAACCCATTATTCAATTAAATCCCATAATTGAGACTTTTAAAATACTCGCATATACAAATTGGATGACACGAGAGTAAGAAGAGGGATCAGAAGGACAAAGATACCCTCAAAATTAAAATAAAAAATAGCTGACATTATAACTTGCCTTTCCAGCTATTCTTATAGGTTATGAGATTTCATTAAACCCCAAAAAAGAACAAGAATAAATTTATATACACAAGAAAACAGGGCTTTTAGGGCAAAAACCACGTCAAAGCTTTCCTAATAATCAACATATTTGGAGTTCAAATATCCCCCCAGACAAATTATATCTGACCACCCCTAGCCTGTTACTGATTTCTTTTCCCTCCTGTTAGGAAGAAAGTATCCCATGTAAGTTTAAGATGTGACAAAGAGGGTGTCAATATCAATTGGGAAACAAATATGGTCCTACAGTGGAAACCGCATGTAGAAATTATCGATGTTGCATGCACAGAACATTAATTTCTCAGCTGTAATGCCATGGTTTTGAGGTCCACTAGTATCCTATATGAGCAAGGCTAATTAACTTACAAAGCCAAAAAATCACTAAATTTGCATACCGATCTGGCCCCACTGTATTGAAGACAGACTAATTCCGGCCCTCCCTTGAGAATTCAATGCTTTTGGTTTGCTTTCATGATCATTCAAAGACCACGCCTCATATATAGAAAGGTTTTTCCAATAATTTCTCCTTCAATCAAAATGGATCTTAAAAAAAATACAGCAATTAATTTTTTAAAGAAACTCAGTAATTCTCATCAACCAGTACCTTACAAAACTTATGACTCAAAAATCTTAAAACAAATGTTAATTCATATGAATATTATTCACAAACCAAGGTAAAGCGGAAGTACTAAAACTAATTAATTTGATAAATAAATAAGAAAACTATTGCTATCTAAAAAAGTTGGATATAAAGGAAACGCAGAGAACAGAACAGAAAGCACAAACTCCCAATATAGTAGTTACGGTCATAAAGATACAAGTTAATGCTGCTATACTACACCTGCAATCAAACTTGAAATGAAGCAGCAATGGCGAGTTTGTATCACATACATTAAATAGAGATGCGAGTGTACAGAGAAGGCACAATGGAACAATAAAGAGGACAAGAGAAAGGGACGAAATAGGCAATGCGGAGCCAGGTAAAATTTTATTTTATCATAAAAGCGATTTTGGCATTTTCCACAAAAAAATTTGTGGCCGAAGACAAAATAGGAGAAGAAAAGAAGACATATTCCAACAGCATACTCTCTGGTGTGAAGAGATATTCCTATTAGAAAACTGCGTGTGATATTGCCATCCAAAGAAAAATTAGTTAAATATTTTTATTAAATAACATAAAGGCGTTGCTCCCAAGAAATGCACTGAAAGAAAATGGAATCTTCAGAGAAACCACAGAATAACTTTGGTGAAAGAAAGAGGGGGGCGGGGGGGGGGGGGGGGGGGGCTTCTGCAATGAACCAGATTGCAGATACCAGCAGTAATAACGAAAACTCTGTGGTCTACAATAGAACATACAGGTTTAGGGAAATTCTTACATAGATCTCTTACCCCAAGTACTATTTACATGCAGGAAAATGTAACAATCATGACAAATCTAATGCTGTGTGCCTACTTGGTTTATATTCAGTGTTTTTTACTAAGAAGTTTCTCTAAAGTATAAGAGATATGTTTGTCCGTTTTCTTTAATATGATTGTTGAAGTAATCCCAGTATAACCCAATGAAAATACTCTTAAAAATTACATCTTTGAAAACTTCAATCAAATAATGGCATCTTTCGATAAAAAGGAGCCACATTATTAGAAAACTCTAATGTTTGGAAAGTTGGAAACTGATAATAAAAAATACTTTTAAAAAAAAAAAGAGAGAGAGAGAAAACTGGAACCGTAGAGTCATAAGAGCTGTAGAGCTATGCTAGAGTCGCTGAAAATGCAACGTGCAAAACGAACGCGCTTACATAAAAATGCAGATAGAAAGTGAAAAGAGAGAATATAAAAAGGAATTGAAGTACCTAGCTAAAACTCGATTTTCACAGAAGGCACTTCTGAAACACGTTCTAACTCCCTCTGCTTTCTCTTCTTATGTTCTCGGCGCTTAGGTGTGTTCGGTTTTCCTTTGAAGAATAGGAATTGTCAGAGTATATTAGAAATCAGGCGTTGGAACCATGGGAGATGGGACCGTCCCTTAGGATTCCAAATTATGATGTGACTATCTGAGCTTGTTTCACACGCGTTCACGAAGTAATTCACCAGGTTGACACATAAACAAATTAGGTTTCGATTGTTTCGAGACATTAATTTGCTTCGACAGATTATCTCATTTAGCGGAATGCATATCTCAAGATTGCTTTGTCCAAAATTAAAGGATACCAGATTTAGAAAAAAATATTGAAATATTAATAAACTAAAAAAAAATCTTATATTACTAAAGATAACAAATATTACTTGGCAGATCTGACATGTATCATTCTACAGTGCATTTGTCACTATTAATTCCCATTATTAATCAACTATTTTCTTTCCTTATTTAGAATCTAACTAAAACTATTATCATTCTATGGTTTATTTAAGTCTCTAAATTTTCTTTCTCCTAAGTTCTTCCTTCTCTCTCTCACTAAAATTCTTTGACCTTTTTTTCTTTTTATAATTCATCGCTCTATCTTTGAAATTTCTCCCTATTTTTTTTTCTCTAATTTTTTTTTATTTTATCTCTCCAAAACTTCTCTTTATCTAAAATTTTAATCTACAATATTTTTCTCACTCTCTCTTTTTCTCTAAAATTTCTCTCTAAAATTTCCCTCTTTCTCTCTTTCTCTCCAATATTTCTCACTCTTTCTACCTCTAAAACTCTTCTTTCATTCTCTCTCTAAACCCTAAATCTCTCTCTCTCTCTCTCTCTCTCTCTCTCTCTCTCTCTCTCTCTCTCTCTCTCTCTCTCTCTCTCTCTCTCTCTCTCTCTCTCTCTCTCTCTCTCTCTCGTTTTCCTTTCTTAAATTTTTCTATCTATTTTTCTCATTAAAATTTCTCTCTCCCCCAATTAAATGATCTCTTTATTTTTATCTGTAAAATTTCTCTCTCCTTCTCTCTCCAAAATTTTATCTCTTTCTTTTTCTCCATCTTGAATTTGTATTCCTCTTAGATTTCTTTATCTTTTTCTCTCTCTAAAATTTCTCCCTCTCTATCCAATATATCTCTCTCTAGTTCCATCTCAAAAATATCCCCATCTCTTTTTTCTGTTAAATTTCTTTCTCCCTCCCCATCTTTAAAATTTCACTCTCAATCCTATATTAATTATAATTTTGTAATAATTTCATTACATGTTAATATTTGTTATAGTAACTGATACCTTTTAATAACCAATGAGTCATTTTGTCTGCTATTAATTCTAGTATGACAAATTTAGCTTTCAAATTAATAAGTTTCTTTTTATTAATTTCTCGATAGATCATGAAGTATTTAATGATAAATAATTTTAATTTTATTTAGGTAACCACAGTTATTAACTTTAATTGTTTACTTTTTTACTTTCATTTATTTTGAAATATTTAATGTCAATAAATTTAATTTATTTTATTTTATTTTAAATGTATTTATTTATGAACTTTAGTCTTTCTAATTATTTTCTTTCATAGTGACACAAATCGATAACTATTACCAAAAATAAATATTAAGAACATAATGGTTTAGTGTTCCATTTTTAATAGTATATATATAATACAGATTACAACTTGTTCATAATTTAAGGTGTTATTGTTTATTGCAGTAGTTAATACTTTTCAACAATTAATGAATAATTTTCTTTAGCTATTAATTTTATATAATAAATTTATATTATAAAATTATTGACTTTTTATTTATCTCTTGATTGTAGAACAAATAATAATAGAAAATTTTAATTTTATATATTTAAATAACATGATTTAAATTTAAATTTAAATTTAAATTGTTCCTTTTTCAATATTTACTTATTTTACAAATTTAATGTGCGTAAATATTTTATCATATATTTCAGTTTACTCACACTTTTCGTGAAGGTAATTGTTGTGCCAATTTGCTGGCCAACTTTACCACTAAGGAAGATCGAGGATTGAAATTGTTTCGTCATTTGCCTCATAATTTGAGTCTTCATTTTCATGCAGATTTCGCGTGTCTTAGGAGACCAAGTGTAGTTCGGTTGTCTTAGCTGTTTTTCTACGCCCCTTTCATGTCCCAAGAAAAAAAAAAGTGGCAACCCATGTGCTCAGTCCAAGTCTGCTTGGGCCAACAATGGGATGGGCCTTAATTCTTGCCTTCTGCTTCTTCTTCGTTGAGGAAACAAAGAAAAAAGAAAAAACATATTTACATTATTGATAATGCAATTCAAGTCTAAATTTGAAAATAAAAAAGAAACTATTATAAAAAGAGTGATATATACAATGACTAAATGTATTTCTTCTATGTAAAATTTTATTATTTTTATTGCAATACTATATTTAATTTTGATTTATATTTTATGTGGGTAACAATATGAAGTGATCAATTGTTACGAATAAATCAATTTCATAAATTTGCTTAAATGTATTTCATCCATGTAAATTTTTTATTATTTTTATTGCAATATTATATTTAATTTAAATTTAAATTTTATATGCGTAACAATAGAATTAAAGTTTCTAATGGATGCGAGATTAAAGAGAATACAATTGTTGCATCAATTTCAATAATTTTCAACTGCGCCATAATGTGGTATAATAGAGGAAGTAAGTATTTTAAAACTTTCTAAAGTATTAAAGTTATTGTCCATTTATTTAAAATACTTTAAAAATTAGACTTAAATATACCCAAATTTAAAATAGTGAATTAACCATTTATTACATTTATTTTTCTTTATTACGTGATTTGTGTAAACCAAGTATATTTGTTTCAATTTTGAATTAATTATAATTGATAAACTCAAATAAATATAATTTATATACTAAAATAGATATTAGAAAACAAAATTATAATAACGTACATACCATTCATTGTATATATTACTCTTTTGTAATTGATATACCCGAATTAAAGGTAGTTTCCATTCAATTAAAATTATTTTGAAAACATACTTAAATACGCCCAAAATTAAAAATGAGAATGACCATTCATTTACCCTTTTTAACCATTCATTACATTTATTAACCTTTATTCAACATTGTTATCAAATTTATTGGTTAAACAATAATTGCAAAAATAACAATGCACTTATCAATATATTCCATTCCTCATTGGTCCACTTCATTTAAAAGCACATGTTTCAATTCATATGATCACACATTAAATTATAAAGATAGTGAAAATAAGTCACTAAAATTATTAAAAGAGAAATTAGACTTAAATACATCCAAATTTATTAAATGATTAATGTGTAAAATTGATAACAACTACACCTTTTATCAAATGATGTGATAAATATATTATAAAAATACTATCTTTCTATCAGCTATGTATTTCTATAAATTGATAATTATATAATTTTTTTAATTCATTTAATTTTATATTGCATGTTTTGGTACAAACACGTGCCAAAACATGCAATATATAAGGCATTGGTTCAAACATGATATATATTATATATACATATATATATATATATATATATAAATGCATCTGAAGTTCTTTGAAAATATTCACCTATTATATTACTTTAATCAATATTCAACTCAATAGCTGTTGGTGTCCTTATTACGCTAAAATAATTTATGCATGAGATACAATATAACGTCATCACACAACGGCAGACAAAGACAAGCAAGAACGAAACATGTAAATGAATTTAAAAAAAAAAAAGAGAAGATAATTGAGGAGGCGAAGAAGAATGAGGAATAGAAAATTGGGAAAACTAGCATTGCCGCTTGCTTACCTTTTGAATAATAGTAATAGAGAAGACGATAAAGTGGGTCGTGTAGCACCTTAGGATATGCACTGTGGGCAAAAGTAATTACCCAAAGACACTGAAATAGTTGTCTAAGAATATTACCATTTTATATCAAAGAAAAGGAATAACATATATTATATAATTCAAATAAGGTAACAGATACCTGTTCCAAAAACAGGGACAACTATTCTCGAATAAGAAGTATTATATAATTTAAATAAGAGTAATCATATTATAATTCAATCCCTTTTTCTGTTTTTTTTTTTTTAACTGGAATAGTGGGAATATTGTTAAAAATTAAGGAGCCAAGTGGCGTCCTTTTCAGCTAAAAATATAATCAGTGGAGGAAAATCCTCCACCCACATGAAATCCAAAAACTGGAAAGCAAATGATGTTACTGCATCTGCCACAGAGTTTAAACAATGTTTAATCATATTAGGATGTTTAAAAAAATTTAATTGTAAATCCTTAATATTTTAACTTTAGCTTATTACACATATCAAAATTCAATACACCTAATAAATATGATTGAATTCTTAATTATGTAGAAATTATTTGTATTTTTAACAATATTAAAACATTGAATTTTTGACTGAATTTCAAATATTAATTTAAAATTTTAACTAAATAATTAAATCTAAAATTAATTATGTTTTTAATGGCCAATTATACAATATGACGTAGGTAATTCAATTTTTGACTGAATTTCAAATATTAATAGAAAATTTTAACTCTATAACTAAATAAAATTATTTATGTCCTTAATTGTCAATTACATGAATAATAAAATGTGATGCTTCCTTAAAAGTTTCATTTCAATAATGTAGTCCAATCAATTTTCAACTGAATTCAGATATTAATTTAAAATTTTAACTTTATAATTTAATTAAGTTCTGGATGGCCAATTGAGCCGATTATAGCAATGACTTAGGCAATTCATAATCTCCCCTTTACTATTGAAAAATTAAACTCAAATTACCAAGAATTAAGCCATTATTAACGTTAGACTTTATCTATTTATTTTTGGTTTATGTAGGTGAAATCAAAATCATAACTTATTTGTTATGTTGAAGTAATGATTAAAGATAAATTTGTCATAAAAGGTCGTCTTTCAATTGTAAGACTTCCTATTATTTTAATGTTCTAGATTTGTTTGATTTGTTTTTAATAATAATTTTCAAATATTATTTCTCTTTTTCAGACATTTCCCTCAAAAAGAAAATTATTTAATAGACAATTTAATTGTTATTAAATACCAAGGATGTCATGGTTTGAAAGGTGTGCATGAGTGATCCATGAACTGAAATTGCGATTTATTTGATATAAATTGGCCATGCTTATAAACTTAATTTGGCCATGCTTTTACACATTTCCCACGTAATTAACTTTTGTGATCTATTTCATGTTTATGTTACAATTTTTTAATTTAAATTTATTTTCATTTATTTAATTTTATAATTTCCATTAACTATTGATTATCATGTTTCAAATTTAAACCATATGGCCAATCATTTTATTAAAAACCACTTTTTTTTGTGAAATTTAATTATACATGGTGGATCACAATAACAAATTAATCTCGATTAGAATAAAAATAATTACGCGATGTCAATTTTGATAATATTGCCATAATAAAAGGATATATTGGTATGATTATCATGATTAACACAACTTCAGCATAATAAAAATTTAATTAAAGGAATACATTTTATTATTTATCATTGTGAAAAACTGATGTGGCATAGCCACATAGTTAAAGGGAATATATGAGGTACAGAGGGAACCTAATAAAACCTTGTGGAGGTCAGGAATGTTAAAACGCAATAACGGATATAATAATTACTTATAAATGGGTTCAATACCGTTATTGGAAAGAATTACATAGAAATGATGTTATGAAGTTAAATTTGCGAAAGAGCATAGTTTCCTCCAGTCTCCAAATATCAAGATAAAAACTAACACCATTTTCTGCCTGCAAACATTTCTTCTTGTCCTTTCATCTCATGATCCATTATTACTTTGTACTCAAATAGACAGAAGACAATCTTACATAATTGATCAAGAATATAATGCAGTAAAGGGGTTTAAGAAAGAATCTTTTAGCGATTGCACAACTTCAAGTTGATTAAATTTGCCTTTATATGACTAATTGGAATAGCAAGAGATATAAAATAAGTGAGAAAGGAAGAGCATTGATATCATCAACAAGGCTATATACTATAACAACTTCCTTTCTATAGAAAACCTTCCAAAGTAGTTTCATTTGTATAAGGACTTGAAGAAGACGCGTCTTGTCTTGATTCTCTCAAATATCCAAGGAGCATTTTGACCGACAAAACCAACCACAAATTTTGATAACAAAAAACGAATCAAGATATACAATGACTGAGAATAAAAAGAGAAAATTATCAAATGCAGAATTAGGATGTTAGCAACTCATCCTGTGCTTAGCTCGAGCACTCCCGGCCTGCATGTGAAAGAGCAACCAAAGCAAGTATTCCTCCCTTCCTCACAAGAACCCTATCTTCGTCACGTGAAAATTTGATTATTTAGTCGAAGATTTATAGTAATGTTTAGATTACACACTCAGCACTTTAAATGTTCTATCAAATCAATTGCAATAATTTTTTTTCCAAAAATCATGTCAATTTATTTTCAAATAAATTTTTCCTAAAATTATTATATAACAATGGGACAGATGGCATATACGTATGCATTGTGAAGGGACACATGCCAGCAATAATATTTTTAACAACTTCAATATGAATTTATGAAATTGCCACATGTCGAATAAGCAAAGAGGACAAGTATCAAAATTTCATTGGTAGCTATCCTCCTTTAGTATATAATACAATGATTTTAATACTTTCTTTTTCTATAGCTGTCAAACCACTTTAAAATTTAAAATGCCAATGTGATTTATTATCTTCAATTATTGTTTTCATTTTTCAATACTTCATTTTCTTCTATCAATTATTTTGTTTTATTTATCTTCCGGTACATCTTACTCCTTAATCAATGAGTTACTTAAAAATTTCCACTTACCTTTGTTGCATGGTGGTACGTCCACATACATGTAGTATGCACTATAGGATAATTAATTTTTATAATTAATTAAATTTTATTTATTATTGAATTAGTTTTAATAATTAACGTAAATAATTATGGATAATTAATTAATTAAATTTAATTAGATAAGTTCCTAATTAATTATTCTACTTCTAGTTATTTATCATAATTAATTGTGTTATGACTGATAGGATACCTAGTTAGTTATGACTCTTAAAGAGTTTAGTAACTCTTAATTAAATAGAAGCAAACTTGACTGAATAATTTAGTTAATTAGAATTTTATGTACATTCAACACGTGCTCTCTCCCAAACAATATTCTCTCTCACTTGGTTCCCCCTCTGAGGTACCATCATACATTTGAGATTTGGAATGTGTATATAATAAGAGTAGCTATAATAGTTATTTTTTAATTGTGAGGAGATCTCGTTGTGTTTGTAATCTATGGCGTGCTGGATCATTTCATAATCATGACGTAAAGATCGTGACCCTCTTGATCATGATTGTTTAAATATCTGATAGGATCTGTAAAGCAAGCACTAGTCAAATTTGGGATTTAATTTTAATAAGGTTTGTTTCTACTATTTCTCAACAACCTTCTTTAATTAGTGCCTTGGAATTGTGGTTTATACCTCGGACTGAATTATCTATTGGTTGTTGGTGTTGGCATGTGTTTTCTCCATAATTGATGATCAATTAGTTTTAAATAAATTCATACTTTTTTTTGGTACAGATAGAAATTCATACGTACTTTTAGTGCTTTAATTTCTACATTGAGACTGCCATATATGCCTCATTCATTCTCTTTCTTATTAAAATCTTTTTTGGTTGATTAGTGTATATAGATATCGGATATCAACCTAGTCCAGAGTTATATTCTTTCCGCTGTTTCAACGAATTGCAATATGGCTGAGAGGCTTGATCTTCTGCGTGATTTGAATACATTCAAAGTGCTGTGGAAGGTGAAGGTCAGAGTTATAACTCTATGGAGACAGCCAAGCCTCCAACGCCCTGAAATTGGCGATAATATGAGGATTCTTGGATGAAGGGTTTGTCTTGTCTCAACTGCTTCTTTTTACTAACCATTTTTGGGTAAAGTCTGTGTTGTTTGCTGGGTTCGAGATTTCTTTGCTTTGAAAATCTGGTGAAGGCGGAGTTCAATCGGCTGGATATTGAAGTTGAGGTGCAGAATACGGTTTGATCTAATGGGCTTTTAATTAGTTTATTTTAGCTCTGTGCTTTAGTTATGCTAATTGTTGGTGTCTCTCCGTGTGCATATATGGACAAGGCATATTTTTAAATAACTTAGTAATCATCTACTTTCACAATAGTCCTATGGAACGGTGACTCTTAACTTACTGCTTATGACATAAGATACATTTTGAATCAAACTGACATCTCAGACATTTTGGTTATGGGTGTAGATTGACCTGGATGTAGCTCTGTTGGCATGTTTGGATCTGTTCCACTGCGGAGGAACTTTGCAGGCTGTTTAGGTGCTGGTATGGTAATAGAGAGATTGTCTAGCATATCAACTATTGAAGCCATTGTGGGTCTGTCTGCTAAATCTTCTTGAACACACAGCAAACCGATTCATATGCATCTGACAACTTCAATTGGAGAATATGATTCTCTTAGTGCTGGGGAGGAACTGTTTTATGATTATTGTATGTCACAACCTCATGCCTTAACCTATAGAAACGCACCATTTTTCAGGTCATTCTTCTTCTTCGTATGGCTCAGGTACTCATCTTCATTTTTGTACAACTTTACTTTCTTTCTTATGGGTTCCTTCTTCATATGGTCATGATTCTTTTATTATTTATAATTATATGCATGTGTGTGATTTAGATAAACACAAAAGTCTAATTTTCTTTTCTATTTTCTCTCTCCTCCCCTGTTTCTCTCTATGAATGTTCTGTGTCTCTCTGGATCAATAGCAGGAGGTGGTGTTAAAAGATCATGACCATGACTGATGACAAAACAAAGAAGAAATCAATAGAAGCTGCTGCAAATATCTATGGTGGGTGTTGTCCTTTGACAAGTTAATTAACTCATAATTCGATCTCTTACTTATATAAGACCAATCATTATATTATTTGAATCACTTATTTATTTAACCTTATTTATCTCTAATTTTTTAAATTAGTTTTCATATTGTGCAGAAAAGTGTTATTTCTCCATACATTACTTTTCTTTTTTCATTTTCCTATTAGTGTCTTTGGGATTCATCCAAACCAATACATTACTTTGTTTATTCCTATTAATTCATTGGGAAGAGGAACTTCAAGAACCACTTATGCTTAAGAGCATCTTCAGCCGTTATCCGCTGCATATAATACAGTGTTAATTAAGTCACTGAAACAAAGATGCATTTACCACATTAAATCAAAGAAATTTATGATGAATGCTTTAAATTTTCAGGGTCATTGGTAAGAAGTTTGTTAAACAAATCAAATCCAGAATCAGAAAGTACTGGAAATCCAGTAAATGATGTGGTAGGAAACTTCTTATGCAGAAGGTTATACTTAAAAGGAACATTTCGGTAGTCAATACAAACTAGAAAATTTGTGCAACACTAAAAGTCACCAAGGGAGGCCAGAATTGACCTTGACTCCAGGTAGTTTGGAAACCTAGCCCAAATTATTTCATTTTGGTTGTTTCTAAGTAATACATTGATATTGGTTTGTTGAGCTCATTGATTAAGTTTGTCGCATAGCAATGTGATTCATAGTTTATCTGAGAGGCTACATCACTTGCAGGTCATGGTTGTTACTGATTAACAATTCCTATTTTTTTCATGTTCTGTTATTAACATATTTTAGTTAGTTTTAACTACGTACAGATTGAAGTGCATGCAAGCATTGCAGAGAAGAGAAAGCAAGAGGAATATACACAAATGTTGTGTTTGTCTGAATTATGTGTATCACCTTCCTCTAATAGACTTGATTTTATAAAGAATGTTTCCAGGAAAAGTTGAAAATAAAGAAAGAACTGCTATAGGTAGACCATTCATTGAAATTCTATCTGAAAAAGTTTGGCGTGGTATTATGGTCGTTACAAGAAGCTTGAGTGTGATTTGCCCCCTTAATCTCATATTATAATTTTTCTGGCTTGGATTAAATCCTATACTATGCAGCAAATTTCATAGTTTGAGTATGACTTAAACTAAATGGTTGTGTATCTTAATCTATGTTCAGATGGCGTGGCCATTTAGAGGATCAACATTTATAATTTTGCTTGGTGCAGATGGGTATTATTAGCAATGGTACTCTTTTGTGATGGTGTCTGTGAGGCGTTGTTATAAACCTAGAATTTTTCTTATCAAAAATCTATTTAGATTTCCTCATTGCTTAGATGAATTCCACTGCCCCTGAATCTTCTTAACCATAATCATATGCAAGCTTATTCTTTGATGGACATATGGTATTTTGGTGAAATATAAATCTTGGCCGAATCAATCATCACAATGGACAGGCCAAATCTTCCCAAAGTTTGGACTTCACAAAGAATGACATCGCAGGGTTAGATTAACACGATAAAGCTAACAATTCTTATCCTTTAACGTCACGCAGCATGACTATAATTGCGGCATACCATTTGAAAGATTAGTCAATTGTCTCAGACTACCATAGTAATTGTAAGCTTTCATCAGTAATTTCATAATCATAAGCAATCTTACATTGTAGATAGCTGATTTTATTATATAATTGAATAATAATATCAAAACGTCCATAGAACAATAGATTATTCAGGTGGTTTGTCATTAGTTTGGATTATCTTAGACTTATTTTTATGTTAAATAATGACATACTTCACTCATTTATACTTAATATTGTTATTTAGGAGAAATTTAAAGTGCAATTTATATAGTATACCACTTTTTTTATAGGAATTATATACTATACCACTTTATTTTAAATACAACACATTAATATATTGTATGAAGGAAGTTTTGTAAAGGCCTAAAATTTATTAGAATTGTATCATGGGTTTGCGGGGCATGATATCTACTTGATGCACAATTGAATTTTATTTCGAAAAGTGCTAATTTGTGGTGAGTTTATTCTTAAATCATCAAGACAAAGCAGAGGGTATTTCACGAAGTTAGTTGTTGAAGTTTAATTGATGAATTACATTATCTATAAAAATATATAATTTATCCCTAAATGGTATGATATCGTAGAGATTCAAATAATGCCCGGTGTGGGACTTCTACCCAATAAGGTTCCCTTAAAAATAGGAAAAAAGAAAGTTAAATCAACTTAAAAATTTTTTTGCTTATTAATTTGCTTCTTCACTTTTGTCAATTGATATCCACTTAGGTCAACTGGCGACAATCACATAAACATAAAATCATTTTATTAATCATGGACATATCAAGGATATATATATATATATATATATATATATATTATAGTTGTGTTATATCTAATACTATTGTCTATAAAGTTTGAGCGGACACAATTTCCTGTGATTGTTTCCTTCGCAATGACTATAAATAAAAGTCAAAGTCAACCAATTTCTCACATTGCAATATATTTTTCAATACCCATTTTTAGTCATGATATGTTGCACTCTATAGGGTTAAAGGTAAGGCGGATTTGAAAATACTAATCCTTAATGAATTTGGTTGTGTCTCAAACACTAAAACCAACATGGTGTTTAAATAATTATTCCAAAGATTAAAATAAATAAGTTTTATGTATGATTCATGGTCTATATTGAATACATGTTAACCCCATCTATTATTCTTTGATTCCATTGAAATTAAACATGATAAGGTTAAACAGTATATTTGTTAACCAATTACATCATTCAAAGATTTTGATGTACGTATATAATTCATTTTATACTCTAGTGCAATGCACAGGTACCACAGTAGTCAATGTTTAAACTTGTTGCATGGATCATGTGGTATGTTTATATAGATGTAGACACTAAATTTTATTCAGCTCACTTTCTCAAAACTTTAACATAAATTACAAACTCAAATTTAAACTAAAAATAACAAAACTTAAGGATAAGCCCAAAATACAATTAAATACAAAATTAAACTTAACCAAAACCCAAAATAAAATAAATAAGCCCAAACCAAAAAATAAAATTTTAAAATAAAACTAAAATAAAATAATAAATAAAAGATAAGATAATCAAAATTAAAGAATAATAATACAAGATAAATTCAAAATTAAAGGAGATAAAATGATAAGAGAACAAGATATTAGGACAAATAAAAAATAAAGATAAAAGATAAAAAAAAAGGATAAAAGATAATTAAGAATATCCAAAGATAGGACAAAAATTATAAAGATAATAAGACAAAAATTAAGATATGATAAGATAAATAAAAAGATTAAAAGATAAAAGATAAGAGTTAAGATAAAATTAGTAAATAAGAATTTAACTAAAAAATAGACTCTAAATTAAGTAATTATAAAAAAAACCCATCATCACATACACTAAGGAGGGGCTTTTCACAGCTTACTAGAAGAAAAGAAGCCTAAAAAATTTTAGCAAAGAGGGCCTACAAGAAAAGGGAGGTTCACGTAGGAGAGAGCCAAAAAAAGGAGAAAATTTCAGCACTTTTACCCAAAAAAAAGACACCTCTGCACTCTCTCAAACGTCTATTGCACACTCTTCACATCACAAGCATACACCTTTTTCAAATCTCCTTCTCCTTTTGCTTGGGACAAAGGAAGACACTCAAGGTAAGCCTCTTTCCCCTTTTCTTTTAGATTCATATATGTTATTCAATTTTAATCATGTAGATCTCATACTTTAATCCTAATATAGCTAGGATTGTTTTTGCTATAATGTTTGCATAACTTTCATTTTTATTAATCATGGCATGCATGTATTTTCACATTCTTTCACCCCTTTTATCTTGATTTACTATAGGTCTCTACATGCAAATAAAATCATGTCAAAATTCTGCATATTCTACACTATTAGCATGTATAGATTCCATCTTAAATTCTGCATAATCATGCACATGATTAAATTCTGCATATGGTGTTTAATTTTCTGCACACATATATTTTATACTATTTTAAACATTCAAACTTTTATTTCTGCATGGTTTTGTATTCTGTACTGCATCTTGAATTAAAAATTCTATACTATTTTCTACGTGAAAATTCTGCACATTATTTTATTCTGCACTTTTTGTCTTCCACAAATTCTATACTGCAATTCAACTTTTGCATTTTATTTCATAAATTCTGCACAAAATAAGTTTTAGCAATCCTATTTTTGTTTTGTTATTTTGTTTCTGCATTCTGTATAGAATTTTCATATGACTTTTACATACTAAAATTCTGCATGTTCTGTATTAAAGATTCTGCACATATTTTAGCCTAGGCAATGTTCTTGTTGATTTTCCATATTCATTGATTTAATTTCTTGTTGATTTTTCATAAAATTTTAGCATTAGGATTATCTCTTAAAAAACTCTAGTATCATCACTTTGAGTTCTTCTTTAGTCTTAAGCAATTTTGGCTCTAACTTAGTCACACTAGGCAAGCCACTTGTCTTAAATCTTAATCCTAGTTTCTAGTCAAGCTAGTTAAATAAGTGGATTTTTCTATAAAATTATGTTTAAAACTCCAGACTGAAATAGGAAAGAAATTTTCTTAAAATTATTTTCAAAATCCCAGACTGGAATAGGAAGGAAATTTTCTTAAAATTATTTTTAAAACCTCAGACTGGAATAGGAAGGAGATCTTCTTAAAATTATGTTCAAAACCCCGGACTAGAACAGGAAGGGGATCTTCTTAAAATTATGTTCAAATCCCTGGACTGGGATAGAAAAGGAATTTTCTTTAGAATTATTTTTAAACCCCGGCCTGGAATAGAAAGGGATTTTTCTCAAAATCATTTTCATCCTAATCCGGAATGGGCAAGGATTATTTTTAAAAATATTTTTTTTAAAAAAAATCTTTTTTTTAAAGACCAACGTTAATTAATCAAGATAAATTAATAAGATCATTTTTGGTACTGAAAGGGCGTTTAGGATGCTAACACCTTCCCTAAAATATAACCAACTCCCGAACTCAATCTTTAAAACGTAAACTATTTTTTAATTAGGTGTCCAATCTCACCTTTAAATAATTTAGATCGGTGGCGACTCCAAAACAAAATTTTAGGGTCAACAATAGACATGTAATATGATGGAATTAAATAATTAATTATTAATTAATTAATTAAAGAGTATTTATTAACGATAATTAATTAGATTAATTTTAATTAAATTGTGTGATAAATTAATTGATTTATTTTTATTTAATCAAACTATAATCTAATTAATTATTCTAATTATCTTTAGTTTAAATTAACTTGATTCTAAGATATAAGACTCTTATATAATTCAACTCTATTCATAGAAGTCTTAGTTATAATAGGTAACTAGTGGTGAACACTTTTAAATGAGAGTTTAAAATAATTCATATAAAACAAAAATTTCAGCTCTCAACTATCTCTTTTCTCTTTAGAATATTTTTTGTAAAAGTAACAACTTGAACCTTTAGAATTTGAAATGTGTATTTAGAGGGTTCTAGTAACATATCCATGTAACCGCTAAAGGAATATATAATAGTAGTGATCATAATCGAATAGTCAATAACAATGTTTGTGGATGGATCAAAATAGTTACTGTGTGACCGTGTTCATGAATGGTTGATCGTAGTGTTAGATTTTGTATGTGAATAACAAGATCTAATATATCATAAAGCAAGTGAGATATTAATCAGTGAAAAAATCAAGGTAAAACCTACAATGATTAATTTTTCAATAATACTAAATTTAATCTAGAATCCAAATTAGCTTTGATGGATTTCAATGTGAAAAATCTTAAAAAGGAATTTATATAAAAGTTAAAAAAATATTTTTTTGGTGAGATTAAAAAGAGATTTAAAAGTGTGTAAAAAACATTTCCTCAATAGGAGTTCAATTCAAGATTTAATAGTTATGATTTATATGTAAACTCTTGTTTAAAATAAGAGAGGAAAATAAAGAAGAGAAATAATTAGACTTAATCTAATAAATTAATTCAAATTTACATACAAATTGTAAATGAATTATTATAACTATATTACTTGTTTGGTTTCTTGTTAGCTGTGGTTTTAGTATCTTTTTTTTCTTAGTTCATTTTAATTGTTACTTTCCAAAATCAATATTCTATCAATTTTGATTTTCAACTTAACCATATTTGCCATATAACTTCTATTAAATGCTCAGCTGAAAATATTTTTTTCACTCTCTTTTATAGAAAGTGTATTTTAATAAGATAATTAAAATCTTTTCAATTTCAATACTATTTAACGAGTTTCTTAATTCATATACATCTTCCTTAAACAACAAATAATAAAGAATAGAGGGAGTATTACTTTTAAAATAAATTCATGCAAAAGAAAATTTCTAGCTCTTGAGATTAGGACGTAGATGATGGTTCAAATAATTATGCCCATATTATCTTTACTTCCAATGCAATGCCTAATTTTGTGTTGTGGCATTGGAGATTAAGGCATATTGGCCAAGAAAGAATAGTCAAACTAGCTCAAGAAGGGCTATTGGGCTCTCTAGCAAAAGTAAGTATTCCTACATATGAGCCTTGCCTTGCTTGTAAAGCTAGCAAAAGCCCTTTGGTAAAGCTAATAGGCATATCAACTTCTGGAATTAGTCAATTCAAATATATGTGGACCCATGAATATGAAAGTTAGACATTGTGCATCCTACTTTATCACATTCATAGATGATTACTCATGACATGGTTTTATCTCATTGTTGTCTCATCATTCTATAGCTTTGGATTATTTCAAATGCTTCATAACAAAGTTGAGAATCAAGAACAAAAAAGTATATAGACTCTTTAAACTAACAATGGTTGAGAATATTTATTTGATCAGCTTAAAGAGTTTCGTGAGTATAAAGGGATAAGTAGATAGTTAATGATTCCAAGAACTCCACAACAAAATAGTATTGCAGAGAGAAGGAATCATATGATGTTAAATATGGTTAGATCAATGATGATTTAAGCTAACCTCCTAATAAAGTTTTGGGGGGATCAATGTACTTTTGACAACTGCATACATTCTTAACTGTGTGCCTTATACAACTGTTTCTACTACTCGTATGAGTTATGGAATGATATTAAGCTAATCTAATAAGCTTACATCCATGGGGATCAACAAGGTACGTTGATAATGATTTCCATAAGTTTAGGAAGTCAGGCCCTATAGCTAATAAACTTGTTTTTTATTAGATACTTTGAAAACTTTAAGGGCTATGTTTAGTAAACATCTTGATGGAGGACTTAGAGAGACTGAGTACTATAGTGTGGATATTCTAAAAGAAGATATTCTCACTATTTGTGATGTGAAGAGAGGTTTGGAGCTCTAAGTTAGTAGAACTAGAGAATAGTGCACCCCAGTCTATTGGTATGGAACTAGATACACAATCTATTCCAAAGAATATTGATAATAGTTAGACCATAGAACTACGAACCCTTAAGATTGATAGTTATGCCGAAGTGTGTAGAAAAAAGTTCCCCACAAGCACTTTGAACTAGAGGGAATGTCCCTCTTGAGAAATTGTGTGCATGCTAGTGAACCCTTTTCATATGAAGAGGCTTTACATTCACCAAACTCAAATAAATGAATTATTACCATGCAAAAGGAAATTAGTTCTATGGCTAAGAATGCTGTATGGGAGTTAGTTGATCTTCTACCTAGGTGCAAAACCATTGGAAACAAAATGTGTCATAAAAACATAGCATAGGGTGAAGATCAATTGATGAATAAAAAGACCAACTAGTGGTGAAAATCTACACCCAAAAGGAAAGTGTAAATTGTGAAGAGACATTTTCTCCTGTGCTAAAATTTGCATTTATTTGCCTAATCCTAGCTATTATTGCACGTCTGTATTTGGAATTGTTCCAAATGGATGTGGAGACAACCTTTCTCAATGGAATAGTAGACGAGGAGTTGTATATGGATCAACTTATTGGTTTTCTATTCAAGGGATAGAAAACACAAGGTATGTCAGTTGAAATGCTTCATTTATGGTATGAAACAATCATCTAGGCAATGGTATATTCACTTCAATTAATCAATTTCCTCTGTCAAATTCTCAATAATAGACAAAGGCCATTATGTGTATGTCAAAAAAGATAATAATAAGAGTAAAACCTCATTTCGGTCCCTCACATATTAAGGTACTTCTATTTTTGTCCCTCACTATGAAAAGTTTCTAATTTAGTCTTCTACAGATTGAAATAGCTACCAATTAAGTCCCTCCGTTAAATAGCATTGAATGGCGTTAAGTCACATATTGGCATGGCAGTTAATGCTTACATGGCAAGCTTATGTGTAACTAAATTTGCCATGTTAGCATGATTACATGGCATCTAACATGTCACTTTTTTTTTTCTAGCAACCATAACTAAAACGATGCTATTTTGGGCAACAAAGCCTACCAAACTTGCTCCATTTTGTAAAGCCCCGTTCTCATTTGCCAATCAAAGACTCCATCTAGCCCTAAATAACATTTCATTGAAGCTGCAGAGTGAAGATTGAAGACCATTTCATTGAAGTTGTAGATTGAAGGCTCCATTCCCAACTACTTTCTTTGGCTTAGTCTTCTTATGAATTTGTTGCTAGTGGGTTTCAAAAATTAGTTGTCTTGGTTGTTCTAGTTCCTGCGCCTTTGTCCTCTTCTTTGTTGATTTCATCTTACAAGGTACACTATATTTTGGTTTGCCGAGTAGAATAAGATTTCTTGTTGTCCTAATTCAATTTTGTTCCCTTGTTTAATAATAGAATATGCAAACAATGGTAGGTCCAGATATGTTCTCTTGTTTGGCTATTAGGACTTAGTTAAAATTTGTGGTCCCTAGTAATGGTAGTGATTTGCATTCGTGAGTGGTAGAACATGCTTTCTATTTTTCTAACTCATTGTCTTTTTCATTGTGGTCCTCCTAGAATTGAAAATGATATTATTTTTGTGAGTCACCCTATACTTCTTTCATGTCATCTACATTATTGAAAATGATGACAATATTCTTTCTGTAAGTTAGTTTTTTTGGGCTAGTAACTTCGTTAATATTCTTTGCTAAAGGTGAACATGTTGATCTTGTTTTTCATTGTTTAATGAAATTGACAAGTGTTTGCTCAATTAGTTAAGGTAAAATTTACAAGAGTTCTAAGTTCTATATTCCTTGCATCCTCATGCTAATTAGGTGTTTAGTTTGTCTTTTATTTTTTATCTCATTTTTGATTTGATTCCAATAAGGAAGTTTAAAGTAAAGAGCTTCTCACAAATATGACTGTTATGATGCATACTCAAGGTAGAACATGTTGAAACAAACTTTTTATTGAATGATTGCATGTGATCTCAGTAGTTTCTAACATAATGTGAATGTTTGTTTGTGGAATGACAAGAATAACAAGATCTATATAAAACAATGTGGGTACATATAGGCAATGTTATATTAAAGAAGGATAAAGTGGTATACTACTTTGAGCATACTATATGGCCACTAGAAATAGGACTTTGATTGTATAAATATGGGCCATTTAGAGATAGATCGAGTTCATAGTTTCTTGTTAGGTTCTTCACTTCTTTGGTTTTATTAAGTGACTATTTTCTTTTATCATCATTAAGACAATGAAATTAGTAAGTGACTATTTTCTTTGATTTTACTAAGATAATGGAATTAGTAGAAGTCCTAAGAGACAAATGTAATCGTTTTCCCAACATAAGGGTCTGAATTCCTTTATCTTGGATGTAATTAATAATAAAAGTTTAATTGATTTTGGGGAAAAGTGGAGAAGAAAATTAACATCTTTTATTCCCTTATAATTTTCTATCACCCATATTGTGTTTTGGCTACCAAAAGTAATATGGCTAAATTCTTAGCCCTATAATGTTTTTGTCATCGCATTCTGGAAGTGAATCTTTACTACTTCTCAGCAAAAGAAAAACCCCAATTATTACACTTTTTGCATGCTACAACCACTTTTCTGACACCCACCAAATGGTTAGTCCCACTCTTTTCTCTTTTTTGAACTCAACGCAAAGCTTCTAGCAGATCAACTTCAAAAACTATAGATTCAATGTATTAAAGGAGAAAAGAATGGAATAATAAGACAATTGCCTTTAATACCAACCAAAAATGCTTAAAGAATTTTTCTCTTCTTTTTGTTTGTCTTCAACTAGTTCAATATTATTACTGAGAGAAGAATAATTTGAACACCACTAGATAGTTAAAAGCATAAGTGTCAAACCAAAAGAAGTTTCTATAAACTTTTTTGTAAACTCAAACTAAAAATGATAAAACTCTCATTCAATTCCCTTTGACTTTTGTTATATTTTATATGCTTTTAGGAAGAAGCATAATGGCCTAGCCTTGAGGATATATAACCTAATTTAATCACAACTAGAGTATACATAATATTTTTGCCTCTTCGATTAATAGATAGACATGCATCATAGATATAATTAAAATTATTCTAAATTTTTACCTAATAATTAAACTTATTATGATAATTAATCTTTTGCTTATTTATTTATTCTTATTATATTATTTTGGATTTTAAGATTTACTTCATGGTTTTCCACTGATATTATTTTAACCATGTTATCTAATGTCACTTTATTCATATGTATATTTAGATGGCAACAAATCTCACAATAGTTATACACCATGGGGGACGTTTTAGTGACCCACCAAATAGAGTTTATGCGGGCGGCTTACTTGACGTGTGGTCTGACTATGACCTTCACAAAATATACTTATTAGAAGTTTGAGACATGTCGAAGGAGATTGGATGCACGAAATAAGTTGACTATTGGATGAAGGATTGAGACTTTTAAAGTCAAATATTGACTATTTGCATATGATGAGTACAGTTCAAGGTGAGGACACCCTTGAACTTTTTGTCATATATCCTATTAATTAGCCACAAATAGTGCACTTAAAAATTCAAAACCAGATTTTGGAGGCTGAAATTCAAGATCATAAATGGAGGTTGAATTTAAAGACCAATATTTGGAGTCTAAATCAAAAGACCAAGATTTGGGGACTGAACAAGGAAATCTAGAAGACTATATAAATTTAACCAGTGATGTAAAGTGGGATGACAATCCCTAGGCTAGTTAGCACAACTGCAGTGGTGAATATAACCTTCATAGTGACCACAGATGCATTGGATAAGTCATATAATATGGTAACTACTAATAGTTTTGAAGATGATAATGAGTTGTTTAAAGCATTCACTGAATTAATGCCTGCTCGTGAGTTCCTAGATAATTTGAGGACTTCTAGTGCCCCATATGATGATGGATCTAAGGATGAAGATGAATTGGATCTGAGGATCTACACAGTGTTTATGATTCATCCAATGAAGATGCTAAGAGGGAAAAAAATAAGTTCTTGTTTCCTTAATTCAACCAAAATGTGGAGTATGGTAATGTCCAATTTGAATTGGCGATGGAGTTTACTTCATTGGATACATTCAAAGAGGCTATTAGAAACTATATAGTTCATAGTGGAAGGGCAGTGAAGTTTTGTAAAAATGATAAGTTGAGATGCTAAGTCAAATGCAAGAATCCTTGTCCATGCACAATCTTATGTTCTTGGGCCAAAGATGTATAGTCTTTTTACATAAAGACATTCCACAATGAGCATACCTGTAGTAGAGTATTAAAGGTTTAGCAAGCTAGTTCAAGTTAGCTTGCAAGAAACTTGGTCCTATATGTTGGAGTCACATCTTTTTTTGTTGGTGGTGATATCATCAACTTCATAAAAACCACTTTCAATATATTGGTCACTGAAACCTTAGCATACAAGGTGTGGGTCAAAGCAAAAATCCTCATGTAGGGTAGTGAACTAGATTAATATGCAAGGCTTAGGTATTATGTTAAGGAATTAAGGACAAGAAGTGCTATAATACAAGTGGGAATGGATAAACCTGGGCTAGAATTACCATCATAGTTTGATAGACTCTACCTATGCTTTAAACCATGCAAGGATGGTTTTTTAACTAGTTGTAGGCCAATGATTAGATTGGATTGTGTTATTTGAAGGGGTATTCTAGAGGTACATTACTAGCAGTAGTGGGACAAGATGGGGACAATGGATTTCACCCAATTGCAATAGCATTTGTTGATTCTAAGACCAAGGACACTTGGACTTGGATTCTAACAATGTTGTTAAAAGATATTAGGCCAATGAAAGAGAGAGGGTGCTACTTCATAAGTGATACATAGAAGGTAAAAGTTTGTTGTCAATTTTCTTATTTAACTATATGTTTAGAAACATCTTTGATCATTATTTCATGTTATGTTTTTTTGTTATTATGTAGGGTCTTGAACCAATATTCAAAGAATTAGTGCCTGGGGTTTATTAAAGATAATGTCTAATGCATATATGGACTAATTATGCCAAAAAGTTAAAAAGTTAAGGATCTTGATTATAAAAAAATTGTGGGATTGTGCAAAGGCAAAACCATGCAAGAATTTTGCACAAAAAATTGACAAGTTGAAAGATTTCAATGATAAAACAAGGACAAAATTGGCAAAATATGAGCAAGTCAGTGGTCTAGGGCTGGATTTTCAACATATTATAAGAGTTAAGTGTTGACCAATAACCAATTTGAGCAATTCAACAGCAAGATCCTCAAGCTTAGGGGCAAGCCTATCAAGTATGCTTGAGAACATTAGGCTATACATCCAGGCCGAAATGAATACTTTGAGAAGAAAAGCATATAGGTGTACAGGTTTGTCATGCCTTAAGGTTTAAAGAAGACTTGACATTGCAAAGAAAGAGTCTTTTGGATGGGCTCCTATTGGGTAGGAAATCCACAAGGATGTAAGTTTGAAGTGATTTGTCCACTTAAAAAGTATGTTGTTGATCTACAAAAGCAAACATGTGCATATAGAGTTTGGGATCTCAATGGGATCCCATGTAAATATGTAGTTGCAGCTTTGGGATTTAAGAACTTGCTTGCTAAAGACCATGTACATCCTTATCTTAGGATAGATATATTTAGGAGGGTGTATGAACCATAGATTGAACTAGTAAATGGTCCAAACCTGTGGCCTCAAACAAGAATTGATCCTATCTAGCCACCAAGATCAAGAGACCACTAGGAAGACCCAAGAAGCAAAGCAAAAAGGATGTTGTTGAAACTAATAAAGAACAACAAGACCCTTCAAAGTTAAAGAGAAGAATAATACTAACTTGCTCTAAATGTGGCAATAAGGGTCACAATATGAGAAGCTGTAAGGGTCTTTCTTCAACACATATATAGAAGGTAATGTATTGTCACGTTGCATCTTTTCCATTATATGTAATTATTTAAGATAACTATCTTTAACCATTATATTAATTTTTACTAAAGGAACCAGGTCAAAGCTCACAAGGAGAAGGTAGTAAAAGAGCATGGGCAGAGACAAGGAGAGCAACCCAAGACACAATAGTTGCTACAAGTCAAAGCATAAGAGAAAGATTTGTTGCATACTTCCCTACAACTTAAGAGTCTGTGGTGTGCATGAACACAACACCGAGTTCAAGTGCTTCTACAAAAGGAAATGGAAAAAGGAAAAAGAATGGTGGGCAAGGCACAAAATGATGTAGATTGTGGTGGGCTTGGTCATCATAACTACGGTCGTCTAAAATTAGAACATTAAACAAGGATGACAATTGTATATTCTATAAGGATTATTTTGCCAGTTGTTTGTTTGAACACTACCAGTTTATGTATTATATTTGTAGCTTGTAGGTTTTTTAGGATTAAATCTTATGAATATTACTGCATCTATCCTGGTCATTCTAATATGGTTGAGCTTTTATACTGTAGATTATGTCTTGTTCTATACATTGTGTGTTAAACTTCATTTGCTTAATATTATAGTAGTGGCAAGAAAGGATTATGTCTTCATCAGGTGTTGTTATATATTAGTGGTATTTTCACTAACTCTATTACTAGAATGTGAAATAATGGTAGAATGAGTAAAATATGTTTGAAGATAGCTATATATAGAGGCAATATTAAGTTAAGCATTGGAGAATCAAAATAAGCATCTCAACTCTACTAGTAAACCAACCATATCCATTTCCTATTTGGTGCTGCCAAATATAGAAGTGAAGAAAGTTATCAACTAAACGGGTATGACTATGAGTACCACTATACTATGTATGTGAAGGCATCAAAGTAGTATCAACCTTTGAAATGCATATACCTATAGATAGTAGGTAAGATCAATGTCATAGACTTATAGCAACTTTCCATTTTTTTACTCTTTTCTTTTAGGCTTTGAATGGAAAGTGGGAATGCATTATTTGGGAGACAACATTATCATTTTTTCTTTTCTATATTGAAGGAAAAGTGGGAATACATTATTATGGGGCAACATTATTATCTTTTCTTTTGTGTATTGAATGGAAAATGTGTCCAAAGGAATGAACTAATCAAATCCTCTTCTCTTTAATTTCCTTTCTTTAGCACACTATATCATTCTCCAAGCAAAGTATCAACCTTTTTATTCTTTCTTTTTCAATTATCCAATAGTGAACCTACTTTTTTAAAATTCTTGCAATTGCACGTCAAGTCCCTTGGCTCTCTTGGTAGGAAGTAACTTCTAATCCTTTCTTGCCAAACCAAGTGCAAGTTAAATACTTGACTTGATTATGAAAATGGAATATTTTAGTAAAAATCATTTTAGAGATATTTATAATAAAACTTATTGTAAGAGTCAACTGTTAATCCATTTGTCTAGAAAAAGCTACTACAATAAACTTCCAATATATGCCCAGACAAGGCAACAAATTTATATGCCTAGGCCACAAGATACCAAAATGAACTTCTTAGATTCAAATGCATCTTTGAAATGTTCCACAACATTAAGTACTAGCAATGTTCACTTTGACATTGACTAACATTAACCTCACTCTTTGCTTTGGCATCAACTTTGTGACCTCTTTGAAACAATGATTCAAGCAAGTGTATCTAGATGCCATTCAGCTCTACACTTGTGGGAAGATGATTAAAGATTTTTTAGTGTAATTTATAAGAGCAACTATACCTTTTTCTCTATTGTCCTTCTTGTTCAGCCTTTTATATTATAGAAGCAAATGTATCTATAGCATACTACATGCTAGTACAGAACAACAACCATTTCCAAATTTAATTTAACAAACACAAGCAACACATCAATCCATTGCTTTAGCATCCACATAAATTTTATATCAACTGGTTTTGCAAAAGTGCACTATAGGCATAAGGATTAAAAGCCAAACTTCCTAGTTAACTTCATAGACTAAACTACAAAGTACAAAGATGTTTAAAGACAACTAACCAAATATGATGAATACGGCCAATTGTATGACATAGCCATTTGTAACTGTCTCAATAATGATATAATTTTTTATATGAAAACGAGGGAACTAACATTAATTAGAAATAACAAGATCCTAATTAATTAACTAGGTCTACAATATTTGGTGGACCATCTTCAACCCAAATTAGAACATCAAAAGAGCATGACAATTGTAACTCATAAATATTGACATTTTGAAGAAAGAGATAAGTCAAACCATTATAATCAATTGCAAATCTTCGTGCACTTAAATTACAACTAATAAAAAATAAGCATAATTCCCCATATAATATTGGAGACAACCAATAACATTGGGAACAATTCACCAACAATCTGTTCTTCACACAATTCAAGCATGTCAGTGCATTAGCCCATTTGAAGAAGTTATAGTAAATTTCTTTCTTTTTGTAGTTAGCATACCTAAAAAACTTCCTTCTAGGATTTCTTCTTGTCCCAAATGTTTGCAACATAGCCTTCAAACCATAATTGTTATATTTGAATTTAGAGCACATGGAATGATGAAGATGATGAATGAGTAGACAACATCCTCCCACACCCACATGAATCCTTCCCACCCCCACTGATGCTCGAATGTCACCCCTTTAGTACCCACACTTGTCGTTACATCCTTCTAATCTTGTTGCTACTGCATCATTATGGATGCAATGAGCTTGCAAAGAGGAAGACAAAGATGATTAGGGCTTGTTATAAATGGACCATGCTCGTCATTTGATTCTGCTTCTAATCTCATCGTTGCTGTGTCATTTATGAAGAAGACGATTAGAGTATCTTCAATATGCATAAATGATTGTTGATGAGAAGAGTGAAACTTCAAAATAGTGCCATTTTAGGTGTAAGGCAAGGAGGTTTTGTTGCTCAAAATATTGTTATTTTAGTTATGGTTGCTAGAAAAAAAGTGACATGTTAGATGCCACATAATCACACTAACATGGTAAATTCAGTTACATGTTGGCTTGCCACATCAACATCATAGGCCATGTCAGTAGGTGACTTAACACCATTGAGTGTTAACTAACAGAGGGACTTGATTGATTACTATTTCAATCTTTAGAAGACTTAATTAGAAACTTTTAATAGTGAGGGATTAAAATAGATGTACCTTAATCTGTGAGGGAATAAAAGGAGGTTTTACTCTAAGAATAATATTCTAATTCCCTCACTTCATGTGAATGACATATTCTTAGTCAAGAATGGCATGAAGTTGATAGTCACCACTTGAAAGTGGTTGTCCTCCATTTTCGAGATGAAGAGGATAGGGGAAGGAGATTATGTACTCGATAAAATCTCAAGAGATTGTTCAAAGAGGTTTTTGAGTATGTCTCAAGAAAACTTATATAAAAAAGGTCATAGAACATGTTAGAATGTAGAACTGTAAACCCTTAGATACTCCAATGGAAAAGCATGAAACAATGTCCTAAAATAGAGGAAGAAAAGAGGGAAATGGCAAAAATGCCACGTGCTAATGTAATCGGAAGTCTAATGTATGCTATGTTGTGTACTTTACCCAACATATGTTTTACAATGGGCATGGTTAGTAGACATCAAAGTCACCCTAGGATTGCCCATTAGATTGCAATCAAAAGGATACTTAGATATCTAAAAGGATTCATAAATTTAGTTTTGTGCTATTAGGGTAAGAGTTTAAACTCAGTTGGTTTCAATAATGCCAATGGGTCAAGAGATAGAGAGGAGCATAAGCCTTTACAAGGATATGTATTCACACTTGGTGGTGAAGCCAGTTCTTGGAGTAATGAGAAGTAGGCATGTGTGTCTTTGTCTACTATAGAGTTGGAATATGTGGTTTGCACCTCTATAGTGCAAAAACCTTTATGGTTAAAGAGGTTCCTATGTAGCTTGAACATAGGCAGGCACTTGTGAGAGGTTGTCGCAATTTATTGTTACAATACAACTACACTAGCCTACACAAAGTATGCTAAGTAACATGGAAAGGCTAAACACATTGACATCCCCACCATTTTATTAAAGACATCATTGCATAGAAGCTAGTTGAATTAAAGCATATTTCCACTAGTGATATGCTCATTGATCCCTTCACTAAACCCATTGTTGGAGATACTTTTCATAAGTGCATTATGTGTTTTGGGTAACTAAGGTTTTGATATGCTGTTGTATTCATTTTTATACATTAACAAAAGAGCCTCCCTTTTATATTAGTCTAATTAGTTAGTTTAATTTATGGCACATATCAAAGTTGTCAATAGGGTTGAAAGATTATCTCTCTTACATGAGAAAATCACCAGTCCCATGATGTGGATGATCCTCTTATTCCTTTTGTAGTGAAAAGGGTTTTATATTGAAAATAGTTGCCTTAGCATATGGCTAAAATAAGACTCTATGAGTCAACACATGAAGATTAAAAACTCCATAGAACCTGATAAAGCCAAATTTGAATAAGAAGTGATTCAAGTTAATCTCTTTGAGATTTGACTAAACATGTTGCATATAATGTTTATTAAAGCTTGGCAAACCCTTAGCAGAAGCTCCACCATAGTATGCAATTGATACTACATGTGTGTAAGTCAACCAAAAGGGGAGTGATTGAATAGATCCTTGCTTCATCATTGTGTGAACCCCACATATGATTATAAATCCTAGCCTTCTTATGTCTATGTCATAAAATTTAGGTTTAGTGTTGCAACTTTACCATGCATTTCAAAGAAAACAACTAAACCTAGATGAATTGATATGAGTATCTATGGAAATGTCATTTTCATATAGACATATGATTTATGACTTCATGCCTAGGAGTTATGCTTACTTTAGTAGCTAGAATAACCATGAGTACAAATGCTTATAGTGATCTTTACTTGGCTCTACGAGATTAGAGATGTAAAAGGTCCAGTTTAAAAAATAAATGATTTGGGTGCAACAAGATTTTGAGTAATGTTATGTTAGTTTCATGGTGGCAACATGTCGTCAACATCCCAAAAATAAATACATATTAATCACTAACAAGTAGATAAGACAAGTAAGAGTCGATCCCATAGAGAGTATAAGCAATCAAACACTAATATTCCTAAAACAAACATAAATAAAGAAAGAGGGCTGGATGCAAAGTAAACAATAGCAAACAAACAAATTTGAACAAAAAAGAAAATATTAGATGGAAACAACTTTAGTTTTAGGTTAAATCTCACCCTCATAGTTAATGGCAACTACATAAGATCAAGTTAATCTACCCTCTTATGAAGTTATTAACCCTAGACAATAATAAGCTCCATTGCCCAAAATCTTTCTTAATGTTAACTAATCATACAAGCTCTTTATTGGCATCTAACTCCTAGACAACCTAGAATAAGCTCTCTAGGTTTAATGTAGTAACAGCATTAAGCATAAAAAGATTAGGTTAATCTAAGCAACAATTACACAAGCTCAGATTGTTTAACTTAGATTATGTTATTCAAAGTGAATTAAATGAAAACTTGTCCATAATTGCAACTACTATGTGCTACTTAATGATTAAAAAAAGGACTATTACATATCACAATCCCTAGATCTAGCAATAGATATTTATTCAATCAACTTACAGCATGCTATTTAAACCAATCAAAATAAATATCATAAGCCTTCAATTCAAAATAACATAAGCAACTTCATAGAAAGGAATAGAAATAATTTTACTAAAACAATTAAACTATGAACATGTGTTTAGGGATTGACATCCCAATGAACTGAAAAGAAAAGTTTAGCCAAACATGTTGAAAAAATTAAAAAACAAGTGTTTAAGATTGTGGGTAGCAAGAAGAAGAAGAAGAGGAGGATGAAGAAGAAGGTGTAGAAGGTGATGTAGAAGGTGTGTAAAATAATCCTAAGAAGTCTATTTATACATTACATCATGCCTCTTAGTCTCCTAGTTCAGAAAGGTGTCTATTGCAGTAGTTGGACATCACAAAGTTGCCTCAAACCCATGGATCTTCTCAAAAAGGTTCACCTTTAGAATTTTGAACTTGTGTCTCACTTTGAGATGAAGTTTTGACCTAGAAGACTGCAAAAATTGGACTTGGGCTCTCATGAAAGTTGTAGCCCTTAGCTTTCTATAGCTTTTGAAACACCTCAGTTGGACTTCTATAGCTTTAGGTATTGCCAAAATACTAACTGTCATACAAGTCAGAATCCTAATCTAAGTAGGACTAAAGCTTCAAATTCTATACTAACTTTGAAGCTCTGGTTGGAGGCCTAAATGAACTTCAAATTTGATGATCTAGCTTATTTTTAAAAACCTTAATGTCTACTTTAAAATTTTTGAACTTTTTCATTTTGGAACTCGTTAATGGTCAAAACCTAAAAAACTGCACAGAGGTTAGTTTCCTATTAAAACAGAAATTCTTCTCCTTTTTAATTAAAACCACCAAAGCTTTCTAAATCATATCCTAACACAAATATAACTCTAATAAGCATATTAAGACCTAGACATAGACTAGAAAGCTGTAAAATAAAGGGAAGAAAAATATAAAATTTTTCACTTATCAAATTCCCCCACACTTAGCTTTTGCACACCCTCAGTCAAAATAGAATTCAACAATGATAAATCATACATTGAGTATATCAAAGAGTACTATCACAATGCATAAGTTATTTATGTTCAATTGCTAATTCAACATACACACCCATCTTACAATTGTAGTAATGCCAAATAAAAGAGATCATGCATGCTTAACTCTCTTCATCTCAATCCATAAGTACCCTTAATCAATTAATGCAAAACTCATAACTAACACAACCAAGTCATGCATAACTTACCTCTAACTCATTCCTTTTTACAACTACAAACTCAAGTAGCATTTAATGAGAGAGATGCACCTATTCTTCTTTGAGTTGCACCTAAAATTTAATCAACAGGAATAGATATCAAAGTGCTTTGCATACTTATGTGTAAGTCACCATTTGACATGATAGTCAACACTTGTGGTGTCAAATCCCATAGTTACTAAGCAACTTAGACAATGAAGTAGAATAAGGAAACTGTTTCCTTCTCTTTTTATCTTCTTTTGCTTTTTTTTTCTTTTTTGTCTCTCTTTTTTCTTTCTTTTACTTCCCTATTTACTTAAACCCAAGTTTGGGCCTAGCATAAAAGAAATAGCCTCAAAGCAACCCATACACTTCTTAATCATGCTTCATTACTTAGTTCACACAATATCTCAAGAGCATCATTTCAATAAACTACAAAGAATCAAGCACACATAACTTCACTTTATAAAACATTGTCATCAACATAAGTTAGGTGGCTTGTCATAGCAATTATTACCCAATTAGTTTCCTATGCATCATTGGGCACTCAAAAACATAACCAACATATAATCTTTCATCCCATATCTAGCCCAAGAAAAAATTAAAACTTTTGCACACATAATCAAGACACAAGAAATGCAACACACAATTGAAAAGAAATTGTAGAATTAATAAAAAATTGCAAAATTAAATTGAAGGTCTAAAAATTACAAAATTGAAATTGATAAATTCTATGCCTCTCCCCCAAAGTTAAAACTTACATTGTCCTCAATGTAAACACAAAGTAAATATGGGATAGGAAATAAGTAAAGGAATAGGGAAAGAAATCAAATTTGGTTGTGGCTTGCTAGCTATCTTGGGTTGCTTCCTAAGTAGTGCATTTGTTTAATGTCTTTGGCTAGATATTGTTCCCTTAGGCCATGTAGATAAGCTCCACCATCTCCACATTTTGCATCTTAAAGTTTTCATTATAGTTCTTGAATATATGTCCATTCACCTTGAACACTTTTCTAGTTCCTGAGATTTGAATTTCTATAGCACCATGGGGACAACATTAGTAATAACAAAAGGAACAACCCAATAGAAACATAATTTACTTGGAAATAACTTAAGCCATGAATGGTAAAAAAGAACTTATTGCCCAGCCATAAAGTCTTCCTTGAAATCATCTTTTCATGGAAACCTTTTGTTTTCTCCTTGTAAATTTTAGAGCTTTCATATGCCTCCATCCTTAATTCCTCTAATTCTTGCAATTGCAACTTCCTTTGTTCTCCAACCGTGTTCATGCCTAAGTTGCATTGCTTGAGTGCCCAATAAGCATTGTGCTCCAATTCTATAGGAAGATGGCATGGTTTTCCATAAATCAATCTATAAAGGGACATGCCAATAGGAGTTTTATAGGCTGTCCTATAAGCCCACAATGCATCATCCAGCGTTAAACTCCTATCCTTCTTATTTGGTTTGACTATCTTCTTTAGGATGGATTTGATCTCACAGTTGGAGACTTCAGCTTGGCCATTAGTTTGTGGATGATAGGCTATAGAAACTTTATGCATAACATTGTATTTCTTGGATAATGCCTCCATCACCCTGTTGCAAAAATGTGTTCCTCTATCACTAATAATGGCCCTTGGAATTCCAAACCTAAAAAAGATTTTGGATTTCACAAAATCTGGAACAATTTTAGAATTGTTGGTCCTAGTGGCTTTAGCTTCCACCCACTTAGAAACATAATCAACAACCAAAAGAATGTAAAGATGACCAAAGGAAGAAGGTAGGGGTCCCATGAAATTAGTACCCTAAACATCAAAAATTTCAACTACTAGAATGGAGGTTTGTGGCATTTGATTTCTATGAGGTTACCTATCCTTTGACAATTTTCACAAGACACATGTAGGCATCCTTGAATAATGCTGGCCAGTATAAGCCATATTCCATCACCTTGTGGGTTGTTCTCTTTGGCCCAAAATGTCCTCCACATACATGGGAGGTGAAAATAGAACAGAATTTAGTTTCTAGTACATATCTTCTAATTACCTCATCAACACAATGTCTCCAGAAGCCAGGATTATCCCACACATAGTATTTCACCTCACTTTTTAATTTCTCTTTCTGCATCCTAGAAAAGTTATAAGGTAGCACATTAGAAACTAAAGAATTCACAATGTGTGCATACCATGATAATGCCTTGTTAATGGAGAATAATTGCTCATCAAGGAAAGGGTAATTTGTCTCCAATATGTTCCATTCTACTCAAGTGGTTAGCCACTAAATTTTCAGCTCCCTTCTTTTTTTAATCTCTAAATCAAATTCTTGCAGCAACAAAATCCATCTAATCAATCTAGGCTTTTCCTCTTTTTTGGATAGAAAGTATTTGAGAGTTGCATGATTAGAAAAAATTAGCACTTTAGTGCTAAGCAAGTAAGAACAAAAAACCAAGTAAGAACAAAATTTTTCTAAAGCAAAAAAACTAATAAAAGCTCTTTTTCAGTGGCGGAGTAATTGATTTGGGCTACATTCAGGGTCTTTGAAGCATAGTAAATGGCATGAGATGCCTCACTAATTCTTTGTCCCAACACAGTCCCCATTGCATAATTGCTTGCATCACACATAATTTCAAAAGGTAACTCCTAATTAGGTGGTTAATCACAGGTGCTAATGTTAAAAGGGTTTTCAGCTAATTGAATGCTTCGTTGCACTCCTCATCAAATTGAAACATCACCTCTTTTTGCAATAACTTGTATAAGGGCAAAACTATTTTTGAGAAATTTTTAATAAATCAGTGATGGGACCTTGCATGACCAAGAAAGAGTGAATCTCCCACACGTTTGTAGGGTAAGGTAAAGTAGAAATAATGTCTACCTTAGATTTATCAGCTTCTATCCCTCTATCTAAAATAACATGCCCTAAAATTATACCTTGTTCTACCATAAAGTGACATTTTTCCCAATTCAAAACAAGGTTAGTTTTCGAACATCTCTTCAAAATTAGTGTAAGGTTATTCAAGCATCTATCAAAAGAATCACCATAAATAGGAAAATTGTCCTTGAATACCTCTATGATATTCTCCACATAATCAAAAAATATACTAACCATACACTGCTGGAAAGTGGTTGAGGCATTGCACAATCCAAAAGGCATCCTATAGTATGAAAAAGTGCCAAATGGACATGTGAATGTCGTCTTCTCTTAATCTTCTTGGGCTATTACAATCTAGTTATAACCTAAAAAATCATCTAGAAAATAGTAATGAGAATGTCCAGCTAATCTTTCTAACATCTGATCAATAAAAAGAAAAGAAAAGTGATCCTTGGGGTCATAAAATATAATTTTCTATAATCAATACACACTCTCCATCCTATTTAGACACATATGGGGACCAGTTCATTCTTCTCATTTTGAATCACAGTTACCCCAGGTTTCTTTGGAACCACCTGTATTGGACTTACCATTTACTATCTGATATTGGATGGATGATTCCTACATCAAGGAGCTTTAAAATCTCTTTTTTCACCACCTCTATCATTGGTGTGTTTAATCTACATTAAGCTTCTTTGGTGGGTTTTGCTCCATCTTCTAGCAGAATCCTATGTGTACACATAGAGGGACTAATTCCCTTGATATCAGCAATTGTCCACCTAATCATTGTTTTGTGCTCTCTCAACACCTAAATCAGTTTCTCCTCCTATGTAATTGTTAAATTTCTTGCAATGATCATAGGTAACGTTTTTTCTTCTCCTAAGTGCACATATTTCAGATGGGTATGGAGTGGCTTTGTCTTTAAATTAGGAGCCTACACAACAGAAGGTAGAAGCTTTGTGTGAGAAATAGGTAATTGAATTAGGGAGGCTATATTCCTTTCTAGAATAATTGTCGATGACTGCAATTCAGCCATAGCCTCTTTTAATTCTTCACTTAGCTCAAATTCATACTCTTTTTCCAACTCTAAATGCTTAATGGCTGCCACCTCAAAAGGGTCCTCTTTGCTTGTAAGTTCAAAAACTTCTTGCACTAAAGAATCAATTGCATTAATAGCATAAATAGAATGGTAATCACTAGGGTACCTAATAGCATCATAAATATTAAAACAAACAATTTTTGCATCAAACTTCATAGTTAGAGTGCCCTCATAAACATTAATTACTCTTCTTGCAATCATCAAGAATGGTCTCCCTAATAAAATAGGTGTAGGGTTAGGGGAGTCATCATCATCCATGTAAATTTGTTGGGAACACCAATTTATTCACCTATACTAGCACATCTTCAACTACCCCTTCAGGGTAAGCATTAGTACGATAAGCTAATTGAATGATAACACCAATATTCTTAAGAGGTCGTAAATTTAGAGAAGCATAAATTAATCTAGGCATTACTTTAATGGATGCTCCTAAATCTAGCATTGCTCTCTTAAATTTGGTATTACCTATTTTATAGGGAATGGTAAACATACCTAGATCCTTGCACTTTGGGGGAAGTTTTCTTTGAAGAATAGCATAAATGTTTTCCACCATGCTTATGATTCACAATTCCTTTAGAAACTTGGCATATCTTAACACTTGCTTGATTGCCTCTATTCAGGGTATATTCACTGCCACCTTGTGGAATGTCTCCAGGATTTTTTTTCTTGTTGCTCTTTCCTTGACTTTGTTGTGCTCTTAATTAGAAAGGGAAAAGGGTTAGTCTTAATTGAATCAGAGGGATTAAGAATTACCTTAGGTAGAATTTTGCCTCTTCATCAATTTCTTCTTCTATTAACATAGCAGGGGTCTTAATTTTTGGTTCATCTAGTTTGTTCCTACTCCTTAGGGTAATGGCATTAGCATTTTCTCTTGGATTCACCACTATTTGGGATGGAAGCTTGCTTGGCCCTTGTGCCTCTAAATGACTCATTGTGGTGGCTAGTTGACTCACTTGATTTTCTAAGTTTTGGATGCTAGCCTTTGTGTTTTGCTAAAACTGGTGAGTGTTAGTAGTAAGAGATTTAACGTATCTTCTAAAGACATACTTGGATTGGAAGGGGCTAATTGTTTAAACTACACAGCTTGTTGTCCTTGCTAGAATCTAGGTGACTTGTTAGGGAAAGAGTTATGCATTAGCTATCTATTCCCATAGCTTAAGTTTGGGTGATCTCTCCCATTAGGAATGTATATATTAGAGTGGGGATCATATTTCCTTAGCTCTCTTTAAAATCCCCTTACTACATTCAATTGTTCCTCAGATCCATCTTGCATCATAGGGCACATGTCAGTAGAATATCCCATTGTAGAATATATGCTGCATGCCTTGACTTGTTGGACATTCCCTATAGCAATTTGTCTAACAAGAGAGGTGAGATCAGAAATTTGTTGCTGAAGGGTAGAATTATTTACCTCATTGACCTTTCTAATGGGGACATCTTGTCTTGTACCAAATTATTATGAGTTGGCAACCATATTTGAAATCATGCTTCTGGCTTCAGCAGGAGTCTTATCCACTAATGGCTCACCACTTGCTGCATTTATCATGTTTCCTTCCATAGGAAGTAAGCCTTCATAAAAGTATTGAATTAGTAGTTGGTTACTGATCTGGTGATGTGGATAGCTTGTGCATAATTTCTTGAATCTTTCCCAGTATTCATACAAGGACTTTCCATTGCATTGGCAAAAACCATAAATTTTTTTCCTTATGTTTGCCACCCTAGAAGCTAGGAAATACTTCTCCAAGAATACCTTTTCATCTCATTTCATGTACTGATGGATCTAGAGGGTAGGTAGTACAGTAAGTCCTTTGCATCACAAACTAAGGAGAAGGGGGAAATGCTCTTAGCTTGATTTGCTCCTCTGTCACTCCAACTAGTCTTATGCTTAAACACACCACATGGAATTCCTTCAAATATTTGTTAGGATCCTTACCTACAAGGCCATGAAAAGAGGGTAGTAAGTGAATCAGCCTAGACTTAAGCTTAAAGGCTACATCTACAATAGGGAATTCTACGCATAATGGTAGTAAGTTAAAATCAGGAGTAACAAGCTCCTTCAAGGTTCTGTAGTTATTTGCCATTTGTTCTTGTTTAGTTAATCTAATGAAGTCCTCGATTCTCTAAAATTTAGATGGTCCCTCAGGCATAAAAGAAGAAGTTCTACAAAAGGAAGAAGTGAAACTTTACTACAATGTGTAACTATTGAAAAAGATAATGGAAAAAATCACAATAATTGAAAAACACAAACTAATAATAGTATTAACTAAATAATACTTCTAAAGTGATCAGAATATCAAGTTTGATAAAAAACACTCCCTGGCAACAGTGCCAAAATTTGGTGGCATGTTGTCAACACCTCAAAAATAAATACCTTATTGATCACTAACAAGTAGATAGGATAAATAAGAGTTGATCCCACAGAGTGTAAGCAATCAAATATTGATATTCTTAAAACAAACAAAAATAAAATAGGGGGTTGGATGCAAAGTAAACAATAGCAAGTAAACAAATTCGGATGAAAAAGAAAGTATTAGATGGAAACAACTTCAACTCTAGGTTCAATCTCACCCTCATAGCTAACGGTAGCTACCTAAGTTAAGTTAATCTATCCTCTTATGAAGTTATCAACCCTAGACAATAATACACTCTATTGCCCAAAATCTCTCTTAATGGTAACTAATCAAACAAGCTCTTTATTAGCATCTAACTTCTAGATAGCCTAGAATAAGCTCTCTAGGTTTAATATAGCAATAGCATTAAGTACAAAGAGATTAGGTTGATCTAAGCAATAATCACATAAGCTTAGATTATTTAACTTAGGTTATGTTATTCAATGTGAATTAAACAAAAACTTGTACATAATCGTAACCACTATGTGCCACTTAATGATTAGGAAAATGAACTATTATGTATCATAATCCTTAGATCCAGCAATAGATATTCATTCTATTAGCCTAAAGTGCACTATCTAAACTAATCAAAATAAATATCATAAGCCTTTAATTTAAAATAACATAAGCAACTTCATAGAAAAGAACAGAAATAACTTTACTAAAATAATTAAACCATCAACATGTGTTTAGGGATTGACATCCCCATGAACTGAAAAAAAAAAATTTTAGCCAAACATGCTAAAAAAATCAAAACCAAGTGTTCTAGATTGTGCGCAACAAGAAGAAGATGAAGAAGAAGGTGTAGAAGGTGATATCAAGGTGTGTAAAATAATCCTAAGAAGTTTTATTATACATTAGGTCATGCCTCTTAGTCTCCTAGTTCAAAAAGGTGTCTATTGCAGTTGCTATGGTCTCCTAGTTTAGAAAGTTGTCTATTGCAACTACTAGACATCACAAAGTCACCCAAAACCCATGGATCTTCTCACAAAGGGTCAACTCTAGAACTCTAAATCTATGTCACACTTTGAGATGAAGTTTTGACCTTGAACATGGTGGAAATTGGGCTTGGGTTCTTCATGAAAGTTGTTGCCCTTAGATTTTTGTAGCTTTTGAATCACCTTAATTTAACTTTTGTAGCTTCAAATATTGCCAAAATATTGACTGTCACACAAGTCAGAATCCTAATCCAAGTAGGACTAAAACTCCAAATTTTGTACTAAATTTGAAGCTCTGGTTGAAGGCCTAAACAAACTTTGAATTGGATGATCTAGCACATTTTGAAAATCCTAGATGTCTTCTTTAAAATTTTTGAAGGTAACTTTTTCATCCAAGAACTCCTGAATTGTCAAACACCTAAAAAACTGCATAGAAGTTAGTTTACTATTGAAACAGGAATTCTTCTCCTTTTTAATTACAACCACCAATGCTTTCCAAATCATATCCTAACATAAATAGAACTCTAATAAGCATATTAAGACCCAGAAATAAACTAGAAAAGCCGTAAAATAAAGGGAAGAAAAATATAAAATTTTGCGCTTATTAGATGGTATAACAATTACTCATCGTTACCTTTTCTCGTATGGTCACACATTCCACTATCCTGCATGACTAGATATATATTATCTGAGATTATGATTTTATTTAGAATATCTAATATGTATGAGTGTGAGATGCTGCATGGGGCCATGTGGTTGTCCATATGGACATGCAATATGATATAATTAATTAAGGTTAAATTATTCTACCAATCCCTATAATTATGCCTAATTTTCAAGTAGGCCTTGTAGTTTAAAATTGGTCTGGTAGATCCCTATACTTTTTGTTCTTTATGTCTTAGGTCCTTGCCATCGAAAAATGTTATAACACTATTATCTTTGTATATATATGGCATGTTAAATGCCATGTAAGCTGCTACCCAAGCAACATAGTGGAAAAAATTTGTTCACATAGTTTGAACTCTTCTCCTCCTTTGTCTCTAGCACAATTCCCTCTCCCTCTCCTGCATGGCCACCTTTGCCATCTTCTAACCCCTACTTCCACCATCACCTACATCTTCTTGAACCAGTTATCTAGCTTTATCAATTGCCTTAGCTTCTAAGACCATTGCATCTCTTCCAACAGCCTCGTAGACCCTTTGTTCCCCTTTATCTTCCACTTCTTTGCAATCTTTTCTTACAACCCAATCATAGGTTGCACCAAAGCCAATTGCCTTGACATGAGAAAATGGGTCATCAAACCATTCCTTTCTTGAAAAGGGATAGTTTCTACCAAAATCCATAAAACAAACACAAATATCATACGCATTACATAAATAGTCTTAGCCAAACTAGACAATTTGTTATTGTGTGGCACCGTTAAATTGGATAACATCACTTGGATTTGCTTCACTATAGACCAATTCTTAGCCATGTTACCATATAGTGATCGATATTGCCCTAAGGCATGTTCTTTATTGGTAGCAACACTGTTACCACCTCTTTGTCTCAGTGCTCTTGGTGTTGCTATCATCCTTATCTTCAACCCACATGGTAGTGATCAGTGAATCTAATGCCTTTTTCATGTGCCAAACTTGACCATCCCTATTTGGCTTCTATTACAAAGCATAGCTACAATCTTAGCAAGTTTCTAGAAATTTTTTTATGGACTCGACCCTTACTTACTGCATTGCAAATATCAAGCCCTTTAACGACATGATTAAGAAGCTCGGGGAGGATTGATCCAGCAGAGGCTTGAAGATTTGAGAAGCCACCACTTTCCTCAACAAAGTCGAAATAAAACTTAGTAATCTCTACACTGGTGCTTTTGCTCATAACCTTTCTAGTTAGTTCCTTTCACCCCATTCTCCAACATCATTAAGGAGATGGAGGTTCAAGCCATGTTAGTGAAATTTTTTTACTCTATTGCTTGGGTGGCATTTAACGTGTGACATATGCACATAGATAATGGTTTTATAACTTTTGTGACTGTAAGGACCTAAGGCATAAATAGTAAAATGCATAGGGACCTATCGAGATGATTTTAAACTGTAAAGACTTACTTGAAAATTAAGCATAACTATAAGAGCTGACGAAATAATTTACCCATTAATTAATTGTTTACCAATTAATTAATTAAAGAGTATATTTTTATGGATAATTAATTAGATGAGTTATAATTAAGTATGAGATAAACTAGTTGATTTATTTTGATTTGTTTAAAATATAATCTAACGAATCATTCTAATCAGTTTTAGTTTGAACTAACTTGATTCTAAAAGATCCGTAGCTAAAGTTCAATTCTATCGATGGGGATTCTTGGTTAAATAGGTTTTTTAATAACTGGTGAATATTTGTGACTGAGAGTGTAGACAAAAAGTTTGCACATTTGACAAAGAAAATTTACGTAAAAGAAAATTTCTAACTCTAAACTTTTCCTTCTCTCTCTAGAATATTTTTTCTAAAGGTACCATCTTATACTTTGGTGATTTGGAACATGCATACTTTGAGTGCTCTAGTAACATCTCCATAACTCTAGGAGAAGTAGTAGCAGTCTTCGTGATCAAATAATCAGTAACAATGTTTGTACATTGATGATAATAACAAATTTTAGCATGTTCGTGATTAGCTAATAGCAATGATTGATCCAATATGTGAGATTAGGCATTAGTATATCGTAAGGCAAACAAAATCTTAGTCTGTGGGAAAATTAAGATAAAACTCATTGCAATTAATTTTACCAACATTGATATATAAGAAAATCAGCAAAATAAAAAAATGATAAAATTCCAAATCTCAAATTAGCTTTATTGGATTTCAATGTCAGGAATCTTCAAAAAAGTTTTAAAAAGATTTTTTATGTGACTTTGAGAAGAGATTTAAAGGTGTGTAAAAAAATATTTCCTCAATAGGGGTCTAATAGTAGAATTCTAAAAATAGTTTTATAGTTATGATTTATATATATAAACTCTTATTTAAAATAAGAGGGAAAAAATAAAGTAGAGAAATAAAATTAGACTTAATCTAATAAATTAGTTTAAATTTATATACAAATTGTCCATAAATTATTATAACTATATTACTTCTTTTGTTCTTTATTAAATGTGGTTTTAGAATTGTTTTTCTTTTTTTTTAGTTGTTAGTTTCCAAAATTAGTATTGCACTAGTTCTATTTATCAACTTTACTCTATTTGTTGTATTCTCTCTATTAAATATTCAGTTAAAAAAATATACTTTATCTTTCTTCTATATAAAGATATTTTAGTAAGATGATTAAAATCTTTCAATTTAATACTATTTATATAATGAGTTTCTTAAGTCATATACATCGTCTTTAAATAATTGGTGACAGATGACAAAAACACAAAAGTAAAAATGAAAGAAATTAGAGAACACAATTAAACTAAAATGAAATGCATGAATTTAAGAAATTGTTCATTTTGTTTATTTTATAATTTTGGCATTTTTTATGAATTTAACTTTTTAAGTTGACATGTGTCAATATCTATTACAACAACAACAATAGATGCTTAAATAATGAGTTCTCCTTTTAATAAATATATACATATATGTTTATATATGTGTGTGTGTGTTCGTGTGAAAAAATTTTCGTTTTCTTTTGCTATCATTTTTATTTTTAGTTATTTAACTTTTGTTTTTGTGGTACAATTGTAGCAGAGAGTATTTGATAAGTCCACGTACAATGTTACTCAATTCTATCACCATTAGACCACACCTTGTGGCTTTAGGTATTTAACTTTTGATTTTTAATCAAAATTTTATGAAAGTGAGATGTGTTAATATTTGTTACAACAATGAACTAGTGTGATATCCACGTATTGAACGGTTTTTTTAACTACAATTATAAAAAATTGATTTTTACATTTATATTAAAAAAAATAATGTGCTTGAACTATGCATTTGGATTCTTGAAAGTAATGTGAAAAATTTTTCATTTCTTAAGAAATCATAATGCAATAGATTGATAATATATAAGTGGGTCTTAACATTTCATACATATTTATTCTACTTTTGACTTATGAAATATATAGAAAATGCAATAGAATTAATTTGTAGTACATAAAAATTGAGACAATATATTTTCAAATTGAAGACAAAATGCAATTTTGAATGTAAGCAAATTTTATTTGAATATAAGCACTGCCCTTGTCCCTTGTCCCTTGTCCCTTCATATTAATGCTACTTGCATCGATAGCTAGGTTCAATATCAAATAGAAATATAATTTATGAATTACAACTATTAATATAGGATAATCATTATGAATATATAAACAAGAAGAACTAACAATTTTAAACATTAATTCAGTCTCCAGAAAATTTATTTAAAAACATTAATTGTGGTGTTTGAAATATCCTCTTCCTCATCAAGACTCAACTTTTAATCCATTTTTAGATATTACTTTAGATATAGTCAAATAAGAGTTGTCTCTGATTAAGCACAAGTTTAGGAAGACAGAGTCTAACAAGTGAAAGCATTTGATCTTGACTTTTATTAATAATCACAACAAAGCAAACTAAAAAATGGAATTGTCTTTGCTACCACTTAGTAGGAACATTATGATTAAATGAAATTATTATCAAGCGAGGAATCAAGACCACTTGCCCAACATTGCTCCATAAAAGCATCGTCACCTCAATAACATGCTACCCAACTTAGTTACTTGCAACCTTATTCTATTACATAATCTATTAGATTGATTGATGTTTTTAAGTAGCATAACGGGAACCCAAATTTTAAAGCTTAAGTTATGACCTGGCAATTCAAAACATGTAAAAGTATAAATATTTTAACCATAAAATACCCATCCCCAATTACATTCTATATATGTTATTTATTTTAACCAGTATTGTTGAAATTTGAGATATAGGTTGACCATGTCATTATTAAAATAAATGAGATTACATTTATATTTGCTTAGTTAATTCATAATCAAAAAATGAAGCCAAATATTTTAACTATTCATAATTAAAGTAAGAGTATTGGTTTCTCAAAGATAACACCCTTTTCAATTTGGTCAGCAAAAGATTTTTGCTCTCAGTATCATTACTCAAAGATAAATTTTGTTTCAATTTTAGTCCTCCATTAGTAATTCCATTAAATTTTGAATGGAGATGATGATATGGCCATCACGTGGCAAATTGACTAATGATGTGGCATCCCAGATTAGTAAAGTCGCTCAGGTCCTCTTAGAAGAGCTCCTGACCGTCCTTTGAAACCAAATTCACCATTGTTGCGCAACCAAGAACAACTCCAATCTTGATCCACACATGACTATGAAAATAATTAAATCTAGAAAATAGCACAGGCTAAAAAGCAAATTAGAAAACAACCATCAAAATCATGCTTAAATTAGAAGGCAGAGTATAGAAGAAAGAGAATTTGATATTGAAAGCCAAGGAAGAAGAAAACGCTCTGTTTGGGTGTAATTTGAAATTTGAAAGTTTCTATTCATCTCCATGAAGATGGACGAAAGTGCTCAAATTCTTCTCCCAAAGTTCTTGCAGTACATATGTACTTCCACACAAAATTCAAAAAAGCAGGGGATAAGTGTCAGCTACTGCAGATATTCAAATTTGTTCAGGTGCAAAATAACTCATACCAGGGGTTTTGCTAATAAATAAAAAATTAATTAAGTGATTAAGTTATTTCAAATTAAAACAGAAAAATTATAAATGGAAAATAAAAAATTGAAAATCAGAAAAGGTAAAAAAATTGACTAATTGACATTAAAGTAAGTTGTTTTATTTCGTTTCTTTATTTAAAAAAATGAGCCTAATTTCATATTGGATGAAAATGAGCCCAATTTCAGATGGCCCAACTTTGTTTTGTTTTTCACAAAATCATGAAGATCATTATCAGCTCTCATTTTCTACAGTCTCAAACTCTATCAAAGTCATTCTTTTGGTTGTTCTCCCTGTCATTCTCATTAGTCACTCCCTCTCACACTCTCAACACACTTATGCAGCAGAACGGGAGCTCAGTGGAAGGGAGACGCCGAAAGTGAAAAGTTGGGAGTAACACTTCCTGAGAAGATTTGATACTAGATCGGAGGAGAAAATTGGCTATAAAAGCGAGTGGTTCCCCTGGTTTCTGGTCGAGGAGAACACACACGGAGAGCTTCCCTTGTGGTTCCCTTCCTCCTTTATTTTCACTCTTCACTTCATTCCCTTAAACACGGATACCTACCCTGCATCATCGTAGTTGATTTGTAATTGGGTTCTCAAAATTGTTCGTGACTTGTTGCTTCTATTGGGGTAACCAAATATGATATATATTGAGTTTCTTTTCTATTTTTTTTATTCTTGTTATTGGCCTCATCTTGATGAATTGGTTTGTAATTAATTTTTGTTTGTATGAAATGGTTATGACTGGCTTTAGGATTCTTCATAGTTAAAAAAAGGATTTCCATTTTCTTGTACGGATTAGTTTTCTTCATGGCTCTGCAGCTTGAGTGAGTGAGCTTTCTGAGTGTTTTAGATTTTAGTGAGAGAAAGAGCGAAGAGAAGGAAGACTCTGTTTCTCTGTTCTGGCCTCTGGGTCAGAGATGCCGCACCACTCAGGCCGCGCTACTTTGGGATGGTTCACGGAGTGGCACCGTAGATCTATGCCTTCGATGATGCAAGCCAGAGCTAATCAACCGGAGACAATCCATGGTTCATTGTGCGACAGGAAGAAGACGACACTGTAGCTATCTTCTGCGTTTGGGTTCTCATTTAAAATTCTTATTTTGGCCGTTTTCCTTAGAGAAGAGATATAAGTGAGTTTTAAGATAACAAATCTTTAAATGAAAGAAAAAATGTAAAAGGGAGGAACTTTTATGTCTCGGTGCTTCCACGGGGAAGATGACTTACGTTTATGCCTTTTTTTTTTTTCCAAAATATTTTATTTATTTACTTTTTAATTATTCATAAAAAAGTAGAGAAAGTTTTAAAAAGAAAAAGGGAAGGCTTTCGATATAAGCTGGAGCGCAGTAATTTTTTTTTTTGTTGCTCTCTTTAATTGCAGTATACCTAGGGCTTGCGTCAAAAATATTAAGTGTTAGGCTAAGTTTAGTTTAAAATTATGTTTTAAGCTAATTTTAGGTTAAGTCTTAATAAATTGATGATCATAAAATAAAACTTAATTATTTCCTTTGTTGATTATTCTCTTTTTTGAGTTTAATTTATCAAATTGTTGTTAGTGCCTTATTAATGCCATGCTCTTATTGTTAGGTGTATTTTTTAAAATTATTCATAAAAGACAAACATAAATACAAAATTAAAAATACCCAAAAATATTGAAAGAAAATTCTTTTATTTTCCAAAACTTTCAAAGTGAAATTTCTAATTTTATTTTGAGCTCGTAAAATTTGAAATGATTCCAAAAAATTAATTTGTCAATGTTTAAAAGGGGTTTAGGTTTTTGGAATTCCCTTATTCAACTTTTTTGAAAATATTATTTCCAAAATTTAATCTCTAATCTTCTTGCTCCATGAAAATTATTGAATGGATTAATTGGCAAATAATCTAAAAATTCAATGATTTGTCAATTGTATAGAGGATAATGGTATTAATTTAGACTAGTAGGATTTAGTTTTATCATTAATTAATCCAAAATTTTCAAAAGTTTTGAATTAATTCCCAAAATTTCAATCCCTTTAATAGGATTATCTAATTATAGATTAATTCGGAATTATTTGAAAGTTCAATATTTTTTGACTATCTCAAGGATAATGGTATTATTTTGGATACCACATTGGTAAGATGGGATTCATTTTTACCGTTAGTTATATTTAATTTCCAAATTTTATTTTTCATAAAATCCCTCAAACATCCAAAATTCCTTTAAAAAATCCTAGTCAGGATTATTCCTTTTTAAATTCAATCTAATTGACCTCACCTAATCAAGCTAGGTTAACCTTACCTTCATACCTTATTACTATTGATAAAGGTTGAAGATCCCTTTTCAAGAAATGGCTCAAAATGCTACTAACTGTTTGCAAAAATCATGGATAACTATTGATCACATGCAAATGGTGATAATGGAACACCCAAAATATTGAAAATAGTAAAAGGTAGCATAACAAGCTTAACACATAGCCTAGGCAAGAAAAGAGACAAAGAATCAATTTGATATCAAAAGGGTATTGTAAGGGTGCTAATACCATTCAAACACACAACCAACCCTGGAACTCAATCCCTAGTTCCATAGACATTTTTCTTCGATGTCTAATCTCACCTTTTAAATCTAGATTGCTGGTGACTCTTTCTCATCTTAAAAAAATTTCCTTTCCTGAACTTGCTTGTTAACTTTTCAAAATCAATTTTAGCTCTTTTCCTTTTTGCTACTCTCATGTTGTAATGATGTTGTAATAACTTAGTGACCCCATTGGGACTTTTGAGAGTTATGCCAAAATAACTTGATCTTGGCTCCACTAGAACTTTCAAGAGTATACCAAAATAACTTGATCCTTTTTCACTTGCTAGAATCTCTAGTTGTGCTTTTATTTGTTTTGGTTTGGCTTCATTTTTAGATGTTTCGTATGCCTTATGTATTGGGTGGTTATAGTTTTTCATATAAATTGTGGAGATGTGATGGCACAAGGTATGCTTCTAGCTTCTCATTTTTGACTGTATTATCTTTATGGCATTTCAGTGTTCCCATTAATGTTGACTTTACTATGTGGGTTTTGTTTTTACTCCCTGCACACACATGCACCTTCAGGGGATGTCATGATCTTGAGCTCTACGCTCGAGCTCCATAGGATACTTTCTAGGTTAGAGAAGGTGAAGTAAGCTTAGTCTTCATGAGATCTTTGGTCTTTGTGCAAGTGCCTAAAAAACCCTTACTCAAATTGAATCCTTCTTGCTTGTACCATGATGGTTAGATGCCTCCATGAGGACAATTTAGGAACCTAATTTAGTTGTCTAGAACCTAACCCACACCATCAATAGCCTTAATGCTGACATTTTCAAAAAGTCTAGCCTAAACCTTTAGACTAGAAATGCAAACTTAGCATTTACCCTAATCTAGGCAAAATGGGGAACTTTCTTTATTGTTCTCCTACATTTATTTTTTTGCATGCATGCATATTCATCTCCACTAACTCTACATCCAAACTTTAGCTTCTTCATGTGTAAAGAGAAAAAACATTCTCTATTGAACAAAGTCACCCTTATGCCCCATTTAATCTAGTTATTCCACCACAATAACCCAAGGGACAACCACCCCAAGGCACCCAAAATCTATGATCGGACCATCAAAGCTACAAAGCTAAGTGCTTAAACCCTATCCCCTATTATTAGATACTATTGGAGAAAGAATAGTGAGCAAGAAATAAGTGAAAGGCATCTTATGGGGTAGTGCCATCCATTTTTGTGTACTAATACTAGGGGCAACTTCTATCAATTTCAGCCAAATTTGCATTGAAATGTTGAAGGTTCTTTTTAATCTTATCTTGTTTAGATCCAATTGCTGATGATGGGTTTTCTTAACAATGAAAAAAAAGAGAATAGGCTTTCTAGATAAAGTTCCCAACTCTCTTGAATGATTGAGTATTTATGGTTAAGAAAATTGCTACTAAGATTTTTGTAGGAAATATATCCTAGAACTCATCTAAATGCCCCTTAAAGCAGTTTATTGGACATCTCATCCATTAAGAAATGATCTTAGCCTTCTTTGGATAGTTTGAGACTTTTAAGCCAACTTGATCATATAATCCATAGCTCCCTACTTGTGCTTTACAAATTTCTTTAACCCTTTTTCACCTTGACCCTTTTAGCTTGAAAAAAAATAACTTTACCTTTAAGTGGAGTTAAAAAGAGCATTTTATTTATATGAGTGCAATCCAAAACTCAAATAAGAGGATGAGAATCTCCTTCAAAAAGTCATGGTAACATGAAAAAGAATGTACAAAACAAAACAAGCAAATATGGAAATTCTAGAATACAAATTCCATGAAATAAAAGCAAAAAGAAATAAAGGAAGGAACAAGATTGTGAGCATATAAAAGAAAAAATGAAGAAAAACCTTGCCATGAGTTGACAAGATTCTTGAAACTTCAAAAAGAAAATAAAATAAAAGTGAAGCATTGCACTCAAATCCTTATGCTTTTCTTATTTTGGTTTATCCTTGTCCTTTTCTTTCTTAGTCATCACCCTGGCCAAACATTATGAATTAAACAAAGTCTTACGGATCTTAATCAATGTGATTTTCCAACTAATGTAGTGAGAGTTGTGAAAACAAACCTATGGGGCATCTTAGAGAGTAAACAAACATCCATGAGTGTAAACATGTAGAGGCAATTGCTTGATCATAAAATGCTCTAGATTCCATGGAATTGAGTAATCATTTGGTTCATATCTTAGTTCACCTTTGGCAATCATTGTGGTATCATACTAGGTCATAAAGAATGATGAGTTGATGAAAGATCTTTTCAACATTTCTTTTTGCTTAAAGGTAGTCTAAAAGTACCAAAACTAGGGGAAAAAGGCCTAGAGGAGTAAACCCCCAATATTGAGAGAACTATGCTAAACAAGGGTAGAGGTGGAAAAGAAAGAGAGAACTACTTCTCCAAATAAATTTTGATCCCCACAAACATAGTGATGCTTAGTTACCAAACCTCATTAATTTCAAAAGTACTACCCCTAAGGTGTCCAACACTATGACTCACTTATAATTAGGGCAAACTACCTTTTTGTTCCCCCTCTAAAGAGCAAGGCACCCAACTACATATACACCTTTGCTAACTTTCTCTTACCAAACCTCCAAAAGTTAACAAGAATTTTTTCCAAGTGATACCCCATATCCAATGAGTATGCCCAACTTTCTTGAGAAATGAGGGCAAATTAGTTTTACGAAGTACATATTTCTTAGGAATCAACCTTGCCAGTTTAGGTTCATCCATCATTTTGTCTCAAAAAATTGTTGATATTGTGGAAACAAATCAATTGATAGCTTTCAAGAAACCAAATTCATTACATGTCAACATTGCATTATCCATTGGCTTTCAGATCATAGGACCTTTTGTACATTATCCAACTACTTGGAGAAAACCACTATCATGTGTGAATAAGCAACTCTTTTGGGACTCCTACTCTTTAGAAGTTCCCTTTTCCAAATCCCCAATGAGGCACCTTTTGTAGCCTCTATTAACTTGCAACCAATTCAAGCTTGTTCACCATGATTGCATTGTTTTTGAGCTTCTCCAATTGCCTAATCTTGGGTTGGCACAAGGTAATGCTTATTTATTTTCCTTATCGGCTACTCTTAGGCCACCCCTAAGAAAAGCCTATTTGTCTTCCTTATCTGGTATTCTTAGGCCACCCCTAGGTAATGCTTGCTCATCTTCCTTATTGGCTAATCTTGGCCAACACCAAAGTAGTGACATTCAACCTTACTAGCTAATCTTTGAGCACCAATAAGTAGTGCCATTCTACCTTATCAGCTAATCTTGGGCAACCCCTAAGTAATGTCATTCTTCCTTACTAGCTAATCTTAGGCCTTCCCTAAGTAGTGCTAGTCTTTCTTGCTAGCTAATCTTATGCCACCCCAAGTAGTGCCAATCTTACTAGCTTATCTTAGCCTAACCTTAAGTAATGCCAATATCGACTAATCTTGGGCCATCCAATAGTCATCCTTATTGGTTAATCTTGGTTCACCTCTAGGTAATGTTTATTTATCTTCCTTATTGGGTAATCTTGTGCCAACCTTAAATGGTGCTATTCTACCTTACCAACTAATCTTGGGCCACCCTCAAGTAGTGCCAATCTTTGTTTTCAACTAATCATGGGTCAACCTCAGGTAATGCATGTTCATCTTCCTTAGCAACTAATCATGGGCCACCACCCAGTAGTGCCACTTTCTCTCCCTTTGTTAGTTAATCTTAGGCCACCCCCAGATGGTGCTACTTTATCTTCCTTGTATGGTTAATCTTAAGCCACCCCTAGGTATTACTACTTTCATCATTAAATTACTTGTAATTCGGCTACCATCATACTGAGTGCCTAACTAGCCTCCCAATCAAAGTACTAACAACAAACTACCAGTTTCATTAGCAACCCTCAACTAAATAATAAATTATAATTTTAAATACAACATTAGAATCGAGTTATATAAACATCATTAACTTGTTCGTATGTACATAATTTTTAAGGGATGGTAGCAATTTATTTGCCAAACATTTATCATTGAATACTAAAAATCAGAAATTTAAACTATTGATAGGAATTTTGTTTCAAACCTTGCATCTATTGAGTAAACCACCGTCATGTATTTCAAATAATACCAACCACTATAACCCCTTTCCACTTTCTTTAAGCACTTTTTGCATGTGTTATAGATATAAACCCACCAATTCTCAACATCAGCATTTTGGAGACTATGATAAAAAAAATAAGGTAGTGATATGGTCAATACTCCAAATACATTAAAATTCTTTAATTTACCCACAAAAATATTTGTATCTACATTTCCATATTGAATTTGAGTAAATGGCATGAACTCAAAGCCATACTTGTGGATGGTATGTACATCTACTTGAAAACAAACCAAGGTAAAGAACTAGAAGTTAATTTTGTATGGATAAATGGTAGTTCTATAGTGTCATGTAATTTGGCCAACCTAAAATTGACTCATTATGTAGCCACCTTCTCCTTCAAAACATGTTAAACTTCTTCAAAAATGTCTTTTTCACTATTGCATATATTCTACCATCTTGGTTTTTCAAATTAGATTTTAAGTGGTTAGACTTTTTGATAATGCATGCAAACAAAAAGGATATAATTAACAAAATTCAAAAGAAATGTGGCTTTTTTGTTGGAATATTTTATGTGGACAAATTATGTCAATGACAATGTTCATAAAATCCAAATTAATAATAGTAAATAATGTGGGGCTTGATTTGTGCCCCAGTTATGTGATCATTATATTATGGGCCAATTAGCTATTTGAACCTTTATGTTATTGGATATTGTGTAGCTTAACTGATTATGGGTTTGTTAATCCTATTGGCACAAGGAGAGGCCCTATTCTTTGCCTATATATATTGTGTTGTAGTCCCATTGATGTAGCATGTTTCATTTAGTATAGTACATATGGAGAGTATTTCTCTCTCCTAAAGTTAATCTGAGTGATATTATAAGTTATTAAGTGTAAGGTATGATTCTTCTACTATAGCAGGTAATTTTGAATCTCTATTTGTTTGCAAACAAAAAATGCATGCTATGGGATGTTCTACTCCTTAGGATAGACAATTTATGTTTGTGGAATGTGAATTTCATTCCTTCATTTGGTAACAGAGCCTTGTCGATTTGTCCTATGGTTGTGTGCTGTATACATATCTTCAATTGATTATATGTTAATTTTTGTATGAAATTATGTATTGTTTCGTGGATCAAATTAGGATTACCTTATAGATCTTGATTTTGAATTAGATATTTGGTTAACTTTTGCTTTTGAATCTCTAATTGAACATTTATGTTGCTTTACAATTTCTAGTGTTTTAATATTCCATGATCTATACATGATTCAATTTTAAAAGGCCTATATGGAAACCCCAACTTCCTTCTTGTTAAAGTTGAACCTGCTTATAGGATATTTTGTGAAATTGAAATTTGTATATTCTTAAGCACATAAATTAAAGTGAGATACAAGGTCTCAAAGATTATGCATTTTGGGCTGTAAGATCTTAAGAAAAATAGATGAAATTGAGTTAGGATTAATATCAATTGATACATTTTGAGTTAAAAACAATATTTCTTGTAGAAATCAGTGAGGAAATCAAAATTTTGAAAAAAAAAAAAAACCAAACTCTTTCAGAAACCGTGTTCCTTCAACAATTCGAGTTGTATGATTTTGGACAAAACTCCTAAAATCGGCTACACAGACATTATAATTAGACCAATTAGAACATTTTTTTGTGGTTTTATTTTCAAAATAGATGGAAGAAAACCCATTTTTTGATCTAACCCCAACCCCAAAATCTTAATCTTTTTTTTTTTTTTACCAAAGATAGATTTGATTGAAAAATGAATTAAGTACACTAGTAGCCTAGGCCCCAAAATTTCTAAATCTTTTTTTTTTTTTTTACAAAAGATAGCTTGCATCGATAAATGATTTAAGTACAATAATAGCCTAGAAGAAAAATAGTCAACTACAACACTTCACAAGGGGAAATCCCAAGAGCACTAAGAAACCAGCACAAGTTAAACACAATAATATAGAAACTATAGTTTCTACCCCATTCTACAAAATAGAAACTACCCAAGTTGACTGAACAAAATTCCTCAGGAGCTTGATCAACTGTATGATTAGGGGGTAGATTAATACCAAAGAATAGGAAGCCATTATGGGCCTTCTAAAGTTGCCATTGATGGTGAATTTCTAACACTAACTGTAACATGCAATTATACACAGTTTAGATATACTGGATGAGAATTCTAGGATGTCGAACCCTTAATGAATTTTTATGAACCAAAGTACTAAACTTGTATTGTCTTACACTTTATTTGAGAAACCAAATTAAAACAAGAAACTAACAAAAAAGTGAGCAAAATTAAATAAGATTACCAGCCTATAAAGGCAATGGTTACACACACAAGTGTTGTTATGAATTCAAAAGATTAGTGTTCTTACAACTTCCCTAACAATCTTAATTAGCAATTACTAACCTTGGTTTAGTCAGTTGATTTGGGATTATCAATCAATGCAACTAATGTACCTAACCCCTTATTCCTAAGGTGATTAGAACTATCACTTAACACTAATTGAGTATATTACTATATCAACTAGAGTTAAACAATGCATGAAAAACAAAGAATTAATATGATTGCATACAATCTTAGATATTCATATCCTAAGATTCATATGTTCACATATTAAACTAAAGCTAGAATAAAACAATTGCTCCCAAGCATCATTATATTCTTTCTCAAACTTAACTAATTTTCCAATACAATTAAGTAAAACAACATCATAAAACCAAGATCAATAAAAATACTAACTATTCATGCTTAGGTCCATTGAAAGTCCCTTAAAAATTACTTAGTTGCAACCCATTCTTGAACTTAAAACAACCAAAGTAAAAGAAACATAAAACAGAAGAAGAATGGAGTAGAAGAAGGAGAATAGATGAAGATGAAGCAAGAAATATGAAGGAGCTTCTTGCCAAGGGGATGAATTCTCTTCCAGGACTTGATCTCCTCTCCAATTTGGCTCCTTCTCCCCCAAGGTCACTCTTCCAAGCTATCACAACTTAAAACTTGATAGAAGTGATGTGAATTGTGTGTGATCTCAACATGAGGTCTACTACCCTCTAAAGGTACCACAACTTCAATTTATAGTGTTTCTAACCCTAAGTAGGTCAAGAGGGGTGTCCCACTTTGCAGCCCAAGTAATTCTCTGTGCTCAATAATCTAACCTATCACTTGAATGCAAAATTTCTTCTCCTAGATATTGAATAAGATGTTATGATCAACTAATGAAATGTAGCTTTGTGTCTTAGCTTTCTTTTGGCTCAAAGGTCATCTAATTTGGAGGTCTAGCGAGGATGTTTATTGAAATACTGATTGCTTCTCAATCTATGGGAGATTCTTTCCTTTCTTTGAAAGGATTCCTATCTTTAAGGCAAATATCTCTCCTTATTAAGCATATCTTTGACTAATCTAGACCTTCCTTTCTTGCACTTTAGTTCTCTCCTATTTTTAAAGTCAACTTCCTAATCACATGGGATTGGCGCCACTTATCATGTTATCATTGGAGCTAAATCATTATGTCTAATGTGTTGCGACCTCATTTTAAAATTTGTTCCATTAGTTGTAACTTGTTCTCCAAAAACATCTTTCTGGCACCCCTAAGAAACTTTTGTCTTGAACTCCAAAAAATTATTTTTCTTTTCTTTTGTAAATTCTGCAAAATCTCATGTTACTTAGCCTCCAAGAAACCAATTGCTTGGGTTCCAAAAAACTTCAAAAAATTCATGTTTTCACCAAAAATTAGAAAGAGGAAAGCATAGTGCAATATTTTATCAAATGGAGCTTTAGAATAACATAAATTACACAATAACCCAATAAAGACTAAGAAAAAGGAAATGAAATAATGGAAGAAATTGGACTTAACAAATATCTTCGAACTTAGATTTTTGGTTGTCCCAAGCAAAAGAATTGAAAAGAAACAAGCTTAGGACAAACTTTCCAATACATTTAAAAACAATGAATTTGTGTAAGAAGGAGACAAGCACTAATCATACACCTCTCAATTCTCAAGTTAATCAAATTCAGCCTCACATGACAAAGTAAGAGTCCTTAGCAAAAATCAAAGTGAAAACAATAGATTAGTTAGGATTATGCATGCCTCATCAGTTCTCTCAAATATTTGCACTCTAACTCTCTAGATACTCCACAGGCTTGCTTTTCATCAATCCTCTCCACAATATAAGACATGCATGCAAAACTAGATTCCTAGGACTTTAATATGCTTGTAATGTAGGCAAAGGTGAGAATTCATAATGAAAAGCGAAGGCAACAATGAAAGGAATAGAGCATATAACTTGCAAATCTCAAAACTATCTCTTTAGCTTCCTTGTCTTTTCACTTTTCTTTCATAATTTCATTGCCACAAATGCCAGACTTTATGGCCTTTTTCTTTGCATTGCATATTTCCAAAGTTTGATAATTTAGATTGAAATTATAACCCTTTATTTAAGCTCTTTTTCTTGTCTACCAAATCTCTTTTCTTACTTTCTTTCTTCTTGGGCGAAGGAACCTTTTTCAGCACCTTGTTTTTTCTTTTGGATTTTTCATTAAGCAATTATTTTTTTTTCAAGGATAAGATACACAATTCAGCTCAAATTCAAGAGAAACAAAGAATAATGGTAATAGGTCAAATAAGCGACTAAGGATAATATGAGTTCAAGGTAAGCTTCAAAGACTCAAACTATCCAAAGATTGCCTAGGTCATCTCTATTCTAGCATAAATTCTTTCAATTTGTCTCAAGTCTCATTCAAACACGTTCTAGAGTATCATCACTTCCATACTCACTCATCTCATAAATTCTCATGCAACTGACATAATTTTTCACTAAAAACTAGCATGCACAGTGATCTTGTCTAAGCATACCTACTAAGTCATGCATAAGAGAAGATAAAATTAACTCAAGACTTTCACAAAATTTAATGAAAAGTAATTGTCTTCTTCAACATATAATTGCAATTATCTTGGAAGCAAGGGAAAGTGAAGATCTAAAATTATTCAAAAATTGTCCCAACTCAACTTTTACTTCTATTTTCAGCATGCATCCTTGAAAGAAATTTTTAGCTAAAATTGCACCCCCAAACTTAAAATCATCATTGTCCTCAAAGTTGACAACCAAAAATAGAGAATAAGGGGTAAGAAACTTAGCTAATCAATTGGAACAAATTCAATTGCACTTATGGACCCCAAGCTATAACTCTTTTTCTTCCATCTTCCTTTCTTCACTTGAGAACACCACAAAACTACAAAAAACACCTATAAAAGAAACCTAACAAAAGATAAAAATTATAAGTAAATAGAATAAAAAAAAATGACAAAGAACATAACTAAACAAAGCAAGTAAAACAAGCTAAGTTATAGTCATTAGCTTGACTTCCTCATGCTCATGGCTTTCCTCTATCAAATGGTATGTGCCAACATATTTTCTTTTTGCACATGCTTGACACCCAAAAGAGATTCTGATTATGCTTGCAATCTAAAGGAGAAGAAATCATGATAGGTAATGTAGATGCAACACTTGAAAATGCAGGAGTGGAGTGTTTAGGCAATGGTGTCAACACTAAGTATGGAGGCCTTTCAATGAATGACATAGGTAAATCTTGGGTTGGAAGGGGATCAAATAATTCATTGTCAGTTCTTCTTCACTCCAACCAAGCTTTCACACCCAAAAAATCCACATATGTGGCTACCCCATTATTTTCAAAGCTTTTAAAATTGGCAGGTCCTAGTGAATTCTTTGATTGTGAATTTAAGGGCAAATCTTAGACATCTATTTTATAGACCTCCTTAACCTCACTAGATAATTCCATAGCCTTGAAGACAGTAAAAGTAACCTCTTGATCTAGAACCCTCATGGTTAACTCCCTATTTTGAACATCTATCAAGCTCCTCCCCATTGCTAAGAATGGTCTACCAAAGATGATAGGCATATCCTTGTCCTCTTTTGTATCAATCACTATAAAATTTGCAGGGAGCATTAATTTATCAACTTTGACCAACACATCTTCAATCACACCCTAGGGTACCTTAAGGACCTATCCACCAATTGAAGAATAGCATTGGTTTCCTTAGCCTCTCCAAAACCCAATCTCTCAAAAATAGAAGAGGACATAAGGTTCACACTATCTCCCAAATCACACAAGGCCCTCCCAAAGTACTAACTTCCAATAATGCAACGGATGGTAAAACTTCCAAGGTCCTTTAGTTTAGCTAGAAGTTTATGTTGCGAGATGGCATTGTATTGTTCTATGAGGGCAACCATTTCAAAAACCTCCAAATACCTTTTCCTAGACAAGATTTGTTTCATGAATTTTACATAGGATGGCATTTTTTCAAGAGCATAAGCAAAGGGAATGATGATGTGAAGTTTCTTAAAATCCTCTAAAAACTTGGAGAATCACTTCTCCATTTGATTCATTTCAAACCTTTGTGGAAAAGGAAGAGGTGGAGAAAAATTTTTTATTTTAATTTTTTGCTCTTTCGTACTCTCCCTTTCCCTTGTTTTCCCAACTACCTCATGGTTTGCCTCTCTAGGTTGCTCATGGTTTTCTTCCTCAGAAGTGTTTACACCCTCCTTTTCTGTACTCTTTCTTTCTCACTCTTTTCTTCCAACACTTTACCACTTCTCAAAGTTATGGCCTTAAACTATTAATTTTCTGTCAAGGAAATGTGCCATGTTGCCTAGAATTCAAAGTGTTTGCCAATTGCCTTAAATGAACCTCTAAGTTTCTAATGGAAACGACTTGGTTTTGGAAGATGGAGTCATTCTTTGCTATACCATTTGAATAAATTCTCTAAATTAGACTTTTTCTCTTCATGTTTTATAAAACTAGGAGGATTATTATGTTGCCCAACTTGATTATTGTTATTTGCCCAACTAAGGTTATGGTGATTCATCCACCCTAGATTGTAAGAATTAGAGTATGGGTTATTTTATTGATTGTTGAAATTTGAAACAAAACTCAAACTCTCTTGATTTAAGGAGCACTTCTCACTAGGGTGGTTCTTTCCACACAACTCAAAAGATATGACTTGACAACATTCACACCTACTTGGGCCAATTGTTTTATCAAAGATAAGTGTTGTGATAGCCTTTAACTCATACACCCTGCCACTTTTTTAGATGGATTTCTCTCATTGTTTCATTGGTAGTTTGTTGATGCCATATGCTTTAATTGGTTGTAGGCATCATCTATGGTTTTGATTATCAATGCTCCCCCTGTTACAGTATCTATGGTTGTCCTAGTACCACTACACAAACTTGAAGCCATTTGAGTAGCCCATAGTGTGGACACTTCCTAACTAACTCTTTGTACCTCTCCCATGCCTCATATAATGTTTCATGATCGAATTGTGTGGAAGAGGTAATGCTATTTCTCAATTTTGCTGTTTTGGCTAGTGGAAAAAATTTTACTCAAATTTTTTGTGCCAAGTCTTCGCAAGTGGTGCTGGTCCCAATAGGCAAAGAGTGCAGCCAACTTTTCACTTTGTCTTTGAGAGAAAAAGGGAATAGTCTCAATCTCATAGCATCCTCAATAACACTATTCTATTTAAAAGTATCACAAATTTCAATGAAAGTAGACAAGTGAAGTTTAGGATTAGGATCCCCCCAAAATAGCACACAAGTTTGGATCATTTGAATGATTGAAGGCTTGATTTCAAAATTATTTACTTATATGTTGGGATTCCTATGCTAGATTGGACATTGTCAAGCACTAGTTTGGTATAATCTCTAAGGCTCCTAGGTCCCTCAAGTTTGCTCCTTTTAGCCATTTGTTCAAAATTGGGTTTAGATTCAAAATTTGCTTCAAACACAAGTTGTTGCGCTCCACATCTCCTAATTGTAGCAAAAGCTCGGTCAATTTCAAAGGGATCTAGCTCAAAACTCATGCAAAATGTACACACTCAAAAATAAGGCAATTCAAACACCACACAACTCATAAATTCAAATAATGCAAACAAGTAAGTCATCAACACTAAGTTTTAGTGTAAAAACAAAAGAAAATAAAATATACCAAGAAATTTAACTTCTAAGCTAAAAACCACTGTTATTTAAGGAAAGGGAAAGAAAGGAGAAGCGAAATATACAACCGGAAAAAAAGGTCCACTTATACAAGTTTAAATTGAATTAAAAGCAATACAGAAAAAGAAGAATTTTATTTTTCAATATTTTCGCTCAATTTCTAGTAGGAATTCACAATTGCTTTACCAGCCACAAAAAATGTCAACACAACCTAAAAAAAGAAAAACAAAAATTAGCTAGGTAAATTGAAAATAAGGTGCAATGTAAACTAGAAAAAACTAAAGGAAATATTTTTGGCTTCTTTTGTGGTAAGAACAATAGCAAAAGCAAACAAAATTAATCAAACACAAAAAGAATAGACACCTTATGGAAAACAAAACATAACTAAAATAAAACAATTAAGAAAAAAAAACTCAAATTAAAGTGAAAGAATTGGTATTAATATATGGTTAAGTAAAACAATTCCCTAGCAACGAGTCAAAAATTTGATGGTGAATTTGTAATACTAGCCCTAACATGCAAGTATACACAGTCTAGGTGTAGTGGATGAAATTTCTAGGATGTCAAACCTACAAGGAATTGTTACTAGCCTAAGTACAAAAATTATATTGCCTTACACTTTATTTGAGAAAACAAATTAAAAAAAGAACTAACTAGAAAGCAAGGAAAAGTAACTAAGATTACCATTCCACAATGGCGATGGGCACATACACAAGTGTTTATATGAATTTCAATAAATTAGGGTTCCTACAACTTCCCTAACAATCCTAGATAGTAATTACTAACCTTGGTTTAGTTAATTGATTTGGGATTATCAATCAATGCAACTAATGCATCTAGCCCCTTATTTTTTAAGGTGATTAGAATTATCACCTAATACCAATTGAGTATATTTCTATATCAATTAATGCATAAAGAACAAGGCTCTAATATGATTCCATACAATCTTAGAATTCCAATCCTAAGATTCATATGTTCACTTATCCATTTAGTTCTAGCATCATTCTATTCTTTCCTAAACTTCACTAGTTTTTCAATTCAACAAAGTTCATGAAGCATGGGTATAAGGAAATAATCACCAAAATAACATCATAAAACCAAGATCAATAAAAATCTAACTATTCATGAATAGGTCCATTACAAGTCCCCTAAGAATTACTTAGTCATGACCCATTCTTGAAATCAAAACAACCAAAGTAAAAGAAATGTAAAACTGAAGAAGAATGGAGTAGAAGAAGAAGAAAGATTAAAATGAATCAAGGAAAATGAAGGGCTTCTTGACTGGGGGATGAATTCTCTTCCAAGACTTAATTTCCTCTCTAATATGGCTCTTTCATTAGCACTCTTCCAAGTACCACAACTCAAAACTTGGTGGAAGTGAAGTGAATTGTGCGTGATCTCAACACAAGGTCTGTTCCCATTTTATGCTACCACAACTTCAATTTATAAAGTTTTTAGCCCTAATTATGTCAAGAGGGACATCCCACTTTGTAGCCTAAGCAATTCCCTATTCTTAGTAATCTAATTTGTCACTTGAATGCAAAATTTTGCCTGCTTAGACACATAATGAGATGTTATGGTTAGCTAATGATTTAGCTTTATTTGTCTCAAGAATCACCTAATTTGGTAGTTTAAAAAAGAAGTTAGGGTCAAAATACTAATTGGTGCTCAATCTATGTGAGATTCTTTGCTTTCTTTGAAAGGATTCTTATATTTAAGGCAAATATCTCTCCATGATTAGGCATATCTTTGACTAATCTTGACCTTCCTTTCTTGTACTTCAATTCTTTCCTATTATTAAAATGAACATGGTGGTCAGATGGGATTAGTACCACTTTTCATCTTCTCATTGAAGATAAATCATCACTGCCTAATGTGCAACCACCTTATCTTAAAATTTGCACCATCGATTGTAACTTATTTTCCAAGAAACATCTTTCTTGCACCTTGAGAAACTTTTTCTTGAACTTCAAGAAATTAACTTTTTTTTCTTCTATATATTCTACCAAATCTTTTCTTACTTGGTTTCCAAGAAACCAATTACTTGGGCTCCAAGAAATCTCTAAAAATTTATGTTTTCACCCAAAATCACAAAGAGCACAGCTTAGCATGATATTTGATCAAATGGAGCTTTAGAATAACATAAAACACACAATAACCCAAAAAAGTCCAAGTAAAAGGGAATGAAATAGTGGAAGAAATTAGACTTGACAGCCAAGAAACCTACAAAAATTCATGTTTTCACCCAAAATCACAAAGAGCATAGGTTAGTGCAATATTTAATCAAATGGAGCTTTAGAATAACGTAAAGCACACAATAACCCAATAATAACTAAGAAAATGGGAGCAAAATAATGGAATAAATTGGACTTAATAGCCACATGAATTTAGAGCTAGAGTGCTTTTGAGCACTCTATGCAATGAATTTTTGCTTCTTCTATTGCATACTTGACAAACAATAGAAATTTGGGGGATCCTAATGTGAATGTTGGATCCCACTGATAAGCTATCATGCATCCACTTCCAAAGAAAGAATTTTATTTTTTGAGGGATTTTGAGAGATCAAATAGATCCAAATGTCAAAAGATTGCTCTATATTTGCAAAAACACTTGGAAATGGCAACAAATTTTTAGAGCTACCAAATTACCCAAATGCACCAAAGAATAGCTTGAAGTTGTTTGATTCTAGATCAATACATCCTCACAATTTTGTAGGTTGATGCTCAATATGGCTTGTCTATTTGCCTCCTCAAAACTTGTAATGACTAAATCTCTCTTCAATATTAGAGTGGATGGTACAATTAGTTGATGAATAAAGGCAAGACTACCATCATTATACTCCTTTGCTTTTGGCATAAATGGGAGGCTAGTAGGATCAAAAATTAATTTTCTACTTCTATCCCCAACTATCCAATGAGCCTCTTGCAATAGAATTCTCCTACCCTTCAACATGCTATGCCATGCCCAAGTCAGATTGCTCCCCCCATTAGCAAATAGAAAAGTTAAGTGACAAAAATATTTGGCTTTGAAAACATCAAAGAAAATGGATTTTTCACCTCCTACATGTTTCCAACCTTGTTTCCCTAATTTTGCCAAATTATAAGCACTAAATCTTTAAACTGGATACATATTCTTCATTCTTCATTCTTCTACCCCCACCAATACTAGGATATGATACTAGTGATCTCTTGGCATGGACTACTAGAGAATTTAAAGCATGCAATTGTATATATTGGAATGGTTATGGCAATTGATTTTAGCAAAAATTCCTTACTTGGATAAGATAAAAATTAACACTTCTATCCTTAAATTCTTCTCCTCACTTTTTCTTAAAGTTTGTTTCCTATATTTGGACACGATTGTTGGCAAGGCAAGGTATTTATCTTGTCCTCCAATGGCAAAATTGTCTATTCTCTTTGTTATTTAGCACCTAAATCTATGAGGAGAATTTGAAGTAAAAAATAGTGATGATTTCACCATGTTAATTGTTTGCTCACTTTTCTACTAGTAGATGTTCAAAATGTGAAGGAGTTTATCACAAGTATTCTTATTTGTCTAGACAAATAACAAAGAATCATCTGTAAATAAAGGGTGCATAATGAAAAGACTATTTCTACTAACTTTTACTCTTCTCAGGTTTCCAATCCTTTGTGCTGAGTTAAGGATATAAGAAAAACCCTCACCAGATATCAAGAAGAGATAAGGAGATTAGGGATTGCCTTGACAAATCCCTCTCAATGGTTTAACAGAGTAGGACATTTTAGAAATGCATTCCATTATCCATTGAACCCATTTGCCATGAAACCCTATTTTGAGAAGCATGAATTTGAGGTAATCCCTTCCACATGACTGTATACTTTGTTCATGTCTAGTTTTACTGTCATATCATAAGAGACTAATTTGATATTTTTGTTTTCAAATGGTGAATAAACTCATGAGCAATGGAAATGTTATCAATAATGAAAATTTTGTTGAGAAAAGCACTTTAGTTGCTATTAATCAACTTAGTTGACTTGCCATGACTTTTGCAATGATTTTATAGAAGATTGAACATAAACGAATCAATCTAATTTGATTCTTAGATTCAGCTCGTTGGATTTTTGGGATATTGACAATCAAGGTGTGGTTGAAATTTTTCAAAAGCTTTCCTGTGTGGAAAAACCTCCCTACTACTTTACATTCATCATCCTTAATAATAGCTCAATATTCTTGGAAAAATTTTGTAGGTAATCCATCTTTTACTTGAGCACTAATCAAATTAATTGAGAAGACCACTTTCTTAATTTCCTCCTTACTAGCATTTTGCATTAGACTTCTATTATCTAAGGCAAAAAGCATAGAAGTAAACCTTTGAAGTACCTGCTTAAAACTTGAAGGTGAAGATGATTTAAGTAGCTCTTGGAAAAATCTAATACTTCATTAACAATGCTAGGAGGATTAAAGCAAAGAACACCTACTAAGTTTTTAAACCCTTTAGATTGTTTCTTGATCGTCACTTCATAGTTTGAAGATGGAAAAGTCCTATGTTTTTATCTCCATATTTCAGCCATTTCACTTGTGACTTTTATTTCCAAAACTATTCTTCTTGAAGAACTACCTGGTTAGTTTCTTTTCTAGCTTAGAAATAATCCCTCTGATGTTAGCATCATCCAAATCTCTTTTTAATTCCTTCATTTTTGTTTTTGAATTGTGAATAGAATGTTTACTCCATTCCACTAAATTTGGATTACATCTTTTTAATTTTTCCCACTCCAAAAATTGTCTTGAACTTGAAAAAATAAAATTCCAACAAGAATTCACTAATTGAGTTACGTAAATTTTGTCCACCTCTCATCAAACTTAAATTCACACTTTGTTTTGAAAGAAGCTACTGAATAATTAAGGAGAATTGCTCAATGATTGAATCCCAAATTTGAGAGATGTTTAACCTATCCTCCTCATGATTTAGCTTCCAATCAATCAAGCATAAGATGCAATCCAAATGAACTTTAACATACCCCACTATAGACCATAGTGTCACCTTGTGAATGATTGCCAATTAAACTAAATCAATTAATCTAGGACTGTAAATAAAATTTCTAAAGGCAGAAGTTTTGGACACATCAAGGAAATGGCTTTGTTCCTTTTCTAGTGATGATAATTTGTCATTGAAGTCACCACAAATTAAAAAAGGAACTTGCAAAGAACTTATCACTTGAGTTATTCTATCAAATTGTTGACCCGTGTATATGTACCTCATTGCTTCTATAGAACCCAATAATTACAAATACTAAGTTATCTAGAGTATTGGCAAAAGTGGTAGTTATGAATAGGTCTCATGATCAATGATTTTTACTGAGTAGCCTTAACCCCAAGCTAAAGCTAATTCTCCAACCTTTCCAATAGGATCCACTAGGAAAAAGTTATGTTAGCGACATTTGTTCAAAAATTTTTAGACTTTCAATGCACAGTTCTTTGTTTCTAACAAGAAGAGTATATTGGGGGAATGAGATTTAGAAACTTATTTTTATTTTGGGTTGTTAGGGGGATCCCCACACCTTGATAGTCATAGTTCTAGCTTAACAACTTTATTGGTCTTAGGGGCCCCTTTTAAGGTAAGACCCCTCCTTCTTTTTCTCCAAAGAGTTGGCACTAGCCATACATACTTCCTTTGAGCTATTTTCATTGTTCTCCTCTATGCTTTGCTTTCTAGATCCTCCTACACTAGCTCTTGATTGATCTTTATAAACTAAGCTTTGGTTGTAACATGCTTTAATTTTTTTGGCCAAATCCTTAATCTTCATCATCCTACTAATTATCTTTTTTGCTTTTGAGTTATTTTGGTTTTCTCCACTTTTTTCTTCTCTGTCTTGAACCTCTGTAATCTATTGTTCATGTTTGGCACTTTTAGGTAATTCTTTTTGCTCCACTATATCCCTCGAACCATATTCTTTCACTTCAATTTTTTTTTGAATATCTCCCATTCTGACCACACTTACCTCTGAATCACCAATATCTTGCAAGCATGTTAATTTGTCATTTGGCATAGAAAATTCAGACATACAATTTCTGTGCTCCATCTGTTGATTGTTTGGTGCCACTATTGGGGTATGCCCCTCGTTATGCCTTGATCCTAACCTTGCCTTTTTGATTTGCACATCCTCCACATCTTCTCTTATCTCTACTATGTTGTTGTTTCTTCCTATTTCGATCACTTTACCCTTATAAGCATCACTATCCATTCTTAGTTTACAAATGCCTCGGTCAACTACTAAAGAAGATAATTGATTCAAACAATTTATACATAATTGATCAAAATTAACATTGGGATTATTTTTAATGGTGGATTTGGAGTAGACCACATGTATTTTCCCTAAAATTTTAAGAACATATCAAACATTTCAAAGGAACCCATAAACCCTGATGTTTGTCATTAAGGGATTGAATTTTCTAGCTGTTATTGCCAATTTCATCCTTGAATCATTCTAGAAGACTTCATTAGCTTCAAATGCATATATCACTCAAAATTGTGGAGAAATAGGGATTTCATGCAACTGGGTTGAAAATGGGTCATTTTGACCCTTTTGTAACAATCTAGGTGGGGAAGAAGACTCTAACCCATTGGAGCAATTTATGGAATTTTTTTTGGAATTCATAACTATACTTTATGAAGTTTTATTAATATATTTTGTATAAAACTATGATGTAATCTCATATATGATGCATTGTGATGATTAAATATAATTTATTTATAAACATACAATAATTTTGTGTTAATTTCCCATTTTATTATTATAATTTATTATTGCTATTATATCTAAAAATTCTAGGCATATGAGATGGTTTAGCATGATTGTGAGCTCACCTATTGTGAAACCAATTGTTGTCTTGCATTTCAAGAAAATAAAATTATATTGTGGATTATATTATAAATGTACAAGCCTTATTGGATTGTCATTAATGCTATAATTATCAATGGAGTGTAGGGAAATTAATTGGATGTTATATCCTTAAAATTTTAAATGCCTAAACTGTGTTAGATTTTAAGGATATGACATTCAATGGTTTTGAGGATGCTCATGCATTGTAATTTATGTCCCTTTGGTAAAATTACAATGGCATTAGGTTTCGAATCCAATTACTAGCCTAATCAATTGGATTGATGGGGAAATTATTTACACTAAGCATCTACTTATTTTGTCTACTTCTCTAGTTACCCTTTCTATGCATTGCAAAGCAATAAAATCCTTAAATGGGGCAAATTATGAGGATTGGTGGAGTCATTGAGGTTGAATCTTGCAATTATGGATCTTAACATATCTCTTTATGAAGATGAGCCTACTAAGCCCACAAATACCTCTTCTGCTACTAAGAGGTCTAAGTAAGAGATGTGGGAGCACTCCAATATGGTCTGCTTCATGCTTATGATGCAACATATGGAGAAGTTTGTCAACCAAAACATCCCTAACACTACAACTATGAATGCCAAAGAGTTTTCATGGGCAATTAGTGAAAAAATTAACACATTTGACAAAGCTAAGAAAGGTAATTATCTTTCTCTCCTAGATAACACCAACTATGATGGGATAAGTGGTGTATGTGAACATGTCATGAGGCTCATGCAATACTACAATAAGCAAAAGACCATGAAGATAGACTTGGGCAAGAGTTACCTGATTTCAAAATTATTAGAGTCAATTTCTTTTGAATTTGATGTTCTGTAGACCTCTTTGGTAATGTGTCATCAACACTCCAAGAATAATACCTTACCAATCACTAATAGGTAGATAGGATGAGTAAGATTCGATCCCATAGAAAGTGCAAGCAATCAAACATTAATATTCTTAAAAAAAGCATAAATCAAAAGGGAGTTGGATGCAAAGTAAATAACAACAAGTAAACAAATATGAAGGAAAAAGAAAGTATTAGATGGAAACAACTTTAGTTCTAGGTTCAATCTCACCCTTAGCTAATGGCAACTATCAAATAGCAGTTACTCTACTCTCTTATGAAATTATCACCTCTAGACAATAATAAGCTCTATTGCTCAAAATCTCTCTTAATTATAACTAATGAAACAAGCTCTTCACTAGAATCTAACTCCTAGACAACCTAGAACAAGATCTCTAGATTTAATGTAGCAGTAGCATTAAGAACAAAGGGATGAGGTTTATTTAAGCAACAATCACAAGCTCAGATTATTTAACTTAGGTATGTTATTCACAATAAATTAAATGAAAGCTGGTCCATAATCGCAACCACCATGTGTCACTTAATGATTAGGAAAGGACTATTATGTATCACAATCCTTAGATCTAGCAATAAATATTCATTCAATGAACCTAAAACTTGTTATTTAAGCCAATTAAGATAAATATCATAGGCCTTTAATTCAAAATAATGTAAGAACTTCATAGAAAGAAATAGAAATAACTTTACTAAAATAATTAAACCATCAAAATGTGTTTAAGACTTGATAGTCTTATAAACTAAAACGAAAATTTTAGCCAAACATGCTAAAAAAATAAAAAATAAGTGTTTTAGATTGTGTGTCACAAGAAGAAAAAGAACAAGATGTTAAAGAAGGTATAGAAGAAGGTCTATGAAAAAAATCTTAGGAAGTCTTTTTATACATTAGGTCATGCCTCATAGTCTCCTTGTTCAGAAAGGTGTCTGTTACAGCTATTGAACATCACAAAGTCACTCTAAACCCATGGATCTTCTCGAAACAAGTTTGCTACAGAATTCTAAATTTGTGTCTCACTTTGAGACAAAGTTTTGGCATGGAAGATGGCGGAATTTAGTTTGGGTTCTTCATCTTTCTCTTAGCACTTTGTAGACTTTTGAATCATCTTAATTTGTCTTCTATAGCTCTAGGTATCGCCAAAATACCAACTGTCATGCAAATCAGAATCCTAATTCGAATAAGATTAAAACTTTAAAGCTCCTTCACTAATGTTGAAGCTTCATTTGAAGGCCCAAAAGAACTCCAAATTGGATGATCCAGCCCATTATGAAAAACCTTGGATGTCTAATTTAAAACCTCTAATGCCACTTTTTCATTCTAGAACTCCTTGGTGGTCTAAAACTTGAAAAATAGAGTGGAGGTTAGAGTCCTAATAAAACTGGAATTCTTCTCCTTTTCAATTCAAATCTCCAAAGCTTGCCAAATCATGTCCTAACATAAATAGAACTCTAATAAGCATATTAAGATCTCAAAATAGACTAAGAAAGCTATAGAATAAAGGGAAGAAAAATATAAAGTTATGCACTTATCAAATTTCCCCACACTTAGCTTTTACACATCCTCAGGCAAAACAAAATTCAGCAATGATAAATTATATACAAAGTTAGGTCTAGGAGTACCATCACAATGTATAGGTTATTTTATTTCAATTCTTAATTCAACATACACACCCATCTTACAATTGTAGCAATGCCAAATAAAGGAAATCATTAATGCTAAACTCTCATCATCTATATCCACAAGTACATTCAATCAATTAATGCAAACCTCATAACTAACACAACCAAGTCTCGAACAACTTACCTCTAACCTATTCCTTTTTACCACTACAAACACAAGTAGCAAACTAGGGTGTCAAATTAATGAGAGAGATGCACCAATTCTTCTTTGAGTCACACCTAAAATTTGATTAATAGGAACAGACATCAAAGTGCTTTGTATACTCATGTCTAAGTTACCATTTGACATGAAAGTCAATATGCGTGGTGTTGAATCCCCTAGTTACTAAGGAAACTTGAATAGTGGAGTAGAATAAGGAAGTTTTTTCCCTTCTCTTTTCTTTTTTTTCATCTCTCTCTTTTTTCTTACTTTTTCCACCCTATTTACTTAAACCCAAGTTTAGGCCTAGCATAAAAGAAATAGTCTCGAGGTAAACCATATGCTTCCTAATCATGCTCATTACTTAGTTCACACAACATATCAATAGCATCATTTCAATCAACTACAAAGACTCAAGCACACATAACTTTACTTTGTAAGACATTGCCAACAATGTAAGTTACGTCATCTGTCATAGCAGTTATTACCCAATTAATTTCCTATGCATCATTGGGCACTAAAAAGCATAATCAACATATAATCTTTTCATGCAAATTCGTTGCCCAAGGTAAAAATTAAAATTTTTGAAAATTTTGCGCACACAATCAAGACACAGTAAATGCAACACACAATTGAAAAAATTATAGAATTAAATTGAAGGTCCTAGAAGCATGTAGAATCAAAAGTGCAAGCTCCCATGCCTCTCCCCTACACTTAAAACTTACATTGTCCTCAATGTAAACACATAAAGTAAATAAAAGAATTAGGGAAAGAAAGCAAATGTGGTTATGGCTTGCTAGCCACTCTTGGGTTGCCTCCCTAGAAAAGCCTTTGCTTAATGTCTTTTGATAGACATTATGTCCTTAGTCCATGTAGATTAAGTCAGCAAGCTCCATCATCTCCACATTCTCCATCTTCAAGCTTTCATATAAGGGCTTAAGTCTATGTTCATTCACCTTGAACCCTTTTCTAGTACTTGGGATTTGAATTTCTATAGCACCATGAGGGAAAATATTAGTAATAATAAAAGGACCAACCCAGTAGGAATGTAATTTACCTATAAATAACTTAAGCATTGAATGGTAAAGGAGAACTTGTTGCCTAGCTGCAAAGTTCTTCCTTGAAATCACATTTTCATGGAAGGCTTTTGTTTTCTCCTTGTAAATTTTGGAGCTTTCATATGCCTACATCCTTAATTCTTCTAATTCTTGCAATTGCAACTTCCTTTGTTTCCAGTCATGTTCGTGTCTAAGTTGCATTGCTTAATTGCCCAATAATCCTTGTGCTCCATTCTACATGAAGGTGGCATGGTTTTCCATAAATCAATTTGTAAGGGGACATGCCAATAGGAGTTTTATAGGCCATCCCATAAGCTAATAATGCATCATCTAGCCTTAAATTCCAAACCCTTCCTATTTGGTTTGACTATCTTTTCTAGGATGGATTTGATCTCATGTTTGTAAGCTTCAGCTTGGCCACTAGTTTGTGGATGAAAGATTGTGGAAACTTTATGCACAACATTTTATATCTTGAATAATGCTTCCATCGCCCTATTACAAAAATGTGTTCCTCTATCACTAATAATGGCCTTTGGAATTTCAAACCTAACAAAGATATTGGATTTCACAAAATCTACAATAGCTTTAGAATTGTTAGTCCTAATGGCTTGAGGTTCCACCCACTTGGAAACATAATCAGTAGCCAAAATAATGTGAACATGACCAAAGGAAGAAGGGAAGGGTCCCATGAAATCAATGTGTCAAACATAAAAAATTTGACTACTAGAATAAGGGTTTGTGGCATTTGATTGCTATGAGATATGTTACTTGTCCTTTGACAATTGTCACAAGATGTACAAAACATGTAGGTATCCTTGAATAGTGTTGGCTAGTATAACCCACATTCCAGCACTTTGTGGGCTATTCTTTTTGGCCCAAAGTGTCCTCCATATGCATGGGAACGATAGAAAGTTAGATGGGAAAGAAATTTAGTTTTTGGCAACATCTTCTAATTACTTGATTAGCACAATGTCTCCATAAGTAGGGATCATCCCACACATAGTGTTTTGCCTCACTTTTTAATTTCTCATTTTGCACCCTAGAAAAGTCACAAGGTGGAACATTAGCAACTAAATAATTCACAACGTATGCATAACATGGTAGTGCCTTGTTAATGGAGAATAATTGCTTATCAAGGAATGCCTCTTGTGAAGGTAATTTGTCTTCAACATGCTCCAATCTACTCAAGTGATTAGCCATTAAATTTTCATCTTCCTTCTTGTCTCTAATTTCTACATCAAATTCTTGCTACAACAAAATCTATCTAATTAGTCTAGGTTTTGCCTCTTTTTTGGAGAGCAAGTATTTAAAAGCTGCATGATTAGAAAAAATTATCAATTTAGTACTAAGCAAGTAAGAATGACATTTTTTAAATGCAAACAAAAAAAACCTAATAAAAACTCTTTTCTAATGGTAGAGTAATTGATTTGGGCTGCATTCAGGGTCTTTGAAGCATAGCAAATGACATGAGATGCCTTGCTAACTTTTTGTCCAAAAATAGCCCCCACTACATAATTGCTTGCATCGCACATAATTTCAAAATGCAACTCCCAATTAGGTGGCCAAATCACAAGTGCTGATGTTAAGAGGTTTTCAGTTTATTGAATGCCTCCTTGCACTCCTCGTCAAATTGAAACACCGCCTATTTTTGCATCAGCTTGTATAAAGGCAAAACTATTTTTAAGAAATCTTTAATGAATCTACAAAAGAAACCTGCATGACCAAAAGAATGAATCTCCTGCATGTTTGTAGGATAAGGTAAAGTAAAAATAATTTCTATCTTACACTTATCAACTTCTATCCCTCTAGCTGAAATAACATGCCTTAAAACTATACCTTGTTCTACCATTAAGTGACATTTTTCCTAATTCAAAATAAGAATAGTTTCTAAACATCTCTTCAAAATTAGTGTAAGGTTATTCAAGCATCTATCAAAAGAATCACCATAAACAATAAAATCATCCATGAATACCTCTATGATGTTCTCTACATAATTAGAAAATATGCTAACCATACACCACTAAAAAGTGGTTGGAGTGTTGCACAATCCAAAGACATTCTGCAGTATGCAAAAGTTCAAATGGACATGTGAATGTCATTTTCTCTTAATCTTTTGTGGCTATTATAATCTGGTTATAACCTAAAAAACCTTCTAGAAAACAATAATGAGAATGCCCACCTAATCTTTCCAACATTTGATCAATAAAAGGAAGAGGAAAGTGATCCTTGTGGGTCACAAAATTTAATTTTCTATAATCAATATGCACTCTCCATCTTGTTTGGACACACGTGGGCATCAACCCATTCTTCTCATTTTGAATCACAATCATCTCAGATTTCTTTGGAACCACTTGTACTAGACTTACCTACTTACTATCTGAAATTGGATAGATGATTCCTACATCACGAAAGTTCAAAATCTCTTTTTTCACCACCTCCATCATTGGTGTGTTTAATCTGCATTGAGCTTCTCTAGTAGGTTTTGCTCCATCTTCTAGCAGAATCCAATGTGTACACATAGAAGGGCTAATTCCCTTTATATTAGCAATTGTCCACCACTTTCTATTTTGTGCTCTCCTAATAACTGAATTAGTTTCTCCTCCTGTGTAATTGTTAAATTTCTTGCAATGATCACAGGTACAATCTCTTCTTCTCCTAAGTACACATATTTCATATGGGCAGGGAGTGGCTTCATCTCTAAACTAGGAGCCTACCCAACAAAAGGTAGAAGTTTTGTGTGAGAAATAGGTAATTGAATTAAGGAAGCTACATACCTTTCTAGAATAACTGTCAATGAGTGCAATGCAGCCACAGCCTTTTTTAATTCTTCACTTAGCTCAAATTCATTCTCTTTTTTCTACTCTAAATGCTTAATGACTGCCACCTCTAAAGGGTTGTCTTTGCTTGTAAGTTCAAAAACTTCATGCACTAAAGAATCAATTACATTAATAGCACAAACAGAATGGTAATCACTAGGGTACCTAATAGCATCATAAATATTAAAATGAATAGTTTTGCCATTAAACTCCATAGTGAGAATGCCCTTATAAACATTAATTGCTATTCTTGTAGTCATTAAGAATGTTCTCCTTAATAAAATAGGTTCATGGCTAGGGGAGTCATCATCATCCATGTCTATGAAGTAGAAATTTGTTAGGAACACCAATTCATTTACCTGTACTAACACATCTTCAATTAGCCCTTCAAAGTAAGCATTAACATGATCAGTTAATTGGTGATAACACTAGTATTCTAAAGAGGTCCTAAATTTAGAGAAGCATAGATTGATCTAGGCATTACATTAATGGATGCTCCTAAATCTAGTATTGCACTCTCAAATCTAGTATTACCTATTTTATAGGGAATGGTCAATGTACTTGGATACTTGCTCTTTGAGGGAAGTTTTCTTTGAAGAATAGCATATACATTTTTTTCCACACTTACCTTCCATTATCTCTTAATATCCACTTATTGGTGTAGTATTCCTTTAGGAACTTGGCATATCTTGACAATTGCTTGATGACATCTAATAGCAGTATGTTCACTACCACCTTGTGAAATGTCTCCAGGATTTCTTTTTTCTTGCTTCTCTTTCCTTGTCTTTGTTGTACTCTTAATTGGAAAGGAAGAGGATTAGTCTTAATTAGATCAGAGAGATTAGGAATTACCTGAAGTGGAATTTTTACCTCCTCATTAATTTCTTCTTTTATTAATGCAATAAGGGTCCTAATTTTTGGTTCATCCTATTTCTTCCCACTCCTTAAGGCAATGGCATTGGCATTTTCTCTTGGATTCACCACTATTTGGGATAGAAGTTGCCTGATCCTTGTGTCTCTAAATGACTCACTATGGTGGCCAGTTAACTCACTTGAGTTTTAAGTTCTGGATGCTAGCCTTTGTGTCTTGTTGAAACTAGTGAGTGCTAGTGGCAAGAGATTTGACAATAACTTCTAAAGACATACTTGGATTGCAAGGGGTTAGGTGTTTATGCTTGAAGGTTTGTTGCCCTTACTTAAATCCAAGTGGGTTATTAAGGAAAGAGTTATGCATAGGCTGCCTATTCCCATAGCTCAAGTTTGGTTGATCTCTCCACCCAAAATTGTATGTATTGAAGTAGGGATCTTATTTCCCTAGCTGCCCTAGAAATCACCCTCATACACTTAATTATTTCTTATATCCATCTTGCATCTTGGGGCATATGTCAATAGAATGCCCCATTGTAGAACATATGCCGCATGCCTTAATTTGCTAGACATTCCCTACAATAATTTGTCTAACAAGAGAGGTGAGATTAGAAATTTGTTATTGAAGGGTAAAAGTACTTACCTTATTGACCTTTCTAATGGAGGCAGCTTATTTGTGCTAATTGTTGTAAGTTGGTAGCTGTATTTGAAAGCAGGCTCCTAGCTTAAGTAGGAGTCTTAGCCATCACTTCTCCACCACTAACTACATCTATCATGTTTCTATCCATAGGAAGCAACCCTCATAAAAGTATTGAATTAGTAGCTGGTCACTGATCTAGTGATGTGGACAGCTTGCACACAATTTCTTGAATTTTTCCTAGTATTCATACAAGGACTCTCCAATGTATTGGTAGATACCACTAATTTCTTTCCTTATATTTGTCACCCTAGAAGCTTGGAAATACTTCTCCAAGAATAGCCTTTGCATCTCATTCAAAGTGGTGATGGATCCAGAGGGTAGGTAGTACAACCAGTCCTTTGTATCATTAACCAAGGAGAAGGGAAAGTTCCTCAGCTTGATTTGCTCCTCTGTCACTCTAGCTGGCCTTAGGCTTGAATACACCACATGAAATTCCTTCAAATGTTTGTTAGGATCCTCACCTGCGTGGCCATGAGAAGCAGGTAATAAGTGAATCAATCTAGATTTAAGTTCAAAGGTTACATCTACAGTAGGAAATTCTATGCATAAGGGCTATAAGTTAAAATTAGGAGTAGTAAACTCCTTCAAGGTTCTATTGTTATTGGCCATCTTTGCTTATTTAGTTAATCTAATGAAGTCCCTCATTTTATAAAGTTCAGATGGTCCCTCTAGCATAAAACAAGAAATTCTGCAAAAAGAAACACAAGAAAACCTACCACCCAACATAAATACTAAAAAATAATGAACCAAAAATAAAGAAAATTGTAAAAAATCTAGCAAAAGATGAAAATGCTAATGATACTAGCAACTATGGAATAGTTCTAAAGCAATTAGAATCTCAATTTTGATAAGAAACACTCCCCCAACAATGGCACCAAAATTTGGTAATTTGTCAACAACACTTCAAAAAAAATACCTTATTGATCACTAACAAGTAAATAGGATAAGTAAGAGTAGATCCCACAGAAAGTGCAAGCAATCAAACACTAATATTCTTAAAATAATTGTAAATCAAATGGGGGTTGGATGCAAAGTAAACAATAGCAAGTAAACAAATCTAAATAAAAAAGAAAGTATTAGATGGAAACAACTTCAGGTCTTGGTTTAGTCTCACCCTTACAAATAATGCCAACAATCAAAGATTAGTTACTTTACCCTCTCATGAAATTATCAATTTTAGACAATAATAATCTCCATTGCCCAAAATCTCTCTTAATTATAATAAATGAAATGAGCTCTTCACTAGGATCTAAATCCTAGGCAACCTAGAACAAGCTGTCTAGATTTAATGTAGTAGCAACATTAAGAACAAAGAGATCAGGCTAATCTAAGCAAGAATTACACAAGCAAAGATTATTTAACTAAGGTTATGTTATTTATAGTGAATTAAATGAAAACTTGTCCATAATCATAACCACCATGTGCCACTTAATGATTAGGAAAAGGACTATTATGTATCACAATGCCTAGTTCTAGCAATAGAAATTCATTCAATCAACCTAAAGCATGCTATTTAAGCCAATCAAGATAATTATTATAAGCCTGTAATTTAGAATAACATAAACAATTTCATAGAAAGGAATAGAAATAACTTTACTTCTTATAATTAAACTATCAACATGTGTTTAGGGCTTTATATCCTCATGAACTAAAAAGAAAAGTTTAGCCAAACACGCTAAAAAATTAAAAACATGTGTTCTAGATTATATGTCGCAAGAAGAAAAAGAACAAGATGTAGAAGAAGGCCTATAAAGTAAACCCTAAGAAGTCTATTTATACATTAGGTTAGTTCCTAGTTTAGAAAGGTGTTTGTTGCAGCTATTGAACATCATAAATTTGCCCTAAACCTATGGATTTTCTCAAAATGGGTTGTTCTAGAATTCTAAATCTGTGTCACACTTTGTGACAAAGTTTTAGCCTAGTAGTCCATGGAATTCGAGCTTCAGTTCTTCATAAAAGTTGTAGTCTTAGCTTTCTACAGCCTTTTGAATCACCTCAATTAGACTTCTATAGCTCTAGATATTGCCAAAATACTAGCTATCATGCAAGTTGGAACCCTAATCTGAGTAGGACTAAAACTCCAAATTTTGTACCAACTTTGAAGCTCCAATTAGAGGTCGAAAAGAACTCCAAATTGGATCATCCACCCCATTCTTAATAGCTCTAGATGTCTATTTTAAAATCTCTAAATGTCACTTTTCATTTTGAAACTCCTTGATGGTTTAAAACTTGAAAAATAGAGTAGAGGTTAGAGTCCTAGTAAAACTAGAATTCTTCTTCTTTTCAATTAAAATCTCTAAACCTTATCAAATCATGTCCTAACATAAATAGAACTCTAATCAGCATATTAAGACATAGAAATAGACTAGAAAAGCTATAGAATAAAGGGAAGAAAAACATAAAAACTATGCACTTATCACTCTTACAATGCCCAAGGAGCAAAATAGAGTATTAATGAGTTAATTTCCATTATTACTCAAGAGAAGGAGAATATTTAGTTTATGCATAGAGTCTATAAGAGATGTTTCATTTAAAGTTAATTTTTGGAAATGTTTTTCAATTAAAAGGCATTGTTTGCATTCCCTTTAAGTGAAGAAATTTAATTTTGTTTCTATTTTGGATAAGTGTGGATATTCTTTTCTATTTGGTGGTTGAAAAGATTGTTATTTATTGCATTTCTTGTGTGGTTGGTCCTAATGTTCTTGGAAGTGAATTCCATATGCTCACCTCAGATCATTTGCTTATTAATACCCCATTTGCAAATTCTATTTATGGAAATAAATATAGTAGATTAGATGGGTGCTCCTTTATGCTTTACCATAGGTGATTAAAGAAGGGTAGTTTGCATTAAGGAGAAACTCATTGTAAGAAAATAGTAAAACAAGGCCTACCATAAGTCAAGATATTCTAGAATTGATCTACACTAACATTTGTGGTCCCATCACTATTATCATTATGGATGGATTTAAAAAGGAAGAAGATTAAGTCTATGAGATCTAATAGAGGAGAAGAATATTGTGGTAGATATGATGAAACAATAAGAATCCTAGACCAGTTGCTAAATACCTTCAATAGTGTGGTGTTTAAGCACAGTATTGCATGCTTAATTCCCCATAGCAAAATGGAGTGGCAAAGAGAAGGAGCAAAATACTTATAAAAATGGTGAGATGTATGCTTAGTCATTCTACTTTGCTAGAGTGTCTTAGGGAGAGGCATTGGGAATTCCAACATACATTTTGAGCCAAGTGCCTAACAAATTAGTGCCTAAGATCCCATATGAGTTACTTTTAAGAAAGAAGCCCAAGTTTTAGAATTTGTGTTTAGGGTTATAAGGCAAGAGTGTGGTGTTGAAGCACAGTATAGCATGCTTGCTACCACTAGGCAAAATGGAGTAGTAGAGAAGAGGAACAAAACACTTACGGATATGGTGAGACGTATGCTCAATAATTTTGCTTTACTAGAGCATCTTGGGGGTAGATGTTGAGAATTGCAACATATGTTCTAAACCAAGTGCCTAGCAAATTAGTGTCTAAGACCTCGTGTTAGATACTTTCATGAAAGAAGCCTAGCTTGTAAAATATTTGTGTTTGGGGCTATACAGCAGGAGTGAGACCATTAGTTTGCAATTGAAGAAACTTGATTCAAAGACTATTGGTGGCATTTTATTGGGTATAGCATTAGATCAAGGGGATGTAGATTTTATTGCCCATTTTGTACCACTAGAGTCATTGAATCAAATTGAGCCATCTTCTTTGAAGATAAGTAGAATGGTGATGTTGATCCATGCAATGATAAATTTAGAAAGAACATGTTGAGGTTTTGCAGCCTATTGTTCCAAGTCCTCTAGCAATAACACCTAAGATGGACTAAGATTGTAATGAAAATCCACCATCCATTTTTTGTGTCCAAACGATAAAGGAAACCCCAAAAAGTTGGTCAAACCCCAAGCAAACCATTATGAATTACCTAAATTGTCCCTCATAAAATAAAAAAATCTATATCCATTTTGAACTACAAATGGCTTCCTCAAGTCTGCCTTAAACTTTCTTACTACATTCATTCCTCATTGATGAGTGTGCTATGCTCCTAGCTCCAGTCATTCTCCATTTTGTACTATCACCTTGATAAAGAGTTAAATATGGTGCTTGATTTCTAGTTCACTCAGTGCATGTTGTTGCTCTGATTACTTGAGGAGAGAAATGAAAAAGAATATTGACATGTACTTATGGTTGTTGCTGTCACCCCAGCCCTTGGTTGATTTCACTTACTCTTCCTTGAATCCAGATAGATACTTTCTACTCTCATAAAGCAGAAGACCATTATATTCTAAACCTAAAATTATGACATCATAATTCAAATTAGAGGAATAAAGGTAGTCCTAGAGCGATTTGATGCAAAGAATATGATCTTCTTATGAAAAGACTCTACTAACTTTTAGATGGAATGCTTCAAATTCCAAGTCTTACCCATGGGGCTAACCACTAGTTTGTCGACAGATTCTCCAATATTTGTCAATAGAAGCATCTGAGGGATGACATTTAATTAATGATCATAGAAGATTAATCAAACCCAGAAAACACCCATTGCGAGAGTGTAGAGTAGCACCAAATCTGCCATCTTAATGAGACCCTCAAGCCTAAAATCATGCTTGATGTTAGGGCAGTGGAACTAGATGCAACCAACCTAAGGTAGCGCAAAATGAGGCTATTCTTCCTTTAGATGGGATTCAGAATTTTCAATTTGATGAGGGACATTTTAGGTAGTTCATAGTGGTTAGCTTGGGATTTGACCAATCTTTTAGGGTTTCGGTAACTATTTGGATAGAAAAATGGACAAATGAGGTACATTGCAATATTTTGTGTATTCAGGAAAGTCATTTGCAAAAATTAAAAGTATAAAAGGGTTATTTGCAAATTTCCTAATTACAAGAGGGTTGTATGCATTTTATCCAATATTTAATTGAATTTCATAAAGGACAAATTACTTGAGTTTAGTTCTGCAGCTGTAAATTGTTAACATTACAAGGTATCAAATCAAGTTTAGACATCATTTCGGTTATTTATACTGAATCTCTCTACTCCTTGAAATTCCAGCAGACTTGTGTACAGCAAGTACATGGTTGTTGAAATTGGGGAAAAAAAAAGAAACAAAAATAGAAATGAGAGCCAAGTTCAGGAAGAAATATTTGAGTTGGAAAATCAAAGAAATTAACTTCACTTCACTTGGATAATGTAAGCTTGGGAATCCTAACTACAGTGTAAGCCCACTTGGTCTTTTCTTGTGTGTATCATTCTAATTAATTGAAGGACACTTTTGTACGTCCATATAAAACATTAAGCTCCTTCTCAGGCTTACTCTCTCTCATATTTTTTTGGTCATAAGCTCTCTCGCATCTTTTGCAAGGGTTTTTCCTTTTGGCGTTTAAAAAAAGTTTATTATTTTTATAAATAAAATTTATTAAACTTTTATTTCAAATTTCAGATTTATTAAATTTATTAATTTTATTGATTAAATTGCAGAACTCATTAATCAAACAGAGTAAATGCCCATTAAAGAGAAGTAATTCTTAAAAAAAATCTGTAATTGGACTTTATTGATTGGTCTTTTTATTTGGGTGTTTGTTTGCAAAAGTCAATCCAAATACCACATTTGATTTATCAGAAGCTTTTCTCGTTCTAAACAAAAGTGCTTTCTTCTAAAAATTGGCCAAATCTAAACCTGCTACAAAATTTGTTATGGTTTATGTATATGATTGATTGAGATTCACAAAACAAGATGTAAGCCACCAATTATTAATTGCTATAAAAATAACCTCGACGTGATAGCAAAGCAAGTTTATAAAATTAACAATATTATGGATTTGACTAAATTAGTATATATCCAACCCATATTCAGCATGTGTGACCAGTGAAGATTTGATTATCCATGCCCATAAAAGACTTGTAATCTTTCGAATCAGATAAGGAAGCTTCTAATGATGCAATAGAATGTAAGCAGGCCAACTAGAATTGAATTTATGAACAGCACTGAATTGAAAGACAGAAATAGTTTACATACGGGGAAACTTCAGTTTCCTGCAGCTCACTGCTACATTATTCCTTAATTATCACTTCACCTTGTAATTATTAAGCTCTGGTTTTCTGCATAGCTTTTAAGGAGAACTAGGTAGACATATGCTCCATATTTTCGTTCACCTAACTTGAAGCTATTAAAAGTTAGGCCTAAGGCACCTTACCATATACATATATCGCTGTCAAACAACACCAGTTAAAAGAAACACACGACACTACAGCAAGGTTCATTTTCTTCATTATTTAAAACTTATTCCGGTACCAGTAAACACCTTTAGGAGAGCTTCCATATTGGTCTGGCTCCACGTAAAGGCACTCTTTTGCCTCCCTCCACAGTGCCTTGTAGAAAGGTGTATAATCATAATGGTAGTAATCACCCAAAATGGGCTTTATAGCTTTCGTTGCCTCCATTGCATGGTAATGTGGTATGGTGGGAAAGAGATGGTGAGCTACATGGGTATCAGCAATGTGATGAAAAAACCTGTTTAGCACCCCATAATCTCTATCCACAGTAGACAAGGCTCCTCTAAGCCAATCCCATTCAGTTGAATCATAGTGAGGAACTGTTATATGAGTATGATTCAGATATGTGATCAAGATAAGAAAAACATTCACTATAAGCAACGGAACCCCATAGACGCGTACTAGCCAAGCAACCCCTTTCACCAATGCAACCTTGTAGAGCACAAAACTCACAGCAAGAATGCCAGCATCCGAGATATACACTTGAACCCTTTCAGTCTTAGAAAATATAGGGCTATAGGGATCAAAGTGGCTTGTGAAACGATCATAGGGCTGGCCGGAAGCATTGAAAGTTAAGTACAAGGGCCACCCAACAGTGAGCGTAGCAAGAAGGGTCAGTGCCCTTCCGGGTGGGAGATTCAAGTATTTAAGGTACCATTGAAGCTGTGATTTGGATTTCGGGATGAAAGCTTCATCATGCTCAAGAGAGCATGTGTTGGAGTGGTGCCTTCGGTGACTGAATTTCCAAGAGAAGTATGGGACATAAAGTGCTGAGTGAAGGATGAAACCAAGAGTGTCATCAACCCATTGGTAATCACTAAAGCCATGGTGGCCACACTCATGGGCAATTGTCCAGAGACCAGTAGCAATGATTCCCTGAAGAAGCCAATAAAGAGGCCATGCAAAGTAGGAAAGCGGGTATGGTAGGAAGTGGAAATAAGTGGTGGCTTTGTAGCAGAGGAAGAGCTGTGTGAGATCAGAAACAAGGTAAGAGAAGGAGCGAAGGAGGGAGCGCCGGAAGCAATGGGGAGGAATGGCTTTCTTGATGTCATGAACTGTGAACGGAGGCTTTGTTGGTGGCGTCCTTTTCTGCGGCTTCGTATTGTTTTGCTCCTCAATCTTCTGCTTGGTGACAGCCATACCCTTTCAGCTCCTATTTAATAGAAAGTACCTTCATTCAAACAAATACGCGTGACTAATGGTGAAGTCACAGAGCTCCTCTAAATAGTAACTATTTAAACACCACCGCAGGCCACAATTTGAATATCAAAAGGTAAAAATCTTTAGATTGAATGCCTTAAGATTGGGATTTTGCATGTACTCACTTAAAGAAGTATAAGGAAGAAGATTGGTAATTTAGTTATTTTTTTGGCACAGACGATGTGGAGGTTTATTTGAAATAAAGTATTTTCTCCATTTTATTTACACATATACACACAAGATAACATTTATTTTTTTAGATTCCGGAAGACAAAATTTAACTTGGACTAAATCTCCTTAAACTGCATGGCTCAGATTATCTACACACCACTTAGGGATAATATAGCATATCTTTTTGTGTTTCATCGAGACATGCAATTTGATGCCGAATTGTTTCAAACACCAAATGAAAAAAACAAGAAAAAATTAATAACGAAACAGTGAGCATTTTCGTATGTTCATATAGAAGCAGTTACATAAACGGACAAATAAAAAGAAGGGGAGGAAAGGTGATAATGGTTCCTCTACCTTTTAAAAAGAACAAATCGAGTGAATTTAGCCCCCTCACATCATCTCTACCAAAAATTCGATCCATGCTTTTATAACATGGTTTGATGGTGCCTTCATGGACAATCTCTCACCCATTAACAACTAGTGTGGCTTGACCACATCTATATGGAGAAAGAGCAATCTATTGAGAGTCATTGCCTCTGTCTTTACAATTAGGCCTTGGCAGGCAGAGAAGACATTGATGTCACTTTGGGTGCAGAGCAAATTGTTAGGGCTTGATTGATGCCATTTGATGATCTAACACCAATGTACAATCATGAGAGATTAAATTTGTTCAATTTCACTTTTAAAGGGGCAAAATTTTAGAGCTGTATAACGGGCTAGTCCAGATTGGTATAAGCTAGCTTGATTCAGTCTCGGACTAAAATAATCTAGGCAAGCCTGCATGTTTTTGAGCAAAAAAAATTTAAACTTAACTCTAACCTTACAAGTTATAAGTACAAACAAGCTAACCCTACGGGCTGCCCAAAACCTAAAACCAAATATAAACCTAATCTTGGATCTAGACTAAATCTGAACCTACATTGTAAATTATAGTTTTTACATTTTAAACTTATACATTTTATATTTTAAACCTTTACATTTTATATTTTAAATCTCTAAAATTTAATCCTATAAACTATAGGAGTCATAATTTTATAAAATTATTTTATTAATTTTTGTAAATATACATATATAATTATATAGTATTTTTAATATATCATTCTTAATAAATTAATATGAAATATAGTAAATATATTCATGGTAGAACACTAATAACATTAACTATCATTAAAGAAAACAAATTATATCAACCATAAAAATATTATTTTTATCATTTTTTAATTAGACTTTGGGTTAATTGTTGTGGTTATATATTTTAAAAATATTATTTTAGAGGGTAAGGTCAGAGAATGAACTTATGCTTTTTCACTTTTTATTCTAATGTTTCCTCTATGAAAGAGGATTGTCATAATTCTAATATGATGTTTTATAAGAAAGTCGTAATTATTCTAATGAGCATATAAGTTAAAGCCCCTAGTAAGGTAGACTTCTTTCTTATTTTAATGAGCTTATAAAACCTATGGGGTTTGGATGAAAATTCGATGAATGAAGTGAAATTTTATCAAAAAAAAAAAAAGAATTGTGGGTCGCAGGTTGGCCTGGGACCAAATAGACTAGCCCAACTTGGTTCCAAGTCAAGTCGAAAAAGTTCAAACTTGAAGCCAAAACTTTTTAAAACTAACTTTTAATTTTTTAAGATAGTTTTGGTCTGATTTGGTAGTTGGAACTAAAATTGGCAGCTCTAATAAATTCTCTTAATTTCACTTTTAAAGTGACTGATTTGCTAAATTAAAAGGTTGATAGACTCATTTACTTTTCTTAAAAGGTAGAAGGAATATTTGCGGCCCTACTCCTTTATCTTACCAAACAAAAAGTTGGCACACTAATGGCCGTAAAGATAACAATTATAGGAAAAATAAATGTTCAAGCAAAAGTTGCATATACTTTAGAAAATAATTAAAATGTGAGATGGCTTATTATTTATAAAAAATAAAAAAAAATAAGCAGTTAAATAATAATTTATAGTATGCAGATAATTTATTATTTTATTTTTACTTCATAATTAATTAGTTATTGTTTATTCTCTAAATTATTCAAAGCATTTTAAAGAAACAGGACCTGAAATTTTATTTTGTACTCATCCACATGCATTTCATATTTGTTGGTAATGCTTAGAAGTGGAGAAAATGTTCAGTCTCATAAGAGTATGTATCTTTTTCATTTAATGAAGATGCATTGTAAAAATTTTACAATTAGTAACTATTCATTAATTAAAAGTATTGACAAGTTGGAATACATATTTTCATTTTAAATGAAAAATACATGTACTCTATAAGACTGATTTTTGTTTTTTTTTGGTCAGAATCTTATACTCTGACTTTAGTGTTTTAAGTTTGTAAAGCATGGAATCTTCGGTTATGTAATTGAATTGTCAAATAACCAAATGAAAGAAAAACAAATATATTTAATTAGCAAATGGCTTGACATAGATATATGGGTGGAAATGGAATTGCAGTCTGAGCATATAGATCCGTTGGATTCGTACGTATCACAGAAAATTACATGGAAAATGAGCACAAATACAAAGCAAGGAAGCAAATAAAGGCTCTATACATGGTAGGATCAGGATCACTTACAAAACCGAAAGAAAAATAAGAGAATTATTGAAAAATTAATGAAAAAAATATATAAAAAAAGTCATCAAAATAATAAATTAGCAAAATAGGATAAGCAAATCCAGATAATGGTGCATTCTTAAAGCACAAGAAAAGAGAATAAAAGGAAAGAAAACGTAGTTTGTAGTGTGACCTTTTGTCTGTTAAATGCCGGGATTGGATCAGCCTCTGCCGTAGCGTCTGTGAGTCCTAATGGTGTAGGTCACCTTGAGGAAACAACGGATCTATATATAAAGTCAAATGGTGAATGGAATTGAAGCAAAGGACGTGACAATCTGAGCTCACAACACATAGTTTCCTTCGTTGGATTCATAATAAAAAGTATTTAATTGGACTCTACCATTTTACCACATCAGCCGATCATAACCCCTTTGAGATGCCCCACTTGAGTGCAAAATACCTCTAGATATTCTCATTTGTTAGTTTTTTTCTGTTTCGGCCATAAGATTCTCCGGATAAAAACCCCTATCTATTGTACGCAACAAACAAATTGTGTTCACTTTTTTTTAATAATGGTATTTTCATAATCGACGCAACAGTTTTATTTAATCAATAAACTAGTTAATGTCTATGCATTGCACGGATGCATTGATTTTTTCTTTTCTTTCTTCATTAATTATGAAGTATTTAAAATATGTAATTTTGTTTTATAATTTTAACTAATATTATTCAAATTTAAACATTACTTTACTTATTTCTTTTATTTTAAAGTATTGAATTCAATATTTTACTTCCTTTTGTATTAAGTATGTTTAGTTATTTAACTTTTTAATTTTTTATTTATAATATTTTTTTAATAATTTCATGTGTGAATATTTATTATAGTGTTTAATATTTTTTAAGAATCGATTGGTAATTTTGTTTTATGATTAATTCTAATATAATAAGTTTAGGTTACAAAATTAGTCTTAACTTTCTTTTTAATTCTTTACTGTTTATCTGGTATTTAATTATAGACATTTTTAATTTTATAAACTTAACTATATTATTCAAATTTAGACTAATACTTTTTTGCTTTTCATTTATTTTGAAATATTTATTCTCTAAGTTTTAACTATATGTTTTATTTATTTTATTCTATTTTTACTTACAATTTTTTATGATTATAATATGTGTCGATATTGATTGTCGTAATAAATGTTCAAAATATTCTTAAGTATTCTCCTTTTATTCTGTATATATATGTATGGACTCATTTAATTAAGTCACTAATCACTCTTTTTTTTTTGGTAGAGTCACTAATCACTCTTTCATTTGCTATTGAATCAGTTATCTTAATTTTTATTTTTATAAAAAATTATATATAAATTATGAATAAATAATCGTGTATAAATATTTTTTTATGTAATCAAATAGAGCATTGATTTTATTTCCTTCTAGAAGATATATATCTTTATCACTTACCACTTTACACGTTAAATATATATATATATATATATATATATATATATATATTTGGTAATCACACGTTATATATTATTAATTTTATACAAGTTAAAATGATAAAAAATTCAAACACAATTTTTAATTGTCACAAAGTACCGATACTCATTCGGACGATTTAACTTATTAGCTGGGAAACTTTTCTGCTCAGCTGAAAAATGCTGACAAAAATGAGATGGAGATTACAAGGCAGGAACTAAGAGTAATTAATATTGATGGTAACAGTTAATAATCTTCAAATGCCATATCTACTCACAGTTTTGTTTCCTCATTAATTTTGTCCCAAAAGTAGAGGACAAAAATATACCGTACATTATCCATGCCATGCCACTATCTAATTTGAGCAATACTTTTGTTTTGATTGGCGTAATGATGGTGATAAACGCGTATTCTTTATGGATATAAATAAATATACATTTGGCACGATTGTTGTCATGATTAGTTGGTTTAATGAATTTCTGTAAAAAAAAAAAAAATTGTTGGTTTAATGAATTATTTGCCGATAGAACCCTGGTATGCTTGGTTAGCAGAAGTAATGACCAAAACAAAAGTATTGCTCGAATAAAACAAAGGAAGATTAGCTAATTGGACACTCCAAATGCGAAGTAAAGCTGGTGGGCAATGGGCCGGAAATGCAATTAACCCATTTAACCAAAAAAACCTAATTTCATTAAATGAAGTTTATTATAGTTTCATTTAAATAAAAATGAGAAGTCAGGTTTATAAATTTTTATGATTTAAATTGTTGAACTTGATAAATTTAATTATCTAAACTTTTTAAAACAGAGTTTTCCAAGATTTAATTTATCGGAATGTAGAACTCTTTAAGTAAACTTGAGTTTAGGTGAAATTACAGAACACCACGTAATTATCACATTTGCTGTTTATATGAGATTTCTTAATCTTTCAAAATTTTATGTTTTCGTTAAAAAGGTTAAAATTAAGTGCCTACTTCAAGATCAAAATCCGGAAACAGAAACCGAAGATTCAATCATATCCACTCAAGCACTAGATTTTTTAAACTACATAAACAGGTTAAATTTTCTATTTTTAATTTCATATTCATTTTTTGTTTATTAGAAAGAAACTTCATTCTGCTAAAAAATTATAAAAATTGCATCTACACTATGAAATTGTGCCAAGTGTATCACTTTGTAGCTTAACTATATATATATAGACAACATGTAGTACCATGCAATGCATTAATTTAATGTTCTAGTTATCAAAAATAATTTTAAATATGAACGTACATAACTTGCACACTAATTTGTAATTTTATAATGCACTTTAAATATCTTGAATTGTGTTTAATTAGTAATATGATGACTTAATAAATTAATACACATTAAGAATTTACGGTTCCTAATGTAAATGCATTGTTTCTTTTTTTTTATATATATAATTCATTGAAAGACTGATACATGAGTGCAAATAGGGATGTCAAAAATCAAACCGATCCAACTAGACCTGTTTTTGTGTCAAACTCAAGACATTTGGTCCTTGACACTTAAAAGTCTTTTGGTATGGATTTATAGATATACTATATTTAACAAAATTTAATAATATAAATTATGTAGTATGAATATTAAGTAAGAATAAAGTTTTGAGAATAGTAAAACTTGACACTCAATCTCATAGTCTGCTTTATGCCTTCCTTCCTTTTCATGCCCTGGCGCTCGGAACTCACAAGTTGCCACGGCAAGCTTTTCAACCTTTGTCTTCACCATGACGCACTTAAGAGAACGCATACACAATAAGGGGCCAACTCTTTCCAGGGAAGACCTGCACTACGCAATCCTTGAGTCTTGGCAGTGGCAGAATCGGAGGGACGATGAGCCAGTCTATCTCAGTAGTAGCTTATGAGCAGTAGAAGTGAACACATGCCTAACAAATTTTAAGCTTTGCTGGTTTGAATTCCACGCCCCACCACCCCGCCCGGGTTAATGGTTTTCACCTTTGGTTGTAGATGAAGACACTGCCCCTACTTGTACAATTTAATTTGGTTTTTATGTTTTTTCCCAAAGAAAAGAATGTCCAATATAATTCTCTTTTTCGTTTTTCTTTGGTACATAATTATCTTTTTCTTTTTATCTATTTTCATGTATAGCATTGCCTTTTTTTTTTTCCCCCTTTTCCTTCACAATCTTCAAATTTGGTCATTAGTGTATCTTTAATGTTATTTGTACAACTTTCAAGTAATTTTTTTAGCTTGATATTGTCAATAACTATTTCTCCTAAAAATTTAAACTATTAAGTAGAGGCTCAAAATTAATTTTATAATTCTAACACCCCGTTTACACAAAAGTATGTCAAGCGTTAAATTCTTGATCACTTTGTCATAAAGGTTTAAATATCATATTAAGAACCAGTCATTTCAAAAGTTTAAGCTATTAGGTGAAAGCATAAACATAGTTTCATAACTTCAACATAACCCTTCATACGAAAGTCATTTGGGCTTGAAATGTAGACAATTGACAAATTCAAGTTAACTGTTGATAAATGGGATTGTATCAATGATTAAACTCTTGACCACTTCATTATAAAACAACTTTATCATAGAAATTCTGGTACCTTGTCAAAGACCGATACTCTCTTTAGCTTAAACTATTAGGTAAGAGCTCAAGAATGATTTTATAACTCCAACATACATGATATGCATGGTAGGATTGACTCTTAACTAGGGTTATCAATTAATCAATTATATTATGTTATGTCATATCACAACCATAGATTTGGTTTGAGTTTGAAGTTATCTTTGTTTTCATCTCTATATTTTTTTGGATTGGGCATTTTGAAGGTTGTGACATTTGATTTTTGCACTCTATGATAATTTCAATAAATTTTATCTTGGCCTCTCGAGTAGTTTAAAGATAGCTTGGTCATTTGTGCATTGATTAAACTGGTTCATGTTCTTGTATTTTTCTTTTTCCAGAATACCATTCGGATTTGGTTCAAATAATTGGTTGCATTTGGATGATTTTTCTTGTAAATCGATTACGTTAGTTTGATTGGATACAGTGGCAAAAACCGATCCAAACCAAACCAAGAAACACCCCTAAGGGTAAATTGATTGTTATGATTTTTCCTAGAACTTTGGCAGCTATTGCATCACAAGGTGTCTCATTTTTTCTTGATCCCCCACAATAGTGTAGGTGGAAAAATGCTCTCTCTATTCACGATAAAACCACAGCCTACTACCCAATGTCTCTTATTAGCTGCTACCATATTCATTTGAGAAATAATTGCAGCCACAATGCCATCCCCTTCCACCAAATTTGCCTTTGCCATGGATGGATTTTCATTTCTCATTGGGTGAGGGCATTGTAATGCATGATGCCCAATTTTATCACAAATAAAATTAATGTAGTATAGGATTAATAATTGATATCTGTAGATTCCTGTAGCAACAATCATTTTGAGATTATTTGCTAGTACTACATTGACTATGTACACTTGCACAATAAGCATCATTTACTTATTTCTATAATTTAAAACTTTTTAAAGAGTGTGGTTAGTTACATTCAGCTAAGAGAATAGACCAAAATGAATAATAAATATATATTATATATTTTCTTCTTATTTTTACATTAATTCTCCTAAATAATAAAGCTTTTTTATATTTTTTAAAAAAATTAAAACTCTTTCTATTAGTATACAAACTCATGCATAGAATGGGACTCAGTACAATTGGTAAAAAATAAGCCATGTATTCTTACTCATAAAATGATAATTTCTTATGTCTTGTTAGCCTGGTAACTAAGTTCAATTTCTTTGCTATTGAAGCTAGAAATCTATTATTAATTTCATTTTCATAAAAGAAAAAGTTTTGAAATTTCATCACAAAAATCAAAAATTAGCATACATGTGTAACACATTTGTGTATAAAAATTTTCTTCCTATAGTATGTATATATATATATACTATATAGAAATATGTAAAAATAAAAAATATTTAGTGAACTATTCTACCCTTTATAAGCTTTTAAATTTAATCATTGTTACTATGTTATTTTAATATATGAGTTTATGTCTCCTTTCAAAAAGAAAAAAAATATGAGTTTGCGTTAGACCCTTTACTTAAACCCATAGATAGGTAAGAATTATAGTTCACATCAAATACCTATCTAAAACATGTGGGTTGCAGTTTTGATACCTCTTAGCTATAAAAAAAACCATATGCATATTGTTTTAAGATGAGTTTTTGATTGAGAATTAGTGTAACCACTACAAGAAAAAACCCAATTTTCAATAGAAAAGTTATTCGTTGGTAAAAATAAGGAGATATAATTTGGCTAGTGGTTTTTTGGGCAAATATGTGTTAACAAGTAAAAAACAATTTAATTTTACTTATGGATAGTCATATCCCTCAATAATCCCATTGGAAAATTGCATGCCAACTTTTTGTCAAGGGGTGAGAAGATTTCACTGGAAGAATAACTGATAGTTAGGCAGATAATATTATTATTAGCGACCAAAGTCATTGAAAATTGGCTGATATTTGTCTTATGTGAATTTTTAGTGCACTAATAATCAGTAGCATGTCATGCCACTTATTATTTGCCAAAATTCATAATTTTATCAATAAATTTAAGCCACTTGTTAAAAATATATTTTTTTTAAAATATTACCGATGACAAGTTGCTAATTATCCACCAGAAAGCATAATTTTACCTCAAAGATATTTTCTTTTACAATTTTCGGTGGTTTTTTGCTAGAAAATCCATCAATAAAATTAAATTAGCTTTGTCCCTCAAAATTCAAAATTATCTACCAATAATAATCCTTTTAAAAGGTGCACAGCCACTGGTTTTTCTCATTTTCCTCAGTCTTCTCTTCTTTCTTCTCATTTTCCTTCTTCATCTTTTCTCTTTTCTCCCACTTCTCTATCTTCTTTCTCCTTCTCTCTAATATATCACAATAATTAAAGACTATTTCATTGATGCAGATGATTTGCTAGTTGTTATAGCTCAAATAAGAGGTAAGTAACTAATTTTATTCTCAAATGTTGTACTTGTTTTACAAAACTAAAATTTCTTGACTATTGTATACCTTTTAAATGCTTATATATACGATATATACATATGTGTGTATTTTTAATTTTACTTATTGTGTGGTGAAATTCATATTACATATCAGAGGTTGTCAATTATTGTGTGAATACATACACACACACACACACACACACACACACACACACACACACACACACACACACACACATATATATATATAGTTGGTGGTAGATATTAGTTATACTGTGAGACAATGGCAATTCCACATCATAATAGATAGGTGTATAATAGGAATTATCTAGGTCAAACAGGACTTAGACAAGAGTTTGTTAATGGGAATGATGGTTTTGTTGCATATGCTTGTCAATTGTTATTGTATCACTCTAATAGGAGTCTCAACTATCCTTGTAACAAATGCAAAAGTGCAAAACTCTTGCCTCCTAATATAGTAAAGGTTCATCTATATAGATATGATTTTAACCTAATTATTAGTATTGGACAAATCATGAGGAAAAGGATCAACAAGATTTCAGTACAATGTCAATATTGTGGGCACTTATGGCAATGATTATTGGATTGTGAAGATAATATTGGTCATTATTAGTTTATGGTTTTTAATGTTGCTAGGGGACTTTGAGTGACATTATTAGGAAAATTTAGAAGAATCTCCAAATCTAAAGGCCTAACAATTTTATTATTTGTTATATGCTTCTGAGAAACCATTGTGGCATGGCTGCGAAGAGCACTTTGAATTATCTATGGCCATGAGAATATTGAGCATAAAATCATATTCAAATCATAGTCAATACGGCTTTGATTATGGGTCAAATTTGTGAGGGAATACATTTCTCAACACAATTTGGTACTTGACTATTTTTAAGGCTAAAAAACTAGTATCTAAATTGGGATTGAAATAAAAACAAATTGACTACTACATTAATGGTTCCATCTTGTACTACAAAGATGATACATATGAGAGGGAATGCAAATTTTGTAGACCTCCCAAATACCAGCCACTATGAAAAGACAGAGGGAAAGATATACCTTAGACTAGAAGGCATTATATGCCTCTGATTCCTAGATTGCAAAGGTTATATGGTTCCATGAGTTTTGCCTCACGCATTAGGTGGCATCATGATATCAAGCAAGCCAAAGGTATCCTAAGCCACCTGTTATACAAAGAAGCGTGGAAACACTTACCCTAGAATGTCTGGTAAGATTTGTGTACTAATGGATTCACTCTATTTAGCCAATTTGCTAGGGGCACTCTTGTTGGCCAATAATTGTAGCTCCTTATAATCTTCTGCTAAAGCTTTAGATTATACATGTTCTTGACATATCTTGTTCTTGGTTCGAATAACCCTAATGCAAAGATTGATGTGTACCTCTAGCCATTGGCAGACGAGTTGAAATAATTATGGTGGTGGGGTGTTTGGACATACAACATCTCCACAAAATAAAATTTCATTATTAGCATTAATGTGGACCATCAATGATTTACTTGCATATAATATGTTGTTAGGATGGAGTATAGCAAGTAAATGAGCATGCCCTATTTGCATGGAGGAAAGCAAGGCATTATTCTTAAAACACTTTTGTAAAAACTCTTGGTTCATTCACATTGATTGTTCCTTCCCATATATCATCCATTTTGACAGAATAGGACAACATTTAGGATGAATAAGGTCGAGAGTGATGAGCCTCTAACAAGACTAGGCAAGATTTAGTTGTTTGCCTAAGATAACTAAGCACAGGTAATGGGGGAGACTCAATGGGTTTGTAATTAGTCACAATTGGACAAAATAGCGTATCTTTTAGGAATTGCCTTATTAATGGCATAATCTAATCTAGCATAATTTGGATATGATTCATATAAGAAAGAATGTCTTTGACAATGTCTTTAATACATGACGAATGTGAAGGAAAAAATTAAAGACAATAAGAAAGCAAGTCTGGATTTGAGAGAATATGGCAAGTGATGGTAATTGGAGTTTACAAAATTGGCTAATGGCAAGTTTGCCAAGCCTGAGGTTACTTACATGTTGACCTTGTAGCAAAGATGAGCCATATGCAAATGGGTGAGAGAGTTAAGAATGCCAGATAGTTATGCATCAAACTTGGGCTAAGCTTGGGCTGAATAGTCAATTTATATATAGCAAGTCATATTAGATCTCTCATTGCAATGGATTCTTCAGGCTAGAGTGGCATATAAGGCCATAGCCTATGTTAGCGTTCCCTTGTTTACATAAAGAGGCTAGTTTTGATCATCTATCTTTGGTTTGTTTCTAGTGTCCTTCTTTAAGTCTTTGGGTTATGCCTTCAATTCAAGTTCAAAAGTTACTATATGAGTAAGATAAAAGGGAACATAGTGGGGTGTGGGAGCATGGGAAACCATAGGATTTAATATGGGCAAAGATAAGAGGCTGGAGTGATTTAACTCTATATTCAATTGTGGCCACCTACCAATTAAAAGGATGGGTAATCACTATGAAAATTTATGGCATGTCAGTTAGTGTTTAAAGAGATTATGAAAGCCATCTAATCAAAGCTTTTCTTTAAGTGATAGCACAAGTTCGGAGTCACTATGTTTGGATTAGTTTGTATAATCATATAGTATAGGTTAGACTTTCTAATGGTCAAATGAATGGTAGCAATCTTTCCTTGGGTATTAAATGGTGTGCTTCTTTTGGCTGCAAACATTTTTTTTCTTGCTCCAAATCTTTTATTATTATGGCTTAATTTTTGACTTGACAAGAGTGCAAATAAAAAGAACTAGGTGGGGTAAATAAATATTAGAAATGTCATATAAAAATTAGAAGGTGGTTAGAATAATTCATAAAATTTAAACCAAAATTTTGAAATCAAAAATTAAAAATATTGGTATCCATGAAATTTTCTTAGCTCATAAAACTTAATAAGACTTAAAGATAGATTTTAAGGAAGATAAAATATTAAAAATTCATTAAATTATTTTTCTAAAACTCCAACTTGAAAACTAAAACCCTAACCTAAAAGAACTAGAGAATTTTTCAAGAAAATTATTTTTGCGAATCATGAAAATTCCAACCTGAAAGTAATGGGATATTTACAAGAGGAAATTATTTTATTTTTTTTTTTAAAAAAATCCTAACCTAAAAGGAATAAGGGATTTCCACATGAAAATTATTTTTCTAAAGCAAAATTATTTTTCTAAAAAGAAAAGCCCAACCTAAAAGGATTAGGACACTTTCTCCAAGAAAGTGCATTTTTCAAATATCCCTATTAAAATTAGAACTTTCAAATAAACATCAAATTTAAGCAAAATTATTTAACTAGATCAACGTAGTATCAAAAGAGCATCTAAGGGTGCTAATACTTTTTTGATGTGTAATTAGCCCCTAAACTCAACCTTTAGGAATACAAACTATATTCAAATGTGTCTGATCTCACTCTAAAAAAATTAGATTGGTGTTAACTCTATTTTTTTAATTTAAAATCTATTTTTCCCTTAAAACAAGAGACAATTTTCATGTGTATTGCTGCTCCATGTCATGGCATTGCATAATTACCCTTTACCCTTAGATAATTAAGAAATGTACACACTCACTAACCATTCCTAAAAATCCATGCTCGAAAGTTATTTGAAAATTCAAGTAATTTTTGAAAAGAAAGAAAATTTACTTGGGAAATTAATGAATCTTAATAATTACATTAATTGGGCCCAACAATTGCTCAATATAACCTCTACAATTATCTTTGGGATAATTAAGGAATAGTTGCACTCACTAACAATTCTTAAAATCTATCGTTGGAAATTCACTTAGAAATTTAAAGAGCTTTTGAAAGAAATTTGAGCATTTAAGGAAAAAGGGTGAAGAACAAAGGGAATTCAACAACCTAAACCCTCTTTTCAAAACTTAACAAAATTTTATCAAAACTTATTACCCAAGTACAATTTATATTTCCACTTTCAAGATTTTTGGGTAAGTTCAAAATTCCCCTTTTGTTAAGTTTAATGAACTCCTAACACATTGATGAACATTCTAAACTTCACAACTCAAATAAAATAGATAAAACACACTAGTTAAATCAAGTAAAAATATAAAATGCATGTATCATGGCAGCATACCATTCTCTAGGGGTATGGGGCATTTGCATACCTTTTGGCAAAGTGATCAACAATAAAATGATAGCAAGTTAACAAGGTTTCCAACAAGATGTAGATCATGCCAAGACTCCAAATACACATAAAGATATGCCCAAAATATTGAGGTCATTCAGATTTGAAGTCCTTGGTTCTTTTGGGCAACACGCAATGTACCCCAATTTTAACCCGTTTACATATATTTTTGGCAAAAGGTCCCAACATGAAAGTTGGGGATAACACAAAAAGAAAACCAACAAGATTAAAATCATCTCCAAACTATGAATAACCAAGGAGATTTGAATAGAATATGTAGACCATGAAAATTGGATTTAGGTTCAAGCTCCATTTGGGCAATGTTGACATTTATGCAATTTAAATCACTTCCCAACAATTTTAGCAAAAACCTCCTACACCAAAGTTTCAGCTAAGGCAAAAGTCATGACTATATACCCATGAACCATTTGAAGAGTTGAATGAGACAAAAGTATCTCAAGTTCTAGTTCCAGACTACTTTAAGTTGTATATATATTTATTACATTTCATTGTAGTTTAAAACATATTTAGCCAAAGTGGTCATCATGAAAGTTGTATTAACTCAACCATGAGTTCAAAAAGACAAAAATCATACCAAACCTCTTAGAATTGGAAATGTCATGAACAAAACACAGAAACAAAATATTTCTTGCCATAGCTCAAACTCCACCCTAACAATATTCATTCTCTCTACATGTAGATCATTTTGCATCCATCTTTAACAAAACATCATAGCATGAAATTTGTAGAGGACTCAAAAATCAAGCAAAAAAATCCCAAGATAATGCAAAAGCTCCAACAAATGAGGAGTTCTCCTATAAGAATTGAGAACAAAAATGTAACTTAGATGTAAAGGTGCTCTCTATAATCAAATCTCTCTACTTTGTATTTCCACAAAAGTTAGGCTACAAAATGAAGTTGAAAAGTGATGGTGGCAAATTCTAAGCTCAACGCATGGGCAAGGGTGCATAGGTAAAGGAATGGAAGAGATTTTAAGGAGGTGTAATTAAGATGGGGCCTTGGGGGCTTAAGTATGGAGAAGGTGAAGTTACTTCTCCATGGAGTTTCTCCAAAGTGGATGGCGATGGAGGTTCAGGGGCTGCCAGGCCTTCATGAGAGGAAGAAAGGGAGAGTTCTTAGGAGGAATTGCTATGGGTGGTGTCCTTGCTATGTCCCAAGTTTGAGGAAGGTCTTAACAGGACAAAGAGGGCTTTTGGGCAAGAACCATTGTGTCTTTACTCCAAGTTTCAATGCCTCTTGATAAAAGCCAATTAAATGGCTTGTTTAGGGCAACAAAGGACATCCCATATGGTTGCTAAACATGCTGTAAAATTTGACCCTAATGTGAGTCCAAATGCTTTGGAAAAAGAGGATAACAACCTTATCTTAAAAGGGAAAGATGACTTATATGACACCATGTTTTGTAATTTGAAATAAAACCCCATTAGGCTAAGTGGGCAACTGATCTGCTTGTGACATGAAGAGGAAAAGGACAACATACAAGTGGATTTGAAGCTGAAAAGCATCTCCTCCCTAACTAGAAAGAAACTCCAAAGTTTGAATGCAAAGTTAGTCTAAAATAGGAAGGCATAGGAGAGGTGCCCTTTGACTCTTTCCCCTTTGATTTGAGTTTCAATTCTTTGCTGCCATTGAATCATGTTGGAACTCCTACACCTTCTTTGGCTGACATTGGCTGAATTGCACACTTACACATAGATCCATGCACCCCAAACAATCACATACATGCACATACACTACAAGAAAGCTACATTATTGCAAAGACTAGTTGTCACAAAAAATAAATTATCTAAAATTTGCAATGAGCTTGTGACGTAACCATGACAAGAATGCAATATCCAAAAAGGGCAAAAATCAAAGACAAAATTGTAATGGACACAATCCATCCTTGTCCAAAGCCAGAGTAAATTGTTGCTAATTTACCTACAAAAGGTGGGAAAAAGTTTTGGAACACAATTGGTATGAATTATATCATTGCAATTCAAGACCATTGTGGATTTGTGGCAAACATTTCTCACTAGAAAGCAAGGAAAACAAGTCAAAAGAATTGTGATGAGTATACAGTTGTTGCAATAAAAGAGCATTGTAATTCTGTAGCAAAATTAAAGGGGTGAGAAACTTGCGAAGTAATTGCAACGATAGTATGACGTCACAATATTTATCAGTTGCAAGTGCATTCATATATTAAATGCATCACAAATCTGTTGCAAGTTTCCAAAAATGTGTTATTTTTTTTATTAGGCTAGGTTTGACTATTTTGGAAAGTTCACTTGGATCTCCACCATTGGATTTGAAGATCTAAAGCCCTAGATCACCCAAAAATTGAGGCTCATTGGACATCATTAATTTGATTCTTGATCACACCATTTTGAAATAAATAGTGATATGTCTTCCATAATAAATATTGACTTGATCACTTGCATATTGTGGTTTGATCATTCTAAAACTCATCGTGGGTGATGAACACTATACAAACTTGAAATCCAATGGTGCAATCCCTAAAAATAAATAGAAATGAGATGTTGTTAAGAGATTTCCTTAATTAGACACGAATAGTATAACACTTATGTGTTAAGTGTTGTATGTTTCCTACTTTTGTTCAATTTTAAAATTTTGTTAAGATCATTTGATCTCTAACATTGGATTTGAAGATCCAAATCCCTAAATCTCTCAAAAAACAAAAAATTGGGACTCATTAGACATCATTTGACACTTATTGCATTCTTTTGAAATGAATGGTGTTATGTCTTCTATAATAAATATTGACTCTATCACATGCATATTATGGTCTAATTGTTCTAAAACTCATTTTGGGTTCTCAACATTGTACTAATTTGAAATGCAATGGTTTGATCTTTGAAATTCAAAATAAATGAGTTGTTATTAGGAGATTTCCTTAAACTAAAGCATGGTACTTATGTGTTAAGTGTTGCATATATCTTGCTCTTGTTAAGTTTTGAGATTTTGTTGCGTTAAGTTCATCTCCACTTTTGATTTTAAAGATCTAATGCCTTGGAGTTCCTCAAAAAAATTTCAAAGTCATCAAATGTAAATTGATGTTTGGATCACTCCGTTTTGAAATAAACTATTAATTTTGTTTTACATTTACATTGTATTAAAAAATTTTCGGTAAATGCTTTTATTAATTTAATTTTTTATTATTTGTATATTGTATAGCCAAAAATGTTTTAAGCAAATCGTATTATAATTTTTTTAATTTTCTTCAAAATTATTTGATAATATTTAAGCATCAATTTTTAGAATTTAGAACAAATTTATCAGACTTATTTTTAAGTGTTGTGATAGAAATTGAGACAGATCATGCTGCAACAAAAGTAAAATAGTGTCGTTCTTGTTTAATAAAATGAGTAAAATACATTTCACCCCTTGAAGCTTTTTCAAGTGATACTAAACCCTATTTTTGTTTAAAATCTACACTCTACTCTAATTTAACTATGTTGACTAATTTGTATCCAAGCATCTTAATGGGATATTCTTTTTTAAATGATTTATTATAATTTTTATATATATTTTGAAAATTAAACTTAAAAAATGAGAAAATTAGTTATGAAAATTTCATACAACTCTAAAACATTTTTGAAATTTGAACTTATAAAAATGAAAAATTAGTTATAGAAATTCCATACAACTCTAAAAGATCTTGAAAATTTTTATTATGAAGTACAAATTAAATTGCTATGAATTTAACATGTTTAATTAATTTGTTTAAGGATAAAGTTTATAAACTTTAAAATCTTAAACACTAAATACTATAATCTAAAACTTTAAACTCAAAACTCTAAATTCTAAACATAAACTCTAAACATAACATGTCATTAAACACTAAACTTTAAAATCTTAAATACTAAATCTTAAACATAAAACCTTAAAATCTTAAAATACAAAACCTTAAACCTAAATACAATATGACATAAAATCCTTAATTGTAAATCCCAAATCCTAAACCTAGACTATAAAACCAAAAATCCTAAATGCTTAAACTTTAAATAATTTAGTGTTCTAGATGTTAGGATTTTATGGTTTCAGCTTTTAGATTTTAGTATTTAAGGTTTAATGTCATGTTTATGATTAAGGATTTTAGGGTTTTGGGTTTAGAATTTTAAATTTTCGGATTTAAGATTTGAGGTATTGGGTTTAAGGATGTTTTTATGTCTATGGTTTTATAAGATTTATGGTATTAAGGTTTTAGCATAAAGGTCTAGGATGTAATGTTTTAGATTTTAGGATTTAATGCCATGTTAAGTTTAAGGATAAAAGTTTTAAGATTTAGAGTTATGTATTTTAGTATTTAAGACTTTATGAACTTTGACCTTCAATAAATTACATAATTAAATAAATATAGTAAATTGATCATTAAAAATTGGTCCTATATATTAAACAAGTTTTGAAAGATCTGTTAACATAAGTATTGGTATGTGAGATTCTTATAATTAATTTACTCAATTTTCTCAATTTACCTTTTATAAATATATGTAAACACAATATGTCAAATTGCATAAAATAAGAATATTTTATCAAGATTCTTGGGTGAGAGTTAGTCAACATAGTTAAATTAGACTGCAATGTAACTTCTAAACAAAAATAAAATTTATTATCATTTAAAAAACCTCAAGAAATGAAGTGTAATTTACACTAAAAAATTTGTTGAAAAATAAAATTTGAAATCATAACTGACTTTTGCATTGCAGAGTTTGTTTGATAACATGACTTATATTTCAGGCTCCTTCTTCCTCTGAATTTTCGAGCAACCCTCAAGACCCTCGATTTCTAAATCCTCCCCTCTCCAAAACTCTACAACTTTGTCTTGCCACTATGTCTTTTGGCAGTTGTGGGTCATTTTCGGGCATTTGGAGTGTTCTTTATGGTTCCCTACAAGAGTGTGCCTTGCTACTCGAATTGTTTTATGATGTAGGTGGTTCCCAAATTATTAATAAACTAAAAGAGCTTACTAGTTCAACTATATTTACTTGACTGAAAATATATGAATTAATAAACAAAATATATAGAAAGACTTCTTAAAGCTACCTAGAGTCCTTATTACAACTAGTACCCTCTAGCCTTATCCCCTTCCTATGATAATGCTAATCCTTTTAGATAGTGATCTCCTTCGACAAGCTTGGTTGAGTCCTAAACAAAGTCTTCTTCTTCTTCTCCTTTTGCTGGTGCTTTATCCTCTATGATGTTGTTGGTCTTAGCTTCTACCATCTCCATACAACATTGTTTCTACACCCTCAAAATGACTCACAACATTTTACCTAACTTTTGGCTAAACCTCAACCTCATTTCTTCTCTTTGTAGAAAAATCTAGCCGTAACATTAATGCCCAATTTCCACTTTGGTTTGTGTCCCTGGCATCGTGACATTCTCAAAGACTATATTGAGCTACATTGTCACTCATGATTGAGTATATTAATTGGTATGCCCTGTTTTGCATTGAATAGTTGATTATTTTGGTGTGAATGTTGGCATTCATGGCTGTTAAATTTATGCTCTGATGATTGTTAGAAGAATCCTATGTGAGATGAGCATTTCGGTCCCCATTTCCTTACTCTTTATTTCCTTTAAATTTTCTAATGGTTAGCCATTGGTTGTTGTGCATGTTGGTCATACCTTCAAGAGATTGTTATTGGGAAGAAATTTCTTTGATCTTCACTTATATCATTATCTGATTTGAGCATGAATTTAATTAGTTTGGGCAATATCTATTGACAAGTGTGAATAGGTGAACAAATTACTCACATCTAGTTATGTTGTTCATTTGCACTATAATAATTTTTTATTCTCTTTATTCTTAAAATGGAAGAAGAAGAATGTTGTTCCTCTTGAAATGATAAACCATCCTTACAAAATTTGGTTTAAGTCTCATTGTCAAATTCCAATAGTTCCATACACTGTTAATGCATTAAGATGACTTAGCAAGTTGCCATGTTTACAATAATAAACAAAGCCTTATCACACTAGATAGGGTTAGCTATATGGATTAAATGATGCCATAGAGTTTTTTTCTAAAATTAAGTTTTCGTAAATATTATTTAATCAAAGATCCCCTCAACCACATCTGCCAATTAACCGCCAGCATTTGGAATTGCTAATCACAATCTTAAGTACGTACACGTGATTTATTTTAAATTTAATTACACATGTAAAATAATTTATAAATTTGATTTATTACTATATAGTAAGGCATATTAATTATGATTATTCAATATGAACACATGGTCAATTAAATCCTACTTGACAACATAATGAAATTAAATTCCAATTGATTATAATTTTGAATTAAGATTCTGATTTTGTGAATATTGATTGATTATGTGACTACTAATTTAAATAGTAAGGTAATTAGACATGTAATTAGTTGCTTTCTTTTATTTACAATATTATTCAAAATTAAAGAAATTCATTATGACTGTTCAATATGACACATTCATGGTCTATACCTTTCAAAGAAGCAATTTTGATTTTGATGAAATTTAATTACAATTAGTCATCTTAGTTAAAAAGTAATTTTGATTTGATAACCATTTCACAATCTCAGTCATGATTGTTCAGCGTACAATATTCTTTGTCAATAAAAAACACATGATTTACAATTAATTTAATACACATGAACAATCTCAATTAAAAATCAATTTAGATTTATTTCCAACTTAAATGCACATGGTCAATCCTAGTTAAAAATCAATTTTGTTTTATTAATATATCATTTTTTAATTATGATTATTCAATATAAAATGCACATGATCAGTTAAATTATTTTTTGTTACTACTCCAAAAATATGTTTCATGGAAAATAATATAATTGCTATTCACAGTCTTAATTACACATTTTATTTCAAATACACATAGTCAATGCTGATTAAAAGGCAATATTAATTTATTTCAAATTTAAATACAGATGGTGAACTAAATCTCAATAACAATGAAGGATGCCCTTAAATATTATGATTGTTTTTACTTCAATCTAAATACTTGCTCTGGTCTAATTCCTGTTTCATAAGAACACATATGAAGATAAGATGATCTCTCCCACTTCTCATAGAAAAACTTAAAATAAGATAAATCCAAAAAGTAGCCACTGAAAAATTTACAAACAGTGCCAAAAGATGTACCTCCAAGCAAGAAACCTACATTGTAAATTGTTTTTTTTTTTTTTTTTAAATCAAAATAGTCAATACTCTAGTCATTAGAGAAGAGTTGGTTTTCTTCTGTTGGAATGGTTCCCCATGTTTTTCTCCTTAGAGCAAGTAATTCCTCTAAGAAATGATGTTGTTAGAGCTCCATCTATCTCTTTCCTTCTGTCTTCTCTCTCAATTAAGAATCCAAATGATTTATTTAACACCTTAAGAACATGCAGTACCAAAGTTGGAGAATTTATAGGGGCACAAAAAAGGAATATCGCACCAATTAACACAGAATATATGGCAATAATTTGAATGTAGTAAGAGGATACTGCACCACTCGTGCAAGGTAACAATGCCTGTCTTCCAGTTTGTTCTATCCAAAACCAACAACTAACTATAGTACACAAATTAGAATAACATGTAGGATAGAAAATTTTCCTAACTTGGTATTACCATTTTCTGAGATCAGAAAAATAATAAATCACACACCAAAAATTGTATGAAGTATGAAATACAAAAGAGTCTGGTCTTTTAATTAGGGAGTCAAGTCAAGCTTATAATTCCTTGAGTTCCTCATGAACAATTGTCCAATTTCGTACTGCAAGTGAAGACTACACAACATTAGCTTCCAATCTATGAGAGCCGAATAGTTAGTTAAAGCAACAATCTGAATGCAAAGTCTCAATTATTGGAAGCCGTTGTGCGATAGCACAAGAAATGAAGAAGTTCCTTTTTGCATCATAGGCATAGAGCTGTTAAACAGACAGCCTGAATTGGGCCAAGGCCAATTTGATTCAAGCTAAAATTGGTCTAATTTTTTTCAAGTAAAAAAGAATTGAACCAAATTCTAACTTTACAAGGTTGGTAGTTAAACAAGTTGACTTTAAATGTAACCTTAAATATGAACTTAAATTTAAATTTAAATCTAAACTTAAATTTTAAATTAACATAAATATTTTTAAATTTAATCTTATTAAATATTTATTTTAAAAAATTTATATTATTAAATTTATTTAACTTAGTAATTTAATTTACAAATCTCAAACATCAAACTATTCTTAAATTATTTATAAAAATTTAATTACATAGTTCATGATGGATAGAAAAAAAATTGAGTCATAACTTATAAGTGGATAAAGAAAGAGTTAGGTTATAATTTAAGGATAAGTTAGATTTGAAAGTAAAAAATAAAACAATTCATAAATAAAAAAAACTCAGGCTAGCTTGAGACCTATCGGGCCAACTTGGTTTAGGCTTAGGTTAATTTTTTTGAGCTAAATTTTCGTAAATTCAACCTTTAATTTTTTTGGACAATTTCGAGTTGGTCCGCCGAGCTGAGGCAAAATTGAAGGCTCTACATAGGCACTAGTGATGAAGACAGAATTATGGTATAATAATAATCAAAATATAAACACCTCCAGAATTAAGAATTAGACATATATGCAAAATTGAAGAAATAGTATGAGTAAAAATGGCTTAAGAAAAGATACAAGAAAGTGATGGGAGTGACACATTCTAGGAAAGCGGTTCTTTAACCGCGGGGAATCTGCTTTTAAAATTATTGTCCTGCAGAGATGGAGCTTAATTTTAACCATCTAACAATTTTGAGTTAGATTAATTTATTCTTTAACCGTCTAACACATTTGAGTCAAAATTCCATAGATTTTGGAATTTAATTATTGACTAAACAATATTAAAATAATCAAATTGTGCAATAGCACGGCAAAACAGATCATAGTCTATTTAAAGATGTAATTTTATGTGAATTTAGTATTTAAAATTTGTTCTGTTCATGATTTTATCCTAATTTTAAGGATAAAGTATATATAATTTTATATATTATATATGTATATATTAAGATAGATCAAAAATAAAAATAGTAAAATATATAAAATTTATATTTTTAAAAATATACATATAATAAAAGTAGATTAAGTGAAATTTAACTTCAATTAGAGGACCGAACCTCGACCTAATTTAATATATATATTGTAGCACGGCAACATGTTCAGAGACGTTTCATGATTGGGCCAAATGTGCGTTTAACTTCACGGTTTTTACACGTCGACCACATCGCTTCATAATTAATAAAGCCGCCGTGTTCTTCGATTTAAGATTCAACGCCATCAGTTCTTGCACGGGAAGGAAGCAAACATCGAATTTCTTAGTCCAGGTTCTCTTCAATTATCTCGTTGCTTCTAGTTTTGTGTTGACTCTTATCGAAGGATAAGAGTTTTGCCATATTGGGAAATTTTCTAATTTGATCAGGATGGGGTAATTACGGCTTTGTGACAGTTTTCTTCGCTAAAGTTTTTGGGTTTTGCTTTCTTTGTGTGTACAAGAAATCTAAGAAGCAAAGAGGAGAAGGGTTGTTGAGTTTTGATTGTATTGAACTTTTTCACTGAGCAAATGACCTTTAAGTATGAGTTGACTGCAGATTGCATCAATTCGAATTATGGGTTTGTGTTTTTCTGAAATTAGATTTTTATGCAATGATTGGTTCACTTGCACTAATTCTATGTTTAGCTACTGATCTAAATGACATCCTAATTTTTTACTTAGTGCTAACATGGGGAATGATATATAATTGGCCTTTTCTTCCTTGTTTCGGTTAACCCTTTGGATTAAATTTGGATTTACAGGATTGGTAGATTATCGTTGCATTCTTCGGGTGGTTATTTTGTGGTCGTGGTCGTGGTCGCGTTGTGTTTTGGAGATGAGTCAGAGGGGTTTAATATATAGCTTTGTTGCAAAAGGAACTGTTGTGTTAGCAGAGCATACGCCATATACGGGAAATTTCAGTACCATTGCTGTTCAATGCTTGCAGAAGTTGCCTTCAAATAGCAGCAAATACACATACTCTTGTGATGGTTACACATTCAACTTCCTGATAGACAATGGATTTGGTATTCTTTTTGTATTAGCGTTTCTTGTGTATCATCAGGCTTGTTCTGTTGGCAATTTCTTAAAGTGTCTCTCTGGTTTGCAGTTTTTCTTGTTGTTGCGGATGAATCAGCAGGAAGGAATGTGCCATTTGTGTTTCTTGACCGGGTGAAGGATGACTTTAAGCAGCGTTATGGTGCAAGCATTAAAAATGGAGATGTCCATCCACTTGCTGATGACGACGACGACGACGATCTATTTGAAGACAGATTTAGCATTGCATATAATCTAGACAGAGAATTTGGGTTGGTATATGCTTCTTCTTGTTTTAGTTGTTTTCATTGCAGTATGATGCTTTTAGTATTTTGATTATATAACATAGGCCAAGGCTTAAGGAGCACATGCAGTATTGTATGAACCATCCAGAAGAAATAAGTAAACTATCAAAATTGAAGGCTCAGATAACTGAAGTCAAGGGTATAATGATGGACAATATTGAGAAGGTACGGGTTTCTTATCCTGTTAATCCATATATTTATATGGATACCTGATTTGCACTTTTGACTGGTTGGGATATACCAATGCTGGTTTTTAACTTCTGATTGCTATCACATATGATTGGCTCTGGTTCTTCATAGAAATACTAACTAGCTATCTCTGATTGTATTTTTTGGAGTTTGGTTTTACTTTTTGTGCACTTTTGCTAAAAGGTTGATTTTGGTGCTACTTTTTTTTTCCCCTTCCTTTTTCTCCTTTTACGTTGGGGCGGCTTGGTTGAATATATTAAGATATGCGGTTATATAATGTGGTTTGGAGAGGGATGAGAACGTTGTCCTTGCAGCTCTACGTACTTCAAACTAGCAAAGCTTTTCTGTTCCTTCCTGGTGCAGAAGATTGTATAATAATGTGGAGCTTATTTATTTAGTTATCTGCTGTTAGTTTTGGGAAAAGAAGAATGTATTAATGCAGCAAAGAAATGAAATTGCATGACCATCATGAATTCTCCATCTAAAACAAACCCAGAAAAGGAAAAGAATGAAACAAAAAAAAATGCACATTAGCCAAAAAAGTGCAACTAAGTCCCTTTGCACTGCAGCACTTTTGCTTGTTTTGTGGGATGAATGTTGTGGTGTTATCTTGTAAAAGCTTTTTCTTGAAAGGAAAAATAATTGCTTAGTAGATTTAATGAAGGAAAGAGTTTTTAGTTTTTTATGTCAATATGGCTATGTCAGCTATTTATTTGTTTTGGTTTCTCCTTTGTTTTCCAATATTGGCTGTTATATGTTGATTTGTGATTGGTTCATTTGTGAAAAGTGATAGAATGAAAAATAACTTCAACAAAGAGGATACATATATTGTATACTGTTTTTGAAAATACTGCTTTTGAAATAGCTAGGCCGTAGCAACTCCAGCTGATGATTTAACTGATGTGTGTTTAACACATTGGAATTAATGAATATGGCTGTTGGCTGGTGCTAGTTAGTCAAATTGACAATCAACAGCTGATAACTGGATCCCGGAAGATTTTATAATCAATAACTGATATGTAGAATGTAACTGTTGCTGATGATATCGGTTTCCACAAGATAAAACAGTTGTCCTTGATTGAGTGAATTTAGTTTCCAATTCATCAGAGTTGTTTTGACTAAATAGGAAAACATTTTCTATTCGTTTCTGGTGATAAAATTTGGGAAATTATTACGTCCTCTTTATTGGTGCAGCAATAACAATGCTGAAGATATTTTCAGTGAAATGGAGCCTCAAGGAAGAAGCAAAACTGAGATGATGGCTGAATACACATGTAATGAAATGAGAAAAATGGAAGGATGTTTTGAGTATATTAATTGTAGGAGTGAAATGAAAACATCCTATTCACAAATCACACCATGGTATAAGATATGATGAAATTCATATTTGAGTGATGATTCTCCAAAAACTAGGTAGGATTGTGTTAAATGAGTGTCAGTTATGATAAATTTTTATTTTTATGTTACACAACAAAATTCTGTGGCTATCAAAGAAAATAAGAAGTGAATAACTGCATCGTTTGCTTCTTTCTTCTTAATAATAATTTTATTTAAATAAAAAGAAAAATGTATTGGATGAGTCCTTTTAATTGATCTCTCTGGACAATTGACAATCAAACTAGCTATCCTCTCTCTCTCTCTTTATCTAACATATACACACAAATGTGCACACTTACAATTTAGCTGGGTACCATCTTAGGAAATTACAGGACCACTGATTCTATTCAGATCAATTTATGTGGCATTGGTTTTATTTTTGTTTCTGGTTCTAATGGATATTCTTAGAATGATGATGTAGGCCTTGGTGTATGCCGTGATTTTGTCAGTAACTTAAGATGTGTGTCTTTTATGGGAACACTGTTGTTTCATGTCTGATAAATAATGATCAGTATTTTCTTTTGAACATTCTGAAGCACAGGATGCTTTTTTACTTTCCTTTTTTTTTCGATGGGATCAGGTGAACTTTGGTGATAATTTTCTTCTAACAGTGGCTTTATAGAGAATGCATGGGAACACTTTAAAAATTCTGAATAAGAATAATTAATTGCATTATATGTTTTAGCAATTCAAAGTTCAGGATTCTGTATTGGAGTGTCAGTCATAAGTATCAAACTCTGAAACTAAGTTCAGATGAGAAAAGCAGGCGCCTTCTTGTCTAAAGATTATCTATTTATCACTTCTCACTAACTGTCACTAGTCCAGTCTTGATTGTTTATTTTATTAGTAAAGGAAAGAGTCTCCAGAACAGTACCTGAGTAAGTCCTGAATAAAGAAGATATAATTGGCGGTAAATTGAAAGAAGGAAGTAAAAGATTTAAACCCAGCTAGGATTAGACTTCAGCTTTACTGGATTAGTCACTTAGTAGCAGTAATGTGATAAATACAACAAGCCAGAAAGCTTTATTCCACTAGATGTGGTTGCCTACATGGATCAAATAATACCATTGGGTTTTATCAAAAATCAAATTTTCAAAAAATACTATTTATTAGATGATTCCTTTTAACAATCTCTCCAACGTCGTTTTTTGTCTTCCTCTATCCTTCTTCATTGGATCAAAAATCATTTGGTCAACTTTTGTCATTGAAACTTCTAGTGGTCTTTTTTGCACATACCCAAACCACTAGAACTGAATTTTTATCATTTTTCCCTTAATATGCATAACACCAACTTTCTCTCAAAGACAATCATTCTAAATCTTATTCTTTTTTGTATGTTCATTTATTCATATCAACATTCTCATTTCTGTTACCCTCATTTTTTTAATCTTGTTGGCCCATCAAAGCCCAACACTCACCACCATCAAGCATAGCTAGTTTTATAACAATTTTGTAAAATTTCCCTTTGAGCTTGCTAGGTATTTTGCGATCACAAATGCTTCTTGAGGCATTTCTCCATTTCAATCACCCAACTTGTATTTGTGTATGACATTCCCATCAATTTTTTCATCACTTTGTAAAATTGATCCTTATGCTCCCCAATTTTTACCTCAAAGTCATTACTAGCTCGTCTCGTGATAAACATGTATTCTAGATACTTTGTCTTGCTTCTACCTAAATAGAAATTCTTTGATTCCAAGACCTCTCTCCAAATCTCTAGTTTAGAATTAATGCCCTCTCCTTCTAGCCGCACCTTTTATGATCCCTCCTCCTAAACAGCTGTCAGCCCCTAGCACCTTCCAGGCTATTCTTCTGCTCTTATTTCTAACTAATTGCTCATGTGGCTTGTCTAACTGCAAAGGTGGTTGTTTGCATTCCTTTTCCTAGTGCTTATCGAAGGGTAACCAAGGGAGAAGTACACTTGTGTAAATTGAAGGTCAGCGAGGATAATGGCCACATGGCTGGTGATGAGAGGATTAAGGGAAAATTCAGTTAGAGAGTTGGTTAGAAGGGGATAAATAGAGTAGGGGGGATGGGAGGCAAAGGTAAGGAAGAACTGAGTGGATTGGGAAAGACTGGCCTCTTGAATGTCAGAGTAGAGGTTACATTTTTTTCTGTGTTTTCAAGCTCATTTGAGCTCTATTTACTCCTTTTGATAGTACGATCCTATCAAAATCTAAAAGTCTAAACTTAAAACAAAATATCATGTATTCTAGATTTCCTAGATATGCCCTAGATCCTTATGTCAATGATGTACTGGGTTATACTTTAAAAATGTGTAGAAGAAATATTCTGTCCCTTTTTTCTTTTAATAAGTTTGTTTGGGGAGATATCTCATTTTACTTCCTAGTTGTATTGTATTCATATCTCTACACTGGGGGCTTTAGAGAGGTTTCTTGCTGATATTAGAACTGGATAATCTTTTTGTATTAAAGGTGATTTTCCTTTTGTTTTCATTCGAGTAGAGGGCAAAGAATTATTCTCCCGCCTGTAGCTTTGTAAACTAATTGTTTCCACCTGTGTTAAAATTGTTTAACAATGGTATGCTGAGAATCAGAAAACTATAATAATGTTCCTTCAGTTTCTAGTGAATTATCTAGGATTTAAGACATAAACTTGGTTTGGATGACAAGTATGAAATTAGGTTGTAATAGCATCTATGGGTTTATTTCAGCTGAAATATTTGGTTCCTATACACCCAAGAAGGAAAATCTAGCATAAATTTCGGGACTCAAATTTTTGTAGGCTTTCACCTATTAGCTTTGGTCCTTAAATATTTCACTCTTCAACGCAAGAGTTAGCGATCCATCGTTAAGGATTTTAAACAAGGAAGTTTTTATTTTTATATCCATTTTCAGTCGTACATTGTTGTGTAACATATTCCTTCTTACAAATGCACACGAACATGCAAGAACTAACACACAAATGTGAATTTCTATATATATGATAACTGATGAACTTAAAACCTGCCCCAGTTCCATACTTCACTCATGCTTTGTTGAGATATTGGATCTTGATGTGCTAGTAGATGGGAAACAGAAAAATTGTAATGTCTCAACATTTAAGAGTTAAAATGCTGGAGGAAGAGTATAATTTTAAATTTGAATAAGTAGAATGAAGTAGCTTAGAAACATAAATGTATGTTTTCTGAATAGAATTTTACCTGAATAAGTATGTCATGCTCAAAGCATACTTTTTTTGTTCATTCTGCATCTCATATTGTCAATTTGAAGGTTGACTTTACATTCAAAATATTTTTTTAGTTAATTTGATGTGCATGAGAGTAGCTATACATGGCTTTCAATGCAAAGTTACTGTTGTTGAAATTTGTTATACCTCTATCAGGATGAATAGATAGTTGATTATATATGCATTATAAAGACTAGCAATTTCTGTAAATTGGCGTACCATTTTTGGAGGGTTGTTTTATTCATAATAACTAGAAACAGTACGTATTACATATGCATTAGAGATCACATACTCTTTTGGCTGGGAAAAATGAATTGTACATACAATAAGCTTTTGTACAATAACAACAAACTGAGTTTTATTCCATTAGGTGGAGTCAGTTATATAAATTAAATAATGCTATTGAGTTTTATTCAAAACTAAGTTTTTAGAAATATGATTTAATCAAAGATTCTTTTTAGTAACCTTTCAAGTGTTTTTTTTTGTCTTGTTATATTTGTTTTCATTGGATTAAAAACTATTTGATCAACTTTTTTTATTAAAATCTCTAGTGGTCTTTTTTGCACATGCTCAAATCACCGTAACCGATTTTTCACTTATTCATCTCAACATTCTCATATCTATCACCTCATTTTTTTACTCTTATTAATCTTTTAAAGCTCAACACTTATTATCATAGAGTATAGTTGGTCTTATAATAGTTCAGTAAAACTTTTTTTTTAAACTTGCTAAATATTTTGCAAATATAAATGATCCCTATGTGTTTCTCCATTTTAACCACTCACCTTGAATTCTGTATATGACATTCACATCAGTCTCTTCATTACCTTGTAAAATTGATCTAAGATATCGAAATCTTTATATTTGTGGTATTATGTACTCCTCAATTTTTACCTCAAATAATTATTTGCTCGCCTTTTGTTGAATTTGCACTCTATATACTCTGTGTTACTTTTGCTTAAACAAAAACCTTTTAATTCTAAGACTTCTCTCCACATCTCCAGTTTACAGTTATTACCATCTCTTGACTCATTTACTTAGACTATATTATTTGCAAAAGGTATATATTTCGAAATTGTATATTGAATGTGTTCAGTAAGTATATACAATGCATAAAGTGAAAAGGTATAGACTTTAAGACGACTCTTTATGCAAACCGATCTTTATGGGAAAGTCTTTTGTCACTCTTTGCTTAGTCCTCACACTCGTTACCTCATCATACATATCCTTTATAGCGTTTTATAGTGTGAATACAAGCTATAGGAACATCCTTCTTTTTCAATGCTTTCCATAAGACTTCTCTTGTCACTCTATCTCAGCTTTTTCCAAGTTAATAAAAACTATGTGTAAGTCTCTTTATTTTGGTACGTTTTCATCAAATCTTGTAAAAGATGTATAGCCTTCATGGTTAATCTTCTTGGCATAAAATTAAGGCTAAAATGCACAGAACCCTCCTGAACTTTAGGTCGATTTTAAAAAATCCTCCTGAACTTTAAAAATTTCCAAATTACCCTCTTGTACTATGAAAAATTTGCAAAACACCTCATTCCGTCAAGTTTTTCGTCAAAATTTGGATGTTTTTTGGTCAACTTTCCACTTTGACCTGATAAAAAGATAAAAATACCCTTCAAATGCACATAAATTTTCAAATCTGCCATAAATGCAAAAAAAAAAAAAAAACCTAATGTAGATTTGTAATTTAGGGTTTAGGGTTTAGGAATTTAGGGTTTAGGGTTTATGAGTTTAGGGCTTAAGGTTTAGAATTTAAGATTTAGGATTTAGGGCTTAGGGTTTAAGATTTAGGGTTTAGGGCTTAGGGCTTAGGGTTTAGGGTTTAAAGTTTTAGGATTAAGGATTTAGGATTTAGGGTTTTAGGGTTAAGGGTTTAGAGTTTTAGGATTTTAGGGTTAGGATTTAGGGTTTAGGGTTAAGGTTCAATGTTAAAACTGCAAAATTTTACTATTTACAGCTTTCAATTTCTCAACTTTACAATGAAGGTCATTTTCATCATTTTCTTAAATTTTGATGGAAAACTTGACGGAAGGGGTTTCTTGCAAAGTTTTCATAATTCAAGAGGGTCATTTGGAAATTTTTAAAGTTCAGGAGGATTTTTTAAAATCGACTTAAAGTTCAGGGGAGTTCTGTGCATTTTAGCCTAAAATTAATCGGTTATCTGATATATGAATTTTTTTTACTAGTTTGTGCTCAATCACTCTTTCCCAAAGTGTCATAGTATGGCTTATGAGCTTGATCTTCTAGTAGTTTTTACAATTCTAAATATCTCCTTTATTTTTGTAAATAGGTATCAAAATACACTTCTTCCATTCATCTGGCATTCTCTTGGACTTTAATATCTTATTGAACAACTTGTTAAGCCAAAAAATACATTTCTCTCTTAGATGGTTCTAAAGCTTAGTAGGTATGTTATTAGGACTCTTAATCTTACCATTGTCTATCTTCTTAAGTCTTCATTTATTTCAATTTTTGAATTCTACAATAAAAAGCAAAGTTTTGATTATTCTTTTGAGTAGTTAAACCTTCTATATCTACACTTGTTGTTTGCTCTTCATTGAAAAGTTTATGAAAATAACCTTTGCCCCCATCTTATTTTGATATCTCCTCCTTCTACTAAGATTTTTCCCTCTTCATCCTTAATGCATTTCATTTGATCCAAATTTTTTTTTTCTCCCTTATCTTAGCAAGCTTGTATATTTGTCATTCTCCATTCTTGGTTCCTAATGTTTAGCAAACGCTTTAGATTTTGTTTCATTAACTGCTTTCTTTGTCTTAGTTTTAACTGATCGATACTTTTCCTAATTTTCAGCATTGTTACCAAGATGTAATCTTTGAAATACGTTCTTTTATATTTAATCTTCTCTTACACACTCCCATCCCACCACCAAGGCTCTTCATCTTTAAGGTCAAATCCTTTTGATTCAAAAAAAATTGCTTTAGCTGCCTTTCAAATCCCATTAGCCATCTCTTCCACATAAAGCTGGCACATCCTTATATCTCCCAAACTCTCTCTTCTATTAGTTTTCTATGAAAAGCCTACTACTTTTCACCCTTTAATTACCATCACATGATCCTCTTGTTGGAGTCGCTGTTTTTGACTCTTGGCATGCATATTAAGGATCAAAACTTTATGTTGTGTCTTACTTAGTATAACTTTGCAATTCTTATTGATGAAGGTTATTGGCAGTAGCCTTTAAAGACTTATAAAAGACATGAAAAAGTTGTCCAAACATTAATTTGGCACATGCCCAAATAGGGAGATCCATTTTGGGAGCTTAATTAGGAGTTAATCATTATTTAATTCTGAATTAGGGGTATTTTATTAATGTTTGCAGTAATTTTTAAGGTATTTTCGTAGCTTATTTTATGTATTTTAGTAATAGTAGACTTTTAGTCTACTTGGGTTTGTTTTTAGGTATTTTAATACTTATAAGATTTAGATATGGGTTCCAATCCTTGTCCATATAAGATTAGAATTACCATGTGGGTTCTAATCATTGTCCATATAGGATTAGAATTCCTCCTTTTAGGATAAGTTGTAGGAGGCTTATTTAAACACTTGTGTATTTCTTTTCAAATCAGAGTTTATGTTTATGAGAATTATTCAGAATTTTGTCTTGATGTGTGATGCGATCAAACCTTAGGTGTGATGCCTTGGGACTTTAAGTGTGACTCCTAGGTTTCTTTTTCTTCTTCTCCTAATTTTCTTCATTCTTTCTTGCACCAAAATCTTAATCTCGCAACCCCTGTTCATAGCCATAAACACTAGTCCAATTGATCTTAACAACCCATTCTATTGCCATTAAAGCATCCATTCCTTCATACACAGACCCTAGCCTACCAAGTTCCAGCTTTTTTACCATTCCATAGCCCCAAAACCTTGATTACAGCAAAGCTCCCTACTGTCTTACATCATTTTTGGTATCAAAGCCTAGTTGCCTATCATGACTACTTGCTCTGGCAGACCCATTAGAGGAAGAATGAATGATTATGAACATGACAATCTTCTTTATGAAATCAGAGAGCATCTACAGAATTTACATATTTGTGTTACAAATCTTGAAGCTAGAATTCCCTAACCTGAAGGTGGAGAACAAAGGCAAGCAAACAACAATGAGGAGAATAATAACGGTGAGAATCCAAGAGCAAATGCTGAGAATGCACAAAGGAGGCAAGAACTATTGCAGCCATTAATTGAGTGGCCTAGAGGACATGCAGAATATTATCAACCCTATGATACAGCAGGTGATATCACTAAGAAAGTGAAGATAGAAGTTCCAGATTTTGAGGGAAAACTAGATCCTACCATATTTTCTGATTGGCTTACTTCCATTGAAGAGTATTTTGATTGGTATGATATGATGGATGAAAGAAGGGTAAGGTTTGCTCGGATGAAGCTTATTGGACTAGCCAAAGTATGGTGGACAGGTGTTGAAAATGCTATAAGGAGGCTTGGACAAGCTCCAATCAGCACATGGGAAGAGATGAAGGCCAAGCTCAAAGAGAAGTATATGCCCCTCAATTATTATGACAAGTTATGTGATAAACTTGTTTCTTTAAAACAAGGCAGTATGATAGTGGCAGAATATATGCAGAAGTTTGATGAGATAATGACTCGTAGCGAAATTGTGGAAGATCCTCGTGAGACTCTTCCTAGATTTAGAGCTGGTTTTAGGAATGAAATAAAGCGAGAACTCTTGCGACAACCAATATATGGGCTAGAGCATGCATTCCAAGTGGCTCTTGATTTGGAGGAGTACTTTGGGTATATAACAACCAAGAAAGTTGGGTTTCAATCTGGGGGGACAGTATCTAATAAGTTGAATGAGACGAATTACAATAGGTTCAACTTTACTCAACAAAATAATCATTCTTACTCTCTTCTAAGCCCCCCATTACTAATAGGGCTGATTCTAAGGGCAAAAGCATGATTTGCTTTAAGTGTGGAGAATTCGATCACATGGGTTACCAATGTCCAAAGAAGAAGAATCTACGTGTGGGAGTAGACGAAGACCAAGAGGATGATCAAGAGGAGGAATTCAGTTTTGGAGGTGCCTTAGATTCTGTTGACTTGGAAGATGAGGAAGAAGACACATCATTAGCAGCTGTTGTTCAATACATTCTAGCTGCCCCAAAAGTAGAAGAAGAAGATTGGAGGCATACTTCAACTTTTCAAACATTAGTTCGATGTGGTAATGAAGCCAAAAAGCTTATCATTGATGGTGGCAGTTGCATGAATGTTGTTTCAGCCTCTACAGTTGAACGACTCAAACTTCCTACTGAACCACACCTGCATCTTTACAAGGTAGCATGGATTGATAATACTTTTATACTGATAAGCCAAAGGTGCCTTGTTTCTATTGCTATTCCATCTTATCATGATTCTATATGGTGTGATGTTATCCCCATGAAGGTTGCACATATTCTTTTAGGCCATCTAAGGCTTTTTGATCTTAATGTGCAACATAATGGAAAGGAAAACACTTACAGTTTTGTGTTTCATAAGAAAACAGTAGTTTTGAACCCTATGATTACAACTGAAATAAAAAAGTATGAGAAGCCAATTTCAAATATTGACAAATGTAACAAGAAGCCACTCAATATCGTGACCAAAAAGCAATTCCAAGTAGAGTGCAAGAAATCTAGAGTTATCTATGTTGTAGTTGCACCAGAAGTGGCTGAGATGGATTCAAATAGTGATTTAAGTGTGTTGCGGAAGTTGGTAAACTGCTGGCTGACTTTTTTGATGTAGTACCGGACGAGTTACCCAATGAATTTTCTCCATTAAGGGATATCCAGCATGCAATTGATCTAATTCTGAGGTCAAGTTGCCTAACCTACTAGCATACCGCATGAATCCAAGTGAGCACATTGAACTTAAGAGACAAGTGGAAGAGTTGCTGTATAAAGGGTTTGTTTGTGAAAGTTTGAGCCCTTGTGCTATTCCTATCTTGCTTACACCAAAGAAGGATGGAACTTGGCGTATGTGTGTGGATAGTCATGCCATTAACAAGATAACAATCAAGTATTGATTTCCTATTCCACGACTAGTTGACATGTTGGATGTCATGGCTGGTTCTACTGTGTTTTCAAAGATTGATTTGAAGAGTGGGTATCACCAAATACGCATTAGGCCTAGAGATGAACGGAAGACAGCATTCAAGACAAAGGATGAACTTTATGAATGGCTAGTTATGCCATTTCGTCTCTCCAATGCTCCAAGCACCTTCATGCGTTTCATGACACAATTATTTCAGCCTTTCATTGGTCACTTCCTTGCTGTGTATTTTGATGACATTTTGATTTACAGCAAAAACAAGGAGGATCATTTGTCTCATTTTGAACAAGTTATGAGAGTTCCATGCCAAGAAAAGCTGTATGCAAACTTGAAGAAGTGCTCTTTCATGACCCTAGCTGTTGTATTTTTGGGATTTGTTGTTTCTTCAAAAGGAATAGAAGTGGATCCAAACAAAGTCAAGGCAATTAAAGAATGGCCCGTTCCTAAAATTTTGCAAGAAGTTCAAAGCTTTCATGGGTTAGCCACATTCTATCAGTGATTTATAAAGAATTTCAACACCATAATGGCACCTATTACCAATTGTATGAAGAAAGGACAGTTTGTTTGGTCCAAGGCAGCATCACAAGCATTTGAAGAAATCAAGAAGAAGATGACAGAAGCTCCTGTACTTTTCCTTCTAGACTTTTCCAAGGTGTTTGAGGTAGTGTGTGATGCTTCCAATGTTGGAATTGGAGGAGTGCTAAGTTAAGAAGGGCATCCAATTGCATATTTCAGTGAGAAGTTGAATGATGCAAGGCAAAAATATTCAACCTATGATAAAGAATTTTATGTTGTGTTCAAACACTTAGATATTGGCATTACTACCTTTTGCATAAAGAATTTGTGCTGTATTCTGATTATGAAGCTCTCCAACATATTAATTCCCAAAAGAAATTGAACCATAGCATGGCAAATGGGTTGCTTTCTTGCAAGAATATACTTTTGTGATCAAGCACAAGGCTGGAACAGAAAATAAAGTAGCTGATGCATTGAGTAGAGTGGCTTTAACTCTTACTACTATGAACGTACAAGTTTCAGGCTTTGATTCTCTCAAGAAGAACTATCTATCTTGTAAAGATTTCAATAGTATATATGCAAGTTTGGTGGCTAGACAGCAAGCTGAGTATCCAAATTTTTCTTTGCATGATGGTTTTCTCTTCAAAATTACTTGCCTATGCTTACCTGGCACTTCTTTGCGTGAAGAGATCATTCAAGAATTACATGCAGGAGGTACAACAGGCCATTTTGGAAGGGATAAGACAATTGCGACAGTGAAGGATCGTTTCTATTGGCCTAGTCTGAAAAGAGATGTGGCAAGGGTTGTTTCAAAATGCTGTACTTATCAAATTTCTAAGGGGAGGAAGAAGAATACTAGCCTTTACATACCATTATCCATTCTCCACGAGCCATGGCAAGACCTTAGTATGGATTTTATCCTCGGGTTGCCTAGAACTCCCAGGGGTCATGATTCTATTTTTGTGGTGGTGGATCGTTATTCAAAGATGGCTCACTTTATACCATGTACCAAGACTTCCAATGCCCCCCATATTGCTAAACTCTTATTTAAAGAAGAAGTTTGTTTCCGTCGGTTACCCCTAACCATTGTCTCAGATAGGGATATAAAGTTCATGAGCTATTTTTGGAAGACTTTATGGAAAATGCTAAGAACTCAATTGAAGTACTCATCTACCTTCCATCCTCAAACAAATGGGCAAACCGAAGTTATAAATAGAAGTTTGGGAGATATTCTTTGCTGTCTTGTTGGTGAGCATGTTAATAGTTAGGATCAAATTCTTCCAATGGCTGAGTTTGCTTACAATAGTTCGGTAAATCAATCAATTTGTTGCAGCCCTTTTGAGTGTGTGACAGGTTTACAACCAAGAAAGCCCATTGATTTACTTTCTTTACTGCCCGAGGCACATCCTAGTGTTGAAGCTGAAGCTTTTGCTAAGCACATTTGGGAGCTACATGATGAGATTCGTAAAAAGATTGCCTTAAGCAATGAGGGTTACAAAACAAATGCAGATTTGAGGAGACGGTTTGCTAAATTTAATAAGGGAGACCTTGTTACGGTACGGGTCAAACCAGAATGCTATCCTAAAGGAGTTTTTAAAAAGCTTCACTCAATAAGTGTTGGTCCTTTTAAGATTATCAGGAAGATTAGCTCTAATGCTTATGTGCTAGACTTGCTGGATGAAATGGGTATTAGTAATGTCTTTAACAATGAAGATCTCACTTTATACCCAGGTCATGATGACAATTCAGTACCAGATGGAACAATGATAGCTTGGTTGCCACTAGCACCTCGCCTAAAGGAAGAAATTGAAGATGTTGTTGATTACCAAGTGATTCCCACTAGACATGGCGGCTACCAAAAGTTCATAGTCAAATGGAAGGGCCATCCACTTTCAAATTGCACGTGGGTTATTGAAGAAGAATTTCAGACTCTTGCTTCAGACCTCTATGACCAATTCCATGCCTTTAACTCGCTGGGGTCGAGTTTTTCCAAGCTAGGAAGAAATGACGAAGGCTATTGGCAGTAGCCTTTAAAGACTTATAAAAGACGTAGGAAAGTTATCCAAACATTAATTTGGCACATGCCCAAAGAGGGAGATCCATTTTGGAAGCTTAATTAGGAGTTAATAATTATTTAATTCTGAATTAAGGGTATTTTATTAATTTTTGTAGCAATTTTTAAGGCATTTTAGCAACTTATTTTATGTATTTGGTAATAGTAGACTTTTAGTTTATTTGGGTTTGTTTTAGGTATTTTAATACTTATAAGATTTAGATATGGGTTTTAATCCTTGTCCATATAGGATTAGGATTCCTTTTCTTTTAAGATAAGTTGTAGGAGGCTTATTTAAACACTTGTATATTCCTTCTCAAGTCAGAGTTTATGATTATGAGAATTATTCATAATTTTACCTTAATTGTGTGATGCGATCAAATCTTAGATGTGATGCCTTGGGACCTTAAGTGTGACTCCTAGGTTTCTTTTTCTTCTCCTAATTTTCTTCACTCTTTCTTGCACCAAAATCTTAATCTCGCAGCCCCTGTTCATAGCCATAAACACTAGTCCAATTGATCTTAACAACACATTCTATTGCCATTAAAGCATCCATTCCTTTATACATAGACTCTAGCCTACCAAGTTCTCAGCTTTTCTACCCTTTCATAGCCCCAAAACCCTTATTACAGCAAAGCTCCCTGTTGTCCTACATCATTTTTAGATCTTTTTATCCACATTCTATACCAAAAAGAAATCCTTGTATGTGATTAGTTGCTGTTCCTGCTTCTTAAAACAAGTATACGTAATCTTAAAGTCATAACCTATTGAAAAGTCAAGAATTGATTTTCTTTCTTTATTTAGTTCTCCAATACTAAAACTACCATGAAATCTTACATATTGTCCTACTTTTTTTCTAACATGACTATTAAGATCTCTACTTAAGATAATCATTTCTTGCTGTGGAATTCCTTGTATTAACCCTTTTAAGTCTTCGCAAAATTTACCTTTTCTTGTTTTCCAGCCCTACTTGTTGTGCGTACGCACTTATGGTGCTAAAAGTTTCCTATTCAACTATCATTTTAAGGGATAAAATCCAATCATCAATCCTTCTAACCTCCATCACTTTGTTTTTCCAAGTCTTGTCGACAATAGTATCAACTTCATTCTTTGCTTTGACTTTTCTTGTGTATGAAAGTGTAAATCTTGAAATATCCAATTCCTTAGCCTTTTCTTCAACCCATTTGGTTTCTTAAATATACATAATATTAATCTTCCTTCGAATTATAGTGTCAACCACCTCCATAGATTTCCTTGTCAAAGTTCTAATATTCCAAGTGTCAAAACGGATTTTTTCACATGCACTAACTTCTTTACCCACATTTGTTAGAAAGACGTGAGGACCCTTGCTTACTTAATGCTACATTTGGGTGCTGATATAAAAGGATCTATCTCATTTGACATTGTATTTGAGTCATATAATGTGTTATTTCTAGGTAACGACCTAATATTAGCACAATAATTTCGTTTATCCATGTCATAAGAGATTTAACAAAATTTTACGTTAGCTGTCGGCTGTCTAATATAACCCTCCTCCTTTATCAGGGTTTAGCACCAGCTATGTATAACACAAGTGAAGTTATACAATAAGCTCTTATAATCTAACAAAATTTTGTATGAAGCCATTGCTGATAGATCATGGAGTAGGAATGATAGAATATGGGGAAGGAATATTAGGGTTATGAAAATATATGACATTTATGAAATTTCCCAATAAGGAATAGAAGATGTATTTGGCCCAGGAACATGCTGTGAGAAATTTTGTTAAGGCTTGATTATAGGATAGGTAGCCTTTATTTTATCTCCTTGGTTATTTTGTGGGTCCTCTTTAATAGCCCTTTATTGTGGGCTTTGTCTTTGATATGTCAATGTTTTTATTTATTATTATTTGGTTACACAACCAAACATGCCATGGAACTTACTGAATTTTCGGCACTTTAATAACAACCTTTGCACTACTGAATTGCAGGTCTTGGATCGTGGGGAGAAGATTGAACTTCTGGTGGATAAAACAGAAAACTTACAGTTCCAGGTATTATTATTCCTTATTCGTTCATGCTTGTTAAAAGAAAGTAATATGCTACTAACATGCTTGTTTGTGTTTTCTTTACAAATTTAGGCTGACAGCTTCCAGAGGCAAGGCAGACAGCTAAGGCAGAGGATGTGGCTACAGAATCTCCAAATGAAGCTGATGGTGGGAGGTGCAATCCTTATTTTAATTGTAATATTGTGGCTTATTGCCTGTGGAGGTTTCAAATGTTGATGGAGCTAAGCAAATTGACGTCTGTATTAGCAGATAACCAAAATGGCTGTACAAATTGACATTCTACATGTACATAGAGTCTGGTTTTGGAATTTGTCATGTTACTCTTGTGGCGTGGAAAAGTGCTAGTTCCTTTTAAGCAAGCTCCTAGTCTAGATTAGATTACTGAAGCTAGTTTGTTTATATCATCTAGTTAACTTTTTCCTTTCACTTTTGTAATTGCATTTTACGTTCGAAGATATAGCAAGCCAAACCGGGATGAAACTTCGAAAGTATGTGCCAGCGGCGGTAATAAGACTAGTACCCAGCCAAGCGTGCGTTTACTGTGTACAACCTGTAAACTTTGCAGCAGTACAATGCGTGTATAACATTCTCTGCTTCCCTAGTTTTAATGAAAGAAAAAAAAAAAAAAAAAACTAGGTGTTGGCAATTGGTTAATATTAATAAGCACGGACTCTGATAAGGACGTAGGACATAATGGAGTAATGCTGTTTGTATAATGTACATTTAATAGTGAGTTAGTAAAAGTTTAGAAAGTAAAAGTTGGCTACGGGTGGTAAACGTTTTTTAATATATTTTGTGCACATGCCATGTTGCTGGTAACATTACTTGTGCATTTTGACTGGAAATTTGAAATGTCGTGTTAAAAAGTACCTGTAAGATATTCGACAAAAGCTGTTCTTTTGAAATGTATGGAAATTCTTGTTACAAATACGATCTTGGGCCAATTGGGAATTGTACCAAACAAAATACACGTGCAATTATACTAGTTAATACAATAATTACATACCAAACCTTCTTTCACTACATGATATTAGTTATATGAAACAAATGAAATTATAATTTTTTATGAATATTATTTATTAAAAGATCTCACCAATAATTTTGCCTTTGAAAATAAGAAAGAGAAACGCCAAGTGTAAACAGCTATGAAGAAATCTGAACTAAAAGTGACATAATTATTCAGGAATACTCAATTGCTTATCTTCTTTGGGATTGAACATTTTATGCTAGATTTTTTAATCACTTTTCCAATGGATGACGCAATGTAAACATTGGATTGCTACAGCAAAGTTTGTTGTGTTGCCTTCAACCAGGGAGTGGCCGCAGCCAAAATATGTATCACCATTACAAAATTTTATTCAATAAAATGCAAAGTCCATCACGAGAAGCACAAGTTAGAAAATATCTGATTTTCAATAGGAATAAGAACACTTTTAGTCGTTCTACTTTTTTAAACAGCAATTTAGTTCCTCTACAATTGTAATTGAGGTAATTTAATCTCTCATCTATTAGATTTCCTTTCTGTGGGTATAATATAGTTCATTGATAGTGACCTAAATTTTATTTTTTTATTATAATATAACATCACTATTATGTAAATTTACCTTTTGATTAAAATTGTTGTTAAGATATATAAAATTAAGGTTAGAACTTAACAAAAAAGTCAATAACTTCATGCCATAGGAAGGGTGTTGAAATTTTTTAAAGTAAAATTGAAGTCAAGGTTACCATTGATTAACTATGTTATGTTGGAAAAAAGAAAATTTGATGAGTGAGGGACTAAATTGCTCTAATTGCACTTATGGAAGGACTAAATTATCTTAATTGTACTTGTAAAAGGACAATTAAAGGAGCAAAATTGCCCAACTTAAAAGTTAACGGGTTAAATTGCTCTTTTGAAAAATTAAAGGGGCCAAAAGTGCCCATACTTCATTTTTAAATCTCATGTTAGTTTTTCTTATTGTGGACTTGAACTTAATATGAATACCTTTTAACTCTTAAGCTGTAATTAATTTTTCTCAACAGTCTTTACAAACAAACCAAAACCTAACTTTTCTAATCCCTGTAAATTTCTATATTGGGAGATAGTGAAGGTTTATCTTTTCAATACTTTACTTCTATATCTAATTGGTGCCTACTATACAAATCCTCCTAGGCACCATTTAGTTACAAACTCTACATCACAAGTATGTTATGGTCACAAAGATCATGAACACACCTATGGATCACCAACACAACAACTTTCTGATCACAACAAGCCCTTCTTGTAGTTGTAGAGCAACTATAAGATCTACTCCAATGTGTATATAGAATATTCTTAGAGAGTGAGAGCAAAATATATGTGAAAAAACAAATTCTTTTGTTGTACTTTGTGTGAAGTCATCCCCCTAATTAATTGAGAGTTGCCTAGAAGTCATACCCAACTAAGAATCCTATTAACTATAGGATAGTTAGTTGTAGTAGATAACTAGGAGTATTAGGGATTTATCTCCTTTAAGTTCTATTAATTACTTATCTACTATAATTATTATTTGAACTAAGCTAATAATAAATATGATTTAATTAATTACACATAGTTAATTTATCCTATTGCATATTGCATGCATGTGGTCACACCACAATGCAACATCTCCCACTCATACACATAAGCATCAATATGGTATGTATCTCTCAATCAACATGTTCTGATTGTCACATAGGATAATCGAATGTGCAACTTCACAAGAAAGGTACTGGTGAATAGTTGTTATATTATGCTACCATCTAACCAATATAACATCACTCATATTCTTGATATAACCCAAATCATTTTAATCACACAAGGTTTTGCAACTTTGATACTTAGGGCTATCCAAAATCCTTAAATGTATTTGAACTCATGGTTACCATTAGCAACTTATATTCATGTAACTACCCAGGCTTGAGTTAAAAATTAATTATATGTGATATCAAATGATTTGCCCTTGAATGCTCATGTCCATTTAATAAGTTTTAGCTACTTTCCTAGCTATACTCTATTGGACTGCATCATTCCTACCCCTTAGATAATATGCTAAAGTAGCAACACTAAAATTTAATTTCATGACATAGATTCAAGTCCCAAAGGGTATTGAATTGGACTCCTTGTCCATATGGTTCACACAGTGATGAAGAAAGGATATATTCATTTATTCCCTTCATAAGTCAACTTATAGCATACAGTATGATATGTATGTTATGGTGGAACATGGTCCAGCCACTCCATAAAGTGACTAACTTGAATCTCTAAGATTTAAATCTTATCTCTATATTTGACTAATTAAATCTCATCTGAGCACTTAACTTAGGCAACATTTCACTATAGTCCTTACTGCACCTCAAACAATAAGGATATTGGCAACAAATGGTACCAATGATGCTTCAAGTCTCATCTCACTCAGTATATTAGTGTTGAGGTGATTTCCTATGTGAGAGAGATAATCTAATAGCTTGATGACAATCTTAGATATGTGCTAAGTAATGTTATTATGCAAGTCAATAAAGATATACCAAATTTATTGCATAAGTAAAATATAGAATAATGTATAAGCATATTGCATCCTTAATAAATCTAAACCCAAACATGCTTGTCAAAAGCATCTCTATCAATGGGTTTGGTAAATGGATTATCAATCATATCGCTAGTGGGATATACTTCAATACAATCAACCATTGTGCAATGATGTCATCGATGAAGTGGTTGTGAGTATCAATGTGCTTTGTCTTTCCATGGTATTTTGGATACTTTGCATAGGCTATAGTAGATGCAAAAACACAATAGAGAACTATGGCATCACAAATATGCTCTCTAATATTCAAGCTATGCAAGAACCTCCTTAACCATATTGCTACTTGCACTACAAAAGTGTAGGCAACATATTTCTAACTCCATTGTAGACAAAGACACATATTGTTGGTTCTTGCTACAACATAAAATGGCTCCTCCTCCTAGAATGAATGCATAGCTCAAAGTGCACTTTCTCTCATCTTTATCTATCGAACCACCAGCATCATTGTATCAACTAGCTTGAGGTTCCCACCTTGATAGCACAAAGCCATACTAGTGGTTCCTCTCCAATATCTAAGTATCCTTTTGCTACAGTCAATGTGCAAGTTAAGGATTACTTTGATATCTATTGCCTATCCCATCAAGTCAAGTACACAGCAAGCGTATATCAAATTGCCAAAAGTGCTTGTATATGGCACCTTAGCCATTGTTTGCTTCTTTTATTCTATCCTAGGACATGTATCCATGTTGATGTATAAACCTATTTGTAGTGGGGTGTCAATGGCTTGGATTATCCATGTGGAAGTATTCTAAGATTTTTTCAATGTAAGTCTCTAGAGACAAACTTTGAAACATCTTAGATGATTCCTTGAGATCTTTCTCCCAAGGCTGTAATCTACCTGGCCATGTCCTTCATGTCAAAGTTGGAGGACAACCACTTCTAAGTGATGGTGATTAATCACATAATTTCTATCTAGTGTAATATTATCATCATATGATGATAGAATAGATAGGGAATGCATTGCCTTGTCTCATGATATATATGCAATGATTTTCTTTAGTCATCATAAAGCCCACCAAGATAATGGCTTAATGGAACCAAAGATACCTTGCCTAGATGATTATTTTAAGCCATATGTGGAAAGTTTTAAGCAACACACTTTGGCTCTTGACACTTAGCCTAAAACGCAATGGGCTAATCAAAATAAATGTCCTCATTGATTTCTTGATTGAGAAATGTTGTCTTCATATCTATTTGAAACAATTACAAATCTAGATATGCTACTATAGCTCGGACAGGGTGAATGGGTGCAAATTTCACCATAGGAGAAAACATCTCTTTGTAGTCTACACCCTCTTTTTGGGTGTAACCCTTTGCTACTAGACAAACCTTATACTTGTTAAATGATCATCTATCTTGTGTTTTATTTTTAAGACCCATTTGTTTCCAATGGTCTTACATTGAGAGGTAGATAAACTAAGTCCTACACATGGTTCTTAGCCATGGATTCCATCTCTTCTTCCAAAGTAGCTAGTAAATTATATATGGATGGTGAGATTATTGTTTCTTCACAAGAAGAAGGCTTTTCAATATCCACATAAATACTCAAGAAGGACTCTTCTTATTTTGCGAAGTATTTGCTTGGAACACTTCCACACTAGCTTCTATGTAATTGTGGATCTTAAGGATCTGGTTGTATCTCCCACTAACTTCAACAGTCTCTGGAATGGATTAAGAATCCAAATCCATTTGGGGTTCACTTTCTTGATGTTCCTCTAACTCATAGAGCTCAAGATTTTGTTTAACCATAACAATACAAGAAAAGTCATCTTTTAGAAAATCAACATCTTGAAATTCAATTTCAATTAATCCTCCATCAAGATGTTCACCAAACATCACATATCCCTTAAAGTATTCAAAATATTTAATAAATACACATTTATTAGCTCTAACACTTAACTTCCCAAACTTATGTGAAGAGTGATGAATGTATCCTACAAATTCCCATGGTTGCAAGCCTTCCAAAGTAGGCTTAGCACCATTTCATATTTCATATGGAGTAGTGGAGATTGACTTTGAGGGTATTCAGTTAAGGATGTACATTGCAGTCATAATGGCATCCCCCAAAAATTAATTGGGAGGTTGGCTTGACCCATCGTCAACCTAACCATGTCCAATAGGGTTTGATTCCTTTGATTTGCATCATCATTTTCTTGTGGAGTTTTGAGTATCATTAACTATCAGCATACCCCCTTTTCCTCACAAAATTCTCTAAACTAATCAAAGAGATATTCTAGACCTCTATTAGTGTGAAGAGCCTAATAGTCCTCTCTTTTTGGCTCTCATCCTTACATACAAACATTTTAAACAATTCAAAGCTTTGGAGAGGTTCATTGAAACATATTGTGAGAAATCATTTGTGAATGTGATCAAATAAGTCACTTCATGATGTACCTTTACATTTATAGGACCACAAATATGAAAGTGGACTAACTCTAAAAGATAAGAACTCTTTTAGCCTTACCAAAAGCTTCATGCTAGCATTTCCGGCAAGGTATGGCTTGCATATAGGAAGATTTATCTTGGCAAGAGGGCTCAACAGCCCTTCTCTAGCCAATTTGGACATTTGACATTGTCCAACATGTCCTAATCTAGCATGCCATTTAGCATAACTATATATAACAAGAGAAGATGGTGCAACATAAATTAAACTGTTAATATCAGATTGTTTTCCTAAAATGTCCATAACATTAGAAGGTGTTTGCTAAATAAATAGACAAAACATTATTCTTGAACATAAAACAAACACTACAATAAATTTCAGTATTACTGAGGTATAAATCCCTTAGTAAAAAATAAAAAATTTGTTAGTAATATGTTTTCCCCATGAATTGACTGATGGATTGTATCCCTCGATAAATCCCTCATCACAAATTTTTACCAAGGGAAAATAATATCACTAAAAAATTTATCAATGGAATTTCATTAGCAAAATTAAAAACATCTATCAATAAATAATAATAGTTTTGGTCAAAGTTGTATTTTTTTTATGTAATTTCAATTTTATTAAATTTTTTACTGAGGAATTAATCCCTTTGTAAAATTGAAAATATATGTTGATAAGAAGAATTATTTCAAATTTTTTACCAAGGAATTTATCCCATAGTAAAAGTTTTTCAAAAACTTTTGAACAAATTTAAAACTCTAATTGAATAATTTTTTCTTTTTACATTTCTTTGAACTAATGGATATCAATTGAAACATAACAATCAACAAAATAATGCAATGCCATATACATTAAATTTAAGATAAATTATAAGAAAAAGTGGTATTATCCTTGATAGAAATTGAAAAATGTAGTGAAGGAGAGTAGATAATCAATCAAATAGTTCTAGCAATGGCTGAAAATAAAGTGAAAAATGAAATGTCAATAAGAGTAGTGAAACAAGGCATAACTAAGAAAAAATTGACATCAAACTTTAAAAATGTAGTAAGAGAGTAGCAAGGAGGTAGAAAATGATAGGAGTTTGGCCAAAATATAGCTAAAAAGTGGCTTGAAAGTGAGAGTATCATCAGAGAAGAAGAGAGAATAGAGAAGAGGATAAGAAAAGAGTTGTAGGGGGAGCATCTCACTTCTATAATAGGGACTTTGCCAACCAATAGAAATCCATCAATAAAGTTAATGAAATGGTATCGTTCAATTTTTAAATTTTCTTTACTATTATCGATAGATATTTCCAATGTTAATTATAAAAGTATCAAAAATATTTAAACTTTTCTTCCTAAATGGTAAAATTTTTAAAAAAGGTTATTAATTGGTAATTCAATTTGCAATAGAGAAACTCTATAATTCTTTGCTGCAAACGAGCTTTTTTATAATAAAAGAATTATTGACAGACTAAATCTATTGGAAATCCAATCCTGTTGTAGTAGAACTCTCCTGCAATCAAATCATTTTACCAACAAATATTTAAATCCATTGATAAAAATCTTTAATTTTATTGATAGATATTGAAATTAGTAGTTAAATGTCCTTAATTTTACCAATGAATTTCAATATCCATTAGTAAATTTGGCATACATTGTGTTGTACCTTTTTGTGAGAAGTATTGTTTTGGATTTATAAATGAATATTGAAATCTATTAGTGAAATTAAGGTCTTTTGTTGACAAATTTTTTTTTTATTTTGACCAGCAGCCAATCCCTCAGTAAAATTGAATTCTATTTAGAGATTTGGAGACACCGGTAATCAGTAAATTTGTTTCAATGAAAATCCTAAGCATATTAGTGCTGAAACTAAAAATATATTACATTGAACAGTGGGTGCGTGACACACATCATGCAGCAATTTGCACCCATTGCGCATGGTAAGTTGGTAGGTTTCAACACCGAGGACTTCTTCCTTTCCTCCATTATCCATCATCACAATGTGTTTACCCACTATTAATCAATGATAATCTACAAAGCCTACATAATTGCAAGTCAAGTGTCCTATGGCTCCTATATCCACAATCAAATCATGGAGTGAGTGAACTGAAAAAACATGTATAAACAAATGTACTAGAACAGTAAGTAAAAGGGCAAGCCTTTTGGGGCTTGGTGCACTCCTGAGTGAAATGGCCTTCTTCCAACAATTAAAAGGGCAAGCCTAAGCTTGGATTTATCTTTTTTTCTACATGCTTGGCTACCTTCCTAGCTTGTAGCCTCAATTCTTAGCCTTTCCCTTATGCTAAAGACCATTCCACTTTGCATTCATTGGTCTATGCAACTAATGCAATAGCACTATGGTTTGTACTTATGCATTGTGCCTCAAGATCCAAGAGTTGAGAAATATAATCAAAGGTCCTTATAGCTTCATTGTGTGTAAACACATGCTTCACTTGTCCTCATGTGGGCTTAGGAAGAGAGCAAATGATAGCTAGAACCTATTGCTCATTTGTGACATCAAAATAGTTGCTCTTATTTCTCTAATCATGGAGGATGTCACTCTTAGGTGTTCAGTCATGCTACGCTTAAGATCCATTATGTATTGGTTGAACCTAAGTGTCAAGGCATGAAGCCTCATTGTGTTGTCCCTCTATATTGGGACACAGTAGTTTCCACATCTCTCTAGTAGTTAGAGAGTTCTCAAACTCTCCAATGAGGTCATCATGCATACAACTTAGCAAGGTAAAGCACACACTTTTGTCCCTCTTAAACCATATATTAAAAGCCTCATGGTCATGGTAATGATGGGCCATATTCAAAGCTTTAGGTGGGTCCATGCTTTGGTCAGATGCTCAAGCAACTTATACTCATTGAAAAGGTATTTAATCTTCCTATGTGAGATGTCATTGTTCTTTCCACCAAGTTTCTTTACCTTACTTATTTTATTAACTAAGCTCTTGGTGATCATTTCACTACATCATTGCATAAGTTTAGTTAGGCACATATCTAAATAAAATTTATAACTAACCCACTTAATTTTTACCTATGACACTTGATAAAAAATTTTGCACTAGTGTAGTATTTGTTTCTCATAATATAGATAGAAATAAGTGTTTAATTTTATATAAACTAAATAGGAACTTCTGCCACTTAGTTTATGATCCATTGGAATGTTTATCAAATATAAAGTAAACATATAACTAATTTTGTGAGTTCATATGGGGAACTCTATTGACATTTTGGTGTCTATGTCCAAAATAAATTATTACATATGAAACTAGTGCAAAACCACATCCCTTTACAAGGCCTCAATAATGATAATAATTACATTTTCCTAGAAATAATTACATTAAGAATTGATTCCACTACATCAATCTACTTCAATAAATAAATAGGGATGTTGCACCTTTTCCATATATAAATAATTCATTTTGGAATTTCCATACATAATGAATCATAGGCATTCATCAAAATATCAAATGAAAAAATAGATATACTCACATAATTGCATATTATTCAACATTTAACAAATACATTCAAAGTTATATCAAAACAAATTAATAATGAGAAGTGAATCATGATTCTAGAATGAGTGATCTATGCAAAAATATTCCCTCTAAAAAATTATTTTTCTAGCAAGTTATTTTACATGAAAATAACCTAACTATTCATTGCATAATTTTTAGAGTAAAATACATATTAACCCCTGTAGTTTACTTGATGTGCAAAAAACCCCCTTTACACTTTTGATTTCACCAAATGAAACCTTACACTTTATACATTGTGGAAGTTACCCCCCTCTATTTGGAATTATTTGAATGTCCATTAATTTTGCAAAATGAAAGTCGTTCACCATTTATGCCATTGTTACTTAGCCTTCACTCAATTTGATGACCCACTAGTGCTTTCCCCAAATCAAACAAGAAGAAGAACCTTAAGCCCCAAATCGAAGACTGTGTTGCTACTGCTCTTGGAATCCAACTTAGTCCATTTTTGTGACTTGCTCCATTTTTGTGACAGTCTCCATTTTTGCAACTTGCTTCATTGCTACAACAACCTCCATTTCTTTGATAGCCTCCATTTCTGCGATAGCATCCATTTCTACAACTACTCAATGTGGGTCGCTGCCAATTTTCCATTTCTATTGCTGGTGCTACTTAGCATGAGTGGAAGGCAAGTATTTAGATTTAGCAGAAATTTAGTTACTTGTGTTGCATGTGGGAAGAATTTATAGTGGCTTGTGTTTGTGGTCCCCATTGACAATAAACAACAACTCATGATTATTGTATGTTGAAGTGAGTGGTTTGTTTTTGTGGTCCCTATTGATAATAAAGTTGCAAGATGATTATTGTATGTGGAAGTGAGTGGTCCATTATATGAAGTAAAGTGAGTGGTCCCTTCTTCTTGCCATGTGCATCAAGCTGCAAAAGTGGGGTCTAGCTCAAATAAAACATTCAATAGGAATTGATAACATGTAGTGCATGTCCCATAGCAAAAGTTAGGTCCAACTCAAATAAAAAAAGCTAGAGAATCCTTGAGTATCAACCATATAATCTATAATGTTCGAACAAAAAGTGTTTTTGGCATGCTTACACAAACATGAAACAAAGGCATTAGTTCACCTTTAACACTAAAAGATAGTTCACTTTGTTTTTCTGCCATTATGTTAGGTGTTTCTAGATATCCAAGTTTCAGGACTTCTTTGTACAATTGCTTGATGCCAGCTTCTATACACCAAAGGAAGTAGGCACATTGAATAGTTTTTAAGAATTGACTTTAGACCAAGGATATGTCTAGGATATGAGTTTGCTAGGATTGAAACTCTTGTGTCAATTCATTATCTGATGACACAGTTCACTTGTAAGCTATGTGCAAACAATTCTTTCAGTAGGATTCTAGCGCTAGAACCCATTGAAGGACTACCAATTCAAATTTGGCCAAGAAAACAGTCTTAACTCTCATTTCAAGAACTGTTAGTTATCTATAGCCATGTGTACAAAAAATAAGATGCATGTATATCTCTCTGTGTGTGTCTATATATATATATATATATATATATATATATATATGCTCCAAGAATTACAATTTATTAGTTTGGAAGAACCTTGAATTGTTCTCAAAAAAATTATTGTTATAAGCATTTGTTTTCTATAGCTAAATGACAAGCTTACATGTTTGCTCTTCTTCTTTTAATTGTTGTCCTAAGTGTGAGACAGTTGACCTTAGTGTTGTATGATTCACAAACTTGTTTAAATATTTTGAAGATTTCAAGTCACTTTTAGTAATAATTTTTGTATCAAGAGTTACAAATCTCATAAAACACGAGGTTTTGAGTTAGAACGAAAGATATTGAAAGAGAAAAGTCTTAAATCAACATAGGACACTACTGCATCATTAAGCTACCTGCAACAATTTCTCTATCTGTATCAGTATGATATCCTCGATGTTGACTATTTGACTAATATAATGTGCTTTAGTGTTTAAAGCTCACATGACAAAAAGAGGCCTTTAGATTGAAACTTGAGTTGAGGTGCCTTTTTTTTTTTTAATTAAAAAGGATGATGGTAATAGCTGAACTTATTGAAGGAATTTGTTGTCACACTTGGCTTATATCTAGAGTAAGTTGATCATGTTGAAGAAAGACCAGTGGTAGTGTAAGATAAGAAGGAATTTGATACCAAAAGGATTCTAAGTATATGCCTTCCCCTTTTAAATTGTAGTTATACCAGCTATATCTATTAAGTTCTATTTATCAAAAGAAAAATATTTTAAGTCTGAGAAACTCTACTCTCTAACAAGTTTTTCATTTAATGTTTATAAGATGTTTTTGTTATTATTTGATGCAGTGAGTTAACATAATTATAATGGAATCTTATTCATAGCAGTAATATGTGAGTTTTGTGGACTTGTTAAGTTTAAAATAAAAAAACTAAGAGAATAAAATCACTGATTAAGTTTTAGTTAAAATATTTTTAATGTATAGTAGTTGTAGACATTATATTTTATTCTATACAAAAAATTAATTTTTTATCTCAATTTTAATTTCAATTACTATTTGTTTTAGTCCAAATCCAAAATTTACTCAAATATGTTCTCATCTCAAAAAGCCCAAATGAATTTGTTTTTTGTAACTCTTGGATTCCATTTTTATTTTTACTTTTGCATTACTTTTTGTTTTACTTTTAGTATTAATATCTCTAGCCAAATTCTTACCCAAAATCACGTAACCCATTCTCCATATTTCCTATGTTTTGATTTTTTTTCAGCTTCTTCCAATCATCTAGCAAAACTGAGTCCCATTACTACTCCTCACTGGGTTCTCTTCTTTCACAAACTTAAATAGTACACTTGTTGTTTGCCCTATTTTACATAAGGAAAAAGATATAGATAGGTGGGGAGCAATGTGAGAGTGTGCTTAATTTATATATAAAATTTATGTGTACATATAATCTTTTCTAAGACAATGTAATGTATATATGTACTACGTCATTTCTCAGTGAAATATACAAGTAGAAATCATTTCACATATTATGCCTCTTGCACAGAGCTAGGTCAAACACCATTTGGGTTCAAAGAAGAGATACAACTATTAAATTGAACAGTAAGAAACAAGAAAGGGAATAGAGTAGCAAATAGTAGAAAACCAAGTGGGGGGTGTGGGGCATAGCCAACAATTTGGCTGTGTTTGTGCTATTTAAGTTGAAATAAATTTTGTTCACTTGAATTAATTTGAACTAAATATATATTGCATATCTATATTTGATCACATTTATGTTTCAATCATATCTGGGTGTGGTTGGAGATTTTGTGGGGGTCTTGACTTTAAATTATAGTGTGACTTCCTAATATACCAAAAATGTACTAATACACATAATGCATGCCTTTTTTTTAACAAAATCAACGATATCCTTTTTTGTTTAATTTGTATATGTTGTTGAGTATATTTGCTATGTTTTAAGAGACCCAATTGTTGGTCCCCTTATTTTTAAATTATGATAAATGCTAATTTTGCATCTATGTGAATAGGCTTCCAACCTAAACATCATCTCATTGGACATATATTATGGGGGAAAATTCAATTTGCTCCTATCATCAAATATGTAGGTGGAAAGTTAAAGAGACAAAGAAAATTTGGTGTAGATCTTTTGTTTGTTCCACACATTAGGAAGCATGTACATGAAAAAGGTGTCCTCAATACTACTACCATGTGGTTCAAATTTGGGGATGAACCAATGTCAAAGATATGATCATTCGAAAGTGATAGGGATATGTAAACCATCACAATGAAAATGAAAACAACACAGGTATAGTCAGTGCAAATTTATATGGAGCATATAGTAGACCCCCCAGTCATATTTGAATAGCCTGAGTTACTCATGGATGTGCCACTTCAAGAGCAAACACAGGATAATGTTGATAGTGAACTAAATGAGACAAAACTTAATTTAGATGGATGCAATTTCCATGACAGTGATGATGTTGATGACTTATTCTGTGAGAGAGAAGTTGAGGATGTTGGCAGTGATATTGTCATTAAGAACACAAATGCTAATAGTTTCAGTGCTAGACCATCTAAGGCAACTAAGGGAGAGTGGGACAAAGAATGCCAATCAGATTATGAAGATATTGATGAGTTACATAGCATGGATAACTCAGATAAGGAAGGCAAAAACCCAAATTCCCTGAATTTCATGCGAAAACTAACATGCAAAGACCAACTGAGCTCAAAGTTGGCATGAAATTTGCAGATTTTAGGATATACAAGGAAGCATTGAAGGAGTATAGTATCCAAAATGGGATTGAATTTGCTTTCTTGCACAATGAAAAGGGACAAATTATAGTGGAATGCAAGCATAAGTGTGGGTGGAGGATTCATGCTTCACCTACACAAAAGAAAGATGCATTTCAAATCAAGGCATTCCATTGTCCTGAGCATAATTGTCAGTGGGTGAGAAATAATTCTAGGTTCACAGTATCATGGTTGTCCAATAAGCACATGGACAACATAAGAGACTAACCGGATTGGAAGAACACTGCCTTTTGCTAATCTAGTTCAAAGAGAACATAATGTTGAAGTCTCCAGATCCAAAGCATATTGAGCAAAGAGTAAAGCAATTAGTAGGATTGAGGGAATTAATTTGCAATAGTTTGGTCAAGTTTGGAACTATTGTGCTATAGTAAGAAAACATCATCTTGGGGGCACAATGATGGTGCAATCAGAGTGGCGTGTCTTCCAGAGGTTGTATGTTTGCCTTCATGTATGCAAGAAGGGCTTCTTAGCCACATGTGGGCCAATTATGTGTGCGGATGGTTGCTTTCTGAAAGGCCAATTTGGAGGCCAGATATTATGTGCAGTTGGAAAAGATGGTAATGAGAATATGTTCCCCATTGCATTTGCTATTGTTGGAGCTGAGACAAAAGATAGTTGGCAATGGTTCATGCAATTATTATTGGCAAATATAGGGACATTTGATGACAAAGGGTGGGTTATAATGTCAAACAAGCAAAAGGTAAATTTTTTTTTGCATAGAGTGTATGATTTACTTTATCTATTTGCAAATTATGGTGCTAATGTAATGAACTTGATTTTAATTGTAGGGATCAAAGAATGTTTTAAAAAAGTATGGTAGTGAGCATAGGTTTTGTGTACACCATTTGTATGCCAATTTCAAGGAAAGGTTTAAAGGTAAAACCTTAAAGGATGAGCTTTCAAATGCTACAAGGGCAATAATAATGCATGAATTTGAGTCTCATGTGGCTTAAATAAAGAACCTTAAGTCAATGCAAAAGACTAGCTAAGGACTAAGTTACGACCATGGATGTGGAGTAAGCATGCATTCGATCCCAGGGTAAAGTCTGATATGCCACAAAACAACTTGGCTAAATCTTTTAATTCCTTTATTCTTGAAGCCTGAGGCAAACCAATATTGACAATTTGTGAGATTATAAGAACAATGTTGATGAAAAGGTTCATTGCAAAGAGAGAAGGGATGACTAACTACAAAGGGCCAATTTGTCCTCGAATACAAACAAAGTTAGAGAACACAAAGAAGCAATCTCCTAAATGGTTTACTTTTATGTGTGGAGATGGTATATTTGAGGTAGAAAATGTATGGAGAACTAGGAAATTGGTTGACTTGAATGCAAAGACTTGTACTTGCAGGCAATGAGATCTTACAAGTATCCCTAGTTTGCTTGTAGTGGCTTGCATCCATAGGATGAGATTTACTCCTAAAGATTTTGTTTATCCCTATTACTCCACAGAAACTTTTCAAAGAGCATAAGTTTATAATATAGACCCTTTACTAGGGGATGAAGATTGGGCTAAAACTAATCTCAGCCCATTTGCTCCACCAAAGTACAACAATGCACCTAGGAGACAAAGAAAGCTAGGAAAAAGGTTGCAAATGAGCTAATCATTCCTTATTTAGTAGAAAGGGCTAGTGGCTCAAATTTGGAATTTGTGGTATAAGGGGCCATAATTCTAGAGGATGCAAGGGCCCAGTTAACTCTAGTAGAAAAATCAGGAAAAATAGGCATAAGAGCACTCCTCAAGCCAAGTAGTGAATTGTATGTTATTTGGTTGTGTATATAATACCATTTACATGTAATTGATATATATTCTTATTCTGTCATAGTAGAACTAACATTTCTTATTTTGTCACAGGATACTATGGGTACTATAGCACTAACCTCATCACAATAACTTACATCCAGTGTAGGAACATCTTGTTCATGTCATTAATATAAATTTTTATTTTGTCACAATACCACTAACATTTCTTAATTTGCCTTAGGATACTATGGGAATTGTAGCATCAACTTCATCACAACAACATACATCCAGTGTAAGAGCATCCTCTTTAGTTATAAATAGGAAAGGACCATGAGGAAAAAGCTACCGATAAGAAGACAACGAGTACAAACAAATACTATTGGATCTACAAGCTAAATTTCTAGAATGAAACTATTAGATTTAGTGCTTTGTAGATGGTAGTTTTTTATATGTTGTTGGGAACTTATGTTTTTGTAATTTGAATACGCACATTGAATTATTATTTACTAGATGTAGTTTTAGTAATTTGAACATTTCCTATTAGATAATGGATTTCTTTTGGTTACATGGTTTGTGATGTCTAATGCTTTCCTATCAGATTATGTATTTTGGTTACTTGGTAAAGGGCCAAATGTATTGAATGAGGAGGGGTAGAGTCTACTACATCTAGTAACTACTCTTAGTTATGATTGGGCTATAGCACCAATTATAACTGCTGGAGTTAATATCAATTCTTGTAATATGAATGGATGGATGGCTCTATAGTGGACTGCATCCTGTGGAAGGTAATCTTGCTTATGATGTCAAGTTAGTGTTAGTTATATCAACTTTTTTAGTTGAACCTTATCTTACTGCAATGATTCTTAATATTTTAAAGGATTTGTTGATGTGGATTTTGTGAAGAAATTTTGTTTGTTTTAGACTATAAAGTTAGTAACTGTGGTTTTTGCCTACAATGGGAGTGAAATGAACATTTCTACCTTAAATTTAAACTATTTTGGTGTTAAACTTCATGTTAGGTTTTTATCTACATATATATTGGGAACTTAAAATTCATTTTAAAGTGATTGCTTTAGCCATCAAAGGTAGACTACATAGATTAGTAGGTATAGCTTAATCTACATTAAGAACCAGTGAAATTATTCCAAGTTCTACATCTCCAATTGTTTTCAAATATATCAAGTTAAAAATAACATAAATTGGTTCAATCTTTGTTCATTGCTTAGAAAGTAGATAGTTGCTGTCCTTATCTCTTTGGGTGTAGCTTCTAGAGCATTGACAGATCCATCTCTAGCATTTCCTTCAAGCAAAACACTTGTAGATCTAGCTTCTAGCAATGGACACAAAGGAATATCTAGTTTTCTTGCAGAGTCTTCACTAACTAGTCACCTGGCATCTCTTTCAATGGATGATGTAAAGGATGATGGTGGGCTAGAAGCTTCAAAAATAAAAGTAGTACAGACATTTTGGTGTAGTTTTTAAAATTGTGGATTTTACCCATGCTCTATGGAGTTTCTCCTAACTTATTTAAATTTGAAGTTATATTTGTCTTCTAAAAATTTTAGATTAGACAAATTTTAATCAAAATAGTTTTCTGTGGAAGGCACTATTTTCTCTCACAAAAGTACACTCTAGAAGTTGGAAAAGACTATTTGGGGTGTTTTCTATTTTCCTTTTTTCTTTTTTGTCTCATGTACTATGATTTTATAGACATATACTGAGTTTTGAATCTTATGGTGTTAAGGCCAATGTGAGAGGTCACCAGGAAAGGAAGCAATATAAATCAATAATCTAGTTTGTGGGAATCCTTTAGAAGGTCATACTATGTTGGAGATGTAAGGGCAGCAGTTTACATGGATTTCAACTGGATGCTCTTAGTAAAGTCCCTGACCAACAAAGTGAACCTTTGAAAGAGGATGATTATGATTTTCTCAGAGAAGGTAGGAAACAAAGTGAGGAAAAGTTCCAAAAGGCACTTACAAGGACTTGTGTCCATGGTGTAGTATCTAGAGGCACAAGCTCAATATTGAAGGCTGCTAAATGTTGTTGAGGACTTTCATCAAACCAAGGTATGTTTTGAACATGTGGTAGATGTCTAAAGTCTAAACTCATCAATATTTGGCAGACTGATATACCTTATTTGATATTTGATAGGCTTGCAATTTGGATTTGGTCAATTCAGAAAAAACAGTTAATGGTGTAGAGGACCTTATTGATATTGACATGCTTTTAGATGATAATTTCATATTGCACTTGATTAATTCTTTGTGGTGGCTACTTAATCCTCCCCATTGTAGATAGATGGTCAGTTGGCTTTATTTGGCATTGGGGAAATCCTAACATCATCTTACTGTATATATTTCTAATCAAAATTACATGGATCCCAATGATTAGATTTTGAACGCAAGCATACATTCAGGTTGGACAGTTCAAATTAGTAATTTAAGAAGACATGGTTGTTTTACTATATGGTGATTTTAATGTGATAGGATACTTTTATTTATAATTAGTCAAGGATATAACATGTTGGTGTAGCTTATTAAGGTTTTAGTGCAGTTTGTTTTTGTTACAATGACTAATAAACTAAGTATGGGCTTTCACAAGCAATTGCTCTTGTATAATAGATGATGATCTTTTTGATAAGCTTCTGGACCCTAACAACTACCTAAAGTCTTCTACTTTGTATTAGAGTCTTCCATGACTAAAAAGGTTGAAGTTTTATAGTGGAAGGATCAAACCCCTTAAATGTTTCCTAACAGTTTGGAGTCATAATATACTTTTTCTATTTCTAACTTATTTTGGTTCATTCTAAATTATAAATTTGTGAATTTTACTTTATGTACATTTTAGTTTGCAAGTTGTAGCTCTCATCCGAGCTTTCTGTTTTATTATTCAAAATTTGACCAAGTAGTGTTTGTGGAAAGCCCTTCATAGTACTTGAAAGTGTCTTGAGCTAATTGAAGTTTGTAAGGCTGCAACACACTTCCTGAAACTTCACAAGGTGAGATTGGGAAATTCATTGCATGATAAATAAGTTAATTATGATGCTAACTTACTTTGGCTACCCTTTTCAATAAGTCTAAACTTTTTAAATTATTTGTATTGATGTTGTTTGTGGATTGGTGCTCCCTACTTCATATCTTTAAGTAATGCAATCGTTGCTACTAATGCTTCACTTGTTGAGTTGAATTTGTATTTGCTTGATGCTCTTCAAATACCTCTTATGTTTATATTGTTCTCCATCATAGGATGCAAGTCAGATTAAAGTTAGTTTTGGGACGCAAAAAATGTTTGTGATTCTATAATGATTTATTATTGATTATGATAGATTTTTTAGCTCTTTAGTCTCCTTCTTACATATATTTTCTTTGCTTTTCTTTTAGAATTCAGTTTGGCATAATGATGCAGTAACCAAAATGTAAAATTTGTTTATGCAACTTATTATAAATCATGGGTTACTAATGAATTTTCTTCTGTGCAAAATATTATAGTTTGACATATATAAAACCATTGCCAGAAATATGGCTTTTTCCTTTGTGTTTTTCCTTCTACCGAGAGAAAGATTCTTGCTTAAGTTGGAAATATGGCTTTTGATATTGTTTTCTCTGCCTATTGTCAAATGTTGTCTTTTTGTTTAAATTAAAAGTTTTTCTTGTTTTATGTATAATAAGCATATTTAAAATTTAAACTAACTTTATACAAGCTTCAAATTTTCAAACTAACTCAATATGGGTCATGTTTGTTTGTGTATGTGCATGTCCTTTGCTATTTCTCGCCTTAAATTGTAACATGGTCTATAATAGTTTGATCCAAGCTAACTCATGACTACTTAATCAGCTAGATGGGTTAAAAGGCAAAATATTCAGTTTACACTTTGACAATGGTATGTATATGGTTATTTATCATAAAAAATCACCCTACCTTAAATTATATTGATAGGCCAATTCAGTTTGCTTTTGTCTTGTAATTGTAACACTTATTGTTGGTAGAGAATCTACTCAAGTGGAAGTACTTGTAGCATTAGTCCATGATTAAGGTGGGGATGCTTAGGTTCAGTTGAATTTGTTGGAGTCCATTGATGCCTAGCTTGCTATGAGCTATTTCTGAATGGGACTAGAATGTTTGTTTCTAGCGAAGATAGAAATGCTAGTTCCTATAGGATGAAAAATAAATTAGAATATGAATTCAATTTAGCTTTGGTTTCCTACTCTTTATTAATGCTCCAAATGAATGCGAAAGACTTTGATAGTATTGTCTTGCTTATGCTTGAATTTTTTATGGTTGTGCTGCAATATATAGGTATTATCGGGTTAGGTTTTACAAAGTGTAAGACAAGATTGAGACTAATCTTAGTGGTATGTACTTTGACTGCATTGCCAATATTGTGGTTTCCTTTGTTGGTTAGTGCTACAGTTTTATCTTTCAGGCATTGACTTGCTTATGCATCTAGTTCTATGGGTTATTAATGCATTCATTATTTTCAACATCCTTTTACTCCTATCCAAAATTTAATTTTGTTTTCTTTTACTAGAATTGTGTCCTTTATGTGTCAACTGATGCTCTTCGAACTATCTGTTATTTAAGCACTTCTTTTTGAAGAATCTACAATGATAACAACACTTCTTTCACTGGAGTATTTTTCTTCTGTTTTTAATAAGTTGTTTTATGCTCTTATTTTAAGCTAGTTAGGCATGCAAATTAAGGTAGTTAAGCTAGTAGGCATTCAAACTAAAGATAATAGAAAGAAAATAATCCAGTAAAAACAGCTGGGAATTATCTCAAAATAATTGTACACTTGGTTTGTAGTTAGAAGAGGCATGCTTAACTAATATGCTTTGCAAATATCTGAATGTTTTGAGCCTTATGCTTCACTGTCATCATCATATAATGTGACACCTAAATGTGGCCAATGTTCTGTAATACACTATGACTGCTCTTGGCCTAGGCTATTTAACTTGTTCTTCCCCTTGGAAAATTTTATGATTTTCAAAATCTGTTCTGATTGAGAGGACCCTTTTCTTTTCCCATTATAATTATTGTGTAGGTTCCTCTGCTTTTGTTTTTTCTTACTTATATCACACTGGATCCACAAGGTTTTAATATGCTTGGTTTCGTGTTTCTTTGATATACTAAGCTATGGTTTGATGGTAGCTTCCTATAGCTGGGTGTTCACTTTCAAAGTAAATCTATCAGTGGACTTTTCCATTCATTGAATCATGTTTTTATTTTCCTTGGTGATTGGTTTAACTTCTGGTTGTTATCCATATGGTGGGATTAAGGTTTATTTGCAATGGCAACACATATGCGGTCTCTATTGTCTTTCTCTTTTTTGAAGTAATGTCTCTTCACAATGGATTTTGTTAATTAGTGTAGAGAATACATAATTTAATTGCTACAGAGGTAGAATTGCTGCCACAGTGGTTTTTCTTGCCTGAAATTGCTATATTTTCATTCTTTCTGCTTGAGAAATTTTCTGCTATCATAGTATAATTGTGCATTTGTGCTGGTTATTTTGCATTGTTTAAGGGTGAGAATGTACTCTAATTTTTTATGAAATTTTATGGGAAGCATCCTTTGTGGGTCAGCATATACGATTAAAAATTTAAGATCAATCTAAGGTGGTTTGCTACAGTTTTTAAATTTTTCTTTTTTACTGCCCTGTTTTGGATTCATCTCCATGCAGGCCAAAATCTAATTTAATTTAAAGTAGCAAATGAGTTCCAAATGATTTTTTTTCTTGTGGGTGTTATTAAACCATATGTTATCTATCTTGCAAGAAGAATTTGATTTGAAATGGACTCATTTAATGCATGAAACAATTGAATTTCTCCTACTATACAGACAACAATCATGTACAGTGTCTGAAATTTTTTGCTTTGGTTTTCAACCTTGATGGACTCCATTTGTTCTGATTTTTTTTTTGTATGCAAGTTAAATCTTATGTTATCTTAGTATTATAAAAATTTCACGTCAAAAGGAGATTGTTAGGTTCACTTTCTGAATTAATCTTTTTAATGCACTCAAAAGGAGATTGTTATGTACTTTTTCTATTTGTTTCTAAAAAAACTTGTTCTTTGATTTGTTGTCGCATTTAGTAGGTTTTCTTATTTTTCACCTAATTGATGGGCATGCTTGTTCGGATGGAATACTTTCTCTCTATATCTATGTAGTTTTAGAAACAAAGTTTGGATGAAATTTTAGAAACTAGGTTCTCTTTTCTGATTTACAGGTTGGATGGCATCTAAATATCTGAATGCATGTTGCTTCCATATATAGTACATGCTGGTGGTAGTGTTGAAAATTGTTCACACTGTAAGTGCCATTTTTGGGAGTGTTGAGATTACATGCCTAAAAAAGGCACTTATAGTATGAAAAATCTTTAACACTGCCATCAATTTGTTGGAAGCAGCACGTATTTGGATATTTCAGATGCCATCCAACTTGTAAATCAGAAGAGAGAACCTAGTTTCTAATTCACTACAATGATCATCACTAATAGTGTTTCCTCCACAAAGCTTTCATTTGCATTTAGAAATAGTATTGTGCAACAAGTTAGTTTATTTTGGTTGAATCTTTTGTTAAATAATTTACATGCATGGTGTTATATTAAGGAGAAGTATATTTTTTTCCTATGTTAGTTCCATTTTAAATCTCCTTGAAATTTATGTAAATTTGTTGTTTTATTTTGTATAGATTGCCTGAATTTTATTTGGTCATATGCATTGGAAATGAATTAGATTGTTGAAATGTGGCTATGCTTAATTAAATCAATCTACTAAGTTATTATGAAAATGTCCCTATGCTGAGTTAGTCTGTTAGTATGAAAATATGCCTATGCTAATATTACTAAGCCATTAATTTTGTCCATCATAATTATTTATGAAAGTGCTTATTAAAATTACTTGTTACTTACTAATCCCCTAGTTCTATTAAGTGTTTAAATTCACTCAACTTAAACACTTTAAACCCTAAATCCTAAGCTCTAAAGAATCTTGTTCTATTAAGTGGTTAGGTTTACCGAACTTAAACCCTAAGCCCTAAGCCCTAAAGCCTATGCCCTATGCCTAAAGACCTAAAGAATCTTGTTCCATTAAGTATTTAGGTTCATTAAACTTAAACCCTTAGCCCTAAAGAATCTTGTTTTGTTAAGTATTTAGGTTTAGTAAACTTAAACCCTAAGCCCTAAGCTGTAAACTATAAACCCTAAACCATAAGCCCTAAGCCCTAATAGCTAAGCCTTAAACCCTAAACCCTATGCCCTATGCTCTATCCTCTAATCCCTAAGCCTTAAACCTTAAGTCCTAAACACTAAACCTTATGCCTTAAACCCTATGCCATAAGCTTTATTCTCTAATTGCTAAAACTTAAGCCCTAAACTCCATGTCCTAAACCTTAACCCTAAATTGTAAACCCTACCTAAGTAAGTTAAACTTCAAGTTAGATTATACATGAAGTTTGACTTATTTATTTGGCTATGATGATGAAGATAATAAAGTTAAACAAATTTGTTTGACTTTCTGAATAAGTCTCTTTCCTTCTTTTGTTTGTTGGACTTTCTTCTCTTCTTCAAGTGGTTAGTTCACTACCATAGCCAAATGATGGACTTTCAAGTAGTGAATAAGTCTCTTTTCTTCTTCAATTTGTTTGACTTTCTTCTCTTCTTCAAGTGTTCAGTTCATCACCATAGCCTATTTGGAATTGGAAGTTAATAATAGATGGAACTATTAGCTCATAAATAGTGGATGTACAATAGGTTATTTCTAGGTCAGAGAGGAATAATAGATGAGTTCATTAGGGGAGCCAAAAAATTCATGGCTCATGTATGCAGCATTTCATTATTCATGCAAGAGATAACCATTAGTTGTCCATGAACAAAATGTTGTTAATGAGGTTGGAAAGTGAAGACATTATGAGGCTTTATTTATTTCAGAAAGGGTTCCAACCAAATTACTATTATTGGACTTATCATGTGAAGAATGTCCAAAGCAAGTGCAACAATTGATAAATGGGGACTATGGGGAATAGGATTATGAAGGACACTTGTATCGGTAAAAGACAATGGTAATGAATGCCAAGACAACCTCCTAATGTCAAAGCTTATGAGTTTTATAACATATTAGCTGGGTCTTAGACACCATTGTAGGATGGGTATGAGATACATTCTAAGTTATCAATGGCAATGTGGTTACTCAACATTAAAACAACTTGGAATGTGTCTAAACAATGCTATAATGGGTCAGTTAGGTCTATGAAGGAGGACCAAATCAAGTATTGGAGATTTGAACTATATGAAGAAGGTTGTGAATAAGCTAAGACTAGGCCACAAAAAGATTAGTTGTTGTAGCAATGAGTGTATGTTATATTATGAAGATATGAGCACTTAACAAGTTGTAAATTTTGTGTCCTTAATATAAGCAAAGTGGCATGAGGCATAAGAACTTTAAGTCGATTGCAAATAAACAAATGTGGTATTTTTCATTAACTCCTACACTCCAAAGGTTATATTCCTCCAACATAATGACAATGGAAATGAAATTGCATCATGAAAACCCTCAACAACTAGGTCTATTGTCAAATCTTCAAAATGTTCAGCTCAACCTTTGTTCTGATGGCTTTAATCTTTTTGGGTCATTAGGGAACTTGTAATTGTTACACCATACAATTTGCTACTGTGATTGTGTACAAAGATGGAGTACTTATTTTGACATTGATCATTCCTGGGCCTAGGAACCCTAAGTCACATATAGATGTGTATTTGCAACTACTCATAGATAAGTTCCAATAGTTGTGAGTCGAGTTGTGACTTACAACATATCATGAAGTAGAATTTTCAAATGAGGATGGCCTTGTTGTAGACAATAAATGTGTACCTACATATGGAATGCTATGTGGATGGTCAACTTCAAGCAAATTGGGTTGCCCCATATGTATGGAGCAATCATTAGCATTTATGCTTAAGCATTTCTAGAGTACATCATTCTTTGATTGTTATTGATAGTTCTTACCCATGAACCACTCCTTACGACAAAATTGTGATGCATTCATTAAAAATGGGTTTGAGAGGTCCTTGTTGCCTGTCTATTGAAGTGGTGAACAAATATGAGAATGGGTATGGAATCTATCGAAGGTAGTTAAAGATGGGATTAGAGAAATAGATGGTTATAGGGAAGATCACCATTGGACAAAACAAAACATTTTCTAGGAGTTGGAGTACTGGAGAACTAACATTTTCTAACACAACTTTGATGTTATGCACATTGACAAAAATGTGTTTGATAATGTTTTTAACACAGTGATGAATGTCAAGGGTAAAATAAAGGACATTACAAAGGCTTGAATGGATTTACAATAGAATTACAAGTGAAGGGAGTTAGAGTTTGTTGACTTGGGGAACGGTAAACACATGAAAACTAAGGCCCAATATACTCTCAATGTTGAACAAAGACAATCAATTTGTGGATGGGTCTTGGGTTTGAAATTTCCCAATGGTTATGCTTCAAACCTATCAAGATGTGTGGATATGCAAAAAGGGAAGTTAAGAGGTATGAAAAGTGATGACTATCATGTGTTCATGGAACGTTTGCTTCCCACTACTTTTAGAGCATTTCTTGACAACATATACAATGCCCTCGTGGAGTTAAGTCAATTCTTTAAGGATATTTGCTCAACAACATTGAGAATGAATCAATTGACATTGATGAAAGATGACATTGTATTGTTCATGTATAAATTGGATCAAATATTCCCACCAAGCTTCTTTGACTATATGGAACATCTCTTAATCTATTTACCTTATGAAGTAAGGGTGGCAGTCTAATTCAATATCAATAGATGTACCAATTTGAGAGGTAATTCATTATCTTTAAACAATTAATTTTCATTTTGTTTCACATTGGGGGTGCTGATTTTAATATTATCTTTGTTTGATTTAATAGGTTATTGAACAAGCTAAAGAGAAAAATTAAGAACACCATTCATGTTGAGGGTTCAACATGAATGGCTTCATTTTTACCCATCATTGTAATGTTGATAACAAACCTTGTGTCTTCAACCTTGTGTGTAGTATATGTGTAGTAGTTTTAGGTCAGGGAGCCAAACTTACAACATGCAAAGGTGCATAATCAGCTGATGAGGGAGTTTCCATGATGGTTACAACAATATGTAAGTTAGTATAAAATAACCCATTAGGTGAATTACTACAATTCTTGTCTCATGTAGGTGACAATTTTTTTGTAATGGATTAAAAATTTGAATGAAATGACATATTCACAATTCATTCAAGACATCGTGTGGGATCTTATGAGGTTAGTAGAGGCATATCTAATATGTTGTTATAATAGGTACAAGTTTCACACTCAAGCATACAATCAATCATAGTCCACTAATAATAGTGGTGTTTGCATTAGAGGATCATTAGGGAGCCAATAGAAAATAGAATACCATGGTATGCTTGAGGAAGTGGTGAAACTAACCTACATGGGATATCCACCTAAAGAACTTTTGCTTTTCAAGGGTGATTGGTTTGATTTGACCATTCCCTTTAGCATTAGGGTTAGTTTATTACACACTATATCCTAGCAGACAATGGATAGACATGGATGGTTGGTAGTTAATAGGTGTGTAGCATGAAGTATAGTAACTCTCACAATGTTGAAAAATAACAAGTGGAACTACAAGCTTATTGAAGTAGTGAAATTGTGATACTTTTGTCCATAGAAGTAAAAATTGAGCCACCTCAAAGTTTACACCCAAGCAAGACATTTCAAAAGGTTCAAGGGTACAACCCCAATGATAATGTATGGAGGATGACAATTCAAAGGATGACAATGCTAAGGACATCATTGAGTGAGAATTAGAAAATTAAGTTAGGACAAATGAAGATGGAGAAGAAGAACTTAGTTCAGATAACACTAAAACTAAAGAAGACACTCTAGAGGATTATAGTGAATATGCTGATTAAGTAAAGTATGAATAATTAATTAGTGTGTCATTTTGTTTATTTGTAAATATGTTAACCATATTTATTTGTCTACATGTTTTAGTTTTTCAAATGGCAAATAGAAGAAATGCCCTATTAAGAGTTGCTCCTAGCAGAGTGATGGAGGTGGTCACCATAACCAAGGATAAGGGAATGGTGGGTGGTCACCTAGTTAGGTGTCCCTTACACCTTCTCCACAAGTAGGTCATCATCTACCCCTTCTTCTTGTGTGTTAATGATAGAAGTTGACCATTACTCTCTTACATCAAAGCACTCCCCACCTAGTCTACTTAGGACTTCTTCCTATCCTTACGATCCCCTTACTAAATCCCATATTATCCTCCCCCATATGCCTCACCCTTCTGTCCTCTATCTACTCAAGGTATACCCCCTTATTACTTCAAGACTTAACCACCACCAACTCATATTTGGTCCACATCCTAACCCTTCCCACAGATTTCCCTCCCAAAAAATGTCCCAAAGGCAACACCTTGCCTTTTGGATCCACCTCAAGATAGAGGGATTAAAGCCAGCCCTTCATAGCCACGCCATCCAAATAGGACACTTAGACTGACTCAACCCCTTTGCAGTCTCTTGGACCTTCATATCTAGGCCCTTTTAACCTTAGATTGCCTTAGGGTATGGATTTGAATAATGGGAAGACATGGATATATACTTAGGGGAGGGGGTAAGTGATTTATTAATTATCATTTATCATTATCTTGTCATTTGTTTTTAAATATTCACAAGTAACATGATTTTTATATATGTCTTTGTTATATAGGTTTTATTCAATTGTAGATCCTTCTTATCATATCACTTATGCCATCAAGATGAAATTTGACGATGAGTTCCACACTTAGAAAGACACCAACAAAGGGATTCGAGAGGTTTGGTTTAACAAATGAGCAGTTAGTCAAAACCAATTTTAATTTTCATTGGTTTAATTATATAATTGTTGTCATGCCAAATTTGTTTGTTGCAAATTTTTCCAAAAACATTAAAAGTGCTGCCCAAGTATGAGTATAGAATCCAAAAGAATTGAAAATATTAGTTTGTTGTCCAGGTCCATTAGATGTTGAATTGTTAAAAAAAAAAACCATCTAAAATAGACATAGTTTATAGTCATTGATTTATAGGGCTAGATGTGATAGGAATGAGATTCTCCAAAGTTTAAGAAGGAGTCTAAAACAGCGAAAAAAATTGGGCTTCTGAAATAGGAGGTTAATTGCACACTAGTCATTCCATCAATTTCTATGTGGTGAAGAGAAAGATGGTAAGTTCTTTTATAGTAGTTGGTCAATATTATGTCACCTAAATGTATAATGTATTTATTACCCAAATTTGGTATAGGAGAAGTGGACATGTCCCAGGGTGAGTGGGAAGTATATAAGAAGACACACACCCATTAGGACATTAGTTCATGGGTGGATGCTTGATTTCAATAGTTGGTAGTAAGTTTCTAACTCCATTGTTATTTGATTTTCTTAATTAAATGGTTTGATGTTTATACTTATGCATTGCTTTATATATTATTTATTTTAGGAAAGAGTCCAAGAGATGAAAGAATATGCTTCATTGTCTCAAGCTACTATTGAGGGCAGTGCTAATATAGATGGTAGGTCAACATGGGTGGATGAATCTAGTCTCCTCTTGGCTATAATTAGAGGTCGGAACAAGAAGGGGAGACTATGGCTCAGTTTGGTTACATAATTAGGTGCTTATGTCATAAGAACCTTTTAATCAAGCTCTACTGATATAAGTGTGGGATAAAATAAGTTAATTTGTGTTTGGATATACATTTTAGTAAGTACTTGTAAAATAAATGTAATGTTTGGATGCAAAATTTTATAAGTGCTTATAACTTTAAAAATTATCAAGTTGGCCCCAAACTTTCCTTCGTCAAACACTTTCTATCTTTTCTTTTTTCTAACAAAAAATATGATAATAAGAATAGAGACATGCTTTGTTTGAGATGAAGTTTGTCTTTGTTACTATGTGTGCCCCTATGCAACACGTTGCCACATGCCTCACATGGCACTAGCAATTGTCATGACATGCCTTGGCTACCCCAAGTAGGTTCACTTAGGGCTACCATGGCATGCCTTGGCTGCATTCACTTGGGAGCTACCATGATATGTTGTGACTACCCATATGGGTGCTATGGCACAACTTGCATCCTAATACACTGCCCACATGCTAGGTGTAGCACTAACATTTGCCATGATATGCCTTGACTACCTTAAGGGAGGTTCACTTGGGATTGCCATGGCACATGTTGGCTCCCTTTAAGGAGCTTCATGTGAGGCTACTATGACATGTCATACTTGCCCACACAAGTGCTATGGCATGGCTTGCATGCCAACACGTTGTGCCACATTGTGCATCCATGTGTGTCACAACTTGGCCTACCCATTGACTAACATCACTTTACACGAGCCCATTTTCATCTCTATTACTCATCTCTTTTGTAGAGACAAACTTCATTTCTGTAACAAAGATAAATGTTGTCTCTCTTAGTCTATAATAGAGACGAAGCACAAGGCAAGAGTCTATAATTGTTAACAAAATTTCATTAAAGGAATCCCATATAAGTAGTTACCCACTTCCACAAGGGCTTAATTTTATAAGGTTCAATTTTTAACCTATGAATATAAGCCCAAAATAACTTATTTAAGTACTTGAATAATTTGATAAGTGCATCCAAATACTCATAAAATATCGTTTGAGCACTTTCCTCTACATAAGTGCTTTATTAAGGTTATCTAAATAGGACTTATATGGATTTGGTAACTTGGGTAATGTGATACAGTCCTCATCCACGGTCTATCTTTAACTGAGTATGACTCATGCCACTTACACCACTCATAACAAGAGAATTAGGAGCTTAAGGTATGTTTTATCAAGACATCAATAATAGGTCAACCATCATGCCTCATTGGTAAGCCATCTATGCTCGTGCTTTGGGACAAACATTCCTACCTATTTTTCTACTGTAGGTTTAGCTCCTACTTCGGCAGCTCCTTTGCCTACTACTACTCCTTAGTTAGCTCCTACTCTAACATCTCCTCCTTAGTTAGCTCCTTATCCCACGGTTCCTCTTACATAGTTTGTGCATCTGATGATGGGTCTAGTGATACAACTAATGATTTCTTGGATCAATTAAAGGGTGATAGTCAGAGGTGAGGGTGATGATTAAGGAACTCCCTAGGACAATTTATTAGTTTCACCTATATATATATATATATAGTATTATTGTTACAACATTATTATAATTATCTTCTTTTCATGTATGGTTTTATGATTTTTATTGCATTCAGCAGGTTTTTTAATTTTTATTCAGCTATAATATAAATATGAGATGGTTTTGCATGACTAGTTTAAATTTTGAGATGGATCTACAACAAAAGTTGTTGATGTTTTGTGATGGATTAGTGATGCAATTTATTATTTGTAATGGATTTGCAACAACATTTGCCCACATCATCAAGGTAAGTGGTAGCATAATCATGTTTTTAGGATAGATTAGGGATGAATCTTTTTATTTTGCAATAGATTTGGGACAATATTTGTCCACATCATCAAGGTGATGTGGCAACCTTGTGACCTTTTGGGACTGACTAAGGATGGATATTTTTATTTTGCAATGACATTTGTACACGTGACCACTTTGATGTGGCTATTTCACAATGGTTCTACGATGCAATTACTTCTTTGCAATGGATTTAAGTAAAAAATTTTCCAATTTGTTCCTTGTAACATAGCATTTTTGTGACATTTCTACAATGAATTTGAAATTTGTTTGTGATAAATTTGAGATGGATTATGTCCACATAATTCCCTTTGATGTGGTAGCTTTGCGACAAACTTGCGATGGATTTGTGACACAAATTTATTTTTTGATAAGGATTCACAACAAGTTGGGTCCACGTCATTCTATGTGACATGGCAGTTTTGAATGAATTTGTGATAGATTTGCCATAGATTTTTTGGTGTCACATTTAAGATGAATCTTCTACTAGCTTGCAGTGATAGGTGTCTTCTGTCTCAAAATTGGGCCAGAGTTAAGGCAGATTTTCTATTTCAAATTAGTGTTGAACAACTTTCTAGTAGCAAATGGTTTGTGGTGAGCATTTTCAAGATAGATTTACTGCATCACAATTTTCATTGCAAATAATTTGCAATCGAATTTCACCTGATTTGTGATGGTTTTGTCTATCACTAACAATTTGGCAAATGCATGCTCAACCATAGGATGGTTTTTGGGTTGCATGATGTTTTTTCTTTTAATTTCTCTAATGGTATCCCCTTACTCTTTTGGTGGGAGACTAATTCCCTATTGAGTTGAAGCCATAAACAGAAACCCCTTCAAATAGGGGCAACTCCAAGCTTGAACCTTGTTGACCCTCGTTTTTATATTTTGAAGTTGCCACAAGCCTAAATTATCTAAAGTGAGATAAGACAATAATTGAAAAATAGTTTACATTTCAGAGATTGGATTTAGGGGTTAATTACATTTTAGAGAAGGTATTAACACCCTAAACATCCTTTTGGTAACAAAAATCATCTAATTAATTTACCTTGATTTAATTTGGTGTTGGTTTAAAAATTTTAAAAAAAGATTTTTGAGAATAATCCCTTCCCATTCTAGATTGGGATTTTTAAATAAAAAATAATTTTAAAAAAAATCCCCATTCTATTCCAGATCAAAGTTTTAAAAATAAAAAAAATTCTCCTTCCTATTCTAGATTGGAATTTTAAAAATAATAATTTTAAAAAAATTTCCTTTCTATTCTAGATTGGGATTTTACAATAAAGATTTTAAGAAAGTCCCCTTTCTATTTTAGATTAGGGGTTTAAAAATAATTTTAAAATTACAAAATTAACACAAGTGCTCTTGGCTCTTATATTTGTATTGTTGTGCTTAAAAAAAATAAATTCTAATATTTAAATTCATCTAATCAACTTAAATAAAGTTTCTTTTACAATCCAAGATGTACCGAAGTTCCAAATACATTATTGTATTTTAAATATAATTTCAATTCAAATAACTAAAAATTAATGCTATCAAAATTAAAATAATATATATATATATATATATCACCCACAAAAACAAACTAAGCTTAAAATCAAAGAAAGGCATTGAATCCAACCAAGTTTTCAAGAATCAAGGCAAAGCATACCCAATAACACTATTAAACAAATGACAACTCACCCTAGTGAATTAGGACCTAAATGGTTATTAAGTTTCTAGGCCAAAAATTAGACAAAATTAATTTGGGTTAAGTGTCTTAACTTCTTGAATGAGGCAATAGAAAGAATTGAACAAATAGGAGTCACAAAAAGAGTGGACATGAAGCTCCTAGGTGGTGAGATGGCTAGGGTGTCACAATGGCTTAGGAGAATGACCGAGACTTAAAAGGGCTCGATGAAAGATTGTGAGGCACAATTGGTCACGAACAAGACTTCTTGATAGCAAGAATGAGGCTTTTGGATAGTAGGAATTAGACTTCTTAATGGCTTCAATCGCTCAACTCTTGGTGATAGGTGAAGAGCTACAAAGGCTAGGCTTCGTGATAGAGGTAGCAAGACTGAATAGCAGTAAAGCAGAGCTGGTTGGTAGTGGCTCCTCCCAATAGAGTGGCACTGGGTCATGAACCCTTGGCAGCTTTGCGATTCTAAAGGGTACAACATTCAACGATGGTAGCATTTCACCTTGGCTGGGTTGAGAACTTGGGGTGTGGACAGGGAGATGGTGGCACACTCGTCTTTCACAAATGTTGTAGGGTAAGCAATTCCCAATGGAGAGGAATGGGGTGTTGGCTAGTTTGGACATCGATGTGGATGAAGAAGATGGATTGTGCTTTCTTTTTTTTTTTTCTAAAAAATAGCAAAGGGTACTTATTTCTTTGTCATTTCAGCTATGAACAATAGAGAAAGGGTGGTTGAGATGGTGAAATTGATGCTTGGGTGGCAGATGGTCATGGGTACAAGGTTGAGTAATGGGATTTTTCTTATTTCTGTGACCCTTCTTTCTTACATGTAGGCTGTATTTTTTAGGCTAAAAAACCCCTAGGCTGGAATCTCTATTATTCCATGACCTTCCTTTTTTTTTTGTGTATAATGGGTTTCTATAAGTATAGAATTTGAATCTCTTTTCTAAACAAACTCTTGCTTCCTAGTTTTAGTTGTATTTTATCTTTTATCCTTTTTATCTTTTGATTTGTTTTTTATCACTTGCTCTTTTATTTTATCTAGTATTTTCTCATCTTTATTATCTTTGAATTTTCCTACTTCTTATCATTTTATTTTTATCAACTTTTTATCTCTATCTCTTTATTATCTTTTATCTTTGTTTTATTTATCTCTTAAATTATTATATTACTTTATCTTATTTATTTTATTACATATATTACCTTATTTTATTTTTTTTTAGAGTTCAATTTTAATCCTAGAATTTAATTTTAATTTTGGATTTCCTATTTTAAGTTAGGCTTGACTTTGATTTTGGATTTAATTTTAATTTTGGGTTTGATTTTAATTTAATTTGATTTTCTTATTTTTAGGCTTAGGGTTTAAGTTTGGTTTAGGCTTTCGCAAGTAGATAGAACAAAATTAGTTGTCTATAAATTGCCCCCTTTGCTAATCTTTTAGGGATTAAGAAATGGGCAAAATTTGAGACACACTATTTTGGCTGAGAAACGACTTAGAGAAACTTGAAAGTGTTTAAATCCACCCAACAGGGATATAAATTAAAGGGTATTAAATCCACCTTATGGGTTATCAATGGAAAGGTACTAAATCCAACCTATGGGATATAAATGGACGAGCACTAAATCCACCCTATGAGGATATGAATGGAAGGGTGCTAAATCCATCAAATGGGGATATAAATCGAAAGGGTACTAAATCCACCCAATAGGGATATAAATAGAAGGGTACTAAACCCACCCTACTGGGATATAAATGGAAAGGTATTAAATCCACCCCATAGGGATATAAATGGAAGGGAACTAAATCTACCCTACGGGGATATAAATGGAAGAGTACTAAATCCACCCTATAGGGATATGAAAGGAACTAAATCCACCCTATGGGGATATAAATAAAAAGGTACTAAATCTACCCTATAGGAATGTAAATGGAAGGATACTAAATTCACTCAATGGGGATTATAAATGGAAATGTACTAAATCCATCCTACAGGGATATAAATGGAAGGTACTAAATCCACTTTACTGTGATATAAATGGAAGGGTACTAAATCCACCCAATAAGGATATAAATAGAAGGCTACTAAATCCACCCTATAGTAATATAAATGGAAGGTACTAAATCCACCCTACGGGATATAAATTAAAAGGCTATTAAATCCACCTTACCAAGATATAAATGGAAGGGTGCTTAATCCACCCTACGGGGATATGAAAGGAAACCAACTTAGGATTTGATGTGAAAGGTTGTCATCCACCTAACAAGGATACCTAAGAGTGACTTAGGGTTTAAGGTAACGAGTTTTAATCTACCTAATAAAGATACCTAAGACCAACTTAGGGTTTAAAAAAACTAGAAGAACCTATTCTTGGTATAATTTTCCTACAGAAACCTATTCTAGGTTTGTGGAGAAACCATCCCAGAAGAAATAACCTAGAGTAATCCATTCTAGGATTGATTTATTGAAAGAGACCTAGAGAAACCCATTTTCGGTTTGATTTACCTACACAAAGGGATGCAGATGTATGCTCGTGATGAAATAATCTTGACTTATGACCATGCTTGATGATTCAATGTCTCATCATTTTATTAATTAGGAGTTTTCATAGCTCCAACTTACTTTCCCAATCATGAACTTATGGGAGGCCTTAAAGTCAAGGATGTATAGACTAATGTTTGAAACATGAAGCATCTTTCAAGTATTTACTCTATTGCTAAAGCAATTTATTGCACATTTTCTTCTATGTATGGCTTTATTGTTATCATCTTGAGGAGTTCTTTTCCAAAAAACTTACTCTCAAGCAACTAGATCAGTTTAAGCCTTCTTCTACTTATTCTTAGAATTCAAAACATGTAATTCACCAACACTACATATTTGATTTTTTCCTTGTTTGTCATGTTTCAAATACATATTCATGACAAAATGCAAGCAATATACAAATAATTAGGGCAAATGAAAGAAGGTAAATCTTTGTTTGATAAGAATCTTGCTTTTACATCCCTTTTTTTAGGGGTTCTAATGAACAAAGGATAAACCATAGGGCAAAGTATAAGTGGAGAAGGGAGTTTTGGTAAGGGTAGTCGGGTAACTTAAAGATAATACTAGATCCTACTATGCTCAATCATAAGTCTAGGCTGATAGCAAATTGGATGTCAATCTTTATGCATAATATTTCTTGATGGCACTACATTTATTAGAATTGGGAGCTCATCACCATCCAGTCAATAAGAATTAATGCCCCCCAGAAAATGTCTTTCTTACTATATTAAGGTGCCTCATAATTTAAGGACCATTTGCTCCAATTATCTTTTGTGATTAGCAAGATCTTTTTTAACACCAGATCTCCTTCATAAAATTGCCTCAAGTGAACTTTCTTGCCATGGGTTTTATCATCCTTTTGTAATAGAGCTATCCATGAGATAAGACTACTAACCTTTTTCCTTCAATTAGGTTTAGTTGTTGTGCTATATTCAAACCCATTATTCTTCATCCAGTTAGGTTTCCATTAGTACTCTTAAAGATGGTAGGGCAAAGGGTAAAAGCTCATGCTAGTGTCTATAAGTGATTGTCATCTTTTCTATAATTTTCTTGATATTTTTATTGATAGCCTCTACTGCCTCATTCATTATTAGGTGATACGGGGCTGAGTTATGATGAACTATCTTGAATTTGTTGCATACTTCTTTCATCATGTTACTATTGAGATTGCTAGCATTATTGGTAATAATCCTTTCCAAAATACCACATCTACATATGATCTCACTTTTGAGGAATCTTAAAACCACATTCTTGGCCATACTACTACATGAAGTAGCTTTTACCCACTTTGTGAAATAGTCAATCACCACTAATATGAAACGATGACCATTGGAGGCTTTAGGTTTGATTGGCCTAATCATATCTATACCCTGCGTTGTGAATGCCCATGGTGAAGTTAGCACACTAAGTGTTAAAGGAGATGCATGAATCTTATCCATGTGAATTTAACATTTATGGTATTTCTTGACATAATTGATGTAGTCAGTTTCCATAGTTGACCAGTAGTACCTCACTCTTAGGACTTTTCTAGCCATAGCATGTCCATTGATATATGTCCCACTTATCCCTTCATGGATCTCTTGTATCATTCTTTGTGCTTCTTTAGCTTTATTGCATCTTAAAAGCATTGTATCATGATTCCTCTTGTAAAGGATTCCACCATTAAGAAAGAAGCCCATTGCCAATCATCTCAAAGTTCTTTGTCATTCTTTGATGCTCTAGTAGGATACTCTCTAGTTTTGATAAATTGTTAGATATCTTCATACCATGGTTTCACATTGGGTTCTTACTTGACACTACATAATATTTAGGGGACTCTAGCTTCTTCATGTTGATTTTTAGGAGATCATCATCATTCATTACTAGGTACATAGATGATAGCATTGTTAGGGCATATACCATTTCATTCTCTTCTCTAAATGTATGATTGAAAGTGATGTCTTTAAGCTATTCTACCAGCCTACTAATGTGCTCTTGATAAGAGACTAGCTTAGGATCTCTAATCTCCCACAATTAGTGAATTACTAGTGTAGGGTCTTGATATACATCCAATAAATTGACTTGATAACTCAAGGCTACCTCAAGATCTCTAGTCTCCCACAATTGGTGAATTACTAGTGTAGAGTCTTGATATACATCTAATAAATTGACTTGATAACTCAAGGCTACCTCAACACCCATGGCATAGGCTTCATATTCAACCATATTGTTAATGTACTCAAAGTGTAACTTGGTAGTCATGGGGTAGTGTTTCCTTGTAGGAGATATCAAGACTACCCCAATTCCAAGCCCAAGTATGTTGGATGCTCCATAAAATATAGGGACTATCTTTCTTCCTTAGTTGCTTTGTCAATTGCTGAGAGTGTCATGATAGGATTTTTTGCTAAGTGTCTAAACTGGACAAGTTCTTAGTCTAGAATAGGATTTTCTACCAAGTGTTCAGCGATTATGCTTCCCTTTATTGCCTTTTGAGAAATGTATTGGATATTATACTCAGACAATAACATAATACCTTGCAATTCTTCTAGTTAAGGCAGTTTTTTCAAAGATGTATTTAATTGGATCCATCTTTGAAATTAGTAATGTGATATGATGTATCATATATTACTTGAGGCAATGAACTGCCCATGCCAAGGCTTAGCATGTTTTTTCAAGCATCAAGTACTTTGACTCATAATTTGTGAACTTCTTGTTGAGGTAGTAAATTATTTGCTCTTTCTTCCCAGTTTCATCATGCTGCCCCAGTATACATCCCATTGACTCTTCATGCACAGTTAAATGCATAAGTAATGGTTTTCATGGTACTGATAGGACTAAAGTCGGCAAGTTTTGAAGATATTATTTGATCTTATCAAATGCGTCCTAACATTCATTATCCCTTGAGTCCCTTGATTTTTGCAAAGGAGCTTGAAGATTAGTTCACAAGTGATCATCAATTAGGATATGAACCTTATGATGTAGTTTATTCTCCCCAGAAAACCCTTACTTCTTTCTCTATTTTGGGTGTAACCATGCTCATAATAACTTTAACTTTATTAAGGTCAACCTCAATTCCCTTTTGGCTCACTATGTATCCCAATAATTTTCCTAATCTTATGTTGAATGTGTATTTTACTAGGTTCAACTTAAGTTGATACTTCTTCAGGCAATCAAAGAGTTTCTTCAAGTGTATCATATGTTCTTTTTCAGATTTTGACTTAGTGATGATGTCATTGACACCTCTATTTCATTGTACATCATGCCATGAAACAAGGCTACCACATTCTTTGGTATGTTGCCTTAGCATTCTTTAGTCCAACCAACATCACTTCATAACAAAAGGTTCCCTACTAAGTGATGAATGTTGTCCTTTTTTGTCTTTAGGAGCCAATCTAATTTGATTGTACCCTGAGAATCCATCCATAAATAAGAAAATAGAGTTCCCTATAGCATTATCCACTAGTACATCAATGGGGGAAAGTGGACAATCATCTTTGGACTTGCTTTGCTCAGATCTTGACTGTCCACACATACTCGAATCTTGCCATCTTTCTTAAGTATGGGCACAAAATTTGCTATCCACTTTGGGTACTTAGCCACTTCAATGAAACTAATGTCAAACAATTTCCTGACCTACTCCTTGATCTTCAGTAGTATGTCAGGCTTCATTCATCTTAATTTCTACTTACTGGCTTGAACTTGGGCTATATTGGTAAATGATGGACCACAATGTCGATATTTAACCCTGGCATATCTTGGTAGAACCAAGCGAATGCATTGTGATAGTCTCTTAGTAGTAAAATCATCGCTTTCTTTTCCTCATCAGCCATTTATACTCTGATCTTGATTTTGTTTTATCCTCATCTAATCTTGGGTTAATTGCTTTGATTAGCTTTTCATGAGGCTTAATCCCTTTATCTTCTTATTCAATCATTTTCTATAATTCAGGTAATGGTTCACAGTCTTCTTCTTCTTCTTCAACTTCTTCTTCTTTGTTGCTAATTGTACAACTGATTGAGCATTCGAAGCCTAGACTTGGGAGTCAGCATAGTCTTCTCGAATATTTTCTTCATCATTTGACCTGGATTGTGATTTTAAGTATTTGTTATGGTTTATTTATGTCATGGGCCGCATGATGTATACTAACAGAGATAATGGACAAGAATGAAATTATTTTTGGAAAACAAAATGCATTTTATTAATCATCTATTTGAAATAAGCAAACAAAGCAAGCCTATATAACTCCAATCTAGGCCTTGGGCAGAGCAATAGATGGTAAGGTTCAAGAATTATATGTCTCTTGGATTAAAAATAATAGAAATCAACTTGACTATTCAATTGCCTAGCTTACTACCTGGAATGCACGGTGTGACTAGCTTAACCTTTTTCTATAGGGATTCCTTCCTTAATAGCAGCAACTTGATTTGGGGTCCAAAGATCAACATTGATGAAGGTCTTGTAAAGGTCCTTAATGACCAATTTCCTAGTCTCTATGACTTAGCCCTTTAGGCAAGCTAACCTTCTTTCTTTCTTAACCTAGACCATCCTAGCTTTATTAGCCATTGTGGATTTGAACCATAAGCTATATGTTTCTTCATTCTTTAGCAACTTCAGTGTCTCATTCATGCCTTGCCCTGAGCTCCTCAATTCCTTTTAAGGAATATAGCCATTTCTTTTAAGTATGCTACCTGTCATCAAGGTAGCTTCTAAAAAATGTGGTGTCAATAGTAGTTTTTCTTCCTTTACAAATTCTATATTTACAATCCCAAAGGATTGGAAGGAACTTCTTATCTTGGCTTTAGCAGCAATATACGAAAATGATGATGGCTTGGATACCAACAAGTCTTCCTCAGTAGCAATTTCAACTAATTTCCCTTTATACACTAATTTTATTATTTAGTGGAGAGACAAGGGGATTGCTCCTACTAATGAATCTAAGGTCTCCCAAGGAGACAACTATAAGCAAAGTTTATTTTTATGACCTGGAAAGTGACTTCAAAGTTACATGGGCCAACTTGTATCAGTAGTTCAATTTCTCTTAGCACTTCATCTTGGGTCCCATCAAATGTTCTCATGATGATAGTGCTAGGCCTCAAAAGACTTTGGTCAATGGCTAATATTTTCAAAGTGGATTTTGGTGGAATGTTCAATGCAAAACCATTGTCGATTAAGACATTTGCTAGATCATGGCCTTTGCGTCTGGTAGGAATGTGCAAAGCCTTATTGTGTCCATGTCCTTTAAGAGGGAACTATTCCTCAAAAAATGACAAGTAATTATGGGCCATAATATTTCCTACCACACTATCAATTGCTTCTATGGAAATATCTTTGTTGACAAAGGTTTCATTCAAAACTTTCATCAGCATCTATCTAGGTGGCTCAAAATGCATGAATAAAGATAGTAGTGAGATTCTTGCTAGCGCTCTCTTTAACTATTCAATGACCTTATACTCACTTTTGTGAATGAGTCTAAGGAACTCACTAGACTCTTCTTTAGTCACCAATCTTTTAAGAGGGATCGGTGTCATTTTCTCAACCTTAGCAGAATTATCTTTGTGGGGTTTATCTTCTGCTTCAACTCCTCTTGGCTTTATTACCTAGTGTTTTTTAGTGTCTCATCTTCTTTCTCTTTGAGAATGACTTGATTCCTTTTATCCAGCTTCTTGGTCTTTACGAGATCAAGTTTCATAGTCTTTTTAGCTCCTTTTTTTAGGAGGTAATATCATCTGCTTCTTGTTTTTCAGTGGAGCCTGATATATTGGTGACTTGGGAATTTGGTTCTTTAGGTGTTATCTTACAATTGTAAATCCATAGGACTGCCTTGTGGAAATGGTGCTAGTGTTGTAATGTTTAGCCACTTCATGAGTCCAATAGGTGCTCCTATCTTGTAGGCCACACAACTCGTTGCTAATGGTTTTGGTACTTCATTAGTGATGACTTCCCTACACACTTAATAATTGTGGCTTTTGCCTATTTGAAGTAGTGTTAACTATATTCACAAATTTTGAATTTACCCCAACTTGTAACATGCCATTATCCATCAATTGCTGGAGTAAGTCTTTGAATGACTCACATTCCTCTATGCCATGATCTAATCCCTCTCCATGAAATTCACATCTAAATTCTATAGACATCACCCTTTTAACTTCTATTAGTCCATATTTGGCTAGAATGCAAAATATAGTTCTTAGTGTGGTTTTGATTTCTAACATGGAACTCTTAAAAGTTGATAGAGTCCCATTGAAAATAGCAATAACACTCAAATTTTTGTGATTGAGAAGGGGGTTACCCTCTATGTTTGGCCTTTAAACTACCTGATCAAATATCAACCACTTGGCATTGATTAGGTCTTGCACCTTCTTCTTGAAAGTGGTGCAATTGTCTACTGTATGCCCCTTGGCCCCTACATTGTAATTGCATGTATGCTTTTCATCATACCACATAGGATACAGGGTTGGAATAGGTAAATAGGGCTCAACGTCACCAAGTTATTCTGTGGTAGCTATGGTAATAATTATGAATATGGTATTGGGATAGGATCAAAGTTTTGGCACTTACGATCATTCTAACATTTTGCACTATTATCCTGAGTTGTGGCTTGGACTAAGATTATACTAGCTGTACTCGCTAGTATGGTTGATATTGGATGGGTTGTGGAGATAGCACTGATGGTGGTGTCTTTTGATAAGGTGATGAGGTAAAGGTAGCTTGAGGTGTAACAACACTCATTACAAGTGTAAATGCTAATGCATAAGACACTTGGCATGCTTGCTAGTTGTTATCAAAGTTTTTGGCTTTACCTCTTCCCTTGTTATGGTAATCTACATAATGGATATCCTCTTTCTTTCTATCATTGAATTGAGGCTTCTTTTGTGATGCATTGCTTGCCAAGGATCTCCCCATCTTACTGGCCTTTATTCCTCTTTTGATCCTTTTACCAGTCTTTATTAAGTTTACGAAACTCATGCTGGTAAATCCAACCATTTTTCTGTAAAAGGGATATGTTAGAGTACTTAGGAATAGAGTGACCATTTCCTTATTAGAGAGAGGTGGTTGTACCCTTACTACTATAACTCTCCATTATTTAGCATAATAAAGGATTCGTCATCCTATTTTGCAATGTTTTGGATTTGGATCCTATTAGGGGCCATGCTTTGATTGTACCTATATTGCCTCATGAAGGCTTTTGCCAAATCTTTCCATATTTGGATAGAGTAATGATCAAGGCTCATGTACCATTCTGCTACCCCATCGATCAAACTATCCTAAAAGACATGGATTAATAGTTTATCATTATTGGCATATGCGGCCATCCTTTAGATGTACATGAAAATGTGTGCCCTAGGGCAAGATGTTTCATCATACTTTTTGAATTCTGGCACCTTGAATTTTAGGGGTATGATAATGTTAGGTACCAATCCAATCTTATGCCCATCTAGGATATCATCATCAATAAACCCCTCCATTCTTCTCATCCTATCCTATAGCAACTCATATTTCTCTTGGATCAGCTCCTCTTTAGAGGATTTTTTTAATTTTTCCTACTCCTCTAATCTATCGAGGTTTGAAATGGAGCTAGCTTATGTCTCCACAATATATGGTTAATTACAGTCTATGTGGCATTGCTATTGCTAGTTTCTTGGGCCTTGTGGGGATTCATTTTGGACATTCTTTTAGGCATGAGTAGCTCAGTCGATTAAGCCAGTTGTGCTTTAAGATTTCCAATTTTTGTATGCAATTCTTCCATGGACTTCTCTTGCCTTTGTTGTGCCATGAATTTTGATTGGGATCATGTAGTAGGAGCCATGATTTCCTTTTAACTATTTTAAAATTTTTTTAAGAAAATAAATTATTGACATGCATTAAAGGATGATGATATGCATGATATAAATGATATGCAACTTAAAGTAAATAAATAAAAGATTGCATTGAACTAAAGGATTGTCAACTTTACTATTATAAAAAAAGTTCCTTAATTACATTAATTAAAAAGAAAAATAAAATAAACTAAAATAAGCTAGACATTGTCTGTTGATCCTTACTCTCCATTAAGGTACACGTTAGGGGGTTTCCTAAGTTTCTTCAGATCCTTACGTAGGACACAATAAAGTTTCTTAACTTGAACTTCTAGCATCGCTATTCTTTCAATTTTGCCTATCCACTATTTTGCTCTTTCAGCTATCCCCATTCTCTCTATATAGAGTGTCTGAGCAATCCTTTCGTATAGATTTCTATCAAGAATTAGCTCTATTTTGTAATAAGTTGCATCTAGCATGGTAGCCAATTGTCACATCTCTTCTTAGTGTGCTCATTCCATATGTATCACCATTTCCTTGAACCTTAAGCATTTGACTTCAAAGATTTACATTCTCCTTTGTATGCATGAGAAATCTTTTAACTGATTGAGGAGACCTTGCACTTCTACATCATGTTGGCTTTCATTGTCTCTAATGTAGTCAGTTAGTTGAGCATTCATATTTTCTAACTCATGGATGTGCCGAAGTTGTATGGCGCAAGTATTTCTTAACCCCTTATTTTCCTTTTGACGCCTTGCTATCTCCATTATCAGGGCTTGATATTCCCCTTTGAGTCCTTAGATTTCATTTTTCAATTTTTGATTATCTTCCCATAAGAGATTCCGGACATCATCTAAATCTTGTTTAGCTTGCTTATATATTTTTGTCTCCCTTTCTAACTTGCTTTCCAAGTTTCTATACACTTTTCTATACCATATAGCTCCTTCTTCATCAACTTTTTTATTTGCAACAATTTTTTTCTCGAGGGATTCTATCTTCTAGCGTATTGCCTATGCTGAGTCATCAAGCATTTTTCTTTGTTCTTCCACTTTGTTTCTTGCTTCTGGAAGTTTGCATGCAATAGCTCATAGTCTTCCAACTTCAAATAAGTTTGTTTTTCCAAGTCTCTGGCTCTAGTTGGGTATGTGAATTTTCAACATGTAAATTCTCAGTCCCTTGTATGGGTGTTATGGGAGCAACTATCACCAAGGGTACAAAACCCTTTCCTCTTTTGCTTTGCCATATGGAGTATTCCTTAGTGGTTATTTCTCTATTACCTCCCAAACCTTCTATAAAGTAAATATTCTTCTAAGAAGCCTTTGCTTCCCTAATCTTCATACTAGTGGGATCATCACCATAAGTAACATCTAGAGAATGCATTTCAAGTGTTGTTGGTACATATTGGATACCCCTAACTTGTCTTCTCACCATAGAAGGAGAGTACCCTATTATTGCCTGGGGCCAATGAGAGGGACCCATGGATTATCACTGTAACTATAGAGTGTTGGGACTACCAACATCTAGGATGCTTTCCATTTTACTTCTCCTATGTCAATCAGTACTTGAATCCACTAATTCTAGGTTGGCTTGCTCTTGGGCCATAAGAGCTCACAAAATTCATACTGGGTATTCCTTGCTGTATTATAATCTTGAGTAAGCTTCATGTAAGGATATCCCAAATTGCTCATGTGTAGGAGATGGAGATGGCTAAATGCCCAAATTGTTAGTAATTGTGCACATGCAATGAAGCATCCTTTCCCCTTCTTCCTAAGATGATGTAGTGTATGAAAGGTCTCTGCTAGAATAGGTGGAATTGGATGAGCCCCATGCTTCAATTTAGAAAACAAAAGCACCACTTAGCCATCAATGTAGACTTTGACCCTTGGATAAAGAAACAGGCCATATGTAGCCAAGGTGAGCATGTCAAAACCTTTCTCAATGTTGATATGACTTTTTGCAACTAATATAAGAAAGTCAATGGAAGGCATTGCCTTCCCCCTTTGTTGCAAAGTATCTTATCAAAATTAGTAGCCTTATCTCCTATTAATCTAGCTAATTGTCTATTGATGATGATCTTGGGACTATAAGAATATGCCCTCCATGCTAGATTTGGTTGAACTTTCAAGATAGCACCATATTCTTCTATAGTAAGAGTTAAGTCCATATTCTCAAAGAAGAATACCGTATACTTAGGATCCCAGAAAAATAGCAAAACCTTGAGTAAAGATTCATCAACTGGTATAGACAGCAAGTATCCTAAGTGGCCAAATTTTGTTGAAAAGCTATTTTATCTATGGTGTCTTTCCAAATTTGCTTGAGTCTATACTTAGGGACTGAGTCATGAGGCACACAATCTCCAAATTTCTTTTGAAGTTCCTCTTGAGATCCCCTAGCTTGATCTTGAGTGATAAGAAGAGCCCTAGTAGATAATACAGTTTATTGAACCATGTAAAAATTAAATTTTGCAAATCCTATGGTTCAAATGCAAAATGGAAAGGAAAAAAAATGTTAAAAAAATGAAGATGGACTGTTCTAATGCCCTATAATTGTAGAGTGCCTTGTTTCAAAATAAATGAGGAAAATGCAAATATACATGATTAGGGACATGATTGAATAATTTGATAATTAATAAAATATTCCCTATCGTGCCTAATTTATGGTATATTCTAAGTCCCTGTTCACTCTCATGGGCTTAGGCCAAGACTCTCTCTCACAAGGGATAGCTCTAAGGCTATTAATAGTGTAGAGATAGGTTTTATGTTTCCTACATTAGGTCCCTAAATTGCCCTTAGAAGGACAAATTTGACTAGGGTGTTTTGGGCACCTGCACAGAGATTGAAGATCTCTCAAAAACTAACCTTACTACACCCTTCTAACCTACATGGTATCCTATATGGCCAGGGTATAAGGCATAAGGGTCATGATCTCCCCTTTATACTAGTGTGTGATGAGAGTGATAGTGTGTGCAGGGAAATATATCCCAAACCTACAAAAAGAATCACACACAAATATATACATTTATAAAAATAAATAAATACCCAAAAATACTAGGAGCTAATAAGTGTACCTTTTACTTTGTCATCTCAACAAAATAAAGTCAAACAAATCAATTAAACATGAATAAATAAATAAAGGTTCACAACTTAAGCACTAAAAGCTAGTAATACTTTGTCATCTCCATAAAAATGAAAATCAGACCAACAAATCAATCAAGAAATTAATAAGATTATTTTTAAATTGGCCTTACTCTCTAATATCCCTAGTGGAGTTGCCAAGCTAACAACTCTTGTTTTTATATTTTGGAGTCACCACCAACTTAAATTATCTAAAGTGAGATCGAATACCTAATTGAAAAATGGTATATGTTTCAAAGATTGAATTCGAGGGTTGATTATATTTCAGAGAAGGTATTAGCACTCTAAACGCCCTTTTAGTATAAAAAATAATCTAATTAATTTAACATGATTTAATTTGGTGTTGGTTTAAAAATTTTAAGAAAAGATTTTTGAAAATAATCCCTACCCATTCTAAATTAGGATTTTTAAATAAAAATAATTTTAAAAAAATTTCTCATTTTATTCCAAATCAAGGTTTTAAAAATGAAAAAAAATTTCACTTCCTATTCCAGATCAGGATTTTAAAAATAATAATTTTAAGAAAATTTTTTTTCTATTCTAGATTGGTTTCAAAATAAAGATTTTAAGAAAATCCCTTTTCAATTCCAAATTCAAATTTTAAAAAAAAAATAATTTAAGAAAATCTCTTTTCTATTCTAAATTAGAGGTTTAAAAATAATTTTAAAATTACAAAATTAACACAAGTTCTCTCGGCCCTTATATTTTGATTGTTGTGCTTAAAAGAAACAAATTCTAATATTTAGATTCATCTAATCGAATTAAACAAAGTCTCTTTTATAGTCTAAGATGTACCAAAGTCCCAAATACATAATTGTATTTAAATATAATTACAATTCAAATAACTAAAATTTAATTTTATCTAAATCAAAATAAAATATATGTATATATCACCCACCAAAACAAAGCAAGCTTCAAATCATAGAAAAGCACAGAATCCAACCATTTTTTCAAGAACCAAGTTAAACGATACCCAATAACACCATTAATCAAATCATGACTCACCTCAGTGAATTTGGACCGAAATGGTAACAATGTTTCTAGGACAAAAATACACAAAATTAGTTTGGGTTAAGTGTCTTACCTTCTTGAATGAGGCAATAGAATGAATTGAGCAAATAAGAGTCATGGCATGAGTGGGCACAAAGCTCTTAGGTGGCAGGATGGCAAGGGTTTCACAATGGCTTGGGAGAATGACCAAGACTCAATAGGGCTCAATGAAAGACTGCGAGGCATAGTTGGTCATGAACAAGACTTCTTGACAATGGGAATGAGGCTTCTTAACAATGAGAATGAGACTTCCTGATGGCTTCAATGGCATAGCTCTCAGTGATGGGTGGAAAGTTATTGAGGCTAGGCCTCGTAAACAAGACTGAATAGCAGTAGAGTAGAGTTGGTTGGTAGCAACTCCTCCTAGTATGGCGGCATTGATCACAAACCCTTTGCAACTTTGCTATTCTGGAAGGTGCCATTCAACAATGGCAGCATTTCTCCTTGGTTGGATTAAGAACTTAGGGTGCCAACAAGGAAAGGGTGGTGCATTGGCCCTTCACTAACATTGCAAGGTGAATGATTCGAGGTAGAGAGGAATGAAGTGTTGCCTAGTCTGGACACCGGTGTGGATGATGAAGATAGATTGTGTTTTCTTTTTATTTTCTAAAAAATCAACAAAGGGTGCTTATTTCTTTTTCATTTCAACTATGAATAGTAGAGAAAGGGTGGTTGAGATGGTGAAATTGATGCTTGGGTGACATATGGTTGTGGGTTCAAGGTTGAGTAGTGGGATTTTCTTGTTTCCATGAGCCCCTCTTCTGAAAAATCCCTAAGCTGAAATCTCTATTATTCTGTGACCATCCTTTTTTTTGTGTGTAATGGGTTTTTATAGGTGTAGAATTAGAATCTCTTTTCTAAACAAACTCTTGCTTCCTAGTTTTACTTGTATTTTATCTCTCATCTTTTATCCTTTTTATCATTTGATTTGTTTTCTTAACTTTTAATCTTTTGTTTTATCAATTATTTTCTCATCTTTATTATCTTAGATTTTTCCTACTTCTTATCATTTTAATTTTATGATCTTTTTATCTCTATCTCTTTATTATCTTTTATCTTTGTTTTATTTATCTCTTAAATTATTTTATTACTTTATCTTATTTATTGTTTTACTTAAATTACTTTAGTTTTTCTTTAGAGTTCAATTTAATCCTAGAATTTAATTTTAATTTTGGGTTTAATTTTAATTTAATTTTCTTATTTTTAGGCCTTGGGTTTAATTTTAATTTAGGCCTTGGCAAGTAGACCAAACAAAATTAAGTATCTACAAACTCATATTGGTAAATTGCCTCGATGTCTCATAGGGCGTAACTATCTACCACAATCTTCAAAATTAGTAGTATTGGCTATTGAGATATTGAAATCTCAAGTAACCAAGCATTCCTAGATACAATAAAGGTATTAATGCACTATTTTGCTAACAATATGCTAATCTAAGCAATAATGGTTTAGGTTAGCTACTAAGAATGATGACACTAAAATATTTAAGGGTTTGTTTTGCAATTTGGAGGGAAAGGGAAAGAAGAAATCAGAGAAGAAATAGAAGGGAACAAAACGAAAGACAATTAAAAAGTTTAGAGAAGATTTTCCTTTCTCTTATTTGGATATTTAACATAAAGTATGGGGAGAAAAATGGATGATTAATTGGTTCTTCCCAAGAAAATAATTTTAAAAATTCTTGATTTTTCTCTCATCCTTTATTTAAAAAAAAACTCCAAATTAAAATCTTTTTTGTTCAAATGAATCCTAAATAATTAAGAAAACATTAAAGAAATTTTTTATAGATTTTTTCTATACTATAATAAAACTAGCATGCTTAAGACACCTTGGTGTCATTATATAAATAAAGAAATTAAAATGTAGTAAATGTGTTAATCTAATAGAATATTTATCTATTCACTAACTACAAATATATAAGGCTTTATTGCACATTAAATTCTTGTATTTTCAAAAAAGGTTTGATTGGGACCCTTTATTTTTTAATTGGAATAATGTCATCCCAAATGTTTCAAAATTGAAGCAATTGGATCCAATCATTAACGCCTACTAGATCAAACAGAAACTGATGATGTATCATTAAGTGCTGATATGACCCATTATGTACTAATATAGTATATTATTTAGTATTGTGAAGTGGCTTATTATATTTTTGTTTGCTGATGTGAGAAAAATAATAATGTTCAAAATAGAAAACACACTACCTAAACTTTAAACCACAACCCTAAAATAAAAATATCCTAAACCCCTTAAACCCTAAATCTTAAAATCCTAACCCCAATCAAAACCCTAAACACCAAATTCATAAACCTTGAATTCTAAAACCACAAATCATAAAGCTTAAACCTGAAGCCTTGAATGTTAAAACCCTAAACTTGGAACCATTAAACCCTAATAATAACACTAAAACTTTAAATCCAAAATCCTAAACCTTGAAACCTTGAATTTTAAGTCCTAACCTAAAATTAAACTTTAAAATCCTATAACCCTAAACCTTCAATTCAAACTACTACAACCATAAATATTAAATCTTGAGACCCAAATCTTAAAACCGAAAATCCTAATGCAAAAACCCTAAACCATCAATTTTAAAATCCTAAAACCTAAACCATAAACCTTGAAACCCTAAATTCTAAATGCTAAACTCTAAAGCTAAAAACCCTTAAATTGTAAAATCCTAAACTTTAATCTCTAATTCTAAACTCTAAATCTTAAAACCCTAAATGCTAAATCATAAAATTCTAAAACTATGAATCCCAAATCTTGAAAATCTAAGATCATAAATTTAAACCCTAATAATCTTAGGGTTTTAAATCTTAGGTTTTAAGGTTCAGGCTTTAATGTTTAGGGTTTGAAACTTTGAAGTTTAAAATTTAGGGTTCGGGTTTAGAATTTAAGTTTTTAGTCTTTTCAAGTTACAATTTAAGTTTTTGGCTAAGTTTTACAGGTTCAAGGTTTAGGGTTTTGAGATTTTGTGTTAAGAATTTAAGGTTTTAAAATTTTGAGGTTTGTGTTTTGGGTTTTAGAATTTAGAGTTTAAGGGTTTAGGATTTTGGAGTTAGCATTTAGGATTTTAAGACTACAGTTTAAGAGTTCAAGGTTTTGGGTTTATGGTTTAGGATTTAGGATTTTAGGTTTTATGATTTGGATTTCAAGGCTTGGGATTTAAGTTTTAAGGTTTATTGATTAAGGTTTAGGCTTTTAGGATTTAGGGTTTTAGTGTTTGAACTTTAAGGTTTAAGGTTTATAGTTTTAAGATGTTGGGTTTAAGGTTTAAAGTTTAGAATTTATGGTTTCAAAGTTAAGGGTTTAGGATTTTAGTGTTTTAAAATTTAAGATTTAGGATTTTGCTATTAGTGTTTAGGGTTTAAGGTTCAGAGTTGTTACAATTCTCAAGAACTTCAGAAAAGAAAGCGCAAGAACTTTAGACAAGAAAGTTTAGGAAAGGAAAACTGTTATTCAATCTTATTATTCAACAAATGATGTAGTTGAGATTACAATTTATAGGCTAGGACTTAATGATCAAGTCCTTAACTAATAAAACTACAACCAGGATCAAACCAACAAATTGCTAACAGAACAAAGACTGAACCCTTTTCTCTAACATCCCCCCTCAAGATCAGTGGCATGACTTGGAAGAGGAATGACACTGAGCTTGTCTCTAAGTTGAAGGAACCTTGAAGTTGAGACTGCCTTGGTGAAGATATCTGCTGTTTGATCAAGGGATGGAATGTGATAGACTTCAATTTCTTTATTATTGACCTTTTCATGAACAAAACAGAGATCTAGTTCAATATGTTTAGGCTTTGAATAGAGGACAGGATTTGCTAATAAACTAACTATGCTCATATTATCACAGTATATTCTAGGAACTTTTGGCAATTGAATGTTAAGTTCTTTGAGTAAAGACTACAACCAAGCTAATTCTGCCACTGTACTTGCAAGACTTTTATATTCTGCTTCAGTACTTGATCTAGACACTATTTTTTGCTTTTTAGATGACCAGGAAATGAGATTAGGACCAAGATATACACAGAAACCTGAGGTACTATGCCTATCATCAATGTTTGATGCCTAATCAGCATCACAAAAGGCAATGAGCTCAGGAGCAGATGATCTTTGGAGAACTAGAGCATGACATATGGTGCCTGCAAGATACCTCAGTATTTGTTTAACCAACTTCCAGTGTACATCTATAGTACATTGCATAAATTGACAAGCTTTGTTTACACTATATGATAATTCTAGTCTAGTAATGGTAATATATTGTAATGCTCCCATAAGTGATCTATATGCAGCTTCATTAGAGATAGGAGAACCACTACTAGCTGAGATATTTGGTGTTAAGGCCATAGGAGAAGGCATAGACTTGACACCTTGCATACCAGCTCTAGTGAGAAGATCCTTAATGTATTTGGACTAAGTAGGTATATTGCACCAACAGAACTATAAGTAACTTTAATACCTAAGAAGTATTTAAGTTTCCTGAGGTCCTTTAATGAAAACTTTGCATTTAGTTGATCAATCAAGTTCTGAATCAAAGTTGGTGAAGATCCAATAATCAAAATATCATCCACATAGACTAAAACATAGAGAGAATGATGGGAAGTAACCTGAAGAAACAAGGAAGAGTCACATTTTGCCTTGGTAAAACCAAGATCAAGTAAAGCTTCTGACAGTTTTTGAAACCACACATGAGGAGCTTGCTTAAGGCCATAGAGAGCCTTTTGAAGCTTGCAAACTTGAGATGAGTCAACTAATTCATATCCAGGAGGTTGCAACATGTATACATCTTCATTCAAATCACCATTTAAAAAGGCATTGTTAACATCTATTTGATGGATGTTCCACCCTTTTAATAAGGCCAAAGTAAGGAGAACTTGAATTGTGACTAGTTTTACCATTGGACTGAAAACCTCATGAAAATTAACTACTGCCTCTTGATTATACCCCTTGGCAACTAGTCTTGCTTTGTATTTGTTGACAGTATCATTTGGATTTTCTTTAACTTTAAACACCCATTTGCACCCTATAGGTCTCCTATTTTTGGGCAAAGCTTCTAAACTCCATGTCTTGTTGCTCATGAGTACTGCATACTCAAGGTCCATGGCACGCTTCCATTCTGGTATATTAAGACCTTCTTCAATAGTCTGAGGCTCTCTAGAAATAGTAAGCACTATTGGTTCAGGTCCCCTTGCTTTGCTACAAGTCACCATTGAGTGGTTGTTTAATTTGAGTGCCCTTGCTTTGCTATGGGTCACCATTGAGTGGACATTTTGGAATGGATGTTGTGGAACTTCAAAGTCTGTAGAGGATGCAAAGAATCCATAATATTGGTATTATTAGCAAGTGCACTTGAGTTATTTGTTTGTGCAGCAAATGCATTGGTATTCTGAGTATGTCTTGCATTAGTTAATGTAGGGAATGATAGAATAGGAGGTATGGCTGAAGATGGAGAAACAAAATGTGATTTGTTACTGGAAAGTGAATGTTGTGAGGAACCCTTGCCGTTCTTGAACGAAAAATTACTTTCATCAAATATGACATCTCTAGATATAATTATTCTCCCATCTGGATGCAGACACTTGTATCCTTTATGTGCTGGACTATAACCAAGAAAAGTGCATTCAATGGATCTGAATTGGAATTTGGGGTTATTGTAGGGTTTTAGGTTAGGATAGGCTGCACATCCAAAGACTTTAAGAAAAGAATAATCAGGTTTGATTTTGTATAGGGTTTGAAATGGAGTAAAACCATTTAAGACTAGTGTGGGTAGTCTATTAATGAGGTACACAGCTATGCTATAGGCCTCAGTCCAAAATGAACTAGGTAAAGATGATTGGTGAAGCAAGGCTAGTCCAGTCTCAGTTAAATGTCTGTGTTTTCTTTTTGTAAGTCCATTTTGTTCATGTGTATAAGGACATGAAATACGATGAACTATTCCTTCGTCTTTCAAATATTTAGTGAAAGCTCTAAATTCTCCTCCCCAGTTAGTTTGTAAGGCAAGGATGTTGTGGTTGGTTTGAAGTTCTACTTGTTTCTTGAAATGAATAAAGGTCTGTAATGCATCAGACTTACTTTTAAGAAAGTAAATCCATGTGTATTGGTTAAATGTATCCACAAAATGTATGTAATATCTGTGACCTTCTTTTGACAGCACTGGTACTGGTCCCTACAAGTCAGAATGGATTAGTTGAAGAGGTTTTGAGTATTCTGTTTCAGAAGAGACAAATGGAAATTTGTGTATTTTACTAAGACAGCAAGATGAATAGAAAGAAAGCTCTTTATTTGGTATTCTGATGTTACAAGAAGTGAGTACACTCTTGACAGTTTGTACAGAGGCATGGCCTAATCTAATATGCCATTTGTCTAACTCAGAACAAGAATTTAACAATGAAGAAGTATGGGAACTATGTACAACAGGTGAAGAAACATTTGGTGACTAAGTTGCTGACACTTTTGCAATGGTATACGGTTCCTTTTGAATGTGAAATTGATCAAAGACATACAAGCCTTTTCTAATAGTCCCCTTCAAAAGTATTTGGTGAGTATCCTGAGATTTAACATAACAAGTGTCAGGATGGAACTCAAAATAGACATAATTGTCTTTTGCAAATTGAGAAACACTCACAAGGTTTTTGGTAATATTTGGAACATGAAGAAGTGAGTTCAGGTAAAGATTTTGATTAGAAAAGCAAGACTTAATCTGAGAATTACCAATGTTTTTAATGAACAAACCTGAGCCATTACCAATGTGCACCTTCTTCTTTCCATTATATGGAGTCTTCTCCACAATGTTAGAGGTATCCATTATTACATGATTAGTGGCCCCTAAATTAGGATACCATTCTTGCTCATTGTCATTACTGCTGCTATTCGAAGTAAGCATTGCATAGGTTGTGTTTCTGATATTGCTATTGATTGTCTTGCTGAAGTGGCTTGAAACTTGAGCTGGTCCTTGAAACCTTTCATCAAATCTATGATAACAATTCCAAGATTGATGTCCATATCTCCGACATAATTGACATTAAATGTTGCTTTTATTAGAAAACCTTCCATTCCTACTAGCAGACCGACCATAGTTATAACCTCCTCTGCCTCTAAAAAAATTTTCTCTGCCTCCAAACCTCCCTCTATTTGTAGACTAACTAGGGAAACCTTGATGACTATTTCTATTTACATTGTGACTCTGAGGGTGTGTAGTAAGATTCACTGTCATAGTCTCTACTTCTTTATGATGTTTCTCAATTCTATTTTCTTGTGCAAGCAACAATGCTTCATTTTCTTCTACTAAATATGGATCAATTCTAGAGAGAATGGATGTAACAAAACCATCATATTTTGAGGAAAGACCATCAAGAATTACCTCTATATGATCATTTTCTGTAATTACATGAATAACTGAAGCCAAAGAATCAACAAGATTCTTAATCTTTAAAAGATACTCAGTGGCTATCATGGATCCCTTCTTCATAGTTTGTAGCTGTGACTTGAACTGCTTGATCTTTGCCTTTGTATAAGATGCAAAGAAAGTTTCTACCTTTTCCCAGACCTGGTATAAGTATTCACATCCCACCATCCTTGTAAGGATATTTTCTGACATTGTTTATAGAAGCTAAGACAGCAAGAGCTGATCTTGCTTCTTCCAAAGAACATACTGCTGACTCAAGATCCCAATAACTCTTCCTTGCTCATCTACTGCAAATCTTGATGGCACTTCTTGACCACCACTGATATATTTCTCTAGCTCATGTCTTTTGATGGCTGCAAGAACTTGCTGCTTCCAGAGTAGATAGGAATTGCTATCTAGTTTCAGAAAAATAGAGTGGCTAAAAGAAACTAGTGAAGCATTTAGAGATGCTACAGAGAACGAATTTGAATTTTCTCCCATTGGATCAAGGCTATGATACCATGTTACAATTCTCAAGAACTTCAGAAAAGAAAGCTTAAGAACTTTAGACAAGAAAGTTCTAGAAAGGAAAACTGTGATTCAATCTTATTATTCAACAAATGATGTAGTTGAGATTACAATTTATAGGCTAGGACTTAATGATCGAATTACACTAATGTCCTTAACTAATAAAATTGCAACCAATATCAAACTAACAGATTGCTAACAGAACAAAGACCAGACCTAACAGATTACTTACAAACTTCACGTGACAAGTCTGCAGTTGCTAGTACTAGATGAACTGAACCCTTTTCTCTAACAAGGGTTTTGGGTTTTAGGATTTAGGGTTTAGGATTTAAGGTTTATGGTTGTAGGGTTTAGAGTTTAAGGTTTAGGGATTTTGGGTTAAGGTTTTGTAATTTAAGGTTTTAATGTTTAAGATTTACAATTTTATTATTTTAGAGTTTCAAAATTCAAAGTTTAGGATTTTAGAGTTAGGGTTTTGAGATTTTAAGATTTTAAGATTTGAGGTTATTGGTTTTAGGGTTTAAACTTAGGATTTGTGGTGTAAAATTTATTTAATGTGTTTTGTAATTTAAATATTATTATTTTGCCACTTTAGCAAGTAGAAAAGTTGCTTTTGCCATATATATTAGCCACTTCATGATATTAAATAGTGTGTTAGGTTAGCACTTAATGGGCCACATCAACACTTTTTGTTTATTGTTGCTCCCTTTTTTGAAAATATAAGGATCTAATGTGCAATTAGGGGAGGAAATGAGCCAAGCTAAGTTTGGCTAAGACTAGCTTGGCCTAATCAAATTTGGTTCAACTCATAGCTTAGCTCATATTTAATTTGATGTGACCAATTTTCTTAGCCCAAGCTCAACAACTCATACAAAACTCACAAGAGCCCTGGCTTGGCTTAATAGTTCACATGTATAAGCTACAAAAAACAATGTAAATGGGCTAAGCTATAGCATAATAAGAGCTCAATCTAACAAATTAAAAAACCTTCTTACTCAAATATAACATTTAAAAACCCTTGACTAATGTGAAAAATGTACCATTTCTTAATTAATTTAAACTATAAACAATATAACCAATAAAAATCTAAAAGGCAAAATAACCACTTAGCCAACACCAATAAAAATCTACAAGCAATCAATCAACTAACATCAATAAATAGTTACAATGAAATATTAAATTATGTATATATTATAATTAACTTACTATAATATATATATGTAGCTAAGTTATGAACCAAATGACTTGATCATCCCCTGGCTCAAGCTCAACTCATATTTTAAATGTGACAAAAATTTTGTCTCGTGTATAACTTATTTAGTTATGAGCTTAGCTTGGTGAGTCAATTATCAAATCAAATCATGAGTTATGTGTAAATTGGCTCACTTCCACCCTTATGCTCAATTAAGCCTATGTATAAACTCCTCTATCTAGAAATTTACTTCACTAATTATATTGTACATAACTATGCTCTTTTAAGTTCAACCTTTCAAATTATTTCTGTTTTTTATTACATTTATCAATTTACTTGTCAAAGAAAAAATTTAGAATTTTTTAAGTACCTTAAAAATAAAAAGAATTTAAAACTCTTCTAAAGATAACGATGTACAAACTCTAATTTGTTATTAGAGAAAATGATAAAGTTGGAAAATCAATAAGGCTCCATTCAATTCTTTGAATTGATATTGAGGTTTAGGATTATAACTTCAATCTCAATTCTATCAAAATTGAAATTGAGCTAGAAATATGAATTTGATGTTTGGATTATGTAAAGAATTAACACATAAAATTGAGAAAAATAAAATAAAGTGAATAAAAAATTTAGTAGCATTGGTGATGGTAGTTTAATAATTGTGGCAATAGTTTGACAATAATAACTTTGGCATTGGCAACAATCCTAGCAGTGATAATGATAATGGTGGTATCATTGATAATGGTAATAGTGGTGATGGTGATCCAACAATAGTGGTAGTGGCAAATTAACGGCAATGGTGATGACAAAAGTGGTGTCCGGGGACAATAATAATGATAGTGGTATAACATTTGTCTCAATTCTCATATTTTAAATTATATTTGTTATTGTGTAAGCTAAGAATTAGGATGTGTATTAGTCAATTATTTTTGAATTCTATGAAATTGTAAAAAAGAATTACGATTTCAATTCCAATAAGCATTCCAAACAAAACATTTAAAATTAAAAGACCTAGTTTCAATTCTAAGGCAGAATTCCAATTCCAATTCCAATTCTCCTAAAGAATGTTGTGCTCGGAAAAAATTCATTCTGAATAATTATATATTATGCTTATTTATTATATTTAAATATTCACTTAGAATTATTTCTTTTTGTGATTAACTAATTGTGTTCGCATTTTCACCCAAATTTCTTTCTAAGTTTTAACATTATGCCATTGTAAACCTTTATGCAATTGCGGATAATTTCAAGCATCCTAGGTGTTGAACTGAAATTTAAGTACTTTCTGTTGAATGGGTTAAGGTTTCCTTTTTACTTGGGTTTTGGAATCTTGCTGAAGCGTGCAAAGGGCACTTTTTCTTCTTTGTTTTTACCTGTGTTCGCTTCCCTTTCTTCCGTAGCTATCATGAGCCTAATGAGGTCAAGTTTTTATTTTCTTTTTCCCTTCTAAACAAAGGAGGTTCAATTACCAGTTTTGTTTGCTTGCTATTAGAAATTCAAGTTCAAATGGCAGTGAAAAAGGATTTTGCAAATCATCGTTAGTGGAACTAAAGCAAATCGCATTGACAAGCATAAAGAAGGCCGGTAAATTTCTAATACCCTAGCTCTACGTTGCTTTCTCAAACGTTGGCCAGCCTGAAACGTTTAAATTTATAACGTATTAATTATTAGGTCCACGACAGGGATCAAATATTAATTGTTGTCAAAAATGTGTCAACATAAAAAAGATAAAACATTTAATTATTTTAAGAAACGACATTTGTGAAATAAATAATATGAATTGAGGATATTTAATTATAAATTCTTTAATCAATTTTTGTTTAATGTATATGAAACTGTTAATTTTCCAAGAGCTCACCAGAAACTGATATAAGTTTGTAGAGAAGATAATCTATTGTTTTGTTTCTGTTACTCTTAGCTAATGATTTAGATTTTAGTTTAAATTTGCAAAGCATAAGTTTTAATTTATCGATTTGGTTCAAGAAACAAAGTCAACAAATAAACAAAGGCGTGCTCAACTTTTGATCACAAAATCAGATTATGAGTGAAAAATGTTGCATATATGTATATATATATATATATATATAGTCAATTAATAATAAAGATTTATTTTTCCATGTACAAGACCCTAATGAGATTTAAACTCAAGACTTCTTAAAAGGACTAGTGATGATTAATTATTTATCATCTATTTAATTGATATTTACTATTTGATTACATAAGTAGCCAATAGTTAATATAAGAATACTATTTCATGAGATAAAAATAAAAGAATATTATTTCATAAGCCAATTTTTTTTTTTTGGTTTTCATGGTTAAATATTTGACTAATTTTTTTAAGGTTATGTTAAAACTTTAAACTAGTTGCCATCATTTAACAAAGAAAAATTATTTCATGCTATTTTGATGGTTTGTTTGGCATGAAAGAGTTAAAATTAAAGGAAGGTATTAACGAAGAGGTATAACGAATAAAATTTAATAATTTATTAATATATATCAATTTATACAATTTTCGTAATAAAAAATGTGACAAGTTATTTATTCACACAAATTTCTGAGTTCAAATATGAAGAAAAAAGTCCCAAAACAAATTAATCATTACACTATAGAAACTGATTTAACTTAAACCAATTAAATCCCTTGAAATTTCAAGCATGGAGTTGTATTTACAGTGAAGGTGTGTTACATGGGTGCTTATGAAAGTTAAAGCAATGACACTTTCTATATTTTTTCTTTGGTGTGTGTAAATACGAAGGTGTGGTGGTTTTTTTTGGGGAGGGGGGGGGGGGGGGGGAATTCATGTATTATCCAGATATAAATCATGTCTAAATTCATTGTAAATTTAAACCTCTCCAAGTCTATATATTCTTAGATATATTTTGTTACCAAGTACACATCTTCAAATTAATAAATCAACAATATCAACATAAGTAGGATCTAAAAGCTTGCCGGAATGAATTACTTATATAATTATACACAATGTCAGTTAATAATGAGCTTTCGAGTAAAGTAATGATTAATTAATAATGTAAACAACACAAAAAATGATATAAACACTTGTTAAAGAACTTTTAAGTAAATTAATAAGGAATTAAATAATATAAACATTCATTGTTAAAAACTTAATAATATAAATAAATGTCCATAATCAAGATTTTAATTGAGAAAATAACAAATTAACGATAAAAACAGACCTAATGTATTAACAGTATATGGGTTAATAAACTAAATTTTAGAAGATATCCAATGATATCATTGACTTTTTTCCCAATAATTTAGGCCAACATTTTTAATAGTAACCATCTCATGATCTTAAGGAAGCTGTCTGCATAAGTTCACATCAGCATCAAAGAGAAATTATATATATATATAAAAAAAAAAGGCAAGAAACTGCGTGAGAATCCAAAGATTACAGATCTAAATCCCATTCTTCAAGACTTAATCCAACCATCTGATTTGCTGAAAACTTTTTCATCTTCTTCCCTAGCAAATCCCCTTCTCAGTTCTCTCTTCTTCTTCCTCTTCATCATCAGACAAGCCCACGTACAACTTCAATCGCCCATCCTCTCTACAAGCACGGAAAAGATTTCTATTGGGAATTTTGATCTCCTCAGTGACGTAGCTCTGAGTCTCCTCATCAAATATGACATAACGATATGGTCTACCAGTCTTAATCCCTCTAAGGACAGAAATTGGTGGTGGAAAAAACTTTCGACTCATAGAAGAAGATCTCGCATCAGCAATAATAGATTTCTTCTTCTCATCAGTGCCCTCCGGCTTCTCCTTCCCAAGATTCTTCTTGTGGCGACTTCCATTCTCCACCACAGCCTCAGCTTCCATTTCCTTCCCAAGCTTTTTCATAGCGCCCTGATCTTCTTCAATAGACAAAGAAATCAAGAATGGCAGAGGTGGCGCCGAGTCGATGCTCTTGGGCGATGTTTCGGAGCTCCCTTGATCAGAAAGCTCCTTGAAATTTTGGACAAAATCGACACCAAAGGAAGATGAACTTGAAGACAGCAATGGTCTTGGGGATTTGGGGGTTTGCGTTGGCGAGGAGCTCAAGAGCTGCATAAGGCCAGAAGACCTATGTGATTCCATACCCAAGAGCTAGAGAGGAGTTTCAAAGGGTGAAAGAGCAAAGTGAGGAGACAGTGAGGAGGAAGAACGTGAAGATTGTATATAAAGACAGAATTGAGACACAGCCAGTAACGCATGTCTTTGGTGGCCACAGGGGATACACCAATAGTGAAGCAGCTATTGTAACAACCAAAGAAGACCCTCTCAAAGAGAAAATGGAGGGCTTTTGGTTCCTCTCTGGATGGCACAATAGGTAACTGTGGTTTCCGTGTCTGAGAATTGAGATCCTTCTGGTTAATTCCTAACCATTTCCTGTTTTTGCAGGTCACCATGGGACCGCGGCTGTCTATGGCAATGAAATAATAATTGGGTTTAGTTTTAATTTCCATAAAAATTTTTGAAGATAATTAATTAGACCTTTATGGAGAAGGTCACAGCAGATGTAACAATAAGGTTTGACTGGCTTACATGTGAATTAATGAAACTGACAAATTTGGATGTCACCAAAAAGTTAAAATCTCCCAAACCCAGCTCTTAATTTGAATTTTGTCCATGTAAAGACAAGGTGGCAGTTGTAGCCTTTTTATATATTTTTTATTTGATATATTCAATTTAATTTGTACTACTTTTTGTCAAGAAGAAAATAATATGGAGTGCTATGTATTACTTATCCTCCAAATGCGAAGAAACACAATTTTTCACTTTCTTTTTACTGTTGGAAAATTTGTATTCAAATTAATTTGAAATTGAGTTCTATATAGAGAAAGTTTATGCGTTATTTCAATGATATCGTCACATTGATTTTAGTATTTTAATACTTAAGTACAATAATTTTTTTTTTTGGTGAGTGTATCTTTTTGGCATGTATATGGAAGTGCATTGCCATTGAAGGGTGATGGAGTTCTAAGAATTACTGTCGTTTGATTTATCATACTCATGACATTAACCATTTGTGATCTCAGATTTTCAACCCATCTCTAAACTTCAAGCTTTTATAAATGATTGAAAATGTTGCTTGTATATTATTTGACGCACAGTAGGTGGTTGTGGCTGGTTGGCAATGGAGGAACTGAACCTGCATCCCTTTTCTATAATTATGTATTTAAGCTATAAGCCAAAGCTCAAACTATATAAATTATTGATTTGTTTTTCACAAATTAACATTCAAAAGAAAAGAGCGAAACTAGGATTTGTACCTCTAACTTTCTTCATTTTTTATTCTGGTGATTTCCTTTCTATTTTTTTTAAAATTTAAAAAATGAGATTTAATTTTTTATCTCAATACTATATCTCTCTCTTAATTTTATGTTTGTCTCTCCTTAAAATTCCTTTGCCTTAATGGCAGAGACGGATCCAAGAAACTAACAGTTAAATATCGAGGGGCCTTGCTCAAAATATTGAAGTGCACTGCATCAATAGTATTTTAGTGCAGCAAGCCGGTGCCATTGTCGGATTATTTAGATTAATTTTTTGTAACACTAAACAGCACTAATTAATCAAGCTGTGTTTGTCTTAGTACAAAATTACTTGCTAGTGAAAAATACCTTTGGTAAAAAATCATTTTCCTAAATTTTTTATTTTTTAGTGTTAATTAAAAATATTTTTGGTTGTTTGTTGTTGCTAATGAAAAATTATTTCTTTACAAAAAAATAATTGACTTAAATGGCCCAAATTTCATTATGATGTTATAAATACTTAAAATTATTCTATATTAACTAGATTTGGTTTCAAACACCACAAAAAATTCTTTCGAATTCTAGCGGCCATTATTTGTTGATAAAACATAAATCTCACCAGTAAAATCAATTCTAATGGCTTTTTTAGTGGATTGTAATCTATCAGTAAAAGAGTTATCAGTAATATTCTATCATTGAAATCTAGGCGGTAATATTATTTAATACTATTGGCCGATAACCACTAGTAAAAAAAAGTGACAGACAATCATTAATGAATTTATCTCAACAATTAATGTTTTGACATTTTACTTTTACCACTAGATAAAATCTCTTTGGAATATATAATTAAAAATGTATTTTCTTAGTGGATAATATCTTGGTAAAATTTACTAAAATTAAAATATGTAATACATTTGAATTTAATTGATAAGTATATTGTTTAGTAAAAATAACCATATCTAATTTACTGATGACACAAGTTGCTGGATATATTTATATATGGTAGTGGTGAGGATTTTCGATCTTGAAAATCCATTGCATCATTAAAATAATAATTCATAAGAGATGAACAAGAACAAATCTATGGGACTAAAAATCTCCAATGCTTCCCAAGTCTGTTCAAACCTACAAAGTAATAAATAATTGCATTGAAAATAGGCAAAGTAAATAACCATGCCAAATCCGAACAACCACTAATTTGGTTCGGTAGTAGAATGATATTGGGCTATCAAATAGAGAATTTGTTTAGATGCATCACATGTTAACATTACTGCAGTTTAGCATATTGAAGGTAAAGGAATACCTTTGCTGCAAAGACCATAGGTTGACCCAAGTGCACACAAAAATCAATAGAGACATTTGGCTGCATAACCAAATTTATTATTAGAAGTTCACAACTACAAGAAAATTAACAACAAATAACAAGATCAAGAACAAAAATTGTAAGCCATATAGCTAGAGATTTCTAAATTATTTTTTGGTGTCTTCTTTGTACACTATAATTTCTCTCATACAAATGTAGAACATTTTGATACTTGTCCCCAAATATCTATGGTATCAAACAAACAAATTAAACAACAATATCTGTAATAAAACTCAAGTGATAGAAACAAGGACAAGATTCATTAAGGACAACTAGTTCTCCTCATGGTTTAAACTAGTGTGAGAGAGGAGATAGAGAAGGAAAGAGGAGATAGAGAGGGAGAGAGAAGATGAAAAGGGTGAGAGGAGACTATAAGGTAAGAGAGAAAAAATGGAAGAGAAGAGAGAAAGAAAAAGAAGAAGACAAGAGAGCCACACCAAAGTAAGGGCATCATATTCCTCCTTCATGGCTTGATGCCAATTGTTGACCCTAAAATTTAGGTTTCGGAGTCGCCACTGATCTAAATTGCTTAAGGTAAGATTGGACACTTGATTAAAAATGGTCTACGTTTCAGAGATTGAGTTCGGGAGTTGGTTACGTCTTAGGGAATGTGTTAGTACCCTAAATGCCTTTTCGGTACCAAAAATTATCTAATTAATTTATCTTAATTAATTTATGTTGGTTTAAAAATTTTTGAAAATAATCCCTGCCTATTCTGGATTGAAATTTTTAAATAAAATAATTTTTGAGAAAAATCCTCTTCCTATTCTAGTCCAAGATTTTAAAGAAAATCTCCTTCCTATTCCAGCCTAGAGTTTTTTTTTGAAAAAATAATAATTTTAAGAAAATTTCCTTCCTATTCTAGTCTAGGGTTTTAAAAGTAATTTGAAGAAAATAAAGAAGAAATACTTAGATCATCCATGTGATCATTTCTTTTCTAATTTATTTTTATTTTAAAAGAGGACATGGGTTCTTAGGTTCATCTATTTTGTCAAATTTTAACTTCAAAAATTTTAAAATCAAGAAAGAAAAATATTAATCTCAACCAATGACTGGTTTTCATTTTTCTCTTATTTCTTTAAAACATGTGGAATTCATATAAAACAAAAGTGTAAATTCTAATTATCCCTTTTAAATCAAAACCCACGGCACCCACATTTTCTATAAACTTTGACTTTCAAACAAGAAGGAACCAAAATGATTTCCAATCAAAAATTTATTTTTGTTTTTTCCCTTAAAAATATAGAATTCACCTAAAAGAAACACGAAATTGTGGATCCCAACTACTTATTTTTAAGAACAAAAAAAAGGACCTAAAAAAGGGGTAGTGACTCACGCCTATACCAAGAAATTATGACTCATGAAATTTGCAAGAAGGCACAAGACAGCATTCCATACCTTGAGCCGTATGGGTTTAAAACTAGGTCACAACCTTGGGCGAGAAAAGAAAAAAAGGGGCATCGCCACAGTGATGACTCACGACTTTCCTTCACCAGCAATGGTGCAACGGTCTCTCTAATGACAAGCAAGATTGGAGACGAACTAGAGTCGTCTTCCACAAGGTCAAGCTTCAAAGGCAGATGAAGTAACAAGCGAAGTTTGGCTTCAACAGTAGTGACCCTTGTGCAAAGGCCTACATGTGTTTTGGATAGAGCCGCAGGTGAGAATGTAGCTGCGACTACTCAACGATGTGGAGGAACACTATTGCAAACTCTGATCTAATAGCAATGACGATGTTGGGCTCAAGCTACCTGGCATGGTGCCAGTAACGTGATGGCACTGCATAAAGACTTATGTAGAGGCCGATTTTCGTTTAGAAGTGTGGTGTATAGGGTCCCCTGTCTCTTCTATTTTCTTGGAAGTGCAAGAGTTTTCGTTTTGGGTGAGGGAGATTTTTGGTGAGGTTGCTGACGAGTTGTTGTAATTTGAGACTTAGAGATTCTGGGCTGTGTGGGCGCAAGCTCACGACAATGGAGGGAAACCTACAAAGACAAGCAGAAATGCTAAGATAAGGTAAACTTCGATGGTGAATGGCATGATAGAGCTTCAACTATGGACGTGTTTTAGCATGTACGACGCTCCGATGATCTTGAAGTCGGTGGTTAAGTTGAAGACGATGGATGGAGGAAGAGGAGTCTCAGTCATGGGGTTGAAGAAGGGAGGTGTGTTTAGGACGTAGGGTGTTGCCATTTTGGTTCTTTTTTATTTTGAGTAAATTATATTAACCTCCCTTGAGGTATTTGATTATAACACTCTACCTCATTCTTACTCAAATATGACACTCCACCTTATTTACTCAAAATATTAATTAAAAATATGCTTAATGTTAATAAAATATTTATAAAAAAATATTAAATCAACATTTTAGTCTAGTTTTATTTAAAAATTATATTTTGACTCAATTAACCATTTTAAATAACTAATATTTTGATAAATTATATTTTTTTAATTAAATAATTATATTTATTACAAGGTATAAATTTAACAATGTGTATGAATATGAGAAAAAAATTAGTACAAATATAGAGGCATTTTGGGGTGAGTTTAGTTAGCAAAAAATAAGACCAATTATACTCTATATTTTTTTCCTAATTAAACTCAACCCCAAGATGCCTCTATGTTTGTACTAAATTTTTTTCTCATAATCACACATATGGTTAAATTTACACCTTGTAATAAATATAATTATTTAATTAAAAAAATATAATTTGTTAAGATATTAGTTATTTAAAATAGTTAACTGAGTCAAAGTATAATTTTAAGTAAAACTAGAGTAAAATTTGATTTAATATTCTTTTTTTAAATATTTTATTAATATTTAGGTATATTCCTTTAATTAATATTTGAGTAAATGGGGTGAAGTGTCATATTTAAATAAGAATGGGTGGGGTGTTATAATCAAATACCTCAAGGGAGGTTAATGTAATTTGCTCTTTTATTTTTGTATAGTGAGTCAATGAAGTGTAGGATAAGAAACGTGCAGTGGAAAAGTGCAGGGGGTCTGAAATTGTTGAAGCTAAAAGTTTTTCTTGAAGTCTTCCGTGTCTCTTTTTTTTCATGTGTGTCGTCAATTCTGCAACTCCGACAACGGCTACGCAATGATGCACTCTTCTGGCAATCACTCTTCTTCTATAGTGTGTGCACCAAATTGGGTCCTTAGCTTAGTTCAATTCTCTTCAAATTCCTCATTTTGCTTCTTCTCTAACGACGTGGGTTGTCACAGTAGTGCTTGATTGATCAAGTCCGTCAACAAGATTGAGGTTGTGAGAGGGAATGAGAATTACAACATGAAAGAAAACAATAACTGCTGGGTGAAAGAGAAAGGGAAGTGAAGGTTGTGAGAGGGAAGGAAAATTTCTGCGTGAAAGAGAATGAGAACTATTGCGTAAAAGAGAAAAGCAAGTGCTGCATGGGGTATCTATGCTAAAATTTTTCCGAAAGAGTCCCCCCCATTTCATGTGTGTTGGGTGTGGGTTTTTATAATTACAAAATTTTAGAGTTTGTTTTTTACTTTAATTCTTTTTTCCTAGTTTTATTTTAACTTTTATGTTTTATCTTCTTATCTTTTCATTTATCTAACATTTTTTATCTATTTCTTGGATTTCAAATTTTCTTATCTTTTAATACTTATTTATCTTATTATCTCATTATCTTCATTAACATTTCAAGTCTTCTTGTATTTTATCATCTTACTTTTCTCTTTTGTTATCTTTTATTCAATTCTTAGATCTATTATTTATTTTATCTTTATTTTATTTTTCTTATTTTTGGTTTTATTCTTGAGTTTGGGATTTTGGTTTATTTTGGGCTTATTTATTTTTGGGCTTGTTTTATTTAAATGTTTAGTTTGTTTACAATTTATGTTAAAGTTTTGTAAAGTGGGCCGGACAAAATTGAGTGTCTATAGATTGCTCCCCTTTGCTTATCTTTTAGGGACTAGAAGATGGGTAAAGGTTGAGAAACACTATTTTGTCCGGATGCGAAGGGTTACTGTCCACCTAATGGGGACATTAAAGGGTACTAAATCTACCCTTGGGGATATTGAAGGGTTACCGGAATCCACCTTCGGGGATGTTGAAGAGTACTGAATCCACCCTTGGGGATATTGAAGAGTATTCGATCCACCCTCAGAGATATTGAAGGGTTATTGGGTCCACCCTCAGGGATGTGAAGGTTATCGTGTCCACCCTCGAGGATGTTGAAGGGTTATCGGGTCCACCCTTGGGGATGTTGAAGGGTTATCAGGTCTACCCTCGGGGATGTTGAAGGGTTATCGTCCACCCAACGAGGACATTAAAGGGTGCTAAATCTACTCTTGGGGATATTGAAGGGTTATCGGGTCCACCCTTGGGGATGTTGAAAGGTTACTGTCCACCCAACAAGGACATTAAAGGGTACTAAATTTACCCTTAAGGATATGAAGGGTTATCGGGTTTACCCTTGGGGATGTTGAAGGTTTATTGGGTCCACCTTTAGGGATGTGAAGGGTTATCAGGTCCACCTTTGAGGATGTGAAGGGTTATCAGGTCCACCTTTGGGGATGTTGAAGGGTTATCAGGTCCACCCTTAGGGATGTTGAAAGGTTATTGTCCAGCCAACAAGGATATTGAAGGGTACTAAATCTACCCTCGAGGATATGAAGGGTTATCGAGTCTACCCTTGGGGATGTTGAAGGGTTATTGGGTCCACCCTCGAGGATGTTGAAGGGTAATCGTCTACCCAATGAGGACATTTGAAGAAAAGAACTTGGAGAAACACATTCCAAGTTAAAATAAAGGTTAGTAACTTGAAGAAACCCATTCCAGGAAAAACTTGGAGAAACCCGTTCCAAGACGCAAGAAGAGTTGATAACTTAGAGTAAATCATTCTAGGGCTGATTTATCGAAAGGGATCTATAGAAACCCATTCTATGTTTATGGGGTAAACCATCCCAAAAGGAGCCTTAAGAAAAACATTCTAGGAAGGATGCAAATGCATGCTCATGATGAAATTATCTTGACTTAAGTTCATGCTTAATGATTCAATGTTTCATCCTTTTAGTAATTAGGGGTTTCACAGCTCCAACTTGCTTTCTTAATCATGAACTCATGGGAGGACTTAAGGCAAGCACATGAAGACCAATGTTCAAGACATGTAGCACCTTTCAAGTGTTTGCTCTATTGCCCCTGTTTGCATATTTGAACTAAACCCCTTTCTTCCTTGTCTTCTATCATGCTTGGAAATCACAGCTTAAAACTTATCTTCATTTACCATTAGCATTTTGGCATGTCTTGTGCTTTCGAGCAGTAACTCTTTGATTAACACCCTTATTGGCACCTAACACTTTTTACTTTGCATGAGAATGCATTTTTTTGAGAAATAAGGATCAACATAAAGGGTACAAAACTATTTAAAAGAGAGATCATCAGGTAGGTCAATGACCCATTGCCCCAGTTTGAGCAGATCAAAGTATTGAAAAATCTGAGGGTAGTACCTTTGAGAATTGGGTTTGATTCTTTTTTATGGCTAGGATCCCTTCATAACTTTTCTCTTAATCCCTCCCTTCTTTAAAGGTGGGTCATTTGGATATAGTTTTATCCTTGATTGCCCTAGTTTAAATTTTGACAGCCCATAAGTAAAAATGTTGAGAAGGTTTTCCTTACCCATTCTCTTTTATTATCCAAGTGATACCTCAAGGGAATGCACATAATAATTACTCAATTCTCCAGAATCAAAAGTGTTTTGCAAAGCACTCACTCTAATCTCTCTCAAGTATTTGCACTCTTAAATCATTTTCAAGTGTTTACACTCATAGATACCCCATAGGCTTGTTTTTGTGTCTCTCTCCACTTCAGTTAGTTTACCATACTAACTAAGACCACTAGGACTTTACTCAGCTTGTAATGTTGGGCCTAGGTAATGGAAGAGATAATAAAAAAGGAGAGTGTGAGATGTTTGAGGACGTGATGTCTCACCTTTTGCTTTTCCTTTTTGGATAACTTTGTTGGCTCAAGGTGAAGTTTATTCCTCTTTACTATTCTCTTTTCCTTTATTTCAATTGGCCTTTTCTTTTCATTTTCTTTCAATATTTCTTCTCTTTTTCCTTTTTCTTTGTGCTTTTCTTTTTTACAGAGTTTTGGAAGGAATCTTCAATCCTTTTACTCGAGCCTTAAATTATTGCTTATAGCCTTTTTCTTCTTCGATAGCAAAGGTACTCCTTTTAGCTCTTCTTTAGGGTGGAGTAATGATTTTTGATTGAAAGGTTAAAGTTGATCTAGGTCAAAGGAAGAAAATCAAATAAAGGGTCTTGCTATCCTTTTACAGGTTCGAATGGGTGACTACGGGAGTTCAAATATTAGGGTTTAACTTGAAAGGCTCAAACTGTCTAAAGATGGCCTAGGTCATTTCTTGAGTAATGTGATATCCCACAATTAGCTTTGAGAGGCATTTAGACAAGTTCTAGGATATTTGTTTCCTCACCATAAGCATATCCTCACCATAGGCTCTCTTTCTTATTTTTCATTAATCAAAAGACACTCTGTCATCCTAGAAAATTGAGTATTCAAGCAAACCTATTTTATCATCGGCAATTGGATTTTAATGCTTATGAGCATCAATACTGGGGATAAACCGATTACCCCAGTGTTAATTTAGGCAAAAGTAATTGGATGAAAAGTAATGCATTCTTCATGCTAAGCATTTTATTAAATTAAGAAGAGTGCCCATACAAAATCCTTGCTAACTCCTTGGGCAAAGCCATTAGTAGGTGTCATAATGTAAAGATAGAAAAAAAATAAAAAAAAAAGAAATAGTCCAACTTGTAGTAAATGGTATGAGCACGGACTCTCAATCCCAAATCAATTAGTCCTCTCCACCACAAGTCCTTGGTTCTACCCTTGCTATTCTAGTGGTTGTTAACATTTTAATTGTCATGATCAGGGAAAGGATTACCATGCACATCTGGTCTTGGAGCTACTTGATCAAATGTCAACCAATTAGTGTCAATCAGGACTTGTACCTTCTTCTTGAAAGTAGTGCAATTGTCTACCGTATGCCCTTTTGCCCCTACATGGTAATCACATATAAGCTTCTCATCATACCATGTACGATACGGAGGTTGTCGTGGATAACTAGGACTTAATGCTACCAAGTTATTCTTTAGTAACTGTGGTATTGGGATGGGATCGAAGTTTTGACATTTGGTACTATTAGCTTGTATTGGTGGCTTGGATTAGGATTGCATCGGCTGCACATGCTAAAATGGTTGGTATTGGGTCGGTTGCAGAGATAACACTGACTATGATTTGTTTTAATAGGGTGATGAGGTATAGGTAGCTCAAGGCACAATAACACTCATTACTGGTGCATAAGACACTTGGCATGCATGTTGATTTTTATCAAAATTTTTGACTTTGCCTCTTCCCTTATTGTGGTAATTTACAGAATGAACATCCTCACTCTTTTTGCTACTGAATTGAGGCTTCTTCTGTGATACATTGCCTTCCAAGGATCTCCCCATCTTACCAGCCTTTATTCCTCTTTCAATTCTTTCACCAATTTCTATTAGGTCTGTAAAACTCATGTTGGCAAATCCCACCATTTTTCTGTGAAATGGATATGTCAAAGTACTTAAGAATATAGTGACCATTTCTTTATTGGAAAGAGGTGGTTGTACCCTTATTGTCATGTCCCTCCATCATTGAGCATAGGCGTTAAAGGATTTGTTGTCCTCTTTTGCCATGTTTTGGATTTGGAACTTGTCAGGGGCTATGTTCTTATTGTACTTATAATGCCTCATGAAAGCTTCTACCAGATCTTTCCATGTTCAGATAGAATAACGATCCAGGCTCACGTACCATTCGGCAGCTCCATCAACTAAATTGTCTTGAAAGACATGGATAAGAAGTTTCTCATTATCTGCATAACTGGCCATCTTTCGGATGTACATGAAGATATGTGCCCTAGGGCAAGATGTTCCATCATACTTTTTAAATTCTGGTACCTTGAATTTTAGGGGTATAACAACATCAGGTACCAATCTAATCTCACGCACATCCAGGACATCATCGTCAATGAACCCTTCTATTTTTCTCATTCTGGCTTCGAGCAACTCATATTTCTCTCGGATCAATGCTTCTTTATTTGATTTTTTTAATTTTTCATGCTCCTCCAATTCCTCAAGCTCTGGAATGGAGCTGGCTTCTGTTTCCCCAATATATGCCTGATTGTGGTTTGGTTGGTTTTGTGGTTGCTGATTATATGGGTCTTGTGGGGATTCATTTTGCATATTCTCTTTAGACATGAGCAGCTTAGTCAATCGAGCTATTTGTGCCTTGAGATTTCCAATTTCTACATGTAACTCTTCCACGGACTTCTCTTGCCTTTGTTCTGCCATAAGTTTTGATTAGGATTGCGTTATAGGAGTTGTGATTTCCTTTTAAGTCTATTGAATTTTTAAGAAAATAAATTATTGGCATGCAAATGAGAATTTATGCATATGAATGTTGTGATGCCATGCATGATACAAAAATAGAAACTCAGGCAAAGAGGTGACTGGTGTTAATAAAGAATGCATGCTATTTTGGGTAAGTTTCTCTTGTGATTTATTTCTATGCATGTTGGTAAGGGTCTACATTCCCTAAACAAGTTCCTAAACTATCTCTTATTGTACATTATGTTGTTAAAGAAAGAACTTTAGAAGTCTTTAAAAGCTAACCATACTTTGCCCCTATTTATTCTACGGGTAAATAAACCTTAAACTTAAAACTTTCATGCATATAGAAGTAAAATGTTTATGACAAAGAAATTGTGTTAAAAACATAATGATTAACAGTGATGAGATAAAGAAAATGTAATATTAAAATGTTCCCCATCGTGCTTAAATTCAGGTAAGTCCTAGGTCCCTGTTCACTCACATAGGTTTGGGCCAAAAGTCTCTCTTACAAAAGATAGCTCTAAGGCTATTAATAGTGAAAGGGTAGGTTTTATATTTCCTACATCGGGTCCCCAAATTATCCTTGAGAGGATCAATTCGAGTGGGATGTTTCAGGTGCCCATGCGGAGACCAAAGGTCTCTCAAAGGCTATCCTTACTACACCCCTCTAACCTACAAGGTATCCTATATGGCCCAGGCATAGGACACAGGGGTCATGACCTCCCCTTTGTTCTAGTGTGTGGTGAGAGTGGTAGTGTGTGCGGGGAAACATATTCCAAACCTACAAAAAGAATCACATGCAAATATATACATATATAAAAATAAATAAATAGGTAGAAAATTTAAATACCCAAAACACTAGAAGCTAGTAAGCGTACCTTTTATTTCGTCATCTTCACAAAAATAAAAAAATCAAACTAATAAATCAATCAAGAAATTAATAAGATCATTTTTAAATTGGTCTAACCCTCTAACGTTCCCAGTGGAGTAGCCAAGCTGTTGACCCTAAAATTTAGGTTTTGGAGTTGCCACCGAACTAAATTGCTTAAGGTAAGATCGAACACCTAATTAAAAATGGTCTACGTTTCAAAGATTGAGTTTAGGAGTTGGTTACGTTTTATGGATGGTGTTAGCACCCTAAACGCCCTTTCGGTACCAAAAATGATCTAATTAATTTATCTTGATTAATTTACATTGGTTTAAAATTTTTTAAAAATAATCCCTGCTTATTCCGGATTAAGATTTTTAAATAAAATGATTTTTGAGAAAAATTTCTTTTCTATTCCAGTCTAGGGTTTTAAAGAAAATCTCCTTCCTATTCCAGTCCAGAGTTTTTTTGAAAAAATAATAACTTTTAAAAAATTCCCTTCCTATTCTAGTTCGGGGTTTTAAAAGTAATTTGAAGAAAATAAAGAAGAAATACTTAGATCATCCACGTGATCATTTCTTTTCTAATTTATTTTTATTTTAAAAGAGGACATGGGTTCTTAGGTTCATCTATTTTGTCAAATTTTAACTTCAAAAGTTTTAAAATCAAGAAAGAAAAATATTAATCTCAACCAATGACTAATTTTCATTTTTCTCTTATTTTCCTTAAATCATGTGGAATTCATATAAAACAAAAGTGTAAATTCTAATTATCCCTTTTAAATCAAAACCCACGGCACCCACATTTTCTATAAACTCTGACTTTCAAACAAGAAGGAACCAAAATGATTTCCAATCAATAATTTATTTTGGTTTTTTCCCTTAAAAAAAATAGAATTCACCTAAAACAAACACGAAATTGTAGATCCTAACTACTTATTTTTAAGAACAAGAAAAAGGGGTAGTGACTCATGCCCATACCAAGAACTTATGACTCATGAAATTTGCAAGAAGGCACAAGACAGCATTCCATACCTTGAGCCGTATAGGTTTAAATCTGGGTCACAACCTTGGGTGAGAAAAGAAAAAAATGGGCACTGCCACAGTGATGACTGCGACTTTCCTTCACAAGCAGCGGTGCAACGGTCTCTCTAACGGTGAGGAAGATTGGAGACGAACTGGAGTCGTCTTCCACAAGGTCAAGCTTCAAAGGTGGACGACGTAACAATCGAAGTTTGGCTTCAACAGCAGTGACCCTAGTGCAAAGGCTTACGACATGTTTTGGATAGAGCCGCGAGTGAGAATGTAGCTACGGCTACTCAATGATGTGGAGGAACACTGTTGCGAACTCTGATCTGACAGCAACGACGACGTTGGGCTCAAGCTGCCCGGTGTGGTGCCAGCAACATGATGGCACTACAGAGAGACTTATGTAGAGGCTGATTGTCGTGTAGAAGTATGGTGTATGGGGTCCCCTGTCATTTCTGTTTTCTTAGAAGTGCAGGAGTTTTCATTTTGGGTGACGGAGATTTTGGTGAGGTTGCTGACGGGTTGCTGTAATTTGAGACACAAAGATTCTGAGCTGTGTGGGCGCGAGCTCACAACAACAGAGGGAAAGCTACAGAGACAAGCTGAAATGCTAAGATAGGGTGAACTTCGATGGTGAATGGCGTGACAGAGTTTCAGCGTGGACGTGTTTCAGCGTGCACAATGCTTTGATGATCTTGAAGTCAGTGGTTGAGTTAAAGACGACGGATGGAGGAAGAGGAGTCTCGGTCACAGGGTTGAAGAAGGGAGGTGTGTTTAGGACATAGGGTGTTGGTTCCTTTTTATTTTTGTATAGTGAGTCGATGAAGTGTAGGATGAGAAATGTGCAGTGGAAAAGTGCAGGGGGTCTGAAATTGTTGAAGCTAAAAATTTTTCTTAAAGTCTTCCGTCTCCTTTTTTTTGTGTGTGTTGTCAATTCTGCAACTCCGACAGCGGCTACACAATGATGCACTCTTTTGACAATCACTCTTCTTCTATAGTGCATGCACCGAATTGAGTCCTTAGCTCAGTTCAGTTCTCTTCAAATTCCTCGTTTTGCTTCTTCTCCAACAATGTGGGTTGTCATAGTAATGCTTAATTGATCAAGTCCGTCAACAAGATTGAGGCTATGAGAGGGAACTAGAATTGCAGCATGAAAGAAAACAATAACTGTTGGGTGAAAGAGAAAGGGAAGTGAAGGCTATGAGAGGGAAGGAGTTTGTTGCGTGAAAGAGAACGAGAACTGTTGGGCAAAAGAGAAAAGCAAGTGCTGCATGGGGTATCTGTGCTGAAATTTTTCCAAAAGAGTCCCCCACATTTCATGTGTGTTGGGGTGGGTTTTTATAATTACAAAATTTTAGAGTTTGTTTTTTACTTTAATTCTTGTTTCCTAGTTTTATTTTAACTTTTATGTTTTATGTTCTTATCTTTTCATTTATCTAACATTTTTTATTTATTTCTTGGATTTCAAATTTTCTTGTCTTTTAATTCTTATTTATCTTATTATCTCATTATCTCCATTAACATTTCAAGTCTTCTTGTATTTTATCATCTTACTTTTCTCTTTTGTTATCTTTTATTCAATTCTTGGATCTATTATTTATTTTATCTTTATTTTATTCTGATTTTTGGTCTTATTCTTGAGTTTGGGATTTTGGTTTATTTTGGGCTTATTTATTTTTGGGCTTGTTTTATTTAAATATTTAGTTTGTTTACAATTTATGTTAAAATTTTATAAAGTAGGCTGGACAAAATTGAGTGTCTACACCAATGAGAGAATTTTTAGCCCTGAGCAAAGGTGAACGGTTCAATATAGGTTAACATGGCATTTGATCATATGAATGGTTGTAGATATTAGAATACTAATTTGACTTATTTAATCCCACAAGCTCTTAAATATAACCCTAGATCCAAAGTTAATCATGCAAAATAGATGAAATGAAAATCTGGGAGCATAAAAGATGAAAATATAAATTTGAAAAAGAAGAAAATTATTGAAAACTAAGAAAAGGAAACAAAATTCAAGAATGTCGAAGGGGAGTTTTGAAGAAATTAAGGGGGAAAACTAGAATTTACAAAAGAAATGAATAAAGGAAAAATTATAATGAAAGAGAGAAAAAAACAAGGGAATGATTTTTTTGGATCCTATTGGAAGGCAACCTGAATAAAACATTTCCCCTTAAACCCACTTGCACTTGCACTCAAGTTTGTTGTCTTCACATTTAATGACACTCAACCACTATAGCAGAAAGATGGACAACATTGAGATTACTCCAAGGTAGAAGCAGGGCTACCAATTGTTTAGGATGTTGTTCATACTAGACAATGGGAAGGGGGTGCTTCATGAAAGCTTCAGGTTCTATATAAGGGGAACTCCAATTCTCAGAAACATACTGGGGGAAGGGGGCACACTACACTTACTTCACTCCCCTGGCTACACAGATAGCATCACTACATTTCCACACACCACATTCAGCATCTGACACTTATTTTCTATCACCTTCTTGACCACATTGTTAGGGTTGGCTTCATTTTATTTAGAATTTGCATAAACCATTTGTTAGGTACATGTGTCTTTTGAAGAGGATGGAGTTCTTTTATCCATTATATTTCTCTATCATGGTGTATTGGTTCTTCCCCTAAGAAATAGTGGAGAGTGAACATGTTATAGTTAAGGGGTTAGCTAGATTTAGAAGTGAAGAGCATTCATTATGGTTAAGGAATGGAGTCATTAATGGGGATGGGTACTACGGTTTAATTTTGAGGTTAGTATTTGAAACATCTTCTTCATGCAATTTCATATTTAATAATTAGAGTGCTCCTTGTCTTTCATCCTAGTTAATATTTGCAACTTCATACTGCACCATATGGGATACTGGGGTATTAAGGTTGTGCTAATTGTAGCTTGCCACAAGTATGTGGGTTGCTTTGTGTTAGCATAATCCTAGTTTTACACATTTTTAGTGGAGTTGGGTTTAGACGATTAGTTTTAGAACCCTCTTTCCATTTCATATTTTGGTCTCATGCAGGGTATATCATGTGAGTCTCAACCTTGTTTAATGAACTTGGCATCTAAAATCCTGATAATGTTAGTAAAGCTTTTTGGATAACTTACCCCTCTTTTTTTCATTTGATTGGAAAAAAATGAACAAAAATCTTTGAGATGCAAGGAGGCTATTCACTGGGATGGAATACATATAGTTAAGTATATCATTCTGTGTTTTATAATCAATGCAACCCACTTGTTAACTAGTTTTTAAGGCACTTAAGTTTGAAATGCAAGCCTTGTTTTAGATTTCATGCTCTTATGTTAAATTTAATAAATTGAGGTAGAATTTTGGTCTTTGAGCATTTCATATTAAAAACGATTTGCTAAATGTCTTTATTTGCATTTGGTCTATCTTGAGGCTAGTTTCTGAAAGTGACAACATAAACTTGAGTTAAGGCCCTGTAGTGTATTTCTACTTTTAAGTAACTTCAGTCACACTTAATTCTAGTGCTTATTAGTTTAGGAACTTGGTTGGGAAAATCCTATGATTGAGAATATTTTATTCCCAACAAGGTTCAATTAAGTTTATCTAGATTTCTTTTTGGTACACTTAGGTTATCTTAAAGTAGGTTCCATTCCTAGCAAGGATTCAAACTAGAGTTCACCACATTAAGGGTCAAACCCCTTACCACTTGACTTAACCCTTGTTGATTTTTATCCAGATTTATTTAAAAATAGGGATATTAGACTTCACTCTAAATCTCAAGAGATAACAAGATATAATAAAAAAATTTAGAAGAGAAAGTAGATTAAATAAAAATTATAAAAGAGAAATGGTAAATTCACAAGGGGCAGTTAATTTAGGCAAAATCCTTCAAAATGGTTTTAGTACCAAATGTTTCCCATTTTATCTTGCTTTATGTATAGCTACCTTGGGCTTAAACTTGCTATTTCCTAAACTAAAATCTCAAAATAGAAGGATTTTTTATGAGGGATAAATTATTATGCTATTGTAATAATGATAAGTGCATAATTTTATATTTTTCTTCCCTTTATTCTATAGTTTTTCAACTCTATATTTTGGACTTAGGAAGCTTGTTAGAGTCATATTTGTGTTAAGGCATGAATTGAAAGCTTTGGTTGTTTTAATAAATAAATAGGATAACTCTAGTTTTAATAGGACACTGACCTCCAATCTATTTTTTAGGTTTTTGACCATAAAGGAGTTCCAAAATAAAAATGTAAACTTTAGAGGTTTAAAGTAGACATCTAGGGTTTTCCAAAATGGGTTGGATCATCTACTTTAGGTCCATTTGGACCTCCAACTATGGCTATCAAATTAAAATAGAATTAGGAATCCAAATCCTTCTCAAATTAGGAAAGTGGGATGTGTAGTAGTCAATACTTTGGCATTAGAAAAATCTAATTGAGGTAATTCAAAAGCTTACAAAAAGCTAAGAGAAAGGTTAAAACTTTCATACAAAGCTAAATTCCCAAATTCCACCATCCTCAAGTTTGAAATTACATTGCAAAGTGCAACATATATTCAAAAGTGGGATGCCCAACATTGTGCAGAGCGGCGATGAAGAAAATGTGAAGGTTTTGGGAAAGGGTTTAGAAAATGAGCAAAATTTGGAGTCACCATCAATCTATAGTAAAATGGTAAGATCAAAAACTAGAAAAAAAAATGTTGTGTTACAAAAAATAGGTTTTGGGATTGGTTACGTGTAAGAAAGGTGTTAGCACCCTATGATGCCCTTTCTATATCATATTGATTTTTGATTGCTTTTTGGTTTCAAAAGGTACTTTGAGTTTTGCTTTGTTTATAATTAATTATTTATGAATATCTTTCTGGAATTAGGATTTTAAGGAATACCTATTTTTTGTAAACAATGGAAGAAGGAACTTCCGCCCCAATCACCAAAAATTTGAAATTTAGGAATGACCTATAAGCTTATAGGTAGTATTTAAATGAGCCCCCAATCTTTTGAAGTGAGTTCTATTTAAAGTCCCTTACCCTTTCCAAGTCATAAGAGATGATGCTTCCAACCCAATATCATGACTTGTCTTACATAGGTTTTCAAGCTTTTCAGAAATAAGACTACCCATCAGTTTAAAGCTAACATTAAGATGAGGTTCACATTCTTTTGAAGTGAGAAAAAGCTCTCCCTTTTCAAGTCATGGGAAGGGAAGTTTCCATTTCAATTCCCTAACTTTTCTAAGGTAGGTTTATATGAAAATGATTTCATTTTAAAGAAAGAAGTAATACTTTTTTTTTAAAATATTTGAATACAGAAATTTTAAATAAAAAAAAAATAAGCCATTGGAACCTACTTAGGGTCATTCCTTTAGGGTCATTGGGAACTTTATATTATTTAGAACCATTAAAATCCTTTATTACGTGATGTGGAGGTCTTTTGAACCTTTTGAAAGGTTTAAGCTATTGAAGTCCAAGAGCTTTAATATATGTTACATACATCACAACATAAATTTAAATAAATAACAAATATTACAATCATCCAAAATAAAAACAAACTTGTTAGCAAAACAAATTAACCTAAATCATATACCAAAAGATGCATACACATGGAAGGAAAGCACATTAGATTTAGTAATTAAATAAGTAAATTAAAAAAAATCAGTCACATTCTAAAATACAAATAATTTAGCCCCAAAAATATTTGCCATTTATATTATTAAAAAAGTATACAAAAGTCAAGATTGAGCTCAACATAAAACTAAGCCCAATTGGAGTGAAGGGCAGGTTACAAGCACCTTTATTTATAAATTAATTTTTTTTTAAAGGAAGAGGAATGGGTTGCTATGCGGTCTATCTCAGCCAATAGTAGTCTATCCAAAAGGTTTTATTTTTATTTTTATAAGTACAAATATTACACATAAACGATACCAAAAAAAATACTCTTAAACTCTCTTACTTTTATTTGAAAAATCTTTTGAAAAATCATGACTTAAGTAGGAAAAATTATTAAATCCATTCATGGGCTTACTTGTTACCAAAGTCACACCTATTTTTTAAATCAACCTTTTTTACTCCTAGACCTTACTATTTTTCTTAAAACAAAATTACATAAAAACTCACCACTAAAAACTCTAAGAAAATACCTCTAGATCCTGTTATTCTACCCAATTTAAAACACAAAAAAATTTTAAAAATAAGTAAAAACTTTTTTAACTCACCTATAGGTTCACTTTTTTTTTTGGATGCTAGACAAATTTGGATATCTACACACTAGAATTTAATTGACTACACTTTCTATGGGGTTGATTCTTACTCTCACTATTTACTTGTTAGTGATTAGTAAGGTAATTTATTTTTGGAGTGTTGAAAACATGTTACCAAATAACAATGGTATTTTCTGTGATCTCAAGGGGTGGTGACAATTTTGGAATCCCTAGAAATACTAGCAAGGGCTAAATTAATGTCACCAACAGATTCCAAAACTTTTTAAATTCAATGTCCAGTTTTGAAAAATAGAAAAATTTTGACAACAAATAAATCATGGTGCCATTGTAATAACAATGGGTTTTTGGAGATTGCAAGCAATGATGACATTTTTAGGATTCCCTAGAAATGATTGCAGAAGATAAATTAATGTCACCATCAAATTCCAAAAATTTCCAAAATTAATCTCAAAATCCTCAAAATAAAAGAATTTTGACTATGCATAAATAAGGATGCCATTGTAATAATAATGGTATTTTTTGATGAGAAAGGTGTGATAGATATGGCTTATCCTATTTATATTCCAAGTGGTCCAGTTACAAGTGTTAGAGCTAAAAGGTTCAAGGAGGCTCTCAATGGATTGATGCAAAACATTTGGGCTAAGAAACATTACTTAGACTCAAGTGCAGATCAAGGATGGATTTCAGTTATCCAAGTGGTGGAGCAATTTTAGCTCCTTTGCTAAAGCTCATACACTTGGAAGGATTATTTTCAGCTCAAGCATGTGGAATCATTTAGTAATTACATGCCATAAATTAAGGAGTTTTCATTTGGTTGATTATTAACCAGTCATTTGCTTTACTGATTTTGGGATAACTTTCCTTTTTTTAATGGGATTTGGTTAGCCTTTTCCATAATGGCTGAACATTTAATTCCCTTCCTTTGCTATTTATTTCCTTTTTCTCATTTTAGTTTTTTTGGGAAATCAAATTGTAATAACTTAGCCTATATAGGCATATACCAAGGCTGAAAAGGCACAATCAAAATTAGAATATTTTCTCTTTGGTTCTTTGAAGAACTTTTCTTTCGAACTTATCAAGAATTTCTTCTTGTGGCATTCATTCGACTTATCAAATGGATCACCATCCCATTTGTGGTGTCTCCACATACCAAGGTTCATGTTTTCTTATAAACAATGGGTTGAGGTTTCCACCAACAAATCTGATCATAAAACGATCTTGTGGATCAATTTTGTTGTCAGGTCTCGTTATTCTTGGCAGGGTTCAGATCATTTTGGTGATCCTAAAGGATGGTAACATTTTTAGGATCCCTAGAAATATTGATAGGGGAGAAATTAATGTTGCCATTAGGTTCGAAGATTGCCCAAAGTTTCTAGAAACCCCAAGTGTTGCCCTTTCAAATAATAGTGAAGACTAAATCAAGAAGACTAAGAAGCAATGGTAGCAAGAAAATCAAACACAAAAAGTGACAAAAAGATCAATTTGGTATTAAAAGGGCATTGTAAGGGTGCTAATATCTTTTCTACATGTGACTAACCCCTAAACTCAACCTCTAAAAACTTTGACCCTTTTTGAGTTGTTTGATCACACTAAAAACATAGAAAAATATGACTGGTGGCAACTCCCTTTTAAGCTTTCTCCAAAACCAAAAATTCTTTCTTGCCTAAACATAAAATGCCAAAACAAAACCAAAATTGAAATAAAAATAAGAATATTTCAATTTTTATGAGGATGTTTGACAACTGAGTAACTCTACTGGAGACTTGAATTTTAAAGGGTTAGGCTAATTATATGTTGATCTTTTTGTCGCTTTCTATTTGATATTTTGCTATGTGATGCTTCTTAGTGCCTATATTCATTTAATGTGAAGGTTTTTGCTATTTTTGTTCTCCACACTCCCTTGCACTTACAAATATTTAGATTAAAGAGAAGGTGATGACTTCTAAGCCTACTACCCAGGCTCTAGGTACCATGTAGGCTAAAGAGTGTGAAGTACGGTTAGCCTTTGTGAGACCTTTAGTCTCTGCATAGGTGCCCAAAAAATGGTCAGTTTAATTGAACCCTTTCCACTTAGGAATTTGGGAACTTATTTAGACATCTAAAACTAAAACCCTCACTATTAGTGGCCTAAGAGCAAACCTTTTTAGAGTCCAACCTAACCAAAAAATATTGATCTAGAGATTATCTTGGTAGGGTACAAAGGGGAACTATTCTCACTTCTTTATCTATATGTCAAAGCATTTTAATGTTATTATGCCACAAATTTACTATTTTTGTAAACCATATGTGTTTATGCTTGTTCGCATAGGTTCCTTCATTGCACATACCACTTTTGCATGCATGAAGCTCTACACTAGAGGGGTTTGAAGTACAATTAGCCATTGTGAGAACTTTAGTGTCAGTGTTAGCACCTAGAAAATTCATATTCAAATTGAACCCTTTTTGTTTGAAGCCTATCACAGATGAGGGTTGCAAAACTTGTTAGCTAAGTGTGACAATAGCGAGGCAATTTGGGCCCCTATTTAGGAATCATAGATCCAACCATAATTTTAATCATATATTTTAGGTTTATCTTAAGGTTGTCAATTCAAGATATATTTCAAACCTTTCCACATTGCATCATGCATCATGCCATAATGATTCATTTAGTAACACATCTTTTCTACATAAAAGGTCCTTCAAAATAGCATCCAAATACATGATCCCAAATACACTATATCGAACAAGACACCAAGTAAGACTCATGGAAGATCAATAAAGTGCAAGGACTATGAAAAAAATGTAATAAAAAATTCATCAATTGAAGATCCAATTGTCTAAAGTCTTAGAATTGCTATCTTCAAAAGAACAAGTTTGGCAAGTCCCATAGAATCATAAATACCCCAAACATCTATTCCACAAGTATAGGTTTAGGTTCAACAAAGAAAACCTAATAAAAAGATCACTTAGACTATTCCCAATGTCCTTGAAAAGTTAGTACAAGATGAAGAATCCAAGGCAAAAGAAAAATTTGAAATCTTAAAAGCTTGCCTGAGAGCAGTGGAAACACGAATGGGCCTTGTATTTCTAAATTTGTTTAAAAAGGGCTTGGTGCCTAATGTTGTAGTTTCATGTAAGTTAAACGTTCTAGAGTTTAACAAGTATAATGTAACATCCTCCCTAAAGGTCCATTTATATACATATAGTCAAAGTGATGTGAACCCCACCAAGAATAATGAGACCAACAATGAAATTAATTCCCAAGACCGTTCTCTGATCAGATTTATAGTTAGAAACCTCAACCCATTGTTTATAAGAAAACATGAACCTTGGTATATGGAAACGCCACAAACAGGATGGTGATTCATTTAATAAGTTAGATGAATCCACAAGAAAAAATTCTTGATAAGTTCAAAAGAAAAGTTCTTCAAAGAACCAAAGAGAAAACTATTCTAATTTTGATTGTGCCTTTTCAGCATTGGTATATGCCTATATAGGCTAAGTTATTATAATTTCATTTCTTAGAAAAACTAAAATGAGAAAAAGGAAACAAATAGCAAAGGAAGGGAATTAAATGTTCAGCCATTATGGAAAAGGTTGACCAAATCCCATTAAAAAAAGGAAAGTTATCCCAAAATTAGTAAAGCAAATTGCTAGTTAATAATTAGCCAAATGAAAACTCCTTAATTTATGGCATGTAATTGCTGAATGATTCCACATGCTTGAGCTGAAAATAATCCTTCCAAGTGTATAGGCTTCTTCCATGTGTATGGGCTTTAGCAAAGGGGCTGAAATTAATCAACCATTTGGATCACTGAAATCCATTGTTGATCTGCACTTGAGTCTAAGTAATGTTCCTTAGCCTTAATGTTTTGCTTCAATCCATTAAGAGCCTCCTTGAACCTTTTAACTGTATCTCTTATAACTGGACCACTTGGAATATGAATAGGATAAGCCATATTTGCCATACCTTTATCATTATTCCCCTCCTCTTGAAGAGGATTTGTCCTCAAATCATCGCTTGCATCAAAGGGAGTTAAATTAGTAACATTGAAAGTGGTACTAACATTATACTCACCTGGCAAATCTTGCTTGTATGTGTTGTCATTGATGCGCTAAGAACTTGAAATGGTTCATCCCCTCTGGAAGCAACTTAGAACCCCTTTTTGCCAAAATCTTTCTTTCTTCATGTGCAACCAAACCCAATCTCCATGTTCGAAAATGAGCTTATTACACCCCTTGTTCGCTTGTTTCATAATTTGCTCCATTCGACACTCGATGTTGAACTTTGCCTTCTCATGTATCTACTTGACAAATTCAGCTTTCTTTTTGCCATCTAAATTAACACACTCTTTCAAAGGTAATGGAGTTAAATCCAATGGAGTTAAGGGATTAAAACCATAAATAATTTCAAAAGGTGAAAATCTTGTTGTAGAATGAATATTATGATTATAATCAAATTCATCATGTGGTAAGCAATCTTCCCAAGTTTTGACATTCTTCCTAATGATCGCCCTCAACAAAGTTGTCAAAGTCCTATTTATTACTTCAGTTTGACCATCAGTTTGTGGATGACAAGTAGTAGAAAATAATAACTTAGTCCTTAACTTATACCACAAAGTCTTCCAAAAGTAGCTAAAAAACTTAACATCACAATCTGAAACAATTGTCCTAGGCATCCCATGTAATCTCACAACCTTCCTAAAGAATAAATTGGCAATGTGTGATGCATCATTTGTTTTGTGAGATGGAATAAAATATGCCATCTTGTAAAATCTATCCATAACCACAAAAATTGAGTCTTACCATGCTTGGTCCTAGGCAAACCTAGCACAAAGTCCATTGAAATGTCAACCCAAGGTTCATTAGGAATAGGTAGTGGCGTGTATAGTCTATAGGGTTGCATTCGGGATTTTGCTTGCCTACAAGTGACACATCTTCCACAAATTCTCTCAACATCTTTTTTCATGTGTGGCTAAAAGAAATGCTCTTGCAAAATGGCTAGTGTCTTAGCAACTCCAAAGTGTCTCATTAACCCTTCACCATGGGATTCCCTTACTAACAGATCTCGTAATGAACAATTAGGCACGCATAGCTTATTCTCTTGAAACAAGAAATCATCATGCCTAAAGAACTTACCCACGGCCTTGCCCTCACAATTCCTATACTCTTCACAAAAATCTTGGTCTAATGGATACAATTCTTTAATGCATTCAAACCAAGCAATTTTGCATCAACGGTAGAAATAAATGCATACTTGTGAGAGAGTACATCAGCGACGACGCTTTCCTTACCTTGCTTATATCAAATGACATATGGGAATGTCTCAATAAACTCCACCCATCATGCATGCCTCTTATTCAACTTGTGTTGGCCCTTCAAATGCTTCAAGGATTAATGATTGGTGTGAATCACAAACTCTTTAAGCCAGAGGTAGTGTTGCCATGTCTCCAATGTTCAGACCAATGCATAAATTTTCTTGTCATAAGTAGGGTAGTTTAAAGCTGCTCCATTAAGGTTCTCACTGAAATATGCAATTGGTCACCCACCTTGCATAAGAATAGTGCCTATACCTATACTAGAAACATCACATTCAATTTCAAATGTTTTAATAAAATCAAGTAAAGAAAGTAGAGGTGCATGAGACAATTTTTCCTTGAGTAGTTGGAACACCTCTTCCTCCCATTTGAACCCAACATTTTTTTTGTTTACTTCAGTAAGTGGTGCAGCTATGCTACTGAAGTCTTTCATGAACCATTAGTAAAAACTTGTAAGTCCATGGAAACTTTGGACTTGGCATACACTTATGGGTCTCGGCCACTCTTGGATTGCATGAACCTTCTCTTCATTAACTTGTATACCCATAATATTGTTGATGGCTTAGCAATCAGCACATGTTCTCCATGTCCCATCCTTCTTAGGCACCAAAATCACCAGAACGGCTCATAGGCTCATGCTTTCTCTCACGTACCCCTTTTCCATCAATTCACTAACATGCCATTGTAACTCCTTTGTCTCCTCAAGATCAGCTCAGTAAGCTAGTTGATTTGGAATGGAAGTACTAGATACAAAGTCAATTTGATGCTCAATCCCTCGAATAGGGGGTAAACCGTTTGAGACCTCCTTGGGAAAGACATCATCAAAGTCCTATAAAAGAGAAACAATAGAACTAGGTAAAGCAAGGTCAATCTCATTAGTGTGCAAAAATGCCGCTTTCTACAAAAGTACAATCATTGCCTGATTTGAAAACAATGCTCATTTCACTTTACTCGCTCTTGCATATAAACTCTTTTGTGTTCTCTCTTTTTGTTTCTCAATGGCTGAATTAGCCCTCCTTTTTTCTCTCCCAATTTTCTCAACCTCTCCTCCTTGCTCCCTCAAATTCACTCAATTTCTTTTTCTCTCTTTCTTCACTCCTTTTTTGTTCACTCTCTTTTTATAGCCTCACTTGGTCTTCATAAACTTGTCTTGGTGTCATAGGAGCTAGAGTGATCGTTCTTTGCTTAAACAAGAATGAGTACTTGTTTGTGTAGCCATCATGCTTAACTTGCTGATCAAATTGCCATAGTTGGCCTAATAGCAAATGCCCTGCTTGCATTGGAACTACATTGCACAAAACTTCATCCTCATAGTTTCCAATCCAAAAAGCAACCAACACCTATTTATTCACTCTCACTTCGCCATTATCATTGAGCCATTGTAACTTGTATGGATTAGGGTGTTTCATCGTGGGTAACCCTAATTTTTCAACCATAGTGATGCTAGCAATGTTTGTACAACTTCCTCCATTAATAATCACACTACATACCTTGTTTTTCATATTGCACAAAGTGTGAAAAATGTTTTCTCATTGCACCTCTTCATCTTCTTTAGCCTACACACTGAGGGCTCTTCTTGCCACCAACAATTCTCCTTCCATAGCATATTCTTCATCATCTGCATCTGCCAATGGTGGCATAAATTTGATGTCTTCTTGGCTTTCGGTCTCAACTTCACCATTGTCTTGCATCACCATAATCCTTTTGTTCAGACATTAGCTTGTTTTATGTCCCTTACCTTGACACTTAAAGCACTTAATGTCATGATTTTGAGTGATGGGTGGTTTAGTTTTACCTTAAGACACATGGTTGGTGTTCTCGATTTTGTGTTCGAATTTGTGTTTGGGTGTTGGGAATGCTTAAGGCTTGTCCTCCTTCTTTGTATAACTTGATTTCCAAGAAGTAGAACCTGAGTTTTGGGCTGCACGTGGGCTACCTCCACTCTTGAGTTTTTGCTCCACTTTGATAGACATGTGCACCATATCCTCTAATTCCACGTAATGTTGCATCCTTACTCTATCATGTATTTCCTGATTTAATCCAAGCAAAAACCTAGCCATTGTAGCTTCATGATCTTCCTCAATATTGGCTCGAATCATTGCAATCTCCATCTCTTTATAGTAATCCTTAGCACTCCAGTTTCTTTGCTGAAGACCTTGCAACTTCTTGTATAACTGATGGTAGTAATGACTTGGGACAAACTGCTTTCTCATTATCATCTTCATCTCCTCCCAAGTTTCCACTGGCCATTCTCCATTCTACCTCCTATTTAATAGCAATTGATCCCACCAAACAATGGCATAATCGAAGAACTCAATGGCTACCAATTTCACCTTCTTTGCTTTGAAGTAGTTGTGGCAATCAAAAATAAACTCCATCTTCTTCTCCTATTCAAGATAGGTTTTCGAATTAGACCTACCTTGAAATGATGGAACCATCATCTTAATACTACCCAAGTTATTATCTTCCTAGTTCCTAACTTCTCTACCCTGTCCACCATATCTCTTATAGTTAACAACTGAATCTTGATCATCTTCTTCATCAAAACTAGCCCCATAATACCCTTCATCTTCAATGCTTACTTCCCTTGGTTGAAATCTTTCCCTCCTATACACATTTGGTACATTTTGTGGTTGCCTCATGCATTCATTCTCTACCCTATCCAACCATTCATGAAGCTGCTTCATTTTCATTCTTAATACTCTTCTCATCTCTCCCATTAACACATCCATGAGCAACATTGGATCAACCCCTCTTGATGAACTTATGGGAATGCCTTTGCTCATGTTTTCCAACATGTTATTGCTGCCAAAAAAAAAATGTTACAAAATAAAGAACCTCACAAATAATCTCCTTCACATGTTTTTGCTCAAAATACAATTCTCTCAACACTCGTGTTTTCTCACAACAAATTTAGCTTTTTCCCTCTATTGCTCTTACCACTCTTGCCTTTTTTTTCTACTTGTATTTTCTCTTTCAGTTCTTTTCAAACTTATTCAAACAAGAACAAGAACCTTTTTCAGCAACAATTCAAGAACCCCCTTTTTTTTTGGCTTTTTGACTTGTTCTTCTTTCTTTTTGTTGAATACCACGTAGAACTAATTTTTTTGAAGTTTTTCTTTTCTTTGTTTTTTTTTGAATATGCAACAAACTAAAATGATGCAAAATTGATAAGCAAACTTGAGACTAGAATTGGGCTCTGATACCAAATGATACAAATCTCGTCAAGAATAACGAGACCTGACAACAAAATTAATTCCTAAGATCATTCTATGATCTGATTTGTAGGTGGAAACCTCAACCCACTGTTTATAAGAAAATACAAACCTTAGTATGTGGAGATGCCACAAATGGGATGGTGATCTGTTTGATAAGTTAGATGAATGCCACAAGAAGAAATTCTTGATAAGTTCAAAAGAAAAGTTCTTCAAAGAACCAAAGAGAAAATTGTTCTAATTCTGATTGTGCCTTTTCAGCCTTAGTGTATACCTATATAGGCTAAGTTATTACAATTTGCTTTCCCCAAAAAAGTAAAATGAGAAAAAGGAAACAAATAGCAAAGGAAGGGAATTAAACATTCAGCCATTACGGAAAAGACTGACCAAATCCCATAAAAAAAAGGAAAGTTATCTCAAAATCAGTAAAGCAAATTGCTAGTTAATCATTAGCCAAATGAAAACTCCTTAATTTATGGCATGTATTGTTGAATGATTCCACATGCTTGAGCTGAAAATAATCCTTCCAAGTGCATGGGTTTCTTCCATGTGTATGGGCTTTAGCAAAGGCTAAAATTACTCCACCGCTTGGATCATTGAAATTCATCCTTGATTTGCACTTAAGTCTAAGTAATGTTCCTTAGCCTAAATGTTTTGCATCAATCCATTGAGAGCCTCCTTGAACCTTTTAGCTCTAGCACTTGTAATCAAATCACTTGGAATATGAATAGAATCAGTCATATCTACCACACCTTTTAAACCGGTTCTAACCTTAGGTTTGCCTATCAATTTCACATCATTTCAATTTGATACATATTCAAAAAAAGAAACAAAAGAAAAGGTACAATCAGAATTAGAATAGTTTTCTTTTTGTTGTTTGAAGAAATTTTCTTTCAAACTTATCAAGAATTTCTTCTTGTGGTGTTCATCTGACTTATTAAATGGACTTGTTTGTGGCATCTCCACATACCAAGTTTTTGTTTTCTTATAAACAATGGGTCGAGGCTTCCATCTACAAATCTAATCGTAGAACAGTCTTGGGAATCAATTTTATTGTCAAGTCTTGTTATTCTTGGTGGTGTTTGCATAGCATATGCTCATGATGAGAAGCTACTAATGCACACATTCCAACATAGTCTAACTAGTGCATCTTCATGCTGGTATATGGGCTTGGACCATCATTCTATTCATAGTTAGAAAGATTTGGTTGATGCCTTTATGAACTAGTGAACATAATATGGAGATGGCTCTTGGTAGAGTACAATTACAAAGGAGAAGTGTGCCATAGAATCTTTCACAAAGTATGCCCAGAGATGGCATGAAATCATTGCTCAAGTCTAGCCACTCTTATTAATTAAGGAGATGGTTACCATATTTCCAATACTTTTCTGGCTCCATATTATTTCAAAATTATTTGAAATACCTCCACAAACTTCTTTGATTTGATCATCATTGAAGGAAGAGAGGAAAGTGGCATTGAATTGGCAAGTTAGCAAAGTCCAACTAGGAAACCCAGCATGAACTAGACCCCCATTTGGTAAAAGGAAGGAAAAGGTAAATACGGTTGAGTGTTCAAACCTGCAAAGATAATAACCTAATAATCTAACAATCAAAGCAAGAAACCTCTTCACTTTGACCTTATTCAATATCTTACACCAAGTTGTTGTCCCAACTAATCCAAGATAATATGGTGTTAGTGGTTCCTCCTCCACAGACACCATGGCCTTCACACCTAAAAGGTTATGACAAGAGTGCTGTCTATGCTTATCATGTTGGGACAAAAGGCCACTCAATTGAGAATTGCACAGCTCTAAAGAAGGTTTAGCACTTGATTGATGCAAAGTTGTTGAATTTTAAGCCAAAATTCAGTCAAAACTTGCCTTACCATAAGGATCACTAGGCAAATGTCATTCAATACCAAGACTTACTTGAAATATCTATGCTTTCTTTAACACAAGTTGAAGAACCAAGTTGATCTACAAGATCTCCTTTGTTCCCTTTTTGCTAATCCAATGTAATCTTTCTGACATCTATCCAATGGCCTTGCCAAAGGCCTTAGATTGGATTTAATAATGGGCACACATCTTTATCTTTTTTTTCAATGAATGCTTAATGAAATGCATTTATTCCCTTTCACTTCTCCACTTACATTTGCATTTTATCTGTATACCATGTCCTCATTGGTAATTAGAAACTATGAAATAAGAATAATGAATGATTACATCTTCCTCCATCTTGACTTTAAATGAAAAATTAGTAATGCTAGAGATAAACATGGATTGCTTAAAGGATACATGAAAGTCAAAGAGATTCTCTTGATTACCCAATTCCCCTAAATGAACTAATTTGTAAGGAGTAAGTGGAATTCTATGAGGTAAAGGGACCACTGATATTGTGTAAATGCCCCTTGAAGTAATTTGTGGGGCATCATATGAATGAAAAAATGATCAAAGCCAACATGGACCATTTGACCCTTTCAAGCTAACCTTATTATCATGACATTTGTAGTCACCTGCTTGAGCATCAAAAGGATGGTATGACTCCATCCAACTTCTTTTCCTTAATTTTCATCAAATCCTTGACCCTTTCAACTTAAAAAATCACCACTCAAGGTGAGCTAAAAAAGAGCACTAAGCCACCAAAGAAAATGAAAAATGTTGTTAGCAAATCTCAAATTGCCAATGTGAAAAAGGAAAATCCTAAAATAAAAATCTAGGAGGCAAAATCAAAAAGAAAGAAAGAAAGGAAAAGAAAAAGGTGCAAGCTTACAAAAGAACAAGAAAAATAAAAACATCACCTTGAGCTAACAAATATTCTTGAAACTCCAAAAGGAAAAGAAGAGACATCTTGTGCTAAAATTTATGTTCTCGCACTTATCCTTATCCATTTCTTTCTTAACTATCACTGTAGCCTAACATTACAACCTAAGAAAGCTACTAGCTATTTGAGTTTGTGTGATCATCCTAATCAACAAAGAAGGGCAAGATTATAAGATGTCTATGAGACCAAACACTTGAATGGGTTCAAGTAAAAGCCTTCACAAGAAGTTTGAAATTGCTTAATTACACAATACTAAGGGTTCTATGTTTCAACTTGAGCAATTATTTAGGGATTATCTTAATTAGCCTACTATATACAGTCTTTTGAGACATTATTGAACTTAATTTTCCTAGAATTTTGTGCATTGGAATTGCTTGATGTGGAATTAGCTACACTAATATTCCTAAATGCAAGTATACACTATTAGATGTACTAGGATAGTATTCTTATGTGTCGAACTCAAAAGGATTTGGCTAATAATCTAATTACTAAAATTGTCTTAGGTAAAGTCTATTTGGGAAATTAGAAATATGTAAAGTAAGAATCTAAAATAAAAATGCAGAACTAAATTACCTAGCTAGAAATATTGCAAAAAAGCTCTTTTAATGAATTAAAGACTAGGAATTTCACAATTTCTCTACAATTGTAATTAGGAACTAACAATCTTATATCTAATCCCTTTTTACAAGGTGATTGGGCCTATCCCTTGCATCTAATTGATTATATTTTTATATCAATAGAAATAGGGAATGCATGAAGCCTAAGCATCTAAAAGATTGCACTACATTTTGGGATATTCCTATCCTACAAATCTCTAAATGTATTCTACCTAATTGAACCTAGTCTATTCCTAGAATTACTAGATTCTTTCTTAAATCTAATTAGGTAATTAGGATAATTTATTCATTAAGCTTAGAGTAGAAGAGAAATCTTTAAGCCCAAGATCAACAAGATAATAATTTTACCAACTATTCATGTTAGTTCAATTGCTAATCCTTAATTATAGATTTAGCCACACATCATCATAAAATTCAAATCAACATTTTAATGAACAAAAACTATCATATAATTAGAATCTTGAAAAGAAGTAAAGGAAATAAAGAGAACAAGGATGCGGAATGAGAATTAAATAAATCTAATCCTAAGGTATCTATTCCTAGACTCCCTTTGAAAATAACCTCTTTTCTTCTTGGATCACACCCCTTTTTCCTCTTCAAAACTTCAAGAACACGTCACACCAAGATTTGATTGTAGATCATGTTCTTGTGTTCAAGATTCTGCTGCCACACTCAGATCCTCACCAAAGATGCTACACTCTTGCTTTCTTCACTAGATTCTTGCCTCCAAGAAGATGTGCCATGCCTCTCTTCTTGTTGTAAGCCTATCTTTCCTTCTTTCTTTCCTTCTTGGATTGGATTTGGTGAATCTTTGAAAATTTTTGGATACAAACCAGCCCAAGACTTCAAAATATCCCAAAAATTTAGATTATGCTTTCTAGTAAGTTCTTGTGTGATCTTAGACTTTTTTGATTATCTAGCCCATAAATCATGTTAGTCACTCCCTAAATTCTAATTATGAATGATTTTTAAGAACGGGAGAGTGGATCCTTTCTTGGGTTTTGAATAGGTGGAGGTCCACTTATTGGAGTTTTAGGATAACATAGGCTAAAACAACCTAAATTTAACTTCACTTTGAACTCAAGTTGCTTTCCCTTGTTTGACTCACCTTAGAACTCTTCAAAACACACTTAATTATGAAGAATTGGCCTTTATCATGCCCTTCTTGTCCCTTGTTGAAGTATTGGACCACTTGATGAGGTATTTGGCTCAATTGAGCTAAGGCAGCCACTTTGTAATTTCATGCATTCAATAAACTTTATCTAAAAATTACTATACCTTAGATACAACTCTGAATATCTAGTTTCACATGGGACAAGAATCTCTATGGTTTGAGTTGTGTAGTCCAAGATATGACCCATTCTTTATGGACTGTCCAAAATAGGTGCAAACCATACTGCTCATACTTTATCTAGTGATTTGAACACCTTATCCATATTCAATCAAGGCATATGAGTAGTCAATTTTAAGCTTGTGATCTCTAAATTCACTAGAATCTCCTAATTGGATGTTGGAAACTCCAAATATGAACTAATCTTAAGCTGCTACTTGGAAAACTCATGTCTTCAAGATTCATTTCAATTTTTTTGCTTGTATTCAAGGTGTTTCGAGCCTTGCATTGCTCATAGCATGTCTTGGCTAGCCTCTCTCTAGTCTTAGCTCATTGTAACTCTTGTTTCACCCTTGAAATCCATAGTGCAATATTTGATCTCAAGATGAATTGTAACTAATTAAATCATATAAACAACCATAAAACACTAAGAAAAATGGTATTAAAATATGGTAGAAATTGGACTTAGCATTGCCTCATTATGGGTGCAATTAATACTTTTGTTTCCCTCGAAGAGTCAAAATTCCCAACCTCATTTGTTTCTTTCAAGTGCCACAATTTTGGTTTTCACAATAAAAGCACCTCCCTCATTCCTTATGGGTTACCAAATAATCATTTTCCCATTTACCAATACATCCATAATTGGGCATGCATTTTGTAAAAGCATACATCATGCATCATAAACATGTGGAAAGGAGAGCAAGGTGAGCAACTTAAGCCCTCTTGAAGTAACAAAACCAAGAAGTGTGGCCAAAGTGAGCAATGTTGAGTAAATTTTGAGCTTAGTTGTTAGTCAAAGAAGGCAAGTCACCCTTATAAGGGGGCATATACTATTAATAAACAAGTCAGAATTCATTATATCAAGGTCAATGTGGCAATCTACGTAAGCAACCAACATATTCATGTTGACTATAGGACTACATGGTACCCTAATCTTTGCAAGATGATGGATGCACAGTCTCTTGTAGTATTTGAGTTATGTTAATGCTCTACGGCATAGTTTAATATATTATTTAACTTGTCTATTTTGAAAAATTTGTTGGTGGTCTTTATACCCTACCTATTTGAGTCATTGGAGGTGGATTGGCAAGTTTCAAGCACTCTATGAGTGTATATGGACATTGTGACATTCATTTCATCAACAAAATATTTTTTCATGCATGATTTTCTTACACGTTTATAACATATTTTACTTATGTGTTGTTGCCTTTTATGGCTTAGTAAATTTTATCTTGTGCAATTGTTCTCAAATGGAATTATGATCTCATCATCATTGGGAAACAAGTTCTTTAACAGAAATATATTTATAAATATTTGATTTTAAGACGGTATTATGTTAGAAAATATTGGATTGACAATCTTTATGCTTATTTTTTTTGTATGCCATATTGTGGTTTGGATACTATGAGACTGTAAATGTGATCTAAAACTAGAAAGCAATCTTGTTGACAAAAATTCTTTCAATGGTTATTTATGAAATGTATTCTCACTTTTATGAATTTAGTTGGTTTTCTATGGCTATAGAAATTATTATGTAGAAATTGTATTGCCATTAGCAAGGTTAATGACCTATGTGCAAATAGAGTTATAGACACGCCCTATGGGAAATGATCTATGTATACGTCACAAATGTCCCAACTTATTGTTATGGATATGGATCCAGAAAAGGATCAAGTTATGGATATGGTTATAGTTGAGCCTATGGAGAATAATCTAATGCAGACTCCATGATGGTGCCACAATAAAAATGGGGCTCATCAAGAAATGATCTAGTGTATATTTCATGGGTATCCCTTGATGTTCTGAAGATTGACTTGGTATATACTTTATGAGACCTCAAGTATTAGCCATAATAGTGTAAAGTAGGCATTTTTGCAATTCAATCATAATAAACACAACCTTTACCAAATAGCTTAAACTAAGAAAGTATAATCATGAGGAAACACATGCAACCACTTGCCTTTACAAAATTATCTCTTCACCAAAATGATGTTTTATTATCTTCCTTTTTGTTGCTCTTTTAGAAATTGTTTATAAAAGGAGTCATGAACAAGTGATATGGAATTTCTTTACTTATTTATTTATGATTTTTAAGTGCTATGTTGTCTTGACACACTTGTTTGTTCTTCATTGTATTGGTGCATAAGCAAAACTTGAATATTTTTAGATTGAAGTATGTTGGTTTTTAGGTATTATTGTATTTTTGGAATGCCTAGGGAAATTGCTGAAATTTTGAATATTCTAAATTTTTGTGTTTTAAAATCATTGTTGGGCCTTTTTATGCCTGTTGGGTTAGACTTGCCAAGCTAAATGGGTCTTGGGCTTGTTTAGCTTGTGTGCCAATTAGGCCAAAGTTTTTGAGTTGTGAAACTATTGTTCCCTTTTGAGCATAAACACCTAAAATGAGAGGTCATGAAGAAATAACAATAAAATAACTAAACCCATCAAGACAATGTTATATTGATCAAGGAACAAATTGAGTTATATTTCAATTGTAATTATCAAACAAAAAGAAAAGAAAGAATAAGAACCAATAAAAACCATAGAGGGAACACATCATATCAACTTTGTTGTCATGAGCATTCAAAGATCTAAATCAACAAATGGAACATACAATAGGTAAGTCTAATTAAGAATAATTATGAGGACAAATTATAGGTTTGTTTCTCATCACTACATAACTTGATAGAGGAGAATGAGCACACCTGATACGAGTGTAATTTGTTGGCTAGATCTCTATGGATGGCTAAGGAGTTGCTACTCAGTAATGCGAGAGTAAGAAGGGGCTATTGTGATGGATTCTACTAGGGCACCTTTGTAGTACTTGAAGTCTAGAATATAGCTTCTACTTGACTAATGTGAAGTTATCTTTCACAGTTATTAAGTGTTTTTCCATTGACTTTTAGAAAGCCTTTTCCTAAAATATTGTCAAACAAGATGCAACTGCATACAAGGTGTGTGCATAGTATCTCATGCACCTACTTTAGATTTGCTAGCCCTTTTTAAACTTTGGCCTTTCTTATTTCATGAAGTGGCCAAGTGGATATCAGTTATTGTATAGTTGATGGCCAATTGAAAAAGTCCATTATGCTCTTCTCATCCCATCAACCTACTAAGGTATTAAAGGCACTTGTCTTAGTAAAATGAGGCAAGTTCCAATATATTCACCCTTTCATTGAAGCCCTAATCTAGGGGCTTTCCAATAAGTATCATTAAGAATTGACTTTACTATTGGTGGCCCAGTGCTAGAGACCAACACTAATACAATGGATTAACTGTTTGTTCATAATCTATGAATGAATGTTTAGTTCTAACTAGAAAAATCCATAATCTTTAAAATTTTTTTGGTTGTTTTTTACACTAATATGGTGGATAACTACAAAGGTAGCCCCACTTACCACTATATTCTCCTATTGAAGTAGCTAATTTCACTCCTCAAACAAGAGGTTGACAAGAACAAAACATCTAAGATTCAATAAGAAGATTAGCTAGTTTATCTTAACTTGACGACATGCGTGGTAGAGATTGAATAGCTTTAGTCTTAGATTCACATATTATAACTTGAGTGAAATGAACTATCTATTCCATAAACTACATCTAAAACATCTAAGTATTGTTGTTTCAAGTAAGTATGAACTCCAAAGAACATAAAAGGGCCAAATTAGCTAAATGAAAGAGAACTATGAAATAAACAAGAAATAAAGTGTGCAAAAATAAAAAAGAAGAGAAGAGAAGACAAAACATTGCCACCACCAAAGGGCTAGTTCAGTAACTATATTCCTTTAACTAAGTGGGATTGACATCCAAGAAGAACTATACTCAACACAACTAGTGTGCTTCTCACCTCTCAAGAAAAGGAATAGCAAGGAGAGACAAATTGAGATATGGGCACTTCATAGTGATCATGGCCATGATATTGAGGATGCATAGATGTGAAGGGTGACATTAAAGATCTCATTAGAAGATGCCACCTTCAAGGTTTTCTTCAAAATAATGGTTGGTTATAACATTTGAATACTAATCCATGTGATATCATAAGCATTAGTGGGAAGATAGAAGAGGTAGAGAGACGGATGATAACCATCTAAGAACATCAAAATTACGCATAGAATGAGTAAACTCCTATGACAAGAGTGGTGAATGTTATTTTTTGAGATAGTTTGGGAGGTTAGAACTTCATTTTCAAGGAGAAAGCCTACACCCATGTATAACTTCACACAAGTAAGCTCATAAGAAAATAAATGGGCAAGATTCTTAATTATTTCCTCTCCATTTTAGAAGATTACCAAGGAATCAACCCTGATCATAAGGACTCTATTGTAACTTTTGTGATCATTATTAACTATATGATCAATAAAGTTTACATCAATCAAGAAAGCTTAGCAGAAGCCCTTTACTTAATTCACACACTAACAAAGTTTAACATCTTGACTAGTTAAAACCATAAGACGGGTTAATTGTGGACATTTTTATGCATGAAGTGGACAGTCAAGGGGAAATTGATTTATAAATGACCCTTAGGACCCTCTTATTATTGGTCATTGAGTATTAAGTTTCATGCAATGGGCTCATGCCACTATCTCCTCTTTTGTTTCCCCGCCAAGGACAAGAAAGGAACTACAAGGCATCTAGAAGTTAGCTTCATGGTTAGCCTCAAGAAAAATCCAAAGCTTAGAGAATGCTCCACATCCTCTTTAAGTCCATTGATCATCATAATCAACCTTAGCTTGATTTGCCTAGTGGTATTTTGCAAGTAGGAAATGAGCTAAAGGTAAAACAATCTAAGCCAATCCACCATACAAATTGAAATCATTAAGGCAATGTGATTATTGGAAGAAATTTGTAAGAGTTGAATCACCTCTGATGGTTGAGCTAAAACAAAACTCGTCAAGTTCCTCTTGAAGAACCTTAATGTCTTTGTTTGGTGATCATCAAGTATGCTTGTCATTGACTTGAGCTATATATACCATTAGTTGGCCATTAACAAAAATTAAAGACAATAGTTTAGAAAATGGAACTTTTGGTAGAGAAAAAATAAATACGATTAAAGAGGAAGAACATAGGCTTCTAAAGGTTGGCTTCATTCAAAGATCTATTACACCTCTATAATATCGTAATTATAAAGGCATATGACATGTCAAATGTGTTTACAAACTTGAATCATAAACTATTGGATGAGGATTCATGTTACAATCTCTTAACCATTTTAGACCCTATACTTTGGGCACAACTAGATCCAAATGTGCACATAAAGGGAAAAATCAAATTTGTTCTTTGTGAGATCCATGAAGGGATATGCAGATGTCATATTCAATAGACATTGTTCATTTGGTAGATTTTGTAATTAGGGCATTTTTGGCTACCTACACAATGAAATTGACCAAATAGTCCAGAAGTGAGATAAATGACAATGCTTGTTAATGTTATTCATGTCCAGGTGACCAAACAACATTATTGGCTTTCACTTTGGCCTTTTATGAAAGAACAATTTCTTGGAACCCTTTCCCATATCTCTCTAATAGAGAAAGCTTTTAATTATTGTTATAGATTATTTTACTAAGTGGGTGGAAGTTGTCAACATGTGACGTGGAGTGGCAAACCAAAAAAAAATGCAAGGTTTGAGAAATGGGTTTAGAAGTAGAAGAAAAAGTTGGATTTGCCGCTAACTTAGATTGAAATGGTGAAGTTGGACACTAAAAAAATGGTCTGTGAAATAAAAAATGGGTTTAAGGGTTAGTTACGTGTAGGGAAGATATTAGCTCTCCTACAATGCCCTTTTGGTATCACATTAGTACATTGTTGCTTTTTGATTTGAAAACTATTCTTTTCATTTTGCAAAATTTATTCTATTTTTGCATTTTGTTTTTGGGAATGATTTTTATTAATTGTGTCAAAGGAACCATGCTAGTTGACTCACTAAATTCATAATATGATTTCCCTCAAGATAGTTAGATAGTGGCCAATTAACTGGTAACCTGCTTTATCCATCATTAGGGAGAATCTAATTGTAAAGGAATGATTTGGACATGGTTAAGAAGTTTAGGGGAGACTACAATTCTCCATAATCATGTCAGAGGAAACATGCTAGTTAACTAACTAAACTTGTAGCATGATTTCTTTCAGGGTGATAAGAAAGCAACTAGTTAACCAACAACTCTCCTATCATCTATCATTTGAAGAGAATCGAGGCTTGAGTGAGTGATTTGGGGAAGGCAAGCTTGAGGGAGTTTAGGGCGGCAAGACTCTTTGTAATTACATCAGAGGAACCTTACCAATTAATTGACTAGACCTATAATGCAATTAACCTCAGGACAATGGGAAAGCAACCAATTAACTAGCAACCTTTATATCGCCCTTCATTTAGGGAATCCTAGTTTGAGGGATTAAACAATGGCTAGAAGGTATGAAATGAAGGTCTTCATCCTTTATAATTACATCGAGAGAACCACCCCAGTAGACTGACTAGGTCCATAATGTAATTGCCCTTGAGTTAATAGGAAAATGGCTAGTTAACTGACAATTTTCCTATTACCATTCATTTGGGAGAATCAATAAGTTTTAGGGTGAGGTTCACAAGGCAAAGCTTCAAATAAGCTGAGATATTTTAGGAGTTGATTTATTCCCTTGAATTTCTATTCATGTAAAAATCCTATGTACTATCCTATGACGTGTGATTTTGTTCAACAACACCAGCACACAATTTCATCATAACCATATACGGTTAAAGATTCACAAATAGTAGAAAGGGAATTCAAGAAATGAGAGGAATCTATGTTGGGAACAATTATATCTTAATACACATGTAAACTCTCATCAAAATAGAGATCAAGAAATAAGGGGAACCTGCATCAAGTACTCTCCTCACTTAACATTTAATATTCTCACTCAAAAAATGGAAATCCAAAAGTAGGGGGTTTGGATACTCTCCTCACTTAACACTTAAATCTAGCATTGAAGAAAAGGAGACCCAGAGGTTGGGGTTCAAAGGGTTTCATATGTACACACACTTGTTCATTCAAATTCAATTTACTTGAATTTCCTTTGTCCCAAAAGGAATGAAATGGCTAAACCCAAAGCCAAATGTCACTCCCCACTCTTTTTTATTTTCTTAAACAAACAAAACCTAATCTGCAAAAATTTATTTTAATTATTGTTTAAAAGAAAAGAAAAAAAGATGAAAATATAAAAAACACAAAAATGGAAATGAGGCAGTGGGTTCGCCGGATAGGGAGCTGGCCCAACCGGCCAATGCTGCCCCTTATCTTGTTTTTACATTATTTATTTTTTAATGAAGTGGGACCAAATGAGCGATTCAGGCCACATTGGCCCAAACCACAGTACCTTCCCCCTCTATATTAAAACAAATCAAATTCCTTTTTTTTTTAATTGAACATGAAAAGTGTGAAATTAAAATGTGACATGTTAAAAAATTTTATCTATCTTCATTGAATTTCAAAATTTTTTTATAAAAAGAATTAATTTTCCCAAATCAAATTGTGAAGTCATAATACTTTTTGATGAAAGAATTTTTTGTTACATTTTTTTAAAACAAAAAATTAACTAAAATAATACAACTAAATTTCTCAATCTTTATTAAAATTTTTTCAAATTAGTAACAAAAATTTCTAAAAAAGTTTTTCATTTCAACAATATATTTAATTTTATTTTTCTAGAATAAAAATCTTTTTTATTTATTTTTGTGGAGGTGACAATTGAGTGCACTGCACCTTATGTAGTTAGCAACGCTGCAACCTAATGGAGCTTTCAATGGCTCAGGCTTGGGGAAACCCGGAGCTCGTCCTACCATGCAGCGACTACTGCCGCGAGGGTGGTCCACCAGCGCCGCCATAATGGTAGCGTCACTCCTTAAACAAATGGAATGAGAGAGAGAGTCCTCTCACCTGTGAACACCAACCCAAAGCCTCCATGCATAGAGAATGACAGCCACTATGCACAAAAGTTAAAAGGTCCAACCATAGCTTGCTTATGAGCCTTAACCATCTAACAACATTAAGACCTACTCATGCTCATGGAAAGCAAGAGAAACAATGAATCTCATGAGAGGTAATATAAGGGAAAAGAATGCACCTTTTGTTTTGCTCTTGGCTCCTCTTCGTGCTGTCCTCTCCTTTCTCTTCCTTTTTTGCTCTTGCCCCCCCTTTCTCTGTTTCACTCTTTCTTTCCTCTCTTGGGTTTTTTCTCTAGTGAGTGCCCTTCTTCTTGCCTGCTTTTTTCTTTCTTTTTCTTCTTTTTTTGTCAATATTTACATTTACTTCCCCTTTTGATACCTTTTGATTTTACTTCCTATTTCATCACCTTTCCACTTTTATTTTTTTCTTTTTCCTCCTCTCGAGCCTCGACACCCTTTAGTTTCGATTCAGTTTCCTCTTTTTTCTTTTTATGGATTTTGTTTTTCTTCCTTTTCTATTTTTGATTCTTTTATGTTATTTCTATTTTGGCTTTGATTCTGTTTTATGACTTATTAGTGCTTGATTTTGTTTGTCACCAATCATGTATTTGTTTTTTTTATTTGTTTGTGCTATCAAAATTCAATTTAAGAAATCCCTTTTTTCTATTTATATTTTTATTTATTTTGGTAGGACCCAATTTAGTATCTATGGACGTCAAGCCACTCACCATCTTTACTGCCATATATAGTGAGTCATTTGTTTGAAAACCTACTAAATGCAAGTTTAGCATCCTACGAATTGTTTCGAACAATAAGATTCAAATTATAGTGGTTCACCCTGTTTTGTTCGTATTTAGGAATCATTCAAAAAGTTCACCTTTGTGGAACACGCATGACGAACAACAAAGCGGAAGCAGCCAATCAAATAATACCAGATGGTTTAAGGAACAACTTGATGCGACAAAAGGGCTGCGGCAAGAAGAGACACCCTTTGAAATGGAAGCAATGATCCAAATGGAAATCAATTGAACATTTATCTAATGGAAAAACTTCAACCAAGTAAACAAAGCTCTATTAGTTGAAGCCCAAAACTTCTTAGTGGCAAAAGGGTTAGCCCATTCAAAGTAAAGACTTACAAATAATAATTGGCTAGCTATCACAATTGGCAAGTTAAAGTAGATGTTTCTCGGTCTATGCCTAGTGCTAAGTAGAAGGACAAATGAAATGACTCGAGTAAAGAAAGCTTGCGTCTAATTGGTAAGGACCCTCCATGTTGCAGAAGTATTTCAAAATGGGTCCCTTCCTTTCAAATATGTATAAGTTAAACCGCTTCCTAGAAATTGGAGTGTGGGAAGACTAAGGAACTACTTTGTCTAACTCAAGTCTTGAATAATCAATAAGAAAGAAGTTCATAGTGAAAGACAAAAAATGTCCCTCAAAAATTTTATCAACAAAACGCAAGAAAATTTGAAAAGTCTATAAGTAAAAAATAATATATTCTGGTAAGTTTCATTTTATCAAAAAAATTTTATTTTTACCAATCGATACATCTCTTAGTAAAATTTAAGTTTTAATTTTTATGAGAAATTTATCCTTTAATAAAAGAAAAAATTTATTTTAAATTTTTTTCTTTTTTACTAAGAGATAAATATCCCTCCATAAATAAATTAATTTTTTAAAATATCTAATTTTATTATTACTAAGTGATCAATCTCTTGGTAATTATGAAATTTTTTAGAGTAGAGTAAATCAAAATTTTCAAATAGTAATTAGATTATTTATTTAAACTGGTAATTTCTGTCATACTGCAATTAATGAGAGTCAATCATGCGGATATTGGACAGTGGATTATTCAACATTTGGCTACTGCTGCAGCAATAAGAAGAGCACACCGCCGCGGTTGGAGAGAAGGGCAGAGAGCTAGGTCATCATCGCCTGGTCATCCAAACTTTTTATTATTTCAGTCTAGTACGCCTCCATCCGGTCCTATTTCTGCAGCTGAAGGGAGATGTAAACTGGCTGCAGTGGTTGAATAGTTGACAAAATAACTTCCATGGCTAAAAATAGAGTGAAAATGAAATGTAAGAAGTAGTGAAACAAGGCAAAATTAAGTAAAAATTAACCTCAAGTTGAAAAAACATAATACGGGAGTAGCAGAATTTCCTATAAGAGCTTGAAAATAATCAAAGCTGTGCCAGAATGTCACCAAAAGGTGAGAGCGATAGCAAAGAAGAGAGAAAAAAAATAGAGGAAGAGAAAAGAATGAGAGAAGAGCACAGTAGGGGGGGCTGCATGATCCCCTTACAAAAACACATTACCGACAGATAGAATTCATCGATAAAGTTATTAAAACGCCACTATTTTTTGAAATTTTTTACTATTACCAATGAAATTATTTGTCAATAATAATAAAAAATTCAAAAAAAAAATAAATTAACTGCCGAATTTTTGAACAAGCAAATTTTTTTAATTAAATAAGAATTACTAACAAACAGTTGTCTGTTGATAATTCTCATGCAGTAGAGATTCTCTACTACAAAAAGCAATTTTTTTTAGTTAAATAAGGATTACCAATGGAAATTTGTTGTAAATTAAATACCAATGATTTTGACAATTAATCGCTAATTTTTCTACTCATTAATATATGGCATGGTGAATTAGTATCCTGTCCAAAGTGTTAAAAATGGCCTTTGTTTTTCCATTTTCTATGTCAATATAAAGAAACACACTTCCATCAAGAAAAGGAGTGAAATCAACAAACAGTACATAAAAATTAAGTATTTTTTTTGACACTTCTCATCTTGAAAAGACAAACCTCATGTCTAAGAAAATTTATATCTAACATGTGCTGGATCTATAGATCCTGCCGAATACTGTTCAGTTACAGACACTATGTCATGATCACATCATAGTTACGTGACAGACACAAGGGGTCACAAACACAACAACCTTCTAATTACAACAAGGCCACCTCACAATCACCTAGCAACTACAATAGCTACTCCAACGTATAAATGCACGTTAAACTTAAAATTCTATGTATGTACGGAGTCATCATCTCTCAATTTAATCGAGTGCCACCGAAAATCTCTAGGAGTCATAACTAATTAAGAATTTTATCAACTTTGTAATAATTAGTTATGGTAGATCACTAAAAGTAGGATAATAAATTAAGAATTTATCTCATTTAAAATTGAACTAATTAATTATATACTATTATGTATTATTAATTATTATTAGAATTAATCTAATAATAAATAAGATTTAATTAATTACAAATAATTAATTATCTAATATTGCATATTATCTGCATGGGGACACACCACATGCAACAATCTCGAATTATTGGATGACCATAGTACAATTATGTTGACAACTAAATGTGTTATTGTATGAAAGTTTAATTTTATTTGTATATTAGACATTATGTTCTTGAATACACTAATTAAAAGTTAGTGCATGTGCAAACAGTTAGAGAGAAACTAGAAAGGTAAAAATAAATGGGGTACTAACAAAAATAAATATCCTATTAAGAAAATAATAAAAGTTGTGGTTCAAATGAAGCCAAATTTCATGTTTCTACTAATTTTTTAATGCAATACAAAAAAAAAAAAAGACAAAATCAAATTGAAGCCTATTGTAAATCAAGCCCAAATTTGCAGCTTTTAGAAATATTCATTCTAGCTATTGTTTCTGAAATCATATTTCACATAACCCTAATCTTGCCTTTTGTTGGATATACATATTTTTCTTAGATAGCAATCAATATCTGTTGCTTTCGTATAGTTAGTTCTTAAATTTTTAGTTTCTAGATTTTGTATGTGTACTAAGTCATGTGCTAGATGTTTCTAATTTTTTAATATTTACTTAATAGTTTCATTAATGATTTTATAATGAGACAAATGGGAATAGTTGTCTGTCCTAAGAATCTAGAGTGAATAAGTGACAATAGTTTTGATTTTCATATAACTTAATTTTTGTTATATTAAGTGAGAAATAGTATTTAGAGGGTATTTTGCCTATAAATCCATTTCTAGTTTTGTTTTTAATTGAGAAAAGAGCGAATGAAACGTTTGAACCACAACTCTAACTTTTTGAATGGAGTTTGTACCGTGAGAAAGGACCAAACAACAAACTGTGTTTGGGAATAATAAGAATAAATATTATATTTATACTATTATAATGTCAAGCTTTAGTATTTAGTTTCTAACTATAATATTATTTTCTCAGAATAAGGGAGAGAGTGGTTGTGAATAGCGATTGGAAACCAAACTTCTTATGTAGTTAATAATAATAGAAAGCCAAGGTTCTTTATTTTATTATTTACAAAAAAAGAGACTAAAATTATTTAAAAAACCTCTTCAACTATATTGCTAGTGCAGTCTACCACTTTAAGAATAAAACCAATTTGTAACAGACAAAATTTTATCACAAACTTGCAACTAATTTATGATGCAAAATGGTTGAAAACAAAATTTTTATGATTGACTATATTCCGTCACAAATGTATGACGGACTTGCGTAAAAAAGTCTGTCTTAAATCCGTCTCAAATTCTTTAATTCTCTTCAAATTTGCGACATATTTGCAATAGAATTCCTATCGCAATATAAGTCTGCTGCAAATCTATTGTAAGTTCCTTAGTTCTTTCAAGATTGAGACAGATTTGCAATAGAAGTAAGTCACCATATAACGTCATCGTAAATCCGTCTCAACTTTGCTATGGATTTGTAATAGAATTGTTGTCTTCATAGTAATCCATCACAACTCTGTCACAAATGTATTTATTCTTTCAAGATTGAGACAGATTTGCAATAGAAGTAAGTCACCATATAATGTCATCGCAAATCCGTCTCAAATCTATCACGATTTGAGATGGATTTGCGACATAAGTCATCATATTATGTCATTGCAAACTCATCTTAATCTTTGACAGATTTGTGATGAAACTGTTGTCGCCAAATACATCTATCACAAATTCTTTAATTCTTTAAAGATTTGTAATAGATTGTACGAGTTTGTCGCAAATTTGTCTCTAATGTTTTAATTATTTAGATTTAAGACAGATTTTTGACTGAATTTTTGCTGTAATATTAGTATGTTGCAAATCCATCTCAAATTGTTTAATTTTTTCAGCTTTGTGATAGATTTGCAATGGAATTTTTGTGGCAATACACGTCTATTAGAAAATATGTCTAAAAAGTTTTACTACTTTTAATATTTGCAAAGGATTTCAGCCAAATTTGTTTTAAATTTTTTCATATACCATTACAAATCCATGTAAAAAAAATTAAAAATGAAAGATAATATGTAATTAATTTTTAAATGTTTATTATATTAAATTAGATTTGTTACATAAAATAAACAATTTTGTTGCAAATCTATCCCAAATTAAAACTAGGGACAGATTTGGCTCGATTTTGTTATAGAATAGTAACCTTTTATAAACAGAATGTTTTTGTAAAAGTTGAATATATCCGTCACAGACCCGTGTTAAATCCATTTGAACTTTTAATTAGGGTTAGATTTATGATAAAAATATAATATTTTATTGCAGCATTTTTAAATATATGAAATGATTACATTTAAAATAAATAATTTTGGTACCAATCAATCTGTCATAAAAATATATATATTGTTAATTTATTTCTATCTTTTCAAGTGTAAGAAATTAAAAGAATAAATTATTTTAAAGTATATGAATTATTATTTTTTCGAACTACACAAAATAAATCATGAGAAAAGTAAAAAATACAAATTCTTATAGTAAAGATAGAGTACTAATCATGAGTAACCCCATTATTTGATCAAATATGCTAACTTAATTGTAACTTTGGAACATGAAAGCATGGTAGCATTTAAAGAAAAATCTAATTAAATACCCAAATGAGTTCTAAAAATTGTGGACATGATCCATGGATCCTAGCTGGTGTTGATCCCATAAATTTATCTTTCCAATTCGATGAGCCCACTATGTGTAGCAATTTGATTTTGGAAACTTATTTTAGAATTGCTCTATATTGAGGCCAAATCTAGGGACTTATTTTGAATGATTTATTTTAATTAGAAAACAATCCCAATAACTCTAAAAAATTGTGAATTATCTTGGGACCCCGAATGAATTCTCATAATTTTGCCTTACAAAAATTATCAATAGATTTTTTAAAAACATTAAAACAATATCCAAGATGTTGGGCATCTAGATCTGGAGATAATAAAAATTAAATCACCTAGAAAATGACCTTAGATTAACTTAAAATTTTAATATGAACATGCTAATATATGGAGAAACGTGCTCACAAAATTTCATAGAAAACAAAGTTCATTTATGTATTTGAATGAGTTCAAAACCACACCAGCATTTCATCGAGCAACATATAATTTGTGGCATACTCTTTCATCTCCAATGCATTTAGCTACCCATTTTTCAATAATCAAAGCAGATAAGAGATTAGACATCTTGCTAGGACATTCCTATAACCAAATCAAACTAAGAATTAACTACATTTACTCATAGAAAAATTGGAAAAAGAAAAGAGAGAGAAACAAAGATTATCTAGGTGCTAATTCTCTCTTCAATCATGAAAACTCTAAAAGCACTAGTAATCCCCAACACTACAAAATTTCAGTATTACTAAAGGACAAATTCCTCACTAAAGATATATAATCTATCAATAATAAGTTTTACTAACAGATATATCTCTCATTATACCCCTCATCAATAATTTTTACCAAGGAAAAATAATATCCCTCAAAAATTTACTAATGAATTTTTGTTAGTAAAACTGAAAACGTCCATCGGTAAGTAATAATATTTTTTTTTATCAAAGTTGCATTTTGCCAATGTAATTTCATTTTTATTGAAAAATGAATCTCTCAATAAAATCAAAGTTTCTATTTTATTGAGGGATAAATCCCTCAATTAAAAAATTAAATAGAAAATTATTTCAAAATTTCTTTTATAGTTCCTTGAACCCATGGATATCAGTTAGAACATAACAATTAGCTATAACAACATATTACCACGTACATTAATTGAAATAAAATCAAGTTGGACAAATTATCAAGATTTAACCATAACAATATTACTATCTATCCTAATGTCATATACATTAAATTTAAGAGATATTATAAAAAAAGTGATACTGCCCTTGATAGAAAATAAAAAATAGAGTGAAGGAGAGTAAATAGTTGATCGAATTATTTTTACAATAGCTAAAAATAAAGTAAAAAACAAAATGTTAATAAGAGTAGTGAAACAAGAGAAACTAAGTAAAAATTGACATCAAACTGTAAAAACGTAGTAAGAGAGTAGCAAAGAGTTGAAAATATCCGGAGTTTAGCTGGAGTGTCATTGAAAAGTAGCCTAAAAGTGATAGTATTAGCAATGAATAAGAGAGAAAAGAGAAGAAAAAAGTGGCAAGGGCGAGTGTCCTGCTTTTGTAATATAGGTAATTTATTGATGGATAGAAATCCGCCAATAAAGTAAATGAAACGGTATCTTTCAATTTTTTTGAAATTTGTATACTATTACCGACAAATCTTCAAGTCGATAATAGTAAAAACAAATTCAAAAAAAATTGTTTTACCCCTTAAAGGCAATTTTTTTTTTAAATATTAGCTGATCCAATTTGCAATGATTCTCTACTATGAATCAACCTTTTTTAGAAAAGGGATTACCAAAGAACTAAATCCATCAATAATCCTTCCCTACTGCAGGCACAAATTTATCGGCGAATTTCCATATTCTTTAGGAAAAGTCCTTAGTTTTACCTATTGATTTCAATATCATTAGTAAACCTAACACACATTGCTCCGTGCTTTTTTCACTTGAAATGTTGTGTTGTATTTACCGATAGATACGTTATCGATGGAATTTTCCTTTTTATTTTTACCGACAATCAATCCTTTGATAAAATTGAATTTTATTGAGGGATTTAGATCTGCCAATAGTCAACAAATTTCTTGTAGTGGAAAGTTGAAGTGAAACTCAGCTCCTAGATGTTAAATGCAACACCCCACAAAGCAACTCTACCAATGGGAAGCCAATCCAAGCCAAAAAGAAATCCACAGAACCACTGTCCATTACCATTGATCAAAACCAACAATGGAGTCACAATGATCGTATGAGGCACCTACAAGAGATGGAGAAGTGAGATGAAGCTTCTCAAGGCTAGAAAATTTTCTTCAGCAAATCCTCTTGATGAATTGGGGTAGATTTTTCACTTGCTAGGTGAAAAAAGGGTGGACCAATGAGAGAATAGCATGTGGCCTAGGTAGTGGGAAAATGGGAGGATGGAAAAATAAAGAAAAGAGTGAAAAGGGATAAATGGAAGCTTGTGATTGGTGGGAAGGGAGTAAGTTGGGGACCAAGTCAATTTGTGAATGGTTAGAAATTGGTAAAGTGATTAAAAGAAAAGACTAGGTTGGTAGAAGATGGAAGTCATGCCTCATGCCCCATTAGAAAATGTGACATTTTACTCACACACATGCATCTTTTCATAAAATTATGTTTTTCTATATGAAATAAATTTTATATTAGTTAAAACGAATAACAAGATGCTATGTAATTTCATTTCAACAAAACCTGGCACAAATTTTCTCTCTCCTGGGTGAAGAGCTCTTTTTATTTTGATAAGTTTTGATTTTTATTATTTTAAAATTTTTTATATGCAAAGTAAATGTTAAAACAAATTAAATGCATAAAATGTCATCAACCAAAGCTAACTCCAGTGAACACTTTTATGTAAGAACTATACAGTAAGCATGTCTATGTTAGAGTAGCTTTGGGAGCGGTGTCCTATTGGGAACTTTTTATTGATCCTTTTGATCTTTTGGCCCTTTTTTGGTTAAATGTTGCAATATTATTTCAAATTAGCACGAAGATAAAAACATAACTATTTTTGTTTCTCCTTTTTCTTTCTTTTGCTTTGTTTGAAAGACAAAATCCAAAATTACTCGAAGACTCTCTTTTTTGGGAAGATCCTATCTTGTTTTTGTTAGGATTTTATAATTTTTTAGAAAATCTAATTATTATATTTTAAAGAATTTAATTTATTTTTTTTTGAATTTAAATTAATTTTAGAATTTCAGACAAAATTATAAAAACTAATATATGTGATATATTAGTTAACTATATTTAGCATTCATTTATTACATTGCATATATTATTTAATGGAACAAGGATATTTTCAGTTCTTTCATTTTTAAAAAATAATTTTATTATTTAACTTTTAATTTAAGTAATTTATTTATATAAAAATTTAATTAATAGATAATAATCTTTGACTTGTCAAAATTTTTACTTTTTGTTCAATTAAACGATGACAAATAATAATGACTATGAAGTTAGCCATCCATTATTTTTGTTAATGGACTGAACAACGACTTGATGAAACGAAACTGATAAAGTTGGGTAGATAAAGGTCCTTGACTGAGCCTATGAATAGAATGTGATGCTCCATCACATGCACAGTTTCTCTAGAGGCGTAGGGTGGAAGACTTCTTTACTTCTCTGCTTTTCTTCTTTTATAAAGAGTGATAATAAATTTATGTAACTATTTGAATAGCAATTACTAGAAGTATGCTTTTTTGCTGCCTTTTGCGTTTTACGTCTTCTGTGCATGCCACATATATTTAATGTACATTAATGTTGATTTGATAATATTGAGGATATTTTTTGTGGCATAGGGTGCAATCATAAATTTTGTCGTCTTCAAGATATATTCTTAAATTAATTAAATTTATAATAAACATTTGAGAAAATTTATTCCTAGTTAACAAATTAGTCTATGCATTCATATTGACTAGATAATTTTGAGGATATTCTTTTGTGGTAACAAAATGTTGAATATTTATTATTTAAAATAAATGACTTTAATACGTTGAAATTATTTTCTAATATTTAGATGATTTATCCAAGGATATTCTCTAAGAGTAATTAGAATTGTACATTGTACCAAAAACTAAAGGAATTATACTAATATTCTTTCTGAATTTGAAGATTATGTTGACCACCATTATTTAATTTATCAAAAAATAATGGTGGTCTAGAAACTGTGTTCATTGACTCTGATCACCTATTTATGGGGCACGTAGTCGTAATGTGATAAGTTAATGACAATATGGAGATTCCAAAATTCAATTAATATAGGCGTTGAAAATTAACAAACATTGCTTTAATTGTAAGAGATGGATGAGCATATTGATATTTTAAAAGTTTAAGAGATAAAATTGTTTGATTTTTTTAAATAAAAAAATTAAAGTGTATTTAAATTAAATATTTATTTAATCTTAAAGTAATTTAAAGTTTTAAAAACAATTATTAATATTTTAAATAAACGAACAAAAGCTGAAAACGGCATTGCAAGTGACGACTTTTTGATGACAACGCACTCTCAAGGTGCAAATTGACTCAAGACAGCGCCTGGTTCGGCGTCCCTCACCCAGGAGCGTAACTTACGAGGAATAGGCAAAAACGATAAGAAGGAAAACAAAATCGTCGAAGAAAATAGACAAAGTGGAAAGCAGCACTAGATTTTGTATATATTTATTAGCATTTTATTTTTTTAAAGGCTATAAATTAGCATTCTACCATCTACTTTCTTATTGGACTAGAAATCAGATGGAATCTACTTTCTTGTTTCTCAAACACACAACCCCAAATCCAATACAATATTCCACACACACATTCATGATTCACCGCTTCCCCTCTAAGCCATCAAACCATTCATGTCAACCCCATTTTCTCCCTTAATCTAACTAATTCCTTCTTTTATCTCACACTCTCTCTGCTTCCTCACCCCATGACTCTCTTTCATAGCCATGGCGTAGTACCTGCAAGTCACAGCTGAGTCATTTTCTCTGCTCACTGCCAGAGTTGGTGGCGGTATCATATACGCTTCTCTTTTTCGCATTACGGTGTTGTTAACAAATATTAACTTTGACCCATTTTTTTTCTGGGCTCCTCTGCCTTTCAACAAACTCTTCCTTCTCTTCCTGTTTGGTACTCCAACTTCACACCTACAAAGAATAATTAAACTAATCCCATATTTTCTGTTTGTCTCCCGGGAATCTGCAGATATTGCTTTCTCATTCTATTAACTCTTGGTTTACTCCCTTCGAGTTTTTAATAATGGGGAATTGTTTGGGTAAGTCGGACAAATTGACGGCCGAGTTTGTACCACATGACGGAGCTAAAGTTTTTCCGACCGTTCGATTATATGGGTCGCCCCAGAGCATTCTCGCTACTTACATTCATTTCGCGCTTCTCCACAGGTCCGTTTCGCTCGACTTTGTTCCTTCCCCACAAACGGCGACCTCGACTCGAGTCGGAGAGTCCGACCCGGATGAACCGGTTACGCTCCAGGTGGGATCCGAAACGGTTTCAGGCTCGCGAGAAACCCTCCTCCGGTTTATAGATACGCGTTTCCCGAATCTGCCGATGTCAACGATGACGACCGCGGCGGCGCGGCATAGCCGAGGAGAAGAGAAGGAGGAGGAGGAAACGACGCCGTTGCTGGTGAGGATGACGAGGCTGCAGCACAGGAGCATGCTGTCGCACGTGGAGAGGATGGTGAGGTGGGTGGAGGACCTGGCGACACGTGAAGGGAAGAAGGCCGTTGATCCGTCGATAGGGACTCCGAGGATGGAGATTAGGAAATTCAGCAAGAGCTACTCGCAGCTGCTGGAGGTGATGCTGGAGCACGCTCAAATGGAGGAGAGGGTTGTCTTCCCCATCTTTGAAAGGGCTGATCGAGGTAAGGACCACTGTGTTACTATGCGTAGTACCGCTGACTATAAAATTTCAGCAGGCATAAGCCACCAGTTTTGTTTGAATCAATAAGGTATTTTTTTAGCCGTACTTCACAGTCACAACTGCAGTGGCACATGTATTTCGATCTGATTTTAATTTATTTTAAAAAAGTAGATTTACTTCAACGTCAGCAGAAGCATGTGTGCAATTGGAATTCATGCGCTGTGTAAGTATTATCCATTAGGATCACTTATAAATCTTGATTTGTAATATACCTTGAAAATAAAAATAGAAAATACAATAACATTGAAATAAAGATGAAATTACTTTAATTTTTTCTCTGTGACATACTTTAATTTCCTTTAAACTCTAATAAATCCCCTCTTCTTAAGTTTGACCTGTAATTTTTTATGTTTATCTCTTTGAAATGAAATTGTGCAAATTTTGTGAAATTAAAACTATTATTTTTGCTCGAAAGATTTTTTCATTTATATTTATTTCCTACTATAATATGAAAAATATCTACTTTCTGCAACGGTGTGTCTATGAATCATAGGGACTTCAAAAGAGGAGCTATCAGCCATTTATCAGATTGTTGTGTCAACATCGACACAACATTTCAAGATATGTATGGACAGTTTTAATGGAATTTATTTGCTAAGTCCCAAGCTTTTATGTTGTCTCGTGTCTCGTGTCTCTTTGGAAGATGTTATTGGACTATTGGGGTTATCTTAACGTTAAAATACAACATTTTGTAAAGAAAAGAGAAAAAAATATGTAAAAATATGTATAATTTGCATAAATAATTTATATATATCATTATACTGTCTCTTATGTGTGCTTATTAAGGTTCTACCTTTAGCAAGAAGATATTGTTCTCTTACCCTCTCTTGATCTTAGTGTCTTGGAAGGGCTTCTAGGTAATTTTGCAAAAGCTTGAATTTGTAAAGGTTCAAGGCTGACCGTGAATATTCAATAATATTTCTGTACTCTGCACTTGTATGCCAGGAGAACGCACAATTAGAGTTAATTACTTTATGGTTAGCGAAAAGGTGAAGTAAGCAAGAAGCAATAACATGGAATCTTGGATGTTATCATAATGTAGTTTGCTTGTATTAGAAGTGATGCTTTGGATGGAACATGACTAAATGTCTTTGAGGATGACTGTAGGATTGTGTAAAGCGGCAAAGGAGGAACATGCTAGGGACCTCCCTATCATGAATGGTATCAAAGAAGACATCAAATCTGTTGGGGTGTTAGACTCAGGCAATGCTGGTTACCGCGAGGCTCTGTTTAACCTCTCTGCTCGGCTCAAATTATTACAGGTAACGTTGGCTACTAAGAATACTAATATGCCTGTGATGATTTCAATTGTGTTTCAATCATGTATATTATGTCTGTACCACTGGTGTGATGGGTGGTCCGACTTCTCGGAATCATTAGATAATCAAAGTAAATAATAATGTCAGACTATGACCCTATTAATAGATAATCAAGGGCAAACAGGCAACAAACATAAAATAAAAAACAATTAAAAATAGAAAATCAAAGTATGATTTCCCTATCTAAACTTCAGATAAAATTACTAATTCACAACATTAGAAACCTTAATTTTGCAATCTAAATCTTTCTTGAAATTGTTTTCAATCCTCGTCTTGGTGGCTCAAAGGAATGTAAGTTTCTAACACAAATTTGAAATCTAAATTGGTTTTTCTGCATGGTAATTTGTCAACAGGGGCAATGCAAACAGCACTTCTCAGAAGAGGAAGTGGAGATACTTCCATTAATGGAGGCAGTGGAGTTGAGCAAAGAGCAGGAAGTGAGTGCATTGGAGCAGTGTTTTGATGTGATGCAAGCAACACATGCTCGTTTGTTAAAGTTCCTTCTTGAAGGTCTCCCACATCATGATGCTATGATATACTTGGACTTGATCAGCAAGTGTAGGGACAAAGAAAGACTGGAATCCATGCTTCGCATGATTGTTGAGTGACATCTTGTTTGCTATGGGCCCAATCATTGGACAGGCATGCACTGTCAATCAAACTTAGTTTCTTGAGAAAAATGTTGTTTTAAGTCATTTCTTTTTGCTGATGCATCCTGCACATGTATGTATAGCTTTTCCATTCTACTCTGCTTTCGTGACATCGTTTCTTCATCTTGAGCCATTTGCCTAACGGAGCAAAAAGTAGGATTACCTTTTGCAAAACAGGTCTTTATGTGTATTCTTTTTTCCCTTCTAGTTTGGATAAGGTTGTCAAGAATATGCTTCCAAAATAGTTACATTCAAGTAAATGTACTTTGGCCTTGGGGCTTCAAGTATGCAAGCTTGTCTGGTTTAAGATTAGCAGTCAAACTATTTCTTTGGAAGCACTTCCCTGGAGTATTCTTGTGCTAGTTGGTTCCTTTCGGCTACAAACCTTGATGCTTAAAATGCACTTGTTTCGACAATCAAAACATTGGAATTGGGTTAAAACTGAGATTAACAAACCTAATTAACCAATGAAAATCAGTGTCATTAGCACAGTGAAAGTGGAGGGTAACGATTGAAAGATTCAAGTTACCGGCTGGTAGATACTGATATTTGCCACATATTTAATAGCTCCTAAACCAAATTAGAACAATTTAATATATGTTTAGCGGTTTGATAGCAATTTTCATATGATGTTAAACTAATCTTCCTGTATACTATATAAGTTCTTTCTGAATTATTATTGAGTGTTGCATTTGATACTTCATGAATTTAAAGTTTAAACTAAATATTTAGCAAATGCTAACATTACCTGATACAAACATACACAATAATCCTAGTCTCCCACCAAAAAAAAGATTCTTAAATTCGATTCCTACTGAGTGTTTGAATCATTATCCCATTTTATCTTTGGGCAAAAAATAAAACAATCACTGGGTTTGATAAGAGTCTCTTGAGCCAGTAACACAACCCATCTTCTATAAATAATATTCACCAACATTTTGCAGAGAAAATTTCGTGTCAATTACATGCTAAAACTGTATTAACACTACCATTGCCATAGCACTGTCTAGAGATAACACAGTCACTGTGCAACTATTTTCAGCATTTTAACATTGTCACTACGGCACTACCACCCCTCTTTATCTCCCTCATTTCACTCTTTTCTTACCTTAATATTGGCACTGCAACCACCATATTGCCAGTTGCTACTCCCTAATACTCTCCTCTAATGTTATGGGAACCCGGAATTAGATTTTTAACTTTAAAAGAAAATTAAAATGTATAATAGAAGAGAGAAAGATATAGGTTAAGAGAGAGAAAAAGATAATATAAAAAATAAACTTGCATATTAAATTATAAAAAAGTATAAAAAAATATCAGAATCTAAAAAAAAGAAAGTGAAAAAATTCAAATCATGATAACCCTTCCATTGCCAATATCGACAATTTGACATCTAACACTTCCCCCATCACCTGATAATTGTTATCTCATTTTCACACATCTTTTGCAATAATGACACCATGCCACCACCGCTACTCGTTCACCATCATTTAACGCCATTTTAACCATCAACCACCGCCCCATTTTGAATACTACGAAACATCTCATCCACCATTTCTAAATTCAAACTAATATTTTCGTTATTGACATAGTTGGTACTAAAACTGATCACCATTGAGCTTAATATGTTCCTACATCCTAAGTTAAGGTGGGATAATTATTTTGGGTTTTTGAATAATATAACTTAACTTATTGTAAAATAATTAATTCTTTAAAATAATATTTAAGATTTATTACATAAATGGTCAAAAGTGCAATATTGAACGTCTCCAATCTTTATAATTAAACAGGTGTATTAGAATTAAAACTATTATTCGGCTCGTCACTTCCTAAATACTACTAGAAATTTTTAAAATTTTGATAGACCTACTTATTTGCCAGAGATGAGACACAATCTATTGTCAAATGCACTATATTGACAGATTATCAATGGAGCATGGTCTGTCGAAAAATCTCTAGTGGAAAATTGTTTTGATGTTTTATTCTGAAATAGTGTGTTACGGTACAAAAAAACAAGAATTAAAATAAACTAAGTATGGCATTTAGTAATTTAGCCCAAGGGGGAGGTTTTTCATTTAAAAAAAAATACAATTACACTCAACTTAATAAATTTATTAACACCATTGGTTATAAATAAAAAAAAATACCTATTTAAGGTCAACAATGATTTCCAGTTTTCGCCCATGAAAACTTAGAAAATAGAGAGAATAAAGAAGAGGGCAAAGTTTTAACGCAGATGTGAGTAACCACCCATATCTTTACTTCTCATCTCAGATTTTGCTTTGAATTACTCATTACCCAAACCAATTTCTAATTCTTTCTTATTGCAAAATTAATTGTAATGGGTCTTCTCTTAAATTTTGTCACAAACTATGATCTCGCTTGCTTTATGATCTACTAGTGCTTAATACTCACGTAAAAATCTATCACTATGATTATTCAATCACAAACTTAGTTGTATGACTCCCATTGCGATTTAACCGTGAACATTGCTACTCTCTGAATTAGCTCACAAGCATAGCTATTACTCCTCTTGAGGTTATGGAGATGATATTAAAGACCTCTAAGTATACACATTCCAAAATCTAAAGGTGTGAGATGGTAACTTTAGGAAAATATTCTAAAGAGAGAAGGGAGAGTTAAGAGTTAGAAAAATTTCTTGTATGTGAAATTTTCCTCTGTGAAGTTTATATTCTCATTTCTATGCTCTTATTCCTTTTTAAATATTTATTACTAATTAAAAAACTATTTTAACTAGGACTCCTCATCGATAGAGTTGAACTATAGTTAGGAGTCTTATCTATAGGATTAAATTAGTTTAAACTGAAATTGATTAGGATATTTAGTTAGATGATTTTGGAACAAATTAAAATAAATCAACTAATTTATCCCATACTTTAATTAGAACTCATCTAATTAATTATCTTTAAGAGATACTGATGAAATCTCACATCAGTTAGGCAAAGAGGTCTTAGGTATTATATATATGGGTTTGCAAACCTTCTCTTATGAGCTAACTTTTGAGGTGGAGTTAGGCAGGTTCATATCATATGGTATCAAAGCCTGCCCTACTCTAGTTAGTGTGAGCCATGGATCCTAGTTTTTTGCACAAGCATGAACAGTTTAAAGGGGTCAGGAATGATGGAGTCTCACATTAGTTAGGCAGAGAGGTCTAGGATGTTATATATATGGGTTCACAAACCTTCCCTTACGAGCTAGCTTTTGAGATGGAATTAGGCAGGTTCATATAAGATACTTCTTCAATTAATTAATTAAATTCTATCAAATTACATGTCCATGTGGACACCCCACACGGCCCCATGCAACATTTCCCACTTGTACATTTGGGACATGCCAAATAAAATTTCAATCTCATTGAATATATATATCTAGTTGTCTTATAGGAAAATGGAATGTGTGGCCACACAAGAAAATGTATCAATGAGTAATTGTTATATTAAGTTACCATAAAACTAACATAACATCACTCAAAATCTTGTTGCACCTGAAATCATTTTATTCTCACACAAGACCTTTTGAATATTTCATCCATAGAGCCATGCAAAGATCACTACACGCATTTGTACTCATGGTTATACTAGCTACTAAAGTAAGATGACTGCATGGCCAATGAGTCACAAATCATAGATGAATATGAAAATGATTTTTCCCTATATGCTCATGCCCATTCATCCAAGTTTAGTAGCTTTCTTAGACATGTTTTGCTAGAATATTTCTTTGTTAACCCTCATAGTGTATGCTAAAATAGCAACACTAAACCTAAATTTCATAGCATAGACCTAAGTCACAAAGGGTATTTTGGCCTGGATTTATATTCCTATATGGGGTTATTCAATCACTATCCATTTTAGTTAACTTATGCACATGTAGTTGAATTGCATACTGTGGTAGAGCTCCCATATAGGGTTTGTCATACTCTAATAAACACCAAATGAAACATGGTTAGTCAAATCATAAAGAGACTAACTTGAATCACTTTTGATTCAAATTTGACTTTTATTAGGCTTTGTGGAGTTAATAATATCCACATGTTGACTCATAGAGTCTAATCCTAGCCATATGCTGAGGCAACTATTTTCAATATGAAACCCATTTTGTTACAAAACCAATTAGGGGATCATTCATAACATGGTACTTGATGATCATTTTAGTCTCATCCCACTTGTTACTTAGGCATTAGGGTGATTTCTTATGTGAAAGAGGTAATTTTTTAAGTTTGGTGACAAATTAGATGTGTGAATCAATTAAACTAACTAATTATATTCAAATAAAAGGAGGCTTTTTTATTAGTGTATAAAATGTAACACAAAAGCACATCAAATCTTCAATAACCCTAAACCACTAATGTGCTTGTGAAAAGCATCTCTAGCAATGGATTTAGTAAAGGGATTAGTGAGTAACTCGCTAGTGGGAATATGCTTTAATTCAACTAACATCTATGCAATAATGTATCTACTAAAATGGTAATGTGTGTCATTGTGTTTATACTTTTTGTGATACCTAGGATCCTTTGTGTAGGCTAGGGAGAATGTATTGTCACAATAAATTGTGACACCTCTTGCAAGTGCACTCCTATGATTAAGGTACATAGGAATCTCTTTAACCATAGAGCTTCTTGCACCGCAGAGATGCAAGTTTCATATTCTGACTCCATAGTGGATAAGGAAATACATGCCTGCCTCATGCTACTCTAAGCAATAACTTCACCATCAAGTATTAATGCATATCTTGATGTGGATTTAGACTTATCTCTATCTGTTGATCAATTGACATTGTTGAAACCAACTAAATTTTGATTTCCACCCTAATAGCACAAAGCCAAATTTATGGTTCCTTTTAGATATCTAAGTTCCCTTTTGATAGGAGCCCAAGGGTAATCCTAGGGTTATTTTGATATCTACTAATCATGCTTATTATAAAACATATGTCAGGTCTACATCAAACTTTTACTACAAGAAAATTTGAGGCTTTTATCTAGTTTTTCTAGTAGATAAAATATTTGCTGGTAAAAACAAAGAAAATTAATTAAACTGATGAAATTTTTGTTGAATAAGTTTTAGCTAGTCAAAAATAGTACTTTAACCTACAGATAAGAGTACCCTCAAAAATTCTGCTAAGAGACACAAATTTTATCGACAAAATAATTGGCAGCAAAGTCGATGATTATATTACCAATGGGTACCATTGTCAAAAATTTGGTAAATGTTTTGCCACATAAATAATTATGTGGCTAATAACTAAATAATATGGCCAATGGAAATATTACAGGTGGTTTGCCATCAGTATATGCCAGAAATAATCAATTTATTGGCAAATTTAGACGTTAGTGCCAAGCTTTTTACACATCGCTTAGCCATTGTTAAAAATAAAATTAACATTAATTGTTGGGCTACCCCAAATGTCATATCACATGGTCAATGCTACCAATAATATTAGAATCCATACATAAATCCCAATGATCGATGCATAAAGATAGCCAACATGTAGCAATTTCATTTTACCTGAAGTCATAATCACTAGTAATCTTAGATTTCATACATGAATCCTTGCACAACAAGATAGATAATGAGTTGTGATTTCATTTTATTGGCAGTGAATGCTATCAGTAATATTAGAATCCATACAGGAATCCTGATCGATGCATTAGGCTAGCTAATGAGTTGTGATTTCATTTTACGGACAATCTAAACCTCTAGTAAAAAATAAAATCTCTACCATTAACTGTAAAGACTGCACCAAAATTTGTTACTTGCTAGTTTTTGCTATAGATTCAAAATTTTAAAATTTTTTTTACTTATAAAGCCTCTGGTAAAATGCGAAATATAAAGGAGTTTGCAGACTCCCCTCACTCTGGCATGGCTCTCCTCCTTGTTCTTTTTGCTTCCTCTCTTCTCTCCCCCATTTTCTCTCTCTCAATTTACCATCTCCTCTCACCCTTTCTACCTTCTCTCTCCTTGTCTATCTCTTCTTTCCTTCACCATCTCCTCTCTCTCACTAGAATCAGATGGGCAATAGTGAATAATGAAGAGTTAATGTTTCAAGTGTTAAAAATGAATTGGCCCAGCAAATTCAAAAGCATATGCTATTGCTGAAGTTCTAAAGACCTCAATATACCAACACTATGAGAATTTACCTCAACAAATTATTGTGTATTAGTCTTTATATTGTTTGATGCTTGTTTTTATGAGGCATGTGTAATTTTTCTCCCTCATTTTCTTGTTATTTTTATTTTGATGTTATTTTAGTTGCATGGAAGGCACTTTAATTTTCAAAGTGAGTTAATTTAGTGCTAGGTATTTTATAGGCTGTAATCAATATCTAAGATGCAAGTGAGTATTTTATTGATACTATCAATTGTAGATTCTGGCTGTTATTTATTTTATGCAATGCTATGTATACATGTTGTGTGCTATAGCTACTATTAAATTCATGGACCAATTTTGTTTCTTATCCATGAGGAAAGTTCAAATTCCTTCGGTTCAATAGGCATGGTGTTAATTGATTGTAAAGACTAATACAATTGTTTCTTACTTTGTAGGTTTTAATGGACTTATGGACATGTTGGAGATTTTGTCCTATAGATTTGTTCTTGCTAATCTCTTGTGAAATAATTATTCCAACAATGCAATTATTTCAATATTAGCAAGAATGGATTTTTGGCATTGAAAATCTTCACCACTTCCTTATGTTTGATTAAAGAAAGAAAAAAGGTGTTTCTGGCAACTTAGTGCTGTTTGTAATTTAGATACAGTTATTTTTATTGAGGGATATATTGGCCGATTAAACTCAAATGTGTTGTGTATTTTAATTTTAGTAAATTTTACCAAGGGTGTTATCCACTAGTAAAATACATTTGTAATTGTGTTTTTTGAGGGAAATATACTTGTTGGTAAAAGTAAATTGTCAAGATAAATTAATCAATTTACCATCTACCACTTTTTTTACCAGTGGTTATTGACTGATAATATTTAATAATATTACCAACAAATGTAGAAATTGGTCATAAAATATTATCAATGATACTTTTATTGGCCAATTAAAATCTACTAGAAAACCTATTAGAAATTGATTTTATCAGCAGAATGAATGATTTACTAGCAGATAATCATTGTTGGAAATTAGAAATTCTTTTCGTAATGTTTTGATTGCACTAGCATATGGCACTTTTGCCATTTCCCTCTTCTCTTCGTTTGTTTTATGACATTGTTTCATGCTAAGATATAACCCATCTTCCATTGTAGTATCTAAGGGTTTATAGTTATGAATTCTAAAATGTTTCAAGACCTTTCTGATCTAAGTTTCTTAAGACATACTTAAAAGCCTCTTAAAATAGTCTATTGAGATTTTAACCCTAACTACATAGTCTACTTCCCCCATGTCCTTCATAGCCAAAGTGGATGACAATAACTTTTAAGTGGTGACTATCAACTCCATGTCATTCCCAACTAAGAATATGTCATTCACATAGATTGAAAGAATTATAATTTTATTGTTATCTCTTTTGACATACACACAATGGTCTTCTTCTATCATTAAGAATCTCATAGAAGTGATTGCTCAATGCAAGAAAATATACCATTGCCTAGATGATTGTTTAGGCCATAGATGGAATGTTTCAAGTGACATACCTTGTATTCCTATTCCTTGCAATGAAACTCAATAGGTTGATCCATATAGTTTTCCTTGTCTAGTTCTCAATTGATAAATGTTCTCTTCACATCCATTTGGAATAGTTTCGAATCTAGATGTATGGTAATAGTTAGGACTAGGCAAATAGATGCAAATCTCACCATAGGAGAAAACATCTCCTCATGATCTACTTCCTTCTTTTGCATGTAGCCTTTTGCCACTAGCTAGACTTTGTATTTGTCAATTGATCCATCCACCTTACACTTTATTTTTATGAACCATTTATTTCCAATGATCTTGTGCCTTAGTGGAAGGTCAATTAATTCCCATATGCCATTCTTACCCATAGGCCTAATTTTCTCTTACATAGCAGCCATCATTTGTCTAAGTTTGGTGAATGTAAAACCTCTTCATACAAAGTGGGGTCATGAGAATATATAGAAATGCTCAAGATGGGCATTCCCTCTATTTCAAAGTGCTTGCTAGGAACTTTTTCCCATACACTTTGGCCTGACAATCAATCTTAAGAGGTTTATGCTTGTGTGCTCCCATTGTCAACGAGATTCTTTGGAATCGCTTATCCATTTCCACGTCAATAAACTATAGAGCGCTATTCTTGAGTTCTTCAAACTCATAGAACTCCACCTTTCTTTACATCACTAATAGTGAAAAATTCTTCCTCTAGAAAACCCACATCATGGGACTTAATCTCTTTAAATCTCCTATCAATATGTTCACTATACATGACATAGCCCTTAGAGTTTTCAAAGCATCTAATAAAAACAAAACTAGGGCCTAACTTTCTAAGCTTATGAGAAACATTGTGAACATACCCTATTGATCCCTATGGACATAAGACTTATAAATTAGGCTTGATAACACTCCATAACTCATATGGAGGGGTAAAATAGATTTTGAAGGCAAAATATTAAGATTGTATGCAACTATCAAAAGCACATCCATCCAAAACCTTATTGAGAGGTTGGCTTGAGCCATCATTGATCTAACCATATCTAATAGCTTACAATTTCTTCTCTCTACAACATCATTTTGTTATGGAGTTCTTAGATTCATCAACTGTTTATGTATTCCTTTATACTCACAGGACTCCTTAAACTAATTAGATAAATATTCTTGACCCTTGTTAGTTCAAATAATGTATATATTCTTTTCTTTTTGATTCTCAACCTCTGTTATGAAGCATTTGAATCAGTCCAAAGCGTCAAAATGGTGAGGCAACAAAAAAATAGAGCCATATCATTAGTAATCATCTATGAATATGATTAAGTAGGATACGCTATGTCTAGTCTGCACATTCATGGGTCCACATATATCTAAATGGATTAATTCTAAAAGTTGAGGTGCCCTCACAACCTTACCAAAAGACTTTTTGCTAGCTTTACTAGTAATGTACAAGAAGACTTACTTTTGTGAGAGAATCCAATAGCCCTTCTTGGGCTAATTCTCGAGCCAATTTGGCCATTTTTATTTAGACAATATGTTTGAATCTCAAATTTCACAATATAGAATTGGCCACCACCTTGGAAGTATAAGTAACATGGCAATGTTATTAAAATTTTCAACATGTCCAAGATCATATAAAGTTTTCCCAACATAAAACCTCAAACCATTATTCTCAAAATTAAATCTACATCCTAAGTCCAATAATGCATAAACTAATATTATATTACATTGGGTAGTGGGCACATGTAAAACATCATGTAGAAATAGTTTACATTTGTTATCCAATGTCAGTTGGTAAGTACCAACTCCAACAACTTCTTTAGCTTTGTTCCCCATGATAATCTATGCTACATGATTGTAGGTTATGTTCTCACTTGCTCCTGGGTCTACAATCCAACCTAGGAAAGAGTGAGCTACAAACACATGAGTACATGCAAAAGTGCTAGAATGGATAAAATATGGACACACCTCTTCTTGCTTATGACACACATTAGCAAAATATCCCTTCTTTTCATAATAATAGCATTTAAGTATGGATTTATCCTTCTTGTCACCACACTTGCCTTTAAGATGCTTAGTGATCTTATTAGCCTTTGGTTCTCAATTTTGAATTTTCCCTTGTTTTCCAATATGCTAGGACTTACCCTTGCATTATCCATTTTGTGCCACTAATGCTACACTATGATTTGCATCTTTGCATTTTCCTCAAGCTCTAAATGGTAGGAAATGTCATCAAAGGTTATAATTTTCTCATTATGTATAAGCACAAGTTTCACTTGTCTCCAACAGGACTTTGGGAGGGATCTAATGACTACTAACACCTGTTGTTTATCCATGAGATAGTGCCGAACTAATTTCATTCTCTAATCATGGCGGACAATTCCCTTAAATTTTTAGCCATTGAATGTTTTGGGTCCATCATATATTGGTTGAACCTTAAAGTCAAATCACTAAGTCTAGTGGTAGTGGTTCCACCATATTTAAACTTCAGTTGGTCCTACATTTCCTTGGTAATTTGAAAATTCTCAAACTCTCCAATGAGATTGCCATGTATGAAGCTTAACAGTGCAAAGTGCACCTTCCTGTCTCTCTTAAACCAAGTGTTATAGGCTTCTTGGTCATGGTGGTGTTGGACACTATTGCCCTTTGCAGGTGGGCCCATAACATTAGTTAGATGGTTAAACAATTCTTACACATTAAGAAAGTACTAAATCTTTCTATACCACAAGTCGTAGTTCTTACCATCCAACTTGTCATCCTTAGTTAATTTACCAATGATATTCTTGAAAGCTATTTTACTACATCATTGCACAAGTTGATTTTGACACATATCTAACTATTGCTATTTATATCCCACTTATTTTTGCCTATATTGGTTGAATTGCTAGTAATCATCTCTTATAATATAGATGAAAATAAGTGTTTAATTATGTATAGCCAAATTAGGAATGACTCCCACTTAGTTTATGATAAATGTCATTTGAACATTGATCTGAGATAATGCAAACATATTGCATATTTAATTAGTTCAACTAGGGATCTCTAGTGATATTTTGTTGCCTATGGCCAAAACAATATATATACAAATAAGGTGCGCAAACACATCCCCTTACACCTCAATGATAAAAACATTCCCAAAAAATAATTATGTATGGATTATTTCCTACTACATCAATCTACAAGATAAAATATCCACCTTCATATATATATATATATATATATATATCTCATTATTTTAAGGAAAAACAAATGCATAAATACACACATTCACATTATTTATCATTTAATAAATAAATAAAAAATAATTCAATAGATAAACAATTATGGCAAGTGTTTCATGATTTTGGAAAGTGTGATTCATGCAAAAATATTCCCCCAAAGAACTATTTTTGCATCAAGTTTTTTTTTAAAAGAAACCCAAAATTCACTGTTCTTTGTGTAATTTTTAAAAATAATACAAGTAATTTTAAAAAATTTAATCACATAACCAAAAAGTACTAGAAAAGTGGAGTTCCTAATAAAAATTCAATGGAAAATGGCTTGGGATACGTGTCATGCATCCACATGCACCAGATGTGAGTGTGGACAAGAGCTTTGCTAATTAGAAGGCTGGCTATAGCGGTGGCATGTGTAAACCATGCATCACTTTGGAGCCATCAAATTGGAATTCTGAGTGCATAATCAAAATTCTCACAATCTCCAAATTTCAATGATACCTTGAAATTCATAGATGTGGCCATGTATGGCAGCATGTGTATAACAAACACCTATGTATTGCTTGTGTTGGGTTAAAATTTCTACTTAGCAACCCAGAATTTCCAACCACCATTTGACCAAGTGTCCAAACTTGTACTTTCTCATCCGAGCTCTAATTGGCATGATTTTGGTGCCTTTGAAAAGATCTTGTTGCAAGGAACAAATCCATGTCAATGTTATTTTCTAAAACATAGATTTTTAGATTCAAAGGTGGTCTAGAGTTGGCTATTTACAAAGTTTTCAAAAGATGTTTAGAAACAAGTTTTCATGAGGCCAAATTTGAACAATCATATCTTTCATATATATTATCCAATTCCTACATATAATATGTTGTTTTGAAGCTCTTATTACATAGAATAAACCTATATAAAAATTTTTAAAAACTTTATTATTTAGACTCTAAAAAATAGCTCAAAAATAGACTTTTCAGCAAGCATGAAATTGTTTGAAAGTATGCAATTTAAATCATGCGTGGCACAATGCACACACAAGGCAAAAACTGATGAAAACAAGCATTAGATGCTCTAATACCACTATTGGAAAGTTCACTATTGTGGGTCTTATCTTAAATTTTTCCATAGACTAGGATCTCACTTGCTTTATGATTCACTACTGCCTGTCACTCATGTACTGGATCCATTAGTAGAATTAATCAATCACAAACTTAGCTAACAAGCATATCTATTACTCCTCTCATGGTTATGGAGATGCTACTATAGCCCTCCAAGCATATGCATTCCAAATACCAAAGGTGTGAGATGGTACCTTTAGAAAAATATTATCGAGAGAAGTGAGAGTTAAAAGCTAGAAAAATTTCTTATATGCAAAAATTTTCTCTATGAAGTGTGTAGCCTCTTTTCTACATTCTTAACCCTTTTTAAACATCCACCATCACTTTGAAAACCTATTTTAATTAGGACTCCCCATATTATGAGTTGAACTCTAGCTAGGAGTGTTATCTCTTAGGTCAAGTCAGTTTAAACACAAACTAATTAGGATAATTAGTTAGATTATATTTTGTACAAATCAAAATAATTCAATTAATTTTTGTCATAGTTTAATTAGAACTCATCTAGTTAATTAACTTTAAGAAATACTTATTTAATTAATTAATTAACAAATAATTAATTAACTCTATCATATTACATGTCTATGTGTACACTCCATGTAGCCCATGCAACATCTCTCCTATGTCATACACTCTCAACTATAAAGTTATTGGGAGTCACCTTTAACTTCATAGTAGAAGCTATTGGAGGTCCATGATTCTTGGGAAAAGAAGCAGAAAAGATCTGAAGGAAAGAACAAGTATAACTTTATAAGAATAAAATGTTTAAAACTTAAGATGAGAACAAGACAAATGATTTGCAATTTTTATAATGCAACATCATTTTTCATATAAACTAATTTGGACAACTCACATTCATAGAAGAACCAAGGCTCTTAGAGTCTTGCTTCATCCTTCATCTTAGTTCTATCTTGGTAGTCAACCCATACAAAGAACAAATAATCAAATCTATCCTATGCCATAGACTCAAATCAAAGAACAAATTTGACAAACTGAAATAAGTCATCTAGATTCAAAGTTGACTTCTCAAAAATGCTAAATCAAAATGCCATTGATCATTTTCTCTAGGCTATACAATTTTATGAAATTATTATTCTTTCATCTATTTTACACTTTCAGCAATTTAATCTAATTAGTCTAAACGAAGATGGAATCAATCAACAAAGGAACTCTAATTGACCCGACTTTGAGAAATAAGATAAGGGTAATTAAGTCAATTGCTAAACAAATTTTATCATTTGACTCTAAATGGGTGTATTTATTTATAACCATGAGAGTACATAAGTTTATAGAGTTGACTAAAATTGTAATTTTCCCTTCTATTTTCTTCTCCCTTTTCTTTCTTCCCTTTCTTTGTGCTCCCTCATTCCTACATCCCTTCACTTTCTTTTTCACTCCATGGTAGACCATCTCCCTCATTCCCCCTATGTTTTGCATTTTCTTCTTATTTCCTCTTTTTTAATGCTAATGTACACTTAGCCCAAGGGTTAATCTTGCTTCTTACTATAACTATCTCTCTCAAATCCATCATTTTCATTCCTTTCATCGACTAAATAGCCACATTTGCCTCTACCCATTAGCAAAATTTTTGTACTTAATGATGATGAGGTTTGAATAGCTTTAAGCTCCTTGTCTTCCTATATTATTTAGTGGCTAAGTTAATCATTACCTTAATTCTTGATAATTTTTAAGAATGTTCAATCAAAACCCAACCATATGAGGGATTTTTATTACTAAGCTTTCTCTCTCCTAATACCCAATGCTATTATCTAATTTTATATGCTCTTATTTTTTTTGAAACTTGAGAATTATAATTGGAGGCTGTGTAACACCAATATGATGTCTAGAAAAATTTTAAAGTTAAGTTGTGGTGAAAAACTTAGTCTTGACTAGGAAATCTCACTTTTGTGAGGTTTTGACATAACATTATAATTATTCACTCCTTGATGGTATTCTAATTATGTTACTATCCTTGAACACATTACAACATGCTATTATATTTTATTCTTCATAGATCCTTTAAAGGCTACTTAGCCTTCACCACTTCAGTCATTGGAGCTAATTGAGTTTATCTAACAACTCTATTTGTGAGCATTCCTTGTATTCTCTAAAATACACTCTTTGCATGTTTACATAACATTTGAAATTTTTATATGTACTACATGGTTTAACCTTGCATAGTGACTTTCTTCAACTTACATGATTTATTTTGTGTAATTTTATCATTAATGGGAAACAAGCCCTTCAATTGAATAAATTTTTTATCTATGTTTGATTTGAAATAGTATGAAGTTAAGGTGCTAGATTTATAATTTTCTTATGCATAGATTTACTCATGCCATATTGAATTTACTCTGAATTTTGATTTGAACATTATGAGCTTGAAAATTTGATTCAGTATTGGAAACTAGTTTTGTGAACAAATTAGCTCTCAAATGCTTATTAATGACGATTATTTCACCCTTATATCTTTGTTCAGATTTTAAGGCTATAAAGTGTATTGTGTTGAAACCTTATTGCCTTTAGTAGGTTAATGACTTATGTGCAAATAAAGGTAAGAATGGCCTTGTAAGAAATGATCTAGTCTATACTCCACATTAGTGCCACAATAAAATGGAGCACATTGGGAATAACATAGTGTATACTCCATAAGATGACAAGTATTAGTCCTATCGAGGAATGATTTGGTTGATACGTTGATTGAGTTGTTAATTATATTCCTCATAATGATACTTCTTAAGTCTAAGATATTTTGTAAAGAATTTTCCATAAATATTTTGAGTTTCAAAATATTTATACTCTATCTTAGTTCATTGTCATTTTATTAAATGCTTTAGGAAATCATTGTTTCAAGACTTTCTCTAAATTCATTTATGGATTTAAAATATTACATCATGTGTTATGCTTGTTTTTTTGTTGTTGCTACCATGTTGCATTTGCATTCACTAGGTCATATGACTAACACTCTTTGTGTTTCTTTTTTTTTTCACATTGTGATCATCGTTGTTAGTCATCTTCTGTATGGGATGTTGTGTCCCAAAATTTTGTTAGTAGATCACACTTTTGAGGAGCTTCCCTTCAATTTGTGAATTGTCATGTTTTGCAACTATAGGAAAAGTCTACAAATATTGGCCACTTATTTTGTGGATTGTCTTTAACAATGAAATTACACATATATGTGTGTTTTGGTTAAATATAGATTAAAATCTATTAGTTCTATAGGCTACTATGATTTTGGGAAAGTCCAAATTTTAAGGGAGGCTCTATGTGCTTTGTAGTAGTCCATTACATTTTATGGTAAACTCTTTTTGTTATATACTCATCTTTATTAGGTTGGCCTACAAAGCTAAATAGGCTTTCAAAGAACTTAACTTTGCACCAATCATAGCTTAGGGGTCTAGGTCGTGACAAAGTTGGTATCAAAACTCTGGTACTAAGTCCTAATTGCTGTAAAACTAGTTGATGATATAGTCTTGCTTGTGTGCTAGGTACCCAAATATACAAATGCTAGGCCATCAACATCCATTTATTTGGGAGAGTTCATTCTTCTTTGCATGCCTTTATGTTTGATATTTTGCTATTTTCTTTAGTGAGGATTCCTCCAAGGACTTGAGTGACTACTAGGAGAGTTCTTGTTCCTAATGAGCCTTCCACTTAGCCATATAAGGCTAGTTCTAGATGCCATGGTCAAGACATGGTAAGGATACTAGAATGGTTTATAGCAAGCCACTAAAGATGAGGCAAGATGATCTAGTGTAAGCTGAGGTGACTATAGGACTACAGGGTGTACAACAAATAGTTCAGTAATAAGTAGGTGTTATTATGGGATAGTAGAAGCATAAGGATCAAACCCATGTGAAATAGGAACCTTATCTTGAGGCAAGGTAGGGTGAGTAGTGGTCCTTTCTTGGAGCTAGTGGGAAAGAGGTTTCTATGCCTAAATTTATAAAGCTCTAGCCTTCTACTTTCTTTGGTCCAAAAGTTACTAACAAACCATAAAGTTTTCTAGGAGAGGTGGAGTGGTTATGTAGAGCCTTGAAGTGCTCAACCTATCGGGTAGTTGAGTTAGCACTTTTCAATTAGTGGATATTACTTGGCAATGGTACAAGGGCATGCTTCACAATAAACTAGAAGGGCCACCTCTTTTAGTTGGAAAAGGTTTACTTAAATGTTCATAGCCTATTTCTTACAAAATAGTGTTTAAGATGCTAGATCCAAGAGTTCAAGCTACTTGTGTAGGCATAGGGGATGTCAATGATTAGGTATAACATTGATCTCACTTGGTTATCTAGTTATGCACCTCATTAAGTAGCTGCAAAGGAGTTACATGTTAAGCAATTGTTAAGAAAGGATTGTTAAAATCCCTTGGTTGTGGTAAAAGACACTTAAATGCTTTAGGTAGATATAGAGTAGGTACCCATTATGATATATTTTCTAGATGTTTTTCCCAAGGAGTTGCTTAGACTGCCACCTAATATAGGTATAGAAATTTTCATAGATTTACTTCCAAGCACTCAACCCCTCCCTATACCTCCTTATCTAATGGCTTTAGTTGAATTGAAGAAAATGAAGGAGCAATTACAAGATTTATTGGATAAGATCTTCATTCATCCTAGCTCATTGCCTTTGGGCACATCAATTTGTTTGTAAAGAAGAAGGATGGTTCCTTGTGGTTGTATGTAGATTATAAATAGTTTAAAATGGTAATAGTGAAAAACAAGTATCATTTGCCTTGCACAGATGATTTAGTTGATTAGCTTCAAGGAGCAAAGTACTTTTCCAAGATTGATACCCCTAAAGTAGCTTTCCATACTCAATATGGGCATTATACATTTCTAGTTGTCAATTGGTCTCCTCAGTGCCTAGCAACTTTTGTGAATTTGATGAATAAAGTTTTTTGGCCTTAGGTTGACCACTTTGTGATTGCTTTCATTGATAATAATCATGTATACTTTAGGAGTCTGGAGGAGCATGAAGAGCACTTTAGGATAATATTGCAAGCATTGAGAGAGCATAAATTTTATGTGAACTTGTCTAAGTGTGAGTTTTGTTTGGATAGTAAAAAGTCTAGAGCATACTATGTTTTACATCCTTTTACTTAATGTTAATATGCTTGATTTATTAATTCTTGCATGTATTGTTTAAATGGATCACATATTGCAATAGTATGTGTTCTTGAAATATTTGGGTGAGCCTTGATGAATCTTGCAAAGTTGGAAAGAATTGAAGCTAATTTTGAAGACTTGAGTATTCTGTCTAATAATTAAAGATTGGTACATAATTGGAGTTCTACACTTCCAATCAAGGATATTTTTCATTCATATTAATCTTGACATTTTAAACTTAAATTGACTACTCATATGCAGAGATCAAAGGCAAATAAGATGCTTGATTCACGAGAAATAGTTTTTGCATATTGGTTCTACATTATTCAAGAATTTGTAAACAATGGACCATATCATGAGCTATACAACTTGGATTGAAGTGACTCTTCATTCATGTGAAACTAGACATCTAGATTTTCAAATAACTACTCTAGGTTATAAGGAGACATGTCTAAGATATAGTAATCTATGGAAAACATTTGAGGACTATTGAATATGAAAATGTGCAAAATGGGTTGACTCTACCCAATTGAGCCTAATACCTCATTAGCTCTTCCAAGATTTCCATCAAGGCTAAGAGGGGTGTGGTAAGGGTGTATTATTCTGAATTAACTAGGCACCAAGAGTTCTAAGGTAATTAATACATAGGAATACAACTAGAGTACAAGAAAAGATAGATTTGGGTTGTCTTAGCTTGCTTCATCCCAAAGCCCATAAAGTAAACATGTACTCCCAAGAATGGCCCAAGATTAATGGCTGCACTCTTAAGAAATTTCATAATTGGTTGATAGTCCCTTCATATGCATATTGTGGCAACTAACAAGCATAGCCAATAAAATCATCCATAAACTTTGGCATAAGTACCCCTTGACCCAAGTAGTACTTGTTATACATCCATCTATGTTGTTTTGGAATTTCCATTTTTTTATAAGAAATCTAGTATAGCTCAAATCAAAATATATCCTACCAAAAACAATACCACAATTGCATACACATTGTTAGTCTATACACAACAACTAAAATTAACAAACACATGTACCTCAATCAACTCATAACTCAAATAAAACAATCAACTATCCCTTGCCATGCACTTTGAAAAATGCTTTCTACATAACAAACAAGACATTGAGGATTAAAGTTAGCCACATACCTTTTGATTAAGTGACAATAACAAGTAAATAAGTGCACAAATGATAGAAATAGAGGTTTTGTCGTCAACACTTTTGTTAGATGAGGAGGCAAAAAGGGAAGGAAAATAAATGGAAGTGAGAGAAGGGATGCCAAAGTGAGCTTAAGATCTAGAATTATTAATGGACATATGATACAATGCCATCAAAATTTCCCATAGCAAAAAAAGGGCACCATTTACATAAGTAAACTATAGACAAAAATGCCATTAATATGATAATTTTTTACCAGTTAAAACATTATAAATTACTAAATGTTATTCATCAGTGATTTGGTTCCTTGATTGGTCAACTATCTCTTTACTAGGGAAAATCATTGTAAATTTATTTCGACGACTGCTCTATCTTGGTAGACTTTTCCCACTCACAAGAAATAATGTTTACAGAGGGAAACTAATGGATTTTCCATTAAACATAATTTCTTACTAAAAAGTAGGCTTTCTACTAACAAAATTACAAAGGGAAATTGGGTTTATCTGTGAATTATCTCAACAGTTGATTTTTTTACAATAAAAAATTCTAACAACAATTAATATTTTTATTGGTGGTGATAAATCCATTGGTATAGTGTATTAGTAAAACTAAAATTTCTAATAGTGCGTATCCTTTATCATTTGTGCATAAGGCCTTTCTAATTTATTAGTTGATGTTGAAACCCAAGGAATGATCCATGGAATTAAGAGTGTAATAATGTCTTGTTTGTTATGTTGAATGCACTTTCTGAAGTAAATTTTTCACTGTTCATGGCAAGGGACAATTTGTTAATTTTAGTTATTGTGTATAGATGGCAATGTGTATGTAATTGAAGTTTTTTTTTTTAGTAGGACATATGTTGATTTAAGATGCATTGATTTGTTATCAAAAATGGAAATTCTAGAACCTCATAGATGGATGTATAATAGGAATCACTAGGGTCAAGGGAGACTTATGCCAAAGTTTCTGGATAGGGTGGATGGTTTTGTTGACTATGCTTGTTAGTTGCTATAATATGTATTTGAAGAGACTATCAGCTGTCTTGAAGCAAATGTAAAAGTGAGGCATTTTTAACTCCTAAACAAGTCAAATATCATATATAGAGATATAGAATCATACTCAATTATTGGTATTGGATTAGACTATAATGAGTAGGAACCATAGGTTCTCAAGGCATAAGTGAGTACCATGTCCCTACAAGTACTTTCCTAGTGTTTATGTGAGTTGCAACGATAATTTCAGTTGTCATCAGTCTATGATTTGTATGCTATTAGGAACTAAAATGGATTTGTCCATGACATTAAGAATGTTGGCCATAAAGTTAAAGTCAAATCACAGCCAATATTCCTTTGATCAATGGACAAGCATTATGAAGAAGACCCATGCTCAACCTAATACGGTGATAATTTTTTTTAAGGCTAGGAAGATGGTATCCAAATTTGGTTTGAAATTTTAGAAAATTGATTGTTGCATTAATGGATGCATGTAATATTACAAAGATGATGCATGTGAGAGGGAATGCAAATTCTATAGTTCTTCCATATATAAGAAGAGATAGAGGAAAAGAAATACTTGAAAAAAGAAAGCATTAAATGCCTTTGATTTCTAAGCTACAAAGGCTATATACTTCCATGAGTTTAGCTCCACACATGAGAGACAATATAATAATAGGTGGGCAGAAGGTGTGCTGAGCCACCCATTAGATAGAAAACTATGGAAACACTAACAAAATTGTAAACACCAAAATTTGTTTGGCACCCAAACATTTCACATTAGAATCTTCTTAAAATAAATCAAGTCAAAAAAATTGAATTAAAAATTGTAGTTAATTAGCCTAGATCCTTTATTTTCTTAAGAATTGAAATTTAAAATAGATTAAAACTATGAACACCCAAAGTTTTCCAAAATACAAAATAGCTCACATTAGAATCTCATTAAAAGAAATCCAAGTTAAAATTTTTTTAGTCATAGATCCTTTATTTTTAAAAAAATAAAAAATAAAAAATAATTTTTATAAAATAGAGAAAGAAAGGGCCCAATTTTATTGAACCCCAAGGTAAGTTTGGTGGCCTAATTCACACTTGGATACAATTTTAAGTGGTTCTTTATTTTAAGTTATTCTTCTATGTCGTAGTTCTCTTCCCCAAACTCTTAGACATTGCTTAACCTTTATTTCTCTTCCACATGCAACAAATCAGCTATTTTTTGCTCCTCAAATTTGGGGCCTTACAGCTCAAGCTTCATAAATCTAAACCCTAGAATGAAAATGGGAAAGAGTAAAGAAGGGTAGTGCATTGTCTTCTTTTACCTTCCTTTATTCTTAACCCCTACTAGGAGAAGTCTTTTCTCTTTCTTCACTCTCTACTCTTGCTCAAATTCATTGGAGATTTAAATTCATGACTCCTTTTACACAAGAAGGGGGTGCATTTTCATTGAGAAAAACTTTCACTCACCCTTTGAAACTTGCCTCAATTTCATACACATGGTTTCACCATTCTTCACTATCATCACTTTTTGCTTCACCCTTCAACAAGGTAGCAATAGCTCGTGTTGAGTTAGGATTTTCCATAGTTGCTAGATTTCACTTTTGCTACTAACTCCATGTTGGGTTCATGGGGCTGCTCTTTGAGATTTCTTGGCAAAGGGGCAAACTAAGTTCTTCGAGTCAGTTCAAAAGAGCTATTTTAATGTAGGATTTCTAAGGTTGGTTTTTGGGTTAATAATTTGTGACTAAGGTAAGCACTTCACCTTAACCCTTTCACCTAGCATGTGACTAGGTTGGGAAGCATTGCCTGTGAACTCTGTTTTAATATTTTGTGATCACTGGAATAACTAAAATAGTGTGAGATCAATTTTTTCTTCAAAATTTTGGCTTGATGTTTAGCTCACCAATTTTGGTTTTGGATACTATCATCACAATGTTTATCATACTCTATCTTTCATTCCATATTGAGAAATTGGTTTGTATTACAGTACACTCCTATTGGTGCAATTCAATAGGGGATCATTTTTGGTGCCATGAATGCTTGAGACAAGGAGAGAAGTATGTTGTTGTAATATCTTATTTCCTCATCTTCTTTTTCTGCATTATGAGATTGAGCAAACCATCATTTTGAATCTTTTAGTAAGAGAAAGAAGAGAAAGGCTCACACCTCTCTTTGTCTTAGTTTGGGAAGGGAGCCACCTATGCTAGTTCTTTGGCATTAGAGAAGGTGCTAGCTCTTACTCACCCTCTAAAGTGATGTGCGATGGTAGGACTTATGATTTGGAGTACTCTTTTTGGAGTAGTCCTTGTTTCCCATCTTAAGGAGGAAGATGTGCCATTTGGGTCCTTTTCCATTTTTGTCATTTTATTCTTAAAATAAATAAATGATAAACTAAAGGAAAAAATTTAAGTATTTGAAATAAAATGAAGAAAGAGTTTTGGTAGTTCTCCTCAGGGTTTATTGCATTTTGTCTCATTTGGACTTGAATATTCTTTGATTTGAGCTTAACCGCTTTAGTCTATACATAGGGTCTGTTTTGACCAAGAGTTTATCAAGCAAGTTGAGCATCATGACCAAGAGTTTTTTGAGGGGCTAGATTAATTTCTTTTTTCCTATTTCATTTTAAGGAAAAAGTTTAAAAAAGAGAAAACCTCTTTAATCAAATTGTGCTACACATTGGGAGCCAAAAGAGTGTCCATCTCTGTTGCTATAAGATTGGGTTTGAGCCTGTAAGAATAGATTTAGTTAGTGCTCAATTTGAAAGTTGGCTTTGAACTACAATCATGTGTTGGGGCCTTAATAAAATAGTAATGGTAAAAGCTCATTTCTTGTTTGTGTCTCTCTCACATGTTATTTATTTCTTTCCATGTGTTTGCTTGTTTACATGTTTTTAGTTGTCTACTACTGATGCTATATTTTATACTTGCATCTACATTTGTAGTTTAAAAAAAAGACATATTTGATGTAATTTGATATTGCCCATAAAATATCATATAAGTGTTGAAATTGAAAATCAATAAAACACAAGAAAATTAAAAAAGAAAATAAAAGGAAGTATATTGAATTATTTCAAATCTCAAAAGTGGAAAGTTCCAAAATTATTCGAAATTTCAAAAAAAAAAAAAGAATTCAACTAACATTGTGAGAGAGGAAATAAGCAAAAATAATTAAACAAAAGAGAATCTTGGAAAATAAAAAAAGATTTTAGGAAACTTTGTGGATATACAAGAAATCCACAAATTCTTGGAATTTTCTACTTTGCCCTATAAATTGCTTTTCTTACTTGTGCTTTCCTTCTACACATTTCTTAGATTTCAAGATTTAAAATTGCTCTTTCCATTTTTAAAAGGTAACAAATTTTTTATGATAGATTTTCAAGAATAGTTAGTGAATGTGATAACTTCTTAATTTTCTTGAGAATAATTGCATAAAGAGTCTCATTGAGCAATTGTTGAGGCCAAAGTAATGCAATTACTAAATTCATTTTTCCAAAATCAATTTCATCACATGTTGAAAAATCCTCAATTTTGTTGAATGAATTTCTTATGACTAATTTTTAAGAATAGTTAACAAATGCAACAATTTCATAATTATATCAACAATAGTGTCATGAGTCCCATCAAGCAATTTTGGGGGCTAAAGTAATACAATTTTCAAAATTCATTATTATCCCATTATTCAAAACACTTTTCAAAAAAATTCTCAAATTCTTAAATGAATCTCTGACAATGGATTTTTAAGAGAAGTTAACAAATGTGACAATTTCTTAATTATACGGAGGGCAATTTCATTATGGATCCTACCAAGCAATTGTTGGGAGTCAAGTTGATGCAATTATTAAACTTCATAATTTTTTCCAAAATCTAAAATTCCTTTAAGAAAACCTAATCAAACTAGGTCATTTACAAAGTCAATCTAGTTGAGTCCAACTAGCTAGGTTGACCTTATCTTAATACATTGTCATCATGGATAAGGTACAAAATCCCCTTTTCAAAATAATGGATCTCTATGCTACTCACTAGCTGTAATAATTATGAATCATGTTGATCACATGCAAAGTCAATAGTGAGAGACCCAAAAATTCTAACAATAATAAAAAAAATGGCATAATAAATTAAACACACAGCCTAGGCTAGAAAAAGTAACAAAAGATAAATTAAATACTGAAAGGGTGTTATAGAGTGCTTACACATCTTCTATGTGTAATCATCTTTGAAATCCAATTTTTAGAGCACACACCTTGTTCTTTAGTGCCTAATCTCACCTTTTAAATTTAGATTGGTAATGACTTCTTTTATTTTCCTAAACTCACCCACTTTTAAACAAGATATGTTTCCTTGGATCGTTGCTCCTATGTTGTGACATTACAGAAAGGATTTATGTCAAATTTGCCTATGACCCTCAAAATGTTAGATTGGTTTTGTACTCTAATAGATTCACTTCATGCAATCAGTCTGTAGCACTATACTTCTATTGGCCAATGATTGTGACTCCTTACAATCTTTCTCTAGAGCTTTGCCTAACTACTTCTACATTATTTTGATAGGTCTTGTTCTTGGTCTAAATAATCCCAAATCCAAGATTAATGTGTACCTCCTGTCAACATACAACATAGAGCGGCAACCTAAAAACTCTAAAATAAATGTTTAAGAAAAGGTTTTTTGAAAAGAAATTGGAGTCACCACGATCTATTTTAATTGTGGGATCGGACATTGGAATAATGGTTTGCATCTCAAAAGAAATAGGTTTGAGGGTTGATTATGTATAGGGAAAGTATTATCACCTCTACATGCCCTTTCGGTGCTTTAATAATCTAGTTGTTCGATCTTGCTATTATTAGAATTTAAGGGTTAGTTTGTTAAAAGTCTAGTTCAAGAGTGGGAGATTTAAAAATAATAAAAGTTTTTTTAGAAAAATAATTTATTTTGAAAAGGGCCAATTTCCTTCCATATTAAGCCTTTTAGTAGAATTATTGAAAAAATAATCATTTTCCTTCCAAGTAGGGTTTTGAAAAATAATATGTTTTCAAAAAGTCATTTTCTTTCTAGATTGGGGGTTTAGAAAATAATGTTTAAAAATAGACCTCTTTTCTTTCAAACTGATTTTCTTCTAAATTGAGATTTTTGGAAATTGTTATTTAAAATGGCATGCTTTCCTTTCAAATTAGGGCTTTGAAGAATAAAGTGGCTTCAAAAGGGATATCATTCCATACAAATAGGGGTTTTAAAAAGTAGCACCGCCCTTTTTAAGTTGGAGTTTTTTTTTTTAAAATAATTCTCTCTTTTCTAAAGACCCCTTTTCTTTCAAATTAGGATTCTTAAACTTTTAGATAAAAACCTCTTTCCTTCTAGATTGAAATTGAAAAACAACTCTCCTTCTTCAAGTTATAGGAAATGGAGTTTCCACACCCCAATTCCTTTGCTCTTGTTAGAATGGTTCGCAAAATCAACTTTGAGGTCTTAGAAAATGGAAAAATGGAAAGAATATTTTTCCAAAAATTGGTTATTGTCCTTTTATTGATTATTGGTTAGTAGAAATCCATATTAAGCATTTTAAGACCATAGGAGCCCTGTAAAAATGATGTAGGAGGCCTTCAGCCCTTTCATAACATGTATCACATCATGTCACAACCAAATGTTTGCAAACTAATTATGACTTAAATTTTAAACGCAAGATATCATTAAGTAAAATTAATTGCACCAAATATCTCCAAAATTTATGAAAAATTGGAAACTTGAGAATGCTAGCTAATATTCTCATGAATTTATTTTTCATTTTAGAAAGCCAATTCCACTCAGAAATTTATTATTTTGAAACTAAATCTCAACTAACCTAATGTAGAGATTTACTTGGAGTGCTGTTTTTTTAAAAATCACCCATAATTAGTAAACCAACTCTAAAAATTCTGAAAAAATTTTAGTACCATGCCAAGACATTGAACAAAACTCCAAGTTTTTATTTTTCAAAGAAGCCACTTGGATTGGATCAGTTTAGGGGGAAAATATGTTGTTTGAAACGAGACTCAGTATAGGATGGTGAGGGAAAAGAAATGTAAAGTGGGTCTAACAAATTTTATTTGATCCAAGATTTACACATGACATTAACCATACCTAAAACATTATCCCCAAGAATTTTTAGCATGGAAGTGAGGAAGAAAATTAAATGGTGGGGTTCACATTCTGTTCCTATATAGAGTCTAAGATAGAGCATCAAGGATGAAAAATTCAAAACATACATCAAACTTTTGTATTTCAACTTGTATTTTTGGCAAAAAGTGTATAAAATGTAAATGGAGATGTTTATGTAAAATCTCAAAATTCTGGACTCATTAACTTAATGAATCAAAATTAGTTCTATGGCTGTCCAAAAATCAACTTTTGCATAGGCAGCTGTAAAAGCAAAATTTAACTAACCATCAAATATTTTCAAATGGATCTGACTTTTTAGTGAGTGCTAGATGAGATAACCCAGATTAGGTCCCTAAAATTTCATGAAAAACAAAAGTCATTTGTTCATGCAATTAACCTATCAAAAGTGACTGGACTAGCATTCAAGCATTTCAACTAGTCCTTCTAACCCATTTCAACCTGTTGCCTATAAACCCCCTAAAAATTTATCCTAAGATGAATTACCTCAAGTTATTTTGTTAAATCCTGGAATGAGTTTCTCTAAGTAATTATTTCAAACTTGGGACAGGTTACCACAAGTTCATACTAAAATGAGTTACCTCAAGTTGCTTTAAATCCTGGAACGAGTTTCTCCAGGTAATTATTTCAAACTTGGGACAAATTATCCCAAGTTCATCCTGAGACGAGTTACCTTAGGTTATTTTAAATCCTAAGTCGCTCTTAGGTATCCTCATTGAGTGGATCATAACCCTTCGACATCCACAGCCAAAATCGTGTCTCTCAACCTTTACTCATCTGTTAGCTCATAGACGATGAATAAAGGGGGGCAATCTGTAGACACCTAATTTTGTCCAAGTCCTAAAAAATAAAAAATTTAAAATAAAAAAAATCAAAAATTAAAATCAAAATACAAAATACAAAAAAATAAATAAACCCAACCAAAAGGCCTAAAGCAAACTAAAACCAAACCAAAAAAGCTTAAAACAAAACAAACCCAATCAAAATAAACCAAAAATAAAATAAGCCCAAGAATGAAAGCAAAAATCAGAAAAATAAAAAATGAGAAAAATGAATGAATGATTGAGGGACAAAGAAAATTATGAATAAAAGACAAAGAAGAAAATGATAATGAATGAAAGTAAAAAAAAAGGGTGTGAGAATGATGAAGAAAGTAGGAAAATGATGAAGAATAGAAGAAAATGTTAAAGAAGAGAAGAAAATGATGAAGAAGAGAAGAAAATAATGAAAGAAGAGAAGAAAATAATGAAAGAATAGAAGAAAATGATGAAGAAAAAAAGAAGATGATGAATACAAGTCAAAAAAGATTAGGTGGGAATATAAGAATTAAGAATAAAAATTAAGCAAAAAAGAGAAAATGTCTACAATTAAACCACTATAAGTAGCCCATATCAATCTGCCTTGAGACACACAACAAGCATCCATCAACTACACATAGTCCTTTCACTTTTCCCACAAAGCTCCATCCTCTTCCAAAACACCAAACTGAAACATCTCTAGACCCTCTCCCAAGCATAATTCCTATGATCACATTCCATAGTTCCTTTCCATTTTCACCTAGCAACCCATCACCAAGGTTAAACTCCACCATCCGCTGTATCTTGCACCCCATACTAGCCAAAGGCAAAGAAAGAACCACATAGCAAAGTGCCCCATTACCTAGCAAATACTTCAACCTGCATCCATCATCACAACTTCTTAGTAGTTCTCCAATCTCCAACTAAGATTCATCACCACCATCACCTTGAAGCCTCATACCAAGTTTGCAGACGGTAATCTTTGCACCAAGAACGCTACTTCACAACCCTCCACTTGCAATCACAAAAGCCTGACGTTGTGCCCATATAACAGATGAGCTGCTGATCATTTCTGGTTTGTTCATTGTTGATCGAGTTGGCAATTAAAAGGTATGCTGCCCCCCCTTTTTTTCTGTCGCACTTTTAGATATTAAAAAAGGTCCTTATATTAAAAACAGTAAAAATGGGATAGTGCAGTAATAATAATAATAATAATAAGAAAGGCTGCTATCTAAATTTTTGAAATTCTATATCTAAAAAATCCAAGAAATAAAAATAAATTATATCTTTGTAAATAAAAATAAATAGATGTTCACATAGATGATATAAGTCTTTTTCATTCTTGATTATTTTTAAAACCCCAGCCTAAATAGAGAAGGAACTTTACTAAAATTATTTTTAAAACCTTAAGTCTGGAATAGAAAGGGTATTTTTTTTATGATCTAGAATGGAAAAGGGATTTTTATATAATTATATAAAAAGAAACTCCAAACCAAAATGGAAAGGAGAGTTTTCAAAATCATTTTTAAATTCTAATTTGGAATAGAAAGGGATTTTCATAAAACTATTTTTGAAACCCCAATCTGGAAGAGAAAGGAGATTTTCATGAAATGATTAATTAACTATTCTAACCCGGAATGGGTAGGAATTATTTTCAAAAATATTTATTTAAAACCAACGTTAATTAAATCAAGTAAATTAATTAGATTATTTTGGTACCAAAAGGGCATTTAGGGTGCTAACACCTTTTCAAAAATGTAACCAACCTCCGAACTCAATCTTTTAAACGTAGACCATTTCTAATTAAATGTCTTATCTCACCTTAAATAACTTAGGTCGGTGGTGACTTCACAAACTAAAAAATAATAAAATTTTTAGGTCGACAGCTTGGCGACTCCACTGGGGACTTTTTGAGGGTTAAGCCAATTAAAAATGATCTTATTAAATTTTTTTTGATTGATTTGTTGGTTTAAATTTGTACATATTTATAAATATGTGTATTTGGTTTTTTTTTTAAGGGGATGAGATCTGATTCCTCGCACACATTGTCAGTCTCACCACACACTAGAACAAAAAAAGGAGGTCATGACCCAATGCCCTATACCCGAGCCATGTAGGATACCTTGTGGGTTAGAGGGGTGTAGTAAGGTTAGCCTTCGAGAGACCTTCAGTCTCCGCATGGGCGCCCAAAATACCCCACTTAGATTGATCCTCTCAAGGACAATTTGGGGACCTGATGTAGGAAATATAGAACCTACCCTCCACTTTTAATAACCTTAGAATTACCCCTTTGTAAGAGAGAATTTTGAACCAAACCCTTTAGGCACATGAGAAATGTCCTATAAATCATCACAATCATGCATGGTTGCATTCATTTCATTTTTTCTAAAGAACCCATTTCATGGGGCATTAGAACATTCGTCTTTGCTTAACATTTCCTCCTTTTTACATCTGAACCATGGGATTTTTGAAATTACTTTTATGGCTGCATTATCAACTGGGACTATTGTTATCACTCAAGATCAAGCTAGGAAATCCCAAGAAGGGCTTCAGAGGAAATTTGGAGATTGCATGACCCAAGATTTGGCTCCTGACCCTCCAGAAATAGGAAAGATTATTTTCAAACAGCATCACTTATTAAGACTCAAACAAATCTAGAAGGACACCACAGATAAAGCAGTTTTCTTAGCTAAATTTGGCCACTTAGGGTATTTGCTATCCGTACCGGTTGATGAGCCGTTACTCAAGGCATTGGTTTCTTTCTGGGATTCTAAATACAGGGTATTCTCCTTTGGGAATATGGACTTAGCCCCTACTATAGAGGAATATGGAGCTATCCTAAAAATACAACCAAATCTGACATGGAGGGCATATTCCTACAACCCTAGAGCTGCTGTTGGTAGACAGTTAGCAAGATTGACAAGGTACAAAGCTACTACTTTCGATAAGATTCTCTACAACATAGGGGGAAGACAATGCCTTCCTATTAATTTTCTCCTATCAACTGCGAAAAGCTATATCAATATTGAGAATGGCCTTGACATGCTCGCCCTGGCTATATATGGCATGCTTCTCTATCCAAGGGTGGAAGTTACGTTAATAGTCAAGTGGTGCTTTTGTTCTCTAAAAAAAGCATGGAGTTCATCCAATTCCACCTATTCTAGCAGATACCTTTCGTACACTATGTCATCTAAGGAAGAAAGGGAAAGGAGGTTTCTTTGCGTGTGCTCAATTGCTAATAATATGGGAATTCAGTCATCTCCCGCACATAAGTGATTTAGGGTATCCACTTATGAAGCTGACTCGAGGCTATAATATGACAAGGAATACCCTATATGAATTTTTTGAGTTCTCATGGCCCAAGGACAAGCTTACTAGGGATCAATGGATTCAAGCACTAGCAGATATAAGAGAAGTGAAATGGAAAGCCTCCTAGATGCCAGTAGTCCCCACACTTTATAGTTGTGGTGGTAAGGCATGGGTCCCTCTCATTGGCCCATGGGGAGTAATAAGGTATTCTCCTTCTATGGTGAGAAGATAAGCCGGTGGTATACAATATGTTCCAGCAATGTTTGGGTTGCATTCTCTGGATATGACTTATGGTGATGATGCCACTAATGTGAAGATTAGGGAAGGAAAAGCCTTCTGGAAGAATATTCACTTCATAGAGGGCATAGGAGGCAATAAGGATCAACTACCGAGGAATACTCCACATGGTACAGTAAGGCAAAGAGGGTTTTGCACCTCTAATGATGGCTCCTCCCATCAGAAAGACCAAGAACTTGCACTCCCAACCTGAGCCACAAACCATAGAAAAACCAACTTATCTAAAGTTGCAAGAAGAATATGAGCAACTACAAGCAAACTTCCTAAAGCAAGAAATAGAATGGAAGAACAAAGAAGAATGCTTGATGGCTCAGAATAAATAGTACGATACCAGGATAGAATCTCTAGAAAGAAAAATTGTTGCCAATAAAAAAGAAGAGGAAGAAAGGGTTGTATGGTATAAAAAGAAATATAGGAACCTTGAAAGCCAATTAGAAAGGGCAACGAAGAGACACAAGCAAGCTGAACAAGACTTGGATGATGTCCGAGAAGTCATGTGGAGAGATAACCAACAACTAAAAGAGGAGATCTCATAACTAAAAGGGGAAAATCGAGCCCTTGCAATGGAAATGGTTAGGCTTCAAAAAAAAGATAAGGAGTTAAGAAGTATCCAGGCCAATCACCTTCAACACATTCATGAATTAGAAAACAGAAGGCCCAATAACTAGCTACATCAGGGATAATAAAAGTTGACATGAGATAGATGTGCAAAGTCTTCTCCATTAGCTAAAAGATTTCCCATGCATACAAAGGAGAATGCAAATCTCTGAAGTTGAGTGCTTAAGGCTTGAAGAAATGGTAGTGCAGATGGAACATACACATCAAGAGGAGATGCCACAGTTGGCTATCATGCTTGATGCAAATTTCTACAAAACAGAATTAATCCTTGACAAAAATTTGTATGAAAAGATCGCCCGGGCACTTTACATGGAGAGAATGGGGATAGCTAAAAGAGCTAAACAATGGATAGATGAGATTGAAAGAACAATAATGCCAGAAGGTCAAGTTGAGAATCTTTATTAGGCCTTACGTACAGATCTAAAGAAGCTTGGAAAACCTCCTAGTTTGAACCTTGATAGGAAAGAAGGCCCAGTAGATGATGTCTAGTTTATTTGTTTTTGATTAATAAAAATTGCATTCCTTTGCATACTTTAAGTTACATATCATAGTGTGCATTCATCATCTTTTGACATGTGCAAATAATTTACTTTTTTAAAAAATTTTTAAAAAAAGGAAATCACGCCTCCTACAACGCGATCCCTGTCCAAATTCATGGCAGAACAAAGATTGGAAAAGTCCATCAATGAATTACAAGAGGAGATCAGAAACCTTAAAGCACAGTTAGCCTGACTAACCGAGCTACTCATGTTTAAAGAAAATGCACAAAATGAGTCCCCACAAGGCCCAATGGACCAACAGCCACAGAACCCAACAGAATGCAACATGCCATACATTGTGGAAACAGAGTGTAGCTCCATTCTAAACCTTGATGAACTAGAAGAACAAGAAAAAGCAAGAAAACCCTCAGAAGAGACTATGATCCAAGAAAAATATGAGCTATTAGAAGCTAGGATGAGAAAGATGGAAGGATTCACCGATGAAGATATATTGGATGTACATGAGATTGGATTAGTACCTAATGTTGTCATACCTCCAAAATTCAAGGTACCAAAATTCAAAATGTATGACGGAACGTCATGCCCTAGGGCACACATTGTCATGTACATCTGAAGGATGGCAGCATATGAGGACAATTGAAAAGCTACTCATCCATGTCTTTCAAGAGAGCTTAATTGATGGTGCTTTAGAGTGGTACATAAGCCTTGACCGGTTCTCCATTCGAACATGGAAGGATTTAGCAGAAGCTTTCATGAGGCACCACAAGTATAATTACAATGTAGCCCCTAATAGGTTCCAGATACAGAATATGGCAACAGAAGACAAGGAATCCTTTAAGGCCTATGCTCAACGGTGGAGGGATGTGGCAATAAGAGTGCAGCCACCTCTTTCTGATAAGAAGATGGTCACCATATTTCTAAGTACTCTGACCTATCCCTTTTATGGAAAAATGGTAGGTTTTGCTAACATGGGTTTTCCAGATTTGGTAGAGACTGGTGAAAGAATTGAGCATGGAATAAAAGTTGGCAAGATGGGTAAATCCTTAGCAGGTAGTACCTCACAAAAGAAGCCTTTACCTTACAAGAAGAAAGAGGATATCCATTCAATGGATTACCATAATAAGGGAAGAGGTAAAGCTAAAAAATTTGTTCATAACCAACAAGCTTGTCAGGTGTCTTATACACCAACATTTACACCAACAAGGGGTGTCAATGTACCTCGAACCACTTTCACCTCATCACCTTACCAAAATCCACCATAGCCAACACAGTCTCCACAACCTGCCCAATACCAACCACATTAGCAAGTGCAGCCGGTGCAATCCCAATCTAAGCCATTCAATCGAGCCAATAATGTCAGGCACCAGAACTTTGATCCCATCCCTATCCCATATTCACAACTGCTACCGCAACTATTGTAGAATAACTTGGTAACATTAAGCCTTGTTCGACCACTTCAACCTCCATACCCTGCATAGTACAATGAGAAGCTCACGTGTGATTATCATGCCGGAAATAAATGGCATACGGTAGATAATTGTACTGCTTTCAAGAAAAAGGTGCAAGACTTAATCGATGCAAAGTGGTTGACATTTGAACAAGTTGCTTCAGGGCTAGATGTAGATGGGAACCCTCTTCCCAATCATGAGATTGCGAGAGTTAATGTCATCTTTGATGAGACTCTACCAACTTCTAGGAGTTTGGATTCGTTCCAGTAATACATGGACAGTGGTGTAAATATGATCGATGCCACTTTAAGTAGCCAGAAACCATCAGCTATTAAGCACATGGGAAAGTAACCCCAAACTGAGGTACAAAAACTTTTGGTAAGAGATAGTGTGACTAATGAGGTGAGGGCTCCTACTGGGCTCATAAAGAGGCTAACTATTACCACACCAGTCCTGTTCCCTTATAAGAATGACAAAGTAGTTCCATGGGTTTACAATTGTAAGGTGGCATCAGAGGGTTCTAATCTATAGATCACTAATATATCTAGCCTCTTTGGAGTAACAAGAAGTGGATGATGTTATCTCCCAAAAAGAGGAGTTGAAAAAGCAATTCCACCTGATTCCACAAAGGTCAAAAAAGGGAACATGGAAAAGGGTAAGAACACTGGGGCAATTGAGCCTAAAGTTGTAGAAGTGGAGGATGAATCCCACAAAAATGACTCTGCAAGGGCTGAAAAGTGTACGCCTATCCCTCTCAAAAAATCGTGACTAAAGAGGAAGCTAATGAGTTCCTTAGACTCATCTGTCAGAGTGAATACAAGGTAATTGAATAGTTAAAGAGGATGCCAACAAGAATTTAATTGTTATCCTTATTCATGCACTCCGAACCACATAGAAAGGCTTTGATGAAAGTTTTGAATGAAGCCTATGTTGATAAGGATATCTCCATAGTAGGGATCGATAATGTGGTCGAAAACATTTTAGCCCATAACTTCTTATCATTTTCTGAGGAAGAATACCCTCCTGAGGGATGTGGACATAATAAGGCTCTGCATGTTTCTGCTAAATGCAAGGGTCATGATTTGGCAAATGTCTTGATTAACAATGGTTCTACATTGAACATATTACCAGAACTTACATTGAGAAAGTTAGCCATTGATCAGACCCTTTTAAGGCCTAGTACTGTCATTGTGAGAGCATATGATGGAGCCCAAAGTGATGTCTTAGGAGAGATGGAGCTACCAATGCAAGTTGGCCCATGTGACTTTGTGGTCTCTTTTCAAGTCATGAAGATAAACCCTACTTATAGCTGTCTTCTAGGATGACCATGGATTCATTCGGTCTGGGCAATTCCTTTGTCCCTCCACCAAAAGGTAAGACTGGTGTACTAAGGAAAACTGGTTGAAATCGCTGCTGAAGAAGACTTGCTGGTGTCTAGATCATCGTTGGTTCCATATATTGCAGCAGAAACTAAGATCGGAAGCTCTTTCCAAACATTTGAGATTGCAAATGTGGAGTTCTCAAAGGAAGGAGAACCATTGTGGGTACCACACTTTTCTAAGTCTACCTTGATGATAAACAAAATACTCAAGAGGAATGGCTATATTCCTAGAAAGGGACTGGGGAGCTCAGGACAAGGCATGAAGGAGCCACCAGTGCTACCATTGAATGAAGGAACATATGGCTTGGGGTTTAAACCCACTAGAGCTGATACAGTCAAGATTGCCCAAATTCAAAGAGAAAGGAGATTAGCTCGATTAGAGGGCCAAGTCGCAGAGACTGGTGAACTAGTTATCAAGGACCTTTACAAGACATTCATCAGTGTTGGTTTTTGGACCCCAAACCAAGTTGCCACTATTGAGGAAGGAATCCCTGAGGAAAAAGAGGCTGAGCTAGTCATGTCATGCAATTTGAGCAACTAGACCATTAAGCCGATTCCTACTATTGTTAGTTTAAAGGACATATAATTCTCGAACCTCACCATCTATGGCTCTGCCTAAGGCCTAGATTGGATTTATATGGGTTTATTTTGTTTACCTGTTTCAAATATATGGATAATAAAATGCATTTCTTTTTCCAAAAATTCATCTCTATTACCTTTGTTAACATATATCATACCATCCTTAACACAAATGATCTATAACAATACATTAATCTAGGTTGAATAATGAAGAAAATACTAGAGAAAACTATGCTGACTTCTCAAGTTTAGACTTTGAGCGTTCAATCAGTTGTGCAATATATGATGAAGAAGTAGAGGAAGAAGAAGAAGGCTGGGAACTATCGCCTGAATTACAAAGAATAATGGAACAAGAAGACAAGGGAATTAAGCCCCATAAAGAACCAATCGAGGTAATTAACATAGGAATAAAGGAAGATAGAAAAGAGATTAAGATAAGAATGCAAATGGCCCACCAAGAAAAGGAAGTGATGGTTTTACTACTAAGAGAATATCATGACATATTCGCCTGGTCTTACCAAGATATGCCAGGATTGAATACGGACATTGTGGTTCATTGCTTGCAAATAAAGCTTGAGTTCAGACCTGTTAAGCAAAAATTGAGACAAATGAAACCAGACATACTACTAAAGATCAAGGAGGAGGTTAAGAAGTTGTTTGATGCTAGTTTCATTGAAGTGGCTAAATATTCGGAATGGATAGCAAACATTGTGCTAGTACCTAAGAAGGATGGCAAGATTCGATTATGTGTGGACTATCAAGATCTGAATAAAGCGAGTCCAAAAGATAATTTTCCACTTCCCCACATTGACGTGCTAGTGGACAATGTTGCAAGAAACTTTATCTTCTCATTTATGGATGGATTCTTAGGGTACAATCAAATTAAATTGGCCTCCGAAGACAAAGAGAAGACAATGTTTATCACTTTATGGGGAACTTTTTGCTATAAAGTGATGTCATTTGGACTAAAGAATGCTGGGGCAACATACCAAAGAGCTATGGTAGCCTTATTTCATGATATGATGCATAAAGAAGTAGAAGTGTATGTCAATGACATCATTGCTAAGTCAAAATCTAAAAAAGAACATCTTATACACCTAAAGAAACTCTTTGATCGTTTAAGGAAATATCAACTTAAGTTGAACCCAGCAAAATGCATGTTCAGTGTAAAATTAGAAAAATTATTGGGATACATGGTGAGCCAAAAAGGAATTGAGGTTGATCCTGATAAAGTTAAAGCTATCATAGACATGCCTTCACCCAAAATAGAGAAAGAAGTGTGGGGTTTTCTAGGGAGAATAAATTACATTGCAAGATTCATATCCCAATTGATAGCTACTTGTGAGCTAATTTTTAAGCTCCTTCATAAAAGTCAAGGGACTGAATGGGATGATAAATGCCAGGAGGCATTCGATAAGATCAAACAATACCTATGAAACCCACTAATTCTAGTTCTACTGGTACCAGGAAAATCACTGCTCATGTATTTAACTGTGCATGAGGGGTCAATGGGATGTATGCTGGGGCAACATGATGAAATTGGAAGAAAAGAACAAGTAATTTACTACCTCAGCAAAAAGTTCACACCTTACGAGTCGAGGTATTCGATGCTTTAAAAAACATGCTGTGCCTTAGCACAGCTTACCGCCTCAGGCAGTATATGATACGTCATACCACATTATTAATTTCAAAGATGGATCCAATTAAATACTTCTTTGAAAAACTTGCCTTGACAGGAAGAATTGCAAGGTGGCATATGCTGCTATCTGAGTATGATATCCAATATGTCCCACAAAAGGCAATAAAAGAGAGCATAATTACTGATCACTTGACAGAGGATCCTTTTATAGATTTAGAACCTAATCAGTTTGAGTTCCCCGATGAAAACACCATGATGTTCTTAGCAATTGACAAAATAGTTGAAGAAGAAAGATGGTCTATGTTATTCGATGGAGCATCTAACATGATGGGGCATGATATTGGGATAGTTTTGATATCCCTTGAAAAGAAGTGCTACCCCATGACTGCTAAGTTATGCTTTGAATGTATGAACAATGTGGCTGAATATAAGGCCTGTGCCATGGGTGTTGAGGTAGCTTTAAGTTATCAAATCAATTCATTAGATGTATATGGAGACTCTGCCCTAGTTATTCATTAATTGAAAGGAGATTGGGAGTCTAGAGACTCTAAATTGATCCCTTATCAAGAATACATTAGCAGGTTGGCAGAATAGTTCAAGGACATCACCTTTAATCATGTATCTAGAGAAGAGAACTAGATGGCAGATGCCCTAGCAATGCTATCATCTATATATCCGATAATGAATGGTGATGATCTCCTAAAAGTCTACATGAGGAAGCTAGACTCCCCTGCTTATTGTGCATTTATTAAGGAAGAACCTAATGGGAGACCGTGGTATGAAGACATCAAACAGTTTCTCAAAACTATGGAGTATCCCACTAGCATCAGAGAATGACAAAAGAACTCTAAGGAGATTAGCAATGGGTTTCTTCCTCAATGGTGAAGTCCTATACAAATGAAATCATGATACAGTGCTTTTAAGATGCATCGAAGCCAAATGAAGCACAAAGAATGATATAAAAAATTCATGAAGGAGTGTGTGGAACACATATTGGTGGGCATGCTATGGCTAGAAAAGTCCTGAGGGCAGAATACTATTGGCCAACCATGGAGACTGCCTGCATCAATCATGTCAGGAAATGCCATAAATGTCAAATCTATGAGGATAAGATTCACACATCTGCTTCAGCACTCAATGTGCTAACTTCACCATGGCCATTTGCAATGTAGGGAATGGATGTGATTGGGCCAATCAAACGTAAGGCCTCTAACGGTCACCGTTTCATCTTAGTAGTGATTGACTATTTTACAAAGTGGGTAGAGGCTGCTTCATATAGCAGTGTGACAAGAAATATTGTCCTAAAATTCCTTAAAAGGGAGATCATATGCAAATACGGTCTTCTAGAAAGGATCATCACTGACAGTGCCAGCAATCTTAATAATAAAATGATGAAAGAATTATGTGAGAAATACAAGATAGTTCATCATAACTCAACACCTTATCGCCCAAAAATGAATGGTGCGGTAAAGGCTGCAAATAAAAACATCAAGAAAATTATAGAAAAAATGACTATTATGTATAGAGATTGGCATGAGCTTCTACCATTTGCTCTTCATGGATATCACACGTTGGTTAGGACTTCAACTGGGGCAACCCTATTCTCCCTGGTATATGGGATAGAGGCAGTTCTCCCATTTGAAGTGAAGATACCATCTTTAAGAGTACTAATGGAAACTTAGCTTGATAAAGCAAATGGGTTCAAATGCATATAAACAGTTGAATTTGATTGAAGGAAAGAGACTGGCAGCTTTGTCTCATGGGCGACTTTACCAAAAAAGGATGATGAGGGCCCATAATAAGAGAATTCACCTAAAGCAATTTCATGAAGGGGATCTGGTGTTAAAAAAGGTCTTGCCAATTACAAAGGACAACTGCGGCAAGTGGTCCCAAAACTATGAAGGACCTTATATGGTGAAAAAGGCATTTTCTAGAGGGGCATTCATCCTTGCAGACATGGATGGTGATGAGCTCCCAAGTCCGATAAATGTGGACGCTATCAAGAGATATTATGCATAATGGAAAAACTGCCTAGACTTCAGATTAAGCATAGTTGGATCTAGTATTGTCTTTAACATTACCCGATTACCCTCACCAGTACCTCCTTTTTAATTGTACTTTACCTTGCTCTTTGTTCATCAAAATCCAAAAAAAAAAAAAAAAGAAGGGAATGTAAAACCAAGATTCTTATCAATAAAAAAAATTTGCCTCTCTCATTGCAATTTGTTATAAACATATATTTGAAACATGAAGAACAAATAAAAATCATATGCATAGTGTTGGTGAATTACATGATTCTAAAAGTGAAAAGGGAAAAGGTGTAAATGGATCCAGTTGCTCAGGAGTAAGTTTTATAGGAAAGGGCTCCTCGAGATTGTAACGGCCAAATTCCACACAGAATAAAAATGATGAAGTGCTTTGGCAATAGAAGGAACGCTTGAAAAATGCTTTATATGTCGGACATTGAACTATATATGCCTGGCTTAAAGTCCCTTCTTGAATTCATGATAGTAAAGTGGTTTGGAGCCGTGAAAACTCTTGATTAAATTGAATCATCAAGCATAAGCATAAACTTAAGATCATTTTATCACAAGCATGCATTGTCATTTGACCTTTTGTTTAATGGGTCATTTGAAGTTCAGGCCTAAGCGTGTCTTGCTCAAGTGATATTAAGCATGTTCTGCTCCCCAAATTTTTGGTTTTGGGCCCAGTGAATAACCTAAGGCCCATCAGCATTGTAGACTAGCTGAAGCCCAATCACGCGAAGGTTCCTGGTTACCCTTTTTACATGTCTTACATTTACACTTAGGTTTCAGTTGATAACCAACCTGACATCATTCTATGATTGACTAAAAGGTTCATTTTGAAAGCCACACTGTAGAAAAAGAAAAGACTCAGAGGACTCTGGAAAGCATTATTTGAGTGTCCTAACCCATCACCTTACCAAAGAGCTAGAAACGGAGGAAAGCCTTGCAAAGCTTAGAATTAGATTTCTTTCACTTCCCCAATATGTACTTCGGAAGATGTATAAGTGCCGACTTGAAAGAATGAAGATACTCATGCGTATGAGCCTTCCTGAAGATATGCGATGGATCATTGAAGCCAAGATATGCTTAGTAGGTGAGTTTCAAGATTCACTTGCGAAACACCTACCAGGAATGGGAAGAAGCTCTTATGCTAAGAAAAGAAGAGCTAAAAGAATGGAGGTTTGTTATAAGTGTACAAGGTGGATGTGTAATACACGATGCAGGGGTAAAGGAATGGTGTCTGTGAATTGAGAAGACAAAATCCAGTTCATAAAGGATGAACTGAGTAAAGAGTCATTGGATAATATTGTTCAGACTCTTGAGATGCATCCTAGTGGACTTGTTCATGGTATTCTTCTCGCTTTAGTGGACAAATTCCACAAGGAAAAGGAGCGCCATTGTCTTGAGAAGCTAACACTAAATGACCCTACTTGCCAGTTTGTAAGGAAATTGGATAGCAACCTTGATCAATGAATAGCACACTACAAGGATGAAGGAGTGATGTTCCTAGGCAGGAAGACAAAATCATTGAGGATAGACTGAGTAAAGAATCTTTGGATAATATCTAGTAGACTCTTGAGACGCATCTTAATGGACATCTTCATTTTTTTTCTTGCCTCAACAAACATATTCTACAAAGCAAAGGAGCGCTTTGTCTTGCAAATCAGTCGTTAAAAGACCCTATTTGCTAGTAGATTAGAAAGGAAATCCTTGATGGCGTCTGTTAATGGATATGGCATTAGATCATTGTGTATCATTGATGAATTCATCGTTTTCATTATTTGCTTTCCAACTGTGTATGCATGGTTTTGATTAGTACAGTTGTTGTTAGTAATTTTTCTTCCTTGTTAATTATCATACGTATGTCATATTTACTGTTAGCTTTCTGACTCTGCATGCATAATTTTAACAATGTTGATGTGGTTGTCTTTTTTCCTTCTTAATCACTGGCACATCTGCCTACCATATTTACTGTTAGCTTTCTGACTCTGCATGCATAATTTTGACAATGTTGATGTGGTTGTCTTTTCTCCTTCTTAATCGTTGGTACATTTGTCATATTTACTGTTAGCTTTCTGACTCTGCATGTATAATTTTAACAATGTTGATGTGGTTGTTTTTTCTCCTTCTTAATCGTTGGTACATTTGTCATATTTACTGTTAGCTTTCTGACTCTGCATGTATAATTTTAACAATGTTGATGTGGTTGTTTTTTCTCCTTCTTAATCACTGGCACATATATCATATTTACTGTTTACTTTCTGACTTTGCCTGCATGATTTTGGTAATATTGGTGTAATTGTCCTTTCTTTTTGACAATCGCCAATGCATTTGTTAGCTTCACTGTTTACTTTTTGACTCTGCATACAAAACTTTAAGAAAGCCAGCTAGTTAGCTTTTCATTATTAGTAGCTTTACAACTTTCTTTCGCTTGAGGACTGTCGTATACACTGGCGTGTCTTTTCTACTTGACTCTCTTATTGCCATTGTCTAAAATTATTGCACCTGACTATTTTCTGTTGTTCATCTCTCCTTACAAATACACTTTCACATTGGATCATCCATGCATGACTAGGGTAGAAAAAGAAGGAGAAACATCATCGGCACGTAAATTCAAATCTATATGTGTCTTTGGTGCTTCTAATCTAGGGAAGGATAATGAGTTTATAAAGGCAGCCAATGAACTTGGTAGGATGTTGGCTGTCAGAGGAATAAATTTGGTGTATGGTGGGGGAATCCATGGACTAAGAGGATGTGCAGCTGCAACTAAATTTATAGGAAGGAGTAAGGTCTTAAGCATTCTTATAAAAGGGTTGGATGACAAGAGAATCACTAGCTACACCTTTGGTACTGAATTGAAGGTATCATCCATGCATGAACACTTCAAGCACATGTTTTGCAATGCTAAAGCCTTTAGAAGGAATTTTCAGTGTGATATTTTGGTTAAAATTTAACTATCAAAGAAAGCCGTTAGGGTTATTAAATGTTAATGGCTTTTATGATGGTTTATTGTCTTTTATAGATTCAGCTGTGGAACAACACTTCATATCTCTGGAGGCTCACCATGCCATAATAACAAGTTCAAACGTTGATCAATTGATTGATCAACTACAAGCTTATGTGTTTCAACCTTACCCATTGGTGAAATAAGTGGACAAACAGCCTCTAGATGGTAGCAAGAAGCATAAAATAGATACTATCCTTCGGTTGTAACTTATCATGGCTTTACTTTTTGTTATTGTTATGTTATTGGGATAATGTACAAGTATAGGAAGGATGGTCCGAGTGGAAGAGTTGCTAAGCGAAGTTATCAAGGTTGAAGTGTGTAGTGGATGGCAGAGTAAAGAGTTATTCTTAACTCTTGATACGCATCCCATGTGTATCTTATTAGAAGCATTATATGCATTCTCGTGTATCCAAAAAAAATGTTGTCTTTCTTTTTGTGCACGTCTTTCATGGAGTCTTATGGCAGAGTAAAGGGTTGTTCTTAACTCTTGATATGCATCCCATGCACAACTCATTAAGAGCATCATAGGCATCTTTTGTTTTTTACAAAAAAAAAATAAAAAATGTGTTGTATTTCTCTTTACACATGTCTTTTGTGTAGTGTTATTGCATCTGTTAATGGCTCTACCCAAGGCCTTGGTAGACTGTATGGGGATACCCTTTTGAATTCAGGTTATTTTAAAACCCAAGTCACTCTTAATTGGGTGGATCATAACCCTTCGACATCCACGGCCAAAATCGTGTCTTTCAACCTTTACTCATCTTCTAGCTCATAGATGATGAGTAAAGGGGAGCAATCTGTAAACACTTAATTTTGTCTGAGTTCTAAAAAATCAAAAAAATCAAAATCAAAAATACAAAAAAACAAATAAACCTAACCAAAAGGCCCAAAGCAAACTAAAACCAAACCAAAAAAGCCTAAAACAAAACAAACCCAATCAAAATAAACCAAAAATAAAATAAGCCCAAGAATACAAGCAAAAATTAGAAAAATAAAAAAGGAGAGAAATGAATGAATGATTGATTGAGGGACAAAGAAAATTATGAATAAAAGACAAAGAAGAAAATGATAATGAATGAAAGTAAAAAAAAAGGGTGTGAGAATGATGAAGAAAGTATGAAAATGATGAAGAAGAGAAGAAAATGTTAAAGAAGAGAAGAAAATGATAAAGAAGAGAAGAAAATAATGAAAGAAGAGAAGAAAATGATTATGAAAACAAGAAAATAATGAAAGAAGAGAAGAAAATGTTGAAGAAAAGAAGAAAATAATGAAAGAAGAGAAGAAAATGATGAAGAAAAAAAGAAGATGATGAATACAAGTCAAAAAAGATTAGGTGGGAATATAAGAATTAAGAGTTAAAATTAAGCAAAAAAGAGAAAATGTCTACAATTAAACCACTATAAATAGCCCATATCAATCTCCCTTGAGACGCACAACAAGCATCCATCAACTACACATAGTCCTTTCACTTTTCCCACAAAGCTCCATCCTCTTCCAAAACACCAAACTGAAACATCTCTAGACCCTTTCCCAAGCATAATTCCTATGATCATATTCCACGGTTCCTTTCCATTTTCACCTAGCAAACCATCACCAAGGTTAAACTCCATCACTTCGCTGCATCTTGCACCCCATACTAGCCAAACCCAAAGAAAGAACTGCATAGCAAAGTGCCCAATTACCTAGCAAATACTTCTACCAAAATAGCATCCTTCTAGCCACCTAACTTTTGCTTTCAACCTGCATCCATCATCACAACTTCTTAGTAGTTCTCCAATCTCCAACCAAGATTCATCACCACCAACACCTTGAAGCCTCATCCCAAGTTTGCAGACAGTAACCTCTGCACCAAAAACACTACTTCACAACCCTCCGTTTGCAATCACAAAAGCCTAACATTGTGCCTGTATAACAGATGAGCCGCTGATCATTTTCAATTTGTTCATTGTTGATCGAGTTTGCAGTTAAAAGGTATGCTGCCCTCCCTTTTTTTTGCTGTCACACTTTTAGATATTAAAAAAGGTCCTTATATTAAAAATAGTAAAAATGGGATAGTGCAATAATAATAATAATAATAATAAAGGCTGCTATCTACATTTTTTAAATTCTATATCTAAAAAATCGAAGAAATAAAAATAAATTATACCTTTGTAAATAAAAATGAATAGATATTCACACAGATGATATAAGTCTTTTTCATTCTTGATTATTTTTAAAACCCCAGCCTGAATAGAAAAGTGGCTTTACTAAAATTATTTTTAAAACCTTAAGTTTGGAAAGAAAGGGTATCTTTTTTTATGATCCGGAATGGAAAAGGGATTCTTATATAATTATACAAAAAAAGCTCCAAACCGGAATGGAAAAGAGAGTTTTCAAAATCGTTTTTAAATTTCAATCTGGAATAGAAAGGGATTTTCATAAAACTATTTTTGAAACCCCAATATGGAAGAAAAAGGGGATTTTCATGAAATGATTAATTAAATATTCCAACCCAAAATGGGTAAGAATTATTTTCAAAAATATTTATTTAAAATCAACGTTAATTAAATCAAGTAAATTAATTAGATCATTTTGGTACCGAAAGGGCATTTAGGGTGCTAACACCTTCCCTAAAATATAACCAACCCCTGAACTCAATCTTTTAAATGTAGACCATTTCTAGTTAGGTGTCCAATCTCACCTTAAATAACTTAGGTCGGTGGCGACTTCACAAACTAAAAAAAAAAAAAAATTTGGGTCGACAGATAGAAAATTATACCTTAGCCACAAGGATGGAGTGCTTCTTCTAAAGTTTACTGGTAAGATGGCAACAAGGCTTCAATGGTGATTATAGGAAGGGAAACCTAGAGCTCACAAATGAGCAAGGAAATGCCTAAATGGTGAGAGGGAGATGAAGAAGATCTAGTGAGTTTAGAAATAGCATAGTTGAGGTTTTGTGTAAGAGGAGCAATCAGTTTTTTCTTTTTTCTTCTTTTCTTCTACACAAAAAAGGGCAATTTTTATAGTGGAATTGAATGGAGAGAATCATTTGAACCTAATTTTTATGTAAATGGCAAGGATGGAGAGCATAGCTAAGGCAAGTATAAATGTAGAAAAGGTTGGAGGAAATTTTGGGATTGTTTGGGTGAGGAAAATACTCCTTGATCATGGTTTCTTCATTTTTGGAGTGAAAAACATTGGTATACATTAATGTGAAGAAGATGGGCTATTAATATCAAATATGTTTTTGATTTTTGATTGATTTGTTTTTTATTTTGGGCTTGGGCTTGTTTAGAGTAAAGTAGAATAAAGAGGGCTTGAGGGTGACTAATTAGGCCCACAAAAATTGGACCAAATATACTGGACAAATGAGTATGTGGTGTCTACACCTCTAGCCACTAATGAATGAGTTGAAATAATTGTGGTGGTAAGGTATTTTGATCTATGATATTTCCCAAAAACAAAATTTCATGATATGGGCACCATTAATGTGGACCATTAATGACTTTCCTCCATATGGAATGTTGTTAAGGTGGAGTACAACAAGTAAACTAGCCTATCCCATTTTACATGGAGGAAAGCAAGGTATTCAACTTGAAACACTCTAGTAAAAACTCTTGATTTGATTCACATCAATAATTTTTGGAGAAATAAAGTTGAGAGTGACAACATTCGACAAGATTGATGGGTGAGCAAGCTTGGGCAAGGGTTAATGGTTTGCCTAAGATAATAGAGAGTGGGTCATTAGGGAGATTTTGTGGGTTTGGGGTTAATCATAATTAGATCAAATAAAGTTTAGAAGTTGCCTCATTGGAAGCATAACTTTGTTCAACATAATTAGACATCATGCATATAGAAAAAAATGTCATTGACAATGTGTTCAATATCTTAATGAATGTGAAGGGAAAAACCAAAAACACTAAGAAAGCAAGGCTCAACTTAATTTTGTAGGTGACAAGAGTTGGAGTTAACAAAATTAGCCAAAAGCAAGTTCATTAAGCCTAAGACAACTTACACATATAGCTTGCAACAAAGAAAGTTATATGTAGTGGAAAAGCTCAAAATGCTAAATGGTTACTTGGCCAAATATGTGGAAAAGTGGGAGGGAAAGTTTCTTGGCATAAAAAGTTACAATTGCCATACATTTATTGAGTGTATGTTGCCTATTGCATTCAAGTCACTATCTGATAATGTGTGGACACCTCTTACTGAGTTAAGTTAATTTTTTCAAGATTTGTGCTCAACTACATTGAGGGTGGATGACCTATTGGCTATGCAACAAAACATTCTTATGATACTGGATAAGTTAAAAAGGAATTTGTCCTCTTGCCTTTTTTGACTCAGTGGAGCATTTACCCATGAAATTTAGCTTACGAAGTTAGGGCAAGTAGTTTGGTTCGACACCCTTAGATGCATCCATGCAAGAGGTATGTATGTAATGGATATGCTTTTTTAATTTATTCAATTTTTAATTAAACATCTAATTAATCTAATTCTTGTTTTATTTGACTAAATAGGATGTTGGGTGGCATAAAAAGGATGATAGAATATATAGTTTAGATGAAAGGTTTAATATGTGAGGCTTACATAATAAAGAAGACCTCCTATTTTGCTCCTATTATTTTAAGCCTCATGTGCAATCTAGAAGAACACAAGTTAAATGGCATGATGATAGTGGTGCAAGTTTGTTAGAACCCCTTTTTCTATTTTCAACCAATTTGGACGTGTTTTGAGATAATGAAGACAAGATGGCTTAATGATGTGAAGTTGAAGTCCGCAACCTTGCATGCTTTATTGAAATGTGATGAAGTCATCCGTACATGAAGTGTCCTATATATAAAATTAAAGCTATTTACAAATTAACATACTTAACTGTAATGAAATGTCATCCAAAGTATTCAACACACTGCAATCTTTTCCTTAAATTGTCAATTCCCAAATGAGCAAGCATTACTATGATCTGAGAACATTTTGTTTCCTGGTTTTAGAATTATATAAGTATTGTTAAATCTTGTGCTATTACCAATGACAAATGGAGTTTATAATTAATTCGTTGATACTTATATGTTATACGAGCTAGGTTTTTACTACATAGTCACATAATATACTATTTTTATTTAATATATTAAAAATATAATGTGCTTGAAATATGTATTTAGCTTGTTGTAGATAATACGATAATCATTCATTTTGTTGATAAATCATAATGAAATTGATATATTACAATTACAATTTACATTTTGTAATTTTCTTATTTCACTTGTAATATATAAAATGTAAAGAAAATTCTATAGAAATAACCTATATATTCAACAAAAAGAACAATTATAATTTCAAATTAAACACAATTGGCACTACTAATTGCAAGTAAACTTTATTTAAACTCTATTATCATGATATAGATCACTAAATTACTTAATTAAAGGTGATTATAAAATGTAAATAATGAAAAAAAAAAAAAGGTGCAGCTATTATGTAACAAATGGAATTTGAATAAACAACACACATGTATTAATTATTTAGAATTTCAATTTTAAAAAATTTTAGAGCAAATTGTGTAAATGTGAAGATTGGATGGCAAAATGAAATGCATTTAATAACATCAAATAGGGAGATATTTAGCAATAATTAGGACAAAATTTGACTAATTCATTATGATTAAAAAAGTGTATTTAATTAAGAACACTCAACGGTTAGGGTACATAACTAAAAGTTAATATGATTGAAATAGAGGGATCATAACATACGGTTATTATAGTGAACAATTACACATAATATGTTAAATTCATTAAAACTGCAATAATAATTAATTATTCAAATTAAACTCTTATGAGAGTATAGTTGCTGCGAGAAAACAGATACCTTAGAACTTATATAAATGCCCTTGAGGCAATTTGTTGGACATCACAATGCCCAAGAAATGATTTAGTCTATCTTTAGATCATTTATGCCTTTCAAGCTAACTTTGATACTAGAATTCCCATAGTCACTCATTTTAGCCTATGAAAGGATGGTAAAACTGTCATCCACCTTCTTTCCTCTAACCCATGTTAGCTTTAACCTTTTAGCCTAAAAAATTATGATTTTACCTTGAAGGAGAGCTAAAAGGAGTACTCAAGCTATTAATGAAGAAGGATGTTACCAGCAAAAATCTAAGGCTCAAGGGAAAGGTTCAACAATCTACTTCCAAACCAATGAAAAGAAAAAGAAAAAAAAGAATGCCTATTGGCAAAAAATAGAACTCAAAAAAAAAAAGGGGGGGAGGGGGAAAGAGCCAAGTCAAAAAGAAAAGAATAGGAAAAGAATATGGCAAAAAGGAAAGAAATAAACCTCACCTTGGGTCAACAAGGTTCTAATGAAGAAAGAAGTATTATGAAACATCATGTGCTCAAAACTTTATGCTCTCCTTATTTGCTAAACCCTTATCCCTTCCTCTCTTACCCATTACCTAAGCCTTACATTACAAGTTGAGTAAAGCTCTAGTGATCTTAGTTAATGTAGATGTCCAACCAAAGTGGAAAGGGGCATGAAAACAAGCCTATGGAGTATCTATGAGAGCAAACACTTGTCTAAGAGTGCAAACACTTAAGAGTGTGTAGAATGAGCTCTTAATTGGAGCATTTTTAATTCTAGAGAATTAATTGTTGAAGGATTACCTTAATCTACTTTGTGCATCCCTTGAGGCATAACTTTGGATTATGCAAAAGGATGAATTAAAGAAAACCTTTTCAACATTTTTGTACTCAGAATAGTCCAAATTTAAACTGGGACAATCAAGGAAAAACCCATATCTGAAAGACGTACTTGTAGAAAGGGGAAAGTAAAAAAAGAGGGTCAAATCGCAGTTTCCAAAGGTATTACTCCCAAAGTGCCAATTTCATATCCTTCGTGCCATAAACCATCCTTATTTCCTAAAATACATTCTCATGCAAGGTGAAGAGTGTCTATTGCCATTAAGGATGTTAATTAGGCAGTATTACTTGAAATGACAAAATATGGGTTCAAAAATTGGCAAAACTCTAGTAGTAAGGAAGAATAGTTTGAAGTCATGCTCCCCATACATGATGAATAAAAGATATCTTAAGTAAGTATTGAAGGTGTTGTACCCTTAATGCTCAAAGAGGAGAAAGAAGTCTGGCTTGCATGGGGTATGTAAAAAGGTTTAACCCAACTATGCAAATAGGGGTAATTGAGCAAACAATGACATCCTTATTAATGGAAAGATTAGGCAATGATTGCATCAAGGATTTTATGATACTGGGGGAACTCCCTTAAATTGAGTGAGTAAGCTACAAAATCCAAAAGTGTTAGAGTTGATTCATCCATGTTTCCACCTCAAGAGCTTCTAGAAATTATAGGACCAACATAAAAGAAAATATTCATGCAGTTTATTGACAAATGCATTATACCCCATTGCAATTTTGGATATGTTGTTCAATTCTTCATATGATAAGCATGAAATCCACCACACATCAAGCACATAATGATTTTCAAGAGAACAAGCAAACAAAAAATTTTCCATGGTATATTTTTCATATCACAGCATCAACACGCATTATAAGCAGTAAAAACCTTACCTTTCAAGTAAGTCACATTCCTTGTCCCCAGTAAAGTAGACTTTCTTTCAAATATGATCTTTAGTGGGCAACCTCCCATAGGGCAAGCTGTACTTAAGAGACCTTTTTTTGTTATCTTTCAAGCCCTATTTACCAGGCCCATAACTTTGAAACCCTATTTACCATATCTTTATTTGTAGATTTGGATATCTAAAAACCCTCTTTCTAGGTCATCAAATTTCAATCTTTGTCTAGTATGTGATCAAAATTCAAGCCTTGTCTATTAGATCCCTAATTCTATCCTAATTCTAAATCCCTGCTACTAGGTCCTTACCTTGTAGACCCTGTTTACCAAGTTTGAAAATTTCAAGCCCTATCTACTAGGTCTACAAATTTCAAACCTTACAAGAATCCAAAATTCTAATTCCTATTTACTAGGTTATTAATCTTTGAATTCCTATTCACCAAGTCATAAATTTTTAAAACCCTATTACTAGGTCCTTAATTTTTAAACCCTATTTACTAGGTTCCCAATTTGCAAACCCTATTTACCAAGTTCCCAATTTCAAATCTTGTCTATTAGGTCATCAATTTTCATACTATGTCTACCAAGTTCCCAATCTTGAATCCCTATTACCAGGTCATCAATTGTAAAACCCTATTAATAGAACCCTTTCTGCTAGGTCCATAATTTTCAAACCCTATTACTAGGTCATCAATTTTCAAACCCTGCCTATTAAGTCATCAAAGTTTAATCTCTATTTACTTGGTTTCCAGATTTTAAACCTGTCTACTAGGTTCCCAATTTCCAAACCTTGTCTACCAGGTTCTTAATTTTCAAAACTTGTATACCAAGTCATTAAAGTTTAGTCCCTGTCTACTAGGTCTCTAGGTTTTAAACCTTGTCTACTAGGTTCCCAATTTCAAACCTTATCTACTAGGTTCTTAATTTTTAAAGCATGTCTACCAAGTTCCTAATCTTGAGTCCCTATTACTAGGACATCAATTTTCAAACTCTATTTACCAAGTCCTCAAAATTCAAACCCTGTCTACTAGGTTTCAAAATTTTAAATCTCTACTATCAACTCACTTTAAATCCCTTTTGGGTGGATTGTAACCCTTCTAAAGCCTATGACCAAGAGGAAATCTTAGATCATTTTAGATCCCCATTGGGTGCATGATAACCCTTCCAAAACCTAAGATGAGGAAATCCTAAGTTATATTAAATCTCCATTGGATGGATAGTAACCTTTTTAAAACTTAGGACCAAGAAAAAATCCTAAATTATTTTAAATCCCCATTGAGTAAATGGTAACACTTCCAAAACCTAGGAATAAGAGAAAATCCTAAGTTATTTTAAATCCCTATTGGGTGGATGATAACCCTTCCAAAACTAAAGAATAAGAGAAAATCCTAGGACATCTTAGATCCTTGTTGGGCAGAATTGTAACCTGTTTAACTCATTCCCTATTAGGTGAAGTCATTACCCTTTCGAGTTAATCCATGTTGGGTGGGTAGTTAACACTTTTAAGCAAATCCTTGTTTGATGGATCTTAATCCTTCTAAGTTAATCCTCAAATTGGTCTCAACCAAAATAATGTCTTTCAACTTTTGCTCATTTTTAGTTCCTAAAAATGAGCAAAGGAGACTAATCTGTAGATACCATATTTTGTCTAACCCACTTCCTAATTCGATTTTAAAATTTAACCCAAAATTTTAGCCTAAAATTGGTAGCCCAAATCCAAAAAATCCAAATCAAAAGTCAAAAATAAAATTAACAGGAAAATAAAATTAACCCAAATTTAAAATTAAAATTAAATACAAAGATAAATAATAGAAGATAATGATAACAAATGCAAGAAATAAATTCATGAGAAGATAAGCGAATAATAATAATAAAACAAACAGTGGGATAAAACAAGTTCAAGAGATAACAATAAAAAGAAAAGCAAATAATAAAACATAAATAATAACAAAAACAAAATAAAAATAAAGCAAGATAAGATAAATAAAAGAATGTGATAAAAGGATAAGAGATAAAATAAATTTCAAACTAAGAAGAAAGTAGATAAAACAATGAGATAACAATAACTAAATAGAGAAACAAATGATAAGAGATAAAAGATCAATAAAAGAAGATAAAAAATAATGAAAAGGTGAAAGATAACTAAAAAAATAATAAGAAGAAAAATGTTTGAGAGATAATAAAAAGTAAGCAAATAGCACAAAACAAATTTAAAAGAATAAAAGATAAAATAAATCCAAAAAACAAATAATAAAAGATAAAGAAGATAAATAACAAAATAAGTAATAAAAGAATATAAAAAATAACAAATAACAAGAGATAAAAATAATTGAAACTAAGAGATAAAATGAAGCACTAGAATCTTAGTAGGAAAGAACTCCAAAGTACAAACATAAATATGCATAAAGAATCTTTAGAAACACTTTCACTCTCTACTCTTGCACCAAGGAATTAAGCTTATGTGTTGAGCCAGGGAACCCTTACCATATGTTGATAATTATGTGCTTAAGTACTGTTGGTCAAAGTATTTTCACATGAATGGAATACCAAGAAGTGGAATTTGCCCAAGTTAGTCCATAAGACCTTTATTATTTTATTTCATCTTCGGAATGGCATACTCTTTTTTGATTGTGTAACTATGTGAATATACAAAATCTACATAGAAGGTGGCTTATGTAGTGTATGGGTGAAATATCACATCAGTTGGGTTAGAAAGAATGTTTGGATTTGTAAGGATTTCTAAAGTAATTAGATTAAAGATGTCATAAAAAGTAATAAATAATAGTGGTTTCAAAAAAATAAGAATCATTGCATAGATTAATTCTAAAATTTTCTACTTAATTATGAGTTTTTGATGGGTTGAGTTTAATAAAAGTAGGAGTATCTAGGAGCATTTTTTGGGGTATGACAAGTTTTTCTTCTAAGATTTTTTAAATTAAAAAAATATGGCCACTAAGAAGCAAAAGTGGAATCATGTGCATCCTTCTTTATTTTTTTTAACTTCTTTTTTCTAGCAAAAGAGAGACATTTCAAAAGTTAAAAAAAAATTATTTTCTCCAAAATATTTTTTATGAAAACCCCTCTTGAAAGGAGGGTAGAATTTCCAAAAGAAAATTATTTTCATAGTTCAAAAAGTCAATTTTTAGGAAACCCCTCCTAAAAGGAGTTGAAAATTTTTCTCAAGGAAACTATTTTTGAAAAAACCTGAAAACTCTGATCTAGAATAGATAAGGAATTTTCTTGAAATTATTATTTTTTCTAAATCCTGATATGGAATGGACAAGGACTATTTATAAACAAAATCTCTCTTTTTAAATTAAAATTTTCCAAACCAATACAAAAATTTAAGTGAGACAAAGTAACTAGATCATCTTGGTACCAACAAGGTGTTTAATGGTGCTCTTACTTTCTTTATATGTAACCAACCATTGAATCCAATATCTGAAAATGTAAACCATCTTTGAATAGGTATTCAATCTCACTCTCAAGAAATTAGGTCGATGGTGATTCCTTTTTTCAAAAAGAAAACAATCTATTTTCCCCTAAAAAGCAAGAGAGAGTTTTTGCGTGAGATTGCCACTCTACATCATGATGTTGTGACAATAATTAGCATACCATACTCATTTGTATAAAGACTACATCTGGCCATGGACAACATCTAGAGTTTGACACATGGAGCTGTAGACACTCAATTTTGTCCGGCTCATAATATAAAATTTTAAATAATAAAAACCCAATTTTTAAGCAAAATTAAAACTCAATCCAAGAAAAATCAAAAGAAATGAAAAATAAAGCCAAAAATAACAATAAACTGATAATTCCAAGAAAAATAAGAAAAAAGAAGATAATTGAGAAAAATAAAGATAAATCCAAGAAAAGTCCAAAAATCAAGATAATTCAAAAAATGATGGATAAATCCAAGAAAATCAATAAAAGTAAATAAAAGATAATAGATGAAATTATGATAAAAGATAAAAATCCAAGAGATAAATAAATGGTTAGATAGATAAAAATTAGACGATAAGAAGATAAAAGATAAAAGTTAGGATATAATTAGGAAACAAGAATTAAACTTAAGAATAAATTCTAAATTTCCATAACTATAAAATACCCGGTCACACACGTAAAAAAGGGGGGAGAAACCAAGATTTCAGCCTTCAACCCACGGAAATACAAAACTCTCATACACCAAAATTCCCACCACTCAGCCTTGAACCAACGACCCTTTGCTAACCACACACAAACCTCGGCCTACAATCCCACTTAGTCCACCAGCCAAAGACGTCATCTCTGCACTCAAAGGCTATTCTGCTAGTGCATGGCCACCCTTGTATAGGAGTCATCGACATCACCATCTCTCCCCTTGGCACTCTGAATCAAAGATGCCATCTTAAGGGCTTGATTCCACCGTCTAAACCACTGTGAAGTCGCGGTTCTGCCACTGTTTGAAGGACCAGTCATGTCCGACTTCAAGGTCCAGCCACTGGAGAATCATGCCGCTGCTGTCATTGCTTGGGAAGCTATCTTTCGCTGCTGAGAGCCTACGTAGCACTGCCAGTCGTGATACCCATCGTAACTAGAGCTTCTTGCTTTCACCGAAGCCCATTTGAGCTCATATCAAGCTTACAGTTAATAAGATTAAAAGGGCTGTGATTTCACCAGAAAACACATGCACTCCCAATCATACCCATGAAAGAAACACTTACTACACTTTTGAATACCAAAATTTTATCCTACCTCCTAACCTCATAAGGAAGCAAACTTCCCCACTATTTTTTTCCTCCATCTTCATGGTAGCCCATAAACCAACACCCATGTTCATTCACACTTCCATAAAAAACTCTCCACTGCACTACCTTCCATGGAAACACACGCATGCATGCACAGAAAGAACTAGAAACCACCTGCACTTGCGGCTCGGATCACTCTTTAGCACGAACACCCATTCCACTACATTCGGTGCTCCAAAGAGTCCTATCATAGTCCCTTGCTTCGAATAATCTACAGAGCTCTGAAGTTGAGGACTGAGGTGTTCTCCGGCAAGCTTGAATCGCGAAGTCACCGTGAGGAGAATCTCCACTAGCCGATTCTGTCTCGCCGTCATTGCTGTCTTCGTTGCAGTTCTCTCACTTTGCCCCAGCTACTGCCAGCGTTCGGGTTCACGTCTAAACGTCATCGCACCATCGCTCAGTTCAGACTCGTCGTTTGGCTTTACTCTGCTGCAGCGTCTTCATTCATCTAGTCGGCGCCCAAGAGTATCAGCCCGGTGAAAGAAAGGCAACATCCGTCTTTGCCATTCTCCTTACTTGCATGTAGCTCTGATGCTGCACTCCATCTTCCCTTTCCCAGCCTCTCCTATAACGAGAACCTCTTTTTTTGAAGTCAAAAGGTATGGCCTCCAGCCCTAGAACTTATTGCTGTTTCCTTATGATTTTGCTTGCATCTGAAACGGAGTTATTGTCATAGCCTGAATTTGCTGTAATATGAGTTTGTGTTTTAGCTTTCATATGACCTTAAAGCTACGAAATTTCCACAGTTTTGATGTTGTCGATTCATGGCATATGAATGGGTTTTGTTGTTAACTTATGTGATGGAGTTTGCTAGAAATTCTTTTCTTTTTGGAAGCACATGGTATAAGGGAGGCATGATGAAAAAATGTTAGTTTTGATTGTTTAAAAAAAAAGGGTTTAGGCTTTGCATAAACTTTTAGGAAATTGAAAAAATGAAAACAAGTCATTGATTGGGATTAACATTTTTCTTTCTTGATTTAAAAATTTTTGAAGTTATAATTTGACAAAATAGATGAACCTAAGAACCCATGTCCTCTTTTAAAATAAATTAGAAAAGAAATGATCATATGGATGATCTAAGTATTTCTTCTTTACTTCTCAGAATTATTCTTAAAAACTCTGATCTGGAATAGAGATGGAATTTTCTTGAAATTATTCTTAAAAAACCTTGATCTGGAATAAAGATGGGATTTTCTTGAAATTATTCTTAAAAATCCTAGACTGGAATAGGAAAAGAATTTTTCTAAAATTATTTCTTAAAAACCCTGGACTGGAATAGGAAAGGGATTTTCTTTAAAATTATTTTATTTTTATAATCCCAATCCGGAATGGGTAGGGATTATTTTCAAAATATTTTTTTTAAACTAACATAAATTAATTAAGATAAATTAATTAGATCATTTTTTGTGCCGAAAGGGCGTTTAGGATGCTAACACCTTTCCTAAAACGTAACCAACCCCCGAACTCAATTTCTGAAAACGTAAACTATTTTTAATTAGGTGTCCGATCTCACCCTTAGATAATTTAGATCGGTGGTGACTCCAAAACTAAAATTTTTAGGGTCAACAGGGGCAAATCGATGTGTTGAAAAATCCCTGTTGACAACAAAAAAACACAAACCTCACTAAATAGAGGTTTGTAAAGTTAGGCAAATCAAGGGATAAAGGGAGAATGGCATACCCACAAATCTTCAAAGCTGCTAAAGTGAAGTAAGAAAATATCTAGTCTTTAGAAAGTGTATAATGTAAGCATATATTGGACATCTACAACATACAATGACATCTAAAACAAAGTAAAAGTAGAAGAAAACTAACCTTCAGCCATTGCAAAACTTCAAGTCAAAAATCGCCTACAAGATGCTTCTAACTCAGCTCTTCTCACTTACTGATGGTGAATTGAAGTGTGTTTAGCTGCTGAATGGTGAGAAATTGAGCCAGGGACCTCGTATATATAGTGTTTAATGTGTTGCAATGTCTTCCCATTAAAGACCGCAACCCCTATTGGAATCCTCTCCAAACGGCCATGGAAATGCCTAAAACGGACCACATTATAGTCTATTACGTGCATTGCATGTTGCCAACATTCAGAATGGTTGCCAATGTCTAAAATGGGAGATTGAGAGCTACTAGACATTGCCAATGTTCAGAAATAGAGAGACACTGGCAATAGCAACATGCAGAAGATATTGGCAATGACAACATGTAGAGACCTACATTCTCCCACTTGATCCATATACTCTATAATGTTTTCACAGTTCAGATTCCAACAGTAGAAAACTAAATACAAGCATCATGGCGATAAGTTCTCTTAAAGCGAGTATTACCTTTCATGTATTATAATGTATTTTGTTTCCTGAAACCCACTATAACTTAATGAATAAGCCTTATGCTTATTTAGGGTCTTCTTAATCGTTGTCATTCTCAAAAATAAATGTGCACATAGAAAGAGAAAATAACATACATAAAAATAAGAGCTTTATTACAAATGATAAAAATTTTACATCAAAATCTCAAGTGGGACCAAGTCCCATTCAAATCACATGATCCTTAAACCTTGTTGGTGGCATGCCTTTGATCAAAGGATCAGCTATTATCAACTCAGTGCTTAACATGTTCAATGGTGACTTTATTCCCTTTGACACATTCCTAAATGGCTAAGTATTTGATGTCGATATGTTTACTTTGACTTCCACTCTTATTCTTCTTAGCCAGAAAAATAGCAGCTAAGTTGTTGCAATATATCCTTAATGGCCTTGAGATAGAATCTATTATTCTAAGCCCAGAGATAAAGCTCTTTAGCCATACACCATGTGAGGTTGTCTCAAAACAAGATACGAACTCAGCCTTTATGGTAGAATTAGCAGTCAAAGTCTGCTTTGTACTTCTCTATGACACAGCTCCACCAACAAGCATAAAAATGTAACTTGATGTTAATTTTTGAGAATCAACACATCCGGAAAAATCTAAATCTGAGTAGCCAACTATCTCAAGATTCTCAGTTTGTTGTACATCAGCATGTAGTGTTTAGTACCCTTAAGGTACCTTATCACCTTCTTTGCAGTTTTTCAATGGTCCATTCTTGGATTACTTTGATATCTCCCTAACATGCCGACTGCAAAAGCAATGTTAGGTCTTGTGCAAACCTGAGCATACATAAGATTTCCAATAGTAGAAGCATATGGCATGTTACGAATTTGTTCCCTCTTAAGGTCATTGTTCGGGCATTGGTTCAAATTGAACCTATCACCCTTCACAATAGGTGCTACACCTGATGAACAATCTTTGATCCGAAACCTCTCTAAAACCTTGTTGATATAGGTTTCTTGCAATAGACCCAATAAATATTGAGTTTTATCCCATGGATCTTAATGCCAATGGCATAAGATGCCTCACCCATATCCTTTATATCAAAGTTCTTTAAGAGAAATTGTTTCATCTCGTATAGCATCTACCTATCATTGGTTGCAAGTAATATGTCATCACATATAGTACAAGGAAATAGATTCTGCTCCCACTGACCTTCTGGTATATGTGCTGATCCATGATATTTTTCACAAAACTAAATGAGGAAATAATATCATGAAACTTAAGATACCGTTGGCGTGAGGCCTGTTTCAATTCATATATGGATTTTCTAACTTTGCAAACCAAATGTTCACTGACACTAGAGGAGAATCCTTCAGGTTGTTTCATATATACCTCCTACTCTAGTTCTCCATTGAGAAATGCCATCTTTACATCCATTTGATATAGTTCTAGGTCAAAATGGGCAACTAATGCCATTATTACATGGGGGGAATCTTTTCTGGATACAGGAGAAAAGGTCTCCTTGTAATCAATTTCTTCCTTTTGAGTGAATTCCTTAGCTACGAGTCTTGCCTTATATCTCTCAATGTTGCCTGATGAGTCCTTTTTAGTTTTATAAAACTATTTACATCCAATGGCTTTAGAGCCATTAGGCAACTCAACAAGATCCTAGACTTTGCTAGACACCATGGAATCTATCTCTTCCTTCATGGCATTATGCCATAATTCAAATTCTCTACAACTAATGGCTTATGAAAATGTCTTTGGATCATTCTCGGCTCTAATGTTGTATTCAGATTCTTCTAGGTACACTGTATAGTCACTAGGAATTACTGACCTCTTTATCCTAGTTGATCTTCTTAATGTTGTCTCAGCATCCTTTTAAGGAGGATGTTGCTCAACTGGTTGCTTAATAGTTTTTGGTAATTGTTGATCAACTAGATCAACTTGGCTATGGTCAACAGGTTATGGAGTCTCAATGATTGGTTGTTCAATACTCATTTATACTTGAGAGGCATGGATTATAACCAATCTTTCACTTAATGTGGAAGCTTGAGAACTAAAATCATTTTGTTCAAAATCTAAGTTTCGAATTTGATCACTCCCACTAATGAAGTCATTCTCAAGAAATTTTGCATTTCTTGATTTCACAATCTTAGTACTATGAGATGGACAGTAAAACCTATATCCCTTAGACCTTTTGGCATATCCAATAAAATAGCCATTAATAGTCCTTGGGTCTAACTTCTTCTCTTGTGGATTATAAATCCTAACCTTTGATGGGCATCCCCAAACGCGCATATGTCTTAAACTGGGTTTTCAACCTTTCCATAACTCAAATGGCATCTTTTCAATAGCCTTGGTCAAAACCCGTTTAAGAATATATGCAGTCGTCTTGAGGGCTTCAGTCCACAAGGACTTCAAAAGTTTGGAGCTGCCAAGCATGCTCCACACCATGTCCAATAATGTTTGATTTCTTCTTTTAGCTACACCGTTTTGATCGAAGATCCAGGCATGGTGTATTAGGCAACAATCCCATGTTCTTGAAGAAACTTAGCAAATGGACTTGATGCTTGTCCATCTTTAGTGTATCTATCATAATATTCACCACCTCTATCTGATCTCACTATCTTAATTTGTTTTCCACATTGTTTCTCTACTTCTACCTTAAAAACTTTAAAGGTGTCTAGTGCCTCATTTTTATTATTTAGAAGATAAAGAAACATATATCGTGAGTAATCATCTATAAGGGTGATAAAATATTTTTGACTACTTAAGTACATATCTGGACTACAGATATCTATATGTATGATTTCTAATAAGGTAGAACTCCTCTTAGCACCTTTCTTGATCTTATTAGTCTACTTTTCTTTAATGCAGTCTACACAAGTGTCAAAGTCAGCAAAGTTAAGAGTACTAAGTACTTCATCTTTTACTAACCTTTTCACCCTCTCTATTGAGATATGACTAAGTCTACGATGCCATAATATAGAGGAATTTTCATTAGTAATACTTCTCATAGTACCTATATTGCTAGAAACATGCATTGAATCATAAGTTGTACTATCTTGTAATTGAATTTGAAATAAATTATGACAAATTTTACCTTTTCCAATAACATTAGATTTATAAGATAATTGGAATAAATTATCTAAAAAGTTGAAGGAATATCCAAATGGTACAAGTTTTGAAAATGAAATCAAGTTTCTAGAGAAACTTGGTACATAAAAGGTCTTTTCAATATCAATACAAAACCAGTATCTAATACTAATTTGCATGTTCCTATGCCTTCTACTTGTGAGCGATTCTTGTTTCCTGAATAGATATATTGCTCACTATCCACCAGCTTCCTTAGGTCTAGAAAGCCCTATAAGGTATTAAAGATATAGATTGTAGCACCAGAATCAATCCACCATATATTACTACTAACATCTACCATATTAGATTCATAACAAAAGAGTGAGGTTGAGTTACCTTTCTTTTCAAGCCAGGCTTTGAATTTGGTGCAGTCCTTCTTCATGTGTCATTTCTTTTTATAGAAAAAGCACTTGGACTCCTTCTTGATGCCAGTTTGAATGGGTGCCTTACCCTTTCCTTTGGCCTTGCTTTGGTTTTTACTCTTTTCTTGTATGGGCAAATGTGCACTCTCTGCCATATCAGCTAGGAGCCTTCCCTCCTCTTGAACACACATGGTCAATAATTCATTAATAGACCATTTCTCCTTATGTGTGTTGTAGAAGATTTTGAAAGGTCCATACTAAGGTGGTAGAGAGTTCAAAATAAAGTGCACAAGGAAGGACTTAGACATCTCAACCTCTAGATTCTTCAACTGAGCTATTATGTCCCTCATTTGCATTATGTGCTCTTGTATGCCCCTTATGCCAGTGAGTTTCATTGAAGATAACCTAGTCATCAGGGGGCTTGCTAAGGCCTTGTCTGATGACTTAAATTGTTCGTCAATGGCCTTCAACAAGTCTTGGACATGTTCATACTTTCCAATTGATCCACGAATACTTGAAGATATTTTGGTCTTTATGTACATCATGCTAAGACGGTTAGGTCGCTCCTAGCATTCATAAAAATTAACCTCTGAAGCACTGCTAGCGTCTGTGGGCATAGGAGGCTTTTCCTTTCTTAGAGCATAATCAACGTCCATCCACTCTAATTGTAGAAGAATTTTCTCCTATCAAGTTTTGTAATTGTCACCATTTAGTTCAGGAACTTAGAAGTCGGAGATACAAATGGGCTAAAAAGTTGCATAATATGCTATATCAAAATTTGAGGCAATTAATTATTTCATATGATATGTCTTACCAATGTAAAACATATCTTTTAAGATCATGAGCCTAGCAACAAATAAAACTACTTGTGGGCTAAGTTTTATTTAATTAGGTTCATGCCACTTTATGATGAAACTAGTAAATTATCTCTATTTCTTGAATCTTGTGGGTAATTAAGAAAAAAGAAATTCATCATCCCATCCTAATTAAACATATATAATATGATAATATTCTTGTGGGATAATGATTATCATATCACATATATTAATTATAATTTTATGTCTTTTATATGATTTATTTTATAATATATAATTTTAGAATAATTAAAAGTGCTGTGCCTAAACTCTAATTAAACTAAAATTACACTAATCACATGACATTTTAAAATGACTAAATGCTTGCTTATAACTAAACAAACTTGCATAATGAAAATTTAAACAATTAATTAATCAACTTATCATAAATGTGACTAATTAATTAAAATTTTCCTCAAATTAATTAATTAAATATGCCAAATACTAACCAAAATAAATTACAAATATTGGGCATTTGGCATCATAAAGTTTTGGGCAAAAACTAATTTCCAATTGGCTATGGAAAATTTTGTTCAAAATAATAAATTATTATTTTAATTCATAAATAATACCCAACATGAAATTTTAATCATTGAATGCTAAATTCTGAATGAGCCATGTGAAAAAGCCCAATTTCGGTCCAAAATCAGAACTCCATTTTTTGTGTTTTTGGTTTGAAAATAGACAGCCCAAAAGAAAAGTCCTAGCCTAATTTTTTTTTTTTTTTGAGTTTAGATGGGCCCAAACAGTAGAACCAAGATAAGCCCAAAATAACAGCCTAAAAGCTTGGCCCGCACCTAAAAGTTTGGCCTGCACTATTTTTTTTTTTTTTTTTTTGAAACCTAGTCGGCCTAAAACAAATGGCCTAGTCAGCTCAGCTCAAATTCCTTAAGTGAAACAATGCATTTCAAGAGAGGAGGGGCTGAATTTTGCCTGGTCAAAACAACGCGTCATTTATTAAAATGACTTGTCATGTACGTCGTCTTCAACCTCCAGCCGGGCCATCTCAACCTGACCTTATCTGTTTTGGACCCGTCGAAAAATTTGACATTTTTTGGGGCTTTTGAATGTCTTTCTTGACGTTTCCAAAGCCAAAATTGATCAGAATTTCATGAGAAACATATTTATACAATCAAAACACTAAGAAATTGAGTGCATGAAGCAACCCAAAGCCATGAAATTTTCATGATTTTCAAGTGTAAAAATGCAACAAGGCAGAGGCCATTTGAGGCTTTGATACCAACTATAAGCATATATTGGATATCTATAACATACAATGACATCCAAAATAAAGTAAAAGTAGAAGAAAACTAACCTCCAGCCATTGCAAAACTTCAAGTCGAAAATCGCCTACGGGATGCTTCTAACTCAGCTCTTCTCACTCACTAATGGTGTACGAAAGTGTGTTTAGCTTCTGGATGATGAGAAACTAAGCCAGAGACCCCATATATATAGTGTTTAGGGTGTTGTAACGTCTTCCCATCAAAGATGTTAACCCCTCCTAGAATCCTCTCCAAACGGCCATGAAAACGCCTAAAACATATCACATTATGGTATGTTACATGCATTGCATGTTGCCAACGTTCAAAATGGTTGCCAACGTCTGAAACAGGAGATTGAGAGCTGCTAGATGTTGCCAACATTCAGAAATGTAAGGACGTTCAGAAACAGAGAGATGCTGGCAACAGCAACATGCAAAAGATATTGGCAACGACAACATGTAGAGACCAACATATAAAAGCCAATGTACATGTTTACACTTGCACTTAGTCTGATATTGCGCATTCCCAAAGTCAAGGTTCCATATGTGAGTGTGGCTTCATTTTGATATCTCATATATTGCTTGAAAAAAATCCATAAGAGATCATCATTGTTGAAGTCTTCAAGGTACAAGTTAAGGGTTAGAACATTTTCCACAAATTTTTCCAAGATTTTGCCAATAATTGATGCTAACAACATCAATGGATGGTGAAAAACTAAGGATATATATTATTAGACTTGCCAAAAGTTTGTTGAACATTCTGTTGCTTGATGTCCTCCTAATACTCTTTTGACTCTTCAATAATTTGGTCATCATTTTCTCACTACAATTTGTTGGCTAATACTCTGTTCCTAGATCCTAGAAACTACAAATAAGTAGGCCTATATAGAGATTAAACAATCCAAATTGGTCTCCATTTTGCAACATTTAAGAGAACCTAAATTTGGATCAAATATACAATATGTATTTTAACTGTTACTTTTGAAATCTTAGATGTGAAATTTTTGAATGTTTTTGACTATTTATTGCATATATGGCATCATTTTGTTGTATTGAATGTCACATAGATACACAACATTTTAGTTTGATGAATCACATGCTACAGGTTCAAGGCATGAAGAAGATATTGAATTTGTGGGTTAGTCATATAAATATTTTGACTCAAAAACATTGGCTTATTTGATACAATGCATATTGTCTAAATTATATCTAATGTATTTATAAGAATTTTTGTTAGATTATTAATTGAAATTTAACTTTGTAAAATGTTGTCAGATTATTAATTTAAATTTAACTTTGTTGTAAACAATGGTTGACATGTAACTAGTGATGATTGTGAAAATACTATATCAATTGGCATGCACAATAAAATATTTATTTTACTTTTTAAGGATAGCCACCAACATAATCCTACACAGTATATATTGCTATGATTATAAATCCTATTGATACATTATGACAATAACTGTAACACATATAAATATCTTAGATGATATACAAGTTGCAAATATGAACAACATATTTACTTTACATTTGTATATGTACATGCAGAATATTTGGATGTAAGAGATCCTACATTTGAATGTTCCCATTGCAAAGCTTTCTTATGGTATGAAGAAAGGACAAGGAAAGATTGTAACACTCTAAGGCTAGAGTTTACTTTATGTTACATGAAAGGAATGGTTCAAATTCCTTTACTTAAATTAGCTCCAAATATTCTTTGTTGTCTTCAAAATAATGCTAATAATATTAGCAAACATTTTTTGCACAATATAAAGGCATATAACATGATGTTCTCCTTTACATCTTTTGGAGGTAAGGTTGATGATTCTGTTTGTAAAAATTCAAGACCTTATCAGTTCAAAGTTGGAGGTCAAGACATCATTTGATGGGACGTCTTATTTCACTTAATCGTGAAGCGTCAAGATTTGCACAACTTTATATATATAATACTAATAATGAGATTGATAATAGACTACATTCATTTAGGTTAGTGTGCAATTATATAAATTTATTAACTATATGGTCGGTGTTTTAATTTAATATTTAACTTTGTAAATACTCTGAGTTTAACTCCAAACCATTGTTACTTGCAAATCTAATGATTTTGTTGACAATTTAGATTCGACTATTGTGTCAATGTTGAAATAGATGTTAGATGAACAATATGTCATTACTAAACCATATCAGTATACTAAAGACCATTTTAAGCAAAATGATTTCAATAGTATAAAATTGAGACTTATTCAAAAGAAAGGTACTCATGGGAGAATCTACAATCAATCATCATCAGAAGTAGCAACTTTAATTATTGGTGATGTGGATACTTCAATTGGGGATGAACGTTATTGTTGAAACAAGGGATTAAAAGTTGAAATGAATTGATGTGAAGCATCATTTGTAGCTTGGGTTATAATATCGTTTGTTATTTTTTTATGGAGAGGATGGCCACAAAGAAGATGTTCAACTTAGACAATTCATGATGGCAATACAAAGATAAGGGGAACTGTCAGTATGACAAAATATTTTGCTTTTAGATTCTAGAATCGATCTACAAATTTATAGATTATATATCCAACAATTTCTTGTAGATGTATATACTACGGTAGAGGTAGAACAATTAAACTTTATTAAGTATAACCATGGTCAGTCAAGAGTAGATTTATATAGTAAGGTAAGAGATTATTTCAATAGAGGTGAAGAAAAAGCAATTAGGATAGGAAAGTGTATAATTATCCCATTTTCCTTTACTGGTTGAAAAAAAAAATGTGTTTAAAATTACAAAAAATGTATTTGCCATTAGCCAATGACAGGCTAGCTTGGCTTTTTTGCCATTATTACTTGCAACTCAAAATGGCTAGAAATATAAAAATTTGTGACACAGAGGCCTTCCTCAAGGTGGTCTTAATATAATTTTTTTTTTGTAGAGTGTTCAAATTTAAATTAGATTAGCTGCTAAGTGATTTAAAGAAAGGTCATATGTTAGACAGAGTTCATGCATATATGTTAAATCAATTATATTTATTTGTCAATACTTGATATCTTCAATTCGTTGCATTTCACCATTATCTAACTTTGTTTATTTATCATATATTCATATTCACTTAAATTTAATAAATGGTTTATAGTTTAACTTACTTTCAAATGTTTGTACAGTAGAGTTTCAAATGTGCAGGGAGCAGTGTTATGATCACATCTTTCTATCAACGTAATTTTTTATGCTCTTAAAATGTAAGAGGAGTCTATCATTTTCAATGTGTGGGCTACCTCATGCTTATATTCTATTATTTTTGGATTGAGTGGATAAGCCTCACTACAAGAAAAAAGGAAAATAGTGTCGCTCACTTAGCGACGGTTCGAGATAACCACCGCTAAATTAGAATTGATACGGCAATTTTGTGATTGACGTTAATTGTAACGGCAACTTTTTACTTTAACGGCGGTTGAAAGTAAATTTAGAAAAAATAAAAATAAATAATAAAAAGTTTTATGGACGGCTTTAAAACCGCCGCGAGTTTAAAAAGTTTCTCAAAAACTCGCGCCTTCTCGCTGCTAATTTCTGGTGAAACCTTCGATATTTTAAAATTTCCCCCAAAAATCGCAGAATCACTTCTACTTTCTCGGAATCTCTGCTACCCCAAGCCCTAGACAGAAGCTTCAAGCCTCTGCCATTGAAGTCACCGTAGCGCTGTCCAAACTTCTCCTACAACTTGACGATCCCCCTGCACCCAAGTCTCAGCGGTCAACCATCGAAGCCACCATCGCGCCATCCAAGCTTCGCCATCGGCATTGGAGCTTAATCGGTGAGAGATTGTTCCAAAGAAACCCATTTCGACGCCGCATAAACCAGGAGAAGTTTTCTGCCTGTTGCAGTCCAGCCGCGTGAATCGTAGTGAGGAGGCACATGGTCTTAAGGTATCGTTCCTCTTTTCTATTCCTGAACCTTTATTCGAATGCTTCCAACTGTCCTCTTTCCAACTCTGAACCATTTGGATTTCTAACTGTCCTCTTTTCAACTCTGAACCGTTTGGATTTCTCGTAATATATGCTTCCTCTGAACTTTATTTTTGCCTTTTGCTTTTCCATTTCAATAATAAGTTGATTAGATTTTGCTCTGTTTAGTTTTGTAAAATCTGTCTCTGAATTTATGTAAAATTTTGAGTTGGTGATACTTTATTGGTTATTTTACCAATCGAGAGTCCATTAGAAGTTTGAGGATGAAGCCATGTTGAATTTTTCTGTGTAGTAGAGGTTTTCAACTTCCCGACCTTGTTTCTTGAGGCCCAAAAAAAAAAAAAAACATAAAGGGAAGGGAGTGTTTTAATTCTTAAGAAAAAGTAGGGATTGTTATAGGTTTTATCAAGGGGTTGAGAGACACACTGCGCGGGCTAGATAGAGCAGATGGTAAAACTTTTTTTTTTTTTTGGTTACAACAGAAAGCTAGAAACAACAGAACCAAAGAAAAGAGCTCCACAAAATTTTCTCCTTATCTTTAATCAGAATCTTGAGAAATTCTGTTGGCAAAGGCTCATATCCCTTATTTTGCAGATTGATACTCTGACTAGATTTGGCTAGGCAGTCAGCTGCTCTGTTTGATTTCCTGTTAACAAAATTGACCAGCCGTGCTTCTTCAAATCCTTAAAATACACCTATTTTTTTTGTGATTGTGACACAAGGTTCTAGTGAGGACATCTGGAAAACCAGAAGGACAATAAATTAGAAGGCACTTCACTTCTCAAAATACTTGTGCTTTACCATGATTTAGTTTGCCAAGATGCATAAGTGACAGCAATCCGTTCTTCAATTTGGATTGAACATCTTTATACCCGCGTTACCTTGTTAGATGAATCAAAAGATGGTTTCGCTTTTTCTTGGAGTTTTCCAAAACAAGAATCTAATGATTTCAGTTGCTTCTCATGAGTACTAGACTTTACCGAATACCAAACTGTGAAAAGGTTGTCCCTCTTTGAATAGTTTCCCTTGCTGAAGCTGACTTGGGTGTCTGTACCAGAAACCCTGTGTAGGGGGGTAACTGCTGTCATGTATGTAGGTACAGAACCTCCACCATGAGTTAGAGATCTAGGTGCAATCACTTCGCTTGTGTTAGATCTTGTTGCATAGACATCACTAATTGTGTGTGAGAAATGGCATCTCCTGCATATATGACTCGGAATTTTGAAGAGGACCCCATCATATTCACACTTTCATGTATGAAACTTTTGTCATTCTGTGTTACAACACTTTGGATTGGTAGGTTTTGGTCTGGTGTTTTGTAACTTAATGGAAATGTTGCCATGTAAACCTGAAGAAAAAAATTGAATTAAGTATAAGAAATCATGTCTATCTAGAAGAAGAATGAGTTTACTGCTCCTGAAAACTACATTATTTAACTACAATTAGAAGCGCAGATCCATTCAATTGATATTCTTTTTATCATCAATGCTGAAGCTTTGTTTCTTTGTGTGAACCATGGAGTAGCAGGACTTTAGTTGTGCACTCATCTATCTCCCATTTTTGGCACATAATAAAATTCTTCTGGTTCATGTAAATAAAATTGTTTTGGTTTCCAATTGAAGATGATTGCCTTTAACAAAATGAAACAGTGAAGTAATATAAATCATACTTGATGTCAGTATCAGTAGAGCCTCAAGACTTAGTTTACATGTTAATGAAAACTGGCAATATGAACATAGGTGTTGCAACATTGTTGAAATCACTACAATACAAAAGAATAAGATTCAAAGCCATAACTTCTTCTGCAGCATTTTCCCAGACACCAAACTAAAAAAAATCGAAGGGATACTGATAAAAGGTGTTCAAACTTGAAGAATGCAATATAGGGCGGATTCAGGCAGATTGAGAAGAGAAATCTTGCATTCCTCTTTGTTCTCCATTTTTGGTGCTTGGTTTTTCTTCAATGGCAGCTTAAAAATTTCTGCCAAAACAAAGGAAGGAAACTTGTTATGTTAATGTTGTTATATATGAATATGGTTGGAACTGAATTTTTCTTGAATTATGACATATAATAAGAAACATGATACAGTTTGGCACCACCAAGAGGCATATGACCTCTTCTGTCTTCTAGCTTAAGATAACTTCTATGTCTCCTCTCTGATTTTCACCCACTGGCTATTTGCTTTGTCTGCTTGTCTTTGCCTGGTATATATAAAGATGTTTAGATTAGACCGTCTAAAATTCAATGATACTTTAAAAGGATGGAATTCAGTGCAGATAGGTTGCGCCCAAGTAGTGTAATCACCCCAATACATAGTTGATGGAGTGAAACAAAAATGGGAGATACTTGGAAAAGATGGAGTGAAGAATAAGACTATTTGAGTCTGTTAAGGTTGCTTCTCTATAATGTAAAATAAGTTACAATCATGCCTGCTATGAACTCATTCTTTTTCTGGTCATTCTCTCTCTGTCTATGTCCTTGTCTCTTAAGTCTCTTTCTTACTCACTATTCATGCATCATACAGCACCCAAGTTTTGGGTTAGGCTAATTTAGGTTAAGCAAAAATTTAGATTGCTTCCACCAAAAAAAAAAAAAAAAGCTTTAGATTGCTCCTTAATTAAATTCCCCTGTCATGATTTAACTATCACAAAGCTACTTGGTTTTCAAAACAAAGCAAAGTATTTATTATTTAATTTAATTTTTATAAAAATTATACTTTAATAATTATTTATCCATAATTTATTGGTAACATTAGGTATTAGAGAGAGAAATGAATAAAATAAATAAGTGATATAGTTACGGTAACTCAATAAAATTAACTTAGATATAATTATATGAAAGTTTTTAGTTTGTAAATGAGAGACTGATTGCATAATTTGTCATTCAATCATCTATTTTGATGTCTTACTTGATAGACTTTTCTTTCTAGTTCTTATTTTCACTTGGTTGCTGAAATAAAGGATAAACAGTTAGTGGAAATCCATGCCAATAAAACATATTGATTAATCTATTAATTCCTCTTGGAAACGATTGGTTGGAATCAAAGGTCAATGAAGAAGGATTTGAAATGGACAGTCATGCATGATAACTACACCTTGCCTACCAGCATTAAGTAATTATCTCTATATAGATATGCTGATGGCAGCTATTGGAATACCAAAAAGACTACACCAAATATATAAGAAAAAATAGCATATTAGATGACATCACGCCATAAAAGATCTTTGATAGTGAGCTTATGTGCTGCCAATACTTAAACAGTTTTTTTTTTTTTCTTTTTGTGGGTATCACATGCTTAATGAATGATCATATATATAATTTGATCATTTGTTATATATATATGTGTGTGTGTGTGTGTATGTAACATTAGGTATTAGAAAGAGAAATGAATAAAATAAATTGTTCCTGGTAAGAATTTGATGTTGATTGTGACATAAATTGTTACTGAATGGTTATATATATATATATATATATATATATATTTGTATGTTAGCAATTATGTTGTCTTTATATTGTTAATTATTTTACTTGAATATAAATTTTGTCAGGATGGCAAAGGGAAAACAAAAGGCATGAAAGTGAGATATCCCCTCTTCTTCTACCCCCACTATCCAGGCTTCTCCACTTACTCCTGCTCCGCCTAGACAGGCTCCGCCTGCTCAGGATCCACTTGTGCAGGATTTGCCTAATCAGGGTCCACCTACTTATGCATTAGATGTTGTAAGGAAGTCCAATTCATATTGGACAGTTGAAATGATCGGTAATGCATATAATTTATACTAAGATGGTTGTCATTGTTAACTTTTTATTTAAGTTATAGTTATCTTTTTTTACAGACCCACATGGCACAATAACAATTTCACAATTAAAGCTCAGAGATATGTGGGGGCTCCCTGAAGGCCACAAGGTTGTCCTTCCTTTTGAAGGTGATCAACCTAGTGGCACACAAGCCAATGGTCTCCTTGGGGATTATTTGGGAGTTTTGGCAAGGGATTCCTCTGCTCTTCCAATCAATTTCAAAACTTGGCATGTAGTTCCCATACATACAAGGATGCTTTGTATAACAATAATGTGAAGGTATATCATATTGCATATGTTTGTTGTATCTCTATCTAATTATGAAATTTGGCATGATTCTTCAATTTCGTTTATTACTAACTAAATTATCTAATGTCTTGTAGACAAAATGGTGGTGGCCTACACTTCATGAGAGAGCTGCACGTAGATACATGTTACAAGACATTAGTAAAAAGTGGAGGGACAATAGGTTTCAATTGTTTAAGAAATACTATAATCCATACCTTAGCTTTGAGGAAAACATTGCAAACCCTCCTAAAGCCTGGATCATTTGCGTAAGTATTCTAACGTCTAACGTCTTAAATAATTGTTTAGTTGTTTTAGAAAAAATTATTCGCATTTGTGAACATTCACCACATAAATTGTAATTTCATGATACAGGAGAAGATTGCAGATATTGAAAATCAACAAATCACTCCAAGTACTGTTGCACCAAATGACTCACTAGGACAGGTACTTGGAAAGGAGCGGCCAGGCTGAGTCCGAGGTATGGGATTAGGCATTTGTCCGTCCCAAGCCTTTGGAACAGCTTCTCATCGATTTGGTGGCATTGGTGGATGGTCTTGTGGCGGTGCTTCTTCCTCTGATCAGCATCTAAATCAGAAGGTTAATGATTTGAAAGATGAACTACAAAAGGAGATCCAAAGAAGAAAGGCCATGGAGGAACTTTTTGCCATTCTTTGCGAGAAGAATTCTGTGTCCATACCTCCTCATGTTACTGCAATCATGAAGGAACAATTAAGTTTATTAGTCTAAAAATATTAATTTTTCTCATTTCTAGTAGGACAAGACTTTGTTACATCCACATTAGCTGAACTCCCTAAGGAAATATTGATCAAAAGATTGCAAATTACTATTGGATGTGATTGTGCCTCCTTCCTCCTGATGACTAAGGCACTTTGAAAGAGCCAGAAGTAATTTCTAAGGGGTAGCTTCAGATTAGGAATACTAATAGCTAGCTTGGTACAGCAGCCAATTAGCATTATGAGCCAAGTCATTTTTATCCCATAAAAACCTCCTAACTCTCTGGCAAATTAGCTGACGTGTCCACATCCTACTTTAGCATATTAAATTCAATTGCAAGTTGGTTTTGTTATATGATGGGTTGCTTTTTTGTTGGTAGAATTTTTTATAAACTTTAGACAATTCAGTCTTCCATTTTCGTGAGAGTTAAATCAGCTTGCTTCTAGAGCACAAGCCCAAGGTTGTTAATGTGCAGTAAGGGTGTGTTAAAATGTAAGGTTGTGGGCTGAAGTGTGTGTACTTGCCATTGTCCTTTATTGGTGAATATCTGTTTAATTTTGGAGCTTACTTGCCACACTGTTTGAGCCTTCTTTATGGGGATTTGACTAATGGAGATTTCTGTAACTGATGTATTCATGCTGTCACAAACAATGGCATCCCAATTGCAAAGTTTGCTTAGGATGGTGAGGGACCATGAGTTTAGAGTAGGAAGAGGAAGAGATAGACTGTTTCTACACTGTTAAAATTGCTACATTTCTATGCGCTTAAGATGTTGAACTTGTACTGATATCTTACAGTTTTTACACTGTTATGCATTTGTAGATATATTAATTACTTTAAATTGTAATTTGTCCATATAGTATTTGGTAGAATTTTAATCAAAAATTAATTTATCATGAATGCTCTAATTGATTTTACCAATAATGATGTGATTCATATGTTTTGTATGGAGTTATTTTAATTTTTTGGTTACAAAAAGTATTATTTGGTTAAATTGATGATTGCAATTTTGGAAACAAAAAAAATTATTACATTTTAATGGCGGTTCTAACCACGTTAAATTTTGAAAACATTTTAACTTTTCAAATATATTAGAGTTTTAAACTACCGATATAATTAAATTATTATTTATTTCTTAAATCGTAACAACAGTGTTGTCGTTAAAATTAAATATTTATTCATTACTAAAATTATAATAGCAATTCTAATTGTTGTTAAATTTAGAAAATTTTTTAATTCTTAAAATTTAATGGTAGTTCAAATTGTCATTATAATTAAGTTATTGTTTATTCCTTAAATTATAGTGATGGTTTTAATCATAGTTAAAATTAAATAATTATCTGTTATTATACTATAATGGCAGTTATAACGGCTACAAAAATAGATTATTTTTATGTATGAAAAATAATGATAATTTAAATTGTTGCCAAAATTAATAGAATATATATTTTTTAAAATTTAATAATAGTTTAAATTGCCATTATGATTGACTCACTGATATTTTGAAAAAATAGAAGTAATTATAACCATTGTATAAATTTAATTTATTAATTCTTTCATAAATATACGAAGGTGGTTAAAACCTCCTCTATAAATGTTTTAAAGCGCCATTAAATTTAGCAACAATTGTTTTAGCGATCGGAGAATAACCAATTCTAAAGTGCTAATGAGAGTCAAATTATTGGCGGTTTATGAATTTTAGTAGTGGTTAAAATTGCCCGTTCTTGCAGTGCCTACTAATGAATTTGAGATTAATGCATTAATTTCTGTAGAGATTCCAAATAGGACATAGATCTTGAACTCTTTTGAGTCAGTACTTTTATAATGTATGGTCCTTGTGTTACAACTGTGTACTCACCTTACATAAAAGATCAAAAGTGTTAAAAAGAGATTCTCATCATGTACTTAAATTAATAATGAAGGATTCCCTTATTACAAGAGAAGAACTAATGAAGTGGTTGCCCATTAAAAAGAAATTGATATTGACAAATTATTCCTTACAATCCTAAGCTACTTTTAAGGTATCGAACTCATATTAACAATGAATACATGTTAAAGTAGTGCAATCAAATATCATTTAAAATACATCCGTAAAGGAAATGATTAAGTTACAATTGCTATGTATCATACACCTTCAATTGTGAATGGATCTCATTCACAGGATGAAGTAAAAGTCTTTTATAATTGTAGGTAAGTAAACATTTTTTATATGTTCATTATATCTGTTTGATGCATATTATAAACAGCTAGATTTTAAATCATGACTATGTATCTTCCTTATTTCTATATTCAAGTATGTATCTATGTGAAGCTGTTTGGAGAATATTTGAATTTGATATTCATTGTAAGTATCCTTTTGTTCAAATATTATCTTTTCACTTTCCATTTGAAAAGACTATAGTCTTTAATAATGGCGATTTAATTAATGATGTCAAGAAAAAGGCTGAATCTAAAAATCAATGTTTGAAGCATGGATGGATGCTAACCAAAAGTATGAAGAAGGTAGAAACTTGATCTATATAGAATATCCATATCAATTTGTTTATAAAGAAGTCATGCAACAATGGCATCCAAGAAAATGAGAGTTTGCAATTAGAAGGCTTAATTATGTGCCTCTTTGAAATAGTGAGGATTTCTACCTAAGAGTATTGATTAATATGCAGAAGGGATGTGTATGTTACAAAGTATGCTACAAATAAAGATGCTCGCTATTCTTTGCCACTTTTAGATGATGATAATGAATATATTGATACAATTAAAGAGGCAAGTATCTGGGCATTTGATTTTTATCTTAGATGTCCTTTTGCTCTTATGTTGTTTTGAAATATCAATAGACTTGATCTTGCTTAGAAAATATGTTTTAGACTTCTATCTAATGATGTTTATTGACAAAGGGAAAGTCTTGGTTGTCAAGGTATGTAACAATTGAATTTGTTAACCTACTACAAAATATTTTTGTCACATTTATTCAATGTAGTTTTAAGTATTGACTTTATTTGTTTTTATTGTTTTTCATATATGACCATATCTAATATAGATATCCAAAACATTACTCTCACGAAAATTGATCAAATCTTATAGAGTGATGGGAGGAGGCCTATTGATTATCTCACAATGCTAGGCATTATACGTGGATCATTGTTTGATGTAGCAAATAAGTTGGTTATTGATGAATTATGCTTTGATAAAACTTCTTTGTCATATAAGCATAATGAACGAATATGTTGCCTAATTGAGGAGCAAAGAAATGTTTATGTTAAAATCATCTCAACAGTTTCTACAAATAATGTAGGGTTCTTTTTTTTTAACATAGTTTTGGTGGAACTGGAAAAATATTTTAGCAACTCTTAGATCAAAAGGAGACATTATTCATAGTGTGGGATTGCTTTGTATTGCTACTAAGAGGATGAATAGCCCATTTTAGATTTTGTATTCCTCTTAAAAATAATGAAGATTCAACAGTAATATAAGGAAGAATTCTCATCAAGCTAATTTGCTGTCAATAGCAAAACTAATCATTTGAGATTAAACTCCAATGGTACATCAATATTGTTTTGAAGCTTTGGACAAAACATTGAGAGACATATTAAGGTCTTCAAATATTAGTAGTGTTAATAAACCACTTGGTAGAAAGGTTGTTGTTCTTGGTGGGAACTTCAGACAAATTCTTCCAGTTGTGTATGTGGAAGCAAACAAGATATAGTACACTCAACAATCAACTCTTCTTACCTTCGGTATATTGTTAGGTACAATTCTTAACTTATAAACTACCATTACCTAATTTATCAACTACTCATATATATGGTGCTATTGTATTGTCGGCCATTAACCTTAACAAAAAAATGTCTCCAAAATGGAAGTTCTAGCCATAATTTGGAAGAGCTAAAACAATTCTCTGCTTGGCTTCTTAAGGTTTGATATACTGATATTAGTGATGATGTTGATGGGAAGTGCAAAATTGAAATTCTTGATGAACTCTTGATTACAAATCTAGATAATGAAAATTTTAAATTAGTGGATTTTGCATATCCAAATCTCTTGGATAACATTGTTGATCCTACTATTTTATCAATGTGCAATTCTTCCTCCTACATTAGTAGAGGTTACTATGTTGAATGAAAATATGATGTCACTTATTCCAAGAAATACATCAACTTACTTGAGTTCAAATAATGTTTACAAAGAAGAAGGAAGTTCTTCTTTCAATGATGATTATCTATGTCCAAAGATTTTAAATACTTTCACAGCATCTAGTTTGCCCAATCATAAGTTGACTTTAAAGGTTGATATTCCTATTATGCCATTGAGGAATATCAATCAAGTGGCTTGTGCAATGGAACAAGAGTACATATTTCAAGGTTGGGAAAACATGTTGATGAAGCAAAAATTCTTCGAGACATTAACATTGGACACATTGTCTTGATCCCTATAATGACTTTTCTACTCATATATTACCTATAAAGTTTGAATAGAGGCAATTTCCATTGATTATTTCCATCACCATGACTATAAACAAAAGTTAAGGCCAAACTCTTTCACAAGTTGGAATATATCTTTAAAGATAAATTTTTAGTCATGGGCAATTATATGTTGTACTCTCTAGGGTTAAAATTAAAGGTGCTTTAAAATTATTAATACTTGATAAATTTGGTCATGTCACAAATTTGACATCCAATATAGTGTTTAAAGAAGTCTTCTAGAGATTGAAATAAAAATTATCCATAATTGATTTGTTTAAATTGTTTATATTTTAGACATCTCAACATCATCAAATACTCTTTCATCCAAATGATATCAATTGTTAAATTGAAAAAAATTTAACATCTAATGCAATGAGACTTCATATATTTTATGATAAAGAACATAATAATACAACCAAACATAGACCCCAATATTTTTCTTGGCCCTTTGAAAATTTTATGGACTAAAAGGGAAAGAGTTATGAGAATAATTTATTAAACCCTAATTTAGTTTAGAATTTTAGAAAAAGCATAATAAATCAAGATAGACCCCAAAAAAAAAAATGAATGGGTGATTGAATTCAAAAAATTTTATGTTTAATTGTAGAAACTTTGGGTTATAACAGGCCAAAATAAAGAGATTTTTAAAGGCATTTTTGAGTATTAATAAAGAGAATAATAATATAATAATAAAAGAGTTTTAATCAAAAATTTTTGGAGGACTTGGTCTTTGTTTGGGCCAAAACCTTAAACCAAGACCAGCCTTTTCATTTTGATCAAAGCTCCTAGACTGCATTGTGTTTGTACAATAATGGAAACAAGAAAAAGAAATGAAATGGAGGAGAAGGGCAATAAGCTAGTTGAAATCCAATAACGCCCCCATTAAGGGCACTTAAAGCGCAATAATGAAGGATGCACTTGAGTGCACTGAGGAGCCTTTTTTCAATATGATTTGAAAGGGTAGGAAGAATGGCAGAAGGTAGTTGCATGGAGAAGAAACCCGAGGCTGCAGCTATGTAGAAGTCAGAGACAATCACATAGAGGGGACTACATAGAGGAGGAAGAACCTGAGAGAGTGTGGGAGAAAGAAGAAAGAAGGGAGAGATCATTGAGAGGGGAGAAGCTAAAAGGGGTAAAGCCAAAGGAAAAGAGAGGCTCCAATTTTGTTAGCAAAGGGAAAACTAGAAAAAAGAACCAAATTCATAGAGGATAGAAAAAGAAAGGAAGTATAAAGGGAGATCTTGAGAGGGAAAGAAGAGAGAGAAAAAGAAGAGAGGGAGTAGACTGAGGGACGAAGAAGGCCATAGCAAAATAGAGGAAAAAGAGTTAGGTGACTCTTATTTTCAACCTTGATAGATTTCCTTCCTTAGCATGCATGCTATGGATAAGTGTGGGCATGGCATTTTTTCCCTTGTGATTTAAGTCATAGGGTTGTGCATGTTGAGAAGAAAGAGGGAGCTTCTCTCTTTGCATAAAGGAGCTACCTAGTGTCTATTATGGCAATGGTGTATACTGCCACAGGTAGGTCACTTGTAGTGGTAAGGGCCATTGTAGTTTGGAATGTCCACTAAACACAGGGCCTCAAGACCCCTGCACCTTCGGGTGGAGGGGTGCATCGTACCCTATGAAGGGTGTGATGATTATATCAAAACCATTTGAAATTAATTCAAAAATAATTTTTTATTTACAAAAATAAAATTTAATTTTTTAGTTAGTTTTGAATTTTTCAAAAAAAAAATGTAGTATTTTTTGCTTTTGAGTTCGATAAAAATAGGTGTATTTAAGATGTATTTCTTATGTGTAAATTTTTCTTTATTTTAGTATAATTTTATTAAAAAGTTTTATCTTAGACTAAGAAGGGGGACTGCCTCAATGGCCCAAGCTGAGGTAGGTTTCCTTTTGCCAGCTTTAATTGGTTTCTTTTGCTTGCGGCTATCACATATTAAAAAAAAATGTGTTGAAGATATGGCAAAGGCTGGTGCCAGTTTGGGCTAATGGTGGCCCAAACTAGGCCTCCTCTTCTCTTAAGGTCTTGGGCCTTTTTATTGGTTTTTCCTTGTTCCCTTTCTTTCATCAAATAAGTGTTGACTCGATTATTTTTAGGTTTTGGGCTTTATTGTTTAAAACCTATCTAATGCACACCCTTTTTATATTTCCAATTATTCCTCATACATGACACCTTGCTATTGAATTATTTTGGCTTGTTAAATGTATAAAATCTTGGAATTTTCTAATGTCTCTTGAAAATGATCTTCTTAGAATTTTGGTACTATTTAAATTCAATGAAAGGGCTAAAAGTATGTAATTAACTATTCCTAAAATTTCCATTCTTGGGCTCAAATATTTTCAATATCTAATTTTTTCCAATGACAGTCATTGGTGCAATTGGCGAGAGCGACCACAACTAACTATCCTGAGAGGAATAACGCTATGAGTTATGTTTGAACAATCAGCATAGCTCATTTAATGTGGTTAACATTCTTACCTTGAAATCTAATGCCATTTCAAGAATGTAGCCTACCCTTTCCAAAGTCCCATTCTCTCCAAGGACAGCAATGAACGCAGTTGGCGAAAGTGACCATTGTTGTCCCTTTCAAAATAATTATGTTATGGGTTACGTTAAAGAAATCAGTGGGATCCTCTAATGTGCCTTTATGAATCAATATCCTTAAAAGCTCCAAATTCATTTACCGCCATTCAGACCCCAATTCTTCCTAACAATGATTGTTGATGCGATTGGCAAAAGTGATCATTATTAACTATCTTGAAGATAATCATGTTGTGGGTTATGTTGGAGAAATTGGTAAAGTCCCAATGATGTGATTAGCATGAATCTACCTTTCTCCAAGAAATCCCTCAAAATCTAAAAAAGCCCTTGAAAACCCTAGTCAAACTAGGTACTTTCTTAAACCCCAATCTAGTTAGGTCAAATCTTAATCAAGTTAAGTACCTCTTTAAACTCTAATCTAGATGGGTCAAACCCTATTAAAACTAGGTACTTTCTTAAACCCCAATTTAGTTGGGTCAAACCTGAGTCAAGCTCAGTATCCGTTGGAATGCATAAGCCCTAGTCAAGCTAGGCAGCCAATTTCGATGTAAATCCTAGATGAATCAGTTATCAAATTTTTTCTTTTCACAATAATGGTTAAAATGCAACTCATTAGTAGTATTAATCATAGATTATGCTCGATCACATACAAAACTCATAGTAAGACAAATAAAAATTAAAAAACTAATAAATTTGTTTTGTGTAAAAATTAAAGTATATGCTAAAATCAAAAAGTAACAAAACATGAATATGGTACCGAAAGGGCATTATAGGAATGCTAATACTACAGTAACCAACTATCGAACTCGATTTTTGTGATGTAATCCTAATTTTTGGTGTCTAATCTCACCATTTAAAATTAAATTGATAGTGACTCCAAAATTCTCAAATTTTCACATATTTCTAACACCCCCATATTTTCCAAACTTGTTTTATGCATTTTTCTTAGTTGCTACTCGACATTGCGATGTTAACGTTATATTACTCAAAGTAGTTTATATATATTGTTTATTTTTCATTCACATGCAAGGTGGGGGTCCAAGACCATTATACTACTAATTAAGCTACATTCTTTTGTTGATTTTAAATTTCATTGAAATTAACTACATTTTAACAATAGAATCTCATAACTTAGTTGGAATTAGTATAAAATTAACTGGTTAGATGCACCAATTATGTATTTTGACTAATCCTTTAATATTCAAATTAAAGTTTTGCATAAATCAGGTTCTTTAAGTACTCATAATCATAAATTTAATTATAATTAACCATCATTAAATAAGTCGATTAGTAATAATTAGAGTTAATTTACCAATAATGAAGCTCTACTTCATCAATCACTCAATGAATGAACTGCCAATTGTGTTTGAATGAATTATATTATACACTTATAATCAACAAAATGAATTAAATGCATCACCAATTGGGCTTCCATAATGAAGCTCCACTCTTTAATTGATTGTTAATTTTGTTGAAATTAACTATAATGTAGAGATCTACATCAATTAACACGAAAAGATCTCATAACTTATTAAATTGTAAACCCTAAACACCAAAAAATATCATAACTTAAAGTTAGTAAACTTAGTTTGTTAGATCCACCAATTGTACATCTTGACTAACTATTTATTTTTTAAGTTATAGAAAGTTACATACATAGTCTTTGCATTCAATTACAAAGAGTTAATTTTTTTAATTTCACTGCACTTATGTAGTCTCTAGAAAACTTTAAAAACTTCTCAATAGAAATCATTGGGAAGAGCTTACAAACAGTGATATCAAAAGCTCTATTTATGCATGTGTATTGATTGGTATTTAGACAAAGCCAATAAATTCCTTTTAATCAGTCACAGAGTGGCATATTATTATAACATGTGCAATGAATACTTTTTTAGCATTATGAATATTAATTTAAATAAGTTTGGTATTTAAACATTATTAATTTATTCGATATAGTAATCAATCAAATTTATGATAGTAATATTCATAGTAAAACAATTATAAATAAGAGAATTAAGACTATTTGTGTCTATACAGCTATCAATCATACAACTAGTTTGTTGTTGGGCTCTTGAACCTCCCACAATTAAAACTGTGTCTATTATATAATAGGCATTCTAGGATATAAAAATATAATAATAGATCAAGCATCAATCTCCATATAATAACAAATTATTTCCAGAACTTCTAATTCTTTGACATCTTGTTCAATACATACATGTAGAAATTAAGATTGGCACATCAACACTAGATATGCATTAGATAAATCTCCATATTATAACAAATTATTTTGAGAACTTCTAATTCTTTGTCATCTTGATCAATATATACATGTAGAAATTAAGACTGGTACATCAACACCAGATATGCAGTAGCACCTGCTCGATTAGTGGTCATCAAGATGACTTCACATGGTTTTTAATAAAGAATACCCATGTAAGAAAAAAAACTGCAACCTATTTGCTCCTATACCTTTTATAAATGCCTTTATTTCCCTTTCATTCTACAAATTAATTAACAGAATCTGGGAGAACGGGCAAGAATCACTTCACTAAGCCAACGGATTACAGCTTTAACAAATGTGTATGCAAAATAGCAAGACTTGGCATCAATGCAAGTTGAAGTTATGTAAAAGCAACTTTACTAATTAACTAACTAAAGAGCATCTTGCTAATTTTAATCCAAGCTTTGCAAATGGGCAAGGAGTATGCACTTGTATTGCATTATGTAATGATACACATACAAATAAACTCTTGCACACAGTCTACACACACTTACATCTTCACTCATCATTTTCTCTCACCTCAAATTTTTTTTTTTGGTCTCACAACATGAGCTCCGGATATGTACTCTTAACATTTTCCCATTGCATTACCCTAAAGAATGTGTACATCATCAAATTGCACAAATAACACATGTCTTTAGAAAGATTCTGCCCATTTGAGCCTACAAACATAAGTGTTCTAGCATTCCAATATAAGAATAGTTGAATGACCAATATGTATGAGAGGATGTTTTGCTCAATCTCATTCTTAATTTAAATTGTAATGTCATTAGAAATGTAATTAATTACTCTGATATAGTAAAAAATAAAAATTATTGCAATATCATTTAAAGTTAGAAATATTGATTATGTTATTTGAAATAAAATATTTATGGTCAATTACATATCAATTAAGCATTACTTTTAATTAAAACTTTGATTTAATAAAATGGATTGACAATATGCTTGTTAACTTAAATTGTAATGTTATTAAAAATGTACCCAATTAAATATTCATTAATGGTATTTCAATTCTAACAAAATAACTGATAAACGTTGTTCCAACGTGTCATGCGATGGATTGATTGCTTAAAGTCAATTAAATTAGTTCATTATTTGCTTGTTTAATTTTTGGCTATATGACATATTTATTCATATTGGTTAATTATATACCATAAAAAGATCAGTATCATATATTTATATTTAACAATATTAAACTTTTTTTGAGACAGGTGGCACTTTTGGCATTTGCTTGCTTACTTAAATTTAGGCTAGCTAATTAATAAAGCACATAATGGAATTGTAGAATTTGTTTAATTATATATTTAACTAATAATTGCTTGCTTAACCTCAATTAAAATGTGTTTTAATTACGAGCCTTATTAAAGTAATCAAAACCAAATAGAGCTTTAAATTGGAGATTGAAACTATAATATATTGATTGCCTAGCATCAGTTAACATATGCCTTATTATTTAGTTGATTGATTTTAGGTTTAATGGATACTTATATTCATTGATTAATCATACACCTAAAAAAGTATCATTGAATTTCATTTAATATTATTTCATTTCCAACGTTTTTGTAATAGGTGGCACTTACGGTATTTGCTTGCTTATCTAATTTTGTGCCTTTTTAATTAATTAATAATGTAAATAATGGATTAATTATAATTACGATCATTTTGATTGTACAATTTTAATGTTTAATTGATAATGGCTTGCTCAATGTCAATGGTGTAATATGTAGGAACAGCATGTTTCGGCATGAATCACAACTGCACTACTATTAGTTTAGTCTTTCAGTTGTTTTTCAATGGTGTAATATCTTTTATAGCATCATATGAAAGTACCATATCCTACAATGTTGAAATTGCAATGAGTGATTACTAAAAGAAATTGATTAGGAATTTATGCCGTATGGGTAAATGCCAATAAGTATATGGAGTAAGGAGACAAGCTAACACAAAAAAAGCCTGTTTGACTATTTTTTATGAGTGAGAATGGTAAAAAAAAGCCTTGGTTTGAAAATACATGTTTATAGTCTCAACTAAGGATACTTTGATTGTATGTCAAGAAAATAATGATATCTAAAAATAGGTGTTTATTAAAGAAATTTATTGTGATTATCATGATTATTCAATAGAAAATGAGTAATGCTATTTTTACGTCATTTTTTCGCTACGTTCGCTACATCGCCGACGTGGCAATGAAAAGCGGGAAATGGAGCAATGCCAAATTGAAAATTTCAGCGCGATGAAAGTGAAAATAAAACACCCAGCCTCTCTCACTCACTCCTACTCTCCGCTCTCGCTCTCCCGCTCTCCAGCTCTCGATTGTCGACGTCCTTTGTTGCTCGTTTTCCCTCGCACATCATCAGCTCAGCTTTCGTGGCTCTTTCGTCGCCATTGCTATCCAGTCAGTCCTCCTCCTGTGAACTATTTCGTGGGGTGGGAAAAATTTTTTAAAAAATGAACAAAGCGCTGCTTGAAAAAAAAGGAAAAACGACTCTTGTTCATTTTCATTTCAAACCTCATCCTATAGTTTCTCTCTCCCTGGGGTTTCTGTGGCTCGCTTCTCACTAGCATTTCTGTTTGTATACTACTTATTCAGGTTAGAGGTTGTGCTTTTGTTCATAATATACCTTGTATATGGCTATAATGAAGGTGGAAGCCTCTCATACATTCTTTTCATAGGTAAAATGCACCCACCATTCTGTCTTCTTTTTTTCTATCGTCGTTTATTTTCTATCAATGCACGAAATGTTAAAGTGTAACACGGCCATAGCTAAAGTGTAACATCGCCATTGCTAAAGTGTAATGTGCCATACAAAAGTGTAACTACCCGTAGCTAAAGTGTAACTTTTAATGGAACGTTTACTTTGCCTAACAAAATAGTATGATGCATTAGATAAGGTTTTTCCTTCAAATAGAACATTTATTATGCATAAGGAAGTAGTTTTGATCAATTAAATACGAATTGAATCATGAAATTTCTTATGCGGAACATGGCCATTGCTAAAGTGTAACCTTGCCGTTGCTAAAGTGTAACGTGCCATAGCGAAAGTGTAACTTTTAATGGAATGTTTACTTTGCCTTAAAAAATAGTATGATGCATTAGATAAGGTTTTTCCTTCAAATAGAACATTTATTATGCATAAGGAAGTAGTTTTGATCAATTAAATACGAATTGAATCATGAAATTTCTTATGCGGAACATGGCCATTGCTAAAGTGTAACCTTGCCGTTGCTAAAGTGTAACGTGCCATAGCGAAAGTGTAACTTTTAATGGAATGTTTACTTTGCCTTAAAAAATAGTATGATGCATTAGATAAGGTTTTTCCTTCAAATAGAACATTTATTATGCATAAGGAAGTAGTTTTATCTAGTGCATCATACTATTTTTTTTACGCAAAGTAAACGTTCCAATAAAAGTTACACTTTAGTTACAGGTAGTTACACTTTTGTATGGCATGTTACACTTTAGCAACGGTGAGGTTACACTTTTGCTATGGCCATGTTCCGCATACGAAATTTCATGATTCAATTCGGATTTAATTGATCAAAACTACTTCCTTATGCATAATAAATGTTCTATTTGAAGGAAAAACCTTATCTAATGCATCATACTATTTTGTTAGGCAAAGTAAACGTTCCATTAAAAGTTACACTTTAGCTACGGGTAGTTACACTTTTGTTATGGCACGTTACACTTTAGCAACGGCGAGGTTACACTTTAGCTATGGCCATGTTCCGCATAAGAAATTTCATGATTCAATTCGGATTTAATTGATCAAAACTACTTCCTTATGCATAATAAATGTTCTATTTGAAGGAAAAACCTTATCTAATGCATCATACTATTTTTTTAGGCAAAGTAAACGTTCTATTAAAAGTTACACTTTAGCTACGGGTAGTTACACTTTTGTTATGGCACGTTACACTTTAGCTATGGCGAGGTTACACTTTAGCTATGGCCATGTTCCGCATAAGAAATTTCATGATTCAATTTGGATTTAATTGATCAAAACTACTTCCTTATGCATAATAAATGTTCTATTTGAAGGAAAAACCTTATCTAATGCATCATACTATTTTTGTAGGCAAAGTAAATCCATTAAAAGTTACACTTTAGCTACGGATAGTTACACTTTTGCTATGGCATGTTACACTTTAGCAATGGCGAGGTTACACTTTAGCTATGGCCATGTTACGCATAAGAAATTTCATGATTCAATTCGGATTTAATTGATCAAAACTACTTCCTTATGCATAATAAATGTTCTATTTGAAGGAAAAACCTTATCTAATGCATCATACTATTTTGTTAGGCAAAGTAAACGTTCCATTAAAAGTTACACTTTAGCTACGGGTAGTTACACTTTTGTATGACACGTTACACTTTAGCAATGGTGAGGTTACACTTTAGCTATGGCCGTGTTACACTTTAACATTTTGTGCATGGATAAAAAACAAATGATGATAGAAAAAGAGAAGACAGAATGGTGGGTACATTTTACCTATGCAAAGAATGTATGAGAGGCTTCCACCTTCATTATAGCCATATACAAGGTATATTATGAATAAAAGCATAACCTCTAACCTGAATAAGTAGTATACAAATAGAAATGCTAGTGAGAAGCGGGCCACATAAACCCCAGGGAGAGAGAAACTATAGGATGAGGATTGAAATGAAAATGAACAAGAGTCATTTTTCCTTTCTTTTCAAGCTGCGCTCTTTTCATTTTTAAAAAAATTTTTTCCACCCCACGAAATAGTTTATAGGAGGAGGACTGACTGGAAAGCACCGGCGACGAAAGAGCCAGGAAAGCTGAGCTGATGATGTGCGAAGGAAAACGAGCAACAAAGGACATCGGCAATCGAGAGCTAGAGAGCGGGAGAGCGAGAGCGGAGAGCGGGAGCGAGTGAGAGAGGCTGGGTGTTTTATTTTTGTTTTCATCGCGCTTAAATTTTTAGTTTGGCATTGCTCTATTTCTTGCTTTTCATTGCCATGTCGGCGACGTAGCGAACGTAGCGAAAAAATGACGTAGAAATAGCATTACTCATAGAAAATATAGTTGGCCCAAATTTCACTCACATCATTACTATATAAATGATAATTACTACAAGAATTGCAAAGTTAACAAATCTAAACGTGCAAATGTGCCATTTATTTTGGAAGTTTAATTTCAATTGGCATTTGTTTAAAATACAAACAAGCAAAATGTGAGAACATAATAGGCCCATGTGATCGTTATAATTGTAACAACATTTCCAAAGTTAAAATATTTAATTGTAATTATTTTGATAATTTAATACAAAATACAATTATAGTAATCTTAAGTACAAACTAATTTATTGCTATCTCATGTGATTGCCATTTGCTAATATTATGCTAATCACTATCTTAAAAATCTGTCAAATGTTTGGGTTATTTCAAATTTTAAATACGCACCAAGTCAATCTTAATTAAGAAAATAATGACTTAATAAAGAAATTAATTGCGATTATCATGATTCTTCAATATAAAATACATATATTTAAAATTTGTCTTGCATGTTCAATTATAAAATCATAGTTACTACAATATTTACAACTATGTAAATTTTAAATAAGTGAATGTACCATATATTTTGTTAGGAAAATTTCAAATTGTATCAGTTCAAAATACAAACGTGATTTCGTGAATGGCCTTCACCTATTTTGTTGAGTTTGTGATCCAAGAAATTCGACTTGATTATTTTAGTTATAACAATATTTACAAAGTTAAAAGAAATTAATTGTAAGTATTATGATGATTTTTCATGAAAGTACATATATCAAAATAGGTCTGACCCGCTGGGTTAGCTTGCCCTACTTCGCATAAGGGGTAGGTTGGGTTATTATATAGTAAATCTATTTATTTATAGGTAAATTAATTTATCCTATCTAATCCGCGGATCAATGTGGGTGGGGGCAAGCTAAACTCACGAGTTTTGATTCGCAGTTAAAATGAAATACACGCCTAAACCTAAATCCTTATAACAAACAATTCATAGTTAAAGATGATGTGGATTATTACTTTTACTTATTTATGATAGTTAATATATTAATTTTATATTTTAATTACTATATTAATGTGCATATGTAATTTGGTGGTGCAGGTAAATCTAATTGGTAAGAGTTAGAAGCCAATTATGGACTATTATTAGTATTATGAGGTTAGAATTTAATTTTGAGACTGAATATTTTAATGATAGTTTATAATTTATTATTTAATTTAAGACTTAATTAAAACTTGAATTATTATTTTTAATTTAGAATATTATGTTTAGACTATAATTTTATTTAATAAGATATTTTATTTGAATTTTAACTAATTTTTTTTTAATTATTGGTAGGTTGATCCACTTAACCCGTAACTCGCCATAAGGCGAGTTGGGTTAGGGTTTTTTAACCTGTTAGTTATGCAAGTTAGCTCACCTCACCCTACTTAATTATGGGCTTACGCGGGCCGTGGCGGGTTAGCCCATTTTTACAACCCTATATATCTCATGTGATTTATTGCTCATCACACATAATTGCTAATTGTTAGTATTATGCTAATCACAATCTTAAATACATATGGATTGTTTCAAATTTAATTACACATGATTATTATTATCCTAGGTAATTCCTAATCACAATCCTAACAACGTACACATGATTTAATTCCAATTGAAAGACATATGGTCAATATAATATAATTTGCAAATTTGATTTAGTACTATATAGTAAGGCCTACTAATTATGATTATGCAATATGATATGCACATGGTCAATTAATATCTACTTGATGAGATCAAAAAAATCTGCTTCATTATGATTTTTTTTATCAAGATTGTGATTTTGTGAATCTTGATTGACTATAAGATTATTAATTTAAATTGTATTGTAAATAGAAATGGAGTTAGTTGCTTTTTTAGTAATAAATTAAAATTAATATAATATCATTCAAAATTAAAGAAATTAATTATGATTGTTCATTATAACACATTCATAGTCAATACCCTTCAAAATTAAATTAATTCTCTTTATATGTTGTTACCTATAAAACTCATAACTTTGTGCATAATAATATTATTGTCATTGACAATTTTAATTACACAATTTATTTCAAATTTAAATACACATGATCAATCATATTGTTAAAAAAATTTAATTTTAATCAAATTAAAATTAACTATGATAAAATAGGTCAATTCCTGACATAATCATAATCGTAAACCATTAAAGCACTGCACACGAACAACTAACATCACAAGTTCTATATAAAAAGGCATATAAATGAAGAAATTTAGCAAAAGCATATATCTACGCATGTGTGTATGCTTGCAACAGGATCATAACCAAAAAAATAAAAATAAAACATATATATATATATATATATATATATATACATATTTATGTATGTTCATGTTTGGACTGATCTAGAAATCAAGGGAAATTAAAAATTATAATAGTTTAATAAAAACATAGTGTAATAACCCATTGAAAAATGAGGGAAAAAGTGTCAATAATAAAAAAAAAGTTATGTTGTACAACAGTGCCTCAATGTAGGCTTACGAATGGATGATAGGAAAAATAACTACTTGTTGATAGTCATTTATAGCCATTTTACCTGTTTTCCATCACTAATACCAACTATTGATTTACCAACATGAGTTGACATGGGTGGTAGGTACACCGCTTTCTTAAACATGCTGTCTTGAGTTTGATTTAAGTCATATATATAAAAAAAGCTCATTTAGGAGAAATTGCCTATTTCAGGGGTCTCCATTTCTCAAGAAATTAGTCTCTTAACTTCCAGGCGAGAGAATGCCCTAGAACAATTCAAAAACTATTCATTCAAGTTATAAAATTATGACTTAACCTTAAGTAAAAGTAAGCTATAAGAAACTAGGGTAGATGTACAAACACAACAATGAATTTATCTTGCACCATTGCAAGTTTAAATCAAATCTCTTGATTCAAACTTTTATGACCGTAAATGTTGTTTGCGAAACTAAAGAGGGGACAAAACATAACTCACAAGACCAATTTTTTATATATCAAGCCAACGTGAAGCAACATCAGTTGCCACCAAAACATTGAAATGGCCTACTCTTAAGCCAGTAAGAGTTCTTTCCCTCCAAGACTGAAACATCTCCATGCAAGGCCATCTCATCTAAGGCTTCTTGCCATGGAATATGATAAACAATCAGCATCACTTTTGCTTTGAGTGAACAAAATACACCTTCCTCCTTTGGCATGTTCCTATCATAATAATATACTTTTAGAAAAGACAACAAAAGCAAGTCCAGTCATCAAATTCATGTAATTGTACATAAATATACATAGAGAGAGCAATAGTAATTAACTTACACTTAGTTGCAATGCCCCTCTTTTAGAAAAAGCAAAAATTCATCTTTCACTTAAATCTTACTTTAGTGCGCAGTTACTTCTTGCCAACACTGAGGTAGATTCCGGTGAAGTAGCTCCATTTGGCTCTTGATGAGAGAATTGAGCCGCAATGTAATAATTGAAATTATTAATAAGGTGTTCAAATAGTAAACCACAGAAAGAACAAAGAAAACTCTACCATAGTTTCTCATTGAGAAATTCAAATTTGACATCTGCTCTAAAGCTTTTCATCTGATGGGAACAGTGATCTTAATCTGATATGAAGTTACTTTGATTTCTAAGTAGGCAGCCACTTATTGTCAAAAAATTCATATGCATAATAGAACAGAATGGTTTGTGAAGATTGTATAGGTTTTCATGCAAGCGAAGGGTTCAGCCACTAGGTCCATTATCAAGCAAAGGGGCATGATTTCAAATTAAAATCAAATCCCACCATAACATACTAATTACAAAGGTTTGCATGCAAGCAAAGGTCTAGCCATTCAGTTTCACTCCATTTCTTAAATTTCAAATTGTTATTATTGCAGACTTGCTAAGTTTAGTAACTAATATAGTAATTATGGAAATTTAGGGATTGTTTATCGATTTAACTGCATAATTAACAATTGATTGCATAACATAGATCCAAATCGGCAATAATTATAGGCCTTATTTTTTTTCCAAAAAAGTCATGTCTACGATTTGTAAGACAGATTATGATAAGTTGAGAATTGATTGACTAATATGATCATTGATTGAAAAGATTACCATTAAAATTTCATTAATGGCTTTGATGTTATTATAAATCAGAATTATTACAATATTATTCATTCTTACCGTTATGATAACTTAATAATATAAAATCTTGGTCTCCAATTAGAAAAACGTGTGGATACTTTGTTGACATTCTGAATATTAATTTAAATAGTTTTAGTATTAATATCTAAATAATTGATTTGATATAGTAATAAATCAAAATTATATTACAATAATATTTATAATTAAACTCAATTAATTTTAATTATTCATTATAAAATTTTCCTCCTCCAATTAAATCCATGTGTATATAGTTTTTAAAACTGATTGTGATAAATTCAAAATTGATTAACAATGTGAATATTGATTTAAAAAAGATTTTATTCAAATTTTATTAATTGCATGTATTAATAAATCAAAATTATTACAATATTATTCATAATTAGAATAAATAATAATGATTGTTCGCTATGAGATCACCCTCTCCCACTTACATCTCACGTATTAATTCTTTTTTATTTGTTTGTGCAACGGATATTCCTACACTCTTAAGGTATGAGACTAATCATATTTTGAAGCATAGAGCTGTTTGATTTTGCCTCTTCTAAAAAGGCTCTCTTCAAGTTCAAACCTGGGCCTTTGGCCTTGAAGTTGAAAATTCTAGAATGAAGTCAGCTACCACTGTACTAGACGATGCTTGTTGGTACACAAGTGTAATTCCTTTTAAATAAGATTGTGATAATTTGAATTACTCATTGAGTCATGAAAATTTAATTAATTTTGTTGATATATAACTAAATAAAATTTATGATAGTATAATCATATATAATATTAAGGGATAAAACTTCTCTAACGTGATCAATCAAAAGCTTCCATTTGTATAGTCTGATGGATTGTTGTTCCCTATAATTAAAATATAATTAAATGTCTCTCCATGTAGAAGCTTGCCAAGTGTCTCATTCTTCTTTAACACCCTTATGAGATGTGCCCTTATTTTAATATTACTTTTCACCTTCTGGTTTTTAACCTAATTTCTGCCATTTATCTACAACTATTTTCAGCTAATTTTCTTCCATTATTTTCAGTTAATGAGTTAATGAGATAATTGATTTCTGAAAGCATTTCACTCAAAACGTTACACTTGTATACACAGTTTCCTAACCCCATTAAAATGCTTAACTCAATTGATTATCTGAAAGCAAAATCAAGGAGTGTTGGATAGATCTCCCATGTCACCGCCATGAGGTTTTCAGAAAGCCCGTTACTCTCCCAACGCCACTAGGGGATTTTAATTGGGAAAATTACAGTTTGGATTAATTTGTTAAATTTATTTACTCTAATAGTTATAAATAAATATAAATTTATTTAAAATTAAAGGTATTAATTTATTCTATTTAAAGTCAACATAACATTAATAATTGACTAAATTACTTTGTTCTTTTTTCTCAAATTCTTTTAGAAAAATGTGTAAAACTACATCCTTTACTTTATGTTTACCATTTAATATGTTTTAATAAACTCATGTAAGAAAAAGATGTAACAAAAACTCCAAAAATCTCCTTGAACATGTAATCAGCGACAAAATTGCTATGGCATATTTTTGTCAATATCTTAAAGTAATCAATGTGAACTTACATTATCCAATAGTTCAACCAATTTCTAATACAACTCATCTGAATTAAAGGTGAGGATGACTTTCCCAACCTAATCTAAGAATAGGGTCAAGCTCAAGATTAAAGCTTCTCCATGTAGCTAAGCATGTGGGTGAAGTTCATTACCAACAAGACAATCGTTCCCTTCTCTTTCCATTTAGGATAGAAGAGTCAATAAAATGATATGATTTTCACCTAAAAATTATAAAATGAAGAATCCAATAGAATAGAATCAGTAGCAGGCAAAGTATATTCTTATATAGATAAATTGAGTTCTTTATTGAGGGAGAGTTTCAAGGTTTTTGTTGTATCTTTCTTTTATGTGAATTTGTTGAAGCACATTAAATGGTAAAGACAAAGTAGAAGATGCAATTGTACACACTTATTTGAAAGAATTTGAGAAAGAAAAAGGTTATTTAATCTATTATTAATGTTACATTGACTTTAAGTGAAACAAATTAACACCTCTAACTTTAGATGAGTCTATATATACTTATGACTATTAGAGTGTATGTGGATGGTTTGATTTTGATTTATCATTGTTTCTAGTATTATATAGTATCTTTTTCACGTGTTCTCTTATAGTTTCTTGTCTAGAACTCTGCATACGAATGTTGTATTTTAAGGTACTGCTATATTTTTACTTTTAAAATTCTGCAAAGGGGTTCAATTGTTTGTTGAATGTCATTGAATACCTCTTTGGCCCATTTTATATGCATGATTCTTGGGATTTGTTTCAATGTGAATAAAAAGCATAAATTTTAGTTGATGAGGCGCTAGGGATTCTGGGTGACACTGCTAGGCGCTATGAGGTGTTGTAACATTTGACTTCAAGTCATATGTAGAGGTAACCTTCAACTTTAAGAGAGCCTTTTGTTTTTATACCCACCTGTCTAATGGCCATTTGTTCTGATTATAAGCAGATTGATTTGATGAAGGAATCAATACACAGTTTGTTGCTCCATGCCCATATCCTGTCGCAACCTTTGGTCCTTTTGCTTCACCCACTACTATTTTGATATCTTTATCTGATGCCATTGGTAATTTTCTAACATATTTCTATTTGATCTTTAATAATATTTTTTGCATTTTTGATTCAGAAAGATGAAAGTATTTCTTATTTAGAAAGATTAAAGTATTTTATATCTGATGGAATGTTGGAGGTAATACACTTTGTTATCAATAAGATACCTTATCTATAATTGAGCTGTGAGTAGACAAGACTTATCAGCAACATACGTTAATGCATGCTTATAAATATCTGTAATATATCAAGTATGGTTTTATTAATCTGAGAGTTCACTGAATCCATGTCTAAAGGAAAAGATATTATTGATAAAATTATCCTATATTATTCGTAGTGTTGAATGCAATGCGCCATTTTATGTTATATGTCCTATTCTCCTCTCTGTTAGGTCTGCTTAATGTACATCAGAGTTGTTAGTGTTTATGTTGCCACTCAATAAGAGCTCCTCCTTTTCGTTTTAAACTTTTAATTAAAATTCCATGCATATATTACAATGAACAAGTGACCTTTAAATCACTGGTTATTTTCATCAAAGTAATTCTTTTGGTGGCGTAAGATACTCCCTTACGGATTTTCTACTTCTTTAGGAACTGTATTTATACCCTCTAGTTCTCATCCCTAAAGTGGATAGTCCTATTTCTACTAAGTGGTTCTGGCCTATCAGTCTGTGCAATGTAATGTATAAAATTGTCATCAAGATTGTAGGCTGCAGATTAAAGGAGCATATGGGGCATTTGATTTTATTGAACCAATGCAATCTTGTGAAAAGGTGACAAAGTGCAAATAACATAATTATAGCTCAGCAAGTCATTCACTCCATGAGACAGAACAAAAGGGAAAAAAAGGGTGGATGCTATCAAAGTAGACTTGGAGAAAGCCCATGACTGGATAAACTGGGGTTTTTTGTAGAAAACTTTAGAAGATATTAAGTTGCCTAGGAACCAGCTTAATCTGATTATGGCTAGCGCGAGTACTTGTTCAATGAGCAACCTTTGGAATGGTGAGGCCACTTATAAATTTTATATTTCCAGAGGTATTAGGTAGGGAGATTCTCTTTCACCTTATCTCTTTGTTCTTTGTATTGAACGGCTTGCTTACATAATTAATGTGACAGTCAACAGAAATAAATGGAAACCTGTGTTCCTGAGAAAGAATGGCCCACCGATCTCCCACCTCTTTTTTGCAGATGATATGCTACTTTTTCTTCTTTAGGCATCCTTACAGCAAGTTGAGGTTATGAAGAGGTGTTTGCAAGTCTTTTGTGATTATTTTGGTTAAAAAGTGAGCCATGAAAAAGCCAAAATTTATTTCTGTAGAAATATTAACCATAATAGGACTAGAGAAATAAGTGATCATCTTGGATTCAATGTTACTTCGGATCTGGAAAAATACCTTGGAGTTCCTTTAGATCACAATAGGGTAAGAGGACTACATTTGTGCACATTTTGGACAAACTCAAACAAAGATTAAATAGTTGGAAGAGTTCTTCTCTGTCTTTGGCTACCTGGGCTACTCTAACTAGGCTAGTGATCTCAAACCTCCCCACTTACACTATGCAGACGTCTTGGCTTCCATCTTCTACTTGTGAAGAGATTGAAAAGCATGCCAAAACTTTTATTTGGGGTAACAATAATGGGAATCATAGACCCCTTGGAGTATAATTTGCCAACCTAAAAATCAAAGGGGCTTGGCATCAGAAATATGAAAAATGTTAACAGAGCTTTCATGATGAAAATTGGGCACGGTCTCATGACATATAAAGATGTCCTTTGAGCCAAAGTGTTAAAAAATAAATATTTGATTGATGATAAATTATTTCCCAATATTGTGCAGCAGCCTAATTACTCTAATTCATGGAAGGGATAAGCTAAGAATTAGGAATTCACCCAAGCAGGATCCAAAATTATTATTGGGAATTGTTCCAAGACTTTATTCTGTTTGGATAATTGGGTTTTAGGATTTGAGCCTTTAATTGCTCACATCACAGGTTCCACAATTGAAGATTTGTTAGATAAATCTGTGAATTTTCTTGTTAATGGAGAAGGAGTGTGGAATTGGTGATTGTTTAGGAAAAATTATATTAATTCATATGATAAGCTATAATTAATTTGGGAAGCATATGGCAAAAGATGGGGACAATGGGTATAAGAGAGAGAGTTTAGAGAGAGAAACTCAATTAGAGTTAGGTTTTCATAAGTAAATCTCTAAAATTTCAAGGTACAAGGAAAAGTTTAATTGACTCACAAGAAATATGAACATAATAATAGGCTTCCAAGTCCCTAATGCTTTCAAGCTCCCAATATTCACCAAGGGTAACTCTTTAGGTCCTAAATGGGTGAGTGTAAGGAAGAAAAAGGAGAAGTTTAGATGTGCTTAATATTAGAGGTGAGATGGAGCTTTTGGGGGCAGTGGGTTTGTAGAAAATAAAATGATGAATATGAGAGGGGATTTGGGAAATGAGAGATCGGGGAGGTTGGCATTCCAAATAGAAAGAGTTGATGGTATTATATATATATATATATATATATATATATATATATATATATATAGATACTTTTTCTTAAATCATAACATTCTTCACCCTTCAAAAAATTCAGTCCTTGAATTTTAGTGTAGATTGGTTACCATGAGAGTCAAAGAGTTGATGGTATTTGGCATGCATAACCTCCTCTATTTCCCAAGTTGCCTTTTCATTAAGGTGGTTCTTCCATGCCACCTTTATGAAAGAAATAGCTTTTCTTCTCAACCATTTCACTTGCCTATATACTATGGCCATTGGTTGCTCTTTATAAGAAAGTTGCTCATCTAGTCATATCTCTTGTGGTTAAAGTACATGAGACTCATCAAGGAGTACTTAAGAAGTATTGAGATGTGAAACACTGAGTGAACTCTAACAAAACTATGTGGAAGAGCTAAGCAATAGGCCACCAGCCCAACTCTATCAAGAATCTCAAATGGCCCCATGTATCTTGGGCTAAACTTTCCTTTTCTACTAAATTGTAGAACACCCTTAATAGAGAGACACATACGAAAACATGGTCTCCCACTCCAAACTCTAACTCTTGCCTCTACTTATCAACATAAGCTTTTTTGTTTTTTGCTTTGAGTTGTAAACAACCAATCTCAAATTAATCTAACTTTCTCAATTGCATCTTGAACCAAATCTAGACCAAAACTCTTAGCTTCCTCAGCTTCAAACCGACCAATAGGTGACCTCCAATAGTGAGATTTGGAAACTTAACTGAAGTTGTTATTATATGTAAACTTTATCAAGGGCAAGTACTGATCCTAACTTTTACTAAAGTCTAACAAACAAGCACATAACATGTCTTCCAAAATTTGAATAGGACACTAAGATTGACCATCAGTTTGATGGTGAAAGGCTATGCTTAAATCAACTCTCATACCCAAGGCCTTTTGGAAAGACCTCCAAAATGTAACAACAAATTGTGACCACAATCAGAAATGATAGATATTGGTACCCCATTTAAGGAAACTATCTTATCCAGATAGTGCTTAGCATACTATGCCACATTGTAGCTGGTCATCACTGGTAAGAAATCCGCTGACATTGTTAATAGATCCACAATCACCCATATAGAATCAAAGCCCTTGAAAGTCTAAGGTAACCCATAACAAAGTCCATGGTGATCCTCTCCCACTTCCATTTATGAATCTCAATTTACTAATGTAGCCTTATAGGCCCTTGATGCTTAGATTTCACTTGTTGACACACCAAGTAATGGGAGACAAAGTTAACTACATCCTTCTTCATACCCTTCCACTAATAGAATTCTTTCAAATCTTGATACATTTCAGTGGAACATAGATGTACTGTGTAACCAGAGTGATGAGCTTCCTCTAAAACTCTCTTTTGTAACTCACCACTATTGGGAACACACAACTAAGAGCCACACCATAGCACACCACTACAGACAACTTTACCCTCTTTTACTTCTTGTAAAATTCTTATGAGCAATTATCCTGGTATTAGGTGTTTTAATATCATTCACTAAAGAAGAATGAAGCTGTGCATAAACAAGTAATGTTCCCCATCTAGTGACTTCAAACTACATGCTGTTTTCTTCAAGGTTAGATAGTTCTTTAGTCAATGGTTTCTTGACCTTTACTATATGTGGCAAACTACCCATAGATTTCCTACTAAGTGTATCTACAAATACATTAGCATTCCCCAAGTGGTCAAGAATAGTGTAGTCATAATCCATGAGTTGTTCCATCCACCTTCTCTATCTAAGATTTAGCTCATGTTGCTAAAAATTGTACTTAACGCTCTTATATCGGTATAAATCTCATAGGTTTCCTTGTATAGGTAATGCCTCCAAATCTTGTGTGCAAATACCATAGTTGCTAACTCCAAATCATGAGTAGGATAATTCTATTCATGCTTCTTAAGTTGTCTAGAGGCATAACCAATCACTTTTCCATGCTGCATGAATACACAATCAAGACCAATTCTTAAGGCATTATAGTATAGTGTATACTTCTAGAACTCAAAGGCAAAACCAATACTTGAAGTCAATCAAGTTTTTAGTTGTTGGAAACTATTCTCACAAGCATCAATCTAATTAAACTTCACATTTTTCTAGGCGAATTGAGGTAAAGGAGTTGCAATCTTTGAAAAGTCCTTAACACACTACCAATAATAACTTGCCAAATCAAAAAAACTACAAACCTTGGTACTATTGTAGGTCGAGGCCAATTATTCACTGCTTCTACCTTCTTTGGATCCACACTAATTCCATCTTTTGACACTACATGACCAAGGAAATATATATTGTTCAACCAAAATTAGCTTGTTATGAATTAAATTTGAATTAAGGTTTAATTTGAATGTAAGTTATAATTAGAATTAAAAATAGATTATTAATTATCTTATCAAATTAAGTTATGAATTACGGTTTAGTTATAATTAGTTATAAATAGAATCAAAATTTAGTTTGGTAATTAGAACTAAAATTTAGGTTGGTAAATTCAGTTATGAACTAGGGCTTAATTATACTTTAAGTTATAATTAGAATTAAAATTAGATTAATAGTTAGTTTTTTAAATTAAATTATAAACTAAGATGAATCAAAATGTAAGTTTGAAGTAAAATTTAAATTTACATTATTAATTTGGTTATAAAATTAAGATATTCATTAGGGTTTAATTAGAATTTAAGTTATAAGTATAATTGAAAATTAGGTTATTAATTAGCTTATTAAATTATCAATTTATGAATTAGGGTTTTTCTTTTTAGAATTTAAGTTATAAATAGAATGAAATATTTGGTTATTAATTCATTTATTAAATTAAGTTATGAATTAGGGTTTTATGTGTTATTTAATGTTTATAGCTTTTCGTATGAATTGTGTAAAGACACAAGACACATATTCTCATTGCTAGTGTTTGGGTACTTACTAAAATTAGTATGCTTGTTTATAAATTTTATTCAATAGATTATTAAATTTGTATTTTTTATATAAATTACATCGTTTTTTAAAAATATTATTATTGTTAGATGTCTTCCTAGAGACCATCAAGATTAAGAGGAGGTCGGAGGGGTCAACCACATAAGAAGGACAATTGGTACCCCTACTATTGCAGCCCCACCAACGACTATGATCCCTACAACCCCTATCCCCGAACCCTCTACATCATACATGACTTTATACCCACCGCAGATTTTTGCCTTCCTATCCAACTGTCCCATTGCCACACCGATCCGTTCTCATCCCAGGCTGCCACACCCACTTTCTAGTGTCCTTCACCACCAACATAGGCTCTTTCACCCCCACCAAATGCTCCCATACCCCCACCTATCCCCATCCACTCAATCTCTGCGTCATTGGGACTCTGAGAAATTTAGAAAGAACTTGGAGTAGGTGAAGAAGAATAAAGCCTCCGAGAAGAGAGGGCCTTTGTCACCACAAGGACCTCAACATAGAAGCTGGTATATCTAATTTTTATTTATTTCAATAAAGTATTATTATTGTTATAATTAATTTTTCAATTTGTTGTTGAGACAAGGTGTTCCAGTATATGTACCTTAGGAAGAAGGATAAGTCCTTAGTTGGTAAGCAATCCAAAAAGACCTATGCGAGTTGTTCAAATAATTTTAGAAGTTTCAACTTTTATTATTTTGTAATTAGTTGAAAAACCATACTTATTAATGTTAAACTTTTTTCTATTGTAGGAGAAGTTCATGGCTGAGTTAGAGGGTCTCCAGTCCAAGCAGTCGCCACTCTCCTAGTAGGAGGGACCAAGAGAGAACTTCCAGGCTCGCTACTTGATTAACCCACGAGAGTTATGGGAACAGATATTTGGTGACCCTTATAAGGGCCATGTTTATAGTTTGAGTTCACAACTCTCCACAAACATCATTCAGTTTGCCTCATGCTCCACATTGCAAAGCCACACTATGAGTCAGAGTGACCCCAACCTTTAGTCAATAGCCACCACCATCCGTCCAGCTTCAACCACTGCATTAGGTCACTAACGAGGAGGGCGATGACGATCAAGATGACAATGATGACGACTTTGGCAATGATTGTGTCTAGATTTTTTTACTGGATAGTGGTTGTAATTTTTCAGACTTTCATAATATTTATTTCATAATATTTATTGTTATGTTAAATTATTTCTTTATTGAAATGTTTTTTTAAATTATTTGAATTTTGATTATTACATTAATGAATAATTATTTATGCATTATTTTAAAACCATTAATTAATATTAAAAAATTAATTATTATCATTATCGAGAGATTGAGCCTGAATATATTTTATCAAATTTTACCAATTATCAAGTTTATTTTGACAGATTTTCCTAATAAAAATTCATCAAAAGCATAAAATATATTATTATATTTACCAACGAACAATCTTTTGGTAAATTCCTTTATCTTGTCGAATCTATCGAGGGATATTCTGAAAGTGTTTCCTTCGGCAATTTTTCTAATTTCTTTGATGGGTATATCGATGGGAATTCCTTAAAAAATTTCATTAAAATACCGAAAGTGTTTCCCTCGGTAATTTTTCTAATTTCATAGGTTAATATATTTCAATTCACAGATTTTTGTCATTTTCATCCATGTCATTATTTATTTATTATTGACGATTTTTCCCTTGGTGTGTGTACCAAATGGACAAATAGTCATCAGTAAGTTATTATCAAGGTAAGGCATAATGAAGGAAGTGCTTTCCTCAAAATTCCATCAGTAATAGTAATATACCGATGACAATTTCTGTTGGCAATCGTCGAATTTCTGTTAGTGACGGGGAGAGGGAGTCTCTGCATAAGAACCCCGGAAGGAGGAAATGCTTGCGGGGGAACAAACATTGGGAAACACTGAATTGTAGGATTTGAATCTTAGAGTATATTTTATTGAGTAAAGTATAAATAAATAATTATTAATAAAAAATAAACATTGTATATTACCTTTAATTTTTAATATTAATTTTTTTATTAATAATTATTTACTTGAAGAGCACTTTTAAAGAATCTCAATCTTTGAATAGCAAATAGATTGGACACACCCCATACGTAGATTAACGAAACCTATTTCTTAGCATGCATCTGCCTTCTTATGACTATACCTAAAGCAACTCACCAAAATGAAATGCCAATCAAGTCAATTATGCATCATTTAGTAATTCAAATTTATATGCTAAAAAAGATTAAGCTTGGTCTTTAAGTAAGGTGCATTTATTATACAAATACAATATAATTACAACTAAATACCAAGGTGATTTAATCCAATCCTCATTTGGAATGAAACTCCTATACCTTTGACTTATACCTTTTGGTATATGCTTTAAGTTTTATTATATTCTACAATTAAATTTATAAGATTTAATAAATTTAATAATAAAAATTATGTCATATAAAATTAAATAAAATTAAAATTGTAAAAATAGTGAGACTTATTCTCTTTTATAGCTAATATAAGTGGGTTATATGCATCTTTTGAACCAAATAAAGAACATAATGAAATCATATTCGTATGAAAGACATAAGTAATTTTATAGTCTTATTTGAATTTTTTTGAGGTCTTTTTTCTTCATAATAAAAACATCATAAAATCTTCTACTTTTTCCATTTTACCTTATCTGAAATCTTAAGAAAAAAATCTGTCTTGTTCGAGTATGAATTAATAAAAAGTAAACAAATTTCATACTAAAAGAAAAATAAGTAAAAGGGAAAAGAAAAAGAAAAGGACTGAAGCCTTGGCTGACTCCAATTACATGTCCTACACCACAAAACTGCAGCGGATGATATGGCGGGAAATGAATCATCTCTAGTCTTCACAAAGCACGCTTCCATCTCTAGTTACCATATAGGCGTTGAAAGGAAACTTCAACATAGTTATGTTTTTGGGTGTGACCCAAATTCTAAAAGTAAAAGAGTTGCAGTTTCATATGGAAACTGCAACCAAGAATTGCAGTTATAGTAAGAAACTGCAAAACAGTTGCAGATAGAGTTACAATTTTAGCAAAAAATTACATACAGCAGTTTTGACTGCAAAAAAAATATACAGAATACTAGTATCCATGAACAGTACAGCGTGAACAGTGCTGCATGAACAGTACTTGTTTTGGGTCTACTACTGCAAAATAGTAATATATAAGAGTGCAGATTTTCTGTAATTCTAGGCCCTTTGGTTACTGCATAAACAGCATTTTTGGAGTCAATTTTTCAACCCAAATTTCAGCCTTGTAACTAAATTCTGTATAGTGAAATTCTCTTCTTCTGCTCGTGATTTTTCTCCTCATTGAGTTTTTTCATGTTAAATATTTGTGTGCTTTCTCTTCTCCTTTTCTAAATTATATTTTACAATTTTATTTTTTATGGCCATTGTCATAACAAATTAGTATCAGAGCCAAGTTCTCAATGGCTTCTACTTCAGCAACAACATCTAAGACAGACATTGAAAAATTTGATGGGTCAACTAGTTTTGCTCTCTGGCAAGTAAGGATGATGGCAATTCTATCAAGAGAAGGCACAAAGAGGGCGCTGCTTGGGAAGACGAAGAAGCCTAAGACTATGACAAATGCTGAATGGGATGATATAGACGATAGAGCTCTTTCTTCTATTCAATTGTGCTTGGGTAATGAAGTTCTTCGAGAAATTCTCATTGAGAACACTATCGTGGGTGCATGGTTGAAATTAGAGAGTTTGTACATGACAAAATCTCTCACCAATAGGCTACGGTTAAAGCAACACCTCTATACTCTGTGTATGTCTAAAGGTACGCCACTAAAATCCCATATAGAAGCATTTACTTCCATCATTACTAATTTAAGTAAGATAGATGTGAAGATTGATGATGATGATCAAATGCTTTTACTGTTATGTTCTTTGCTTGCTTCCTATAAAAATTTTAGAGACACTATGATATATGGTAGAGAAGAAATTTTCCTTGATAATGTTAGGTCAAATTTGCAAGCTAAAGAGAAAATTGATAATAATTTGACATCTGTTGAAGGGGGTGATCAGAGTGTTGGTCTATTTGTTGATAGAGGAAGAAGTAACGAGAGAAATCCAAATTCTTACAAGTCTAGATCGAAGTCTAAACATAAGAATCTAACTTGTAATTATTTCAAGAAGAAGGGACATATTAAATCTGACTATTTTAAACTAAAGAAGAAAGAAAAAGCACGTGACAATAAAGGTAAGGCTACATCAAACAAAGCTAATGTAGCAGAAGATGAGAAAACTGATCTACTTTGTATTACTGATGCCAAAATTAGATTTGAAACTAGCTGGGTGATGGATTCAGGAGCTTCACTGCATATGACTCCTAATAGGGACTGGTTTACCACTTATGAGCCATTTAATGGAGGTGTGTTTTTGGGTGATGATCATTTTTGTAAAGTTGTTGGGATAGGCACTGTGCAAATTAAAATGCATGATGGTATGATCAAAACTTTGTCAAATGTGAAACACATTCCAGATTTGAAAAAGAATTTAATTTCTTTGGGTACTCTAGAAAAGAACAGCTACAAATATAAATGTGAAGATGGTGTGCTTAAAGTCTCTAAGGGTGCACTTTTACTAATGAAAGCAAATAGAATTGGCACTTTGTATTTCTTGCAGGGTTCTACTGTTATAGGTTCAGCTGCAGTTGCTACTACTTCTATTTCTGATTTAGATGTTACTAAAATTTGGAAAATGAGACTGGGGAATATGAGTGAGAGAGGCATGACAGCATTGAGTAAGAGAGGTCTATTAGGTGGCCACATTATAGGAAAGATGGAGTTTTGTGAACATTATATCTTTGGCAAACAAAAGCAATTGAGTTTTAGTTCAGCCATTCATAAGGCAAAAGGAACTCTTGACTACGTTCATTCAGACCTTTGGGGGCCCTCTCAAGTTCCTTCTAAAGGTAGTCATTCTAGATACATGTTGACTTTTATTGATGATTATTCAAGGAAGGTTTGGGTCTACTTTCTAAAACAAAAAAAATCAAGTATTTGTGACTTTTAAGTAGTGGAAGACTTTACTTGAAAAGCAGACAGGAAAATAGATTAAGAGACTCAGAATAGATAATGGCCTTGAATTTTGTAATAATGAGTTCAATGAATTTCGCAAGAAAGAAGGCATTGCTCTATATAGAACCGTTGTGAATACATCTCAACAGAATGTTGTTGTAGAGAGGATGAATAGAACTCTTCTTGAAAAGGCTCAGTATATGCTTTCAAATGCAGGCTTAGGCAAGGAGTTTTGGGCTAAAGCTGTCAACACAGCTTGCTGGTTGGTGAAACAATCTCCTCATACAACCATTGAATGTAAAACACCAGAAGAGGTATGGTCTGGCAAACCTGCTAATTATTCTGTTTTGAAAATTTTTGGTTGTCCTGCTTATGCACATGTTAATGAAGGAAAGCTTGAGTCTAGAGCAAAGAAATGTGTATTTCTTGGGTATTCATCTAGTATGAAAGGATACAGATTATGGTGTCCAGATCAATCCAAGTTTCTTATTAGTAGGAATGTAACTTTTGATGAATCTTCCATGCTTGCAAAGAAAGACGTTACAGAATCTGTTATTCAGAATAATAAAAAAGTTGGAGAATAGGTGGAGTTTGAAATTCTTGTTCAGCCTAAATAATTTTCTGTTCCTAGTTCTGTAGATGGTGATTCAGAAAAGGCTTTAGAATCTTTACAAGTACAGCCTTACACCATAGTAAGGATAGGCAAAGAGAACTATTAAACCACTTGAGAAGTATGGTTATTCAGATTTTGCCTATTGTCTTACTATAGGAGAAGAGGTGCAGTACAATAAGCCTTTGTCTATTAAGAAGTTCAAGTATTGCTTAGACTTAATTGAAGCTCATTATTGAGTTTTGCTCTTAGGAGCTTTTATGGAAGAGGTGGAGAATTTCTATGTTGAAGTTCTATTTTTAGAATTCATGTCAAGGTGGAGATTGTTATATTTTTGGGTGTGACCCAAATTCTAAAAATAAAAGAGTTACAGTTTCAGATGGAAACTGCAACCAAGAATTGCAGTTATAATAGGAAACTATAAAACAGTTATAGATAGAGTTACAGTTTTAGTAGAAAACTACATACAGTAGTTTTGACTGCAAAAAAAAATACAAAATACTAGTATCCATGAACAGTACAGCATGAACAGTGCCATATGAACAATACTTGTTTTGGGTCTGCTACTACAAAATAGTAATATAGAAGAGTGCAGATTTTCTGTAAGTCTGGGCCCTTTGGGTACTGCATAAATAGCAGTTTTGGGATCAATTGTTCCGCCCAAATTTTAGCCTTGTAACTAAATTGTGCATAGTGAAATTCTCTTCTTTTACCCGTGGTTTTTTTTCCTCATTGAATTTTTTCACGTTAAATATTTGTGTACTTTCTCTTCTCTTTTTCTAAATTATATTTTGCAATTTTATTTTTGTTAGCCATTGTCATAACAAATAATGGGTTTAGAAGCTCCTCATCCAATCTGGGCATCCAAATGCTGCATAATGGGAATCGATGAAGCTAAGCGGGGCCTTAGTTTAGGTTCTTTCGATTTTATTGTTCTCCAGTTTAATGTTAATTTTTAATTTTTTTAGTGTTCATTTTTTGACTGCAAATTCTTAGATTTTCATCGTAGTTTGGGCTTTATTTTTCTAAATGTTCTATCAGGGCCCTAATGTATGGATGCTTATTAGAGTAGTAAATATGTAAAAAGAATAAAAAGAAAGTGTTCAGTTAGTATTTTTGTTATGTTAGTTCAAGTTAGTTAGAATTAGCTGAAATGTTTGTTACAGTGGTTTAGCATAAGCCACTTTCTCAGCTTACTATATATAAACATGAGTTCATATTAATAAAGAAGCATTCGAGTTTTCTCCATCATTTTTACATGTTTTAGTTTGTAATATGGTATTAGAGCTTTCTCTTCGTTCTCTCTGACCTTAGTTCATGGCGCATGGCTGCCATTCAGCCACTTCTAACAATCTGGCTTCTATACCTCCACTGAATTAACATCCAATCTCGATGGAGGATACTAACATTCTTTGTTTCCCTTCTCAACTTCGATTACCCTAGAGTTCTTTTTGTCTCTCGTAAATTGTGTGGTTTGAATTATATACGTGGAGCAGAGCAATGATCACTACCTTAATAGCTAAGAACAAAATTGGGTTCTTTGATCAGTCAATCTAGAAGCCCCAAAGTGATTATCTTCTCTATCCAGCTTGGATTCGCTGCAATAACATGGTAATATCTTGGATTTTACACTCTATAGAAAAAGAAATTGTAGATAGCATCTTCTAAATTGCTACTACATTTGAAATGTGGTTAATTTGTTTGATCATTGTCATCAAAATATTGGTCCTTGAATTTTTCAATTGAAGTCTTAACTTCTTGCCCTAAACCAAGGTGCTATAGATTTAAATAGTTATTTTACAAAAACTAAAAATTCTTTAGGATGAATTAAAGGATTTCAAACCTGTCCTTGTATACCATTGTGGAGGAATGAAAGAATGGATGGAGTATGAACAGCAAGAGTATGTCATGCCATTCTTGATGGGCCTCAACGAGTCTTTTGCTCAAACAAGAGCTCAAATCCTCATGATGGACCCCTTACCACCTATGAACAAAGTTTTCTCAATTGTTGTTCAAGAAGAGAGGCAACAAAAAATAAATACCAATCCACTTCCCTGACGAGAATCAAACCCTTTAACGGCAGTTGCAAACTTCAACAATTCTAGCAAGCCAAAGAAAGACAGACCCTTGTGTAACACTATAGAATACAAGGCCACATGATTGATAAGTGCTACATGTCTCATGATTTACCTCCTGGATATAAATCTAAGCCAAAGACCAATTTTCCCAAACAACAAGCTCATCAAGTCACTGGCCATGACATTGATAGAGCATTACATCTTGATGGAGCTAAAGTTTCAAGTCCACCACTATCTTCTGATAAGATAAACTAGATTATCTCACTCAGGATCCAACCTCTGGCCCTTCCATCTCAAATGTAAATGGTAGCACAATACCTTTCTCTTTCATTTCAAACTTTACCTTCCAATCCTTAGTTTCAAGCCTTACATGGATCTTAGATACAAGAGCAACTCACCATGTTTTTTGTAACAAACATCTCTTTCAAATCTTGAAACCCACATCTAATAACTTCATTACTTTGCAAATTGCCCAATAAGTGCCAGTGAAAGGCATAGGCATAGTCAATTTATCTCTAAAATTAATCATTTATGGAGTTGTATTTGTCCCAAACTTTGCATTCAATTTAATATAAATCAATGTCTTGAAGTTAGCCTTTAACTATTCTGTTAATTTTTCTTGTGATAATTGTATCATTCAGGACCTTACCAAGGACCTAAAGATTGGGATAGCTAGTAGAAAAGGAAATCTCTACCTCTTGGCAGCAAATGAACTAACCAAGTATACCTTTACTACCTTAGCATCTGTATTTGCTTGTAATAAACAAGATATGCACCAAATTTGGAATTATAGAATGGAGCACCCCTCTCATGTAAACTTGAATTCATTAAAAGATCTGAATTTCAATTCTGATTTGTCTTCAAATACACAATGCCCAATTTGTCCCCTTGCAAAGCAAAAATGTCTACTTTTTCCATCAGCCAATACTCTTTCAGCACAACCTTTTGACTTCATACATGAAGACATCTGGGGTCCCTTTCTCGCTGTCAGTACTGAAGGTCACAAATACTTCCTTACTATTGTGGATGATTTTACTGGATTTTTTCCTCAAAGCCAAGTCTTAAGCTCAAAATTTAATTCCAAATTTCTTCAACTATGTTGAAATAGTTTAATACCAACATGAAAGCCATTAGAAGGGACCATGCCCCAAAATTAGCCCTCACTGACTTTCTTGCTGCCAAAGGTGTCATTTCCTATCACTCTTGTGTAGAAACACCATAGTAGAATTCTATGGTAGAAAGAAAACATCAGCACCTATTAAATGTGGGTTGGGCTTTATTTTTTCAATGCCATGTTCCATTAGAATATTGTACAAATTGTGTTGCTGTTGTAGCCACTTGATTAATAGGACTCATTGTCCTCTGTTAAATAATAAAACCCCTTTTGAGTTGCTCTTCAACAAGACTACAAGTTATTCTCATCTTCGTATATTTGGCTGTCTTTGTTATGTCTCCTCTTTGCCTAGTATAAGAACCAAGTTTTCTCCTAGGTTAATCAAAGTTGTGTTCCTAGGATACCATCCTGACTTCAGGGGCTACAAGTTTATCAATCTTGATAACAATTCCATTTTTATCTTAATAGATGTTGTTTTCCATGAAGCTATTTTCCTTTTGCCCTCCACCAGACTGAAATATCTTCTCTAATAGAGTGTCACCATCCCTTTCTCCTATGCCTCAGACAAATTCCCCACTCAAAAGCTAGAATAGTACATTCCCTCACCTATCGCCAAGACTACCATTGTAATTTTTCTTCTGCAAATTCAAAACCCTCTCCTTATTACCCTCTCTCATATGTACTTAGCTATAACGAGCTCTCTCCATCATATAAACACTACATTTGAAGCATTTCCTCTCACTTTGAACCTACTTCCTATCTGAGGCTGCTAAGTACCCTGAGTGGCAGGATTCCATGAATGTAGAATTGCAAGCTTTAGAAAGGAATAACACAGGGTCTTTGGTCATTTTGTCGACTAGAAAGAAGGCAATAATCTACAAATGGGTATACAAAATAAAATACAAACCTGATGGGAGCTTTGAGAGGTATAAGGCATGGTTGGATAGGAATTTAGTAAATCCCACTGTTATTGAATCTGAAGAAGACGCTCACTTAAGTTTTGGTGTTTGATGACTTTATCTGAGAAATACACCTAGCAGGAAATCTTAAAATGTCACTGCACATTCTAGACTCTACCCTGATGGTCAAGTTCAAGCCGAAAAATTAAATCAGTAATAAGGAAAAATGATGGTGTTGTATGTAATGTGATTGGGAAGGAATTGAAGATTTGGATGCCAAAAATCATAGGACCATTGGTTGGGAGATTGGGATGCCTAGAAAAGTTTGAACAGTAACTTCAAAGTTCTAACAATATGTGAACATACACATGTCCATGTAAAAACACAAACATTTACTTATTTAAAATAAATTTTAGTTGTAAAGCATGCTGGTTATCTTTGTTTGCTCTTTTGATATTGTTTGACTAACCACCAGCTTTTCAAAGTTTCTGTGTTACCATTTTTAACTATATTAGTGCAAGTTGTAAGACACCAAAAGAGGAGAAGAGGGAAGAATTATTTGAAAATTTAAAGGCTATTGAATCAAATCGATGGCCTATTGATGTATTGGACTCAAGGAAAATCTCAACTAAAATGATGAAGAAGTAATTGAACAAAACTTGTACTTCCATTGGGCTTCATTGGTTTTCCATTTCTTGAAGTTATTTATTTGTAATTATTTAAATAGGAACAAGATAAACCTGAACGAGATTTCACATGACTCTGCCATGGGACTGATTGCTTGGGTGAAGATGAGAATTCTTCTAAATGAGGTAAATCATTGTACAACTTACGTTTAGTATCAAATACAAGCCAAGCCAAGTTACCTATAGTATGAATGTTGAGGCACATCGAAAGATTTGAAACTTCAACTCCTGATGGCTTCAGTGAGGCAGTTTCCCTTACCTTAATTGGTAATTTTCATAAGGCACAAGATACTTTCTTTCATTGATATATTTATGTAAATCCATTTTTTGTGTTGCTAACCTTTGAACCACTCTTGGTTATCTAGTTATTATCTCCTCCATTTTGCATAATCAACAACCTTTTTTCAATGTTATAAGCAGTAGATATCATTCTAAAACATAATTAAATGGCATTTCTTAAGAAATAATTAAGAAATTGTTTCTATCGTTAAGACAAATCTGTCTTTGTTTTTCCCTTACACAATTGTGAGTCTGTCTTTTAGATTATTACAAGTTGATACTTTGATGTAGTAGTCTTCTTTTTTAAAAATTTAACTTTGAATATGAATTTGTTTGGTTGTTTAGTTGTTTCTATATTTTCCTAGTAACTAAATTTTGCATGTGTTTTCCTTTGTCATTCTTTAAAACCTATTCATTGATGTTTTTGAAATTCATGACATAGGAATATTGAATGAAACAGAGGGCTTTAGAGGACGTTGGTAGCTGTATTAAAGTGGCTTAATCAACATGATTCAAGCTTCTCTATTTATTGAGACCACATAGCATGACAACAAGTTTGATTAAAATAAATTACCTAATAACTTGATAAAGATAAATTCTTATAACTATGATAGACTAATTCTAGATAAACTAAATCACTTCATACTAGTTCCATATGAACTAAACTACTTATCCTACTAGTTGTAATAGCACATAAGATGATTCTATAGCTGTAATAGCATAATCATAAAACTTTTTAACACTCACCTCAAGTTAGAAGCTTACTAAGCTTCCAGCTTGTTACAAATTAAAAGCCAAAGTAGAAAAACTATGAACCATGACAACTAAAACCACATTGGATTCACAAACCACTATGTTAGGGCTCAAGGTAATTGAATGCCTGTAGGATATAGGATAATGAAACATACTTAGTTTACCTAGATAGAAATGAAAAAATAGAGAATAGAGGAGTAGACAAGACAATGCCCTATGCTAGCAGCACCACTCATATAAAAGAATACTAGCCAATCACCTTGCATGGTTGTCCTTGGGCTCTCGTGCACTTTCTTCCTAACATATACCTTCCACATGGGTGGCTTTTCATTCCTCATCTATGCACTTCTTTCTAGAGTTTGTACATATGTAGGAACGAGTGAGTTTGTAAGTTTCAGTGTGGTAGATTTTTGGCCATTAGTGGTTGACTCAATCTTTGTCTGTATCTATTAGCTAATAAACTTAGACTGATAGCATCCTAAGTTATCTAGACCTAGGGAGTATAAGTCCAGCTTGATTTCTTCCTACTACTATGTTAGAAGGGCTAAATTTAATTGGCCCCAGACTTTAGGCAAGATATTAGTGCCCCCATTTGTCCCTGACTTATCCTTAATTAGTGGTTGATTGTTTCCTAATTTACCCCTTGATTATATTCCTAATTAATGGCTGTAATATCTCTATTATATATGTAAATATGCACAATGCTTAAGAGGTAGACACACAATTGTCTCAAACTCTCTTCCTATGACTCTTTCTTGATAACATGGTACCCAAGGGTTATGATTTGTAGGAAGAGGTTTCACTACACTACTCTTCTGTCTTCAATTCTACTATGCTTTTTGCTCTCCCTTTGTGGTGCTTTCCCTTTCTGGGTTTTCTGATTGGTCAAGGGGACCACTATTTCTCTTCTCTCCTCTCTTCTCTTATGCACAACCTAGGAGAGATTGCAAGTTGATAAGATCACATACTAAGGGTGGACTATTCATGTGATGGAAACTATGATTGCCTAGTGTTCTCAGTGATGGAAGCTGTTGGAGGATTAATGACACTATAGCAGAAATTCAATCAGTGGTTGTTTGGTATTTTTCGTGGCTGATTGAAGGAGGAAGAATTTTGTGCAAATTTCTACAACCATACCAGAAATTCTATGGACATAGTCTAGTATTTTCTCCCTTGTTTGACCTTGTTGAAAATATAGGATTAGTATCCTATTTATGTTTAATTTTCTATTATTGTCTTATTTCTTACTATTAAGTTTAGGGTTCTGCTACAATATAAACAAGACCATGGCACATAGTTTCATATATAAATAGGACTAGTGGTTTAAGTCTAACACACATTCTCAATATCTCAATATAATATAGTTTCATCTTACAATGGTTTTTCTTTCCATTTTCCTCACATAGTATCATAGTTTGATGAGAGAAAAACCTAGTTGTTACTAAAGAAAACTCCCACCTTCATTGGTGAGAAGTCTCAATGCCTCACTAGTTGTGCCCAACCTTACCTGTCGCCCTCTTCCACTCTCTATCACTATGTTTCTCTCCCCAACAATTCAAAATCACTATTTTCTCTCATTAACCTATAGCTGCCATGGCTGGCTGACTTCTTTTCCAATGTGTTTAGGAGAAACCAACCTCACCATCACATTTGGGCATTCATCTACAGCCTACCCTTATAGTCTTGCTACCATGTGATGTCTATTTACTCCTTCACTAATTGTGCCTTTTTGCTTGAATCTCCTTTTCTAGTGGTTTGTTCATCTCACCACCATCACTATTGGACTTCCTTCACTTTGGCCAATTCGTTTGTCTATTCGGATTTCTATCATATTTGCCTTATTAGTTTTGTTGCACCACCTTGATTTGATTGTGACCTAGTTATTCTTGGTGATCAATTGTTGATATGAAACTTCTGGCAAGCCTTCAATCTAAAACTCCTGGCTAGCCTCCATTCTAAAACTACTGGCCAGACTCTAGTCTAAAACTCTTGGCATGGTTGAGCCAAACTTAGATTAAGACTTATTAGTCGAACTCAAATCAAGACCTTGCATAGATAAAGCCATCATATTCATCTTGGTTTAGTTCATATTTATATTTTTAATCTTTTTCACTTTTGTTATCCATGTAACCAGTGTTGCTATGTGGAAGAGCATGAGTCACAAATTATAAATGCATTTAAATGTATTCAATTAAAATTCTTGTACAGTTTGGAAGTTGATTTAGAAAGATCTTTCCTCTATTTAAGGGAATGTCAATCTCTTGTACTTATTCATTGTTGAATTAATAAAATTAATCTTGATTTTCAAATGGTATTAGAGCCTTGAACTCTATTTTCTTCTTTCTCTTGGCAACCTAGTTTGGCTACACTAATTCATCCCATCTCTTGCCCATTCAAGATCATTAGTGCTTTGCAGCTTGTCAATCACTTCTGATGTTGCTATCTTTGTCCTTGCTGCTAACTAAGCAAGCCACTGACCTAACTTCTTAATCGGCTACAATTGACCATCCTCTAATTTAGATCACCACCATCTAACTTACTAGTGATAATTTTCAATTATGGTCACAATCTATCAAGATGTATATTTAGGGGTGGGGCAAGCTATGCTATTTGACCAGCTCTACTAAGGAGCCTGCAAAGCACACCAAGGCACATGAAGTGTGGGATGTGTAGATAACAAATTTCATCCAAAACCCTAAACTAAGCTGTATTGAATTTTTTAAACAAAATAAACAGTAAAGGACTATAAAATAGGTAAATAGAAATAAAAGCCAAAAGTAAAAATTTAAAAAAAAGAGGACAAAAAAAGAAAGAAATGAAAATTTTAACTAATATAATAATATAATAATACAATATAATAATATGATAATGATTAAAATTAAAAATGCATGCAAAGGAGGAGTTCGATTCCTTTGTGAAGAACCGACTACCCCTTTTGATCCCCATTTCCTCCGTTGTTCCTTTTCCAGCTGGCCCTTTCTCCTTTGCTAATGTTTCTTGATTCCTTTGTTGAGCTGGTTCCCCTTAGGCTTCTCCTTAGGATTGAATGAGATATTGGTTCCATGAGTGAACCGTGGCTCCACCTCCATCATCAAATTTTCAGCAAGCTGCCGTGGCAATGGAGGAGTGACTGAACTAACTACAAGACAGCATCGACCTCTCATTAAAAACTCACCAAGTTCAGCAGTCATCACAAAGAGTTGCTGTAGGTGGTTGTTGCTATGTTGTTCACGGATCTCCATCAAATTTCACTAGCTACTGTGGCAGTGGAAGAGTAGCAATGCATGATGTCAGTGGATACAAGTTACGGCAACTTGCAGAATGAAGACCAAGCCTTCACGCCACAGTAAGGCAATAGCAAAGTGGTGGTTTGCAGTAGGTAGGGGCCGTGATGCAAAGGAGAAGGCAACATAACAGATAGCTGTAGCTGTGGTAGAGTGAAGCCACAAGCAGGAAAAGTGCGGTGACCCCTTGGTGTGGGCAAGCTGGCTTCGAGTTCAGTTATAAAAGAGAAGTTCCTCCTCCAGCCGAAGGGGACTTCACAAAAAAGATTCCATCGTATCAAAGAGCTTCTGGCCTGGACCGAGAGTCTTCAAAAAATAGAGAGTTTCACATCCATCCAAGAGCCTGAAGCTAAGAGGGTATTGGGACCCCTGTCCAAGAACAAAAAAAAAATAGAGTGGACACACACACAAGAGGAGCCGAGTCCCTTCTCCATCTGAAGGCCATCAGAAAACACAGATAACCCTATCCAAAAGGAGTGCCATGGGACCTCTGTTCCAAAGCCAGCAAACAGAGCATATACAAGAGGAAGGAATTCGAGAGTTCTAGCTCCTAGCTGAGAGTTCTTAGTTGTAAGGATAAGAAGAAGCTAGCTGAAGAGCAAAGAGAAAGACCCCAGATCACCGTGGTTTAGCCTGCCTTAGGTGTTATAAGAACTCACATAAAAAATGGAGGTATGCCCTGCTCCCTGCTTGTTATGCTTGCTTTGGTTCTGTAGTTCCATCGTGAACATGCTTAAGTCTTGATTTTCTCCGTTCATGTGTGGGTGATATTGTGGCTGTTGGTTCTTGATAAGCTGTGTTTATAACTCACTCTTCTTGCTTTGGCCCTGCTTGCCGTGTACAAGATGTTGGGTTATGACATGTATGTCGTGTATGTTGGCTGAATGAGTTCCAGCTGTGTTTGTTGCATGCATGTTGCCGAGTTTTGGCATGTTTGTCCTTGTTTTGGCATGAATAGGAGCTGAAATTAGTTTGTTGCATGCATGTCACTATGCACAATTTGAAATGGGCTGAATTCATGTAACATTGAGTCAATACACTGAGTTGACTCGTTAAATTAGGATGACCACATTGAGTTGAGAAACTTATATAAGCAATATTTTGTTGAAATCTCAGCATGTTAAGATGCTTTGTTTCATGATGTTTTTGTACCCCTATGATTTTGTCTCTCTATTTATGCATGATGTTACACAGTCCATACTCAAATTTGATACATGAAATAAATAAACAAGCAAATCAGGGGAAAATAAAAATGAGCATGAAAGCTTTCTTTTTTAAATATGCTCCCTTTTTTACAAAATAATTTCTCTTTTAAAGTTGTAGAAATAAAGGCAAAGGCATTTATTTTTACAATTTGTATAGGCTTCACCTAAAAAGGAATGACCTATTTCTATCTTTTACTAAAGGAATCCAAATGAGCTTTTTTTTTAGAAGATCTACAATAAACAAAGGCAAAGGCATTTTTTTCTCTTGTAGCTTAATTAGACTCTCACCTGAAGGGGAGGAGCCTATCAATTTTGCAAGAAATTTGCAATAAAAATCGACTATTCAATTTTCTGTAATAATGAAGCATAGACAACATTTGTGACAATTGCAAGTGGCATAAAATTAAATAGTACCGAAAGGGCGTTGTAGGGTGCTAACACATTTCCTATACATAACCAATCCTTGAACCCATTTTACAAACAAAATGCGGATCTTTTTAAGGTGTCCGATCTCACCAAGATTTTAGATCGGGGGCAACTTCCAACTTCCTTCTTAAACCCCATTTTGCAAATAATCTCATCCATCTTTTTCCTTTAAAGACATTAGTGTAAAATAAATAAAAACCTAACTTCTTCGGTTTGCCTGCATTGCACGGATGTCGCGACAGGATGCTGAGAACTCCATAATTATAACATGGCTGGTCTTTGATTTTGCAAGCTATGAATGGAAATGAAGCATGAAACCATAGGGAAAATGGTCACGAGCAAAGTTCTAGCTAATGGTGGTCTTAAGGTATTGGCGAGTTATGTTGACATCAATATAGCACAGTGCTAACCTTAACAATTAGGGTTTCAAACATGGGAGCTCCAATCAATTAAGGTTTTGAAAAATAATCATTGCTCTAATACCAAGTTGAAAATTGTCTAGAAAATCAATTTGGAGAAGTAACAGATTTGAGAAAACATGAAGAGTAATAGAGTTTTTGGTGGGAAGCTATTTGTAGTTCTCTGCTACACAAGGGAGTTTTACTTAACTTTATATTTGGAATTTACAATATCGGCCCCAACTATAAGGAAATACTAGTAAGACCCAAATAGCATAAAGAAATAAAGGGAAACACCTTATCACTCAACAACTGTTAAACTCGTGATATTGTTAGAGAGTTTCAATATGCGTGTGTATTTGATTTTTCATGTGTATTAGGAGTCTACTAATGTGTTCGCTTGTAATTAGACAACAAAGGCTTGGGTTAAATTAAGCCTTCACTTTCAGCCCTATCTCTTTTTTTTTATTTCTCTCTTTGTTTGCACCTCTCAAAAATTCTTAGAGCAAGTTTGATTGTTTGATCCTATAATAACTTTTTTTCAATCCTCTTTTTGTTCCCTCTTCATACCTATTCAATCACTAGACTTTTAGAATCAATTACAACTACCAGGGGGATAGATCTTATGTAACTAACTATACCATACGGATAAGTACAAATGTCCTTATGTGTGTATGGTCTAGTATAGAACTTAAGATGGTAACTTTGGTTTGGCCTTTTTAATCTTCTAAAGTTATCAGTGGTTGTTTGGCTAAAGTAGACCTAGGTTGGTGGTTTTGGGTCCTTGTTTAGCTACTAGAGGTTTGTTTGGTCTTGTTTGGATATCTACTTGGTCTTTGTTTGGTGTTGTTTAGTTGACACAAGCACAATTTAGTGTTGTATGGCTGAGATTCGGTGTTGGTAGAGGCCTGTTTTGTTGAGAATATACTATTATAGGATGTTTGGTTGAGGTTCAACATTGATATGGGTTTGTTTGGCTACAAATAGTGCTATGGATTGATGAGTGGTGATAGGGAGCAGTCTTCACAAGGGAGTTAAGGCCTAAAGTAATGAGGAGTGCCACTGGATAGGGGGAGAGAGTCATTATAGTTATTTATTGAGTTGTTTTTTAAGCTTCGTATTTGTTAGTTTGAGTATAGGGGGCATAAATAGGCCTAATCAAATTTGGTGGAGACATGTTTTGGTTTGTACAGTCTTATGCTTTTAAGTTCATCTAGCTCAAAGGAGATTGTTTTGGTTTGCTAAAGGGATTATACTACTTGAAAGACGATTTGACCTATTTTGAAGGTGTGCAAGATAGGAGTTTGACCCCTAAACTTTGATCTATAAAGTTTTTCCTAGTGGGAGTCTTTGAAAAGCTACTGTTTGGTTCCTAATTGGATGTAGGCTACTATTCAGTGATTTGAGTCTACTAATGGTGTGGGGGAGTTCAATACAAGGAAGACTGGAGCCAGGGCTAAGTGTAGCCCATGGTTCTTGAGTTGTTGCTTAAGGGGAGCAAAATAAGTTGGAGATTATGAAGGAAGCTACAAAGAGTGGGGAAGTGGATACTATGATACTATGGGACTTAAGAGCTAGTAGAAGATTTATTTTTTGTTGGGTATGAGACTCTGAGATTGGTTGTGTTCATTGATGTGTCATCAAGAGCAACTAGGCCGAGATTCGTTATGTGTTCATTGACATGTCATCAAGAGCAACTAGGAGAAGGTTGAAAGGGCCACTAAGGGAGAAAGGCCTAGGACTTCTAGAAGTTGCCTACCAAGGATATTTTTGTGAGTAAAATTGAGATAATGGTTGTGTAAAAAGTTGCCTGTTAGGTGTAGCTACTTAGAAGAGGCAAGGAGGTGCTAACAAGATGTACTCACCACTGCAAAGATGATATGAGGGTAGGGCTACTTGTTAAGTGGAGCCACCCTAGAGAGGAATGGGCTACCCATTAGGTGGACCACCCTAGGAGGTAAAAGCCTCCAACAAGGTAGAGCCACCTCTAATCATTGGTGCTAGATGCCTAAGTTCTTAGGGGTTAATGGCTTGAGTTTTCTATTTTTGTTGTTTAATTTTAAATTGGATTTCTTTCATTGAGTGTAGGTTTTGAAATTTGTAATAACCTGAAAGCTTGGGAAGCTTCGAGCTTGAGGGAGAGTGTTAGAGAGTTTGAATATACATGTGTATTTATTATTAGCATACATGCATTAGGAGTGTATTGATGTGTGGTGAGTTAATTAGTTTAGGAGCTATAATTCAAGTGATAGTAGAACACTTAGAGAATGAGTCATATTTGTCCTAGTCAATCTAGATGTAGGTGGTCTATTTCAATCTAAATCTCATCACTTGTAACTAGACCACTATAAATATAGTGTAGAGGTTTAGGTCTAAGATCAAGCCTTCTCTTTCAGCCTTATCTATTTATTTCTCTATCTCTATCTCTGTCTCTGTCTCTCTCTCTAAAATTCTTAACAGATATTAATTAAGCATACAAATAAGGTTTTTCTCTTGCTAAACTTTGATACTATGTGAGAAAGAATGAAAGAAAAGCTTGCAAGGTTAGGCCTCTCAGCTTTTTAATTTATAGGAACTGTAGAATAAATACATGCCTAATTAATTCATAATTATAAGCTAGTTGACTACACATTACATAAAGCAACAAGTAACCTAATAGTAGTGTCCTTGTGCCTCATGCTTGATGCCAATTGTCCACCTTATCCTATATGGAGAGTTATGAGTACGAGTCATGGAGCAATCAAGGGTTTTAGTGAGTTAGCTAATGGAAAGTAGATTGAATGGATTGTTAGGGACATATAACATAATTTAAAGACAGAGGAGTTAGGTTTCATTTCTCCTATTCCTTTAATTGCAGTTTTGGTTCATCAATAAAAGGGTAACGCATTAGAATACGTAAGTGGTGAAAAAGTTTTTATTGTTGTAAATATGATCAGTGGTGCTAGAGTAAAGAGTCCAAGTTCCAAGAAATTAAGCTTGAGTAATACAAGAAGTGGCATTACCAGTTTGAGTTTGAATTTGTCCTCAAAATTGCATAAAGGCATCATATTTGATCAAAATCATAGGCACTAACCAAGAACCCTATGGAGTTAGGACTAAGTTGATATTACTTTGGAAAACATTGGCAGCATGTATAAAGTTAATATATGGAGTAAGTGGAGTGGTAGGTCAACCATGCTTCTTTTGACAAGTTTTCTCAAAGTCACTTAGTTTCTTGTAGTAGGTGCATTATTGTATAGATGACAAACATTATTACTATACCTTCACTAGGATGCAAAACTTTGTGAAACTTGAGACCCTATTAAAGTAGTGATAGTATGGGTTCCAAGTTGAGAGAAGGTAACAGGGTAATCAAACATAGTAAGATTACAGAAGAAACAAGAAATATTTTTTTTAGGAGAAAGAGAGGTTGCTAGGTTGTTTGAACTTAGTAGAACTCATTCCCAAAAATTACCTCATCAGGTGAGGGTAGTAACCCTTCATAACTAATCCATATCTACCATTTCTAGTTGGTGTGGGACTTTTTTCCCTCATGGTCCCTAGCACTTTTCCCTCCCTCAACCCATCGACATCTTGGTGCAAATCTAAGGCAGCCATTCTTATACCACCTTGGAAACCTCAGAGGGTGGACTTTGGGTAAGGCGCCCTCACTTTGACCCTTAAGAAGTTGGAGTAAGGATGCATGTTTTGATACCAATTATTATAAACCTTTGGGAGAACTTACCCGAGCATCCCAAACTATTCAATGTTGGACTAATTGGTAGGTTACTTGAGCTTAGTAGAACTCACCTTTAAAAGCTAGCTCATGAGGTAAGGGTGTTAAGCCTTTATAGTCAACCAACACTTATTATTTCTAGTCGATGTAGGGCTTTTTTCTCCCTTGGTCCCTAACACTTCCTCCCCTTAACATGTTGACGTCTCGATAGAAAATCTCTGGCAACCATCCTTTCAAACTCATACCACCTTGTAAACCTCAAAGAGTGGACTCTGGGTGAGCCACCTTCACCCTGACTTCTGAGAAGCCAGAGCAGGGTTCCATGCTTTGGCACCGATTGGTAAGTTACTCGAATTTAGTAGAACTTATCAAGAACCAACTCTCCTAAAGGTTTCAGTTGTTAGATGGAGGTTTAGGAATAGTTTTGTATTTTATCTCTCTAACATGTCTCCTCATAAGAAATCCTCTTTTTGGCATGAAGTGTGTATAATTTTAATTTTTGGGTGGCGATGAGGATTGAATCCTAAATCACTTAATCATAAAGGCTTTAATAACATGTCAAGAACTAACTATCTCAAAAGCTTAATCTGTTAGATGGAGGTCTAGGAATAGTTTTGTGTTTTATCTTTAATAAAACTCATTCCTAATAGCTAAGTCATGAGGTGAGGTTGCTAGGACTTTATAACCAACACACATATACCATTTCTAGTCATTGGGACTTTTTCTCTCTTGGTTTGATACCAATTATTACAAACCTTAGGAGAACTCACCCTCAAAAACTAGCTATTGAGAGGGAAGAGCCTAAAGGTTTATATGCCCACCCAAGCATCCCATATTACTTAATGTGTGACTCAATGGATCATAACATTCTACCACACTATGCAGTCTGGCTTTGAACTAGATCTTAGTCCTAGGCGAACACTGTAATACTAGCATCATTGCCCTCATGTGCACTAGCAATCTAGCCTTGGGCAAACACTATAATGCTGGCATAACCACTTGCGTTGCACAATTGCGACATAGTGGTAGGCACTGATCTAGATGGTAGGTTACTTAGACTTAGTAGAACTCATCCCCAAAAGTTAGTTCATGTGGTGAGGGTTTTAGGCCTTTATTACTAGCTCACATCTACCATTTCTAGTCAATGTGGGACTTTTCTCTCTTGATCCATAATAAAAGTAGAGGGTAGAAATACATTGGTTAAGAAGTGATATGAGGGAGGACAGCAAAGCCAAGCTCATTAGAGGTGTGAACCAGAAAACTACCACTTTAGTCCCTAAAAGATTTTGGTGAGAATAGTTTAGTACCTAAACTATTACATTAGTCAATTTGGACCTTGAATTAATGAAACTTGCTCCATTTTAGTCCTTTAGTGACTAAAATGAAACACGTTTCACCAATTTAGGGAAAAAATTGACTGAGTAAATAGTTTAGGAATTAAACTATTCTTGCGAATATCAGTAGACTAAATTTGTAGTTTATGTTAAGATATGTTAGTGAGCAGAATTAGATTGTTATTATTAAACTTACCATTTTGAGTCATCCTATTTCTATACAAGTTTGATATATAGCTAGTATCCATTCAGTGAGAATAAATAGATTACTACTTGCCATTTCTCTCTCTCTAAACTTTTTTTTCTCTCTTTAGAATTTTATATGGTATTAGAGCCTTAACCTTAAATTATTAAAACCCTAACCCTAATCTATTAAAAATTGAATCCCTAATTTTTTAGAAACCTTAACCCTAACCCCTTACCCACCTATTTCAGTTGAACTTCATGGCACTTCCACCCCTCCCTTAGGTGGCCAAAGAGCCATGATCTTCCATGGAGCATGCAACCTATAGAGTCACTAATGATGTTTGAGACGCAACTTGGAGAGTCACAGAAGGAAAAATCATGATCTACATCTAGTGTTTGAGGAAGGGTTAACATGATTTGGAGTAGCAAAAGGCAAATCATAGCTTGACTCTTACATTTGAGGTAAGGTCCTTGCAATCTAGGCCATTCAAATTGCAATTCTTGGAAAGTTGCTTTGATTTAGACATGATTTTTTCTAGGTGGCTGCGATTAGGTGAAATTTTCTTCAAGTTATGTTGTGCAAGGCACAATCAAGCGCGATTTTCTCTGGGTGGTTGTATTTTTTAGGGATAACACTAAAATAGAGAGTATTCTCTAATGGGTAGCTCAAAGGTGGTGAAGATAGGCGAGGTCAAGTGTAAATTTAACTAATTAGAGCATTTTCTAGAGTTGCATGCAATTTGAAATTGGATTGGGTTGTACATTGTTGGTCTACATGAATGGTCTAGTTATTGCTAGGGTGAATGATTACATTGAAAGAGTGTAAATTGAACAAGTATGCATAGCTTCTATGTTTTGGCAACCTGATTTAGGGAATTTATTCACTTTTGATGTGTTTTAGTGGTTAGAGTCTAAGATTGAGCCTTTATGCAATACCTTGATGTGTATTTAGATATTTCTGATCTTTGAATACCAATATTTGATTGTGTGAAGGCTTAGGTAAACTTAGTTAAGTTTGGTGTGGACTATTAGGTTGGTTACTTCTGTAAATTTGGATATCTAGATTGAAGGGAACAATTTTTGTAATTTCTTTTGTTAAGGATGGAAACTGAGATCATATTTGTAACTACGACAGTAGAATAATTTGATAGATATGCTCAATTTCAAGCTATGTAGGAAATTTGCATATCCTTTATAGCTACATTAATTCAAATAGGTAACCCTACTACTTGCCTCACATTCTCCTTAAGTGATTGGGTTGTTGACTTAGGTGCCAATGATCATATGACAAGTAACTCTACCATTCTCACATCCTTTGTTTCTTCTTCTAATTTGCCTAATGCCACTCTAGCAAATGGTTCCATCTTTGTAGTTATTGGAAGTGGTAATGCTTTGCTGTCTCCTTCCTTGTCTCCAGCTTTTGTTTTATGCTTGAGCCAATTTCCTTTCAATTTATTGTCAGTAAGTAAATTGACTCATACTCTTAATTGGAGCGTGCATTTCTTCCTTGGTTTTTATTTGTTTTAGGATCTTGGGATGAAAAGGATTATCGATAAAGGTCATGAGTCCAATGGGCTGGGAAAATCAAAGCCTATGCCTTAGTCATTAACTTGTTCAAAAACAAACTCCCCATCAAATCTTCACTATTGGTTGGGCCATCCATCTTAAGAAGCTCTCAAAAGATTGTGTCCTAGTCTTTGTTCATTGTTAGATTTGGATTGTGAGGCTTGTCAATTTTCCAAACATCATAGGGTAACCTATTATCCTATATTAGATAAGTGGGTTACGTCTCCCTTTGAACTTATTCATTCTGATGTGTGGGGTCCATGTCCCTTGAGTCCAAGTTAGGGTTTAAGTGTTTCATAACCTTTGTAGATGACTACTCTTGTGTAACTTGGCTTATCTAATGAAAATTTGGTCTAAATTATTTTCAATCTTTTGTTCCTTCTGTGTTGAAATTATCACCCAATTTAATACCACTCTTTGCATATTAAGAAGTGACAATGCAAAGGGATATTTCTCCAATGCTTTCTCTTCTTTTGTGAAAGAAAAAGTTATAATTGACCAATCATCTTGTTTGTCATCCCACAATACAAAGGAATAGCAAAGAGGAACAATAGACTTTTGATGGAAGTTGCTCATGCCAACTTATTTCATATATGTTTACCTAGATGCTTTTAGGAATATGCTATCTCAATACCATGATACCTCATTAACCGTAGGCCCTCCTTTATTCTAAAATGGCAAGTGCCCTATTTTGTTCTTTTTTCTTCAAAGTCACTATATCCTTTAGCCCATAGAATCTTGGATGTACATGCTTTGCTCAAGATGTTCGTCACTTAGTCTTTAAGTTAGATCCCTGTTCTCTCAAACGTGTTATTGGGGTGTCCTCATAATCAAAAAGGTTATCGTTGGTATTCTTATTATCTACAAAGGTATGCAGTCTCAGCTAATGTCACGTTTTGAGTTTACTTTGCTCTTTCCTAGTCTCTCTTCCTTTGTTATATCACTTTAAATATTAATGATAAGTCAGATGATGAGTTCCTAGTTTATAGAATCCAAAAGCACCTCTCCTCACCTATTGTGGAACAAAGTTGCCCTCTTCCTTTCCTCACATAGACTCCTATTAACTTCCTCCAAAACCACCATCTTGGCCTAGTGCTTTACCTCTATTTTAGTATACCTACTCTCAAAGAAAAAGACTTGTGAATAATACATCCTTTCCTCCAGAAGATATAGCTATGGATTCACCACTTGTACCACCTTCATCATCCCTATATCTGTAGCTGTCAGATCCCTCTCTTGGTCTCCCCATTGCATTTTAGGAAGGTAAACGTGAGTGTACCTATCCCATTACTCAGCATGTGTCTTACAATAATCTAAGTCTTTTGTAGTGGCCTTAAACTCCTTGACTATTCCTAAAATTCTCTTAGAAGCTCTTTCTCACAATGGATGGTGTGTAGCCATGTCTAAAGAAATTTTTGCTCTTGACCAAAACTAGACTTGGGAGTTAGTGCATCTCCCTAAAGAAAAATAGGCAATTGGATCCAAATGGGCTTTTTTTGCTAAAGTTTATCTAGATGGATCCATTTATTAGCTCAGAGTCGGTAACCAAAGGTTAAGTCAAACCTATGGCATTGACTATTTAGAAACCTTTTCTCTAGTGTCCAAGATGACCTTTGGTAGACTTCTCATCTCTTTAGCAGCCTCACACCATTGGCCCTTGCATCAATTGGATGTGAAAGATGCTTTCTTACATGGGGACTTACAACAAGACATATACATGGAGCAAACACCATGGTTTGTTACTGAAGGAAGGGGATGGGATGGGAAAGTATGTAGACTTTGGAAGTCTCTGTGTGGCTTGAAGTAATCTCCAGAAGCGTGGTTTGGAAGATTTGGCTAGGTTGCTTTACAATTTGGTCTTAAACAAAGTAGCTATGATACTATGTTTTCTATCAACACTCAAGTACTGGATGTATCCTCTTAGTAGTGTATGTGGATAACATTGTTATCATAGGCAGTAGTAAAGCTAGCATAGTACTCAAGTCCTTTCCCTAATCTCAGTTTTAGACAAACGTCCTAAGTACTTTGAAATATTTCCTTGGTATTGAAGTGGCTCATAGCAAGAAAGGGATATTCTTGTCACAAAGGAAGTATGTGTTGGACATGCTTAAAGAAACTGGTTATTAGGTGCAAAACATAGTGACTCTCCCATAATTCCTATTATGAAATTCATGGCAAATGAGAAGAAAAATTTTTGGATCCTGAGAAGTATAAGAAGTTTGTTGGTAAACAAAACTACCTAACTATAACTAGACTAGACATTGCCTTTACAATTAGTATGGTAAGTGAATTTGTCTTCTCCATGCACATCTCCTTGGGATATTGTGTTGCATATTGTAAGATACTTCAAAGGGACCCCAAGCAAATCATTCTTTATAATGGTCATGGGCATTGTGAAATAGAAGGATTCATAGATGCAGATTGGATTGGCTCTTCGAATGATAGAAGATCAACATTTGGATATTGTATATTTGTTGGGGGGAACCTAATATCCTAGGAAAGAAAGAAACAAATTGCAATGACTAGGTTACGTGCTGAATTGGAGTATCAAGCTATGGCATATACCACTTGTGAACTTAAGTGGTTGTGACATCTCCTTGATGAAATAAGATTCAAAGGAACACAACCCATGAAACTATGGTGTGATAACCAAGATAGCCTTCACATTGCCTCCAATGCAGTGTTCCATGAAAGAACAAAACATGTTGAAACAAATTGTCATTTTGTTCAAGAAAAACTTCCACAAGGAATTATCTCTACAAGGTATGTAAGCACGGGCGATCAACTTGCAGACATGTTCACAAAGACTTTAGGCAAATGTACGGTTGATTATATTTGTAACAAGCCAAGTATGATCAATATCTATGCCCCAGCTTGAAGGAGAGTGTTGAGATATGTCAGTGAGCAAAATTAGATTATTATTAGTACTGGTCATATGCTGACCATTTTGGGTTATCCTATGCTACACAAGCTTGATACATAGCTAGTATCTATACAATGAGGAAAAAAAGATTGCTATTTGGCATTTTCTCTCTCTTTCTAAACTCTTCTTTTTCCCTCTAGAATTTGCAGTTTACTCTAAAGTAGGTGAATAGGGCTATGGCAAACTTACAAACACAATTTGAGGTGGTTTTTGGGAATATAGACACTAGGCTTAGATGTTGTTGATGATCGAATCTTAATTTGGATGGCAACAAACGGTGGCAACTTCAGTGGTGCACTTTTAGGGATAGGCTGGTGGAAGTGTGTTGTGTCAAACGGTGGTGGTGTCTTGAACAAACCACTAGAGAAGGGGGATCTAACTTGGACTTGTTTAGTGAGGAGAGGAAAAATTTTGGGTTTGAACACTATTAGAGGTTCATACACGGTGGGAGGCTAGATTTTTTTCATCATAAGCTTTGATATTGTGTCAAAGAGGAGATTAAAGAGTGTTAGAATGGTTAGTTGAATAATAGGCCTAGCAAGTGAGCTTGGTTTTAGAGTTAGACTAGAGCTCTTGTACTATAGTACTTCAATATAATATAAATACATGTGTTGGTAAAACTATTGGGTATAGCTTCCACAAATTCTTTCCTAATATCGTATCAGAGCCATAATTTACCCAATGTTATAGAATTTCCTGAGTCCTCAAATTTTGAAACCCTAATTCCCAAATTTCTTAACCCTAACCCTAAATTTCAAAACAAAAACCTCAGATTTTGACCAAACATTAAGAAAAAAAACCCCTTTTCCCTTCCGTAGTTAGCTGAATCAGCCACAGATGTTCTAAAATTTTGGGGTATCAGTGACCCCAAGGGTGTGCATAGTAGGAGGCTCAGTATTGAGTCTTTAACAGGCTAGATGTTGTGTGATCAGCATTAGAGGAGGAGAAACCAGTGTTGGGGAGACTAAGCAGTGGTGGATTGGTGTTGCTCGAGGCTTGTTGGTAGCAATGGTGTTGTTTTACGATGTCTAGTGTTCGTTTTGTGCAATTTCACGCTATTTCAGGGTGGTTTTAGAGTGATTTCATGTTCCTTCACTTGGGTTATGTGATATAGAGGCCTTCCTACATGGTTTGGAGCTTTGGGCAATGTGGGTGGTTTGATTTGAAGCATTCTCAGACTTGGTTGGGCACTTAGAAGTGCCATACCTCTATTTACTAGTGAGAATATTCTATTTCCCTCTTGACTTTGGCTCATTATTGAGTATTCTGTGTTCTAGGTGTGATCCCATATCATGGGTGAAGGTGGCTGTAGATGTGGCCAAGGTCAAGGATAAGATTTTGGTGGACATAGTGATTCAAGGGGAGGATGAGGAGAGTCTAGAGGATATGATGGTAATCTTAATCACTTTGAGTGTCATTACTGCCATGACTTTTGTCATTATAAAAGAAACTATCCTAGGTTGCAAGGGGAAAGATACTCTCAGTCATCCTAGTCCACTCATATTGCCTTTATAGACATTGAATCTAGATCTGGTATTACTTGAATGATTGCTATAACAGAGGATGAGTTTGCTCAGTATAGCCAATATCAGGCTTCCTAGCCATCGACTCTTGCGGCCACTCTGGTTTAGACAGGTAATTTTAGTTGCATGTTTCTTTGACTTGCTCAAAATAGATAATTGATTTGGGAGCCAAAAATTATATGATGGGAACCTTAGGTAATTTATCCTTATTTCAGCCTTTCACCCGTTCATCTCAAGTCACTCGGGTAGATGGGTCTACCACTCTTATTGTTGGGAGTTGCTCTATTGATGTCTTTTCAGATATCACCTTATCTAATGTTTTGTGTTTGTCTAAATTACCTTTTAATTTGTTATATGTTAGTTAACTCATCTGAGCATATAATTGTGGTGTCTACTTCTTTCTTGGCCATTGCATTTTTCAGGATCTTTCATTGAAAGAGATTTTTGGCAGAGGATATGAGTCAAAGAGTTGTATGTACTTGGTGATTGGCTCACTCATCTAGTAACTATTGCCACTTTGTCTCCATTGCAACTTCATTATCGATTGGGCCATCCTTCCTTGGAATCACTGAAAAGATTGAGTCCTAGTTTACATTTTGTCTCTAGTTTATTTTATGAGTCATGTCAGTTTGCTAAACAATGTCATGGTACTTATGTTTCTTGAGTCAATAAGCAGGTTGCATCCTCATTTGAATTCGTTCACTCTAATGTTTGGGGCCTACACCCAATAGTGTCTAAAATTAGCTTAAGATATTTTGTTACTTTTATGGATGACTATTCTAGGATGACTTAGCTTTTTTTTATGAAACATAGATTAGAATTGTTTACCATCTTTTGTGCCTTTCATGCTAAAATAAAGAATCAATTTTATACTTCCATTAAAATTTTACGCAATGACAATGCTAATGAAAACTCTTCTGTGCAATTTTCTTATTATCTAGTGAAACAAGGTATCTTACAGTAGTTCTCTTGCTATGCTATCCTTTAGCAGAAAGGAGTTACTAAAAGAAAAGACTACCATTTGTTAGGTGTGTCACGTGCCCTTTTATTTACTATGAAATTGCCAAAAATGTTCTAGTTTGATGTTGCTTGTACAGCTTGCTTTCTAACTAATTAGATGCTGTCCTTCGTACTTCGTGATAAAATCCCTTTCTCTATTCTCTTTCCATCATCTTCATTGTTTCCACTTCCTCTATGTATTTTTGGGTGTACTTTCTTTGTTCAAGATCTCCATCCATAGGTGTCTATGCTTGATCCTTGGTCTCTAAAGTGTCTCTTCCTTGGTTACCTTCCAATCAAAAAGGGTATCATTGTTACTCTTCTACCTTGGGTTGCTATTTGGTCTCTGTTGATGTCAATTTCTTTGGGTCCTAGTCTTTCTTTGCTCCACCCATTGAGTCCCTAACTACTCAATCTTCTTTTGATGTTGATGAGTTCTTTCTAGCTGCCACTCCCTCCAAGTCTTACGGTGTTTCTCCAGTTATTGATCCTCTTCTTCCTGATAGACCTCCTTTGAAATAGGTATACTTTTGCAAAGTACCTCTAGCTCTGGTTTAGGTCCCTACCACAACTTTTGCTCTAGTCTTTTCTCCACTAGTCTCTTTAGTGGATGATCCACCCTCTAATTTAGATCTTCCCATTGCCCATCACAAAGGTACTCATTCTTGCACATTATACTCATTACCTATTATCTTCAGTTGTTTCATATTTCTCCTTACCTATTTTTTCTTAGTCTTTCATTGCTTCCCTATATTCTATTGTGACTCCCAAGACTCTTGTAGAAGCTCTAGGTCAATCTGGGTGGTGGGTTGCCATAAATGATGAGATGGAGGCTTTTGAGCACAATCAAACATGGGACCTTGTTGCTTTACCCTTTGAGAAATCTGCTATTGGCTATAAGTGGGTGTTCCTAATTAAGGTCAATATAGATCATTTAGTTGCTCGATTGAAGGCTCATCTTGTTGTAAAGGGGTATGCCTAAATCTACGGACATGATTATTTTGAGACCTTCTCACAATGGCCAAGGTCACATTAGTCCAGTTACCTATCTCCTTGGTAGCTTCTCATTATTGGGCCCTTCATATAACTTGATGTGAAGAATGCATTCTTATATGGTGATCTAGCGAAAGAGGTCAACATGGTACAACCAACTGGGTAAGTTGCTTAGGGGGAGAGTAGACATGTTTGTCATCTCAAGAAATCTTTATATGGGCTCAAATAGTCTCCTTGAGCCTGGTTTAGCAAATTTAGTAGTGTTGTGATAGAGTTTAGATTGAAGAAAAGTGATCATGACCACTTAGTGTATTTTACATACTCTGCAAAAGGATGTATTCTTTTAGCTATCTACGTGGATGATATTATCATTAGAAGGAGTGATGTTGCTATCATTTCAGATCTGAAGGCTTTCCTGAAGTCAAAATTGTAGACTAAGGAGTTAGTAGTGCTTCGATACTTCTTAGGTATTGAAGTAGCTACAAGTCGTAAAGAAATTGTGTTGTCTCAAAAGAAATATGTCCTGGACATATTGGAGGAAACAAGTCTTTTAGGGGTCAAACTGTGTGATACACTATGGTTTGACATGTAAAACTTGGACCAAAAGATGGAGAGCTGTTGGACAATCTAGAGCCGTATAGGCAACTAGTAGAAAAACTAAACTATCTCACTATTACTAGACCAAACATTGCATTTCCAATAAGTGTAGTCAATCAATTCATAGCAACTCTTAGAACCTCCTATTGCAAAGTAGCGGTGCATATTTTGAAATATTTAAAGAAATCTCCTGGACTTGGCTTGTTTTATCAAAGTCATTGTCATTGTAGAGTTGAAGTATTTTCAAATGTAGACTAGACAGTGTGTCTTATGGATCGGAGGCCCAGTTCAAGGTACTATGTATTTGTAGGTGGCAATTTTGTGTCTTGGAAAAGTAAGAAGCAAGCTATAGTATCCCACTTGAGTACTGAGTTCGAATATCGAACCATGGCATATGCTATTACTGAGCTGATTTAGATTTCTTACCTCTTTCATCTGCTTGGGACAAAATACTCTAGTAACATGGAGTTATGGTGTGATAACTGGGCAGGGACTCATACTGCTACTAATCCTATCTTTCATGAATGAGCAAAGAATGTTGAGGTGGTCTGCCCCTTTATTAGACAAAAATTGGAAGGAGTCATCAATTTCAAGCATGTACGAACAAGGGATTAACTTGTTGATCTCTTCACTAAGTCTCTTTCAAGAAAATAGGTTCAAGATGTTTGTAATGGGCTTGATTCCAAAGCTAGACTAGAGCTCTTGCACTGTTGTACTTGTTCTTATACTGTAGTACTATTATAAAAACATATGTTGGTAACCCTTTTGGGTACAGCTTCCACAAATTCTATTTAATATTCTTTTCCTTTTCCTAATAGAAAGAAAACCTTGAAAGATTAGCCTCTCACTTGTATTACTCATATAGTCACTATACAATAAATAGATAATATAAATGGGCCTAAAATTAAGGCTTAATTGTACAGCTTAATTACTATTTACACAATAATCACATATAAATATGCTGCACATGTTAAATATAATAAAGAACTATTCCAACAATAATTTCTTGTTCTTTTGTCTAATAAAACGTTTTTAGCTAAATAATAATAATTACAAAAACATCTCTGCCTAAAAACTTTCTGTGGCAAAGTAGGAAACGGGTATTTATTTAAAAAATTATTCTTGAGAGATTTTTGGATTAATCGTAGATATTAGGTGTTATTGTATTTCCTAGATTAGAGCTCACGTTCCCTATAAAGAGGGACTGATACCTGTGTATTTCATATCAGAATAATACAATTTTATTCTGCTACCTTCTCTTCTCCTAAAAGCTCTTGGACTTTTACTTTCTCCTTGGAAATACCTCTCGCCAGCTTTCTGCTTTCCTGTGCTATCTTGTCATGCTCTAAACCTTGATATATTGCAAATGCTCCATTTGAGGGAAAATTCATTTGTACAAATGGTGCGTCACAAGAAGTTTGTACGAAACTAATGAAATTGGCAATTAGTTTGACATTCCCAGAGGGGGTTCCAGTCCAACTATAAATTATCGCAGATCAATCACCTCTAGTCTGCAATTTCTTAAAACTTCTATAGAACTAGAAATTACCCCTGAAATCATTTCTGAAGAGATGCAATGTAACTCCATGAGATAACATAGTACAATTTATGCCTTCAAGTTACCAATTTGTGAGAAATATTGTATCCGTCAAACTGGTCTAATTTGTTCCCTTGTGGATGTCTTTTAATGGAGCTAAACTATTCAATTCTCAACAGAAACAACCCAGTGCACCTTTCCGATTTCTCAGAAATCCTGCTTCTCCGCTGCCACATTTAGCATCTAATCTCAGCAACTATGATGCCTTTGTTTCAGTTCTCCAGAACCAGGAAGTAAGATTACATGCAACATAGCAGACTGCAAACGGGTGAATTGGATTTGTAGAACATGTTAGATTACTTTAATCTAAACTAACTGTGTAACTCAATCCAGACCCAAAAATTTGAAGTTGTTCCTTATTGGCCAGTTATAATCGGTTACTGAACAACACAGAAGTATTCTCCTAAAATTTAAAGTAAAAATATGGTGAATTGAAGCCCCGAACTTAAGAATATGGTGAATTGAACAGTACAGAAGTATCCTACTAAAATTTAAAGTAAAAATTTGAACTAAAAGTTATCATCGGTGAACTGAAGCCCTGAACTTAATAATACGGTGATGTTGAAATGTTTTTCCTTGACTAGTTTGTTATTCTCTCAGATATTTTGTATTCACGGATTGTTGGCAGGTTATACACTAGTTTGTTCTGTACATTACTGGCTTATCATTATGTTATTTCTAATTTGGCTGTCCTTTTGGTAAGGGACACAGTAACTAGGACAACGAGGCAATTGTTTTGTGATCAAATGGAAATTGCAGTCTTGAAATTTAGATTGGGTCAACAGTAATAATAGGAGTTCTGCAACAACTTGGGTGTTCTGAAGTAGGAAGTCTAGATGCATTTAAAATATATAAAAAGAAATATAATTAGTACTTTATCATCAAACTTAATCTTACACCAAGACATATTATGTGCATTTGAGTATATTTCGATGGAGCGGAAAATAGTGTTGGATTAAGACAAAATTTTGGGAGCATAATACGCATGATGTAAACTTTCAATCCAATGGTGCATTTATTGAAACTTCCATTCTACAAGAATTATTTACTGGTGTAAGATTAAATATGATTTACATGTAAGATTAAATTTGATCCCCAAATGCTAATTAAAATAAATATCTACCAGCTCATGGTAGCCTCATAGGTATTCACAGTTTTATAAAATTTGCAATAATAGATCAACATTATAAATTGCTAATATTTCAACGGTTGGAAAAATATAAAATTATAAATCAAATTCTATAGTGAGTTATTAAGTGGTGTAAGAGTGCAAAGTCTTACCGTGGTGTCAATTAACACATTGTTGACTAGGGGCTTCAAGATTCATGTGCTCCCTAAATTGGTGGTATTGTCCTTATCAAATTTAAAATTCAATTATGAGTTCCATGATTTACTTCTAGATTAATTAGTTGTGTAACTGGTGTCACTTCAAAGGGAATCTAATAAAATGGATAAAAATGGTGGTACAAGTAGTAACAGTGGCAAGCGGAAATTGAAGTTCAGTAATGTAGGCGTCACCACATCACTGAGAAGAGAAGAAATAGAATCAAGTGGTAAAGGACGATACAGGTTTTTCCGGCTCCGAAATTGAGCATCTTAGTTATTTCTAACGATGAGGTTCAATTTTTTTCTTCTCCCTGTATAACATTTTAGCAATTTCTTACCCATGTTAATTGATAGAGTACGTGATGTCTTTCGAACACAGAATATTCATCTTCTAGCCTATGATTTTTAGCCTCACAGGATATGTTCTAATGCAATTTAATCAGTAGCTCTGACATTTGTCGAAGTGGTAGGTGAAACAGCTTGATTTAAGAGGCGTTATGCCCCCTGGTTTGATTCTGAACCTGGGTGGGGTGCCAATTTGCTAATCAGACCATGATTTACCCCCCCCCCCCCCCAACTGCCCCTGGTCCGGTTCCCTAGTATAGGCCCACCTGTACAATTTCCCTTATAACTAGATGGCGGAGAAAACAGACTTAAATGGGAACATTAATTCTGATCGAATCGAGATTCGGTTTGAATTCCATTGGCTTTAATATTATTCTGATAATGAGCATCGGGTGCTCCACTTTTATGTTGTAACCCAACTCAAACTTTTTTTCATACGGTTAACACAACTTGGGGTTATAGTATTAATATGCTGAAGTGCTTAACTTTACTTTTTTTTTTTTTGGGTGATATGCTTAACTTTACTTTTGATTTCATTCATTAGTGTATCGAGTCTACTCTTGCATCCACTTTTGCAAATTCAGACATACATGTTGACATGGTTAAAATACTGTATAAACACATGGAATATATACATAACTGGCTTTTCGCTTTTAAGTAGATATTTTTTAAGTATTTGACTGGCAATGTGAATAAGGATATCTGCAACTGATACATTCCATAGATAAACAGGCAAAATCTGGAGACAACAAATACCAAACTAAACATATTACAGCATTTAGACAGGAAAATGTCGCTGTTAGAGTAAGAGCCTGTTAAAAACAGCTGCTACATAAAATAGGAAGAACTCTCTAGCTCACTTTCTACATTTACAAACCTAACTGTATGAGAGGATAGACCAAGGTGACCATAAGCAAAGTAGGAAATTTTATTTTATTAAGTTGGCTGTTGCCAGCACCATTGTGCCTCTGATGGCGGTTATGATTTCCAGCACCAGCTACAATTACAGGGATAACAGCAGCACCTGCTGGTGTATTAGGTGATTTTGAACCACCATTATTACCATTTTCTCCATTACCAGCAGCTCTGCCACCATGCACACCTCCATGATGAGAGCCTTCTTCCAGCTTACTTCCAAATATGCCACTATCTTCGTTCCTGTTGTTCAGCATAAATCCTGTAGATAAAAATGTCAATTGTTTTGCTTAAAGGCTATTGTTTTCTTTAGTTGTTCAGGGTAGAAACTAACAAATTTGTTTTGCATACTATTTTGCTTGTTAATTCATAGTTGGGGTTACACTTCAGAATAAACATTGCTGTTGCCAGAGAAAATGCTTTGACAAATTGATAGGGTAACGGTATTACTCACACTCGGAACACAAATATGACGATAATAACTTAACTATGTTCAAGTGTGGACTGCACATTTCACCCATTTCAATTAGGAACCTCCCAGTACTGTTAAAGTGAACAATGGCCACTCAAATTTTCAAATATTCTCCAAATCTTCTACACTTTCACCTTGCAATTATTTAATTAATATTTTATAAAGTGAGCTCTCAACTTGTCAAGTTACCAAACAAAGCATATATGGTTCTACTATAGCCACAAACTGAATAGCTAGACCACCAAATCAAACAACCCAAATACCGGTTTGTGGCAGTTTCCAAGGATAAATAAATAGTGAAGGTGAGCTCATAGTTTGATGTTAGATCCTTCTAGACCACAATTCTGTGTTATGAAGGAACATATACGGGCATCAACTGCATGAAAGTTTAAAGTGCCAATAGGAATACGTCTCTTAAAGAGCGTTCTTTGTTTTTAAGGGATCTAAAGCGCAATTCTGATGCCTTGTTAGGCAAAAGAAAGTTTAGCAAGAGTAATTCGTATCTGAAACGTTCTACTAATGGGAGATTATCAAAGGTAATAGTCTATTGCACAAGTTTTGAAGTTGCATTCTTTTATTTTATAGATCCAAGGATTTTCCCTGCTGACGCATTATTAAAATTCTTATAACAATAAAGAGGACTAAAGAATCCACGAGTTATTGTGCTTTATGCAATGCGTCATGGAAAGACCGTTTCGTACGGGTGAAAAGCTTTCAATTGAACCAAAATGAAGTTATACTTGTCCATTAAAGAACCTTCGGTCAATAAATTTCGTTGGTTATCAAAAGAAAGTTATGGTTGTCCATCGAAAGACAGTTTATGACGTTGACGTAATTTCATAAGTAACTTATTCCAACTTTGTTTTTCTTAATTTTGAAAATTTACATCAATTTTCTTAAGAAATATTGAAAACCTACGTAAATATCTTTTAATTTTTTCTAAAATCATTTTCAATACAAAATAAATTTTAGCGACTATCTAATTAATATATTTTTGCTAGCTCTAAATGAACACTTATTTTTTAAAAAAAGAACTCATTTAAAAAGAAATAATAATAATAATAGTTTATGGTGTTCTTTCCTATTGAAGCTCATTTGATTTCTGCGGATCTTTGTTATTTCTTTCTCTAAACATTTAAAATGTGCATGTGAACCTATATCGATCAACAACCCTTGTTTTAGTGCCCATTTCCTGAAATGTTGATATGATATTTCCTTCATTTTTTAAATAAACCTTATATGATTCCACCATTTGAGCTAATATTTGAGAAATTTTTTCTCTTTTTATTCTCATATTATAATATTTTCAGTTGTTCCAAAAAAAAAAAAAAAGAAAACCTTATATGTGAGATGGTGACTAGCACATACTCGGCCATTTTACCTCTCCAGCGTGAGTTGGAAAAAATATGACAGAAATGGTTGCCTTTGAAAAGTATTTCCCACCATGGGTCAATTATGCCACATAACACTGCCACATCATTTCATCCTAACGCCACATCAGAACAGCTCAGTGGCTGGCTCGGTTTGTGGCTCCATTTCCCTCAATTTGTGGCTCCCGTAACTGTGTTTTTTCTTCTTCTAAATGTCTTGCAGAAGTAAAATGGCCCTCAGAAACCTCAGCCCTAACTCCCTCCCATAACTCAGTTGACACTCTGCTTTGTTTGCTCTTACTTTCACCTCTTTCACTCTGCTCTTGCTCTCGTCTGGCTTTCTTTGCTCTTGCTGTCGTCTGGCTTTCTCTGCTCTTGTTCTCATCTCTGTTGACTCTGCTCTGGTTCTTGTCTCTCTTCACTCTGCTATCGCTGTCATCTATCTTCACTCAGCTTTGTTTCCATTAAGATTGAAGTAGAAGCAACACTCACTGTCTTCACTCCACTTTGTTTGTGCATGTTCAATGTACTAATAGTTTTGCACTTTTGTGCAGACACACATTTGTCAATATGGCTTTGGCACAACAGATGGCTGATAATCTGCATCCTGGCCCTTTTGATGATAGTTTGCTTTCGTTACAAACAAAACACTGTTCAGAGGCAGTATGGCAAGAATTGCCAATTCTCACGCATAAATGTGCTGCTCTTTCTTATTTTTTTCCCGTGATTTTCGTTAGAGTGCCAAGTTGCAACAGCTGATCCTTCGTTTCCTTTCTTAATAAACCATGTGATAAAAGGAACCACGCATAGCTAAAGTGTAACCTGTGATATTACGGGTAACATAGCTAAAGTGTAACCTGAACATTGCTAAAATGTAACGTACCACATAGAAGTGTAACTACCCGCAGCTAAAGTGTAACTTTTATTCGAACAAAACTTTGCCTAAAAAAGCAGTATGATGATCTAATGTGAGGTGTTTCCTTCAAATGGATTGATTACCATGCGTTAGGAAGTACTTTTGATCTATTGCATCCGAATTGAAACATTCACCTTCTTTCGGGTAACATAGCTAAAGTGTAACCAAGCCGTTGCTCAAGTGTAACGCGGCGTTCAAAAGTGTAACTACCCGTAGCTAAAGTGTAACTGTTATTCGCACGTAACTTTGCCTAAGAAAGCAGTATGATGCTCTAATGTGAGGCTTTTCCTTCAAATGGGATGTTTACCATGCGTTAGGAAGTCCTTCTGATCAATTGCATCCTAAATGTAAAATGCAAATCTTACTGGGAACGTAGCTAAAGTGTCACCTGGCCGTTGCTAAAGTGTAACGCGGCGCTCAAAAGTGTAAATACCCGTAGCCAAAGTGTAACTGTAATTCGGACGTAAACTTTGCTTAAGAAAGCAGTATGATGCTCTAATGTGAGGTGTTTCCTTCAAATGGGATGTTTAGCATGCGTTAGGAAGTACTTTTGATCAATTGCATCCGAATTGCAAAATGCAACTTCTTACTGGTAACGTAGCTAAAGTGTAACCTGGCCATTGCTAATGGAATGGTTGTGCACAGAAGTGCAACTACCTGTAGCTAAAGTGTAACTGTTATTCGCAAGATAACTTTACCTAAGAAAGCAGTATGATGCTCTAATATGAGGCATTTCCTTCAAATGGGATGTTTACCAAGATTAAGGAAGCAGTTTTGGTCAATTGCTCACGTAGCTAAAGTGTAACCTGGCCGTTGCGAAAGTGTAACGTGGCGCTTAAAAGTGTAACTACCCGTAGCTAAAGTGTAACCTTTATTCGGACATTAACTTTGCCTAAGAAAGCAGTATGATGCCCTAATGTGAGGCGTTTCCTTCAAATGGGATGTTTACCATGCGTTAGGAAGTACTTTTGATCAATTGTATCCGAATTGAAAAATGCAACTTCTTATGGGTAACGTAGCTAAAGTGTAACTGGGCCATTGCTAATGGCATGGTTGCGCACAGAAGTGCAACTACCCGTAGCGAAAGTGTAACTGTAATTCGCACGTTAACTTTGCCTAAGAAAGTAGTATGATGCTCTAATGTGAGGTGTTTCGTTCAAAAGGGATGTTTACCATGCTTAAGGAAGTACTTTTGATAAATTGCATCCGAATTGAAAAATGCAACTTCTTACTGTAACGTAGCTAAAGTGTAACCTTGGCGTTGCTAAAGTTTAACGCGGTGCTCAAAACTGTAACTACCCGTAGCCAAAGTGTAACTGTAATTCGGACGTAAACTTTGCTTAAGAAAGCAATGATGCTCTAATGTGAGGTGTTTCCTTCAAATGGGATGTTTACCATACGTTAGGAAGTACTTTTGATCAATTGCATCCGAATTGAAAAATGCAACTTCTTACGAGTAACTTAGTTAAAGTGTAACCGGGACATTGCTAATGGCATGGTTGCGAACAGACGTGCAACTACCCTAGCTAAAGTGTAACTGTAATTCGCACATTAACTTTGCCTAAGAAAGTTGTATGATGCTCTAATGTGAGGTGTTTCGTTCAAATGGGATGTTTACCATGCTTAAGGAAGTACTTTTGGTCAATTGCATCCGAATTGAAAAATGCAACTTCTTACTATAATGTAGCTAAAGTGTAACCTGGCCATTGCTAAAGTGTAACGCGGCGCTCAAAACTGTAACTACCCGTAGCCAAAGTGTAACCTTTATTCGAACAAAAACTTTGCCTAAGAAAGCAGTATAATGCTCTAATGTGAGGCGTTTCCTTGAAATGGGATGTTTACCATGCGTTAGGAAGTACTTTGGGTCAATTGCATCCGAATTGAAAAATGCAACTTTTTACGGGTAACGTAGCTAAAGTGTAACCGGGCCATTGCTAATGGCATGGTTGCGCACAGAAGTGCATCTACCCGTAGCGAAAGTGTAACTGTTATTCGCACGTTAACTTTGCCTAAGAAAGTAGTATGATGCTCTAATGTGAGGTGTTTCGTTCAAAAGGGATGTTTACCATGCTTAAGGAAGTACTTTTGGTAAATTGCATCCGAATTGAAAAATCCAACTTCTTATTGTAACGTAGCTAAAGTGTCACCGGGGCGTTGCTAAAGTGTAATGCGGCGCTCAAAACTGTAACTACCCGTAGCTAAAGTGTAACTTTAATTCGGACGTAAACTTTGCCCAAGAAAGCAGTATGATGATCTAATGTGAGGTATTTCCTTCAAATGGGATGTTTACCATGCGTTAGGAAGTACTTTGGGTCAATTGCATCCGAATTGAAAAATGCAACTTCTTACGAGTAACGTAGCTAAAGTGTAACCGGGCCATTGCTAATGGCATGGTTACGCACAGAAGTGCATCTACCCGTGGTGAAAGTGTAACTGTTATTCGCACGTTAACTTTGCCTAAGAGAGCAGTATGATGCTCTAATGTGAGGTGTTTCCTTGAAATGGGATGTTTACCATGCGTTAGGAAGTACTTTTGTTCAATTGCATCCGAATTGAAAAATGCCACTCCCTACTGTAACGTAGCTAAAGTGTAACCTAGTCGTTGCTTAAGTGTAACGCGGCGCTCAAAACTGTAACTACCCGTAGCTAAAGTGTAACTGTAATTCGGACATTAACTTTGCCTAAGAAAGCAGTATGATGCTCTAATGTGAGTTGTTTTCTTCAAATGGGATGTTTACAATGCGTTGGGAAGTACTTTTGGTCAATTGCATCCGAATTGAAAAATGCAACTTCTTACTTGTAATGTAGCTAAAGTGTAACCTGGCCGATGCTAAAGTGTAACGTAGCGCTCGAAATTGTAACTACCTGTAGCTAAAGTGTAACTGTTATTCGGGCGTTAACTTTGCCTAAGAAAGTAGTATGATACCCTAATGTGAGGCGTTTCCTTCAAATGGGATCTTTACCATGCGTTAGGAAGTACTTTTGGTCAATTGCATCCGAATTGAAAAATGCCACTCCTTACTGTAACGTAGCTAAAGTGTAACCTAGCTGTTGCTTAAGTGTAACGCGACGCTCAAAACTGTAACTACCCGTAGCTAAAGTGTATCTCTAATTCAGACGTTAACTTTGCCTAAGAAAGCAGTATGATGCTCTAATGTGAGACGTTTCCTTCAAATGGGATGTTTACAATGTGTTAGGCAGTACTTTTGGTCAATTGCATACGAATTGAAAATTGCAACTTCTTACTTTTAACGTAGCTAAAGTGTAACCTTGCCGTTGCTAAAGTGTAAAGTAGCGCTCGAAACTGTAACTACTCGTAGCTAAAGTCTAACTGTTATGCGGACGTGAACTTTGCCTAAGAAAGTAGTATGATACCCTAATGTGAGGCGTTCCCTTCAAATGGGATTTTTACCATGCTTTAGGAAGTACTTTTGATCAATTGCATCCGAATAAAAAATGCAACTTCTTACGGGTAACGTAGCTAAAGTGTAACCTCGGCATTGCTTAAGTGTAATGTGCCGCATGAAAGTGTAACTATTCGTAGGGGCCCGAAGTTCAAATGAAAATGAGGCGGCTGCTCGTTTCTCTTTTTCAATTCCTGGGTGAAGAAAGAAGCTTCCGTTGCACGCTTCAATCCATTGCCCGCTGCTCAGATGCCACATTAGCAACATGTTAGAAGGATCAGCGGTATTAAAGATGCTAGTTAGTAATACCATTTTCTTAGGCATTACACTTTAGCTACGGGTAGTTACACTTTCATGCGGCACATTACACTTAAGCAATGCCCAGGTTACACTTTAGCTACGTTACCCGTAAGAAGTTGCATTTTTAATAAGGATGCAATTGATCAAAAGTACTTCCTAAAGCATGGTAAACATCCCATTTGAAGGGAACGCCTCACATTAGGGTATCAAACTGCTTTCTTAGGCAAAGTTAACGTCCGCATAATAGTTACACTTTAGCTACGGGTAGTTACAGTTTCGAGCGCTACGTTACACTTTAGCAACGGCAAGGTTACACTTTAGCTACGTTACAAGTAAGAAGTTGCAATTTTCAATTCGGATGCAATTGACCAAAAGTACTGCCTAACACATTGTAAACATCCCATTTGAAGGAAACGGCTCACATTAGAGCATCATACTGCTTTCTTAGGCAAAGTTAACCTCCGAATTAGAGTTACACTTTAGCTACGGGTAGTTACAGTTTTGAGCGCTGCGTTACACTTAAGGAACGGTTAGGTTACACTTTAGCTACGTTACATTAAGGAGTGGCAATTTTCAATTCGGATGCAATTGACCAAAAGTACTTCCTAACGCTTAGTAAACATCCCATTTGAAGGAAACGCCTCACATTAGAGCATCATACTGCTTTCTTAGGCAAAGTTAGCGTGCGAATAACAGTTACACTTTGGGTACGGGAAGTTGCACTTCTATGCGCAACCATGCCATTAGCAATGGCCCGGTTACACTTTAGCTAAGTTACCCGTAAGAAGTTGCATTTTTCAATTCGGATGCAATTGATCAAAAGTACTTCCTAACGCATGGTAAACATCCCATTTGAAGGAAACACCTCACATTAGAGCATCATACTGCTTTCTTAGGCAAAGTTAACTTCCGAATTACAGTTACACTTTGGCTATGGGTAGTTACAGTTTTGAGCGCCGCGTTACACTTTAGCAACGGCGAGGTTACACTTTAGCTACGTTATAGTAAGAAGTTGCATTTTTCAATTCGGATGCAATTGAGCAAAAGTACTTTCTTAAGCATGGTAAACATCCCATTTGAACGAAACACCTCACATTAGAGCATCATACTGCTTTCTTAGGCAAAGTTAACGTGCGAATTACAGTTATACTTTAGCTACGGGTAGTTACACTTTTGAGCGCCGTATTACACTTTAGCAACGGTCAGGTTACACTTTAGCTATGTTACCCGAAAGAAGGTGAATGTTTCAATTCGGATGCAATAGATCAAAAGTACTTCCTAACGCATGGTAATCGATCCATTTGAAGGAAACTCCAACATATGTATGTCTTGTTGCTGTCACATGCAGGTTCTAGTCATTACATACAGGTCCAGCCAATAAAATTTGCTTTCTACATCAGTAGACAAACTCCAACATATGTATGCCATGATTTATTAATTCATATCCCAACATTAAAATTAAAAATTTCAATTTATAACAACTAATACAGAAAGAGTGACGGAGAAATGGAGTGAAGAAGGAGGAGTTTTCTCTTTCATTTTCTTAGGCAATGTTAGCGTGCAAATTATAGTTACACTTTGGCTACAGGAAGTTACACTTTTGAGCGCCGTGTTACACTTTAGCAACGGCCAGGTTACACTTTAGCTACATTACAAGTAAGAAGTTGCATTTTTCAATTCGGATGCAATTGACCAAAAGTAGTTGCTAACGCATGGTAAACGTCCCATTTGAAGGAAACACCTCACATTAGAGCATCATACTGCTTTCTTAGGCAATGTTAACGTCCGAATTACAGTTACACTTTGGCTACGGGTAGTTACAGTTTCGAGCGCCGCATTACACTTTAGCAACGGCCAGGTTACACTTTAGCTACGTTACAGGTAAGAAGTTGCATTTTTCAATTTGGATGCAATTGACCAAAAGTACTTCCTAACGCTTGGTAAACATCCCATTTGAAGGAAACACCTCACATTAGAGCACCATACTGCTTTCTTAGGCAAAGTTAACGTGCGAATAATAGTTACACTTTGGGTACGGGTAGTTGCACTTCTGTGCACAACCATGCCATTAGTAATGGTCCGGTTACACTTTAGCTAAGTTACCCGTAAGAAGTTGCATTTTTCAATTCGAATGCAATTGATCAAAAGTACTTCCTAACGCGTGGTAAACATCCCATTTGAAGGAAACACCTCACATTAGAGCATCATACAGCTTTCTTAAGCAAAGTTAACGTCCGAATTACAGTTACACTTTGGCTACGGGTAGTTACAGTTTCGAGCGCCGCGTTACACTTTAGCAACGGCCAGGTTACACTTTAGCTACGTTACAGTAAGAAGTTGCATTTTTCAATTCGGATGCAATTGAGCAAAAGTACTTCCTTAAGCATGGTAAACATCCCATTTGAAGGAAACACCTCACATTCAAGCATCATACTGCTTTCTTAGGCAAAGTTTACGTCCGAATTACAGTTACACTTTGGCTACGGGAAGTTACAGTTTTGAGCACTGCGTTACACTTCAGCAACAGCCAGGTTACACTTTAGCTACGTTACAGTAATGAGTGGCATTTTTCAATTCGGATGCAATTGAGAAAAAGTACTTCCTAACGCATTGTAAACATACTTCAAGGTAATTTTGGTCTCATAATGATATATGTGAACACACACATATATACAGAAGCAACAAGACTTAATCCTAATCTTAATACTTGCAATTCTTGATCACTACCATTTATCTCTTTTGTCCCTTTCTTTTCCAGTATGGTTCTTTAATGTTAAAAAGATAAAAGAAGATCATTTTCAGTATTTTCACTACAACTCCATATAACATGAAGTGCAAAACACACATCCGGACATTCAAATTCACAACAAATTTACTTGCTAACCAGACAAAATTAAAGAAAATGAACAAAAATCTGTACACATTTTAATGCCACCAAGAAGCAAGGAACAAAAAGCTATAAAATCTGTACACTTGACAGAAATTGTGGCCGGGAGCAGGAGTCGCAGTGCTAGCGTCGCCGGGAGCTGGAGTCGTAGTGGGAGCTTGGCCGAGAGCAATACCGCGACCGGAAGTGTGGCTGGGGCCGGCAGCAGCAGTCGAAGCTTCGCCGGGGCCGGTTGCGAGAGCGATACCTAGAGGGCTGGAAGAGAAATGGAGATGAGAGAAACCGAGAGTTGAGAGCGGGAGGCACAGAGCAAAGAAACGAAACGTAGTTATGGGAGCCACAAATTGAGGGAAATGGAGCCACAAACCGAGCCAGCCACTGAGCTGTTCTGATGTGGCAGTGTTACATGGCATAATTGACCCATGGTGGGAAATACTTTTCAAAGGCAACCATTTTTGTCATATTTTTTCCAACTCACACTGGAGAGGTAAAATGGCCCACATACTCCGCAAGTTCCCACAAGTGCAGAAATGACAATAAATTTGGTGATTCTGCTATTCAGTTTATGATACAGTGGGCCTTAAAATTTGTGAAGAAAACTGAAAAAGGAGGAGCAGATAGTACCTGGTGGCAGGTTCTTCTGAGAAGGTGTTGAAGATAAAAAACTGGTACCGAGATACGTGAGGAAAAGAAGAGAAAATCCCAGTTCTCTGAAACCCATTTGGTTGGTTTGCCAATAATTCGTAGATGATGCTCCTCTTCCTGGGATGTCACTTCATGTATGAAGATAAGAAGTCTCTAGTCTTGAGTAGCTGCGGTTCACTTTCTCTCGCAACTATCGGATTGTGGGGTTTAATACAATTTATAAATCAGATTCTTTTCAGAAGAAAAAGTTGAGCAAATTGGCCTTATCTTCATCTAAAAAGTGGCCAGTAAGTTTGATTGTTGGTCCTAAAATCAGAAAGTAGTAACCCAGAATCTATTGCCACCTGGTTTGTCTGCTTCTCGGTGGTCAGAAATTTGAACCGCTGGTTCTTATGGGCCACAAGTATTCATTGGTATCTTTTTTTTTTTTTCCTGAACACATATTCCTGGTTATCTTTTTCTTATAATTAATGGCAAAATTACTGACGAGGTTATGTTATCTATTTACTATGTGTGCGACTATGTAACTGTTTTGTTGTTTGAGAGTTAGAGAATCGCATATCGCATTCTAGCTGTCACATTCACTTGATATGATGAAATTGCAGACACAATGGTGAACAAAGTAGAACCACCACAACAATCATAGATTCCTAGTTTTGGAGAACGACGGAAAATGAATCAATATCTGTCAGCACTCAGAAACGTAAATTTCTTTTTTTCATGGTCGATTGAGATATCTTTTTCTTTTTTTTTTAATTTGAATTATACTGTGCTTCTTTGAACACTTTTAAGAATCAATTTCTTTAGCAAAAAGTATATAGGGTCCCTCCATTTTTTGCAAAATTATCTATATCATTTCTTTATCATGTAAGGAAACATATTTTTTTATATATATACCATTTAGTAATTCTATCCAAAATTAATTATATTTGAAGCTAATTCAAATTGTCTTATAATCATATGGATTTAATTAAAAGTAAATCACAGAAAAATTGGAAGAATATTATAAAATAAAAAATAAGATATTAGTTTAGTAGCACTTCCTATGCTCTTGAGCTTTAAAGAGGGTTCAACCTTACTATTTCTATATTATTATAGTGCCATTGTGCTCCTTGTATTAAAAATGGGATTTTCTGTCCGACTCCCTTATTTCGTTCTCTCTCAAAAAATTATCATACTATCCTCTACTCTCTTCTGTTCTATTATCTATCCATATATTTTGTCAAATTTTCCGGTAAAAATGAATGATGTAGCATACAATCTTTCTTTGTAGAAAAATGAAAAGGATAAGATAAAAATACACAGTAAAAATAATAACATTAACATATGCATCTATCACAAAATAGAGATGAGACACATTGTTTTTAATTTCTTTGTGCAAATTTTAATTCATGTAACGAAAAGGGAAGGTAAGTGTTGAAATACAAAGGGACTTCTTCGTTTTATTTATAAGTACTGACGGAGTTTTGAAATATGCATCCCTTGAGACACGTAAGAGGAATTTTTAATTAATCCTAGTATGTAGGCATGTCAAAACGGGCCGGCCCGCCCCGACCCGCAAAAGCCCGCAATCAGGCGGGGCGGGGCGGGCCGGCCCGCATTATTGGCGGGCTGGAATTTACCTAACCCAACCCGCCCCGCGGCGGGTTGCGGGTTAGGCGGGCCAGCCCGTCAAAAATTTAAAAAAAATAAAAAATTTATTAAAAATTCAAATTTATGAATGATAGTAAATGAGTAGTTAAATTTAATACACTAATTTTAAAATAATTACAAATGAATACAATTAAATTTACTTTTAATAATATACCTAAAAGCATAATCTGAATTTAGCTTGTAATGAATTATAAAAACCTTGATTCTACTCATAAAATTGCTAATATACAACATTATTTTTTAGGCAAGACTTCAATAATATTACTAACATACATGCACAATAAAACATGTGCCTACAAAGACATAAAGGTCATATTCCTATATGTGACAAAGTCTAACATTGATGTTGTTCAAAATAAACTACATGCTAATTAAAAATAGAGTTATGCTATTATACATTTATACCATTATTTCAATATATGCAATGCTTGAGTTTTAGACCTTAAATTATGATAACATAAAAGCTGAACAACTCAATACAAATATAAAGATAATATTTTCTGCTTCAAAAAATAATATATAAATGTGATATTGATGATAGCTATGTAACAACACAAGTTTTATATTATGATCTAAATGATTCAGAATGAGTTGTTGCATAGTATAATAATTTGTCTTCTCTTTAAACTCATCAATTTTTACTTGCCTTTTAACTCGAAACCTTTTAAAAATTCTTTTGTCTCTACAGTCACCTATAAAATCATACATTATACATAAGATATTCAAAACATAAGAAAATTATATCTAAATTGTATGAGGATCCTGCCTAAATTACATAATCCAAATTGAAACCAAATGACAATCATTTGAATTGCCCTCCTCTTCCAATGCATATCCATTGATCTTGTTGTCATAATAGTATAACTTACAGTAATTTCTTAAAAGTTAAAACTTTTTTAAATAATATGTCATTTTAAAAAAATTAAAATTAAATTAAAATTATGCGGGTTCAAACCCGTGGGTTCAACCCGCCCCAACCCGCATTGGCCCGCGGGTTATGCGGGTGCGGGCTAATTTACCCACGAATAAATGGGCCACCTGTATAGTAACCCAACCCGCTCCTTATACATTGCGGGGTGGGCTGGCCCGGCGGGTCAAGCCCGTTTTGACATCCCTAGTAGTATGTCTCAACCTTACCTTTCCCTATCATCTTAGTTTGTGGTGGGGGAACAAATTAAAGGACCCTTTCATCCTTTATCCCTTGTTCCCTTCCTCCTCCTCATGCACTACTTTCTCTCTCTCTTCTCTAAATTTATCCATTTGTAAAGTTTCACTTGCATGCATCATTCTCAGTCAGCTTATATGTACTTGCTATGTGAGAAGGTAAGATTACCAAATGATTGACATTACTTTCCAAAATTACAAACATGTTGGTGGATGGGATGCTAAACAGAGAAATATGCAATGTCTAAGGCTAAATGATCTCATGCAGCATTTTAATCGTTGGCACCTTGTTTGAGTATCCAAGAATTCTAAGAATGTTAGACTCCTATATAAAGACGCTGCATACAAATAGTCTTTTTAAACCTTTAAATTGAAGAACTAATTCTTCTTTCATCTTTGCATTTCCTTCCCTAATTGATTCCCCCTCTTCTAACATAATATAAACATAAATAGGTTAAAATGCAAATAATCTTTTTATACATAAATGCTTTCTTAAAAAATCTTTCTATATATTAAAATTTTGCAAAGTCCATCTATATAAATTTTGTTAAAAATTTAACAAAATACAAAAAAAAAAAATGGCCAAAGGGATTCTTAACACATTTCCCCAATTTCCTCCTAATTCCTTAAACCTAAATGACCTGATCACCCTCCTTATCTTCCAAGCCCTAATTACTCCTTTAAACACTAAACCTTAAATCCTAAAATTGTAAGTCTTAAACTTTAAAATCATAGAATCCAAACTATAAACCTTAGATCTTAAACCTTATGTCTTAAATCCTATAAACCTAGACCTTAAATCCTAAATCCTAAATTATAAAACCCCAAACCCAAACCCCTCAACTATAAATCACCAAACACTCAACCCTAAATTGCAAAATCTTAAACCTTAAACCACGAAATCCAAAACTCCAGACCCTAATTTAACTCTAAACCATGACAACTCAAACCTTAAAATGCAAAACCCCAAACCAAGACCCTAATTGTGAAATCTCAAATCCTATATGGCAAAAACCCAAGCCTAAAACTAAGAAATCCCAAACCCTAAATTTTGGTATCCTAAACTTTAAACTTTAAACTACAAAATCTCAAACCCCAAACCTTAAAGTATGAAACCCCAAACCCTAAGTTATGAAATTCTAAGCCCTAAACAATGAAATCTCAAACACCAAACCCTAAACCATAAAATCTCAATCCCTAAACCTTAAACTATGAAACCCAAATCCCATATCTTGTATTGTAAAACCTCTAAACTCTAAACCACAAAACCTTAAACCATAACCCTAAATCCTAAATTGTAAAACCTCAAACCCCAAACCCTAAACTAGAAAGCCCTAAACCTTGAACTATGAAACTCCAAAGCCTAAACTTTAAACCTTGAAATCCCAAACCACAAAACCCCAAACCTTAAACTTGAAATTGTAAAACCCTAAATCCCAAATTCCAAATCACAAAACCTTGAAACCCAAACCCTAAACCATGAAACCATAAACCCAAAATCCTAAACTACAAAACCCCAAACCCTAGACCATAAAATCCCAAACCTAAACCTCAAACCCTAAAATGTGAAAATACTAAACCATGAGATGCCAGACCGTTAAATGTGAAACCTAAACCCTAATATGTAAAACTCCTATAAAACACAAAACCCTAAATCCTACATTATAAAATCCCAAATCCTAAACCTTGAACTATAAAACCTAAAATCCCAAACACAAAATTGTGAAACCATAATTCTAATCGCTAAAACCTAAATTATGAAGCCCCAAACCAAAATCCCTAAGCAAAACTTGAAACCATGAACCCTCAATCAAAAAATCCTAAATCCTAAGCCCTTAATTACAAAAACTTAATCCTTAAATCTTAAACTATGAAACCACAAACTCTACAGTTTTAATTGCAAAATCATAAAAGCTAAGCTATTAAACTCCAAACCCCAAATCCTAAACCTAGATTGTGATATCCCTCTTGAACCTATTGTGACCTTAAATAATCACTTAGGATTTGGGGTTTTACAATTATGAATTAGGGTTTTTTAGTTAATGGCCGAGCATTTTCTCATAAGGGGTTTGGGGTTTTACAATTTGGGATTTGGTGTTTAGCACTTTTAGTTTAGCTTCAGGGGGTTTTTTGGTATAGGGTTTGGAGTTTGAGTTCAACAATTTAGGGTTTAGGGTTGAGGTTTGATCATGTATGGTTTGGGATTTAAGGTTTTATAATTTAGAATTTTGGGTTTCACAATTTGGGATTTTGCAATTTAAAGTTAGAGATTTGAGATCTCATAATTTGAGGTCTAAGGTTCAGGGCTTACGATTTCAAGTTTGAGCATTTGGGGTTTGGAGTTTTACAATTTAGGGTTTGGATTTTGTAGTGTAAAGTTTTGAAGTTTCATAGCTTAAGGCTTGAAATTTGAGGTTTAAGGTTTAGAGTTTTATACTCTAGGATTTGGAATTTGGGTTTTCATAATTTAGGGTTTGGAGTTTCCCAATTCAAGTTTTCACATTTGTGCATTTGGAGTTCATGGTTTCATAGTTTTAGGTTTGAGATTCGGGGTTCAACATTTTGGGTTTTAGAATTAAAGGCTTCATTATTTAGGTTTTGGGATTTTATAGTTTAAGGCTCAAGGTTTTACAAGTTAGGGTTTAGAGTTTCACAATATGGGGTGGTTTCAAGTTTCATGGTTTAGGATTAGGGTTTGAGGTTTTATAGTTTAGAATTCAAAATTTCATAGTTAAAGATTTAAGGTTTTACAATTTAGGATTTAGGGTTTAGCAATTGTATAGTTTAAGGTTTGAGTTTTGAGGTTTCATGGCTTAAGGTTTGGAAGATAGAGTTTAACAATTTGGGATTTTGGGTTTAAGGGTTCACAGTTTAAGGTTTAGGTTTTGTACTTTAGGAATTGGAGTTTCACAATTTAAAGTTTAGGGTTCACAATTTACAATTTAATACTTAGAGTTTTAGGATTTTAGAACTTTAGGATTTTATGGTGGAAGAGCAGAGGTGTTAGGATACGTGAATTGCATTGGAGAGGGTTAGTTAACTATATTTCAAGTCATTTTTCTTTATTTTTCATTACATTTTGGAAGGAAGGGTGTCTTTTACTATTATTTTAAGATTTTAAAGGAAGCCTTTATGCATTTTACCTATTTTAAAATTACAAAAATGACTATGCCTTTTTTACTGTGTACACCCATCAACAAGTAACATATAATAATATGTACAGCCTCACTTTCTTAGACACAAATCTTAACTTTACCCATGAGAGTAATGGCAACATCTTCACCTAATTCCAACTTATAATCCATTCTAGCACTACATTTGAAACTAAACATTCCAATGGCACCCAAGCTTTTATATTCCTATAGATAAGTTCTTGTAGATAATTCTTTTACTTTTAAACACATTTTATCACTTTAGATCACCCAAATTTGCAGCTCTCTTAGAACAATGTATCCTCTATGAGATACATTAATACAAATCCCTTGGCAATCATATTATTATATATTAAGTCTTTTAAATTAGTGTAGCCACTTTGAATTGCAAAAATAATAATAATAACAAAGACAATAAATAGACATAGTTAAAAATGCGGTGATTGATATGAGAAACGAAACCCTTGAAAGATGGAGACTTAAAACTACAAATAATGATAGAAAAGAAAAATAATAGGATATCGCTAGAACATGCCTAATTTGAAATTCAATATTTTATTTTTTATTTATTTATATGATATTTGAAAATTTTTTATATAGTAAAAAGTAGAAATTTAAAAAGAGTTTAGATGAATAGATGACAAATTCTAAAAAATTTTAAAGAAAAAATTTCATCTTCTAAAGTCTCTTTGTATATTGCATTACATTTGCACAAATAAATTTTTTTTGCACGGGTTCAATTCAATATCTTTCCACCAATCCAACAAAATGAGACTTGCCCATCACATACTTTGCAAGACTTGGCAAGAGTGCAAGACTTTTGAATGTCACGTCTATATTTTGTCTTGAGTAGAAAAATTGCCAATGTTTTTTGATATTATTGAATATTTATTTAAAAAATTTAAATTGTTAAATTTATGACATTTTCTAAAAAATTATGAAATTCACAAACTAAATGGTAGAGCCATTTATGAGAATTTAATAATCGTAGATTTATTGCAAATATATGATAAGTGCATAATTTCATATTTTTCTTTCCTTTTATTTTATACCTTTTCTAATATATATTTGGCCTTAGAATGCTTATTAGAGTCATTTGTGTTATGACATGATTTGGAAAGCTTTGGTTGTTATAACAAAAAAATAGAAGAATTTTAGTTTTTATAGAAAACTAAAATTTAATTTGTTTTTTAGCCTTTTCACTATGAAGGAGTTCTATAATGAAAAAGTAGTCTACTTTAAAGTAGACATTTAGAGCTTTTTAAATTGGGCTAGATTAGTCAAATTCAAGTTCGTTTGAGCCTTCAACCGGAGCTTCAAAGTTTGTGTAAAATTTGGAATTGTAGTCTTACTTGGATTAGGATTCTCACTTGAGTGGTAATTAGTGTTTTAATCATATTTGGAATTGTATATGTCAACTGAGATTATTCAAAAGATTACAAAAAGCTAAGAGGAAGGTACAACTTTCCCAAAGAGCTGAAACCCAAATACTTTCGACTTCCAATCCAATATTAGGTTTCATGTGACAACATAGGTTTAGTGATTCTAGATACTGATATGTATTTTGATTAGTGCAAGTAGTGCACTTTAGGTTAATTAGATGAATATATATTGCTAGAATTAGCAACTATGATACATAATAGTCCTATTCCTACATTGAATAGTACATAATAGTCATGATTATGAACAAGTTTTTGTTTTAATTACTATGAATAATATTGCCTAAGTTAAATTACTTGAGATTGTGTGATTGTTGCTTACATTAACATAGTCTCTTTCTTTTTAATGTTGCTACTACATTAAATTTGGAAAGGTTAGTCTAGGTTCTCTAATAGTTAAATGCTAGTAGAGAGCTTCTCTCATTAGTTACAATTAAAAGAGATTTGTGTAATAGAGCTTATTATGGTCTAGGGTTGATAGTTTCATATAAGGGTAGAATAACATTATTTGCTATAGTTTCTATTAGCTGTGAGGGTGAGATTGAACTTAGAACTTAAATTGTTTTCTATCGTCTTATAAATTTGCAATCTATCTTGTTGAATATTTTGTTTAATCAATATTCTACCTCCGTAATTTTAGTTTGTGTTTGGATTTGAGAGTGCCAGAATCTAATTGCCTGCACTCTTTGTGGGATTGACTCTTAGTCACACCATCTACTTACTAGTGACTAGTGAGGTAACTTATTTTTGGGATGTTAATGACATTTTACCAAATTTTGGTACTATTGCTGGGTAGTGTTTCTTCTAAATCTTTACATTCTAAAAATTTTTGAGGCATTAATTGGTCAATAACTTTTAAGTGATTTGTTTGTAGGTTTAGTGACAACTTTCCTAAACACCATTCATTGAAAATTTTCTTTTGAGTTAGGTGGTAAGTTTATACTTGTTTCAAAGGAAATGATGCCAAAGCAAGAACTATCACTTTGCCACAAACCTAAAATTTTGAGACCAAAATCCATTGTTTACTAAGGTTTTTCAATTTTCTTTAATGTCTAGTTGTTATTTTTTGGTATTATATCATTTTTGGTAGATTTCCTTTTATTCCTTGTGCAGATTTTTGTTTTATAACAAAGGAGACATCAGTTGAGAGACTTTAAAGAATTAAGGATTTATCAAGGCAACTAAATAAATTGCACCAATTTCAATTCTGCCCAATAGTAAATAGATGGCTAATCATAATAGCAAGACTCTAGAGGAGCTTATTGCTCCAGATTTTAATTTACAACCTTTGAGCATAGAATATCTTGCTTCAGATGTGACTTTTGAACTTAAGTTTGGACTAATTCACTTGTTGACTACCTTCTGTGGTTTATAGGTGAGGATTGGTGTGCTCAAGCATGAGACAAGTTAGTGTAACTGAAGAACAAATCAAGCTTAGAGCTTTCCCTTTCTCCTTAGCTAATGATGCAAAGGATTGGTTATACTACCTACCTTTTTAATCAATCACCACATGGAACAAGATGAAGACATTATTCTTAGAAAAATACTTTCTTGCTTTTAAGGCAACAAACATTAGAAAGGAAATTTATGCCAATACAATGGAGAGGCTCTGTATAAGTACTAGAAGCAATTCAAGAAGTTGTATGCAAGTTGCTTCCACACCAAATTAGTGATCAATTATTAATCTAATATGTTTATGAAGGTTTGCTTCCCATGGACAAACACATGATAGATGCAACAAGTGAGACTTCTGCTAGAGCTAGGAATTTGATTTCAAACATGGCAACAAACTCACAATACTTCAGCACAAGACAAGATGCTCCTAGAAGAAAAGCTAATGAGGTAAGTGCATCTACACTTCAGCAACAAATATCTAACCTTACCTCTCTTGTTAGATAGATTGCAATAAGGCATGTGGCATCTGTTCAACAATGGGGCATCTAACTGATATATGCCTAATGATGCCAGATGGAGCTGAAGAATAGGTAATTATTGTAGGGGGATTTCTAGGACAACCAACGAAATATGATCATTACTCTAACACCTACAATCTTGGATGGAGAGATCACGCAAATGAGTTATGAAAATAGGCCACTTGTGCAGAATTTATACCCAATTAAGCCATATGGATTCTAGCAGCGGCAACAAGCATATTAGCCTGAACAAGTAGAACTATCTAATTCAGGTATGTCCTTGGAAGATATTGCAAAATCTCTTGCTACTAATACTCACCAGTATTTAGAATTTAGAAAATCAAGTGAGTCAACTAGTGACAACTGTGAGTCATTTAAAGACATAGGGTTAAGGTAAATTACCATCTTAGACTATTGTGAACTCAAGGAAGAATGTAAGTGCCATAACTTTGGAGTGGGAGGGAGCTATAGGCATAAAAAAATGGCACTTGATGTACCAATCAAGGAAGAAATTGATAAAGAGGTGACAATTCCGCTTAAGGTAAGTCCTACTCCCTTTGTTTCCACTAAAGCTAACCCCTTCCTTTCTTAATTAAGTAACAACGAAATCAAAGATAGGGGAGTAAGATAAAGAGATTCTAGAGACATTCTACAAGGTGGTAGTAAACAAATCCCTATTAGAGGCAATCAAATAGGTGCCTAGGTATGCAAAGTTTCCAAAAGAAATATGCACAAATACGTCAAAATTGAGAGACAATGAGAAGGTCAATGTAGGGGATAATGTGTCAATTATTCATTAAAGGAAGCTTCCCCCAAAGTGCAAAGATCCTAGTATGTTCACCATTCCATGCAAAATAGATAATACCAGATTTGAAAGAGCAATGCTAAATTTGGGAGGTTTTATTATTTTAATGCCATGATCAATTTATGCTTCGTTAAATCTAGAGCTTCTTAAGAATACTAGTGTTATTATATAATTGGCTGATTGTATTAATGCTTACCCTAAAGGGGTGGTTGAGGATGCATTAGTGTACATGAACGAATTAGTGTTCCTCACTAATTTTTACATCATTGATATGGATGGTGATAACTCCCCCAATTCCACACCTATATTATTAGGGATACCATTCTTGATGACTACTAGAACTATGATTAATGTACACAATGGTACTCTCACCATGGAGTTTAATGGTGAAGTTGTTACGTCAATATTTATGAAGCTTTGAGGCACCCTAGTGATGTTCATTCTAATTACTCTATTAATGTGATTAATTCTTTAGCACAAGAAGTATTTTAGCTTACAAACAAGGAAGATTCTTTAGAGGTGGTGGTCAACAAGTATCTTGAGTTAGAAAAAGGAAAAGAAATTGAGCTTGTTCAGCGTTGAAGGAGACCATGGCTTAAACTAAATTCATTGGCATTGATTCCATAAATGTATGTTGTTCCTTTAATTTAATTACTTATTTCTCATAAGAACTTTGACCTTCCATTTTGTAGGACCCTATTTTAGAAAGGAAGCCATTACTAACCAACCTACAATGTGTATTTAGGAGAAGATGAGACATTAGCCACAACTTTTAAAAAATATTTTACTAGTACACAAGATGAGAAACTAATTTGAGTGCTAAGGGAGCATAAAACCGCAATTAGGTAGACAATTGCAGATATTAATGGAATTAGCTCTAGTATGTATATGCATAAGATCCTTTTAGAGGATGAAGCAAAGCCCAAGAAGCCCAATGTAGATTGAACACAACAATGATGGAGGCTATGAAAGAAGAGATTTTGAAGCTTTTGGATGTAGGTATCATATATCTCATTTTAGATAGCAAGTGGGTAAGTCCCATATAGGTTGTTACAAATGAATCCAGAATAATCATGGTTCAAAATGAGAAGAATGAGTTGGTTCCCATATGTGTTCAAATAAGGTAGAGAGTGTGCATTGATTATAGGAAGTTAAACTTTATGACTCGCTGAGATCACTTTCCTCTTCCTTTTATTGATCAAATGTTTGAAAGATTAGCCAAGCATACTCACTATTGTTTTCTAGATGGATTTTCAGGACACAACTTGATTATGATAGCCCTAAACAACTAGGAGAAGATGACCTTCACATGGCCCTATGGCACATTTGCCTACCAAAGGATGCCATTTGGACTTTTCAATGCTCTAGCCACTTTCTAGTAGTGCATGTTAGTATATTTTTAGATTATGTGGAGAACTTCATAGAGATATCTATGAATGACTTTACTTATTATGGTGATTCTTTTGATAAATGTTTGGACAACCTTACATTGATTCTAAAAAGACATTGGAAAACTATCCTTGTTTTGAATTGAGAAAAATGTCATTTTATGGAAGAACAAGGTATAGTTTCAAGGCATATTATTTCACTAGAGAAATAGAAGTTAATAAATCTAAGATGGAAATTATATATGTTTTACCTTACCCCACAAATGTGTGAGAGATTCATTATTTTCTTGGCCATGCAAGTTTATCAAGGATTTTTCAAAGATAGCATTGCCTTAATGTAAGTTGTTGCAAAAGGAGGTACCTTTTTAGTTTAATGAGGAGCACCAAGAGGCATTTGACAAGCTAAAAATTTTGTTAACTTCTACAACTATGATTCAGCCATCTAATTAGGAGTTGCCTTTTGAGATTATGTGTGAAGCAAGCAATTAAAGAGTGGGCAAGACATCTCATGCCATTTCTTATGCACCAAGGACTTGGACTGAAGCCCAAATCAATCATTCCATAATTGAAAATGAACTTTTATTAGTTGTTTTTGCTTTAGAAAAATTTTGTTCTTATTTGCTTGGCATTAAAGTGATAGTTTTTCTAATTATGTAGCTCTCAAGTACCTACTTGCCAAGAAAGAGATCAAGCCTAAATTGATTAGATGGATCTTATTGCAGTAGGAATTTGATTTGGAAATTAGAGACATGGGAGCAAAAAATTCAGTGGCTAACCACTTGAGTAGATTTGAACATGATGAGATAGTTTAGCATTACAAGAACTTTTTCTTAATGACAATTATTTTCTATTGACAAGGAATTGCCATGGTATGCATATATTGTAAATTATTTAGTTACTAATGTGCCGCCTTGTGATTTTTCTAGAGTACAAAATAGAAGCTAAGAAGTGATGTGTGGGATGAACCTTACATGTGGAGGCATTATGCTAATCAAGTAATTAGAAGGTGCATATCTAAAATTAAATTTATTTCTATTTTCAAGTGTCATTCTTATGCAAGTTGAGGACAATTTGGGCCAAAAAGAACCACCATAAGGTGCTGAGTGTGGATTTTATTGGCCATCATTATTCAAGGATTCTTACAAATTTTGTAAGTCTTGTGAAAATTGTCAAAGGACAAGTAACATATCTCATAGAGATTAATTGCCACAAACCACCATTCTAGTTGTTGAAATTTTTATGTTTGGGGCATTGATTTCATGGGACTTATATCCTTTTGGCCATTATGTTTCAATATGGATGAAAGCTAAAGCCACAAGGAATAGTAATTCTAAGGTTGTTGCAAATTGTGTGAAATCTAACATTTTTGTCTAGTTTGGAATTTCAAGGGCCATTATTAATGATAGATGAACACACTTTTGCAGTAGGGTGATGGAAGCATTATTTAAGAAATACAATGTTGTGCATAAAGTTTCCACAACCAATCATCCACAAACTAGTGGTTGAGCTGAAGTGTCCAACTATGAAATCAAGTCCATTTTAGAGAATGCAGTCAAGGATTGGAGTCTGAGGTTAGATGATGCATTATGGGCTTATAGAAGAGCCTATAAAACTCCTATTGGCATGTCACCTTATAGGTTGATTTATGGCAAGCCATACCACTTTCTAGTAGAATTGGAGCACAAGGCATATTGAGCAATCAAGCAATGCCACTTAGATATTGACAAGTCTAGAGAGAAATGAAAGTTTTAATTACAAGGATTGGAGGAATTGAAGATGGAAGCATATGAAAGCTCAAAGATTTACAATGAGATTACAAGTCTTCCATGACAAGATGATCTCTAGGAAGAACTTTGTGGCAGGACAAAAGTTCTCCTTTACCATTCAAAGCTTAAGTTATTTCAAAGTAAACTACACTCTTGTCTGGTTGGTCCATTTTTATTACTATGTTTTTCATTATGGTGTAGTAGAAATTCAAAGCCTAAGAATTGAGAAAGCTTTGAAGTAAATGATCATACACTCAAACCATTTTATGAAGATTTCAAGGTTGAGAATGTTGAGGTGATGAAACTAGATTATCCAACTTACATAGATGAAGGGGCACAATGTCAATCTAGTGACATTAAACAAAGGCACTTCTTGGAAGGCAAGAGGCAACCCAAGAGTAACTAGCAAGCCACCATCAAATTTGTTCTCTTACCCTACCTCCTTATTTATCCTTTGTAAATTATATGGTTTATGTGTTTACATTAAGGATAATATAAGTTTTAAATGTGGAGAAGAGGCATAGGACTTTCAATTTCAATATCTTGCAATTTTCATTTGTTTGTTTGCATTTATTGTGTTTTACTTGTGTGCGCTAAATTTTTTCCCTTGGTTACAATTTGGCATAAAAAGATTATATGTTGATCATGTTTTGGAGTGCCTTATGATGCATAGAAAAATAAACTAGTAATAATTGTTATGACATACCACCTTGCATATGTTGTTGGCAATGTCTTAATAAAGTGATGTTAGGTATGCTTGAATTTTTGTAGTTGATTGAAATACTACCTCTTGAGATGTTGTGTGAACTAAGTGACAAAACATGGCTAAGAAATACATGACTGCCTTGAGATTGTATATTTTATGCTAGGCCTAAATTTGTATTTAAGTAAATAGTGTTGAAAAAGAAAAAGAAAGTGAGTCCAGCAATTCTACTCCACTGTTTAAGTCCTTAATAATTGGGGGATTTGATACCATAAGTGTTGACTTTCACGTCAAAATGTACGTAGACATGAGTATGCAAAGCACTTTGATGTTTGTACTTGCAGATGGATTTTTAGGTGTGACTTAAGGAACAAAATCTATACTTGCCTCATAAAAATTACAATAACAACCCTAGTTTGCTACTTAGTTTTTTGAAGTAAAAAGAAATGGTTTAGAGGTAAGTAATGTATGACTTGGTTATATTAGTTGTGAGGTTTGCATTGACTAATTAAGGGTACTTGTGGATAGAGAGGAAGAGATTTAAGTATGCTTGACTTCTTTTATTTGGCATGGCTGCAATTGCAAGTTTAGTGTGTATATTGACTAAGGATTAAGCATAAATAATGTATGCACTGACTTTAGGTGTCACTCAAGGAATAACATCTATATTTGTCTCATAAAAATTACAATGACAACCCTAGTTTGCTACTTGGTTTGTAGTAGTAAAAAGGAATGGTTTAGAGGTAAGTTTTGCATGACTTTGTTTGTGAGATTTGCATTTGATTGATTAAGAGTACTTGTGGATAGGGATACAAAGAGATGAGTATGGTTGACTCTTTTATTTGACATTGCTACAATGGTAAGTTTGGTGTGTGTATTAAATTAAGGATTAAACATAAATAAGCCATGCATTGTGGTGGTACTTAGATATAGCTAATATATGATTTATCATAGTTGAATTCTATTTTGCCCAAAGGCATGTAAAAGCTAAGTGTGAGAAAATTTGATAAGTGCATAATTTTATATTTTTCTTTCCTTTTATTTTATAGCTTTCCTAATATATTTTAGTCCTTAGTATGCTCATTAGAGTCATATTTGTGTTAGGACATGATTTGAAAAAATTTGGTTGTTTTAACAAAAAATAGGAGAATTCTAGTTTTTATAAGAAACTAACATTCGATCTATCTTTTAGGTTTTCGATCATCGAGGAGTTCTAGAATGAAACAATAATCTTTAGATTCTTTAAAGTAGACATCTAGGGCTTGTCGTGCTAGATCATTTAAATCCTATCCCTTCTAACCGAAGATTCAAAGTTAGTGCAAAGTTTGGAGTTTAATCCTACTCAGGTTAGGATTTTCACTAGAGTAGTAGTCAATGTTTTAATCATATTTGGAGTTGTATATATCATATTAAGATGACTTAAATGGCTAAGAAAGCCTAAGAGAAAGGTATAGCATCATGAAGATCCCAACCCAAATTCTTTCAACTTCCAATCTAAAATTAGGTTTCAAGGGGTAGCACTAATTTAGTGATTCTAGATCTCACCTATTTTGCGGTCTATGGGTTTAGGCATGATTTTGAATTTAGCAATTAAAGAAACATCTTTTTTGACCTAATTCAGTTTGAGGTGCACCTAGCACACTATATGTGGGTCTCTTAGGATTTTTATTTTCATATTATCTAGCTGTACAAAAACAAAAGTACTTGTTTTGTATTTTCAACATGTCAAACTAAGTTTTTCTTTTCAGTTTATGAGGATTTCAAACCCTAATCACGTGCTGATAGTGTAATAATCTTTGTTATATTATTTCCACTCCTTTCTATAAGATCAATTCATGTTATTTAGATTTAATAGATAATCATATTTATTTTGATTAGCTTAAATAGTGCGCTTTAGGTTGATTGAATAAATATCTATTGCTAAACTTAAGAATTTTGATATGTAGTAATCCTATTCCCAATCATTAAGAATCTATAATGGTCGCAATTATAGACAAGTTTTCATTTTGATTACTATGAATAACATAGCTTAGGTTAAATAATCTAAACTTGTGTGATTATTATTTAGGTTAATCTCATTTCTTTGTTTTAAGTTACTACTACATTAAATCTAGAAAGCTTATTCTAGGTTGTCTAGTAGTTAAATGTTAGTGAAGAGTTTGTTTCATTAGTTACAATAAGAGAGATTTTGGATAATAGAGCTTATTATTGTCTAGATTGATAGTTTCTTAAAAAGGTAAATAGCATTTTATATAATTGTTTTTATTAACCATGAGGTTGAGATTGAACTTAGAACTAAAGTTGTTTTCTATCATCTTCTTATATATTTATTTTCTTACTAAATATTTTGTTTAATTAGTATTCCATCCCTTGGGCATTTTAATTAGTGTTTTGATTTGAGAATACAAGAATCCAATTGATTGCATTTTTTATGGGATCAACTTTTACACAATTGACTGCATATTTTATGGGATCAACTTTTACACTAACTATTTTCTTACTTGTGATCAATAAGGTAACCTATTTTTGGGATGTTAATATCATGCTTCCACTACATATTCCATATTACCAAATAGGTTGGGGAGCAAGGGTAAACACTTATGAAGATATAAATTTGGTTGCTCTATGTTTTATATCTTTTGACTTTAATTTTTTATCTCTTTATTTTATATGATTATATAATTTATAGATAACTTTTTTCTCATTTATTTTATAACTTTCTTAAAATTTCCTCTATTTCTACTTTATCTCCTGAAGTTGATAAACAATTACGAGGATTCACATCTAAAAAATATCAATTGCCTTGGATGGTGCTAGTTTTACATCTAATCTAATAAAAATTTTTAATAGAAATTTTGTAAAATTATATGTAGACAAACTAACAAACATTCCTTGCATTTGTTAGCAATATAAGCTATGTTGAGCCAAAGTTCCAATTGAATGCAACATCTTGGCTCAATTTGAAAGATAACCCAAAATAGTTCTAAAAAAACCTAAGCCAAAATAGCAGAGTTACCCTTAGAAGAGACAATGCAAACAACAAAGTGGATAAACAACTAATGGAAAACAAAGCTAAATTAACAAATAACAAATGTTTAGGTTGTGTTTGCTTTTTTAGAAAAGACCTATGCTATGCATTTTGATATGGGATTCACATTCATTATTTCTTTAAAATAAGAAATGCTCATATTTTGAATACGAAATAGCAATTGCAAATACTTTTGTAATGGTTGATGATAATAAACCTTTTTTGTCTTGAATTTATTATAGAATAAATATAAGAAAATATTTTTTAGATATAATTCACACTATTTAAAAAATTAATCTCTTGCCAATAAAATGCAAAAAGAATTCTTTCTACAGAATAGATTTTTGAAGAAAATAGAAAATATAAATTTCATTTACAAATTGATTAACAGTTTCACAATATTGACACTCTTGGCACCTTCAACAAATAGCTTTTCATATATAACACATGCAATTTTTTTGACTATATAATACATATCTATTAGTTTATTGATAGCAATATTAACAATGTGCAAGTAAAAAGTGTGTAATAATAAATTCTTCTAATGTACCTTGAAGATTATTTTCATGTTTGGGAAATAGTTTCCTTTGTTAATTACTAAATAACAACAAATTAATTTTCTTTATTAACTCCAAAGAGTAAGAAAATATATTTATCAAAAATGCATTTTTAGCTAAACAAATTTCCCATCATTCCCTGTGTAGATACCAAATTTCGTCCAGAATCCAAAATAACTTACATTATGTTTTCTTCAAATAAATAAAAAATGTATATATAATAAAAAATAATAAACAAAAATAAAATGTGAAAGAACTTGAAATATATATATATATATGTGTGTGTGTGTGTGTGTGTATGAAGTAAAAAGGGAAGAGGGGGCTCAGTTCTCTTTTCTTTGAGAAGTCGGTGCCTTTCCCCCTCAAGAATGGACTGAACTTCTTCCAATCTTGAGCTTGAACCATGCATCTCCACCATCAAACTTCACCAATTATTGCAGTAGGAGGAGGGGCAGCAAGCAGCTACAAAATAGTTGCACCACCACATTAAAGCCTCATTAGTTACTGCAACAGGAGGAAGGGTGGCAAGCAGCTACAAAATAGCTGCAGCTGCAAAATAGTTGTACCACCCCCATTAAAGCCTCACTAGCTATTGCAATAGGAGGAGGGATAGCAAGTAGCTACAAAACAGTTGCACCACCCCATTAAAGCCTTACCAATAGTTGTAGCAGGAGGAGGGGCAGCAAGTAGCTGCAAAATAGTTGCACTACCCCATTAAAACCTCACCAGCTACTACAGTGGGAGAAAGGGAGGCAAGCAACTGCAAAACAACTACACCACCCCTATTAAAGCATCACTAGCTGCTACAATAGGAGGATGGGCAGCAAGCAACTACAAAACAGCTACACCGTCCCCATTAAAACCTCACCAGCTACTATAATAGAAAAGGGAGTTGTAGAACATGCTAGAGGCTTCCCTTAATAAACAATTGCTAAAAATCATGGGGATTAAGACTCAAGATGCTAAACATTTCTATAAAACAAAGGGGAATTCTCAAGGCATCCCAATTGACTTGATTGTGATAGCATTGAAGTAACACATGGATATTGAGAGGGGTTTCAGTCTGTTGGTTTCAGCCATATACGGTTTAATTTTGCATCCAAAATTGGAAGGCTAAATTGACCACTAGGTTATTTTGTTATTTGAACAAGTGGAACATGGGGTCCACCCATTGCCACCAATCTTATTTGAAACACTACGCTCATTAAGTTATCTTCGAGAAAAAGGAGAAGGATACTTTGCTAGTTGTGCCTAACTTTTGATTGTCTAGGCATTTAGTCACTTGCCAACAATGAGTAATCTAGGGTATCCCGCGACAAGTGTCTCTCACAACTTCAATACTAAAAGAAACACTCTTTCTGAATTTGCCAATTTGCAATGGCCCAAAGAAAAACCTATGAATGGTAAGTGGATTCAAGCCTTAACTGAGTTAAAGGGAGTTAGATGGAAAGCACCTTGGCTATCTATTGTCCCTACTCTATTTCAACATGGTAACAATACTAGAATTCCCCTTATTGGTCTGAGAGAAATAATTGAATATGCGTCTACTATGGTAAGGAGACAAATGGGTGGCGTACAATTCACCCCTTCAACATATGGATTGGGTCTCTTTGATGTTTCCTATGGAGAGGATTCTAGTGCTACTAACATGATAAAAGCCCAAATTGCATGGCAAAATGTTAGATATATGGAGCCACTAGTGAGCACGAAAGGAGCTATTGTAGAGGAATATCTTCACTAGCATAGAACTAGGGGTAAGGGTTTTGCACTGTTAACGGTTCATGCACCTCCTAAGCAAGATAAAGAGGTTCACCAAGTCCAGATAGAGCTAGAATTCATAAAGAAGCACACCTATCAGAAGCTACAAGGTAAATATGAAGAAATGTGTAAGAATTTTAGAAGCAAAGAGGTAGAATGGAAAGGGAAAGAGAGGCAACTATTAATACAAGATGTGCAGTCTAGGAAAAGGATAGACTTTCTTGAATGAGATATAACTAGAATGAAGGAAATAGACCAAGAGGAGACAGGCCAGTACAAAAAAATGTTTAAGAATTTCAAAAGCAGAGTAGAGAAGGCCACAAGAAAACAAAAGACTGCTGAAAAGGATCTGAAGGAAGCTCGTGATTCTTGATCTTAAATGTTGAAACTTCAAAAGGAGAACCAAGAATTGGAAACAACCCAAATCGCACATGTACAAGCCATCTAAACATTGAAGAAGGAAAAAGAACAAATGGCTGATTGTTGTTAATCTCAATATGAAGAGAAAATTTGAGAGTTAATGGGATAGCTAAGGGACTACCAAGACACGCAAAGAAGAATACAATTTCCTGAAGAAGCAAATGTGCATCTCTGTCAAACTTTAGCACTCCAAGAAGAAGGACTAATAGGAAAAATGATAACAATATGGCTTGGCTAGACCCATCATTAGAAAAGGTAGAGCTAGTCCTAAAGCGGGATTGCTTTGAGAGAATGTCTTGTGAACTTTATGACCAAATGTAGATGATATCACAAGAGGCAAGAGTTAGAGCAAAGATTATCTTAGAGCATGATGTTCCCCCTAGCCCTGTTAGTGATTTTCTTTGGGATCTATACAAAGACCTTACTATGCTAGGAAGTTTTGAGTAATTAAGCATCGTTGTGAAGATTGTAAACCTAAAAGCTTAAGCCTTTTGTACTCAAAAGGACCTACTAGATGGTTTTTGTACTTGAAATCCACTTTTGGATATATGTAATGGCTAGTTTACAATTCCTATAGTTTGAACTTCCATTTCATTACTTTCTCATTTACATTAGCATCATGCATTTTCATCATTCATTTGATAATATGCTTTATTCTTTAGAGGTTTTGTTAAAAAGGCAAGAAATACGGCTCTACATTCACCATATCTTACGCACCTACAAAAAAAGAGAATGGAGTAGCCAGTGATAGAGCCATCTTATGATGAACTGAAATGCTAGATCTTTGACTTGGAAGGACAAATGGCCCAATTAATGAAGGCACTCATAGAGGAAAGAAAGAAAAATCAGGCTAGTGAATCATCACAGACCCAATAGAATATTGGTCAAATGTCCAAGCTAGTGCAAAAAGAAAAGCAACCTTAAGAGACATTGCAGGTTTAGCACAAGGGACCTGAAAGAAACCTTGAAGATCACATATTAATCCCTGACTTTGATCTAGCAATTGAACAAAGAGAGAAGGAAAAAGAGGAACAGGTAAGGTGGGCTACTTTGGAAGCAAGGTTAAAAGCCATGGAAGGCACTAAGCGTTATGGGGTCCTAGATGTACCTAAGATGTGCTTGGTACTAGATGTGGTAATACTGCATAAATTCAAAGTACCTGAATTTGATAAGTATGATGGGACTACATGCTCAAGAACCCATCCAATAATGTATTCAAGGACAATGCCAACATATTCTAAGGATGAAAAGTAGGAAGATGCCAAATACAACATCAAAGCCTTCAGCTAAAAAGCCCTTATTTAGGAAGAAAAAAGAGGAAGCAAATGCTATCACAAATGAAGGGAGATATCATGGATGGTATATGCAAAAGAAGCCTTACTAGTCATTCCAAACTCATCAAGATTCCCCTATGAGTGTTATCACTTCAACACATTTATGGCCCCAAGCCAATCTACATCTTAGTACCCACAACCAAATCAATCAAGGCTGCAAGGTAGAAGAATGGAACACTTTGACCTAATATCCATGTCTTATACCCAATTGTTACCTCTGTTGATTAAGAATAAGGTTGTAACAGTGATCCCACTCAAATCATTACAACCACCATACCTAGCATGGTACAAAGAAAATGACATTTGCAATTATCATGGAAGGGCCCGAGGACACTCAATAGAAAATTATAAGACTGTAAAAGGGAAAGTACAAGAATTGATGGATGCCAAGTGGTTAGATTTTCAAAAGATTCCCCTTCCACCCAATGTTAATAAAAATCCCTCACCAAATCATGGGGAGAGGCCTATTAATGCCATTTTTAACAATGGTGAATTAGTTTTAAAGGATTATGTATCAGACATCAAGATCCCTCTAATTGCATTTTGAAAGTTCTAGTTGAGAACAAGTTTACAAAGGTAAAGGAAAATCATAAGTTTGGCTATCAATTCTCTAAATGCGATATGCATCATGAGTTAAAGGATTGTGAGACCTTTAAGATTCCCTTCAAGACCTACTTGATAGGAAAATTTTACTAGTGAGGACAAGGAAGGATTTAACTAATGAAGTGCAAGTTATAGGCCTACAAGATGAGGAGTAAATAGTGATCCTAGTATTTCCTTGTGCACCAACTAGTTTTAAATTGGTAATTATTTGATATTATGAGGAACTTCCAACTATTACAACTGAAACAAAAAAGGTGGCCATTAAGGTCCCCAAACCATTCCCTTATAAAAGCAACAAGGCAATCCCATGGAATTATGACTATAAAATAGCCATAGGAAAGTCCTCTAAAGAATTACTTGTGATTAACATATCCGGTGTTAGTGGCATTATGAGGAGTGGATGATGCTATGGCCCTACTCCAGCTTATGAGGAAAAGAAAATAGGATAAGGAAGGGAAAGAAAAACATGAAAAAGGGAAAGAGATTCGTGAAGAGCTAGCCCCTATGCAAACAGAGAAGATTCTTTAAGAATCTATTAAAAACCTAATGTTAGAAGAAGAAGAATTTGAGATCCTCAAGCTGATCAAGCAAAGTGAGTATTGGGTAATTAAGCAGCCTAATTGAACACTCGCTAGGATATCATTACTCTCACCATGTTTGAACTCTGAGCCCCATCAAAAAGCACTTATGAAAGTCCTAGATGAAGCTTATCTCAACCAGGACATATCCATGGAGATGGTAGAAGGATTGGTTAGAAATATCATGGCTAGCAGCATCATCTCATTTCTTGATAAGGAGATTCCCTTAGAAGGCTAGGGGCATAATAACATAGTAGCTAAATGCCAAGAATATAAGTTAGCCAACATCATTGTTGACAATGGCTCATTGCTGAATGTTATGCTAAAGACCACCTTGGAAAGGCTCCCTTTTGATATACCTATATGAAACCATGCACGATGATAGTCAAGGCTTTTGACAGATCCATGAGGTCACAGTGGGGGAAATAGAAATCCCAATGCAAATGGGCCCTTGCATTTTCAAGTGATAGACATCAAGCCATCATACAGTTGTTTACTTGGCTAACCTTGGATACACACTGTTGGGACACTATAATCTTCACTACACCAAAAGTGAAATTCGTAGTAAACAATAAGCTGGTAGTAGTGAACGAGGAAGAAGACTTATTGGTAGGTAAGCCGTCTACCCAAAAGTGGCCAAAGAATCCTTAGAAAGTGCTTTCTAATCATTTGAGATTGTGAATGTGATTTATGAACAAGAAGGATCACAAATTCCTGCACCTTATTTTTCTTCCACATTCAAAATGGTGTAAAGTCAATGCTAAGCTAGGGATACGAGGTCAATGAAGTGCTAAGGAAATAGGGGCAAGGTGATGGTGAGCCTTTTCAAATACTAAAGGCAGAAGAAAGATTTGGCTTTGGTTACAAGCCCACAAGAGCTTATCATACTCGCCTTGCTCAAGAAAAAAGAGAAAGAAGGCTAGCCCGCCTAGAAGGAAGGGGGTCTGAGATTGGCAGGCTAGAAATCCCACTATTATATAAGTTCTTCATAAGTGGTGGGATGTATGACTAGGAGCAAGTATCTATCATTGAGGAAGAGATAAATGAGGAAACTAATTTGGTAAAACCTTACACACCAAGGTCAAAACTGAAGAACTAGACTGTTCAAGAGCTTCCTGTTCTCTTTAATTTAGAGTCCATGTAATTTGTCTTATCACCCCGCTAATGGCTTTTGCCTAAGGCCTTAGCTGGATTTTGCATGGATAGAATATGTTTATTGTGCTTTAATGTTTGGTTTGAATGAAATGCACTTTTTGATTTCCATTATCTTCTAAATTAACCACATACACCATGCATTCTCATCCCACCTTTTACCTGCAATAATGAAACCTAATAATTCAAGTCTCAAAATGATAACTTTGAATACGATTGTACTGCTCCTTTAACCTACAATTTTGATCATCACAGTGATAATAAATCAACAGAGGAAGAAGGTGAAGAATAGGAATCTTCCCTTGAATTGTTAAGGCTAGTTGAGCAAGAGGAGAAAGCCATCATGCCGCATCAAGAACCCATTGAAATAATTAATTTAGGCACTGAAGAAGATAGAAGAGAATTCAAAATTGGCACTGAAATGGAAAAAAAGGAGAAATGTGATTTAATCAATCTTCCATGAGAATACAAAGGTGTATTTGCATGGTCATATAAAGACATGCCTGGATTACATACTGACATAGTCATACATTGTTTGCCAATTAAACCTAGATTTAAACTAGTAAAACAAAAGTTAAGGGGAACGAAAGCCAGATTTGCTCCTAAAAATAAGAAGTAAAAAAGTTGTTTAAGGCTAGTTTTATTGAGGTATCAAAGTATCTAGAATGGATTACCAATATTGTGCTAGTACCTAAGAAAGATGGGAGAATCAAGGTGTGTGCAGATTATCGTGATCTAAACAAAGTGAGTCCAAAAGATGATTTCCCTCTCCCTCACATAGATGTACTCATGGATAATGCCATGGGAAATTCTATCTTCTCATTCATGGATGGCTTTTTGGGGTATAACCAAATCAAAATGGCCCTAGAAGACAAGGAAAAAACCACTTTCATCATGTAGTGAGGAACCTTTTGTTACAAAGTAATGTCATTTGGCATGACAAATTTTGGCATAACTTATCAAAGAGCTATGGTGACACTGTTTCATGACATGATTTATAAAGAAGTTGATATTTATGTTGATGATATAATAGCAAAATCATGATCAAAAGAAGAACATGTCACTCATTTTCACAAGCTCTTTGACAGATTAAGGAAGTATCAAGTTAAGCTAAATCCTAGCAAATGTACATTCAATGTCAGGTTAAGCAAATTGTTAGGGTTCATGGTTAGCCAAAAGGGAATAAAAGTAGATCTAGATAAAGTTTACACAATCCTAGACATGCTAATTCCAAAACCTAAGAGATGTACGAGGTTTCTTGGGAAGATTGAACTATATTGCTAGATTCATCTCGTAATTAACAACCAAATGTGAACTAATTTTCAAGCTTTTGTACAAAAATCAATGCAATGAATGGAATGATGAATGCTAGAGGCATTTGACAAAAAAAAAACAATATTTGCAAAATTCACCAATCCTAGTATACATGGTAGACCACTCTTGATGTACTTGACTATGCTCGAAGAGCCAATGGGTTGTATGTTGGGGCAAAATGATAAGGCTAAAAGGAAAGAACAAGTGATCTACTATTTAAGTTAAAGTTCACTAGCTACAAATCTAGATACTCAATGTCAGAATGAACCTATTATGCTTTAGCATGGGTAGCCCACAATCTTAGGCAATACATGCTTTGATATACCACTTGGCTTATCTCAAAAACAGATCCCATTAAGTACATAATTGAAAAGCCAGCTCTCATTGGTTGGATCTCAAGGTGGCAAATGTTGTTGTCTGAATATGATATCATCTATCTCCCACAAAAGGCTATAAAAGGGAGTGCAATCACCTACCATCTTGTAAATCATCTGATATCTGATAATGAAACAATTCAATTAGAATTTTCAGATGAGGATATCATGGCCTTCTCTACAAAGAATGAGATACCAAGTGAAAAACAATGATCTCTTTTCTTTAATGGTGCATTGAATACCTTGGGGCATGAAATTGGGCCCATTCTAATATCACCTAAAGGAAAATATTTTCCTATGATTGCAAAGCTATGCTTCGATTGCACCAATAATATTGCAGAATATGAAGTCTGTGCCCTTGGAATATAGGCAGCATTGAATTTCAAAATTGGAATCTTAGTGTTTGTGGAGATTTTACGCTAGTTATTCATCAGTTAAAGGGTGAATAGGAAACTAGAGATTTTAAGTTAATCCCTTACCAAAAGTACATAAAGGAAATGATGGAATAATTTCAAGAGGTCACTTTCTAGCATATACCCCAAGATGATAGTCTAATGGCTGATGCCCTAACTACACTACCTTTCATGTTCAGTTTAGATGAGAATGTAAAAATTCCCAAAATAACTCTAGAAAGGTGGGAAGAGTCGGCCTACTGCATGAATGTAGAGGAAGAACCTGATGGCAAGCCATGGTATAATGATATTAAGTGATTCATTTAATACTAAAAATATCTTGACGGGACTTCAAAAAATGACAAAAGGACCCTTAGAAGATTAACAATGGGTTTCTTCTTGAGTAACGATATGCTCTACAAAAGAAATCATGACACAGTGCTTTTAAGATGTGTCAATGCCAAAGAAGCCCAACTATTGCCCCAAGAAGTGCATGATGAGATTTGCAGAATCCATATCAATGGCCATGCAATGACAAGAAAAATCTTAAGGGCTAGATATTATTTGCCAATAATGGAATCTGATTGCATTGATTATGTCAAAAGATGTCATAAATGCTAAATTTATGTAGATAAAATCCACACCTCTCTGACCACCTTCAATGTATTAACTATGCCACAACCATTTTTTATGTGAGGATTGGATGTCATTGGTCCCATAGAACCCAAAGCCTCCAATGGACATCACTTTATTTTGATCACAATTGATTATTTCAATAAGTGGGTAAAAGCAACTTCATATTTAAGCATAGTAAAAGGGGTTATCCTTCGATTCCTAAAGAAGGAGATCATTTGCAAATATGGATTACACAAAAGGCTTATTACTGATAATGCCAATAATTTGAACAAGCAAATGATGATCAACTTATGTGAGTAGTTTAAGATAAGTCATCATAATTCAACTCCTTATCATCCAAAAATGAATGGAGCAATGGAAGCGACCAACAAAAATATCAAAATGATCATTGAAAAGATGATAGTAACTTATATGGACTAGCATGAAATGTTGCCCTTTGTCTTACATGGATATTGTACCTCAGTACAAACATCAACTGGGGTAACCTTATTCTCTTTCATCTACGGGATGGAAGTAGTATTCCCATTTAAAGTAGAGATCCCTATTTTTAGAGTACTTATGGAAACTTAACTTAATGAGGTTGAATCCATTCGAATGCAGTGTGAACAGTTAAATTTATTAAGGAAAAGAAACTAGTAGCTTTGTGTCATGGAAGCTTTATCAGAAAAGGTTAACAAGAGCTCATGATAAGAGAGTTTGTCCAAGGCAATTTTATCAGGGAGATCTAGTGTTGAAAAAGATTTTGCCAATCCAGAAAGATAACTAGGGCAAACGGACCTCAAATTATGAAGGGTCCTACATGGTAAAAAGGGTATTTTCAAGAGGTGCACTAGTCTTACAAATATGGATGGTGATGAGTTGTCTCATCTAGTAAATTTTGGCACTGTAAAAAAATATTATGCTTGACCAAATGGCTTAGAATTGCAGCTTAAAGGAGAGGTACAATTTGAACCAAAGATGTCTTTAAGAGACCATTCCCCTTCCCCAATTTTTGTACCCATTTTCATTTCTATACACTCTAATTCCAAATCTTTCTTATAGCCTTTCCTATCCTAAATTTTCATAAAAATGTAAATTCTTCTAATCAATAAAGCTTCAATTTCCTTTGAAATTATTTGCCTTTTCTATAGACCACGTTAGCACCAACATGCACTCCATGTTAAGGTTAACCTTGAAATGCCATAAGCATGTCATCATTATCATTTCGTAATTGAGCAATTACATGGCAAAATTGAAAATAAATAGGAAGTCACATAACTGATAAAATTTATGAGCTTAAGTAATGTCAAGACACATTCATCTAGATGTTTGCAAGAAAAAAGGACTTTTATCGCAATGCTATTATTACCTCAAGGACAAGGCCTATCAAACAGGCCTATGCCACATAAGATAAGCTGAATTCCCAAAAATGAGAAGTTATTCCTTGAATGAAAGGTGCATAGCAAAGGGTGACAATTTTAGCTCTCTAAGAATGTATCATCACTAGCTTCTTTCCGATTTCAAGAAAGACTGTTAGATATGATGAATATGGAGATAGTTTCAAAAGAAAAATTTTTACCTTCACAAGAGAAAAAAATATCTACATGCATTATGTATTACCCCTTACTTGCATGATATAGACTATACGTATACTACATAATTCTGCCTAAAAACCCATATGCTTGGGAGCCCCTTACCAAGCAAGTATTTCTCTTGGGTCTTAGCTGAGAGTAAACTTGCATTCGACAAGCTAAGCACACATCAAGTAGGCCAGCATCTTGGATCATCTATGTGTTGATAAAAAAATGCAACTATTCGGATGCAATGATGAGAATTAAGTGGTAGTTGATGATCAAAGTTTTGTGCTTGACAATGTCTTTGAGCATCTTTCAAATAAAGAATCCGAATCTAAGTACAAAAACTGATCATGTGATGATTAGCAAACATAATAGTTTTTAGGAAAGTAAGCACTTCTGCATAACCCCAAAAGGTGGCAAGAACTAGAACCTAATCTAAACCTAACTAATGACTGAAAAATTGGGAAAGCTATGTCCTTTAAATCCATATTACCAACACAATCTTATTCCTCAGTGCAATTGTGTTTGGTAGTGGATCTCCAAATTGATGTACATGTCCTGTGGAGGATTCCTAAGTCAACATGCATGTATTCGACTTTAAATCATCCTTATGCTATCAAATTTGGACTTGTATCAGATGAGTTAAGCCTATGTCAAGTTAGATCAACATTTCAGACCATCTTGATGTCCTTAAGTTCATACTCCTAACCAATGGGTTAAGCCAAGGTCAAGCCTAGCTCATGCCATTAATCGTTGTTTAGACTTAAAATTTCATAAGTCAAGCTGGAGTCGGGCTTTGTTTGACTCAAATCTTTTATCACTCAAGATAGAGTTAGGCTTTATTTGACTTAACCTTTTATCACTCAAGTTAAAGTCGGGCTTCATTTGACTTAATCCTTTATCACCCAAGCTAGATTCAAGCTTTGTTTGACTTAACTCTTATCACTCAAGCCAAAGTCAGGCCTTGTTTGACTTAACCCTTTTATCACTCAATCAAGAGTTAGGTTTCATTTGACTTAACCCATTATTGCCCAAGCTGAAGTTAGGCTTTGTTTAACTTAACCTTTTATCACTCAAGCCAGAGTTAGGTTTCATTTAACTTAACCCTTTAGCACTTAAGCTAAAGTTAGGTTTTGTTTGACTCAACCCTTTATCACTCAAGCTAGAATTCGGCTTCGTTTAACTCAACACTTTATCACTTAAGCTAAAGTTGAGTTTTATTTGACTCAAACCCACATAGTTCTAAATGAAATTGTGTCTTTTACCTTTACTTACCTTCGAGTTCCTAGAAAGATAAGCAAAGGGAGGCAGTCGTAGGTACCAAATTTTGTTTGGAACCCAAAATAACTGACATTATGTTTTCTTCAAATAAATAAAAAATGTATATATAATAAAAAATAATAAATAAAAGTAAAAGGTGAAAGAACTTGAAATATATATATATATATATATGTGTGTGTGTGTGTGTATGAAGTAAAAAGGGCATAGGGGGCTTGGTTCCTTGGCAATGAACCAAACCCCCTTTTTCTTTAAAAAGTCAGTGCCTCTCTCCCTCAAGAATGGACTGAACTTCTTCCAATCTTAGGCTTGAACCATGCATCTCCACCATCAAACTTCACCACCTGTAGTAGCAAGAGGAGGGGCAACAAGCAGCTACACCACCCCCATGAAAGCCTCACTAGCTACTACAATAGAAAGGGGAGCTACAGAACATGCTGGAGGCATGAAGGATAGCAAAAAATAGAGAGTAGCAACATGGAACAGAGCCTAAGCAAGGAAGTACAGAGGTGATGCCAAGTTGAAGAGGATGGATCCATAAGTTGGTGTAAAACCAGTGAGCCAACTTTAACTATAAAAGAAGGAAGAGAAGAGAACTCAACAAGTTCTTTTCTCTTATCCAAGATCAGAGAGATGGAGAGCCTAAAACAAAAAAAAAAAAGTGTTGTTTTGCCCCTTGTTCACAAACTAAAAAATAAAGCATATACATACATGAGCAAGACCAGGTGACATGAAGAAGGGTATTCACGGAGCAAAAGGATCATTACAACATCCCTGCACAACCCTTCGATATCTAGTAGCACCAAGGATGACTCACGGCTCTCCACCAAGCCAAAGGACATGGTGGAGAGCATTGAAGCAGAGTGGCAGAACCAACCTTGTTTCCAGAGGGGGTGAGCATAGGATTAGCCAAACAGCAAAGGAGAAGCCTTTAGAGCACTATGCCTACATTAGTCTATCTAGTTCTAGTAAGCCATGAGTTCAGGTTGACTTATGGTGCCTTAGAGTTTTATAGCCGATAAAATTGATGGTTGCACTCGTTGGTTGAGCATGATATATGGCTTTTCTCTAGCTTCTTAAAAGCCAACCTATTTCATGCATTTGTATGGTGCCCTTGGAACTTGGTAGGTTCTGGTTGGCTTGATTTTCCATCCACCCTTTTTATGCACTAGCTACGAATGTAGGAGACTTAAGTTAGGAGGATAGTAAGTTGTCATCAATCTCCCAAAGTGTGGGAATTTTGATTCAGTCCTATTTATATTTACTTTATGCTTGACTAGATTTGAAGTTTGCAATCACTTTCTTTAATAAAAGAATAGTTAAAAACCTATTTATCTCTTTGTTTATAATAATAAATAAATTAATTAAATAAATGAAAGAGAGAAAATAGGAATTAGAAAAGTAAATATATGAAATAAAATAAACATGAGAAAATTTCTTTTTGTACCATTCTTTTGCAAAATGATTTTTTTAAGTTGTAAAAATAAAGGTGAAAGTATTTATTTTTATAACTTGTATAGGTTTCACCTGAAGAAAAATAGCCTATTTTAATGCCCATTAACACTCAAACCTTTTGTAAATAATCACCCAAACTAAGCTTTCTAGGAAAGGCTATGGAAAATAAAGGCAAACGCATTTATTCCTAAAAGCTTAAAGTAAGTTCCCAGACGGGCCAATCTTTTAATTTAGATATATACGATAAGGAAGCATCAACAAAGTTTATTGCAAATATAAATGGTATAAAATTAATATGGAACCTAAAGAGTATTGTAGAGTGCTAAAACTTTTCTTACACGTAATCAACTTTCAAATTTTTTTTTTTTTTAAAAAAAGGATACGCAAACCATTTCTTTAATGTAAAGGTGTCTAATCCCCGTTTATCCCATTTTACAAACAATGTCATCCCCCTCCCCCTTTCTTCTTTCACAAAAAGATATATATATATATATATACATAAAATAAAATTTTCTTCACCTGCATCATGTGGACACCACGAAAACATAATCTCTCATAAAACAAACTGATTCTTGTTATCCACCAATGGCCTTTAAATCTAGTAGTGCTTTCTTTACAATCACAAATTGTAGTATTTAATTGTCAAGAGTTAAATTTTAATTCATTATATTTTTTCTACATTAGTAGTTTTTTATTTTTTTGTAAAAAAAAATAAATTAGCAAAATATATATAATTAGTATAATAACAAATAAAAAATGCCCCTTTTCATACTTACCCTAGAAATAAAAAAAGAAAAATGAAAACTGAAATTTAATTAAAGAGAAAGCAAACGTAAATATCAAGTTAATTTGTTAGAGGAAGAACATTTGTAAATAAAGCAACACTAGAAATCCCAAATACATAATCTTAATTGCCATAACATTGTTATCCTACAACGTAGAACAAACAACTTAATACCATTGATGGAGTTTGCTGCATGACAATAGCAATATGAGTCTCTTGATCCAATTCTGAGTAAAGTAAATATATTGCTATTTACACTCTTTTATGTCAAAAGCTAAAATGCAAGGTCGTCGAAAACGGCCTAAAGAGTAGCAAAATATGGAATCAATGAAGAAAATGAATTATGTGAAGCTTCAAAGATGCAAGTTCCATCAGCATAATGAACGTTCGGTATCACAACAGAAAGTTGATGATAAGATAGAATTTCAATCAATGAAGTTCAAAATAGCACCCCAAAGGGCGCACCCAATGGCTCACCAAGAATGAAAAGAATGATTGGCGCTGTTCAAAGGGCAATCAAACGTAAGACAAGGCTACAACAAGAAGTTTCCTATGTTGCCATTGATGAAAATGACAGCCATGATCTTCTTGCGAATCATGGAAGCCAAAAGAGTGACTCAAGTTATTGCGTATAGAAGTACTATAACTATTTGTAATTAATTTTTCTTTTCCTTTTACCTAATTTGCCTAAAAACAGGAAAGACTAGTGCCTCTAGTTGAATCTCAAATTACAACATTTAATGGGCATGGCATTTAAATAGCATTAACACTCTTGTCATTGTGACTAATTGCTAATCTAGAATGTTTTCAAAACTTTTCTGTCAATTTAATGAATACTGGAGATCTATAATATTTTTATTGTTATTTTATTTATTGTTTTCTTTTTTTCATTTGCGACCAGTTCGAAACATATTTTGGCTTACATTGCTTTTGAATTTGTTTTTATTTGTTATAAAAATATAATGGCATGAAGAAATATATAAAATAATCGTCTCTTATCTTCCTGACTACCATGTCCTCCTTATGGCAAATTAAACAAAATCTACCTGTCCTTAAATTCATGTGCAATTTGCCTCCTGCTAATTTCAATTAAACTAAATTATACCATTGTACTTTTAATATGTTGTAATGTGTTGCCAACCGTTAGCCCTTCATGCAAATAGTTAAATTGGACTCTAACTTTAACGTTGACCCTCTCTACTCCCACTTTGCCTCTCTTGGAATTCATGCTCATTAGAGTGAGAGAGTGAACAATTATAGAACTGGGTTGGGTCCCTGCGCTTTATCCGCCCCAAATTTGCAAGCTTTTTTGTTTTAAGACAAAACTATGAATCAAAGCACGCTAAAAAAGGAGCCCAGATGATATCATCATCATCATCTTCTTCTTCGCTACAACCAACCCTGATATCTGGAAGCAAATCATGATGACGATGATGATGGAGTCTCTCACCATACTGTGTGTATGGGTAACTATTCTTCTAGCCACTTCCCACATTTTGGAAAAAAGATGAAAAAATTATAATTTCAATTGTCTTCTATTCTCTCGTTGACTATGGAATTTTTCTCGTGTTGGGGTCGCCAGAGATTTTATTATGGACATGGACTTACCTATAACTACTAAGTACCCAAAGCAAGACGCCCAAGGAGAAGAAGTAGAAGGCCCAAGTGGCGAAGAGTATGAGGAAGGGAGTGAGCTGAAGCAAGTAGGAACTTCTAGAAAAGAAGCACGTGAAAGAAGGCCTCCTGCATGGATGATGGATTGTACTGCGTGAGTTGAAGATTCTGAAACCAGTGCGAACGTTGCGGGCATAAGCGTATTCTGTTATTACTCGTATTCCTTTATAATATTCCAATTTCCTATAGAAGAGTGTAAGCCTACATATAAGGGCATAAGATGACTGTAGAAATCATCTGAGAATGGTTATCATAGTTCAATTGGAGTAAGTAGACGCTCAAAGTTCCATCATTTCGTTACACTGGTGCTTTCATTGAGAGCTTCACCATGAACATTCGGGATGTGGCTGATGAGAGTGTCAATTTCCAACAAGCAGTTCAGCAGAAACATGTTGAACTTCAGACGGAAGGGAGACGACAACATGGTGAACTCTAGTCCAAAAATAGCAGGCAGTATGCGAACCTCTCTAAATAGCTGCAACAAATCTGGGCTTACTTGACTGGAATAGAAGGAAGAGTGGATGGTTTGACACAGCGAGTGGCAGTGGCGGAAAAATTGTTAGCCCAAAATGAAGAGAGATCAATAATGGGGCAATGAACAAATTCCCTTCAAAATGTGAGGGAAGAGGGTCCTCAATGTCTTCGGTTCGTTAAACTGGAAGTTCCACAGTTCGACGGCACCGATCCTCATAATTGGTTGCTCCGGGTAAAATTGTTCTTCAATATACAAAGCATTCCAGAACCTCTGAGATTGCAACTGGCTAGACTTCACATGGAGGGAGATGCTACTGCTTGGTATCAATGGGTATTCAACAATGGATTATTGGGAACCTAGTTTGAGTTTAAGAATGCAGTTCATAAGAGATTTGGCGCCTCGCCTTATCAGGAGCTACAAGGTATGTTATCTAAACTGACTCAGAAGGGGACTTTAACTGATTATCTGCGATCCTTCGATTGACTCAAGTGCATGGTCTGGATGAAGACTTGCTCATTAGCTTCTTTGTATCTGGTCTTCAACCAAACTTGAGAAGAGGCTTGCAACTCAATTGGCCTGTTTCATTGAGTCAACAATGGAGCTAGCGGCTACACATGACTCCCATTTTGAAGAAATTAAAACGTCTCTCACTACTACGGTGGGATGAGTTGGGATCAACAAAAATAGTATATCCTCTGTTACAGGACCAATAAGCAATTTAGGGGCCAAGGACACGAACACGCCTATTCCTACGATTGCATCATCTTCAAGCACTAGGACTCCTATTCCAGCCAAACAACTGACGTATGATGAACTTTAGATGAAATGGGAGAAGGGACTATCTACCATTGTGACAAAAAATGGAGTTCGAAACATAAATACAAAAACCAGGGGGACACGGGAGAGAATGGAAGAGATGGGTTATTTTTTGAGGAAGTGGACAGGGAGGATATTATTACACAATTCGCAGATGCTAGCCTTAACGTGTTTGCTGATCCTTTCCTTCCCAGATCTCTAAGGATCAAATCAAAATTACAGGGGAGGATGGTGTCAGTTCTTATTGGCAGCGAAAGCTCTCACAATTTTATACAAGAAGATTTAGGGCTGAAACTATCGCTTCTCACAACTAAGATCCCAAGGTTTAATGTCGTTTTGGGGATTCTCTGGCTATCTTTGTTATGACAACTTGCGCACGACTATAAAAACATGCTGATGGAGTTTGCTTGGGCTGGAAAGAAGGTAGTCTTGAATGGGAATTTGGGCTATGGCCAAACCGAATTGCACAAAAAGACAGGTCAGGTTTTGCATTTAAGTCCAACTAAATCAGATCCTGTAGACTCAGTACTGAACAAATTGGATCAGCTGTCTGAAAAGGTGCCTTTTGAAATTATGGAGATTTTAAAATAGTACCACGGCCTTTTCACCAAACCAGAGGGTTACCCCCGTTCTGAGGCAATGATCATATGATTCATCTCACTCCGGGCTCTGAGCCTGTCAATGTTAAACCTTACAGGTATCCCAACAACCGTAAAAATGAAATTGAGCGTCAGATAACTGAGTTACTTGCCACAGGTTTTATCAAACCAAGTAGGAGTCCCTACTCTTCCCCAGTCCTGCTCATTAAGCAATAAGACAACTCTTGGAGAATGTGTATGGATTATAGAGCTCTTAATGCCATAACTATCCGTGACCGTTTTCCCATTCCTACTATAAATGAGCTACTTGACGAAATATTTGGTGGCAACATTTGCTCTAACTTGGATTTACACTTAGGGTATCACCAGATTAGGGTGGTCAGTAAGGACACCCAGAAGACAGATTTTAGAACCCACAGTGGCCCATTATGAATTTTTAGTAATGTCATTTGGCTTAACTAAAGCTCCATCTACTTTATTAAGGTGGTTCATGATTGTTTTTTTTTTTTTTTTGGTATACAGTGCCACTCTACAAGATCACCTCCACTATCTCAAAGTCACATTACAGTGCTTAATAGATAATTACTTCTTTGTTAAGTTGGGAAAATGTTCATTTGGGGTTCAGGAAATTAAGTACCTAGGCCATGTGGTATCAGCAGCAGGGGTTAAGGCTGACCTAAAAAAAATTGAAGCTATGTTAAACTGGCTTTCTCCTACCTCTCTCAAGCAACTTCGTGGCTTCTTGGTCCTTACTGGCTATTATTGCTAATTCATACGTGGGTATGCTTCCCTTGCAGCACCATCGACAGACCATTTGACGAAAGATGCTTTTAGATGGGGAATGCAAGCTGAAGATTAAAAGAAACCATGGTCCATACCTCTGTTCTTGCTCTACCCAACTTCACCCTTCCTTTTGAATTGGAGACGGACGCCTCAAACAGTGGATTGGGAGCAGTGCTCACAAGCAAGGCTAGCCCATAGCCTATTTCAGTCAAAAGCCGGGACCTCGATTGAGTGGAGCCTCCACTTATGTGAAGGAGTTAACAGCAATATCAGAAGTAGTACGTAAGTGGCGGCAGTACCTTTTGGGTACCCAATTTACTCTTCGGACAGATTAAGCTTAAAAGAACTCTTCTCTCAGGGCGCTCAAACACTAGAGCAACAAAGGTTTATTTGCAAACTCATGGGATATCAATTTTCCATTGAGTATAATCCTGGAAGGTTTAACAAGGTAGTAGATAGGTTATCTAGAAAATATGAAGAAGACTCCATGGGTAGTATTCCCTCTTTATTTGCTCTAACAGCACCCATCTTTTCAATCCTGGATGACATAAGGCAAGAAAATGCCTCAAAAGCTAAGCTCCTAGAACTACACACACAACTTCAAAATGGGACGTGGGAGGACCCTCATATCACAACAAGAGATAGCATTCTCTTCCATAAAGGGAGAATTTCACTCAGCATGGATTTCAACCTAAGCTCCCTTTAATTCAAGAGTTCCACAGCTCACCTATAGGGGTTCATGCAAGTAACCTACGTACTTTCTTAAGAATCTCCGCTGTTTTTCCTATTGGCCAAAAATCAAAGATGACGTGAAAACTTTTGTTAAGGAATGCCTCACTTGTTAGCAAATCAAGACTTCTACTACTGCACCTTATGGTTTACTACAACCCGTCCCTATACCAAACAATGTTTATGAAGATGTGACCATGGATTTCATCATTGGTTTACCCCTTTCTCATGGGAACACTAGCATTTTGGTGGCAGTAGATCATTTAACAAAATATGGACATTTTGGGGATTTACCTAGCTCTTTCACAGCATCAGTGGTGGCAAAACTTTTTGGTGAAATTGCGGTGAAGTTATATGGATTTCCTAAATCCATTGTCACTGATAGGGACCCATATTCATGAGTCAATTTTGGAAGTAGCTATTTCTACTCAGTGACACTACCTTGACGGCTAGCTTTGCCTATCACCCACAAACTGACGGGCAATCAGAAATTATGAATAAATATTTGGAGCAACATGATAATCCACGAACTTGGTTTCCTTTCCTCTATTGGGTAGAATTTCGTTATAATACTGCCATGCACACTGCTATCAACATGAGCCCCTCTGAAGCTCTTTATGGTAGACCGCCACCTCATACTCCCAACTACTCGAAGGGGTCATCCAAAATTGAAGCCTTAGATTTGCTCCTCTCTAATGTATTACGCTTAGCCTCTCTCAAGTAGAATCTACACCAGGCCCATAATAGAATGAAAGGAATAGCTGACCGAAAGCGAAGGGAACGGCAGTTCAAGGTTGGGGATAAAGTCCTAGTCTGCCTCTAACCCTATAGGCAGACCACTCTAGCTAATCGAAAAAACCAGAAGCTTGCAAAACATTTTTTTGGACCTTACCCAATCATTTAAATTATCAGCCCGGTTACCTACAAGCTCGAACTCTCCACCTTTAGCAAAATTTATCCAATCTTCTACATCTCCTCATTCAAACCATTTCATGGAACCACCAACCCACCTCATTCCCATTACCAACCCTGAGCAAGGACAACAAACCAGTCCAATGCCCACTGCCATATTGTCTCCCGAGTTCTTATTGTGAATGGAAAAGAAGTCCCCCAAACTTTGGTTCAATGGTCAAGTGCCATGCCAAAAGATGCGACCTGGGAGTCTTAACTCTGCTTTCTGTAGTCTATACCTGAATAACACCTTGAGGGGCATGGTGTCTTTTGAAGGTCGGGGGTGTTATGGACGTAGGCTTACCTATAACCAGTAGGTACCTAAAGCAAGACGCCCAAGGAGAAGAAGCAGAAGGCCCAAGTGGCGAAGAGTATGAGGAAGGAAGTGACCTAAAGCAAGTAGGAACTTCTAGAAAAGGAGCACGTGAAAGAAGGCCTCCTGCATGGATAAGGGATTATACTACATGAGTTGAAGATTCTGACGCCAGTGCAGAAGTCGCGGGCATGAGCGTATTTTGATATTACTCACTTTCCTTTATAATATTCCAGTTTAAATCATTGGCGAATTGTTATCATAGTTCAGTTGGAGTAAGTGGACGCTTGAAGTTCCACTTCTAATCGAGTACAAACTGAAGCTTCCCATCTCTGTAAGATTGTGAGGTTTTCGATTATCTCGCTCTAGGAAGCTTTCTATGAAGGCCTTTTCCACAATTTTGCTGCCAGCCAGAATTGTTAGAATCTACACCGATTTTGTCAAGCAAATAAACCTAAAAGGCATGTATCTGGCTATTGTTCTCTGCACTGTGCAGATCCTAGTGTCTCTGCTTAATGTAAGATGGAGTTTTAAATTCTAACTTATTTTAGGGTTTCAAATAGGATGTGGGAGACGACGGGAAAAATTGAGTCAACCAGAAGCGGAGCTATATTGGCCCCTAACCCCTCAATTTTCAAAATTTTTATGTATAGAATGAGAAATTTAAATAAATTTTAATTTGGCATTCCTGAATTTTGTGAAACATTCTTTAATTTTTATGAATTTTAAATATTTTCATATATATATATATATATATATATATATACACACATCATATAGGAAATTTTAAAATTTTGATTTATTTTTCTAAATTTTGTAAATTGTTGTGTATAACTTGTAATAGTTTTAAAAAGTTTTCAAGTAATTTTTCATATATTTTATTAAATTTTTAGAAAAATTTGAATTGATTTTTGAATTATTTAAAATTGTAGAAACAACTCCATCTTTTTGTTATATACACCAATCAAGTAACATATTATAACACGTGTGGTATTGGCCCACCTTAAGAAAAATCATAGGTTCACCTTTTGAGTCATTATTGAAGAAACCATAGACTAGTCAACAAGTCAGCTCCTTTAGCTTTATTTGTTTGTAACTGTTTTAGTCTATTAGTAACTATTTTCACCCGTTTGCAATTATTTCAATTTGTTGTAATTAATTCCGTCATTTACTAAGTCGGTTAGGCATGATAGGCTTTATGACTTTTTCTCCTATTTTGTATAAAGTCTGACAGTGACCATACTGCTGAGATAATAACAATTCACTCTAGAATTTTCTACCACGAGCTTTACTTTCTTTGTCTTTACTCTTTCCTTTCCGTGCTTTGTTTGTTTTAGAAAACCAATATGGTATCAGAGCAAGGTCGCCTCTGATTTGTAATCCAGCCATGGAAAATCTACCAAATTCATCAACAAATGCTCCGATTAGTTTCAATCACTCCATCTTCATCAAACTTGATGACAACAACTACCTCCTATGGAAGCAACAAGTGCTAGAAGCCATTAAAGGTCATAGTTTGCAAAAGTACATCAAAGGTGAAGAAGTTCCAAACAAATTTCTTTCTGAAAATGACGAAGCATCAAATAGAGTGAACATTGCATATGTTGATTGGGAAAAACAAGATTAGCTACTCCTCTCGTGGTTACTCTCCTCGATGAATGAATTGGTGCTAACTCAAATGGTTGGATGTGAGATGACTCACCAAGTATGGAAGCAAGTCGAAGTGTATTTTGCAGCTCAAATGAAAGCCAAGGTCAAACAGTTCAGATAACAACTACAGAACACCAAGAAAAGCTCTTCTACTATGAATGAGTTTTTGTTAAAAATAAAAAATGTTGTTAACTTTTTAGCATCTGTTGGATATGTTGTTAGTATTATAGATCATATAGAAGTAAGTTTTGATGGCTTACCACCTGACTATGACTCTTTTGTAACCTCTGTCATGTCTAGAGTGGATCCGTATACAATAGCTGATATAAAGTCTTTATTGTTAGCTCATGAAGCTAGGTTGGAGAAACATAACAAAGTTAAACTCAATCTCAGTAAATTTTACTCAACCTCAAACCTTTAAGGATAAAAGGAGTAGTCAAAATCCTCAAAACTCATATCAAAATCAGTCTGTCAATCATCAACAAAATTTTTATAACAATAGAGGTGGATTCAGAGGAATTTATAGAGGAGGAGGATTCGCTAGAACTAGAGGTAGAGGAAGATTTCAAGCTTTCAGTGGTGGAAGGTTTAATAATATGGCTAGTAGATATGGAAATTCTAGACTAAACTATTATTATCAAGTCTGTGAAAAATATGGTCATCTTGCATCCTATTGCTATCATAGGTTTGATCAAAGTTTTCAAGGTCTCTCAGTTCAACAAAATCCTCAAGATTCTAGTTTTCAAAACAAGAATCCTCAAGCTTTGTTTGCTTCTCCTACTATTGATTTAGATCAGTTATGGTATGCTAACACTGGTGTCTCTCACCATGTAACTCCAAATGTTGAAAATTTACTGCACAAAGAAGAGTACAATGGTAATGAAAAGGTTTTTGTAGGAAATGGCTCAGTCCTTCCCATCCATAATATAGGTAATACTCCTCTTTGCACACCAAATACATAGAAAATTCTTGAACTTAAGAATCTATTACATGTGCCTCTTATATCCAAAAATCTTATGAGTGTTTCAAAATTTGCTCAACATAATGCAGCGTATTTTGAATTCCATCCTCATTGTTGCTTTGTAAAAAACCAGGAAACCAACCAAATTCTTCTGAGTGGGACAGTTAAAGATGGCCTATATGTGTTTGACAGCCTCAACTTAACAAACCAAGTCAACCTTCCTTCTGTAGTCCATCAAATTTGCTCACCAGTAACCTTTTTTGTTGATTGCTTATCTACTATAGCGGATCTCTGGCACTGTAGACTAGGACATCCAAGTCCCTTTGTACTCAAACATACTCTCAAAAATTGTAATATAACATTTCATAATAAGAGTAATGATCATTCATTTTGTGTGCCTTGCTGTGCTGGCAAAGTGCATAAAGCTCCTCATTTCTCATCTAACACTATATATAAAAAGCCTCTTGAACTCATTCACTTAGACATTTGAGGTCCAGCCCCATTGACTTCTTGCAATGGATTTAAATATTACATTCACTTTATTGATGCATACTCCAGATACACTTAGATTTACATGCTGAAACACAAATCTGATACCTTTCAAATTTTCTTAAATTACAAAAACCATGTTGAACTTCAACTTAATGGCAAAATAAGCTATTCAGACAGATGGAGGTGGTGAATATAAGGCTTTCTCTGATTTCTTAGCTTCTCATGGTATAGTTCATCAAATTTCTTGCCCTTATAGCTATGAATAAAATCATTTAGTTGAGAGAAAACATAGGCATATTATTGATATGGACCTATGCTTGCTGCATAAAGCTTCTGTTCCTATCAAATTTTTGGATTTAGCCTTTAAGACTTTTGTGTTTCATATAAACAAACTCTCTACACCTGTGTTATCTAATCTCTGTCCTTATGAGGTACTGTTTCAGAATAAACCTAACTACAAGGTTCTCAAAGTCTTTGGTTATGCTTGTTGTCCTAATTTGAGACTATATAATAACCCAAAGTTTCAATACAAAACCACTGAATGTGTTTTTCTTGGATATAGCATATCTCATAAAGGCTATGTCTGCCTTTCTTTAGATAGAAAAATATATATTTCAAGGGATGTCACTTTTGATGAATCAAACTTTCCTTTTACCAAAAGCTTTTTGTCAAAAACTATTTCCCTTCATTCTGATCATCAAAGTATACCAGCCACTCCTCCCTTACCGTCAACCAGGTCCACTTCACCTATCCATGATAGTGTTCCTTCTGTCCCACTCAATCCTACTTTTCCACCTACAACCTCTGCTTCAATTTCTCCTTTTATTACCAATGTCCATCCCATGATAACAAGAGCCAAATCTGGCATTCATAAACCCAAGGTTTACATGACTGCCAAAGAACCATCCTCACTAAAAGAGGCACTAAATGATCCAAAATGGCAAAAGGCAATGGAAGAAGAGTATGAACCATTAATCAAAAATGGCACTTGGAGTTTAGTACCTTTACCACTTGAAAAGAACATTATTGGTTGCAGATGGGTGTTTCGAATAAAAGAAAGTCCTGATGGTAGTGTTTAAAAGTATAAAGCTCGTTTGGTTGCTAAGGGATTTCATCAACAAGAAGGAATAGATTTTAATGAGATCTTTAGTCCTGTGGTTAAACCAACAACAGTGAGAGTACTACTGACTTTATCTTTACAAAATAAGTAGCACATTTATCAAATTTATGTGAACAATGCTTTTCTTAATGGAGACTTGGTTGAAGAGGTTTACATGACTCAACCTCCTAGACTCACTTCTCATGACTCTTCACTGGTTTGTCAATTGTATAAAGCCCTCTATGGGATAAAACAAGCCCCTCGGGCATGGTTTGAGAAGCTCTCCTTTGCCTTACATGGCTTTGGTTTTAAAAATACTAAATGTGATTCTTCATTGTTTATCAAACAGACTGCTAATTCGTCACTCTACATACTTGTTTATGTTGATGAAATCATTATTACAGGTTCATCTCCAGCTAAAATCACTTGTCTCATTAATAATCTAAATGCACAGTTTGCTCTTAAAGACTTAGGCCCATTAAATTTTTTCTTGGGTATTCAAGTCTCTTATACCAAGTCTGGTGAACTATTTTTATCTCAACAAAAGTATATTATAGATCTATTGGCTAAGGCTAAGATGCAATTCTGAAAACCAACTAAGGCCTCAATGACTTTAGGCACACGTCTGTCATGTCAAGGCAGTGATGAATTTTCTGATCCAACCTTCTATCACTCTATTATAGGAGCTTTGCAGTATGTTACTATAACTAGACCTAAGATAGCTTTTGCAATAAACAAAGTATGCCAATATATGCATAAACCCCTTGTTTCTCATTGGAAGGCAGTAAAGCATATTCTCATATATCTGGTTGGTACAGTTCATCATGGTTTGCTTATTAAACCTTCATCTTAGCTTAATATAACTATATTTTCTAATGCTAGTTGGGGTGCTGATCCTGATGATAGAAAATCAACATCTGGATTTTGTGTGTTTCTTGGCAATTCACTTATGTCCTGGTCTACTAAAAAACAACATACTTTGTCTCATTCTTCCATAGAGGCTTAGTACAGAAGCCTTGCCTCAACTATTGCAAAAGTTTTATGGTTGCAATCTCTCTTGTCTGAGTTGGAGTCAACCCTTCTGTTCCTCTCATTCTATGTGATAATCTCAACACTGTAGACTTAGCTCATAATCTAGTGTTACATGCTAGAACTAAACATATTGAAATGGTTCTCTTCTTTATCAGAGATAAAGTAGCAGCAAACAAATTCAAGTTTGTCATATTCCCTTAGCTAATCAAATTGCTGATGTTCTCACAAAACCCATCTCCAGTAAGAAGTTTGTCTACCTTCGAGACAAACTCACTGTGCTTCCCAATCTCACACTGAGTTTGAGGGGGGATATTGAAAAAAATCAGAGACTAGTCAACAAGTCAACTCCTTCAGTTTTATTTGTTTGTAACTGTTTTAGTCTATTAGTAACTATTTTCATCCGTTTGCAATTATTTCAATTGGTTGTAACTGATTCCGTCATTTACTAAGTCGATTAGGCATGATAGGTTTTATGACTTTTTCTCCTATTTTGTATAAAGTCTGACAATGACCATATTGCTGAGATAATAACAATTCACTCCAGAATTTTCTACCACTCAGCTTTACTTTCTTTGTCTTTACTCTTTCCCTTCTATGCTTTGTTTGTTTCAAAAAACCAATAAACATGCTAATAAAGGGCCAACTTTAACAATTTAAATAGAAGGTTTATGGTTGGGAATATATTGCAACAAATTAAAAGTTTAATAGTGTAATTTTTTTCTTTTGTTCCAAAGGAGTAGTTGATAAGAGTGGGGAATAGAGATCAAACTCATTCTATAGGGTTCAAAATAATATCAGGATGCCAGGTGAGCTGTACATTTATTTGTTATAATAATGTGATTTAGTTCAATTGAAATTGGAGATAAATTGCACATAAACCTAAGTATAAGGATTTTGTATAATTTGCCCTTTTCGTAATAATCTTACTTTGGAATATTGCACATCATTTTGATTTTGATATGCACTCCTCTATAAAGGACGTTTATTTTGGGTGAGCTTAATAGAAATTAAGGTGGGTCTAATTAGCGAAATAAGCGTTGATGCATAAGAAAGCATGCATTTTTTCTTATTTGGGTAAACTAGTTTTTGACGTGTGATTTACAAGTAATTTTGTTTTATAATTCAATTCAAATATATTTATAAACAAATATTTGAATAAAATGATCCATATATTATAAATAAAAAATTTTAAATATTAAATTCAAATATTAGTAATGTTCATTGTAACTTCCTCTCATTGGATTTCCATTTCCTCATTTATTTTTCCTTTAAATTTATTAGCAAATTGTAAATGCATTTGTAAAAATAACATAATAACAAAGATAAAATTGTAAAATTTTTAAAAATTATAATAATCCACTGATTATTTCTGACTCTTACATATTTATATATAATAAATTATATTGAGATCATAGAATGGATTTTTCACAGATTACATAACATTTAAACAAACAGTGTCACATATGAAGGCAAAAGAACTATGATTTGATTTTTTGGATGGATTGTAGCTTGAGCAATATCACATTACAATGTGAAGCTTTTAATTAGGAAATATTTTTGGATCTAATGAGAATTGGGTTGTTGTGCAGCCTGATATGTGCAAAACGAACCCATATTTAAATCTAAGCCCATATTTGTCATTTTCAAAAATATATATATACTAAATTCTTTTAAATTATTAACAACAGATTTCTTTATAGTTTTAACTGCACTAAGTAATCCTTTACACTTTCAATTTTGTGCACATTACCACCATTCCGTCATTCCCCTTTTAATTGATGACGGTCAACTCCAAACCAAAAACAAGTTGACCATTTATTTCGCTTTCTCCCTCGTCTCCTGAATCAAAGAACACCTTGGCTGACGAACAAAGAGGGATTTGTTCGCTCTTTCGGTTGAATAGTGACGAAGCGTGACGGAGGTACAATCCATCAACCCCAATCGAGGAAGGCGGAACCTAGGCTTGAAGATTCCCTCTTCCTGTTGAAGCAGCACGACCTTGAAGATTTTCTTTGCCTTGCAAAATGCAGGCCATGTTTTGAAGTGGTGGGGAAGTGATGTAGACCATTGCCCTTTGGCTTCATGCCCAACAGCACCCGGTACTGTTGTTGAAGGTTGTCCAGTATACAATTAGCTAAATAACTCATACCAATATAGTGGGTGTTGCTTGGAAACTCATAGTTGTCATAACAGATGAATCCGTCTTACCACATGTCCGCATGCCAGCATCTTATGTTTAAATACCAATCAAATATGAATCTGTTGGAAAAATAGATCAGAGGCTTGATAACAGCGAAAGCACCTCAAGATCACTTTTTCCCACTGTGCAAATAAATTATGCACAACAAAATTTAAGCAGAAAAATAAATACAAGAGGCACAAATATTTAACGTGGAAAACCCTCCAATATTGAGGGAAAAACCACGGGACAAGCTCCGAGAAAATATTCCACTATAATAAGGATAATTACAAATATCCTTACAACACACTTTACTCTCTTTCAAGTGATACTAAAATTATAGTGGCACTCAGTGAGACCCTCTAGAGATGACACCCAATATTTTCTGGTGTATACCCACACCCACACTCAATTGGGAATTACTCAGACTCTCTTTTATCTCACACTCTTAGAGAAATTATTTCTCTCAAGGCTTACCACTTATACTTGGCTTTAGCCTTATTCTCTCTTGAGCCTTTCTCTTTGTTGGCTCCCCTTCTCTTGCCTCTCTTGCTTGTGCAAATGATGCTTGGTGAAGCCTTCTATTTATAGGCAAAGTTTGAGTTGCAAAAGGAATAGTGAAGTGGTGCAATGTTGACAAACTACACCTCCCTTTCACACCTTTGCAATTAGCCTCCTTCTTATTCAATTTTGGAGGCTCCTCTTTTCTTCATTCACACTTGGTCATTCACACTTGGTTTTCATGGACACATGGTTTTCATGGGGTGGACCTAACAATTCTCCCCCTCCAGCCCATGAGAAAAGAGAATAATCCTAAATGCCATCAAATAGAATTCATGCCAGCCAACCTGGCACAAGTTTGAAGCTTCTCCCGAGTTACAACCTTTGTCATCATATCAGCAGGATTGTTGTTAGTGTGAATCTTTTCAAGCTGGAACTGTTGTTCTTCTACTGCTAATCGCAGCCAATGATATCTCACATCAATGTGCTTTGTACGTGAGTGGTACATCGTATTTTTACTCAAATCAAGAGCACTTTGACTATCACAGTAAATCACTGACCTTTGCTGCTTTATTCCCAATTGTTGAAGAAGTCTAGTCAACCAAAGCATTTCTTTTCCTGCTTCGGTCATGGCAATGTATTCTGCCTCAGTTGTAGATAAGGCAACACACTTCTGCAATTTGGACTGCCATGATACAGCTCCCCCTGCAAAAGTAAACAAGAATCCTGAAGTAGATTTTCTACTATCCAGGTCACCTGCCATATCTGCATCTGCATAACCCTTCAAAATTGGTTCTGACATACCAAAACACAAGCACAATTTTGAACTGCCTTTGAGATATCTTAAGATCTACTTTACAGCTTCCCAATGATCTTTCCCTGGGTTGGAAAGAAACCTGCTGACCACTCCTACTGCGTGAGCAATGTCAGGACGGGTACAGACCATGGCATACATCAAACTCCCAACTGCAGAGGAGTAAGGAATCTTAGCCATGTCTTCTTCTTCTTTTTCACCAGTGGGACAACTTTTCCTACTAAGTTTAAAGTGATTGGCCAATGGCGTGCTAACTGACTTAACACTTTGCATGTTGAATCTTTCTAGGACCCGTTCCACATACTTTTCCTGTGACAACCATAGCTTTCTAGCGTTTCGGTCTCGCAAAATCTGCATTCCCAGAATTTGCCTTGCTGGTCCAAGATCTTTCATGTCAAATGCCTTTGACAACTCCTTTTTCAGATCACCAATCATCTTTGTGTCCTGCCCCACAATCAACATGTCATCTACATATAACAAGAGAATAATGAATTTGTCATCAGGAAATATTTTAAAATATACACAATGGTCTGTATCAGTTCTGGTATAACTATGACTCATCATGAAGGAGTCAAATTTCTTATTCCACTGCCTTGGAGCCTGCTTTAATCCATACAGGCTCTTCTTCAATCTACAGACCATGTGTTCCTTCCCTTTCTCTTCAAACCCTTCTGGTTGAATCATGTAGATCTCTTCCTCTAAATCACCATGAAGGAATGCAGTTTTCACATCTAACTGTTCAAGCTCTAGATCCATGCTGGCTGTCAGACCTAGTATAGCTCTAATTGAGCTAATCTTGACAACTGGAGAGAAAATCTCGTCAAAATCAATTCCTCGCTTTTGTCCAAAACCTTTTACGACTAAGCGAGCTTTATACTTTACCAGCTTGTTGCAATCGCTCTTAAGCTTGAACACCCACTTGTTCTTTAAGGCTTTTCTGCCTTCTGAAAGTTCCACAAGCTCATAAGTATCATTTTTCTGCAAGGAATCCATTTCGTCTTGCATAGCTGTCAGCCACTGAGCTTTATCCTTATGAGTTTGTGCTTCTTCAAAATCTTCTGGCTCCCCCTCATCAGTAAGGAGGATATACTCAGAACTTGGGTACCTAGTTGATGGATGCCGCTCTCTCTCTGTTCTTCTGAGCGGCAGTGGAGGGGGTTGCTCCCCCTGCTCAACAACTTCATCATCACCTCCAGCATTATCTATCCTTGGTTGGTCATTAATCTGTTCCCCACCTTGAGTATCATCATTGACTGGATCAGGTAAGTTCACCATAGGAACTGAGTTTAGTTCAACCAAGCCATCGCTGCCACTAGACACTTTCTTTTCAGCTTTTTCTATATCATCAATGGTTTGGTCTTCAATAAATGCTACATCTCGACTTCGAATCAGTTTCTTCTCAATCGGGTCATATAACCTGTAGCCAAATTCATCAAGACCATAACCGAGAAAGATGCACTGTCGTGTCTTCGCATCAAGCTTGGATCTTTCATCCTTCGGAATGTGAACAAACACCTTACATCCGAAAACTCGTAGGTGATCATAAGAGACTTCCTTATCATACCAGATTTTGTTAGGAACGTCACCATTTAGAGCAACCGCTGGAGATAGATTGATCACATATACTGCTGTGAGCAAAGCCTCCCCCCAAAAGTACTTTGGCAATTTTGCTTCTGAAAGCAAACATCTGACTCTCTCTAGCAAGGTCCGGTTCATCCTTTCAGCTAGACCATTTAATTGTGGAGTCTTTGGAGGCGTTTTCTGATGCTTAATGCCCATCTTTCTGCAGTATTCATCAAAAGGACCACAGTACTCGCCACCATTGTCAGTGCGAATACACTTCAACTTCTTTCCAGTCTCCCTCTCAACAGATGCATGAAACTGTTTGAAAACATCAAGGACTTGATCTTTGGTCTTTAAGACATAAGCCCAAAGTTTCCTTGAATGATCATCAATGAATGTCACAAAATAAAGTCCACCGCTAAAGGACTTTACCTTCAAGGGACCGCAAACATCGGAGTGCACCAATTCTAACAGATCCGATTGCCTTGAAGGAAAGTGACTCTTGAAGGCAACTCTGTTCTGCTTTCCAGCCATGCAATGAGCACATTTCTTCAAGCTCGTGCTCTTTATACCTGGGAGCAGGTCTTTCCTGGCCAAGCAATTGAGTCCCTTCTCACTGATGTGGCCAAGTCTTCTGTGCCACATCTCAGCTGTCTTCTCATCATCCATTGTGTTAATGAAGTCACCAGAAATTTTAGCTTGTGTTAAATACAAGCTTGGACTCTTCTCTCCTCGAGCCACAACCAATGAACCTTTAGTAAGCTTCCATTGCCCATTACCAAAGGTATTGAAGTAACCTTCATCATCCAGCTTCTTTACTGAGATTAAGTTGAAACGGATATCAGGCACATGCCTAACATCCTTAAGAATCAGCCGTGCTCCTCTGTTGGTCTCTAAGTGGATATCTCCCATGCCGGCAACATTTGAGAAACCATTATTACCCATCTTTAGCACCCCAAAATTACCGGGTGTATAAGATGAGAAGAGCTTCCTGTTCGATGTAACATGTAATGAAGCTCCACTATCCACAACCCAACTTATTTCATGACAGGCAAAATTAATTATCTCTTCGTCACAAACGATGACTAGTTCAGCAACGGCAACCTGATCTTTCTTCTCTTCCTCAGTGTTGCCATTTTTCTTATCTTTCTTGTATTTGAAACACTGCCTTTTAAAGTGCCCAAACTTGCCACAATAGTGACACTCCATATTTTTGGATCTGGGCTTGGATTTGCTCCGGCTGTTATCTCTGCCTTTCAGACCTCTACTATTGCTTCTCCCCCTATCATCGGTGACAAGAATATCAGGCTGTGAAGATGAAGCTTGAGACCTTTTTCTCATCTCTTCATTTAAAACAGCGCTTTTAACAATCTCCATTGTCACTATGCCATTAGGAGCGGAGTTGCAAAGTGACATTCTGAATGTCTCCCAAGAGTCTGGTAGAGTACCGAGCAGCCAAAGAGCTTGAATCTCATCGTCAAACTTTACACCCATGGAAGATAACTGTTGTAAGACTCCTTGAAATTCATTTAAATGATCGGAGATAGAGCTATCTTCCTTGTAGTGTAACTTTATCATCTTCTTAATCAAGAAGAGCTTGTTGTTGCCCGTCTTTCGTGCGTACAGAGATTCAAGTTTCTCCCATAACATCTTGGCATTTGTTTCATCATTAATGTGGTTGAGCACGTTGTCATCCACCCACTGCCGAATAAAGCTGCACACCTGGACATTTTCAAATGCCCACTGATCATCGGTTTTTGATTCAGGCTTTTCTGAAGCAAACACTGGTAAGTGCCAACTTTTCACATAAAGGAGATCTTTCATTTTTCCTCTCCATATGTGATAGTTGGTGCCGTTCAAGCTAATCATTCTGCTTGTATTGACCTCCATCTGATATAAGCCAACAATTAGTGAAACAAATAAATTAGGCGGTAAAACCGGCCAATTACAGAGAGAACAAATTTGGCGGCTTAGCCAGACCAGAGGCGGTATAACCAGCCAATATAAATTGCAAAATAAATTTCAGCAATATAACCAGAGGCTCTGATACCACTTGTTGGAAAAATAGATCAGAGGCTTGATAACAGCGGAAGCACCTCAAGATCACTTTTTCCCACTGTGCAAATAAATTATGCACAACAAAATTTAAGCAGAAAAATAAATACAAGAGGCACAAATATTTAACGTGGAAAACCCTCCAATATTGAGGGAAAAACCACGGGACAAGCTCCGAGAAAATATTCCACTATAATAAGGATAATTACAAATATCCTTACAACACACTTTACTCTCTTTCAAGTGATACTAAAATTATAGTGGCACTCAGTGAGACCCTCTAGAGATGACACCCAATATTTTCTGGTGTATACCCACACCCACACTCAATTGGGAATTACTCAGACTCTCTTTTATCTCACACTCTTAGAGAAATTATTTCTCTCAAGGCTTACCACTTATACTTGGCTTTAGCCTTATTCTCTCTTGAGCCTTTCTCTTTGTTGGCTCCCCTTCTCTTGCCTCTCTTGCTTGTGCAAATGATGCTTGGTGAAGCCTTCTATTTATAGGCAAAGTTTGAGTTGCAAAAGGAATAGTGAAGTGGTGCAATGTTGACAAACTACACCTCCCTTTCACACCTTTGCAATTAGCCTCCTTCTTATTCAATTTTGGAGGCTCCTCTTTTCTTCATTCACACTTGGTCATTCACACTTGGTTTTCATGGACACATGGTTTTCATGGGGTGGACCTAACAGAATCTCATGTTACCCATACATCTTATACTCTAGTATTTTAAAAGTATTCAAAACGCTTGAAAATGCAAAATACCACTGTACCAAACAACTACATTGTCTTAATCTCTTAAGAATATGAAAGCCCTTGTTTTCTATTAAACCAGACTGGGCAACAAAAGAAAAGCAAATTTTATGGAATTTACAGAAGAGTAGAGAATCATGGGACGAAACGGCGCAGAATCTATTTCAGAAAGGAACAAGATCAATAATGCAATCTGTGAAAGAATGCAGAAAATTGGAGTGGTGAGCCAGAAGCATTTATTCTTTAGAAGTGGGATTCAACTTCTGAGGTGGCTTCACAAGAAATGAAAACGCTGTAGCATTTGCTTTAAGGAAAACTATTCCACAGCACAACAGACAGGAGACAGGAAGAGGAATACCGGCTTCAAAGCCTAGGGTTCCACCTTTGTGGATTGGGGTTGATGGATTGCAGCTCCGTCGTGATTCAACCACTCTTCGTCGCGTTCGTCGTTGCTAGCCAAGGTTCTTCGATTCAGCAGATGTGGGAAGAAGAGTGATATGGATGGTCAACTAATTTTTGGTTTGGATGTTAGACCGTTATCAATTAAACGGTGATTGACGGAACGGTGGCAATTTGCACAGCATTAAAAGTGTAGGTTTATTTGATACAATCAAAATTGTTACATATGATTTGAAGTATAGAAATTTTAATGTATTTACCTTAAGAAAAGTAGGCAAAAATAAAACAAAACTTTTGGACTAGACAATATGTGGGGGTATTTGAGTTCTGATTTGGGGGGTGTCTTTAGAATACTTATTCAGCTTTTTATCCGTGCAGAGTGGGTTTGTTCAAAAACGGTACAAAAGAAAAAAGAAGGAAAAAATAAAACAAATTTTTAGGCTGGACCGTATGTGGGACTTTGTTCGGTCAGATTTAGGATTAGTCTTTAGTTGGCTGATTTAGCTATTGATCCGTGCAGAACGGGTTTGATCAAAGATGGTTAGAAAATTTTTTTGTTGGACCATTTGCGAGGCTTTATTGGGTCTGGTTTTGGATGAGTCTTTAGGATACTTATTGAGTTTGGGCCTAGACTAAAAGGTTCGGTGTATGTGGTTGAATGTTCTTTTGATATTTTATGTTGCTTATGGGATTTCTTTTTCATTTAATTAATATATTTTTTTGGATGACAAATAATAATTTTAATTTTAGCTTTACTTTTTCTTTGCTAGTCTACTTTTCATTCTATTTACTGTAACAATTATTTTAGTTATAGTTTTTATTTTATCTTGTGATGTATGGATGGCACACATCATTCAATAATAAACTACAATGGTTTTAGTCACAAGTAAAAGTTTCCAATGACCCTAAGCCTAGAAAGAATAACATAGAAAAGACTCCAACGGCCTATCTTTTGTTGAGAGAAAAATCATGCCACCCAAATTTTTTATGGTATTTTCTTCCCTTGTTTTTAAATCTCCAGAAATTAATTTTTCACAAAGATTGGAGGAATATAAGGTTGGAGGAATAGAAGGTATATTCATTCTTTTCCTACAGCCTCAAGAGAGATGGTAGTTTGGTGGGACCCAACCTAGGGTGATAGGATTTATATAGTATCATTGATAGGCCCATTAGTGTCACTTTGTTTCTTAAAAATCTTACTTAAATCTAACACTAGAAAGCTTTCCAAATAAGAATTGTAGGAAGCAAAGGTAGATACCTTCATTTTCCATATCTTCGAGGAGAAGGGTTATTTTGATGGAACCTGACTAAGACTGATGGGATCTATCCTAATAACACTCCTAAGCTTGCCAACCTTAAACTTTTCACCACTTTCAACACCTCTTCTAAACTTGGCCATGCTGCAAATTTTGTAGACCCAATTTGATTTCACTCTTCACCCTATGCCAATTTCACTGCAAAAACAATGTTTCCAAATTAACCAATGTTACTCTAGTAAGAAATCTTTCTTATGAAAATTTAACTTTTCGTCCAAGATACTTGGCATGATTTTCAAGGGTTAATCCCAATACAATGGCTTTAGCCACCACCCATCAATTGTCATTGTTCATGTCCATCACTAACTCCTTAAAAGACAAATGGTGGGACAAAATAAATCAAAATAGAAATAAAAGCAAGGCTATGTGGTGTTTTGAACCTAGAAAGTAACGAAATAAGATGAACATGGTACCTAGCACTTTCTCTATACATAATCAAAACACATATCCAATCTTTGAAACACATCAATTTTAAGCTATTTGACCTCACCAAAAAATTTAAATTGGTGGCAACTTCCTCTTTTTCTAAAATCCATTCACCCCTTTTGCAAAACATCAATTTCTTTTTCCTTCATATTGCCACTCCCATGCTGTAATGTTATAATAGTTTCTAACCTTCCATTCCTTAAACAATAGATCACATATCTCAAGATTAGTCAAAAACTAGTTGTAGTACTCACCATTAAATTTGGGCTTGATGGTAGTAGATATCTCCCAAAGTGGGGACTTACAAGGGCTAAACCTATAAACCAAAGTGATAATACTTACAAACAAGAAGAAGATTAAACAATAGAAATATATGACTAAATTATCAATAATAAACAATATGCAATTCTTCTAAATGTGGTTTTGTTAAACTTATGTGATTGATCCACTTCTTCCCAACAATGGGATCCACACCCCATGGCAATGAAAACTTACTTAACTTTGTAGTAGACAATCCGAGCAATGAAGGCAATGGACATGGCTAAGAAGGCTAGGGATTGGAAGGTGAGGGTTGAGAAGGCTTGGTTTAAGAAGTCGGTGGCTAGGAAGCTTAAGGCTGAGAAGCTTTGATTGGGTAAAATGGAGTACACACAATACTTTCAATAAACAATGGTGCACTACTAGTGGTAAGGGAAGATTGTGCAGTGAATGTGATCAAAGCACTTACAGATGCAAAAGAATTGGTATTGGAACATTCATGACCTTTTCCTTGTCCAGTGATTCTTTGCCTCACCTTATGTCAGACATTTATCCTAATTAATTGTACATAGTAATTACATTAATTAATCATATAGGCACACAAAGTTATTTAAAAAATACACATAAATCGATATGTACATTAGTATTTAGTCAGCCATTTTATTCCATATTGTCATTTTGAGTTCCTCAATACATTTTAGTGTCACTCGAATGAAAATCCTCTTCTTCATTGTCACAAGACTCAAATGGATCTTCTTTTGTGTTTGGAGTTCCTCCATTATCTAGATTCTCATTGTTGGTTGAATACATTTGTACTGCTTAAGTTGCACCAGTTGGGTCCACTAGCTTTCGCTTGGATTGTTTTCTAGCTCAACAAGTAACACTATCATATATTCACCATTTTGGTACACTAGTACTTCCTCTTTTTTTTTTTTTTTTTTGTAGGTAACAGATTCTAGTAGACTAGTGCTTCCTCTTTAACTTCTTCTTCGTGATTTGGAGCACTTATTGCACTCCATGCAAGAGCCTTGTTGACCACTAATCAACCAACCAGTCTTATCATATTGCCAACTAGGGTATGGCATGTAGTATACTTTAATTGCCTATTGGACAAATTCAAAGGGGTCATGCTTCCTATAGTTGCTATTGGCTTGAACTTCGACAATAACCATAATGGTAGTGAACTTTGGTTCCTTGGTCAGTAGTTGGGTCACCCCATTTACATATGAAAAGAACTAACTCTTTGATGGGATTTCCCAAGTAATGAAGCTTTACCACTTCCTAAAGTATACCATAGGAATAATTTTCCATGGAATTCTCCACTATTTCTTTAGTGCAAATACCATTGTTGTCGATGGATTTTGACTAGCCACATGCCTAGGTGTGAATCAATAATTATAGACAAAATAAACTAACATGTCTCCATTAACCTCAAGAGATCCCAAGCAATGTCTTGACTAAATTGGGATTGTGTCATTGGAGTTCCTGATTGAACCAAGAACATGATGAGAGCTGAAGTTACAAGAATAATGGTAGTCATAGGTAAGAAATTAGATTGTAGAAGTTATCTTACATAATGTGAAAACCATGATGGAAACTCCATTGTTAACCTTGCATCAACATTTTCATGCAATAGGTTTAGTTCCCTTAACCTAGTGTAGACACGAAATTTTGTTTGGAACTTAAAATAAGTTGTATTGGATTTTTGAATAAAAGAACAAATATATAAAATAATAAAAAATAATAATAAGTAAAAGCAATAAAAAATACAAACAAATAATAAAAATAAAATTAATAATATAATAAACTATTTAAAAAAGAAAATATAAAAATATAAAAGAAATAAAATGAAACTTTGGAAGCATGCATGAGGGGCGTTCATTTCTTTGGCAAAACCAAATCCCGCCTCTTTTCTTTGGAGGTCGGCCCCTTTTCGTTGCTAAATCGACACTTTTCCCTTAGGAAACAAATGGAGTTTTGTTTCCCCCAAATCATGCACTGCCCCTCATCAAATTTTAATAACTTCCATTAGCAGCTATGGCAGCAGCAGGCATGATGGTTATTATAGAATGGTTCACTAGCTGCAAGATAGCAACACAATAGCAAGAGGCAAAGCTATAGTCCATGACGTGAGGGACTGCAGCTGTAATACATCGGCATGTAGATAGCAAACAGTTACTGGCGATAGGAGAATAGTAGCAGGCATGATGGGCATGGCCGGCACAACACCAGAATGGGTAGCAGATGTAGAGTTGTTCCACTACCCCCCATTGAGTTCCAGTAGCTACTATGGCAGCATCAAATATGAAAAGTAGATGCAAGAGGGCTGCATGGGTAGTAGGTGTAGAGTTGCACCATCATTCTTCAATCATACATAGGTTGCCACTTGCGTGGAAGAGGAGAGAGCAGTGGCTTGTAGTAGAAAAGTGGTAGGTGTTGAATTATAGCAGAGCATTAGCAAGGAAGGGACATCCACATGCAGAGGGTGGTGACCCATGGGTGAAGGTAAAACCAATGCCAACTTCAGCTATATAAGGAGACACCCTTCTCCATTTGAGCCCCCTCTTTCATGATCATAGAATCCTATCTCCATGAGAGAACGTCTTCCCTTAACCGAGAGTCCTCAACAAAAGTAGAGAGTTTTTCCTACCACCTGAGTGTCCTCAACAACTCAGAAATTTCACAAAAACAAGTGTTGTAACCCTTGTCCAAAGAACCAAAAAATAGATTACTCACATACGAGAGTGACCCTTTGTAACGAAGGCATCTAGAGACATGAAGCCAAGCCTTCATGGAACAAAGGGACCATTACAATGTCCCTATGCAACTCTCTGACGTCCAGCAGCACGGAGGATGACCTACGGCCCTCCACTCAGTCGAAAACAGAAGAGCACGAGCTGTAAAGACTAGAGAACAAGGTGAAGAGTGTTGAAATGTAACAATAGAATTCATCTTGCTTCTAGAGGGAGTGAGTAGAAGGGCCATCGAATAGCAAAGAAAAGAACCTCAGAGCATCATGGTTCAACCTAGTTTAGGTGCCGTAGGAGCTCACATCGAAGACCAGAGGTACACCCTTCTTCCCTTTTATTTTCTGATCTGTTCTGCATTTTTTTATGAATATGATTGAGTCCTGATAGCATGGACTAGTTAGTTTGCTTGGATGAACTCCGTCACTTTTGGTTTGTGTTTGGATGAGAAAACATGATACTCTTGGTTTAATGTGTGAGTCATTAGGTGCGACCACACTGAGTTAACTTGCTGAGTTTGCTAGACTCAGCTATGTATAATTCTTTTGGAATTCCTGCACACTTAAAATGCTCTGTTTCATAAAAAAAAAAAGACAAAACATTTTTTAAGTTATGCAAACAAAGGCAAAGGTATTTATTTTTATAACTTATATAGGCCTCACCTGGAGAGAAATGGCCTATTTTAATCTTTTACCAAAATTATCCAAATAAGCCTTTTGGGAAAAGTTATCAAAAGCAAAAGCATTTTTTTCTTATAACTTGATTAGATCCATTCTTGAAGAGGAATGGGTCTTTATCAGCACTATTTTTTTTTCTAAAAAGAAAACTTATGAGATTTCCGAAAAATCAATTTTTCTACCAAAATTAATATGATCTTATTTTTTTTACCAAAGGAAGTCATGGGAAATAAAGGTGAATGCATTTATTCCCATGCACTTAAGCGTAGGCTCTTGAGCCTATCTTATCTCAAGAAATTTGCAGTATAAAAGAAATCAAACCATTCAACTTTCTTTAATAACGAAGCATAGATAAAATTTATGGCAATTATAAGCGGCATAAAATTAACATGGTATCAAAAGGGTGTTGTAGGGTGCTAACACCTTTTCTACATGTAATTAACCCTTGAACCCATTTTAAAAACAAAATGTAGACCATTCTTTTTAAGGTGTCTGATCTCACCAAGATTTTAGATCGATGATGACTCCCTTTTGTTTTAAACCCCATAATCCCATTTTACAAATAATCTCATCTACCCTTTCTTTTCAAAACATGTTTATAACTAAAATTTTTGTTTTTTCTTTGATTGTATCATGACAGCTTGGTGACTCTATTAGGGATACTCTTTGAGGGTTAAGCCATGCAGGTTAATTTTATGTCACATTATGGAACTATAATTCACAATTTTCATGCTTCACATTTATGGTTTTGTTTTTCTGGTCTGGCCTTTGCATGCTTTGTGTATTTGGTAATTATAGCTTTTCATACTAATTATGAAGATGCCAAGACACAAGGTACACGTTCTACCATGTTGTGCAAGAATGTTTTATCTTCGATAATTTCTTTAGCATTCCTATTTGTACTGTCTTGATCTTGTGGTACAGGTTTTTGTGAGTGTTAGTTTCCTTCCTCTCACACACATGCACTCTCACTTCCACACACTATAGAAAGGGGAGGGTGATGACCCTTGTGCCTTATACCTAGGCTGCATAGATCACCCTTTTAGGATAGAGGGGACAATGTAGGGTTAACCTTCAAGAGACCTTTCTCTCTATGTAGGTGCCTGACAAACCCCTACTCAAATTGAAGCCTTTCCATTTGTAGCCTATCATGGGCAAGGATTGGAGGCCTCTGTTGACCAAGTGTGAGGACAATTTGGGAACCCAATGTAGGAATTTAGAACCTATCTATCATGTTAGTCAAAATCTAGGTTGACCTACTTAAGAGGTGTAACCCAAACCTTTGGATCAAAAATAAAGCCTAGACCCACCCTTTTAGGTGTCACGGGAATAATATTGCATTTTGATTGTCATTACATGTTTATTCCTCAACACTCATCTTTCACTATTGTATGCATAAGGTCCTTTACACAGACATTGCTCACTCATAGGTTAGATAAGAGCAAAGTAAAGTTAGCCTTCGAGAAGCCTTTGTTCCTATATAGGTACTTGAAACCCTCTTGCTCAAATTAAAATCCTATAGTAGCCAAGTGTGGGGTAGTAAGGATAATTTGAGAATAGGACTATAGAACCTACCCTCATGAAATGCACTTTTTGTTTTATTTTTTTTTTTAAAAAAAGAAAATTTTTCATGACCTTTTCTTTGATGCTGTGCATCATAAGATTGCCAAAATAACCATTACATGGCTCATTCCACCATACCACCACTACATTAGCATCATGCATTTTTAGCATTCATTCAATAACATGTTTTATTCTTTAGAGGTTTTGTTAAAAAGAAAGAAATATGGATCCATGTTCACCATATCTTATGCGCCTATGAAAAAATAGAATGGAGCAGCTAGTGATAAAGAAATGTCAAATCTCTAACTTGGCAGGACAAATGGCCCAATTAATGAAGGCCCTCATAGAAGAAAGAAAGAAAAGTCAGGTCAATGAATCATCACAGGCCCAAAGAATATCAATAAACATCTAACCCAGTAGGGCAACCTCAAGAGACACGGCAGGTTTAGCATAGGAGACCTGAGATAGACCTCAAAGATCACATATCAATTCCTGACTTTGAACTAGAAATGAACAAAAGAGAGAAGGAAAAAGAGGAACAGCCAAGGTAGGTTGCACTAGAAGCCAGGTTAAAAGCCGTGGAAGACATTAAGAGCTATGGAGTCCTAGATGTACCTGAGATGTGCTTGGTACTAGACATAGTAATACTGTATAAATTTAAAGTACCTGAATTTGATAAGTATAACAAGACTACAAGCCCAAAAGCTCATTTGGTAATGTATTTAAGGAAAATGTCAGTATATTCAAAGGATGAAAAATTGCTCATCCATATCTTCTAGGACAGTCTCACTGGTGCTTCAATGGCATGGTATATGGGTCTTAACCATCTAGCGATAAGAACTTGGAGGGATCTAGCTGAAGCATTCATGCAATAATATAAATTCAACTTAGACATGGCACCAGATCCTCTTTACTTATAAAATATGGAAACAGGCTCTACCGAATCCTTTAAGAACTACACAAAGAGGTGTAGGGAGGTAGCAGCACGAGTTCAACTGCCTCTTTTAAATAAAGAGATGGTCTCTATCTTCATCAACACCCTCCCTATATTCTACTATGATAGAATGATTAGTAATACTTCCAATAATTTGGTAGACCTAGTGATTATTAGGGAAAGAATTGAAAACAAAATCAAAAGTGGGAAGATGCCAAATGCAACGTCAGAGCCTTCAACCAAAAAGCCCTTATTTGGGAAGAAGAAAGAGGAAACCAATGCTGTGGCATATGAAGGGAGATATCATGGACGATATGTGCAAAAGAAACCTTATCAATCATTCTAGACTCATTAGGATTCCCCTGTGAGTCTTAGCACTTCAGCACCATGATTTATGGCACAAAGCTAGTCTACATCTTAGTACCCATAACCAAGTCAATCGAGGCTGCAAGGTAGAAGAGTGGAACATTTTGACCCAATACCCATGTCTTATACCCAATTGTTACCTTAGTTGATTGAGAATAAGGTTGTAATAGTGACTTTGCTCAAACCATTGCAGACTCTATACCCAGCATGGTACAGAGAAAATGACATTTGTGAATATGATGGAGGGGTCTAAGGGCACTCGACAGAAAATTGCAAGACTTTAAAGATGAAAGTCTAGGAATTGATAGATGCCAAGTGGTTGGATTTTCAGAAGATTCCCCTTCTGCCCAGTGTTAATCAAAATCCCTTGCCAAATTATGGAGAGAGACATATTAATGCCATTTCTGATGATGGTGAATTAGTGTCTAACATCAAGATGCCTCAAAATTACATTTTGAAAGTTTTGGTTGAGAATGGGATCATAAAGGCAAGGGAAAATCATGAATTCTCTAAAGGCGACATAGAGGATTGTGAGACCTTCAAGATTTTCCTTCAAGACCTACTTGATACGAAAATTTTACAAGTAGGCACAAGGAGAGAGCTGGCCAATGAAGTGCAAGTCATTGGAGAAGAGACAAATGAGGAAGCTAATATGGTAACACCTTGCACACCAGGGTCAAAGCTAAAGAACTGGACCATACAAGAGCTTCCTATTGTCTTTAATTTGAATTCCATGTAATTTCTCTTATCACCTTACTAATGGCTTAGCCCAAGGCCTTAGCTGGATTTTGTATGGGTAAGACATGTTTATTGTGCTTCAATGTTTGTTTTGAATGAAATGCACTCTTTTTTTTCTTTCCATTTCTTTTTCCTTATCTTCTAAATTAACCATGTACACTCATGTATTCACATCCCACCTTTTACTTGCAATAATCAAACCTAATAATTCAAATCTCAAAATGAGAACTTTAAAGAAGGTTGTACCTCTCCTTCAAGCTACAATTTTGAATGTCATAGCCATATTAATAGAAGAAGAAGAAGAAGAAGAAGAATGGGAACCTTCCCCTAAATTACTAAGGCTAGTGGAGCAAGAGGAAAAATCCATTATGCCACATCAAGAACCCACTAAGATAATTAATTTAGGTACTAAAGAAGATAGAAGAGAAGTCAAAGGTGTATTTGCATGGTCATATCAAGATATGCTTGGATTAGATACCGACATGGTAATACATCATTTGCCAATTAAACCTAGATTTAAACTAGTAAAACAAAAGTTAAGGAGAATGATACCTGATTTGCTTCTAAAAATCAAAGAAGAAGTAAAGAAGATGTTTGATGCTAGTTTTATTGAAGTATCAAAATATCCAGAATGGTTTGCCAATATCGTGCTAGTGCTTAAGAAAGATGGGAGAATTTGGGTGTGTGTAGATTATTGTGATCTAAACAAATCAAGTCCAAAAGATGATTTGCCTCTCCCTCACATAGATGTACTCATGGATAATGCCGCTAGGAATTCTATCTTTTCATTCATGGATGGTTTTTGGAGTATAACCAAATCAAAATGGCCTCAGAAGATAAGGAAAAAACCACTTTATCATGTAGTAGGCACCTTTTGTTACACAGTAATATCATTTGGCATGACAAATGTTAGAGCAACTTATCAAAGAACTATGGTGACACTATTTCATGACATGATGCATAAAGAAGTTGAGGTTTATGTTGATGATATAATAGCAAAATCAAAATTCGAAGAAGAACATGTCTAAAAGCTCTTTAACAAATTAAGGAAGGATTAAGTTATGCTAAATCCCACCAAATGCACATTCAATGTTAGGTCTGGTAAATTGTTAGGGTTCATGGTTTGACAAAAGGGCATAGAAGTAGATCTAGATAAAGTTCATGCAATCTTGGACATGCCAATTCCAAAATTAAGAAAGAGATATGAGGTTTCTTTGGAAGATTCAACTACATTGCCAGGTTCATCTCGCAACTAATATCCAAATGCGAGCCAATTTCAAACTTTTGCACAAAAATAAATACAATAAGTGGAATGATAAATGCTAAGAGGCATTTGACAAAGTAAAGTAGTATTTCCAAAATCCGCCGGTTCTAGTCTTGCTAGTTCAAGGTAGACCACTCTTGATGTGCCTAACTATGCTTGAAGATTCAATGGGTTGTATGCTGGGGCAATGTGATGAGGTTACAAAGAAAAAACAAGTTATCTACTATTTAAGTAACAAGTTCACCAGCTATGAATCTAGATATCCAATGTTGGAATGAACCTATTGTCCCTTAGCATAGGCAGCCCATTGTCTCAAACAATACATGCTTCAATATACCACTTGTCTGATCTCAAAAATGGACCCCATCAAATACATTTTTCAAAAAATTTCTCTCACTAGTTGGATCTTGAGATGGCAAATGTTGCTGTCTGAGTATGATATCATCTATGTCCCACAAAAGGCTATAAAAGGGAGTGCGACCGTAGAGCATCTTGCAAATCATCCAATATCTGATCATGAACCAATTCAGTTAGAATTTCCATATGAGGATATCATCACACTCTCTATAAAGAATGAGACATTGGGTGAAAAATGATGGTCTCTTCTCTTTAATGGTGCATCAAATGCACTGAGGCATGGAATTAGGGCAATTCTAATATCACTTGAAGGAAAGTATTTTCCTATGACTATAAAGCTATGTTTCAAATGCACAAATAATATTGCAGAATATGAAACCTTTGCCCTTGGAATCTAGGTAGCCTTGAATTTTAGAATTGAAATATTAGATATTTATGGGGATTTTGCATTAGTTATCCATCAGTTAAAGGGCGAATAGGGAAACCAGAGATCCCAAGTTAATCCCTTACCAAAAGTGCATAAGGGAAATGATGGAACAATTTCACAAAGTCACTTTCCAGCATATACCCTGAGATGACAATATGATAGCTAATGCCCTAGCTATACTATCTTCCATGTTTAGCCTAGATGAGTATGAAAAAATTCCTAAAATAAAGCTTGAAAGGTGAGAAGAGTTAGCTTACTAGACAAATGTAGAGGAAGAACTCGATGGCAAGCCATGTTATAATGATAATAAGCAGTTTGCTCAATTCTAAGAATACTGGAGGGAGCCTCGACAAATGACAAAAGAACCCTCAGAAGGTTAGCAATGGGTTTCTTCTTAAGTAATGATGTACTTTACCAAAGAAATCAAGACACAGTATGTTAAGATGTGTCAATGCCAAAGAGGCCCAACAATTGCTCCAAGAAGTGCATGATGGGCTTTGTGGAACCCATATCAATGGCCATGCAATGGCAAGAAAAGTCTTAAGGGATGGATATTATTGGCCGACAATGAAATTTTATTGCATTAATTATATCAGAAGATGTCATAAATGCCAAATCTATGCCAACAAAATCCATGCCTTTCCATCCACACTCAATGTGTTAACTGCACCATGGCTATTTTCTATGTGGGGAATGGACATCATCAATCCCATTAAGCCCAAAGCCTCTAATGGACATCACTTCATTTTATCACAATTGATTATTTCACTAAGTGGGTAGATGCAACCTTTTATGCAAGTGTAACAGAAGGGGTTGTCCTTAAATTCCTAAAGAAGGAGATCATTTGTAGATATGGATTACCCAAAAGGCTTAATACTGATAATTCTAGTAATTTGAATAGCAAAATGATGGCCTAATTATGTGAGTAGTTTAAGATAAAACATCATAATTCGACTCCATACTGTCTAAGAATGAATGGAGCAGTAGAAGCAGCCAACAAAAATATCAAAAAGATCATTAAAAAGATGACAATAACTTATAAGGACGGGCATGGGATGTTATCCTTTGCCTTACATGGGTATTGTACTGCCATACAAACATCAACTAGGGCAACCCTATTTTCTTTGGTCTATGGGATGGAAGTTGTACTCCCATTCGAAGTAGAAATCCCCTCTTTGAGAGTACTTATGAAACTCAGCTTGATGAGGCTGAATAGGTTCGAATGTAGTATAAATAGTTAAATTTGGTCGAAGAAAAGAGACTAGTTGCTTTGTGTCATGGAAAACTTTATAAGAAAAGGCTAATGAGAACTCATGGTAAGAAGGTTCATCCAAGGCAATTTTATGAGGGAGATCTAGTTTTGAAAAACATTCTACTAATCTAGAAAGATAACTAGGGCAAATGGACCCTAAATTTGGAAGGCCCCTATGTGGTAAAGTGGGTCTTTTCAAGAGGAGCACTAGTCCTTACAAATAGGGATGGTGACGAGTTGCCTCATCCAGTAAATTTTGATGCTAGAAAATCATATTATGCTTGACTAAGTGGCCTATAATTGTAGCTTAAAGGAGAGGCATAGTCTAAACCAAAGATGTCTTCAAGAGACCATTCCCCTTTCCCAATTTTTTGTGGCCATTTTCCTTTCTAAACACTTTATTCCAAATGCTTTCTTCTACCCTTTCCTATCCTAAATTCTCATAGAAATGTAAATTCTTCTATTTATCAGTAAAATTACATTTCCTTTGCAATTATTTACCTTTCTAGTATTAGCATGCATTCCATGTTAAAATTGACCTTGAAATGCTATAATCATGTCCTCATTATCATTTCATGATTGAGCAATTACATGGCAAAATTGAAAATAGATGGGAAGTCATATGACTAATAAATTTATGAGCTTAAGTAATGATAGTATATGTCCCCTGGATGTTTGCAAGAAAAAAGGACTTTTATCATGACGCTGTCCTAGCCTTAAGGATAAGGCATATCAAAAAGGGCTATGCCACATACAAGAATCTGAATTCCCAGAGAGGAGAAATTATAACTCAAATGGAAGGTGCATAGTAAAGGGCCACAATTTAAACTCTCTAGGAATGTACTATCATTGGCTTCTTTTCGATTTTAAGAAAGACTATTAGATGTAATGAAAGTGAAGATAATTTCAAAAGAAATTTTTTTGCCTTCACCAAAATTTACATGCATCGTGCATTACCCCCACATGCATCATATAGACTATAGGCATACTACACAATTTTGCATGAAAACCCATATGTTTGGGAATCCCCTACCAGGCAAGCATTTCTCTCAAGTCCTAGTCAAGTAGACTCATGTTTGACGAGTCAAACATACATTAAGTTTGGCCAACATCTCAGGCCATCCCTATGTCAATAAATAAATCCAACCATCCTAATGCAATGATGAGAATCCAATGATAGCTGTTAACTAAAGTTTTGTGCTTGCGTAGCTTTCAAGAAAGCAAGTACTTTTGCATAATCCTAAAAGGTGGCAAGAACAAGAACCTGCTTTTAGACTAACTAGTGATTGAAGAGTCAGGAAAGTTATGTCCCTCAAATCTATGTTACCAACACAAACTTACTCCTTGATGCAAACGTGCTTGTTAGTGGATCTACAAGTCATTATAAATGCCTTGCAACAAATCCCTAACATAACATGCATGAAGATTACCCTTATGTTGGATCATCTTAATGTTGTTAAGGTCATACTCCTGTCTAATGGGAGGAGCCAAGGTCAAGCCTAGGCTTATACTGTCAACCTTTTATCATTTGCACTAGAGTCAGGCCTTATTTGACTCAACCCTCTATCATTCACACTGAAGTTGGGCCTCAATTGACTCAAGCCTTTATCATTTGAGTCAGAGTCAAGTCTTGTTTGACTTAACTTCTTATCATTTGCACTAAAGTTGAGCTTTGTTTGACTTAACTCCTTATCATTTGTGCCAGAGTCAGGCCTCATTTGACTTAACCCCTTATCATTCATGCTAGATTTGAGCCTTGTTTGACTTAACCTTTCATCATTTGTGCCAAAATAGGACCTTGTTTGACTCAACCCCTTATCATTTGCGCCAGAATTAGGTCTCATTTGACTCAATCCCATATCATTTGTGCCAAAGTTGGGCCTCATTGGACTCAACCCCTTATCATTTGCACTAGAGTTAGACCTCATTTGACTCAACCCTTTATCATTTGCACTAGAGTCAGGCTTCATTTGACTCGTCCCTTTATCATTTATGTGGAGTTGGATTTCGTTTGACTCAACCCTTATCATTCATGGTAAAGTTAGGCCTCATTTGACTTAACCCCTTATCATTTGCACCAAAGTTGGGCCTTAGTTGACTCAACCCTTCATCATTTGTATTGGAGTCGTGCCTCATTTAACTTAACACCTTATCATTTGTGCCAAAGTTAGGCCTTGTTTAACTCAACCCTTCATCATTTGCACTAGAGTCGAGCCTGATTTGATTCAAATCCTTACCATTTGCATTGGAGTTGGGCCTGATTTTACTTAACCCCTTATCATTTGCACTAGAGTTTGACCTCATTTGACATAACCCCTTATCATTTGTGCTAGAGTTGGGCCTTGTTTGATTCAACCCCTTATCATTCATGGTGGAGTCAGGTTCATTTGACTTAATCCTTTATCATTTAAGCCGAAGTCAGATTTTGTTTGACTTAACCCTTTTATCACTCAAGTTGAAGTCAGGCTTCATTTGACTCAACCTTTTATCACTCAAGTTTGAGTTAAGCTTCATTTAACTCAACCCCACATTGTTTTGAACGAAATTATGTCTTTTACCTTTGCGTATCATCTAGTTCCTAGAAAGATAAGCAAAGGAGGGCAGCTGTGGACACCAAATTTTGTCTGAAATCCAAAATAAGTTATATTGAACTTTTGAATAAAAATAAAGAAAATAATACTAAGTAAAAGCAATAAAAATACAAAAGAAAAGAAAATAATAATAATAATTTAAAAATAATAATAATATAATAAAATATAATTAAAAATGGAAAAATAAAAATAGAAAAAATGAATTGAAAATTTGGAAACATGCATGAGGGGGGTTTAGTTCTTTGGCATAACCAAATCCCCCCTCTTTTCTTTTGAGGCCAACCCCTTTTCCTTGCTAAATCGGCACTCTCCCCTTGGAAAACAAACTGAGCTTTGTTCCCCCCAACTATGCATTGCCCCTTATCAAATTCAGCAACTTCCATTAGCTACTATGGTAGCAGCAAGCATGATGGCTGTTGCAAAAAGCAAGCGTGATGACTACTGCAGAATGGTTCACTAGCTACAAGATAGCAATACAATAGTATGAGGTGGAGCTATAGTCCATGGCATGAGTGACTACAGTTGCATCATGTTGGCATGCAGACAGCAACACAGCTATTGGCGGCAGGAGAAAAGCTACAAGCATGATGGGCATGGGAAGCACAGTAGTAGATGGGCAATAGATGCAGAGTTGTTCCACCGCTCCCCATTAAGTTCCACTAGCTGCTATGGTAGTAGCAAATATGAAGAGCAGATGCAAGAGGGGTGTATGGGAAGTAGGTGCAAAGCTACACTGTCATTCTTCAATCATACATAAGCTACCACTTGCATGGTAAAGGAGAGCAGTGGCCTGTAGCAAAAAAGTGGTAAGCACCAAATTATAGCAAAGCATGAGCAAGGGAGTGATGTCCACATGCAGAGGGCGGTGACCCATGGGTAGAGGTAAAACTAGCACTAACTTCAGCTATATAAGGAGACATCCTTCTCCATCTGAGCCCTCCTTTTCATGATCATAGAGTCCCATCTCTAGGAGGGAGCATCTTCCCTTGATCAAGAGTCTTCAACAAAAATAGAGAGTTTTTCCTACCACTCGAGTATCCTCAACAACTCAGAAATCCTACAGCAAACAAGTGTTGTAGGACCCCTGTCAAAAGAACCAAAAAATAGAGTACTCACATACGAGAGTGACCCTTTGTGATGGAGGTATCTAGAGATGTGAAGCCAGGCTTTCATAGAGCAAAGGGATAGTTACAACATCCATGTGTAGCTCTTCAATGTCCAATAGCAATAAGGATGACATACGGCCCTCCACTTAGCTAGAAATAGAGGAGCACAAGCTGCAAAGACTAGAGAACAAGGTGAAGAACTTGAAACTTAATAATAGAATTCATCTTGCTTTCAAAGGGAGTGAGTAGAAGGCCAGTCGAATAGCAAAGGAAAGAACCTTAGAGCACCATGGTTTAGCCTAGTTTAGGTGCTATAGGAGCTCACATCGAAGACTAGAGGTGCACCCTACTTCCCATTTGTTTCTTTCTCATCTATTCTACATTTTTTTACGCATGTGATTGAGTCTTGATAGCATGGACCAGTTAGTTTTCTTGGATGAACTCTGTCATTTTTAGTTTGTGTCTGGATGAGAAAACATGATGCTCTTGGTTTAACGTGTAAGTCATTAGGTGTGACCACATTGAGTTAACTCATTGAGTTTGCTAGACTCAGCTATGTATAATTCTTTTCAAATTTCTACACACTACAATGCTCTATTTCATTAAAAAAAAAGGAAAAAACATTTTTGAAGTTGTAAAAATAAAGGCAAAAGTATTTATTTTTATAACTTATATAGGTCTTACCTAAAGAGGAATGGCCTATTTTAATCTTTTACAAAAAGTATCCAAATAAGCCCTCTGGAAAAAGTTATGAGAAACAAAGGCGAAAGCATTTTTTCTTATAACTTGATTAGATCCATACCTAAAGAGGAATAGGTCCATATCAACATCTTTTTTATAAAAGAAAACTTATGAGATTTCCTAAAAATCAAATTTTCTACCAAAATTAATATGATCATTTTTTTTTAACTAAAGGAAGTCATGAGAAATAAAGGCAAATGCATTTATTCCCATAAGCTTAAGTGTAGGCTCTCACCTAAAGAGGATGAGCCTATCTTATCTCCAAAAATTTGCAATATATAAGAAATCAAACCATTCAACCTTCTTTAATATAGACAAAATTTATGGCAATTATAGGTGGCATAAGATTAACATGGTACCGAAAGGGCGTTGTAGGGTGCTAACACCTTTTTTCACGTAATTAACCCCTAAACCCATTTTAAAAAACAAAATGCAGACCATTCTTTTTAAGGTAGCCAATTTTACCAAGATTTTAGATTAGTGATGACTCCCTTTTTCTTTTAAACCCCATATATCCCATTTTGCAAATAATCTCATCCACCCTCTCTTTTCAAAACATGTTTATAAATAAAATTTTGATTTTTTCTTTGCCTACATCATGTGGACATCGCGTACCTAGTTCTTCGACATGTATGCTTTGAATATGAAAAGTTATTGGTTAGTTGTCATGAAAATATGGTGGTAAATGAGCAATTGATCTTAAGTAATTATTGTTCAAAGGACTTACCTTATGTAAATAACCCACCTCACAAATCATAAGAGAAAATAATGTAGCAGCATTCATTTCTTGATCAATCAAATGTCTATCTTTATAGTTTCCAACACAACATCCTAGATGATTAAAAATAGATATCTAAGGACCATTTGTAACCTCATCATCATTTCTTGGAACTTTAGTTATACTTGAGTAAACATGTGTGAGTAAATAGTGAGATCCAAACACAAATATCTCACTAGCAATGTTTGCTTAAGGAATAGAATCCTCCACATGAGCATGGTCTTAATCTTTCTCTTTCGCTTGCACATGAACTTATTTAATGCCAAGTAGAGTGCATAGTAATAGCTAGGCAATGTGATGTAAAAATCATAAAACCTTTCCCAAAGTAGTTAATGAACTATTTTGATAGGAAATATATATACATCTCAAGAGAATAGATTCATTGATGTTGAATGAAACCTCCCACCCTTGCTTCATACAATTTATGAACAAGGTGATTTTTCATTGAGTCAAAGAACCTTGATAGGTAATGCTAATATTGTTCAACTTCACCCACTACTAACCTAAAGAAAAAGAAAAACTCACCTTTGTAAGCAAATTAAAGCTCTTAATCACTAGAAACAACCCACAAATGCTAGAAATTGTATGGGGTCACTAAAGCAAAAAAGGGGTTCTAGAAAAGGGTATAGGGTTAGAAAAGTTTTTTTTCCATGAATTTTAGCAATAAAAGGAATTACTGGGTAAAACTCATCTTAGGAAATGAAATATAGGCTTTAAATTCCAAAAATAGCCCACATGTGTTGAAAATTGAGTGGAGTCACTAGAGGGAGTGAGAGGAGCTGAGATGTTAAGGAAAATTGAAGGTTGAAAAGTGCAGGGGAAGGTGATGGTTGCATCTAATGTAAATGGAATTCACAACAAATTGTTGTGAAATCTATCACGTCTTTCCATGAAGTGTTGTGTTTTACTTGAAAATGGCATATGTGGTGGAATATTTGGTTTTAACCACAGATTATTCATTGCAAAATTTGTTGCGGATTCAAAATTTTGTTTATCCACCAAAGATTTTAAGTGAAACATTGGGTTTAACTTGAAAATTGTATATGCAGTGGAATATTTGGTTCTACTATAAAATAGGCAATGGGATTCACTGTCGCAAGGTTTAAATAGCTTTTAATAAATTGAATTGATTATCAAATTGATTAAATAACACTAAAAATTACAAAATAATTATAAAATTATTGTTATACTATACAAATTTAGAGAATCAAGATAAATGTAAGAAAAATAATTACAAATAAATTGGCTAGCAAAAATTATAATGAACTATTGAAATAAAATTATGACAGTTTATTTCGATGTGTTGTGATCAATCATCAAATCATGTTTGATAACTCCCAAATCTTTTAGGGGTGATCTATGGAATTAGATCTTCAAATCCAATAGTGGACATTGACTTATCTTCATAAACTCTCAAAATGTAACAAGAATATGAAACATGAAGAAGTATATGTGTTACCTACTTAAACATATCCTTCTCATATGATCCTAAAGGTAACACAATTTCCTAAACTTCCTCTCCATCTAAGCTTACTTATCATCATGTACCTACCATCCCAACCCCTTTCATGCTGTAAAACCTATGCTTATGAAAGACATAAAAACAATAGGAACCCTAGACTTCATAATGAAAGGCTTTTTTTTTTTCTTCTTTTTTTAAGTTGAAGATAGTTAAGTTACATTACTTATGTAAAATATAAATTCTCTAAATTCTAAAATATTTAGCCAAATTGCATTTATTTTGGCCACAACATTTTTTATAGTTCTATAAATATTCAATTGAAAATAAATGTGAGATTTTAGAATAAATATAAATTGTATGAGCATATACTCAATAACTTTTATTGTAACTCTAGCGAGCATGAAAATTTACAACTTTTTATTTTTGGAACATTCTTTTATACACTCTAATATTTTTCTTTTATTTGCATGTGTTGTAGGCATTCAAATTTGTCCAAAACCTAAAATAGGCAACTTTTTATCATTCTTAATATGTCAAGATAGGATTCAATCCTAAACAATCTCAAGAAATCTCAGAAGTGAAGTTCAGGCCCCTCACCTAGGATAACAATCCCATCCTTGGCTAACAAAGCCTGTTTTATCTCAAAATTTCTTAAGATAAGCAACTTAAGGTTAGTACCTACCTAATCAAGAACCTTCTCAAAGAACTAGTTTCTAGAGTCAAATTACCTCAATTTTCCAAGACAAAGGGTCACCCTCAAGATTAACCTTCATCTTTAGCAAAACTCATTAAAAATAGCAATTTGGGTTTTAGTGGTCAAGACCTCAGGTATCCCATAGACCTAGGAACAATCCTAGGAGCTTTTAAATAGATCAAGCCTATGAAGAATAATCTTATATCACCCCTTGAGAGGACCTAAACAAAGAAACTAGGCCCTTTAGAACCTACTTTATTTAGAATGGGCCCACCTAAAAATACTCAGGCCCAAAATGCCTCCATTGAGCACCATTTTTCCCAAAATAATGGGTTAAACCCAATTCAACCTTTGAAGACTCCCAAAAATGTCCCTTCATCTTATTGGGCCTCGCCATTGACTAATTAAGCCAAAGTCAGGGCCCATCAAGTGGACTAAGGCCCATTAACCCCAATAAGCCCTTTGAAACCCTAAACTAATCAAAAGTCTTGAACTTCCCCAAAACAACCAAAATTACCTCAAAAACCTCACATCATGCTTCATGAACCATGCCCTAGGCTCATTAAGCTCAAACACATTGCCCAAAAACTTTTTAGAAGTTCCCATCGTTACAAATCCTAAACCTTCCAAAAATGGCCTTGATGGGCCTTGATTCTCAAAGTCAATCCTCACACATCAAAGTCAACTCCTAAACCTTTGACTTTGACCATGGTCAATCTCCAAGGGCCTCATGTGGTGCCACATGGCAGCCACCTTGCACTACTTGGGACAAATCACCCTTTCACCTCACATTAGGACTACATGAAACCATGTGAGGTAAGTAAGGGGCCAATACACGGCCCAAATCCCCACTAAACCGACTTCCTAATAGGACTTAATCAAATGCCTAACCCAAAGTAACACCACTTAGTTTAATTTGTAAAGAAGAACCCCATTTCTTAGAAACTAGGTTGGAACCTCACTTAACCTAACCCACATTGCTTTCTACTTTTCGCCCTTAATCTAATTTCCCTAAAAAAAAATAGGATCTCACTCTCCTATCTTTGTAGTGTGTAACTCAACCCTAGAGGCCTCTCATGTGCCACCACCACCATAGTCCTACGATCCCTTTCCCTTTCTATCACCACCCTTAGATCACATTATCACACTTTGACTAAATCCTAGTAGTCCCTCTCCTTTAATCCTCACCCTACAATTTTTACTTCACCTCCAAGTAGAAAGAAGAGTCTATGCTGTGCTCCAGATATCACCAAATTGTTGCCATTGATATAGGTTTAGATTATTGGCCCTCCTTCCCTCACTTCTTGTATAAATGGTGGTCTTACCCTGACTCATCAACAAAACAACACATTTTCCCACTAATTCATAGGTGCCAAGATCTCTGAGAACTTCAGCCCTCTCCCACTTTTTCTTCTTCTCTTGTTCTTTCACATAAGAACAAGAAATCATCTCCTCTATCAAAGCCTCCAAGCCATGGAAAAGTTCCCTTGGTAAGCTCTCCACTTTTTCTTTGGTTTTAACTATGCCTTGCTCTTTTACCATGTAGAAACTATGCTTTTGATCCTAGAAAGCTAGGATTGTGTTTGTTTGTTTCAATCATGTTCATTCATTATGCTTAAATTCTTCACTTATTATTGTGTTTAAATTCTATTTTCGAACATGTTTAAATTATGTTTTCAGTTTTAAATTCTGCTGGGATACTTTAATTCTGCATATGCATGTTGTTAAAATCTTCTGCATATTATTCTGTTATAAAATTCTACACAGATTCTGCTTAAATGTCTGTCACTGTTTCCGAATTCAGTTCACAATTCTGTCTGCAACACAATTTCTATATTCTGTTTGTAATCCTGCACTGCTTTCTGCATAAAAATTATGCAGTGTTTTCTGTTCTAAATTCCTGCACACAGTTTCTGCATTTCATATATGCTAAATTCTGTTTCTACATTCTGCTTTTGTTTATCAAATTCTGCGTGAAAAAAAAAAAAATTCTTCAACTTGTAAGAATTCTGCAAATGCATATCTCTCAAAATTTCTGCACATGCATCCTTGTAATGTTTCAGCCTTCGTGTGTGTTAAGCAATCTTCATTGAGTTTCTCACTTTAATCTTTGTTGATCTTGTGTTTCAGCCTATGTATGAATTATTGTGAATTTAGATGTTTGATCTTAATTAGCTTAGGTTGATACATGTCTAAATGTTTGTTGCACTAGGATTCCTCTTAAGAAACCCTAGTCCACCACTTTGCATGATTTTGAAAATTTGTCATGTTTTTAACTTATGTTAAATCTAGGATTCAGGCCTGTGTGTCATCACATTCTCACAAACTTAGATTCCTCTTAGGAAACCCTAGTGCTGCCATCCCATGCATGCAAAATAGGATAATTTCTTTGCCTTTAGAATGCCCTCAGTTACCACCTTTGTGTGCCTATCCATAAAATTCCTTTTCCACCCTAGGTTAATTTTGCAAAGATTTAGCCTTTTTCAATGCATAAAATTTGCCCCTTTTAGGTCCAACCCAATTTTAGGGATTTTGGCCTCAATCTAGTCAAGCTAGACAACCACCTCTTTCAATTACCTCTTAACCCTAATCACTAGTTAAGATAGTTAATTAGCAACCCTAAATCAAGTTAGGGATTTTAAGAGATACCTTCAAAATAGAATGTCAACTTTGAAATTTTAGAATCTTAATTAAGATTTTAGTCAAGCTGATATTGGAATTAGGATTTGTAATCTTGGCCCTTTAACTCCCTCAAATCCTAATTAAAACCTTAATCAAGTTAGGCAATTAATAATTAGGATCTTTCCAAGTTCATTTTCCTAATTAAAGCCCCTAATCAAGTTAGGTGAGTAATAATTAGGATTCTCCTTAATTAAAATCTCTAATTAATAGTTGTAGTCAAGCTAAGGAAATAATTAGAATCTTTAATGAAGATTCTTCTCGTAATTGACTTTACAATGAGTCTTAATCAAGTTAAGAACAAATTTGGAATTAGAATAAAAATCAATTATTAGAATCCTTAATTAAGAAACCCTAATCAAGTTGGTGAATAATAATTAGGATTCTCAAATCGAAATCAAACCCTTAATTAAAGCCCTTAGTCAAGCTAAGGCAGTAGTAATTAGGGTTGCCCTTTACTCAACCTAGCCAAATTCCCTCTTTGGGTAGGTACAAACTTTGATTCTTACAATCAAAGTTCAAATAACTATTTAATTAACTTTGTAAATATAATAAGGATATGAACTATGGTTCATTAGGCTACTCTCTCATAATTCAACCCAAGGTTAGTCAATTGTCTCAGAACAACATAGCCAGACTTAGGGTTTCTCATAATCAACCATAGGCTAGTAACCTAATATCTTAAGGGTATAAGGGTAGGCCACCAAGTCAAACTTATAGCAGATTGACAACTTCTCTCTCTCAGCTCCTTGCTTGCTATGTGCTTAGTGGTTACAACTTTCACTATAAATTGTAGTGATGATACCAAGTAATCTTTCTTTTGGGTTATAACCTTCAATATAAACTATGTAGATGCCAAGACATCAAGTAAGCTTTTTGGCTCATTGTGTTAACCCCTATGTGTTGACTTTCTTGCCCTTCAATCTATGTGATTGTGATAGTTAGATTCAAGACCTAGTAACCCTATTTGTGCCTTCATTAATTAACTAGAGAGTGTGGATGCTCTAGTTAAACTTACCACTAATTTAAACTTAGTGTGCATCCCAACGATGTAAACTAGGGTCAATTTTAACAAATAATTCAATTTAGGGTTTAAAAGGAACTGGTCAATTGGGGTTTCAGCAACTCTCCCATGGAGTTAGCCTAAGCCTATGGATCAAGTCCTTGAGGTCTATCATAAGTCAAAGCAATCAACTCAAATCAAACAAGAGAGACTAATGAATAGCTTAGTGGTAGCATATTGTCAACACCCCAAAAATAAAATACGTTACCAATTACTAACTAGTACATAGTATGAGTAAGAGTTGATCCCAACAAGAGTGTAGTCAATTAAATTCTAGTTTTCTAAAATTAAAGCATAGATTGAAATGGGGAATTTGGATACTAATTAAACCAAATATTAAGCAAGAGGACATATAGCAAAAATTATAAGAAGAGAAACAATGCAAAGATAATTTTAGTTCTAGGTTCAGTCTTACCCTTATGGTTAATGGAAACAATGAAAGATAATGTTATTCTACTCTTTTATGAAATTATCAACCCCAGACAATAATAAGCTCTATTGTCTAAAATCTTCCTTAATTGTAACAAATGAAACAAACTCTTGACTGGCATCTAACTTTTCGACAGCTTAGAACAAACTCTCTAGATTTAATATGATTGCAATAGTAAGAACAAGGAGATTAAACTATTCCAAGCAACAATTACACAAGCTCAATTTATTCAACTTAGGCCATGTTATCCATAGTAATCAAATGAAAACTTATCAATAATCATGACCACTATATACTACTCAATATTAGGCATAAGACTATTACATATCACAATTCCTAAGTCTAGCATTAGATACTTATTCAATCAACACATCATTAGAGATTAAAATCCCCCTAAACTGAAAAGAAAAACTTAGCTTGATATGCTAAAAATGCAAAACAAGTGTTTGTGTTTTGCTAGATTATAATAAAAGAAAACCTTAAAAAGCCCATATATAATGTTCTAGGTCATGCCTCTAACTACATAAGGGTAGAAAAAATGTTTCTCTGGCTCTGAATTCCCAAAATATCACCCAAAACTATGGGCCTTAAAAAACAAGCATGGTTCAAGATCTCTAAATTTGTTATGCCTCTTCCAAGGTGATTTAAGACTATAAATTGACCAAATTTGGTTTTAGGCATGAAATTTGTATCCCTTCCTCTTTGTAACCTTTTGAATCACCTTAATTGGATGCCTACAACTCTAGATATAACTAAAACATTGATTGCTACTTAGTCGGGCTCCTAATCCAAGAAGCACCAAGATTCTGAATTCTTTGTTGACTTTGAAGCTATGATTTAGGACTAAAACAAACTTGGATTTGAACAATTTAGCCCATTCCAAAAACCTTTGGATGTCTACTTTAAAATCTCTGAACACCACTTTTTCATTCTAGAATTCCTTAATGGTTAAAGACCTAAAGGATAAGAGGTCACTTTCTCATGAAAGCTAGAATTCTTCTATTTTTCTATCAAAACAAATAAAACATTCTAAATCATACCTACACACAAAAATGAGTCTAATGAACATAATATGGCCTAAAATATTAGGAAAGCTACAAAGAAAAGGGAAAGGGAAGAAAATTTTCAAATTATGCATTGATCATCTTTTGCGTGTCAAGCACATTAACATGTCAAGCATGACATTATAGGTCAAACCTTTTTGTGTCAAGCACATTTGCATGTCAAGCATGCCAATTTGGGATTGTTGACAAGCCAAGCACTTTAGCTTGTCAAGCATTCATTTTTTGGATCAAGCCTTTTGTCTCAAGCACAATGGCATGTTAAGGATGCAATTTTAAGGTCAAGCCCTTTGTGTTAAGCATGTCATAATATCCAGCATTTCATGTGTTGGACATATAATCACTATGCACATGCACAATGGGTTTCTCTGGGTTTTTTCATCAATCTAGAACAAGTTTCTCTAGGTTATTTTTTTTCAATCTAAGAACTAGTTTCTTTGGGTTATTTGTTTTTAATCTTAGAATAAGTTTCTCCAAGCTATTTCTTTTAATTTTGGAACGAGTTTCTCCAAGCCATTTTTTTAATCCTAGAATAAGTTTGTTAGAGTTTATTGTACATATTTTATATATGTTTTATATGCTTTAATTAGGCCATTTGTTGATTGTACAGCCTATTATAAATAGTAAGCTAAGAAAGTCTAGTCTCTTAAGTTTTTCTCTCCCAATTATTTTCTCATATGGTAGCAAAGCCTTCAAAGAGAATAAAAACTTCACCCGTCATAGTGTATTCTCTTCCAATGACAACACAACCCTAATTTTCCATCATTTTTCTCTTTCTTCCCTCTCTTTCTCTCTATTTGCTGCCATTGTCAAAGCCCAAACACCACTTTACTAGCCACTATTTGCTGGATTTGACATTGTAATTGTGTTTGACAATGTTAGATTGGCCAACAACTAGAAAGGTACTGCTATCTGACCATTAATGCATAGTTGAAATTGTACTACTATCATGACCACATCCACCTCTAGATCCATTCACAGTTCCCTTTGAGCACATTATCATGATCTGTTTTCCTAAAAACCATCCCAATTTATTGTTTTTGCTTGCTGAAGTCTTTTTCACCCTCTTTCATCAATCAAACACCCGATTTCAATCTTTTTGCCTAAGTCCACACTATGTCTACTATGAGAATTATCTTTGCATGTGTGTAGCAACATCATGATGTGGAGTAGCGATCCCACGTGAACTCTTTCTATTATTTTTAAGGGGAAAATGGGTTTTCTAAAATAAAAAAATGGAGTTACTATTGACCTAATTTTTTTAAGGATTAGATTAAACACCTAATCAAAGATGGTTTACATTTTTAGAATTAGGTTCAGGGGTTGGTTACATATTAGGAAGGTATTATCATCGTAAACACCCTTTCGATACAAAAATGATTTAGCTAATTTATCTTGTTTTAATATAGGTTGGTTGGAGATTTTAAAAAGAGAGAATTTGAAAATAATCCCTACCATTCTAGGTTGGGATTTTAGATAAAAATAATTTTAAGAAAAACCCTTTCTCATTCTAAATCAGGGTTTTAGAAAGAAATAATTTTTAAAAAAATCCCTTTCCCATTCCAAATCAAAGTTTTAAGTAAAAGGTCTATATATTTATCTTAGAAAAATTCTCCTTTCTAGTCCTTATTTCCTTTGGTATTTTTGCATTTTAGTAGATCTTCACTTATTCTTTTTGCATAAATTCTTGTTTTTATCAGAGAGACCATCTAAAATACAAAGAATTAAGGACTTCATCAAATAAACTAAACAAGCACTTTCAACTATTGTTCCTGACTTTAAAGAGATGGTCAACAATAGGACTTTGAAGGAGCTTGCTTCTCCTAATTTTAACTTGCAACCCTTATGCATAGAATTCCCTATTGTAGATGTAGCTTTTGAACTTAAGTTTGAATTGATTCACTTATTACCTCCTTTTTGTGGTCTTAAACATTTGAAGGAATTCCATGTTGAGTGTTCAAGTATATGGCTAACTGGAGTGACAAAAGAGAAGATCAAGTTGAAGGACTTTCCCTTCCCCTTGGTTGATGATGCAAAGTACTAGCTATACTACTTATCATCTGGATCTATCAGAACATGGAATGAGATGAAGAGGCTATTCTTGGAGAAGTATTTTCTAGCTTTTAGGGCAGCAAACATAAGGAAGGAAATCTATTTTATCCACCAATACAATGGAGATTCCTTATATAATTATTGGAACAATTCAAGAAACTATGTGCCAATTGCCCTAACCACCATATAATTGAGCAAGTATTGACTCAATACTTTTACGAAGGGTTACTTCCTATGGACAAAAACATAATAGATGTAACTAGTCGTGGAACATTGGTGGATAAGACTCTTGCTAAAGATAGGAATCTAATTTCAAATATGCTACTAACTCAACAATTTGGCACAAGACATCATGCCCCTATAAGAAAGGTCAATAAAGTAAGCAATTCTACCCTTCAACAACAAATTTTTGATCTTAGCACTCTTTTAAACAAATTGCTGTAAGGAGTTTCCAACAAGTCAAAGCATATAGCATATGCTCAATAATAGGCATTCAACTAACATATCTTTATGATGCAATATGGACCTGTAGAACAAGTGGAAGTAACAAGGGATTTTTGGGACAGCTAAGGAAATATGATCCTTACTTTAAGACATATAATCCCAGGTGGAGAGATCACCAAAACTTGAGCTATGGGAATAGCTGCCTATGCATAATTCCTTTCCAAATAAGTTACTTGGATTCTAGTAAGGGCAACAAGCTTTCCAGCCTAAACAATTAGCCCCATCCAATTCAGATATGTCTTTACAAGACATTATCAAATCTCTTATCACTAGAACTCACCAATTTCAATAGGAAATAAAGGTTAGCATCCAGAATTTAGAAAATCAAATGAGTCAACTAGCCACCATAGTGAATCATTTAAAGAGACAAGGGTTAGGTAAACTTTCATCCCAAAAGTTGTGAATCCAAGGGAAAATGCCAATGCCATAACTTTGAGGAGTGGAAAGAATGTAGGTGAACCAAAAATTAAGACCCCACCTACAACAATAGAAGAAGAAATTTATAGGGAGACAAAAATTTCACCTAGGATAATTCCTCCTCTCTCTCTAGTATGTCTATCTCTCTCTTAAAAATTCTCTCTCTATCTTTGTCTATAAAACTTCCTCCTCTCTAAAACTTCCCTCTCCCTCTCTGTCCTAAAACTTCTCTCTCTTTTTCTCTCTTTATCACTCTCTCTCCCCTACTCTCCTTCTCTAAAATTTCTCTTTTTGTCTCTATAAAACTTCTTTCTCTTTCTTCCTCTCTCTAAAACTTCTCTCACCTTTTCTCACTCATACTCTTTGTCTCTCTAAAACTTCTCTCCCCTTCTCTCACTCATACTCTTTGTCTCTCTAAAACTACTCTCTCTTTCTCTCACTCACTTTCCTTCTCACTCTCTTTAAAACTTCTTTATATCTCTTTCTTTCTCTCTTTGTGTATGTCTAAAATTTACTCTTTCTTTGTCTCTAAAATTTTTGTCTCTCTCTCTAAAACTTCTCTTACTCTTTCTTTAAAATTTCTTTCACTCTCTCTGTGTATATGTCTAAAACTTACTCTTTCTCTCTATCTAAAAGTTTTGTCACAAATTTTTGTCTTACTCTCCCTAAAATTTCTCTCTCTTGCTCTTTTTCTCTAAAACTTCCCTCCCTCTTTCTGTCTAACGCATCGCTTTCTCTTTTTAAAACTTCTCTCTTTTTTTCACTCTCTCTCTCTCTAATTAAATGGACTAATTTACCTATAGAAGAGGCCACTTGGGAGGATATGGACTGGATGAAAGTGTAATTGCTTACCTTTGCCTTAAGGACAAGTCTTTTCTAGATAGGGAAGGAATTGATAGAAGCAAGGATAAAAAGGCTAAACTAAAGAGGGCCCATGAATATAAGAATGGGTCCAACATAGCAGTTGACACCTCAGGGGTTTATGTGAGGTTGGAAAAAAGGGAGGGACCAAAACAATGATGAGCAAAAAATTGGATAGGGGAATGTGGTTATAGGGTGCTATACGAAGGAATGTTGGCATTATGATATTTTTCCCTATAGTACAGTGTGCATTAGCTCTGTGTAGGAGGATATTCTCCTCTAACTATTTGTTTTTCCTTTTCCATGGCTATAACAGAGATGTGTCCTCTATTTAAAAGGATTTCCCTCTTTTATTACTCATAAATAATACATTACAACAAGTTTGTTCTCTTGAATTAGTAGCATGTTGTCAACACTTCAAAAATAAATTCCTATATTGATCACTAACAAGTAGATAGCAAGAGTAACAGTTGATCACATACAAAGGGTAAATAATTAAACATTGATATTCTTAGAACAAATGTAAAATAGATAGAGAGTGGATGCAAAGTAAACAATAGCACATAAACAAAGCTAAATGGTAAAAAGAGAGAGAAAGAGAAAGAGCACTCTTAGAAAGAGTGTGTGGGAGATAGTGAGAAAGAGTAAAGTTTCAAAAACAGTGAATAAGAGAATGAGAAAAAGAGAAGTTTTAGAGAGAGTGTGTGTGACAAAAGGAAACAAAAGTTTTAAAGAGAGAGATAAAAGTTTTAGAGAAATAGTAGTTTCAGAGAGAGAAAGAGAGTGTGAGATAGAGAGAGTGAGGGAGAGGAGAAGTTTCAAAGTGAGAGAGAGAGAGAGAGAGAGGGAGAGAGAGAGAAGTTTCAAAGAAAGTGTGGGAGAGAGAGAAGTTTCAAAGAGAGAGTAAGTGAGACAAAGAAGGGGAGAAACAGAAAGAGAAGCTTTAAAGAGAAAGAGAGTGAAAGAGAAAGAAGTTTAGATAGAGAAGTTTTAAAGAGACAGAAAGAGAGAAAGAAGTTTTTGGAAGACAGAGTAGATTTAGAGGGAGAAAGAGAGTGCTAAGTTTTTGAGGAAGAGAGAAAAAAGTTTTAGAAGAGATAAAGAGAGCACGAGAGAGAAGTTTCAGGAGAGAGTTATAGAGAGAGCAAGAAAGAGAGTCAAAACGTGATTTAGAGCAAGAGCAAACAAAGTTTTAGAGTGAGAAAGTGAGAGAAGTTTTAGAGAGAGAAAGAAAGGAGGTTTTAGACATAGAGCGAGAAAGAGAGACATTTTAGAGAGAGAGAAGTCTCAAAGAGAGAAAAGTGAGTGAGAGAAAGAGGGTGTGACAGTGAGAGAAGGAGGGAGAGAGAAAAAAGAGAAGTTTTAGATTAAGAGTGTGGGAGAGAAAGAAGTCTCAAATAGAGAGTGATGGAGAGGGAGAGAGACTAAGACACATGTTAGAGAGAGTGAGAAAGAAGTTTTAGAGAGAGTGTGTAAGATAGAGAGAGAAAGGGAATGAATGAGAGAGAAAGCAGTTTTAGAGAGAGTGAGAGAGAGAACTTTTAGAGAAAAAGAAAGAGAATTTTTGAAGAGAGGGAAGGAGGGAAAGTGAGAAAGAGAAATTTTAGAGAAAGAAAGATAATGAGAGAGACAAAGAAGGCAAAAGTGATAGACAAAGAAAGAGAAGTTTTAGAGAGAGTGTGTGGGAGAGGGAGAAGGTTTAGAGAGATAGAATGGAGAGAGGAAATAGAGTTTGAGGGAGGTACAGCACTTGTAGAGAGGGAGAAGGGCAATAAGCAAGAGCAAAGTTTTAAAGAGAGAGAGAAGTATTAAGAAGAGAGAGGGAGAGAGAGAGAATAAGAGAAAAAAAGAAATTTTAGAGAGAGAGATATGTTTTACAAAGGGATAAAGACAAGTTTTAGAGAGACTATAGGGTAGAGTCAGAGAGAGAGTTAGAGGAAAAGAGAGAAGGAGAAGTTTTAGAGACAAAGAGAGGGAGAGAGAGAGAGAGACAAAGAAAGAGAAAGGGAGAAAGAAGGTTCAAAGAGAGAAAGAGAGTGAGTGAGATAACAAGGGGGAAAGAGACACAAAGATAGAGAAAAGCTATAGGGATAGTATGTGGGAGAGAGAGAAGTTTCAAGGAGAATGAGAGAGAGAGAGAGAGAGATTTTAGAGAGATAAGGAGAAAGAAAGAAAGAGAAGTTGTAGCGAGAGTGGGCAATTTTAAAGAGAGAAAGAAGTTTTAGATGAAGGGAGAGAGAAAGAGATAAAGTTTTAGGGAGAGAAGTTTTAGAAAAGGGGAGAAAAAAATAGAGGGAAGTTTTAGAGGGAGAGGGAGAAAGAGAGAGAAAGAGAAGTTTTAGAAAGAGTGTAGGGCAAAGAGAGAGAAAAGTTTTGGAGACTTAGTGAGAGAGAGAGAGACAGAGAAGTTTTAGTGAGAAAGAGACAAAGGGAGGGAAACTTTTTAAAGTGAGATAAGGAGGAAGTATTACAAGAAAAGAGTTAGAGAGATGGGACAAATAGAGAATGAGAAGTTTTATAGAGAAAATTATGGGAGAGAAAGAGAGACAAGTTTTAGAGAGAGTGAGAGAGACATAGAGAAAGAGATAGAGAAATTTTAGATAGTGACTATGGGAAAGAGAAGTTTCTAAGAGAGATAGAGAATGAGTGAGAGAGAGGGAGAGAGAGGCATAGAAAGATAGAGAAAGGGAAAGGGAATCTTTTGAGAGAGAGGGAAAGAGAAGCTTAATAGAGAAGTTTTAGAAAGAGAGTGTTAGATAAGTTTTATAGAAAGAATGAAAGATATAAAGAGAACTTTTGGAGAGAACGAGAGAGAAAAAGTAGAAAGTGAAGTTTTAGAGAGAGAAAGAGAGAGAGGGAGGAGAGAGAGAAAGAGAGGCATGGGAGAGAAGGAGAGAGTGAAAGAAGTTTTAGAAAGAGGCAAAGAGAGAAAGAGAAGTATTAGAGAGAGATAGTGAGTAAGAAAGAAGGGCAAAGAGTGTGTCTATGTGTGTGTGTGTGTGTGTGTGTGAGAGAGAGAGAGAGAGAGAGAGAGAGAGAGAGAGAAGTTGTAGGAAGAGTATGGGAGAGAGAGAAGTTTTAGAGTAAGAAATTTCAAAGAGAGACCAAAAGAAAGACAAGTTTTAGGCACAGAAAGAAAGAGAGAAAGAGACATTTTAAAGAGAGAAAAGTTTCAGAGAGTGAAAGAGGGTGAGAGATAGAAGGAAGGAGAGAAAGAAAGAGAAGTTTTTGATAAAAAGTATAGGAGAGTGAAAAGATTCAAAGGAGAGTGATAAAGAAAGATAGAGAATGAGGCATGTTTTAGAGAGAGACAGAGAGAGAAAGATGTTTTAGAGGAAGAGTGTGGGAGAAAGAGAAGTTTCAAATAGAGAAAAAAAATAAGTAGGAGAGAGAGGGACAAAGAGATAGAAAGAGAAAGAGAGAGAAAGAGAGGGAAAGGGAATTTTGAGAGAAAGAGAGAAAAGTTTTAGAGTGAGAGAAATTTCATAGAGAAAGAAAGAGAAGTTTTAGATGTAGAGAAAGAAATAGTAAGAGACATTTTAAAGAAAGAGAAGAAAGGTGAGAGAGAAAAACACCAAAAGAGAAGTTTTAAAGAGAGCAAAAGAAGAAAATGGGGAAAGAGAAATTTCAGAGAGAGAAAGATTGTGAGAGAGATAGAGAAAGAATGAGAGAGCTTTAAAGAGTGTGTGGAACAGAGAAAAGTTTTAGAGAGATAAAGTAAAGAGAGAAAACAAAGTTTTAGGGAGACAGAGCACTTAGTGATAGTGAGTTAAAGAGAAGTTTTAAAGAAAGAGAGAAGTTTTAAAGGGGGAGAGACAAAGAAAGAGAGGGAATGTTACGGAGAGGTAAGAGAGAAGTTTAAGAGGTGGGAGAGATAAGTTTTAGAGAGAGGGAGAAAGATAAAGGGAGATGTTTTACAAAGAGAGAGAAAGAGAAGGTTTAGAGAGATAATGCAGGGGAGAGTCAAAGAGAGAGTTAGAGGGAAAGAGAGAATGAGAAGTTTTAGAGATAGAAAGAGAATGAGTGAGATAAAGAGTAGAAGAAAGAGAAGTTTTAGAGATAGAAAGAGAATGAGTGAGATAAAGAGCAGAAGAAAGAGAAGTTTTAGAGAGAGTGACAAGGATAAGTTTAAGAGAAAAAGTGAGAGAGTTTTAAAGAGAGAGAGAAAGGGAGAAAGAGAAAGAGTAAGACAACAAAGGGAGAGAGAGAAGCTTTAGTGAAAGTGTGTGGGAGAGAGGGAAGTTTTAGAGAGATAGAGTGACAATGAGTTAAAGGAAAGCTCTAAAGTGAAAGAGAAGTTTTAAATGGGGAGGGACAAAGAAAAAGAGAGAGAGACAAATTTTAGGAACAAGTAGAGAGAAAAGTTTTAAATAGAGGGAGAAAGACAGAGGGAGATGTTCACAAAGAGAGAGAAAGAGCAGATTCCGAGAGAAAGTTTAGGGGAGAGTCAAAGAGAGAACGAGAAGTTTTAGATAAAGAAAAAGAATGAGTGAGATAGAGAAGGAAGTGAGAGAAGTTTAAGAGAGAAAGAGTGAGAGAAGTTTTACAAAGAAAAAGGGAGAAATAGAAGTTTTAGGGAGAGAAAAGAGAGTGAGATAGACAAGGGGAGAGAGAGCTCGAGAGAAAGAAGCTATAGTGAGAGTGTGTGGGAGACAGAGAATTTTTAGAAAAAGAGTAAGAGAGAGAAGTTTTAAAGAGATAAAGAGAAAGAGAATTTCTAGGTAAAGAGATAGATAAAGAAAGAAAGGGGAAGAAAGGAAGAGAGAGAAGTTTTAAAGGAAGCAAGAGAGAAAGAGAGAGATAAGTTTCAGAGAGAGGAAGAAAGAGAGAGAAATTTTGGAGAGTAAGTGAGAGATAGTAAAAGAGATAGAGAGAGGGAAGTTTTACATGGCAAGACAGAGGGAGAGAGACAGGTTTTAGAAAGAGAGTGTTGAAGAGAGAGAAGTTTTAGAGTGAAAGAGTGAGAGAAGTTTCATAGAGAGAAAAAAAGACAAGTTTTTGAGAGAAAGCAGAAAAGAGCCATTTTATAGAGATAGAAGGTTTAGAGAGAGAAAGACGGTGAGTAAGAGAGAAGTTTTAGAGAGAGAAGGGATGAGAGATAAAGAGAACTTTTTGATAGAAAGTGTAAGAGAGAGAAGTTTCAAAGAGAGTATGGAGAGATAGAGGGAGAGTGAGACACATTTTAGAGAGACATAGAGAAAGAGAGAGAGGGAGAAAGATGTTTTAGCAGGAGATGTAGGAGAGAGATGTTTCAAAGAGAGAAAGACAAGGATAGAGAGATGAAGAGAGATAGGGAAAGAGAAAGGGAATTTTAAGAGAGAGAGGTTTTAGAGAGAGAGAGAGAAAAAGAGAAAGAGAAGTTTCGAAGACAACAAAGGAGAAAAAGGGAAAAAGAGATTACAAAGAGAAAGACAATGAGAGACAAAGACACAAGGGGAGAGAGAGAAAGATAAGTTTTAGAGAGAGTGTGTGGGAAAGAGAGATGTTTTAGACAGGCAAAGTAAAGAGAGAAAATAGAGTTTTAAGGAGACAGAGCACTTATAGAGAGAGTGGCAATGAGTGAGAGAGAAGTTTTAAAGAGAGAGAGAGAAAGAGAAAGAATTTTTATAAAGAGGGAGAGAGATAGAGGGAGATGTTTTATAGAGAGAGAAAGAGAAGTTTTAGAGTGCAGGGAGATTTAGAGAGAGAGTTAAAGGGAAAGAAAGAAAGAGAAGTTTTGGAGACAAAAAGTGAATAAGTGAGATAGAGAGGGGGAGAGAGAAAGAAGTTTCTAAGTGAGAGAGAAGTTTTAGGAAGAGAGAGTGAGTGAGAGACAAAGTGAGTTGGAGAGAGAGAAAGAGAACTGTCAAAGAGAAAGAAATAAAGAGAGAGGGAAGTTTTTGAAAGAGAGAAAGAAGGGGGTAGAGAGAGAAGTTTCAGAGGAAGTGACAAAGAGAAGTTTAAGAGAGAGAGAGAGATGTTTTGTATAGCAAGTGAGGGAGTGGGAGAAGTTTCACATAAAGAGTGAGAGAGAGAAGTTTTAAACAGAGACAGCGAATGAGAGAAGTTTTAGATAGAAGAAGAGAGAGAGAAGTTTTAGAGGAAGAGAGTAGAAAAGAGACAAAGAGAAGTTTTAGAGAAAGAAGAGAAAAGGAGAGCAAAGTTTTAGAGAGAGGGAGAAATAGAAAGAAAGAGAAGTTTTAGAGAGAGTATAGGGAGAGAGAAAATTTTTAGAGAGAGAAAGAGTGACATGTTTTACAAAGAGAGAAAGAAAAGTTTTAGACAATGAATGCAGGGGAGAGTCAAGGAGAGAAATAGAGAGTTCAAGGGAAAAAGGAAAGTAGAAGTTTTAGGACAAAAGAGAAAGAACAAGACAGAGGGGGAGAGAGAGTAGTTTCTGAGAGAAAGTGATTGAAGTTTCAAATTGAGAGAAAGAAAGAGAAAAGGTCAAAGAGAAGTTTTAGACAAAGAAAGAGAGTGAGTGAGATAAACAAGGGGAGAGAAACACAAAGAGAGAGAGAAGCTTCAAGGAGACTGTTTGGGAGGGAGAGTTTTAAAGAGAGTGAAAAAGAGAAAGAAAAGTTTTAGAGAGATAAAGACAAAGAGAAGTTGTAGGGAGAAGGAGTAGCTAGAGAGAGAGAGGGAGGGGGAAAGGGAGAAAGAGAAACAAAGCAAAGTTTTAGAGATAGTGTGAGGAAGAGAGAGAAAAGTTTTGGAGGGCAAGTGGGATAGAGAGAAAGAGAACTTTTAGAAAGAAAGAGATAGAGAGAGGGAAGCATTTGAAAGGAGGAGAGAGAGTGGAGGCACAAAGGAAATGACAAGTTTTATGGAGAAATTATGGGAGAGAGAGAAGTTTCAAAGAGAGAGAAAGAGAGAAGTTTTAGAGAGAGTGAGAGGAGATAGAGAAAGAGAAAGCAAAATTTTAGAAAGTAACTATAGGAGTGAGAACTTTTAGAAAGAGTTTGGGAAAGAGTAAGGGAGAGATAGAAAGATGGAGGGAGGCAGAGCGATATAGAGACAAAGAGAAAGGGAATTTTGAAAGAGAAGGGGCAAAGAAAAGTTTCAAAGGGAAGTATTAGAGAGAGTGAGAGAAGAGGGAAGTTTTAGGCTAAGCTAGAGAGAGAAAGGGAGAAAGAGAAGTTTTAGAAAGAAAAAAGTGAGTGAGAGAATGTGGGAGAGAGAGAGATAGAGATAGAGAAAGAGAAGAGGGAGAGAGGGAGAGAGGGAAAAAAAGAGTGAGAGAAGTTTTTGAGAGAGATAGAGAAAGAGAGAGTGATTGAAAAAGAGGGGGAGAGGCAAAAAGAGAAACTATGTGAGAGAGAGAGAAGTTTTAGATAAAGATAGAGAATGAGAGAAGTTTTAGAGACAGAGAAAGAGAAGATTTAGAAAGAGAGAGGAAGGGAGAGAGAGAGAAAGAGAAAAGGAAAAGAAAGAGAAGTTTTAGAGAGAGTGTGGAGGGAGAGAGAGGAGTTTAAGGGATTGGGAGAGAGAGAGGGAAGTTTTAGAGGGAGAGGGAGAGACAGAACAAAATATTTTGCAAAGAGAAAGAGAAGTTTAGAGATAAAGAGAAAATGAGTGAGACAGAGAGGGTGAGAGAGTAGCTCCTAGAGAGTGAGAGAGAGAGCAAGAGAAGTTTTAAAGAGAGAGACAACGAGAAAAGACAAAGACAAGTTTTAGAGAGAGAAAGAGAGTGACTGAGACAAATAGGGGAGGGACAGAGAGAGAGAGAAGTTTCAAGGAGAGTGTATGGGAGAGCAAGCTTTAGAGAGAGTGTGGGAGAGAAAGAGAATTTTTAGAGAGATAAAGAGAAGAAGTTGTAAGGAAAAGGAGTAGTTTAGAGAGAGAGAGAGAGAAGTTTTAAGGGAACAAAGAGTGAAAGAGATAAGTAAGGTTTTAGAGGGCAAGGGAAAGGGAGAAAGACAAAGAAAGAGAAGTTTTAGGGAGATAGTAGGTGAAAGAGGGAGAAAGAGCAAGTGAGAGATAGAGTTAGAGAAGTTTTAAAAGGAGATAAAGAGAGAAAAGGACAAAAAGAAGTTTTTTTGAGAGAGATAGTGAGCAAGAAAAAGCATGAGAGAATGTGTGTGTGAAAAGAAAGGGGGGGAGAGAGAAGTTTTAGAGTGAGAGAAATTTTAGTGAGAGAAAGAAAGAGAGAAAGAGACATTTAAAAGAGAGAGAAGTTCTAGAAGGAGAAAGAGGGTGAGAGAAAGGTGGGAGATAGAGAAAGAAGTTTTCGATAGAGAGTGTGGGAGAGAGATAAAAGATTCAAAGAGAGAGTGATGGTGAGAGAACACAATGAGACACATTTTAGAGAAAGAAGTTTTCGATAGAGGGTGTGGGAGAGAGATAAAAGATTCAAAGAGAGAGTGATGGCGAGAGAACACAATGAGACACATTTTAGAGAGAGATAGAATGAGAGAAAGATGTTTTAAAGGGAGTATGGGAGAGAGAGAAGTTTCAAAGAGAAAGAAAACAAGTGAGAGGAGAGGGATTGAAAGATAGAAAGAGAGAGAAAAGGAAAGGGAATTTTGAGAGAGAAAAGAGAGAAAGAGAATTTTTGAAAAGAGCAAAAGAGAGGAAGGGAGAAAGAGAAATTTTAGAGAAAGAATTATAGTGAGATAGATAGAGATAGACACAGAGAGAGAGCTTTAGAGAGAGTGTGAGAGAGAGAAGATGTAAAGAGACAAAGTAAAGAGAGAAGATAGAGTTTTAGGGAGATAGAGAACTTATAGAGAGATAAAGTGATAGCAAATTAGACAAAAGTTTTAAAGAGAGAGAGAAGATTTAAAGGGGGAGAGATAGAGAAAGAGAGAGAGAAATTTTAAGGAGAGGTAGAGAGAGAAGTTTAAGAGGGGGGAGAGAAAAGTTTTAGAGAGAGGGAGAGAGATAGGGGGATATGTTTTACAAAAAGAGAGAAAGAGAAGATTTGAAGAGAGAGTGTAGGGGAGAGTCAACGAGAGAGAGAGAGAGAGAGCTAGAGGGACAAATAGAAGTTTTAAAGGAAGGGAAAGTGAAAGATAGAGAAGTTTTAGAGTAAGTGTGGGGTAGAGACAAAATTTTTAAGGGAGTAAGAAAGAGAGCAATTTTAGAGAGAGAGATAAAGCGAGATGTTTTATAGAGGGAGAAAAGGAAATTTTAGAGAAAGGGTATAAAGGAGAGTCAGAGAGAGAGTTAGAGGGAAAGAGAGAAGCAAGAGTTTTATAGATAGAAAGAAATTGAGTGAGACAGAGAGTAGAAGAGAAGTTTTGAGAGAGTATAGAGAGAAGTTTTAGAAAGAGAAAGAGAAAGGGTCAAAAAGAAGTTTTAGATTGAGAAAGAGAGTATCTGAGTAGATAAGGGGAGAGAGACAAAGAGTGAGGAAAAGATGCTTCCAGGAGAGTGGGCGGGAGAGAAAAGTTTCAAAACGAGTGAGAGAGAAAGAGAAGTTTTAGAGAGATAAAGAGAAGGAGAAGTTGTAAGGAAAAGATTAGTTTTAGAGAGAGAAGTTTTAGGGGAACAGAGAGAGAAAGAGATAAATGAAGTTTTAGGGCGAGAAGTTTTGGAGAGCGAGTAGGGGAGAGAGAGAGAACTTTTAAAGAGAAACTGATAAAGTGAGAGATAGGGAAGTTTTTGAAAGAAAGAGGGGGGCAAAGCATATTGAAAAGTTTTACCAAGAAATTATGGGAGAGAGAGAAGTTTCAAAGAGAAAGAAAGAGAGAGAAGTTTTAAAGAGAGTGACAGAGACAAAGTGAGAGAAAGAGAAGTTTTAGAGAGTGGCTATGGGAGCAAGACAAATTTTAAAAAGAGAAAGAGAAAGAGTGATAGCGATGGAAAGAGAGAGGAAGGTAGAGTGATATAGAGAGAGAAAGTGAATTTTGAGAGGAAAAGAAAGGGAAGTATCAAAGAGAAGTTTTACAAAGAGAATGAAAGGTAGAAAGAGAACTTTTAGAGGGAGCTAAAGAGACAAAGGGAGAAAGAGAAGATTTAAAGAAAGAAAGAGAGAGAGAAGGGGGAGAGACGGAGAGAGAAAGGGTGACTGAGAGAGAGTGAGTAAGAAAGACAGGGAGACAAAGAGTGAGTGAGAAGGAAGGGATGCAGAAAGAGAGTGTGAGAGAGAGAGAGAGAGAAAAAGAATGAGGTTTTAGAGGAAGGGAGTGAGAAAGTGATTGGGAGAAGTTTTAGAAGACAAAGCAAGAAAGAAAGTATAGTTTTAGAAATAGAGTGAGAAATGACAAGAAAGAGAAGTTTTAGAGAGAGTGTAGGGGAAGGAAAGGGAAGTTTCAGTGAGAGGGAGAGAGAGAAGTTTTAGAGGGGAGGGAGGGGGAAGTTTTAGAGACAAAAAAAGAGAAGTTTTAGAGTGAGAATGTAGGGGAGAGTCAGAGAGAGAAATAGAGAGTTAGATGGTAAGAGGGAAGTTGAAGTTTTACAGACAAAAAGAGAATGAGTGAGATAGAGAGGGGGAGAGAGAGAAGTTTTTGAGAGATTGAGAGAAGTTTTAGAGAAAGTGATTCAAGTTTCAAATTGGGAGAGAGAAATAGAAAGGGTCAAAGTAAAGTTTAAGATAAAGAAAGAGAGTGAGTGAGCCAAACAAGGGGAGAGACATAAGAGAGGAAGAGAAACTTTAGGGAGAGTGTGTGGGAAGGAGAGAAGTTTTAAAGAGAGTGAGAGAGAGAAAGAGAAGTTTTAAGGAGATAAAGAGAAAGCGAAGTTATAGGGAGAAAGAGTAGTTTTAGAGAGAGAGGGAGGGACAAAAAGATAGAGAGAACAGGAAAGGGAACTTTAAGAGGGAGAGAAAAGAGAGAGAGAGAAATTTTGAAGAGAGCAAAAGAGAGAAAGGGATAAAGAGAAATTTTAGAGAGAGAAAGACAATGAGAGAGACAGAGATAGATAGAGAGAGAAAGCTTTAGAGACAGTATGGGAGGGAGAGAAGTTTTAGAGAGATAGAGTAAAGAGAGAAGACAAAGTACTAGGGAGATAGAGCACTTATAGAGAGAAAGAGTGACAATTAATTAGAGAGAAGTTGTAAGGCAAGAGAGAAGATTTAAAGGGGAGAGATAGAGAAGAGAGACAGACACTTTAGGGAGAGGTAGAGAGAGAAGTTTAAGAGGGGAGAGAGAGAAGTCTTAGGGAGAGGGAGAGAGATAGAGGGAGATGGTTTACAAAAGGAAAGAAAGAGACAATTTGGAGAGAGAGTGCAAGGGGGAGTCAAAGAGAGGGAGAGAGAGAACTAGAGGGAAAGGCAAAGGAGTTTTAAAGTAAAGGAAAGAGAAAGAGAGAGAAGTTTAAGAGAGAGAGGGAGAAAGGGAAAGAAAGAAAAGTTTTAGAGAGCGATAGAGTGAGATGTTTTTCAAATAGAGAAAGAAAAGTTTTAAAAAGCGAGAGTGTAGGGGAGAGTTAAAGAGAGATAGAGGGAAAGAGAGGAGCAAAAGTTTTATAGACAGAAAGAAATTGAGTGAGACAAAGAAGGGGAGAAAAAAGTTTTTGAGAGAGTAAAGAGAGACATTTTAGAGAGAGCGAGAGAAGTTTTGAATAGAGAGAGATAAAGAAAAAGGGTCAAAGAGAAGTTTTAAAGAGAGAAAGAGAGTGATTAAGGCAAACAAGGGGAGAGAGAGACAAAGAGTTACAAAGAGAAGCTTCAAGGAGAGTGTGGAGGAGAGAGAAGTTTTAGAGAAAGTGAGAGAGAGAAAGAGAAGTTCTAAGGAGATAAAGAGAAAGAGAAGTTGTAAGGAGAAAGAGTAGTTTTAGAGAGAAGTTTTAAGGGAACAGAGAGAAAAAGAGACAAGAAGTTTTTGAGAGAGAAAAAGAACTTTTAAAGAGAAAGAGACAAAGTGAGAGATAGGGAAGATTTCAAATGAAAGAGGAGCAGAGAGGAATGACAAGTCTTATAGAGAAACTATGGGAAAGAGAAGTTTCAAAGAGAAAGAAAGAGACAGAAGTTTTCAAGAGTGTGAAAGAGACAAAGGAGAGAAAGAGAAGTTTTAGAGAGTGGCTATGGGAGTGAGAGAAGTTTTAGAGAGTGAAAGAGAAAGAGTGAGAGAAAAATGGAAAGAGAGAGAGAGAGAGAGAGAGAGAGAGAGAGAGAGAGGAAAAGCGATATAGAGGGAAAGTGAATTTTGAGAGAGAGAGAGAAAGAGAAGTTTTACAAAGAGAATGAAAAATAGAAAGAGAAGTTTTAGAGAGAGCTAGGGAGGGAAAGGGAGAAAGAGAAGATTTAGAGAGTAGGAGAGAGAAAGAGATAGAAAAAGAGAAAGAGAAGGGAAAGAGAGGAAGAGAGAGAGGGTGAATGAGAGAGGGGGAGATAAAGAGTGAGTTAGAAGGAGGGCTATAGAGTAAGAGAAAGTGTGAGAAATTTTAAAGGAAGGGAGTGAAAAAAAGACAAAGTAAAGTTTTAGAAAGAGAGAGAAGTTTTAGGGGACTAAGAGAGATAGAGAGCTTAGAGAGAGAGAGAAATGGAAAGAAAGAGATGTTTTAGAGAGAGTGTGGGTAAAAGAAAGAGAAGTTTTAGAGGGAAGAGAGAGAAGAGTGACGTGTTTTACAGGGAGAGAAAGAGAACTTTTAGAGAGAGAATGTGGGGGAGAGTCAGAGAGAGAAATAGAGAGTTAGAGGGAAAGAGGGAAGTTAAAGTTGTAGAGGCAGAAAGGGAATGAGTATGACAAAGAGGGAGAGAGTGAGAGAGAGAAGTTTTAGAGAGAGTGATTGAAGTTTCAAATTGAGAGAGAGAAAGAGAAAGGGTCAAAGAGAAGTTTTAGACATAGAAAGAGAGTGAGTGAAACAGATAAGGGGGGAGAGACACAGAGAGAGAGAAGCTTTAGGTAAAGTATGTGAGAGGGAAAGAAGTTTTAGAGAGAGTGAGAGAGAAACGAGAAGTTTTAGTGAGATAAACAGAAAGAAAAGTTGTAAGGAGAAAGAGTAGCTTTAGAAGGAGAGAGAGGGAGAGGGAAAAGGGGAAAGCGAAAGAAAGAGAAGTTGTAGAGATAGTAGGGGGAGAGAGAGAAGTTTTGGAGAGCAAGTAGAAGAGAGAGAAAGATAACTTTTAGAAAAAAGGAGATAGAGGGAATGTTCAAAAGGGAGGGAGAGTTTGAGAAAGAGTAAGTGAGAGATGGAAAGAGGGTAGGAGGTAGAGCAATATAGAGACAACGAGAAAGAGAATTTTGGGAGAGAAGGGGGAAAGAGAAGTTTCAAAAGAAGTATTAGAGAGAGTGAGAGAAGTTTTATGAAGAGAATAAAAGATAGAAAGAGAAGTTTTAGATTGAACTAGAGAGAGAAAGGGAGAAAGAGAAGTTTTAGAAAGAGAAAGAGTGAGGAAGAGAGTGTGAGAGAGAGAGAGAGAAAGAAAGAGAGAAAGAGAAAAGGGAGAGAAGGAGAGAGAGTGAGTGAGAGAAGCTTTCAAGAGAGATAAAGAAAGTGAAGTTTTAGAGAAAGAGAGAGTGAGTGAGACAGAAGAGGAGAGTGAAAGAAAGAGTGTGTGAGGGAGAGAAGTTTTAAACAGAAATAAGGAATGAGAGAAGTTTTAAAGATAGAGAGAGAGAAGATTTTGAGAGAGAGAAGCTTTAGAGAATGGGAAAGAGAAAGAGAGAGAAGTTTTAGAGAGAGTGTGCGGCAGAGAGAGGAGTTTAAGGAGTAGGGGAGAGAGAGAGAGAGAGAGAGAGAGCGAGAGAGAGAGTGAGATGATTTACAAAGAGAAAGAGACATTTTAGAGACAAAAAGAAAATGAGTGAGATAGAGAGGGGAGAGGGAGAAGTTTCTAAGAGAGTGAGAAAGAAAAGTCTTAAGAGACAGAGAGTGAGAGAAGCTTTAAAGAGAGAGTAACAAAGGGAAAAAGTCAAAGAAAAGTTTAAGAGAGAGAAAGAGAGTGATTGAAATAGACAAAGAGGGAGAGAGAGAAGTTTCAGAGAGAGAGTGGGAGAGAGAAGGAGAAGTTTTAGAGAGGTAAAGAGAAATAGACAAGAGAAGTTTTAGAGCGAGGCAAAGAAGGAGAAAGGCAAGTTTTAGTGAGAGTGTGGGTGAGAGAGAGAGAGAAAGAGAAGTTTTAGAGAGAGATAGTGAGTGAGAAAAAGGGGAAGAGAAAATGTGTAAGAGAGAGGGAGGGAGAGAGAAAAGTTTTAGAGTGAGACAAATTTTAGAGAGAGAAAGAAAAAGAAGTTTTAGATAAAGAAAGAGAAAGAGAAAGAGGTGTTTTAAAGAGAGAAAAGTTTTAGAGAAAGAAAGAGGGTGGGAGAGAGAGTAAAGGAGGGAGAGAGAGAAAGAACAATTTTTGATAGAGAGTAGGGAGAGAAAGAAGATTCAAAGAGAGAGTGATGGAGAGAGATAGAAAGTGAAAAATGTTTTAGAGAGAGACCGAACGAGAGAAATATGTTTTAGAGGGAAAGTGTGGAAGACAAAGCAGTTTCTGAGAGAGAGAAAATAAGTGAGAGAAAGGGACAAAAAGATAGAAAGAGAGAGAGGGAAAGTGAATTTTGAGTGAGAGAGAGAAGTTTTAGACAAAGTGAGAGAGAAAAAAGAGAGAGAAGTTTTGAACAGAGCAAAAGAAAGAAAGGAAGAAAGAGAAATTTTAGAGAGAGAAAGACAGTGAGAGAGACAAAGATAGATAGAGAGAGAAGTTGATAATAAAGGCATGGTGAGTATGGCTGATCCAATTCAAGTGTAGATTCTAAGTGGTTCGATTACAAGAGCTAGAGCTAAAAGGTTCAAGGAGGCTTTCAATGGATTAATGCAAAGCATTTAGGTTGAGGAACATTTTTTTAGGCCCAAATACTTAAACTCAAGTGCAAATCAAGAATGGATTTCATTGATCCAAGTGGTGGAGTAATTTCAAACCTTTACTGAAGCCCATACATGTGGAAGAAGGCCCATACACTTAGAAGGATTACTTTCAACTCAAGCATGTGGAATCATTCAAAAATTACAAGTCATAATTAGCAAGATTCACATGGATTTGAGTGATTCAAGGAGATTAATTTGGCTGATTATTGAAGACAAATTTGCTTTATTTTAGGATAACTTTCCTTTTTTATGGGATTTGGTCAGCCTTTTCCATAATAGCTGATTTGTTTCCTTTTCTCATTTTAGTTATTCTAGATTGTAATAGATTTGATCAACCTTCATCATAATGGCTGATTTGTTTCCTTTTAGTTATTTAGGAAATCAAATTACACTAACTCAGCCTATTTAAAGGCATATACCAAGGCTGAAAACAATTAGTTCAGATCAGTTTCAGTTTTTTCTTAGGTTCTTTGAAGAACTTTCTAAACTTATCAAGGTTCTTGTGGCATTCATCTGACTTATCAAATGGTTCACCATTCTGTTTGTGGCATCTCCACATATGAAGGTTTGTGTTTTCTTATAAACAATGGGTCGAGGTTTCCACCTACAAATTTGATCATAGAATGGTCTTGGGAATCAATTTTGTTGATGGGTCTTGTTATTCTTGGTGGGTTTTGCATCATTTTGGTATCAAAGCACCGGTTCTAACCTCAGGTTTTGCCTATCAAATTTTAGTTTGCAGCCAATATTCTTTGTTTTCTTTTGTTTAGATTTCAACTTTAGTTGTAAACATTCAAAAAAGAAAGAAAGAAAAGAAACGTTGCAAAAAAAAAATACATGGTATTTAGCAAAAACAAAGAAGAACAAGTTAGAAACTATCAAGAAACTCCCCTTTCTAGTATTCTTAGCCCCTTTTTAGTGATTTTATTAATTCTCTTGATTCTATACTCTTCCTTGAACCATTGATAAGCTTGTGATTGAATTGTTGCCTAAAAAGGTTGTTGTTCTTGTTTGGATAAGTTTGAAAAGAATTGAAAGAGAAAATTATAAGTAGAAAAAGGCAAGAGTGGTAAGAGCAATAAAGGGAAAAAGCCAAATTTGCTGTGTGAAAACACAAGTGGTGAGAGAATTGTATTTGAGCAAAAAACATGTGAGGGAAATTATTTGTGAGGCCCTTTATTTTCTAACATTCTTTTTGCAGCAAAAAAAAAAATGTCAAACAACACAAACAAAGGCATTCTCACAAGTTCGCCAGGAAGGGTTGATCCAAAGTTGCTCATGGATGCATTAATGGGAGAGATGAGAAGAGTGTTCAGAATGAAAATGGAGCAAGTTCATGAACAATTGGATAAGGTAGAGAATGAATGCATAAGGCAGCCAGAAAATGTATAGAATGAGCATAGGAGGGAAAGAGTTCAACCAAGGGAAGTAAGGGTTGAAAATGAAGAGTATTATGGGGCTGGTTTTGATGAGGAAGATGATCAAGATTCGATTTTGATGTCGTTCTGATGCAAGTGGGACATTTACTGTTAGGTTGACCATGGCACTTTGATCTGCAAGTTAAGCATGATGGCTACACAAACAAGTATTCATTTGTGTTCAAGCAAAGAGCAATCACTCTAGCTCCTATGATGCCAAGATAGGTTTATGAAGACCAAGTGAGGCTACAAAAAGAGAGTGAACAAAAAGGGAGTGAAGAAAGAGAGAAAAAGAAATTGAGTGACAATTTGAACAAGAAAGGACAAGAAAATTAAGGGAGAAAAAAGGAGGGCTGATTTAACTATTGTGACAAAAAAAGAGAGAACACAAAAGAGATTTTATGCAAGAGCAAGTGAAGTGAAAAGAGTATTTTTTTCAAATCAGCTAATGATTGTACTTTTGTACAGAGAGGCTTTTTTGAACACTAACAAGATTAACCTTGCCTTGCCTAGTTCTATTATATCTCTTTTACAGAACTATGACGATGTCTTTCCTGAGGAGGTCCCAAACGGTTTACCCCCTATTTAAGGGATTGAGCATCAAATTGACTTTGTACTTAGTGCTTTCATCCCAAACCAACCAACCTACTAAACTAATCTTGAGGAGATAAAAGAGTTACAATGGCAAGTTAAAGAGCTCATGGAAAAGGGGTATGTGAGAGAAACCAAGAGCCCATATGCCATTTTGGTGATTTTGGTGCCTAAGAAGGATAGGACATGGATAATTTGTGTCGATTGCCAAGGATCAACAATATTACAGTAAAGTACCACTGCCCTATTCCTCGCTTAGATGATATGTTAGATAAGCTACATGGCGCTTGTGTGTTTTTGAAAATTGACTTGAAAAGCAGATATCATCAAATAAGAATGAAAGAGGGAGACAAATGGAAAATTACTTTTAAAACAAAACATGGATTGTAGCAGTGGTTAGTGATGCCATTTGGATTAACAAATGCACCAAGTACTTTCATGCAATTAATGAACCATGTTTTGCATTCTTTTATAGGCAGGTTTGTTGTTATGTATTTTGATGATATACTCGTTTATAGCAAGAGTTTGGCTGATCATGTTTTGCATTTGAAATCTATTTTAGAGGTGCTTACAAAAGAGAAATTGTATGCTAACATGAAGAAGTGCACCTTTTGCACCAATAAGCTTGTGTTTTTATCTATGTTGTGAGTACATAGGGTATATAGGTTGATGAAGAGAAGGTTCGTGCAATCCAAGAGTGGCCAAGACCCATAAACATAGGCCAAGTCCAAAGTTTCCATGGACTTGGCAAGTTTTTTCTGACGGTTCATGAAAGAGTTTAGTAGCATATCCTCACCACTTATCGAAGTGATCAAGAAAAACATTGGGTTCAAATGGGAGGAAGAGCAAGAAGAGGCATTCTAACTACTCAAGGAAAAATTAACTCATGCACCTTTACTTGCTTTACCTAATTTTACTAAAATATTTGAAATTGAATGTGATGCTTTAGGTATAGGTATAGGAACCATTCTTATGCAAGGTGGATGACTAATTGTGTATTTTAGTGAGAAGTTTAATAAGGCAACTTTAAACTACCCTACTTATGACAAGGAAATGTATGCACTGGTCCAAGCATTGGAGACATGGCAACACTACCTTTGGCCTAAAGAGTTTGTGATTCACACTGATCATGAATCCTTAAAGCAACTAAAGGACCAACACAAGTTGAGTAGGAGGCATGTGTGATGGGTGGAGTTCATTGAGACATTCCCATATGTCATCTGATATAAGCAAGGTAAGGAAATCATTGTCGCTAATGCACTCTCTCACATGTATGCATTGATTTCTAATCTTGATGCAAAATTTCTTGGTTTTGAATGCATTAAAAAATTGTATCCATTAAACCAAGATTTTTGTGAAGAGTATAGGAATTGTGAAGGTAAGGTTATGGGTAAGTTCTTTCGGCATGATGATTTCTTGTTTTGGGAGAATAAGCTATGCGTGCCTAATTATTCAATGCGAGACTTGTTAGTGAGGGAATCAATTGGTGGAGGGTTAATGGGACACTTTGGAGTTGCTAAGACACTAGCCATTTTACAAGAGCATTTCTTTTGGCCACACATGAAAAGGGATGTCGAGAGAATTTGTGGAAGATGTGTGACTTGTAGGCAAGCAAAATCCTAAGTGCAACCCGATGAACTATACACGCCACTACCCATTCCTAGTGAACCTAGGGTTGATATTTCAATGGACTTTGTGTTAGGTTTGCCTAGGACCAAGTGTGGTAGAGACTTAATTTTTGTCATTGTGGATAGATTTTCCAAGATGGCACATTTTATTCCATACCACAAAATAGATGATGTGTCACACATTGTTGATTTGTTCTTTAGGGAGGTTGTAAGATTACATGGGATGCCTAGGACAATTGTTTCAGATCGTGATGCTAAGTTTCTAAGCTACTTTTGGAAGACTTTGTGGTGTAAGTTAGGGATTAAGTTATTATTTTCTACTACTTGTCACCCATAAATTGATGGTCAAACTGAGGTAGTGAATAAGACTTTGACAACATTGTTCAAGGCAATCATTAGGAAGAATATCAAAACTTAGGAAGATTGGTTACCATATTTGAATTTACTTATAATCGTACTATTCATTCTGCAACAAGATTTTCACCTTTTGAAATTTTTTATGATTTTAATCCTTTAACTCCATTACCTTTAAAAGAGTGTGTTAATTTAAATGACAAAAAGAAAGCTGAATTTATCAAGTAGATACATGAGAAGGTGAAGTTCAACATTGAGTGTCGAATGGAACAATATGTGAAACAAGCCAACAAGGGGCATCATAAGCTCATTTTTGAACCTAAAGATTAGGTGTGGTTGCACATGAGGAAAGAAAGATTTCTAGCACAAAGGCATTCTAAGTTGCTTCTGAGAGGGGATGGACCATTTCAAGTTCTTAAGCGCATTAATGACAACATATACAAGCTGGATTTTGCCAGGTGAGTATAATGTTAGTGCCACTTTCAACATTGCTGATTTAACTCCCTTTGATGCAAGTGATGATTTGAGGACAAATCCTCTTCAAGAGGTGGGGAATGATGATAAAGGCATGGTGGGTATGGCTGATCCAATTGAAGTGTAGATTCCAAGTGGTCTAGTTATAAGAGTTAAAGCTAAAAGGTTCAAGGAGGCTTTCAAAGGATTAATGCAGAGCATTTGGGTTACGGAACATTTTTTGAGGCCCAGATACTTAGACTCAAGTGTAGATCAAGGATGAATTTCATTGATCTAAATGGTGGAATAGTTTTAAACCTTTGTTGAAGCCCATACACTTGGAAGATTACTTTCAGCTCGAGCAAGTAGAATCATTCAGCAATTATAGACTATAATTAGCAAGATTCACATGGATTTCAGTGATTCAAGGGCATCAATTTGGCTAATTATTGAAGATCAATTTGCTTTATTTTGGATAACTTTCCTTTTGTTAATGGGATTTGATCAGCCTTTTCCATAATGGTTGATTTGTTTCCTTTTCTTATTTTAGTTATTCTAGATTGTAATAGATTTGGTAAGCCTTCTCCATAATGGCTGATTTGTTTCCTTTTAGTTATTTTAGGAAATCAAATTGTACTAACTCAACCTATTTAAAGGTGTATACCTAGGCTGAAAACAATTAGCTCAAATTAGTTTCAATTTTCTCTTGGGTTTTTTAAAGAACTTTCTGAACTTATCAAGAACTTGTTCTTGTGGCATTCATCTGACTTATCAAATGGTTCAACATCCCGTTTGTGGTGTCTCTACATACCAAGGTTTGTGTTTTCTTATAAACAATAGGTCAAGGTTTCCATCTACAAATCTGATCGTAGAACGGTCTTGGGAATCAATTTCATTAACAAGTCTCATTATTCTTGGTGGGGTTGCATCCAAAGTTTAAAGAGTGTGTAGGGGAGAGAGAAGTTTTAGAGAGATAGAGTAAAGAGAGAAGATAAAGTTTTAGGGAGACAGAGCACTTATAGAGAGAGATAAGTTTTTGAGGGAGAGTGCAAGGGAGAATCAAAGAGAGAGAGAGGTAGAGGGAAAGACAAAGAAGTTTTAGAGGAAGGGAAAGAGAGAGAAGTTTTAGAGAGAGAAAGGGAGAAAGGGAAAGAAATAGAAGTTTTAGAGAGAGGATAGAACAAGATGTTTTACCGAGAGAGAAAGAGATGTTTAGAGGGAGAGTATAGGGGAGAGTCAGAGAAAGAGTTAGAGGGAAAGAAAGAAGCAAAAGTTTTATAGATAGAAAGAAATTGAGTGAGACAAAGAGGGGGAGAGAGAGAGAGAAGTTTTTGAGAGAGTGGAGAAAGAAGTTTTAGAGAGAGAGCAAGAGAAGTTTCAAATAAAGAGAGAGAAAGAGAAAGGGTCAAAGCAAAGTCTTAGAGAAAGAGAGTGACTTAGACAGACAAGAGGAGAGAAAGAGACAAAGAGTGAGAGAGAGAAGCTTTAGGGAGAGTGTGTGGGAGAGAGAAGTTTCAGAGAGAGTGAGAGAGGGAAAGAGAAAGAGTGAGAGGGAGAAGGAAATAGAGAGGGAGGCAAAGCAACATAGAGAGAGAAAGTGAATTTTGAGAGAAAGAGAATAGTATCAAAGAGAAGTATTAGAGAGAAAGAAGTTTTACAAAGAGAATGAAAGAACGAAAGAGATGTTTTAGAGAGAGCTTGAGAGAGAAAGGGAGAAAGAGAAGATTTAGAGAGAGAAAGAGTGAGAGAGTGTGGGAGAGAGAGAGATAGAGAGAGAGAGAAAGGGGAGAGGGGATAGAGAGGGTGAGTGAGAAAGAAGGGGAGAGAGTGTAAGTGAGAAGAAGGGGGATAAAGAAAGAGAGAGTGTGTGAGAGAGAAGTTTTAGAGGAAGAGAGAGAAAGAGAAAGAATTGTTCAAGAGAGAGAGAAAGGGAAAGAAAGAAAAGTTTTAAAGAGAGTGTGTGAGAGAGAAGTTTTTGGGAGAAAGGGGGAGAGAGATAGAATGAGATGTTTTATAGAAAGAGAAAGAGAAGTTTTAGGAAGAAAGTTGGGGAAAGAGTTAGAGAGAAAGAGGAAAGTAAAAGTTTTAGAAACAAAAAGAGAATGAGTGAGACAGAGGGCAAGGGAGAGGGAAGTTTTTGAGAGAGTGAGGGAGAAAGTTTTAGAGAGAGAGCAAGACAAGTTTTAAAGAGAAAGAGAAAGAAAGGGAAAGGGACAAAGAGAAGTTTTAGAGAGAGAAAGAGATTGGGTAAGACAAACAAAGGAAGGAAGAGACAAAGAGAGAGAGAGATGCTTCAAGGAGAGTGTGTGGGAGAGAGAGAAGTTTTAGGGAGAGTGAAAGAGAGAAGTTTTAAAGGAAGGGAAAGAGAAGAGATAGAGAGAAGTTTTAGAGTGAGAAAAAGAGGGCAATTTTAAAGGATGGGGAGAGAAAGAAAGAGAAGTTTTAAAGAGAGGGAGAAAGAAAAAGAAAGAGAAGCTTTATAGAGAGTTTGGAGGGAGAGAAGAAAAGAACTTTTAGGGAGAAAGAGATAGTGAGAGAAGGAAGTTTTTGAAAGAGAGGGAGAGGCAAAGAGAGGAGTTATGGAGAAAGGGGGAGAGAAAGAGACAAAGAGAAGTTTTAGCAAGAGAGAGTGAAATTTTAGAGGAAGGGAGAGAGAAAGAGAGAGAAACTCTAGAGTGGGAGAAAGAGAAAGAAAGAGAAGTTTTAGAGAGACTAAGTAAGAAAGAGGGTGAGAGAGAATGTGAGTATGTGCACATTAGAGACAAAGAAAGAAAGAGAGAAGTTTTAGATAGAGAGTTTAGGAGAGAGAGAAGTTTCATACAAAAAGTATTACAAAGAGATAGAGTAAGAGAAGTTTTAGAGAGAGAAAGATAACTTTTAATGGGAGTATAAGAAGGGGAGAAGTTTAAGAGAGAGAATGAGAGAGAAGCTTTTGGGAAACTATGTAGTAGAAAGAGAGGAGAGAAGTTTTAGAGAGAGAAAGAGAGTGAGTGAGTGAAAAGGGGGAAAAGAGAGGTTGTGAGAGAGAGAGAGAAAGAGAGACAAAGAAAGAACTTTAGTATGGGAGAGAGAGAAAGATATTGAGTGAGAGAGAGGGAGAGAGAAAAAGAGAAGTTTTAGAGACATAGAGAGGTAGAGAGAGAAACTTTAAAGAAAGCGGAGAGTGAGAGAAGTTTTACATAGAGAGATAGATGGAAGGAGAAGACTTACAAGAGGGGGGGAGAGAGAAGTTTTAGAGAGAGGGTGTGGGAGAGAGATAAGTTTCAAAGTGTGGAAGAGAATGAGTAAGGGAGAGAGGGAGATAAAGGGAAGGAGAGTGAAAGTAAGAGAAGCTTTAGAGAGTGAAAGAAAGAGAGAAAGAAGTTTTAGAGAGCACAAGAGAGAGAAAGGGAGAAAGGGAAATTTTAGAGAGAGAAAGAGAGTAAGACACAAAAAAAGAGATAAAGAGAAGCTTTAGAAAGAGCACATGAGAGAGGGAGAGAGAAAGAGAAGTTTTAAGGAGACAGAGCAATTTTAGAGAGAGAGACAAAAAAGAAAGACATTTTGTATAGTGAATAGGAGAGTAAGAAAAGTTTCATGGAGAGTGTAAGAAGAATAATTTTTAGATAGAGATAGAGAATGAGATAAGTTTTAGAGATAGAGAAAGAAAAGATTTAGAGAGAGAAGAGGAAGAGAGAGAAAGAGGCAGAGAGAAGTTTTAGAGAAAAAAGTTTTATAGGAAGGGAGAAAGAAAGAGAGAGAAGATTTAGAGCAAGGCAGAAAGAGAAAGAAAGAAAAGTTTTAGAGAGACTGTGGCAAAGAGAGATAGAAAGAAGTTTTGGAGAGTGAGTGGGAGAGAGAAAGTGATCTTTTAGAGAGAAAGGCATAGAAAGAGAGGGTAGCTTTTGGGGGAGAGCGAGGCAAAGATGGAATGAGAAGTTTTATAGAGAAGTTTCAAAGAGAGTGAAAGAGAGAGAAGTTTTAAAGAGAGTGAGTGAGACACAGAGAGAAAGAAAGAAAAGTTTTAGAGAAGGACTATGGAGCAAGAGAAGTTTTAGAGTGAAAAAGAGAAATAGTAAGGGAAAGAAAGGGAATTTTGAGAAAGTGAGGGAAGAGAAGTTTCAAAGAGAAGTATTAGAGAGAGTATGAGAGAAGTTTTATAAAGAGAATGAAAGATAGAAAGAGAAGTTTTGAGAAAAAACAAGAGAGAGAAAGGGAGAAAAAGAAGTTTTAGCGAGAGAAAGAGTGAGTGAGAGAGAGTAATAGAGAAAGAGAAGGGGAAAGAGAGACCAAGAGCAAGAGAAAGAGAGAGAGATAAAGAGAGACAAGTTGTTAAGGGAGAGAGTGAGAGTGGTTTTAGAGAAAGATAGAGACAAAGAAGTTTTAGAGAGAGATAGAGAGAGAAAGAGAAGTTTTTGAGAAAGTGAGAATGAGGGGAAGAGAGAAAGAGAGAATGTGTGTAAGAGAGAGTTTGTGAAAGAGAAAAGTTTCATAAAGAAGGTGTGGCAAAGAGAGTAGGAGAAGTTTTAGACAGAGAGGGAAAGGGAACTTTTAGAGAGAGTATGGAATCAGAGAAGTTTGAGAGAGAGAAAGAGAGGGAAGTTTTAGGGAAAGGAAGAGAGAAAGATAAGATTTAGATAGAGAAAGGGAGATAGAGAAGTTTTAGAGAAAGAGTGAGTGAGATAGAGAGTGGGGTAGAGAGAGAAGTTTTAGAAACAAAGAAAAGTTTTAGAGAGAGTGTGGGCAGAGAAAGGGAGACAAAAAGCAAAGTCATAGAGAGTGAGCAAAGAGAAGTTTTAGAGAGAGATATAAAGAAAAGGAAGTTTTAAAGAGAGAAAGAGAGTGAGTGAAAAAGGGGGGAGAGAGGTTGTGTTTAAGAGAGAGACAAAGAAAGAAGTCTAGTGAGTGTGTGGGAGAGAGAATTTTTAAAGAGAGAAATAGAGTTGGTGATATAGGGAGGGGGGAGAGAGAGAGCGAAAGAGAAGTTTTAGAGACAGAGAGAGGGAGAGAGAAAAATTTTAGAGATAGAGTAAGAGAGAGCAAAGTTTTAAAGAGAGACATAGAGAGAAGGAGAAGATTTAGAGAGTGGGAGAGAGATAGATGTTTTAGAGAGAGTATGGGAAAGAGAGAAGCTTCAAAGCATGAAAGAGAATGAGTGGGAGAGAGAGGGATATTAAAGGTAGGGAGAAAGAAAGTGAGTGGAGTTTTAGAGAGAAAAAAGAGAGAAAGAGAAGTTTTAGAGAGAGCAAGAGAGAGAAAGGGAGGTTTTAGGGAGAGAAAGGGAGTAAGTAAGACAAAGAAAGAGTGATAGAGAACGAGAAGCTTTAGAAAGAGTGTGGCAGAATGGGAGAGAGAAAGAGAACTTTTAGAGAGACAAAGTAATTTCAAAGAGGGGGAAAGAGGTTTTGAAGGGTGACAAAGAGCTAGAGAGAGAGAGGAAGAGAAAGATGATTTGTATAGTGAGAAAGGGAGTGAGAGAAGTTTCATAGAGACATTGAGAGAGAAGTTTCAGATAGAGACAAAGAATGAACAAAGTTTTAGAGACAAAGAAATAGAAGATTGAAAGGGAGAGAGAAGTTTTTAAGGAAGGCAGAGAGAAAGAGATAGAGAAAAGTTTTAGAGAGAAAGAGGACAAAGAGATAGAGAATGACAGTGAAAGAGAAAGGGAATTTTGAGGGAGAGAGTGAGAGGGAGAAGAGAGACAGAGAAGTTATGAAGAGAGGGAAAGAGAGAAAGGGAGAAAGAAATTTTTGAGAGAGATAGAGAAGGCAAGAGAGATAGAAAAAAAAGCTTTAGAGAGAGTGTATGGGTTAACAGAAGTTTTGGATAGACAAAGTAAAGTGACAATAAAGTTTTAAGGAGATAAAGCACTTAAAGATTGAGAGAGTGACAATGAGTGAGAGAGAAGTTTTAAGAAGGGAGAGAGAGAGAAATTTTAGAGGGGAGAGACAGAAGTTTTGGAGAGAGAGTACAGTAAGAAGTTTAAGGGAGATAGAAAGAGGAGTTTTAAAGAGAGAGTGCGAGGGAGAGTTAGAGAGAGTTATAGGGAAAGGAGAAGTGAAAGTTTTAGAGATAGAAAGAGAATGAGTGAGATAGAGAGTGGAGAGAGAAGTTTCTAAGAAACTGAGAAAGAGAAGTTTTAAATAGAGAGAAAGAGAAAGGAATAGAAAGAAATTTTATAGAGAGTAAGAGAATGAGTGAGATAGAAAATGGGAGAGACATACAAAGAGAGAAAGAAAGCTTCAGGGAGAATGTGTAGGAGAGGGAGAAGTTTAAGAGAGATAGAGAGAAAGAGAATTTCTAAGGAGAAAGAGTAGTATTAGAGAGAGAAGTTTTGGAAGAAGGGAGAGAAAAAGACATAGAGAGAAGTTTTAGAAAGAGAGAGAGAAGTTTTGAAGGAATAGAGAAAGAGAGGGAGAAAGAGAAAGAAAGAGAAGTTTTTGAGAGAGTGTGGTAGTGAGAGAGAGAAGTTTTGGAGAGCAACTAGGAGCGACAGAAAGAGAACTTTGAGAGAAAGAGACATGGAGAGGGGGAAGTATTTTAAAGGGAAAGAGAGAGAAGGGGTAGAGATACTACAGAGAAGTTATGGGAAAGAGAGCAATTTCAAAGAGAGAGAAAGAGAGAGAAGATTTAGAGAGAGTGAGAGAGACACAGAGAGAGAAAGGGAAATTTTAGAGAAACACTATGGGAGCAAGAGAAGTTTTAAAGAGAGAAAGAGAAAGAGTAAGACAAAGAGATCGAGAGAGAGCAAGGGAATTTTGGGAGAAAGAGAGAGGGAAAGAGAAGTTTTAGAGAGAAGTATTAGAGAGGGAGTGAGAAAAGTTTTACAGAGAGAATGAAAAATAGAAAAAGAAGTTTTGGCTAGAGCAAGAGAGAGAAAGGGGGAACAAGAAGTTTTAAAGAGAGGAAGAGTGAGTGAGAGAGAATGGGAGAGAGAGAAGGAGAAAGAAAGGGAGAGAAGTTTAAGAGAGGGTTTAGAAGAGAGAGAAGTTTTGCAGAGAAAGTATTACAAAGAGGTAGAGTAAGAGAAGTTTTAGGGAGAAAAAGGAAATTTTTAGAGAGAATATAGGGGTGAGAGAAGTTTAAAGAGAGTAGAGAGAGAAGTTTTAGGGAGAGATAAAGAGAGGAAAATAAGATTTAGAGAGAGAGAAAAATAGAGATAGGTAAATTTTAAAGACAGAAAGAGAGTGTGTGAGACAAAGAAGGGAGAAGAGAAAGAAGATTTAAAGAGAAAGAGAAGCTTTAAAGAGAGTGTATGGCAAAGAGAGAGACAAAGAGAGAGGCTTTAGAGAGAAAGAAAAAGAGAAGCTTTAGAGAGAGAAATAAAGAGAAGTTTTAGGGAGAGAGAAATAAAGAAAGATAAGATTTAGAGAGAGAGAAAGGGAGATAAGGAAGTTTCAGAGAGAGCAAGAGAGTGAGTAAGATAGAGAGAGGAAAGAAAGTGAGACAGAGAGAGAAGTTTTAGAGAGAGAAACTGAGTGCATGAGTGCAAAAGGGGGAGAAAGAGGATGTGAGAGAGAGAGATAAAGAAAGAAGTCTTAGCAAGTGAGTGTAGGAGAGAGAGAAGTTTGAGAAAGAGAAAAAGAATAAGTGAGAGAGAGGGAGAGGGAAATTAAAAGAGAAGTTTTAGAGACAGAGAGGGACAAAGAGAAGTTTCAAAGATACAGTGAGAGAGGAAAGTTTTAAAGAGAGACAAAGAGTGAGAGAAGTTTTATACAGAGAGATAGAGATAAGGAGAAGATTTAGAAAGAGTGGGAGAGAGAAAGAGAAGTTTTAGAGAGAGTGTGGGAGAGAGAAAAATTTCAAGGGTGAAAGAGAATGAGTGGGCAAGAGAGGGAGATATAGGTAGGGGAAAGAGAGTAAGAAAAGCTTTAGAGAGAGAGATGAAAGAGAGAAAGAGAAGTTTTAGAGAAAGTGAGAGAGAGAAAGGGAAAAAGGAGAGTTTTAGAGAGAGGAAGAGAGTAAGATAGGGAGAGATAGAGAGAGAAGCTCTAGAAAGAATATGAGATAGAGAGGGAGAGAGAAAGAGAAGTTTTAAGTAGACAAAGTAGTTTTAAAGAAAGAGAGAGAGAGATGTTTTGTATAGCGAGTGAGAGGAGTTTCATAGAGACAGAGATAGTGAGAGAGAAAAGCTTTAGACAGAGATAGAGAATGAGAGAAGTTTTAAAGGCAAAGAAAGAGAATATCTAGAGAGAGGGAAAACAAGAGAGAAAGAGGGAGAGAGATGTTTTAGAGGAAGTGAGAGAGAGAAAGAGATAGAGAGAAGTTTTAGAGAGAGAGGGAGAAAGGAAAAGAAAGAGAAGTTTTAAAGAGAGTATGAGGAAGTGGGAGAGAGAAGTTTTAGAGAGAGATAAAGTGAGATGTTTCACAAAGAGAAAGAGAAGTTTTAAAGCAAGGGAGAGTCACAGAGAAAGTTATAGGGAAAGAGAGAAGTAGAAGATTTAGAGACAGTAAGAGAATGAGCGAGGTAGAGAGGGGGAGAGAGAGAAGTTCTAAGAGAGTGAGAGAGAAAAGTTTTAGAGCGAGTGGAAGAAGTTTGAAAGAGAGAGAAACATAGAGAAGGGGACAAAGAGAAGTTTTAGAAAGAGAAAGAGAAAGAGAGTAAGTGAGATATACAAGGGGAGAGAGAGATAAAGAGAGAAAGAAGCTTTAGGGAAAGTGTGTCAAAGAGAAAGAAGTTTCAAAGGGAGAAAGGGAGAGAGAAAGAAAAGTTTTAGAGAGAAAGAGAAGGTGTACAGAGAAAGTGTAGTTTTAGAGGAACGAAGAAAAAAGAGATAGAGAGAAGTTTTAAAGAGAGAGCAAAGTTTGAGAGGAAGAGAGCGAGAGAAAGAGAGAAGTTTTTGAGAAAGTGTGGGAAGAGTAAGAGAGAGGTTCTGGAGAGTGAGTGAGGGAAAGAGAGAAGGAGACATAGAGAAAGGGAAGTTTTTGAGAGAGAGGGGGGTAGAGATAGAATGAGAAGTTTTATAGAGAAACTATAGTAAAGAGAGAAGTTTCAAAGAGAGAGAAATAGAGAGAAGTTTTAGATAGAGTGAGAGAGACACAGAGAGAGAAAAGAAGTTTTAGAGAATGATTGTGGGAGTGAGAGAAGTTTTAAAGAGAGAAAGAGAAAGAGAAAGAGAGAGGCTAAGACATAAAGAGAGAGAAAGGGATTTTTAAGAGAGAGAAGGAAAAAGAAGTTTCAAAAAGAGATATTAAGGAAAGAGTAAGAGAAGTTTTCTACAGAGAATGAAAGATAGAAACAAAAGTTATGGAGAGAGCAAGAAATAGGAAGGGAGAAATAGAAGTTTTAAAAAGAAAAAGACTGAGTAAGAGAGCAAGTAAGAGAGAGAGATAGAGAAAGAGATAGGGGAGAGAGGGAGAGTGAGAGAGAGACATAGAGAGAGAAGTTTTCGAGAAAAAGAGAGTGAGAGAGGTTTTAGAGAGAGATAGAGAAAGAAATTTTAGAGGGACATAAAGAGAAAGAGAAGTTTCAAGAAGAGTGTGAGTGGGAAAGAGGGGGAGAGAGTAAGAGAATGTGTATATATGAGAGAGAGAGAGAGAGAGAGTTTAGGAAAGATAGAAGTTTCACAAAGAAGCTATTACAAAGAGGGAGAGTAAGAAAAGTTTTAGAGAGGAAGAAAGCGAACTTTTAGATAGGTTATGGGAATGAGAGAAGTTTAAGAGAGAGAAAGAGAGAGACATTTTATGGAGAAAGGAAAGATTTTGGGAGAGAGAGAAAGGGAGATAGAGAAGTTTTAATGAGAGAAAGAGAGTTAGTGAGACAGAGGGGGGAAGAGATAAAAGTTTTAAAGAGAAAGAGAAGCTTTAGAAAGAGTGTGTGGTAGAGAAAGAGAGAGACAAAGAGAGAAAGAAAATTTCTATAGAGAGAGAAAGAGAAGTTTTAGAGAGATAAAGAGAGTGAGTGAGTGAAAGGGGGAGAAAGAGATTGTATGTGAATGTGAGAGACAAAGAAAAAAGTTATAGCAAGGGAACAAGAAGAGTGAGAGTTTTAGAAAGAGAAAGAGAATAAGTGAGAGAGAGGAAGAGAAAGAAAGAGAAGTTATAGAGATAGAGAGAAAGAGAGTGAGAGAAGTTTTATAGAGAAAGATAGAGATAAGGAAAGAGAGTGTGAAAGAGAGAGAAGTTCCAGAGTGTGAAAGAGAATGAGTGGGAGAGAGAGAGAGAAGTTTTAGAGAGAGAGCAAGAAAGAGAAAGGGAGAAAGCAAAGTTTTAGAGAGAAAAAGAGAGCGAGTGGCACAAAGAAAGGGATAAAGAGAGTGACAAAAGGTTAGAAAGAGTGTGTGGGAGAGAGGGAGAGAGAAAGAGAAGTTTTAGAGAGATTGTGAGAGGTTTTAGAGGGTGATCGAGAGATAGTGATAGAGGGTGAGAGAGATGTAAAGATGTTTTGTATAGCAAATTGATGAGTGAGAGAAGTTTCAGGGAGTAAAGAGAGAAGTTTTAGATGGAGATAGAGAATGAGAAGATTTAGAGAGATAGAGAGAGGAAGAGAGAGAGAAGTGTTAAAGGAAAGGAGAGAGAAAAATACAAAGATAAGTTTTAAAGAGAGAGGAACAAAGAGATAGAGAGAGACAATGAGAGAGAAAGGGAATTTTGAGAAAGAGGGAAGTTTTAGCGAGAGAAAAAGAGAAAGGGAGAAAGAGAAGTTTTAAAGAGAAAGAGAAAGACAATGAAAGAGACAAAGATAGAGACACAGAGAGAGAGGGGGGAGAAGCTTTAGAGAATGTGTGTGAGATAGAGAGAAGTTTTTGAGAGACAGAGTAAAGAGAGAAAATAGAGTTTTAGGGAGACAAAGCACTTACGACAGAGAGTGACAGTAAGTGCGAGAGAAGTTTTAAAGGGAGAGACAGAAGTGTTATAGAGATAGATAAAGCAAGATGTTTTACAAAGAGAGAAAGAGAAATTTTAGAGAGAGAGAGAGCAAGGGAGAGTTTGTGGGAAAGAGAGAAGTAGAAGTTTTGGAGACAAAAGAAGAATAGTAAGACAAAGAGGGGAGAGAGAGAAGTTTCTAATAGAGTGACAGAGATCAATTTTAAAGAGAAAGATAAAGGGACAAAGAGAAGTTTTAGAGAGAAAGAAAGTGAGTGAGATAGACAAGGGGTGAGAGGGACTAGGAGAGAGAGAAGCCTCAAGGAGAGTTTGTGGGTAAGAGAGAAGTTTTAAAGAGATAGTAACAGAGAGAGAAAGAGAGAGAATTTTTACAAAGATAGAGAGGAAAAAGGTTGTATGGAGAAAAAGTAGTTTTATAAAGAGAGAAGTTTAGAGGAAGGGAGAGAGAAAATGACAAAAAGAAGCTCAAAAGAGAGAGAGAGAGAGAGAGAGAAGTTTTAGAGAGAGAGGGAGAAAGAGAAAGAAAGAGAAGTTTTAGAGAAAGTGTGAGGGAGAGAGAGAAAGAAGTTTTGGAGAGTGAGTGGGAGAGAGAGAAAGAGAACTTTTAAAGAAAAAGAGATAGAGAGATGGGTGAAATTTTTGGGAGAAAGAGAGAGATAGAGAGGGGGTAGAGATAGAATGAGAAGTTTTATAGAGAAACTGTGGGAGAGAAAAGTTTCAAAGGGAGAGAAAGAGAAAGAAGTTTTAGAGAGAGTGAGTGAGACAAAAAGAAAGAAAAGTTTTAGAGAAAGACTGTGGAAGCCAGAAAAGTTTTAGAGAGAGAAAGAAAAAGAGATAGAGAGATGGAAAGAGAGAGGGACAGAAACAAACAGAGAGAGAAAGGGAATTTTGAGAGAGAGAAAGGAAAGAGGAGTTTTATAAAGAAAACGAAAGATAGAAAGCGAAGTTTTAGAAAGAGAAAGAGTGAGTGAGAGTGGGATGAAGAGAGAGGCGCAGGAGAAAGGGAGAGAGAGAAGTTGCTGAGAGAGAGAGTGAGAGAAGTTTTAGAGTGAGAGAAGGAGAGAAAAAGAAAGAGAAGCTTTAGAGAGAGTGTGTGAGTAAGAAAGAGTAGGAGAGAGAAAAAAGTGTGTATTTGAGACAAAGAGACAAAAGTTTTAGATACAGTTTAGGAGAGAGAGAACTTTGGTAAAGAAAGTATTAGAAAGAGGGAGAGTAAGAGAAGTTTTAGAGAGAGAGAATGGGAACTTTTAGAGGGAGTATGGGAGTGAGAGAAGTTTAAGAGAGAGAAAGAGAGAAAGATAATATTTAGAGAGAGAAAGAGAGAAAGATAATATTTAGAGAGAGAAAGGGAGATAGATAAGTGTTAGAGAGAGAAAGAGAGTAAGTGAGACAAAGAAGGGGGAGAAAGAGAAGTTTTAAAAAGAAAGATGCTTTAGAGAGATTGTGGCTGAGGGAGATAGAGAGGGAAGTTTTAGAGGGAGCGAGAAAGATGGGGGAGAGAGAGGCTGTGTTTGAGAGAGAGGCAAATAAAGAAGTTTTAGTGATTAGGTGTGGAAGAAAGAGAAGTTTTAGAGAGAGAGAGATAAAGAGAAGTTTTAGAGATAAAGAGAGGAAAAGAGAGAGATTTTACAAATAGAGCGAAAGAGAGAGAAGTTTCAAAGAGAAATAAAAGTCAAAGAAGTTTTATAGAGCAATAGAGAGAAGGAGAGATTTAGAGAAAGAGAAGTTTTAGAAAAATAGTGAAAGACAAAGAAGCTTTAAAAAGGGATAGAAAGTGAGAGAAGTTTTATAGAGAGAGATAGAGAGAAGGAGAAGATTTAGAGAGAGGGGGAGAGAGAGAAGTTTTAGAGACAAAGAGAGGGAGAGAGAGAAGTTTTAGAGATAAAGTAAAAGAGAAAGAAGTTTAAAAGAGAGAAAGAGAGTGAGAAAAGTTTTATAGAAAGATAGAGAGAAGGAAAAGATTTGGAGAGACATGAGAAAGTGATAAAGAGAGAAAGAGAAGTGTCAGAGAAAGTATAGGAGAGCAGTTTCAAAGCATGAAAGAAAAAGAGTAGGAGAGAGAGGAAGATAAAGGTAAGGAGAGAGAGTGACAGAAGTTTTAGAGAGAGAGAGAAAGAGAGAAATAGAAGTTTTAGAGGGAGTGAGAGAGCGAAAGGGAAGTTTTAGAGAGAGACAGAGAATGAGAGAGAGAGAAGCTTTAGAGAGAGTATGTGGGAGACAAAGAGAGAAAGAGAAGTTTTAAGGGACAAAGTAGTTTTAGAGAGAGAAAGGTTTTAGAGGGTGATAGAGAGAAAGAGATAGAGGGGGAGAGAGAGAGATGTTTTGTATAGCAAGTGGGGGAGTGAGAGAAGTTTTACAAAGAGAGTGAAAGAGAGAAGTTTTGGACAGGAATAGAGAATAAAAAAATTTTTAAAAAAAGAGAAAGAGATGATTTAAAGAGAGAGAGGAAAAGGGAGAGAGAAGCTTTGGAGGAAGAGAGAAAGAGACAGAGAGAAGTTTTAGAGGGAGAAACAGAGAGATAAAGAGACATAGTGAGAGAGAAGTTTTAGAGAAAGTGAGAGAAAGAGAAGTTTTAGAGAGTGAAAGAGAGAAAGCAAAGTTTTGAAGAGAGCAAAAGATAGAAAGGGAGAAATAGAAATTTTACAAAGAGAAAGATAATGAAAGAAACACAGAGACACAGACACAGGGAGAGAGAGATAGAGAGAGAGAGAGAGAGAGAAAGAGAGAGAAGCATTGAGAGAGTGTGTGGGGGCAAAGAGAAGTTTTAGAGAGGTTGAATAAAGAGAGAAAATAGAGTTTTAGGGAGACAGAGCACTTATAGAGAGAGTGACAGTGAGTGAAAGAGAAGTTTTAATAAGAGGAAGAAGTTTAAAGGGAGAGAAAGAAGTTTTAGTGAGGGAGATAGAGCAAGATGTTATACAAAGAGAAAGAGAAGTTTTAGAGAGAGAGTGCAAGGGAAAGTTAGAGACAGTTAGAGGGAAAGAGAGAAGTAGAAGGTTTAGAGACAAAAGGACAATGACAAAGACAGAGAGGGAAGAGTGAAAGAGAGAAGCTTTTGAGAGAATGTGAGAGAAAAGTTTTAGAGAAAGTAAGAGAAGCTTTAAAGAGAGAAAACAAGAAATAGATAGAGAAGATTTAGAGAGAGAAAAAGAGTGAGTGAGATAGACAAAGGGTGAGAGAGACAAAGAGAGAGAAGCTTCAAGGAAAGTGTGCGGGTGAGAGAGAAGTTTCAAAGAGAGTAAAAGAGAAAGAGAGAAGTTTTAGTGAAATAGAGAGAAAGAGAGAAAGAGAAGTTGTAGGGAGAAAGAATAGTTTTAGAGAGAGAGAGAACTTTTATAGGAAGGGAGAGAGAAAGAAAGAGAAGTTTTAAAGAGATGGGGAGAAAGAGAAAGAAAGAGAAATTTTAGAATGACTGGGGAGAGAGAGAGAGAGAAGTTTTGGAGAGTGAGCAGGAGGGGAGAAAGAGAACTATTAGAGGTAGAGAGATAGAGAGAATGCGAAGTTTTTGAAAGAGAGAGATAGGGGTGAGATAGAATGAGAAGTTTAATAGTCAAGAAATTGTACGAGAGAAAGAAGTTTTAGAGAGAGTGAGAGAGACAGAAAGAGTGAGAGAGAGAAGTTTCAAAGAAAGACTACCAAAGCGAGAGATGTTTTAGAGAGAGAAGGAGAAAGAGTGGGAGAGAGAGATGGAGCGAGAGGGAGAGGGAGAAAGAGATAGAAAGAGAAGCTTTAGAGAGATTGGGGGGAAGAGAGAGGTTTTAGGGAGAGAGTAAGAGAAAGAAAAATAGAACTTTTAGAGGGAAAGAGACAGAGAAAGAGGGAAGTTTTTGAAAGAGAGAGGGGTAGAGATAGAATGAGTAGTTTTACAGAGAAACTATGAAAGAAAGAGAAGTTTCAAAGAGAAAGAAATTTTAAAGAGAGTGAGAGAGAGAGAGAGAGAAGAGGGAAGCAGAGATATAGAGAATGAGAAAGGGAATTTTGAGAGAAAGGGGGAAAGAGAAGTTTCTGAGAGAAGTATTATAGAGAAAGTGTGAGAAAAGTTTTATAGAGAGAATGAAAGATAGAAAGAGAAGTCTTGGTGAGAGACAAAAAGGGAGAAAGAAGTTTTAGAGAGAGAAAGAGTGAGTGATAGAGAATGGGAGAGAGATAGAGAAGAGAAAAAGGGAGAGAGGGAAGGAGAGAGAGTTTAGGAGAGAGAAGTTTTGTAAAGAAAGTATTACAAAGAGGAAGAGTGAGGGAAGATTTAGAGAAGAGAGAAAGGGAACTTTTATAGAGAGTGTTGGAATGAAAGAAGTTGAAGAGAGAGAACGACAGAAAGATAAGGTTTAAAGAGAGGGAAAGAGAGATAGTGAAGTTTTAGATAGAGAAAGATCACAGGTGAGACAAAGTGAGGGAAAGAAAGAGTGGTTTTAGAGAGAAAAGGAAGCATTGGACATAGTGTATGGTAGAGAGAGATAGAGAGAGAAACAGAAGTTTTAGAATGATAAAGAGAGTGAGTGAAAAGGGGGGAGAGAGGTTGTGTGTGAGAGAGAGACAAAGAAAGAAGTTTTAAAGAGTAAGTGTAGAAGAAAGAGAAGTTTTAGAGAAAGAAAGAGAATAAGTTAGAGAGAGAAAGAGAAGTTTTAGAGAAGAGAGAGGGAAAGAGAGAAGTTTTAGAGATAAAGTGAGAGAGAGAAGTTTTAAAGAGAGATAAAGAGAAGGAGAAGATTTAGAGAGAGGGAGGGAGAGAGAGAGAGCTTTTAGAGGGAAAGTGTGGGAGAGAGAAGTTTTAAAGCATAAAAGAGAATAAGTGGGGGAGAAAGGAAGACAAAGGGAGGAAGAGAGTGTGAGAAGTTTTAGAGAGAGCGAGAGAGAGAGTAAAGGAGAAAGGGAAGTTTTAGAGAGAGAAAGAGAGTAAGTAAGATAGATTGAGAGAGACAAAGAGAGAAACTTTAGAAAGAGTGTGTGTGAAAAAGGGTGAGAGAAAGAAAAGTTTTAGGGAGACAGAGCAATTGTAGAGAGAAAGAGGTTTTAAAGGGCAATAGAGCAATAGAGATGGGAAAGAGAGATAAAGAGAAAGATGTTTTGTGTAGTGAGTGACAGGGTGAGAGAAGTTTCATAGAGAGTGTAGACACCAAATTTCGTCTAGAATCCTAAACTAAGTTGTATTGGATTTTTGAACAAAATAAATAATAAAAGACTATAAAAAAGTAAATATAAGTAGAAGCTAAAAAAGAGAAGAGAGACGAAATAAAAATATAATAATATGTTATGCATGAAAGTATGCATACATGAGGGAGCCTAGGGTTCTTTGTGAAGAACCGACCTCTTTTCCTTCCTCAATCGGCTACTTCTCTTTTGCAAGAAACTCCCCTTTTCCTTGAGGTCGAAAGCTCCTCTTTAGGATGGAACTAAGGTGTAGTTCCATGGTTGGGCTTTAGCTCTCTTCACCGCCATCACCAATACGTCATGATAGCTTCCACCAGCTACTGAAACTCACCTTATACCAACTGGGAAACCAACCATAAAAGGCTGCCACCTTCTTCATCTCTGAACCATGCCCCACCAACAAATCAGGAAGATGGCACTGACCCTTGCATTAAAAACTCACCAAGTTCAGCATTCCTCAGGAAGAGCTGCTACAGATGGCTGTTGCTATGTTGTTCATGAATCACCATCAAATTTCACCAGCTACTGTGGTAGTGGGAGAACAACAACGCATGATGCCAGCAGATACAAGTTATGACCACTTGCAGAATGGGAGCAAAGAGCCTATGCACATAACCAAAGAGTGGAGCAAGATGACGGCATGCAACATGAAATAAGGTAGGCGCTGTGATGCAGAGGAGAAGGCAGCAATATGCAGAGCCACAACATGCTAGCAAGGTGATGACTTGAGCATGACATTGTAAGCATTGGAAGTGTGTGAAACAAGATAACAGTTTGCAGTAAAAATGGTGGGCGCCATGAGTAGCAATGTGCAGAGGGGTGGTGACTCATAAACAGAGGAAAAGCTAGCACCAATCTCACCTATAAAAGGAAGTATCCTTCTTCAGTCGAGGGTGGCTTCATAGAAAAAACCCCATGATCATTGAGGAAGTGTTTTCCTAAGGCCAAAAACCTTGAAGCAACAAAGATCAAAGAGCACTTAAAGTAGATCCCTATTCCAAACTTAGAAAATAGAGCATACACAAGAGGAAGGAATCTGAGAATTCTAGCTCCTAGCCGAGATCCTCAGTTGCAAGGATAAGGTGAAGTCAAAAGAGCATATAGGCATGCAAAGCTAAAGCCAAAGCATTGTGGTTCAGCCTGGGTTCAATTGTCATAGGAACTTGGTGAGTTTTGGATTAGCTCTATCTTCCTATTTACTCTATCCATGCACCAGCCATGAATTTAAATTTTCCTAAATTAGGAGGGTGGGAATCATCACCAATCTTGTGGTGGGGTGTTTTAAGTTAGCTCTATTTATGTTGATTTTGTGTTCAGCTTCTTTCTTTTTTTTCATTTGCAAGACTGCTCTCTCCCCTTGTAGCTTGCATACCACTGTTTTTGGTGTGGGTATGGGCTAAATGAGCCTCGGCCCTTTTTGTAGCTTGTATGTTATTGTTCTTTGGCATGCATATCATTATTTTGGCATGAGTATAGGCTGAAATCAGCTTTGGCCCTTCTAGCAATTTGCATGTTACTAGTTTTCAGTGTATTGGTTGAACTCGTGTAACCATAGAGTCAACACACTGAGTTAACTCACTAAACTAGGATGATCACACTGAGTAGACTTGTTAAGTTGAGAGACTTAGATATGCATAATCTTGTTGAAATCTCTGCATATTAAGATGCTTTGTTTCATGATGTTTTGGCATCCCTATGATTTTGTCTCTCCATTTATGCATGATGTTACACATTCCATACTCAAATTTGATAAATAAAACAAATAAACAAGCAAAGTAAGGGAAAATAAAATGAGCATGAAAGCTTTCCTTTTAAATATGCTCCTTTTTGTAAAAATACTTCTCTTTTAAAGTTGTAGAAATAAAGGCAAAGGCATTTATTTTTGCAACTTGTATAGGCTTCACTTGAAGAGGAATGGCCTATTTTTATCTTTTACTAAAGGAATCCAATTAAGCTTTCTAAGAAAAGCCACAAGAAAAAAAGGTGAAGGCATCTTTTTCTTGTAACTTGATAAGACTCTCACCTGAAGAGGAGGAGCCTATCAATTTTCCAAGGAGTTTGCAATAAAAAAAAATTAACTATTCATTCTTCTTTAATAAGGAAGCATAGACAACATTTGTAACAATTACAAGTGGCATAAAATTAACATGGTACCAAAAGATCGTTGTAGGGTGCTCACACCTTTCTTACATATAATCAACCCCTAAACCAATTTTAAAACAAAATGCAGACCATTCTTTTTTAGGTGTCTGATCTCACTAAGATTTAGATAGGCAGCGACTCCCAACTTTCTTTTTTAAACCCCTTCTTAAACCTCATTTAAAAAATAATCTCATCCACCTTTCTTTTAAAGATATTTGTGTAAAATAAATAAAACCTGATTTTTTTGGTTCGCTCACATCGCACGAACTTCACGACAGCTTGGCGACTCCGTTGGAGACACTTTTAGAGGGTTAAGCCATTGCAGGTTATTTTTATGCCACATTATGGAACTGTAATTTGTAATTGTCATGCTATATATTTATGATCTCATCTTTGCATGCTTTGTGTTTGGTGATTATTGCTTTTCATATAAATAGTGAAGATGCCAAGACACAAGGTACGCTCTCTACCCTCTTGTGTGAGAATGTTTTATCTTAGGTAATTTCTTTTGCATTCCTATTTGTATTGTTTTTCTCTTGTGAAATAGGTTCTTGTGAGTGTTAGTTTTGTTCCCTTCACACACATGCACATTCACTTCCACACACTATAGAAAGGGGAGGTGATGACCTCTATGCCCTATACCTGGGCTGCATAGGTCACCTTCTAGGTTAGAGGGGGTGATGTAGGGTTAGCCTTCGAGAGACCTTTGTCTCCATGCAGGTACCTAACAAACCCCACTCAAATTGAACCCTTTTTGTTTATCGCCAATCATAGGCAAGGATTGGGGGTCTCTGCCAACTAAGCATGAGGACAATTTGGGAACCTTATATAGGGACTTAGATCCTAGCCATCACATTAGTTGAAATCTAGAGCTAACCTACTCAAGAGATGTAACCTGAACCTTTGGATCAGAGAAAACCCTAGAATCTACCCTTTTAAGTGTCACAAGGATCACTTTTGCATTTTTAATTATCCTGCTTGTACATTCTTCAACACTTTTCTTTCACTATTCATGCATAGCATCATCATTCAACCATATGAGAGGAGTAAGGTTAGCCTTGAGAGGACTTTGTTCTTGTGTAGGTGCTTGAAACTCTCCTACTTAAGATCTTTAGCTAGCCAAGCATGGAGTACTAGAATCTCCCTCATGAGATGCATTTTTCATTCTAAAAAACAACAAGACATTTTTCATGACCTTTCTAACATTGCCCATTATAAGATTGTCAAAATAACTATTACAGGGCTCATTCCATCATGCCATCATTTGCTGGGTCCTTGACTAATGCTGAAGAACTCGTGAGGGAATCACAGCATAAGCACCAAAAAGAACAGGAAGATTGCATACCTACTGATTATGTCCCTATCTTACCGAAAGTTGGAAGAATTACCTTCAAACATCATGATTTGATAAAAGTCAAACAGGTTTGGAATGCTATGACTAAAGAGGAAGAATTTGAAAAGCGATATGGACATTTAGCTTATCTCTGGTTTGTGCCAGTGGATGAGTCCCTAATCAGAGCCCTACTCTTTTTTTGGGATCCAGCATACTGAGTATTTACACTTAGGGAATATGACTTGACACTTACTCTGGAGGAATATGATGCCCTTTTAAAAATTGACTTTGTTGCTAGTAGAAAAGTGTACTTCCATAATGTTAGAGCTTCCCTCAATAGACAATTGGCCAAAATCCTAGGGATTAAGACTGAAGATGCTAAACATCTTTGTAAAGCTAAGGGGAGTCCCCAAGCTGTCCCTATTGATTTGATCATTGCAACATTAAAGCAGTACATTGATACTAAGAGGAGTTTCAGTCTACTGGCCTTAGCCATTTATGGGTTGATCTTGTATCCAAAGCTGGAGGGCTACATTGACCACCAGGTAATTCTATTGTTTGCACAAGTGGAGCATGGGTACACCCAAAGCCACCAATCTTATCCAAAACATTGCGTTCATCGAGTTATCTACGACAAAAGGGAGAAGGATGCTTCATTAGTTATGCCTAACTATTGACCATTTGGGCCTTTAATCACTTGCCTACAATGAGTAATTTGGGGTATCCTATGATTAATCTCTCTCCTAATTTCAACATTAAGAGAAATACTCTTTCTGAATTTGCCACACTATAATGGCCTAAGGAGAGACTTATGACTAGCAAATGGCTTCAAGCTTTATTTGATTTGAAGGGATTCCAACGGAAAGCACCATGGTTGCCCATTGTCCCCACTCTCTATTAATGTGGTAATAATACTGGAGTTCCCCTTATTGGTCCCAAAGGAATAATTGAATATGCACTTACTATGGTTAGAAGACAGATGGGCAGTGCGCAATTTATCCCTGCAACCTATGGGCTCGGTTGCCTAGATGCTTCTTTTAGAGAGGATTCTGATAGTATGAAAGAATCCCTAGTCATGTGGCAAAGTACTAGGTACATTGAGCCCTTGGCAAATACAAAAGGAACTACTAAAGAGGGATATCTTCATTGGCATAAAGGTAGGGGCAAGAGTTTTGTGTGTATAAGAATTCCTACACCCACACTTCCTAGACGAGATGAAGAGGTTGTCTAAGTCCATACAGGGCCTGAACTCATAGAAAAACAAGCCTACCAAAAGCTACAAGTTGACCATGAAGAAATGTGTCAAAACTTTAGAAATAAGGAGGCAGAATAGAAAGGGAAAGAAAGATAGTTCTTGATCCAAAATATACAGGCTAAAAAGAAGATGGAATCACTTGAAAAGGATATAACCAGAAGGAAGGGAATGGACCAAGAAGAAGTACAATACAAGAAAATGTTTAAGAATTTTTAGAGCAAGCTAGAAAGGGCCACGAAAAAGCAAAAGATTACTGAAGAGGATCTAAGCAAAGCACGTGATTCTTTAGAATCCAAAATTTTAAAACTTCAAAAGGAGAACCAAGGACTATGAGAGACCTAAGTTGAGCATGTACAAACCATCCAAACCTTGAATAAGGAAGAAGAACAAATGGTCAGCTGTATCCAAAGTAATCAATCTCGATATGAAGAGGAGATTTGAGATTTAATGATATAATTAGGGAACTACTGAGATTTGCAGCGAAGAATGCAAATTCTTGAAGAAGCAAATGTCTATCTCTACTAATCATTAATGCTACAAGAAGAAGTGCTAAGAAAAGAAATGATACACAACATGGCTCGACTAGACCTATCATTAGAAAGGGTAAAGCTAGTCTTAGAACGAGATTGCTTCAAGAGGATGTCTCGCAAACTTTACTTCCAAAGGAGAACAATAGCACAGGAGGCAAGAATTAGAGCATAGATGATCTTGGAACACGACGCTTTGCCTGGCCGTATTGGGGATTGTCTTTGGGACCTATACAAAGACCTTATTGTGCTAGGAAGCCTTGAGCAGTTAAGCATCCTTGTAAAGAATGTAGACCTCTAAAGTTTTTTTTTTTTTATTGTACTCAAAAGGACCTGGTGAATGGTGTTTGTACTTAAAACTATTTTAATATATGTAATGGTTATTTTGTAAATCTTATAGTTTGAGCCTCCATATTATCATTTTTATCACTTCGTCACATTAGCATCATGCATTTTCCAACATTTCATTTAGTAACATGTTTTTATTTCCAGAGAGGGTTTGTTAAAAAGAGAGGAAATATAGCTTCACGATCACCATACCTGACATGCTTGTGAAAAAGGAGAATAGAACAGCCAGTGATGTAGCCATCCTATGCTAAAACGCCAAATTTCTGACCTAGAAGGGCAAATGGCCCAATTAATGAAGGCCCTAGTGGAAGAAAGAAAGAAAAAACTTGTCAGTGAAACATCACAAAGTCAACAGAATGTGTCCCAAACATCAAGACCAATAGAAAAGGAAAAATAACCTTAAGAGGCACCACAAGCTCAGTACAGAGGGCTTGAAGGAGATGTTGAGGACCATATATCCATCCCTAATTTTGACTTAGAAATTGAACAAAAGGAGAAGGAAAAGAAGGAGCAAGCAAGATGGGTTGCTATAGAGGTCAGATTAAAAGCTGTAGAGGGCACCAAGAGTTATGGGGTCCTGGATGTGCCTAACATGTGCTTAGTACCTGATGTAGTAATACCACATAAGTTCAAGGCACCTGAGTTTGACAAGTATGGACTACGTACCCAAGGGCCCACCTAATTATGTATTCAAGGAAGATGTCAGCATATTCTAATGATGAAAAACTACTCATTCACATATTTCAGGATAGTCTCGCAGGGGCTACATTAGAATGGTACATGAGTCTCGATCGTGTAGTAATAAGAACTTGGAGAGATCTAACTGAAGCATTCTTGCAATAATACAAATTCAACCTGGACATGGCCTCGGCTCATCTTTATTTATAGAATATGGAAAAGAGGCCAAATGAATCCTTTAAGAATTATGCAAAGAGGTGGAGAGAAGTGGCAGCATGTGTCCAACCACCTTTGTCAAATAAAGAGATGGTTGCAATCTTCATTAACAACCTCCTTGCATTTTATTATGACAGAATGATTAGCAACACTTCCAATAATTTGGCAGATTTGGTCATTATTAGAGAAAGAATCGAAAATGGGGTAAAGAGTGGAAAAATGTCAAATGCATAGCCTTCAGCCCGAAAGCCCTCACTTAGTAAAAAGAAAGAGGAATCAAATGCTGTGGCCCATGAGGGAAGATATCAAGGACAATACATGCAAAGGAGACCTTACCAGTCATATTAGACTCATCAAGAGGCCCCTGTGAGTGTCATCACTTTGACACCATAATTCATGTCCAAAATAAATTCTCACCTCAGTACCCATAGTCAAGTCAACTGAGGCCGTAGGATAGAAGGATGGAGCATTTTGACCCCATACCCATGTCATATACATAACTGTTACCCCAATTGGTTGAAAATAAGGTTGTAATGGTAACCCCACTCAAACCATTACAGCCACCATACCCAGCGTGGTATAGGGAGAATGATATTTGTGATTATCATGATGGGGTATGGGGGCATTTGACCGAGAATTGCAAGACTCAAAAGAGGAAGGTCCAGGAGTTGATAGATGCTAAATGGTTAGATTTTCAGAAGATCCCCCCTCCACCCAATGTTAATCAAAATCCCTTACCGAGCCATGGGAAGAGACCAATTAACACCATTTCTATTGATGGAGAACTTGTTCTAAAGGATCATGTGACCAACATCAAGATGCCTCTAAATCATATTTTGAAGGCTTTGAAAATGGGATTATAGAGGCAAAAGACAATCATAGGTTTGGTTGTCATTTCTTTAAATGTAACATGCATCACGACCTACAAGATTGTGAGGTTTTTAAAATTTTCCTTCAAGATTTACTTGATAGAAAATTTCTATAGGTGGGGACAAGGAGGGGATTGATCAATGATGTGCAAGTCATTGACCTACCAAATGAGGGACAAATAGTAGTTTTAGTATTTCCTAGTGCATCAACTGATTTTAAACCAATAGTTATCTAGTATTATGAGGAATCTCCCGTAGTCACTTTTAAAATGAAGAAGGTGACAATTAAAGTCCCTAAGTCATGCCCTTACAAAAGAAACAAGGCTGTCCCCTAAAATTATGGAAATTCCTTTGGAGAATAACCTGTAACCAATATATCATGTGTCAATGGTATTATAAGAAGTGGGTGATGCTATTGCCCTAGTCTAACCTTTGAGGTAAGAAAGCAAGACAATGAAAGGGAGGAAAGACTTGAGAAAGGGAAAGAGGTTTATGAAGAATTGGCCCCTACACAGATAGAAAAGACTATTTTAGAATATGCAAAAAAGTCAGTATCTGAAGAAAAAGTAGCCGAATTTCTTAAACTAATCAAGCAAAATGAATATCGAGTAATCAAGCAGCTTAATTGAACCTCAGCCAGGATATCATTGCTCTCGCTATTTTTAAACTCTAAACCCCATAGAAAGGCCCTTATGAAGGTCCTAAACAAAGCTTATATCAACTAGGATATATCTGTAGGGATGGTGGAAGGACTAGTTGGGAACATCATGGCTAGTAGCATCATATCCTTTCTTGATGAGGAGATTCCCTCAGAGGGTCAAGGGCATAACAAGACGTTGCACATATTAGCTAGGTGCAAAGAATATAACTTAGCCAACGTCCTCGTTGACAATGGCTTATCACTAAATGTTTTGACAAAGAGCACCTTGGAAAAGCTCCCTTTTGACATGACTTATATAAAGCCGAACACAATGATAGTTAGGGCTTTTGATGGGTCCATGAGATCATCATTGGGGCAAATAGAAATTTCAGTTCAAGTGGACCCATGCATCTTCAATATAGACTTTCAGGTGATGGACATTAAGCCATCATATAGTTGCCTACTTGGCCAACCCTAGATATATACTACTGGGGCAATGCCATCTTCTTTATATCGAAAAGTGAAATTCGTGCTGAATAATAAATTGGTCATGGTGAATGGGGAAGAAGATTTACTAGTGACCAAGCCCTCAAACACCCCTTATATAGAAGCGGCAGAGGAATCCCTTGAAAGCGCTTTCCAATTGTTCGGGATTATGAATGCAACATAAATGCAAGAAGGATCCCAAATTCCTATACCCCATCTCTCCTCCACATCCATAATGGTAGGCAGGTCAATGCTGAGCCAAGGATACAAGGCTAACGAAGGGCTAGGAAATCAGGGCCAAGGAGATGGTGTGACTTTTAAGATACCCAAAATAGAAGAGAGATTTGGCCTCAAGTATAAGCCCACAAGAGTTGATTGCATAGGTCTTGCTCAAGAGAAAAGGGAAAGAAGGCTGACCCATCTTAAAGGAAGGTAGTCCAAGACTAGTAGGCTAGAAATCCCACTATTGTATAAGTCATTCACAAGTGGTGGGATACATGCCCAAGAGCAGGTGTCGGCCATTAGAGAAGAAGTAAAGGAAGACATGGATTTGGTAACACCATGCATGCCTGGGACAGAACTAAAGAATTGGAGGATTCAAGAGCTTCCTATTGTCTTTGATTTAAATACCATGTAATTACTTGTATCACCCCACTAATGGCTTTGCCCATGGCCTTAGTTGGAAGTTGTATGGGCAAGGCATGTTTACTATATGTCAATGTTTTGTTTTAAATGAAATGTACTACTCATTTAGCTTTCCATTTCCTTTGCCCTACTTTTTTAAATTAACTACATGCACTATGCATTCGCATCTCCCCTATTACCTACAATAATCAAACCTAATAATTCAGGTCTCAAAATGACAACTTTGAAGAAGGTTGCACTTCTTCTCCAAGCTACAATTTTGAATGCCATAGTGATAGTGACTCAATAGAAGAGGAAAGGGAAGAATGGGATCCGTCCCTTGAGTTGTTAAGGCTAACCGAACAAGAAGAGAAAATAATCATGCCGCATCAAAAACCTACTGAGATAATTAATTTAGGCACTGAAGAAGATAAAAGGGAAATCAAAATTGGCACTCAAATGGCAAAAAAGGAGAAATGTAGTTTAATTAATCTCCTTCAAGAATACAAAGATGTATTTGCCTAGCCATACCAAGATATGCTTGGAATAGATATGGACATAGTAGTACATCGTTTGCCAATTAAACTTGGGTTTAAACTAATAAAACAAAAGCTAAGGAGAATGAAGTCGGATTTGCTCTTAAAAATCAAAGAACAAGTAAAGAAATTGTTTGAAACTGGTTTTATTGAGGTATCAAAGTATCTCGAATGGATTGCTAATATCGTTCTAGTGACTAAGAAGGATGAGAGAGTTAGGGTATGTGTGGATTATCGTGATTTAAATAGAGCAAGTCCAAAAGATGATTTCCCTCTCCCTCATATAGATGTATTTATGGATAATGCCATTGGGAATTCCATCTTCTCATTCATGGATGGCTATTTAGGGTATAACTAAATCAAAATGGCCCCTAAAGATAAGGAGAAAACCACCTTCATCATGCAATGGGGAACCTTTTGTTACAAGGTGATGTCGTTTGGCTTGGAAAATGCTGGGGCAACATATCAAAGAGCCATGGTAACATTGTTTCATGACATGATGCATAAGGAAGTTGAGGTTTATGTCGATGATATAATCCTAAAATCAAAATCAGAAGAAGAACATGTCATTCATTTGCAAAAGCTCTTTGACAGACTAAGAAAACATCAAGTATAGTTAAACCTTGCAAAATGTACATTTGGTGTTAGGTCAAGCAAATTGTTAGGGTTTGTGGTTAGTCAAAAGGGCATAGAAGTAGATCCAGATAAGATTCGTGCAATCTTAGACATGCCAATACCAAACACTGAGAAGGAGATACAAGGTTTCTTGGGGAGACTAAACTACACTACTAGGTTCATCTCACAATTAATAGCCAAGTGCGAATTGATTTTCAAGCTCTTACACAAAAATCAATGCCATGAGTGGAATAATGAATGCCAAGAGGCATTTGACAAAATAAAACAATATTTACAAAATCCACCCCTCCTAGTCCTGCCAACACCAGGTGACCACTCTTGATGTACTTAACGGTACTCGAAGAGTGAATGGGTTGTATGCTGGGGCAACGCAATGAGGAGACAAAGAAGGAGCAAGTAATCTACTATCTAAGTAAGAAATTTACCAACTACGAATCACGATATTCAATGTTGGAATGAACTTGTTGTGCTCTGGCATGGGTAGTCCATCGTCTCAGACAATACATGCTCTGACATACCACCTAGCTAATTTCAAAAATGGATTCCATCAAATACATTTTTGAAAAACTAGGTCAAATTTCGAGGTGGCAAATGTTGATGACCGAATATGACATTGTCTATGTCTTGCAAAAGGCTATAAAAGGGAGTGCAATCACAAAACATCTTGCAAATCATCTGATACCTGATCAGGAATCCATTTGATTAGAATTTTCAAATGAGGGTATCATGACACTCCCTCTATAAAATGAGACACTGGGTGAAAGACGATGGTCTCTTTTCTTTGATAGTGCATCAAATGCCCTGGGGCATGGAATTAGGGTAATTCTAATATCTTCGAAAGGAAAATATTTTCCTATAACCACCAAGCTATGCTTCGATTGCACTAATAACATTGCAGAATATGAAGCTTGTGCCCTTGGAATCCAGGCAGCCTTGAATCTTAGGGTTGAAATCTTAGATGTCTATAGGGATTTTGCCCTAGTTATTCATCAATTAAAGGGAGAAGGGGAAACTAGAGATCCCAAGTTAATCCCTTACCAAAAGCACATAAGAGGAATGATGGGGCAATTTCAAGAAATCACTTTCCAGCATATACCCTGAGACAATAACTAATGGCTAATGCCCTAGCCACGCTGTCTTCCATGTTCAACCTAGGAGAATATGAAAGTTCCCAAAATAAAGCTTGAAAGGCAAGAAGAACCAGCCTACTATGCAAATGTAGAAGAAGAACCTGATGGCAAACCATGGTATAATGACATTAAATAATTCATACAATGCTGAGAATATCCAGAGGAAGCCTCAGAGAATGATAAAAGGACCCTTAGAAGGATAGCAATGGGTTTCTTCTTGAACAATGATGTGCTTTACAAAAGAAACCATGACACAGTATTGTTGAGATGTGTTAATACCAAGGAGGCCCAACAATTGCTCCAAGAGGTAAATGAGGGGGTTTATGGAACCCATATCAATGGCCATGCCATGGTAAGAAAAGTCTTGAGGACTAGATAGTATTGGTTGACAATGGAATCTGATTGCGTTAATTTTGTTAGAAGATGTCATAAATGCCAAATCTATAAGGATAAAATCCATGCCTCTCTATCCACACTCAATGTGTTAACTGCACCATGGCCATTTTCCATGTGGGGAATGGATGTCATTGGTTGCATCGAGCCTAAGGCCTCTAATGGACATCGCTTCATTTTGGTCGCAATTGATTATTTTGCCAAACGGGTAGAAGCAGCTTCATATGCGAGTGTAACAAAAGGGGTTGTCCTTAAATTCCTAAAGAGGGAGATTATTTGTAGATATGGATTACCTGAAGGGCTGATTATTGATAATGCCAATAATTTGAATAGCAAAATGATGGCCGAATTATGTGAACAGTTTAAGATAAACCATTGATATGGTTGAGTCAAACGAGGCCCGACTCGAGGCCCAAATGATATGGTTGAGTCAAACGAGGCCCGACTCGAGGCCCAAATGATATGGTTGAGTCAAACGAGGCTCGACTAGAGGCTTAAATGGTAAGGTTAAATCACACAAGGCCCGACTCAAGGCGCAAATGATAAGGATGAGTCAAACGATGCTCGACTTGAGGCGTAAATGATATGGGTGAGTCAAAGAAGGCCTGACTCAAGGCACAAATGATATGGTTGAGTGAAACTAGACCCGACTTGAGGCATAAATAATAAGGGTGAGTCAAACGAGGCCCGACTCGATGCATAAATGATATGGTTGAGTTAAATGAGGCCCGTCTTGAGGCACAAATAATAAGGTTAAGCCAAATGAGGCCTGAGTCCAGGCTCAAACGATATAGTTGAGTCAAACGAGGCCCAATTCAAGGCACAAATGATAAGGGTGAGTCAAACGATGCTCGACTCGCGGCGCAAATGATATGGGTATTTCAAATGAGGCCTGACTCGAGGTGCAAATGATATGGTTGAGTCAAATGAGACCCGACTCGAGGTGCAAATGATAAGGGTAAGTCAAACGAGCCTTGACTTAAGGGACAAATAATATGGTTCAGTCAAACGAGCCCTAACTCGAGGCACAAATAATAAGGTTCAGTCAAACGAGCCCTAACTCGAGGCACAAATGATATGGTTGAGTCAAACGAGGCCCGACTCGAGGCCCAAATGATATGGTTGAGTCAAACGAGGCCGACATGAGGTGCATATGATATGGTTGAGTTAAACGAGGCCCGACTCGAGGCGGAAATGATATGCTGAAGTCAAACGATGCCTAACTCGAGGCACAAATGATAAGGTTGAGTCAAATGAGGCCTGACTCGAGGCATAAATGATATGGGTGACTCAAACGAGGCCTGACTCAAGGCGTAAATGGTAACAGTCAGTTCAACGAGGCCTAACACGAGGCACAAATGATAAGGTTAAGACAAACGGGGCCCAACTCAAGGCCCAAATGATAAGGTTGAATCGAATGAGGATCGAATCACGGCACAAATTATATGGTTGTGTCAAACAAGGCCCGACACGACGCACAAATGATAAGGTTGAGTCAAACAAGGCCTGCCTCGAGGTGCAAATGACAAGGTTGAGTCAAACGAGCCGGACTTGAGGCATAAATGATATGGTTGAGTCAAATGAGGCCCGAGTTGAGGCACAAATTATATGGGTGAGTCAACTGAGGCCTGACTTATGGTGCAAATGATTTGGTTGAGTCCAACGAGGCCTGACTTGAGGCGCAAATGGTAAGGGTGAGCTGAACGAGGCCCCACACAAGGCGCGAATGGTAAGGTTTAGTCAAACGAGTCCCGAATTGAGGCACAAATGATACGGTTGAGTCAAACGAGGCCTGACTTGAGGCGCAAATGATATGGTTGAGACAAACGAGGCCCAACTAGAGGCGCAAATGGTAAGGTTGAGTCATACAAGGCCTAACTCGAGGCGTAAATAATATGGGTGAGTCAAACGATGCCTGACTCGAGGCGCAAATGATATGGTTGAGTCAAACAAGACCCGACTCGAGGCGCAAATCATATGGTTGAGTCAAACGAGCCTTGACTCAAGGCACAAATGATAAGGTTGAGTTGAACGAGGCCTAACTTGAGGCACAGATGACAAAGTTGTGTTAAACGAGGCCGACTCGAGGCACAAATGATATGGTTGAGTCAAACGAGGGCCGACTCGAGACACAAATGGTAAGGGTGAGTCAAACGAGGCCCAACTCAAGGCATAAATGATATGGTTGAGTCAAACAAGCTCCGACTCGAGGCGTAAATAATAAGGTTGAGCTAAACGAGACCCGAGTCTAGGCACAAATGATATGTTTGAGTCAAACAAGGCCCGACTCGAGGCACTAATGATAAGGGTGAGTCAAACGATGCTCGACTAGAGGCGTAAATGATATGGGTGAGTGAACTGAGGCCTGACTCGAGGTACAAATGATATGGTTGAGTCAAGCGAGACCTGACTCAAGGCACAAATAATACGGTTGAGAAAAACGAGGCCCGACTTGAGGCGTAAATGATATGGTTGAGTCAAATGAGGCCCGACATGAGGTACAAATGATGAGGTAGAGTCAAACGAAGCCCGACTCGAGTTATAAATGATATGGTTTAGTCAAATGAGGCCGACTCGAGGCGCAAATGATATCGTTGAGTCAAACGAGGCCCAACTCGAGGTGAAAATGATAAGGTTCAGCTAAATGATGCCTGACTCGAGGCACAATTAATAAGGTTGAGTCAAACGAGGCCCGACTCAAGTTGTAAATGATATGGTTGAGTCAAACAAGGCCCGTGTCAAGGCACAAATGATATGGGTGAGTCAATCGAGCCTTGAGTTGAGGCACAAATGATATGGGTAAGTCAAACGAGGCCTGACTTGAGGCGCAAATGATATGGGTGAGTTAAACGAGGCCCGACCCAAGGAGCAAATGGTAACGGTCAGTTGAACGAGGCCCAACACGAGGCGCAAATGATAAGGTTGAGTTAAATGAGGCCCGACTTGAGGCACAAATAATAAGGTTTAGTCAAACGAGGCCAGCATCGCGGCACAAGTGATATGGTTGAGTCAAATAAGGCCTGACTCGAGGAGCAAATGATAAGGTTGAGTTAAACAAGCCCGTCCCGAGGCACAAATGATATGGTTGAGTCAAACGAGGCTCGTGTTGAGGCACAAATTACATGGTTGAGTCCAATGAGGCCCGACTCGAGGCGCAAATGATAAGGTTTCGAACGAGTCCCGAATCGAGGCATAAATGATATGGGTGAGTCAAATGAGACCCGACTTGTAGCGCAAGTGATTTGGGTGAGTCAAACGAGGCCCGACTCGAGCGCAAATGGTAAGGGTGAGCTAAACAAGGCCCAACACGAGGCGCGAATGGTAAGGGTGAGTTGAACGAGGCCCAACTTGAGGCACAATTTATAAGGTTAAGTCAAATGAGGCCCGACTCGAGGCACAAATGATAAGGTTGTATCGAACGAGGCCAGACTCGAGGCACAAATGATTTGGTTTAGTCGAATGAGGCCCAACTCAAGAGTCAAAAGATAGGGTTGAGTCAAACGAGGCCTGACTCAAGGCGCAAATGATAAAGTTGAGTCAAACAAGGCCCAACTCGAGGTGCAAATGATAAGGTTGAATAGCACGAGGCCCGACTCAAGGTGCAAATGACAAGGTTGAGTCAAACGAGGCTCAACTCGAGGCGCAAATGATAAGGTTAAGTCAAACAAGCCCTACCTCGAGGCGTAAATGATAGGGTTGAGTCGAACGACGATTAACTCGAGGCGCAAATGATAAGGTTGAGTCAAATGAGGCCCGACACAAGATATAAATGATATGGTTTAGTCAAACAAGCCTCAACTCGAGGCACAAATGGTAAAGTTGAATCGAACGAGGACCGACTCGAGGCACAAATTATAAGGTTGAGTCAAATGAGGCCCGACTTGAGGCCCATATGGTAAGTGTGGGTTGAATGAGGCCTGACTCAAGATGCAAATGATAAGGTTGAGTCGAACAAGGCCCAACTCAAGGTGCATTTGATAAGGTTGATTCAAACAAGGACCGACTCGAGATGAAAATGATATGGGTGAGTCCAATGAGGCCAGACTCGAGGCAAAAATGATATGGGTGAGTCAAATGCAGCCCGACTCGAGGCGCAAATGATATGGTTGAGTCAAACGATGCCTAACTGGAGGCGCAAATGATAAGGGTAAGTCAAATGATCCCTGACTCAAGGCACAAACGATAAGGTTGAGTCAAACAAGGCCCAACTTAAGGCACAGATGATAAAATTGTGTTAAACGAGGCCTGACTCGAGACGTAAATGATATGGTTAAGTCAAACACTGCTCGATTGGAGGCAGAAATGATATGGGTGAGTCAAATGAGGCCTGACTTGAGGCGTAAATGATATGATTTAGTCAAACGAGACCTGACTCGAGGTGCAAATGATAAGGGTGAGTCAAAGAGCCCCGACTCAAGGCACAACTTATGTGGGTGAGTCAAATGAGGCCCGATTCGTAGCATAAATGATTTGGGTGAGTCAAACAAGGCCCAACTCGAGGCACAAATGGTAAGGGTGAGCTGAATGAGGCCCAACACATGGCGCGAATGGTAAGGTGAGTCAAAAGAGGCCTAACTCGAGGCACAAATGATAAGGTTAAGTCAAACAAGGTCCGACTTGAGCCACAAATGATGTGGTTGAGTCAAACGAGGCTCGACTAGAGGCGCAAATGGTAAGGTTGAGTCACATGAGGCCCAACTTGAGGCGCAAATGATAAGAGTGAGTCAAACAATGCTTGACTCGAGGCATAAATGATATGGGTGAGTCAAACGGGGCCTGACTCGAGGTGCAAATGATATGGTTGAGTCAAATGATGCCTAACTTGAGGCGCAAATGATAAGGGCGAGTCAAATGATCCCTGACTCAAGGCACAAATAATAAGGTTGAGTCGAACGAGGCCCGACTTGAGGCACAGATGATAAAGTTATGTTAAATGAGGTTTGACTCAAGGCGCAAATGATATGGGTGAGTCAAATGAGGCCTGACTCGAGGCGCAAATGATATGGTTGAGTCAAACGAGACCCGACTCAAGGCGCAAATGATCAGGGTGAGTCAAACGAGCCCCAACTCAAGGCATAAATGATAAGGTTGAGTCAAACGAGGCCTAACTTGAGGCACAGATGACAAAGTTATGTTAAATGAGGCCGACTCGAGGCACAAATGATATGGTTGAGTCAAATGAGGCCCGACTCGAGACACAAATGGTAAGGGTAAGGGAAACGAGCCCCAACTCGAGGCATAAATGATATGGTTGAGTCAAATAAGGCCCGTCTCGAGGCACAAATAATAAGGTTGAGGCAAACAAGGCCTGAGTCTAGGTGCAAATGATATGGTTAGTCAAACGAGGCCCAACTCGAGGCACAAATGATAAGGGTGAGTCAAACAATGCTCAACCCGAGGCGTAAATGATATGGGTGAGTCAAATGAGGCCTGACTCGATGCACAAATGATAAAGTTAAGTCAAACGAGAGCCGACTCGAGGTGCAAATGATAAGGATGAGTCAAACGAGCCCCGACTCAAGGCACAAATAATATGGTTGAGTCAAACGAACCCTGACTCGAGGTGCAAATAATAAGGTTCAGTCAAACAAGGCCTGACTGGAGGCCCAAATGATATGGTTGAGTCAAATAAGGCCCGACTCGAGGCATAAATGATATGGTTATGTCAAACGAGGCTGACTCGAGGTGCAAATGATATGGTTGAGTCAAACGAGGTCCGACTCGAGGCGCAAATGATATGGTTGAGTCAAACGTGGCCCGACTCGAGGCACAAAGGATTAGGTTGAGTTGAACGAGGCCCGACTCGAGGCGTAAATGATATGGTTGAGTCAAACGAGGCCCAAGTCGAGGCACAAATGATATGGGTGAGTCAATCGAGGCTCGAGTTGAGGCACAAATGATATGCGTAAGTCAAACGAGGCCCGACTCAAGGTGCAAATGGTAAGGGTAAGCTGAACGAGGCCCCACACGAGGCACAAATGGTAATGTTGAGTCAAATGAGGCCCGACTTGAGGCACAAATGATACGGTTGAGTCAAATGAGGCCCGACTAGAGGCGCAAATGGTAAGGTTGAGTCACACGAGGCCTGACTCGAGGCACAAATGATAAGGGTGAGTCAAACAATGCTCGACTTGAGGCGTAAATGATATGGGTGAGTCAAACAAGACTAGACTCAAGGTGCAAATGATATGGTTGAGTCAAACGAGACCCAACTTGAGGCGCAAATGATAAGGGTGAGTCAAACGAGCCCCGACTCAAGGCACAAATGATAAGGTTAAGTCGATGGAGGCCCGACTTGGGGCACAGATGATAAAGTTGTGTCAAACGAGGCTGACTCGAGGCACCAATGATATGGTTGAGTCAAACGTGGCCCGACTCGAGACACAAATAGTAAGGGTAAGTCAAACAAGGCCCGACTCGAGGCATAAATGATATGGTTGAGTCAAACGAGGTCTGACTCGAGATGCAAATAATAAGGTTGAACCAAACAAGACCCGAGTCCAGGCGCAAATGATATGGTTCAATCAAACGAGGCCTGACTCAAGGCACAAATGATATGGTTGTGTCAAACGAGGCCCAACTCGAGGTACAAATAATATGGTTGAGTCAATCGAGGCCTGACTCGAGGTACAAATGATAAGGTTGAGTCAAACGAGGCCCGACTCGAGGCATAGATGATTTGGTTGAGTCAAACGAGGCCCGACTCGAGGTGGAAATGATAAGGTTGGGTCAAACGATGCCCGACTCAAGGCACAAATGATATGGTTGAGTCAAACGAGGCCCGAGTCGAGGTACAAATGATATGGGTGAGTCAACCAAGGCTCAAGTTGAGGCACAAATGATATGGGTGACCCAAACGAGTCCTGACTCAAGGCGTAAATAGTAACGGTCAATTGAATGAGGCCCAACACGAGGCACAAATGATAAGGTTAAGATAAATGAGGCCCGACTCCAGGCACAAATGATAAGGTCGAATCGAACGAGGCCCGAATCGCAGAACAAATGATATGGTGGTGTCAAATGAGGCCTGACTCGAGGCATAAATGATAAGGTTGAGTCAAACGAGACCCGCCTCGAGACGCAAATGATAAGGTTGAGTCAAACGAGGCCTGACTCGAGGTGTAAATGATATGGTGGAGTCATACAATGCACGATTGAGGCACAAATTATATGGGTAAGTCAAATGAGGCCTGACTCGTGGTGCAAATGATTTGGGTGAGTCAAACGAGGCCCGACTCGAGGCATAAATGGAAAGGGTGAGTTGAACAGGGCCCAACACGAGGCACGAATGGTAAGGTTTAGTCAAACGAGGCCCGACTGACGGCACAAATGATACGGTTAAGTCAAATGAGGTCCGACTCAAGCCGCAAATGATATGGTTGAGTCAAACGAGGCCCGAATGGAGGCACAAATGGTAAGGTTGAGTCACACGAGGGCCGACTCGACGCACAAATGATAAGGGTGAGTCAAACGATGCTCTACGCGAGGCTTAAATGATATAGGTGAGTCAAACAAGGCCTGACTCAAGGCGCAAATGATATGGTTGAGTCAAACGAGGCTCGACTTGAGGTGCAAATGGTAAGGGTGAGTTGAACGAGGCCCAACACGAGGTGCAAATGATAAGGTGGAGTCAAATGAGGGCCGACTCGAGGCATAAATGATATGGTTGAGTCAAACGAGGGCGACTTGAGGCGCATATGATATGGTTGAGTCAAATGAGGCCCGATTCGAGGCGGAAATGATAAGGTTGAGTTAAATGATGCCTGACTCGAGGCACAAATGATAAGGTTGAGTCAAACGAGGCCAGACTCGAGGCATAAATGATATGGTTGAGTCAAATGAGGCTCGAATCGAGGCACAAATGATATGGGTGAGTCAATCGAGGCTCAAGTTGAGGTACAAATGATGTGGGTAGGAAAAACAAGGCCCGACTTGAGGCACAAATGATATGGTTGAGTCAAATAAGGCCCGACTCAAGGCACAAATCGTAACGGTCAGTTGAACGAGGCCCAACACGAGGCAGAAATGATAAGGTTGAGACAAACGAGGCCCAACTCGAGGCGCAAATGATAAGGTCGAATCAAACGAGGCCCGAATCGCAGCACAAATGATATGGTGGTGTCAAACGAGGCACGACAAGAGGCACAAATGATAAGGTTGAGTCGAACGAGGCCCGCCTCGAGGCACAAATGATAAGGTTGAGTTAAACGAGGCCTGACTAAAGGCGTAAATGGTAAGGTTGAGTCACATGAGGCCCAACTCAAGGCACAAATGATAAGGGTGAGTCAAACGATGCTTGACTTAAGACATAAATGATATGGTTGAGTCAAACGAGGACTGACTCGAGGCGCAAATGAAATGGTTGAGTCAAGCAAGACCTGACTCGAGGCGCAAATGATAAGGGTGCGTCAAATGAGCCCTGACTCAAGGCACAAATGAGAAGGTTAAGTCGAACAGCGCACGACTTGAGGCACAGATGACAAAGTTGTGTTAAACGAGGCCGACTCGAGGCACAAATGATATGGTTGAGTCAAATGTGGCCCGACTCGAGACACAAATGGTAAGGGTGAGTCAAACGAGGCCCGACTCGAGGCATAAATGAAATGGTTGAGTCAAACGAGGTCTGACTCGAGGTGTAAATAATAAGGTTGAGCCAAACGAGACCCGAGTCCAGGGGCAAATGATATGGTTGTGTCAAACGAGGCTTGACTCGAGGCGCTAATGATAAGGGTGAGTCAAACAATGCTCGACTCAAGGCGTAAATGATATGGGTGAGTCAAATGAGGCCTGACTCGAGGCATAAATGATAAGGTCGAGTCAACCTAGACCTGACTCGAGGCACAAATGAGAAGGGTGAGTCAAACGAGCCCCGACTCAAGGAACAAATAATATGGTTGAGAAAAATGAGGCCCGACTCGAGCCGTAAATGATATGGTTGAGTCAAACGAGGCCCGACTCGAGCCACAAATGATATGTTGAGTCAAACAAGTCCCGACTCGAGGCGAAAATGATGAGGTTCAGCCAAACGGTGCCCGAATCCAGGCACAATTGATTAGGTTGAGTCCAACGAGGCTCGACTCAAGGTGTAAATGATATGGTTGAGTTAAACGAGGCTTGTGTCAAGGCACAAATGATATGGGTGAGTCAATCGAGGCTTGAGTTGAGGCACAAATGATATAGGTAAGTCAAACGAGGCCCAACTCGAGGTGCAAATGATAAGGTCGAATCGAACGAGGCCCGAATCGCGGCACAAATGATATGGTGGTGTTAAACGAGGCCTGACTCGAGGCATAGATGATAAGGTTGAGTCAAATGAGGCCTGCTCGAGGCGCAAATGATAAGGTTGAGTCGAACGAGGCCTGACTCAAGGTGTAAATGATATGGTTGAGTCAAACATGGCACGAGTTGAGGCGCAAATTATATGGGTAAGCCAAATGAGGCCCGACTCGTGGTGCAAATGATTTGGGTAAGTCAAACAAGGCCCGACTCGAGGCGCAAATGGAAAGGGTGAGCTGAACGAGGCCCAACACGAGCCACGAATGGAGGCACAAATGGTAAGGTTGAGTCACACGAGGCCCAACTTGAGGCACAAATGATAAGGGTGAGTCAAACGATGCTCTACGCAAGGCATAAATGATATGGGTGAGTCAAATGAGGCCTGACTCGAGGTGCAAATGATATGGTTGAGTCAAACAAGGCTCGACTCAAGGCGCAAATGATAAGGGTGAGTTGAACGAGGCCCAACACGAGGCGCAAATGATAAGGTGGAGTCAAACGAGGGCCGACTTGAGGCATAAATGATATGGTTGAGTCAAACGAGGCCGACTCGAGGTGCATATGATATGGTTGAGTCAAACGGGCTCGACTCGAGGCGGAAATGATCAGGTTGAGTCAAACGATGCCTGACTCGAGGCACAAATGATAAGGTTGAGTCAAATGAGGCCCGACTCGAGGCGAAAATGATATGGTTGAGTCTAACGAGGCCCGAGTTGAGGCACAAATTATGTGGGTGAGTTAAATGAGGCCCGACTCGTAGCGTAAATCATTTGGGTGAGTCAAGCAAGGCCCAACTCGAGGTACAAATGGTAAGGGTGTGCTAAATGAGGCCCAACACGAGGCGTGAATAGTAAGGTGAGTCAAACGAGGCCTGACTCAAGGCACAAGTGTAAGGTTAAGTCAAACGAGGTCCGACTCGAGTCACAAATGATATGGTTGAGTCGAATGAGGCTCGACTAAAGGCACAAATGGTAAGGTTGAGTCACACGAGGCCTGACTCGAGGCACAAATGATAAGAGTGAGTCAAACAATGCTCGAATCGAGGCATAAATGATATGGCTAAGTCAAACGATGCCCGGCTTGAGGCACAAATGATAAGGGTGAGTCAAATTATCCCTGGCTCAAGGCACAAATGATAAGGTTGAGTCGAACAAGGCCCGACTTGAGGCACAGATGATAAAGTTATGTTAAACGAGGTCCGACTCGAGGCGCAAATGATATGGTTGAGTCAAACGAGACTCGACTCAAGGCGCAAATGATCAGGGTGAGTCAAACAAGCCCCGACTCAAGGCATAAATGATAAGGTTGAGTCAAACGAGGCTCGACTTGAGGCACAGAGGACAAAGTTATGTTAAACGAGGCCGACTCGAGGAACAAATGATATGGATGAGTCAAATGACGCCTGACTCGAGACACAAATGGTAAGGGTGAGGAAAACAAGGCCCGACTCGAGGCATAAATGATATGGTTGAGTCAAATAAGGCCCATCTCGAGGCGCAAATAATAAGGTTGAGCCAAACGAGGCCTGAGTCTAGGCGCAAATGATATGGTTGAGTGAAACGAGGCCCAACTCGAGGCACAAATGATAAGGGTGAGTCAAACGATGCTTGACTCGAGGCGTAAATGATATGGTTGAGTCAAATGAGGCCTGACACGAGGCGCAAATGATATGGTTAAGTCAAATGAGACCCGACTTGAGGTGCAAATGATAAGGGTGAGCCAAACGAGCCCCGACTCAAGGCACAAATAATATGGTTGAGTCAAATGAACCCTGACTTGAGGCACAAATACTAAGGTTCAATCAAACGAGGCCCGACTCGAGGCCCAAATGATATGGTTGAGTCAAACAAGGCCCGACTTGAGGCATAAATGATATGGTTGAGTCAAACGAGGCTGACTCGAGGTGCAAATGATATGGTTAACTCAAACGAGTTCCGACTCGAGGCGGAAATGATATGGTTGAGTCAAACATGGCCCAACTCGAGGTACAAATGATCAGGTTGAGTCGAATGAGGCCTGACTCGAGGCATAAATGATATGATTGAGTTAAACGAGGCCCAAGTCGAGACACAAATGATATGGGTAAGTCAATCGAGGATCGAGATGAAGCATAAATGATATGGGTAAGTCAAATAACGCCCGACTCAAGGCATAAATGGTAAGGGTGAGCTGAACGAGGCACCACATGAGGCACAAATGGTAAGGTTGAGTTAAACGAGGCCCAAGTCGAGACACAAATGATATGGGTAAGTCAATTGAGGATCGAGATGAAGCATAAATGATATGGGTAAGTCAAATAACACCCGACTCAAGGCATAAATGGTAAGGGTGAGCTGAACGAGGCACCACACGAGGCACAAATGGTAAGGTTGAGTTAAACGAGGCCCGACTCAAGGCACAAATGATACGGTTGAGTCAAACGAGGCCCGACTAGAGGCACAAATGGTAAGGTTGAGTCACACGAGGCCTGACTCAAGGCACAAAATAAGGGTGAGTCGAACGATGCTCGACTCGAGGCATAAATGATATGGGTGAGTCATACGAGGCTTGACTCGAGGCGCAAATGATATGGTTGGGTCAAACGAGACCCAACTCGAGGCGCAAATAATAAGGGTGAGTCAAACGAGCCCCGACTCAAGGCACAAATGATAAGGTTGAGTCAATGGAGGCCCAACTTGGGGCACAGATGATAAAGTTGTGTTAAAAGAGGCCGACTCAAGGCACAAATGATATGGGGTAGTCAAACGTGGCCCGACTCGAGACACAAATAGTAAGGTTGAGTCAAACGAGGCCCGACTCGAGGCATAAATGGTATGATTGAGTCAAACGAGGTCCGACTCGAGGTGCAAATAATAAGGTTAAGTCCAACGAGGCCCGACTTGAGGCACAAATGATATGGTTGAGTGAAACGAGGCCCGACTAAAGGTGGAAATGGTAAGGGTGAGTCAAACAAGGCCTGACTCAAGGCATAAAAGATACGGTTAAGTTAAACAAGGCTCGACTCGAGGCACAAATGATAAGGTTGAGTCAAACGAGACCTGACACTGGCACAAATGGTATGGTTGAGTCAAATGAGACTTGACTCGAGGCGCAAATGATAAGGTTGAGTCGAACACGGTCCAACTCGAGGCGCAAATGGTAAGGGTGAGTTGAACGAGGCCTAACTCGAGACGCAAATAATAAGGTTGAGTGAAACGAGGCCCAACTTGAGGCACAGATGATAAAGTTGTGTTAAACGAGGCCCAACTCGAGGGGTAAATGATAACGTTGAGTCAAATGAGGATCAACTTAAGGCACAAATGATATGGTTGGGTCGAACGAGGCCCGACTCGAGGCACAAATGATAAGGGTGAGTCAAACGAGGCCTGGGTTAAGGCACAAATGGTAAGTGTGAGTTAAGCGAGGCCTAACTCAAGGTGCAAATGATATGGGTGAGTCCAACGAGGCCTGACTCGAGACGCAAATGATAAGATTGAGTCAAACGATGCCCGACTCGAGGCACAAATGATATGGTTGAGTCCAACGAGGCCCAACTCGAGGCGCAAATGATATGGTTGAGTGAAACAAGGCCTAACTAGAGGTGAAAATGGTAAGGGTGAGTCAAACGAGGCCTGACTCAAGGCATAAAAGATATGGTTGAGTCAAACGAGACCCGACTCGAGGTACAAATGATAAGGTTGTGTCAAACGAGACCCGACTCTAGGCACAAATGGTATGGTTGAGTCAAATGAGGCCGACTCGAGGCACAAATGATCAGGTTGAGTCGAACAAGTCCTGACTCGAGGCATAAATGATAAGGTTGAGTCAAATGAGGCCTGACTTAAGGCGCAAATGATAAGGGTGAGTCAAACGAGGCCTGAGTTGAGGTGCAAATGGTAAGGGTGAGTTGAACGAGGCCCAACACAAGGCGCAAATGATAAGCTTGTGTCAAACAAGGACCGACTTGAGGAGCGAATGTTATGGGTGAGTCCAACGAGGCCTGACTTGAGGCACAAATGATAAGATTAAGTCAAACGATACCCGACTCGAGGCACAAATGATATGGTTGAGTCCAACGATGCCCGACTCGAGGCGTAAATGATATGGTGGAGTGAAACGAGACCCGACTCATGGCGCAAATGATAACGTTGAGTCAAACGAGGCCCGACTGCAGGCGCAAATGATATGGTTGAGTAAAATGAGGCACGCTTTGAGGCGTAAATGATAAGGTTGAGTCAAACAAGGTCGACTCTAGGCGTAAATGATATGGTTGAGTCAAACGAGGTCCGAGTTGAGGCACAAATTATATCGGTGAGTCCAACGAGGCCTAACTCGAGGTGCAAATGGTAAGGGTGCATTGAAGGAGGCCCAACACGAGGCACAAATGATAAGGTTGAGTCAAACGAGGCCCGACCCGAGGCACAAATGATAAGCTTGAATCGAACGAGGACCGACTCAAGGCGCAAATGATAAAGTTCAGTTGAACCAGGCCCAAATCGAGGCACAAATGATAAGGTTGAGTCGAACAAGTCCCGACTCGAGTCATAAATGATAAGGTTGAGTCAAACGAGGCCCGAGTTGAGGCACAAATGATATGGATAAGTCAAACGAGGCCCGACACGAGGCACAAATGGTATGGGTGAGTTGAACGAGGCCCAACACGAGGTGCAAATGATAAGGTTGAGTAAAAGGAGGCCCGACTCGAGGTGCAAATGATAAGGTTGAGACAAATGAGGCCCAACTCGAGGCACAAATGGTAAGGGTGAGTTGAACGAGGCCCGACTCGAGGAACAAATTATAAGGTTGAGTCAACCGAGGCCCGACTCGAGGCGCAGATGATGAGGTTGAGTCGAACAAGGCCCGACTCGACGCACAAATGATCAGGTTGAGTCGAACAAGTCCTGACTCGAGGCATAAATGATAAGGTTGAGTCAAATGAGGCTCGACACGAGGCGCAAATGATAAGGGTGAGTCAAACGAGGCCCGAGTTGAGGCACAAATGGTATGGGTGAGTTGAACGAGGCCTGACACAAGGTGCAAATGATAAGGTTGATTCAAACAAGGACCAACTCGAGGTGCAAATGTTATGGGTGAGTCCCACGAGGCCTAACTCGAGGCACAAAGGACAAGAGTGAGCCAAACGATGCCCGACTCGAGGCACAAATGATATGGTTAAGTCCAATGAGGCCTGACTTGAGGCACAAATGATATGGTTGAGTGAAACGAGGCCCAACTAGAGGTGGAAATGGTAAGGGTGAGACAAACGAGACCCAACTCAAGGCATAAAAGATATGGTTGAGTTAAACGAGGCCCAACTCGAGGCACAAATGATGAGGTTGAGTCAAACAAGGCCCAACTTTAGGCACAAATGGTATGGTTGAGTCAAACGAGGCTCGACTCAAGGCACAAATAATAAGGTTGAGTCAAACGAGGCCCAAATGATAAGGTTGAGTCAAGCGAGGCCCAACTTGAGGCACAGATGATGAAGTTGTGTTAAACGAGGCCTGACTCGAGGCGCAAATGACATGGTTGAGTGAAACGAGGCCCGACTCGAGGCAGGAATGATATGGGTGAGACAAATGACGCCCGACTCGAGGCATAAATGGTAAGGTTGAGTTGAACGAGGCCCAACTCGAGCCACAATTTATAAGGTTGAGTCAAATGAGGCCCAACTCGAGGCACAAATGATAAGGTTGTATCGAACGAGGCCAGACTTGAGGCACAAATGATTTGGTCTAGTCAAATGAGGCTTGACTCGAGGGTCAATTGATAAAGTTGAGTCGAATGAGGCCCGACTGAAGGCACAAACGATCAAGTTGAGTCAAACGAGGCTCGACTTGAGGCGTAAATGATAAGTTTGAATTGCACGAGCCCTGACTCAAGGCACAAATGACAAGGTTGACTCAAATGAGGCCTGACTCAAGGCACAAAGGATATGGTTGAGTCAAACGAGTCCCGGCTCAAGGTACAAATGATAAGGTTGAGTTGAACGAGGACCGACTCGAGGCACAAATGATAAGGTTCAGTCAAACAACTCCTAACTCGAGGTGCAAATGATAAGGTTGAGTCAAACGAGGCCTAAGTTGAGACACAAATGATATGGGCGAGTCAAACGAGGCCCGACTCGAGGCGCAAATGATATGGGTGAGTCAAACGAGGCCTGACTCGAGGTGCAAACGATAAGGTTGACTCAAACGAATACCGACTCGACGCACAAATGATAAGGATGAGTCAAACGAGGCCCGACACGAAGCATAAATGATATCGTTGAGTCAAACAAGGCTCGACTTGAGGTGCAAATGATCAGGTTGAATAAAGGAGGCCTGACCCAAGTTGCAAATGATATGGTTGAGTCCAATGAGGCTGGACTCGAAACGCAGGACTCGAAACGCAAATGGTAAGGGTGAGTTGAACGAGGCCCAACTCGAGGCACAAATTATAAGGTTGAGTCAAATAAGGCCTGACTCGAGGCCCAAATGGTAAGGGTGGGTTGAATGAGGCCCGACTCGAGGCGCAAATTATAAGGTTGAGTCAAACGAGGCTCGACTCGAGGCGCAAATGATGAGGTTGAGTCAAACGAGGCCTGACTGGAGGCACAAATGATAAGGTTGAGTCAAACAATGCTTGACTCGAGGCGTAAATGATATGGGTGAGTTAAACGCGGCCTGACTCGAGGTGCAAATGATATGGTTGAGTCAAACAATGCCCAACTTGAGGCGCAATGATAAGGGTGAGTCAAATGATCCCCGACTCAAGGCACAAATGATAAGGTTGAGTCGAACAAGGCTCGACTCGAGGCATAAATAATAAGGTTGATGCCCTACTCCAGGTGTGAATGATATGGTTGAGTCAAAAGAGGCCCGCCTCGAGGCGTAAATGGTACGGTTGAGTCAAACAAGGCCCGACTCAAGCACAAATGATAAGGTTGAGTCAAACGAGGCCTGACTCGAGGGATAAATGATATGGTTTAGTCAAACGAGGCCCGACTCGAGGCGCAAATGATATGGTTGAGTCAAACAAGGCCCGACTCGAGGCACAAATGATAAGGGTGAGTCAAACAAGGCTCGACTCGAGGCATAAATATAAGGTTGAGTCAAACGAGGCCCGACTCGAGGCATAAATGATATGGTTAAGTCACACGAGGCCTGACTCAAGGCAAAAATGATAAGGTTGAATTGAATAAGGCTCGACTCGAGGCGCAAATGGTAAGGTTTAGTCAATCGAGGCCCGACTCGAGGCGTAAAAGATATGGTTGAGTCAAACGAGGCCCGAATTCAGGGACAAATGATATGGGTGAGTCAAACGAGGCCCGACTCGAGGCGCAAATGGTAAGGTTGAGTTGAACGAGGCCCAACATGAGGCGCACATGATAAGTTGAGTCAAATGAGGCTTGACTTGTTGAAATTCTCAAAAACCTCAGAAGAAGAAAGAAAGAAAGAAAGCTCAGAACTTCTAGATGTGAAAGCTCTGAAACGAAAATCTAATTCAATCAATTATTCTAGAAATGATGTAGCTGAGATTACAATTTATAGGCTAGGACTCAATCACTAAATTACACTAATGTCCCTAACTAATAAACTGCAACCAAGACTAATAGATTGCTAACAGCACCTGAACCACGTGACTCCCTAACATAGGCTGAACTGCACCCTTTTCTCTAACATCCCCCCTCAAGATCAATGGCATGACTTGGAAGAGGAATGACACTGAGCTTGTCTCTAAGATGAATGAACCTTGAAGTTGAGACTGCCTTGGTGAAGATATCTGCTATTTGATCAAGGGACGGAATATGATAGACTTCAATTTCTTTATTGTTGACCTTTTCTCTAACAAAATAAAGATCAAGTTCAATATGTTTAGTCTTTGAATGAAGGACCGGATTTGCTGATAAACTGACTGTGCTCATATTGTCACAGTATATTCTAGGAACTTTTGGTAGTTGAATGTTGAGTTCTCTGAGTAAAGACTACAGCCAAGTCAATTCTGCCACTGCACTTGCAAGACTTCTATATTCTGCTTCAGTACTTGATCTAGACACTGTTGCTTGCTTTTTAGATGACCAAGAAATGAGATTAGGGTCAAGATAAACACAAAAACCTGAGGTGCTACGCCTATCATCAATGTCTGATGCCCAATCAGCATCACAAAAGGCAGTGAGCTCAAGAGCAAATGATCTTTGGAGAACTAGAGCATGACATATGGTGCCTGCTAGATACCTCAGTATTCGTTTAACCAACTTCCAATGTACATCTGTAGGGCAATGCATAAATTGACAAGCTTTGTTTACACTATATGACAATTCTGGTCTAGTAATGGTAATATATTGTAATGCTCCCACAAGGGATCTGTATGTAGCTTGATCAGAAATAGGAGAACCACTACTAGCTGAGATATTTGGTTTTGAGGCCATAGGAGAGGGCATAGACTTCGCACCTTGCATACCAGCTCTAGTAAGAAGATCCTTAAAATATTTGGACTGAGATAGGTATATTGCACCAGCAGAACTGTAAGTAACTTCAATACCTAAGAAGTATTTAAGTTTCCCAAGATCCTTTAATGAGAACTTTGCATTCAGTTGATCAATCAAGTGCTGAATCAAAGTTGGTGAAGATCCAGTAATCAAAATATCATCCACATAGACTAAAACATAAAGAGAATGATGGGAAGTAACCTGAAGAAACAAGGAAGAATCACATTTTGCCTTGGTAAAACCAAGATCAAGTAAAGCTTCAGCCAATTTTTGAAACCATGCATGAGGAGCTTGCTTAAGGCCATAGAGAGCCTTCTGAATCTTGCAAACTTGAGATGAGTCGGCTGATTCATATCTAGGAGGCTACAGCATGTATACATCTTCATTCAAATCACCATTTAAAAAGGCATTATTAACATCTATTTAATGAATGTTTCACCCTTTTGATAAGGCCAAAGTAAGAAGAACCCAAATTGTGACTGGTTTTACTACTGGATGGAAAACTTCATGAAAATCAACTCCTACCTCCTGATTATACCCTTTGGCAACTAATCTTGCTTTATATTTGTTGACAGTACCATCTGGATTTTCTTTAACTTTAAACACCCATTTGCACCCTATAGGCCTCCTATCTTTGGGTAAAGCTTCTAAACTCCATGTCTTGTTGCTCATGAACGCTGCATACTCAGGATCCATGGCACACTTCCATTCTGGTATATTAACAGCTTCTTCAACAATTTGAGCCTCTCTAGAAACAGTAAGTACTGTTGGTCCAGTTCTTCTTGCTTTGCTACTAGTCACCATTGAGTGATTGTTTCATTTGAGTGCCCTTGCTTTGCTACGGGTCACCATTGGGTGGACATTTTGAGACGGATATTGAGGAACTTCAAATTCTACAGAGGGACCTGAAACATGTTGCAAAGAATCCATAATATTGGTATTATTAGCAAGTGCACATGAGTTATTTGTTTGTTCAATAAATGCATTGGTACTCTGAGTATGTCTTACATTAGAGAATGATAGAATAGGAGGTATGGCTAAAGGTGGAGGAGAAACAGAATGTGATTTGTTATTGGAAAGTGACTACTGTGAGGAACCCTTTCTGTTCTTGAATGGAAAACTACTTTCATCAAATATGACATCTCTAGATATAATTGTTTTCCCATCAGGATGCAGACACTTGTATCCTTTGTGTGCTGGACTATAACCAAGAAAGGTGCATTCAATGGATTTGAACTGAAACTTGGGATTATTGTAGGGCCTTAGGTTAGGATAGGCTACACACCCAAAGACTTTAAGAGAAGAATAATCAGGTTTGATTTTGTATAAGGTTTGAAAAGGAGTAGAACCATTTAAGACTGGTGTGGGTAGTCTATTAATGAGATACACAGCTATGCTAAAGGCTTCAGTCCAAAATGAACTAGGTAAAGATGATTGGTGAAGCAAGGCTAGTCCAATCTCAATTATATGTCTGTGTTTCCTTTCTGCAAGCCCATTTTGTTCATGTGTATAAGGACATGAAATACGATGAACTATCCCTTGGTCTTTCAAATATTCAGTGAAAGCTCTAAATTCTCCTCCTCAATCAGTTTGTAAGGCAAGGATTTTGTGGTTGGTTTAAAGTTCTACTTGTTTCTTGAAATGAATAAAGGTCTGTAATGCATCAGACTTGCTTTTAAGAAAGTAAATCCATGTGTAGCAGGTAAAGGTATCCACCAAATGTATGTAATACCTATGTCCTTCTTTTCATAGCACTGGTGCTGCTCCCCACAAATCAGAATGAATTAGTTGAAGAGGTTTTGAGTATTTTGTTTGAGAAGAGGCAAAAGGAAATTTATGTATTTTACTAAGACAACAAGATGAACAAAAAGAAAGCTCTTTATTTGGTATTCTGATGTTACAAGAAGTGAGTACACTCTTGACAGTTTGTACAGAAGCATGGCCCAATCTAACATGCCATTTGTCTAACTCAGAACAAGAATTTAACAAAGAAGAAGTATGGGAACTATGTACAACAGGTGAAGTAACATTTGGTGACTGAGTTGTTGACACTTTTGCAGTGGTATATGGTTCCTTTTCAATACGAAATTGATCAAAGACATACAAGCCTTTTCTAACAGTCCCCTTCAAAAGTATTTGATGTGTATCCTGAGATTTAACATAAAAAGAGTCAGGATGGAACTCAAAATAGACATAATTGTCTTTTGCAAACTGAGAAACACTCACAAGACTTTTGGTAATATTTGGAACATGAAGAGGTGAGTTTAGGTAAAGATTTTGATTAGAAAAGCAAGACTTAATCTGAGAATTACCAATGTTTTTAATGAACAAACCTGAGCCATTACCAATGTGCACCTTCTCCTTTCCATTATATGGAGTCTTCTACACAATGTTAGAGGCATCCACTGTCACATGATTAGTGGCCCCAGAATCAGGATACCATTCTTGATCAATGCCATTACTGCTACTGTTAGAAGTGAGCATTGCATAGGGTGTGTTTCTGACACTGCCATTGGCTGTCTTGCTGAAGTGGCTAGACACTTGAGCTGGTCCTTGAAAACTTTCATCAAATCTGTGATAGCAATTCCAGGACTGATGTCCATATCTCCCACATAATTGACATTGAATGTTGCTTTTATCAGAAAACCTTCCATTCCTACCAGCAAACCGCCCATTGTTATAACTTCCTCTGCCTCTGAAAAAATTTCCTCTACCTCCAAACCTTCCTCTATTTGCATACTGACCAGGGAAACCTTGATGACCACTTCAGTTTATATTGTAATTCTGAGAATGTGTAGCAAGATTCACTGTCATAGCCTCTACTTCTTTATGATGCTTCTTAATTCTATTTTCTTGTGCAAGCAATAATGCTTCAATTTCTTCTACTGAATACGGATCAGTTCTAGAGAGAATGGATGTAACAAAACCATCATATTCTGAGGAAAGACCATAAAGAATTACCTCTATATGGTCACTTTCTGTAATTACATGACCAACTGAAGCCAAAGAATCAACAAGATTCTTGATCTTTAAAAGATACTCAGTAGCTGTCATGGATCCCTTCTTCATAGTCTGTAGCTGTGCCTTGAATTGCTTGATCTTTGCCTTTGTATGAGAGGCAAAGAAAGTTTCCACCTTTTCCCAGACCTGGTACGAGTATTCACATCCCACCATTCTTATAAGAATGCTTTCTGACATTGTTGACAGAAGCCAAGACAGCAAGAGCTGATCTTGCTTCTTCCAAAGAACATACTGCTGACTCAAGATCCCAAGAACTCTTCTTTGCTCATCTACTACAAATCTTGATGGCACTTCTTGACCACCACTGATGTATTTCTCTAGTTCATGCCCTCTGATGGCTGCAAGAACTTGCTGTTTCCAGAGTAGATAGGAATTGCTATCTAATTTCACAGAAATAGAATGATTAAAAGAAAATAGTGAAGCTTTCAGAGATGCTAAAGAAAATGTATTCAAATTCTCTCCCATTGGATCAAAGCTCTGATACCATGTTGAAATTCTCAAGAACCTCAGAAGAAGAAAGAAAAAAAGAAAGCTCAGAACTTCTAGATGTGAAAGCTCTGAAATGAAAATCTGATTCAATCAATTATTCTACAAATGATGTAGCTGAGATTACAATTTATATGCTAGGACTCAATCACTGAATTACACTAATGTCCCTAACTAATAAATTGCAACCAAGACTAATAGATTGCTAACAGCACTAGAACCACGTGACTCCCTAACATAGGCTGAACTGCACCCTTTTCTCTAACATGACTCGAGGCACAAATGATAAGGTTGACTCAAGTGAGGCCCGACTCAAGGCGCAAATGATAACGTTGAGTCAAACAAGGCCCAACTCGAGGCGCACATGATAACGTTGAGTTGAACTTGGCCCAACTCGAGGTGCAAATGATAAGGTTGAGTCAAATGAGGCCCAACTCGAGGCATAAATGATATGGTTGAGACAAATGAGACCCGACTAGAGGCACAAATGATATTGGTGAGTCAAACGAGACCCGACTCGAGGCGCAAATGATAAGGTTTAGTTGAACGAGGCCTGACTAGAGGCACAAATAATATGGGTGAGTTAAACAAGGCTTGACTCGATTGGCAAATGATAAGGTTAAGTTGAACGAGGCCTGACTCGAGGTGCAAATGATATGGTTGAGTCAAACGAGGACTGACTCAAAGCGCAAATAATATGGGTGAGTGAAACGAGGCCCGACTAGAGGCGTAAATGCTAAGGGTGAGCTGAACGAGGCCCAACACGAGGCACAAATGATAAGGTTGAGTCAAACAAGGCCCGTCTCGAGGAGCAAATGATAAGGTTGAGTCGAACAAGGCTCGACTCAAAGGCACAAATGATAACGGTGAGTCAAACGAGGCCCGACACGAGGAGCAAAAGACAAGGTTGAGTCGAACAAGGCCCGACCCAAGGCGCAAATGATAAGGTTGAGTCAAATGAGGCCCGACTCGAGGCATGAATGATAAGGTTGAGTCAAACGAGGCCTGACTTGAGGCATAAATGATATGGTTGAGACAAACGAGGCCTAACTCGAGGTGTAAATGATATGGTTGAGTCAAACGAGGCCCGACTCGAGGCAGAAATGATAAGGTTGAATCAAACATGGCCCGACTCGAGGTGCAAATGATAAGGTTAAGTCAAACGAGGCCCAACTCGAGGCATAAAGGATATGGTTGAATCAAATGAGGCCTGAGTTGAGGGACAAATGATATGTGTGAGCCAAACGAGACCCGACTCGAGGCACAAATGGTAAGGTTGAGTTGAATAAGGCCCAACACGAGGCCTGACTTGAGGCGCAAATGTAAGGTTGAGTCGAACGAGGCCCAACTCGAGGTGCAAATGATAAGGTTGAGTCAAACAAGGACCAACTTGAGGTGGAAATGATATGGTTGAGTCGAACGAGGCCCAACTCAAGGCACAAATGATATGGTTGAGTCAAACGAGGCATGACTCAAGGCACAAATGATAAAGTTGTGTTAAATGAGGCCCAACTCAGGGCACAAATTATATGGTTACGTAAAATGAGGCTAAACACGTGGCATAAATGGTAAGGGTGAGTTAAACGAGGCCCGACTCGAGGTACAAATGATATGGTTGAGTCAAACGAGGCCCGAATCAAGACACAAATGGTAAGGGTGAGTCAAACGAGGCCTAACTCGAGGCACAAATGATATGGTTGACTCAAACGAGGCCCGACTCGAGGCGTAAATAATAAGGTTGAGTCAAACGAGGCCCGACTCCAGGCATAAATGATATGGTTGAGTCAAATGAGGCCTGCCTCATGGCGCAAATGATAAGGTTGAGTCAAATGAGGCTTGGCTCGAGGCGTAAATGATAAGGTTAAGTCAAACGAGGCCCAACTCTTGGAGCAAATGATAAGGTTAAGTCGAACGAGGCCTGTCCCGAGTTGCAAATGATAAGGTTGAGTCGAACGAGGCCCAACTCGAGGTGCAAATTATATGGTTGAGCCAAACGAGGCTCAAATCGAGGCGCAAATGATAAGGTTGAGTCGAATGAGGACCGACTTAAGGTGCAAATGATAAGGTTGATTCGAACGAGGCCTGACTTAAGGCACAAATGATATGGATGAGTCTAACGAGGCCCATCCAAAGGTGCAAATGATAAGGTTGAGTTGAACGAGGCCCAACATGAAGCACAGATGATAAGGTTGAGTCAAACGAGGCCCAGCTCAAGGTGCAAATGATAAGGTTTAGTCGAACGAAGCCCAACTCGAGGTGCAAATGATAATAGTCGAACGAGCCCCAACTCAAGGCACAAATGATAAGGTTGAGTTGAACGAGGCCCGACTTGAGGTACAGATGACAAAGTTATGTTAAACAAGGCCGACTCGAGACATAAATGGTAAGGGTGAGTCAAACGAGGCCCGACTCGAGGAATAAATGATATGGTTGAGTCAAACGAGGCCTAGCTCGAGGTGCAAATAATAAGGTTGAACCAAATGAGGCTTGAGTCCAAGCGCAAATGATAAGGTTGAGTCAAACGAGGCTTGCCTTGAGGTGCAAATGTTAAGGATGAGTCGAACAAGGCCTGACTCGAGGCGCAAATGATAAGGGTGAGTCAAACAAGGCGCGACTGGAGGCACAAATGATATGGGTGAGTGAAACAAGGTCTGACTCGAGGCGCAAATGATATGAGTGAGTCCAACGAGGCCTGACTCGAGGCGCAATGGATAAGGTTGAGTCAAATGAAGCCTGACTCGAGGCGCAAATGATATGGTTGAGTCCAACGCGGACTGACTCGAAGTGCAAATGATATGGGTGAGTCAAACAAGGACCGACTCGAGGTGCAAATGATATGGGTGAGTCAAACAAGGCCCGACTCGAGGCGCAAATGCTAAGGGTGAATTGAATGAGACCTAAAACAAGGCACAAATGATAAGGTTGGGTCAAACGAGGCCCGAGTTGAGGGACAAATGATATGGGTGAGTCAAACGAGGCCTGACTCGAGGCACAAATCGTAAGGTTAAGTTGAACGAGGCCTAACACGAGGCACAAATGATAGGTTTGAGTCAAATGACGCCCAACTCGAGGCATAAATGATAAGGTTGAGTCAAACGAGGCCTGACTTGAGGCGCAAATGATATGGGTGAGTCAAACAAGGCCCGACTCGAGGAGCAAATGGTAAGGTTGAGCTGAACTAGGCCCAACACGAGGCGTAAATGATAAGTTTGAGTCAAATGAGGCCCGACTCGAGGCATAGATGATAAGGTTAAGTCAAACAAGGCTCGACTCGAGGCACAAATGATAAGGTTGAGTTGAACGAGGCCTGACTCGAGGCATAAATGATATGTTTGAGAAAAACGAGGCCCAACTCGAGGCGCAAATGATATGGTTGAGTCAAACGAGACATGACTCGAGGCGCAAATGATAAGGTTGAATCAAACGAGGCCTGCCTCGAGGTGTAAAGGATATGGTTGAGTCAAACGAGGCCTGACTCGAGGTGTAAAGGATATGGTTGAGTCAAACAAGGCCCGAGTTGACGGATAAATGATATGGGTGAGTCAAACGAGGCACACCTCAAGGTGCAAATGGTAAGGTTGAGTTGAGCGAGGACCGACTTGAGGCATAAATGATAAGGTTGAGTCAAACGAGGCCCGACTCGAAGCATGAATGATAAGGTTGAGTCAAACGAGGCCTGCCTCGAGGCATAAATGATAAGGTTGAGTCATATGAGGCTCGACTAGAAGGACAAATGATATGGGTGAGTCAAACGAGACCCGACTCGATACGCAAATGATATGGTTGAGTCGAATGAGGCCTGACTCGAGGCACAAATGATATGGGTGAGTCGAACGAGGCTTGACTCGAGCCGCAAATTATATGGTTAAGTCAAACAAGGACTGACTCGAAGCGGAAATGATATGGGTGAGTAAAACAAGGACTGACTTGAAGCATAAATGATGTGGGAGAGTCAAATGAGGCCCGACTCGAGGCGCAAATGTTAAGGTTGAGTCCAACATGGCCCGATTCGAGGCGCAAATGATAAGGTTGAGTCCAACGAGGCCCGACTCGAGGCATAAATGATAAGGTTGAGACAAACGTGGCCTAACTCGAGGCGCAAATGATATGGTAGAGTCAAACAAGGACCGAGTTGAGGGACAAATGATATGGGTGAGTCAAACAAGGCCCAACTTGAGGCATAAATGATAAGGTTGAGTTGAACAAGGCACAACACGAGGCATAAATGATAAGGTTGAGTCAAATAAGGCCCTACTCGAGGCATAAATGATAAGATTGAGTCAAACGAGGCCCGACTCGAGGCATAAATGATATGGTTGAGACAAACGAGGCCCAACTCGAGGTGCAAATGGTAAGGTTGAGTCAAACGAGGTCCGACTCCAGGCACAAATGACATGGTTGAATCCAACAAGGCCCGACTCCAGGCACAAATGATAAGGTTAAGTCGAACAAGGCCCGACTCGAGGCGCATATGATAAGGTTGAGTCAAACAAGGCCTGACTCGAGGCGCAAATCATAACGTTGAATCGAACTAGGACCGACTCGAGGCGCAAATGAGAAGGTTGAGTCAAACAAGGCCCAACCTAAGGCACAAATGGTATGGTTAGTCAAAGGTTGAGTCGAATGAGACCCAACTCGAAGCGCAAATGGTAAGGATGAGTTGAACAAGGCCTAACTCGAGGCACAAATTATAAGGTTGAGTCAAACGTGGCCTGACTCGAGGCACAAATGATAAGGTTGTGTCAAACAAGGCCCGACTCGAGGCATAAATGATAAGTTTGAGTCAAATGAAGCCTGACTGGATGCACAAATGATATGGGTGAGTCAAACAAGACCCGACTTGATGTGCAAATGATATGGTTGAGTCAAACGAGGCCCGACTCGAGGCACAAATGATATGGGTGAGTTGAGCAAGTCCTGATTCGAGGCACAAATCATATGGTTGAGACAAACATGGCCCGACTCGAGGCGAAAATGATATGGTTGAGTCAAATGAGGCCTGACTCGAGGCATAAAAGATAAGGTTGAATCGAACGAGGCTCGACTCAAGGCACAAAGGATAAGGTTGACTCTAACGAGGCCCAACTCGAGGCATAAATGATATGGTTGAGATAAATGTGGCCCGACTCGAGGCGCAAATAATATGGTTAAGTCAAATGAGGCCCGACTCGAGGCGCAAAAGATAAGGTTGAATCGAACGAGGCTCGACTCGAGGCGCAAATGATAAGGTTGAGTCAAACGAGGCCCGACTTGAGACGAAAAGGATATGGTTGAGTCAAATGAGGCCCGAGTTGCGGGACAAATGATATAGGTGAGTCAAACGAGGCCCCGCTCAAGGCATAAATTATATGGTTGAGACAAATGTGGCCCAACTCAAGGCACAAATGATATGGTTGAGTCAAACGAGGCCCGACTCGAGGTGCAAAAGATAAGGTTGAATCGAACAAGGCTCGACTCGAGGAGCAAATGATAAGGTTGAGTCAAACGAGGCTCGACTCGAGGCGTAAAGGATATGGTTGAGTCAAATGAGGCCTGAGTTGAGGGACAAATGATATGGGTGAGTCAAACGCGGGCCGAGAGGCACAAATGGTAAGGTTGAGTTGAATGAGGTCCAACACAAGGCACAAATGATAAGGTTAAGTCAAATGAGGCCTGCCTCGAGGCACAAATGATAAGGTTGAGTCAAATGAGGCTCGACTCGAGGCACAAATGATAACGTTGAGTCGAATGAGGCCAAACTCGAGCCACAAATGATAAGGTTAAGTCGAACGAGGCCCGACTCGAGGCGCAAATGTAAGGTTAAGTCGAACGAGGCCCGCCTCAAGGCGCAAATGATAAGGTTGAATCAAACGAGAACTGACTCGAGGTGCAAATGATATGGGTGAGTCCAATGAGTCCCAACTCGAGGCGCAAATGATATGGTTGAGTGAAACGAGGCCCGACTAGTAGTGCAAATGGTAAGGGTAAGTTAAACGAGGCCCAATTCGAGGCATAAATGATATGGTTGAGTTATACGAGGCCCGACTCAAGGCACAAATGATAAGGTTGTGTCAAACGATGCACGACTCGAGGCATAAATAATATGGGTGAGTCGAACGAGGCTCGAATCGAGGCACAAATGATATGGTTGTGTCAAATGAAGCTCGACTCCAGGCGCAAATGATAAGGTTGAGTCAAACGAGGCCCAACTCAAGGATCAAATGGTAAGGTTGAGTCGAACGAGCCTATCCTGAGGCCAAATGATATGGTTGATTCAAACGAGGCTCGACTCGACGCACAAATGATAAGGTTGAGTCAAATGATGCCCGACTCGAGGCGTAAATGATATGGGTGAGTCAAACGAGGCCCGACTCGAGGCACAAATCCTATGGTTGAGTCAAATAAGGCTCGACTCGAGGCGCAAATGATATGGGTGAGTCCAACGAGGCCTAACTCAAGGCGTAATTAATAAGGTTGAGTCCAACGAGGCCTGACTCAAAGCGCAAATGATATGGTTGAGTCCAACGAGGATTGACTCGAAGTGCAAATGATATGGGTGAGTCAAACGAGGACCGACTCGAGGCGTAAATGCTAAGGGTGAGTTGAACGAGGCCCAACACGAGGCACAAATGATAAGGTTGAGTCAAACGAGGCCCAACTTGAGGCGCAAATGATAAGGTAGAGTCCAACGAGGCCCGATTCAAGGCGCAAATGATAAGGTAGAGTCGAACGAGGCTCGATTTGAGGCGTAAAAGATAAGGTTGAGTCAAACAAGGCCCAACTCGAGGTGCAAATCATAAGGTTAAGTCAAACGAGGCTTGACTCGAGGCATAAATGATATGGTAAAGTCCAACGTGGCCCGACTCGAAGAGTAAATGATAAGGTTGAGTCGAACAAAGGCCCGACTTGAGGCGCAAATGATAAGGTTGAGTCAAACAAGGCCAACTCGAGGTGCAAATGATGAGGTTGAGTCAAACGAAGCCCGACTCGAGGCATTAATGATATGGTTGAGTCAAATGAGGCCTAACTCGAGGCGTAAATGATAAGGTTGAATTGAATGAGGCCCGACTCGAGGTGCAAATGATAAGGTTCAGTCAAACGAGGCCCGACTCAATGCACAAACGGTATGGTTGAGTCAAATGAGGCCCGTCACGAGGCACAAATGATTAGGTTGAGTTGAACGAGACCTGACTCGAAGCGCAAATGATAAGGTTGAGCCGAACAAAGCCCGACTCGAGGTACAAATGATAAGGTTGAGCCAAAGAAGGACCAACTCGAGGCGCAAATGATAAGGTTGAGTCAAACAAGGCCCGACTCGAGGCACAAATGATAAGGTTGAGTCAAATGAGGCACGACTCGAGGCATAAACGATATGGTTGAGACAAACAAGGCCCGACTCGAGGCACAAATGATACGGTTGAGTCAAACGATGCCCGACTCAAGGCACAAATGATAAGGTTGAATGAAACGAGGCCTGACTCGAGGTGTAAAGGATATGTTTGAGTCAAACGACGCACGAGTTAACGGACAAATGATATGGGTGAGGCCCAACTCAAGGCATAAATGATATGGTTGAGTCAAGCGAGGCCCGACTCGAGGCATAAATGATAAGGTTGAGTCAAACGAGGCCCGACTCGAGGCATAAATGATATGGTTGAGACAAACGAGGCCTGACTCAAGGTGCAAATGGTAAGGTTAAGTCAAACAAGGCCCGACTCCAGGCGCAAATGATATGGTTGAGTCAAATGAGGCCCGCCTCGAGGCGCAAATGATAAGGTTGAGTCAAACAAGGCCCAACTCAAGGCACAAATGATAAGGTTGAGTAAAATGAGGCCCGACTCGATGCGCAAATGATATGGTTGAGTCAAACGAGGCCCGACTCGATGCGCAAATGATATGGTTGAGTCAAACGAGGCCCAACACGAGGCGCAAATGCTAAGGGTGAGTCAAACGAGGCCCAACATGAGGCACAATTGATAAGGTTGAGTCAAATGAGGCCCACCTCGAGGCGCAAATGATAAGGTATGGTTGAGTCAAACAAGGCCCGAGTCAAGGCACAAATGATAAGGTTGAATCAAACGAGGCTCAACTCGAGGTGCAAGTGATAAGGTTGAGTCAAACGAGGCCCGACTCGAGGCGTAAAGGATATGGTTGAGTCAAACGAGGCCCGAGTTGAGGGACAAATGATATAGGTGAGTCAAACGAGGCCCGACTTAAGGCGCAAATGGTAAGGTTGAGTTGAACGAGGCCAAACATGAGGCGCAAATGATAAGCTTTAGTCAAATGACGTCCGACACGAGGCACAAATGATAAGGTTGAGTCAAACGAGGCCCGACTCGAGGCACAAATGACAACGTTGAGTCAAACAAGGCCCGACTCGAGGCGCAAAAGATAATGTTGTGTCGAACATGGCCTGACTCGAGGCATAAATGATAAGGTTGAGTCGAACAAGGCCCAACACGAGGCACAAATGTAAGGTTAAGTCGAACGAGACCCGACTCGAGGCGCAAATGATAAGGTTGTGTCAAACAAGCACCGACTCGAGGTGCAAATGATATGGGTGAGTCCAACGAGGCTCGACTAGAGGCACAAATGATATGGGTGAGTCAAATGAGGCCCGACTTGATGCGCAAATGATATGGTTGAGTCGAACGAGGCCTGAGTCAAGGCACAAATGATATGGGTGAGTCGAACGAGGCCCATCTCGAGGCATAAGAGATAAGGTTAAGTCAAACGAGGCCTGATTCGAGGCACAAATGTAAGGTTGAGTCGAACAAGGCCCAACTCAAGGCGCAAATGATAAGGTTGAGTCAAACAAGGATTGACTTGAGGTGGAAACCATATGGGTGAGTCCAACGAGGCCCGACTTGAAGTACAAATGACATGGTTGAGTGAAATGAGGCCCGTCTAGTGGTACAAATGGTACGGGTGAGTTACACTAGGCCTGACTCAAGGCATAAATGATATGGTTGAGTCATACGAGGCCTGGCTCAAGGCACAAATGATAAAGTTGAGTCAAACGAGTTTGAATCGCGGCACAAATTATATGGCTGTGTCAAACGAGGCCCAACTAGAGGCAAAAATGATAAGGTTGAGTCAAACGAGGCTAGACTTGAGGAGCAAATGAGAAGGCTAAGTCGAACGAGGCCCATCCTGAGGCACAAATGATATGGTTGAGTCAAATAAAGCCCGACTCGAAGCGCGAATGATAATGTTGAGTCAAACGATGCCCGACTCGAGGCATAAATGATATGGGTGAGTCAAACGAGGCTCGACTGGAGGCACAAATGATATGGGTGAGTCAAATGTGGCACAACTTAAGGCATAAATGATATGGTTGAGTTAAACAAGGCCCGACTCGAGGCACAAATGATATGGTTGAGTCCAACGAGGACTGACTCGAGGCGCAATGGATAAGGTTGAGTCAAACGAGGCCTGACTTGAGGCACAAATGATATGGTTGAGTCCAACGAGGACTAACTCGAAGTGCAAATGATATTGGTGAGTCAAACAAGGACCGACTTAAGGCGCAAAAGATATGGGTAAGTCAAACGAGGCCCAACTCGGGGCGCAAATGCTAAGGGTGAGTTGAACGAGGCCCAACACCAAGCACAAATGATAAGGTTGAGTTAAACGAGGCCCGAGTTGAGGGACAAATGATATGGGTAAGTCAAACGAGGCCCGACTCGAGGCGCAAATGGTAAGGTTGAGTTGAATGAGGCCCAACACGAGGCACAAATGATAAGTTTGAGTCAAACGAGGCCCGACTCAAGGCATAAATGATATGGTTGAGAAAAACGAGGCTAGACTCAAGGTGCAAATGATATGGTTGAGTCAAACGATGCCCGACTCGAGGCATAAATGATATGGGTGAGTCAAACGATGCCCGACTCGAGGCACAAATGATATGGTTGAGTCGAACAAGGCCTGACTCGAGGCGCAAACAATAAGGGTAAGTCAAACGAGTCCTGACTCAAGGCGCAATTAACAAGGTTGATTTGAACGAGGCCTGACTCAAGGCACAAATGATATGGTTGTGTCCAACAAGGACTAACTCAAAGCGTAAATGATATGGGTGAGTCAAACGAGGAATGACTCGAGGCGTAAATGCTATGAATGAGTTGAACGAGGCCCAACACGAGGCACAAATGATAAGGTTAAATCAAATGAGGCCCGACTCGAGGCACAAATGATAGGGTAGGGTCGAACAAGGACCGATTCAAGGTGCAAATGATAAAGTGGAGTCGAACGATGCCCGATTCAAGGCATAAATGATAAGGTTGAGTCGAACGAGGCCCGACTCGAGGCGCAAATGATAACATTGAGTCAAACAAGGCCCGACTCGAGGCGCAAATGATAAGGTTGTGTCGAACATGGCCCGACTTGAGGCGTAAATGATAAGGTTGAGTCGAACGAGGCCCAACTCGAGGCGCAAATGTAAGGTTGAGTCGAACGAGACCTGACTCAAGGCGTAAATGTTAAGGTTAAGTCGAACGAGACCCGACTCGAGGTGCAAATGATATGGGTGAGTCCAACGCGGCCCGACTAGAGGTACAAATGATATGGGTGAGTCAAACGAGACCCGACTCAATGCGCAAATGATATGGTTGAGTCGAACGAGACCCGACTCGATGCGCAAATGATATGGTTGAGTCGAACGAGGCCCGACTCGAGGCACAAATGATATGGGTGAGTAGAACGAGGCCCGCCTCGAGGCACAAATGATAGGGTTAAGTCAAACGAGGCCCGATTCGAGGCGCAAATGTAAGGTTGAGTCAAACGAGGCCCAACTCGAGGCGCAAATGATAAGGTTGAGTCGAACAAGGCCCGACTTGAGGCACAAATGATATAGTTGAGTCGAACGAGGCCCGATTCGAGGCACAAATGATAGGGTGGGGTCGAACGAGGCCCGATTCGAGGTGCAAATGATAAGGTTGAGTCGAACGAGGCATGACTCGAGGCACAAATGATAAGGTTGAGTCGAACAAGGCCCGACTCTAGGCGCAAATAATAAGGTTGAGTCAAACAAGGCCTGACTCGAGGCATAAATGATATGGTTGAGTCCAACGTGGCCCGACTCGAGGAGCAAATGATAAGGTTGAGTTGAACAAGGCCCGACTTGAGGCACAAATGATAAGGTTGAGTCGAACAAGGCCCAACTCGAGGCGTAAATGATAAGGTTGAGTCAAACGCACCCGACGCAAGGCATAAATGATATGGTTGAGTCAAGCAAGGCCCGATTCGAGGTGCAAATGATAAGGTTTAATCGAACGAGGCCCGACTCGAGGTGCAAATGATAAGGTTGAGTCGAACGAGGCCCTACTTGATGCACAAATGATATGGTTGAGTCGAACGAGGCTCGACTCGAGGCGCAAATGATAAGGTTGAGCCGAACAATGCCCGACTCTAGGCGAAAATAATAAGGTTGAGTCAAAGGAGGCCTGACTCGAGGCATAAAGAATATGGTTGAGTCCAACGTGGCCCGACTCGAGGAGCAAATGATAAGGTTGAGTTGAACAAGGCCCGACTTGAGGCGCAAATGATAAGGTTGAGTCAAACAAGGCCCAACTCGAGGCACAAATGGTAAGGTTGAGTCAAACGAGGCCTAACTCCAAGCGCAAATGATATGGTTGAGTCAAATAAGGCCCGTCTCGAGGCACAAATGATAAGGTTGAGTCAAACAAGGCCCGCCTCCAGGCGCAAATGATAAAGTTGAGAAAAACGAGGCCCAACTCGAGGCACAAATGGTAAGGTTAAGTCAAACGAGACCTGACTCCAGGCACAAATGATATGGTTGAGTCAAATGAGGCCTGCCTCGAGGCACAAATGATAAGGTTGAGTCAAACAAGGCCCGCCTCAAGGCGCAAATGATAAGGTTGAGTCAAAGAAGGCTCGACTCAAGGAAAAAATTATATGGCTGAGTCAAACGGGGACCGACTAGAGGCACAAATGATATGGGTGAGTCAAACGAGGCCTGACTCGATGCGCAAATGATATGGTTGAGTCGAACGAGGCCTGGCTCGAGGAGCAAATGATATGGTTGAGCCAAACAAGGACTGTCTAGAAGCGTAAATGATATGGGTGAGTCAAACGAGGCTCGACTCGAGGCGCAAATGCTAAGGGTGAGTTGAACGAGCCCCAACACGAGGCCCAAATGATAAGGTTGAGTCAAACGTGGCCCACCTCAAGGCGCAAATGATCAGGTTGAGTCGAATGAGGCCCGACTCGAGGCGCAAATGATAAAGTTGAGTCGAACAAGGCCCACCTCAAGGCACAAATGATAAGGTTAAGCCGAACAAGGCCCGACACGAGGCATAAATGATATGGTTGAGACAAATGTGGCCTGACTCGAGGCGCAAATGATATGGTTTAGTCAAATGAGGCTCGACTCGAGGCGCAAATGATAAGGTTGAATCAAACCAGGATTGACTCGAGGCGCAAATGATAAGGTTAAGTCGAACGAGGCCCAAGTTGAGGCGTAAAGAATATGGTTGAGTCAAACGAGGCCCGAGTTGAGGGACAAAAGATATGGGTGAGTCAAACGAGGCCTGCTTCGAGGAGCAAATTTAAGGTTGAGTCGAACGAGGCATGTCCCGAGGCACAAATGATATGGTTGAGTCAAACGAGGCCCAACTCAAGGCGCAAATGATAAGGTTGAGTCAAACGATACCAGACTCAAGGCGTAAATGATGTGGGTGAGTCAAACGAGGCTTGACTGGAGGCACAAATGATATGGTTGAGTTGAACAAGGCCCGACTCGAGGCACAAATGATATGGGTGAGTCAAACGAGGCCTAATTCGAGGCGCAATTGATAAGGTTGAGTTGAACGAGACCTGACTTGAGGTGCAAATGCTAAGGGTGAGTTAAACGAGGCCTAACACAAGGCACAAATGATAAGGTTAAGTCCAACGAGGCCCAACTCGAGGCATAACTGATAAGGTTGAGTCGAACAAGTCCCGACTTGAGGTGCAAATGATAAGGTTGAGTCGAACAAGGCCTAACTTAAGGCGCAAATGATATGGTTGAGTCGAACAAGGCCTGACTTGAGGTATAAATGATATGGCTAACTCAAACGAGAGCCAACTCGAGGTGCAAATGATATGGTTGAGTCAAACAAGGCCCGCCTCGATGCGCAAATGATATGGGTGAGTCGAACGAGGCCTGACTCGAGGCGTAAATGATATGGTTGAGTCCAATGAGGAATGACTCAATGATAAGGTTGAGTCAAACGAGGCCCGATTGGAGCCACAAATGATATGGGTGAGTCAAACAAGGCTCGACTCGAGGCACAAATGATATGGTTGAGTCGAACAAGGCCCGACACGAGGTGCAAATGATATCGATGAGTCAAACGAGGCCTAACTCGAGGCGCAATTGATAAGGTTGAGTTGAACAAGGCCTGACTCAAGGTGCAAATAATATGGTTGAGTCAAACGAGGACCGACTCAAGGCGCAGATGATATGGGTGAGTCAAACGAGGCCCGACTCGAGATGAAAATGCTAAGGGTGAGTTGAATGAGGCCCAACACGAGACACAAATGATATGGTTGAGTCAAATGAGGCCTGACTCGTGACGCAAATGATAAGGTTAAGTCAAACGAGGACCAATTCGAGGCGCAAATGATAAGGTTTAGTCAAATGAGGCCCGACTCGAGGTGCAAATGATATGGTTGAGTTCAACGAGGCCTGACTCGAAGCGCAAATGATAAGGTTGAGTCAAACGAGGCTCGACTTGAGGCACAAATGATAAGGTTGAGCCAAACAAGGCCCGACTTGAGGCACAAATGGTATGGTTGAGTCAAACAAGGCCCATTACAAGGCGTAAATGATAAGGTTGAGTCAAACGAGGCACAACTCGAGGCACAAATGGTATGGTTGAGTCAAACAAGGCCCGCCACGAGGCGCAAATGATAAGGTTGTGTCAAATAAGACCTAGCTCGAAGCAGAAATGATAAGGATGAGTTGATCCAGGCCCAACTTGAGGCACAAATTATAAGGTTAAGACAAATGTGGCCCGACTCGAGGCGCAAATGATAAGGTTGAGTCAAACCACGCCTGACTTGAGGCGCAAATGACAAGGTTGAGATGAACAAGGCCCGACTCTAGGCGCAAATGATAAGGTTTAGTCCAATGAGACCTGACTCGAGCCATAAATGATATCGTTGGGACAAATGTGGCCCGACTCGAGGCGCAAATGATATGGTTAAGTCAATCGAGCCCCAACTCGTGGTGCAAATGATAAGGTTGAATCGAATGAGGCTCGATTCGAGGCGCAAATGATAAGGTTGAGTCAAACGATGCCCAACTCAAGGCGTAAAGGATATGGTTGAGTCAAACGAGGTCAGAGTTGAGGGACAAATGATATGGGTGAGTCAAACGAGGCCTGACTCAAGGCACAAATGGTAAGGTTGAGTTGAACGACGCCCAACACGAGGCACAAATGATAAGTTTGAGTCAAATGTGGCCCGACTCAAGGCACAAATGAAAAGGTTGAGTCAAATGAGGCCTGACTCGAGGCGCAAATGATAAGGTTAAGTCAAACGAGGCCCGACTCGAGGCATAAATGATATGGCTAAGACAAACAAGGCCCAACTCGATGTGCAAATGATATGGTTGAGTCAAACGAAGCCCAACACGAGGCGCAAATGATAAGGTTGAATCAAACGAGGCCTGACTCGAGGTGTAAAGGATATGGTTGAGTCAAATGAGGCACAAGTTGATGGACAAATGCTTTAGGTGAGTCAAATGAGGCCCAACTTGAGGCGCAAATGGTAAGGTTGAGTTGAACAAGGACTGAATCGAGGCATAAATGATAAGGTTGAGTTAAACGAGGCCCGATTCGAGGCTTAAATGATAAAGTTGAGTCAAACGAGGCCCGACTCGAGGCATAAATGATATGGTTGAAACAAACAAGCCCTGACTCGAGGCGCAAATGGTAAGGTTGAGTCAAACGAGGCCCGACTCCAAGTGCAAATGATATGGTTGAGTCAAATGAGGCCCGACTGGAGGCACAAATGGTATGGGTGAGTCAAACGAGGCCCGACTTGATGCACAAATGATATGGTTGAGTCGAACGAGGCCTAGCTTGAGGTGCAAATGGTATGGTTGAGTCAAACAAGGACTGACTCGAAGCATAAATGATATGGGTAAGTTAAACGAGGCCCACCTCGGGGCACAAATGCTAAGGGTGAGTTGAACGAGACCCAACACGAGGAGCAAATGATAAAGTTGAGTCGAACAAGGCCCGACTCGAGGCGCAAATGATATAGTTGAGACAAACGTGGCCCGACTCGAGGTGCAAATGATTTGGTTGAGTCAAACAAGGTGTGACTCGAGGAGTAAATGATAAAGTTGAATCGAACGAGGCTCGACTTGAGGCGCAAATGATAAGGTTGAGCCAAACGAGACCCGAATCAAGGCGTAAAGGATATGGTTGAGTCAAACGAGGCTCGAGTTGAGGGACAAAAGATATAGGAGAGTCAAACGAGGCCTGACTCGAGGCGCAAATGGTAAGGTTGAGTTAAATGAGGCCCAACACGAGGCGCAAATGATAAGTTTGAGTCAAATGAGGCCCAACTCGAGGCACAAATGATAAGGTTAAGTCAAACGAGGCCCAACTCGAGGCACAAATGATAACGTTGAGTCAAACGAGGCCCAACTCGAGGCGCAAATGATAAGATTGAGTTGAACAAGGTCCGACTCGAGGCGTAAATGTAAGGTTGAATCGAACGAGGCCTGACTCAAGGTGCAATTGATAAGGTTGAGTCCAACGAGGCCTGACTCAAGGCGCAAATGATATGGTTGAGTCCAACGAGGATTGACTCGAAGCACAAATGATATGGGTGAGTCAAACGAGGACCGACTCGAGGCACAAATCATAAGGTTGAGTCAAACAAGGCCCGACTCGAGGCGCAAATGATAAGATGGAGTCCAACGAGGCCCGATTCGAGGCGCAAATGATAAGGTTGAGTCGAACAAGGCCCAACTCGAGGCACAAATCATAAGGTTAAGTCAAACGAGGCTCGACTCGAGGCATAAATGATATGGTAAAGTCCAACGTGGCCCGACTCGAGGAGTAAATGATAAGGTTGAGTCGAGCAAGGCCCGACTTGAGACGCAAATGATAAGGTTGAGTCAAACAAGGCCAACTCGAGGCACAAATGATGAGGTGGAGTCAAACAAAGCCTGACTCGAGGCATTAATTATATGGTTGAGTCAAACGAGGCCCAACTCGAGGCGTAAATGATAAGGTTGAATTGAACGAGGCCCGACTCGAGGTGCAAATGATAAGGTTCCGTCAAATGAGGCCCGACTCGATGCACAAATGGTATGGTTGAGTCAAACGAGGCCCGTCACGAGGCACAAATGATTAGGTTGAGTTGAACGAGACCTAACTCGAAGCGCAAATGATAAGGTTGAGCCGAACAAGGCCCGACTCGAGGTACAAATGATAAGGTTGAACCAAACAAGGACCAACTCGAGGCGTAAATGATAAGGTTGAGTTGAACAAGGCCTGACTCGAGGCACAAATGATAAGGTTGAGTCAAATGAGGTACGACTCGAGCCATAAATGATATGGTTGAGACAAACGAGGCCCGACTCGAGGCACAAATGATACGGTTGAGTCAAACGATGCCCGACTCAAGGCACAAATGATAAGGTTGAATGAAACGAGGCCCGACTCGAGGTGTAAAGGATATGTTTAAGTCAAACGATGCACGAGATGACGGACAAATGATATGGGTGAGTCAAATGAGGCCCAACTCAAGGCATAAATAATATGGTTGAGTCAAGCGAGGCCCTACTCAAGGCATAAATGATAAGGTTGAGTCAAACGAGGCCCGACTCGAGGCATAAATGATATGGTTGAGACAAATGAGGCCTGACTCAAGGTGCAAATGGTAAGGTTGAGTCAAAGAAGGCCCGACTCCAGGCACAAATGATATGGTTGAGTCAAATGAGGCCCTCCTCGAGGCGCAAATGATAAGGTTGAGTCAAGCAAGGCCCAACTCAAGGCACAAAAGATAAGGTTGAGTAAAATGAGGCCCGACTCGATGCGCAAATGATATGGTTGAGTCAAACGAGGCCCAACACGAGGCATAATTGATAAGGTTGAGTCAAACGAGGCCCGAGTCGAGGTACAAATGATAAGGTTGAATCGAACGACGCTCAACTCGAGGCGCAAGTGATAAGGTTGAGTCAAACGAGGCCCGACTCAAGGCGTAAAGGATATGGTTGAGTCAAACGAGGCCCGAGTTGAGGGACAAATGGTATGGGTGAGTCAAAAGAGGCCCGACTTAAGGCACAAATGGCAAGGTTGAGTTGAATGAGGCCCAACATGAGGCGCAAATGATAAGCTTTAGTCAAATAAGGTCCGACACGAGGCACAAATGATAAGGTTGAGTCAAACTAGGCCCGACTCGAGGCACAAATGACAACGTTGAGTCAAACAAGGCCCGACTCGAGGCGCAAAAGATAATGTTGTGTCGAACATGGCCCGACTCGAGGCGTAAATGACAAGGTTGAGTCGAACGAGGCCCAACTCGAGGTGCAAATGTAAGGTTGAGTCGAACGAGACCCGACTCGAGGCGCAAATGATAAGGTTGTGTCAAACAAGCACCGACTTGAGGTGCAAATGATATGGGTGAGTCCAACGAGCCCCAACTAGAGGCACAAATGATATGGGTGAGTCAAACGAGGCTTGACTCGATGGGCAAATGATATGGTTGAGTCGCACAAGGTCCGACTCGAGGCACAAATGATATGAGTGAGTTGAACGAGGCCCGTCTCGAGGCACAAGTGATAAGGTTAAGTCAAACGAGGCCTGATTCAAGGCACAAATGATAAGGTTAACTCAAGCGAAGCCCGGCTCGAGGCACAAATGATAAGGTTGAGTTGAACGAGACCCGACTCGAGGTGAAAATGATATGGTTGAGTCGAACAAGGACCGACTCGATGCACAAATGATAAGGTTGAGTCAAACGAGGTCCGACTCGAGGCACAAATGATAACGTTGAATCGAACAAGGCCCGACTCGAGGCACAAATGATAAGGTTAAGTCAAACGAGGCCCGACTCGAGACGCAAATGATAAGGTTGAGTCAAACGAGGCCTTACTCGAGGCACAAATCATATGGTTGAGTCAAACAAGGCCCGTCATGAGGCACAAATGATAAGGTTGAGTTAAACGAGACCCAACTCGAAGCGCAAATGGTAAGGATGAGTTGAACGAGGCTCAACTCGAGGCGCAATTATAAGGTTGAGTCAAACGTGGCCTGACTTGAGGCGTAAATGATAAGGTTGAGTCAAGCAAGGCTCGACCCTAGGCGCAAATGATAAGGTTGAGTCCAATGAGGCCCAACTTGAGGCATAAATGATATGGTTGAGACAAATGCGGCCTGACTCGAGGCACAAATGATATGGTTGAGTCAAACGAGGCCCGACTCGAGGTGCAAATGATAAGGTTGAATCGAATGAAGCTTGACTCGAGGCGTAAATAATAAGGTTGAGTCAATTAAGGCCCGACATGAAGCGTAAATTATATGGGTGTTCAATCGTGGCCTGACTCGAGGCGCAAATGGTAAGGTTGAGTTGAACGAGGCCCAACACGAGGTGCAAATAATAAGGTTGAGTCAAATGAGGCCTGACTCGAGGCACGAATAATAAGGTTGAGTTAAACGAGGCCTGACTCGATGCGCAAATGATAAGGTTGAGTCAAATGACGCCTGACTCGAGGCGCAAATGTAAGGTTGAGACGAATGAGGCCCGACTAGAGGCATAAATGATATGGTTGAGTCAAACAATGCCCGACTTGAGGCGTAATGGTAATGTTGAATTGAATGAGGCCCGACTAAATGCACAAATGATAAGGTTGAGTCAAATGAGGCCCGACTCGAGGCACAAATGATAAGGTTGAGTCAAACGAGGGCCCGACCCGAGGCACAAATGGTATGATTGAGTCAAATAAGGCCCATGACGAGACGCAAATGATAAGGTTGAGTCAAATGAGACCCGACTCGAAGCACAAATGGTAAGGATGAGTTGAACAAGGCCCAACTTGAGGCGTAAATTATAAGGTTGAGTCAAATGTGTCCCGCTCGTGGTGCAAATAATAAGGTTGAGTCGAACTAGGCCCGACCCTAGGCGCAAAGGATAAGGTTGAGTCCAACGAGGCCTGACTCGAGGCATAAATGATATGGTTGAGACAAACGTGGCCCAACTCGAGGCGCAAATGATATAGTTGAGTCAAACGAGGACTGACTCGAGGCGCAAATGTATGGCTGAGTCAAACAAGGACCAACTCAAGGTGCAAATGATATGGGTGAGTCCAACGAGACCTGACTCGAGGCACAAATGATATGCTTGAGTCAAACGAGGCCCGACTCGGGGCACAAATGATAAGGTTAAGTTAAACGAGGCTCGACATGAGGGGTAAATGATCTGGGTGAGTCAAATGAGGCCTGACTTAAGGCACAAAAGGTAAGGGTGAGTCAAATGAGGCCTAACTCGTGGCACAAATGATATGGTTGAGTCGAACGAGACCCGATTCGAGGCACAAATGATATGGGTGAGTCAAACGAGGCCTGACTCAAGGCGCAAATGGTAAGCGTTAGTTGAACGAGGCCCAACACGAGGCGCAAATGATAAGGTTGAGTCAAACGAGGCCCTACTCAAAGCGCAAATGATTAGGTTAAGTCAAACGAGACCCGACTCGAGGCGCAAATGATATGGTTGAGTCAAATGAGCCTGATTCGAGGCACAAATGATATGGTTGAGTCAAATGATGCTCGACTTGAGGCACAAAAGGTCAGGGTGAGTCAAACATGGCCCGACTTGAGGCACAAATGATATGATTGAGTCGAACGAGGCCTGACTTGAGGTGCAAATGATATGGGTGAGTCAAACGAGGCCCGACTCGAGTCCCAAATGATATAGGTGAGTCAAACGAGACCTGATTCGAGGCACAAATGATAAGGTTGAATCAAATGATGCTCATGACGAGGCATAAATGATATCGATTGAGTCACACAAGGCCCGACTCAAGGTGCAAATGATATGGTTGAGTTAAACGAGGCCTGATTCGTGGCACAAATGATATGGTTGAGTCAAACGATGCCCGACTCGAGGCACAAAAGGTCAGGGTCAGTCAAACGAGGCCCGACTCGAGGTGCAAATGGTAAGCATGAGTTGAACGAGGCCCAACACGAGGCACAAATGATAAGGTTGAGTTGAACGAGGCCCGACTCGAAGCGCAAATGATAAGGTTGAGTCAAATGATGCTCGACACGAGGCATAAATGATATTGGTGAGTCAAACGAGGCCCAACTCGAGGCACAAATGATATGGGTGAGTCAAACGAGGCCCGACTCGAGGCACAAATGATAAGGTTAAGTTAAATGAGGCTCGACACGAGGCGTAAATAATCGGGGTGAGTCAAATGAGGCATGACTTAAGGCACAAAAGGTAAGGGTGAGTCAAATGATAAGGTTAAGTTAAATGAGGCTCGACACGAGGCGTAAATGATCGGGGTGAGTCAAATGAGGCATGACTTAAGGCACAAAAGGTAAGGGTGAGTCAAATGAGGCCTAACTCGAGGCACAAATGATGTGGTTGAGTCGAACGAGGCCCGACTCGAGGTGCAAATGATATGGGTAAGTCAAACGAGGCCCAACTCAAGGCACAAATGGTAAGCATTAGTTGAACGAGGCCTAACACAAGGCACAAATGATAAGGTCGAGTCAAATGAGGCCCGACTCAAGGCGCAAATGATAAGGTTGAGTCAAATAAGGCCTTCCTCGAGGCATAAATGATATGGTTAATTTAAACAAGGCCCGACTTGAGGCACAAATGATAAGGTTGTGTCAAACGATGCTCGACACAAGGCATAAATGATATGGGTGAGTCAAATGACGCCCGACTCGAGGTGCAAATGATATGGTTGTGTTAAACGAGGCCCTACTCGAGACACAAATGATAAGGTTGAATCGAATGAGGCCTCACTTGAGGCATAAATGATAAGGTTGAGTTAAATGATGCCCGACTTGAGGCGCAAATGATATGGTTGAGTCAAACGAGGCTCGAGTTGAGGCACAAATGGTATGGGTAAGTCGAACGAGGCATGACTCGAGGCGCAGATGATATGGTTCTGTCAAACGAGGCCCAATTTGAGGCGTAAACGATATGGCTCAGTCATGATATGGTTCAGTCAAACGAGGCCAGAGTCGAGGCACAAATGGTAAGGGAGAGTCAAACGAGGCCCGACTCGAGGCACAAATGATAAGGTTAAGTCAAACGAGCCCCGACTCGAGGCACAAATGATATGGTTGAGTTAAACGCGGCTCGACTCGAGGCGCAATTGATAAGGTTGAATCGAACAAGGCCCGACTGGAGGCGTAATTGATATGGTTTAGTGAAACGATGCCCAAGTTATGGCACAAATGATATGGGTGAGTCAAACGAGGCCCACCTCGAGGCCAAAATGATATCGTTGAGTCGAACGAGGCTCGACTTGAGGCACAAACGATATGGGTGAGTCAAATGAGGCCTAACTCAAGGTGCTCATGATATGGTTGAGTCAAACGAGTCTCCACTCGAGGCGCAATTGGTAACAGTGAGTCAAACGAGCCTCGACTTGATGCACAAATGATATGGTTGAGTGAAACGGGGCTTGACTTGAGGCACAAATGACAAGGATAAGTCAAACGAGGCCCAACTCGAGGTGTAAATATATGGTTGAGTCAAACGAGGCCTGAGTGGAGGCACAAATGATATGGGTGACTCAAACGTGTCCCAACTCGAGGTGCAAATGATATGGGTGAGTCAAACAAGGCCCGACTCGAGGCACAAATGATAAGGTTAAATCGAACGAGGCCTGACTCGAGCACAAATGATAAGGATGAGTTAAACGAGGCCTGACTTGAGGCACAAATGATATGGTTGAGTCAAATGAGGCCAGACTCGAGGCGCAAATGATAAGGATGAATCAAACGAGGCCCGACTCGAGGCACAAATGATAAGGTTGAGTCAAGCGAGGCCTGACTTCAGGTACAAATGATAAGGTTGAGTCAAACAATGCTCGACATGAGGCGTAAATGATATGGGTGAGTCAAACGAGGTCAGACTCGAGGCACAAAAGGTCAGGGTGAGTCAAACGAGGCCCGACTCGAGGTGCAAATGATAAAGTTGAATCGAACGAGGCCCACCTCGAGGCGCAAATAATAAGTTGAGTCAAACAACGCCTGACTCGAGGCGCAAATGATATGGTTGAGTTAAACGAGGCCCGACTCGAGGCACAAATGATAAGGTTGAGTCAAGCGAGGCCTGACTTGAGGCACAAATGATAAGGTTGAGTCAAACGATGCTCGACATGAGGCATAAATGATATGAGTGAGTCAAACGATGCCTGACTTGAGGCACAAAAGGTCAGGGTGAGTCAAACGAGGCCCAACTTGAGGCGTAAATGATAAGGTTGAATCAAACGAGGCCCGACTCGAGGCGCAAATGATAAGGTTGAGCTAAACGAGGCCCGACACGAGCCAAAAATGATATGGTTGAGTTAAACGAGGCTCGACTCGAGGCACAATTGATAAGGTTGAATCAAACGAGGCCCGACTCGAGGCGCAAATGATCAAGTTGAGTCAAACGAGGCTCAACTTGAGGTGCAAATGATAAGGTAGAGTCAAGTGAGGCCTGACTCGAGGCGTAAATGATATGATTGAGTCAAACGAGTCCCGAGTCGTGGTGCAAATGATAAGGATAAGTCAAATGAGGCCCAAGTCAAGGCATAAATGATAAGGTTGAGTCAAACGAGGCCCGACTCCAGGCAAAAAAGATATAGTTGAGTCAAACGAGCCCCGAGTTGAGGCACAAATGGTGTGGGTTAGTCGAACAAGGAATGACTCGAGGTACAAATGATATGGTTTAGTTGAACGAGGCCCGACTCGAGGCACAAACGATATTACTGAGTCAGATGAGGCCCAACTCAAAGCGCTCATGATATGGTTGAGTCAAACAAGCCCGGACTCGAGGTGCAAATGATAAGGTTGAGTCAAACGTGGCCCGACTCGAGGCGTAAATGATATGGTTGAGTCAAATGAGGCCTGACTCGAAGCATTAATGATATGGATGAGTCAAACAAGGCCTGCCTAGAGGCGCAAATGATATGAGTGAGTCAAAAGAGGCCTGACCCGAGGTGCAACTGATAAGGTTGAATTGAACGAGGCCCCACTCGAGGCGCAAATGATAAGGTTGAGTCAAACTAGGCCCATCTCGAGGCACAAATGATAAGGTTGAGTCAAACGAGGCCTGACTTGAGGCGCAAATGATATGGGTGATTCAAACGAGAGCCTGACTCAAGGTGCAAATGGTATGCGTGAGTTGAACGAGGCCCAACTCAAGGCACAAATGACAAGGTTGAGTCAAACGAGGCCCGACTCGAGGCGCAAATGATATGGTTGAAATGAACGAGACCTGACTTGATGTGCAAATGATATGGTTAAGTTGAACGAGGCCTGACTCGAGGCAAAAATGATATGGGTGAGTTGAACAAGGCCCGACTCGAGGCACAAATGATATGGTTGAGACAAACGCCGCCCGATTCGAGGCGCAAATGATATGGTTGTGTCATACGAGGCCTGACTCAATGCATAAAAATAGGGTTGCATCGAACGAGGCTCGACTCGAGGCGCAAATGATAAGGTTGAGTCGAATGAGGCCCAACTCGAGGCACAAATCATAAGGTTGAGTCAAATGAGGCCTGACTCGAGGCACAAATGATATGGGTGAGTCAAACGAGGCCCGACTCTAGGCGCAAATGATAAGGTTAAGTTAAATGAGGTTGACACGAGGCGTAAATGATTTGGGTGAGTCAAATGAGGCCTGACTTAAGGCACAAAAGGTAAGGGTGAGTCAAACAAGGCCTGAGTGGAGGCACAAATGATATGGGTGAATCAAACGTGACCCAACTCGAGGTACAAATGATATGGGTGAGTCAAACAAGGCCTGACTCGAGGCGCAAATTATAAGGTTGAATCGAACGATGCCTGGCTCGAGGTGCAAATGATAAGGATGAGTTAAACGAGGCCCGACTCGAGGCACAAATGATATGGTTGAGTCAAATGAGGCCAGACTCGAGGCACAAATGATAAGGATGACTCAAATGAGGCCCGACTCGAGGTGCAAATGATAAGGTTGAGTGAAACAATGCTCGACATGAGGCGTAAATGATATGGGTAAGTCAAACGAGGCTGAACTCGGGGCACAAAAGGTCAGGGTGAGCCAAACGAGGCTCGACTTGAGGTGCAAATGATAAGGTTGAATCGAACGTGTCCCGCCTCGAGGCGCAAATAATAAGTTGAGTCAAACAACGCCCGACTCGAGGCAAAAATGATATGATTGAGTCAAACGAGTCCCGAGTCGAGGCGCAAATGATAAGGATAAGTCAAACGAGGCCCGAGTCGAGCTGCAAATGATAAGGTTGAGTCAAACGAGGCCCGACTCTAGGCAAAAATGATATGGTTGAGTCAAATGACGCCGACTCTAGGCAAAAATGATATGGTTGAGTCAAATGAGTCCTAACTTAAGGCACAAATGGTATGGGTTAGTCGAACGAGGAATGACTCGAGGCACAAATGATATGGTTGAGTCGAACGAGGCCCGACTCGAGGCACAAATGATATTACTGAGTCAAACAAGGTCAGACTCGAGGCGCAAATGATAAGGTTGAGTTAAACGTGGCCCGACTTGAGGCGTAAATGATATGGTTGAGTCAAACGAGGCCCGAGCTGAGGCACCAATGATATGGATGAGTCAAACGAGGGCCGCCTAGAGGCGCAAATGATATGAGTGAGTCAAAAGAGGCCCTACCCAAGGTGCAACTAATAAGGTTAAATCAAACGAGGCCCCACTCGAGGCACAAATGATAAGGTTGAGTCAAACGAGGCCTGACTTTAGGCGCAAATGATATGAGAGATTCAAACAAGAGCCTGACTCAAGGCGCAAATGGTATGCGTGAGTTGAACGAGGCCCAACACAAGGCACAAATGATGAGGTTGAGTCAAACGAGGCCCAACTCGAGGCGCAAATAATATGGTTGAGTCGAACAAGACCCGACTTGATGTGCAAATGATATGGTTAAGTTGAACGAGGCCTGACTCGAGGCACAAATGATATGGGTGAGTTTAACAAGGCCCGACTCGAGGCACAAAAGATATGGTTGAGAGAAACGCCGCCCGACTCGAGGCGCAAATGATATGGTTGAGTCATACGAGGCCTGACTCGAGGCGTAAAAGATAAGGTTTAATCGAATGAGGCTCAACTCGAGGCGCAATGATAAGGTTGTGTCGAACGAGACCCAACTCGAGGTGCAAATGGTAAGGTTGAGTCACACGAGGCCCGACTCGATGCGCAAATGATATGGTTGAGTTAAACGAGGCTCGACTCGAGGTACAATTGATAAGGTTCAATCGAATGAGGCCCGACTCGAGGCGCAAATGATAAGGTTGAGTCAAACGAGGCCCGACTCGAGGCGCAAATGATAAGGTAGAGTCCAACGAGGCCCGACTCGAGACATAAATGATGTGGTTGAGTCAAACAAGGTCCGAGTTAAGGCACAAATGATATGGGTGAGTCAAATGAGGCTTGCTTTGAGGTGCAAATGATATGGTTGAGTCAAATGAGGCCCGACTCGAGGCGCAAATGATAAGGTTGAATCAAACGAGCCTGACTCAAGGCGCAAATGATAAGGTTAAGTCAAATGAGGCCTGACACGAGGCGCAAACGGTATGGTTTAGTCAAACGAGCCGCGAGTCGAGCCACAAATGATAAGGTTGAATCGAACGAGGGAAGACTTGAGGCACAAATAATAAGGTTGAGTCAGACGAGGCCCCACTTGAGGCACAAATGATATGGTTGAGTTAAATGAGTACCGACTCGAGACATAAATGATATGGTTGAGTCAAACGAGGTCCGAGTTGAGGCGCAAATGATATGGGTGAGTCAAATGAGGCCCGACTCGAGGCGCAAATGATGAGGTTGAATTGAATGAGGCCCAACTCGAGGCGCAAATGATAAGGTTAAGTCAAATGAGGCCCAACACGAGGCGCAAACAGTATGGTTGAGTCAAATCAGCCCCGACTTGAGGCGCAAATAATAAGGTTGAATCAAACGAGGCATGACTTGAGGCGCAAATAATAAGGTTGAGTCAAACGAGGCCCGACTTGAGGCGCAAATGATATGGTTGAGTTAAATGAGGACCGACTCGAGGCGCAAATGACAAGGTTGAATCGAACGAGGCCCGACTCGAGGCGCAAATTATAAGGTTGAGTCAAACGAGGCCTGACTCGAGGTAAAAATGGTATGGTTGAGTCAAACGAGTCTCGAGTCGAGGAACAAATGATAAGGTTGAATCGAACGAGGACCGACTCAAGGCGCAAATGATAAGGATGAGTCAAATGAGGCCCGAGTCGAGGCGCCAATGATAAGGTTGAATCAAATGAGGCCCGACTTGAGGCGCAAATGATAAGGATGAGTCAAACAAGGCCCGAGTCGAGGTGCAAATGATATGGTTGAGTTAAATGAGGCTCGACTTGAGCCACAAATGATAAGGTTGAATCAAACGAGGTCCGTCTCGAGGCGCAAATGATAAGGCTGAGTGAAACGAGGCCTGCCTTAAGGTGTAAATGATATGGTTGATTCAAACGAGTCTTGACTTGTGGTGCAAATGATAAGTTGAGTCAAACGATGCTTGACATGAGGCGTAAATGATATGGGTGAGTCAAACGAGGCCTGACTCGAGGCACAAATGATAAAGTTGAGTCAAATGAGGCCCGACTTGAGGCGCAAATGATAAGGGTAAGTCAAACGATGCCCGACATGAGGCGTAAATGATATGGGTGAGTCAAACGAGGCCCAACTCGAGGCACAAAAGGTCAGGGTGAGTCAAACGAGGCCTGACTCGAGGCTCAAATGATATGGTTGTGTTAAATGAGGCTCGACTCGAGGCGCAAATGATAAGGTTGAATCGAACGAGGCCCAACTCGAGACGTAATTGATATGGTTGAGTGAATCAAGGCCGAAGTTGCGGCACAAATGATATGGTTGAGTCAAATGAGGCCCGACACGAGGCACAAATGATAAGGTTCAATCGAACGAGGCCTGACTCAAGGCGCAAATGATATGGTTGAGTTAAACAAGGCTCGACTCGAGGTACAATTGATAAGGTTGAATCGAACGAGGCCCGACTCAAGGCACAAATGATAAGGTTGAGTCAAACGAGGCCCGACTCGAGGCGCAAATGATAAGGTAGAGTCCAACGAGGCCTGACTCGAGGTGAAAATGATATGATTGAATCAAACGAATCCCAAGTCGAGGCGCAAATGATAAGGATAAGTCAAACGAGGCCCGACTCGAGACATAAATGATATGGTTGAGTCAAACGAGGTCCGCGTTAAGGTACAAATGATATGGGTGAGTCAAATGAGGCTTGCTTTGAGGCGCAAATGATATGGTTGAGTCAAACGAGGCCCGACTCGAGGCGCAATTGATAAGGTTGAAACGAACGAGGCCCGACTCGAGGCGCAAATATAAGGTTGAGTCGAACGAGGCCCGACTCGAGGCCCAAATGATAAGGTAAAGTCAAACGAGGCCTAACTCGAGGCGAAAATGATATGACTGAGTCAAACGAGTCCCAAGTCAAGGTGCAAATGATAAGGATAAGTCAAACGAGGTTCGAGTCGAGGCGCAAATGATAAGGTTGAGTCAAACGAGGAATGACGCGAGGCGAAAATGATATGGTTAAGTCAAACGAGTCCCGAGTTGAGGCACAAATGGTATGGGTGAGTCGAACGAGGCATGACTCAAGGTGCAAATGATATGGTTGAGTCGAATGAGGCACGACTCGAGGCGCAAACGATATTACTGAGTCAAATAAGGCCCAACTCAAACCGCTCATGATATGGTTGAGTCAAACGAGGCCGGACTCGAGGTGCAAATGATATGGTTAAGTCAAACGTGGCCCGACTCGAGGCGTAAATGATATGGTTGATTCAAACGTGGCCCAAGTCGAGGCACAAATGATATGGATGAGTCAAACGAGGCCCACCTCGAGGCGCAAATGATTTGAGTGAGTCAAAAGAAGCCCGAGCATAGGTGCAAATGATAAGATTGAATCGAACGAGGCCCGACTCGAGGCACAAATGATAATGTTGAGTCGAACGAGGCCCGACTCGAGGCGCAAATGATATGGGTGATTCAAATGAGGGCCCGACTCGAGGCATAAATGATAAGGTTGACTCGAACGAGGCATGATTCGAGGCGCAAAATATATGGTTGAGTTAAACGAGGCTTGACTCGAGGCACAAATGATATGCTTGAGTCCAACGAGGCCTGACCACGGTGCAAATGATATGGTTGAGTCAAACGAGGCCGGACTCGAGGCGTAAATCATATGGTTGAGTCAAACGTGGCCCGAGTGGAGGCACAAATGATATGGGTGAGTCAAAAGTGGCCCAACTCGAGGCGCAAATGATATGGGTGAGTTAAACGAGGCCCGACTCGAGGCGCTAATGATAAGGTTGAGTCAAACGATGCTCGACACGAGGCGTAAATGATATGGGTAGGTCAAACGAGGCCTGACTCGATGCACAAAAGGTAAGGTTGAGTCAAACGAGACCCGACTCGAGGCACAAATGATATGGTTGAGTCAAACGAGTCCCAACTCGAGGCGTAAATGATATGGGTGAGTCAAACGAGGTCCAAACTCAAGGTAAAAATGGTATGCGTGAGTTGAACGAGGCACGACTCGAGGCGTAAATGATAAGGTTCAATCAAACGAGGCCCGATTTGTGGTGCAAATATAAGGTAGACTCAAACGATGCTCGACACAAGGCGTAAATGATATGGTTGAGTCAAACGAGGCCCAACTCGAGGCATAAGAGGTAAGGGTGAGTCAAACGAGACCCGACTCGAGGCACCAATGATATGGTTAAGTCAAACGAGGCCTGACTCGAGGCGCAAATGATATGGGTGAGTCAAACGAGGTCCCAACTCAAGGCGAAAATGGTATGCATGAGTTGAACGAGGCATGACTCGAGGCGTAAATGATAAGGTTCAGTCAAACGAGGCCCAATTTGTGGTGCAAATATAAGGTAGAGTCAAACGATGCTTGACACGAGGTGTAAATGATATGGTTAAGTTAAACGAGGCCCGACTTGAGGCGCAAATGATAAGGTTGATTTGAACGAGGCCAGACTTAAGGCGCAAATGATAAGGTTGAGTCAAACGAGGCTTGCCTCGAGGCGTAAATGATATGGCTGATTCAAACGAGGCCCGACTTGTGGTACAAATATAAGGTTGAGTCAAATGATGCTCGACACGAGGTGTAAATGATATGGGTGAGTCAAACGAGGCCCAACTCGAGGCACAAAAGGTAAGGGTGAGTCAAACGAGAGCCGACTCGAGGCACCAAAGATATGGTTGAGTCAAATGAGGCCCGACTCGAGGCGCAAATGATATGGGTGAGTCAAATGAGGGCCCGACTCAAGGTGCAAAAGGTATGGTTAAGTTGAATGAGGCCCAACACGAGATGCAAATGATAAGGTTGAGTCAAACGAGGCCCGACTCGAGGCGCAAATGATAAGGTTGAGTCAAACAAGGCTCGACTTAGGCGCAAATGATATGGCTAAGTCAAATGAGGGCCGACTCGAGGCACAAATGGTAAACGTGAGTTGAACGAGGCCCAACACGAGGCACAAATGACAAGGTTGAGTCAAACGAGGCCTGACCTGAGGCATAAATAATATGGCTGAGTCAATCGAGCCTGACTCGAGGCACAAATAATAAGGTTGAGTCAAACGAGGCCTGACTCGAGGCGCAAATGATAAGGTTGAGTCAAACAAGGCCCGTTTCGAGGTCCAAATAATATGGTTGAGTTAAACGATGCCCGACTCGAGGCACAAAAGGTACGGGTGAGTCGAACAAGGCCAGACTCGAGGTGCAAATGATAAGGTTGAATCAAAGGAGGCCCAACTCGAGGCGCAAATGATAAGGTTGAGTCAAATGAGGCCACCTCGAGGCATAAATGATATGGGTGAGTTAAACGAGTCCCGACTCGAGGCACAATTGATATGGTTGAGTCAAAAAAGGCCCGCCTTGAGGCGCAAATGATATGGGTGAGTCAAATGAGTCCTAACTCAAGGCACTCATGATATGGTTGAGTCAAACGAGGACCGACTCGAGGCGTAAATGAAAAGGTTGAATCGAATGAGGCCCGACTCGAGGCGCAAATGATCAGGTTGAGTCAAACGAGGCTTACCTCCAGGCGTAAATGATAAGGTGGTGTCAAACGATGCTCGACACGAGGCGTAATTGATATGGTTGAGTCAAACGAGGCCCGACTTGAGGCGCAAATGATAAGGTTGAATCGAACGAGGCCCAACTCGAGGCATAAATGATATGGTTGAGTCAAACGAGGCCCAAGTTAAGGCACAAATGATATGGGTGAGTGAAACGAGACCCACCACGAGGTGCAAGTGATATGGTTGAGTCGGATGAGGCTCGACTCGAAGCACAAACGATATGGGTGAGTCAAATGAGGCCCAACTCAAGGCGCTCATGGCATGGTTAAGTCAAGCGAGTCCCGACTCTAGGCACAAATGATATGGTTGAGTCAAACGAGGCCCAACTTGAGGCACAAATGATAAGGTTGAGTCAAACAAGGCCCGACTCGAGGCGTAAATGCTATGGTTGAGTCAAACGAGGCCCGAGTAGAGGAACAAATGATATGGGTGAGTCAAATGAGGCCCAACTCGTGGCGCAAATGATATTGTGAGTCAAACGAGGCCCAACTCGAGGCGCAAATGAAAAGGTTGAGTCAAATGAGACCTGCCTCGAGGCGTAAATGATATGGGTGAGTCAAATGAGACCCAACTCAAGGCACTCATGATACGGTTAAGTCAAACGAGTCCCGACTCCAGGTACAAATGATATGGTTGAGTCAAATGAAGCCCAACTTGAGGCACAAATGATAAGGTTGAGTCAAACGAGGCCTGACTCGAGGCAAAAATGCTATGGTTGAGTCAAACGTGGCCCGAGTAGAGGAACAAATGATATGGGTCAGTAAAACGAGGCCCAACTCGACGCGCAAATGATATGGTGAGTCAAACGAAGCCCGACTCGAGGCGCAAATAAAAAGGTTGAGTCAAATGAGACCCGCCTCGAGGCGTAAATGATATGGGTGAGTCAAATGAGACCCAACTCAAGGCGCTCATGATATGGTTAAGTCAAACGAGTCCCGACTCCAGGCGCAAATGATATGGTTGAGTCAAATCAGGCCCAACTTGAGGCACAAATGATAAGGTTGAGTCAAATGAGGCTCGACTCGAGGCGTAAATGCTATGGTTGAGTCAAACGAGGCCCAAATAGAGGAACAAATGATATGGCTGAGTCAAACGAGGCCCAACTCGAGGTGCAAATGATATAGTGAGTCAAACGAGACCCACGACGAGGCGCAAGTGATATGGTTGAGTCAAACGAGGCCCGACTCGATGCGTAAACGATATGGGTGAGTCAAATGAGGTCCAACTCAAGGCACTCATGATAAGGTTATGTCAAACGAGTCTCGACTCTAGGCACAAATGATATGGTTGAGTCAAATGAGGCCTAACTTGAGGCACAAATGATAAGGTTGAGTCAAACGAGGCCCAACTTGAGGCGTAAATGATATGAGTGAGTCAAACGAGGCCCGACTCAAGGCGTAAATGATATGGGTGAGTTAAACGAGGCCCGAGTAGAGGAACAAATGATATAGTTGAGTTAAATGAGGCCCGACTCGAGGCACAAATTATATGGTTGAGTCAAACAAGGACCGACTTGAGGCGCAAATGATATGGTTGAGTCAAACGAGGCCTGATTCGAGGCACAAATGATAAGGTTGAATGAAACGAAGCCCAACTCGAGGCGCAAATGAAAAGGTTGATTCAAACGAGGCCCGACTTGGGCATAAATGATAAGGTGCAGTCAAATGATGCTCGACACGAGGCGTAAATGATATGGTTGAGTCAAACGAGAAAAAGGTTAGGGTGAGTCAAACAAGGCCCGACTCGAGGCACAAATGATTTGGTTGTGTCGAACGAGGCCCGACTCAAGGCACAAATGATAAGGTTGAGTCCAACGAGGACCGACTCGAGGCGTAAATGATATGATTGAGTCAAATGAGGCCTGAGTTGAGGCCCAAATGATATGGATGTGTCAAACGAGGCCTGACTCGAGGCGCAAATAATATGGTTGAGTCAAACGAGGCCCGACTCGAGGTGCAAATGATAAGGTTGAATCGAACGAGGCCCGACTCGGGGCGCAAATGATAAGGTTGAGTCAAACAAGGCCCGACTCGAGGCACAAATGATATGGTTGAGTCAAACGAGGCCCAACTCGAGGTGCAAATGATAAAGTTGAATAGAACGGGGCCCGACTCAAGGCGCAAATGATAAGGTTAAATACAACGAGGCCCGACTCGAGGCGTAAATGATAAGGTTGAGTCAAACGAGGCCTGCCTCCAGGCGTAAATGATATGGTTGATTCAAACGAGGCCCGACTTGAGGCACAAATGATAAGGTGGTGTCAAATGATGCTCGACACGAGGCGCAAATGATATGGTTGAGTCAAACGAGACCCGACTTGAGCCACAAAAGGTACGGGTGAGTCAAACAAGGTCCAACTCGGGGTACAAATGATATGGTTGAGTCGAACAAGGCCCGACTCGAGGTGCAAATGATATGGACAAGTCAAACGAGGCCAGACTCGAGGCGTAAATAGAAAGCGTGAGTTTACCGAGGCCCAACACGAGGCGCAAATGACAAGGTTGAGCCAAACGAGGCTCGACTCGAGGTGCAAATGAGAAAGTTGAGTCGAACGAGACCTGACTCGAGGCACAAATGATAAGGTTGAGTCAAACGAGGCCTGACTCGAGGCACAAATGATATAGTTGAGTTAAACGAGGCCCGCTTCAAATCGTAAATGGAAAGCTTGAATCAAACGAGGCCCGACTCGAGGCGCAAATGATAAGGTTGAGTCAAACGAGGCCTGACTCGAGGCATAAATGATATAGTTGAGTTAAACGAGGCCCGCTTCGAGGCGCCAATGATAAGTTTGAATCGAAGAAGGCCCGACTTGAGCCGTAAATAAAAAGGTTGAGTTAAACGAGTCCCGACTCGAGGTGTAAATGGTAAGGGTGAGTTGAACATGGCCAGACCCGAGGCACAAATGATAAGGCTGAGTCAAACGAGGCCCGACTCAAGGCACAAATGATATGGTTGAGTCAAACTAGGCCCAACTTGTGGTGCAAACGATAAGGTTGAGTCAAATGAGGCCCGGCTCAAGGCGTAAATGATATGGTTGAGTCAAACGAGGCCCGACTTAAGGTGCAATTGATATGGGTGAGTCAAACGACGCTCAACTCGAGGCACAAACGGAAAGCATGAGTTGAACGATTCCCAACACGAGGCGCAAATGACAAGGTTGAGTCAAACAAGGCTGGACTCGAGGCGCAAATGATAAGGTTAAGTCGAACGAGGCCCAACTTGAGGCGCAAATGATAAGGTTGAGTGAAACAAGGCCCAACTCGAGGCACAAATTATATAGTTGAGTTAAACAAGGCCCGCTTCAAAGCACAAATGATAAGGTTGAATCGAACGAGGCCCAACTTGATCCGCAAATAATAAGGTTGAGTCAAACGAGGCCCGACTTGAGGCGTAAATGGCAAGGGTGAGTCGAACGAGGCTTGACCCGAGGTGCAAATGATAAAGCTAAGTCAAATGAGGCCCGACTTGAGGCACAAATGATATGCTTGAGCTAATTGAGTCCCAACTTAAGGCCTAAATGATAAGGTTGAGTCAAACGAGGCCCGGCTTGAGGCGTAAATGATATGGTTGAGTCAAATGAGGCCCGAGTTAAGGTGCAAATGATATGGGTGAGTCAAACAAGGCCCGACTCGAGGCGCAAATGATATGGGTGAGTTAAACGAGGCCTGACTCGAGGCGCAAATGATACGGATGAATCGAAGGAGGCCTGACTCGAGGCACAAATGATAAGGTTGTGTCAAACATGGCCCGACTCAAGGTGCAAATGATATGGTTAAGTCAAACGAGGCCCGACTTGAGGTGCCAATGATAAGGTTGAATAGAACAAGGCCCGACACTAGATGTAAATGATAAGGTTAAGTCAAACGAGACCTGCCTCCAGGCATAAATGATATGGTTGATTCAAACGAGGCTTGACTTAAGGCGCAAATGATAAGGTAGAGTCAAACGATGCTCGACACGAGGTGTAAATGATATGGTTGAGCCAAACGAGGACTGACTCGAGGCACAAAAGGTACGGGTGAGTCAAACGAGGCCCGACTCAAGGTACAAAAGATACGGTTGAGTTAAACGAGGCTCGACTCAACGCACAAATGGAAAGCGTGAGTTGAAGGAGGCCCAACATGAGGCACAAATGACAAGGTTGAGTCAAACGAGGCCCGACTCAAGGCACAAATGATAAGGTGGAGTCGAACGAAGCCCAACTCGAGGCGCAAATGATAAGGTTGAGTCAAACGAGGCCTGACTCGAGGCATAAATGATATAGTTGAGTTAAACGAGGCCCGCTTCGAGGCGCCAATGATAAGGTTGAATCGAAGGAGGCCCGACTTGAGCCGTAAATGAAAAGGTTGAGTTAAACGAGTCCTGACTCGAGGTGTAAATGGTAAGGGTGAGTTGAACATGGCCAGACCCGAGGCACAAATGATAAGGCTGAGTCAAACGAGGCCCGACTCAAGGCACAAATGATATGGTTGAGTCAAACTAGGCCCAACTTGTGGCGCAAACGATAAGGTTGAGTCAAATGAGGCCCGGCTCAAGGCGTAAATGATATGGTTGAGTCAAACGAGGCCCAAGATGAGGCACAAATGATATGGTTGAGTCAAACGAGGCCCGAGTTGATGCGCAAATGATAAGGTTGAGTCAAACGAGGCCCAGCTCTAGGCGTAAATGATATGGTTGAGTCAAATGAGGCCTGAGTTGAGGCGCAATTGATATGGACGAGTCAAATGAGGCCCGACTTGAGGCGCAAATGATATGGGTGAGTCAAATGAGGCCCGACTCAAGGCACAAATGATAGGGTTGAATCGAACGAGTCCTGACTCGAGGCACAAATGATAAGGTTGAATAGAACAAGGCCCGACACGAGGCGTAAATGATAAGGTTAAGTCAAACGAGACCTGCCTCCAGGCATAAATGATATGGTTGATTCAAACGAGGCTTGACTTAAGGCGCAAATGATAAGGTAGAGTCAAACGATGCTCGACACGAGGCGTAAATGATATAGTTGAGCCAAACGAGGACTGACTCGAGGCACAAAAGGTACGGGTGAGTCAAACGAGGCCCGACTCGAGGTACAAAAGATATGGTTGAGTTAAACGAGGCTCGACTCAACGCACAAATGGAAAGCGTGAGTTGAAGGAGGCCCAACATGAGGCACAAATGACAAGGTTGAGTCAAACAAGGCCCGACTCGAGGCACAAATGATAAGGTGGAGTCGAACGAAGCCTGACTCGAGGCGCAAATGATAAGGTTGAGTCAAACGAGGCCTGACTCGAGGCATAAATGATATAGTTGAGTTAAACGAGGCCCGCTTCGAGGCGCCAATGATAAGGTTGAATCGAAGGAGGCCCGACTTGAGCCGTAAATGAAAAGGTTGAGTTAAACGAGTCCTGACTCGAGGTGTAAATGGTAAGGGTGAGTTGAACATGGCCAGACCCGAGGCACAAATGATAAGGCTGAGTCAAACGAGGCCCGACTCAAGGTACAAATGATATGGTTGAGTCAAACTAGGCCCAACTTGTGGCACAAACGATAAGGTTGAGTCAAATGAGGCCCGGCTCAAGGCATAAATGATATGGTTGAGTCAAACGAGGCCCAAGATGAGGCACAAATGATATGGTTGAGTCAAACTAGGCCCGAGTTGATGCGCAAATGATAAGGTTGAGTCAAACGAGGCCCAGCTCTAGGCGTAAATGATATGGTTGAGTCAAATGAGGCCTGAGTTGAGGCGCAATTGATATGGGCGAGTCAAATGAGGCCTGACTTGAGGCGCAAATGATATGGGTGAGTCAAATGAGGCCCGACTCAAGGCACAAATGATAGGGTTGAATCGAACGAGTCCTGACTCCAGGCACAAATGATAAGGTTGAATCGAACGAGGCCCGACTCGAGGCGTAAATGATAAAGCTGAGTCAAACGAGGCCTGCCTCCAGGCATAAATGATATGGTTGATTCAAACGCGGCCCAACTTGAGGCGCAAATGATAAGGTTGAGTCAAACGAGGCCTAGCTCTAGGCGTAAATGATATGGTTGAGTCAAATGAGGCCTGAGTTGAGGCGCAATTGATATGGGCGAGTCAAATGAGGCCCGACTTGAGGTGCAAATGATATGGGTGAGTCAAATGAGGCCCGACTCAAGGCACAAATGATAGGGTTGAATCGAACGAGTCCTGACTCGAGGCACAAATGATAAGGTTGAATAGAACAAGGCCCGACACGAGGCGTAAATGATAAGGTTAAGTCAAACGAGACCTGCCTCCAGGCATAAATGATATGGTTGATTCAAACGAGGCTTGACTTAAGGCGCAAATGATAAGGTAGAGTCAAACGATGCTCGACACGAGGCGTAAATGATATAGTTGAGCCAAACGAGGACTGACTCGAGGCACAAAAGGTACGGGTGAGTCAAACGAGGCCCGACTCGAGGTACAAAAGATATGGTTGAGTTAAACGAGGCTCGACTCAATGCACAAATGGAAAGCGTGAGTTGAAGGAGGCCCAACATGAGGCACAAATGACAAGGTTAAGTCAAACGAGGCCCGACTCGAGGCACAAATGATAAGGTGGAGTCGAACGAAGCCCGACTTGAGGCGCAAATGATAAGGTTGAGTCAAACGAGGCCCGACTCGAGGCGCAAATTATATAGTTGAGTTAAACGAGACCCGCTTTGAGGCGCAAATGATAAGGTTGAATCGAACGAGGCCCGACTTGAGCCGCAAATAGTAAGGTTGAGTTAAACGAGGACCGACGCAAGGCGAAAATGATATGGTTAAGTCAAACGAGTCCCGAGTTGAAGCACAAATGCTATGGGTGAGTCGAACGAGGCATGACTCAAGGCGCCAATGATATGGTTGAGTCGAACGAGGCACGACTCGAGGCGCAAACGATATTACTGAGGTAAATAAGGCCCAACTCAAACCGCTCATGATATGGTGGAGTCAAACGAGGCCAGATTCGAGGCGCAAATGATAAGGTTGAGTCAAACGTGGCCCGACTCGAGGCGTAAATGATATGGTTGAGTCAAACGAGGCCCAAGTCGAGGCACAAATGATATGGATGAGTCAAACGAGGCCAGCCTCGAGGCGCAAATGATTTGAGTGAGCCAAAAGAGGCCCGAGCCGAGGTGCAAATGATAAGGTTGAATCGAACGAGGCCCGACTCGAGGCACAAATGATAATGTTGAGTCAAACGAGGCCCGACTCGAGGCGCAAATGATATGGGTGATTCAAACGAGGGCCCGACTCAAGGTGCAAATGGTATGCGTGAGTTGAACGAGGCCCAACACGAGGCACAAATGATAAGGTTGAGCCAAACGACGCAAGACTCGAGGCGTAAATAATAAGGTTGACTCGAACGAGGCATGACTCGAGGCACAAAATATATGGTTGAGTTAAACGAGGCCTGACTCGAGGCACAAATGATAAGGTTGAGTCAAATGAGGCCTGATTCGAGGTGCAAATGATATGGTTGAGTCAAACGAGGTCCGACTCGAGGCATAAATAGTATGGTTGAGTCAAACGTGGCTCGAGTGGAGGCATAAATGATATGGGTGAGTCAAAAGTGGCCCAACTCAAGGCGCAAATGATATGGGTAAGTCAAACGAGGCCCGACTCGAGGCGCTAATGATAAGGTTGAGTCAAACGATGCTCGACACGAGGCATAAATGATATGGGTAGGTCAAACGAGGCCCGACTCGAGGCACAAAAGGTAAGGGTGAGTCAAACGAGACCCAACTTGAGGCACAAATGATATGGTTGAGTCAAACGAGGCCCGGCTCGAGGCGTAAATGATATGGATGAGTCAAATGAGGTCCCAACTCAAGGCGAAAATGGTATGCGTGAGTTGAACGAGGCACGACTCGAGGCGTAAATGATAAGGTTCAGTCAAACGAGGCCCTATTTGAGGTGCAAATATAAGGTAGAGTCAAACGATGCTCGACACGAGGCGTAAATGATATGGGTGAGTTAAACGAGGCCAAACTCGAGGCATAAAAGGTAAGGGTGAGTCAAATGAGACCCGACTCGAGGCACCAATGATATGGTTGAGTCAAACGAGGCCCGACTCGAGGTGCAAATGATATGGGTGAGTCAAACGAGGGCCCGATTCAAGGCGCAAATGGTATTCATGAGTTGAACGAGGCCCAACACGAGACGCAAATGATAAGATTGAGTCAAACGAGGCCCGACTCAGGGCGCAAATGATAAGGTTGAGTCGCACGAGGCCCGACTCGAGGCACAAATGATAAGGTGGAGTCAAACGAGGCTTGACTCGAGGCACAAATGATATGATTGAGTTAAACGAGGCCTGACACGAGGCACAATTGATAAGGTTGAATCGAACGAGGCTCTACTCGAGGCACAAATGATAAGGTTGAGTCAAACGAGGCCCGACTCAAGGCGCAAATGATAAGGTGAGTCAAACGAGGCCTAACTTGAGGCGAAAATGATATGATTGAGTCAAACGAGTCCCAAGTCGAGCGCAAATGATAAGGATAAGTCAAACGAGGCCCGAGCCGAGGTGCAAATGATAAGGTTGAGTCAAACGAGGCCCGACTCAAGGCAAAAATGATATGGTTGAGTCAAACGAGTCCTTACTCGAGGTGCAAATGATAAGGCTGAGTCACACGAGGCCTAACTCGAGGTGTAAATGATATGGTTGAGTCAAACGATGCCTGACTCTAGGCATAAATGATATGGTTGAGTCAAACGTGGCCCGAGCGGAGGCACAAATGATATGGGTGAGTCACACATGGCCCAACTCGAGGCGCAAATGATATGGGTGAGTCAAACGAGGCTCGACTCGAGGTGCTAATGATAAGGTTGAGTCAAACGATGCTCGACACGAGGCTTAAATGATATGGGTAGGTCAAATGAGGCCCCGACTCGAGGCACAAAAGGTAAGGGTGAGTCAAACGAGACCTGACTTTAGGCACAAATGATATGGTTGAGTCAAACGAGGCCCGACTCGAGGCGCAAATGATAAGGTTGAATCGAATAAGGCCCAACTCGAGGTATAAATGATATGGTTAAGTCAAATGAGGCCCAAGTTGAGGCACAAATGATATGGGTGAGTGAAACGAGACCCACCACGAGGTGCAAGTGATATGGTTTAGTCAAACGAGGCCCGACTCGATCGCAAACGATATGGGTGAGTCAAATGAGTCCCAACTCAAGGCTCTCATGATATGGTTAAGTCAAACGAGTCCCGACTCCAGCTGCAAATGATATGGTTGAGTCAAACGAGGCCCAACTTGAGGCACAAATGATAAGGTTGAGTCAAACGAGGCCCAACTCAAGGCGTAAATTATATGAGTGAGTCAAACGAGGCCAGACTCAAGGCGTAAATGATATGCGTGAGTTAAATGAGGCCTGACTCGTGGCACAAATGATAAGGTTGAATCGAATGAGGCCCAACTCAAGGCGCAAATGATAAGGTTGAGTCAAATGAGGCCCGACTCGAGGCACAAATGATATGGTTGAGTCAAACGAGGACCGTCTCAAGGCACGAATGATAAGGTTGAATTGAACGAGGCCTGACTCGAGGCACAAATGATAAGGTTGAGTTAAATGAGGCCTGCCTCCAGGCATAAATGACATAGTTATATCAAACGAGGCCCGACTTAAGGCACAAATATTAAGGCAGAGTTAAACAATGCTCGACACGAGGCATAAATGATATGGTTGAGTCAACCTAGGCCAGACTCGAGGCACAAAAGGTACGGGTGAGTCAAATGAGGCCTGACTCGAGGCGCAAATGATATGGTTGAATCGAACGAGGCCCAACTTGAGGCATAAATGATATGGTTGAGTCAAACGAGGCCCAAGTTGAGGCACAAATGATATGCGTGAGTGACATGAGCCCACCTCAAGGCGCAAGTGATATGGTTGAGTTGAACGAGGCCCGACTCGAGGCACAATCAATATGGGTGAGTCAAATGAGGCCCAACTCAAGGCGCTCATGATATGGTTGAGTCAAACGAGTTCCGACTCGAGGCACAAATGATATGGTTGAGTCAAACGAGGCCCAACTTGAGGCACAAATGATAAGGTTGAGTCAAATGAGGCCCAACTCGAGGCGTAAATGATATGGTTGAGTTAAAGGCGGCCTGAGTGGAGGCACAAATGATATGGGTGAGTCAATCGAGGCCCAACTCGAGGCACAAATGATATGGTGAATCAAACGAGGCCTAGCTCGAGGCGCTAATGATAAGGTTGAATCGAACGAGGCCCGACTCGAGGCGCAAATGATAAGGTTGAGTCAAACGAGGCCCGCCTCGAGGCATAAATGATATGGGTAAGTCAAACGAGTCCTGACTTGAGGCATAAATGATATGGTTGAGTCGAAAAATGGCCGACTAGAGACACAAATGATATGGGTGTGTCAAATGAGGCCCAACTCAAGGTGCTCATGATATGGTTGAGTCAAACGAGGCCCGACTCAAGGCATAAATGATATGGTTGAGTCAAATGAGGCCCGAGTTGAGGCACAAATCATATGGGTGAGTCAAACGAGGCCCGACTCGAGGCGCAAATGATAAGGTTGAATCAAACGAGGCCCGACTCGGGGCGCAAATGATAAGGTTGAGTCAAACAAGGCCTGACTCAGGTGCAAATGATATGGGTAAGTCAAATGAGGGCCAACTCGCGGCACAAATCGTAAACGTGAGTTGAACGAGACCCAGCACGAGGCACAAATGACAAGGTTGAGTGAAACGAGGCCCGACCTGAGGCATAAATAATAAGGCTGAGTCAAACGAGCCCGACTTGAGGCACAAATAATAAGGTTGAGTCAAACGAGACCCGACTCGAGGCGCAAATGATAAGGTTGAGTCGAACGAGACCCGACTTGAGGCACAAATGATAAGGTTGAGTCAAACAAGGCCCGTTTCGAGGTCCAAATGATATGGTTGAGTCAAACGAGGCCCGACTCGAGGCACAAATGGTACAAGTAAGTCAAACGAGGTGCGACTCGAGGTGCAAATGATAAGGTTGAATCGAAGGAGGCCCGACTCGAGGCGCAAATGATAAGGTTGAGTCAAACGAGGCCCACCTCAAGGCATAAATGATATGGGTGAGTCAAACGAGTCTCGACTCGACGCACAAATGATATGGTTAAGTTGAAAAACGCCCGCCTTGAGGCGCAAATGATATGGGTGAGTCAAATGAGGCCCAACTCAAGGCACTCATGATATAGTTGAGTCAAACGAGGACCGACTCAATGCGCAAATGAAAAGGTTGAATCGAATGAGGCCCGACTCAAGGCGCAAATGATCAGCTTGAGTCAAACGAGGCCTGCCTTCAGGCGTAAATGATAAGGTAGAGTCAAACGATGCTCGACACGAGGCGTAATTGATATGGTTGAGTCAAACGATGCCCGACTCGAGGCACAAAAGGTATGGGTGAGTCAAACGAGGCCCGACTCGAGGCACAAATGATAAGGTTGAATTGAACGAGGCCCAACTCGAGGCATAAAAGATATGGTTGAGTCAAACGAGGCCCAAGTTGAGGCACAAATGATATGGGTGAGTGAAACGAGACCCACTACGAGGTGCAAGTGATATGGTTGAGTCAGATGAGGCTCGACTCGAAGCGCAAGCGATATGGGTGAGTCAAATGTGGCCCAACTCAAGGGCTCATGGCATGGTTAAGTCAAGCGAGTCCCGACTCCAGGCACAAATGATATGGTTGAGTCAAACGATGCCCAACTTGAGGCACAAATGATAAGGTTGAGTCAAACGAGGCCCGAGTAAAGGAACAAATGATATGGGTGAGTCAAACGAGGCCCAACTCGAGGCGCAAATGATATTGTGAGTCAAACGAGGCCCGACTCGAGGCGCAAATGAAAAGGTTGAGTCAAATGAGACCCGCCTCGAGGCGTAAATGATATGGGTGAGTCAAATGAGACCCAACTCATGGCGCTCATGATATGGTTAAGTCAAACGAGTCCCGACTCCAGGCACAAATGATATGGTTGAGTCAAACGAGGCCCAACTTGAGGCTCAAATGATAAGGTTGAGTCAAACGAGGCCTGACTCGAGGCAAAAATGCTATGGTTGAGTCAAACGAGGCCCGAGTAGAGGAACAAATGATATGGGTGAGTCAAACGAGGCCTAACTCAAGGCGCAAATGATATGGTGAGTCAAACGAGGCCCGACTCGAGGTGCAAATGAAAAGGTTGAGTCAAATGAGACCCGCCTCTAGGCGTAAATGATATGGGTGAGTTAAATGAGACCCAACTCAAGGCGCTCATGATATGGTTAAGTCAAACGAGTCCCGACTCCAGGCGCAAATGATATGGTTGAGTCAAACGAGGCCTAACTTAAGGCACAAATGATAAGTTTGAGTCAAATGAGGCCCGTCTCGAGGCGTAAATGCTATGGTTGAGTCAAACGAGGCCCAAATAGAGGAACAAATGATATGGCTGAGTCAAACGATGCCCAACTCGAGGTGCAAATGATATGGTGAGTTAAACGAGACCCACCACGAGGTGCAAGTGATATGGTTGAGTCGAACGAGGCCTGACTCGATGTGTAAACAATATGGGTGAGTCAAATGAGGCCCAACTCAAGGCACTCATGATATGGCTAAGTCAAACGAGTCCCGACTCCAGGCGCAAATGATATGGTTGAGTCAAACGAGGCCTAACTTGAGGCACAAATGATAAGGTTGAGTCAAACGAGGCCCAACTCGAGGCGTAAATGATATGAGTGAGTCAAACGAGGCCCGACTCAAGGCGTAAATGATATGGGTGAGTTAAACGAGGCCTAAGTAAAGGAACAAATGATATAGTTGAGTCAAACGAGGCCCGACTCGAGGTACAAATGATATGGTTGAGTCAAACAAGGCCCGACTTGAGGTGCAAATGATATGGTTGAATCAAATGAGGCCTGATTTGAGTCACAAATGATAAGGTTGAATGAAACGAAGCCCAACTCGAGGCGCAAATGATAAGGTTGATCAAACGAGGCCCGACTTGGGGCGCAAATGATAAGGTGGAGTCAAACGATGCTCAACACGAGCCGTAAATGATATGGTTGAGTCAAACGAGCAAAAGGTTAGGGTGAGTCAAACAAGGCCCGACTCGAGGCACAAATGATTTGATTGTGTTGAATGAGGCCCGACTCAAGGCACAAATGATAAGGTTGAGTCCAACGAGGCCCGACTCGAGGCATAAATGATATGATTGAGTCAAATGAGGCCTGAGTTGAGGCCCAAATGATATGGATGAGTCAAACAAGGCCTGACTCGAGGCGCAAATAATATGGTTGAGTCAAATGAGGCCCGACTCGAGGTGTAAATTATAAGGTTGAATCGAATGAGGCCCGACTCGGGGCATAAATGATAAGGTTGAGTCAAACAAGGCCCGACTCGCGGCACAAATGATATGGTTGAGTCAAACAAGGCCCGACTCGAGGTGCAAATGATAAGGTTGAATAGAACGGGGCCCGACTCGAGGCGCAAATGATAAGCTTGAATACAACGAGGCTCGACTCGAGGCGTAAATGATAAGGTTGAGTCAAACGAGGCCTGCCTCCAGGCGTAAATGATATGGTTGATTCAAACGAGGCCCAACTTGAGGTGCAAATGATAAGGTGGAGTCAAACGATGCTCGACACAAGGCATAAATGATATGGTTAAGTCAAACGAGGCTTGACTTAAGCCACAAAAGGTATGGGTGAGTCAAACAATGCCCGACTCGGGGTACAAATGATATGGTTGAGTCAAACGAGGCCCAACTCGAGGCGCAAATAGAAAGCGTGAGTTTATCGAGGCCCAACACGAGGCGCAAATGACAAGGTTGAGCCAAACGAGGCTCGACTCAAGGCGCAAATGAGAAAGTTGAGTCGAACGAGGCCCAACTCGAGGCACAAATGATAAGGTTCAGTCAAACGAGGCCCGACTCGAGGCACAAATGATATAGTTGAGTTAAACGAGGCCCGCTTCGAAGCGCAAATGGAAAGCTTGAATCGAACGAGGCCCGACTCGAGGCGCAAATGATAAGGTTGAGTCAAACGAGGCCCGACTCAAGGCATAAATGATATAGTTGAGTTAAACGAGGCCCGCTTCGAGGCGCAAATGATAAGGTTGAATCGAAGGAGGCCCGACTTGAGCCGCAAATGAAAAGGTTGAGTTAAACGAGTCCCAACTCGAGGCGTAAATGGTAAGGGTGAGTTGAACGAGGCCAAACCCGAGGTGCAAATGATAAGGCTGAGTCAAACGAGGCCCGACTCAAGGCACAAATGATATGGTTGAGTCAAACGAGGCCCAACTTGTGGCGCAAACGATAAGGTTGAGTCAAACGAGGTCCGGCTCAAGGCGGAAATGATATGGTTGAGTCAAACGAGGCCTAAGTTGAGGCACAAATGATATGGTTGAGTCAAACGAGGCCCGAGTTGATGCGCAAATGATAAGGTTGAGTCAAACGAGGCCCAGCTCGAGGCGTAAATGATATGGTTGAGTCAAATGAGGCCTGAGTTGAGGCGCAAATGATATGGGCGAGTCAAACGAGGCCCGACTCGAGGCGCAAATGATATGGTTGAGTTAAATGTGGCCCGACTCAAGGCGCAAATGATAAGGTTGTGTCAAACATGGCCCGACTCGAGGTGCAAATGATATGGTTGAGTCAAACGAGGCCCGACTCGAGGCGCCAATGATAAGGTTGAATAGAACAAGGCCCGACACGAGGCGTAATGATAAGGTTTAGTCAAACGAGACCTGCCTCCAAGCATAAATGATATGGTTGATTCAAACGAGGCCTGACTTAAGGCACAAATGATAAGGCGGAGTCAAACGATGCTCGACACGAGGCGTAAATGATATGGTTGAGTCAAACGAGGACTAATTCAAGGCACAAAATGTACAGGTGAGTCAAACGAGGCCCGGCTCGAGGTACAAAAGATATGGTTGAGTCAAACGAGGCTCGACTCGAGGCACAAATGGAAAGCGTGAGTTGAAGGAGGCCAAACACGAGGCACAAATGACAAGGTTGAGTCAAACGAGGCTCGACTCGAGGCACAAATGATAAGGTGGAGTCGAACGAGGCCCAACTCGTGGCGCAAATGATAAGGTTGAGTCAAACGAGGCTCGACTCGAGGCGCAAATTATATAGTTGAGTTAAATGAGACCCACTTCGAGGCACAAATGATAAGGTTGAATCGAACGTGGCCCGACTTGAGCCGCAAATAATAAGGTTGAGTCAAACGAGGCTCGACGCGAGGCAAAAATGATATGGTTAAGTCAAACGAGTCTCGAGTTGAGGCACAAATGGTATGGGTGAGTCGAACGAGGTATGACTCAAGGCGCAAATGATATGGTTAAGTCGAATGAGGCATGACTCGAGGCGCAAACGATATTACTGAGTCAAATAAGGCCCAACTCAAACCGCTCATGATATGGTTGAGTCAAACGAGGCCCAAGTCGAGGCACAAATGATATGGATGAGTCAAACGAGGCCTGCCTCGAGGCGTAAATGATTTGAGTGAGTCAAAAGAGGCCCAAGCCGAGGTACAAATGATTAGGTTGAATCGAACGAGGCCCGACTCGAGGCGCAAATGATAATGTTGAGTCAAACGAGGCCCGACTCGAGGTGCAAATGATATGGGTGATTCAAACGAGGGACCAACTCAAGGCGCAAATGGTATGCGTGAGTTGAACGAGGCCCAACACGAGGACAAATGATAAGGTTGAGCCAAACGAGGCAAGACTCGAGGCGTAAATGATAAGGTTGACTCGAACGAGGCATGACTCAAGGCACAAAATATATGGTTGAGTTAAACGAGGCCTGACTCGAGGCACAAATGATAAGGTTGAGTCAAACGAGGCCTGACTCGAGGCGTAAATGATATGGTTGAGTCAAACGTGGCCCGAGTGGAGGCACAAATGATATGGGTGAGTCAAAAGTGGCCCAACTCGAGGCGCAAATGATATAGTTGAGTTAAACGAGACTCGCTTCAAGGCGCAAATATAAGGTTGAATCGAACGAGGCCCGAATTGCACCGCAAATGATAAGGTTGAGTCAAACGAGGCCCGACTCCAGGCGTAAATTATATAGTTGAGTTAAACGAGACCCGCTTCGAGGCGCAAATGATAAGGTTGAATCGAACGAGGCCCGACTTGTGCCGCAAATAATAAGGTTGAGTCAAACGAGGCCGGACGCGAGGCGAAAATGATATGGTTAAGTCAAATGAATCCCAAGTTGAGGCACAAATGGTATGGGTGAGTCGAACGAGGCTTGACTCAAGGCGCAAATGATATGGTTGAGTCAAACGAGGCACGACTTGAGGCGCAAACGATATTATTGAGTCAAATAAGGCCCAACTCAAACTGCTCATGATATGGTTGAGTCAAACGAGGCCGGACTCGAGGCACAAATGATAAGGTTGAGTCAAACGTGGCCTGACTCGAGGCATAAATGATATGGTTGAGTCAAACGAGGCCCAAGTCTAGGCACAAATGATATGAATGAGTCAAACGAGGCCCGCCTCGAGGCGCAAATGATTTGAGTGAGTCAAAAGAGGCCCGAGCTGAGGTGCAAATGATAAGGTTGAATCGAACGAGGCCCGACTCGAGGCGCAAATGATAATGTTGAGCTAAACGAGGCCCGACTCGAGGCGCAAATGATGTGGGTGATTCAAACGAGGGCCCGACTCAAGGCGCAAATGGTATGCGTGAGTTGAACGAGGCCCAACACGAGGCACGAATGATAAGGTTGAGCCAAACGAGGCAAGACTCGAGGCGTAAATGATATGGTTGACTCAAATGAGGCATGACTCGAGGCGCAAAATATATGGTTGAGTTAAACGAGGCCTGACTCGAGGCACAAATGATAAGGTTGAGTCAAACGAGGCCCGACTCGAGGCGTAAATGATATGGTTGAGTCAAACGTAGCCCGAGTAGAGGCGCAAATGATATGGGTGAGTCAAAAGTGGCCCAACTCGAGGCGCAAATGGTATGGGCAAGTCAAACGAGGCCCGACTCGAGGCACTAATGATAAGGTTGAGTCAAACAATGCTCGACACGAGGCGTAAATGATATGGGTAGGTCAAACGAGGCCCGACTCGAGGCACAAAAGGTAAGGGTGAGTCAAACGAGACCCGACTCGAGGCACAAATGATATGGTTGAGTCAAACGAGGCCCGACTCGAGGCGTAAATGATATGGGTAAGTCAAACGAGGTCCCAACTCAAGGCAAAAATGGTATGCGTGAGTTGAACGAGGCATGACTCGAGGCGTAAATAATAAGGTTCAGTCAAATGAGGCCCGATTTATGGTGTAAATATAAGGTAGAGTCAAACGATGCTCGACACGAGGCGTAAATGATATGGGTGAGTCAAATGAGGCCCAACTCGAGGCATAAAAGGTAAGGGTGAGTCAAACAAGACCCGACTCAAGGCACTAATGATATGGTTGAGTCAAATGATGCCCGACTCGAGGTGCAAATGATATGGGTGAGTCAAACGAGGGCCCGACTCAAGGCGCAAATGGTATGCGAGAGTTGAACGAGGCCCGCCTCGAGGCGCAAATGATTTGAGTGAGTCAAAAGAGGCACGAGCCGAGGTGCAAATGATAAGGTTGAGTCGCACGAGGCCCGACTCGAGGCACAAATGATAAGGTGGAGTCAAACGAGGCCTGACTCGAGGCACAAATGATATGATTGAGTTAAACGAGGCCCAACACGAGGCACAATTGATAAGGTTGAACCGAACGAGGCTCGACTCGAGGCGCAAATGATAAGGTTGAGTCAAACGAGGCCCGACTCGAGGCGCAAGTGATAAGGTAGAGTCAAACGAGGCCTAACTCGAGGCGAAAATGATATGATTGAGTCAAACGAGTCCCAAGTCGAGGCGCAAATGATAAGGATAAGTCAAACGAGGCTCGAGCCGAGGCACAAATGATAAGGTTGAGTCAAACGAGGCCCGACTCGAGGCAAAAATGATATGGTTGAGTCAAACGAGTCCCGACTAGAGGTGCAAATGATAAGGCTGAGTCAAACGAGGCCTAACTCGAGGTGCAAATGATATGCTTGAGTCAAACGATGCCCGACTCTAGGCGTAAATGATATGGTTGAGTCAAACGTGGCCCGAGTGGAGGCACAAATGATATGGATGAGTCAAACGTGGCCCAATTCGAGGCGCAAATGATATGGGTGAGTCAAACGAGGCCCGACTCGAGGCGCCAATGATAAGGTTGAGTCAAACGATGCTCGACACGAGGCGTAAATGATATGGGTAGGTCAAATGAGGCCTGACTCGAGGCACAAAAGGTAAGGGTGAGTCAAACGACACCCGACTCGAGGCACAAATGATATGGTTGAGTCAAACGAGGCCCGACTCGAGGCGCAAATGATAAGGTTGAATCGAATGAGGCCCAACTCGAGGCATAAATGATACGGTTAAGTCAAACGAGGCCCAAGTTGAGGCACAAATGATATGGGTGAGTGAAACGAGACCCACCACGAGGTGCAAGTGATATGGTTGAGTCGAACGAGGCCCGACTCGATGCGCAAACGATATGGGTAAGTCAAATGAGTCCCAACTCAAGGCTCTCATGATATGGTTAAGTCAAACGAGTCCCGACTCCAGGCGCAAATGATATGGTGGAGTCAAACAAGGCCCAACTTGAGGCACAAATGATAAGGTTGAGTCAAACGAGGCCCCACTCAAGGCGTAAATGATATGAGTGAGTCAAACCAGGCCAGACTCAAGGCGTAAATGATATGCGTGAGTTAAACGAAACCTGACTCGAGGCACAAATGATAAGGTTGAAGCGAACGAGGCCCAACTCGAGGCGCAAACGATAAGGTTGAGTCAAATCAGGCCCGACTCAAGGCGCAAATGATATGGTTGAGTCAAGCGAGGACCGTCTCGAGGCACAAATGATAAGGTTGAATCGAACGAGGCCTGACTCGAGGCGCAAATGATAAGGTTGAGTCAAATGAGGCTTGCCTCCAGGCATAAATGACATGGTTGTTTCAAACGAGGCCTGACTCGAGGCACAAATGATAAGGTTGAGTCGAACGAGGCCTAAATCGCGGCACAAATGATATTGTTTAGTCAGACGAGGCCCGACTTGAGGCGCAAATGATAAGGTTGAGTCAAACGAGGCCCGACTCGAGGCACAAATGATATGGGTGTGTCAAATGAGGCCCGACTCGCAGCGCAAATGATATGGTTGAGTCAAACGAGCCCCGACTCGAGGTGCAAATGATAAGGGTGAGTCAAATGAGCCCCAACTCAAGGCACAAATGATAAGGTTTAGTCGAACGAGGCCCAACTTGAGGCACAGATGATAAAGTTGTGTTAAATGAGGCCCGACTAGAGGCGCAAATGATATGGTTGAGTCAAACGGGGCCCGACTCGAGGCTCAAATGGTAAGGGTGAGTCAAACGAGGCCTGACTCCAGGCACAAATGTTATGGTTGAGTCAAACGAGGCCTGACTCGAGGCATAAATGATATGGTTGAGTGAAACGAGGCCCGACTGGAGGCACAAATGTTTGGGTGAGTCAAATGAGGCCCGACTCGTGGCGCAAATGATATGGTTGAGTCTAACGAGACCCGACTCGAGGGGTAAATGATATGGGTGAGTCAAACGAGGACTGGCTCATGGCGAAAAGGATAAGGTTGAGTCGAACGAGGCCTGACTCTAGGCAAAAATGATAACATTGAGTCAAACGGGGCCTGGCTCGAGGCGCAAATGATAAGGTTGAGTTGAACGAGGCCCAACTCGAGGCGTAAATGATAAGGCTGAGTCAAACGAGGCCTGCCTCTAGGCATAAATGATACAGTTGATTCAAACGCGGCCCAACTTGAGGCACAAATGATAAGGTGGAGTCAAACGATGCTCGACACGAGGCGTAAATGATATGGTTGAGTCAACCGAGGCCCAACTCGAGGCACAAAAGGTACGGGTGAATCAAACGAGGCCCAACTCGAGGTACAAAAGGTATGGTTGAGTAAAACGAGGCCCGACTTGAGGCGCAAATGATATGGGTGAGTTAAACGATGCTCGACTCGAGGCGCAAATGGAAAGCATAAGTTGAACGATTCGAACACGAGGCGCAAATGACAAGGTTGAGTCAAATAAGGCCGGACTCGAGGCGCAAATGATAAGGTTGAGTCGAACAAGGCCCGACTCGAGACACAAATGATAAGGTTGAGTGAAACAAGGCCCAACTCGAGGCGCAAATTATATAGTTGAGTTAAACGAGGCCCGCTTCAAACCGCAAATGATAAGGTTGAATTGAACGAGGCCCGACTTGATCCGCAAATAATAAGGTTGAGTCAAACGAGGCCCGACTTGAGGGGTAAATGGCAAGGGTGAGTTGAACGAGGCTTAACTCGAGGTGCAAATGATAAAGCTGAGTCAAATGAGGCCCGACTCAAGGCACAAATGATATGGTTGAGCTAAACGACTCCCAACTTGAGGCACAAATGATAAGGTTGAGTCAAACGAGGCCCGGCTCGAGGCGTAAATGATATGGTTGAGTCAAATGAGGCCCGAGTTGAGGCGCAATTGATATGGGTGAGTCAAACAAGGCCCGCCTCGAGGCGCAAATGATAAGGTTGTGTCAAACATGGCCCGACTCGAGGTGCAAATGATATGGTTGAGTCAAACGAGGCCCGACTCGAGGCGCAAATGATAAGGTTGAATAGAACAAGGCTCGACACGAGGCATAAATGATAAGGTTGAGTAAAACAAGACCTGCCTCCAGGCATAAATGATATGGTTGATTCAAACGAGGCCTGACTTAAGGCGCAAATGATAAGGTGGAGTCAAACGATGCTCGACACGAGGCGTAAATGATATGGTTGAGTCAAACGAGGACTGACTCGACGCACAAAAGGTACGAGTGAGTCAAACAAGGCCCGACTCGAGGTACAAAAGATATGGTTGAGTCAAACGAGGCTCGACTCGAGGCACAAATGGAAAGCGTGAGTTGAAAGAGGCCCAACACGAGGCACAAATGACAAGGTTGAGTCAAACGAGGCCCGACTCGAGGCGCAAATGATAAGGTTAAGTCAAACGAGACCCGACTCGAGGCGCAAATTATATAGTTGAGTTAAACGAGACCCGCTTCGAGGCGCAAATGATAAGGTTGAATCGAACGAGGCCTGACTTGAGCCGCAAATAATAAGGTTGAGTCAAACGAGGCCCGACGCGAGGCGAAAATAATATGGTTAAGTCAAACGATCCCAAGTTGAGGCATAAATGGTATGGGTGAGTCGAACGAGGCATGACCCAAGGCGCAAATGATATGGTTGAGTCGAACGAGGCACGACTCGAGGCACAAACGATATTACTGAGTCAAATAAGGCCCAACTCAAACCGCTCATGATATGGTTGAGTCCAACGAGGCCGGACTCGAGGCTCAAATGATAAGGTTGAGTGAAACGTGGCCCGACTCGAGGCGTAAATGATATGGTTGAGTCAACCGAGGCCCAAGTCGAGGCACAAATGATATGGTTGAGTCAAACGAGGCCCAAGTCGAGGCGCAAATGATTTGAGTGAGTCAAAAGAGGCCCGAGCCGAGGTGCAAATGATAAGGTTGAATCGAACGAGGCCTGACTCGAGGCGCAAATGATAATGTTCAGTCAAACGAGGCCCAACTCGAGGTGCAAATGATATGGGTGATTCAAACGAGGGCCCGACTCAAGGCGCAAATGGTATGCGTGAGTTGAATGAGGCCCAACACGAGGCACAAATGATAAGGTTGAGCCAAATGAGGTAAGACTCGAGGCGTAAATGATAAGGTTGACTCGAACGAGGCATGACTCGAGGCGCAAAATATATGGTTGAGTTAAACGAGGCCTAACTCGAGGCACAAATGATAAGGTTGAGTCAAACGAGGCCTGACTCGATGTGCAAATGATATGGTTGAGTCAAACGAGGCCCGACTCGAGGCGTAAATGATATGGTTGAGTCAAACGTGGCACGAGTGGAGGCACAAATGATATGGGTAAGTCAAAAGTGGCCCAACTCGAGGCGCAAATGATTTGGGTGAGTCAAACGAGGCCCGACTCGAGGTGCTAATGATAAGGTTGAGTCAAATGATGCTCGACACGAGGCGTAAATGATATGGGTAGGTCAAACGAGGCCCGACTCGAGGCACAAAAGGTAAGGGTGAGTCAAACGAGACCCGACTCAAGGCATAAATGATATGGTTGAGTCAAACGAGGCCCGACTCAAGGCATAAATGATATGGGTGAGTCAAACGAGGTCCCAACTCAAGGCGAAAATGGTATGCGTGAGTTGAACGAGGACCGACTCGAGGCATAAATGATAAGGTTTAGTCAAACGAGGCGTGATTTGTGGTGCAAATATAAGGTAGAGTCAAATGATGCTCGACACGAGGCGTAAATGATATGGGTGAGTCAAACGAGGCCCAACTCGAGGCATAAAAGGAAAGGGTGAGTCAAACGAGACCCTAATCGAGGCACCAATGATATGGTTGAGTCAAACGAGGCTGACTCGAGGCACAAATGATATGGGTGAGTCAAACGAGGGCCCGACTCAAGGCACAAATGGCATGCGTCAGTTGAACGAGGCCCAACACGAGACGCAAATGATAAGATTGAGTCAAACGAGGCCCGACTCGAGGCGCAAATGAAAAGGTTGAGTCAAACAAAGCTCGACTCGAGGCGCAAATGATATGATTGAGTCCAACAAAGCCTGACTCGAGGCACAAATGATAAGGTTGAGTCAAAAATTGCCCGACTCGAGGCGCAAATGATAAGGTTTTGTCATACGAGGCCCAAGTTGAGGCATAAATATATGGTTCAGACAAATGAGTCCAACTCGAGGCAGACTCGAGGCGCAAATGATAAGGTTGAGTCGAACAAGGCCCGTCTCAAGGTGCAAATGATAAGGTTAAGTTGAACAAGGCCCAATATGAGGCACAAATGATAAGGTTGTGTCAAACGATGCCAGGCTCGAGGCGCAAATGATAAGGTTGAGTCGAACGAGGTCCGATTCGAGGCGCAAATGATAAGGTTGAGTCCAACGAGGACCGACTCGAGGTGCAAATCATATGGTTGAGTCCAACGAGGCCTGACTTGAGGCACAAATGATAAGGTTGAGTCGATCAAGGCCCGACTCCAGGAGCAAATGATAAGGTTGACTCAAACGAGGCCCGACTCAGGGCATAAATGATATGGTTGAGTCAAATGAGGCCCAACTGGAGGCACAAATGATATGGGTGAGTCAAACGAGGCCCGACTCGAGGCGCAAATGATATGGTTGAGTCCAACGAGGACCGACTCGATGCAGAAATGATAAGGTTGAGCCGAAGAAGGCCTGACTCGAGGCGCAAATGATATGGTTGAGTCCAACAAGGCCTGACTTGAGGCGCAAATGATAAGGTTGAGTCAAACGAGGCCCGATTCGAGGCGCAAATGATAAAGTTGAGTCCAATGAGGCCCAACTCGAGGCGCAAATGATATGGTTGAGTTCAACGAGGCCTGAATCGACGCACAAACGATAAGGTTGAGTCAAACAAGGCCCAACTCGAGGCACAAATGATATGGTTGAGTCCAACGAGGCCCTACTCGATGCGCAAATGATAAGGTTTAGTCGAACAAGGCCCAACTCGAGGCGTAAAATATAAGGTTGAGTCCAATAAGGCCTGACTCGAGGCACAAATGATAAGGATGAGTCGAACAAGGCCCGACTCGAGACGCAAATGATATGGTTGAGTCCAACGAGGCCTGACTCGATGCACAAATGATAAGGTTGAATCAAACAAGGCCTGACTTGAGGCGCCAATGATATGGTTGAGTCCAACAAAGCCTGACTCGAGGCGCAAGTGATAAGGTTGAGTTGAAAATTGCTCGACTCGAGGCGCAAATAATAAGGTTGTGTCATACGAGGCCTGACTCGAGGCATAAATGATATGGTTCAGAGAAATGAGCCCCAACTCGAGGCACAAATGATATGGTTTAGTCAAACGAGGCTCGACTCGAGGTGCAAATGATAAGGTTGAGTCGAACAAGGCCCGTCTCAAGGTGCAAATGATAAGGTTGAGTTGAACAAGGCCCAATACGAGGCACAAATGATAAGGTTGTGTCAAATGATGCCCGACTCGAGGCGCAAATGATAAGGTTGAGTCTAACGAGGACCGACTCGAGGCGCAAATGATATGGTTGAGTCCAACGAGGCCTAACTCGAGGCACAAATGATAAGGTTAAGTCGAACAAGGCCCGACTCCAAGAGCAAATGATAAGGTTGACTCAAACGAGGCCCGACTCGGGGCATAAATGATATGGTTGAGTCAAATGAGGCCCAACTGGAGGCACAAATGATATGGGTGAGTCAAACGAGGCCTGACTCAAGGCAGAAATGATATGGTTGAGTCCAACGAGGCCCGACTCGATGTGCAAATGATAAGGTTGAGTCGAACAAGGCCCGACTCGAGGCACAAATGATATGGTTGAGTCCAACAAGATTTGACTCGGGGTGCAAATGATAAGGTGGAGTCAAACGAGGCCCAATTTGAGGTGCAAATGATAAAGTTGAGTCGAATGAGGCCCGACTCGAGGCGCAAATGATATGGTTGAGTTCAACGAGGCCTGAATTGAAGTGCAAACGATAAGGTTGAGTCAAACAAGGCCTGACTCGAGGCACAAATGATATGGTTGAGTCTAACAAGGCCCTACTCGATGCGCAAATGATATGGTTTAGTCGAACAAGGCCAGACTCGAGGCGCAAAATATACGGTTGGGTCCAATAAGGCCTAACTCGAGGCACAAATGATAAGGTTGAGTCGAACAAGGCCCGACTCGAGGCGCAAATGATAGGGTTGTGTCATACGAGGCCCAACTCGAGGCATAAATGATATGGTTGAGACAAATGGGGCCCAACCCGAGGCGCAAATGATATGGTTTAGTCAAACAAGGCTCAACTCGAGGCACAAATGATAAGGTTGAGTTGAACAAGGCCCGTCTCAAGGTGCAAATGATAAGGTTGAGTTGAACAAGGCTGAACACGAGGCACAAATGATAAGGTTATGTCAAACAATGCTCGACTCGAGGCACAAATGACAAGGTTGAGTCAAACGAGGCCCGATTCAAGGCAGAAATGATAAGGTTGAGTCCAATGAGGCCCGACTTGAGGCGCAAATGATATGGTTGAACCAACGAGGCCAAACTCAAGGCGTAAATGGTAAGGTTGAGTCGAACCAGGCCTGACTTGAGGCGCAAATGATGAGGTTGAGTCAAACAAGGCCCGACTCAAGGCATAATTAATAAGGTTGAGTAAAACGAGGCCAGACTCGAGGCACAAATGATAAGATTGAGTCAAACGAGGCTCGATTCAAGGTGCAAATTATAAGGTTGAGTCCAACGAGGCCCGACCTGAGGCGTAAATGATATGGTTGAGTCCAATGAGGCCATACTCGAGGCGCAAATGATAAGGTTGAGTCGAACCAGGCCCGACTCAAGGCACAAATGATATGGTTGAGTCGAACAAGGCCCGACTCGAGGCATAAATAATAAGGTTGAGTCAAACGAGGCCCGACTCGAGGCACAAATGATAAGATTAAGTCAAACAAGGCCCGACTCGAGGTGCAAATGATAACGTTGAGTAAAACGAGACTCGACTCGAGGCGCGAATGATAAAGTTTAGTCGAACGAGGCCTGACTCGAGGCGTAAATGATAAGGTTGAGTCAAACGAGGACCGACTCGAGGTGCAAATGATATGGGTGAGTCGAACGAGGCCCGACTCGAGGCACAAATTATATGGTTGAGTGAAATGAGGCCCAACTAGAGGTGTAAATGGTAAGGGTGAGTCAAACGAGGCCTGACTCCAGACACAAATGATCAGGTTGAGTCAAATGAGGTTCGACTCGAGACACAAATGATAAGGTTGAGTCAAACGAGGCTAAAATCGGTGCACAAATGATATGTTTGAGTCAGACGAGACTCAACTTGAGGCACAAATGATAAGGTTGAGTCAAACGAGGCCCAACTCGAGGCGTAAATGATATGCGTGAGTCAAATGAGGCCTGACTTGAGGCACAAATGATATGGTTGAGTCAAACGAGGCCCGACTCAAGGCGCAAATGATAAGGTTGAGCCGAACGAGGCCCGACTCAAAGCACAAATGATAAGGTTGAGTGAAATAAGGCCTGACTCGAGGCTCAAATGATATAGTTGAGTCAAACGAGGCCCGACTTGAGGCACAAATGGTAAGGGTGAGTCAAATGAGGCCTGACTCCAGACACAAATGATATGGTTGCGTCAAACAAGGCCCGACTCGAGGCATAAATGATATGCGTGAGTCAAACGAGACCCAACTCGAGGCACAAATGATATGGTTAAGTCGAACGAGGCCCGCCTCAAGGCGCAAATGATATGGGTGAGTTAAATGAGGGCTAGGTCAAGGCACAAATGATAAGGTTGAGTCCAACAAGGCCTAACTCGAGGTGCAAATGATAAGGTTGAGTCCAACGAGGCCTGACTCGAGGCACAAATGATAAGGTTGAGTCAAACAAGGCCAGACTCGGGGCACAAATGATATGGTTGAGCCCAACAAGGCCCGACTCAAGGCGCAAATGATAAGGTTGTGTCATATGAGGCCCAACTCGAGGCATAAATGATATGGTTGAGACAAATGAGACCCAACTCGAGGCGCAAATGATAAGATTGAGTTGAACAAGGCCCGTCTCAAGGTGCAAATGATAAGGTTGAGTTGAACAAGGCCGAACACGAGGCACAAGTGATAAGGTTATGTCAAACAATGCTTGACTCGAGGCGCAAATGACAAGGTTGAGTCGATCGAGGCCCGATTCGAGGCACAAATGATAAGGTTGAGTCCAACGAGGCCCGACTTGAGGCGCAAATGATATGGTTGAGTCCAACAAGGCCAGACTCGAGGCATAAATGGTAAGGTTGAGTCGAACCAGGCCTGACTTGAGGCGCAAATGATAAGGTTGAGTCAAACGAGGCCTGACTCAGGGCACAAATGATATGGTTCAGACAAATAAGCCCCAACTCGAGGCATAAATGACATGGTTTAGTCAAATGAGGCTCGACTCGAGGCGCAAAATGATAAGGTTGAGTCGAACAAGGCCCATCTCAAGGTGCAAATGATAAGGTTGAGTTGAACAAGGCCCAATACGAGGCACAAATGATAAGGTTGTGTCAAACGATGCACGACTCGAGGCGCAAATGATAAGGTTGAGTCGAACGAGGCCCGATTCGAGGCGCAAATGATAAGGTTGAGTCCAACGAGGACCGACTCGAGGTGCAAATGATATGGTTGAGTCCAACGAGGCCTGACTCGAGGCGCAAATGATAAGGTTGAGTCGAGTAAGGCCCAACTCCAGGAGCAAATGATAAGGTTGATTAAAACGAGGCCCGACTCAGGGCATAAATGATATGGTTGAGTCAAATGAGGCCCAACTGGAGGCACAAATGATATGGGTGAGTCAAATGAGGCCCGACTCGAGGTACAAATGATAAGGTTGACCCGAACGAGGCCCGACTCGATGCGCAAATGATAAGGTTGAGTCGAACAAGGCCCGACTCGAGGCTCAAATTATATGGTTGAGTCAAACGAGGCCCGACTTGAGGCACAAATGGTAAGTGTGAGTCCAATGAGGCCCGCCTCAAGGCGTAAATGATAAGGTTGAGTCAAACGAGGACCGACTTGAGGTGCAAATGATATGGGTGAGTCGAATGAGGCCCGACTCGAGGCACAAATTATATGGTTGAGTGAAATGAGGCCCAACTAGAGGTGCAAATGGTAAGGGTGAGTCAAATGAGGCCTGGCTCCAGACACAAATGATCAAGTTGAGTCAAATGAGGCTCGACTCGAGCCACAAATGATAAGGTTGAGTCGAACGAGGCCAAAATCAGTGCACAAATGATATGCTTGAGTCAGACGAGACTCGACTTGAGCCGCAAATGATACGGTTGAGTCAAACGAGGCCCGACTCGAGGTGTAAATGATATGCGTGAGTCAAATGAGGCTCGACTCGAGGCACAAATGATATGGTTGAGTCAAATGAGGCTCGACTCGAGGCGCAAATAATAAGGTTGAGCCAAACAAGGCCCGACTCGAAGCGCAAGTGATAAGGTTGAGTCAAACAAGGCCCGACTCGAGGCTCAAATTATATGGTTGAGTCAAACGAGGCCCGACTTGAGGCACAAATGGTAAGGGTGAGTCAAATGAGGCCTGACTCGAGGCGCAAGTAATATGGTTGAGCCCAAACTCGAGGCACAATTCATAAGGTTGAGTCAAACAATGCCTAACTCAAGGCGCAAATGATAAGGTTATGTCATACAAGGCCTGACTCGAGGCATAAATGATATGGTTCAGACAAATAAGCCCCAACTCGAGGCACAAATGATATGGTTTAGTCAAACGAGGCTCGACTCGAGGCGCAAATGATAAGGTTGAGTCAAACAAGGCCCATCTTGAGGTGCAAATGATAAGGTTGAGTTGAACAAGGCCCAATACGAGGCACAAATGATAAGGTTGTGTCAAACGATGCACGACTCGAGGCGTAAATGATAAGGTTGAGTCGAACGATGCTTGATTCGAGGCGCAAATGATAAGGTTGAGTCCAACGAGGACCAACTCAAGGCGCAAATGATATGGTTAAGTCCAACGAGGCCTGACTCGAGGCGCAAATGATAAGGTTAAGTCGAGCAAGGCCCAACTCCAGGAGCAAATGATAAGGTTAACTCAAACAAGGACCGACTTGGGGCATAAATGATATGGTTGAGTCAAATGAGGCCCAACTAGAGGCACAAATGATATGGGTGAGTCAAACAAGGCCCAACTCGAGGCACAAATGATAAGGTTAAGCCGAACGAGGCCTGACTCGATGCGCAAATGATAAGGTTGAGTCGAACAAAGCCCGACTCGAAGCTCAAATTATATGGTTGAGTCAAACGAGGCCCAACTTGAGGCACAAATGGTAAGCGTGAGTCAAATGAGGCCCGCCTCAAGGCACAAATGATAAGGTTGAGTCAAACAAGGACCGACTTGAGGTGCAAATGATATAGGTGAGTCGAATGAGGCCCGACTCGAGGCACAAATTATATGGCTGAGTGAAATGAGGCCCAACTAGAGGTGCAAATGGTAAGGGTGAGTCAAACGAGGCCTGGCTCCAAACACAAATGATCAGGTTGAGTCAAATGAGGCTCAACTCGAGCCACAAATGATAAGGTTGAGTCGAACGAGGCCAAAATCGGTGCACAAATGATATGGTTGAGTCAGACGAGACTCGACTTGAGCCGCAAATGATATGGTTGAGTCAAACGAGGCTCGACTCAAGGCACAAATAATATGGTTGAGTCAAACGAGGCCCGACTCGAGGCGCAAATAATAAGGTTGATCCGAACAAGGCCCGACTCGAAATGCAAATGATAAGGTTGAGTCAAACGAGGCCTGGCTCGAGGCTCAAATTATATGGTTGAGTCAAACGAGGCCCGACTTGAGGCACAAATGGTAAGGGTGAGTCAAATGAGGCCTGACTCTAGACACAAATGATATGGTTGAGTCAAACAAGGCCCGACTCGAGGCAGAAATGATATGGGTGAGTCAAATGAGGCCTGACTCGAGGCGTAAATGATATGGTTAAGTCGAACGAGGCCTGCCTCGAGGCGTAAATGATATGGGTGAGTCAAATGAGGCCTAGGTCAAGGCGCAAATGATAAGGTTGTGTCCAACGAGGACTGACTCGAGATGCAAATGATAAGATTGAGTCGAACAAGGCCAGACTCGGGGCACAAACAATATGGTTGAGCCTAATGAGGCCAGACTCGAGGCGCAAATGATAAGGTTGAATCGAACGAGGCCTGACTCGAGGCATAAATGAAACAGTTGAGACAAACGAGGCCCAACTCAAGGTGCAAATGATATGGTTTAGTCAAACGAGGCCCGACTCGAGGCACAAATGATAAGGTTGAGTCCAACGCGGCCTAACTCGAGGCGTAAATGATAAGGTTGAGTCAAACAAGGCCCGACTCGAGGCACAAATGATATGGTTGCATTCAACAAGGCCTGACTCGAGGTGCAAATGATAAGGTTGAGTTGAGCGAAGCCCGATTCGATGCGCAAATTATAAAGTTGAGTCCAACGAGGCCTAACTCGAGGCGCAAATGATATGGTTGAGTTCAACGAGGCCTAAATCAATGCGCAAATGATAAGGTTGAGTTGAACAAGGCCCGTCTCGAGGTGCAAATGATATGGTTGAGTCCAACGAGGCCCTACTCGATGCGCAAATGATAAGGTTTAGTCGAACAAGGCCCCACTCAAGGCACAAATGATACGGTTGAGTCCAACAAGGCCTGGCTCGAGGTGCAAATGATAAGGTTAAGTCGAACAAGGCCTGACTCGAGGCGCGAATGATAAGGTTGTGCCATACGAGGCCCAACTCGAAGCATAAATGATATGGTTGAGATAAATGAGGCCCAACTCGAGGCGCAAATGATATGGTTTAGTCAAACAAGGCTCGACTCAAGGCGCAAATGATAAGGTTGAGTCGAGCAAGGCCCGTCTCAAGGTGCAAATGATAAGGTTGAGCTGAACAAGGCCGAACACGAGGCACAAATGATAAGGTTATGTCAAACAATGCTCGATTCGAGGCGCAAATGACAAGGTTGAGTCGAACGAGGCCCGATTTGAGGCGCAAATGATAAGGTTGAGTCCAATGAGTCCCGACTTGAGGCGCAAATGATATGGTTGAGTCCAACGGGGCCGGACTCGAGGCGTAAATGGTAAGGTTGAGTCGAACCAGGCCTGACTTAAGGCGCAAATGATATGGTTGAGTCAAATGAGGCCCGACTCGAGGTGCAAATGATAAGGTTGAATCAAAAGAGGACTGACTCGAGCCACAAATGATAAGGTTGAGTCAAACGAGGCCCAACTTGAGGCGCAAATGATATGGTTGAGTCAAATGAGGCCCGACTCGAGGTGTAAAAGATAAGGTTGAATCGAAAGAGGATCGACTCGAGGCACAAATGATAAGGTTGAGTCAAACGAGGCCCGACTCGAGGCATAAATGATAAGGTTGAGTCAAACAAGGCCCGCCTCGAGGCGTCAATGATATGATTGATTCAAATAAGGCATGACTCGAGGCAAAAATGATAAGGTTAAGTCAAATGATGCTCGACACGAGGCATAAATGATATGGGTGAGTCAAACGAGGCCCAACTTGAGGCACAAATGGTAAGGGTGAGTCAAACGAGGCCCGACTCAAGGTGCAAATGATATATGAGAGTGAAATGAGGCCCAACTCAAGGCACTCATGATATGGTTGAGTCAAAGGAGGCCTGACGTGAGGTGCAAATGGTAAGGGTGAATCACACGAGGCTCAAGTCATGGCACAAATGATAGGATTGAGTCAAATGAGGCCCACTCAGAGGCGCAAATGATAAGGTTGATTCAAACAAGGCCTGACTCGAGGTGCCAAGAATAAGGTTGAGTCAAATGAGGCCCGAGTCGAGGCACAAATGATAAGGTTAAGTCGAATGAGGCCTGTCTCGAGATGCAAATGATAAGTATAAGGTTAAGTCAAACGAGTCCTGACTCGGGGTGCAAATGATATGATTTAGTTAAACGAGACCCGACTCGAGGTACAAATGAGAAGGTTGAATCGAGTGAGGCCCGTCTCGAGGCGTAGATCATATGGGTGAGTCAAACGAGGCTCGAGTTAAGGCACAAATGATATGGGTGAGTCAAATGAGGCCCAACTCGAGGCGTAAATGGTATGGTTACGTCAAACGAGGCTCAACTCAAGGCATAAATGATAAGGTTGACTCAAACAAGGCTTGACTTGAGGCAAAAAACGTCAGCTTGAGTCAAACGAGGCCCGACTTCAAGAGCAAATGATATGGTTGAGTCGAACGAGGCCCGACTCGAGGCGCAAATGATATGGGTGAGTCAAACGAGGCACGACTAGATGTGCAAATGGTAAGCGTGATTTCAACGAGGACCAACACGAGGTGCAAATGACAAGGTTGAGTCAAACGAGGCTCGACTCGAGGCGCAAATGATAAGGTTGAGCCGAACGAGGCCCGACTTTAGACACAAATGATAAGGTTGAGTCACATGAGGCCCAACTGGAGCCACAAATGAGAAGGTTGAGTCAAACGAGGCCCGACTCGAGGCGCAAATGATAAAGTTGAATCAAACGAGGCCTGACTTGAGGCGCAAATGATAAGGTTGAGTCAAATGAGGCCCGCCTCGAGGTGTAAATGATATGGTTAATTCAAACGAGGCCCGACTTGTGGCGCAAATGATAAGGTTAAGTCAAACGATGCTTGTCACGAGGCGTAAATGATATGGGTTAGTCAAACGAGGCCCGACTCGAGGTGCAAATGGTAAGTGTGAGTTGAATGAGGACCAACACGAGGTACAAATGGCAAGGTTGAGTCAAAGAAGGTCAGACTCGTAGCGCAAATGATAAGGTTGAGTCAAACGAGGCCCGCCTCGAGGTGCAAATATAAGGTTGAGTCAAACGAGGCCCGGCTCAAGGCGCAAATGATAAGGTTGAGTCAAACGAGGCCCGACTCAAGACACAAATGATAAGGTTGAGTCAAACGAGGCCCGACTCGAGGCGCAAATGATAAGGTTGAGTCAAACGAGGCCCGACTCGAGGCACAAATGATATGGTTGAGTCGAACGAGCCCGACTCGAGGTGCAAATGATAAGGTTGAGTCAAACGAGGCCCGACTCGAGGCATAAACGATATGGTTGAGTCAAACGAGGCCCGAGTGGACGCACAAATGATATGGGTGAGTTAAATGAGACCCTACTCAAAGCCCAAATGCTATGGGTGAGTTAAATGAGGCCCGATTCGAGGCACAAATGATAAGGTTGAATCGAACGAGGCCCGACTCGAGGCGCAAATGATAAGGTTTAGTCAAACAAGGCCCGACTCAAGGCACAAATGATATGGTTGAGTCAAACAAGGCCCGACTCAAGGCACAAATGATAAGGTTAAGTCAAACGAGGACTGCCTTGAGGCGTAAATGATATGGTTGTTCAAACGAGGCCCAACTTGAGGTGCAAATGATAAGGTTGCATCAAACGATGCTTGACACGAGGCGTAAATGATATGGGTTAGTCAAACGAGGTCTGACTCGAGGCAGAAAAGGTCAGGGTGAGTCAAACGAGACCCGACTTCAGGCACAAATGATATGGTTGAGTCGAACGAGGTCCGTCTCGAGGCCCAAATGGTAAGCGTGAGTTGAACGACGCCCAGCACGAGGCCCAAATGACAAGGTTGAGTCAAACGAGGCTCGACTCGAGCTGCAAATGGTAAGGTTTAGTCGAACGAGGCCCGACTCGAGGCGCAAATGATAAGGTTGAGTCAAACGAGGCCCGACTGGAGCCGTAAATGATAAGGATAAGGTTCAGTCAAATGAGGCCTGACTCAAGGCACAAATGATAATGATAAGGTTGAGTCAAACGAGGCCCTACTCAAGGCACAAATGATAAGGTTGAATCAAACGAGGCCTGACTCGAGGTGCAAATGATAAGGTTGAGTTAAACGAGACCCGCCTCGAGGCGTAAATGATATGGTTAATTCAAACGAGGCCCGACTTGTGGTGCAAATGATAAGGTTGAGTCAAACGATGCTTGTCACAAAGCATAAATGATATGAGTGAGTCAAACAAGGCCCGACTCGAGGCAGAAAAGGTCAGGATGAGTCAAACGAGGCCCGACTCGAGGCACAAATGATATGGTTGAGTCGAACGAGGCCCGACTCGAGGTGGAAATGATAAGGTTGAGTCGAACGGGGCCTGACTCGAGACGCAAATGATAAGGTTGAGTTAAACGGTGCCTGACTCGAGGCACAAATGGTAAGGGTTAGTCCACCGATTCCCGAGTCGAGGCACAAATGATATGGTTAAGTCAAACGAGGCCCGACTTGAGGCGCAAATGAAAAGGTGGAGTCAAACGAGACCTGGCTCGAGATGTAAATGATAAGCATGAGTTGAACGAGGCCCGACACGAGGCAGAAATCACAAGGTTGAGTCAAACGAGGCCCGGCTCGAGGCGCAAATGATAAGGTTGAGTCAAACGAGGCCCGACTCGAGGTGCAAATGATATGCGAGAGTTAAATGAGGCCTAACTCAAGGCACTCATGATATGATTGAGTCAAAGGAGGCCTGACTCGAGACGCAAATAGTAAAGGTTTGTCAAATGAGGTCCGAGTCGAGGAACAAATGATAAGGTTGAGTCAAACGAGGCCCGACACAAGGTGAAAATGATAAGGTTAAGTCAAACAAGGCCTGAGTCGAGGCACAAATGATAAGGTTGGGTTGAACGAGGCCCGACTCGAGGCGCAAAGAATAAGATTGAGTCAAACGAGCCTCGACTCTAGGCGCAAATGATAAGGTTGAGTCGAATGAGGCCTAACTCAAGGCGCAAATGATAAGGATAAGGTTGAGTCAAATGAGGCCTGACTCGAGGTGCAAATGATATGATTGAGTTAAACGAGCCCCGACTCGAGGTACAAATGAGAAGGTTGAATCAAATGAGGCCCGTCTCGAGGTGGAAATGGTAACAGTGAGTCAAACGAAACCTGAGTCGATGCACAAATGATAGGGTTGAGTCAAACGAGACCCGACTTGAGGCATAAATGATAAGGTTGATTCAAACAAGGCCTGATTCGAGGCGAAAGTCATAAGCATGAGTTGAACGAGGCCCGATACGAGGCGGAAATGATAAGGTTGAGTCAAACAAGGCTCGACTCGAGGCACTAATGATAAGGTTGAGTCAAACGAGGCCTGAGTTAAGGCACAAATGATATGGGCGAGTCAAACAAGGCCCGACTCGAGGCGCAAATGATATGATTGAGTCGAACGAGGCCCAACTCAAGGCGCTCATGATATGGTTGAGTCAAACGAGGCCCAACTCGAGGCACAAATGATATCATTGAGTTAAACGAGGTCCGACTCGAGGCACAAATGATAAATTTGAATCGAACGAGGCCCGTCCCGAGGCGTAAATGGTAAGGGTGAGTCAAACAAGGCCTGAGTCGAGGCACAAATGATAGGGTTGAGTCAAACGAGGCCCGACTTGAGGCGCAAATGATAAGGTTGATTCAAATGAGGCCCGACTCAAGGCGCTCATGATATGGTTAAGTCAAATGAGGCCCACCTCAAGGCGCAAATGGTAAGGGTGAGTCAAACGAGGCCCAACTCGAGGCACAAATGATATGGTTGAGTCAAACGATGCCTGACCTGAGGTGCAAATGATAAGGTTGATTCAAACGAGGCCCGACTCGAGGCATAAATGATATGGTTGAGTCAAATGAGGCTCAAGTGGAGGCACAAATGATATGCGTGAGGCAAACGTAGCCCGACTGGAGGCACAAATGATAAGGTTGAGTCAAACGAGGCCCGATTCGAAGCGCAAATGATATGGTTAAGTCAAATGAGGCTCAACTCGAGGCGTAAATGATATGATTGAGTCAAATGATGCCCAAGTTGAGGCACAAATGATATGGGTGAGTCAAACGAGACCCGACTGGAAGCGCAAATGATATGGATGAGTCAAACGAGGCCCAACTTGACGCGCAAATGATAAGGATGAGTCAAATGAGGCTTAACTCAACGCACAAATGATATGGTTGAGTCGAACGAGGCCCGACTCAGGGCACAAACAATACGGGTGAGTCAAATGGGGCCCAACTCAAGGCACTCATGATATGGTTGAGTCAAACGAGGCCTGACTCAAGGCGCAAATGATAACGTTGAATTGAACGAGGCCCGACTTGAGGCATATATGATATGGTTGAGTCAAACGAGGCCCGCCTCGAGGCATCAATGATATGGTTAATTTAAACGAGACCCAACTTGAGGCACAAATGATAAGGTTGAGTCAAACGATGCTCGACACGAGGCGTAAATGATATGGGTGAGTCAAATGAAGCCCGACTCGAGGCACAATGGGTAAGGGAGAGTAAAACGAGGCCCGGCTCAACGTACAAATCATATGGTTGAGTCAAACGAGGCTCGCCTCGAGGCGCAAATGATAAGGTTGAGTCAAACAAGGACCGATTCGAGGTGCAAAGGATAAGGTTGAGTCAAACGAGGCCCGACTCGAGGCGCAAATGATATGGTTAAGTTAAACGAGGCCCGACTCGGGGCACAAATATAAGGTTGAGTCAAACAATGCTCGACACAAGGCGTAAATGATATGGTTGAGTCAAACGAGGCCGGAGTTAAGGCACAAAGGATATGGGTGAGTCAAACGAGGCCCAACTCGACGCGCAAATGATAAGGTTGAATCGAACGAGGCCCGACTCGAGGTGCAAATGATAAGGTTAAGTCACACAAGGCCCTACTCGAGGCACATATGATATGGTTGAGTTAAACGAGGCCTTATTCAAGGTGTAAATGATAAGGTTGAGTCAAACGAGGCCCACCTCAATGCATAATTGATATGGTTGATTAAAATGAGGCCCAACTTGAGGTGTAACTGCTAAGGTTGTGTCAAACGATGCTCGACACGAGGCATAAATTATTTGGGTGAGTAGAATGAGGCCTGACTCGAGGCACAAAAGGTAAGGGAGAGTCAAACGAGGCCTGACTCAAGGCACAAATGATATGGTTGAGTCAAACGAGGCCCGACTCAAGGCGCAAATGATATGGGTGAGTCAAACGAGCCTCGACTCGAGGCACAAATGGTACGCGTGAGTTGAACGAGGCCCAACAAGAGGCGCAAATGATATGGTTGAGTCAAATGAGGCCCGACTCAAACCGCAAATGATAAGGTTGAGTCGAACGAGGCCCAACTCGAGGCGCAAATTATAAGGTTGAGTCTAACGAGGCCCGACTCGAGGCACAAATGATATGGTTTAGTCAAATGAGGCCCAACTCAAGGCGCTCATGATATGGTTGACTCAAACGAGGCCTGACTCGAGGTGCAAATGGTAAGCATGAGTCAAACGAGGCCCGACTCGAGGCACAAATGATATGGTTAAGTCACTCGAGGCATAAATGATAAGGTTGATTTGGTTAAGTCGAACGAGGCTCGAGTTACAGCACAAATGATATGGTTGAGTCCAACAAGACCCGACTCGAGGCACAAACGATATGGGTGAGTCAAATGAGGCCCAACTCAAGGCACTCATGATAAGGTTGACTCAAACGAGGCCTGACTCGAGGTGCAAATGGTAAGTGTGAGTCAAACGAGGCCCGACTCGAGGCACAAATGATATGGTTAAGTCACTCGAGGCATAAATGATAAGGTTGAGTCAAATGAGGTCCGACTTGAGGCATCAATTATATGGCTGAGTCAAACGAGGCTCGAGTTGAGGCACAAATGATATGGGTGAGGCAAACGAGACTTGACTGGAGGCGCAAATGATAAGGTTGAGTCAAACGAGGTCCGCCTTGATGCATAATTCATACGGTTGATTCAAATGAGGCCCAACTTGAGGCACAAATGATAAGGTTGAGTCAAACGATGCTTGACACGAGGCGTAAATTATTTGGGTGAGTCGAATGAGGACTGACTCGAGGCACAATTGATATGGGTGAGTCAAATGAGGCCCGACTCGAGGCGCAAATCGTAAGCATAAGTTGAACGAGGCCCAACAAGAGGCACAAATGATAAGGTTGATTTGGTTAAGTCGAACGAGGCTCGAGTTACAGCACAAATGATATGGTTGAGTCCAACAAGACCCGACTCGAGGCACAAATGATATGGGTGAGTCAAATGAGGCCCAACTCAAGGCGCTCATGATATGGTTGACTCAAACGAGGCCTGACTCGAGGTGCAAATGGTAAGCGTGAGTCAAATGAGGCCCGACTCGAGGCATAAATGATATGGTTAAGTCACTCGAGGCAAAAATGATAAGGTTGAGTCAAACGAGGCCGGACTTGAGGTGCAAATGATAAGGTTGAGTCAAATGAGGCTCTACTCAAGGTGCAAATGATATAGTTAAGTCAAATGAGGCCCCATTCAAGGCACAAATGATAAGGTTGAGTCAAACGAGGTCCGCCTTGATGCATAATTCATATGGTTGATTCAAATGAGGCCCAACTTGAGGCACAAATGATAAGGTTGAGTCAAACGATGCTTGACACGAGGCGTAAATGATTTGGGTGAGCCGAATGAGGACCGACTCGAGGCACAATTGATATGGGTGAGTCAAATGAGGCCCGACTCGAGGCGCAAATGGTAAGCATAAGTTGAACGAGGCCCAACAAGAGGCACAAATGATAAGGTTAAGTCAAACGAGGCCTGACCCGAAGTGCAAATGATAAGGTTGAGTCGAACGAGGCCCGATTCGAGGCACAAATGATATGGGAGAGTCAAACGAGGCCCGACTCGAGGCGCAAACGGTAAGCTTAAGTTGAACGAGACCCAACACGAGGCACAAATGATATGGTTGAGTAAAACGAGGCTCGTCTCGAAGTGCAAATGATAAGGTTAAGTCGAACGAGACCCAACTCGAGGCAAAAATTATAGGGTTGAGTCGAATGAGGCCTGACTTGAGGCTCAAATGGTAAGGGTGAGTCAAACGAGACTTGACTCGAGGCACAAATGACATGGTTAAGTCACTCGAGGCATAAATGATAAGATTGAGTCAAACAAGGTCTGACTCAGGGCATAAATGATATGGTTGAGTTGAACGAGGCCCGAGTTGAGGTACAAATGATATGGGTGAGTCTAATAAGGCCCGACTCGAGGCACAAATGATATGGGTGAGTCAAACGAGGCCTGACTTGAGGCACAAATGATATGGATGAGTCAAACGAGGCCCAACTTGATGCGCAAATGATAAGGTTGAGTCAAATAAGGCCTAACTCGAGGCGCAAATAATATGGTTGAGTCGAACGAGACCTGACTCGAGGCATAAACAATATGGGTATGTCAAATGAGGCCCAACTCAAGGCACTCATGATATGGTTGAGACAAACGAGGCCCGACTCGAGGCACAAATGATAAGGTTGAATTGAACGAGGCCCAACTTGAGGCACAAATGATATGGTTGAGTCAAACGAGGCCCACCTTGAGGCATCAATGATATGGTTGATTCAAACGAGACCCAATTTGAGCCAAACGAAGCCCGACTCGAGGCACAAAGGGTAAGGGTGAGTAAAACGAGGCCCGACTCAATGCACAAATCATATGGTTGAGTCAAACGAGGCCCGCCTCAAGGCACAAATGATAAGATTGAGTCGAACAAGGCCCGACTCAGGCGCAAATGATAAGGTTGAGTCAAATGAGGCCCGACTCGAGGCGCAAAAGATATGGTTAAGTTAAACGAGGCCCGACTCGGGGAACAAATATAAGGTTGAATCGAACGAGGCCTTACTCGAGGCACAAATGATAAGGTTGAGTCAAACGAGGCCCGACTCGAGGTGCAAATGATATGCGAGAGTTAAATGAGGCCCACCCAGGGCACTCATGATATGGATGAGTCAAACGAGGCCTGACTTGAGGCGTAAATGATATGGTTGAGTCGAACAACGCCCGAGTTAAGGCACAAATGATATGGTTGAGTTGAATAAGACCCGACTCGAGGCACAAACGATATGGGTGAGTCAAATGAGGCCCAACTCAAGGCACTCATGATATGGTTGACTCAAACGAGGCCTGACTTGAGGTGCAAATAGTAAGAGTGAGTCAAACGAGGCCCGACTCGAGGCGCAAACAATATGGGTGAGTCAAATAAGGCCTAACTCAAGGCACTCATGATATGGTTGAGTCAAACGTGGCCCGACCCGAGGCGCAAATGATAAGGTTGAGTCAAACGAGGCTCTACTCAAGGTGCAAATGATATGGTTGAGTCAAATGAGGCCCCATTCGAGGCACAAATGATAAGGTTGAGTCAAACGAGGTCCGCCTTGATGCATAATTCATATGGTTGATTCAAATGAGGCCCAACTTGAGGCACAAATGATAAGGTTGAGTCAAACGATGCTCGACACGAGGCGTAAATGATTTGGGAGAGTCAAATGAGGCCTGACTCGAGGCACAAAAGGTAAGGGTGAGTCAAACGAGGCCCGACTCGAGGCACAAATGATATGGTTGAGTCAAACGAGGCCCGACTCGAGGCACAATTGATATGGGTGAGTCAAACGAGGGCCGACTCGAGGCGCAAATGGTAAGCATAAGTTGAACGAGGCCCAATAACAGGCACAAATGACAAGGTTGAGTCAAACGAGGCCCGACTCGAAGTGCAAATGATAAGGTTGAGTCGAACGAGGCCTGACTCGAGGCGCAAATGATATGGGTCAGTCAAATGAGGCCCGACTTGAGGCGCAAATGACAAGCATAAGTTGAACGAGGCCCACCACGAGGCACAAATGATAAGGTTGAGTCAAACGAGTCCTGACTCGAAGTGCAAATGATAAGGTTGAGTCGAACGAGGCCCAACTTGAGGCAGAAATTATAGGGTAGAGTCAAACGAGGCCCAACTTGTGGCGCAAACTGTAAGGGTGAGTCAAACGAGACCTGACTCGAGGCACAAATGATATGGTTAAGTCACTCAAGGCATAAATGATAAGGTTGAGTCAAACAAGGTCTGACTCAGGGCATAAATGATATGGTTGAGTCGAACGAGGACCGAGTTGAGGCACAAATGATATGGGTGAGTCTAATAAGGCTTGACTCGAGGCACAAATGATATGAGTAAGTCAAACGAGGCCCGACTAGAGGCACAAACGATAAGGCTGAGTCAAACAAGGCCCGTCTCAAGGCGCAAATGATATGGTTGAGTCAAACGAGGCCCAATTTGAGGTAGAAATGATATGGTTGAGTCAAACGAGGCTCAACTCGAGGCGTAAATGATATGGTTGAGTCAAACGAGGCCAGAGTTGAGGTACAAAGGATATGGGTGAGTCAAACGAGGCCCAACTCGATGCGCAAATGATAAGGTTGAATCAAACGAGGCCCGACTCGAGGCACAAATGATAAGGTTGAGTCAAACAAGGCCCTACTCGAGGCACAAATGATATAGTTGAGTTAAACGAGGCCCCATTCAAGGCGTAAATGATAAGGTTGAGTCAAACGAGGCCCGCCTCAATGCATAATTGATATGGTTGATTCAAATGAGGCTCGACTTAAGGCGTAAATGCTAAGGTTGTGTTAAACGATGCTCGACACGAGGAGTAAATTATCTGGGTGAGTCGAATGAGGTCTGACTCGAGGCACAAAAGGTAAGGGTGAGTCAAACGAGGCCCGACTCAAGGCACAAATGATATGGTCGAGACGAACGAGGGCCGACTCAAGGCGCATATGATATGGGTGAGTCAAACGATGCCCGACTCGAGGCACAAATGGTAAGCGTGAGTTGAACGAGGCCCAACACGAGGTGCAAATGATATGGTTGAGTCAAATGAGGCCAGACTTAAAGCGCAAATGATAAGGTTGAGTCAAACGAGGCCCAACTCGAGGCGCAAATTATAATGTTGAGTCTAACGAGGCCCGACTCGAGGCGCAAATGGTAAGGGTGAGTCAAACGAGGCCCAACTCAAGGCATAAATGATATGGTTAAGTCACTTGAGGCATAAATATAAGGTTGAGTCAAACGAGGTCCGACACGAGGCATAAATGATATGGTTGAGTCAAACGAGGCTCGGGTTAAGGCACAAATGATATGGGTGAGTCAAACGAGGCCTGACTCCAAGTGCATATGGTATGGGTGAGTCAAACGAGGCCCAACTCGAGGCGCAAATGATATGGTTGACTCAAACGAAGCCCGATTCGAGGTGCAAATGATATGGTTGAGTCAAACGAGGCTTAACTCGAGGCGTAAATGATATGGTTAAGTCAAACGAGGCCAGAGTTGAGGCACAAATTATATGGGTGAGACAAATGAAGCCTGACTCGAGGCGAAAATGATATGGATGAGTCAAACGAGGCCCAACTCGACGCGTAAATGATAAGGTTGAATCGAATGAGGCCCGACTCGAGGCGCAAATGATAAGGTTGAGTCAAACGAGGCTCGAGTCTAGGTGCAAAGGATATGGTTGAGTCAAACGAGGCCCGATTCCAGGCACAAATCCTAAGGTTGAGTCAAACGAGGCCCGCCTCGATGCATAATTGATATGGTTGATTCAAATGAGGCCTGACTTGAGGCGCTAATGATAAGGTTGAGTCAAACGATGCTCGACACGAGGCATAATTGATCTGGGTGAGTCGAATGAGTCCCGGCTCGAGACACAAAAGATATAGGTGAGTCAAACGAGGCCCAACTCAAGGCACAAATGATAAGGTTGAATTGAACGAGGCCCGACTCGAGGAACAAATGATAAGGTTGAGTCAAACGAGGCCCTACTCAAGGCACAAATGATATGGTTGAGTCAAACGAGGCCCCATTCAAGGCGCAAATGATATGGTTGAGTCGAACGAGTCCCAACTCAAGGCGCAAATGATATGGGTGAGTCAAACGAGGCCTGCCTTGAGGTGCAAATGATATGGGTGAGTCAAACAAGGCCCAACTCAAGGCGCAAATGATATGGTTGAGTCAAATGAGGCCTGATTCAAGGCACAAATGATATGGTTGAGTCAAACGAGGCTCAACTCGAGGCATAAATGATATGGTTGAGTCAAACGAGGCTCGAGTTGAGGCAGAAATGATATGGGTGAGTCAAACGAGGCCCGACTCGAGGCACAAACAGTATGGATGAGTCAAACGAGGCCCTACTCAACGTGCAAATGATAAGGCTTAATCGAACAAGGCCCGGCTCGAGGAGCAAATGATAAGGTTGAGTCAAACGAGGCTCTACTCGAGGCACAAATGATATGGTTAAGTCAACCGAGGCCCCATTCGAGGCATAAATGATAAGGTTAAGTCAAATGAGGCCCGCCTCGATGCATAATTGATATGGTTGATTCAAATGAGGCCCGACCTGAGGCATAAATGATAAGGTTGTGTCAAACGATGCTCGACACGAGGCTTAAATGATCTAAGTGAGTCGAATGAGAGCTGACTCGAGGCACAAAAGGTAAAGGTGAGTCAAAAGAGGCCCAACTCAAGGCACAAATGATATGGTTGAGTCAAACGAGCCCTGACTCGAGGCGCAAATGATATGGGTAAGTCAAACGAGGCCCAACTTGAGGTGCAAATGGTAAGCTTGAGTTGAACGAGGCCCAACACGAGGCGCAAATGATATGGTTGAGTCAAATGAGGCCCGACTCGAAGCGCAAATGATAAGGTTGAGTCGAACGAGGCCGACTCGAGGCACAAATGGTAAGGTTGAGCCAAACGAGGCCCGACTCAAGGCACAAATAATATGGTTAAGTCACTCAAGGCATAAACGATAAGGTTGAGTCAAACGAGGTCTGACTCAATGCATAAATGACATGGTTGAGTCAAACGAGGCTCGAGTTAAGGCACAAATGATATGGGTGAGTCAAACAAGGCCCGACTCGAGGTGCAAATGATATGGGTGAGTCAAATGAGGCCCAACTCGAGGTGCAAATGATAATGTTGAGTCAAACGAGGCTTGACTCGAGGCACAAATGATAAGGTTGAGTCAACTGAGGCCCGACTCAAGGCGCTCATGATATGGTTGAGTCGGATGAGGCCCGCCTCGAGGTGCAAATGGTAAGGGTGAGTCAAACGAGGCCTGACTCGAGGCACAAATGATATGGTTGAGTCAAACGAGGCCCGACTCAAGGGGCAAATGATAAGGTTGAATCAAACGAGGCCCGACTCGAGGCGCAAATCATAAGGTTGAGTCAAACGAGGCCCTCCTCAAGGCGTAAATGATATGGTTGATTCAAACGAGGCCCAACTTAAGGCACAAACGATAAGGTTAAGTCAAACGATGCTCGACACGAGGTGTAAATTATATGTTCAAGTCAGACAAGGCCCAGCTCGAGGCACAAAAGGTTAGGGTGAGTGAAATGAGGCCCAACTTGAGGCACAAATGATATGGTTGAGTCGAACGAGGCCCGACTCAAGGCGCAAATGATATGGGTGAGTCAAACGAGGCCTGACTCGAGGTGCAAATGGTAAGCGTGAGTTGAACGAGGCCCACCACGAGGCATAAATGACAAGGTTGAGTCAACCAAGCCCTGACTCGAGGAGCAAATGATAAGATTGAATCGAACGGGGATCGACTCGAGCTGCAAATGATAAGGTTGAGTCAAACGAGGCCCAACTTGAGGCGCAAATCATAAGGTTGAATTGAATGAAGCCCGACTTGAGGCACAAATGATATGGTTGAGTCAAACGAGGCCCACCTCGAGGCAACAATGATATGGTTGATTCAAACGAGACCCGACTTGAGGCGCAAATGATATGGTTGAGTCAAACGATGCTCGACACGAGGCATAAATGATATGAATGAGTCAAACGAAGCCCGACTCGAGGCACAAAAGGTAAGGGTGAGTAAAACGAGGCCTGACTCAACGCACAAATCATATGGTTGAGTCAAACGAGGCCTGCCTTGAGGCGCAAATGATAAGGTTGAGTCGAACAAGGCCCGACTCGAGGCACAAGTGATAAGGTTGAGTCAAACGAGGCCCGACTCGAGGCCAAATGATATGGTTAAGTTAAACGAGGCCTGACTCGGGGCACAAATATAAGGTTGAATCAAACGAGTCCTTCCTCGAGGCACAAATGATAAGGTTGACTCGAACGAGGCCTAACTCGAGGCGTAAATGATAAGGTTGAGTCAAACAAGGCCCTACTCGAGGCACAAATGATATGGTTGAGTTAAATGAGGCCCCATTCAAGGCGTAAATGATAAGGTTGAGTCAAACGAGTCCTGACTCAAGGCGTAAATGATATGGTTGCATCAAATAAGGCTAAAGTGGAGGCACAAATGACATGGTTGAGTCAAATGAGGCCTTACTCGAGGCACAAATGATATAGGTGTGTTAAACGAGGCCCGACACGAGGCACAAATGATAAGGTTGATTCAAACGATGCCCGACTCAAGGCGCAAATGATATGGATGAGTCAAATGAGGCCTGACTCGAGGCTCAAATGGTAAGCGTGAGTTAAACGAGGCCCACCGCGAGGCATAAATGACAAGGCAGAGTCAAACGAGCCCCGACTCGAGGAGCAAATGATAAGATTGAATTGAACGGGGATCGACTCGAGGCACAAATGATAAGGTTAAGTCAAACGAGGCCCGACTTGAGGCACAAATGATATGGTTGAGTCAAACGAGGCCCAACTCGAGGCGCAAATGATAAGGTTGAATTAAACGAGGCCCGACTTGAGGAACAAATGATATGGTTGAGACAAACGAGGCCCACCTCGAGGCATCAATGATATGGTTGATTCAAACGAGACCCGACTTGAGGCGTAAATGATAAGGTTAAGTCAAACGATGCTCGGTACAAGGCGTAAATGATATGGGTGAGTCAAACGAAGCCCGACTCGAGGCACAAAGGGAAAGCGTGAGTAAAACGAGGCCTGACTCAGCGCACAAATCATATGGTTGAGTCAAACGAGGCCCGCTTTGAGGCGCAAATGATAAGGTTTAGTTGAACAAGGCCCGACTCGAGGCGCAAATGATAAGGTTGTGTCAAACGAGGCCCGACTCGAGGTGCAAATGGTAAAGGTGAGTCAAACGAGGTCCGACTCGAGGGACAAATAATATGGTTGAGTCAAACGAGGCCCGCCTTGAGGTGTAAATGATATGGTTGAGTCAAACGAGGTCTGAGTCGACGCACGAATGATATGGGTGAGTCAAACAAGGCCCGACTCGAGGCGTAAATGATAAGGTTGAGTCAAATGAGGCCCGACTCGAGGCACAAATGTTATGGTTGTGTCAAACGAGGCCTAACTCGAGGCGCAAATGATAAGGTTGAATCAAACGAGGCCCGACTCGAGGCACAAATGATATGGTTGAGTCAAACGAAGCCCGCCTCGAGGCGTCAATGATATGGTTGATTCAAACGAGACCCAATTTGAGGCTCAAATGATAAGGTTGAGTCAAATGATGCTCGACACAAGGCGTAAATGATATGGGTGAGTCAAATGAAGCCCAACTCGAGGCACAAAAGGTAAGGGTGAGTCAAACGAGGCCCAACTCAACACACAAATCATATGGTTGAGTCAAACGAGGCCCGCCTCAAGGCACAAATGATAAGGTTGAGTCAAACGAGTCTCGACTTGAGGCGCAAATGATAAGGTTGAGTCCAACGAGGCCCGACTCAAGGCGCAAATGATATGGTTGAGTTAAATGAGGCCCGACTCGAGGCGCAAATATAAGGTTAAATCGAACGAGGCCTGATCGAGGCACAAATGATAAGGTTGAGTTAAACGAGGCCCGACTCGATGTGTTAACGATATGCGAGAGTCAAATGAAGCCCAACTCAAGGTGCTCATGATATGGTTGAGTCAAACAAGGCCTGACTCGAGGCACAAATGATATGGCTGAGTCAAACAAGGCCCGAGTTGAGGCACAAATGATATGGGTGAGTCAAATGAGGCTCGACTCAAGGCGCAAATGATATGGTTGAGTCGAACGAGGCCCGACTCGAGGCGCAAACGATATGCGAGAGTCTAATGAGGCCCAACTCAAGGTGCTCATCATTTGGTTGAGTCAAATGGTGCCCAACTCGAGACACAAATGGTAAGGGTTAGTCAAACGATGCCCAAGTCGAGGCATAAATGATATGGTTGAGTCAAACGAGGCCCACCTTGAGGCGCAAATGAAAAAGTTATGTCAAATGAGTCCTGGCTCGAGATGTAAATGATAAGCATGAGTTGAACAAGGACCAACACGAGGCGAAAAGCAAAAGGTTGAGTCAAACGAGGCCTGGCTCGAGGCGCAAATGATAAGGTTGAGTCAAACGAGGCCCGACTCAAGGTGCAAACGATATGCGATAGTCAAATGAGGCCCAACTCAAGGTGCTCATGATATGGTTGAGTCAAACAAGGCTTGACTCGAGGCGCAAATGGGAAGGGTGAGTCAAATGAAGCCCCGGTCGAGGAACAAATGATAGGGTTGAGTCAAATGAGGCCGGACTTGAGGCACAAATGATAAGGTTGATTCAAACGAGGGCTGACTCGAGGCGTAAATCATAAGCATGAGTTGAACGAGGCCCAACATGAGGCGGAAATGATAAGGTTGAGTCAAACGAGGCCAGACACGAGGCACAAATGATAACGTTGAGTCGAACGAGGCCTACCTCGAGGCGCAAAGAATAAGGTTAAGTCAAACGAGGCCCAACTCGAGGCGCAAATGATAAGGTTGAGTCAAATGAGGCCTGACTCAAGGCGCAAATGATAAGGATAAGGTTGAGTCAAACGAGGCCCGACTCGAGGCGCAAATGATATGATTTAGTTAAACGAGGCCCAACTCGAGGCACAAATGATAAATTTGAATCGAACGAGGCCCGTCTTGAGGAACAAATGGTAAGGGTGAGTCAAACGAGGCCCAAGTCGAGACACAAATGATAGGGTTGAGTCAAACGAGGCCTGACTTGAGGCGCAAATGATAAGGTTGATTCAAACAAGACCTAACTCGAGGCAAAAATCATAAGCATGAGTTGAACGAGGCCCACACGAGGCGAAAATGATAAGGTTGAGTCAAACGAGGCCTGACTCGAGGCACAAATGATAAGGTTGAGTCAAACGAGGCCCCACTCAAGGCACTCATGATATGGTTGAGCCAAATGAGACCCGCCTTGAGGCGCAAATGGTAAAGGTGAGTCAAACGAGGCCCGACTCGAGGCACAAATGATATGGTTGAGTCAAATGATGCCTGACCTGAGGCGCAAATGATAAGATTGATTCAAACGAGGCCTGACTCGAGGCGCAAATGATATGGTTGAGTCAAATAAGGCTCAAGTGGAGGCACAAATGATATGGGTAAGGTAAACGAGGCCCAACTGCAGGCGCAAATGATAAGGTTGAGTCAAACGAGGCCCGATTCGAGGCGCAAATGATATGTATGAGTGAGACGAGGCCCAACTTGACGCGCAAATGATAAGGTTGAGTCAAATAAGGCTCAACTCGAGGCACAAATGATATGGTTGAGTCGAACAAGACCCGACTCGAGGCGCAAACAATATGGGTGAGTCAAATGAGGCCCAACTCAAGGCACTCATGATATGGTTGAGTCAAACGAGGCCCGACTTGAGGATCAAATGATAAGGTTGAATTGAACGAGGCCCAACTCGAGGCAGAAATGACATGGTTGAGTCAAACGAGGCTCAACTCGAGGCGTAAATGATATGGTTGAGTCAAACGAGGCTAGAGTTGAGGCACAAAGGATATGGGTGAGTCAAACGAGGTCCAACTCGATGCGCAAATGATAAGGTTCAATCGAATGAGGCCCGACTCGAGGCGCAAATGATAAGGTTGAGTCAAACAAGGCCCTACTCGAGGCACAAATGATATGGTTGAGTTAAACGAGGCCCCATTCGAGGCGTAAATGATAAGGTTGAGTCAAACGAGGCCCGCCTCGATGCATAATTGATATGGTTGATTCAAATGAGGCCTGACTTGAGGCGTAAATGCTAAGGTTATGTCAAACGATGCTCGACACGAGGCGTAAATTATCTGGGTGAGTCGAATGAGGCCTGACTCGAGGCACAAAAGGAAAGGGTGAATCAAATGAGGCCTGACTCAAGTAACAAATGATATGGGTGAGTCAAACAAGGCCTGACTCAAGGTGCAAATGGTAAGCGTCAGTTGAATGAGGCCCAACACGAGCCGCAAATGATATGGTTGAGTCAAATGAGGCCCACCTTGAAGCGCAAATGATAAGGTTGAGTCGAATGAGGCTCAACTCGGGGCGCAAATTATAAGTTTGAGTCTAACGAGGTTTGACTTGAGGCACAAATGGTAAGGGTGTGTCAAACGAGGCCCGACTCGAGGCACAAATGATATGGTTAAGTCACTCGAGGCATAAATGATAAGGCTGAGTCAAACAAGGTCCGACACGAGGCATAAATGATATGGTTAAGTCAAACGAGGCTCGGGTTGAGGCACAAATGATATGGGTGAGTCAAACGAGGCCCAACTCGAGGTGCAAATGATATGGTTGAGTCAAAGGAAGACTAATTCAAGGCGTAAATGATATGGTTGAGTCAAACGATGCTCAACTCAAGGCATAAATGATATGGTTGACTCAAATGAGGCCAAAGTTGAGGCACAAATGATATGGGTGAGACAAACGAAGCCAGACTCGAGGCACAAATGATATGGATGAGTCAAACGAGGCCCAACTCGATGCACAAATGATAAGGTTGAATCGAATGAGGCCCAACTCGAGGCACAATTGATAAGGTTGAGTTAAACGAGGCCCGACTCGAGGCACAAATGATATGGTTGAGTCAAATGAGGCCCGATTCAAGGCGCAAATGATAAGGTTGAGTCAAACGAGACCCGACTTGAGGCGCCAATGATAAGGTTGAGTCAAACGATGCTCGACACGAGGCATAAATGATCTGGTTAGGTCGAATGAGGCCCGACTCGAGGCATAAATGATATAGGTGAGTCAAACAAGGCCCGACTCGATGCGCAAATGATAAGGTTGAATCGAACGAGGCCCGACTCGAGGTGCAAATGATATGGGTGAGTCAAACAAGGCCCGCCTTGAGATGCAAATGATATGGGTGAGTCAAACGAGGCCCGACTCGAATCACAAATGGTAAGTGTGAGTTGAACGAGGCCCAACACGAGGCGCAAATGATAAGGTTGAGTCAAACGAGGTCCGATTCGAAGTGCAAATGATAAGGTTGAGTCGAACGAGGCCCGACTCGAGGTTCAAATTATAAGGTTGAGTCAAACGAGGCCCGACTCAAGGCATAAATGATATGGTTAAGTCACTCAAGGCATAAATGATAAGGTTGAGTCAAACGAGGTCCTACTCAGGGCATAAATGATATGGTTGAGTCAAACAAGGCTCGAGTTGAGGCCATAAATGATATGGGTGAGTCTAATGAGGCCCGACTCGAGGCGCAAATGATATGGGTGAGTCAAATGAGGCGTGACTGGAGGTAGAAATGATAAGTCTGAGTTAAACAAGGCCCAACTCGAGGCGCAAATGATATGGTTGAGTCAATAAGGCCCGATTCGAGGCACAAATGATATGGTTGAGTCAAACGAGGCTCAACTCGAGGCGTAAATGATATGGTTGAGTGAAACGAGGCTCGAGTTGAGGCAGAAATAATATGGGTGAGTCAAACGAGGCCTGACTCGATTCGCAAATGATAAGGGTGAGTTGAACAAGGCTGGACTTGAGACGCAAATGATAAGGTTGAGTCGAACGAAGCTCGACTCGAGGCACAAATGGTAAGGTTGAGTCGAACGAGGCCCGACTCGATGCGCAAATGATAAGGGTGAGTTGAACGAGGCTGAACTTGAGGCGCAAATGATAAGTTTGAGTCGAACGAGGCTCGACTCGGGGCGCCAATAATAAGGTTTAGTCAAACAAGGCCTGACTTGAGGCGCAAATGATAAGGTTGAGTTGAACGACGCCGGACTTGAGGCACAAATGATAAGAATGAGAGAAACGAGGCCCGACTCGAGGCGCAAATGATACGGGTGAGTCAAATGAGGCCCAACTCGAGCCGTAAATGATAAGGTTGAGTCGAACGAGGCCCGACTCTAGGCATAAATGATAAGGTTGAGTCAAACGAAGCCTGACTCGAGGCAAAAAGGTAAGGTTAAGTTGAACGAGGCCCGACTCGAGGCATAAATGATAAAGCAGGGTCAAACGAGGCCTGACTCAAGGTGCAAGTGATGAGGGTCAATCAAATGAGGCCTGACTCGAGGCACAAATGACAAGGTTGAGTCAAACGAGGCCTGACTCGAGGCACAAATGATATAGTTGTGTCAAACGAGGCCTGACTCGAGGCACAAAAGATATGGGTGAGTGAAATGAGGCACAACTCTAGGCACAAATGGTAAGGGTGAGTTGAACGAGGCCAGACTTGTGGCACAAATGATACGGTTGAGTAAAACAAGGCCCGACTCGAGGTGCAAATGAGAAGGTTGCGTTAAACGAGGCTCGACTTGATGCGCAAATGAGAAGGGTGAGTCAAACAAGGACTGACTCAAGGCACAAATGATAAGGTAGAGTCAAACAAGCCCCGACTTGAGGCACAAATGATAAGGTTGAGTCAAACTAGGGCTCATTCGAGGCGCAAATGGTAAGGGTGAGTCAAACGAGGCCTGACTCGATGCACAAATGATATGGTTGTGTCAAACGAGGCCTGACTTGAGGCGAAAATTATAAGGTTGAGTCGAACAAGCCCCGAATCGAGACACAAATGATAAGGTTGAGTTAAATGAGGCCCGACTTGAGGCACAAATGATGCAGTTGAGTAAAACGAGGCCCGACTCGAGGTGCAAATGAGAAGGTTGCGTCAAATGAGGCCCGACTTGAGGCACAAATGATGAGGGTGAGTCAAACGAGGACCGACTCAAGGCACAAATGATAAAGTTAAGTCAAACATGGCCCAACTCAAGGTGCAAATGATATGGTTGAATCAAACGAGGCCTGACTCGAGGAGCAACTGATAAGGTTGGCTCAAACGATGTCCGACTTGAGGCACAAATGATAAGGTTAAGCCAAGCAAGGCCCGACTCAAGGTGAAATGGTAAGGGTGAGTTGAACGAGGGCGGACTTGAGGCGCAAATGATACGGTGGAGTCGAATGAGGCTCGACTCGATGCGTAAATGATAAGGTTGAGTCGAACGAGACCTGACTCGAAGCACAAAATGATATGGGTGAGTCAAACGAGGCCCGACTTGAGGCATAAATGATATGGGTGAGTCAAACGAGGACCGACTCAAGGCGCAAATGATACGGTTAAGTCGAACGAGACCCGACTAGAGGCACAAATGATAAGATTGAGCCAAACGAGTCCCAACTCGAGGTGCAAATGACAAGGTTGAGTCCAACATGATTCGAGTTGAGGCACAAATGATAAGGTTGATTCGAATGAGTCCCAACTTGAGGCGCAAATAACAAGGTTGAGTCCAAAGAGACCCAACTCGAGGCGCAAATGATATGAGTGAGTCAAATAAGGCCCGACTCAAGATGCAAATGGTAAGGGTGAGTTGAACGAGGCCAGACTTGAGGCACAAATGATAAGGTTGAGTCGAACGAGGACCAACTCGAGGCTCAAATGGAAAGGTTGAGACAAACGATGCTCAACTCAAGGCACAAATGATATGGTTGAGTCAAACGAGTCCCAACTAGAGGCACAAATGACAAGGTTAAGTCCAACGAGTCCCGACTAGAGGCGCAAATGATAAGGATGAGTCAAACGAGGCCTGACTCAAGGCGCAAATGATATGGGTGAGTCAAATGAGGCCCGACTCGAGCGCAAATGGTAAGGATGAGTTGAATGAGGCCCGACTCGAGGTGCAAATGTGAGGGTTGAGTTGAACGAGACCCAACTCGATGCGCAAATGATAAGGTTAAGCCGAACGAGGTTCGACTCGAGGCACAAATGACAAGGTTAAGTCAAATGAGGCCTGACTCGAGGTGCAAATGATAAGGGAGTGTCAAATGAGGCCCGACTCGAGGCGCAAATGGTAAGGGTGAGTAGAGCAAGGCTGGACTTAAGGCACAAATGATAAGGTTGGGTTGAACGAGGCCAAACTCGTGCCGCAAATGATAAGGTTGAGTCAAATGAGGCCTGACTCGAGGGGCAAATGATAAGGTTGAGTCCAAGAAGGCCCGACTCGAGACACAAATGATATGGGTGAGTCAAATGAGGCCCGTCTCGAGGCACAAATGGTAAGGGTGAGTTGAACGAGGCCCGACTCGAGGCACAAATGATAAGCTTGAGTTGAACAAGGCCTGACTCTAGGCATAAATGATAAGGTTGAGTCCAACGAGGCCCGACTCGAGGTGCAAATGATCTGGGTGAGTCAAACAAGGACCGACTCGTGGCGCAAATGGTAAGGGTGAGTTGAAAGAGGCCCGTCTCGAGGCGTAAATGGTAAAGTTGAGTCAAAGGAGGCCCGACTCGATGCACAAATGATAAGGTTGAGTCAAACGAGGCCCGACTCTAGGCACAAATGATAAGGTTGAGTCAAACGAGTCTCGACTTGAGGTGCAAATGATATGGGTGAGTCAAACGAGGCCCGACTCGAGACACAAAAGGTAAGGGTGAGTTGAACGAGGCCAGACTTGAGGTGCAATTGATAAGGTTGAGTCGAACGAGGCATGACTCGTGGCGCAAATGATAAGGTTGAGTTGATTGAGGCCTGACTCAAGGGGCAAACGATAAAGTTGAGTCAAACGAGGGCCGACTTGAGGCACAAATGATATGGGTGAGTCAAATAAGATCCAACTCGAGGCACAAATGGTAAGGTTGAGTTGAACGAGGCCCAACTCGAGGCACAAATGATAAGGTTGAGTCGAACGAGGCCGGACTCCAAGTGCAAATGATAAGGTTAATCAAACGAGGCCCGACTCGAGGCGCAAATGATATGGGTGACTCAAACGAGGCCTGACTCGAGATGCAAATGGTAAGGGTAAGTTGAACGAGGCCCGACTCAAGGCGTAAATAATAAAGTTAAGTCAAATGAGGCCCGACTCAAGGCGCAAATGATAAGTTTGAGTCAAACGAGGCCCGGTTCGAGGCACAAATGATAAGGTTGAGTCAAATGAGGCCCGGCTCGAGGCACAAATGATATGGGTTTGTCAAATAAGGCCCGACTCAAGGCGTAAATGGTAAGGGTGAGTTGAACAAGGCTGGACTTGAGGCGCAAATGATAAGGTTGAGTCGAACGAGGCTTGACCTGAGGCACAAATGAGAAGGTTGAGTCAAATGACGCCCGACTCGAGGGGCAAATGATAAGGTTGAGTCAAACGATGCCCGACTCAAGGCACAAATGATAAGGTTGAGTCCAACGAAGCCCGACACGAGGCACAAATGATATGGGTGAGTCAAACGAGGCCCAACTCGAGATGCCAATGGTAAGGGTGAGTTGAACAAGGCCCGACTCGAGGCGCAAATGATAAGGTTGAGTCGAACAAGGCCCGACTCGAGGCACAAATGATAAGGTTAAGTCAAATGAGGCCCAACTAGAGGTGCAAATGATAAGGGTGAGTCAAACGAGGCCCGTATCAAGGTACAAATGATAAGGTTGAGTCGAACGAGCCCCGACTTGAGGCGCAAATGGTAAGGGAGAGTTCAACGACGCCTGACTCGAGGCGCAAATCATAAGGTTGAGTCAAATGAGGCCCGACTCGAGGTGCAAATCATATGGTTGAGTCAAACGAGGCCCCACTCGAGGCGCAAATGCTAAGGGTGAGTCAAACGAGGACTAACTCAAGGCACAAATGATAAGGTTAAGTCAAACGAAGCCCGACTCAAGGCACAAATGATACGAGTAAGTCAAATGAGGCCCGACTCAAGGCGCAAATGGTAAGGGTGAGTTGCACGAGGCTAGACTTGAGGCACAAATGATAAGGTTGAGTCAAATGAGGACCAACTCAGGGCATAAATAATATGGGTGAGTCAAATGAGGCTCAACTTGGGGCGCAAATGGTAAGGGTGAGTGGAACGAGGCCTGACTAGAGGCACAAGTGATAAGGTTGAGTTGAACGAGGCCCAACTCGAGGCACAAATGTTAAGGTTGAGTCGAACGAGGCCTGACTCGAAGCGCAACTGATAAGGTTGAGTCAAACGAGGCCGAACTCGAGGCCAAGTGGTAAGGGTGAGTTGAACGAGCCCCAACTCGAGGTGTAAATGATAAAGTTGAGCCAAATGATGCCCGACTCGAGGTGTAAATATTAAGGTTGAGTTGAACGAGGCCCGACTTAGGGCACAAATTTTAAGCTTGAGTCAAACGAGGCCCGACTCGATGTGTAAATGATAAGGTTGAGTCGAACGAGGTTTGACTCTAGGCGCAAATGATAAGGTTAAGTCAAATGAGGCTCTACTGGAGCCACAAATGATAAGATTGAGCCAAACGAGTCCTAACTCGAGGCACAAATGACAAGGTTGAGTCCAATGTGATCCGAGTCCAGGCACAAATGGTAAGGTTGATTCGAACAAGTCCCAACTCGAGGCGCAAATGACAAGGTTGAGTCTAACGAGACCCGAGTCGAGGCACAAATGATAAGGTTGAGTCAAATGAGGCCCGACTCGATGTGCAAATGATAAGGTTGAGTCGAACGAGGCCCGACTCAAGGCGCAAAAGATAAGGTTAAGTCAAACGAGGTCTGACTCGAGGCGCAAATGATATGAGTGAGTCAAATGAGGCCCGTCTCAAGGCGCAAATGGTAAGGGTGAGTTGAACGAGGCCAGACTTGAGGCGCAAATGATAAGGTTAAGTCGAATGAGGAACAACTCGAGGCTCAAATGGTAAGGTTGAGAAAAATGATGCCCGACTCAAGGCATAAATGATATGGTTGAGTCAAATGAGTCCCAACTAGAGGCGCAAATGACAAGGTTGAGTCCAACGAGGCCTGACTAGGGACGCAAATGATAAGGATGAGTCAAATGAGGCCTGCCTCGAGGCGCAAATGATATGGGTAAGTCAAACGAGGCACGACTCGAGGGCAAATGGTGAGGGTGAGTTGAACGAGGCCCGACTTGAGGTGCAAATGATAGGGTTGAGTCAAACAAGGCCCGATTCGATGCATAAATGATAAGGTTGAGCAGAACGAGGTCTGACATGAGGCACAAATGATAAGGTTGAGTCAAACGAGGCCTAACTCGAGGTGCAAATGATATGGGAGACTCAAATGAGGCCCGACTCAAGGCGCAAATGGTAAGGGTGAGTTGAACAAGGCCAGATTTGAGGCACAAATGATAAGGTTGAGTCGAACAAGGCCTAACACGTGGCGCAAATGATAAGGTTGAGTCGAATGAGGCCCGACTCGAGGGGCAAATGATAAGGTTAAGTCAAACAAGGCCCGACTCGAGACACAAATGATATGGGTGAGTCAAATGAGGCTCGACTCAAGGTGCAAATGGAAAGGGTGAGTTGAACGTGGCCGGACTTGAGGCGCAAATGATAAGGTTTAGTCGAACGAGGCCTAACTCGCAGCACAAATTATAAGGTTTAGTCGAATGAGACCCGACTCGCAGCACAAATGGTAAGGGAGAGTTGAACAAGGCCTAACTCGAGGCGCAAATGATAAGGGTGAGTAAAACGAGGGCCAACTCATTGCAAAAATTATAAGATTATGACCAACAAGGCCCGACTCAAGGCACAAATGGTAAGGTTGAGTCAAACGAGGCCCAATGGTAAGGGTGACTTGAACGGGCCTGACTCGAGGCGCAAATGATAAGGATGAGTCAAATGAGGCCCCGCTCGAGGAACAAATGATAAGATTGAGTCAAACGAGGCCTGACTCGAGGCGCAAATGGTAAGGGTGAGTGAAACGATGCCTAACTCCAGGCGCAAATGATAAGGGTGAGTAAAATGAGGGCCGACTCAATGCACAAATGATAAGTTTGAGTCAAATGAGTTCTGACTTGAGGCACAAATGATAAGGTTGAGTCAAACGAGGCACGACTCAAGGTGCAAATGATAAGGTTAAGTCCAATGAGGCCCGAGTCCAAGCGCAAATGATAAGGTTGAGTCAAACGAGGCCCGACTTGAGGTGCAAATGATATGGGTGATTCAAATGAGGCCCGACTCGAGGTACAAATGGTAAGAGTGACCTGAATGAGGCCCGACTCGAGGCGCAAATGATATGGGCGAGTTAAACTAGGCTTGACTCGTGGCGTAAATGATAAGGTTGAGTCAAACAAGGCCCGACTCGAGGCACAAACTATAAGGTTGAGTGAAACGAGGCCTGACTTGAGGCACAAATGATATGGATGAGTCAAACGTGGCCTGCCTCGCGGCGCAAATGGTAAGGGTCAGTTGAACAAGGCCAAACTCGAGGCGTAAATGATAGCGTTAAGTCAAACGAGGCCCGACTCGAGGTACAAATGATAAGGGTGAGTCAAACGAGGCCCGCATCAAGGCACAAATGATAAGGTTGAGTCAAATGAGCCCCGACTTGAGGCACAAATGAAAAGGTTGAGTCAAACTAGGCCTCACTCGAGGCGCAAATGGTAAGGGTGAGTCAAACGAGGCCCGACTCGATGCACAAATGATATGGTTAAGTCAAACAAGGCCTGACTCGAGGCAAAAATTATAAGGTTGAGTCGAACAAACCTCGAATCTAGACACAAATGATAAGGTTGAGTTAAACGAGGCCCAACTTGAGGCATAAATGATACGGTTGAGTAAAACGAGGCCCAACTTGAGGTGCAAATGACAAGGTTGCATCAAACAAGGCCCGACTCGAGGCGCAAATGAGAAAGGCGAGTCAAATGAGGACCGACTGAAGGCACAAATGATAAGGTTGCATCAAACGAGCCCCAACTTGAGGCACAAATGATAAGGTTGAGTCAAACTAGGCCTCACTCGAGGCGCAAATGGTAAGGGTGAGTCAAACAAGGCCCGACTCTATGCATAAAAGATATGGTTGGGTCAAATGAGGCCCGACTCGAGGTGAAAATTATAAGGTTGAGTCGAACAAGCATTGAATCGAGCACAAATGATAAGGTTGAGTTAAACAAGGCCCGACTTGAGGCACAAATGATAGGGTTGAATAAAACGAGGCTCGACTCGAGGTGCAAATGAGAAGGTTGCATCAAATGAGGCCCGACACGAGGCGCAAATGATAAGGGTGAGTCAAATGAGGACTGACTCAAGGCACAAATGATAAAGTTGAGTCGAACGAGGCTCGACTAGAGGCACAAATGATAAGGTTGAGTCAAACATGGCCCAACTTGAGGCGCAAATGATATGGTTGAATCAAACGAGGACTGACTTGAGGAGCAACTGATAAGGTTAACCCAAACGATGTTCGACTCGAGGCACAAATGATAAGGTTAAGCCAAACAAGGCCCGACTCAAAGTGCAAATGGTAAGGGTGAGTTGAATGAGGGCGGACTTGAGGCGCAAATAATACAGTGGAGTCGAACGAGGCTTGACTCGATGAGTAAATGATAAGGTTGAGTCAAACGAGGCCTGATTCGAAGAGCATAATGATATGGGTGAGTCAAACGAGGCTTGACTCGAGGCATAAATGATAAGGGTGAGTGAAACGAGGACCGACTCAAGGCACAAATGATAAGGTTAAGTCGAACGAGGCCCGACTGGAGCCACAAATGATAACATTGAGCCAAACGAGTCCTAACTCGAGGCGGAAATGACAAGGTTGAGTCCAACGTGACCCGAGTCCAGGCACAAATGAAAAGGTTGATTCGAACGAGTCCCAACTCGAGGCGCAAATGACAAGGTTGAGTCCAATGAGAACCGAGTCAAGGCACAAATGATAAGGTTAAGTCAAACGAGGCCCGACTCGATGTGCAAATGATAAGGTTGAGTCGAACGAGGCCCAACTCGAGGTACAAATGATAAGGTTAAGTCAAACGAGGCCTGACTCAAGGCACAAATGATATGAGTGAGTCAAATGAGGCCCGTCTCAACGCGCAAATGGTAAGGGTGAGTTGAACGAGGCCAGACTTGAGGCGCAAATGATAAGGATGAGTTGAACGAGGACCAACTCGAGACTCAAATGGTAAGGTTGAGACAACCGATGCCTGACTCAAGGCATAAATGATATGGTTGAGTTGAACGAGTCCCAACTAGAGGCACAAATGACAAGGTTGAGTCCAACGAGGCTCGACTAGAGGCACAAATGATAAGGATGAGTCAAACGAGGCCCGACTCGAGGCGAAAATGATATGGGTGAGTCAAACGAGTCCCGACTCGAGGGCAAATGGTAAAGGTGAGTTGAACGAGGGCTGACTCGAGGCGCAAATGATAGGGTTGAGTAAAACGAGGCCCAACCCTATGCGCAAATGATAAGGTTGAGCCGAACGAGGTTTGACACGAGGCACAAATGATAAGGTTGAGTCAAACGAGGCCCGACTCGAGGTGCAAATGATATGGGAGAGTCAAATGATGCCCGACTCAAGGCGCAAATGGTAAGGGTGGTGCAAATGATAAGGTTGAGTCGAATGAGGCTCGACTCGAGGGGCAAATGATAAGGTTGAGTCAAACAAAGCCCGACTCGAGACACAAATGATATGGGTGAGTCAAATGAGGCTCGACTCAAGGTGCAAATGGAAAGGGTGAGTTGAACATGACCAGACTTGAGGCACAAATGATAAGGGTTGGTCGAACGAGGCCTAACTCGTAGCGTAGATGATAAGGTTGAGTCGAATGAGGCCCGACTCGAGGCTCAAATGGTAAGGGTGAGTTGAACGAGGCCCGACTCGAGGCGCAAATGATAAGGGTGAGTAAAATGAGGGCCGACTCATTCCAAAAATTATAAGGTTGTGACCAACGTGGCCCGACTCAAGGCACAAATGGTAAGGTTGGGTAAAACTAGGCCCACTAGTAAGGGGAGTTGAACAAGGCCTGACTAGAGGCATAAATGATAAGGTTGAGTCAAACGAGGCCCCGCTCAAGGCACAAATGATAAGGTTGAGTCAAACGAGGCCCAACTCAAGGCGCAAATGGTAAGGGTGAGTGAAACGATGCCTGACTCGAGGCGCAAATGATAAGGGTGAGTAAAATTATGGCTGATTCAATGCACAAATGATAAGTTTGAGTCAAACGAGTTCCAACTTGAGGCACAAATGATAAGGTTGAGTCAAACGAGGGACGACTCAAGGCGCAAATGATAAGGTTGAGTCAAACGAGGCCCAACTCGAGGTACAAATGCTATGGGTGATTCAAATGAGGCCCGACTCGAGGCGCAAATGGTAAGAGTGACTTGAACAAGGCCCGACTCGAGGCGCAAATGATAAGGTTGAGCTGAACAAGGCCCGACTCGATGCGCAAACAATAAGGTCGAGTCAAACGAGGCCCAACTCGAGGCGCAAATGATATGGGTGAGTTAAACGAGGCATGACTCGTAGCATAAATGATAAGGTTGAGTCAAACAAGGCCCGACTCGAGGTACAAACTATAAGGTTGAGTCAAACGAGGCCTGACTCGAGGCATAAATGATATGGATGAGTCCAACGTGGCCTGCCTCGAGGCGCAAATGGTAAGGGTCAGTTGAACGAGGCCCAACTCGAGGAGCAAATGATAACGTTAAGTCAAAAGAGGCCCGACTCGAGGCACAAATGATAAGGGTGAGTCAAACGAGGCCCGCATCAAGGCACAAATGATAAGGTCGAGTCAAATGAGCCCCGACTTGAGGCACAAATGATAAGGTTGAGTCAAACTAGGCCTCACTCGAGGCGCAAATGGTAAGGGTGAGTCAAACGAAGCCCGACTCGATGCCCAAATGATATGGTTAAGTCAAACGAGGCCTGACTCGAGGCAAAAATTATAAGGTTGAGTCGAACAAGCCCCGAATCGAGACACAAATGATAAGGTTGAGTTAAACGAGGCCCGACTTGAGACAGAAATGATACGGTTGAGTAAAACGAGGCCCGACTCGAGGTGCAAATGAGAAAGTTGCATCAAACGAGGCCCGACTCGAGGCACAAATGAGAAGGGTGAGTCAAACGAGGACTAACTCAAGGCACAAATGATAAGGTTGCGTCAAACGATCCCCGACTCATTGCACAAATGATATGGTTGAGTCAAACGAGGCCCGACTTGAGGCAAATATTATAAGGTTGAGTCGAACAAGCATCGAATCTAGACACGAATGATAAGGTTACGAGGCCCAACTTAAGGCATAAATGATACGGTTGAGTAAAACGAGGCCTGACTCGAGGTGCAAATGAGAAGGTTGCATCAAACGAGGCCCGACTCGAGGCACAAATGATAAGGGTGAGTCAAATGAGGACTGACTCAAGGCACAAATGATAAAGTTGAGTCAAATGAGGCCCGACTAGAGGCACAAATGATAAGGTTGAGTTAAACATGGCCCAACTTGAGGAGCAAATGATATGGTTGAATCAAACGAGGCCCGACTCGAGGAGTAACTAATAAGGTTGACTCAAACGATATCCGACTTGAGGCACAAATGATAAGGTTAAGCCAAACAATGCCCGACTCAAGGTGCAAATGGTAAGGGTGAGTTGAATGAGGGTGGACTTGAGGCGCAAATGATACAGTGGAGTCGAACGAGGCTCGACTCGATGCGTAAATAATAAGGTTGAGTCGAACGAGGCCTGACTCGAAGCACAAAATGATATGGGTGAGTCAAACGAGGCCCGACTCGAGGCATAAATGATAAGGGTGAGTCAAACGAGGATCGACTCAAGGAACAAATGATAAGGTTAAGTCAGACAAGGCCTGGTTGGAGCCACAAATGATAAGATTGAGACAAACGAGTCCTAACTCGAGGTGCAACTGACAAGGTTGAGCCCAACGTGACCCGAGTCCAGGGACAAATGATAAGGTTGATTCGAACGAGTCCCAACTCGAGGCACAAATGACAAGGTTGAGTCCAACGAGACCCGAGTCGAGGCACAAATGATAAGGTTGAGTCAAACGAGGCTCGACTCGATGTGTAAATGATAAGGTTAAGTCGAACGAGGCCCGACTCGAGGCGCAAATGATAAGGTTCAGTCAAACGAGGGCCGACTCGAGGTGCAAATGATATGAGTGAGTCAAATGAAGCCCATCTCAAGGCACAAATGGTAAGGGTGAGTTGAACAAGGCCAGACTTGAGGCGTAAATGATAAAGTTGAGTCAAACGAGGCCTGACTCAAGGCGCAATGATAAGTTTGCGTCAAATGAGGCCTAACTCGAGGCACAAATGATAAGGTTGAGTCAAATGAGGCCCGACTCGAGGTGCAAATGATAAGGGTGAGTCAAACAAGGACCGACTCCAGGCGCAAATGATAAGGTTAAGTCAAACGAGGCCCGACTTGAGACGCAAATGATACGAGTGAGTTAAATGAGGCCCGACTGAAGGCGCAAATGGTAAGGGTGAGTTACACGAGGCAAGGCTTGAGGCAAAAATGATAAGGTTGAGTCGAACGAGGACCGACTCGGGGCGTAAATGATATGGGTGAGTCGAATGAGGCCCGACTCGGGTCGCAAATGGTAAGGGTGAGTAGAACGAGGCCTGACTCGAGGCGCAAATGATAAGGTTGAGTCAAACGAGTCCCAACTCGAGGCACAAATGATAAGGTTGAGTCGAACAAGGCTTGACTCGAAGCGCAACTAATAAGGTTGAGTCAGACGAGGCCTAACTCGAGGTGCAAGTGGTAAGGGTGAGTTGAACAAACCCCAACTCGAGGTGTAAATGATAAAGTTGACTCAAACGAAGCCCGACTCAAGGTGCAAATTGTAAGGGTGAGTTGAACGAGGCCCGACTCGGGGCACAAATGATAAGCTTAAGTCGAGCGAGGCCCGACTTGATGTGTAAATGATAAGGATGAGTCGAACGAGGTTTGACTCTAGGCGCAAATGATAAGGTTGAGTCGAATGAGGCTCGACTAGAGCCACAAATGATAAGATTGAGCTAAACGAGTCCCAACTCGAGGCACAAATGACAAGGTTGAGTCCAACATCACCCGAGTCCAGGCACAAATGATAAGGTTGATTTGAACGAGTCCCAACTCGAGGCGCAAATGACAAGGTTGAGTCCAACGAGACCCGAGTCGAGGCATAAATGATAAGGTTGAGTCAAACGAGGCCTGACTCAATGCGCAAATGTTAAGGTTGAGTCAAACGAGAATTGCCTCGAGGCGCAAATGATAAGGTTAAGTCAAACGAGGCCCGACTCGAGGCTCAAACGATATGAGTGAGTCAAATGAGGCCCATCTCAAGGCGCAAATGGTAAGGATGAGTTGGATGAGGCCAGACTTGAGGCGCAAATGATAAGGTTGAGTCGAACGAGGACTAACTTGAGGCTCAAATGGTAAGGTTGATACAAACGATGCCCGACTCAAGGCACAATTGATATGGTTGAGTCGAACGAGTCCCGACTAGAGGTGTAAATGACAAGGTTGAGTCCAACGAGGCCCGACTAGAGGCGCAAATGATAAGGTTGAGTCAAACGAGGCCCGACTCGAGGTACAAATGATATGGGTGATTCAAATGAGGCCCGACTCGAGGCGCATATGGTAAGAGTGACTTGAACAAGGCCCGACTCAAGGCGCAAATGATAAGGTTGAGTCAAACGAGGCCCGACTCGAGGTGCAAATGATATGGGTGAGTCAAATGAGGCCCGACTCAAGGCGCAAATGGTAAAGGTGAGTTGAACGATGCCAGACTTGAGGCACAAATGATAAGGTTGAGTCGAATAAGGCCCGACTCGAGGGCCAAATGATAAGGTTGAGTCAAATGAGGCCTGACTCGAGACACAAATGATATGGGTGAGTCAAATGAGGCTCGACTCAAGGTGCAAATGGAAAGGTTGAGTTGAACGTGGCCAGACTTGAGGCACAAATGATAAGGTTTAGTCGAACGAGGCCTAACTCGCGACGCAAATGATAAGGTTGAGTCGAATGAGGCCCGACTCGAGGCGTAAATGGTAAGGGTGAGTTGAACGAGGCTTGACTTGAGGCGCAAATGATAAGGGTGAGTAAAACGAGGGCCAACTCATTGCAAAAATTATAACGTTATGACCAACGAGGTTCGACTCAAGGTGCAAATGGCAAGGTTTACTCAAACAAGGCCCGATGGAAAGGGTGAGTTGAACGAGGCCCGACTCGAGGCGTAAATGATAAGGTTGAGTCAAACGAGGCCCCGTTCGAGGCACAAATGATAAGGTTAAGTCAAACGAGGCCCGACTCGAGACGCAAATGGTAAGGGTGAGTGAAACGATGACTGACTTGAGGCGCAAATGATAAGGGTGAGTCAAATGAGGGCCGACTCAATGCACACATGATAAGTTTGAGTCAAACAAGTTCCGACTTGAGGCACAAATGATAAGGTTGAGTCAAACGAGGCACGACTCAAGGCGCAAATGATAAGGTTAAGTCCAACGAGGCCTGAGTCCAAGCGCAAATAATAAGGTTGAGTCAAACGAGGCCCGACTCGAGGTGCAAATGATATGGGTGATTCAAATGAGGCCTGACTCGAGGCGCAAATGGTAAGAGTGGCTTGAACAAGGCCCGACTTGAGGTGCAAATGATAAGGTTGAGCAGAACAAGGCCTGACTCGATGCGCAAACGATAAGGTTGAGTCAAACGAGGCTCGACTCGAGGCGCAAATGATATGGGTGAGTTAAATGAGGCCTGACTCATGGCGTAAATGATAAGGTTGAGTCAAACAAGGCCCGACTCAAGGCACAAATGATATGGATGAGTCAAACGTGGCCTGTCTTGAGGCACAAATGGTAAGGGTCAGTTGAACGAGGCCCGTCTCGAGGCGCAAATGATAACATTAAGTCAAACGAGGCCCGACTCGAGGCATAAATGATAAGGGTGAGTCAAACGAGGCCCGCATCAAGGCACAAATGATAAGGTTGAGTCAAATAAGCCCCGACTTGAGGCACAAATGATAAGGTTGAGTCAAACTAGGCCTCACTCAAGGCGCAAATGTTAAGGGTGAGTCAAACGAGGCCTAACTTGATGCACAAATGATATGGTTAAGTCAAATGAGGCTTGACTCGAGGCGAAAATTATAAGGTTGAGTCGAACGAGGCTCACCTAGAGGGGCAAATGATAAGGTTGAGTCCAACGAGGCCTAACTCGAGGCACAAATGATATGGGTGAGTCAAAAGAGGCCTAACTCGAGGCGCAAATGGTAAGGGTGAGTTGAACGAGGCCCGACTCGAGGCACAAATGATAAGGTTGAGTCGAACAAGGCCCGACTCCAGGCACAAATGATAAGGTTGAGTCCAACGATGCCCGACTCGAGGCACAAATGATATGGGTGAGTCAAATGAGGCCAGACTCGAGGCGCAAATGGTAAGGTTAAGTTGAACGAGGCCTGACTCGAGACGTAAATGATAAGGGTGAGTCAAACGAGGCCTGACATGAGGCATAAATGATAAGGGTGTGTCAAACGAGGCCTGACTCGAGGCAGAAATGGTAAGGGTGAGTTGAATGGGGCTCGACTCAAGGCATAAATGATAAGGTTGGGTCGAACGAGGCCCGACCCGAGGCGCAATTAGTAAGGTTGAGTCAAATGAGGCCCGACTCAATGTCCAAATGATAAGGGTGAGTTAAACGAGGTCAGACTTGGGGCGCAATTGATAAGGTTGAGTCAAACGAGGCTCGACCTGAGGCACAAATGCTATGGTTGAGTCAAATGAGGGCTAACTCGAGGCGCAAATGATAAGGTTGAGTCAGACGAGGCCCGACTCAAGGCACAAATGATATGGTTGAGCCAAACAAGCCCCAACTCGATGCGCAAATGATAAGGGTGAGTCAAACGAGGCCCGTATTAAGGCTCAGTTGATAAGGGTGAGTTGAACGAACCCCAACTTGCGGCATAAATGATAAGGTTAAGTCAAACGAGACCTGACTCGAGGTGTAAATGATATGGATGAGTCAAATGAGGCTCGACTCAAGGCACAAATGGTAAGGTTGAGTCAAACGAGGCCCGCCTCAATGCGCAAATGATAAGGATGACTTGAACGAGGCTGAACTTTAGGTGCAAATGATAAGGGTGAGATGAATGAGGCCAGACTTGAGGCACAAATGATAAGGTTGAGTCAAACGAGGCTTGACTCGAGGTGTAAATGATATGGGTGAGTCAAATGAGGCCCAACTCATGCACAAATGGTAAGGGTGAGTTGAATGCGGCCAGACTTGAGGCGCAAATGATAAGGTTGAGTCAAACGAGGCCTGACTCGAGGCGCAAATGATAAGGTTGAGTCGAATGAGGCCTAACTCGAGGGGTAAATGATAAGGTTGAATCAAATGAGGCTTGACTCGAGGCACAAATGATATGGGTAAGTCAAATGAGATCCGACTCGAGGCACAAATGGTAAGGGTGTGTTAAACGAGGTTCGACTCGAGGCCAAATAATAAGGTTGAGTCAAATGAGGCCTAACTCGTGCCACAAATGATAAGGTTATGTCCAACGAGGCCTGACTCAAGGCAGAGATGGTAAGGGTGAGTGGAACAGGGCCTGACTCGAGGCGAAAATGATGAAGCTGAGTCAAACGAGGCCCGAATTGAGGCGCAAATGATAAGGTTGAGTCAAACAAGGCCCAACTCGAAGCGCAAATGATATGGTTGAGTCAAACAAGGCCTGGCTTGAGGTGGAAATGATATGGGTGAGTCAAATGAGGCCTGACTTGAGGCGCAAATGGTAAGGGTGAGTTGAATGAGGCTTAACTCGATGTGCTAATGATAAGGGTAAGTTGAATGAGGCTAGACTTGAGGCATAAATGATAAGGTTGAGTCAAATGAGGCCCGACCCGAGGCGCAAATGATAAGGTTAACTCGAATGAGGCCCGACTAAAGGCGCAAATGATAAGGTTGAGTCAAACGAGGCTCGACTCAAGGCATAAATCATATGGTTAAGTCAAATGAGGCCTGACTCGAGGCACAAATGATAAGGGTGAGTCAAACGAGGGCCGTATCAAGCCACAAATGATAAGGTTGAGTCGAACAAGCCTCGACTTGAGGCACAAATAATAAGGTTGAGTCAAACAAGACCCGACTCAAGGCGCAAATGATATAGGTGAGTCAAATGAGGCCTAACTCAAGGCACAAATGGTAAGGTTGAGTTGAACGAGGCCAGACTTAAGGTTTAGATGATAAGGGTGAGTTGAACGAGGCCCGACTTGAAGCACAAATAATATGGTTGAGTGAAACCAGTCCTGACTCAAGGCGCAAATGATAAGGGTGAGTAAAACGAGGCTCGCATCAAGGCACAAATGATAAGGTTGAGTCGAACAAGCCCTGACTTGAGGCACAAATGATAAGGTTGAGTCAAATTAGGCCTCACTCGAGGCGCAAAAGGTAAGGGTGAGTCAAATGAGGCCCGACTCGATGCACAAATGATATGGTTGAGTCAAACGAGGCCCGACTCGAGGTGAAAATTATAAGGTTGAGTCGAACAAGCGCCGAATCGAGACGCGAATGATAAGGTTGAGTAAAATGAGCCCGACTTAAGGCACAAATAATACGGTTGAGTCGAACGAGGCCCGACTCGTAGCGTAAATGATAAGGTTAAGTCAAACAAGTTTTGACTTGAGGCACAAACGATAAGGTTGAGTCAAGCGAGGGCCAACTCAAGGCGCATATTATATGGTTGTGTCAAACGAGGTCCGACTCGATGCGCAAATGATAAGGGTGAGTCAAACGAGGGCCGTCTCAATGCACAAATGATAAGTTTGAGTTGAACGAGGCTCGACTTGAGGCACAAATGATAAAATTGAGTCAAACGAGGCCCGACTCGAGGCACAAATGATATAGTTGAGTCAAACGAGTCACAACACGAGCCGCAAATGACAAGGTTGAGTCAAACGAGACCCGACACGAGGCGCAAATGATGCGAGTGAGTCAAATGAGGCCTAACTCAAGGTGCAAATGGAAAGGGTGAGTTGTACGAGGCCAGACTTGGGGCGCAAATGATAAGGTTAAGTCGAACGAGGCATGACTTGAGGTGCAAATGATATGAGTGAGTCAAATGAGGGCTGACTCAAGGTGCAAATGGTAAGGTTGAGTTGAACAAGTTGAAAGTTGAGGCACAAATGATAAAGGTGAGTGGAACGAGGACCGACTCGAGGCACAAATGGTAAGGGTGAGTCAAACGATGCCTGACTTGAGGCACAAATGATAGGGTTGAGTCAAACGAGGACCGACTCGAGGCGCAAATGGTAAAGGTGACTAAAACAATGCCCGACTCGAGGCACAAATGATATGGTTTAGTCAAACGAGTCCTAACTTAAGGTGCAAATGACAAGGTTGAGTCGAACGAGGCTCGACTCAATGCACAACTGATAAGGTTGAATCGAACGAGATCTGACTCGAGGTGCAAATGATAAGGCTGAGTCAAACGAGGCCTGACTAGAGGACCAAATGATATGGGTGAGTTAAATGAGGCCCGACTGAAGGCGCAAATGATAAGGGTGAGTGGAACGAGGCTGGACTTAAGGCACAAATGATAAGGTTGAGTCGAACGAGGCCTGACTCGAGGCGCAAATGATAAGGTTGAGTCGAACGAGGCTCACCTAGAGGGGCAAATGATAAGGTTGAGTCCAACGAGGCTTGACTCAAGGCACAAATGATATGGGTGAGTCAAAAGAGGCCTAACTCGAGGCGCAAATGGTAAGGGTGAGTTGAATGAGGCCCGACTCGAGGCACAAATGATAAGGTTGAGTCGAACAAGGCCCGACTCCAGGCGCAAATGATAAGGTTGAGTCCAACAATGCCCGACTCGAGGCGTAAATGATATGGATGAGTCAAACGAGGCCAGACTCGAGGCGCAAATGGTAAGGTTGAGTTGAACGAGGCCTGACTCGAGGCGTAAATGATAAGGGTGAGTCAAACGAGGCCTGACACGAGGCACAAATGATAAGGGTGTGTCAAACGAGTCCTAACTCGAGGTAGAAATGGTAAGGGTGAGTTGAACGGGGCTCGACTCAAGGCATAAATCATAAGGTTGGGTCGAACGAGGCTCGACCCGAGGCGTAATTGGTAAGGTTGAGTCAAACGAGGCCTGACTCAATGTCCAAATGATAAGGGTGAGTTAAACGAGGTCGGACTTGGGGTGCAATTGATAAGGTTGAGTCAAACGAGGCTTGACCCAAGGCACAAATGATAAGGTTGAGTTGAATGAGGCCCGACTCGAGGCGCAAATGATATGGTTGAGTCAAATGAGGGCTAACTCGAGGCGCAAATGATAAAGTTAAGTCAAACGAGGCCCGACTCAAGGCAAAAATGATATGGTTGAGTCAAACGAGCCCCAACTCGATGCGCAAATGATAAGGGTGAGTCAAACGAGGCCCGTATTAAGGCACAAATGATAAGGTTGAGTCGAACGAGGCCTGACTCGAGGCGCAAATGATAAGGTTGAGTCGAACGAGGCTCACCTAGAGGGGCAAATGATAAGGTTGAGTCCAACGAGGCTTGACTCAAGGCACAAATGATATGGGTGAGTCAAATGAGGCCCACCTCGAGGCACAAATGGTAAGGGTGAGTTGAACGAGGCCCGACTCGATGTGCAAATGATAAGGGTGAGTTCAACGAGGCCAGACTTGAGGCGCAAATGATAAGGTTGAGTCGAATGAGCCCCAACTTGAGGCACGAATGATAAGGTTGAGTCAAATGAGACTCGACTCGAGGCACAAATGATATGGGTGAGTCAAATGAGGCCTTACTCAAGGCACAAATGGTAAGGTTGAGTCGAACAAGGCCCGACTCAATGTGCAAATGATAAGTGTGAGTTGAATGAGGCACAAATAATATGGTTGAGTCAAACCAGTCCTGACTCAAGGCACAAATGATAAGTGTGAGTTGAACGAGGCCCGACTCGTTGCACAAATGATAAGGTTGAGTCCAATGAGGCCTGACTCGAGGCGTCAATGATGTGGCTGACTCAAACGAGGCTCAACTCGAGGTGCAAATCGTAAGGGTAAGTTGAACGAGGCCCGACTCGAGGCACAAATGATAAGGTTGAGTCAAACGAGACCCGATTCGAGGCGCAAACGATATGGTTGAGTCAAACGAGGCTCGGGTCAAGGCACAAATGATATGGGTGTGTCAAATGAGGCCCGACTCGAGGCACAAATGGTAAGGGTGAGTTGAACGAGGCTGAAGTTAAGGAACACATGATAAGGTTGAGTCAAATGAGGGCCGACTCGATGCCCAAATGATAAGGTTGAGTTGAACGAGGCCTGACTCAAGGCGTAAATGATAAGGTTGAGCCAAACGAGGCCCGACTCAAGGCACAAATGATATGGGTGAGCCAAACGAGGCCCGACCCAAGGTAGAAATGGTAAGGGTGAGTTGAACGAGGCCGAAGTTGAGGCACAAATGATAAGGTTGAGTCGAACGAGGCCGAAGTTGAGGCACAAATGATATGGTTGAGCCAAACGAGGCCCAACTCGAGGCACAAATGATATGGGTAAGTCAAATGAGGCCTACTCGAGGAGGAAATGGTAAGGGTGAGTTGAACGAGGCCCAACTTAAGGCGTAAATGATATGGTTGAATCAAACGAGGCCCGACCCGAGGTGCAAAAGATATAGTTGAGTCAAATGAGGCCTGGCTCGAGGCTCAAATGATAAGGGTGAGTCAAACGAGGACCGAATCGTGGCGCAGATGATATGGGTGAGTCAAATGAGGCCCAACTCAAGGCACAAATGGTAAGAGTGACTTAAACGAGGCCCGTCTCATGGCGCAAATGATAAGTGTGAGTTGAACGAGGCCCGGCTCATCGCACAAATGATAAGGTTGAGTCCAACGAGGCCCGACTCGAGGCGTCAATGATGTGGGTGACTCAAACGAGGCCCGACTCGAGGCACAAATGGTAAGGGTAAGTTGAACGAGGCTCGACTCGAGGTGCAAACGATAAGGTTAAGTCAAACAAGGCCCGACTCGATGCGTAAATGATAAGGTACAGTCAAACAACGCCCGACTCATGGCGCAAATGATAAGGTTGAGCCAAATGAGGGCCGACTTGAGGCGAAAATGGTAAGGGTGAGTTGAATGAGGCTCGACTCGAGACATAAATGATAAGGTGGAGTCAAATGAGGTCTGACTTGAGGCACAAGTGATAAGGTTGAGTCAAACAAGGCCCGATTCGAGGCACAAATGATATGGTTAAGTTAAACGAGGCTCGGGTCAAGGCGCAAATGATATGGGTGTGTCAAATGAGGCCCGACTCGAGGTGCAAATGGTAAGGGTGAGTTGAACGAGGCTGAAGTTGAGGCACAAATGATAAGGTTGAGTCAAATGAGGCCCGACTCGATGCACAAATGATAAGGTTGAGTCGAACAAGGCCCGACTCAAGGCGCAAATGATAAGGTTGAGCCAAATGAGGCCCGACTCAAGGCGGAAATGGTAAGGGTGAGTTGAATAAGGCCTGACTCGAGGCGTAAATGATAAGGCGGAGTCAAATGACGCCAGACTCGAGGCACAAACAATAACGTTGAGTCAAAAGAGGCCCGATTCGAGGCGCAAACTATATGGTTGAGTCAAACGAGGCTCGGCTCAAGGCGCAAATGATATGGGTATGTCAAATGAGGCCTGACTCGAGGCACAAATGGTAAGGGTGAGTTGAACAAGGCCGAAGTTGAGGCACAAATGATAAGGTTGAGTCGAATCAGGCCCGACTTGATGCACAAATGATAAGGTTGAGTCAAACGAGGCCTGACTCAAGGCTCAAATGATAAGGTTGAGCTAAACGAGGCCCGACTCGAGGCACAAATGATATGGGTGAGTCAAACGAGGCCTGACTCAGGGCAGAAATGGTAAGGGTGAGTTGAATGAGGCTCGACTCAAGGTGTAATTGATAAGGTGGAGTCGAATTAGGCCTAACTCGAGGCACAAATGATAAAGTTGAGTCAAACGATGCCTAACTCGAGCCGCAAATGTATGGTTAAATCAAACGAGGCTCGGCTCAAGGCGCAAATGATATGGGTGTGTTAAATGAGGCCCGACTCAAGGCGCAAATGGTAAGGATGAGTTGAACGAGGCCGAAATTGAGGCACAAATGATAAGGTTGAGTAGAATGCGGCCTGACTCGATGCGCAAATGATAAGGTTAAGTCGAACGAGGCCCGAGTTGAGGCGCAAATGGCATGGGTGAGTCGAACGACGCCTGACTCAACGCACAATTGATAAGGTTGAGTGAAACGAGGACCGACTCAAGGCACAAATGATATGGTTGAGTCAAACAAGGCCCGACTCGAGGTGCAAATGATAACGTTGAGTCAAACGAGGCCTAACTCGAGGTGCAAATGATAACGTTGAGTCAAACGAGGCCTGACTCGAGGTACAAATGATATGGTTGAGTCAAACGAGGCCCGACTCGAGGCACAAATGGTAAGGATGAGTCAAATGATGCCTGACTCGAGGCACAAATGATAAGTTTGAGTCGAACGAGGCTCCACTTAAGGCACAAATGATAAGGTTAAGCCAAACGAGGGCCAACTCGAGGCGCAAATGATATGGTTGAGTCAAACGAGGCCTGAGTTGAGGCACAAATAATATGGTTGAGTCAAATGAGACCCTACTAGAGGCACAAATGATAAGGTTGAGTCAAATGAGGCCTGACTCGAGGTGGAAATGATAAGGTTGAGTCGAACGAGGCCCAACTCGAGGTGCAATTGATATGGTTGAGTCAAACGAGGCCCGACTCGAGGCGCAAATGATAAGGGTGAGTCAAACAAGGATCAACTCTAGGCACAAATGATAAGGTTAAGTCGAACAAGGCCCGACTAGAGGCACAAATGATAAGGTTGAGTCAAACAAGGCCCGACTGAAGGCGTAAATGATATGGTTGAGTCAAATGAGGCCCAACTGGAGGCACAAATGGTAAGGGTGAGTCAAATGATGCCTGACTCGAGGCACAAATGATAAGTTTGAGTCGAACGAGGCTCGACTTGTGGCACAAATGATAAGGTTAAGCCAAACGAGGCCCAACTCGAGGCACAAATGATATGGTTGAGTTGAACGAGGCTTGACTCGAGGCATAAATGATAAGGTTAAGTCCAATGAGGCTCAACTCGAGGCACAAATGATATGGGTGAGTCAAACGAGGCTAGACTCACAGCGTAAATGATAAGGTTAAGTCAAGCTAGTCCCAACTCGAGGCACCAATGATAAGGTTGAGTCAAGCGAGGGCCGACTTGAGGCACATATGCGATGGTTGTGTCAAATGAGGCCCAACTTGAGGTGCAAATGATAAGGGTGAGTCAAACGAGGCACGACTCTAGGCAAAAATATTATAGTTGAGTCGAACGAGTCATAACTCGAGGCGCAAATGGCTAGGTTGAGTCAAACGAGGACCGACTCGAGGCGCAAATGATACGAGTGAGTCAAATGAGGCCCGACTCAAGGCGCAAATCGTAAAGTTGAGTTGAACGAGGCCAGACTTGAGGTGCAAATTATAAGGTTGAGTCGAACGAGGCCTGACTCGATACGCAACAGATAAGGTTAAGTCAAACGAGGATCGACTCGAGGCACAAATGATACGAGTGGGTCAAATAAGGCCCAACTCGAGGCACAAAAGATATGGTGGAGTCAAACGAGGCCTGACTCGAGGCACAAATGACATGGATGAGTTGAATGATGCCCGACTCCATGCGTTAATGATATGGTTGAGTCAAACGATGCCCGACTCGAGGTGCAAGTGATATCGGTGAGTCACATGAGGGCCGACTTGAGGCGTAAATGATATGGTTGAGTCAAACGAGGCTCGACTCAAGGCAGAAATGACAAGGTTAAGTCAAACGAGGCCTAACTCGAGGCACAAATTGTAAGTATGAGTGGAATGAGGCCCGACTCGAGCCACAAATGATAAGATTCAGTCAAATGAGGCCTGACTCAAGCCGTAAATAATATGGTTGAGTCAAACTAGGCCTAACTTGAGGCATAAATAATAAGGTTGAGTCAAACAAGGCCCTACTCGAGGCACAAATGATAAGGTTGAGTCAAACAAGGCCCGAATCGAAGCGCAAATGGTAAGGGTGAGTGGAACGAAGCCCGACTTGAGGCGCAAATGATAAGGTTCAGTCAAACGAGGCCCGACTCAAGGCCCAAATGGTAAAGTTGAGTCAAATCAGGCCCGACTAGATGCGCAAATGGTAAGGTTGAGTCGAACGAGGCTCGACTCAAGGCGCAAATGATAAGGTTGAGCCAAACGAAGCCCGACTCGAGGCACAAATGATATGGGTGTGTCAAACGAGGCCCAACTCGAGGCAAAAATGGTAAGGGTGAGTTGAACGAGGCTCGACTCGAGGCATAAATGATAAGGTGGAGTCAAATGAGGCCTGACTCGAGGCACAAACGATAAGGTTGAGTCAAACAAGGCTCGACTTGAAGCGCAAATGGTAAGGGTGAGTGGAATGAAGCCCGACTTGAGGAGCAAATGATAAGGTTCAGTCAAACAAGACCCGACTCGAGCCGCAAATGGTAAGGGTGAGTGGAACGAGGCCCGACTTGAGGCACAAATGATAAGGTTCAGTCAAACAACGCCTGACTCGAGGCGCAAATGATATGGGTGAGTCAAACAAGGCCCGACTCGAGGAACAAATGGTAAGGGTGAGTTGAACGAGGCCCAACTCGAGGCATAAATGATAAGGTTGAGTCAAACGAGACCTGACTTGAGGCGCAAATGATGTGGTTGAGTCAAACAAGGCCTGGATCAAGGCGCAAATGATATGGGTGAGTCAAATGAGGGCTAACTTAAGGTGCAAATGATAAGGTTGAGTCAATCGAGGCCCGACTCAAGGCGCAAATGATATGGTTGAGTCAAACGAGGCCTGACTCGATGCGTAAATGGTAAGGGTGAGTTGAACGAGGCCCGACTCGAGGCACAAATGATAAGGTTGAGTCAAACAAGGCCTAACTCGAGGCATAAATGGTAAGGTTGAGTGAAACAAAGCCCGCCTTAAGGCGCAAATTATATGGGTGAGTCAAACGAGATCCGACTCGAGGCGCAAATGATAACGGTGAGTCAAACAAGGCCTGACTCAACACACAAATGATATGGTTGAGTCTAACAAGGGCCGACTCGAGATGCAAATGATAAGATTTAGTCGAACGAGGCCCAACTCGAGGTGCAAATGATAAGGTTGAGTCAAACGAGACCCAACTTGAGGCGTAAATGATATGGGTGAGTAAAATGAGGTCCAACAGGAGGCTCAAAAGGTAAGGGTAAATCGAATGAGGCCTGACTCGAGGCAGAAATGATAAGGTTCAATCAAACGAGGCCCAAATTGAGGCACAAATGATATGGGTGAGTCAAACCAGGCCTGGCTCGAGGCGCAAATGATAAGGTTGAGTCGAACGAGTCCCGACTCAATGCACAATTGATAAGGTTGAGTAAAACTAGGATCGACTCGAGGCACAAATGATATGATTTAGTCAAACGAGGCCTGACTCGAGGCACAAATGGTATGGTTGAGTCAAACGAGGCTCGACTAGAGATGCAACTGATAAGGTTGAGTCAAACGAGGCCTGACTTGAGGTGCAAATGAAAACGTTGATTCAAAAGAGGCCCGACTTGAGGCGTAAATGATATGGGTGAGTCAAATGAGGTCTGACACGAGGATCAAAAGGTAAGGGTAAATCGAATGAGACCAGACTCGAGGTGCAAATGATAAGGTTGAGTCTAACGAGGCCCGACTCGAGGCGCAAATGATATGGGTGAGTCAAACCAGGCCTGACTCGAGGCGCAAATGATAAGGTTGAGTCAAACGAGTCCCGACTCAATGTACAAATGATAAGGATGAGTCAAACAAGGTTTGACTCGAGGTACAAATGATATGGTTTAGTCAAACGAGGCCTGACTCGAGGCACAAATGATATCGTTGAGTCAAACGAGGCCTGACTCGAGACGCAAATGATAAGGTTGAGTCGAATGAGGCCCGACTTGAGGTGCAAATGAAAAGGTTTATTCAAAAGAGGCCCGACTTGAGGTGTAAATAATATGGGTGACTCAAATGAGGTCCGACACGAGGCTTAAAAGGTAAGGGTAAATCGAATGAGGCCCAACTCAAGGCGCAAATGATAAGGTTGAGTGTAACGAGGACTGACTTGAGGCACAAATGATATGGGTGTGTCAAACAAGGCCTGACTCGATGTGTAAATAGTAAGGGTGAGTTGAATGAGGCTCGACTCGAGGCGTAAATGATAAGGTTGAGTCAAACGAGGTCAAACTCAAGGTACAAACAGTAAGGTTGAGTCAAACGAGGCCCGCCTTGAGGCACAAATGATAAGGGTGAGTCAAACGAGGCCCGCATCAAGGAACAAATGATGAGGTTGAGTGGAATGAGCCCCGACTTGTGGCACAAATGATAAGGCTGAGACAAACAAGGCCTGACTCGAGGTGCAACTGATATGGTTGAGTCAAACTAGGCCTGACTCAAGGCGCAAATGGTAAGGGTGAGTCAAACAAGGCCTAAGTCGACACACAAATGATATGGTTGAGTCAAACGAGGCCCGAATCGAGGCACAACTGATATGGGTGAGTGAAACGAGGCTCAACTCGATGCGCAAATGATAAGGTTGAGTCAAATGAGGCCTAACTCGAGGCACAAATTGTAAGTGTGAGTGAAACGAGGCCCGACTCGAGCCACAAATGATAAGGTTTAGTTAAATGAGGCCTGACTCAAGCCGTAAATAATATGGTTGAGTCAAACTATGACTGACTTGAGGCATAAATAATAAGGTTGAGTCAAACGAGGCCCTACGCGAGGCACAAATGATAAGGTTGAGTCAAACGAGGCCCGACTTGAAGCGCAAATGGTAAGGGTGAGTGGAACGAAGCTCGACTTGAGGCGCAAATGATAAGGTTCAGTAAAACAAGGCCTGACTCGAGGCGCAAATGGTAAGGTTGAGTCGAATCAAGCCCGACTCGATGCGCAAATGATAAGGTTAAGTCGAACGAGGCCCAACACGAGGTGTAAATGATAAGGTTGAGTCAAATGATGCTCAACACGAGGCGTAAATGATATGGGTGAGTCAAACGAGGCCCAACTCGAGGTACAAAAGGTAAGGGTGAGTCAAATGAGGCCTGACTCGAGGCACAAATGATATGGTTGAGTCGAACGAGGCCCGCTTTGAGGCGCAAGTGATATGGGTCAGTCAAACGAGACCCGACTCGAGGCGCAAATGCTAAGCGTGAGTTGAACGAGGCCCAACACGAGGTGTAAATGATAAGGTTGAGTCAAACGATGCTCAACACGAGGCGTAAATGATATGGGTGAGTCAAACGAGGCCCAACTCGAGGTACAAAAGGTAAGGGTGAGTCAAATGAGGCCTGACTCGAGGCACAAATGATATGGTTGAGTCGAACGAGGCCCGCTTTGAGGCGCAAGTGATATGGGTCAGTCAAACAAGGCCTGACTCAAGGCGCAAATGGTAAGTATGAATTGAACGACGCCCAACACGAGGCACAAATGATAACGTTGAGTCAAACAAGGCCCGACTCGAGGCGCAAATGATAAGGTTGAGTCAAATGTGGCCCGACTCGAGGCACAAATAATATGGTGGAGCCAAACGAGGCTCGACTTGAGGCACAAATGATAAGGTTGAGTCAAATGTGGACTGACTCGAGGCACAAATATTATGGTTGAGTCAAACGAGGCCCGACTTGAGGCGCAAATGATAAGGTTGATTCAAACGAGGCCTGACTCGAGGCATAAGTCATATCGTTGTGTCAAACGAGGCCCGAGTGGAGGCACAAATGATATGGGTGAGTCAAATGAGGCCCTACTCAAGGCATAAATGATATGGGTGAGTTAAACGAGGCCTGACTCGAGGCCAAATGATAAGGTTGAGTCAAACGAGGCCTGCCTCGAGGCGTAAATGATATGGTTGATTCAAAAGAGGCCCGACTTGAGGCACAAATGATAAGGTTGAGTCAAATGATGCTCGACACGAGGCATAAATGATATAGTTGAGTCAAACGAGGCCCAACTCGAGGCACAAAAGGTCAGTGTGAGCCAAACGAGACCTGACTCGAGGCATAAATGATATGGTTGAGTCGAACGAGGCCCGACTCGAGGCACAAATGATATGGCTGAGTCCAACGAGGCTTGACTTGAGGTGCAAATGGTAAGCGTGAGTTGAACGAGGCCCAACACGAGGCTTAAATGACAAGGTTGAGTCAAACGAGGCCCGACTCGACGCGCAAATAATAAAGTTGAGTCGAACGATCCCCGACTCGAGGCTTAAATGGTAAGGATGAGCCAAACGAGGCCCGACTAGAGGTGCAAATGATATGGTTGAGTCAAACGAGGCCCAACTCGAGGCGCAAATGATAAGATTGAATCGAACGGGGCTCGACTCGAGGCGCAAATGATAAGGTTGAGTCAAATGAGGCCCGACTCGAGGCGCAAATGATAAGGATGAGCCAAACGAGGCCCGACTCGAGGTGCAAATGATAAGGTTGAGTCAAACGAGGCCTGAGTTGAGGCACAAATGATATGGGTGAGTCAAACGAGGCCCAACTTGAGGCGCAAATGATAAGGTTGAGTCAAACGATGCTCGACACGAGGCGTAAATGATATGGCTGAGTCAAACGAGGCCCGACTCAAGGCACAAAAGGTATGGGTGAGTCAAATGAGGCCTGACTCAAGGCACAAATGATATGGTTGAGTCGAACAAGGCCTGCCTCGAGGCGCAAATGATATGGGTGAGTCAAACAAGGCCCAACTCGGGGCGTAAATGTTAAGCGTGAGTTAATTGAGGCCCAACACGAGGCGCAAATGATAAGGTTGAGTCAAACGAGGCTCGACTTGAGGCGCAAATGATAAGGCTGAGTCGAACGAGGCCTGACTCGAGGTGCAAATGATAAGGATAAAGTTGAGTCAAATGAGGCTTGACTTGAGGCGCAAATGGTAAGGTTGAGTCAAATGAGGCCCGATTCGAGGCATAAATATATGGTTGACTCAAACGACGCCCAACTCGAGGTGCAAATGATATGGTTGAGTCAAGCGAGGGGCAACTTGAGGTGCAAATGATAAGATTGAATCGAACAGGGCTCGACTCGAGGCGCAACTGATAAGGTTGAGTCAAACGAGGCCCAACTCGAGGCACAAATGATATGGTTGAGTCAAATGAGGCCCGACTCGAGGCGCCAATGATAAGGCTAAATCGAACGAGGCCCGACTCGAGGCGCCAATGATAAGGTTAAATTGAACGAGGCCCGACTCGAGACACAAATGATATGGTTGAGTTAAACGATGCTCGACATGAGGCATAAATGATATGGCAGAGTCAAATGAGGATCGACTCAAGGCACAAAAGGTATGGGAGAGTCAAATGAGGCCCGACTCGAGGCACAAATGATATGGTTGAGTCGAACGAGGCCCGACTCGAGGTGCAAATGATAAGGATGAGCCAAACGAGGCCCGACTCGAGGTGCAAATGATAAGGTTGAGTCAAAGAGGCCCGAGTTGAGGCACAAATGATATGGGTGAGTCAAACGAGGCCCAACTTGAGGCGCAAATGATAAGGTTGAGTCAAATGATGCTCGACACGAGGCATAAATGATATGGCTGAGTCAAACGAGGCCCGACTCAAGGCACAAAAGGTGTGGGTGAGTTAAATGAGGCCCGACACGAGGCACAAATGATATGGTTGAGTCGAACGAGGCCCACCTCGAGGCGCAAATGATATGGGTGAGTCAAACAAGGCCCAACTCGGGGCGCAAATGGTAAGCGTGAGCTAAACGAGGCCCAACACGAGGTTCAAATGATAAGGTTGAGTCAAACGAGGCCCGACTTGAGGTGCAAATGATAAGGCTGAGTCGAACGAGGCCTGACTCGAGGCGCAAATGATAAGGATAAGGTTGAGTCAAATGAGGCCTGACTGGAGGCGCAAATGGTAAGGGTGAGTCAAATGAGGCCCGATTCGAGGCATAAATGATATGGTTGAGTCAAACGACGCCCAACTCGAGTTGCAAATGATAAGATTGAATCAAACGGGGCTCGACTCGAGGCGCAAATGATAAGGTTGAGTCAAACGAGGCCCAACTCGAGGCACAAATGATATGGTTGAGTCAAATGAGGCCCGACTCGAGGCGCCAATGATAAGGCTAAATCGAACGAGGCCTGACTCGAGGCGCCAATGATAAGGTTAAATTGAACGAGACCCGACTCGAGACACAAATAATATGGTTGAGTTAAACGATGCTCGACACGAGGCGTAAATGATATGGCTGAGTCAAACAAGGCCCGACTCAAGGCACAAAAGGTAAAGGTGAGTAAAACGAGGCTCGATTCGAGGCACAAACGATATGGTTCAGTTGAACGAGGCCTGCCTTGAGACGCAAATGATATGGGTGGGTCAAACGAGGCCCAACTCAGGGTGCAAATGGTAAGCGTGAGTTGAACGAGGACCAACATGAGGCGCAAATGATAAGGTGGAGTTAAACGAGGCCCGACTTGAGGTGCAAATGATAAGGTTGAGTCAAACAAGACCTGACTCAAGGCGCAAATGATAAGGATAAGGTTGAGTCAAATGAGGCCTGACTCGAGGCACAAATGGTAAGGGTGAGTCAAATGAGGCCCAACTCGAGCCATAAATGATATGGTTGAGTCAAACGAGGCCCAACTCGAGGTGTAAATGATATGGTTGAGTCAAACGAGGCCCGACTCGAGGCGCAAATGATAAGATTGAATGAACGAGGCTCAACTCGAGGTACAAATGATATGGTTGAGTCAAACGATGCTCGACACAAGGCATAAATGATATGGGCGAGTCAAACGAGGCCCGACTCCAGGTACAAATGGTAAAAGTAAGTCAAACGAGGCCCGACTCAACGCACAAATCATATGGTTGAGTCAAACGAGGCCTGCCTCGAGGCACAAATGTTATGGGTGAGTCAAACGAGACCCGACTCGAGGCGCAAATGCTGAGCGTGAGTTGAACGAGGCCTAACACGAGGTGTAAATGATAAGGTTGAGTCAAACGATGCTCAACATGAGGCGTAAATGATATGGGTGAGTCAAACGAGGCCCAACTCGAGGTACAAAAGGTAAGGGTGAGTCAAATGAGGCCTGACTCGAGGCACAAATGATATGGTTGAGTCGAACGAGGCCCGCTTTGAGGCGCAAGTGATACGGGTAAGTCAAACGAGGCCCGACTCAAGACGCAAATGGTAAGTGTGAATTGAACGACGCCCAACACGAGGCACAAATGATAACGTTGAGTCAAACAAGGCCCGACTCGAGGCGCAAATGATAAGGTTGAGTCAAATGTGGCCCGACTCGAGGCACAAATAATATGGTTGAGCCAAACGAGGCCCGACTCGAGGCACAAATGATAAGGTTGAGTCAAATGTGGACTGACTAGAGGCACAAGTATTATGGTTGAGTCAAACGAGGCCCGACTTGAGGCGCAAATGATAAGGTTGATTCAAACGAGGCCCGACTCGAGGCATAAGTCATATCGTTGTGTCAAACGAGGCCCGAGTGGAGGCACAAATGATATGGGTGAGTCAAATGAGGCCCTACTCAAGGCATAAATGATATGGGTGAGTTAAACAAGGCCTGACTCGAGGCGCAAATGATAAGGTTGAGTCAAATGAGGCCCGCCTCGAGGCGTAAATGATATGGTTGATTCAAAAAAGGCCTGACTTGAGGCACAAATGATAAGGTTGAGTCAAACGATGCTCGACATGAGGCATAAATGATATAGTTGAGTCAAACGAGGCCCAACTCGAGGCACAAAAGGCCAGTGTGAGCCAAACGAGACCTGACTCGAGGCATAAATGATATGGTTGCGTCGAATGAGGCCCGACTCGAGGCACAAATGATATGGCTGAGTCCAACGAGGCTTGACTTGAGGTGCAAATGGTAAGCGTAAGTTGAACGAGGCCCAACACGACGCGTAAATGACAAGGTTGAGTCAAACGAGGCCCGACTCGATGCGCAAATAATAAAGTTGAGTCGAACGATCCCCGACTCGACGCGTAAATGATAAGGATGAGCCAAACGAGGCCCGACTCGAGGTGCAAATGATATGGTTGAGTCAAACGAGGCCCGACTCGAGGCACAAATGATAAGATTGAATCGAATGCGGCTCGACTTGAGGCACAAATGATAAGGTTGAGTCAAACGAGGCCCAACTCGAGGCGCAAATGATAAGGATGAGCCAAATGAGGCCCGACTCGAGGTGCAAATGATAAGGTTGAGTCAAACAAGGCCCGAGTTGAGGCACAAATGATATGGGTGAGTCAAACGAGGCCCAACTTGAGGCGCAAATGATATGGTTGAGTCACACGATGCCCGCCACGGGGTGTAAATGATATGGGTGAGTCAAACGAGGCCCAACTTGAGGCGCAAATGATAAGGTTGAGTCACACGATGCTCGCCATGGGGTGTAAATGATATGGGTGAGTCAAACGAGGCCCAACTCAAGGCACAAAAGGTATGGGTGAGTCAAATGAGGCCTGACTCGAGGCACAAATGATATGCTTGAGTCAAACGAGGCCCGCCTCAAGGTGCAAATGATATGGGTGAGTCAAACGAGGCCCAACTCGGGGCGCAAATGGTAAGCGTGAGTTAAACGAGGCCCAACACGAGGTGCAAATGATAAGGTTGAGTCAAACGAGGCCTGACTTGAGGCGCAAATGATAAGGCTGAGTCGAACGAGGCCTGACTCGAGGCGCAAATGATAAGGATAAGGTTGAGTCAAATGAGGCTTGACTTGAGGCGCAAATGGTAAGGGTGAGTCAAATGAGGCCCGATTCGAGGCATAAATATATGGTTGAGTCAAACGACGCCCAACTCGAGGTGCAAATGATATGGTTGAGTCAAAGGAGGCGCAACTCGAGGTGCAAATGATAAGATTGAATCGAACAAGGCTCGACTCGAGGTGCAAATGATAAGGTTGAGTCAAACGAGGCCCAACTCGAGGCACAAATGATATGGTTGAGTTAAATGAGGCCCGACTCGAGGCGCCAATGATAAGGCTAAATCGAACGAGGCCCGACTCGAGGCACCAATGATAAGGTTAAATTGAACGAGGCCCGACTCGAGACACAAATGATATGGTTGAGTTAAACGATGCTCGACACGAGGCATAAATGATATGGCTGAGTCAAACGAGGCCCGACTCAAGGCACAAAAGGTATGGGAGAGTCAAATGAGGCCCGACTCGAGGCACAAATGATATGGTTGAGTCGAACGAGGCCCACCTCGAGGTGCAAATGATAAGGATGAGCCAAACGAGGCCCGACTCGAGGTGCAAATGATAAGGTTGAGTCAAAGAGGCCCGAGTTGAGGCACAAATGATATGGGTGAGTCAAACGAGGCTCAACTTGAGGCGCAAATGATAAGGTTGAGTCAAATGATGCTCGACACGAGGCATAAATGATATGGCTAAGTCAAACGAGGCCCGACTCAAGGCACAAAAGGTATGGGTGAGTCAAATGAGGCCTGACTCGAGGCACAAATGATATGGTTGAGTCGAACGAGGCCCACCTCGAGGCGCAAATGATATGGGTGAGTCAAACAAGTCCCAACTCGGGGCGCAAATGGTAAGTGTGAGCTAAACGAGGCCCAACACGAGGTGCAAATGATAAGGTTGAGTCAAACGAGGCCCGACTTGAGGTGCAAATGATAAGGCTGAGTCGAACGAGACCTGACTCAAGTCGCAAATGATAAGGATAAGGTTGAGTCAAATGAGGCCTGACTTGAGGCGCAAATGGTAAGGTTGAGTCAAATGAAGCCCGATTCGAGGCATAAATGTTATGGTTGAGTCAAACGACGCCCAACTCGAGGTGCAAATGATATGGTTGAGTCAAACGAGGCCCAACTCAAGGTCCAAATGATAAGATTGAATCGAACGGGGCTCGACTTGAGGCGCAAATGATAAGGTTGAGTCAAACGAGGCCCAACTCGAGGCACAAATGATATGGTTGAGTCAAATGAGGCCCGACTCGAGGTGCCAATGATAAGGCTAAATTGAACGAGGCCTGACTCGAGGCGCCAATGATAAGGTTAAATTGAACGAGGCCCGACTCGAGACACAAAAAATATGGTTAAGTTAAATGATGCTCGACACGAGGCGTAAATGATATGGCTGAGTCAAACAAGGCCTGACTCAAGGCACAAAAGGTAAGGGTGAGTAAAACGAGGCCCGATTCTAGGCACAAACGATATGGTTTAGTCGAACGAGGCCTGCCTTGAGACGCAAATGATATGGATGGGTCAAACGAGGCCCAACTCAGGGTGCAAATGGTAAGCGTGAGTTGAACGAGGCCCAACATGAGGCGCAAATGATAAGGTGGAGTCAAACGAGGCCCGACTTGAGGCGCAAATGATAAGGTTGAGTCGAACAAGGCCTGACTCAAGGCACAAATGATAAGGATAAGGTTGAGTCAAATGAGGCCCAACTCGAGCCATAAATGATATGGTTGAGTCAAACGAGGCCCGACTAGAGGTGCAACTGATATGGTTGAGTCAAACGAGGCCCGACTCGAGGTGCAAATGATAAGATTGAATCGAACGAGGCTCAACTTGAGGCACAAATGATATGATTGAGTCAAACAATGCTTGACACAAGGCATAAATGATATGGGCGAGTCAAACGAGGCCCGACTCGAGGTACAAATGGTAAGGGAAAGTCAAACGGGGCCCGACTCAACGCACAAATCATATGGTTGAGTCAAACGAGGCCTGCCTCGAGGCACAAATGTTATGGGTGAGTCAAACGAGACCCGACTCGAGGCGCAAATGCTAAGCGTGAGTTGAACGAGGCCCAACACAAGGCGTAAATGATAAGGTTGAGTCAAGCGATGCTCAACACGAGGCGTAAACGATATGGGTGAGTCAAATGAGGCCCAACTCGAGGTACAAAAGGTAATGGTGAGTCAAATGAGGCCCGACTCGAGGCACAAATGATATGGTTGAGTCGAACAAGGCCCGCTTTGAGGCGCAAGTGATATGGTTGAGTCAAACGAGGCCCAGCTCGAGGCGCAAATGGTAAGCGTGAATTGGACGATGCCCAACACGAGGCACAAATGATAAGGTTGAGTCTAACAAGGCCTGACTTGAGATGCAAATGATAAGGTTGAGTCAAATGTGGCCCGACTTGAGGCACAAATAATATGGTTGAGTCAAATGAGGCCCGACTTCAGGCGCAAATGATAAGGTTGATTCAAACAAGGCCCGATTCGAGGCGTGAGTGATATGGTTGTGTCAAACGAGGCCCGAGTGGAGGCAGAAATGATATGGGTGAGTCAAACGAGGCCCAATTCAAGGCGCAAATGATATGGTTGAGTCAAACGATGCTCGACACAAGTCGTAAATGATATGGGTGAGTCAAACGAGGCCCGACTTGAGGCACAAATGGCAAGGGTAAGTCAAACGAGACCCGACTCAACGCACAAATCATATGGTTGAGTCAAATGAGGCCTGCCTCGAGCCACAAATGTTATGGTTGAGTCCAACGAGACCCGTCTCGAGGCACAAATGCTATGCGTGAGTTGAACGAGGCACAACACAAGGCGTAAATGATAAGGTTCAGATAAACAATCCTCAACACGAGGCATAAATGATATGGGTGAGTCAAACGAGGCCCGACTCGAGGCACAAATGATATGGTTGAGCCGAACGAGGCCTGACTTGAGGCGCAAGTGATATGGGAGAGTCAAACAAGGCCCGACTCGAGGCGCAAATAGTAAGCGTGAATTGAACGACGCCCAACACGAGGCACAAATGATAAGGTTGAGTCAAACAAGGCTTGATGATATGGTTGAGTTCAACAAGGCCCAACTGGAGGCGCAAATGATAAGGTTAAGTCGAACGAGGCCCGTCTCGAGGCGTAAATGATAAGGTTGAGTCAAACGATGCTCGACACGAGGCGTAAATGATATGGCTGAGTCAAGCGAGGCCCGACTCAAGGCACAAAAGGTAAGGGTAAGTCAAATGAGGCTCGACTCGAGGCACAAATGATATGGTTGAGTTGAACGAGGCCTGCCTCAAGGCGCAAATGATATGGGTGAGTCAAACGAGACCCAACTCGGGGTGCAAAAGGTAAGCGTGAGTTGAACGAGGCCCAACACGAGGCATAAATGATAAGGTTGAGTCAAATGAGGCCCGACTTGAGGCGCAAATGATAAGGTTGAGTCGAACGAGGCCCGACTTGAGGCGCAAATGATAAGGTTGAGTCGAACGAGGCCTGACTCGAGGCACAAATGATAAGGATAAGGTTGAGTCAAATGAGGCCCAACTCGAGGCACAAATGATATGGTTGAGTCAAATGAGGCCCGACTCGAGGCGCCAATGATAAGGTTCAATCGAACGAGGCCCGACTCGAGGTGCCAATGATTAGGTTGTAACAAACGAGGCCCGACTCGAGGTGCCAATGATAAGGTTGAATCGAACGAGGCCTGACTCGAGGTACAAATGATACGGTTGAGTCAAACGATGCTCGACACAAGGAATAAATGATATGGGTGAGTCAAACGAGGCCCAACTTGAGGCACAAATGGTAAGGGTAAGTCAAACGATGCCCGATTCAATGCACAAATCATATGGTTGAGTCAAACAAGGCCTGCCTCGAGGCACAAATGTTATGGGTGAGTCAAACGAGACCCGACTCGAGGCGCAAATGCTAAGCATGAGTTGAACGAGGCCCAACACGAGGCATAAATGATAAGGTTGAGTCAAATGATGCTCGACACGATGCATAAATGAAATGGCTGAGTCAAACGAAGCCCAACTAAAGGCACAAAAGGTATGGGTAAGTCAAACGAGTCCCGACTCGAGGCATAAATGATATGGTTGAGTCAAACGAGGCCTGCCTCGAGGCGCAAATGATATGAATGAGTCGAACGAAGCCCAACTCGAGACGCAAATGGTAAGCGTGAGTTGAACGAGGCCCAACACGAGGAGCAAATGATAAGGTTGAGTCAAAAGAGGCTCGACTTAAGGCGCAAATGATAAGGTTGAGTCGAACGAGGCCTGACTGGAGGCACAAATGATAAGGATAAGGTTGAGTCAAATGAGGCCTGACTGGAGGCACAAATGGTAAGGGTGAGTCAAATGAGGCCCGACTCGAGGCAGAAATGATATGGTTATGTCAAACGAGGCCCGACTCGAGGTGCAAATGATATGGTTGAGTCAAACGAGGCCCAACTCGAGGCACAAATGATAAGATTGAATAGAATGGGGCTCAAATCGAGGCACAAATGATAAGGTTGAGTCAAACGAGGCCCGACTCGAGGCGTAAATGATATGGTTGAGTCAAATGAGGCCCGACTCGAGGCGCCAATGATAAGGTTAAATCGAACGAGGATCGACTCGAGGTGCCAATGATAAGGTTGAATCGAATGAGGCCCGACTCGAGGTGCCAATGATAAGGTTGAATTGAAGAGGCCCGACTCGAGGCACAAATGATATGGTTGAGTCAAACGATGCTCGACACGAGGCATAAATGATATGGGTGAGTCAAATGAGGCCCGACTCAAGCCACAAATGGAAAGGGTAAGTCAAACGAGGCCTGACTCAATGCACAAATCATATGGTTGAGTCAAACGAGGCTTGCCTCGAGGCACAAATTTTATGGATGAGTTAAACGAGACCCAACTCGAGGTGCTAATGATAAGCATGAGTTGAACGAGGCCCAACTCGAGGTACAAAAGGTAAGGGTGAGTCCAATGAGGCCCGACTTGAGGCAGAAATGATATGGTTGAGTCGATCGAGGCCCACTTTGAGGCGCAAGTGATATGGGTGAGTGAAATGAGGCCTGACTCGAGGTGTAAATGGTAAGTGTGAATTGAACGACGCCCAACACGAGGCACAAATGATAAGGTTGAGTCAAGCAAGGCCCAGCGCAAATGATAAGGTAGAGTCAAATGTCGCCCGACTCAAGGCACAAATGATATGGTTGAGTTAAACAAGGCCCAACTAGAGGCGCAAATGATATGGGTGAGTCAAACGAGGCCCAACTCGGGGCGCAAATGGTAAGTGTGAGTTAAATGAGGCCCAACTCGACGTACAAAAGATAAGGTTGAGTCAAACAAGGCCCGACTTGAGGCGTAAATGATAAGGTTGAGTCGAACGAGGCCTAACTCGAGGCGCAAATGATAAGGATAAGGTTGAGTCGAACGAGGCCTAACTCGAGGCACAAATGATAAGGATAAGGTTGAGTCAAATGAGGCCTGACTCGAGGCGCAAATGGTAAGGTTGAGTCAAATAAGGCACAACTCAAGGCATAAATGATATGGTTGAGTCAAATGAGGCTCGACTCGAGGTGCAAATGATATGGTTGAGTCAAACGAGGCCCAACTCGAGGTGCAAATGATAAGATTGAATCGAACGGGGCTCGACCCAAGGCACAAATGATAAGGTTGAGTCAAACGAGGCCTGACTCGAGGCGCAAATGATATGGTTGAGTCAAATGAGGCCCGACTCGGGGCGCCAATGATAAGGTTAAATTGAATGAGGCCCGACTCGAGGCACCAATGATAAGGTTAAATCGAACAAGGTCTGACTCGAGGCACAAATGATATGGTTGAGTCCAACGATTCTCGACACGAGGCATAAATGATATGGGTGAGTCAAATGAGGCCCGACTCGAGGCACAAATGGTAAGGGTAAGTCAAACGAGACCCAACTCAACACACAAATCATATGGTTGAGTCAAATGAGGCCTACCTCGAGGCACAAATGTTATGGGTGAGTCAAACGAGACCCGACTCGACGCGTAAATGCTAAGCGTGAGTTGAACGAGGCCCAACACGAGGCGTAAATGATAAGGTTGAGTCAAATGATGCTCAAGACGAGGCATAAATGATATGGGTGAGTCAAACAAGGCCTGACTCGAGGTACAAAAGGTAAGGGTGAGTCAAATAAGGGCCGACTCAAGGCACAAATGATATGGTTGAGTCGAACGAGGCCCGACTTGAGGCGCAGGTGATATGGGAGAGTCAAACAAGGCCCGACTCGAGGCGCAAATGATATGGTTGAGTTCAACAAGGCCCAACTAGAGGCGCAAATGATAAGGTTAAGTCGAATAAGGCCCGTGTCGAGGCGTAAATGATAAGGTTGAGTCAAACGAGGCCTGAGTTGAGGTACAAATCATTTGGTTGGGTCAAACAAAGCCTAACTTGAGGTGCAAATGATAAGGTTGAGTCAAACGATACTTGACATGAGGCGTAAATGATATGGCTAAGTCAAACGAGGCCCGACTCAAGGCACAAAAGGTAAGGGTGAGTCAAACGAGGCCCGACTCGAGGCACAAATGATATGGTTCAGTCGAACAAGGCCCGCCTTGAGGCGCAAATGATATGGGTGAGTCAAACGAGGCCCAACTCGGGGCGCAAATGGTAACCATGTGTTGAATAAGGCCCAACACGAGGCGCAAATGATAAGGTTGAGTCAAACGAGGCCCGACTTGAGGCGCAAATGATAAGGTTGAGTTGAACGAGGCTTGACTCAGGGCACAAATGATATGGATAAGGTTTAGTCAAATGAGGCCCGAATCGAGGCACAAATGGTAAGGTTGAATCAAATGAGGCCCGACTCGAGGCACAAATGATATGGTTGAGTCAAATGAGGTCCGACATGAGGTGCAAATGGTAAGGGTGAGTTAAACGAGGCCTGACTTGAGGCCCAAATGATACAGTTCAGATAAACGAGGGCCGACTTGAGGTGCAAATGATATGGTTGAGTCAAACGAGGACCGACTCGAGGCGCAAATGATAAGGGTGGGTTAATTGAGGGCCGACTCAAGGTGCAAATGATATGGGTGAATCAAATGAGGCCTGACTCAAGGCACAAATGGTAAGAGTGAGTTAAATGAGGCCCATCTTGAGGCGCAAATGATACGGTTGAGTCAAACGAGACACGACTCGAGGCGCAAATGATAAGGTTGAGTCCAACGAGGCCCGACTCTAGGCATAAATGTTATGGGTGAGTCACACGAGGCTCGACTCGAGGAGCAAATGATATGGTTTAGTCAAACGAGCCCTGAGGCGAGGCACAAATGATAAGGTTGAGTCAAACAAGGCCCAACTCGAGACACAAATGATCAGATTGAGTCAAACGAGGCCCGACTCGAGGCGCAAATGATAATGTTGAGTCAAACGAGACCCGACTCGAGCCATAAATGATATGGTTGAGTCCAACGAGGCTTAACTCGAGGCACAAATGATAAGGTTGAGTTAAACAAGGCCCAATTTAAGGCGCAAATGATATGGTTGAGCCCAATGAGACCTGACTCGAGGCGCAAATGAAAAGGTTGAGTCGAACAAGGCCCAACTCGAGGCACAAATGATAAGGTTGAGTCAAACGAGGCCCGACTCGAGGCATAAATAATACAATTGAGACAAACGAGGCCCAACCCGAGGCGCAAATGATAAGGTTGAGTCGAACAAGACCCTACTCTAGGCGCAAATGATAAAGTTGAGTAAAACGAGGCTCGACTCGAGCGCAAATGATATGCTTTAGTCAAGCAAGGCCCGACTCGAGACACAAATGATAAGGTTGAATCGAACGAGGCCTGACTCGAGGCACAAATGATAAGGTTAAGTCAAACGAGACACGACTCGAGGCACAAATGATAAGGTTGAGTCAAACGAGGACCAGCTCGAGGAGCAAATGATATGGGTGAGTCGAACGAGGCCCGACTTAAGGCACAGATGATAAAGTTGTGTTAAACAAGGCTTGACTAGAGGCACAAATGATACAGTTGAGTCAAACAAGGCCCGACTCGAGGAATAAATGATATGGTTGAGTCCAACAAGGCCTGACTTGAGGCGCAAATGATAAGGTTGAGTCAAAGAAGGCCAGACTCGAGGCGCAAATGATAAGGTTGAGTCAAACGAGGCCCGACTCGAGGCATAAATGATACAGTTAAGACGAACGAGGTCCAACTCGAGAAACAAATAATAAGGTTGAGTTGACAAAGGCCCGACTCAAGGCGCAAATGATAAAGTTGAGTAAAACGAGGCCCGACTCGAGGCATAAATGATATGGTTGAGACAAATGAGGCCCAACTCGAGGCACAAATGATATGGTTTAGTAAAGCAAGGCCCTACTCGAGGCACAAATGATAAGGTTGAATCGAACGAGGCCCGACTCGAGGCACAAATTATAAGGTCGACTCAAACGAGGGCTGACTGGAGGTGTAAAGGATATGGTTGAGTCAGACGAGACTCGACTCGAGGTGCAAATGATAACGTTGAGTCAAACAATACCCGACTCGAGGCGTAAATGATATGGGTGAGTTAAACGAGGTCCAACTCAAGGCATAAATGATATGGTTGAGTCAAATGAGGCTCGACTCGAGGTGAAAATGATAAGGGTGGGTCAAATGAGCTCTGACTCAAGGCACAAATGATAAGGTTGACTCGAATGAGGCCCAACTTGAGGCACAGAAGATAAAGTTGTGTTAAACTAGGTCTAACTTGAGGTGCAAATGATATGGTTAAGTCAAATGAGGCCTGACTCGAGGCAAAAATGATATGGTTAAGTCAAACGAGGCCTGACTAGAGGCACAAATGATATGGGTGAGTCGAACGAGACCCGACTCGAGGCACAAATGATAAGGCTGAGTCAAACAAGGATCGACTCGAGGTGCAAATGATATGGTTGAGTTGAACGAGGCCCGACTCGAGGCACAAATGATATGGTTGAGCCAAACAAGGCCCGATTAGAGGTGCAAATGGTAAGGGTCAGTCAAACGAGGCTCGACTCGAGGCATAAATGATGTGGTTAAGTCAAACAAGGCCCAACTCGAGGCACAAACGATAAGGTTGAGTCAAACGAGGCCTGACTCGAGGCGCAAATGATAAGGTTTAGTCAAATGACGCCCGACGCGAGGCACAAATGATATGGTTGAGTCAAATAAGGCCCGACTTGAGGCGCAAATGATAAGGTTGAGGCAAACGTGGTTTGACTCGAGGCGTGAATGATATGGCTAAGTTAAACGAGGCCCGACTCAAGGCACAAAAGGTAAGGCTGAGTCAAACGAGGCCCGACTCGAGGCACAAATGATATGGTTGAGTCAAACAAGGCCGCCTCGAGGCGCAAATGATATGGGTGAGTCAAACGAGGCCCGACTAGGGGCACAAATGGTAAGCGTGAGTTGAACGAGCCCCAACACGAGGCGCAAAAGATAAGGTTGAGTCAATTGAGGCCCAACTTAAGGTGCAAATGATAAGGTTGAGTCGAACAAGGCCTGACTCGACGCACAAATGATAAGGATAAGGTTAAGTAAAACAAGGCCCGACTCATGGCACAAATGGTAAGGGTGAATCAAATGAGGCCTGACTCAAGGCACAAATAATATGGTTGAGTCAAACGAGGCCAAACTTGAGGTGCAAATGGTAAGGGTGAGTTAAACGAGGCCCGACTTGAGGTCCAAATGATACGGTTCAGATAAACGAGGGCCAACTCGAGGTGCAAATGATATGGTTGAGTCAAATAAGGCCTGACTCGAGGTGCAAATGATAAGGGTGAGTCAAAGGAGGACCGACTCGAGGTGCAAATGATATGGGTGAATCAAATGAGGCCCGACTCGAGGCAGAAATGGTACGAGTGAGTTAAACGAGGACCGTCTTAAGGCACAAATGATACGGTTGAGTCAAACAAGACATGACTCGAGGCGCAAATGATAAGGTTGAGTCCAACGAGGCCCGACTCTAGGCGTAAATTTTATGGGTGAGTGAAACGAGGCCCGACTCGAGGTGCAAATGGTAAGGGTGAGTTGAACGAGGCCCGACTCGAGGAGCAAATGATATGGTTAAGTCAAACGAGGCCTGAGTCAAGGCACAAGTGATATGGTTGAGTCAAACGAGGCCCGACTCGAGGTACAAATGATATGGTTAAGTTAAATGAAGCCTGACTCGAGGCGCAAATGATAAGGTTGAGTCAAACGAGGCCCGCCTTGAGGCGCAAATGGTAAGGGTGAGTCAAACGAGGCACGACTCGATGCACAAATGATATGTTTTAGTCAAACTCGGCCTGACACGAGGTGCAAATGGTAAGGGTGAGTCAAACGAGGCCCGACTCGAGGCACAAATGATAAGGTTGAGTCGAATGAGGCCCATCTCAAGGTGTAAATGATAAGGTTGAGTGGAACGAGGCCTGACTCAAGGCGCAAATGATATGGTTGAGTCAAGCGAGGCCCAACTTGAGGCATAAATGGTAAGGGTGTGACAAACAATGCCCAACTTGAGGCACAAATGATAAGGTTGAGCCAAACAAGGCCCAACTCGAGGCGCAAATGATATGGTTGAGTCAAACAAGGCCCGACTCGGGGTGCAAAACATATAGTTGAGTCAAATGAAGCCCGACTGGAGGCGCAAATGATAAGGGTGAGCCAAACGAGGCTCGACTTAGGGCGCAAATGATATGGGTGAGTTAAACAAGGCCTAACTCGAGGCGTAAATGATATGGGTGAGTCAAACGAGGCCCGACTCGAGGCGCAAATGATATAGGTGAGTCAAACAAGGCCCGACATGAGGCGCAGATGGTAAGGGTGAGTTGAACGAGGCCCAACTTGAGGCGCAAATGGTAAGGGAGAGTTGAACGAGACCCAACTTGAGGCACAAATGATATGGTTGAGCCGAACAAGGCCCGACTCGAGGCCCAAATGATACAGTTGAGTCAAAGGAGGCACGACTCGAGGCGCATATGATATGGGTGAGTCAAATGAGGCCCAACTCGAGGTGCAAATAATAAGGGTGAGTTGAACGAGGCCTAACTCAAGGTGAAAATGATATGGGTGAGTCAAACGAGGCCTGACTTGAGGAGCAAATGATAAGGTTGAGTCAAACGAGTCCTGACTCAATGCACAATTGATAAGGTTGAGTCGAATGAGTCCCGACTCAATGCACAAATGATAAGGTTAAGTCAAACAAGGATCGATTGAGTCAAACGAGGCCCGACTCGAAGCGCAAATAATAAGGTTGAGTCGAATGAGGATCGACTCGAGGCGCAAATGATAAGGTTGAGTCAAACGACGCCTGACTCGAGGCGCAAATGGTATGGGTGAGTCAAACAAGGCTTGACTCAATGTGCAAATGGTAAGGGTGAGTTGAACGAGGCTCGACTCGAGGCGCAAACAGTAAGGTTGAGTCGAACGAGGCCTAACTCGAGGCACAAATGGTAAGATTGAGTCAAACGAAGCCCGACTTGAGGCACAAATGATAAGGATGAGACAAATGAGGCCCGACTTGAGGCGCAAACGATATGATTGAGTCAAACTAGACCTGACTTAAGGCGCAAATGGTAAGTGTGAGTCAAACGAGGCTTGACTCGACATACAAATGATATGGTGGAGTCAAACGAGGCCTAACATGAGGCGCAAATGATATGGGTGAGTCAAACGAGGCTCGACTCGAGGCGCAAATGATCAGGTTCAGTCAAACGAGGCTTGACTCAAGGCACAAACGATATTGTTTAGTCAAACGAGATCTGACTCGAGGCACAAATGATATGGGTGAGTCAAACGAGGCCTGACTCGAGGCACAAATGGTAAGGTTGAGTCAAACAAGGCTCGACTCAAGGCACAAATGATATTGTTTAGTCAAACGAGGCCCAACTCGAGGCGTAAATGATAAGGTTGAGTCAAACGAGGCCCGACTCGAGGCACAAATGACATGGACAAGTCGAACGATGCCTAACTCTAGGCACAAATGGTAAGGTTCAGTGGAACGTGAGGCATAGATGATAAAGTTGTGCTAAACGAGGCCCAACTAGAGGTGCAAATGATATGGTTGAGTCAAACGAGGCACGACTCGAGGCTCAAATGGTAAGGGTAAGTCAAACAAGGCCCGACTCCAGACACAAATAATATGGTTGAGTCAAACGAGGCCCTACTCGAAGCATAAATGATATGGTAGAGTGAAACGAGGCCCGACTGGAGGCACAAATGATATAGGTGAGTCAAACGAGGCCCGACTCCAAGCACAAATGATATGGTTGAGTCAAATGAGGCCCGACTCGAGGTATAAATGATATGGTTGAGTCAAACGAGGCCAGACTAGAGGCACAAATGATATGGGTGAGTCAAACGAGACCTGACTCGAGGCGCAAATGATATGGTTGAGTCGAATGAGACCTGACTCGAGGCGCAAATGATATGGGTGAGTCAAACGAGACCTGGTTTGAGGCGCAAATGATAAGGTTGAGTCGAATGAGGCCTGACTCGAGGCGCAAATGATAATGTTGAGTTAAAGAGGCCTGACTCGAGGCGCAAATGATAATGTTGAGTCGAACGAGACCCGACTCGAGGCACAAATGACGCAAAAGATAAGGTTGAGTCAAACAAGGACTGACTCGAGGTGCAAATGATATGGGTGAGTCCAACGGGGCCCGACTCGAGGCACAAATGATATGGTTGAGTGAATCGAGGCCCGACTAGAGATGCAAATGGTAATGGGGAGTCAAACGAGGCCTGACTCATGGCATAAATGATATCGTTGAGTCAAACGAGGCCTGACTCGAGGCAAAAATGATAAGGTTGAGTCAAATGAGGCCCAACTAGAGGCGCAAATGATAAGGTTGAGTCAAACGAGGCCTGACCCGAGGCACAAATGATATGGTTGAGTCGAACGGGGCTCAAATCGTGGCACAAATGATATGGTTGAGTCAGACGAGGCCCGACTCGAGGAGCAAATGATAAGGTTGAGTCAAACGGTGCCCGACTCGAGGCGTAAATGATACGGGTGAGTCAAATGAGGCCCAAGTCGAGGCAAAAATGATGTGGTTAAGTCAAACCAGGCTCAACTCGTGGCGCAAATGATAAGGTTGAGTCGAGTGATGCCCAGCATGAGGCACAGATGATAAAGTTGTGTTAAACGAGGACCGACCAGAGGCGCAAATGATATGGTTGAGTCAAATTAGGCCCTACTCAAACCATAAATGATATGGTTGAGTCAAACGAGGCCCGACAGGAGGCACAAATAATATGGGTGAGTCAAACGAGCCCCGACTCGAGGCTCAAATGATATGGTTGAGTCGAACGAGTCCCGACTCCAGGCGCAAATGATATGGGTGAGTCAAACGAGGGCTGGCTCGAGGCTCAAAGGATAAGGTTGTGTCGAACGAGGATTGACTCGAGGAGCAAATGATAGCATTGAGTGAAAGAGGCCCGACTCGAGGCGCAAATGATAAGGATGAGTCGAACCATGCCCGACACAAGGTGCAAATGATAAGAATGAGTCAAAGAAGGACCGACTCGAGGTGCAAATGATATGGGTGAGTCCAACGAGGCCCGACTCGAGGCACAAATGATATGGTTGAGTGAAACAAGGCCCGACTAGAGGTGCAAATGGTAAGGGTGCATGAAACGAGGCCCGACTCGAGGTGCAAATGATAAGGTTGAGTCAAATGAGGCCTAACCCGAGGCACAAATGATATGGTTGAGTTAAACGAGGCCTGACTAGAGGCAGAAATAATAAGGTTGAGCTGAACGAGGCCTGACTCGAGGTGCAAATGATAAGGTTGAGTCGAACGAGGCCTGACTCAAGGCTCAAATGATAAGGTAGAGGCGAACGAGGTCTGACTCGAGGCGCAAGTAATAAGGTAGAGGCGAACGAGGTCTGACTCGAGGCACAAATGATAATGTTGAGTTAAACGAGGCCCGATTGGAGACACAAATGATAAGATTGAGTGAAACAAGCCTCGACTAGAGGCACAAATGATAAGGTTGAGTCAAACGAGGCCCGACCCAAGGCGCAGATGATAAGGTTGAGTGAAACAATGCCCGACTCGAGGCATAAATGATATAAGTAAGTCAAACGACGCCCGACTCGGGGAACAAATGATATGGTTGAGTCAAACGAGGCCCAACTCGAGGCACAAATGATAAGGGTGAGTCAAATGAACCCCAACTCAAGGCACAAATGATAAGGTTGAGTCGAACGAGCCCTGACTTGAGGCACAAATGATAAAGTTGTGTTAAACGAGCCCGACTAGAGGCGCAAACGATATGGTTGAGTCAAACAAGGCCCAACTCGAGGCACACCTGGTAAGGGTGAGTCAAACGAGGCCTGACTCCAGGCACAAATGATATGGTTGAGTCAAACGAGGCCCAACTCCAGGCACAATTGATCTGGTTGAGTCAAATAAGGCCCGCCTCGAGGTGCAAATGATAAGGTCGAGTCAAACAAGGCCCGACTCAAGGCGCAAATGATAAGGTTCAGTCAAACGAGGCCCGACTCGAGGCATAAATGATATGGTTGAGTCAAACAAGGCCCGCCTAGAGGCACAAATGATATGGGTGAGTCAATCGAGGCCCGACTCGAGGCACAATTAGTAAGGGTGAGTCAAACGAGACCCGACTCAAGGCACAAATGATATGGTTGAGTCAAACGAGGCCCGACTGAAGGCGCAAATGATAAGGGTGAGTCGAACGATGCCCGACTCGAGGTGGAATTAATATGGTTGAGCCAAATGAAGCCCGACTAGAGGCACAAATGATATGGGTGAGTCAAACGAGGCCCGACTCGAGGCGCAAATGATATGGTTGAGTCGAACGAGGCCAGACTCGAGGCGCAATTGATATGGGTGAGTCAAACGAGGCTTGACTAAAGGAGCAAACAATAAGGTCAAGTCGAATGAGGCCCGACTCGTGGCACAAATGATTAGGTTGAGTCCAACGAGGCCCGACTCGAGGCACAAATGATAAGGTTGAGTCAAACGAGGCCCGACTCGAGGCGCTCATGGTAAGGGTGAGTCAAATGAGGCCTGACTCAAGGTAGAAATGATATTGTTGAGTCAAACGATTCCCGACTGGACGCGTAAATGATAAGGTTGAGTCGAATGAGGTCCAACTCCAGGCGCAAATGATAAGGTTGAGTCGAACGATGCTTGACTCAAGGCATAAATGATATGGTTGAGTCAAACGAGGCCCAATTCGAGTAGAAATGATTTGGTTGAGTCAACTGACGCCTGCCTCAAGGCACAAATGATAAGGTTGAGTCGAACAATGCCCGAGTTAAGGCACAAATGATATGGGTGAGTCAAATGAGGCCCAACTAGAGGTGCAAATGAGATGGCTGAGTCAAACAACGCCCGACTCGATGCGTAAATGGTAAGGTTAAGTTGAACAAGGCCCAACACGTGGCACAAATGATAAGGTTGAGTCAAACGAGGCCCGATTGAAGGCACAAATGATAAGGTTGAGTAGAACAAGGCCCTAGGCGCAAATGATATAGTTGAGTCAAACAATGCTCGACTTGATCCGCAAATGATAAGGTTGAATCAAACGAGGCCCGACTCGAGGTGCAAATGGTAAGAGTGAGTCAAACGAGGGTCGACTCAAGGCACAAATGATTTGGTTGAGTCAAACGTGGCCTGACTTGAGGCACAAGTGATAAGGTTGAGTCGAACAAGGCCTGGCTCGAGGCACAAATGATAAGGTTGAGTCAAACGAGCCCCGACTCGAGGCACACATGGTAAGGGTGAGTCAAACGAGGCCCGACTTCAGGCACAAATGATATGGTTGAGTCAAACGAGGCCCGACTCGAGGCGTAAAGGATATGGCTGAGTCAAACGAGGCTCGAGTTCAGGGACAAATTATATGGGTGAGTCAAATGAGGCCCAAGTCAAGGCGCAAATGGTAAGGTTGAGTTGAACGAGGCCTAACACGTGGCACAAATGATAAGGGTGTGTCAAATAAGGCCCGACTCGAGGCACAAATTAGAAGATTGAGTGAAATAAGGCCCGACTCGAGGCACAAATTATAAGATTGAGTCAAACAAGGCCCGCCTCGAGGCACAAATGACAACGTTGAGTCAAACAAAACCCAACTCGAGGCGCAAATAATAAGGTTTAGTCAAACAAGACCCGACTCGTGGTGCAAATGATAAGGTTGAGTCAAACGAGAACTAACTTGAGGTGCAAATGATATGGGTGAGTCGAACAAGGCCTGACTCGAGGCACAAATGATATGGTTGAGCCAAACAAGGCCCGATTAGAGGTGCAAATGGTAAGGGTGAGTCAAACATGGCTCGACTCGAGGCATAAATGATGTGGTTGAGTCAAACGAGGCCCAACTCGAGGCACAAATGATAAGGTTGAGTCAAATGAGGCCCAACTCTAGGTGTAAACGATAAGGTTGAGTTGAACGAGGCATGACTCGAGGTACAAATGATAAGGTTGAGTCGAATAAGGCCCGACACGAGGTACAAATTATATGGTTGAGTCAAACGAGGCCCGACTTGAAGCTCAAATGATAAGGTTAAGGCAAACAAGGTCCAACTCGAGGCACAAATGATAATGTTGAGTGAAACGAGGCACGACCCGAGACACAAATGATAAGATTGAGTCAAACGAGGCCCGACTCGAAGCGCAAATGATAAGGTTAAGTCGAACGAGGCCCGAATCGCAACACAAATGATATGGTTGAGTCAAACGAGGACCGACTCGAGGCACAAATGATAAGGGTGAGCCAAATGATCCTCGACTCAAGGCACAAATGATAAGGTTGAGTCGAACGAGGCCCGACTTGAGGCACAGATGATAAAGTTATGTTAAACGAGGCCTGACTAGAGGCGCAAATGATATGGCTGAGTCAAACGAGGCCCGACTCGAGGCATAAATGGTAAGGGTGAGTCAAACGAGCCCCAACTCCAGGCACAAATGATATGGTTGAGTCAAACAAGGCCCAACTCGAGTAGAAATGATTTGGTTGAGTCAACTGACGCCTGCCTCAAGGCGCAAATGATAAGGTTGAGTCGAACAATGCCCGAGTTAAGGCACAAATGATATGGGTGAGTCAAATGAGGCCCAACTCGAGGTGCAAATGAGATGGCTGAGTCAAACAACACCCGACTCGAGGCGTAAATGGTAAGGTTGAGTTGAACAAGGCCCAACACGTGGCACAAATGATAAGGTTGAGTAGAACAAGGCCCTAGGCGCAAATGATATAGTTGAGTCAAACAATGCTCGACTTGAGCTGCAAATGATAAGGTTGAATCAAACAAGGCCCGACTCGAGGTGCAAATGGTAAGAGTGAGTCAAACGAGGGTCGACTCAAGGCACAAATGATTTGGTTGAGTTAAACGTGGCCTGACTTGAGGCACAAGTGATAAGGTTGAGTCGAACAAGGCCTGGCTCGAGGCACAAATGATAAGGTTGAGTCAAACGAGCCCCAACTCGAGGAACACATGGTAAGGGTGAGTCAAACAAGGCTCGACTTCAGGCACAAATGATATGGTTGAGTCAAACGAGGCTCGAGTTCAGGGACAAATTATATGGGTGAGTCAAACGAGGCCCAAGTCAAGGCGCAAATGGTAAGGTTGAGTTGAACGAGGCCTAACACGTGGCACAAATGATAAGGGTGTGTCAAATAAGGCCCGACTCGAGGCACAAATTAGAAGATTGAGTGAAATAAGGCCCGACTCGAGGCACAAATTATAAGATTGAGTCAAACAAGGCCCGCCTCGAGGCGCAAATGATAACGTTGAGTCAAACAAAACCCAACTCGAGGCGCGAATAATAAGGTTTAGTCGAACAAGACCCGACTCGTGGTGCAAATGATAAGGATGAGTCAAACGAGAACTGACTTGATGTGCAAATGATATGGGTGAGTCGAACAAGGCCTGACTCGAGGCACAAATGATATGGTTGAGCCAAACAAGGCCCAATTAGAGGTACAAATGGTAAGGGTGAGTCAAACATGGCTCGACTCGAGGCATAAATGATGTGGTTGAATCAAACGAGGCCCAACTCGAGGAACAAATGATAAGGTTGAGTCAAATGAGGCTCGACTCTAGGCGCAAACGATAAGGTTGAGTTGAACGAGGCATGACTCGAGGCGCAAATGATAAGGTTGAGTCGAATGAGGCCCAACACAAGGTACAAATTATATGGTTGAGTCAAACGAGGCCCGACTTGAAGCGCAAATGATAAGGTTAAGGCAAACAAGGTCCAACTCGAGGCACAAATGATACTGTTGAGTGAAACGAGGCACGACCCGAGACACAAATGATAAGATTGAGTCAAACGAGGCCCGACTCAAAGCGCAAATGATAAGGTTAAGTCGAACGAGTCCTGAATCGCAACACAAATGATATGGTTGAGTCAGACGAGGCTCGACTTGAGACGTAAATGATATGGGTGAGTCAAACGAGGGCCGACTTAAGGCACAAATGATATGGTTAAGTCAAACGAGGACCGACTCGAGGCACAAATGATAAGGGTGAGCCAAATGGTCCTCGACTCAAGGCACAAATGATAAGGTTGAGTCGAACGAGGCCTGACTTGAGGCACAGATGATAAAGTTATGTTAAACGAGGCCTGACTAGAGGCGCAAATGATATGGCTGAGTCAAACGAGACCCGACTCGAGGCATAAATGATAGGGGTGAGTCAAACGAGCCTCGACTCCAGGCACAAATGATATGGTTGAGTCAAACGAGGCCCAACTCGAGTAGAAATGACTTGGTTGAGTCAACTGACGCCTGCCTCAAGGCGCAAATGATAAGGTTGAGTCGAACAATGCCCGAGTTAAGGCACAAATGATATGGGTGAGTTAAATGAGGCCCAACTCGAGGTGCAAATGAGATGGCTGAGTCAAACAATGCCCGACTCGAGGCGTAAATGGTAAGGTTGAGTTGAACAAGGCCCAACACGTGGCACAAATGATAAGGTTGAGTCAAACGAGGCCCGATTGAAGGCACAAATGATAAGGTTGAGTAGAACAAGGCCCTAGGCGCAAATGATATAGTTGAGTCAAACAATGCTCGACTTGAGCCGCAAATGATAAGGTTGAATCAAACGAGGCCCGACTCGAGGTGCAAATGGTAGGAGTGAGTCAAACGAGAGTCGACTCAAGGCACAAATGATTTGGTTGAGTTAAACGTGGCCTGACTTGAGGCACAAGTGATAAGGTTGAGTCGAACAAGGCCTGGCTCGAGGCGCAAATGATAAGGTTGAGTCAAACGAGCCCCGACTCGAGGCACACATGGTAAGGGTGAGTCAAACGAGGCCCGACTTCAGGCACAAATGATATGGTTGAGTCAAACGAGGCCCGACTCGAGGCGTAAAGGATATGGTTGAGTCAAACGAGGCTCGAGTTCAGGGACAAATTATATGGGTGAGTCAAACGAGGCCCAAGTCAAGGCGCAAATGGTAAGGTTGAGTTGAACGAGGCCTAACACGTGGCACAAATGATAAGGGTGTGTCAAATAAGGCCCGACTCGAGGCACAAATTAGAAGATTGAGTGAAATAAGGCCCGACTCGAGGCACAAATTATAAGATTGAGTCAAACAAGGCCCGCCTCGAGGCGCAAATGATAACATTGAGTCAAACAAAACCCAACTCGAGGCGTGAATGATAAGGTTTAGTCGAACAAGACCCGACTCGTGGTGCAAATGATAAGGTTGAGTCAAACGAGAACTGACTCGAGGTGCAAATGATATGGGTGAGTCGAACAAGGCCTGACTCGAGGCACAAATGATATGGTTGAGCCAAACAAGGCCCGATTAGAGGTGCAAATGGTAAGGGTGAGTCAAACGTGGCTCGACTCGAGGCATAAATGATGTGGTTGAGTCAAACGAGGCCCAACTCGAGGAACAAATGATAAGGTTGAGTCAAATGAGGCCCGTCTCTAGGCGCAAACGATAAGGTTGAGTTGAACGAGGAATGACTCAAGGCGCAAATGATAAGGTTGAGTTGAATGAGGCCCGACACGAGGTACAAATTATATGGTTGAGTCAAACGACGCCCGACTTGAGGCGCAAATGATAAGGTTAAGGCAAACAAGGTCCAACTTGAGGCACAAATGATAATGTTGAGTGAAATGAGGCATGACCCGAGACACAAATGATAAGATTGAGTCAAACGAGGCCCGACTCGAAGCACAAATGATAAGGTTAAGTCGAACAAGGCCCGAATCGCAGCACAAATGATATGGTTTAGTCAGACGTGGCCTGACTTGAGACATAAATGATATGGGTGAGTCAAACGAGGGCTGACTTGAGACGCAAATGATATGGTTAAGTCAAACGAGGACCGACTCGAGGCACCAATGATAAGGGTGAGCCAAATGATCCTCTACTCAAGGCACAAATGATAAGGTTAAGTCAAACGAGGCCCGACTTGAGGCACAGATGATAAAGTTATGTTAAACGAGGCCCGACTAGAGGCGCAAATGATATGGCTGAGTCAAATGAGGCCCGACTCGAGGCATAAATGGTAAGGGTGAGTCAAACGAGCCCCGACTCCAAGCACAAATGATATGGTTGAGTCAAACAAGGCCCGACTCGAGGCATAAATTATATGGTTGAGTTAAACAAGGCTTGACTATGGGTACAAATGATATGGTTGAGTCAATCGAGGCCCGACTCAAGGCGCAAATGATATGCTTGAGTCGAACGAGGCCCAACTCGAGGTGCAAAAGATATGGGTGAGTCAAATGAGGCCTGGCTCAAGGCGCAAATGATAAGGTTGAGTCGAACGAGGCCTAACTCGACACACAAATGATAACGTTGAGTCGAACGAGGCCTGACTCGAGGTATAAATGATAAGGTTGAGTTGAACGAGGCCCGACTCGAGGCACAAATGATAAGGTTGAGTCGAATGATGCCCGACACTAGGCGCAAATTATAAGGTTGAGTCAAACAAGGACCAACTCGAGGTACAAATGATATGGGTGAGTCCAACAAGGCCCGACTCGTGGCACAAATGATATGGTTGAGTGAAACGAGGCTCGACTAGAGGTGCAAATGGTAAGGGTGAGTCAAATGAGGTGCGACTCATGACTTAAATGATATGGTTGAATGAAACGAGGCCTGACTCGAGGCACAAATGATAAGGTTGAGTCAAATGAGGCCCCACTGGAGGCGCAAATGATAAGGTTGAGTCCAACGAGGCCCAACCCGAGGCACAAATGATATGGTTGAGTCAAACGAGGGCCAATTCATGACTCAAATGCCATGGTTGAGTCAGGCGAGGCACGACTCGAGACGCAAATGATAAGGTTGAGTCAAATGATGCCCAACTCGATGTGTAAATGATATGGTTAAGCCAAACGAGGCCCGACTCGAGGCGCAAATGATAACGTTGAGTCGAATGAGTGCCGGCATGAGGCACAGATGATAAAGTTGTGTGAAACGAGGCCCACCTAAAGGCGCAAATTATATGGTTAAGTCAAACAAGTTCTGACTCGAGACTCAAATGGTAAGGGTGGGTCAAACGAGGACTGACTCCAGGCACAAATGATATGGTTGAGTCAAACGAGGCTCGACTCGAAGCATAAATGATATGGTTGAGTCAAACGAGGCCCGACTGGAGGCACAAATGATATGGTTGAGTCAAATGAGGCCCGACTCGAGGTGCAAATGATATGGTTTAATCGAACGAGGCCTGACTCGAGGCACAAATGATATGGGTGAGTCAAACGAGGCCTGGCTCGAGGTGCAAAGGATAAGGTAGAGTCAAACGAGGACTAACTTGGGGCGCGAATGATAACGTTGACTGCAAGAGCCTGAGTCGAGGCACAAATGATAAGGTTGAGTCGAACGAGGCCCGACGCGAGGCACAAATGATATGGTTGAGTCAAACGAGGCCTGACTTAAGGCGCAAATGATAAGGTTGAGGCGAACGAGGTCTGACTCGAGGCATAAATGATAATGTTGAGTCAAAGGAGGCCCGACTTGAGGCACAAATGATAAGATTGAGTCAAACGGGGCCCGACTCGAGGCACATATGATATGGTTGAGCCAAACGAGACCCATTTCCAAGCACAAATGATATGGTTAAGTCAAACGAGGCCCGACTCGAGACATAAATGATATGGTTAAGTCAAACGAGGCCTAACTGGAGGAACAAATGATATGGGTGAGTTAAACGATGCCCGACACGAGGCGCAAATGATATGGTTGAGTTGAACAAGGCCCGATGTGAGGCATAGATGATAAAGTTGTATTAAACGAGGCCCAACTAGAGGCGCAAATGATATGGTTGAGTCAAACGAGGCTCGACTCAAGGCTCAAATGGTAAGGGTGAGTCAAACAAGGCTGGACTCCAGACACAAATAATATGCTTGAGTCAAACGAGGCCCTACTCGAAGCATAAATGATATGGTAGAGTCAAACGAGGCCCGACTGAAGGCACAAATGATATAGGTGAGTCAAACGAGGCCCGACTCCAAGCACAAATGATATGGTTGAGTTAAACGAGGCCCGACTCGAGGTATAAATGATATGGTTGAGTCAAACGAGGCCTGACTAGAGGCACAAATGATATGGGTGAGTCAAACGAGGCCTGACTCGAGGCGCAAATGATATAGTTGAGTCGAACGAGACTTGACTCAAGGCGCAAATGATATGGGTGAGTCAAATGAGGCCTGGCTTGAGGCACAAATGATAAGGTTGAGTCAAACGAGGCCTAACTCGAAGCGCAAATGATAATGTTGAGTTAAAGAGGCCTAACTCGATGCGCAAATGATAAGGTTGAGTCGAACAAAGCCCGACTCGAGGCACAAATGATGAGGTTGAGTCGAACAATGCCTAACACAAGGCGCTAAAGATAAAGTTGAGTCAAACAAGGACCGACTCGAGGTGCAAATGATATGGGTGAGTCCAATAGGGCTCGACTCGAGGCACAAATGATATGGTTAAGTGAATCGAGGCCCAACTAGAGGTGCAAATGGTAAGGGTGAGTCAAACGAGGCCCGACTCATGGCATAAATGAAATGGTTGAGTCAAACGAGGCCCGACTTAAGGCACAAATGATAAGGTTGAGTCAAACGAGGCCTGACCCGAGGTACAAATGATATGGTTGAGTCGAACGAGGCTCAAATTGTGGCACAAATGATATGGTTGAGTCAGACAAGGCCCGACTCGAGGAGCAAATGATAAGGTTAAGTCAAACAGTGCCCGACTCGAGGCGTAAATGATGTGGGTGAGTCAAATGAGGCCCGAGTCGAGGCAAAAATGATGTGGTTAAGTCAAACCAGGCTCAACTCATGGCGCAAATGATAAGGTTGAGTCGAGTGATGCCCGGCGTGAGGCACAGATGATAAAGTTATGTTAAACGAGGACCGACCAGAGGCACAAATGATATGGTTGAGTCAAATAAGGCCCTACTCGAACCGTAAATGATTTGGTTGAGTCAAACGAGGCCCGACAGGAGGCACAAATGATATGGGTGAGTCAAACGAGGCCCAACTCGAGCTGCAAATGATATGGTTAAGTCAAACGAGGCCCAACTCCAGGCGCAAATGATATAGGTGAGTCAAACAAGGCCTGGCTCAAGGCGCAAAGGATAAGGTTATGTCGAACGAGGATTGACTCGAGAAGCAAATGATAGCATTGAGTGAAAGAGGCCTGACTCGAGGCGTAAATGATAAGGTTAAGTCGAACGAGGCCCGACTCGAGGCACAAATGATAAGGATGAGTCGAACCATGCCCGACACGAGGTGCAAATGATAAGGATGAGTCAAAGAAGGACCGACTCGAGGTGCAAATGATATGGGTAAGTCCAACGAGGCCTGACTCGAGGCACAAATGATATGGTTGAGTGAAACAAGGCCCGACTAGAGGTGCAAATGGTAAGGGTGCATCAAACGAGGCCCGACTCGAGGCGCAAATGATAAGGTTGAGTCAAATGAGGCTTAACCCGAGGCACAAATGATTTGGTTGAGTTAAACGAGGCCTGACTAGAGGCAAAAATGATAAGGTTGAGCTGAATAAGGCCTGACTCGAGGCGCAAATGATAAGGTTGAGTCAAACAAGGCCTGACTTGAGGTTGAAATGATATGGTTGAGTCCAACAAGGCCTGACTCAAGGTGCAAGTAATAAGGTAGAGGCGAACGAGGTCCGACTCGAGGCACAAATGATAATGTTGAGTCAAACAAGCCCGATTGGAGACACAAATGATAAGATTGAGTGAAACGAGTCTCGACTAGAGGCACAAATGATAAGGCTGAGTCGAACGAGGCCCGACCCAAGGCGCAGATGATAAGGTTGAGTGAAACAATGCCCGACTTGAGGCATAAATGATATGGGTAAGTCAAACGACGCCCGACTCGGGGAACAAATGATATGGTTGAGTCAAACAAGGCCCAACTCGAGGCACAAATGATAAGGGTGAGTCAAATGAACCCCAACTCAAGGCACAAATGATAAGGTTGAGTCGAACGAGGCCTGACTTGAGGCACAAATGATAAAGTTGTGTTAAACGAGGCCCGACTAGAGGCGCAAATGATATGGTTGAGTTAAACAAGGCCCGACTCGAGGCACACCTGGTAAGGGTGAGTCAAACGAGGCCCAACTCCAGGCACAAATGATATGGTTGAGTCAAACAAGGCCCAACTCCAGGCGTAATTGATCTGGTTGAGTCAAATAAGACCCGCATCGAGGTGCAAATGATCAAGTTGAGTCAAACAAGGCCTGACTCAAGGCGCAAATGATAAGGTTCAGTCAAACGAGGCCCGACTCGATGCATAAATGATATGGTTGAGTCAAACGAGGCCCGCCTAGAGGCACAAATGATATGGGTGAGTCAATCGAGGCCCGACTCGAGGCATAATTGGTAAGGGTGAGTCAAACGAGGCCCGACTCGAGGCACAAATGATATGGTTGAGTCAAACGAGGCCTGATTGAAGGCGCAAAAAATAAGGTTGAGTCAAACAAGGCCTGACTCTAGGTGGAATTGATATGGTTGAGTCAAATGAGGCCCGCCTCGAGGCGCAAATGATAAGGGTGAGTCGAATGATGCCCGACTCGAGGTGCAAATGATAAGGTTGAGCTAAATGAGGCCCGACTAGAGGCACAAATGATATGGGTGAGTCAAACGAGGCCCGACTCTAGGCGCAAATGATATGGTTGAGTTAAACGAAGCCAGACTCGAGGCGCAAATGATATGGGTGAGTCAAATGAGGCCTGACTTAAGGAGCAAATGATAAGGTTAAGTCGAACGAGGCCCGACTCGTGGCACAAATGATTAGGTTGAGTCCAACAAGGCCCGACTCGAGGCGCAAATGATAAGGTTGAGTCAAACGAGGCCCGACTCGAGGCACACATGGTAAGGGTGAGTCAAACGAGACCCGACTCAAGGCAGAAATGATATTGTTGAGTCAAACGATTCCCGACTTGAGGCGTAAATGTAAGGTTAAGTCGAACCAGGCCCAACTCCAGGCGCAAATGATAAGGTTGAGTCGAACGATGCTTGACTCGAGGCATAAATGATATGGGTGAGTCAAACGAGTCCTAACTAGAGTAGAAATGATTTGGTTGAGTCAACTGATGCCTACCTCGAGGCGCAAATGATAAGGTTGAGTCGAACAATGCCCGAGTTAAGGCACAAATGATATGGGTGAGTCAAACGAGGCTCAACTCGAGGTGCAAATGAGATGGGTGAGTCAAACGACGCCCGACTCGAGGCGTAAATGGTAAGGTTGAGTTGAAGAAGGCCCAACACATGGCACAAATGATAAGGTTGAGTCAAACAAGGCCCAACTCAAGGCACAAATGATAAGGTTGAGTCGAACAAGGCCCTAGGCGCAAATGATATGGTTGAGTCAAAAAATGCTCGACTTGAGCCGCAAATGATAAGGTTGAATCAAATGAGGCCCGACTCAAGGCGCAAATGGTAAGAGTGAGTCAAACAAAGGCCTACTCAAGGCACAAATGATTTGGTTGAGTCAAACGTGACCTGACTTGAGGCACAAGTGATAAGGTTGAGTCGAACAAGGCCCGACTCGAGGCGCAAATGATAAGGTTGAGTCAAACGAGGCCCGACTTGAAGCACACATGGTAAGGGTGAGTCAAACAAGGCCTGACTCGAGGCACAAATGATATGGTTGAGTCAAACGATGCTTGAGTCGAGGCGCAAATGATAAGGGAGAGTCAAATGAGCCCCGACTCATGGCACAAAGGATAAGGTTGAGTCAAACAATGCTCAACTTGAGCCGTAAATGATAAGGTTGAGTCAAACGATGCTCGACTTGAGCCGCAAATGATAAGGTTGAGTCGAACGAGGCCCGATTCAAGGCGTAAATGATAAGGGTGAGTCAAACGAGGCCCGACTCGAGGGGCACATGGTAAGGGTGAGTCAAATGAGGCCCGACTCGAGGCACAAATGATAAGGATGAGTCAAATGAGCACTGACTCATGGCACAAGGGATAAGGTTGAGTCGAACGTGGGCCGACTTGAGGCACAGATGATAAATTTGTGTTAAATGAGCCCTGACTCGGGGCACAAATGATATGGTTGAGTCAAATTAGGTTTGGCTCGTGGCACAAATGGTAAGGGTGAGTCAAACGAGAACCGACTCGAGCCATAAATAATATGGTTGAGTCAAACGAGGCCCGACTCGAGGCACAAATAATAAGGTTAAATCAAACGAGGCCTGACTCTAGGCACCAATGATATGGTTGAGTCAAATGAGGCCTGCTTTGAGGCACGAACAATAAGGTTGAGTCGAACATGGCTCGACTCAAGGTGTAAATGGTAAGGTTGAGTGAAACGAGGCCTGACTGGAGGCACATATGATATGGGTGAGTCAAACGAGGCCCGACTTGGGGAACAAATGATATGGTTGAGTCAAACGAGGACCGACTCAAGGCACAAATGGTAAGAGTGAGTCAAACGATGACCAACACGAGGTACAAATGATAAGGTTGAGTCAAACGAGGTCTAACTCGAGGCGCAAATGGTAAGGTTGAGTCAAACATGGCCTGACTCGAGCCACAAATGATAAGGTTAAGTCGAACGAGACCCGACTCGGGGCAGAAATGATATGGTTGAGTCGAACGAGGCCCGACTCGAGGCATAATTGATATGGGTGAGCCAAATGAGGCCTGACTCGAGGCGCAAATGATGAGGTTGAGTCAAACAAGGCCTAACTCGAGGCACAAATGATATGCTTGAGTCAAACGAGACCCGAGTTAAGGCACAAATGATATGGATGAGTCAAACGAGGCCTAACTCCAGACGCAAATGGGATGCGTGAGTCAAATGAGGCCAGATTTGAGGCGCAAATGGTAAGGGTGAGTTGAATGAGGCCCAACACGAGGCACAAATGATAAGGTTGAGTCAAACGAGACCTGACTCGAGGCGCAAATGATAAGGCTGAGTCGACCGAGGACCGATTAGAGGCGCAAATGATAAGGTTGAGTCGAACAAGGCCCAACTCGAGACGTAAATGGTAAGGTTAAGCCAAACGAGACCCGATTCGAGGCGCAAATGATAAGGTTGAGTCGATGATTGAGTCAAACGAGGCCCAACTTGAGGCATGAATGATAGGGTTAAGTCGAACAAGGCCTGACTCGAGACGCAAATGATAAGGTTGAGTTGAACAAGGCCTGACTCGAGGCACAAATGATAAGGTTGAGTCAAACGAGGCCCGACTCGAGGCAAAATTGATATGGGTGAGTCAAACGAGGCCTGACTCGAAGCGCAAATGATAGCATTGAGTCGAACGAGGCCTGACTCAAGGCATAAATGATAAGGTTGAGAAAAACAAGTAAAACGAGGCCCGACTTGAGGCACAAATGATAAGGTTGAGTCAAACGAGGCCCGACTCGAGGTGCAAATGATAAGTTTGAGTCAAACGAGGCCCGACTCGAGGCACAAATGATAAGGTTGAATCAAACTAGGCCCAGCTCGAGGCGCAAACGATTTGGTTGCGAGGCCTGACTCGAGGCGTAAATGATTTGGTTGAGTGAAATGAGGTCCAACTAAAGGTGCAAATGATAAAGGTGAGTCAAACGAGGCCTGACTCAAGGCACAAATGATATGGTTGAGCTAAACAACGCCTGACTCGAGGCGCAAATGATAAGGTTGAGTCGATCAAGGCCCAACTCTAGGCGTATATGATAAGGTTGAGTCAAACGATGCTCGACTCGAGGCGTAAATGATATGGGTGAGTCAAACGAGGCCCGATTCGAGGCGCAAATGATAAGGTTGAGTCAAGCGATGCTTGACTCGAGGCACAAATGATAACGATGAGTGAAAGAGGCCCGACTCGAGGCGCAAATGACAAGGTTAAGTTGAACGGCAACTGACATGAGGCGCAAATGATAAGGTTGAGTCGAACGAGGCCCGACTTGAGGCGCAAATGATAAGGTTGATTCAAATGATGCTAGACTCGAGGCACAAATGGAAAGGGTAAGTCAAACGAACCTCGACTCGAGACACAAATGATATGGTTGAGTCAAACGAGGCCCGACTCAAGGCGCAAATAATAAGGTTAAGTCAAACGAGGCCCGACTCCAGGTGCAAAAGATATGGTTGAGTCAAATGAGGCCTGCCTCGGGGCGCAAATGATAAGGTTAAGTCGAACAAGGCCTGACTCGAGGCGCAAATGATAAGGTTTAGTCAAACGAAGCCCGACTAGAGGCACAAATGATATGGTTGAGTCAAACGAGGCCTGACTCGAGGAGCAAATGATATGGTTGAGTCGAACAAGGCCCGACTCGAGGCACAAATGATATGGGTGAGTCAAATGAGGCCCAACTCGAGGCACAAATGATAAGGTTAAGTCAAACGAGGCCTACCTCGTGGCACAAATGATAAGGTTGAGTCAAATGAGGCCTGACTCGAGGTGCAAATGATATGGGTGAGTCAAATGAGACCCGACTCGAGGCACAAATGACAAAGGTGAGTCAAATGAACCCCGACTTGAGGCACAAATGATATGGTTGAGTCAAATGAGGCCCAACTCCAGGCGCAAATAATAAGGTTGAGTCAAATGAGGGCAGACTCCAGGCACAAATGATATGGTTGAGTCAATTAAGGCCCGCATCGAGGCACAAATGATAAAGTTCAGTCGAAGAAGGCCAGACTCGAGGCGCAAATGATAAGGTTGAGTCAAACGAGGATCGACTAAAGGCACAAATGGTATGGGTGAGTCAAACGAGGCCTATTTCGAGGGGCAATTGATATGGTTGAGTCGAATGAGGACTGACTCAAGGCGCAAATGATATGGGAGAGTCACACGAGGCTTGACTCAGGCCACAAATGATAAGGTTGAGTTGAATAAGGCCTAACTCGAGGCGCAAATGATATGGTTGAGTCAAACAAGGCCCAAGTTAAGGCACAAATGATATGGGTGAGTCAAACGAGGCCCACCTTGAGGCACAAATGAGATGGTTAAGTCAAACGAGGCCCGACTCAAGGCGCAAATGGAAAGGGTGAGTTACACGAGGCCCAGCACTAGGCACAAATGATAAGGTTAAGTCAAGCAAGGACCGACTCGAGATGCAAATAATAAGGTTGAGTCAAATGAGGCCCAATTCGAGGCACAGATGATAACGTTGAGTCAAAGAGGCCTAACTTGAGGTGCAAATGATAAGGTTGAGTCGAAATAGGCTCGACTCGAGGCACAAATGATAAGGTTGAGTTCAACGAGGCCCGACTTGAGGCACAAATGATAAGGTTTAATCAAACAAGGGCTCGTTCGAGGCGTAAATGATAAGGTTGAATAGAACGAGACCCAACTCGAGGCGCAAATGATAAGGTTGAGTCGAACGAGGCACGACTCGAGGCGCAAATGATAAGGTTGAGTCAAACGAGACTCGACTCGAGGCGCAAATGATTTGGTTGAGTCAAAGGAGGCCTGACTCGAGGCACAAATGATAAGGTTGAGTCGAACAAGGCCTGACTCGAGGCACAAATGATAAGGTTGAGTCAAACGAGTAAAATGAAGCCTGCCTTGAGGCATAAATGATAAGGTTGACTCAAACGAGGCCTGACTCATGGCACAAATGATAAGGTTGAGTTAAACGAGGTCCGACTAGAGGCACAAATGATAACATTGAGTGAAAGAGGCCCGACTCGAGGCGCAAATGATAAGGTTGAGTCAAATGATGCTCGAATCGAGGCACAATTGGTAAGGCGAGGCATAAATGATATGGTTGAGTCAAACCAAGCCGACTCGAGGCACAAAAAATAAAATTGAGTCAAACGAGGCCCGACTCCAGGTGCAAATGATATGGTTAAGTCAGATGAGGCCCGCCTCGAGGCACAAATGATAGGGTTGAGTCAAACGAGGCCCGACTCGAGGTGCAAATGATAAGGTTGAGTCAAACGAGGCCCGACTCGAGGCGCAAATGATTTGATTGAGTCAAGGAGGCCTGACTCGAGGCGCAACTGATAAGGTTGAGTCGAACAACTCCCGACTCAAGGAACAAATGATAAGGTTGAGTCAAACGAGTAAAATGAGGCCCGCCTCAAGGCATAAATGATAAGGTTGACTCAAACGAGGCCCGACTCATGGCACAAATTATAAGGTTGAGACAAATGAGGTCTGACTCGAGACGTGAATGATAACATTGAGTCAAAGAGGCCCGACTGGAGGCGCAAATGATAACGTTGAGTCAAAGAGGCCTGACTCGAGGCGCAAATGGTAAGGTTGGGTCAAACGAGGCCCGACTCGAGGCACAAATGATAAGGTTGAGTCGAACAAGGCCCGACACAAGACACAAATGATAAGATTAAGTCAAACAAGGACCGACTAGAGGTGTAAATGATATGGCTGAGTCCAACGAGGCCTGACTCGAGGCACAAATGATATGGTTGAGTGAAACAAGGCTTGACTTGAGGCACAAATGGTAAGGGTAAGTTAAATGAGGCCCGACTTGAGGCACAAATGATGTGGGTGAGTCAAACGATGCCTAACTCGAAGCACAAATGATAACGTTGAGTCAAACGAGGCCCGACTCGAGGCACAAATGATAAGGTTGAGTCAAACGAGTAAAACGAGGCCCGACTTGAGGCACAAATCATAAGGTTGAGTCAAATGAGGATCGACTCGAGGCACAAATGATAAGTTTGAGTCAAATGAGGTCCGACTCGAGGCACAAATGATAAGGTTGAGTCAAACTAGGCCCGACTCGAGGCGCAAATGATTTGGTTTAGTGAAACAAGGCCCGACTAAAGGCGCAAATGGTAAGGGTGAGTCAAACGAGACACGACACAAGGCACAAATGATATGGTTGAGTCAAACAACGACTGACTCAAGGCGCAAATGATAAGGTTGAGTCGAACGAGGCCCGACTCTAGGCACAAATGATAAGGTTGAGTCCAACGATGCTCGACTCGAGGCGTAAATGATATGGGTGAGTCAAACGATGCTCGACTCGAGGCACAAATGATAACGTTGAGTGAAAGAGGCCCGTCTCGAGGTGCAAATGATAAGTTGAGTCAAATGATGCTCGACTCGAGGTACAATTGGTAAGGCGAGGCACAAAAAATATGGTTCAGTCAAACCAGGTCGACTCGAGGCGTAAAAAATAAAATTGAGTCAAACGAGGCCTGTCTCTAGTTGCAAATGATATGGTTGAGTCAAATGAGGCCCACCTCGAAGCACAAATGATAGGGTTGAGTCGAACAAGGCCTGAATCGAGGCGCAAATGATAAGGTTGAGTGAAATGAGTAAAATGAGGCCCGCCTCAAGGCATAAATGATAAGGTTGACTCAAACAAGGCCCGACTCATGGCACAAATGATAAGGTTTAGTCAAACGAGGTCTGACTCGAGGCGTGAATGATAACATTGAGTTAAAGAGGCCCGACTGGAGGCGCAAATGATAACGTTGAGTCAAAGAGGCCTAACTCGAGGCGCAAATGGTAACGTTGAGTCAAACGAGGCCCGACTCGAGGCACAAATGATAAGGTTGAGTCGAACGAGGCCCGACACGAGACACAAATGATAAGATTAAGTCAAACAAAGACTGACTCGAGGTGTAAATGATATGGCTGAGTCCAACGAGGCCTGACTCTAGGCACAAATGATATGGTTGAGTGAAACAAGGCTCGACTTGAGGTGCAAATGGTAAGGGTAAGTTAAATGAGGCCCAACTCGAGGTGTAAATGATGTGGGTGAGTCAAACGAGGCCTGACTCAAAGCACAAATGATAACGTTGAGTCAAACGAGGCCCAACTCAAGGCACAAATGATAAGGTTGAGTCAAACGAGTAAAACGAGGCCTGATTTGAGGCACAAATGAAAAGGTTGAGTCAAACGAGGCCCGACTCGAGGCGCAAATGATAAGTTTGAGTCAAACGAGGTCCGACTCAAGGCACAAATGATAAGGTTGAGTCAAACTAGGCCTGACTCGAGGCGCAAATGATTTGGTTTAGTGAAACGAGGCCCGACTAAAGGCGCAAATGGTAAGGGTGAGTCAAACAAGGTCCAACACGAGGCACAAATGATATGGTTAAGTCAAACGACGCCTGACCCAAGGCACAAATGATAAGGTTGAGTCGAACGAGGCCTGACTCAAGGCACACATGATAAGGTTGAGTAGAACGATGCTCGACTCGAGGCGTAAATGATATGGGTGAGTCAAACGAGGCCCAATTCGAGGCGCAAATGATAAGGTTGAGTCAAACAATGCTCGACTCGAGGCACAAATGACAACGTTGAGTGAAAGAGGCCCAACTCGAGGTGCAAATGATACGGTTGAGTCAAATGATGCTCGACTCGAGGCACAAATGATATGGTTGAGTCAAACCAGGTCGACTCGAGGCGCAAAAAATAACATTGAGTCAAACGAGGCCCATCTCCAGGCACAAATGATATGGTTGAGTCAAATGAGGCCCGCCTTGAGGCGCAAATGATAGGGTTGAGTCGAACAAGTCCCGACTCGAGACGTAAATGATAAGGTTGAATCAAACGAGGCCCAATTCGAGGCACAAATAATACGGGTGTGTCAAACGAGGCCCAACTCGAGGCGCAAATGATATGGTTGAGTCAAACGAGGCCCGACTCGTGGCACAAATGATATGGGTGAGTCAAACAAGGCCCGACTCGAGGCGCAAATGATAAGGTTGAGCCGAATGAGGCCTGACTTGAGGCACAAATGATAAGGTTGAGTCAAGCGAGGCCTACCTCATGGCACAAATGATAAGGTTGAGTTGAACGAGGCCTGACTCGAAGCACAAATGATATGGGTTAGTCAAACGAGACCCGACTCGAGGCACAAATGGCAAGGGTGAGTCAAACGAACCCTGACTCGAGGCACAAATGATATGGTTAAGTCAAACGAGGCCCGACTAGAGGTACAAATGATATGGGTGAGTCAAACGAGGCTCGTTTCGAGGCGCAAATGATATGGTTGAGTCGAACAAGGCCTGACTCGAGGTGCAAATGATATGGGTGAGTCAAACGAGGCCTGACTTGGGGCGCAAATGATAAGGTTGAGTCGAACAAGGCCTAACTCGGGGTGCAAATGATATGGTTGAGTCAAACGAGGCACAAGTTAAGGCACAAATGATATGGGTGAGTCAAACGAGGCCCAACTCAAGGCGCAAATGAGACGGTTAAGTCAAACGAGGCCCGACTCAAGGCGCAAATGGTAAGGGTGAGTTAAACAAGGCCCAGCACTAGGCACAAATGATAAGGTTGAGTCAAACGAGGCACGACTCGAGGCACAAATGATAAGGTTAAGTCGAATGAGGCCTAATTCGCAGTACAAATGATAAGGTTGGGTCGAACAAGGCACGACTCGAGGCGTAAATGATAAGGTTGAGTCAAACGAGGCCCAACTTGAGGCGCAATTAATAAGGGCAAGTCAAACGAGGCCCAACATGAGGCACAAATGATAACGTTGAATTGAACGAGGCCCGACTCAAGGCACAAATGATAAGGCTGAGTCAAACGAGGCCCAACTTGAGGCTTAAAGGATATGGTTGAGTGAAACGAGGGCCGAGTTGGGCCACCAATGATATGGGTGAGTCGAACGAGGCCCGGCTCCAGGTACATATGATAAGGTTGAGTCGAAGGAGGCCCGCCTCGAGGAACAAATGATAATGTTGACTCAAACGAGGCCCGACTCGAAGCACAATTGATAAGGTTGAGTCAAATGAGGCCCGATTCGAGGCACAGATGATAACGTTGAGTCAAAGAGGCCCGACTTGAGGCGCAAATGATAAGGTTGTGTCGAAAGAGGCCCAGCTCGAGGCACAAATGATAAGGTTGAGTCGAATAAGGCCTGACATGAGGCACAAATGATAAGGTTGAGTCAAACGAGGCCCGACTTGAGGCACAAATATAAGGTTAAGTCAAACAAGGCCCGACTCGAGGTGCAATTAATAAGGTTGAATCAAACAAGGCTCGACTCCCGGCGCAAATCATATGGTTGAGTCAAATGAGGCCCACCTCGAGGCGCAAATGATAAGGTTGAGTTGAACAAGGATCGACTCGAGGTGTAAATGATAAGGTTGAGTCAAACAAGGCCCACCTGGAGGCACAAATGATATGGGTGGGTCAAACGAAGCCTGACTCGAGGCACAAATGATATGGCTGAATCGATTGAGGCCTAACTCGAGGTGCAAATGATTTGGGTGAGTCAAACGAGGCTTGACTTGAGGCGCAAAGGAGAAGGATGAGTCGAACGAGGCCTAACTCGAGGCGCAAATGATATGGTTGAGTCAAATGAGGCCTAACTCGAGGCACAAATGATACGGTTAGGTCAAACGAGGCCCGAGTTAAGGCCCAAATGATATGGGTGAGTCAAGTGAGGCCTAACTCGAGGCGCAAATGATATGGGTTAGTGAAATAAGGCCCGACTCGAGGCGCAAATGGTAAGGGTGAGTTGAACGAGGCCCAACACGAGGAACAAATGAAAAGGTTGAGTCAAATGAAGCCCGACTCGAGGCGCAAATGATAAGGTTGAGTTGAACGAGACCTAACTCGAGGCACAAATTATTCGGTTGAGTCAAACGAGTAAAACGAGGCCCGACTTGAGGCACAAATGATAAGGTTGAGTCAAACAAGGCCTGACTCGAGGCACAAATGATATGGGTGAGTCAAACGAGGCCTGACTCAGGGCGCAAATGATAAGGTTAAGTCGAACAAGGCCTAATTTGAGGCGCAAATGATATGGTTGAGTCAAACAAGGCCCGAGTTAAGGCACAAATGATATGGGTGAGTCAAAGGAGGCCCAACTCTAGGCGCAAATGAGATGGCTAAGTCAAACGAGGCCCGACTCAAGGCGCAAATGGTAAGTGAGAGTTGAACGAGGCCCAGCACTAGGCACAAATGATAAGGTTGACTCAAACGAGGCCTGACTCAAGGCACAAATGATAAGGTTGAGTCTAATGACGCTCGATTCGAGGTACAAATGATAAGGTTGGGTCAAACAAGGCATGACTCGAGGCGTAAATGATAAGGTTGAGTCAAACGAGGCCCGACACGAGGCGCAAATGATAAGGTTGAGTCAAACAAGGACCAACTCGAGGCACAAATCAGAAGGTTCAGTCGAACGAGGCCTGACTCAAGGCACAAATGATAAGGTTGAGTCAAACGAGGCCCAACTCAAGACGCAAATGATATGGTTAAGTGAAACGAGGCCCGACTCGAGGCGCAAATGATAAGGTTAAATCGAATGAGGTTCAGCACGAGGCGCAAATGATATGGTTAAGTGAAACGAGGCCCGACTCGAGGCGCAAATGATAAGTTTAAGTCAAACAAGGCCTAACTCAAGGCACAAATAATAAGTTTGGGTTGAACGAGGCCCAACACGAGGTGCAAATGATAAGGTTGAGGGAAACGAGGCCCGACTAGAGGCGCAAATGGTAAGGGTGAGTCAAACGATGACCGACACGAGGCACAAATGATAAGGTTAAGTCAAACGAGGCCCGACTCGAGGTGCAAATGATAAGGTTGAGTCAAACGAGGACCGACTTGGGGCATAAATTAGAAGGTTGAGTCGAACGAGGCCTGGCTCGAGACACAAATGATAAGGTTGAGTCAAACGAGGCCCGACTCGAGGTGCAAATAATAAGGTTGAGTCAAACAAGGACCAACTCAAGGCACAAATCAGAAGGTTAAGTCGAACGAGGCCCAACTCGAGGCACAAACGATAAGGTTGAGTCAAACGAGGCCCGACTCGAGGCACAAATGATGGTTGAGTGAAACAAGGCCCAACTAGAGGAGCAAATGGCAAGGGTGAGTCAATTGATGCTTGACTCTAGGTGCAAATGATAAGGTTGAGCCAAACGAGACACGACTCGAGGCGCAAATGATAAGGTTGAGTCAAACGAGGACCGACTTAAGGTACAAATCAAAAGGTTGAGTCGAACGAGACCCAACTCGAGGCGCAAATGATAAGGTTGAGTCCAACAAGGCCTAACTCGAGGCACAAATTAGAAGGTTGAGTCAAAAGAGGCCCAGCTCGAGACACAAATGATAAGGTTTAGTCAAACGAGGCCCGACTTGAGGCGCAAATGATAAGGTTGAGTCAAACAAGGACCAACTCGAGGCACAAATTAGAAGGTTAAGTCGAACGAAGCCCAACTCGAGGCGCAAATGATAAAGTTGAGTCAAACGAGGCCCGACTCAAGTCACATATAATAAGGTTAAGTCAAACGAGGCACGCCTCAAGGCACAAATGATATGGTTGAGTCGAACGAGTCCCGGCTCAAGGCACAAATGATAAGGTTTAGTCGAACGAGGCCTGGTGCAAGGCGCAAATGATATGGTTAAGTTAAACGATGCCAAACTCGAAGCACAAACAAGAAGGTTGAGCCAAACGAGGCCCAACTCAAGGCGCAAATGATATGGTTGAGTTGAACGAGCCCTAATTCAAGGCACAAATGATAAGGTTGAGTCAAACGAAGCCCGTCTCGAGGCGCAAATGATAAGGTTGAGTTGAACGAGGCCCAACTCGAGGCACAAATGATAAGGTTAAGGGAAACAAGACCTGGCTAGATGCACAAAATGGTAAAGATGAGTCAAACGATGACTGACACGAGGCACAAATGATAAGGTAGAGTCAAACGAGGCCCGACTCGAGGCGCAATTGGTAAGGTTAAGTCAAACGAGGCCTGACTCGAGGCGCAAATGATAAGGTTGAGTCGATCGAGGCCCGACTCTTGGCACAAATGATATGGTTGAGTCAAACGAGGCACAACTTGAGCCGCAAATGACAAGGTTGAGTCAAACGAGGCCTGACTCGAGGCACAAACAATAAGATTGAGTCAATCAAGGCCCGACCCAAGGCGCAAGTGATATGGTTGAGTCGAACGAGGCCCGACTTAAGGCACAAATAATATGGTTAAGTGAAATGAGGCCTGACTCAAGGCGCAAATGAGAAGGTTGAGTCAAACGAGGCCAGACTCAAGGCGCAAATGATAAGGTTTAGTCAAACGAGTCCCGACTCGAGGCACAAATAAGAAGGTTAAGTCAAACGAGGCCCGACTCGAGGAGCAAATGGCAAGTGTGAGTCAAACGATCCCTGACTTAAGGCGCAAATGATAAGGTTAAGCCAAATGAGGCCCGACTCGAGGCGCAAATGATAAGATTGAGTCAAACGAGGACCGACACGAGGCACAAATCAGAAGGTTGAGTCGAACGAGGCTTGACTCAAGGCACAAATGATAAGGTTGAGTCAAACGAGGCCCAACTCGAGGCACAAATGATAAAGTTGAGTCGAACAAGGCCCAACTCGAGGCACAAACAAGAAGGTTAAGTCAAACGAGGCCCAACTCGAGGTGCAAATGATATGGTTGAGTCAAACGAGGCCCGACTCCAGGTGCAAATGAGAAGGTTGAGTCAAACGAGGCCCAAATCGAGGCACAAACAAGAAGGTTAAGTCAAAAGAGACCCGAGTCGAGGCGCAACTGATAAGGTTGAGTCAAATGAGGCCTGACTCAAGGCACAAATGATAAGGTTGAGTCGAATGAGGCCTGACTCAAGGCGTAAATGATAAGGTTGAGTCGAACGAGGCTCGACTCGAGGCATAAATGATATGGTTGAGTCCAATGAGGCCTGACTCGAGGCACAAATGATAAGGTTAAGACAAACGAGACCCGACTCGAGGCGCAAATGGTAAGGTTGAGTTAAACGAGGACCGACTCGAGGTGCAAATGATATGGTTGAGTGAAACAAGGCCCGACTAGAGGAGCCATTGTTTACGTCAAACGAGACCCGACTCGAGGGGAAAATAAGATGGTTGAGTCAAACGAGGCCCACCTCAAGGCACAAACGATAAGGTTGAGTTAATCGAGTCTAGACTCGAGGCGTAAATGATAAGGTTAAGTCAAACGAGGCCCGACTCGAGGCGTAAACAATATGGTTGAGTCGAACGGGGCCCATCTCAAGGCACAAACGAGAAAGTTGATTCAAACCAGCCCGACTAGAGGCACACATAATAAGGTTGAGTCAAACGAGGCCCGACTCAAGGCGCAATGATATGGTTGAGTGAAACGAGGCCCAACTAGAGGAGCAAATGGTAAGGGTGAGTCAAACGATCCCTGACTCGAGGCACAAATGATAAGGTTGAGTCAAACGAGGCCGGACTCGAGGCACAAATGATAAGGTTGAGTCAAACGAGGACCGACACGAGGCACAAAGTAGAAGGTTGAGTCGAACGAGGTCTAACTCGAGGCGCAAATGATAAGGTCGAGTCAAACGAGCCCTGACTCGAGGCACAAATGATAAGGTTGAGTCAAACGAGGCCCAACTCAAGGCACAAACAAGTAGGTTAAGTCAAATGAGGCCCGACTCGAGGCGCAAATGATATAGTTGAGTCAAACGAGGCCCGATTTGAGGCACAAATGATAAGGTTGAGTCAAATGAAGCCCGTCTCGAGGCGCAAATGATAAGGTTGAGTTGAACGAGGCCTGACTCAAGGCGCCAATGATAAGGTTGAGGGAAACGAGACCCGACTAGAGGCACAAATGGTAATGGTGAGTCAAACGATGACCGACACGAAGCACAAATGATAAGGTTGAGTCAAACGAATCCCGACTCGAGGCACAAATGATAAGGATGAGTCAAACGAATCCCGACTCGAGGCGCAAATGGTAAGGTTGAGTCAAATGAGGCCTGACTCGAGGTGCAAATGATAAGGTTGAGTCAATTGAGTCTCGACTCGTGGCACAAATGATATGGATGAGTCAAACGAGGCTCAACTCGAGGCACAAAATGATAAGGTTGAGTCAAACGAGGCCCGACACGAGGCGCAAATGATATGGTTAAGTGAAACGAGGCCCGACTCGAGTTGCAAATGAGAAGGTTGAGTCAAACAAGGCCCGACTCAAGATGCAAATGATAAGGTTGAGTCAAACGAGGCCCAACTCGAGGGACAAATAAGAAGGATGAGTCAAACGAGACCCACCTCGAGGCGCAAATGATATATTTGAGTGAAACAAGCCCCAACTAAAGGAGCAAATATTAAGAGTGAGTCAAACGATCCCTGACTCGAGGCACAAATGATAAGGTTGAGACAAACGAGGCCCGACTCGAGGCGCAAATGATAAGGTTGAGTCTAATGAGGACCGACTTGAGGCGCAAATAAGAAGGTTGAGTCGAACGAGGCCCGACTCGAGGCGCAAATGATAAGGTTAAGTCAAACGAGGCCTGACTCGAGGCGCAAATGAGAAGGTTGAGTCGAACGAGGCCCGACTCGAGGTACAAATGATAAGGTTAAGTCCAAACGAAGCCCGTCTCAAGGCGCGAATGATAACGTTGAGTCAAACGAGGACCGACACGAGGCGCAAATCAGAAGGTTGAGTCGAATGAGGCCCGACTCGAGGCGCAAATGATAAGGTTGTGTCAAACGATGCCCGACTCGAGGCACAAATGATAACATTGAGTCAAACGAGGCCCGACTCGAGGCACAAACAAGAAGGTTAAGTCAAACGAGGCCCGACTCGAGGCGCAAATGAGATGGTTGTGTCAAACGAGGCCTGACTTAAGGCGCAAATGAGAAGGTTAAGTCAAACGAGGCCCAACTCGAGGCACAAACAAGAAGGTTGAGTCAAACGAGGCCCGACTCGAGGCACAAATGATATCATTGAGTCAAACGAGGCCTAACTTGAGGCACAAATGATATCATTGAGTCAAACGAGGCCCAACACGAGGCGTAAATGATATGGTTGAGTGAAACGAGGCCCAACTAGAGGAGTAAATGATAAGTTTGACTCAAACAATCTCTGACTCGAGGCATAAATGATAAGGTTAAGTCAAACAAGGCCCGACTCGAGGTACAAATTATATGGTTGAGTCAAACAAGGCCTGGCTTGAGGCACAAACGATATCGTTGAGTGAAACGAGGCCCGACTTGAGGCACAAATGATATGGTTGAGTCAAACGAGGCCCGACCCAAGGCGCAAATGATATGGTTGAGTCAAATGAGGCCCGACTCGAGGCACAAACAAGAAGGTTGAGTCAAACGAGGCCCGATATGAGGTGCAAATGATATGGTTCAGTGAAACGACGCTCAACTAGGGGAGCAAATGGTAAGGTTGACTCAAACGATCCCTGACTCAAGGCGCAAATGATAAGGTTGAGTCAAACGAGGCCCGACTCGAGGCACAAATGATAAGGCTAAGTCAAACGAGGATCGACTCGAGGAACAAATTAGAAGGTTGAGTCGAACGAGGCCTGACTCGTGGCGCAAATGATAAGGTTGAGTCAAACGAGGCCTAACTCGAGGTGCAAATGATAAGGTTGAGTCGAACGAGACCCAACTCGAGGCACAAATGATAAGGTTAAGTCCAACGAGGCCCGACTCAAGGCACAATTGATAAGGTTAAGTCAAACGAGACCCGACTCGAGGTGCGAATGGTAAGGTTGAGTCGAACGAGGCCCAACCTAAGATATAAATGATAGGGTTGAGTCAAACGAGGACCGACTCGAGGCGCAAATGATACAATTGAGTCAAACGAGGCCCGACTTAAGGAGCAAATGATATGATTGAGTGAAATGAGGCCCGACTAGAGGAGCCATTGTTTGCATCGAACGAGGCCTAACTCGAGGCACAAATGATAAGGTTGAGTCAAACGAGGACCGACTCGAGGAACAAATCAGAAGGTTGTGTCGAACGAGGCCAGACTCAAGGCACAAATGATAAGGTTGAGTCAAACGAGGCCCAACTTGTGGCGCAAATGATAAGGTTGAGTCGAACTAGGCACAACTCGATGCACAAATGATAAGCTTAAGTCCAACAAGGCCCGACTCGAGGCACAAATGATAAGGTTAAGTCAAACGAGACCCGACTCGAGGTGCAAATGGTAAGGTTGAGTCAAACGAGGCCCGACCCGAGGCACAAATGATATGGTTGAGTCAAATGAGGCCTGACTCGAGGCGCAAATGGTCAGGTTGAGGGAAATAAAGCTCGACACGAGGCGCAAATGATAAGGTTGAGTCGATCGAGGCCCGACTCGAGGCCCGACTCGAGGCGCAAATATAAGGTTGATTCAAACGAGGCTCAACTCGAGGCACAAATGATAAGGTTGAGTCGAATGAGGCTCGACTCGAGGCGCAAATAATAAGGATGAGTCCAACGAGCCCGACTCGAGGAATAAATAATAAGGTTGAGTCCAACGAGGCCCAACTTGAGGCACAAATGATATGGTTGAGTCGAACAAGGCCTGGCTCGAGGTGCAAATGATAAGGTTGAGTCGAATGAGGCCTGGCTCGAGGCATAAATGATAAGGTTGAGTCAAATGAAGCCCATCTCAAGGCATAAATGATAAGGTTGAGTCGAACGATGCTCGAATCGAGGCACAAATATAAGGTTGAATCGAATGAGGCCCGACACGAGGCGCATATGATAAGGGTGAATCGAACGAGGCTCGACTTGAGGTGCAAATGTTATGGTTAAGTGAAACGAGGCCTGACTTGAGGCACAAATGATAAGGTTGAGTCAAACGAGGCCCGAGTCAAGGCGCAAATGATAAGGGTGAGTCAAACGTGTCCCGACTCAAGGCACAAATAAGAACGTTGAGTCAAACAAGGTCCGACTCGAGGCGCAAATGATATGGTTGAGTGAAACGAGGGCCAACTAGAGGAGAAAATGGTAAGGGTGAGTCAAATGATGCCCAACTCGAGCAGCAAATCATAAGGTTGAGTCAAACGAGGCCCAACTCGAGGTGCAAATGGTCAGGGTGAGTCAAACATGGCCCGACTCGAGGCGCAAGTGATAAGGTTGAGTCAAACAAGGCCTGACTCGAGGTGCAAATGATAAGGTTGAGTCGATCGAGTCCCAACTCGTGGCACAAATGATATCGTTGAGTGAAACGAGGCCCAACTAGAGGAGCAAATGGTAAGGGTGAGTCAAACGATCCTTGACTCGAGGCGCAAATGATAAGGTTGAGTCAAATGAGGCCTGGCTCAAGGCGCAAATGAGAAGGTTGAGTCAAACGAGGCCCGACTCAAGGCACAAAGGATAAGGTTGAGTCAAACGAGGCCCGACTCGAGGGACAAATAAGATGGTTGAGTCAAATGAGGCCTGACTCGAGGCAAAAATGATATGGTTGAGTAAAACGAGACCCAACTAGAGGAGCAAATCGTAAGGGTGAGTCAAACGATCCCTGACACGAGGTGCAAATGATAAGGTTGAGTCAAACGAGGCATGACTCATGGCGCAAATTATAAGGTTAAGTCAAATGAGGACCAACTCGAGGCACAAATCAGAAGGTTGAGTCAAACGAGGCCCGACTTGAGGCGCAAATGATAAGGTTGAGTCGAATGAGGTCTGACTCGAGGCACAAATGATAAGGTTGAGTCCAACGAGGCCCGACTCGAGGCGCAAATGATATGGTTAAGTCAAACGAGACCCAACTCGAGGCGCAAATAGTAAGGTTGAGTCGAACGAGGCCTGACCCGAGATGCAAATGATAGGGTTGAGTCAAACGAGGCCTCACTCGAGGTGCAAATGATACGGTTGAGTCAAATGAGGACCGACTTGAGGTGCAAATGATATGGTTGAGTGAAACAAGGCCCAACTAGAGGAGCCATGGTTTGCATCAAACGAGGCCCGACTCGAGGGGTAAACAAGATGGTTGAGTCAAACAAGGCTCGTCTCAAAGCACAAACGATAAGGTTGAGTCAAACGAGTCCCGACTCGAGGTGCAAATGATAAGGCTAAGTCAAACGAGGCTCGACTCGAGGCGTAAACAATATGGTTGAGTCAAACGAGGACCAACTCAAGGCACAAATGAGAAGGTTGAGTCAAACCAGCCCGACTGGAGGCACACATAATAAGGTTGAGTCAAACAAGGCCTGCCTCGAGTTGCAAATTATATGGTTGAGTCAAACGAGGCCTGAGTCGAGGCACAAATAATAAGGTTGAGTCAAGCGATGCTTGGATCAAGGCACAAATGATATGGTTGAGTCAAATGAGGCCTGGCTCGAGGAGCAAATGGTAAGTTTGAATCGAACAAAGCCCGTCTGGAGGCACAAATAATAAGATTAAGTCGAACCAGGCTCGACTTGAGGCGCAAGTGATAAGGTTGAGTCAAACGAGGCTTGACTCGAGGCGCAAATGATAAGGTTGAGTCGAACGAGGCCTGAGTTGAGGCAGAAATGATATGGTTAAGTGAAACGAGGCCCGACTCGAGGCACAAATAAGAAGGTTGAGTCAAACGAGGCGTGACTCGAGGCGCAAATGATATGGTTGAGTGAAACGAGGCCCAACTAGAGGAGTAAATGGTATGGATGAGTCAAATGATGCCCAGCTCGAGGTGCAAATGATAAGGTTGAGATAAACGAGGCCCGATTCGAGGCACAAATGATAAGGTTGAGTCCAATGAGGACCGACTCGAGGCACAAATTAGAAGGTTGAGTTGAACGAGGCATGACTCGAGGTGCAATTGATAAGGTTGAGTCAAACGAGTCCCAACTAGAGGCACAAATGATAAGGTTGAGTCCAACGAGGCCTGACTCGAGGCGCAAATTGTATGGTTAAGTCAAACGAGGCCTGACTTGAGGCGTAAATGATAAGGTTGAGTAAAACGAGGCCCGACTCGAGGCGTGAATCATAAGGTTGAGTGAAACGAGGTCCGACTCGAGGTGCAAATGATATGGTTGAGTGAAATGAGGCCCAACTAGAGGAGCTATTATTTGCGTCAAATGAGCCCTGACTCGATGGGCAAACAAGATGGTTGACTCAAACAAGGCCCACCTCAAGGCACAAATGATAAGGTTGAGTCAAATGAGTCCTGACTCGAGGTGCAACTGATAAGGTTAAGTCAAATAAGGCCTGACTCAAGGTGCAAAAAATATGGTTGAGTCAAATGAGGCCCATCTCAAGACACAAATGATAAGGTTAAGTCAAACCAGCCCGACTAGAGGCCCAAATAATAAGGTTGAGTCAAACGAGGCCGCCTCAAGGTGCAAATGATATGGTTGACTCAAACGAGGCCCGAGTTAAGGTGCAAATGGTCAAGGTGAGTCAAACGAAGCCCGAATCGAGGCGTAAATGGTAAGGTTAAGTAAAACGAGGCGCAAATGGTAAGGTTGAGTCGAATGAGGCCCAACTCGAGGCGCAAGTGGTAAGGTTGAGTCAAATGAGGCCCGACTCAAGGCACAAATACTAAGGTTGAGTCGAACAAGGCCCGACTCGAGGTGCAAATGATAAGGTTGAGTCCAACGAGGCCTGACTCGAGGCGCAAATGGTCAGGTTGACTAAAACAAAGCCCGACTCAAGGCGCAAATGGCAAGGTTGAATTGAATGACACCCGACTCGAGGCGCGAATGCTAAGGTTGAGTCAAACGAGGCACAAGTTGAGGTGCAAATGGTCCAGTTGAGTCAAACGAAGCCTGACTCAAGGCACAAATGGTAAGGTTGAGTCAAACGAGGCCTAACTCAAGGCGCAATTGGTAAGGTTAAGTTGAATGAGGCCCGACTATAGGTGCAAATGGTAAGGGTGAGTCAAATGAGGCCCGACCCGAGGCACAAATGATATAGTTGAGTCAAATGAGGCCCGACTCGAGGCACAAATGGTGAAGTTGAGTGAAACGAAGCTCGACTCGAGGCGTAAATGATAAGGTTCAGTCAAACGAGGCCCGACTCGAGGCGCAAATGATAAGGTTAATTCAAACGAGGCCCGACTTGAGGCACAAATGATAAGGTTGAGTCCAACGAGGCCCAACTTGAGGTGCAAATTATATGGTTGAGTCGAACGAGGCCTGGCTCGAGGTGCAAATGAGAAGGTTGAGTCGAACGAGGCCTGACTCGAGGCACAAATGATAAGGTTGAGTCAAACGAAGCCCGTCTCAAAGTGCAAATGATAAGGTTGAGTCGAACGATGGTCGAATCAAGGCCCAAATGATAAGGTTGAATCGAACGAGGCCCGACATGAGGCGCATATGATAAGGTTGAATCGAACGAGGCTCGACTTGAGCTGCAAATGTTATGGTTAGGTGAAACGAGGCCTGACTCAAGGCGCAAATGACAAGGTTGAGTCAAACGAGGCCCGAGTCAAGGCACAAATGATAAGGCTGAGTCAAACATGGCCCGACTCGAGGCACAAATAAGAACATTGAGTCAAACAAGGCCCGACTCGAGGAGCAAATGATATGGTTAAGTGAAACGAGGCCCAACTAGAGGAGCAAATGGTAAGGGTGAGTCAAATGATGCCCGACTCGAGACGCAAATCATAAGGTTGAGTCAAATGAGGCCCGACTCGAGGAGCAAATAGTCAGGGTGAGTCAAACATGGCCCGACTCGAGGCGCAAGTGATAAGGTTGAGTCAAATGAGGCCTGACTCAAGGTGCAAATGATAAGGTTGAGTTGATCGAGTCCCAACTCGTGGCATAAATGATATGGTTGAGTGAAACGAGGCCTAACTAGAGGAGCAAATGGTAAAGTTGAGTCAAACGATCCCTGACTCGAGGCGCAAATGAGAAGGTTGAGTTAAACGAGGCCCAACTCAAGGCGTAAATGAGAAGGTTGAGTCAAACGAGGCCCGACTCAAGGCACAAAGGATAAGGTTGAGTCAAACGAGACCCGACTTGAGGGACAAATAAGAAGGTTGTGTCAAACAAGGCCCGACTCAAGGCACAAATGATATGGTTGAGTGAAACGAGGCCCAACTAGAGGAGCAAATGGTAAGGGTGAGTCAAACAATCCCTAACTTGAGGCACAAATGATAAGGTTGAGTCAAACGAGGCCTGACTCGTGGCACAAATGATAAGGTTAAGTTAAACGAGGACCGACTCGAGGCACAAATCAGAAGGTTGAGCCAAACGAGGCCTGACTCGAGGCGCAAATGATAAGGTTGAGTCGAACGAGGCCTGACTCGACGCGCAAATGATAAGGTTAAGATGAACAGGCCCGACTTGAGGCACAAATGATAAGGTTGAGTCCAACGAGGCCTGACTCGAGGCGTAAATGATATGGTTAAGTCAAACGAGACCCAACTCGAGGCGCAAATAAGAAGGTTGAGACGAACGAGGCCCGACTCGAGATGCAAATGATAGGGCTGAGTCAAACGAGGCACAACTCGAGGTGCAAATGATACGGTTGAGTCAAACGAGGACCGACTCGAGGTGCAAATGATATGGTTGAGTGAAACGAGGCCCAACTAGAGGAGCCATTGTTTGCGTCAAACAAGGCCCGACTCGAGGGACAAACAAGATGGTTGTGTAAAACAAGGCCCGCCTCAAGGCACAAACGATAAGGTTGAGTCAAACGAGTCCTGATTTGAGGCGCAAATGATAAGGCTAAGTCAAACGAGGCCTGACTCGAGGCATAGACAATATGGTTGAGTCAAATAGGGCCCAACTCAAGGCACAAACGAGAAGGTTGAGTCAAACCAGCCCAACTAAAAGGTACACATAATAAGGTTGAGTCAAACAAAGCCTGCCTCGAGTTGCAAATGATATGGTTAAGTCAAACGAGGCCTGAGTCGACGCACAAATAATAAGGTTAAGTCAAACGATGCTTTGCTCAAGGCGCAAATGATATGGTTGAGTCAAACGAGGCCCGGCTCGAGGCGCAAATGATAAGGTTAAGTCGAACAAAGCCCGTCTCGAGGCACAAATAATAAGGTTAAGTCTAACGAGGCTCGACTTGAGGCGCAAGTGATAAGGTTGAGTCCAACGAGGCCTGACTCGAGGTGCAAATGATAAGGTTGAGTCAAATGAGGCCTGAGTTGAGGCAGAAATGATAGAGTTAAGTGAAACGAGGCCCGACTTGAGGCATAAATAAGAAGGTTGAGTGAGATGAGGCCTGACTCGAGGCACAAATAAGAAGGCTACGTCAAACGAGGCCCGACTCGAGGCGCAAATGATATGGTTGAGTGAAACAAGGCCCAACTAGAGGAGCAAATGGTATGGATGAGTCAAACGATGCCCGACTCGAGGTGCAAATGATAAGGTCGAGATAAATGATGCCCGACTCGAGGCGCAAATGATAAGGTTGAGATAAATGAGGCCCGACTCGAGGCACAAATAAGAAGGTTGAGTTGAACGAGGCATGACTCGAGGCGCAATTGATAAGGTTGAGTCAAACGAGTCCTAACTAGAGGCGCAAATGGTAAGGTTGAGTCCAACAAGGCCTGACACGAGGTGCAAATGGTATGGTTAAGTCAAACGAGGCCTGACTCGAGGCGTAAATGATAAGGTTGAGTAAAACGAGGCCCAACTCGAGGCGCAAATGATATGGTTGAGTGAAATGAGGCCCGACAAGAGGAGCTATTGTTTGCGTCAAACGAGGCCCGACTCGATGGGCAAACAAGATGGTTGACTCAAACAAGGCCTACCTCAAGGCACAAATGATAAGGTTGAGTCAAATGAGTCCCGAATCGACGCGCAAATGATAAAGTTAAGTCAAACAAGGCCCAACTCGAGGCGCAAACAATATGGTTGAGTCAAATGAGGCCCATCTCAAGGCACAAACGAAAAGGTTGAGTCAAACCAGCCCGACTAGAGGCCCAAATAATAAGGTTGAGTCAAACGAGGCCTGCCTCAAGGTGCAAATGATATGGTTGAGTCAAACGAGGCCCGAGTCGAGGTGCAAATGGTCAAGGTGAGTCAAACGAAGCCCGAATCGAGGCACAAATGGTAAGGTTGAGTAAAATGAGGCCCATGTTGAGGCGCAAATGGTAAGGTTGAGTCGAATGAGGCCCGACTCGAAGCGCAAATGCTAAGGTTGAGTCGAACGAGGCTCGACTCGAGGTGCAAATGATAAGGTTGAGTCCAACGAGCCCAACTCGAGGCGCAAATGGTCAAGTTGTGTGAAACAAAGCCCGACTCGAGGCGCAAATGGTAAGGTTGAGTCGAATGACACCCGACTCGAGGCGCGAATGCTAAGGTTGAGTCAAACGAGGCCCAAGTCGAGGTGCAAATGGCCAAGTTGAGTCAAATGAAGCCTGACTCGAGGAACAAATGGTAAGGTTGAGTCAAACGAGGCCCAACTCAAGGCGCAATTGGTAAGGTTGAGTCGAATAAGGCCCGACTATAGGCGCAAATGGTAAGGGTGAGTCAAACGAGGCCCGACCTGAGGCACAAATGATATGGTGAGTCAAATGAGGCCCGACTCGAGGAGCAAATGGTCAAGTTGAGTGAAACGAAGCTCGACTTGAGGCGCAAATGATAAGGTTGAGTCAAATGAGGCTCGACTCGGGGTGCAAATGATAAGGTTGATTCAAACGAGGCCCGACTTGAGGCATAAATGATAAGGTTGAGTCGAATGAGGCTCCACTCGAGGCACAAATAATAAGGTTGAGTCAAACAAGCATGACTTGAGGAATAAATAATAAGGTTGAGTCCAACGAGGCCCAACTTGAGGTGCAAATGATATGGTTGAGTCGAACGAAGACTAGCTCGAGGTGCAATTGATAAAGTTGAGTCGAACGAGGCCTGACTTGAGGCATAAATGATAAGGTTGAGTCAAACAAGGCCCAACTCGAGGCGCAAACAATATGGTTGAGTCAAATGAGGCCCATCTCAATGCACAAATGATCAGGTTGAGTCAAACCAGCCCGACTAGAGGCCCAAATAATAAGGTTGAGTCAAACGAGGCCTGCCTCAAGGTGCAAATGATATGGTTGAGTCAAACGAGGCCCAAGTCGAGGTGCAAATGGTCAAGGTGAGTCAAACGAAGCCCGAATCGAGGCGCAAATGGTAAGGTTGAGTAAAATGAGGCCCGTCTTGAGGCACAAATGGTAAGGTTGAGTCGAATGAGGCCCGACTCGAGGCGCAAATGCTAAGGTTGAGTCGAACGAGGCTCGACTCGAGGTGCAAATGATAAGGTTGAGTCCAACGAGGCCCAACTCGAGGCGCAAATAGTCAGGTTGTGTGAAACAAAGCCCAACTCAAGGCGCAAATGGTAAGGTTGAGTCGAATGACGCCCGACTCGAGGCGCGAATGCTAAGGTTGAGTCAAACGAGGCCCAAGTCGAGGTGCAAATGCCAAGTCGAGTCAAACGAAGCCTGACTCGAGGCGCAAATGGTAAGGTTGAGTCAAATGAGGCCCGACCCGAGGCGCAATTGGTAAGGTTGAGTCGAATGAGGCCCGACTCGAGGAGCAAATGGTCAGGTTGAGTGAAACGAAGCTCGACTTGAGGCGCAAATGATAAGGTTGAGTCAAATGAGGCTCGACTCGGGGCGCAAATGATAAGGTTGATTCAAACGAGGCCCGACTCAAGGCACAAATGATAAGGTTGAGTCCAACGAGGCCCGCCTTGAGGCACAAATGATAAGGTTGAGTTGAATGAGGCTCCACTCGAGGCATAAATAATAAGGTTGAGTCAAACGAGCCTGACTCGAGGAATAAATAATAAGGTTGAGTCCAACGAGGCCCAACTTGAGGTGTAAATGATATGGTTGAGTTGAACGAGGACTAGCTCGAGGTGCAATTGATAAGGTTGAGTCGAACGAGGCCTGACTTGAGGCACAAATGATAAGGTTGAGTCAAACAAAGCTTGTCTCAAGGCGTAAATGATAAGGTTGAGTCGAACGATGCTCGAATCAAGGCACAAATGATAAGGTTGAATCGAACGAGGCCCGACACGAGGCGCATATGATAAGGTTGAATCGAACGAGGCTCGACTTGAGGTGCAAATGTTATGGTTAGGTGAAACGAGGCCTGACTCGAGGCACAAATGATAAGGTTAAGTCAAACGAGGACCGAGTCAAGGTGCAAATGATAAGGGTGAGTGAAACATGGCCTGACTCGAGGCACAAATAAGAACGTTGAGTCAAACAAGGCCCGACTTGAGGCGGAAATGATATGGTTGAGTGAAACGAGGCCCAACTAGAGGAGCAAATGGTAAGGGTGAGTCAAATGATGCCCGACTCGAGACGCAAATCATAAGGTTGAGTCAAACGAGGCCTGACTCGAGGAGCAAATAGTCAGAGTGAGTCAAACATGGCCTGACTCGAGGCGCAAGTGATAAAGTTAAGTCAAACGAGGCCTGACTCGAGGTGCAAATGATAAGGTTGAGTCGATCGAGTCTTGACTCGTGGCATAAATGATATAGTTGAGTCAAACGAGGCCCAACTTGAGGCGCAAATGATAAGATTGAGTCAAACGATACCCGACTAAAGGCATAAATAATAAGGTTGAGTCAATCGAGGCCCGACACAAGGCGCAAATGATATGGTTGAGTCAAACGAGGCCTAACTTGAGGCGCAAATGATATGGTTAAGTGAAATGAGGCCCAACTCGAGGCACAAATGAGAAGGATGAGTCAAACGAGGCCCAACTCAAGGCGCAAATGAGAAGGTTGAGTCAAACGAGGTCTGACTCCAGGTGCAAATGATAAGGTTGAGCAAACAAGGCCTAGCTAGAGGCACAAATAAGAAGGTTGAGTCAAATGAGGCCCGACTCGAGGCACAAATGATATGGTTGAGTGAAACGAGGCCTAACTAGAGGAGCAAATGGTAAGGGTGAGTCAAACGATCCCTGACTCCAGGCACAATTGATAAGGTTGTATCAAACGAGGCCTGACTCGATATGCAAATGATAAGGTTGAGTCAAACGAGGACTGACTCGAGGCACAAATCAGAAGGTTGAGTCGAACGAGGCCCGACTCAAGGTGCGATAATGTTGAGTCCAACGAGGCCCAACTCGAAGTGCAAATCATAAGGTTGAGTCAAACGAGGCCCGAGTCAAGGCGCAAATGATAAGGTCGCGTCAAACGTGGCCCGACTCGAGGCACAAATAAGAACGTTGAGTCAAACGAGGCCCAAGGCACAAATGATATGGTTGGGTGAAAAAAGGCCCAACTAGAGGAGCAAATGGTAAGGGTGAGTCAAACGATTCCCGACTCGAGGAGCAAATGATAAGATTGAGTAGAATGAGTCTCGACTTGAGGCACAAATGATAAGGTTGAGTCAAATGAGGCCTGACTCGAGGCACAAACAAGAAGGTTGAGTCGTACGTGGCCCGACTCGAGGCATAAATGATATGGTTGAGTTCAACGAGGCCTGGCTTGAGGCGCAAATGACAAGGTCGAGTTGAACGAGGCCAGAGTCGAGGCACAAATAATAAGGTTGAGCCAAACGAGGCCCGACTTGAGGCGCAAATGATATGGTTGAGTCAAATGAGGCCTGGCTCAAGGCACAAATGATAAGGTTGAGTCAAACGAGGCTCGAGTCGAGGCACAAATCATAAGGTTGAGTCAAACGAGGCCTAATTTGCGGCACAAATTATAAGGTTGAGTCGAACGAGGCCTGACTTGAGGCACAAATGATAAGGTTGAGTCAAACGAGACCTGATTTGAGGTGCAAATGATATAGTTAAGTGAAACAAGGCCTGACTCGAGGTGCAAATGATAAGGTTGGTATAAACGACACCCGACTCGAGGCGTAAATGATATGGTTAAGTGACACAAGGCCCAACTAGAGGAGCAAATGGTAAGGTTTTAGTCAAATGAGGCCCGACTCATGGCGCAAATGATAAGGTTGAATCAAACAAGGCCTGACTCAAGGTGCAAATGATAAGGTTGAGTCGAACGAGGCCCAACTCGAGACACAAATGATAAGGTTGAGTCAAACAAGGCCCAACTTGAGGTGCAAATAATATGGTTGAGTCGAACGAGGCTCGATTCGAGGCATAAATGATAAGGTTGAGTCAACCGAAGCCCCTCTCGAGGCGCAAATGATAAGGTTGAGTCGAACGAGGTCTGACTCGAGCTGTAAATGATAAGGTTGAGGGAAACAAGGCCCAACTAGAGGCACAAATGGTAAGGGTGAGTCAAATGAGGCCCGACTCCAGGCACAAATAATAAGGTTGAGTCAAACGAGGCCCGACTCATGGCGCAAATGATATGGTTGAGTCAAACGAGGCCCGGCTCGAGGCGCAAATGGTAAGGATGAGTCAAACGAAGCCCGTCTCAAGGCACGAATGATAAGGTTGAGTAGAACAAGGTCTGACTCGAGCCGTAAATGATAAGGTTGAGGGAAACGAGGCCCAACTAGAGGCACAAATGGTAAGGGTGAGTCAAATGAGGCCCAACTTGAGGCACAAATAATAAGGTTGAGTCAAACGAGGCCCGACTCATGGCGCAAATGATATAGTTGAGTGAAACGAGGCCCGGCTTGAGGCGCAAATGGTAAGGATGAGTTGAACGAAGTCCGTCTCGAGGCGCCATTGATAAGGATAAGTCGAATGAGGCCCGACTTGAAATGATAAGGTTGAGTCGAACGAGACCCGACTCGAGGCGCAAATGATAAGGTTGAATTGAACAAGGCCTGACTTGAGGCGCAAATGATAAGGTTGAGTCAAACGAGGCCCGAGTTGAGGCAAAAATGATATGGTTAAGTGAAAAGAGGCCCGACTTGAGGCACAAATAAGAAGGTTGAGTCAAACGAGGCCCGACTCGAGGCGCAAATGATTTGGTTGAGTGAAACGAGGCCCAACTAGAGGAGCAAATGGTATGGATGAGTCAAACAATACCCGACTCGAGGCACAAATGATAAGGTTGAGATAAACGAGGCCCAACTTGAGGCACAAATGATGGGGTTGAATCGAACAAGGCCCAACTCGAGGCGTAAATGATAAGGTTGAGTCCAACAAGGCTGGACTCGAGGCACAAATGGTAAGGTTGAGTTGAACGAGGCCTGACTTGGGGCGCAAATGATAAGGTTGAGTCAAAGGAGGATCGACTCGAGGCGCAAATGATAAGGTTGAGTCAAACGAGGTCTGACTCGAGGCACAAATGATATGGTCGAGTGAAATGAGGCCCGACTAGACGAGCTATTGTTTGCGTCAAACGAGGCCCGACACGAGGGGCAAACAAGATGGTTGAGTCAAACGAGACCCGCCTCGAGGCACAGACGATAAGGTTGAGTCAAATGCGTCCCGACTCTAGGCGCAAATGATAAGGTTAAGTCAAACGAGGCCAGACTCGAGGCGCAAACAATATGGTTGTGTTAAACGAGGCCCAACTCAAGGTACAAATGATAAGGTTGAGTCAAACCAGCCCGACTAGAGGCCCAAATAATAAGGTTGAGTCAAACGAGGCCCGCGTTGAGGCACAAATGATAAGGTTGAATAAAACGAGGCCCGACTCGAGGTGCAAATGGTCTGGTTGAGTGAAACAAAGCCCGACTCGAGGCACAAATGATAAGGTTGAGTCGAACGAGTCCCGAGTCGAGGCACAAATGATACGGTTAGTCCAACAAGGCTGGACTCGAGGCACAAAAATGGTAAGGTTGAGTTGAACGAGGCCTGACTTGGGGCGCAAATGATAAGGTTGAGTCAAAGGAGGATCGACTCGAGGCGCAAATGATAAGGTTGAGTCAAACGAGATCTGACTCGAGGCGCAAATGGTCAGGTTGAGTGAAACAAAGCCCGACTCGAGGTGCAAATGATAAGGTTGAGTCGAACGAGGCCCGACTCGAGGCGCAAATGATAAGGTTGAGCCAAACAGGGCCCGACTCGAGGCACAAATGATAAGGTTGAGTCAAACGAGGCTCGACTCGAGGCACAAATAATAAGGTTGAGTCAAACGAGCCTGACTTGAGGCAGAAATAATAAGGTTTAGTTAAACGAGGCCCAACTTGAGGGGCAGATGATATGGTTGAGTCGAACGTGGCCTGACTCGAGGCATAAATGATAAGGTTGAGTCAAACGAAGCCCGTCTCAAGGCGCAAATGATAAGGTTGAGTCGAACGAGCACCAAATCGAGGCACAAATGATAAGATTGAATCGAACGAGGCTCAACTCGAGGCACAAATAATAAGGTTGAGTCAAACGAGCCTGACTCGAGGAATAAATAATAAGGTTGAGTCCAACAAGGCCCAACTTGAGGCACAAATGATATGGTTAAGTCGAACGAGGCCTGGCTCGAGGTGCAAATGATAAGGTTGAGTCGAACGAGGCTTGACTCGAGGTGCAAATGATAATGTTGAGTCAAACGAAGCCCGTCTCAAGGCGCAAATGATAAGGTTGAGTCAAATGATGCCCAAATCGAGGCACAAATTATAAGGTTGAATCGAATGAGGCCCACCACGAGGCGCATATGATAAGGTTGAATCAAACGAGGCTCGACTTGAGGTGCAAATGTTATGGTTAGGTGAAACGAGGCCCGACTCGAGGCACAAATGATAAGGTTGAGTCAAACGAGGCCCGAGTCAAGGCGCAAATGATAAGTGTGAGTCAAACGTGGCCCGACTCGAGGCACAAATAAGAACGTTGAGTCAAACAAGGCCTGACTCGAGGCGCAGATGATATGGTTGAGTGAAACGAGGCCCAACTAGAGGAGCAAATGGTAAGGGTGAGTCAAATGATGCCCGACTCGAGACGCAAATCATAAGGTTGAGTCAAACAAGGCCCAACTCGAGGTGCAAATGGTCAGGGTGAGTCAAACATGGTCCGACTCGAGGCACAAGTGATAAGGTTAAGTCAAACGAGGCCTGACTCGAGGTGCAAATGATAATGTTGAGTCGATCGAGTCCCAACTCGTGGCACAAATGATATGGTTGAGTGAAACGAGGCCCAACTAGAGGAGCAAATGGTAAGGGTGAGTCAAACGATCCCTGACTCGAGGCACAAATGATAAGGTTGAGTCAAACTAGGCCCAACTCAAGGCGCAAATGAGAAGGTTGAGTCAAACGAGGCACGACTCAAGGCACAAAGGAAAAGGTTGAGTCAAACAAGGCCCGACTCGAGGGACAAATAAGAAGGTTGAGTCAAACGAGGCCCGACACGAGGGGCAAATGATATGGTTGAGTGAAACGAGGCCCAACTACAGGAGCAAATGGTAAGGGTGAGTCAAACGATCCCTGACTCGAGGCGCAAATGATAAGGTTGAGTCAAACGAGGACCGACTCAAGGCACAAATCAGAAGGTTAAGTCAAACGAGGTCTGACTCGAGGCGCAAATGATACGGTTGAGTCAAATGAGGCTCGACTCGAGGCGCAAATGATAAGGTTGAGTCAAACGAGGCCCGACTCGAGGCACAAATGATAAGGTTGAGTCCAACGAGGTCCGACTCAAGGCGCAAATGATATGGTTAAGTCAAACGAGACCCAACTTGAGGCGCAAATGATAAGGTTGAGTCGAACGAGGCCCGACCCGAGACGCAAATGATAGGGTTGAGTCAAACGAGGCCCGACTCGAGGTACAAATGTTACAGTTAAGTGAAACGAGGACCGACTCGTGGTGCAAATGATATGGTTGAGTGAAACGAGGCCTGACTAGAGGAGCCATTGTTTGCGTCAAACGAGGCCCGACTCGAGAGGCAAACAAGATGGCTGAGTCAAACAAGGCCCGCCTCAAGACACAAACGATAAGGTTGAGCCAAATGAGTCCCGGCTCGAGGCGCAAATGATAAGGCTAAGTCAAACGAGGCTCGACTCGAGGCGTAAACAATATGGTTGAGTCAAATAAGGCCCAACTCAAGGCACAAATGAGAAGGTTGAGTCAAACCAGCCCGACTAGAGGCACACATAATAAGGTTGAGTCAAACGAGGCCTGCCTCGAGTTGCAAATGATATGGTTGAGTCAAACGAGGCCCGAGTCAAGGCACAAATAATAAGGTTGAGTCAAACAATGCCTAGCTCAAGGTGCAAATGATATGGTTGAGTCAAACGAGGCCCGGCTTGAGGTGCAAATGATAAGGTTGAGTCAAACAAAGCCCGTCTCGAGGCGCAAATAATAAGGTTAAGTCAAACGAGGCTCGACTTGAGGCGCAAGTGATAAGGTTGAGTCAAATGAGGCCTGACTCGAGGCACAAATGATAAGGTTGAGTCGAACGAGGCCTGAGTTGAGGCAGAAATGATATGGTTAAGTGAAATGAGGCCCAACTTGAGGCACAAATAAGAAGGTTGAGTGAAACGAGGCCTGACGCGAGGCACAAATAAGAAGGTTGAGTCAAACGAGGCCCGACTCGAGGCGCAAATGATATGGTTGAGTGAAACGAGGCCCAACTAGAGGAGCAAATGGTATGGATGAGTCTAACAATACCCGACTCGAGGTGCAAATGATAAGGTTCAGATAAATAAGGACCGACTCGAGGCGCAAATGATAAGGTTGAGTCCAATGAGGACCGACTCGAGGCATAAATCAGAAGGTTGAGTTCAACGAGGCATGACTCGAGGTGCAATTGATAAGGTTGAGTCAAACGAGTCCCAACTAGAGGCGCAAATGATAAGGTTGAGTTCAACAAGGCCTGACTCGAGGCGTAAATGGTACGGTTAAGTCGAACGAGGCCTGACTCTAGGCGTAAATGATAAGGTTGAGTAAAACGAGGCCCGACTCGAAGCGCAAATCATAAGGTTGAGTCAAATGATGTCCGACTCGAGGTGCAAATGATATGGTTGAGTGAAATGAGGCCCGACTAGAGGAGCTATTGTTTGCGTCAAATGAGGCCTGACTCGATGGGCAAACAAGATGGTTGACTCAAACAAGGCCCACCTCAAGGCACAAATGATAAGGTTGAGTCAAATAAGTCCCGACTTGAGGCACAAATGATAAGGTTAAGTCAAACAAGGCCTGACTCTAGGCGCAAACAATATGGTTGAGTCAAATGAGGCCCATCTCAAGGCACAAATGATAAGGTTAAGTCAAACCAGCCTGACTAGAGGCCCAAATAATATGGTTGAGTCAAACGAGGCTCACCTCAAGGTGCAAATGATATGGGTGAGTCAAACGAGGCCCGAGTCGAGGTGCAAATGGTCAAGGTGAGTCAAACGAAGCCCGAATCGAGGCGCAAATGGTAAGGTTGAGTAAAACGAGGCTCAACTCGAGGCACAAATGATAAGGTTGAGTCGAACGAGCCCCGTCTCGAGGAACAAATGATAAGGTTGAGTAAAACGAGGCTTGACTCGAGGCTTAAATGGTAAGGGTGAGTTGAACGAGGCCCAACACGAGGCACAAATTATAAGGTTGAGTCAAAGGAGGCCCAATACGAGGCATAAATGATAAGGTTGAGTCGAACGAGGCCAGACTCGAGGCGCAAATGATAAGGTTGAGTCAAATGAGGCCCGACTCGAGGCGTAAATGGTAAGGTTGAGTAAAATGAGGCTCGACTCGAGGTGCAAATGGTAAGGTTGAGTTAAACGAGGCCTGACTCGAGGCGTAAATGATAAGGTTGAGTCAAACGAGGCCCAACTCAAGGCACAAATGATAAGGTTGAGTTAAATGAGGCCCAACTTGAGGCGCAAATGAAAAGGTGGAGTCAAACAAGGCCTGACTTGAGGCACAAATGATAAGGTTGAGTCAAACGAGGCCCGACTTGAGGCACAAATGATAAGGTTAAGTTATACGAGGCTTGACTTGAGCTACAAATGATATGGTTGAGTCAAACGTGGCCCAACTCAAGCACAAATGATATGTGTGAGTTAAACAAGGCCTGACTTGAGGTGCAAATGATAAGGTTGACTCGAATAAGGCCCAACTCGAGGAGCAAATGATAAGGTTGAGTCAAACGAGGATTGACCCGAGGCATAAATGATAAGGTTGAGTCGAACAAGGCCCAACTTGTGGCACAAATGATAAAGTTAAGTTAAACGAGGCCCGACTCAAGGCGCAAATCATATAGTTGAGTCAAACGTGGCCCAACTCAAGCCGCAAATGATATGTGTTAGTTAAACAAGGCCTGACTTATGGCACAAATGATAAGGTTGAGTCGAACGAGGCCCGACTTGAGGCACAAATGATAAGGTTGAGTCAAACGAGGCCCGACTCGAGGCGCAAATGGTAAGGTTGAGTAAAATCAGGCTCGACTCAAGGTGCAAATGGTAAGGTTGAGTTAAACGAGGCCTGACTCGAGGCGTAAATGATAAGGTTGAGTCGAACGAGGCCCAACTCGAGGCACAAATGATAAGGTTAAGTCGAACGAGGCCCGACTCAAGATGCAAATGATAAGGTTGAGTCAAACAAGGCCCGAATCAAGGCACAAATAATAAGGTTGGGTCAAACGAGGCTCGACTTGAGGCACAAATGAGGCCTGAATCGAGGCACAAATAATAAGGTTGGATCAAACGAGGGCTGACTCAAGGCACAAATAATAAGGTTGAGTCAAACGTGGCCCAACTAGAGGCGCAAATGGTAATGGTGAGTCAAACGAAGCACGACCCGAGTTACAAATGATATGGTTGAGTCAAATGAGGCCCGACTCGAGGTAAAAATGGTCAGGGCGAGTGAAATGAAGCCCAACTCAAGGCACAAATGGTAAGGTTGAGTAAAATGAGGCTCGACTCAAGGCGCAAATGATAAGGTTGAGTCAAACGAGGCCCAACTCGAGGTGCAAATGATAACGTTGAGTCGAACAAGGCCCGACTTGAGGCGCAAATGATAAGGTTGAGTCGAACGAGGCCCGACTCGAGGTGCAAATGATAAGGTTGAGTTAAACGAGGCCCACCTTAAGGCACAAATAATAAGGTTGAGCCAAACGAGGCCCGACTAGAGGCGCAAATGATATGATTGAGTGAAATGAGGCCCGACTAGACGAGCTATGGTTCGCGTCAAATGAGGCCCTACTCGAGGGGCAAACAAGATGGTTGGGTTAAACGAGGCCCGCCTCGAGGCACAAATGATAAGGTTGAGTCAAATGAGTCCTGACTCGAGGCACAAATGATAAGGTTAAGTTAAACGAAGCCCGACTCGAGGCGCAAATAATATGGTTGAGTCAAACGAGGCCTAACTCAAGGCACAAATGATAAGGTTGAGTCAAACCAGCCTGACTTGAGGTGCAAATGATAAGGTTGAGTCCAACGAGACCCAACTCGAGGCACAAATGACAAGGTTCAGTCAAATGAGCCCCGACCTGAGGCACAAATGATATGGTTGAGTCTAATGAGACCCGACTCGAGGCACAAATGGTCAGGTTGAGTGAAACGAATCCCGACTCGAGGCGCAAATGATAAGGTTGAGTCAAACGAGGCTTGACTCGAGGCGCAAATGATACGGTTGAGTCAAACGAGGCCCAACTAGAGGCGCAAATGGTAAGGGTGACTCAATTGAGGCCCAACCCGAGGCAAAAATGATATGGTTGAGTTAAATGAGGCCCGACTCGAGGCACAAATGGTCAGGGCAAGTGAAACGAAGCCTGACTCAAGGCCCAAATGGTAAGGTTGAGTAAAACGAGGCCTGACTCGAATGCACAAATGATATGGGTGACACAAATAAGGCCTGACTCGAGGCGTAAATATTAAGGATGAGTTGAACGAGGCCCAACTCGAGGCACAAATTTTAAGGTTGAGTTAAACGAGGCCCGACTTGAGGCCCAAATGATAAGGTTGAGTTGAACGAGGCCCGACTTGAGGTGCAAATGATAAGGTTGAGTCAAACAAGGTCTGACTCGGGGCACAAATGATAAGGTTGAGTTAAATGAGGCCTGATTCGAGGTGCAAATGATAAGGTTGAGTCAAACGAGGCCTGCCTCGAGGAACAAATGATTAGATTGAGTAAAACGAGGCCGGACTCGGGGCTTAAATGGTAAGGGTAAGTTGAATGAGGCCTAACACGAGGCATAAATGATAAGGTTGAGTCAAAGGAGGCCCGACTCGAGGCATAAATGATCAGGTTGAGTCGAATGAGGCCCGACTCAAGTTGCAAATGATAAGGGTCAGTTAAACAGTGCCTGACTCGAGGCGCAAATGATAAGGTTGACTCGAACGAGGTTCGACTCGAGGCGCAAATGATAAGGTTGAGTCAAATAAGGCCCGACTTGGGGCGCAAATGGTAAGGTTGAGTAAAATGAGGCTCGACTCGAGGCGCAAATGGTAAGGTTGAGTTAAACAAGGCCTGACTCGAGGTATAAATGATAAGGTTGATTGAAACGAGTCCCGACTCGAGGCGCAAATGTTAAGGTTGAGTCGAACGAGGCCCAACTCGAGGCGCAAATGATAAGGTTGAGTCGAATGAGGCAGGACTCGAGGCACAAATGATAAGGTTGAGTCAAACGAGGCCCGACTCGAGGCGTAAATGGTAAGGTTGAGTAAAATGAGGCTCGACTCAAGGCATAAATGATAAGGTTGAGTTAAACGAGGCCCGACTCGAGGCACAAATGATATGGTTGAGTTAAATGAGGCCCAACTCAAGGTGCAAATGATAAGGTTGAGTCGAACGAGGCCCAACTTGAGGCGCAAATGATAAGGTTGAGTTGAACGAGGCCCAACTCAAGGCGCAAATGATAAGGTTAAGTTAAACGAGGCCCGACTTAAGGCACAAATAATAAGGTTGAGCCAAACGAGGCCCGACTCGAGGCGCAAATGATATGGTTGAGTCAAACGAGGCCTGGCTTGAGGCATAAATGATAAGGTTGAGTCAAATGAGGCCCAACTCGAGGCGCAAATGATAAGGTTGAGTCAATCGAAGCCTGTCTCGAGGCACAAATGATAAGGTGGAGTCGAATGAGGCCCAACTCGAGGCGCAAATGCTAAGGTTCAATTGAACAAGGGGTGACTCGAGGTGCAAATGATAAGGTTGAGTCAAATGAGGCCCGACTCGAGGCGCAAATGATAAGGTTGAGTCCAACCAGGCTTGACTTGAGGCGCAAATGATAAGGTTGAGTCAAATGAGGTCTGACGCGTGGCGCAAATGATATGGTTGAGTGAAATGAGGCCCGACTAGATGAGCTATGGTTTACGTCAAATGAGGCCCAACTCGAGGGGCAAACAAGATGGTTTAGTCAAACGAAGCCAGCCTTGAGGCACAAACGATAAGGTTGAGTCCAACGAGACCCGACTCTAGGTGCAAATGGTAAGGGTGAGTCAAAGAGGCTGACTCGAGGCACAAATGATATGGTTGAGTCTAATGAGGCCCGACTCGAGGTGCAAATAGTCAGGTTGAGTGAAACGAAGCCTAACTCGAGGAGCAAATGATAAGGTTGAGTCGAACGAGGCCCGACTTGAGGCGCAAATGATAAGGTTAAGTCAAACGAGGCCCAACCAGAGGCACAAATGATACGGTTGAGTCCAACGAGGCCCAACTTGAGGCACAAATGATAAGGCTGAGTCGAACGAGGCTCGACTTGAGGCACAATTAATAAGGTTAAGTCAAACGAGCCCGACTCGAGGCACAAATAATAAGGTTGAGTCAAACGAGGCCCAAGTTGAGGCATAAATGATGTGGTTGAGTCAAACGAGGCCTGGCTCGAGGCGCAAATGATAAGGTTGAGTCAAACGAGGCTTGACTCGAGGCACAAATGATAAGGTTGAGTCAAACGAAGCCCGTCTCAAGGCACGAATGATAAGGTTGAGTCGAACGAGGCCCGAATCAAGGTACAAATGATAAGGTTGAATCGAATGAGGCCCGACTTGAGGCGCAAATGTTATGGTTAAGTGGAACGAGGCCCGACTCAAGGCGCAAATGATAAGGTTGAGTCAAACGAGGCCTGAGTCAAGGCATAAATGATAAGGTTGAGCCAAACGTGGCCCGACACAAGGCATAAATAAGAACGTTGAGTCAAATGAGGCCCGACCCAAGGCGCAAATTATATGGTTGAGTGAAATGAGGCCCAACTAAAGGAGCAAATGGTAAGGGTGAGTCAAATGATGCCCAACTCGAGACACAAATGATAAGGTTGAGTCAAACGAGGCCCAACTTGAGGCACAAATGATAAGGTTGAGTCAAACGAGGCCCGACTCGAGGCACAAAAGAGAAGGTTAAGTCGAACGTGGCCCGACTCGAGACACAAATGATATGGTTGAGTCCAACGAGGCCTGGCTCAAGGCGCAAATGATAAGGTTGAGTTGAATGAGGCTGGACTCGAGGCACAAATAATAAGGTTGAGCTAAACGAGGCCTGACTCGAGGCACAAATGATATGGTTGAGTCGAATGAGGCCTGGCTCGAGGCACAATTGATAAGGTTGAGTCAAACGAGGCCCAACTCAAGGCGCAAATGATAAGATTGAGTCAAAAGAAGCCTGTCTCAAGGCGCAAATGATAAGGTGGAGTCGAATGAGGCCCGACTCGAGGCGCAAATGATAAGGTTCAATCTAACGAGGGTTGACTCGAGGCGCAAACGACAGGGTTAAGTGAAACGAGGCTTGACTCGAGGGCCAAATGATGAGGGTGAATCGAATAAGGCCCGACTTGAGGTATAAATGATAAGGTTGAATCGAATGAGGCCCGACTTGAGGCACAAATGATAAGGTTGAGTCAAACGAGGCCTAAGTAAAGGCGCGAATGATAAGGTTGAGTCCAACGTGGCTCAACTCAAGGCACAAAAGATATGGTTAAGTGAAACGAGGCCCAACTAGAGGAGCAAATGGTAAGGGTGAGTCAAACAATGCTCGGCTCAAGACGCAAATGGTAAGGTTGAGTCGAACGAGGCCTGACTCGAGGCACAAATGATAAGATTGATTCAAACAAGGCCCGACTCGAGGCGCAAATGATAAGGTTGAGTAAAACGAGGTCTGACTCGAGGCATAAATGATATGCTTAAGTGAAATGAGGCCCGACTAGACGAGCTATTGTTTGCATCAAACGAGGCCCAAACGAGGGGCAAACAAGATGGTTGAGTCAAACAAGGCCTGCCTCGAGGCACAAACGATAAGGTTGAGTCAAATGAGTCCCGACTCGAGGCACAAATGATAAGGTTAAGTCAAACGAGGCCTGTCTTGAGGCGCAAACAATATGGTTGAGTCAAACGAGGCCCAACTCAAGGCACAAATGATAAGGTTGAGTCAAACCAGCCCGACTAGAGGCCCAAATAATAAGGTTGAGTCAAACGAGGCCTACCTCAAGGAGCAAATGATAAGGTTGAGTAAAACGAGGCCCGACTCGTGGCGCAAATGGTAAGGTTGAGTCGAATAAGGCCTGACTCGAGGCACAAATGCTAAGGTTGAGTCAAATGAGGCTCGACTCAAGGTGCAAATGATAAGGTTGAGTCCAACGAGGGTCTAACGAGGCCCGACTTAGGGCACAAATGATAAGGTTGAGTCAAATGAGGCCCGACTAGAGGCGCAAATGGTATGGGTGAGTCAAACGAGGCCCGACCCAAGGCACAAATGATATGGTTGAGTCAAATGAGGCCCGACTCGAGGCATAAATGGTCAGGTTAAGTGAAACGAAGCTTGACTCGAGGACCAAATGATAAGTTTGAGTGAAACGAGGCTCGACACGAGGCGTAAATGATAAGGTTGAGTCAAACGAGGCCCGACTTGAGGAGTAAATGATAAGGTTGAGTCGAACGAGGCCCTACTCGAGGCCGAAATGATAAGGTTGAGTCCAATGAGGCCCAACTCGAGGCACAAATGATATGGTTGAATCGAACGAGGCTCGACTCAAGGCACAAATAATAAGGTTGAGTCAAACGAGGCCTGACTCGAGGCACAAATGATATGGTTGAGTCGAACGAGGCCTTGCTCAAGGCACAAATGATAAGGTTGAGTCGAACGAGGCCCGACTCGAGGCACAAATGATAAGGTTAAGTCAAACAAAGCCTGTCTCGAGGCACAAATGATAAGGTTGAGTTGAACGAGGCCCGACTTGAAGCACAAATGATAAGGTTGAATCGAACGAGGCCTGACTTGAGGCGCAAATGATATGGTTAAGTGAAACAAGGCCCGACTTGACACACAAATGATAAGGTTGAGTCAAACGAGGCCCGAGTCGAAGTACAAATGATAAGGATGAGTCAAACAAGGCCTGACTCGAGGCACAAATAAGAACGTTGAGTCAAACGAGGCCCGAGGCACAAATGATATGATTGAGTGAAACGAGGCCCAACTAGAGGAGCAAATGGTAAGGGTGAGTCAAACGATTCCCGACTCGAGGAACAAAGAAGAAGGTTGAGTCGAACATGGCTCGACTCGAGGCACAAATGATATGCTTGAGTCCAATGAGTCCTGGCTTGAGGCGCAAATTATAAGGTTGAGTTGAACGAGGCCCGAGTCGAGGCACAAATAATAAGGTTGAGCCAAACGAGGCCTAGTTCGAGGCACAAATAATAAGGTTGAGTTGAACGAGGCTCAAGTCGTGGCGCAAATCATAAGGTTGAGTCAAACGAGGCCTAACTCGCGGCGCAAATTATAAGGTTGAGTCAAACGAGGCCTGACTTGAGGCGCAAATGATATGGTTAAGTGAAACGAGGCCCAACTCGAGCTACAAATGATAATGTTGGTATAAACGATGCCCGACTCGAGGTGTAAATGATATGGTTAAATGAAACGAGGCCCAACTAGAGGAGCAAATGGTAAGGTTTTAGTCAAACAAGGCCCGACTCGTGGCGCAAATGATAAGGTTGAGTCGAACGAGGCCTGACTCAAGGTGCAAATGATAAGGTTGAGTCAAACGAGGCCCGACTTGAGGCGCAAATGATAAGGTTGAGTCAAACGAGGTCCGACTCGAGTCGCAAATGATAAGGTTGAGGAAAACGAGGGCCGACTAGAGGCACAAATGGAAAGGGTGAGTCAAACGATGACCGACACGAGGCACAAATGATAAGGTTGAGTCAAATAGGGCCCAGCTCAAGCCGCAAATGGTCAGGGTGAGTCAAATGAGGCCCGACTAGAGGAGCTATTGTTTGTGTCAAACGAGGACTGACTCGAGGGGCAAACAAGATGGTTGAGTCAAACAAGGTCCACCACGAGTCACAAATGATAAGGTTAAGTCAAACGAGTCCTAACTCATGGCACAAATAATAAGGTTAAGTCAAACGAGGCTCAACTCGAGGCGCAAACAATATGGTTGAGTGAAACGAGGCCAAACTCAAGGCACAAACGATAAGGTTGAGTTAAACTAGCCTGACTAGAGGCACAAATAATAAGGTTGAGTCAAACGAGGCCCGCCTCAAGGTGCAAATGATATGGTTAAGTCAAATGAGGCCCGAGTCGAGGTGCAAATGGTCAAGGTGCGTCAAACGAAGCAAAACTTGAGGTGCAAATGGTAAGGTTGAGTAAAACGAGGCCCGACTTGAGGCGTAAATGGTAAGGTTGAGTTGAATAAGGCCCGCGTCGAGGAGCAAATGCTAAGGTTGGGTCAAATGAGGCCCGACTCGAGGTACAAATGAGAAGGTTGAGTCAAACGAGGCCCGAGTCAAGGTGCAAATGGTCAAAGTGAGTCAAACAAAGCCCGACTCGAGGCGCAAATGGTAAGGTTGAGTAAAACGATGCTCGACTTGAGGTGCAAATGGTAAGGTTGAGTCAAATGAGGCCTGACTCGAGGTGCAAATGCTAAGGTTGAGTTAAACGAGGCCCGACTCAAGGCGCAAATGATAAGGTTGAGTCAAATGAGGCCCGACTAGAGGCTCAAATGGTAAGGGTGAGTCAAACGAGGCCTGACCCGAGGCACAAAAGATATGGTGGTGTCAAATAAGGCCCGACTTAAGACGCAAATCGTCAGGGAGAGTGAAATGAAGCCCGACTCGAGGCGCAAATGTTAAGGTTCAGTAAAATGAGGCCCGACTCGAGGCACAAATGATATGGTTGAGTCGAACGAGGCCTGGCTCGGGGCGCAAATGATGAGGTTGAGTCGAACGAGGCCTGACTTGAGGAGCAAATGATATGGTTAAGTGAAACGAGGCCCGACTCGAGGTGCAAATGATAAGGTTAGGTCAAATGAGGCCTGACTCAAGGTGTAAATGATATCGTTGAGTGAAATGAGGCCTAACTAGAGGAGTAGATGGTAAGGATGAGTTAAACGAGACCCGACTCGTGGCGCAAATGATAAGGTTGAGTCAAACGAGGCCTGACTCAAGGCGCAAATGATAAGGTTGAGTCGAACGAGGCCTGATTCGAGGCGCAAATTATAAGGTTGAGTCAAACGAAGCCCGACTCGAGGCGCAAATGATATATTTAAGTTGAACGAGGCCCGATTCGAGGCACAAATGATAAGGTTGAGTCAAACGAAGCCTGTCTTGAGGCACGAAAGATAAGGTTGAGTCGAACGAGGTCTGATTCGAGGCGCAATTGATAAAGTTGAGGGAAACGAGGCCTGAATAGAGGAGCAAATGGTAAGGGTGAGTCAAATGATGACCAACACGAGGCACAATTATAAGGTTGAGTCAAACGAGGCCCGGCTCGAGGGCAAATGGTTAGGTTGAGTCAAACGAGGCCAGACTAGAAGAGCTATTGTTTGCATCAAATGAGGCCCGACTTGAGGGGCAAACAAGATGGTTGAGTCAAATGAGGCCCGCCATGAGGCACAAACGATAAGGTTGAGTCAAACGAGTCCCGACTCGAGACACAAATGATAAGGTTAAGACAAATGAGGCTTGACTCGAGGCGCAAACAATATGGTTGAGTCAAATGAGGCCCAACTTAAGCCACAAATGATAAGGTTGAGTCAAACCAGCCCAACTAGAGCCATGAATGATAAAGTTGAGTCAAACGAGGCCCGAGTCGAGGTGCAAATGGTCAAGGTGAGTCAAACGAAGCTCGACTCGAGGCGCAAATGGTAAGGTTGAGTAAAACGAGGCCCGACTCGAGGTGCAAATGATATAGTTGAGTTAATCGAGGCCCGAGTCAAGATGCAAATGGTCAAGGAGAGTCAAACGAAGCCCAACTTGAGGCGAAAATGGCAAGGTTGAGTAAAACAACGCCTGACTTGAGGCATAAATGGTAAGGTTGAGTCGAATGAGGCCCGACTTAAGGTGCAAATGCTAAGGTTGAGTCGAATGAGGACCGACTTAAGGCGCAAATGATAAGGTTAAGTCAAACGAGGCCCAACTCGAGGCACAAATAAGAAGGTTGAGTCGAACGTAGCTCGACTCGAGGCACAAATGATATGGTTGAGACGAACAAGGGCTGGCTCGAGGCACAAATGATATGGTTGAGTTAAATGAGGCCTGACTCGAGGCGCAAATGATAAGGTTGAGTCAAACGAGGCCTGACTCGAGGCGCAAATGATAAGGTTGAGTCAAACGAGGCCTGACTCGAGGCACAAATGATATGGTTAAGTGAAACGAGGCCTGACTCGAGGTGCAAATGACAAGGTTGGGTCTAATGAGGCCCGACTCGAGGCACAAATGATATGGTTGACTGAAATAAGGCCCAACTAGAGGAGCAAATGGTAAGGTTGAGTCAAACGAGGCCCGACTCGAGGCACAAATGATAAGGTTGAGTCAAACGAGGCCCGACTCGAGGCGGAAATGATATGGTTGAGTTGAACGAGGCCCGATTTGAGGGACAAATGATAAAGTTGAGTCAAACAAAGCCCATCTCGAGGCGTGAATGATAAGGTTGAGTCGAACGGGGTTCGACTCGAGCCACAAATGATAAGGTTGAGGGAAGCGAGGCCCGACAAGGGGCAGAAATGATAAGGGTGAGTCAAACGATGATCGACACGAGGCACAAATGATAAGGTTGAGCCAAACGAGGCCTGACTCGAGGCACAAATGGTCAGGGTGAGTCAAACGAGGCTCGACTAGAGGAGCTATTGTTTGTGTCAAACGAGGCCCGTCTCGAGGGTCAAACAAGATGGTTGAGTCAAACGAGGCCCACCACAAGGCACAAACGATAAGGTTGAGTCAAACGAGTCTTGACTCGAGGCGCAAATGATAAGGTTAAGTCAAATGAGGCCCAACTTGAGGCACAAACAATATGGTTGAGTCAAACGAGGCCCGACTCAAGCCACAAACGATAAGGTTGGGTCAAACCAGCCCGACTAGTGGCACAAATAATAAGGTTGAGTAAGTGAGGCCCGCCTCGAGGTGCAAATGATATGGTTGAGTCAAACGAGGCCCGAGTCGAGGTACAAATGGTCAAGGTGAGTCAAACAAAGCCCAACTCAAGGCGCAAATGGTAAGGTTGAGTAAAACGAGGCCCGACTTGAGGCGTAAATGGTAAGGTTGAGTCGAATGAGGCCCGACTCGAGGCGCAAATGCTAAGGTTGAGTCGAACGAGGCCCAACTCGAGGTACAAATGATATGGTTGTGTCAAACGAGGCCCGAGTTATGGTGCAAATAGTCAAGGTGAGTCAAACAAAGCCCGACTCGAGGCGCAAATGGTAAGGTTGAGTAAAACGAGGCCTCACTTGAGGTGCAAATGGTAAGGTTGAGTCAAATGAGGCCTAACTGAAGGCGCAAATGCTAAGGTTAAGTCGAACGAGGTCTGGCTCGAGGCACAAATGATAAGGTTAAGTCAAATGAGGCCCGACTAGAGGCGCAAATGGTAAGGGTGAGTCGAACAAGGCCTGACCCGAGGCACAAATGATATGGTTGAGTTAAACGAGGCCCGACTCGAGGCGCAAATGGTCAAGTTAAGAGAAACGAAGCCCGACTCGGGGCACAAATGGTAAGGTTAAGTAAAATGAGGCCCGACTCGAGGTACAAATGATAAGGTTGAGTCAAACGAGCCTAACATGAGGCACAAATAATAAGGTTGAGTCAAACGAGGCCCGACTCGAGGCGCAAATGATATGGTTGAGTCAAACGAGGCCTGGCTCGAGGTGCAAATGATAAGGTTGAGTCGAACGAAGCCTGACTTGAGGCGTAAATGATATGGTTAAGTGAAATGAGGCCTGGCTCGAGGTGCAAATGATAAGGTTGAGTCGAACGAAGCCTGACTTGAGGCGCAAATGATATGGTTAAGTGAAACGAGGCCTAACTTGAGGTACAAATGATAAGGTTAGGTCAAATGAGGCCCGACTCAAGGCGCAAATGATATGGTTGTGTGAAATGAGGCCCAACTAGAGGAGCAAATGGTAAGGTTGAGTCAAACGAGGCCTGACTTGTGGCGCAAATGATAAGGTTAAGTCAAACGAGGCCTGATTCAAGGCGCAAATGACAAGGTTGAGTCGACCAAGGCCTGACTCAAGGCGCAAATGATAAGTTTAAGTCAAACGAGGCACGACTCTAGGCGCAAATGATATGGTTGAGTCAAACGAGGCACAATTCGAGGCACAAATGATAAGGTTGAGCCAAACGAAGCCCGTCTCGAGGCGCAAATGATAAGGTTGAGTCTAACGAGGCCCGACTCGAGGCACAAATGATAAGGTTGAGGGAAACGAGGCCCGACTAGAGTCGCAAATGGTAAGGGTGAGTCAAACAATGACCGACACGAGTCACAAATAATAAGGTTGAGTCAAACGATGCCCGACTAGAGGCACAAATGGTCAGGGTGAGTCAAACGAGGACAAGCTAGAGGAGCTATTGTTTGCATCAAACGAGGCCCAACTCGAGAGGCAAACAAGATGGTTGAGTCAAACGAGGCCCCCCACGAGGCACATATGATAAGGTTGAGTCAAACGAGTCCCGTCTCGAGGTACAAATGATAAGGTTAAGTCAAACGAGGCCCGACTCAAGGCGCAAACAATATGGTTGAGTGAAACGAGGCCCAACTCAAGGCACAATCGATAAGGTTGAGTCAAACCAGCCCTACTAGAGGCAAGAATAATAAGGTTGAGTCAAACAAGGCCTGCCTCGAGGTGCAAATGATATGGTTGGGTCAAACGAGGCCCGAGTCGAGGTGCAAATGGTCAGGTTGAGTCAAACAAGGCCTGACTAGAGGCACAAATGGCGATGTTGAGTCGAACAAGGCCCGACTCTAGGCGCAAATGATAAGGTTGAGTCGAACGAGGCCTAACTCGAGGCGCAAATGATAAGGTTGAGTCGAACGAGGCCTAACTTGAGGTGCAAATGATAAGGTTGAATCAAACGAGGCCTGACTCGAGGCACAAATGACAATGTTGAGTCGAACGACGGTCGATTTGAGGCATAAATGATATGGTTAAGTGAAACGAGGCTCGACTCGAGGCGCAAATGATAAGGTAGAGTCAAACGAGGCCCGACTCGAGGCACAAATGATAAGGTAGAGTCAAATGAGGCCCGACTCGAGGCACAAATAAGAAGGTTGAGTGAAACTAGGCCTGACTCGAGGCATAAATGATATGATTGAGTGAAACGAGGCCCAACTAGAGGAGCAAATGGTAAGGGTGAGTTAAACGATGCCCGACTCAAGGCACAAATGATAAGGTTGAGTCAAACGAGGCCCAATTTGAGGTGCAAACGATAAGGTTGAGTCAAATCAGGCCCGACTCGAGGTGCAAATGATAAGGTAGAGTCAAACAAGGCCCAACTCGAGGCACAAATAAGAAGGTTAAGTGAAACTAGACCTGACTCAAGGGATAAACGATATGGTTGAGTGAAACGAGGCCCAACTAGAGGAGCAAATGGTAAGGGTGAGTTAAACGATGGCCGACTCGAGGCACAAATGATAAGGTTGAGTCAAACGAGGCCCAACTCGAGGTGCAAATTATAAGGTGGAGTCAAACGAGGCCTGACTCGAGGCACAAATAAGAAGGTTAAGTCGAACGTGGCCCGACTCGAGGTACAAATGATATGGTTGAGTCGAACGATGCCTGGATCGAGGCACAAATGATAAGGTTGAGTCAATCGAGGTCCGACTCGAGGCGCAAATGATAAGGTTGAGTCAAACGAAGCCTGTCTCGAGGCACAAATGATAAGGTTGAGTTAAACGACGCCCAACTAGAGGCGCAAATGATAAGGTTGAATCAAACAAGGCCTGACTCAAGGCGCAGATAATAAGGATGAGTCGAAGAGGCCTAACTTTAGGCGCCAATGATATGGTTAAGTGAAACGAGGCCCGACTTGAGGTGCAACTGATAAGGTTGGGTCAAACGCGGCCCAACTCGAGGTGCAAATGATATGGTTGAGTGAAACGAGGCCAAACTATAGGAGCAAATGGTAAGGGTGAGTCAAACGAGGCCTGACTCGAGGCACAAATGATAAGGTTGAATCAAACGAGGCCCGACTCGAGGCACAAATGGTAAGGTTAAGTCAAACGAGGCCTGACTCGAGGCATAAATAAGAAGGTTGAGTGAAACGAGGCCCGACTCAAGGCACAAATGATATGGTTGAGTGAAATAAGGCCCAACTAGAGGAGCAAATGGTAACGGTGAGTCAAACAATGCCTGACTCGAGGTGCAAATGATAGGGTTGAGTTCAACGACTCAAGGCGCAACTAATAAGGTTGTATCAAACAAGGCCCAACTCAAGGTGCAAATGATAAGGTTGAGTCGAACGAGCCCCAACTCGTGGGGCAAATGATAAGGTTGAATCATACGAGGCCCGCCTGGAGGCGCAAATGATACAGTTGAGTCAAATGAGGCCCGAATTGAGGCACAAATGTAAGGTTGAGTCCAACGAGGCCCGACTCGAGGCGCCAATGGTAAGGTTGAGTTGAATGAGGCCCGACTCGTGGCACAAATGATAAGGTTGAATCGTACGAGGCCTAACTCGAGGCACAAATGGTCAGGGTGAGTCAACCAAAGCCTGACCCGAGGCCTAAATGGTAAGGTTGACTAAAATGAGGCCCGACTAGTGGCACAAATGGTAAGGTTGAGTCAAACAAGGCCTGACTCGAGGCACAAATGATAAGGTTGGGTTGAACAAGAACCGACTCAAGGCGCAAATGATAAGGTTGAATCAAACGAGGCCCGACTCGAGGCGTAAATGATAAGGTTGAGTCCAACGAAGCCTGACTTGAGGCGCAAATTATATGGTTAAGTGAAACGAGGCCCGACTCGAGGTGCAAATGATAAGGTTAGGTCAAATGAGGCCCGACTCAAGGCGCAAATGATATGGTTGTGTGAAATGAGGCCCAACTAGAGGAGTAAATGGTAAGGTTGAGTCAAACGAGGCCTGACTTGTGGCGCAAATGATAAGGTTAAGTCAAACGAGTCCTGACTCAAGGCACAAATGACAAGATTGAGTCGACCAAGGCCCGACTCAAGGTGCAAATGATAAGGTTAAGTCAAACGAGGTACGACTCGAGGTGCAAATGATATGGTTGAGTCAAACGAGGCACAATTCGAGGCACAAATGATAAGGTTGAGTCAAACGAAGCCCGTCTCGAGGCGCAAATGATAAGGTTGAGTCTAACGAGGCCCGACTCGAGGTGCAAATGATAAGGTTGAGGGAAACGAGGCTCGACTAGAGTCGCAAATGGTAAGGGTGAGTCAAACAATGACCGACACGAGTCACAAATGATAAGGTTGAGTCAAACGATGCCCGACTAGAGGCACAAATGGTCAGGGTGAGTCAAACGAGGACAAACTAGAGGAGCTATTGTTTGCATCAAACGAGGCCCAACTCGAGAGGCAAACAAGATGGTTGAGTCAAACGAGGCCCCCCACGAGGCACATATGATAAGGTTGAGTCAAACGAGTCCCGTCTCGAGGTACAAATGATAAGCTTAAGTCAAACGAGGCCCAACTCAAGGCGCAAACAATATGGTTGAGTGAAACGAGGCCCAACTCAAGGCACAATCGATAAGGTTGAGTCAAACCAGCCCTACTAGAGGCAAGAATAATAAGGTTGAGTCAAACAAGGCCTGCCTCGAGGTGTAAATGATATGGTTGGGTCAAACGAGGCCCGAGTCGAGGCGCAAATGGTCAGGTTGAGTCAAACGAGGCCTGACTAGAGGCACAAATGGCAATGTTGAGTCGAACAAGGCCCGACTCTAGGCGCAAATGATAAGGTTGAGTCGAACGAGGCCTAACTCGAGGCGCAAATGATAAGGTTGAGTCAAACGAGGCCTGACTCGAGGCACAAATGACAATGTTGAGTCAAACGACGGCCAACTTGAGACGTAAATGATATGGTTAAGTGAAACGAGTCTCGACTCGAGGCGCAAATGATAAGGTAGAGTCAAACGAGGCCCGACTCGAGGCGCAAATGATAAGGTAGAGTCAAATGAGGCCCGACTCGAGGCACAAATAAGAAGGTTGAGTGAAACTAGGCTTGACTCGAGGCATAAATGATATGGTTGAGTGAAACGAGGCCCAACTAGAGGAGCAAATGGTAAGGGTGAGTTAAACGATGCCCGGCTCGAGGCACAAATTATAAGGTTGAGTCAAACAAGGCCCGATTTGAGGTGCAAACGATAAGGTTGAGTCAAATGAGGCACGACTCAAGGCGCAAATGATAAGGTAGAGTCAAACAAGGCCCGACTCGAGGCACAAATAAGAAGGTTGAGTGAAACTAGACCCGACTTGAGGGATAAACGATATGATTGAGTGAAACGAGGCCCAACTAGAGGAGCAAATGGTAAGGGTGAGTTAAACGATGCCCGACTCGAGGCACAAATGATAAGGTTGAGTCAAACGAGGCCCAACTCGAGGTGCAAATTATAAGGTTGAGTCAAACGAGGCCTGACTCGAGGCACAAATAAGAAGGTTGAGTCAAACGTGGCCCGACTTGAGGCACAAATGATATGGTTGAGGCGAACGATGCCTGGATCGCGGCACAAATGATAAGGTTGAGTTGATCGAGGTCCGACTCGAGGTGCAAATGATAAGGTTGAGTCAAACGAAGCCTGTCTCGTGGCACAAATGATAAGGTTGAGTCAAACGACGCCCAACTCGAGGCGCAAATGATAAGGTTGAATCAAACGAGGCTTGACTCGAGGCGCAGATGATAAGGTTGAGTCGAAGAGGCCTGACTTTAGGCGCCAATGATATGGTTAAGTGAAACGAGGCCCGACTCGAGGTGCAAATGATAAGGTTGGGTCAAACGAGGCCAAACTATAGGAGCAAATGGTAAGGGTGAGTCAAACGAGGCCTGACTCGAGGCGCAAATGATAAGGTTGAATCAAATGAGGCCCGACTCGAGGCACAAATGAAAAGGTTAAGTCAAACGAGGCCCGACTCGAGGCATAAATACGAAGGTTGAGTGAAACGAGGCCCGACTCAAGGCACAAATGATATGGTTGAGTGAAATAAGGCCCAACTAGAGGAGCTAATGGTAACTGTGAGTCAAACAATGCCCGACTCGAGGTGCAAATGATAGGGTTGAGTTCAACGACTCAAGGCGCAAATGATAAGGTTGTGTCAAACAAGGCCCAACTCGAGGTGCAAATGATAAGGTTGAGTCGAACGAGCCCCAACTCGTGGGGTAAATGATAAGGTTGAATCGTATGAGGCCCGCCTGGAGGCGCAAATGATACAGTTGAGTCAAATGAGGCCCGAATCGAGGCACAAATGATAAGGTTGAGTCCAACGAGGCCCGACTCGAGGCGCCAATGGTAAGGTTGAGTTGAACGAGGCCCGACTCGTGGCACAAATGATAAGGTTGAATCGTACGAGGCCTAACTCGAGGCACAAACGGTCAGGGTGAGTCAACCAAAGCCTGACTCGAGGCCTAAATGGTAAGGATGACTAAAACGAGGCCCGACTAGTGGCACAAATGGTAAGGTTGAATCAAACAAGGCCCGACTCGAGGCGCAAATGATAAGGTTGGGTTGAACAAGAACCGACTCAAGGCGCAAATGATAAGGTTGAATCAAACGAGGCCCGACTCGAGGCGCAAATGATAAGGTTGAGTCCAACGAAGCCTGACTTGAGGCGCAAATGATATGGTTAAGGGAAACAAGGCCCGACTCGAGGTGCAAATGATAAGGTTAGGACAAATGAGGCCCGACTCAAGGTGCAAATGATATGGTTGTGTGAAATGAGGCCCAACTAGAGGAGCAAATGGTAAGGTTGAGTCAAATGAGGCCTGACTTGTGGTGCAAATGATAAGGTTAAGTCAAACAAGGCCTGACTCAAGGCGCAAATGACAAGGTTGAGTCGACCAAGGCCCGACTCAAGGTGCAAATGATAAGGTTAAGTCAAACGAGGTACGACTCGAGGCGCAAATGATATGGTTGAGTCGAACGAGGCACAATTCGAGGCACAAATGATAAGGTTGAGTCAAACGAAACCCGTCTCGAGGCGCGAATGATAGGGTTGAGTCTAACGAGGTCCGACTCGAGGTGCAAATGATAAGGTTGAGGGAAACGAGGCCCGACTAGAGGCGCAAATGGTAAGGGTGAGTTAAACAATGACCGACACGAGGCACAAATGATAAGGTTGAGTCAAACGATGCCCAACTAGAGGCACAAATAGTCAGGGTGAGTCAAACGAGGACAAACTAGAGGAGCTATTGTTTGCATCAAACGAGGCCCAACTCGAGAGGCAAACAAGATGGTTGAGTCAAACGAGGCCCCCCATGAGGCACAAATGATAAGGTTGAGTAAACGAGTCCCGTCTCGAGGCGCAAATGATAAGCTTAAGTCAAACGAGGCCTGACTCGAGGCGCAAACGATATGGTTGAGTGAAACGAGGCCCAACTCAAGGCACAATCGATAAGGTTGAGTCAAACCAGCCCTACTAGAGGCAAGAATAATAAGGTTGAGTCAAACAAGGCCTGCCTCGAGCTGCAAATGATATGGTTGGGTCAGACGAGGACCGAGTCGAGGCGCAAATGGTCAGGTTGAGTCAAACGAGGCTCGACTAGAGGCACAAATGGCAACGTTGAGTCGAACGAGGCCCGACTCTAGGCGCAAATGATAAGGTTGAGTCAGACGAGGCCTAACTCGAGGCGCAAATGATAAGGTTGAAGCAAACGAGGCCTCACTCAAGGCACAAATGACAATGTTGAGTCGAACGACGGCCGACTTGAGGCATAAATGATATGGTTAAGTGAAACGAGGCTCGACTCGAGGCGCAAATGATAAGGTTGAGTCAAACGAGGCCCGACTTGAGGCATAAATGATAAGGTAGAGTCAAACGAGGCCCGACTCGAGGCACAAATAAGAAGGTTGAGTGAAACTAGACCCGACTCGAGGCATGAACGATATGGTTGAGTGAAATGAGGCCCAACTAGAGGAGCAAATGGTAAGGGTGAGTTAAACGATGCCCGACTCGAGGCACAAATGATAAGGTTGAGTCAAACGAGGCCCAACTCGAGCTGCAAATTATAAGGTTGAGTCAAACGAGGCCTGACTCGAGGCACAAATAAGAAGGTTGAGTCGAACGTCGCTCGACTCGAGGCACAAATGATATGGTTGAGTCGAACGATGCCTGGATCGAGGCAGAAATGATAAGGTTGAGTCGATCGAGGTCCGACTCGAGGCACAAATGATAAGATTGAGTCAAACGAAGCCTGTCTCGAGGCGCAAATGATAAGGTTGAGTCAAACGACGCCCAACTCGAGGCGCAAATGATAAGGTTGTGTGAAATGAGGCCCAACTAGAGGAGCAAATGGTAAGGTTGAGTCAAATGAGGCCTGACTTGTGGCGCAAATGATAAGGTTAAGTCAAACGAGGCCTGACTCAAGGCGCAAATGACAAGGTTGAGTCGACCAAGGCCCAACTCAAGGTGCAAATGATAAGGTTAAGTCAAACGAGGTACGACTCGAGGCGCAAATGATATGGTTGAGTCGAATGAGGCACAATTCGAGGCACAAATGATAAGGTTGAGTCAAACGAAACCCGTCTCGAGGGGCGAATGATAGGGTTGAGTCTAACGAAGTCCGACTCGAGGTGCAAATGATAAGGTTGAGGGAAACGAGGCCCGACTAGAGGCGCAAATGGTAAGGGTGAGTTAAACAATGACCGACACGAGGCACAAATGATAAGGTTGAGTCAAACGATGCCCAACTAGAGGCACAAATGGTCAGGGTGAGTCAAACGAGGACAAACTAGAGGAGCTATTGTTTGCATCAAACGAGGCCCAACTCGAGAGGCAAACAAGATGGTTGAGTCAAACGAGGCCCCCCATGAGGCACAAATGATAAGGTTGAGTAAACGAGTCCCGTCTCGAGGCGCAAATGATAAGCTTAAGTCAAACGAGGCCTGACTCGAGGCGCAAATGATATGGTTGAGTGAAACGAGGCCCAACTCAAGGCATAATCGATAAGGTTGAGTCAAACCAGCCCTACTAGAGGCAAGAATAATAAGGTTGAGTCAAACAAGGCCTGCCTCGAGCTGCAAATGATATGGTTGGGTCAGACGAGGACCGAGTCGAGGTGTAAATGGTCAGGTTGAGTCAAACAAGGCTCGACTAGAGGCACAAATGGCAACGTTGAGTCAAACGAGGCCTGACTCTAGGCGCAAATGATAAGGTTGAGTTAGACGAGGCCTAACTCGAGGCGCAAATGATAAGGTTGAGTCGAACTAGGCCCGACTTGAGGCGCAAATGATAAGGTTGAATCAAACGAGGCCTCACTCAAGGCACAAATGACAATGTTGAGTCGAACGACGGCTGACTTGAGGCATAAATGATATGGTTAAGTGAAACGAGGCTCGACTCGAGGCGCAAATGATAAGGTAGAGTCAAACGAGGCCCGACTCGAGGCGCAAATGATAAGGTAGAGTCAAACGAGGCCCGACTCGAGGCACAAATAAGAAGGTTGAGTGAAACTAGACCTGACTCGAGGCATAAACGATATGGTTGAGTGAAATGAGGCCCAACTAGAGGAGCAAATGGTAAGGGTGAGTTAAATGATGCCCGACTCGAGGCACAAATGATAAGGTTGAGTCAAACGAGGCCCAACTCAAGCTGCAAATTATAAGGTTGAGTCAAACGAGGCCTGACTCGAGGCACAAATAAGAAGGTTGAGTCGAACGTCGCCCGACTCGAGGCACAAATGATATGGTTGAGTCGAACGATGCCTGGATCGAGGCAGAAATGATAAGGTTGAGTCGATCGAGGTCCGACTCGAGGCACAAATGATAAGGTTGAGTCAAACGAAGCCTATCTCGAGGCGCAAATGATAAGGTTGAGTCAAACGACGCCCAACTCGAGGCGCAAATGATAAGGTTGTGTGAAATGAGGCCCAACTAGAGGAGCAAATGGTAAGGTTGAGTCAAATGAGGCCTGACTTGTGGCGCAAATGATAAGGTTAAGTCAAACGAGGCCTGACTCAAGGCGCAAATGACAAGGTTGAGTCGACCAAGGCCCGACTCAAGGTGCAAATGATAAGGTTAAGTCAAACGAGGTATGACTCGAGGCGCAAATGATATGGTTGAGTCGAACGAGGCACAATTCGATGCACAAATGATAAGGTTGAGTCAAACGAAACCCGTCTCGAGGTGCGAATGATAGGGTTGAGTCTAACAAGGCCCGACTCGAGGTGCAAATGATAAAGTTAAGGGAAACGAGGCCCGACTAGAGGCGCAAATGGTAAGGGTGAGTTAAACAATGACCGACACGAGGCACAAATGATAAGGTTGAGTCAAACGATGCCCAACTAGAGGCACAAATGGTCAGGGTGAGTCAAACGAGGACAAACTAGAGGAGCTATTGTTTGCATCAAACGAGGCCCAACTCGAGAGGCAAACAAGATGGTTGAGTCAAATGAGGCCCCCCATGAGGCACAAATGATAAGGTTGAGTAAACGAGTCCCGTCTCGAGGCGCAAATGATAAGCTTAAGTCAAACGAGGCCTGACTCGAGGCGCAAATGATAAGGTAGAGTCAAACGAGGCCTGACTCGAGGCGCAAATGATAAGGTAGAGTCAAACGAGGCCCGACTCGAGGCACAAATAAGAAGGTTGAGTGAAACTAGACCTGACTCGAGGCATAAACGATATGGTTGAGTGAAATGAGGCCCAACTAGAGGAGCAAATGGTAAGGGTGAGTTAAACGATACCCGACTCGAGGCACAAATGATAAGGTTGAGTCAAACGAGGCCCAACTCGAGCTGCAAATTATAAGGTTGAGTCAAACGAGGCCTGACTCGAGGCACAAATAAGAAGGTTGAGTCGAACGTCGCCCGACTTGAGGCACAAATGATATGGTTGAGTCGAACGATGCCTGGATCGAGGCACAAATGATAAGGTTGAGTTGATTGAGGTCCAACTCGAGGCACAAATGATAAGGTTGAGTCAAACGAAGCCTGTCTCAAGGCGTAAATGATAAGGTTGAGTCAAACGACACCCAACTCGAGGCGCAAATGATAAGGTTGAATCAAACGAGGCCTGACTCGAGGCACAGATGATAAGGTTGAGTCGAAGAGGCCTGACTTTAGGCGCCAATGATATGGTTAAGTGAAATGAGGCCCGACTCGAGGTGCAAATGATAAGGTTGGGTCAAACGAGTCCCAACTCGAGGCGCAAATGATACGGTTGAGTGAAACGAGGCCCAACAATAGGAGCAAATGGTAAGGGTGAGTCAAACGAGGCCTGACTCAAGGCGCAAATGATAAGGTTGAATCAAACGAGACCCGACTCGAGCCACAAATGATAAGATTAAGTCAAACGAGGCCTGACTCGAGGCATAAATAAGAAGGTTGAGTGAAACGAGCCCGACTCGAGGCACAAATAATAAGGTTGAGTTGAACGAGGGGCGACTCAAGGCATAAATGATAAGGTTGAGTCGAACGAGTCCCGACTCGAGGTGTAAATGATAAGGTTGAGTCAAACGAGGCCCGACTCGAGGCACAAATGATAAGGTTGAGTCAAATGAGGTCCGAGTTGAGGCACAAATAATAAGGTTGAGTCAAACGAGCCCAACTTGAGGCACAAATAATAAGGTTGAGTCGAACGAGGCCTGACTCAAGGCACAAATGATATGGTTGAGTCGATCGAGTCCCGACTCGAGGTGCAATTGATAAGGTTGAGTCAAACGAGTCCAGACTCGAGGCATAGATGATAAGGTTGAGTCAAACGAGGCCTAACTCATGGTGCAAATGGTAAGGTTGTGTCTAACGAGGCCCGGCTCGAGACGCAATTGGTAAGGCTGTGTCAAACGAGGCCCGACTCGAGGCACAAATGGTAAGGTTGAATCGAACGAGGCCTAACTCAAGGCACAAACGATAAGCTTGAGTCAAACGAGGCCCGACACGAGGCACAAATGATAAGGTTGAGTCAAACGAGGCCTGTCTTAAGGCGCAAATGATAAGGTTAAGTTAAACGAGGCCTAACTCGAGGCACAAATTATATGGTTGAGTCAAACGAGGCCCGGCTCGAGGCATAAATGGTAAGGGTGAGTTGAACAAGGCTCAACAGGAGGCACAAATGATAAGGTTGAGTCAAGCGAGACCCGACTCGAGGCACAAATGATAGGGTTGGGTCGAATAAGGCCCGACTTGAGGCACAAATGATAAGGTTGAGTCCAACGAGGCCCGACTTGAGGCATAAATGATAAGGTTGAGTGAAACGAGGCCCAGCTAGAGGCACAAATGGTAAGGGTGAGTCAAACGAGCCCTGTCTTGGGGCAAAATGGAAAGGGTGAGTCGAACGAGGCTCGACTCAAGGCGCAAATAATAAGGTTGAGTCAAATGAGCCTGACTCGAGGCACAAATAATAAGGTTGAGTCAAACGAGGCTCAACTCAAGGCGCAAATGATAAGGTTGAGTTGAACAAGGCCCAACTCGAGGCACAAATGATAAGGTTGAGTCAAATGAGGTCCAAGTCGAGGCACAAATAATAAGGTTAAGTCAAACGAGCCTGACTCGAGGCACAAATAATAAGGTTAAGTCGAACGAGGCCCGACTCGAGGTACAAATGATAAAGTTAAGTCAAACGAGGCCCGACTCGAGGTGCAAATGGTAAGGTTGAGTAAAACGAGGCATGACTTGAGGTGCAAATGATAAGGTTGAGTCAAACGAGGCCCGACTCGAGGCACAAATGATAAGGTTGAGTCCAACGAGGCTCGACTTGAGGCGCAAATGATAAGGTTAAGTCAAACGAGACCCGACTTGGGGCACAAATAATAAGGTTCACTCAAACAAGCTCGACTCGAGGCACAAATAATAAGGTTGAGTCAAACGAGGCTCGACTCGAGGCGCAAATTATAAGGTTGAGTCGAACGAGGACCGACTCCAAGCGCAAATGATAAGGTTGAGTCAAACGAGACCTGACTCAAGGAACAAATAATAAGGTTGAGTCAAACGAGGCTCGACTCGAGGCGTAAATGGTAAGGGTGAGTTGAACGAGGGTCATGTCGAGGCACAAATGATAAGGTTGAGTCGAACGAAGCCCCACTCCAGGTGTAAATGATAAGGTTGAGTCAAACAAGGCCCGACTCGTGGCACAAATGATAAGGTTGAGTCAAATGAGGTTCGAGTTAAGGCACAAATAATAAGGTTTAGTCGAACTAGCCCGACTTGAGGCACAAATAATAAGGTTGAGTCGAACGAGGCCTGACTCAAGGCACAAATGATATGGTTGAGTAGAACGAGTCCCGACTCGAGGTGCAATTGATAAGGTTGAGTCAAACGAGTCCCGACTCGAGGCATAGATGATAAGGTTGAGTCAAACGAGGCCTAACTCATGGTGCAAATGGTAAAGTTGTGTCTAACGAGGCCCGGCTCGAGATGCAATTGGTAAGGCTGTGTCAAACGAGGCCCAACTCGAGGCACAAATGGTAAGGTTGAATCAAACAAGGCCTAACTCAAGGCACAAATGATAAGCTTGAGTCAAACGAGGCCCGACACGAGGCACAAATGATAAGGTTGAGTCAAACGAGGCCTGACTCAAGGCGCAAATGATAAGGTTAAGTTAAACGAGGCCTGACTCGAGGCACAAATTATATGGTTGAGTCAAACGAGGCCCAGCTCGAGGGATAAATGGTAAGGGTGAGTTGAACGAGGCTCAACAGGAGGCACAAATGATAAGGTTGAGTCAAGCGAGACCCGACTCGAGGCACAAATGATAGGGTTGGGTCGAACAAGGCCCGACTTGAGGCACAAATGATAAGGTTGAGTCCAACGAGGCCCGACTTGAGGCATAAATGATAAGGTTGAGTGAAACGAGGCCCAGCTAGAGGCACAAATGGTAAGGGTGAGTCAAACGAGCCCTGTCCTGGGGCAAAATGGAAAGGGTGAGTCGAACGAGGCTCGACTCAAGGCGCAAATAATAAGGTTGAGTCAAACGAGGCTCAACTCAAGGCGCAAATGATAAGGTTGAGTTGAACAAGGCCCAACTCGAGGCACAAATGATAAGGTTGAGTCAAATGAGGTCCAAGTCAAGGCACAAATAATAAGGTTGAGTCAAACGAGCCCGACTCGAGGCACAAATAATAAGGTTAAGTCGAACGAGGCCCGACTCGAGGTACAAATGATAAAGTTAAGTCAAACGAGGCCCGACTCGAGGTGCAAATGGTAAGGTTGAGTAAAACGAGGCATGACTTGAGGTGCAAATGATAAGGTTGAGTTGAACGAGGCCCGACTCGAGGCACAAATGATAAGGTTGAGTCCAACGAGGCTCGACTTGAGGCGCAAATGATAAGGTTAAGTCAAACGAGACCCGAGTCGGGGCACAAATAATAAGGTTCACTCAAACAAGCTCGACTCAAGGCACAAATAATAAGGTTGAGTCAAATGAGGCTCGACTCGAGGCGCAAATTATAAGGTTGAGTCGAACGAGGACCAACTCCAAGCGCAAATGATAAGGTTGAGTCAAACGAGGCCTGACTCAAGGAACAAATAATAAGGTTGAGTCAAACGAGGCTCGACTCGAGGCGTAAATGGTAAGGGTGAGTTGAACGAGGGTCATGTCGAGGCACAAATGATAAGGTTGAGTCAAACGAAGCCCAACTCCAGGTGTAAATGATAAGGTTGAGTCAAACGAGTCCCGACTCGAGGCGTAAATGATAAGGTTAAGTCAAACGAGGCCTAACTTGTGGCGTAAATGGTAAGGTTGAGTAAAACGAGGCATGACTCATGGCGCCAAATGATAAGGTTGAGTCGAACGAGGCCTGACTCGAGGCACAAATGATAAGGTTGAGTCAAACGAGGCCCGACTCGGGGCACAAATGAAAAGGGTGAGTTGAATAAGGCTCGACTCGAGGCACAAATAATAAGGTTCAGTTAAATGAGCTCGACTCGAGGCACAAATAATAAGGTTGAGTCAAACGAGAACTGACTCAAGGCGCAAATGATAAGGTTAAGTCAAACAAGGCCTGACTCGAGGCACAAATAATAAGGTTGAGTCAAATGAGGCCCGACTTGAGGCGTAAATGGTATGGGTGAGTTGAACGAGGGCCATGTCGGGGCACAAATGTTAAGGTTGAGTCGAACGAGGCCCGACTCGAGGTGCAAATGATAAGGTTGAGTCAAACGAGTCCCGTCTCGGGGTGCAAATGATAAGGTTGAGTCAAACAAGGCCTGACTCGTAGTGCAAATGGTAAGGTTATGTCCAACGAGTCCCGACACGAGACGCAAATGGTAAGGCTGTGTCAAACGAGGCCCGACTCGAGGCACAAATGGTAAGGTTGAATCGAATGAGGCATAACTCAAGGCACAAACAATAAGGTTGAGTCAAACGAGGTCCGACTCGAGGCACAAATGATAAGGTTGAGTCAAACGAGGCCTGACTCAAGGCGTAAATGATAAGGTTGAGTCAAACGAGGCTGGATTCGAGGTGCAAATGATATGCTTGAGTCAAACGAGGCCTAGCTCGAGGCATAAATGGTAAGGGTGAGTCGAACGAGCCGCAACACGAGGCACAAATAATAAGCTTGAGTCAAGCGAGACTCGACTCGAGGCATAAATGATAAGGTTGGGTCGAACGAGGCCCGACTCGAGGCACATATGATAAGGTTGAGTCAAACGAGTCCCAGTTCGAGGTGCAAATGATATGGTTGAGTCAAACGAGGCCTGACTCGAGGTGCAAATGATAAGGTTGAATCGAACGAGGCCCGACTCGAAGCATAAATAATAAGGTTGAGTCAAACGAGGCCAACTCAAGGCACTCATGATATGGTTAAGTCAAACGAGGCCTGGCTCAAGCCACAAATGGTAAGGGTGAGTCAAATGAGGCCCAACTCATGACACAAATAAGATGGTTGAGTAAAACAAGGCCTGACTCGAGGGGCAAATGATAAGGTTGAGTCAAACGAAGCCCGACTTAAGGCGCAAATGATAAGGTTGAGTCAAACGAGGCCCACCTCAAGGTGTAAATGATATGGTTGAGTCAAACGAGGCCCAACAGGGGGCACAAATGATACAGTTGCATCAAACTAGCCAGACTCAATGCACAAATAATAAGGTTGTGTCAAACGAGGCTCGCCTTAAGGTGCAAATGATATGGTTGAGTGAAACAAGGCCTGACTAGAGGTGCAACTGGTAAGGTTGAGTCAAACGAGGACCGACACGAGACACAAATGATATGGTTGAGTCAAACGAGGCTTGAGTCAGGGTGCAAATGGTCATGGTGAGTCAAACGAAGCCCGACTCAAAGTGCAAATGGTAAGGTTGAGTAAAACGAGGCCCGACTCGAGGCGCAAATGATAAGGTTGAGTCGAACGAGGCCTGCCTCGAGGTGCAAATGATAGGGTTGAGTCAATTGAGGCCTGACCCGAGCCACAAATGATAAGCTTGAGTCAAAAGAGGCCCAACTTGAGGCACAAATAATAAGGTTGAGTTAGTTGAGGCCCGACTCGAGGTGCAAATGATATGGTTGAGTCAAACGAAGCCTAACTAGAGGCGCAAAAGGTAAGGGTGAATCAAACGTGCCCCGACCCGAGGCACAAATGATATGGTTGAGTCAAACAAGGCACGACTTGAGGCACAAATGGTCAGGTTTAGTCAAACGAAGCCCGACTCGAGGCGCAAATGGTAAGGTTGAGTACAATGAGGCCTGACACGAGGTGCAAATGATAAGGTTAAGTCGAACAAGGCCTGACTCAAGGCACAAATGATAAGGTTGAGTCAAACAACGCCCAACTCAAGGTACTCTTGATATGGTTGAGTCAAATGAGGCCCACCTCGAGGTGTAAATGATATGGTTGAGTCAAACGAGGCCTAACTTGTGGCATAAACGATACGGTTGAGTCAAACTAGCCTGACTCAAGGCACAAATAATAAGGTTGTGTCGAACGAGGCCTGCCTTGAGGCGCAAATGATATGGTTGAGTGAAACAAGGCCCGACTAGAGGCGCAAATGGTAAGGTTGAGTCAAACAAGGACCGACACGAGGCACAAATGATATGGTTAAGTCAAAAGAGGCCCGACTCGAGGTGCAAATGATAAGGTTGAGACAAACGAGGCCTGACTCGTGGCACAAATGGTAAGGTTGTGTCTAACGAGGCCTAGCTCGAGACGCAAATGGTAAGGCTGTGTCAAACGAGGCCCGATTCGATGCACAAATGGTAAGGTTGAATCGAACGAGGCCTAACTTGAGGCACAAACGATAAGGTTGAGTCAAACGAGGCCCAACTCAAGGCACAAATGATAAGGTTGAGTCAAACGAGGCCCGACTCGAGGCATAAATGGTAAGGGTGAGTTGAACGAGCCACAACACGAGGCACAAGTGATAAGGTTGAGTCAAGCGAGACTCGACTCGAGGCACAAATGATAAGGTTGGGTCGAATGAGGCTCAACTTGAGGCACAAATGATAAGGTTAAGTCAAACGAGTCCCGGTTCGAGGTGCAAATGATATGGTTGAGTCAAACGAGGCCCGAATTGAGGTGCAAATGATAAGGTTGAATCGAACGAGGCCTGACTCGAGGCATAAATGATAAGGTTGAGTCAAACAAGGCCCAACTCAAGGCACTCATTATATGGTTGAGTCAAACGAGGTCCAGCTCGAGGCACAAATGGCAAGGGTGAGTCAAATGAGTCTCGACTCAAGGCACAAATGATATGGTTGAGTAAAACGTGGCCCGACTCGAGGGGCAAATGATAAGGTTGAGTCAAACGAAGCCCGATTTAAGGAGCAAATGATAAGGTTGAGTCAAACGAGGCCCACCTCGAGGTGTAAATGATATGGTTAAGTCAAACGAGGCCCAACTCGGGGCACAAATGATACAGTTGAGTCAAACCAGCATGACTCAATGCACAAATAATAAGGTTGTGTCAAACGTGGCTCACCTTGAGGCGCAAATAATATGGTTGAGTGAAACAAGGCCCGACTAGAGGTGCAAATGGTAAGGTTGAGTCAAACGAGGACCGACACGAGGCACAAATGATATGGTTGAGTCAAACAAGGCCCGAGTCGAGGCGCAAATGGTCAGGGTGAGTCAAACGAAGCCCGACTCGAGGCGCAAAGGGTAAGGTTGAGTAAAACGAGGCCCGATCTGAGGCACAAATGATAAGGTTGAGTCGAACGAGGCCTGCCTCAAGGTGCAAATGATAGGGTGGAGTCAATCGAGGTTTGACTCGAGCCACAAATGATAAGCTTGAGTCGAAAGAGGCCCAACTTGAGGCATAAATAATAAGGTTGAGTTAATTAAGGCCCGACTCGAGGCACAAATGATATGGTTGAGTCAAATGAAGCCCAACTTGAGGCACAAAAAGTAAGGGTGAATCAAACGAGCCCCGACCTGAGGCACAAATGATATGGTTGAGTCAAACGAGGCACGACTCAAGGCGCAAATGGTCAGGTTCAATCAAACAAAGCCTGACTCAAGGCGCAAATGGTAAGGTTGAGTAAAATGAGGCCCAACTCGAGGCGTAAATGATAAGGTTAAGTCGAACAACGCCTGACTCAAGGCACAAATGATAAGGTTGAGTCAAATGAGGACTGACTCGAGGCATAAATGATAAGGTTGAGTCAAACGAGGCCTGCCTCGAGGCACAAATGGTAAGGGTGTGTTGAACGAGTTGTAACACAAGGCACAAATGATAAGGTTGAGTCAAACGAGACCAGACTCAAGGTGCAAATGATAAGATTGTGTCGAACGAGGCCCGACTCGAGGCGCAATGATAAGGTTGAGTCAAATGAGGCCCAACTCAAGGTACTCATGATATGGTTGAGTCAAACGAGACCCACCTCGAGATGTAAATGATATGGTTAAGTCAAACGAGGCCCAACTTGGCGGTCAAACGATACGGTTAAGTCAAACCAGCCTGACTCAAGGCACAAATAATAAGGTTGAGTCAAACGAGGCCTGAATCGAGGCGTAAATGGATAGGGTGAGTCAAACGAAGCCCAACTCGAGGAGCAAATGGTAAGGTTAAGTAAAACAAGGCCCAACTCAAGGCGCAAATGATCAGGTTGAGTCAAACGAGGCCTGACTCGTGGTGCAAATGGTAAGGTTGTGTCTAACGAGGCTCGACTCGAGATGCAAATGGTAACGTTGTGTCGAACGAGGCCCGACTCAAGGCGCAAATGATAAGGTTGAATCGAACGAGGCCTAACTCGAGGCACAAACGATAAGGTTGAGTCAAACGAGGCCCGACTCGAGGCACAAATAATAAGGTTGAGTCAAACGAGGCCTGACTCAAGGCGTAAATGATATGGGTGAGTCAAACGAGGTTCGGCTCGAGGCATAAATGGTAAGGGTGAGTTGAACGAGCCATAACACGAGGCACAAATGATAAGGTTGAGTCAAACGAGACCCAACTCAAGGCGCAAATAATAACGTTGAGTCGAACGAGACCCGACTCGAGGCGCAAATGATAAGGTTGAGTCAAACAAGGCCCGACTTGAGGCGTAAATGATAAGGTTGAGTCAAACGAGGCCCAACTCAAGGCACTCATGATATGGTTAAGTCAAACGAGGCCCGGCTCGAGGCGCAAATGGTAAGGGTAAGTCAAATGAGGCCTGACTCAAGGCACAAATGATATGGTTGAGTAAAACGAGGCCCGGCTCGAGGCACAAATGGTAAGGGTAAGTCAAATGAGGCCTGACTCAAGGCATAAATGATAAGGTTGAGTCAAACGAGGCCCAACTCAGGGCACAAACGATACGGTTGAGTCAAACCAGCCTAACTCAAGGCACAAATAATAAGGTTGAGTCAAACGAGGACCGACACGAGGCACAAATGATATGGTTGAGTCAAACATGGCCCAAGTCAAGGCGCAAATGGTCAGGGTGAGTCAAACAAAGCCCAACTCGAGGCGCAAATGGTAAGGTTGAGAAAAACGAGGCCCAATTCGAGGCGCAAATGATAGGGTTGAGTCGAACGAGGCCCAACTTGAGGCACAAATGATAAGGTTGAGTCAATTGAGGCCCAACTCGAGGCGCAAATGATATGGTTGAGTCAAATAAAGCTTGACTAAAGGCGCAAAAGGTAAGGGTGAATCAAACGAGCCCTGAGCCGAGGCACAAATGATATGGTTGAGTCAAACGAGGCACGACTCGAGGCACAAATGGTCAGGTTCAGCCAAACGAAGCCCAACTCGAGGCACAAATGATAAGGTTAAGTCGAATGAGGCCTGACTCAAGGCACAAATGATAAGGTTGAGTCAAATGAGGCCTAACTCGAGGCACAAATGATAAGTTTGAGTCGAACGAGGCTCAACTTGAGGCACAAATGGTAAGGTTGAGTCAAACGAGGACCGACTAGAGGCACAAATGTTATGGTTGAGTCAAATGAGGCTCGATTCGAGGCACAAATGGTCAGGGTGAGTCAAACGAAGCCCGACTCGAAGTACAAATGGTAAGGTTGAGTAAAATGAGGCATGACTCGAGGCACAAATTATAAGGTGGAGTCGAATGAAGCCCGACTCGAGGCACAAATGATAAGGTTAAGTCAAACGAGGCCCGCCTCGAGTCACAAACAATAAGGTTAAGTCAGATGAGTCCTGACCCAAGGCGCAAATGAGAAGGTTAAGTCAAACGAGGCCCGCATTGAGGCGCAAACAATATGGTTGAGCCAAACGAGGCCTGATTCGAGGGACAGATGATAAGGTTGAGTCGAACGAGGCTCGACTCGAGCCACAAATAATAAGGTTAAGTCAACGAGCCCGACTTGAGGCAGAAATAATAAGGTTGAGTCAAACGAGGCCCGACTGGAGGCGCAAATGATAAGGTTAAGTCAAACAAGGCTCGAATCGAGGCATAAATGATAAGGTTAAGTCAAATGAGGCCCAACTCGAGGCACAAATGGTAAGGCTGAGTTGAACAAGGCCCGACTCGAGATGCATAAGATATGGGTGACTCAAACGAGGCCCTACTCGAGGCGTAAATGGTAAGGCTAAGTTGAACGAGGCCTAACACGAGGCACAAATGATAAGGATGAGTTAAACGAGGCATGACTCGAGGCATAAACGATAAGGCTCAGTCAAACGAGGCTCGACTCGAGGCACAAAGGATAAGGTTGAGTTAAACGAGCCCGACTCGAGGCACAAATAATAAGGTTGAGTCAAACAAAGCATGACTCGAGGCGCAAATGATAAGGTTGAGTGAAACGAGGCCTGACTCGAGGCGCAAATGATAAGGTTGAGTTAATTGATCCCCAACTCGAGACGCAAATGGTAAGGTGGAGTCGAACGAGGGTCGACTCGAGGTGCAAATGATCTGGGTGAGTCAAATGAGGCCCAGCTCGAGGCATAAATGGTAAGGGTGAGTTGAACGAGGCCCAACACGAGGCACAAATGATAAGGTTGAGTCAAACGAGGCTCGACTCGAGGCACGAATAAGAAGGTTGAGTTAAACGAGGCCTGACTCAAGGCGTAAATGGTAAGGGTGAGTTAAACGAGGCCCGACTCAAGGCGCAAATAAGATGGTTGAGTCGAATGAGGCCTGACTCAAGGCGCAAATGATAAGGTTGTGTCAAACACGGCCCGACTCAAGACGCAAATGGTAAGGTTATGTCGAACGAGGCCCGACTCGAGAGGCAAATGATAAGGTTGAGTCAAACGATGCCTGACTTGGGTGCAAATGATAAGGTTGAGTCGAACGAGGCCTAACTCAAGACGCAAATGGTAAGGTTATGTCAAACGAGGCCCGACTCGAGGGGCAAATGATATGGTTGAGTCAAACGATGCTCGACTTGAGGTGCAAATGATAAGGTTGAGTCGAACGAGGCCTAACTCGATGCGCAAATGATAAGGTTGAGTCGAACGAGGCCCGACTCGAGACGTAAACAGTAAGGATGAGTCGAACAAGGCCAGACTCTAGGTGCAAATGATATAGGTTAGTTAAACGAGGCTCGGCTCGAGGCATAAATGGTAAGGGTGAGTTGAACAAGCCGTAACACAAGACACAAATAATAAGGTTGAGTCGAACAAGGCCTGACTTGAGGCGCAAATGATACGGTTGAGTCGAACGAGGCTCGACTTGAGGCATAAATGGTAAGGCTGAGTCAAACGAGGACCGACCAGAGGCACAAATGTTATGGTTGAGTCAAATGAGGCTCGATTCGAGGCACAAATGGTCAGGGTGAGTCAAACGAAGCCCGACTCGAGGTACAAATGGTAAGGTTGAGTAAAATGAGGCATGACTCGAGGCACAAATTATAAGGTTGAGTCGAACGAAGCCCGACTCAAGGCACAAATGATAAGGTTGAGTCAAACGAGGCCTGCCTCGAGTCACAAACAATAAGGTTAAGTCAGATGAGTCCCGACCCAAGGCGCAAATGATAAGGTTAAGTCAAACGAGGCCCGCATTGTGGCGCAAACAATATGGTTGAGTCAAACGAGGCCTGATTCGAGGGACAGATGATAAGGTTGAGTCGAACGAGGCTCGACTCGAGCCACAAATAATAAGGTTGAGTCAACGAGCCCGACTCGAGGCAGAAATAATAAGGTTGAGTCAAACGAGGCCCGACTCGAGGCGCAAATGATAAGGTTAAGTCAAACAAGGCTCGACTCAAGGCACAAATGATAAGGTTAAGTCAAACTAGGCCCAACTCGAGGCACAAATGGTAAGGCTGAGTCGAACGAGGCCCGACTCGAGACGCATAAGATATGGGTGACTCAAACGAGGCCCTACTCGAGGCGTAAATGGTAAGGCTAAGTTGAATGAGGCCCAACACGAGGCATAAATGATAAGGATGAGTTAAACGAGGCATGACTCGAGGCATAAACGATAAGGCTGAGTCAAACGAGGCTCGACTCGAGGCACAAATGATAAGGTTGAGTCAAACGAGCCCGACTCAAGGCACAAATAATAAGGTTGAGTGAAGCGAAGCACAACTTGAGGCACAAATGATAAGGTTGAGTGAAACGAGGCCTAACTCGAGGCGTAAATGATAAGGTTGAGTTAATTGATCCCCGACTCGAGATGTAAATGGTAAGGTTGAGTCGAACGAGGGTCAACTCGAGGTGCAAATGATATGGGTGAGTCAAATGAGGCCCGGCTCGAGGCGTAAATGGTAAGGGTGAGTTGAACGAGGCCCAACACGAGGCACAAATGATAAGGTTGAGTCAAACAATGCCCGACTTGAGGCGCAAATGATAAGGTTGAGTCGAACGAGGCCTCACTCGAGGCACAAATGATAAGGTTGAGTAAAACGAAGCCCGACTCGAGGCGCAAATGATAAGGTTGAGTCGAACGAGGCCTGACTTGAGGCGCAAATGATAAAGTTGAGTCGAACGAGGCCCGACTCGACGTACAAATGATAAGGTTGACTCGAATGAGGCCCGGCTCGAGGCACAAATGATTTGGTTGAGTCAAACGAGGCCCGACTTGAGGTGCAAATAATAAGGTTAAATCGAATGAGGCCCGACTCGAGGCGCAAATGATAAGGTTGAGTAAAATGACGCCTGACTCAAGGGACAAATGATATGGTTGAGTAAAACGAGGCCCAACTCGATGGGCAAATGATAATGTTATGTCAAACAAAGCCTGACTCGAGACGTAAATGAGAAGGTTGAGTCAAACGAGGGTCGACTCAAGGTGCAAATGATATGGGTGAGTCAAACGAGGCTCGGTTCGAGGCGTAAATGGTAAGGGTGAGTTGAACGAGGCCTAACACGAGGCACAAATGATAAGGTTGAGTCAAACGAGGCCCAACTCGAGGCACGAATGAGAAGGTTGAGTTAAACGAGGCCCAACTCAAGGCATAAATGGTAAGGGTGAGTTAAACGAGGCCCGACTCGAGGTATAAATGGTAAGGTTGTGTCAAACGAGGCCTGACTCAAGACGCAAATGGTAAGGCTATGTCGAACGAGGCCCGACTCGAGGGGCAAATGGTAAGGTTGAGTCAAACGATGCTCAACTTGAGGTGCAAATGATAAGGTTGAGTTGAACGAGGCCTGATTCGAGACGCAAATGGTAAGGTTGAGTCGAACAAGGCCAGACTTAAGGCGCAAATGATATGGCTGAGTCAAACGAGGCCCAGCTCGAGGCGTAAATGGTAAGCATGAGTTGAACGAGCTACAACATGAGGCACAAATGATAAGGTTGAGTCAAATGAGGACCGAGTCGAGGCACAAATGACAAGGTTGAGTTGCACGAGGCCTGACTCGAGGGACAAATGGCAAGGTTGAGTCGAACGAGGCCTTACTCGAGGCACAAATGATAAGGTTGAGTCAAACAAGGCCCGGTTCGAGGCGCAAATGACATGGGTGAGTCAAACGAGGCCCGACTCGAGGTGCAAATGGTAAGGTTGAATCGAACGAGGCCCTACTCGAGGCACAAACGATAAGGTTGAGTCAAACGAGGCCTGACTCGATGCACAAATGATAAGGTTAAGTCGAACGAGGCCCGACTCGAGACATAAACGGTAAGGATGCATCGAACAAGGCCAGACTCTAGGTACAAATGATATGGGTCAGTCAAACGAGGCCCAGCTCAAGGCATAAATAGTAAGGGTGAGTCGAACGAGCCGCAACACGAGACACAAATGATAAGGTTGAGTCGAACGAGGCCTGACTTGAGGCGCAAATGATAAGGTTAAGTCAAACGAGGCCTGACTCGAGGCACAAACGATAAGGTTGAGTAGAATGAGGCCTGGCTCGAGGCACAAATGATTTGGTTGAGTCAAACGAGGCCCAACTCGAGGTGCAAATGATAAGGTTGAATCGAATGAGGCCCGACTCAAGGCGCAAATGATAAGGTTGAGTCAAATGCGGCCCAACTCAAGGCACTCATGATATGGTTGAGTAAAATGAGGCTTGGCACGAGGACAAATGGTAAGGGTGCATAAAATGAGGCCTGACTCAAGGGACAAATGATATGGTTGAGTAAAACGAGGCCCAACTTGATGGGCAAATGATAAGGTTATGTCAAACAAAGCCCGACTCGAGACGCGAATGATAAGGTTGAGTCGAACGAGGGTTGACTCGAGGTGCAAATAATATGGGTGAGTCAAACGAGGCCCAACTCGAGGCATAAATGGTAAGGGTGAGTTGAACGATGCCCAACACGAGGCACGAATGAGAAGGTTGAGTTAAACAAGGCCCGACTCAAGGTATAAATGGTAAGGGTGAGTTAAACGAGGCCCGACTCAAGGCACAAATGAGAAGGTTGAGTCAAATGAGGCCCGACTTAAGGCGCAAATGATAAGGTTCTTTCAAACGAGGCCTGACTCAAGACGCAAATGATAAGGTTATGTCGAACGAGGCCCGACTCGAGGGGCAAATGATAAGGTTGAGTCAAACGATACCTGACTTGAGGAGCAAATCATAAGGTTGAGTCGAACGAGGCCTAAATCAAGACACAAATGGTAAGGTTATGTCGAACAAGGCCCGACTCGAGGGGCAAATGATAAGGTTGAGTCAAATGATGCCTGACTTGAGGTACAAATGATAAGGTTAAGTCGAACAAGGCCTAACTCGAGGCATAAACGATAAGGTTGAGTCAAATGATGCCTGACTTGAGGTGCAAATGATAAGGTTGAGTCAAACGAGGCCTAACTCGAGGCACAAATGATAAGGTTGAGTCAAACGAGGCCCAACTCGAGGCACAAATGATAAGGTTGAGTCGAACGAGGCCCGACTCGAGACGCAAACGGTAAGGATGAGTCGAACAAGGCCAGACTCTAGGTGCAAATGATATGGGTCAGTCAAACGAGGCCCAGCTCAAGGCATAAATGGTAAGGGTGAGTTGAACGAGCCGCAACACGAGACACAAATGATAAGGTTGAGTCGAACGAGGCCTGACTCGAGGTGCAAATGATAAGGTTGAATCAAACGAGGCCCGACTCGAGGTACAAATGATAAGGTTGAGTCGAATGAGACCCGACTCGAGGCACAAATGATTTGGTTGAGTCAAATGAGGCCCGACTCGAGGTGCAAATGATAAGGTTGAATCGAATGAGGCCCGACTTGAGGTGCAAATGATAAGGTTGAGTCAAACGAGGCCCAACTCAAGGCACTCATGATATGGTTGAGTAAAACGAGGCCTGGCACGAGGTGCAAATGGTAAGGGTGAATTAAATGAGGCCCGACTCAAGGGACAAATGATATGGTCGAGTAAAACGAGGCCCAACTCGATGGGCAAATGATAAGGTTATATCAAACGAAGCCCGACTCGAGATGCAAATGATAAGGTTGAGTTGAACGAGGCCCGACTCGAGGCGCAAATGATATGCATGGCTCAAACAAGGCCCGTCTCTTGGCGCAAATCATAAGGGTGAGTTGAATGAGGCCCAACACGATGCGCAAATGATAAGGTTGTGTCAAACGAGACCCACCTCAAGGCATAAATCATAAGGTTGAGTTAAACGAGGCCTGACTTAAGGCACAAATGATAAGGTTGAGTCGAACGAGGCCCGACATGAGGCGCAAATGATAAGGTTGAGCCAAACGAGGCCCCACTCGAGGCGCAAATGGTAAGGCCGAGTCGAACGAGACCCGACTCAAGACGCAAAAGCTATGGTTGAGTCAAATGAGGCCCTGCTCGAGGAATAAATGGTAAGGGTGAGTTGAACGAGGCCCAACACGAGGCACAAATGATAAGGTTAAGTTAAACAAGGTCTGACTTGAGGCCCAAATGATAAGGTTGAGTCCAACGAGGCCCGACTTGAGGCGCAAATAATAAGGTTGAGTCAAACGAGGCCAGACTAGAGGCACAAATGGTAAGGGTGAGTCAAACGAGGCCAGACCAGAGGCAGAAATGTTATGGTTGTGTCAAACAAGGCTCGACTCGAGGTGCAAATGGTCAGGGTGAGTCAAACGAAGCCTGACTCGAGGTGCAAATGGTAAGGTTGAGTAAAACGAGGCATGACTCGAGGCATAAATTATAAGGTTGACTCGAACGAGGCCTGACTCGAGGCACAAATGATAAGGCTGAGTCAAATGTGGCCCGACTCGAGACACAAATGAAAAGGTTGAGTTGAGCGAGGCTTGACTCAAGGCACAATTAATAAGGTTGAGTCAAACGAGCCTGACTCGAGACACAAATAATAAGGTTGAGTCAAACGAGGCTTGACTCGAGACGCAAATGATAAGGTTGAGTCGAACGAGGCCCGACTCGAGGTGCAAATGATAAGGTTGAGTCAAACGAGGCTCGACTCAAGCCACAAATAATAAGGTTGGGACAAACAAGCCCGACTCGAGGCACAAATGATAAGGTTAAGTGAAACGAGGCCCGACTCGAGGCACAAATGATAAGGTTGACTAAAACGAGCCTCGACTCGAGATGCAAATGGTAAGGTTGAGTCAAACGAGGCTCGACTCGAGGCGCAAATGATATGGGTGAGTGAAACGATGCTCGACTCGAGGCATAAATTGTAAGGGTGAGTTGAACGAGGCCCAACACAAGGCACAAATGATAAGGTTGAGTCAAACGAGGCCTGACTCGAGGCACGAATGATAAGGTTGAGTTAAACAAGGCCCGACTCGAGGCGTAAATGGTAAGATTGAGTTAAACGAGGCCCGACTCTAGGCTCAAATGATAAGGTTGAGTCGAATGAGGCCCGACTCGAGGCGCAAATGATAAGGTTGAGTCAAACGAGGCCTGACTCGTAGCACAAATGGTAAGGTTATGTCCAACAAGGCTTGACTCGAGACACAAATCATAAGGTTGTGTCAAACAAGGCCCGATTGAAAGGGCACATGATAAGGTTGAGTCAAATGAAGCCCGACTCGAGACACAAATGATAAGGTTGAGTCAAACGAGGCCCGACACAAGGCACAAATAATAAGGTTGGGACAAACGAGCCCGACTCAAGGCACAAATGATATGGTTGAGTGAAACGAGGCCTGACTCAAGGCGCAAATGATAATGTTAAGTTAAACGAGTCCCGACTCGAGATGCAAATGGTAAGGTTGAGTCGAACGAGGCCTGACTCGCAGCGCAAATGGTAGGTTATGTCAAACAAGGATCGACTCAAGGCGCAAATGGTAAGGTTGTGTTGAACGAGGCCCGACTCAAGGGGCACATGATAAGGTTGAGTCAAATGAAGCCCAACTTGAGGAGCAAAGGATAAGGTTGAGTCGAATGAGGGCTGACTCGAGGCGCAAATGATAAGGTTGAGTCAAACGAGGCCTGACTCAAGGCACAAACAATAAGGTTGGGACAAATGACCCTGACTCAAGGCACAAATGATAAGGTTGAGTTAAACAAGGCCCGACTCGAGATGTAAATGGTAAGGGTGAGTTAAACGAGGCCCGACTTGAGGCGTAAATGGTAAGGGTGAGTTAAACGAGGCCCAACTCGAGGCACAAATGAGAAGGTTGAGTCGAATGAGGCCCGACTCAAGGCACAAATGATAAGGTTGTGTCAAATGAGGCCCGACTCGAGGCGCAAATGATAAGGTTGAGTCAAACGAGGCCTGACTCATGGCACAAATGGTAAGGTTGTGTTAATCGAGGCTCGACTCGAGGCGCAAATGATAAAGTTGAGTCGAATGAGGCCCAACTCGAGGCGCAAATGATAAGGTTGAGTTAAATGAGGCCTGACTCAAGGCACAAAAAATAAGGTTGGGACAAATGAGCCTGACTCGAGGCACAAATGATAAGGTTGAGTGAAACGAGGCCCGACTCGAGGCGCAAATGATAAGGTTAAGTCAAATGAGCCCCGACTCGAGATGCAAATGGTAAGGTCGAGTCGAACGCGGCTTGACTTGAGGCGCAAATGATATGGGTGAGTCAAACGACGCCCAACTCGAGGCATAAGTTGTACGGGTGAGTTGAACAAGGCCCAACACGATGCACAAATGATAAGGTTAAGTCAAACGAGGCCTGACTCGAGGCACGAATGATAAGGTTGAGTTAAACGAGGCGCCACTCGAGACGTAAATGGTAAGGTTGAGTTAAACGAGTCCCGACTCTAGGCGCAAATGATAAGGTTGAGTTGAACGAGGCCCAACTCGAGGCGCAAATGATAAGGTTAAGTCAAACGAGGCCCAACTCGAGGCGCAAATGATAAGGTTGAGTCAAACGAGGCCTGACTCGCGGTGCAAATGATAAGGTTATGTCAAATAAGGCTCGACTCGAGACACAAATGGTAAGGTTGTGTCGAACGAGGCCCGACTCAAGGGGCACATGATAAGGTTAAGTCAAACAAAGCCTGACTTGTGGAGCAAATGATAACATTGAGTCAAACGAGGCTCGGCTCGAGGTGCAAATGGTATGGGTGAGTCAAATGAGAAGGTTGAGTTAAACGAGGCCCGACTCGAGGCGTAAATGGTAAGGGTGAGTTAAACGAGGCTCGACTCAAGGCGTATATGGTAAGGTTGAGTTAAATGAGGACCGACTCAAGGCACAAATGAGAAGGTTGAGTCGAATGAGGCCCGACTCGAGGCACAAATGATAAGGTTAAATCAAACGAGGCCCGACTCGAGGTGCAAATGATAAGGTTGAGTCAAACGAGGCCTGACTCGTGGCACAAATGGTAAGGTTGTGTCAAATGAGGCCCGACTCAAGGTGCAAATGGTAAGGTTATGTCGAACAAGGCCCGACTCAAGGGGCAAATTATAAGGTTGAGTTAAACGAAGCCCGACTTGAGTTGCAATGGTAAGGTTGAGTCGAACGAGGCCTAACTTGAGGCACAAATGATAAGGTTGAGTCAAACGATCGACTCGAGGTGCAAATGATAAGGTTGAGTCGAACGAGGCCCGACTCAAGATGCAAACGGTAAGGATGAGTCGAACAAGGCCAGACTCAAGGCACAAATGATATGGGTCAGTCAAACAATGCCCGGCTCGAGGCATAAATAGTAAGGGTGAGTTGAACGAGCCACAACATGAGGCACAAATCATAAGGTTGAGTCGAACGAGGATTGACTCGAGGCACAAAGATAAGGTTGAGTCGAACGAGGCCCGACTTGAGGTGCAAATGATAAGGTTGAATCGAATGAGGCCTAACTCGAGGCATAAATGATAAGGTTAAGTCAAGCGAGGCCCAACTCAAGGCACTCATGATATGGTTGGGTAAAACGAGGCTCAGCTCGAGGCGCAAATGGTAAGGGTGAGTCAAATGAGGCCCGACTCAAGGCACAAATGATATGGTTGAGTAAAATGAGGCCCAACTCGATGGACAAATGATAAGGTTGAGTCAAACGAAGCTCGACTCGAGGCGCGATAAGGTTAATTGAAACGATGCCTGACTCGAGGCGCAAATGATAAGGTTGAGTCAATTGAGCCCCGACGCGAGATGCAAATGGTAAGGTTGAGTCAAACGAGGCTCGACTCGAGGCGCAAATGATATGGGTGAGTCAAATGAGGTGTGACTCAAGGCGTAAATGCTAAGGGTGAGTTGAACAAGGCCCAACACGAGGCACAAATGATAAGGTTAAGCCAAACGAGGCCTGACTCGAGACATGAATGAGAAGGTTGAGTGAAACGAGGCCCGACTCGAGGCGTAAATTGTAAGGGTGAGTTAAACGAGGCCAGACTCGAGGCATAAATGGTAAGGGTGAGTTAAACGAGGCCCGACTGAAGGCACAAATAAGAAGGTTGAATCGAACGAGGCCCGACTCAAGGCGCAAATGCTAAGGTTGTGTCAAACGAGGCCCGACTCGAGGCGTAAATGATAAGCTTGAGTCAAACGAGGTCTGACTCGTGGCACAAATGGTAAGGTTGTGTCAAACGAGGCCCGACTCAAGACGCAAATGGTAAGGTTAAGTCACACGAAGCCCGACTTGAGGTGCAAATGATAAGGTTGAGTGTAACGAGGCCTCACTCGAGGCACAAATGATAAGGTTGAGTCAAATGAGGCCCGACTCGAGGAGCAAATGATAAAGTTGAGTCGAATGAGGCCCGCCTCGAGACGTAAATGGTAAGGATGAGTCAAACAAGGCTAGACTCGAGGCGCAAAAGATATGGGTCAGTCAAACGAAGCCCGGCTCGAGGCATAAATGGTAAAGGTGAGTTGAACGAGCCGTAACACGAGACACAAATGATAAGGTTGAGTCAAATGAGGCCTGACTCAAGGCGCAAATGATAAGGTTGAGTCGAACAAGGCCCGACTAGAGGCACAAATGATAAGGTTGAGTCTAATGAGGCCCAGCTCGAGGCACAAATGATAAGGTTGAATCGAATGAGGCCCGACTCGAGGCGCAAATGATAAGGTTGAGTCAAACGAGGCCCAACTCAAGGCACTCATGATATGGTTGAGTAAAACGAGGCCTGGCTCAAGGAGCAAATGGTAAGGGTGACTCAAATGAGGCCTGACTCAAGGGACAAATGATATGGTTGAGTGAAATGAGGCCCAACTCAATGGGCAAATGATAAGGTTATGTCAAACGAAGCTCGACTCGAGGCGCAAATGATAAGGTTAAGTCAAATGAGGCCCGACTCGAGGCGCAAATGATATGCATGGCTCAAACGAGGCCTGACTCGAGGCGTAAATTGTAAGGTTGAGTTGAACGAGGCCCAACACGAGGCACAAATGATAAGGTTGAGTCAAACGAGACCCGCCTCAAGGCATAAATCATAAGGTTGAGTTAAACGAGGCCCAACTTGAGGCGCAAATGATAAGGTTGAGTTGAACGAGGCCCGACATGAGGTGCAAATGATAAGGTTAAGTCAAACGAGGCCTGACTCGAGGCACAAATGATAAGGTTGAGTCCAACGAGGCCTTGCTCGAGGTGTAAATGGTAAGGGTGAGTTGAACGAGGCCCAACACGAGGCACAAATGATAAGGTTGAGTTAAACGAGGCCTAACTCAAGGCACAAATGATAAGGTTAAGTCAAACGAGGCCCAACTCGAGGTGCAAATAATAAGGTTGAGTCCAACGAGGTCCGACATGAGGTGCAAATGATAAGGTTGAGTCAAACGAGGCCCGACTAGAGGCGCAAATGGTAAGGGTGAGTCAAACGAGGCCCGACCAGAGGCAGAAATGTTATGGTTGAGTCAAATAAGGCTCGACTCGAGGTGCAAATGGTCAGGTTGAGTCAAACGAAGCCCGACTCGAGACGCAAATGACAAGGTTGAGTCGAATAACACCCGACTCGAGGTGCAAATTATAAAGTTGAGTCAAACGAGACCCGACTCAGGGCGCAAATCATAAGGTTGAGTTAAACAAGGCCCGACCTGAGGTGCAAATGATAAGGTTGAGTCGAACGAGGCCCGACTTGAGACGCAAATGATATGGTTGAGTCAAATGAGGCCTGACTCGAGACGCAAATGGTAAGGTTGAGTTGGACGAGGCACAACTCGAGGCAAAAATGATAAGGTTGAGTCGAACGAGGCCCAACTCGAGGCACAAAAGATAAGGTTGAGTCGAACGAGGCCCGACTTGAGGCACAAATGATAAGGTTAAGTCCAACGAGGCCTGACTCGAGGTATAAATGATATGGGTGAGTCAAAAGAGGCTCCACTCGAGACGCAAATGGTAAGGTGGAGTCAAATGAGGCCTGACTCGAGGCACAAATGATATGCGTGGCTCAAACAAGGCCCGACTCGAGATGTAAATTGTAAGGTTGAGTTGAACGAGGCCCAAAACGAGGCGCAAATGATAAGGTTTAGTCAAACGAGACCCGCCTCAAGGCATAAATCATAAGGTTGAGTTAAACGAGGCCCAACTTGAGGCGCAAATGATAAGGTTGAGTTGAACGAGGCCCGACATGAGGTGCAAATGATAAGGTTGAGTCAAACGAGGCCCGACTCGAGGCACAAATGATAAGGTTGAGTCTAACGAGGCCCTGCTCGAGGCGTAAATGGTAAGGGTGAGTTGAACGAGGCCCAACACGAGGCACAAATGATAAGGTTGAGTTAAATGAGGCCTGACTCGAGGCACAAATGATAAGGTTAAGTCAAACGAGGCCCAACTCGAGGCGCAAATAATAAGGTTGAGTCCAACGAGGCCCGACATGAGGTGCAAATGATAAGGTTGAGTCAAATGAGGCCTGACTAGAGGCGCAAATGGTAAGGGTGAGTCAAACAAGGCCCGACCAGAGGCAGAAATGTTATGGTTGAGTCAAATAAGGCTCGACTCGAGGTGCAAATGGTCAGGTTGAGTCAAACGAAGCCCGACTCGAGGTGTAAATGGTAAGGTTGAGTAAAACAAGGCATGACTCGAGGCACAAATTACAAGGTTGACTCGAACGAGACCCGACTCGAGGCACAAAAGATAAGGCTGAGTCAAACGAGGCTCGAGTCGGGGCACAAATGAAAAGGTTGAGTTGAACGATGCTTGACTCCAGGCACAATTAATAAGGTTGAGTCAAACGAGCCCGACTCAAGACAGGAATAATAAGGTTGAGTCAAACGAGGCTCGACTCGAGGCGCAAATGAAAGGTTGAGTCGACTAAGGCCCGATTTGAGGTGCAAATGATAAGGTTGAGTCAAACGAGGCTCGACTCAAGGCACAAATAATAAGGTTGAGACAAAGGAGCCCAACTCGAGGCACAAATGATAAGGTTGAGTGAAACGAGGCCTGCCTCGAGGCGCAAATGATAAGGTTGAGGCAAACGAGCCCCGACTGGAGATGCAAATGTTAAGGTTGAGTCGAACGAGGCTCGACTCAAGGCGCAAATGATATGGGTGAGTCAAACGACGCCCGACTCGAGGCATAAATTGTAAGGGTGAGTTGAACGAGGCCCAACAAGAGGCACAAATGATAAGGTTGAGTCAAACGAGGCCTGACTTGAGGCACGATTGATAAGGTTGAGTCAAACGAAGCCCGACTTGCGGAGCAAATGATAACGTTGAGTCGAACAAGGCCTAACTCAAGCCGCAAATGGTAAGGATGTGTCAAACGAGGCCCGACTTAAGGCATAAATAGTAAGGTTGTGTCGAACGATGCCTGACTCAAGGGGCAAATGATAAGGTTGAGTCAAATGAAGCCCGACTTGAGGCGTAAATGATAACGTTGAGTCGAACGAGTCCTAACTCGAGGCACAAATGAAAAGTCGAGTCAAACGAGGCCCGACTTGAGGTGCAAATGATAAGGTTGAGTCGAATGAGGCCCGACTCGAGACGCAAATGGTAAGGTTGAGTCGAACAAGGCCTGACTCAAGGCACAAATGATATGGGTGAGTCAAACGAGGCCCGGCTCGAGGCATAAATGGTAAGGGTGAGTTGAACGAGCTGCAACACAAGGCACAAATGAAATGGTTGAGTCAAACGAGGACTGAGTCGAGGTGCAAATGACACGGTTGAGTAGAACGAGGCCTGACTCAAGGCACAAATGATAAGGTTGAGTCGAACGAAGCCTGACATGAGGCACAAATGATAAGGTTGAGTCAAACGAAGCCTGGTTCGAGGCGCAAATGATATGGGTGAGTCAAATGAAGCCTGACTCGAGGTGCAAATGATAAGGTTGAATCGAACGAGGCCCTACTCGAGGTGCAAATGATAAAGTTATGTCAAATAAGGCCCAACTCAAGGCACTCATGATATGGTTGAGTCAAATGAGGCTCGGCTTGAGGTGCAAATGGCAAGGGTGAGTCAAATGAGGCCCGACTCAAGGCACAAATGATATGGTTGAGCAAAACGAGGCCCAACTTGATGGGCAAATGATAATGTTGAGTCCAACGAAGCTCAACTCGAGACGCAAATGGCAAGGTTGAGTCGAACAACGCCCGACTCGAGGTGCAAATTATAAAGTTGAGTCAAACGAGACCCGACTCAGGGCACAAATCATAAGGTTGAGTTAAACAAGGCCCGACCTGAGGTGCAAATGATAAGGTTGAGTCGAACGAGGCCCAACTCGAGGCGCAAATGATATGGTTGAGTCAAATGAGGCCTGACTCGAGACGCAAATGGTAAGATTGAGTTGGACGAGGCATAACTCGAGGCGAAAATGATAAGGTTGAGTCGAACGAGGCCCAACTCGAGGCACAAAAGATAATGTTGAGTCGAACGAGGCCCGACTTGAGGCACAAATGATAAGGTTGAGTCCAACGAGGCCTGACTCGAGGTATAAATGATATGGGTGAGTCAAAAGAGGCTCCACTCGAGACGCAAATGGTAAGGTGGAGTCAAATGAGGCCCGACTCGAGGCACAAATGATATGCGTGGCTCAAACGAGGCCCGACTCGAGGAGTAAATTGTAAGGTTGAGTTGAACGAGGCCCAAAACGAGGTGCAAATGATAAGGTTGAGTCAAACGAGACCCGCCTCAAGGCATAAATCATAAGGTTGAGTTAAACGAGGCCCAACTTGAGGCGCAAATGATAAGGTTGAGTTGAACAAGGCCTGACATGAGGTGCAAATGATAAGGTTGAGTCAAACGAGGCCCGACTCGAGGCACAAATGATAAGGTTGAGTCCAATGAGGCCCTGCTCGAGGCGTAAATGGTAAGGGTGACTTGAACGAGGCCCAACACGAGGCACAAATGATAAGGTTGAGTTAAACGAGGCCTAACTCGAGGCACAAATGATAAGGTTAAGTCAAACGAGGCCCAACTCGAGGCGCAAATAATAAGGTTGAGTCCAATGAGGCCCGACATGAGGTGCAAATGATAAGGTTGAGTCAAACGAGGCCCGACTAGAGGCGCAAATGGTAAGGGTGAGTCAAACGAGGCCCGACCAGAGGCAGAAATGTTATGGTTGAGTCAAATAAGGCTCGACTCGAGGTGCAAATGGTCAGGTTGAGTCAAACGAAGCCCGACTCGAGGTGCAAATGGTAAGGTTTAGTAAAACAAGGCATGACTCGAGGCACAAATTACAAGGTTGACTCGAACGAGACCCGACTCGAGGCACAAAAGATAAGGCTGAGTCAAACGAGGCCCGAGTCGGGGCACAAATGAAAAGGTTGAGCTGAACGATGCTTGACTCCAGGCACAATTAATAAGGTTGAGTCAAACGAGCCCGACTCAAGACAGGAATAATAAGGTTGAGTCAAACGAGGCTCGACTCAAGGCGCAAATGATAAGGTTGAGTCGACTGAGGCCCGATTTGAGGCGCAAATGATAAGGTTGAGTCAAACGAGGCTCGACTCAAGGCACAAATAATAAGGTTGAGACAAACGAGCCTAACTCGAGGCATAAATAATAAGGTTGAGTGAAACGAGGCCCGACTCGAGGCGCAAATGATAAGGTTGAGGTAAACGAGCCCCGACTGGAGATGCAAATGGTAAGGTTGAGTCGAACGAGGATCGACTCAAGGTGCAAATGATATGGGTGAGTCAAACGACGCCCGACTCGAGGCATAAATTGTAAGGGTGAGTTGAACGAGGCCCAACAAGAGGCACAAATGATAAGGTTGAGTCAAACGAGGCCTGACTTGAGGCACGATTGATAAGGTTGAGTCAAACGAAGCCCGACTTGCGGAGCAAATGATAATGTTGAGTCGAACAAGGCCTAACTCGAGGCGCAAATGGTAAGGATGTATCAAACGAGGCCCAACTCGAGGCATAAATAGTAAGGTTGTGTCGAACGATGCCTGACTCAAGGGGCAAATGATAAGGTTGAGTCAAATGAAGCCCGACTTGAGACGTAAATGATAACGTTGAGTCGAACGAGGCCTAACTCGAGGCACAAATGAAAAGTCGAGTCAAACGAGGCCCGACTCGAGGTGCAAATGATAAGGTTGAGTCGAACGAGGCCCGACTCGAGACGCAAATGGTAAGGTTGAGTCGAACAAGGCCAGACTCAAGGCACAAATGATATGGGTGAGTCAAACGAGGCCCGGCTCGAGGCATAAATGGTAAGGGTGAGTTGAACGAGCTGCAACACAAGGCACAAATGAAAAGGTTGAGTCAAACGAGGATGGAGTCGAGGTGCAAATGACACGGTTGAGTAGAACGAGGCCTGACTCATGGCACAAATGATAAGGTTGAGTTGAACGAGGCCTGACATGAGGCACAAATGATAAGGTTGAGTCAAACAAAGCCTGGTTCGAGGCGCAAATGATATGGCTGAGTCAAACGAAGCCTGACTCGAGGTGTAAATGATAAGGTTGAATTGAACGAGGCTACTCAAGGCGCAAATGATAAAGTTATGTCAAATAAGGCCCAACTCAAGGCACTCATGATATGGTTGAGTCAAATGAGGCTCGGCTTGAGGTGCAAATGGCAAGGGTGAGTCAAATGAGGCCCGACTCAAGGCACAAATGATATGGTTAAGCAAAACGAGGCCCAACTTGATGGGCAAATGATAATGTTGAGTCCAACGAAGCTCGACTCGAGACGCAAATGGCAAGGTTGAGTCGAACAATGCCCGACTCGAGGCGCAAATTATAAAGTTGAGTCAAACGAGACCTGACTCAGGGCACAAATCATAAGGTTGAGTTAAACAAGGCCCGACCTGAGGTGCAAATGATAAGGTTGAGTCGAACGAGGCCCGACTCGAGGCGCAAATGATATGGTTGAGTCAAATGAGGCCCGACTCGAGGCGCAAATGGTAAGGTTGAGTTGGACGAGGCACAACTCGAGGCGAAAATGATAAGGTTGAGTCGAACGAGGCCCAACTCGAGGCACAAAAGATAAGGTTGAGTCGAAAGAGGCCCGACTTGAGGCACAAATGATAAGGTTGAGTCCAACGAGGCCTGACTCGAGGCATAAATGATATGGGTGAGTCAAAAGAGGCTCCACTCGAGACGCAAATGGTAAGGTGGAGTCGAACGAGGCCCGACTCGAGGCATAAAAGATAAGGTTGAGTCAAATGAGGCCCTCCTCGACTCGAGGCACAAATGATAATGTTTAGTCAATTGAGGCCTAACTCGAGGGACAAATGATAAGGGTTAGTCCAACGAGGCCCGACTTGAGTCAGCGCAAATGATAAGCTTAAGTCGAACGAGGCCCAACTCGAGCCACAAACGATAAGGTTGAGTCAAACAAGTCCTGACTCGAGGCACAAATGATAAGGTTAAGTCAAACGAGGCCCGACTCAAGGCGCAAACAATATGGTTGAGTCAAACGAGGCCCAACTCGAGGCATAAACGATAAGGTTGAGTCAAACCAGTTCGACTCGAGGCACAAATAATAAGGTTGAACAAACGAGGCCCACCTCGAGGCACAAATGATATGGTTAAGTCAAACGAGGCCCGACTCGAGGCACATATCATCAGTGTAAGTCAAACAAAGCCCGACTCGAGGCGTAAATGGTAAGGTTGAGTAAAACAAGGCCCAACTCGAGGCGCAAGTGGTAAGGTTGGGTCGAATAATGCCCGACTCCAAATGATAAGTTTGAGTTAAATGAGGCCCGACTCGAAGCGCAAATAATAAGGTTGGGACAAACGAGCTCGACTCGAGGCACAAATGATAAGGTTGAGTCAAACGAGGCCCGACTGAGGTGCAAATGATAAGGTTGAGTCAAACAAGGCCTGACTCGAGACGCAAATGGTAAGGTTGAGTCAAACGAGGCCCAACTCGAGGTACAAATGACAAAGTTGAGTCGAACGAGGCCCGACTCGAGGTGCAAACAGTAAGGGTGAGTTAAACAAGACCCAACACAAGGGACAAATGATATGGTTGAGTTAAACAAGGCCCGACTCGAGGCACAAATGATATGGTTGAGTTAAACGAAGCTCGACTCGAGGCACAAATGATAATGTTGAGTCGAGCAAGGCCCGACTCGAGGCGCAGATGATAAGGTTGAGTCAAACAAGCCCCGACTCGAGGCGCAAACGATATGGTTGAGTCAAACAAGGCCCAAGTCGAGGTGCAAATGATAAGGTTGAATCGAGCAAGGCCGAGTCGAGGCGCAAATGATAAGGTTGAGTCGAACTAGGCCCGACTCAAGGTGCAAGTTGAGTTAAACATTCCTCGAGTAGAGGCGCAAATGGTAAGGGTGAGTCAAACGAGGCCTGACCTGAGGCACAAATGACATGGTTGAGTCAAATGAGGCTTGACTCGAGGCGCAAATGGTCAGGGTGAGTCAAATGAAGCCCGACTAGGCACGCAAATGGTAAGGTTAAGTAAAATGAGGCCTGACTTGAGGCGCAAATGATAAGGTTGAGTCGAACTAGGCCCGACTTGAGGTGCAAGTTGAGTTAAACGATCCTCGAGTAGAGGCGCAAATGGTAAGGGTGAGTCAAACGAGGCCTGACCTGAGGCACAAATGACATGGTTGAGTCAAACGAGGCCTGACTCGAGGCGCAAATGGTCAGGGTGAGTCAAACGAAGCCTGACTAGAAGTGCAAACGGTAAGGTTAAGTAAAATGAGGCCTGACTTGAGGCGCAAATGATATGGTTAGTCAAACGAGGTCCAACTTGAGGCGCAAATGATAAGGTTGAGTCAAACGAGACTTGACTCAAAGCGCAAATGATAAGGTTGAGTCAAACGAGGCTCGACTCGAGGCAAAAATAATAAGGTTGAGTCAAACTTGCACGAATCGAGGCACAAATAATAAGGTTGAGTCAAATGAGGACTGACTCGATGCACAAATGATAAGGTTGAGTCGAACGAGGCCCCACTCGAGGCACAAATGATAAGGTTGAGTCAAATGAGCCCTGACTCAAAGCGCAAATGATAAGGTTAAGTCAAATGAGGTCTGACTCGAGGCACAAACGATAAGGTTGAGTCAAACGAGGCCCAACTCAAGGCACAAATGGTCAGGTTGAGTCAAACGAGGCCCGCCTCGAGGTGCAAATGATATGGTTGAGTCAAACGAGGCCTGAGTCGAGGTGTAAATGGTCAGGGTCAGTCAAACGAAGCCCGACTCGAGGCGTAAATGGTAAGGTTGAGTAAAATGAGGCTCGACTCGATGCGCAAATGGTAAGGTTGAGTCGAACGAGGCCCGACTCGAGGCAAAAATGATAAGGTTAAGTCCAACGAAGCCCGACTCGAGGCACAAACGATAAGATTAAGTCCAACGAGGCCCGACTTAAGGCGCAAATGATAAGGTTGAGTAAAACCAGCTCGACACGAGGCACAAATAATAAGGTTAAGTCAAACTAGGCCAGCCTCGAGATGCAAATGCTATGGTTGAGTCAAACAAGGCCCGAGTCGAGGTGTAAATGGTCAGGGTGAGTGAAACGAAGTCCAACTCGTGTCACAAATGGTAAGGTTAGTAAAACGAGGCCGACTCGAGGTGTAAATGATAAGGTTGAGTTAAATGAGGCCCAACTCGAGGCACAAATGATAAAGTTGAGTCGAACGAGGCCCGACTTGAGACACAAATGATAAGGTTGAGTCAAAGGAGGCCCGACTCGAGGCGCAAATGATAACGTTGAGTCAAACAAAACTGTGTCGAGGTGCAAATGAGAAGGTTGAATCGAATGAGGTCAGACTCGAGGCACAAATGATAAGGTTGAGTCGAACGAGGCCCGACTCAAGGGGCAAATGATAAGGTCGAATAGAACGAGGCCTGACTCGAGGTGCAAATGATAAGGCTGAGTCGAACGAGGCCTAACTTGAGGTGCAAATGATATGGTTATGTGAAACTAGGCCGACTCAAGGCGCAAATGATAAGGTTGAATCAAATGAGGCCCGACTCGAGGCACAAATGATAAGGTTGAGTCAAACGAGGCCCGACTCGAGGTACAAAAAAGAAGGTTGAGTCAAATGAGTCCCGACTCGATGCACAAATGATATGGTTGAGCGAAACACGGCCCAACTAGTGGAGCAAATGGAATGGTTGAGTCAAACGAGGCCCGACTCGAGGCGCAAATGATAAGGTTGAGTCAAATGAGGCCCAACTCAAGGCATAAATGATAAGGTTGACTTAAACGAGGCTCGACACGAGGCACAAACAAGAAGGTTGAGTCGAACGTGGCCCGACTCGAGGCACAAATGATATGGTTGAGTTGAACGAGGCCTGGCTTGAGGCGCGAATGATAAGTTTGAGTCGAATGAGACCCGACTAGATGCACAAATAATAACGTTGAGCCAAATGAAGCCCGACACAAGGTGCAAATGATATGGTTAATTCAAACGAGGCCTGGCTCGAGGCGCAAATGATAAGGTTGAGTCGAACGAGGCCCGACTCGAGGCGCAAATGATAAGGTAACGAGGCCTAGCTCCTGGCGCAAATGATAAGGTTGAGTCGAACGAGGCGCGACTTGAGGTGCAAATGATAAGGTTAAGTCGAACGAGGCCCGACTCGAGGCGCAAAAGATAAGGTTGAGTCGAACGAGGCCCGACTCGAGGCGCAAAAGATAAGGTTGAGTCGAACGAGGCCCGACTTGAGGCGCAAATGATATGGTTAAGTGAAACGAGGCCTGTCTTAAGGCGCAAATGAGAAGGTTAAGTCAGACGATGCCAGACTCGATGTGCAAATGATAAGGTTGAGTCAAACGAGGCCCGACTCGAGGTACAAAAAAGAAGGTTGACTCAAACGAGGCCCCCACTCGAGGCGCAAATGATATGGTTAAGTAAAACGAGGCCCAACTAGAGGAGCAAATGGTAAGGGTGAGTCAAACGATGCTCGACTTGAGGCACAAATGATAAGGTTAAGTCAAACAAGGCCAGACTCGAGGCGCAAATGATAAGGTTGAGTCAAACGAGGACCGACTCGAGGCACAAAATAGAAGGTGAAGTCGAATGAGGCCCGACCTGAGGCGCAAATGATAAGGTTGAGTCAAACGAGGCCAGACTCGAGGCACAAATGATAAGGTTGAGTCAAACGTGACCTGACTCGAGGCACAAATAAGAAGGTTGAGTCAAACGAGGCCCAACTTGAGGAGCAAATGATATGGTTGAGTGAAACGAGGCCCAACTAGAGGAGCAAACAGTACGGTTGAGTGAAACGAGGCCCGACTCGAAGAACAATTGATAAGGATGAGTCAAATGAGGCCTGACTCAAAGTCCAAATGATAAGGTTGAGTTGAATGAGGTCCGACTCGAGGGGCAAATGATAGGTTGAGTCAAATCAAGACCGACAAGAGGCGCAAATGATAAGGTTGTGTCAAACAAGGCCCGACTCGAGGCGTAAATGGTAAGGTTGATTAAAACGAGGCCTAACTCAATGCGCAAATGGTAAGGTTGAGTCAAACGAGGCCCGACTCGAGGCGCAAATGATAAGGTTGAGTCCAACGAGGACTGACTCGAGGCGCAAACGATAAGGTTGAGTCCAACGAGGCCTAACTCGAGGCACAAATGATAAGGTTGAGTCAAACTAGCCTGACACGAGGCACAAATAATAAGGTTGAGTCAAATAAGGCGCGCCTCAAGGTCCAAATGATATGGTTGAGTCAAACAAGGCCCAACTTGAGGTTTAAATGGTCAGGGTGAGTGAAACGAAGCCCGACTCGTGTCACAAATGGTAAGGTTGAGTAAAACGAGGCCCGACTCGAGGCGCAAATGATAAGGTTAGGTCGAATGAAGCCCAACTCGAGGCGCAAATGATAAGGTTCAGTCGAACGAGGCCTGACTTGAGACACAAATAATAAGGTTGAGTCGAACGAGGCCCGACTCACAGCGAAAATGATAAGGTTGAGTCAAACGAAGCCCGTCTCAAGGTGCAAATGATAACGTTGAACCATACAAGGTCAGACTCGAGGCACAAATGATAAGGTTGAGTCAAACAAGGCCCGACTCGAGGGGCAAATGGTAAGGTTGAATAGAACGAGGCCTAACTCGAGGCGCAAATGATAAGGTTGAGTCGAACGAGGCCCGACTCGAGGTACAAATAAGAAGGTTGAGGCAAATGAGTCCCGACTCGTTGCACAAATGATATGGTTGAGTGAAACGCGGCCCAACTAGTGGAGCACATGGTAAGGTTGAGTCAAACGAGGCCCGACTCGAGGGGCAAATGAGAAGGTTAAGTCAATTGAGGCCCAACTCAAGGCACAAATGATAAGGTTGACTCAAATGAGGCCCGACTCGAGGCACAAATAAGAAGGCTGAGTCGAACGTGGCCCGACTCGAGGCACAAATGATATGGTTGAGTCAAACGAGGCCCGACTCGATGCACAAATAATAAGGTTTAGCTAAACGAGGCCCGACTCGAGGTGCAAATGATATGGTTGATTCGAATAAGGCCTGGCTCAAGGTGCAAATGACAAGGTTAAGTCGAATGAGGCTCGACTTGAGGCGCAAATGATAAGGTTGAGTCAAACAAGGCCCGACTCGAGGCACAAATGATAAGGTTGAGTTGAATAAGGCCCAACTCGAGGCACAAATGATAAGGTTGAATCGAACGAGGCCCATCTCGAGGCGTAAATGATAAGGTTGAGTTAAACGAGGCCCAACTAAGGGCCCAAATGGTAAGAGTGAGTCAAACGAGGCCTAACTCGATGCACAAATGATATGGTTGAGTCAAACGAGGCCCAACTCGAGGCGCAAATGGTCAGGTTGAGTCAAACAAAGCCCGACTCGAGGCCCAATTGGTAAGGTTGAGCAAAACGAGGCCTGACTCGAGGCGCAAATGATAAGGTTGAGTCAAACGAGGCCTGACTCGAGGCACAAATCATAAGGTTGAGTCAAATGAGGCCTGACTCAAGCCACAAATGATAAGGTTGAGTTAAACGAGACCCTCCTCGAGGCGCAAACAATAAGGCTGAGTCAAACGAGGCCTGACTCGAGGCACAAATAATAAGGTTAAGTCAAACGAGGCCTGACTCAAGGCGCAATTGATAAGGTTGAGTCAAACGAGGACCGACTTGAGCATAAATAATAAGGTTGAGTCAAACGAGGCTCGACTCGAGACGCGAATGGCAAGGTTAAGTCGAACGAGACCTGACTCGAGGCGCAAATAATATGGATGAGTCAAATGAGGCCCGACTCGAGGTGCAAACAGTACAGTTGAGTTAAACGTGGCTCACCTCAAGGTACAAACGATAAGGTTGAGTCAAACGAGGCCCAACCTAAGGCACAAATGATATGGTTGAGTCAAACAAGCCCCGACTCGAGGCGTAAATGGTCAGGGTGAGTTAAACGAAACTCGACCCAAGGCACAAATGGTAAGGTTGAGTAAAACGAGGCCCGACTCGAGGTACAAATGATAAGGTTGTGTCAAACAAGGGTCGACTTGAGGCACGAATGATAAGGTTGAGTCAAACAAGGCACGACTCAAGGCACAAATGATATGGTTGAGTCAAACGAGGCCCAAGTGGAGGCGCAAATGGTCAGGTTGAGTCAAACGAAGCCCAACTCGAGGCGCAAAAGTTAAGGTTCAGTAAAATGAGGCCCGACTCGAGGCGTAAATGATAAGGTTGAGTCAAATGAGGCCCAACTCGAGGCGCAAATGATAAGGTTGAGTCAAACGAGGCCTGACTTGAGGCACAAATGATAAGGTTAAGTCGAAAGAGGCCGGACTAGAGGCACAAATGACAAGGTTAAGTCAAAAGAGGCCGGACTAGAGGCACAAATGATAAGGTTAAGTCAAACGAGGGCCGACTAAGGATGCAAATGGTAAGGTTGAGTCAAATGAGGCCTGACCCAAAGCAAAAATGATATGGTTGAGTCAAACAAGGCTCGACTCAAAGTGAAAATGATAAGGTTGAGTCAAACGAGGACCGACTCGAGACGTAAACAATATGGTTGAGTCAAACGAGGCCCAACTCGAGGCAAAAATAATAAGTTTGAGTCAAACAAGCCCGACTCAAGCCACAAATAATAAGGTTGAGTCAAACGAGGCCCAACTCAAGGCGCAAACAATATGGTTGAGTCAAACGAGGCCCGACTCGAGGCATAAATGATAAGGTTGAGTTAAACGAGGCCCAACTCGAGGCGTAAATAATATGATTGAGTCAAACGAGGCCCGACTCGAGGCCCAAATAATAAGGTTGAGTGAAATGAGGCTCGACTCGAGGCACAAACAATATGGTTCAGTCAAACAAGGCCCGACTCGAGGCACAAATAATAAGGTTGAGTTAAATGAGACCTAACTTGTGGCACAAATAATAAGGTTAAGTCAAACGAGGCCTAACTCGAGGGGCAAACAATATGGTTGAGTTAAACGAGGCTCGCCTAAAGGCACAAACGATAAGGTTGAGTCAAACGAGTCCCGACTCGCAGTGCAAATGATAAGGTTAAGTCAAACGAGGTCCGACATGAGGCGCAAACAATATGGTTGAATCAAACGAGGCCTAACTTAAGGCACAAACAATAAGGTTGAGCCAAACCAGCCCGACTCGAGGCACAAATAATAAGGTTGAGTCAAATGAGGCCCGCCTCGAGGTGCAAATGATATGGTTGAGTCAAATGAGGCCCGAGTCAAGGAACAAATGGTCAGGATGAGTCAAACGAGGTCCGACTTGAGGCACAAATGATACGGTTGAGTCCAACAAGACCCGAGTTGAGGCACAAATGATATGGGTAAGTCAAACGAGGCCCGACTCGAGGCACAAATAATATGGGTGAGTCAAATGAGGCCCGACTCAAGGTGCAATTGGTAAGGGTGAGTTGAACGAGGGCTAACACAAGGCACGAATGATAAGGTTGAGTCAAACGAGGCCTGACTCGAGGCACAAATGATAAGGTTAAGTCGAACGAGGCCTGACTCGAGGCGTAAATGATAAGGTTGAGTCAATCGAGGCCTGACTCGAGGCACAAATGATATGGTTAAGTCAAGTGAGGCTCGACTCGAGCGCAAATGATAAGGTTGAATCGAGCGAGGCCCGACTCAAGGCGCAAATGATATGGTTCAGTCAAACGAGGCACAACTCGAGGCACAGATGATAAGGTTGAATCAAACAAGGCCTGACTCGAGGCACAAATAATAAGGTTGAGTCAAACGAGGCCAGACTCGAGGCACAAATGATAAGGTTGAGTTGAACGAGGCCCAGCTCGAGGCACAAATGATAAGGTTGAGTCAAACAAAGCCCGTATTGAGGCGTAAATGATAAGGTTGAGTCGAACGAGGCTCGACTCGAGGTGCAAATGATAAGGTTGAGGGAAACAAGGTCCAACTAGAGGTGCAAATGGTAAGGGTGAGTCAAATAATGACCGACACAAGGCATAAATTATAAGGTTGAGTCAAACAAGGCCCGACAAGAGGCACAAATGGTCAGGAAGAGTGAAACAAGGCTCGACATGAGGCACAAATGGTAAGGTTGAGTCAAACGAGGCATGCTCGTGACGCAAATGATAAGGTTGAGTGGAACAAGGCCCGACTTATGGCACAAATGATATGGTTGAGTCAAACGAGGCCCAACTTGTGGCGCAAATGATAAGGTTGAGTCAAACAAGGCCCAACTCGAGGTACAAATTATAAGGTTAAGTCAAATGAGGCCCGATTCAAGGCGCAAATATATGGTTGAGTCGAACAAGGCCCGTCTCGAGGCGCAAATGATAAAGTTGAGTCAAATGAGGCCCGACTTGAGGCGCAAATTATGTAGTTGAGTCAAATGAAGCCCGACTCGAGGGAAAATAATATCGTTGAGTCAAACGAGGCCCAACTAAGGGCCCAAATGGTAAGGGTGAGTCAAACGAGGCCTGACCCAAGGCACAAATGATATGGTGAGTCAAACGAGGCCCAACTTGAGGCACAAATGGTCAGGTTGAGTCAAACGAAGTCTGACTCGAGGCCCAATTGGTAAGGTTGAGTAAAACGAGGCCCGACTTGAGGCGCAAATGATAAGGTTGAGTCAAACTAGGCCTGACTCGAAGCACAAATCATAAGGTTGAGTCAAACGAGGCCCGGTTCGAGGCAGAAATGATAAGGTTAAGTCGAACGAGGCCACTCTCGAGGCACAAACGATAAGGTTGAGACAAATCAGGCCCGACTCAAAGTGCAAATGATAAGGTTGAGTCAAATGAGGCCCCACTCAAGATGCAAATAATATGGTTGAGTCAAACGAGGCCTGACTCGAGGCACAAATAAGAAGGTTAAGTCAAACGAGGCCCGACTCGAGCCGCAAATGATAAGGTTGAGTCAAACGAGACCTGCCTCGAGGCACAAATGATAAGGTTGACTCAAACGAGGCCTGACTCGAGGCGCAATTGACAAGGTTGAGTCAAACGAGGATCGACTCGAGCGTAAATAAAAAGGTTAAGTCAAACGAGGCCCGACTCGAGACGCAAATGGTAAGGTTAAGTCGAACGAGACCCGACTTGAGGCGCAAATGATATGGGTGAGTCAAACGAGGCCCGACTCGAGGTGCAAACAATACAGTTGAGTCAAACGTGGCCCGCGTCGAGGTACAAACGATAAGGTTGAGTCAAACGAGGCCTGACTCGAGACGTGAATGGTAAGGTTAAGTCGAACGAGGCCCGACCTGAGGCACAAATGATATGGTTGAGTCAAACAAGACCCAACTCGAGGCGTAAATGGTCAGGTGAGTTAAACAAAGCTTGACCCGAGGCACAAATGGTAAGGTTGAGTAAAACGAGGCCCAACTCGAGGTACAAATGACAAGGTTGTGTCAAACGAGGGTCGACTTGAGGCACGAATGATAAGGTTGAGTCAAACAAGGCACGACTCAAGGCACAAATGATATGGTTGAGTCAAACGAGGCCCGAGTGGAGGCGCAAATGGTCAGGTTGAGTTAAACGAACCCCGACTCGAGGCGAAAATATTAAGGTTCAGTAAAATGAGGCCCGACTCGAGGCGTAAATGATAAGGTTGAGTCAAACGAGGCCTGACTCGAGGCATAAATGATAAGGTTGAGTCAAACGAGGCCCGACTCGAGGCACAAATGATAAGGTTGAGTCGAAAGAGGCCGGATTGGAGGCATAAATGATAAGGTTGAGTCAAACGAGGGTTGACTAGGGGCGCAAATGGTAAGGTTGAGTGAAACGAGGCTTGACCCGAAGCACAAATGATATGGTTGAGTCAAACGAGGCCCGACTTAAAGCACAAACGATAAAATTGAGTCAAACGAGGCCCGACTCGAGGCACAAATGATAAGGTTGAGTCGAAAGAGGCCAGACTGGAGGCATAAATGATAAGGTTAAGTCAAACGAGGGATGACTAGGGGCGCAAATGGTAAGGTTGAGTCAAACGAGGCTTGACCCGAAGCACAAATGATATGGTTGAGTCAAACGAGGCCCCACTCAAAGCACAAATGATAAGGTTGAGTCAAACGAGAACCGACTCGAGACATAAACAATATGGTTGAGTCAAACGAGGCTCAACTCAAGGCACAAATAATAAGGTTGAGTCAAACGAGCCCGACTCAAGGCACAAATAATAAGGTTGAGTCAAATGAGGCCCAACTCGAGCCGCAAATATAAGGTTGAGTCAAACGAGGCCTGACTCAAGGCGCAAACAATATGGTTCAGTCAAATGAGTCCTGACTCGCAATGCAAATGATAAGGTTAAGTTAAATGAGGTCCGACACGAGGTGCAAACAATATGGTTGAGTCAAACGAGGCCCAACTCAAGGCATAAACAATAAGGTTGAGTCAAACCAGCCCGACTCGAGGCATAAATAATAAGATTGAGTCAAATGAGGCCCGCCTTGAGGTGCAAATGATATGGTTGAGTCAAATGAGGCCCGAGTCGAGGAACAAATGGTCAGGATGAGTCAAACAAGGCCCGACTTGAGGCACAAATGATATGGTTGAGTCCAACGAGACCCGGGTTGAGTCAAATGAGGCCTGACTCGAGGCACAAATAATATGGGTGAGTCAAACGAGGCCCGACTCAAGGTGCAATTGGTAAGGGTGAGATGAACGAGGGCTAACACAAGGCACGAATGATAAGGTTGAGTCAAACGAGGCCTGACTCGAGGCAAAAATGATAAGGTTGAGTCGAACAAGGCCCAACTTGAGGCGCAAATGATAAGGTTGAGTCAATCGATGCCCGACTCGAGGCGCAAATGATATGGTTAAGTCAAGCGAGGCTCAACTCGAGCGCAAATGATAAGGTTGATTCGAGCGAGGCCCGACTCGAGGTGCAAATGATATGGTTCAATCAAACAAGGCTCAAATCAAGGCGCAGATGATAAGGTTGAGTCAAACAAGGCCAGACTCGAGGCACAAATAATAAGGTTAAGTCAAACGAGGCTAGACTCGAGGCACAAATGATAAGGTTGAGTTGAACGAGGCCTAGCTCGAGACACAAATGATACGGTTGAGTCGAACAAGGACCAATTCGTGGCACAAATGACAAGGTTGAGTCAAACGAAGCCCATCTCAAGGCGCAAATGATAAGGTTGAGTCGAACGAGGCTCGACTCGAGGTACAAATGATAAGGTTGAGGGAAACGAGGCCTAACTAGAGGTGCAAATGGTAAGGGTGAGTCAAACAATGACTGACACAAGGCACAAATTATAAGGTTGAGTCAAACAAGGCCCAACAAGGGGCACAAATGGTCAGGGAGATTGAAACAAGGCTCGACATGAGGCGCAAATGGTAAGTTTGAGTGAAATGAGGCCTGACTCATGGCACGAATGATAAGGATGAGTGGATCAGGGCCCGACTCATTGCACAAATGATATGATTAAGTCAAACAAGGCCCAACTCGTGGCGCAAATGATAAGGTTAAGTCAAACGAGGCCCAACTCGAGGCACAAATTATAAGGTTGAGTCAAATGAGGCCCGATTCAAGGCGCAAATGATATGGATGAGTCAAACGAGACCCGGCTCATGGCGCAAATGATAAGGTTGAGTCGAACAAGTCCCAGCTCGAGGCAGAAATTATATGGTTGAGTCGAACGAGGCCCGACTCGAGGCTCAAATGATAAGGTTGAGTCGAACGAGGCCACACTTGAGACACAAATGATATGGTTGAATCGAACGAGGCCTGACTCAAGGCGTAAAAGATAAGGTTGAGTCGAATGAGGCCCGACTTGAGGCGCAAATGATAAGGTTAAGTCAAATGAGGCTCGACTCGAGGCACAAAAAAGAAGGTTGACTCAAACGAGGCCCCACTCGAGGCGCAAATGATATGGTTAAGTGAAACGAGGCCCAACTAAAGGAGCAAATGGTAAGGGTGAGTCAAATGATGCCCAACTCGAGGCACAAATGATAAGGTTAAGTCAAATGAGGCCAGACTCGACGCGCAAATGATAAGGTTGAGTCAAATGAGGACCGACTCGAGGCACAAATCAGAAGGTGGAATCGAACGTGGCTGACCCGAGGTGCAAACAATATGGTTGGGTCAAACGAGGCCCGCCTCGAGGGGCAAACAATATGGTTGAGTCAAATAATGCCTGCCTCGAGACACAAATGATAAGGTTGAGTCAAACGAGTCCTGACCCGAGGCGCAAATGATAAGGTTAAGTCAAACGAGGCCCGACTCAAGGTGCAAACAACATGGTTGAGTCAAAGGAGGCCTAACTCAAAGCACAAACGATAAGGTTGAGTCAAACCAGCCCGACACGAGACTCAAATAATAAGGTTGAGTCAAACGAGGCCCGAGTCGAGGTCTAAATGGTCAGGGTGAGTGAAATGAAGCCCGACTCATGTCACAAATGGTAAGGTTGAGAAAAACAAGGCCCGACTCAAGGCGCAAATGATAAGGTTGAGTCGAATGAGGCCCAACTCGAGGCACAAATGATAAGATTGAGTCGAATGAGGCCCGACTCGAGGCGCAAATGATAAGGTTGAGTCAAACGAAGCCCGTCTCGAGGCGCAAATGATAAGGTTCAACCAAACGAGGCTAGACTCAAGGCACAAATGATAAGGTTGAGTCGAACGAGGCCTGACTTGAGTGGCAAATGACAAGGTTGAATGGAACGAGGCCTGACTCGAGGCACAAATGATAAGGTTGAGTCAAACGAGGACCGACTTGAGGCGCAAATGATATGGTTATGTGAAACGAGGCCTGACTCGAGGCACAAATGATAAGGTTGAGTCAAACGAGGACCGACTTGAGGCACAAATGATAAGGTTGAGTCAAATAAGGCCCGGCTCGAGGCCCAAATAAGAAGGTTCAGTCGAAGGAGGCCCGACTCAAGGCACAAATGATATAGTTGAGTGAAACAAGGCCCAACTAGAGGAGCAAATGGTAAGGGTGAGACAAATGATGCCCGACTCGAGGTGCAAATGATAAGGTTGAGTCAAACGAGGCACGACTCGAGGCACAAATGATAAGGTTGAGTCAAATGAGGGCCGACTCGAGGCACAAATAAGAGGTTGAGTCAAACGTGGCCCGACTCGAGGCACAAATGATAAGGTTGAGTCGAACGAGGCTCGACTCGAGGCAAAATGATAAGGATGAATCGAACGAGGCTCGACTCAAGGTGCAAATGATAAGGTTAAGTCAAACGAGGCCCGACTTGAGGCACAAATTATATGGTCAAGTGAAACGAGGACTGACTCGAGGCATAAATGATAAGGTTGAGTCAAACGAGCCCGACTTGAAGCGCAAATGATAAGGTTGAGTCAAACGAGGCCCGACTTGAGGCACAAATAAGAAGGTTAAGTCAAACGAGGCCCGACTCGAGGCGCAAATGATATGGTTAAGTGAAACGAGGCCCAACTATAGGAGCAAATGGTAAGGGTGAGTCAAACGATGCCCGACTCGAGGCGCAAATGATAAGGTTGAGTCAAATGAGGCCAAACTCGACGCACAAATAATCAGGTTGAGCCAAACGAGGCTTGACTCAAGGCGCAAATGATATGGTTGATTCGAACGAGGCCTGGTTCAAGGCGCAAAGGATAAGGTTGAGTCAAACGAGGCCTGACTCGAGGCACAAATGACAAGGTTGAGTCAAACGAAGCCCGTTTCGAGGCACAAATGATCAGGTTGAGTCAAACAAGGGTCAACTCGAGGCGCAAATGATAAGGATGAATCAAACGAGGCCCGACTCGAGTCGCAACTAATATGGCTGAGTCAAAGGAGGCCCGACTGGAGGCGCAAATGATATGGTTGAGTGAAATGAGGCCCTACTAGAGGCGCAAATGGTGAGGTTGAGTCAAACGAGACCTGTCTCGAGGCATAAACAATAAGGTTGAGTCAAACAAGTCCTGACTCGAAGCACAAATATTAAGGTTGAGCAAACGAGGCCTGCCTCAAGGTGCAAATGATATGGTTGTCTCAAATGAGGCCCGACTCGAGGTGCAAATCGTTAAGCTGAGTCAAACGAAGCTCAACTCGAGGTCCAAATGGTAAGGTTGACTAAAACGAGGCCCGACTCGAGGTGCCAATGATAAGGTTGAGTTGAACGAGGCCCGACTCGAGGCGCAAATGATAAGGTTGAGTCAAATGATGCTGGACTTGAGGAATAAATAATAAGGATCAGTCAAACAAGGCCTGACTCGAGGCACAAATGATAAGGTTGAGTCAAACGAGGCCCGACTAGAGGCGCAAATGGTGAGGTTGAGTTAAACGAAGCCCGACTCGTGGCACAAATAACAAGGTTGAGTCAAACGAGGCCTGACTCGAGGCACAAATGACAAGGTTGAGTCAAACGAAGCCCGTTTCGAGGCACAAATGATCAGGTTGAGTCAAACAAGGGTCAACTCGAGGCGCAAATGATAAGGATGAATCAAACGAGGCCCGACTCGAGTCGCAACTAATATGGCTGAGTCAAAGGAGGCCCGACTGGAGGCGCAAATGATATGGTTGAGTGAAATGAGGCCCTACTAGAGGCGCAAATGGTGAGGTTGAGTCAAACGAGACCTGTCTCGAGGCATAAACAATAAGGTTGAGTCAAACAAGTCCTGACTCGAAGCACAAATATTAAGGTTGAGCAAACGAGGCCTGCCTCAAGGTGCAAATGATATGGTTGTCTCAAATGAGGCCCGACTCGAGGTGCAAATCGTTAAGGTGAGTTAAACGAAGCTCAACTCGAGGTGCAAATGGTAAGGTTGACTAAAACGAGGCCCGACTCGAGGTGCCAATGATAAGGTTGAGTTGAACGAGGCCCGACTCGAGGCGCAAATGATAAGGTTGAGTCAAATGATGCTGGACTTGAGGAATAAATAATAAGGATCAGTCAAACAAGGCCCGCCTCGAGGCACAAATGATAAGGTTGAGTCAAACGAGGCCCGACTAGAGGCGCAAATGGTGAGGTTGAGTTAAACGAAGCCCGACTCGTGGCACAAATAACAAGGTTGAGTCAAACGAGGCCTGACTCGAGGCACAAATGACAAGGTTGAGTCAAACGAAGCCCGTTTCGAGGCACAAATGATCAGGTTGAGTCAAACAAGGGTCAACTCGAGGCGCAAATGATAAGGATGAATCAAACGAGGCCCGACTCGAGTCGCAACTAATATGGCTGAGTCAAAGGAGGCCCGACTGGAGGCGCAAATGATATGGTTGAGTGAAATGAGGCCCTACTAGAGGCGCAAATGGTGAGGTTGAGTCAAACGAGACCTGTCTCGAGGCATAAACAATAAGGTTGAGTCAAACAAGTCCTGACTCGAAGCACAAATATTAAGGTTGAGCAAACGAGGCCTGCCTCAAGGTGCAAATGATATGGTTGTCTCAAATGAGGCCCGACTCGAGGTGCAAATCGTTAAGGTGAGTCAAACGAAGCTCAACTCGAGGTGCAAATGGTAAGGTTGACTAAAACGAGGCCCGACTCGAGGTGCCAATGATAAGGTTGAGTTGAACGAGGCCCGACTCGAGGCGCAAATGATAAGGTTGAGTCAAATGATGCTGGACTTGAGGAATAAATCCTAAGGATCAGTCAAACAAGGCCCGACTCGAGGCACAAATGATAAGGTTGAGTCAAACGAGGCCCGACTAGAGGCGCAAATGGTGAGGTTGAGTTAAACGAAGCCCGACTCGTGGCACAAATAACAAGGTTGAGTCAAACGAGGCCTGACTCGAGGCACAAATGACAAGGTTGAGTCAAACGAAGCCCGTTTCGAGGCACAAATGATCAGGTTGAGTCAAACAAGGGTCAACTCGAGGCGCAAACAATATGGTTGAGTCAAACAAGTCCTGACTCGAAGCACAAATATTAAGGTTGAGCAAACGAGGCCTGACTCGAGGTGCAAATCATTACGGTGAGTCAAACGAAGCCCGAATCAAGTCGCAAATGGTAAGGTTGACTAAAACGAGGCCCGACTTGAGGCGCAAATGATAAGGTTGAGTCGAACAAGACCCGACTCGAGGCGCAAATGATAAGGTTGAGTCGAACGATGCCAGACTCGAGGAATAAATAATAAGGTTCAGTCAAACGAGGCCCGACTCGAGGCACAAATGATAAGGTTGAGTTAAACGAGGCCCGACCAAAGGCGCAAATGGCAAGGGTGAGTCAAAGGATGCCCGACCCGAGGCACAAATGATATGGTTGAGTCAAACGAGGCACAAATCGTCAAGGTGAGTTAAACGAGGACCGACACGAGGAACCAATGATATGGTTGAGTCAAATGAGGCCTGACTCAAGGCGCAAATGGTCAGGGTGAGTTGAACATAGTCTGACTCGAGGCACAAAGGTTAAAGTTGAGTAAAACGAGGCCCGACTCGAGGCGCAAAAGATAAGGTTGAGTCGAACGAGGCCTGACTTGAGGCGCAAATGATAAGGCTGAGTCAAAGGAGGCCCGACTCGAGGCGCAAATGATATGGTTGAGTGAAATGAGGCCCTACTAGAGGCGCAAATGTTGAGGTTGAGTCAAACGAGACCTGTCTCGAGGCATAAACAATAAGGTTGAGTAAAACAAGTCCTGACTCGAAGTACAAATATTAAGGTTGAGGAAACGAGGCCCGCCTCAAGGTGCAAATGATATGGTTGTCTCAAATGAGGCCCGACTCGAGGTGCAAATTGTTAGGGTGAGTCAAACGAAGCTCAACTCGAGGTGCAAATGGTAAGGTTGACTAAAACGAGGCCCGACTCGAGGCGCCAATGATAAGGTTGAGTTGAACGAGGCCCGACTCGAGGCGCAAATGATAAGGTTGAGTCAAATGATGCTGGACTTGAGGAATAAATAATAAGGATCAGTCAAACAAGGCCCGACTCGAGGCGCAAATGATAAGGTTGAGTCAAACAAGGCCCGACTAGAGGCGCAAATGGTGAGGTTGAGTTAAACGAAGCCCGACTCGTGGCACAAATAACAAGGTTGAGTCAAACAAGGCCCGACTCGAGGTGCAAATGATAAGGTTGAGTCAAACGAGACCCGACTCAAGGCGCAAACAATATGGTTGAGTCAAACGTGGCCCAACTTGAGGCGCAAACAATATGGTTGAGTCAAACGAGACTTAACTCGAGGCACAAACAATACGGTTGAGTCAAACAAGTCCTGACTCGAAGCACAAATATTAAGGTTGAGCAAACGAGGCCTGACTCGAGGTGCAAATCGTTACGGTGAGTCAAACGAAGCCCGACTCAAGTCGCAAATGGTAAGGTTGACTAAAACGAGGCCCGACTCGAGGCGCAAATGATAAGGTTGAGTCGAACAAGACCCGACTCGAGGCGCAAATGATAAGGTTGAGTCAAACGATGCCAGACTCGAGGAATAAATAATAAGGTTCAGTCAAACGAGGCCCGACTCGAGGCACAAATGATAAGGTTGAGTTAAATGAGGCCCGACCAAAGGCGCAAATGGTAAGGGTGAGTCAAAGGATGCCCGACCCGAGGCACAAATGATATGGTTGAGTCAAACGAGCACAAATTGTCAGGGTGAGTTAAACGAGGACCGACACGAGGCACAATTGATATGGTTGAGTCAAATGAGGCCTGACTCGAGGTGCAAATGGTCAGGGTGAGTCGAACATAGTCTGACTCGAGGCACAAAGGTTAAAGTTGAGTAAAACGAGTCCCGACTTGAGGCGCAAATGATAAGGTTGAGTCGAACGAGGCCTGACTTGAGGCGCAAATGATAAGGTTGAGTCAAATGAGGCCCGACTCGAGGCACAAATGATAAGCTTGAGTCGAAGAGGCCCAACTTGAGGCGCAAATGATAAGGTTGAGTCTAACAAGGCCTGACTAGAGGTGCAAATGGTAAGGATGAGTCAAACAAGGACCGACACTAGGAACAAGTGATATGGTTGAGTCAAACGAACCCGACTCGTGGCACAAATAAAAAGGTTGGGTCAAACGAGGCTCGACTCGAGACACAAATGATTAGGTTGAGTCAAACGATGCCAGATTTGAGGCATAAACAATATGGTTGAGTCAAACGAGGCTCAACTCGAGGCACAAACGAAAAGGTTGAGTCAAACGAGGCCCGACTCGAGGCGCAAATGATAAGGTTTAAATAAACAAGGCCCGACTCGAGATGGAAATTGTAAGGTTAAGTCAAACCAGCATGACTCGAGGCACAAATAATAAGGTTGAGCAAACGAGGCCCGACTCAAAGTGCAAATGATATGGTTGAGTCAAACGAGACCCGACTCGAGGTGCAAATCATCAGGGTGAGTCAAACAAAGCCCGCCTCGAGGTGCAAACAATATGGTTGAGTCAAACGACGCCCGACTCGAGGCGCAAGCATTATGGTTGAGTCAAACGAGGCCCACCTCGATGCACAAATGACAAGGTTGAGTCAAACAAGTCCTGACTCGAGGCACAAATATTAAGGTTGAGCAAACGAGGCCCGCCTCGAGGCGCAAATGGTATGGTTGAGTCAAACGAGGCCCGATTCGAGGCGCAAATGATAAGGTTGAGTCAAACGAGGCCGGACTCGAGGAATAAATAATAAGATTCAGTCAAACGAAGCCCGACTTGAGGCACAAATGATAAGGTTGAGTCAAACGAGGCCCGACTAGAGGCGCAAATGGTGAGGTTGAGTCAAACAAAGCTCAACTCATGGCACAAATAATAAGGTTGAGTCAAACTAGGCCTGACTCGAGGCGCAAACAATATGGTGGAGTCAAACGTGGCCCAACTTGAGGCGCAAACAATATGGTTGAGTCAAACGAGACCTTCCTCGAGGCACAAACAATAAGGTTGAGTCAAACAAGTCCTGACTCGAAGCACAAATATTAAGGTGGAGCAACTGAGGCTCGCCTTGAGGAGCAAATGATATGGTTGACTCAAATGAGGCCCGACTCGAGGTGCAAATCATTAGGGTGAGTCAAACGAAGCCCGACTCGAGGCACAAATGGTAAGGTTAACTAAAACGAGGCCCGACTCGAGGAACAAATGATAAGGTTGAGTCGAACGAGGCCCGACTCGAGGCACAAATGATAAGGTTGAGTCAAATGATGCTGGACTCGAGGAATAAATAATAAGGTTCAGTCAAATGAGGCCCGACTCAAAGCACAAATGATAAGGTTGAGTCAAACGAGGCCGGACTATAGGCGTAAATGATAAGGGAGAGTCAAACGAGGCCTGACCCGAGGCACAAATGATATGGTTGAGTCAAACGAGGCCCGACTCGAGGCACAAATGATAAGGTTGAGTCAGACGATGCCAGACTCGAGGAATAAATAATAAGGTTCAGTCAAATGAGGCCCGACTCGAGGCACAAATGATAAGGTTGAGTCAAACAAGGCCCGACTAGAGGTACAAATGATAAGGGTGACTCAAACGAGGCCCGACCCGAGACACAAATTATATGGTTGAGTCAAACAAGGACCAACTCGAGGCACAAATCATCAGGTTGAGTCAAGCGAAGCCTAACTTGAGGCGCAAATCGTCAGGGTGAGTCAACTGAAGCCTGACTCGAGGCACAAATGATAAGGTTGAGTTAAACGAGGCTTGACCCAAGGCATAAATGGTATGGGTGAGTTGAACGAGGCTTGACTCGATGCACAAATGATAAGGTTAAGTCGAACGAGGCCCAACTCGAGGCACAAATGATAAGGTTAAGTCAAACCTACCTGATTCGAGGCACAAATAATAAGGTTGAGTCGAACGAGGCATGCCTTGAGGCGCAAATGATATTGTTAAGTCAAACAAGGACCGACATGAGGCACAACTGATATGGTTGAGTCAAACGAGGCCTAAGTCGAGGCACAAATTGTCAGGGTGAGTCAAACGAGGACCGACATGAGGCACAAATGATATGGTTAAGTCAAACGAGGCTCGACTCGAGACACAAATGATTAGCTTTAGTCAAACGATGCCCGATTTGAGGCGCAAACAATATGGTTGAGTTAAACGAGGCCCAACTCGAGGCACAAATGAAAAGGTTGAGTCAAACGAGGCCCGACTCGAGGCGCAAATTATAAGGTTTAGTTAAACAAGGCCTGACTTGAGGCACAAATAATAAGGTTGAGCAAACAAGGCCCAACTCAAGGTGCAAATGATATGGATGAGTCAAACGAGACCCAACTCGAGGCGCAAATCATCAGTGTGAGTCAAATGAAGCCCGACTCGAGGCGCAACATTATGATTGAGTCAAACGAGGCCCACCTTGATGCACAAACAATAAGGTTGAGTCAAACAAATCCTGACTTGAGGCACAAATATTAAGGTTGAGCAAACGAGGCCCGCCTCGAGGAGCAAATGGTATGGTTGAGTCAAACGAGGCCCGACTCGAGGCACGAACGATAAGGTTGAGTCAAATGAGGCCTGATTCGAGGTGCAAATGATAACGTTGAGTCAAACGAGGCCTGACTCGAGGCGCAAATGATAAGGTTGAGTCAAATGAGCCCCAACTCGAGATGCAAATGGTAAGGTTGAGTCGAACGAGGCCCGACACTAGGTGCAAATGATATGGGTGAGTCAAATGAGGTCTGACTCGAGGTGCAAACAATATGGTTGAGTCAAACATGGCCTGACTAGAGGCGCAAATGGTGAGGTTGAGTCCAACGAAGCCCGACTCAAGGCACAAACAATATGGTTAAGTCAAACAACGCCCGCCTCAAGCCACAAACGATAAGGTTGAGTCAAACAAGTCCTGACTCAAAGCACAAATATTAAGGTTGAGCAAACGAGGCCTGACTCGAGGTGCAAATCGTTAGGGCGAGTCAAACGAAGCCTGACTTGAGGCGCAAATGGTAAGGTTGAGTAAAAGGAGGTCTGACTCGAGGCACAAATGGTAAGGTTAAGTCGAACGAGGCCCAACTCGAGGCGCAAACAATGTGGTTGAGTCAAACAAGGCCCGACTCGAGGCGCAAACATTATGGTTGACTCAAACAAGGGCTGCCTCGAGACACAAAGGATAAAGTTAAGTCAAACAAGTCTCGACTCGAGGCACAAATATTAAGGCTGAGCAAACGAGGCCCGCCTCAAGGCGCAAATGATATGGTTGAGTCAAACGAGGCCTGACTCGAGGTGCAAATTGTCAGGGAGAGTCAAATGTAGCTCGACTTGAGGCCCAAATGGTAAGGTTGAGTAAAACGAGGCCCGACTGGAGGTGCAAATGGTAAGGTTGAGTCGAACGAGGCCCGACTCAAGGCGCAAATGATGTGGTTGAGTCAAATGAGGCCAGACTTGAGGCGCAAATGATAAGGTTGAGTTAGACGAGGCCACACTAGAGGCGCAAATGGTAAGGGTGAGTCAAACGAGGCCTGACCCGAGGCACAAATGATATGGTTGAGTCAAATGAGGCCCGACTCGAGGCACAAATGGTAAGGTTGAGTGAAACGAGGCCCAACTCGAGGCACAAATGGTAAGGTTGAGTAAAACGAGGCCTGACTCAAAGCGCAAATGATAAGCTTAAGTCGAACGAGGCTCGACTCGAGGCACAAATGATAAGGTTGAGTCAAACGAGTCCTAACTCAAGGCGCAAATGATAAGGCTAAGTTAAACGAGTCCTGACTTGAGGCGTAAATGATAAGGTTGAGTTAAACGAGGTCTGACTTGAGGCGCAAATGGTAAGGTTATGACAAACGAGGCCTGACTCGAGACGCAAATGGTAAGGTTGAGTAGAACGATGCTCGACTCGAGGCGCAAATGGTAAGGTTCAGTCGAACAAGGCCTAACTCGAGGCACAAACGATAAGGTTGAGTCAAACGAGGCCTAACTCAAGACGTAAATGATAAGGTTGAGTCAAACGAGGCTCGACTCGAGGTGCAAATGATTAGGTTAAGTCAAACGAGGCCCAACTCAAGACACAAATGGTAAGGGTGAGTTGAACGAGGCCTAACTCGAGGCGTAAATGATAAGGTTGAGTCGAACGAGGCCCGACTCGAGGTGCAAATGATAAGGTTGAGTTAAACGAGTCCCGACTCGAGGCACAAATGATAAGGTTGAGTTAAACGAGGCCTGACTTGAGGCGCAAATGGTAAGGTTGTGACAAACGATGCCCGACTCGAGATACAAATGGTAAGGTTGAGTAGAACGAGGCCCGTCTTGAGGCACAAACGGTAAGGTTGAGTCGAACGAGGCTTAACTCGAGGCACAAACAATAAGGTTGAGTCAAACGAGGCCTGACTCGAGGCACAAATGATAAGGTTGAGTCAAATGATGCTTGACTCGAGGCGCAAATGATAAGGTTGAGTCAAACAAGGCCCGACTCGAGATGTAAATGGTAAGGTTGAGTCGAACGAGGCCCGACTCGAGTTGCAAATGATATGGGTGAGTCAAACGAGGCCTGACTTGAGGTGCAAACAATATGGTTAAGTCAAACGAGGCCCAACTCAAGGCGCAAATAATATGGTTGAGTCAAACGAGGCTTGCCTCGAGGCACAAATGATAAGGTTGAGTCAAACAAGTCTTGACTCGAAGCACAAATACTAAGGTTGAGCAAACGAGGCCCACCTCGAGGCACAAATAATATGGTTGAGTCAAATGAGGCTCGACTTAAGGTGCAAATCATTAGGGTGAGTGAAATGAAGCCCGACTCGACGCGCAAATGATAAGGATGACTAAAATGAGGCCCAACTCGAGGCACAAATAATAAGGTTGAGTTGAACGAGGCCCAGCTCGAGGTGCAAATGATAAGGTTGAGTCAAACGATGCCGGAGTCGAGGCATAAATAATAAGGTTGTGTCGAACGAGGCCCGACTCGAGGCACAAATGATAAGGTTGAGTCAAATGAGGCCCGACTAGAGGTGCAAATGATATGGTTGAGTCAAACAAGGCCCAACTTGAGGCACAAATGATCAGTTTGAGTCAAACGAGGCTCGACTAGAGGTGCAGATGGTAAGGGTGAGTCAAACGAGGCCCGATCCGAAGCACAAATGATATGGTTGAGTCAAACAAGGCCTAACTTGAGGCATAAATCATCAGGGTGAGTCAAACGAAGCCCAACTTGAGGGGCAAACAATATGGTTGATTCAAATGAGGCCCGACTCGAGGCATGAATGATAAGATTGAGTCAAACGAGGCCCGACTCGCGGCGCAAATGATAAGGTTAAGTCAAACAAGACCCGACGCAAATGGTAAGGTTGAGTCAAACGAGGCCCGACTCTAGATGCAAATGATATAGGTGAGTCAAACGAGGCTTGACTCGAGGTGCAAGCAATATGGTTGAGTCAAACGAGCCCAACTTGAGGCGCGAACAATATGGTTGAGTTAAACGAGGCCTGCCTTAAGGTACAAACGATAATGTTAAGTCAAACAAGTCCCGACTCGAGGCACAAAGATTAAGGTTGAGCAAATCGAGGCGCAAATGATATGGTTGAGTCAAACGAGGCTCGACTCTAGATGCAAATCATTAGGATGAGTCAAACGAAGCCTGACTCAAGGCGTAAATGATAAGGTTGAGTAAAATGAGGCCTAACTCAAGGCGCAAATGGTAAGGTTGAGTCAAAAAAGGCCCGACTCAAGGTGCAAATGATAAGGTTGAGTCAAACGTGGCCTGACTCGAGGCGCAAATAATAAGGTTAAGTCAAACGAGGCCCGACTCAAGGCGTAAATGGACAGGGTGAGTGAAACGAAGCCTAACTCGAGGCGCAAATGGTAAGATTGAGTAAAACGAGGCCCGACTCAAAGTGCAAATGATAAGCTTGAATCAAATGAGGCCTGACTCGAGGCACAAATGATAAGGTTGAGTCAAACAAGGCCCGACTTGAGGCACAAATGATAAGGTTGAGTCGAACGAGGCTCAACTCGAAGCACAAATAATTAGGTTGATTTAAATGAGCCCGAAGCATGGCACAAATAATAAGGTTGAGTTAAACGAGGCCTGACTCGAGGCATAAATCATAAGCTTGAGTCGCACGACGCCTAACTCGAGGCGCAAATGGTAAGGTTGAGTCGAACGAGGGTCAACTCGAGGCGCAAATGATATGGGTGAGTCAAACGAGGCCCGACTCGAGGCATAAATGGTAAGGGTGAGTTGGACGATGCTCAAATGATAGGGTTGAGTCAAACAAGTCCTGACTTGACACACAAATGATAAGGTTTTGTTAAATGTGGCCCGACTCATGGCGTAAATGGTAAGGGTGAGTTGAACGAGGCCTAACTCAAGACGCAAATGATAAGCTTGAGTCGAACAAGGCCCTACTTGAGGCACAAATGATAAGGTTGAGTCAAACGAGGCTCGACTCAAGGCGCAAATGATAAGGTTGAGTCAAACGAGGCCTGACTCAAGACATAAATTGTAAGGTTGAGTCGAACAAGGCCCGACTCAAGGCGCAAATAATATGGTTGAGTCAAACAAGGCCCGACTCGAGGTGTAAATGGTAAGGTTGAGTTGAATGAGCCCTAACACAAGGCACAAATGATATGGTTGAGTCAAAGAAGGCCCGACTCGAGGCACAAATGATAAGGTTGAGTCAAACGAGGCTCGGCTCGAGGTACAAAAGATAAGGTTGAGTCAAACGAGGCTCAACTCGAGGCACAAATGATAAGGCAGAGTCAAACGAGGCCCAGCCCGAGGCGGAAATGATATGGTTGAGTCAAACGAGGCCTGACTCGAGGTGCAAATGATAAGGTTGAATCGAGTGAGGCCCAACTTAAGACGCAAATGATAAGGTTGAGTCCAACGAGGCTCGACTCATGGCACTCATGATATGGTTGAGTCAAATGAGGCCCGGCTCGAGGCGCAAATAGTAAGGATGAGTGAAACGAGGTCTGACTCAAGGCACCAATGATATGGTTGAGTTAAACGAGGCTCGACTCAAGGGGCAAATGATAAGGTTGAGTCGAACGAGGCCCGACGTGAGGCGCAAATGATAAGGTTGAGTCAAACGAGGCCCGCCTTGAGGTGTAAATGATATGGTTGAGTCAAATGAGGCCTAACTTAAGGCACAAACGATAAGGTTGAGTCAAACTTGCCTGATTCGAGGCACAAATAATAGGGTTGATTCAAATGAGGCACGTCTTGAGGCGCAAATGATATGGTTGAGTCAAACGAGGACCGACACGAGGCACAAATGATATGGTTGAGTGAAACGAGGCCCACCTCGAGGCACAAACGATAAGGTTGAGTCAAACAAGTCCTGACTCGAGGCGCAAATGATAAGGTTGAGTCAAACGAGACCCGATGCAAATGGTAAGGTTGAGTCGAACAAGGCCCGACTCTAGGTGCAAATGATATGGGTGAGTCAAACGAGGCCTGACTTAAGGTGCAAACATTATGGTTGAGTCAAATGACACCTAACTCGATGCGCAAACAATATGGTTGAGTCAAACAAGGCCTGCCTCGAGGCACAAACGATAAGGTTAAGTCAAACAAGTCCCGACTCGAGGCACAAATATTACAGTTGAGTCAGTTGAGTCAAACGAGGCCCAACAAGAGGTGAAAATCGTTAGGGTGAGTCAAACGAAGCCCGACTCGAGGCACAAATGGTAAGGTTGAGTAAAACGAGGCCCGACTCGACGCGCAAATGGTAAGGTTGAGTCGAACGAGGCCTGACTCGAGGCACAAATGATAAGGTTAAGTCAAATGAGGCCTGACTTGAGGCACAAATGAAAAGCTTGAGTCGCACGAGGCCTGACTCGAGGCGCAAATGGTAAGGTTGACTCGGACGAGGCTCGACTCGAGGCACAAATGATATGGGTGAGTCAAACGAGGCCCAACTCGAGGCGTAAATGGTAAGGGTGAGTTGAACGAGGCCCAAATGATGAGGTTGAGTCAAACGAGGTCCGACTCGAGGCGCAAATGATAAGGTTTGGTTAAACGAGGCCCGACTCGTGGCGTAAATCATAAGGGTGAGTTGAACGAGGACCAACTCGAGGTGCAAATGATAAGGTTGAGTCGAACAAGGCCCAACTCGAGGTGCAAATGATAAGGTTTAGTCAAACGAGTGCTGACTCGAGGCGCAAATGATAAGGTTGAGTCAAACGAGGCCTGACTTGAGGCACAAATGGTAAGGTTGTGACAAACGAGGCCCGACTCGAGACGTAAATGGTAAGGTTGAGTAGAACTAGGCTCGACTCGAGGCGCAAATGGTAAGGTTGAGTCGAACGAGGCCTAACTCGAGGCACAAACGATAAGATTGTGTCAAACGAGGCCTGACTCGAGGCATAAATGATAAGGTTGAGTCAAACGAGGCTCGACTTGAGGCGCAAATGGTAAGGTTGAGTCGAACGAGGCCCAAATTGAGGCACAAATGATAAGGTTGAGTCAAACGAGGCCTGACTTAAGACGTAAATGGTAAGGTTGAGTCGAATGAGACCCGAATCGAGGTGCAAATAATATGGTTGAGTCGAATGAGACCCGACTCGAGGTGCAAATAATATGGTTAAGTCAAACGAGGTCTGACTCGAGGTGCAAACAATATGGTTTAGTCAAATGAGGCCTGACTCGAGGCGCAAACAATATGGTTGAGTCAAACGAGGCCCGCCTCGAGGCACAAATGATAAGGTTGAGTCAAACAAGTCCTGACTCGAAGCACAAACATTAAGGTTGAGCAAACAAGGCCCGCCTTGAGGCGCAAATGATATGGTTGAGTCAAACGAGGCCTGGCTTGAGGCACAAATGGTAAGGTTGTGACAAACGAGGCCTGACTTAAGACGCAAATGGTAAGGTTGAGTAGAACTAGGCCTGACTCGAGGCACAAATGGTAAGGTTGAGTTGAACGAGGCCTAACTCGAGGCACAAACGATAAGGTTAAGTCAAACGAGGCCCGACTCGAGGCGCAAATGATAAGGTTGAGTCAAACAAGGCCCGACTCGAGATGCAAATGGTAAGGTTGAGTCAAACGAGGCCCAACTCGAGGTGCAAATGATAAGGTTGAGTCAAACGAGGCCCGACTCGAGACGCAAATGGTAAGGTTGAGTCGAATAAGACCTGACTCGAGGTGGAAATGATATGGTTGAGTCAAACGAGGCCCAACTCGAGGCGCAAACAATATGGTTGAGTCAAACGAGGCCCGTCTCGAGGCACAAACGATAAGGTTGAGTCAAACAAGTCCTAACTCGAAGCACAAACATTAAGGTTGAGCAAACGAGGCCCGCCTTGAGGCGCAAATGATATGGTTGAGTCAAATGAGGCCCGACTCGAGGCGCAAATGGTAAGGTTGACTAAAACGAGGCCCGACTCGAGGCGCAAATGATATGGTTAAGTCGAATAAGGCCTGACTCGAGGTATAAATGATAAGGTTGAGTCAAACGATGCCGGACTCGAGGCATAAATAATAAGGTTGAGTCAAACGAGACCCGGCTCGAGGTACAAATGATAAGGTTGAGTCACACGAGGCCCGACTAGAGGCACAAATGGTAAGGGTGAGTCAAACGAGGCACAACCCGAGGCACAAATGATATGGTTGAGTCAAACGAGGCTCGACTCGAGGCACAAATCATCAGGGTGAGTCAAACAATGGCCAACTTGAGGCGCAAACAATATGGTTGAGTCAAACAAGGCCTGGCTCGAGGCGCAAACATTATGGTTGAGTGAAACGAGGCCAACCTCTAGGCACAAACGATAAGGTTGAGTCAAACAAGTCCTGACTCGAGGCACAAATAATAAGGTTGAGTTAAACGAGGCCTGACACGAGGAACAAATATTAAGGTTGAGCAAACGAGGCCCGCCTTGAGGCGCAAATGATACGGTTGAGTCAAACGATGCCCGACTCGAGGTGCAAATCATCAGGTTGAGTCAAACGAAGCTTAACTTGAGGCGCAAATGGTAAGGTTGAGTAAAATGAGGCCCGACTCGAGGCGCAAATGGAAAGGTTGAGTCAAACGAGGACCAACTCGAGGCGCAAATAATATGGTTGAGTCAAACAAGGCCCGACTCGAGGCGCAAATGGTAAGGTTGTGACAAACGATACCCAACTTGAGATACAAATGGTAAGGTTGAGTAGAACGAGGCCCGGCTCAAGGCACAAATGGTAAGGTTGAGTCGATCGAGGCGTAACTCGAGGCACAAAGATAAGGTTGAGTCAAGCGAGGCCCAACTCGAGGCACAAATGATATGGCTGAGTCAAACGAGGCTCGACTCGAGGTGCAAATCGTCAGGATGAGTCAAACGAAGCCCGACTCGAGGCATAAATGATAATGATGAGTAAAACGAGGCTCGACTCGAGGCGCAAATGGTAAGGTTGAGTCGAACGAGGCCCAACTCGAGGCGCAAATGATAAGGTTGAGTCAAATGTGGCCCGACTCGAGGCACAAATAATAAGGTTGAGTCAAACGAGGCCCGACTCGAGGCGCAAATGGTCAGGGTGAGTGAAACGAAGCCCGACTCGAGGCGCAAATGGTAAGGTTGAGAAAAACAAGGCCCGACTCAAGGTGCAAATGATAAGCTTGAATCAAACGAGGCCCGAATCGAGGCACAAATGATAAGGTTGAGTCAAAGAAGGCCCAACTTAACGCACAAATGATAAGGCTGAGTCGAACGAGGCTCGACTCAAAGCACAACTAATCAGGTTGATTTAAATTAGCACGAAGCATCACACAAATAATAAGGTTGTGTTAAACGAGGCCCAACTCGAGGCATAAATCATAAGCTTGAGTCGCACGAGGCCCAACTTGAAGCGCAAATGGTAAGGTTGAGTTGAACAAAGGTCGACTCAAGGCGCAAATGATATGGATGAGTCAAACGAGGCCTGACTCGAGGCATAAATGGTAAGGGTGAGTTGGACGAGGCCCAAATGATAAGGTTGAGTCAAACGAGTCCTGACTTGATGCATAAATGGTAAGGTTTTGTTAAATGTGGCCCGACTCGTGGCGTAAATGGTAAGGGTGAGTTGAACGAGGCCCAACTCAAGGCGCAAATGATAAGCTTGAGTCGAACGAGGTCCTACTCGAGGCACAAATGATAAGGTTGAGTCAAACGAGGCTTGACTCAAGGCGCAAATGATAAGGTTAAGTTAAACGAGGCCCGACTCAAGACGTAAATAGCAAGGTTGAGTCAAACGAGGCCCGAATTGAGGCGCAAATGATATCGTTGAGTCAAACAAGGCCCGACTCGAGGCATAAATGGTAAGGTTGAGTTGAAGAAGCCCCAACACAAGGCACAAATGATATGGTTGAGTCAAAGGAGGCCTGACTCCAGGCGCAAATCATAAGGTTAAGTCGAATGAGGCTCGACTCGAGGTACAAAAGATAAGGTTGAGTCGAACGAGGCTCGACTCGAGGCAAAAATGATAAGGCAGAGTCAAACGAGGCCCAGCCCAAGGCAAAAATGATATGGGTGAGTCAAACGAGGCTTGACTTGAGATGCAAATGATAAGGTTGAATCGAACGAGGCCCGACTCAAGGCGCAATGATAAGGTTGAGTCAAACGAGGCTCGACTCATGGCACTCATGATATGGTTGAGTCAAATGGGGCCTAGCTCGAGGCGCAAATAGTAAGGATGAGTGAAATGAGGTCTGACTCAAGGCACCAATGATATGGTTGAGTCAAACGAGGATCGACTCGAGGGGCAAATGATAAGGTTGAGTCAAACGAGGCCCGACATGAGGCGTAAATGATAAGGTCGAGTCAAACGAGGCCCACCTCGAGATGTAAATGATATGGTTGAGTCAAATGAGGCCCAACTTGAGACACAAACGATAAGGTTGAGTCAAACTTGCTTGATTCGAGGCACAAATAATAGGATTGAGTCAAACGAGGCACGCCTTGAGGCGCAAATGATATGGTTGAGTCAAACGAGGCCAGAGTGGAGGCACAAATGGTCAGGGTGAATCGAACAAAGTCCGACTCGAGGTGAAAACATTAAGGTTGAGTAAGATGAGGCCCGACTCGACGCACAAATGATAAGGTTGAGTCAAATGAGGCCCAACTCGAGGCACAAATGATAAGCTTGAGTCGAAAGAGGCTCAACTTGAGGCACAAATGATATGGTTGAGTCAAACGAGGCCTGACTCGAGGCACAAATGATATGGTTAGTCAAACGAGGCCCGACTAAAGGTGCAAATGGTAAGGATGAGTCAAATGAGCCCTGAGTCGAGGCACAAATGGTCAGGGTGAGTCAAACAAAGTCTGGCTCGAGGCACAAATGGTAAGAGTGAGTCAAACGAGCCCCGACCTGAGGCACAAATGATATGGTTGAGTCAAACGAGCCTGACTCATGGCACAAATAAAAAGGTTGAGTCAAACGAGGCTCGACTCGAGGCGCAAATGATATGCTTGAGTCAAACGAGGCCCGATTCGAGGCACAAACAATATGGTTCAGTCAAACGAGGCCCGACTCGAGGCACAAATGATAAGGTTGAGTCAAACGAGGCGTAACTCGAGGCGCAAATGATAAGGTTGAGTCAAACGAGGCCTGACTATAGGCGCAAACAATATGGTTGAGTCAAACGAGGCCCAACTCGAGGAAAAAACTTAAAGGTTAAGTCAAACAAGGCCCGACTCGAGGCGCAAATGATAAGGTTGAGCCAAACGAGGCCCACCTCGAGACGCAAATTGTAAGGTTGAGTCAAACTAGCACGACTCGAGGCACAAATAATAAGGTTGAGCAAACAAGGCACGACTCGAGGCGCAAATGATATGGTTGAGTCAAACGAGGCCCGACTCGAGGCACAAATCATCAGGTTGAGTCAAACGAAGATGGACTCGAGGCACAAACAATATGGTTGAGTCAAACGAGACCCAACTCGAGGCGCAAACAATATGGTTGAGTCAAACGAGGCCCACCTCGAGGCACAAACGATAAGGTTGAGTCAAACAAGTCCTGACTTTAGGCACAAATATTAAGGTTGAGCAAACGCAGCTCGCCCTGAGGTGCAAATGGTATGGTTGAGTCAAATGAGATCCAACTCGAGGCATGAATGATAAGGTTGAGTCAAATGAGGCCCGACTCGAGGCGCAAATGATAAGGTTGAGTCAAACGAGACCCGATGCAAATGGTAAGGTTGAGTCAAACGAGGCCCGACTCTAGGTGCAAATGATATGGGTAAGTCAAACGAGGCCCGACTCGAGGTGCAAACAATATGGTTGAGTCAAATGACGCCTAACTCAATGTGCAAACAATATGGTTAAGTCAAATGAGGCCTGCCTCGAGGCACAAATGATAAGGTTAAGTCAAACAAGTCTCGACTCGAGGCACAAATATTAAGGTTGAGTCAAACGAGGCCCGACTCGAGGTGCAAATCATTAGGGTGAGTCAAACGAAGCCTGACTCAAGGCACAAATGGTAAGGTTGAGTAAAACGAGGCCCGACTCGACGCGCAAATGGTAAGGTTGAGTCGAGTGAGGCCCGACTCGAGGCGCAGATGTAAGGTTTTGTAAAACGAGGCCCGACTCGTGGCATAAATGGTAAGGGTGAGTTGAACGAGGACCAACTTGAGGCGCAAATGATAAGGTTGAGTTGAACAAGGCCCGACTCGAGGTGCAAATGATAAGGTTTAGTCAAACGAGTGCCGACTCAAGGCGCAAATGATAAGGTTGAGTCAAACGAGGCCTGACTTGAGGCACAAATGGTAAGGTTGTGACAAACGAGGCCCGACTCGAGACGTAAATGGTAAGGTTGAGTCGAACGAGGCCTAACTTGAGGTACAAACGATAAGGTTGAGTCAAACGAGGCCCGACTCGAGGTACAAATGATAAGGTTGAGTCAAACGAGGCTCGACTCGAGACGCAAATGGTAAGGTTGAGTCAAACGAGGCCCGAATCGAGGCACAAATGATAAGGTTGAGTCAAATGAGGCCTGACTGAGACGCAAATGGTAAGGTTGAGTCGAATGAGACCCGACTCGAGGTGCAAATCATATGGTTGAGTCAAATGAGGCCTGACTCGAGGTGCAAACAATATGGCTGAGTCAAACGAGGCTTGACTCAAGGTACAAACAATATGGTTAAGTCAAACAAGGCCCAACTCGAGGCACAAACAATATGGTTGAGTCAAACGAGGCTTGCCTCGAGGCACAAATGATAAGGTTGAGTCAAACAAGTCCTGACTCGAAGCACAAACATTAAGGTTGAGCAAACGAGGCCCGCCTTGAGGCGCAAATGATATGGTTAAGTTAAACGAGGCCTGACTTGAGGCACAAATGGTAAGATTGTGGAAAACGAGGCCTGACTCGAGATGCAAATGGTAAGGTTAAGTAGAACTAGGCCCGACTCGAGTCGCAAATGGTAAGGTTGAGTCGAACGAGGCCTAACTCGTGGCACAAACGATAAGGTTTAGTCAAACGAGGCCCGACTCGAGGCGCAAATGATAAGGTTGAGTCAAACGAGGCCCGACTCGAGACGCAAATGGTAAGGTTAAGTTGAACGAGGCCCGACTCGAGGCACGAATGATAAGGTTGAGTCAAACAAGGCCCGACTCGAGACGCAAATGGTAAAGTTGAGTCGAATGAGACCCGACTTGAGGTGCAAATGATATGGTTGAGTCAAACGAGGCCTGACTCGAGGTGCAAACAATATGGTTGAGTCAAACGAGGCCCGCCTTGAGGCACAAATGATAAGGTTGAGTCAAACAAGTCCTGACTCAAAGCACAAACATTAAGGTTGAGCAAACGAGGCCCGCCTTGAGGCGCAAATGATATGGTTGAGTCAAATGAGGCCCAACTCAAGGTGCAAATCGTTTGGGTGAGTCAAACGAAGCCCGACTCGAGGCGCAAATAATATGGTTAAGTCGAACGAGGCCCGACTCGAGGTTCAAATGATAAGGTTGAGTCAAACATTGCCGGACTCGAGGCATAAATAATAAGGTTGAGTCAAACGAGGCCTGGCTCGAGGCACAAACGATAAGGTTGAGTTAAACGAGGCCCAACTAGAGGCACAAATGGTAAGGGTGAGTCAAATGAGGCATGACTCGAGGCACAAATGATATGGTTGAGTCAAACGAGGCCCGACTCGAGGCGTAAATCATCAGGGTGAGTCAAACAAAGGCCAACTCAAGGCGCAAACAATATGGTTGAGTCAAACGAGGCCTGACTCGAGGCGCAAACATTATGGCTGAGTGAAACGAGGCCAGCCTCAAGGCACAAATGATAAGGTTGAGTCAAACAAGTCCTGACTCAAGGCACAAATAATAAGGTTGAGTTAAACGAGGCCCGACATGGGGAACAAATATTAAGTTTGAGCAAACGAGGCCCGCCTTGAGGCGCAAATGATATAGTTGAGTCAAACGATGCCTGACTCAAGATGCAAATCGTCAGGTTGAGTCAAACGAAGCCTGACTCGAGGCACAAATGGTAAGGTTGAGTAAAATGAGGCCCGACTCGAGGCGCAAATGGAAAGGTTGAGTCGAACGAGGACCGACTCGAGGCGCAAACAATATGGTTGAGTCAAACAAGGCCCGACTCGAGGCGCAAATGGTAAGGGTGAGTCAAATGAGGCCCGACCCGAGGCACAAATGATATGGTTAAGTCAAATGAGGCTCGACTTGAGGTGCACATGGTCAGGGCAAGTGAAACAAAGCCCGACTCGAGGCACAAATGATATGGTTGAGTCAAACGAGGCCCGACTAGAGGTGCAAATGGTAAGGATGAGTCAAACGAGGACCGACACTAGGCACAAATGATATGGTTGAGTCATATGAGTCCCGAGTCAAGGCACAAATGGTCAGGGTTAGTCAAACAAAGTCTGACTCGAGGCGCAAATGGTAAGAGTGAGTCAAACGAGCCCTAACCTGAGCCACAAAGGATATGGGTAAGTCAAACGAGCCCGACTCGTGGCACAAATAAAAAGGTTAAGTCAAACGAGGCTCGACTCGAGGCGCAAATGATAAGCTTGAGTCAAACGATGCTCGATTCGAGGCGCAAACAATATGGTTAAGTCAAACAAGGCCCGACTTGAGGCACAAACGATAAGGGTGAGTCAAATGATGCCTGACTCAAGGCACAAATGATAAGGTTGAGTCAAACAAGGCTCGACTAGAGGCACAAATAGTAAGGGTGAGTCAAACGAGGCCGACTCGAGGCACAAATGAAAAGGTTAAGTCAAACGAGGCCTGACTCAAGGTACAAACGAAAAGGTTAAGTCAAATGGGGCCCAACTCGAGGTGCAAATGATAAGGTTGAGTCAAACGAGGCCCGAGTCGAGATGCAAATTGTAAGGTTGAGTCAAACCAGCATGACTCGAGGCACAAATAATAAGGTTGAGCAAACGAGCCCCGGCTCGAGGTGCAAATAATATGGTTGAGTCAAACGACGCCGAACTCGAGTTGCAAATCATCAGGGTAAGTCAAACGAAGCCCGACTCGAGGTGCAAACAATATGGTTGAGTCAAACGAGGCCTAACTTGAGGCACAAACATTATGGTTGAGTCAAATAAGGCCCACCTCAAGGCACAAACGATAAGGTTGAGTCAAACAAGTCCTGACTCGAGGCACAAATATTAAGGTTGAGCAAACGAGGCTAGCCTCGAGGCGCAAATGGTATGGTTAAGTCAAACAAGGCCCGACTCGAGGCACAAACGATAAGGTTGAGTCAAATGAGGCCCGACTCGATGCGTAAATGATAAGGTTGAGTTAAATAAGACCCGACGCAAATGGTAAGGTTGAGTCGAACGAGGCCCGACTATAGGTGCAAATGATATGGGTGAGTCAAACAAGGCTTGACTTGAGGTGCAAACAATATGGTTGAGCCAAATGAGGCCTGACTTGGGGTACGAACAATATGGTTGAGTCAAACGAGGCCCAACTAGAGGCGCAAACAATATGGTTGAGTCAAACGAGGCCCACCTCGAGGCACAAAGGATAAGGTTAAGTCAAACAAGTCCGACTCGAGGCACAAATATTAAGGTTGAGCAAACGAGGCCTGTCTCGAGGCGCAAATGATTTAGTTAAGTCAAATGAGGCCCGACTCGATGTGCAAATCGTCAGGGTGAGTCAAACGAAGCCCGACTCGAGGCGCAAATGGTAAGGTTGAGTAAAACGAGGCCCGAGTCGAGGCACAAATGGTAAGGTTGAGACGAACGAGGCTAGACTCGAGGCACAAATGATAAGGTTGAGTCAAACGAGGCCCGACTAGAGGCGCAGATGGTAAGGGTGAGACGAGGCCCAACCCGAGGCACAAATGATATGGTTGAGTCAAATAAGGCCCGACTCGAGGCGTAAATCATCAGGTTGAGTCAAACGAAGCCCAACTCGAGGGGCAAACAATATGGTTGAGTCAAACGAGGCCTGACTCAAGGCACAAATGATAAGGTTGAGTCAAACAAGGCTCGACTAGAGGCACAAATAGTAAGGGTGAGTCAAACGAGGCCAGACTCGAGGCACAAATGAAAAGGTTAAGTCAAACGAGACCCGACTCGAGGCACAAACGAAAAGGTTAAGTCAAATGAGGCCCAACTCGAGGTGCAAATGATAAGGTTGAGTCAAACGAGGCCCGACTCGAGATGCAAATTGTAAGGTTGAGTCAAACCAGCATGACTCGAGGCACAAATAATAAGGTTGAGCAAACGAGCCCCGGCTCGAGGTGCAAATAATATGGTTGAGTCAAACGACGCCGAACTTGAGTTGCAAATCATCAGGGTAAGTCAAACGAAGCCCGACTCGAGGTGCAAACAATATGGTTGAGTCAAACGAGGCCTAACTTGAGGCACAAACATTATGGTTGAGTCAAATAAGGCCTACCTCAAGGCACAAACGATAAGGTTGAGTCAAATAAGTCCTGACTTGGGGCACAAATATTAAGGTTGAGCAAACGAGGCTAGCCTCGAGGTGCAAATGGCATGGTTAAGTCAAACAAGGCCCGACTCGAGGCACGAACAATAAGGTTGAGTCAAATGAGGCCCGACTCGACGCGTAAATGATAAGGTTGAGTCAAATAAAACCGACGCAAATGGTAAGGTTGAGTCGAACGAGGCCCGACTGTAGGTGCAAATGATATGGGTGAGTCAAACAAGGCTTGACTCGAGGTGCAAACAATATGGTTGAGCCAAATGAGGCCTGACTTAGGGTACAAACAATATGGTTGAGTCAAACGAGGCCCAGCTAGAGGTGCAAACAATATGGTTGAGTCAAACGAGGCCCACCTCGAGGCACAAACGATAAGGTTAAGTCAAACAAGTCCGACTCGAGGCACAAATATTAAGGTTGAGCAAACGAGGCCTGTCTCGAGGCGCAAATGATTTAGTTGAGTCAAATGAGGCCCGACTCGATGTGCAAATCGTCAGGGTGAGTCAAACGAAGCCTGACTCGAGGCGCAAATGGTAAGGTTGAGTAAAACGAGGCCCGAGTCGAGGCACAAATGATAAGGTTGAGACGAACGAGGCTAGACTCGAGGTACAAATGATAAGGTTGAGTCAAACGAGGCCCGACTAGAGGCGCAGATGGTAAGGGTGAGTCAAACGAGGCCTGACCCGAGGCACAAATGATATGGTTGAGTCAAACAAGGCCCGACTTGAGGCGCAAATCATCAGGTTGAGTCAAACGAAGCCCAACTCGAGGGGCAAACAATATGGTTGAGTCAAATGAGGCCCGACTCGAGGCGCAAATGATAAGGTTGAGTCAAATGAGGCTCGCCCCTGGGCACAAACGATAAGGATGAGTCAAACAAGGCCCGACTCGAGGCACAAATGATAAGGTTGAGTCAAATGAGGCCCAACTCGAGGCGCAAATGATAAGGTTGAGTCAAACGAGGCCTGACTCTAGGCGCAAATAATATGGTTGAGTCAAACGAGGCCTGACTCGAGGCAGAAATGATATGGTTGAGTTAAACGAGGCCCGACTAGAGGTGCAAATGGTAAGGATGAGTCAAACGTGGACCGACACTAGGCACAAATGATATGGTTGAGACAAACAAGTCCCGAGTCGAAGCGCAAATGGTCAGGGTGAGTCAAACAAAGTCTGGCTTGAGGCGCAAATGGTAAGAGTGAGTCAAACGAGCCCCGACCCAAGGCACAAATGATATGGTTGACTCAAATGAGCCTGACTCGAGGCACAAATAAAAAGGTTGAGTCCAACAAGGCTCGATTTGAGGCGCAAATTATAAGCTTCAATCAAATGAGGCCCGATTTGAGGCACAAACAATATGCTTGAGTTAAACGAGGCCCAACTCGAGGCACAAACGATAAGGATGAGTCAAACGAGGCCTGACTCAAGGCACAAATGATAAGGTTGAGTCAAACGAGGCCTGACTCTAGGCGTAAACAATATGGTTGAGTCAAACAAGGCCCAACTCGAGACGTAAATTGTAAGGTTGAGTCAAACCAACATCACTCGAGGCACAAATGATAAGGTTTAGCAAACAAGCCCGGACTCGAGGCGCAAATGATATGGTTGAGTGAAACGAGCCCCGACTCGAGGCACAAATCATCAAAGTAAGTCAAACAAAGCCCGACTCGAGGTGCAAACAATATAGTTGAGTCAAACAACGCCCGACTCAAGGCACAAACATTATGGTTGAGTCAAACGAGGCCCACCTCGATGCACAAACGATAAGGTTGAGTCAAACAAGTCCTAACTCGAGGCACAAATATTAAGGTTGAGCAAACAAGGTTCGCCTTGAGGCGCAAATGGTATGGTTGAGTCAAACGAGGCCCGACTCAAGGTACGAACAATAAGGTTGAGTCAAACGAGGCCCGACTCGAGGCACAAATGATAAGGTTGAGTCAAATGAGACCAATGCAAATGGTAAGGTTGAGTCGAACGAGGCTCGACTAGGTGCAAATGATATGGGTGAGTCAAACGAGGCCTGACTCGAGGAGAAAACAATATGATTGAGTCAAACGAGGCCCAACTTGAGGCGCAAACAATAAGGTTAAGTCAAACGAGGCCCGTCTCGAGGCGCAAACGATAAGGTTAAGTCAAACAAGTCCCGACTTGAGGCACAAATATTAAGGTTGAGCAAACGAGGCCCGTCTCGAGGCGCAAATGATTTGGTTGAGTTAAACTTGGCTCGACTCGATGTGCAAATCGCCAGGTTGTGTCAAACAAAGCCCGACTCGAGGCGCAAATGGTAAGGTTGAGTAAAACGAGGCTCGAGTCGAGGCACAAATGGTAAGATTGAGTCGAATGAGGCCCGACTTGGGGCACAAATGATAAGGTTGAGTCAAACGAGGCCCGACTAGAGGCGCCGATGGTAAGGGTGAGTCAAACGTGGCCTGAGTCGACGCATAAATAATAAGGTTGAGTCAAATGAGGCCCGACTTGAGGCACAAATAATAAGATTGAGTCAAATGAGGCCCGACCCGAGGCACAAATGATATGGTTGAGTCAAACGAGGCCCGACTCGAGGCGCAAATCATCAGGGTGAGTCAAACAAAGCCCAACTCGAGGGGCGAACAATATGGTTGAGTCAAACGAGGCCTGCCTCGAGGCACAAACGATAAGGTTGAGTCAAACAAGTCCTGACTCGAGGCACAAATAATAAGGTTAAGTCAAAAGAGGCCCGACTTGAGGCACAAATGATAAGCTTGAGTAGAAAGAGGCCCAACTTGAGGCACAAATGATATGGTTGAGTCGAACGAGGCCTGACTAGAGGTGCAAATGGTAAGGATGAGTCAAACGAGGACTGACACTAGGCACAAATGATATGGTTGAGTCAAACGAGTCCCGAGTCTAAGCGTAAATGGTCAGGGTGAGTCAAACAAAGTCCAGCTTGTGGCGCAAATGGTAAGACTGAGTCAAACGATCCCCGACCTAAGGTACAAATGATATGGTTGAGTCCAACGAGCCCGACTGTGGCACAAATAAAAAGATTGAGTCAAATGAGGATCGACTTGAGGCGCAAATGATAAGCTTGAGTCAAACAAGGCCCGATTCGGGGCACAAACAATATGGTTGAGTCAAACGAGGCCCAACTCAAGGCACAAACAGTAAGGATGAGTCAAACGAGGCCTGACTCGAGGCACAAATGATAAGGTTAAGTCAAATGAGGCCCGACTCGAGGTGCAAATGATAAGGTTAAGTCAAACGAGGCCTGACTCTAGGCGCAAACAACATGGTTAAGTCAAACGAGGTCCACCTTGAGACGTAAGTTGTAAGGTTGAGTCAAACCAGCATGACTCGAGGCGCAAATAATAAGGTTGAGCAAATGAGCCCCGACTCGATGCGCAAATGATATGGTTGAGTCAAACGAGGCCCGACTCGAGGTATAAATCATTAGGGTAAGTCAAACGAAGCCCAACTTGAGGCGTAAACCATATGGTTGAGTCAAACGACACCCGACTTGAGGTGCAAACATTATGGTTGAGTCAAACGAGGCCCACCTCGAGGCGTAAACGATAAGGTTGAGTCAAACAAGTCCTGACTCAAGGCGCAAATATTAAGGCTGAGCAAACGAGGCTCGCCTTGAGGCGGAAATGGTATGGATGAGTCAAGCGAGGCCCGACTCGAGGCACGAATAATAAGGTGGAGTCAAACGAGGCCCGACTCGAGGCGCAAATGATAAGGTTGAGTCAAACGAGACCCGACGCAAATGGTAAGGTTGAGTCGAACGAGGCCCGACTCTAGGTGCAAATGATATGGGTGAGTCAAACGAGGCCTGACTAGAGGTGCAAACAATATGGTTGAGTCAAACGAGGCCCACCTTGTGGCGCAAACGATAAGGTTAAATCAAACAAGTCCCGACTCGAGGCACAAATATTAAGGTTGAGCAAATGAGGCCCGTCTCGAAGCGCAAATGATTTGGTTGGGTCAAACGAGGCCCGACTCTATGTGCAAATCGTCAGGGTGAGTCAAACGAAGCCTGACTCGAGGCGCAAATGGTAAGGTTGAGTAAAACGAGGCTCGAGTCGAGGCGCAAATGGTAAGGTTGAGTCGAACGAGGCCCGACTCGAGGCACAAATGATAAGGTTGAGTCAAATGAGGCCTGACTAGAGGCGCAGATGGTAAGGGTGAGTCAAACGAGGCCCGACTCGAAGCATAAATAATAAGGTTGAGTTAAACGAGGCCCGACTCGAGGCACGAATGATAAGGTTGAGTCAAACGAGGCCCGACTAGAGGCGCAGATGGTAAGGGTGAGTCAAACGACTCCCGACCCGAGGTACAAATGATATGGTTGAGTTAAACAAAGTCCGACTCGAGGCATAAATCATCAGGGTGAGTCAAACGAAGCCCAACTCAAGGGCCGAACAATATGGTTGAGTCAAACGAGGCCCGACTCGAGGTGCAAATGTTATGGTTGAGTCAAACGAGGCCCGCCTCGAGGCACAAACGATAAGGTTAAGTCAAACAAGTCCTGACTCGAGGCACAAATAAAAATGTTGAGTTAAACGAGGCCCAATTCGAGGCGCAAGCAATATGGTTGAGTCAAACGAGGCCCGCCTAAAGGTGCAAATGGTAAGGATGAGTTAAACGAGGACCAACACTAGGCACAAATGATATGGTTGAGTCAAATGAGTCCCGAGTCGACGCGCAAATGATAAGGTTTAGTCAAACGAGGCCTGACTCGAGACACAAATTGTAAGGTTAAGTCAAACCAGCACAACTCGAGGCTCAAATAACAAGGTTGAGCAAACGAGGCCTTACTCGAAGCGCAAATGATATGGTTGAGTCAAACGAGGCCCGACTCGAGGTGCAACTCATCAGGGTGAGTCAAACGAAGCCCGACTCGAGGTGCAAACAATATGGTTGAGTCAAACGATGCCCGACTCGAGGCGTAAACATTATGGTTGAGTCAAACGAGGCCCACGTCAAGGCACAAACGATAAGGTTGAGTCAAACAAGTCCTGACTCGAGGCACAAATATGAAGGTTGAGTAAACGAGGCTCGCCTCGAGGCGCAAATGGTATGGTTGAGTCAAACAAGGCCTGACTCGAGACACGAAAGATAAGGTTGAGTCGAATGAGGCCCAACTCGAGGCACAAATGATAAGGTTGAGTCAAACGAGACCTGACACAAATGGTAAGGTTAAGTCGAACGAGGCCTGACTCTAGGTGCAAATGATATGGGTGACTCAAAGGAGGCCTGACTCGAGGTGCAAACAATATGGTTGAGTCAAACGAGGCCAGCCTCGAGGCGCAAATGATTTGGTTAGGTCAAATGAGGCCCGACTCGATGTGCAAATCGTCAGGGTGAGTCAAACGAAGCCTGACTCGAGGCGCAAATGGTAAGGTTGAGTAAAAAGAGGCTCAAGTCGAGGCACAAATGGTAAGGTTGAGTCGAATGAGGCCCGACTCGAGGCACGCATGATAAGGTTGAGTCAAATGATGCTTGACTAGAGGCGCAAATGGTAAGGGTGAGTCAAACGAGGCCCTACTCGAAGCATAAATAATAAGGTTGAGTTAAACGAGGCCCGACTCGAGGCATGAATGATAAGGTTGAGTCAAACGAGGCCCGACTAGAGGCGCAAATGGTAAGGGTGAGTCAAACGAGTCCCGACCCGAGGTACAAATGATATGGTTGAATCTAATAAGGCCCGATTCGAGGTGTAAATCATCAGGGTGAGTCAAACGAAGCCCAATTCGAGGGTCGAACAATATGGTTGAGTCAAACAAGGCCCGACTCGAGGTGCAAACGTTATGGTTGAGTCAAACGAGGCCCGCCTCGAGGCACAAATGATAAGGTTGAGTCAAACAAGTCCTGACTCGAGACACAAATAAAAATGTTGAGTTAAACGAGGCCCGATTCGAGGCGCAAGCAATATGGTTGAGTTAAACGAGGCCCGTCTAAAGGTGCAAATGGTAAGGATGAGTCAAACGAGGACCAACACTAGGCACAAATGATATGGTTGAGTCAAACGAGTCCCAAGTCAACGCGCAAATTATAAGGTTTAGTCAAATGAGGCCTGACTCGAGACACTAATTGTAAGGTTAAGTCAAACCAGCACAACTCGAGGCTCAAATAACAAGGTTGAGCAAACGAGGCCTTACTCGAGGCGCAAATGATATGGTTGAGCCAAACGAGGCCCGACTCGAGGTGCATCTCATCAGGGTGAGTCAAACGAATTTGGTTGAGTCAAACGACACCCGACTCGAGGCGTAAACATTATGGTTGAGTCAAACGAGGCCCACGTCAAGGCACAAATGACAAGGTTGACTCAAACAAGTCCTGACTCGAGGCACAAATATTAAGGTTGAGTAAACGAGGCTCGCCTCGAGGCGCAAATGGTATGGTTGAGTCAAACAAGGCCTGACTCGAGGCACGAAAGATAAGGTTGAGTCGAATGAGGCCCAACTTGAGGCACAAATGATAAGGTTGAGTCAAACGAGACCCGATGCAAATGGTAAGGTTGAGTCGAACAAGTCCTGACTCTAGGTGCAAATGATATGGTTGAGTCAAACGAGGCCTAACTCGAGGTGCAAACAATATAGTTGAGTCAAGCAAGGCCTGCCTCGAGGCACAAATGATAAGGTTAAGTCAAACAAGTCCTGACTCGAGGCACAAATATTTAGGTTGAGCAAATGAGGCCCGTCTCGAGGCGCAAATAATATGGTTGAGTCAAACGAGGCCCGACTCGAGTTGCAAATCATCAGGGTGAGTCAAACGAAGACTGACTCGAGGCACAAATGGTAAAGTTAAGTAAAACGAGGCCCGACTGGAGATGTAAATGATAAGGTTGAGTCGAACGATGCTCGACTCGAGGCGCAAATGATAAGGTTGAGTCAAACGAGGCCCGACTCGAGGCGCAAATAATAAGGTTGAGTCAAATGAGGCCTGACTTGAGGCGCAAATGATAAGGTTGAGTCAAACGAGGCCCGACTCGAGGCGCAAATAATAAGGTTGAGTCAAAATGAGGCCTGACTTGAGGCGCACATGGTCAGGGTGAGTGAAACGAAGCCCGACTCGAGGCACAAATGGCAAGGTTGAGTAACACGAGGCCCAACTCAAGGCACAAATGATAAGCTTGAGTCAAACGCGGCCCGACTCGAGGCACAAATGATAAGGTTGAGTCAAATGAGGCCCGACTCAAGGCACAAACGATAAGGTTGAGTCGAACGAGGCTCGACTTGAGGCACAAATAATTAGGTTGATTTAAATGAGCCCAAAGCATGGCACAAATAATAAGGTTGAGTTAAACGAGGCCCGACTCGAGGCGTAAATCATAAGCTTGAGTCGCACGGGACCCGACTCAAGGTGCAAATAGTAAGGTTGAGTCGAATGAGGATCGACTCAAGGCGCAAATGATATGGGTGAGTCAAGCGAGGCCCGACTCGAGGCGTAAATGGTAAGGGTGAGTTGAACAAGGCCCAAATAATAAAGTTGAGTCAAGCGAGGCCCGACTCGAGGCACAAATGATAAGGTTTTGTTAAACGAGGCCCGACTCATGGCGTAAATGGCAAGGGTGAGTTGAACAAGGCCCAACTCAAGGCGCAAATGATAAGCTTGAGTCAAACGAGGCCCTACTCGAGGCGCAAATGATAAGGTTGAGTCAAACTAGGCCCGACTCGAGGCGCAAATGATAAGGTTGAGTCAAACGAGGCTTGACTCGAGGCGCAAATGATAAGGTTGAGTTAAACGAGGCCCGACTCGAGACGCAAATAGTAAGGTTGAGTCGAACGAGGCCCGACTCCTGACGCAAATGATATAGTTGAGTCAAACAAGGCCCGACTCAAGGCGTAAATGGGAAGGTTGAGTTAAACGAGCCCCAATACAAGGCACAAATGATATGGTTGAGTCAAAGGAGGCCTGACTCGAGGCGCAAATGATAAGGTTGAATCAAACGAGGCCTAACTCGAGGTACAAATGATAAGGTTCAGTCAAACGAGGCTCAACTCGAGGCACAAATGATAAGGTGAAGTCAAACGAGGCTTGACTCAAGGCACTCATCATATGGTTGAGTCAAATGAGGCCCGGCTCGAAATGCAAATGGTAAGGATGAGTGAAACAAGGTCTGACTCAAGGCACAAATGATATGGTTGAGTCAAACGAGGCTCAACTCGAGGGGCAAATGATAAGGTTGAGTCAAACGAGGCCCGACGTGAGGCGCCAAGGATAAGGTCGAGTCAAACAAGGCTCGCCTCGAGGTGTAAATGATATGGTTGAGTCAAACAAGGCCCAACTTGAGGCACAAATGATAAGGTTGAGTCAAACCTGCCTGATTTGAGACACGAATAATAAGGTTGAGTCGAACGAGGGATGCCTTGAGGCGCAAATGATATGGTTGAGTCAAACAAAGACCGACACGAGGCACAAATGGTCTGGTTGAGTCCAACGAGGCCCAAGTCGAGGCACAAATGGTCAGGGTGAGTCGAACAAAGTCTAACTTGAGCTGCAAAGGTTAAGGTTGAGTAAAATGAGGCCAGACTCGAGGCACAAATGATAAGGTTGAGTCGAACGAGGCCGACTCGAGGCACAAATGATAAGGTTGAGTCGAACGAGCCCCGACCTGAGGCACAAATGATATGGTTGAGTCAAACGAGCCTAACTCGTGGCACAAATAAAAAGGTTGAGTCAAACGAGGCTCAACTCGAGGCGTAAATGATAAGCTTGAGTCAAACGGGGCCTGACACTAGGCGCAACCAATATGGTTGAGTCAAACGAGGCCCAAGTCGAGGCACAAATGAAAAGGTTTAGTCAAACGACACCTGACTCGAGGTGTAAATGATAAGGTTGAGTCAAACGAGGCCCGACTTGAGATGCAAATTGTAAGGTTGAGTCAAACCAGCACAACTCGAGGCACAAATAATAAGGTTGAGCAAACGAGGCCTGACTCGAGGCGCAAATGATATGGTTGAGTTAAACGAGGCTCGACTAGAGGCGCAAATCATCAGGGTCAGTCAAATGAAGACCAACTCGAGGCGCAAACAATATGGTTGAGTCAAACGAGGCTTGACTCGAGGCACAAACATTATGGTTGAGTCAAACGAGGCTGACTTCAAGACACAAACGATAAGGCTGAGTCAAACAAGTCCTGACTCGAGGCACAAATATTAAGGTTGAGCAAACGCAGCTTAGCCAGAGGTGCAAATGGTAGGGTTAAGTCAAACGAGGCCTGACTCTAGGCACGAACGATAAGGTTGAGTCAAACGAGGCTCGACTTGAGGCGCAAATGAGAAGGTTGAGTCAAACGAGACCCGACGCAAATGGTAAGGTTGAGTCGAACGAGGCCCGACCCGAGGTGCAAACAATATGTTTGAGTCAAACGAGGCCCAACTCAAGGTGCAAATGGTAAGGTTGAGCAAAACGAGGCCTGACTCGAGGCGTAAATGATAAGGTTGAGTCAAACAGGGCCCCACTAGAGGCGCAAATGGTAAGGGTGAGTGAAATGATGCCCGACCTAAGGCACAAATGATATGGTTGAGTCAAATAAGGACTGAGTCGAGGCGCAAATGGTCAGGGCGAATGAAACAAAGCCCGACTCAAGGCACAAATGGTAAGGTCGAGTAAAACGACGCCTAACTTGAGGTGCAAATGATAAGGTTGAGTCAAACGAGGCCCGACTCGAGGCACAAATGATATGGTTGAGTCAAACGAGGCCCGACTAGAGGTGCAAATGGTAAGGATGAGTCAAATGAGTCTCGAGTCGAGGCACAAATGGTCAGCGTGAGTGAAACAAAGTTCGACGCGAGGTGCAATTGGTAAGAGTGAGTCAAACGAGCCCCGACCTGAGGCACAAATGATACGGTTGAGTTAAACGAGCCCGACTCGTGGCACAATTAAAAAGGTTGAGTCAAACGAGGCTCAACTCGAGGCATAAATATTAAGGTTAAGCAAACGAGGCTCGCCTCGAGGTGTAAATGATATGGTTGACTCAAACGATGCCCGACTCGAGATGCAAATCGTCAGGTTGAGTCAAACGAAGCCCGACACAAGGCGCAAATGGTAAGGTTGAGTAAAACGAGGCCCGACTCGAGGAGCAAATGGAAAGGTTGAGTCGAACGAGGCCCTACTCAAGGCGTAAATGATAAGGTTGAGTCAAACGGGGCCCTACTAGAGGTGCAAATGGTAAGGGTGAGTCAAATGAGACCCGACCCGAGGTACAAATGATATGGTTGAGTCAAATGAGGACCAACTCGAGGCACAAATGATCAGGGCGAGTGAAACAAAGCCCTACTCAAGGCATAAAAGGCAAGGTTGAGTAAAATGACACCCGACTCGAGGTGCAAATGATAAGGTTGAGTCGAACGAGGCCCGACTCAAGGCACAAATGATTTGGTTGAGTGAAACGAGGCCTGACTAGAGGTGCAAATGGTAAGGATGAGTCAAACGAGGACCGACACTAGGCACAAATGATATGGTTGAGTCAAACGAGTCCCGAGTCGAGGCACAAATGGTCAGCATGAGTCAAACAAAGTCCAACTCGAGGCGCAAATGGTAAGAGTGAGTCAAACGAGCCCCGACCTGAGGCACAAATGATATGGTTGAGTCAAACGAGCCTGACTCGTGGCACAAATAAAAAGGTTGAGTCAAACGAAGCTCGACTCGATGCGCAAATGATAAGCTTGAGTCAAATGAGGCCCGATTCGAGGCGCAAACAATATGGTTAAGTCAAACGAGGCCCGACTCGAGGCACAAACGATAAGGATGAGTCAAACGAGTTCCGCCTCGAGGCACAAATGATAAGGTTGAGTTAAATGAGGCCCAACTCGAGGCACAAATGAAAAGGTTGAGTCAAACGACACCTGACTCGAGGCACAAATTATAAGGTTGAGTCAAACGAGGCCCGACTCGAGACGCAAATTGTAAGGTTGAGTCAAACCAGCACGACTCGAGGTACAAATAATAAGGTTGAGCAAACGAGGCCTGACTCGAGGCGCAATGATATGGTTGAGTCAAACGAGGCCCGACTCGAGGCGCAAATCATCAGGGTGAGTCAAACGAAGACCGAATTGAGGCGCAAACAATATGGGTGAGTCAAACGAGGCCCGACTCGAGGCACAAACATTATGGTTGAGTCAAACGAGGCCTACTTCGAGGCACAAACGATAAGGTTGAGTCAAACAAGTCCTGACTCGAGGCATAAATATTAAGGTTGAGCAAATGCAGCTCACCCTGAGGCATAAATGGTATGGTTATGTCAAACGAGGCCCAACTCGAGGCACGAACAATAAGGTTGACTCAAATGAGGCCTAACTCGAGGCACAAATGATAAGGTTGACTCAAACGGGGCCCTACTAGAGGCACAAATGATAATGTTGAGTCAAATGAGGCCCGACCCAAGGTGCAAATGATATGGTTAAGTCAAATGAGGACCAACTCGAGGCACAAATGGTCAGGGCGAGTGAAACAAAGCCCGACTCAAGGCATAAATGGCAAGGTTGAGAAAAATGACGCCCGACTCGAGGTGCAAATGATAAGGTTGAGTCGAACGAGGGCCGACTCGAGGCACAAATGATATGGTTGAGTCAAACGAGGCTCGACTAGAGGTGCAAATGGTAAGGATGAGTCAAACAAGGACCGACACTAGGCACAAATGATATGGTTGAGTCAAACGAGTCCCGAGTCGAGACACAAATGGTCAGCGTGAGTCAAACAAAGTCCGACTTGAGGCGCAAATGGTAAGAGTGAGTCAAATAAGCCTCGACCTGAGGCACAAATGATATGGTTGAGTCAAACGAGCCCGACTCGTGACACAAATAAAAAGGTTGAGTCAAACGAGGATTGACTCAACGCGCAAATGATAAGCCTAAGTCAAACAAGGCCCGATTCGAGGCGCAAACAATATGGTTAAGTCAAACGAGACCCGCCCCGAGGCACAAATTATAAGGTTGAGTCAAACGAGGCCTAACTCGAGACACAAATGAAAAGGTTGATTCAAACGACACCCGACTCGAGGCGCAAATGATAAGGTTGAGTCAAACGAGGCCCGACTCAAGACGCAAATTGTAAGGTTGAGTCAAACTAGCACGATTCAAGGCAGAAATAATAAGGTTGAGCAAACGAGGCCCGACTCGAGGCGCTAATGATATGGTTGAGTCAAATGAGGCCCAACTCGAGGCGCAAATCATCAGGGTGAGTCGAACGAAGACCAACTCGAGGCGCAAACAATATGGTTAAGTCAAACGAGTCCCGACTCAAGGCACAAACATTATGGTTGAGTCAAATGAGGCCCACTTTGAGGCATAAACGATAAGGTTGAGTCAAACAAGTCCTGACTCGAGGCACAAATATTAAGGTTGAGCAAACGCAGCTCGCACTGAGGCGCAAATGGTATGGTTGAGTCAAACGAGGCCCGACTCGTGGCACGAACGATAAGATTGAGTCAAACGAGGCCCGACTCGAGGCGTAAATGATAAGGTTGACTCAAACGAGACCCGACGCAAATGATAAGGTTGAGTCAAATGAGACCTGACTCTAGGTGCAAATGATATGGGTGAGTTAAACGAGGCCTGACCCGAGGTGAAAACAATATGGTTGAGTCAAACGAGGTCCAACTCGATGTGCAAATGATATGGCTGAGTCAAATGAGGCCCGACTTGAGGTGCAAATTGTCAAGGTGAGTCAAACAAAGCCCAACTCAAGGCGCAAATGGTAAGGTTGAGTAAAACGAGGCCCAACTCAAGGCGCAAATGATAAGGTTGAGTCCAACGAGGCCCAACTTGAGGCGCAAGTAATAAGGTTGAGTCAAACGAGGCCCGACTAGAGGCGCAAATGATAAGGTTGAGTCAAACAAGGCCACACTAGAGGCGCAAATGGTAAGGGCGAGTCAAACGACGCCCGACCCAAGGCACAAATGATATGGTTGAGTCAAATGAGACCCGACTCGAGGTGCAAATGGTCAGGTTGAGTGAAACGAAGCCCAACTCGAGGCGCAAATGGTAAGGAGTAGTAAAACGAGGCCCCACTCAAGGTGCAAATCATAAGCTTGAGTCGAACGAGGCCCAACTCGAGGAACAAATGATAAGGTTGAGTCAAACGAGTCCCGACTCGAGGCACAAACAATAAGGTCGAGTCGAACGAGGCTCGACTCAAGGCACAAATAATAAGGTTGATTTAAATGAGCCTGAAGCATGGCACAAATAATAAGGTAGAGTTAAACGAGGCCCGACTTGATGCGCAAATCATAAGCTTGAGTCGCACGAGGTTCGACTCGAGGTGCAAATGGTAAGGTTGAGTCGAACGAGACTCGACTCGAGGCGTAAATGATATAGGTGTGTCAAACGAGGCCCAACTCGAGGCGTAAATAGTAAGGGTGAGTTGAACGAGGCCCAAATGATAAGGTTGAGTCAAACGAGGCCCGACTCGAGGTGCAAATGATAAGGTTGAGTCAAACAAGGCCACACTAGAGGCGCAATGGTAAGGGTGAGTCAAACGAGGCCCGACCCGAGGCACAAATGATATGGTTGAGTCAAATGAGGCCCGACTCGAGGCACAAATGGTCAGGGTGAGTGAAACAAAGCCCGACTCGAGGCACAGAAGGTAAGGAGGAGTAAAACGAGGCCCCACTCAAGGTGCAAATCATAAGCTTGAGTCGAACGAGGCCCAACTCGAGGCATAAATGTTAAGGTTGAGTCAAACGAGTCCCAACTCGAGGCACAAACGATAAGGTTGAGTCGAGCGAGGCTGGACTCGAGGCACAAATAATAAGGTTGATTTAAATGAGCCCAAAGCATGGCACAAATAATAAGGTAGAGTTAAATGAGGCCCGACTCAAGGCACAAATCATAAGCTTGAGTCGCACGAGGCTCGACTCGAGGTGCAAATGGTAAGGTTGAGTCGAACGAAGTTCGACTCGACGCGTCAATGATATAGGTGAGTCAAACGAGGCCCAACTCGAGGCATAAATGGTAAGGGTGAGTTGAACGAGGCCCAAATGATAAGGTTGAGTCAAACAAGGCCCGACTCGAGGCGCAAATGATAAGGTTTTGTTAAACGAGGCCTGACTCGTGCCGTAAATCATAATGGTGTGTTGAACGAGGACCAATTCGAGGCGCAAATGATAAGGTTGAGTCGAACGAGGCCCGACTCGAGGTGCAAACGATAAGCTTGAGTCAAACGAGTCTCGACTTGAGGCGCAAATGATAAGGTTGAGTCAAACGAGGCCTGACTTGACGCGCAAATGGTAAGGCTGTGACAAACGAGGCCCAACTCGAGACGCAAATGGTAAGGTTTAGTAGAATGAGGCCTGACTCGAGGAGCAAATGGTAAGGTTATGTCGAACGAGGCCTAACTCGAGGCACAAACGATAAGGTTGAGTAAACGAGGCTTGCCTCAAGGCATAAATCGTATGGTTGAGTCAAACGAGGCCCAACTCGAGATGCAAATGGTAAGGTTGAGTCAAACGAGGCCCGACTCAAGGCGCAAATGATAAGGTTGAGTCAAATGAGGCTCGATTCAAGATGCAAATGGTAAGGTTGAGTCAAACGAGACCCAACTCGAGGTGCAAATGATATGGGTGAGTCAAACGAGGCCTGACTCGAGGTGCAAACAATATGGTTGAGTCAAACGACGCCCAACTCTAGGCGCAAACAATATGGTTGAGTCAAATGAGGCCCACCTCGAGGTACAAATGACAAGGTTGAGTGAAACAAGTCCTGACTCGAAGCACACATATTAAGGTTGAGCAAACGAGGCTCGCTTTGAGGCACAAATGATATGGTTGAGTCAAATGAGGCCCAACTCGAGGTGCAAATGTTAGGGTGAGTCAAATGAAGCCTGACTCGAGGTGTAAATAGTAAGGTTGACTAAAATGAGGCCCTACTCAAGGCGCAAATGATATGGTTGAGTCGAACGAGGCCTGACTCGAGGTGCAAATGATAAGGTTGAGTCAAACGATGCCGGACTTGAGGCATAAATGATAAGGTTGAGTCAAACGAGGCCTGACTCGAGGCACAAATGATAAGGTTAAGTTAAACGAGGCCTGACTAAAGATACAAATGGTAAGGGTGAGTTAAACGAGGCACGACCCGAGGCACAAATGATATGGTTGAGTCAAATGAGGCCCAACTCGAGGCGTAAATCATCAGAGTGAGTCAAACGAGGCCCAACTCGAGGCGTAAATCATCAGAGTGAGTCAAACGAAGCCCAACTCGAGGCACAAACAATATGGTTGAGTCAAACGAGGCCCGACTTGAGGCGCAAACGTTATGGTTGAGTGAAACAAGGCCCGCCTCAAGGCACAAACGATAAGGTTGAGTCAACAAGTCTTGACTCGAGGCAGAAATAATAAGGTTGAGTAAAACGGGGCCCGACTTGAGGCACAAATATTAAGGATGAGCAAACGAGGCCCGCCTCGAGGTGCAAATGATATGGTTGACTCAAACGATGCCCGACTCAAGGTGCAAATCGTCAGGTTGAGTCAATTGAAGCTCAACTCGAGGCGCAAATGGTAAGGCTAAGAAAAACGAGGCCCGACTCGAGGTGCAAATGGAAAGGTTGAGTCAAACGAGACCCGACTTGAGGCACAAATGATAAGGTTGAATCAAACGGGGCCCCACTAGAGGCGCAAATGGTAAGGATGAGTCAAATGAGGCCCGACCCGAGGCACAAATGATATGGTTGAGTAAAATGAGGACTAACTCGAGGCACAAATGGTCAGGACGAGTGAAACAAAGCCTGACTCAAGGCACAAATGGTAAGGTTGAGTAAAACGATGCCCGACTCGAGGTGCAAAAGATAGGTTTGAGTCGAACGAGGCCTGACTCGAGGCACAAATGATATGGTTGAGTCAAACGAGACTTGACTCGAGGCTCACATAATAAGGTTGAGTAAAACGAGGCCCAACTCGAGACAAAAATATAAGAGTGAGTCAAACGAGGACCAACACTAGGCACAAATGATATGGTTGAGTCAAACAAGTCCTGAGTCAAGGCACAAATGGTCAGGGTGAGTCAAACAAAGTCCGACTTGAGGCGCAAATGGTAAGAGTGAGTCAAACGACCCTCGACCTGAGGCGCAAAAGATATGGTTGAGTCAAACGATCCTAACTCGTGGCACAAATAAAAAGGTTGAGTCAAACAAGGGTCGACTCGAGGCACAAATTTTAAGGTTGAGCAAGCGAGTCCTGCCTCGAGGTGCAAATGATATGGTTGAGTCAAATGATGCCCGACTCGAGGTGTAAATCGTCAGGTTGAGTCAAACAAAGCTCGACTCGAGGCGCAAATGGTAAGGTTAAGTAAAACGAGGCATGACTCGAGGAGCAAATGGAAAGGTTGAGTCAAATGAGGCTTGACTCAGGGCGCAAATAATAACGTTGAGTCAAACGGGGCCCTACTAGAGGCGCAAAAGGTAAGGGTGCGTCAAATGAGGCCCAATCCGAGGCACAAATGATATGGTTGAGTCAAATGAGGACCGACTCGAGGTGTAAATGGTCAGGGCGAGTCAAACAAAGCCCAACTCAAGGCACAAATGGCAAGGTTGAGTAAAACGACGCTCGACTCGAGGTGCAAATGATAAGGTTGAGTCAAACGAGGCCACACTAGAGGCGCAAATGGTAAGGGTGAGTCAAACGAGGCCCAACCCGAGGCACAAATGATATGGTTGAGTCAAATGAGGCCCGACTCGAGGCGCAAATGGTAAGGTTGAGTAAAACGAGGCCGACAAAAGGCTCAAATGATAAGCTTGAGTCGAACAAGGCCCAACTCGAGGCACAAATGATAAGCTTGAGTCAAACGAGGCCTAACTCGAGGCACAAACGATAAGGTTGAGTCAAACGAGGCTCGACTCAAGGCACAAATAATAAGGTTAATTTAAATGAGCCCGAAGCGTGGCACAAATAATAAGGTTGAGTTAAACGAGGCCCGACTCGAGGTGCAAATCATAAGCTTGAGTTGCACGAGGCCCGACTCGAGGTGGAAGTGGTAAGGTTGAGTCGAACAGGGCTCGACTCAAGGCGCAAATGATATGGGTGAGTCAAACGAGGCCCGACTCGAGGCATAAATGGTAAGGGTGAGTTGAACGAGGCCCAAATGATAAGGTTGAGTCAAACGCGGCCCGACTCGAGGTGCAAATGGTAAGGTTGAGTCGAACGAGGCCCAACTCGAGGCACAAATGATAAGCTTGAGTCAAACGAGGCCCGACTCGAGGCACAAATGATAAGGTTGAGTCTAACGAGGCTCGACTCAAGGCACAAATAATAAGGTTGATTTAAATGAGCCCGAAGTGTGGCACAAATAATAAGGTTGAGTTGAAAGATGGTCGAGTCAAGGCGCAAATCATAAGCTTGAGTTGCACGAGGCCCGATTCGAGGTACAAATGGTAAGGTTGAGTCGAATGAGGTTCGACTCGAGGCATAATTGATATGGGTGAGTCAAACGAGGCCCGACTCGAGGCGTAAATGGTAAGGGTGAGTTGAACGAGGCCCAAATGATAAGGTTGAGTCAAACGTAGCCCGACTCAAGGCGCAGATGATAAGGTTGTGTTAAACGAGGCCCGACTCGGGGTGTAAATGGTGAGGGTGAGTTGAACGAGGACCAACTCGAGGCACAAATGATAAGGTTGAGTCGCACGAGGACCGACTCGAGGCACAAACAATATGGTTGAGTCAAACAAGGCCTACCTCGAGGCACAAACGATAAGGTTAAGTCAAACAAGTCCCGACTCGAGGTGCAAATGGTAAGGATGAGTCGAACGAGGCTCGACTCGAGGCACAAATGACTTGGTTGAGTCAAACGAGGCCCGATTAGAGGTGCAAATAGTAAGAGTGAGACAAACGAGCCCCGACCTGAGGCACAAATGATATGGTTGAGTCAAACGAGCTCGACTCGTGGCACAAATAAAAAGGTTTAGTCAAACGAGGCTTGACTTGAGGCACAAAAGATAAGCTTGAGTCAAACGAGGCCCGCCTAGAGACGCAAATTGTAAGGTTGAGTCAAACCAGCACGACTCGAGGCACAAATAATAAGGTTGAGCAAACAAGGCTTGACTCGAGGCACAAATCATCAGGGTAAGTCAAACGAAGCCCGACTCGAGGTGCAAACAATATGGTTGAGTCAAATGAGGACCGACTCGAGCCATAAACATTATGGTTGAGTCAAACGAGGCCTATCTTGAGGCACAAATGATAAGGTTGAGTCAAACAAGTCCTGACTCGAGGCACAAATATTAAGGTTGAGCAAACGAGGCTTGCCTCGAGGCGCAAATGGTATGGTTGAGTCAAATGAGGCCCGACTCGAGGCACGAACGATAAGGTTGAGTCAAACGATGCCCGACTCGAGGCGTAAATGATAAGGTTGAGTCAAACAAGACCCGACGCAAATGGTAAGGTTGAGTTGAACGAGGCTCAACTCTAGGTGCAAATGATATGGGTGAGTCAAACGAGGCCTGACTCGAGGTGCAAACAATATGGTTAAGTCAAACGAGGCCCGCCTCGAGGTTCAAATGATAAGGTTAAGTCAAACAAGTCCCGACTCAAGGCACAAATGTTAAGGTTGAGCAAACGAGGCCTGTCTCGAGGTGTAAATTATAAGGTTGAGTCAAACCAGTACGACTCGAGGCACAAATAATAAGGTTAAGCAAACGAGGCCTGACTCGAGGCGCAAATCATCAGGGTAAGTCAAACGAAGCCCGACTCGAGGTGCAAACAATTTGGTTGAGTCAAATGAGGCCCAACTCGAGGTGCAAACATTATGTTTGAGTCAAACGAGGCCCACCTCGAGGCACAAACGATAAGGTTGAGTCAAACAAGTCCTGACTCGAGGCACAAATATTAAGGTTGAGCAAACGAGGCTCACCTCGAGGTGCAAATGGTATGTTGAGTCAAATGAGGCCCGACTCGAGGCACGAACGATAAGGTTGAGTGAAATGATGCCCGACTCAAGGCGCAAATGATAAGGTTGAGTAAAACGAGACCCGACGCAAATGGTAAGTTTGAGTCAAACGAGGCTCGACTCTAGGTGCAAATGATATAGGTGAGTCAAACGAGGCCTGACTCGAGGTGCAAACAATATGGTTGAGTCAAACGAAGCCCAACTCGAGGTGCAAACAATATGGTTGAGTCAAATGAGGCCCGCCTTGAGGCACAAACGATAAGGTTAAGTCAAACAAGTCTCGACTCAAGGCACAAATGTTAAGGTTGAGCAAACAAGGCCCATCTCGAGGTACAAATCGTTAGGGTGAGTCAAACGAAGCCCGACTCATGGCGCAAATGGTAAGGTTGTGTAAAACAAGGCCCGAGTCGAGGTGCAAAGGGCAAGGAAGAGTCAAACGAGGCCCGACTCGAGGCGCAAATAATAAGGTTGAGTCAAACGAGGCCCAACTCGAGGCACAAATGATAAGGTTGAGTCAAACGAGGCCACACTAAAGGCACAAATGGTAAGGTTGAGTCAAACCAAGCCCGACCCGAGGCAGCAATGATATGGTTGAGTCAAATGAGTCCTAACTCAAGGTGCAAATGGTCAGGGTGAGTGAAACGAAGCCCGACTCAAGGCATAAATGGTAAGGGTGAGTAAAATGAGGCCCAACTCAAGGCGCAAACAATAAGCTTGAGTTGAATGAGGCCCGACCCGAGGCACAAATGATAAGGTTAAGTCAAACGAGGCCCGACTCGAGGCACAAACGATAAGGTTGAGTCGAACAAGGCTCGACTCAAGGCACAAATAATAATGTTGATTTAAATGAGCTTGAAGCGTGGCACAAATAATAAGGTTGAGTTAAACGAGGCCCGACTCGAGGCGCAAATCATAAGCTTGAGTCGCACGAGACCTGACTCGAGGCGCAAATGGTAAGGTTGAGTAAAATGAGGCCCGATTCGATGCGCAAATGGAAAGGTTGAGTCAAACGAGGCCTGACTCAAGGCACAAATGATAAGGTTGAGTCAAATGGGGCCCCACTAGAGGCGCAAAAGGTAAGTGTGAGTCAAATGAGGTTCGACCCGAGGCACAAATGATATGGTTGAGTCAAATGAGGACCGACTCGAGGCACAAATGATCAGGGCGAGTCAAATAAAGCCCGACTCAAGGCCCAAATGGCAAGGTTAAGTAAAACGACGCCCGACTCGAGGCGCAAATGATAAGGATGAGTCAAACGAGGCCACACTAGAGGTGCAAATGGTAAGGGTGAGTCAAACGAGGCCCGACCCGAGGCACAAATGATATGGTTCAGTCAAATGAGGCCTGACTCGAGGCACAAATGGTCAGGGTGAGTGAAATGAAGCCCGACTCGAGGCACAAATGATAAGCTTGAGTCAAACGAGGCCCTACTCGAGGCACAAATGATAAGGTTTAGTCGAACGAGTCCCGACTCGAGGCAGAAATGATAAGGTTTAGTCGAACAACGCTTGACTCAAGGCACAAATAATAAGGTTGATTTAAATGAGCCCGAAGCGTGGCACAAATAATAAGGTTGAGTTAAACGAGGCCCGACTCGAGGCGCAAATCATATGCTTGAGTCGCACGAGACCCGACTCGAGGCGCAAATGGTAAGGTTGAGTAAAATGAGGCCCGATTCGAGGCGCAAATGGAAAGGTTGTGTCGAATGAGGCTCAACTCAAGGCACAAATGATAAGGTTAAGTCAAATGAGGCCCCACTAGAGGTGCAAAAGGTAAGTGTGAGTCAAATGAGGTTCGACCCGAGGCACAAATGATATGGTTGAGTCAAATGAGGACCGACTCGAGGCGCAAATGATCAGGGCGAGTCAAATAAAGCCCGACTCAAGGCCCAAATGGCAAGGTTAAGTAAAACGACGCCCGACTCGAGGCGCAAATGATAAGGATGAGTCAAACGAGGCCACACTAGAGGTGCAAATGGTAAGGGTGAGTCAAACGAGGCCCGACCCGAGGCACAAATGATATGGTTCAGTCAAATGAGGCCTGACTCGAGGCACAAATGGTCAGGGTGAGTGAAATGAAGCTCAACTCGAGGCACAAATGATAAGCTTGAGTCAAACGAGGCCCGACTCGAGGCACAAATGATAAGGTTTAGTCGAACGAGGCCCGACTCGAGGCACAAATGATAAGGTTTAGTTGAACGAGGCTTGACGAGGCACAAATAATAAGGTTGATTTAAATGAGCCTGAAGTGTGGCACAAATAATAAGCTTGAGTTAATCGAGGCCAAACTCGAGGCGCAAATCATAAGCTTGAGTTGCATGAGACACGACTCAAGGTGCAAATGGTAAGGTTGAGTCGAACGAGGCCCAACTCGAGGCGCAAATGATATGGGTGAGTCAAACGATGCCCGACTCGAGACGTAAATAGTAAGGGTGAGTTGAACGATGCCCAAATGATAAGGTTGAGTCAAACGCAGCACAACTCGAGGCGCAAATGATAAGGTTGTGTTAAACGAGGACCGACTCATGGTGCAAATGGTAAGGGTGAGTTGAACGAGGCCCAACTCGAGGTGCAAATGATAAGGTTGAGTCAAACGAGCCCTGACTCTAGGCGCAAACAATATGGTTTAGTTAAACGAGGCCCAACTCGAGGCACAAACGAAAAGGTTGAGTCAAATGAGGCCTGATTCGAGGCACAAACAATATGGTTGAGTCAAACGAGGACCGACTCGAGGCACAAACGATAAGGATGAGTCAAACGAGGCCCAACTCGAGGCACAAATGATAAGGTTGAGTCAAACGAGGTCTAACTTGAGGTGCAAATGATAAGGTTGAGTCAAACGAGGCCTGACTCTAGGCGTAAACAATATGGTTTAGTCAAATGAGGGCCAACTAGAGGCACAAATGATAAGGTTGAGTCAAACGAGGCCTGACTCGAGACACAAATTGTAAGGTTGAGTCAAACCAGCATGACTCGAGGCACAAATAATAAGGTTAAGTAAACGAGGCCTGACTCGAGGCGCAAATGATATGGTTGAGTCAAACGAGGCCTGACTCGAGGCGCAAATGATAAGGTTGAGTCAAACGAGGCCCAACTCGAGGCACAAACGATAAGGATGAGTCAAACGAGGCCCAACTCGAGGCACAAATGAAAAGGTTGAGTCAAACGAGGCCCGACTAGAGGTGCAAATGATAAGGTTGAGTCAAACGAGGCCTGACACTAGGCACAAACAATATGGTTTAGTCAAACGAGGCCCAACTCGAGGTACAAACGAAAAGGTTGAGTCAAACGAGGCCCGATTCGAGGTGCAAATGATAAGGTTGAGTCAAACAAGGCCCGACTCGAGACGCAAATTGTAAGGTTGAGTCAAACCAGCATGACTCGAGGCACAAATAATAAGGTTGAGTAAACGAGGCCTGACTCGAGGCACAAATGATATGGTTGAGTCAAACGAGGCCCCACTCGAGGTGCAAATCATCAGGGTGAGTCAAACGAAGCCTGACTCGAGGCGCAAACAATATGTTTGAGTCAAACAAGGCTTGGCTCGAGGCGCAAACATTATGGTTGAGTCAAACGAGGCCCACCTCAAAGCACAAACGATAAGGTTGAGTCAAACAAGTCTTGACTCGAGGCACAAATATTAAGGTTGAGTAAACGAGGCTCGCCTCGAGGCGCAAATGGTGTGGTTGAGTCAAACGAGGCCCGACTCAAGGCATGAACTATAAGGTTGTGTCAAACGAGGCCCGACTCGTAGCGCAACTGATAAGGTTGAGTCAAACGAGACTCGACGCAAATGGCAAGGTTAAGTCGAACGAGGCCCGACTCTAAGTGCAAATGATACGGGTGAGTCAAACGAGGCCTGACTCGAGGTGCAAACAATATAGTTGAGTCAAACAAGGCCCAACTCGAGGTGCAAACAATATGGTTGAGTCAAATGAGGCCTACCTCGAGGCACAAACGATAAGGTTAAGTCAAACAAGTCCCGACTCGAGGCACAAATATTAAGGTTGAGCAAACGAGGCCCGTCTTGAGGCACAAATGATATGGTTGAGTCAAACGAGGCCCGATTCAAGGTGCAAATCGTCAGGGTGAGTCAAACGAAGCCTGACTCGAGGCAGAAATGGTAAGGTTGAGTCGAACGAGGCTTGACTCAAGGCGTAAATGATAAGGTTGAGTCAAACGAGGCCACACTTGAGACGCAAATGGTGAGGGTGAGTCAAACAAGGCCCGACCTGGGTGACAAATGATATGGTTAAGTCAAATGAGGCCTGACTCGAAGCACAAATGGTCAGGGTGAGTGAAACGAAGCCTGACTCAAGGCATAAATAGTAAGGTTAAGTAAAACGAGGCCTAACTCAAGGCGCAAATGATAAGGTTGAGTCGAACGAGGCCCCACTCGAGGCAGAAATGATAAGGTTGAGTCAAAGGAGGCCCAACTCGAGGCACAAACAATAAGGTTGAGTCGAACGAGGCTCAACTCGAGGCACAAATAATAAGGTTTATTTAAATGAGCCCGAAGCGTGGCACAAATAATAAGGTTGAGTTAAACGAGGCCCGACTCGAGGCGCAAATCATAAGCTTGAGTCGCACGAGGCCCGACTTGAGGTGTAAATGATCAAGTTGAGTCGAACGAGGCTCGACTCGAGGCGCAAATGATATGAGTGAGTCAAACAAGGCCTGACTCGAGGTGTAAACAATATGGTTGAGTTGAACGAGGCCTAACTCGAGGTGCAAATGGTAAGGTTGACTAAAACGAGGCCCGACCCGAGGCACAAATGATATGGGTGAGTCAAACGAGGCCCGACTCAAGGCATAAATGGTAAGGGTGAGTTGAACGAGCACCAACACAAATGATATGGTTGAGTCAAATGATGCCCAACTTGAGGCACAAATGAGAAGGTTCAGTCGAACGAGGCTCGACTCGAGGTACAAATGATAAGGTTGAGTCAAACGAGGCCCGGCTCGAGGCGCAAATGATATGGTTGCAACAAACGAGTTCCGACTCAAGGTGCAAATGATAAGGTTGAATCGAACGAGGCCCGAGTCCAGGCACAAATGATTAGGATGAGTCCAATGAGGCTCGACTCAAGGCACTCATGATATGGGTGAGTCAAACGAGGCCCGGCTCGAGGCGCAAATGGTAAGGTTGAGTCAAACCAGGCCTGACTCAAGGCACAAATGATATGGTTGAGTCAAACAAGGCCCGACTCGAGGGACAAATGATAAGGTTGAGTCGAACGAGGCCTGACTTAAGGCACAAATGATAAGGTTGAGTCAAACGAGGCCTGCCTCAAGGTGTAAATGATATGATGGAGTCAAACGTGGCCCAACTTGAGGCACAAACAATAAGGTTAAGTCAAACATGCCTGACTTGAGGCACAAATAATAAGGTTGAGTTGAATGAGGCCCACCTTGAGACGCAAATGATACAGTTGAGTGAAACAAGGCCCAACTGGAGGTGCAAATGGTAAGGGTGAGTCAAACGAGGACCGAAACGAGGCACAAATGATATGGTTGAGTCAAACGAGGCTCGAGTTGAGGCGTAGATGGTCAGGTTGAGTCAAACGAAGCCTGACTCGAGACGAAAATGATAAGCTCAAGTTGAAAGAGGCCCAACTTGAGGCACAAATTATAAGGTTGAGTTAAAGGAGGCTTGACTCGAGGTGCAAATAATACGGTTGAGTCAAATGAGGCCCGACTAGAGGCACAAATGGTAAGGGTGAGTCAAATGAGCCCCGACCTGAGGCACAAATGATATGGTTGAGTCAAACAAGGCCCGACTTGAGGCCCAAATGATAAGGTTGAGTCAAACGAGGCCTGACTCTAGATGTAAACAATATAATTGAGTCAAACGAGGCCCAACTTGAGGCGCAAATGATAAGGTTAAGTCGAACGAGGCCCGACTTGAGGTGCAAATGATAAGCTTGAGTCGAACGAAGCTCAACTCGGGGTGCAAATGATATGGGTGATCTAAACGAGGCCTGACTCGAGGTGCAAACAATATGGTTAAGTTAAAAGAGGCCCAACTCGAGGCACAAAGAATATGGTTGAGTCAAACGAGTCCCGCCTTGAGGCACAAATGATAAGGTTGAGTCAAACAAGTCCCGACTCAAGGCGCAAATGATAAGGTTAAGTCAAATGAGGCCTGACTTGAGCTGCAAACAATATGGTTGAGTCAAACGAGGCCCAACTCGAGGCATAAATCATCAGGGTGAGTCAAACGAAGCCCGACTCGAGGCACAAACAATATGCTTGAGTCAAACGAGGCCCGACTCAAGGCGCAAATGATAAGCTCAAGTTGAAAGACGCCCAACTTGAGGCACAAATTATAAGGTGGAGTCAAACGAGGCTTGACTCGAGGCACAAATGATATGGTTAAGTCAAATGAGGCCCGACTAGAGGCGCAAATGGTAAGGGTGAGTCTAACGAGCCCCGACCCGAGGTACAAATGATATGGTTGAGTCAAACGAGGCCCGACTCGAGGCCCAAATGATAAGGTTGAGTCAAACGAGGCCTGACTCTAGACGCAAACAATATGGTTGAGTCAAACGAGTCCCAACGCGAGGCACAAACGATAAGGTTGAGTCAAACGAGGCCCAACTTGAGGCACAAATGATAAGGTTGAGTCGAACGAGGCCCGACTCGAGGTGCAAATGATAAGCTTGAGTCGAACAAAGCCCAACTCGAGGTGCAAATGATATGGGTGATCCAAATGAGGCCTGACTCGAGGTGCAAACAATATGGTTGAGTCAAAAGAGGCCCAACTCGAGGCACAAAGAATATGGTTAAATCAAACGAGTCCTGCCTCGAGGCACAAACGATAAGGTTGAGTCAAACAAGTCCCGACTCGAGGCGCAAATGATAAGGTTAAGTCAAATGAGGCCTGACTTGAGCTGCAAACAATATGGTTGAGTCAAACGAGGCCCAACTCGAGGCGTAAATCATCAGGGTGAGTCAAACGAAGCCCGACTCGAGGCATAAACAATATGGTTGAGTCAAACGAGGCCTGACTCAAGGCGCAAACATTACGGTTGAGTCAAACGAGGCCCTCCTCGAGGCACAAACGATAAAGGTTAGTCAAACAAGTCCTGACTCGAGGCACAAATCTAAGGTTGAGCAAATGAGGCCCGCCTCGAGGTGCAAATGATAAGGTTGAGTCAAATGAGTCTCGACTCCAGGCGCAAATGATAAGGTTAACTCAAACAAAGCCTGACTCGAGGCAGAAATGGTAAGGTTGTGTCAAACGAGACCCAACTCGAGACACAAAAGGTAAGGTTGAGTCGAACGAGGCCCGACTCGAGGCGCAAATGGTAAGGTTGGGTCGAACGTGGCCTAACTTGGGGCATAAACGATAACGTTGAGTCAAACGAGGCCCGGTACAAGGCGCAAATGATATGGTTGAGTCAAATGAGGCCCGACTTGAGACGCAAAATGGTAAGGTTGAATAGAACGAGGCCCGACTCAAGGCACAAATGATAAGGTTTAGTCAAACGAGGCCCAACTCGCGGCATAAATGTTAAGGTTGAGTCAAATGAGGCCCGACTCGAGATGCAAATGGTAAGGTTCAGTCGAACGAGGCCTGCCTTGAGGTGTAAATGATATGGGTGAGTCAAGCGAGGCCCGACTCAAGGCGTAAATGGTCAGAGCGAGTTCAACGAGCCCCAACACAAGGCACAAATGATATGGTTGAGTCAAAGGAGGCCTGACTCGAGGCACAAATGATAAGGTTGAGTCGAACGAGGCCTGACTCAAGGCACAAATGATAAGGTTGAGTCCAATGAGGCCCGACTCGAGACGCAAATTGTAAGGTTGAGTCAAACTAGCATGACTAGAGGCACAAATAATAAGGTTGAGCAAACGAGGCCCAACTCAAGGTGCAAATGATAAGGTTGAGTCAAACGAGGCCACACTAAAGGCACAAATGGTAAGGGTGAGTCAAATGAGGCCCGACCCGAGGCACAAATGATAAGGTTAAGTCAAACGAGGCCCAACTCGAGGCACAAACGATAAGGATGAGTCAAATGAGGCTCGACTCGAGGCACAAATGAAAAGGTTGAGTCAAACGAGGCCCGACTCGAGGTGCAAATGATAAGGTTGAGTCAAACGAGGCCTGACTCTAGGCGCAAACAATATGGTTTAGTCAAACGAGGCCCAATTCGAGGCACACATGAAAAGGTAGAGTCAAACGAGGCCCGACTCAAGGTGCAAATGATAAGGTTGAGTCAAACAAGGCCCGACTCGAGACACAAATTGTAAGGTTGAGTCAAACCAGCATGACTTGAGGCACAAATAATAAGGTTAAGTAAACGAGGCCTGACTCGAGGCGCAAATGATATGGTTGAGTCAAACGAGGCCCGACTCGAGGCACAAATGATAAGGTTGAGTCAAACGAGGTACAACTCAAGGCACAAACGATAAGGATGAGTCAAACGAGGCCCGACTCGAGGCACAAACGAAAAGGTTGAGTCAAACGAGACCCGACTCGAGGTGCAAATGATAAGGTTGACTCAAACGAGGCCTGACTCTAGGCGCAAACAATATGGTTTAGTCAAACAAGGCCCAACTCGAGGCACAAACGAAAAGGTTGAGTTAAACGAGGCCCGACTCGAGGTGCAAATGATAAGGTTAAGTCAAACAAGGCCCAACTCGAGACGCAAAGTGTAAGGTTGAGTCAAACCAGCATGACTCAAGGCACAAATAATAAGGTTGAGTAAACGAGGCCTGACTTGAGGCACAAATGATATGGTTGAGTCAAACGAGGCCTGACTCGAGGCGCAAATCATCAGGGTGAGTCAACCGAAGCCCGACTCGAGGCGCAAACAATATGTTTGAGTCAAACAAGGCTCGACTCTAGGCGCAAACATTATGGTTGAGTCAAACGAGGCCCACCTCAAAGCACAAACGATAAGGTTGAGTCAAATAAGTCTTGACTCGAGGCACAAATATTAAGGTTGAGTAAACGAGGCTCGCCTCGAGGCACAAATGGTATGGTTGAGTCAAACGAGGCCCGACTCAAGGCACGAACTATAAGGTTAAGTCAAACGAGGCTCGACTCTAGGTGCAAATGATATGGGTGAGTCAAACGAGGCCTGACTCGAGGTGCAAACAAAATGGTTAAGTCAAACAAGGCCCAACTCGAGGCGCAAACAATATGGTTGAGTCAAATGAGGCCTACCTCGAGGCACAAACGATAAGGTTAAGTCAAACAAGTCCCAACTCGAGGCACAAATATTAAGGTTGAGTCAAACGAGGCCCGATTCAAGGTGCAAATCATCAGGGTGAGTCAAACGAAGCCTGACTCGAGCCGGAAATGGTAAGGTTGAGTAAAACGAGGCCCGACTCGAGCCACAAATGGTAAGGTTGAGTAAAACGAGGCCCGACTCGAGCCACAAATGATAAGGTTGAGTCAAACGAGGCCACACTTGAGACGCAAATGGTAAGGGTGAGTCAAACGAGGCCCGACCCGGGGCACAAATGATATGGTTAAGTCAAATGAGGCCTGACTCGAAGCACAAATGGTCAGGGTAAGAGAAACGAAGCCCGACTCGAGGCATAAATGGTAAGGTTGAGTAAGACGAGGCCTGACTCAAGGCGCAAATGATAAGCTTGAGTCGAACGAGGCCCCACTCGAGGCACAAATGATAAGGTTGAGTCAAAGAAGGCCCGACTCGAGGCACAAACGATAAGGTTGAGTCGAACGAGGCTCAACTCGAGGCACAAATAATAAGGTTTATTTAAATGAGCCCGAAGCGTGGCACAAATAACAAGGCCCGACTCGAGGCGTAAATCATAAGCTGGAGTCGCACGAGGCCCGACTCGAGGTGTAAATGGTAAGGTTGAGTTGAACGAGGCTCGACTCGAGGCACAAATGATATGGGTGAGTCAAACGAGGCCCGACTCGAGGTGTAAATGGTAAGGATAAGTTGAACGACACCCAAATGATAAGGTTGAGTCAAACGAGGACCGACTCGAGGCACAAATGATAAGGTTGTGTTAAACGAGGCCCGACTTGTGGCGTAAATGGTAAGGGTGAGTTGAACGAGGCCTAACTCAAGGCGCAAATAATAAGGTTGAGTTGAACGAGGACTGACTCGAGGTGCAAATGATAAGGTTGAGTCAAATGAGGCTTGACTTGAGACACAAATGGTAAGGTTGTGACAAATGAGGCTTGACTCGAGACGCAAATTGTAAGGTTGAGTTGAACGAGGCCTGACTCGAGGCACAAATTGTAAGCTTGAGTCGAACGAGGCTAACTCGAGGCATAAATGATAAGGTTGAGTCAAATGAGTCCCAGCTTGAGGCGTAAATGATAAGGTTGAGTCAAATGAGGCCCGACTTGAGACGCAAATGGTAAGGTTGAGTCAAATGAGGCCCGACTCGAGGCGCAAATGGCAAGGTTGAGTCAAACGAGGCCCGACTCGAGACACAAATGGTAAGGTTGAGTCAAACGAGAACCGACTCGAGGTGCAAATTATATGGCTGAGTCAAATGAGGCCTGACTCGAGGTGTAAACAATATGGTTGAGTCAAACGAGGCTCAACTCGAGGCGCAAATGGTAAGGTTGACTAAAATGAGGCCCGACCCGAGGCGCAAATGATATGGGTGAGTCAAACGAGGCCCGACTCAAGGTATAAATGGTAAAGGTGAGTTGAACGAGCCCCAACGCAAATGATATGGTTGAGTCAAACGATGCCCTACTCGAGGCACAAATGAGAAGGTTCAGTAGAACGAGGCTCGACTCGAGGTATAAATGATAAGGTTGAGTCAAACGAGGCCAGGCTCGAGGCGCAAATGATATGGTTACGTCAAACGAGTCCCAACTTGAGGTGCAAATGATAAGGTTGAATCGAACGAGGCCCAAGTCAAGGCCAAGATGATTAGGATGAGTCCAACGAGGCTCGACTCAAGGCACTCATGATATGGCTGAGTCAAACGAGGCCCAGCTCGAGGCGCAAATGGTAAGGGTGAGTCAAACCAAGCCTGACTCAAGGCACAAATGATATGGTTGAGTCAAACAAGGCCCGACTCGAGGGACAAATGATAAGGTTGAGTCGAACGAGGCTCGACTTGAGGCACAAAAGATAAGGTTGAGTCAAACAAGGCCTACCTCAAGGTGTAAATGATATGGTGGAGTCAAACGTGACCCAACTTGAGGCACAAACAATAAGGTTTAGTCAAACATGCTTGACTTGAGGCATAAATAATAAGGTTGAGTTGAACGAGACCCGCCTTGAGGCACAAATGATACAGTTGAGTGAAACGAGGCCTGACTAGAGGTGCAAATGGTAAGGGTGAGTCAAACGAGGACCGACACGAGGTACAAATGATATGGTTAAGTCAAACGAGGCTCGAGTTGAGGCGCAGATGGTCAGGTTGAGTCAAACGAAGCTCGACTCGAGACGCAAATGGTAAGGTTGAGTAAAACGAAGCCCGACTCGAGGCGCAAATGATAAGGTTATGTCAAACGAGTCCTGATTCAAGGCGCAAATGATAAGGTTGAGTCAAACAAGGCCCAACTCGAGGCGTAAATGATAAGCTCAAGTTGAAAGAGGCCCAACTTGAGGCACAAATTATAAGGTTAAGTCAAACGAGGCTTGACTCGAGGCGCAAATGATATGGTTGAGTCAAATGAGGCCCAACTAGAGGAGCAAATGGTAAGGGTAAGTCTAACGATCCCTAAACCGAGGCACAAACGATATGGTTGAGTCAAACGAGGCCCAACATGAGGCGCAAATGATAAGGTTGAGTCAAATGAGGCCCGACTCAAGGTGCAAATGATAAGCTTGAGTCAAACGAAGCCCAACGCGAGGTGCAAATGATATGGGTGATCCAAACGAGGCCTGACTCGAGGTGCAAACAATATGGTTGAGTCAAAAGAGGCCCAACTCGAGGCACAAAGAATATGGTTTAGTCAAACGAGTCCTACCTTAAGGCACAAACGATAAGGTTGAGTCAAACAAGTCCCGACTCAAGGCGCAAATGATAACGTTATGTCAAATGAGGCCTGACTTGAGCCGCAAACAATATGGTTGAGTTAAACAAGGCCCAACTCGAGGCATAAATCATCAGGGTGAGTCAAACGAAGCCCGACTCGAGGCACAAACAATATGGTTGAGTCAAACGAGGCTCGACTCGAGGCGCAAACATTATGGTTGAGTCAAACGAGGCCTGCCTCGAGGCACAAATGATAAGGGTTAGTCAAACAAGTCCTGACTCGAGGAACAAATACTAAGGTTGAGCAAATGAGGCCCACCTCGAGGCGCAAATGATAAGGATGAGTCAAATGAGTCTCAACTAGAGGCACAAATGATAAGGTTGAGTCAAACAAAGCCTGACTCGAGGCGCAAATGGTAAGGTTGTGTCAAACGAGACCTGACTCGAGACACAAAAGGTAAGGTTGAGTCGAACGAGGCCTGACACAAGGCGCAAATGATATGGTTGAGTCAAACGAGGCCCGACTTGAGACGCAAAAAGGTAAGGTTGAGTAGAACAAGGCCCGACTCGCGGCGCAAATGATAAGGATGAGTGAAATGAGGCCCGACTCGAGATGCAAATGGTAAGGTTGAGTCAAACGAGGCCTGCCTCGAGGTGCAAATGATATGGGTGAGTCAAACGAGGCCCGACTCGAGGCGTAAATGGTAAGGGCGAGTTGAACGAGCCCCAACACAAGGCACAAATGATATGGTTGAGTCAAAGGAGGGCCGACTCGAGGCACAAATGATAAGGTTGAGTTGAACGAGGCCCGACTCGAGGCACAAATGAAAAGGTTGAGTCAAATAAGGCCCGACTTGAGGCGCAAATGATACGGTTGAGTCAAATGAGGCCCGACTCGAGGCGCAAATGATAAGGTTGAGTCAAATGAGGCTCAACTCAAGGCACTCATGATATGATTGAGTCAAATGAGGCCCGGCTCGAGGTGCAAATGGTAAGGGTGAGTCAAACGAGGCCTGACTCAAGGCACAACTGATATGGTTGAGTCAAACGATGGCCAATTCAAGGGGCAAATTATAAGGTTGAGTCGAACGAGGCCTGAATTGAGGAGCAAATGATAAGGTTGACTCAAACCTGACTGATTTGAGGCACAAATAATAAGGTTGAGTCGAACGAGGACCACCTTGAGGCACAAATGATATGGTTGAGTGAAACGAGGCCCGACTAGAGGTGCAAATGGTAAGGGTGAGTCAAACGAGGGCCGACACGAGGCATAAATGATATGGTTGAGTCAAACGAGACTCGAGTCGAGGCACAAATGGTCAAGGTTAGTCAAACGACATCTGACTCGAGCCGCAAAGGGTAAGGTTGAGTAAAACGAGGCCCAACTCAAGGCGCAAATGATATGGTTGAGTCAAACGAGGCCCGACTTGAGGGGCAAATGATAAGGTTTAGTCAAACGAGGCCCGACTCGAGGCGCAAATGATAAGCTTGAGTTGAAAGAGGCCGAACTTGAGGCACAAATGATAAGGTTGAGTCAAACGAGGCCCGACTCGAGACGCAAATGACAAGGTTGAGTCAAACGAGGCCCAACTCGATGTGCAAATGATATGGGTGAGTCAAACAGGCTTGACTCAAGGTGCAAACCATATGGTTGAGTCAAACGAGGCCAAACTCGAGGCGCAAACAATATGGTTGTGTCAAACGAGGCTCACCTCGAGGCACAAATGATAAGGTTGAGTCAAACAAGTCCCGACTCTAGGTGCCAATGATAAGGTTAAGTCAAACGATGCCCGACTTGAGGCGCAAATGATAAGGTTGAGTCAAATGAGGCCTGCCTCGAGGTGTAAAAGATATGGTGGAGTCAAACGTGGCTCAACTCGAGGCACAAACAATAAGGTTGAGTTAAACATGCCTGACTTGAGGCACAAATAATAAGGTTGAGTTGAACGAGGCCCGCCTTGAGGCGCAAATGATACAGTTAAGTGAAATGAGGCCCGACTAGAGGTGCAAACAATATGGTTGAGTCAAACGAGGCCTGACTCAAGGCGCAAACATTATGGTTGAGTTAAACGAGGACCGCCTCGAGGCACAAACGATAAGGTTGAGTCAAACAAGTCCTGACTCGAGGCATAAATATTAGGGTTAAGCAAACGATGCTTGCCTCGAGGCACAAATGATATGGTTGAGTCAAACGAGGCCCGAATCAAGGTGCAAATCGTTAGGGTGACTTAAACGAGGCCCGACACGAGGCATAAATGGTAAGGTTGAGTCAAACGAGGCCCGACTTGAGGCACAAATGATGAGGTTGAGTCAAACAAGGCCCGACTCGAGACACAAATGGTAAGGTTGAGTCGAATGAGGCCCGACTCGAGGCGCAAATGATATGGGTGAGTCAAATGAGGCCTGACTCGAGACGCAAATGGTAAGGTGGAGTTGAACGAGGCCCAACTTGAGGCACAAAAGATAAGGTTGAGTCAAACGAGGCCCGACTCGACTCGAGCCACAAATTATAAGGTTATGTCAAACGAGGCCTGACTCGAGGCACAAATGATAAGGTTGAGTCCAATGAGGCCCGACTTGAGTCAACACAAATGATAAGCTTGAGTCGAACGGGGCCTGACTCGAGGCGCAAATGATAAGGTCAAGTCAAACGAGCCCGACTCGAGGCACAAAGAATAAGGTTGAGTCAAACGAGGCCCGACTTGAGGCACAAACATTATGGTTGAGTCAAATGAGGCCCAACTTGAGGCATAAATGGTAAGGTTGAGTCAAAAGAGGCCCGACTCGAGGCACAAATGATCAGGTTGAGTCAAACGAGGCCTAACTCGAGACGCAAATGGTAAGGTTGAGTTGACCTAGGCCCGACTCGAGGCGCAAATGATATGGGTGAGTCAAATGAGGCCTACCTCGTGGCACAAACGATAACGTTGACTCAAAAAAGTCTCGACTCGAGGTGCAAATGATAAGGTTAAGTCAAATGAGTCCCGACTCGAGGCACAAACAATATGGTTGAGTCAAACGAGGCCCAACTTGAGGCACAAACAATAAGGTTGAGTCAAACTAGCCCGACTCAAGGCACAAATAATAAGGATGAGGAAGCGAGGCCCGCCTCGAGACGCAAATGATATGGTTAAGTCAAACGAGACCCGACTCGAGGCACAAATCATCAGGGTGAGTCAAACAAAGCCCGACTCGAGGCGCAAATGGTAAGGTTGAGTAAAACAAGGCCCGACTCGAGACGCAAATGATAAGGTTGAGTTGAACGAGGCCTGACTCGAGGCGCAAATTATAAGATTGACTCGATCGACGCCTGACTCTAGGCGCAAATGATAAGGTTGAGTGAAACATGGCCCAACTTGAGGTACAAACGATATGGTTAAGTGAAACGAGGCCCGACTTGAGGCACAAATGATAAGGTTGAGTCAAACGAGGCTTGACTCGAGGCATAAATAATAAGGTTGAGTGAAACGAGGCCGGACTTGAGGCACAAATGATAAGGCTGGGTCAAATGAGGCCCGACTAGAAGTGCAAATGGTAAGGGTGAGAAAAACGAGGCCCAACTCGAGGCAAAAATGATAAGGTCGAGCCGAACGATCCCTGACTCGAGGAACAAATGATAAGGTTGAGTCAAACGAGGCCCGACTCGAGGCACAAATGATAAGGTTGAGTCGAATGAGGCTCGACTCGAGGCACCAATAATAAGGTTGAGCCAATCGAGCTCGACTCCAGGCACAAATAATAAGGTTGAGTCAAATGACGCCCGACTCGAGATGTAAATGGTAAGGTGAGTTGAACGAGGCCCAACACGAGGCACAAATGACAAGGTTGAGTTAAACGAGGCCTGACATGAATCACAAATGATAAGGTTGAGTCAAACGAGGCCCGACTTGAGGCGCAAATGATAAGGTTGAGTAAAACGAGGCCCAACTCGAGATACAAATGGTAAGGTTGAGTCAAATGAGGTCCGACTTGATGCGCAAAAGGTAAGGTTGAGCCGAACGAGGCCTGAATCGAGGTGCAAATGGTAAGGTTGAGTCAAACGAGGCTTAACTCGAGCAAATGATAAGGTTGAGTGGAACAAGCCTGACTTGAGGCACAAATGATAAGGTTAAGTGAAATGAGGCCCTACGCGAGGCGCAAATAATAAGGTTGAGTGAAACGAGGCCTGACTTGCAGCACAAATGATAAGGTTGAGTCAAATGAGGCTCGACTCGAGGCACAAATGATAAGGTTAAGTTAAACGAGGCCCAACTTGAGGTGCAAATAATAAGGTTGAGTCAAACGAGGCTGACCCGAGGCACAAATGATAAGGTTGAGTTGAACGAGGCCCGACTTGAGGCACAAATGATAAGGTTAAGTTATAAGCCCGACTGGAGGCACAAATGATATGGTTGAGTCAAACAAGGCCAGACTCGAGGCACAAACGATAAGGTTGAGTCAAACGAGGCCCGACTCGAGGCACAAATGATAAGGTTGAGTCAAACAAGGACCGACTTGAGGCGCAAATGATAAGGTTGAGTAGAACGAGGTCTGACACGAGGCACAAATGATAAGGTTGAGTCAAACAAGGCCTGAGTTGAGGTGCAAACGATATGGTTGAGTGAAACGTGGCCCGACTCGAGGCGCAAATGATAAGGTTGAGTCAAACGAGGCTTGACTCGAGGCATAAATAATAAGGTTGAGGGAAACGAGGCCCAACTCGAGGCGCAATGGTAAGGCTGAGTAAAACGAGGCCCGACTCGACATGCAAATGATAAGGTTGAGTAAAACGAGGCCCGACTCGAGATGCAAATGGTAAGGGTGAGTCAAATGAGGTCTGACTCGATGCACAAAAGGTAAGGTTGAGCCAAATGAGGCCTGACTCAAGGTGCAAATGGTAAGGTTGAGTCAAACGAGGCTTGACTCGAGCAAATGATAAGGTTGAGTGGAACGGGCCTGACTCGAGGTGCAAATGATAAGGTTGATTCAAACGAGGCCCTACGCGAGGCGCAAATAATAAGGGTGAGTGAAACGAGGCCCGACTCGAGACACAAATGATAAGGTTAAGTCAAATGAGGCCCGACTCGAGGCACAAATGATAAGGTTAAGTTAAACGAGGCCCAACTCGAGGCGCAAATAATAAGGTTGAGTCAAACGAGGCTCGACCCGAAGCACAAATGATAAGGTTGAGTCGAACAAGGCCCGACTTGAGGCACAAATGATAAGGTTAAGTTATACAAGGCCCGACTCGAGGCGCAACTGATATAGTTGAGTCAAACAAAGGCCAAACTCGAGGCACAAACGATAAGGTTGAGTCAAACAAGGCCCGACTCGAGGCACAAATGATAAGGTTGAGTCAAACAAGGACCAACTTGAGGCGCAAATGATAAGGTTGAGTAGAACGAGGTCCGACTTGAGGCACAAATGATAAGGTTGAGTCAAACGAGGCCTGACTCGAGGCACAAATAATATGGTTGAGTCCAACGAGACTTGAGTCAACGCACAAATGATATGGGTGAGTCAAATGAGGCCCGATTCGAGGCACAAATTATATGGGTGAGTCAAACGAGGCCCAACTCGAGGCGCAAATGGTAAAGGTGAGTTGAATGAGGGCCAACACGAGGCACAATTGATAAGGTGGGTAAGTCAAACGAGGCCCGACTTGAGGCGCAAATGGTAAGGCTGAGTTGAACGAGGGCCAATATGAGGCACAAATGATAAGGTTGAGTCGAACGAGGCCCGAGTCGAGGCGTAAATGATAAGGTTGAGTCAAATAAGGCCCGACTCGAGACGCAAATAATAAGGTTGAGTCAAACGAGGCCCGACTAGAGGCGCAAATGGTAAGGGTGAGTCAAACGAGGCCCGACCCGAGGCACAAATGATATGGTTAAGTCAAATGAGGGCCGACACGTGGAGTAAATGGTCAGGGCGAGTGAAACGAAAGCCCGACTCAAGGCACAAATGGTAAGGTTGAGTAAAACGAGGATCAACTCGAAGCACAAATGATAAGGTTGAGTCGAACGAGGCCGGCCTTGAGGCGCAAATGATAAGGTTGAGTTAAACGAGGTCCGGCTCGAGGCACAAATAATAAGGTTGAGTCAAACGAGGCCCTACTCCAAGCACAAATGATAAGGGTAAGTCAAACGATGCCTGACCCGAGCGACAAATGATATGGTTGAGTCAAATAAGGGCTGACTTGAGGCGCAAATGGTCAGTGCGAGTGAAACGAAGCCCGACTCGAGGCACAAATGGTAAGGTTAAGTAAATTGAGGCCCAACTTAAGGCGCAAATGATAAGGTTGAGTCGAATGAGGCTAGACTCGAGGCTCGAACAAGGCTCGACTCGAGGCACAAATAATAAGGTTGAGTCAAACGAGCCCGACTCGAGGCACAAATAATAAGGTTGAGACAAACGAGGCTTGACTCAAGGCACAAATGATAAGCTTGAGTCGCATGAGGCCTGACTCGAGGCACAAATGATAAGGTTGAGTCAAACGAGGCCCGTGTTGAGGCGTAAATGATATGCGTGAGTCAAACGATGCCAGACTCGAGGTGCAAATGGTAAGGGTGAGTTGAACGAGGCCTGACCTAAGGTGCAAATCATATGGTTGAGTCAAATAAGGGCTGACTCGAGGCGCAAGTGGTCAGGGCAAGTGAAACGAAGCCTGACTCAAGGCTGAGTAAGTTGAGGCCCAACCCACAGTGCAAATGATAAGGTTGAGTTAAACGAGACCCGATTAGAGGCGCAATAGGTAAGGGAGAGTCAAATGAGTCCAACCTCAAGGCACAAATGATATGGGTGAGTCAAATGAGGCTCGACTCGAGGCGCAAACAGTAAGGGTAAGTTGAACGAGGGCCAACACGAGGCATAAATGGTAAGGTTGAGTTAAATGAGGCACGACTCGAGGCACAAATAATAAGGTTGAGTCAAACGAGGCCCGACTCGAGGTGCAAATGATAAGGTTGAGTCCAACAAGGCCCAACTCGAGGCACAAATGATATGGGTGAGTCAAATGAGGCCCGACTCGAGGCACAAATTGTAAGGGTGAGTTGAACGAGGCCTGAGTCGATGTGGAAATGATAAGGTTGAGTTGAACGAGGCCCGAGTCAATGTGCAAATGATAAGGTTGAGTTGAACGAGGTGCAACTCGAGGCGTACATAATAAGGTTGAGTCAAACGAGACCCGACTCGTGGCGCAAATGATAAAGTTAAGTCAAACTAGGCTTGAATCTAGGCAGAAACGATATGGTTGGGTCAAATAAGGCTTGACTCAATGTGTAAATGGTAAGCGTGAGTTGAACGAGGCCAGACTTGAGGCGCAAATGATAAGGTTAAGTGGAACGAGGCCTGACTTGAGGCGCAAATGATAAGGTTGAGTCGAATGAGGCCCGACTCGAGGGGCAAATGATAAGGTTGAGGCAAATGAGGCCTGACTCAAGGCACAAATGATATGGGTGAGTCAAATGAGGCCCGACTCGAGGCGCAAATGGTAAGGGTAAGTGGAACAAGGCCCGACTAGAGGCGTAAATGATAAGGTTGAATCAAACGAGGCCCGACTCAAGGCACAAATGATAAGGTTGAGTCAAACGAGGCCCGACTTGAGGCAAAAATGGTAAGGGTGAGTTTAACGAGGCCATACACGAGGCATAAATGATAAAGTTGGGTCAAACAAGGCTCGACTCGAGGCGCAAATGATAAGGTTGAGTCAAATGAGGCCTGACTCGAGGCACAAATGATATGGTTATCTCAAATGAGGCCCGACTCTAGGCGTAAATGGTAAGGGTGAGTTGAACGAGGCCCGACTGAAGGCACAAATGATAAGGTTGCATCAAACATGGCCCGACTCGAGGCACAAATGATATGGTTGAATCAAACGAGGCCCGACTTGAGGCACAAATGGTAAGGTTGAGTCAAACGAGGCTCGACTCGAGGCGCAAATGATATGATTACGTCAAACAAGGCCCAGCTCGAGGCACAAATGATATGGGTGAGTCAAATGAGGCTCGACTCGAGGTGCAAATGGTAAGGGTGAGTTGAACGGGGCCAGACTTGAGGCGTAAATGATAAGGGTGAGTCAAACGAAGACTGACTCAAGGCACAAATGATAAGGTTGAGTTGAACGAGGCCTGACTTGAGGAGCAACTGGTAAGGTTGACTCAAATGAGGCCAGACTCGAGGCACAAATGATAACGTTGAGTCGAACGAAGCCCAACCTGAGATGCAAATGGTAAGGTTGAGTCAAACGAGACCCGACTCGATGGGCAAATGATAAGGGTGAGTCGAACGAGGCCGGACTTGAGGCACAAATGATAAGTTTAAGTTAAACGAGGCTCGACTCGAGGCGCCAATGATAAGGTTGAGTCGAACGAGGCCTGACTTGAGGTGCAAATGATAAGGGTGAGTTGAACGATGCCGGACTTGAGGCACAAATGATAAGGATAAGGCAAACGAGGGCTGACTCGAAGCGTAAATGATATGGGTGAGTCAAATGAGGCCCGACTCGAGGCGCAAATAATAAGGTTGAGTTGAACGAGGCCCTACTCGACGCACAAATGATAAGGTTGAGTCAAACGAAGCTTGACTCGAGGCAAAAAAGGTAAGGTTGAGTTGAACGAGGCTTGACTCGAGGCTTAAATGATAAAGCTGGGTCAAACAAGGCCTGACTCGAGGCACAAATGATATGGTTGTGTCAAACGAGGCCCAGATCGAGGTGTAAATAATATGGGTGAGTCAAATGAGGCATGACTCTAGGCGTAAATGGTAAGGGTGAGTTGAACGAGGCCCAACTCGATACGTACATGATAAGGGTGAGTTGAACGAGGCCGAACTTGAGGTGCAAATTATAAGTTTGAGTCAAACGAGGCTCGACCCAAGGCGTAAATGATAATGTTGAGTCGAACGAGGCCAGACTTGAGGCACAAATGATAAGGTTAAGTCAAATGAGGCCTGACTCGAGGCGCAAATGATAAGGGTCAATCAAATGAGGCCTGACTTGAGGCACAAATGATATGGTTGTGTCAAACGAGGCCCGAATCAAGGCGTAAATGATATGAGAGAGCCAAATGAGGCACGACTCTAGGCGCAAATGGTAACGGTGAGTTGAACGAGGCCCAACTCGATGCACAAATGATAAGGGTGAGTTGAACGAGGCTGGACTTATGGCATAAATGATAAGGTTGAGTCGAACAAAGCCTGACCCAAGGCGCAAATGATAAGGTTGAGTCAAACGAGACCCGACTCGATGGGCAAATGATAAGGGTGAGTCGAATGAGGCCGGACTTGAGGCGCAAATGATAAGTTTGAGTCGAACGAGGCTTGACCTGAGGCGTAAATGATAAGGTTGAGTTGAACGAGGCCAGACTTGAGGCACAAATGATAAGGTTAAGTTGAACGAGGCCTGACTCGAGGTGCAAATGATAAGGTTGAGTCAAACGAGGCCCGACTGAAGGTGCAAATGATATGGTTGAGTCAAACGTGGCCCGACTCGAGGCCCAAATGATAAGGGAGAGTCAAACGAGGCTCGTATGAAGGCACAATTATAAGCTTGAGTCAAACGAGCCCTGACTTAAGGCACAAATGATAAGGTTGAGTCAAATGAGACCTGACTCGAGGCACAAATGATATGGGTGAGTCAAATGAGGCCCAACTCAAGGCACAAATGGCAAGGGTGAGTTGAACGTGGCTGGATTTGAGACACAATTGATAAGGTTGAGTCGAATGAGGCCTGACTCGATGCGCAAATGATAAGGTTGAGTCAAACAAGGCCCAACTCAAGGCACAAATCAAATGGATGATTCAAATAAGGCTCAACTCGAGGCACAAATGGTAAGGTTGAGTTGAACAAGGCTGAATTTGAGGCACAAATGATAAGGATGAGTCGAATGAGGCTCGACTCGAGGCATAAATGATAAGGATGAGCCAAACAAGGATCGACTCGATGCGCAAATGATAAAGTTGAGTCAAACGAGGCCCGACTCAAGGCGCAAATGATATGGTTGAGTCAAACGAGGCCCGACTCGAGGCGCAAATGATAAGGGTGAGTCAAACGAGGCCCGCATCAAGGCACAAATGATAAGGTTGAGTCAAACGAGCCCCGAATTAAGGCACAAATGATAAGGTTGAGTCTAACGAGGCTCGACTCGAGGCGCACATGATATGGTAGAGTGAAACTATGCCTGACTCAACGAGGCTCGACTCAATGCACAAATGATATGGTTGAGTCAAACGAGGCCCGACTCGAGGTGTAAATGATAAGGTTAAGTCAAACAAGGCCCGACTTGCGGCACAAATGAGACAGTTGAGTCAATCAAGGCTCGACTCGAGGCACAAATGATATGGGTGAGTTGAACGAGGTTTCACTCGAGGCGTAAATGATAAGGTTGAGTCAAACAAGGCTCGACTCGAGGCACAAATTATAAGGTTAAATCAAATGAGGCCTGACTCGAGGCACAAATGATATGGATGAGTCAAACGTGGCCCGACTCGGGGCGCAAATGGTAAGGGTCAGTTGAATGAGGCCCGACTCAAGGCGCAAATGATAAGGTTAAGTCAAATGAGGCCCGACTAAAGGCACAAACGATAAGGGTGAGTCAAACGAGGCTCACATCAAGGCACAAATGATAAGGTTGAGTTGAACAAGCCCTGACTTGAGGCGCAAATGGTAAGGGAGAGTTCAACAAGGTCCGACTCGAGGCGCAAATGATAAGGTTGAGTCAAACGAGGCCCAACTCAAGGTGCAAATGATATGGTTGAGTCAAACGAGGCCTGACTCGAGGTGGAAATGATAAGGGTGAGTCAAACGAGGACCGACTCAAGGCACAAATGATAACGTTAAGTCAAACGAGGCTCGACTCGAGGTGCAAATGATACGAGTAAGTCAAATGAGGCCCGACTCAAGGCGCAAATGGTAAGGGTGAGTTGAACAAGGCCAGACTTGAGGCGCAAATGATAAGGTTGAGTCGGACGAGGACCGACTCGGGGTCTAAATGATATGGGTGAGTTGAATAAGGCCCGACTCAGGGTGCAAATGGTAAGGGTGAGTGGAACGAGGACTGACTCGAGGCTCAAATGATAAGGTTGAGTCAAACGAGGCCCAACTCAAGGCACAAATGATAAGGTTGAGTCGAACGAGGCCTGACTCGAAGCGCAACTGATAAGGTTGAGTCGAACGAGGCCTGACTCAAGACACAAATGGTAAGGGTGAGTTGAACGAGGCCCAACTTGAGGTGTAAATGATAAAGTTGAGTTAACCAAAGCCCAAATCAAGATGCAAATTGTAAGGGTGAGTTGAATAAGGCCCAACTCAGGGTGCAAATGATAAGCTTGAGTCGAATGAGGCCCGACTCGATGTGTAAATGATAAGGTTGAGTCGAATGAGGTTCGACTCGAGGCGTAAATGATAAGGTTGAGTCAAATGAGGCCCAACTCAAGGCGCAAATGATAAGGTTGAGTTAAACGAGGCCTGACTCAAGGCGTAAATGATATGGGTGGGTCAAATAAGGCTCGACTCAAGGCAAAAATGGTAAGGGTGAGTTGAACGAGGCTGAACTTGAGGCGTAAATGATCAGGTTGAGTCAAATGAGTCCTAACTCACGGCGCAAATGATAAAGTTGAGTCGAATGAGGCCCTACCCGAGGCGCAAATGGTAAGGGTGAGTTGAACGAGGCCCGACTCGAGGCACAAATGATAAGGGTGAGTAAAACGAGGGCCGACTCATTGCACAAATGAGAAGGCTGTGTCCAACGAGGCCCTACTCAAGGCACAAATGGTAAGGTTAAGTCAAACGAGGCCCGATGATAAGGTTGAGTTGAACAAGGCCCGACTCGAGGCATAAATGATAAGGTTGAGTCAAACGAGGCCCAGCTCGAGGCACAAATGATAAGGTTGAGTTAAACGAGACCCGCCTCGAGGCGCAAATGGTAAGGGTGAGTGGAACGATGCCTGACTCAAGGCGCAAATGATAAGGGTGAGTAAACTGAGGGTTGACTCAATGCACAAATGATAAGTTTGAATTAAATGAGTTTTGACTTGAGGCACAAATGATAAGGTTGAGTCAAACGAGGCACGACTTAAGGTGTAAATGAAGGCATGACTCCTAGCACAAATGATAAGGTTGAGTCAAACGAGGCCTGACTCGAGGTGCAAATGATATGGGTGACTCAAATATGGCCTGACTCGAGGCGCAAATGGTAAGAGTGACTTGAATGAGGCCCGACTTGAGGTGCAAATGATAAGGTTGAATCGAACAAGGCTTGACTCAAGGCCTAAATGATAAGGTTGAGTCAAACGAGGCCCGACTTGAGGCACAAATGATATGGGTGAGTTAAACAAGGCCTGACTCGTGGCATAAATGATAAGGTTGAGTCAAACAAGGCCTGACTCGAGGCACAAACTATAAGGTTAAGTCAAACGAGGCTTGACTTGACGCACAAATGATATGAATGAGTCAAACGTGGCCTGCCTCAAGGCGCAAATGGTAAGGGTCAGTTGAACGAGGCTCGACTCGAGGCGCAAATGATAACGTTAAGTCAAACAAGATCCAACTCGAGGCAGAAATGACAAGGGTGAGTTAAACGAGGACTGCATCAAGGCACAAATGATATGGTTGAGTCAAACTAGGCCTCAGTCGAGGCGCAAATGGTAAGGGTGAGTAAAACGAGGCCTGACTCGATGCACAAATGATATGGTTGAGTCAAATGAGGCCCAACTCGAGGCGAAAATTATAAGCTTGAGTCGAACAAGCCCTGAATCGAGACACAAATGATAAGGTTGAGTTAAACGAGGCCCGACTTGAGGCACAAATGATACGGTTGAGTAAAATGAGGCCTAACTTGAGGTGCAAATGAGAAGGTTGCATCAAACGAGGCCCGACTTGAGGCGCAAATGGTAAGGGTGAGTCAAACAAGGCTCGACCCGAGGCGTAAATGATAATGTTGAGTCGAACGAGGCCAGACGTGAGGCACAAATGATAAGGTTAAGTCAAACGAGGCCTGACTCGAGGCGCAAATGATAAGGGTCAATCAAATAAGGCCCGACTTGAGGCACAAATGATATGGTTGTGTCAAACGAGGCCCGAATCAAGGCGTAAATGATATGGGAGAGTCAAATGAGGCACGACTCTAGGCACAAATGGTAAGGGTGAGTTGAACGAGGCCCAACTCGATGCACAAATGATAAGGGTGAGTTGTACGAGGCTGGACTTATGGCATAAATGATAAGGTTGAGTCGAACAAAGCCTGTCCCAAGGCGCAAATGATAAGGTTGAGTCAAACGAGACCCGACTCGATGGGCAAATGATAAGGGTGAGTCGAATGAGGCCGGACTTGAGGCGCAAATGATAAGTTTGAGTCGAACGAGGCTTGACCCGAGGCGTAAATGATAAGGTTGAGTTGAACGAGGCCAGACTTAAGACACAAATGATAAGGTTAAGTTAAACGAGGCCTGACTCGAGGCGCAAATGATAAGGTTGAGTCAAACGAGGCCCGACTGAAGGTGCAAATGATATGGTTAAGTCAAACGTGGCCCGACTCGAGGCCCAAGCGATTAGGGAGAGTCAAACGAGGCTCGTATAAAGGCACAATTATAAGCTTGAGTCGAACGAGCCCTGACTTAAGGCACAAATGATAAGGTTGAGTCAAACGAGACCTGACTTGAGGCACAAATGATATGGGTGAGTCAAATGAGGCCCGACTCAAGGCACAAATGGCAAGGGTGAGTTGAACGTGGCTTGATTTGAGGCAAAATTGATAAGGTTGAGTCGAACGAGGCCTGACTCGATGCGCAAATGATAAGGTTGAGTCAAACAAGGCCCAACTCAAGGCACAAATCATATGGATGATTCAAATAAGGCTCAACTCGAGGCACAAATGGTAAGGTTGAGTTGAACAAGGCTGAATTTGAGGCACAAATGATAAGGATGAGTCGAATGAGGCCCGACTCGAGGCATAAATGATAAGGATGAACCAAACAAGGATCGACTCAATGCGCAAATGATAAGGTTGAGTCAAACGAGGCCCGACTCAAGGCACAAATGATATGGTTGAGTCAAATGAGGCCCGACTCGAGGCGCAAATGATAAGGGTGAGTCAAACGAGGCCCGCATCAAGGCACAAATGATAAGGTTGAGTCAAACGAGCCCCAAATTGAGGCACAAATGATAAGGTTGAGTCCAACGAGGCTCGACTCGAGGCGCACATGATATGGTAGAGTGAAACTATACCTGACTCAACGAGGCTCGACTCAATGCACAAATGATATGGTTGAGTCAAACGAGGCCCGACTCGAGGCGTAAATGATAAGATTGAGTCAAACGAGGCCCGACTTGAGGAACAAATGAGACAGTTGAGTCAAACGAGGCTCGACTCAAGGCGTAAATGATATGGGTGAGTTGAACGAGGTTTCACTCGAGGCGTAAATGATAAGGTTGAGTCAAACAAGGCTCAACTTGAGGCACAAATTATAAGGTTGAATCAAACAAGGCCTGACTCATGGCACAAATGATATGGATGAGTCAAACGTGGCCCGACTCGGGGCGCAAATGGTAAGGGTCAGTTGAATGAGGCCCGACTCGAGGCGCAAATGATAAGGTTAAGTCAAATAAGGCCTGACTAAAGGCACAAACGATAAGGGTGAGTCAAACGAGGCTCGCATCAAGGCACAAATGATAAGGTTGAGTTGAACAAGCCCTGACTTGAGGCGCACATGGTAAGGGAGAGTTCAACGAGGACCGACTCGAGGTGCAAATGATATGGTTGAGTCAAACGAGGCCCGACTCGAGGTGGAAATGATAAGGGTGAGTCAAACGAGGACCGACTCAAGGCACAAATGATAACGTTAAGTCAAACAAGGCCCGACTCGAGGTGCAAATGATATGAGTGAGTCAAATGAGGCCCGACTCAAGGCGTAAATGGTAAGGGTGAGCTGAATAAGGCCAGACTTGAGGCACAAATGATAAGGTTGAGTCGGACGAGGACCGACTCGGGGTCCAAATGATATGGGTGAGTTGAATAAGGCCCGACTCAGGGTGCAAATGGTAAGGGTGAGTGGAACGAGGCCTGACTCGAGGCACAAATGATAAGGTTGAGTCAAACGAGGCCCAACTCAAGGCACAAATGATAAGGTTGAGTCAAACGAGGCCTAACTCGAAGCGCAACTGATAAGGTTGAGTCAAACGAGGCCTGACTCAAGGCGCAAATGGTAAGGGTGAGTTGAATGAGGCCCAACTTGAGGTGTAAATGATAAAGTTGAGTTAAACAAAGCCCGAATCGAGATGCAAATTGTAAGGGTGAGTTGAATAAGGCCCAACTCGGGGTGCAAATGATAAGCTTGAGTTGAATGAGGCCCGACTCGATGTGTAAATGATAAGGTTGAGTCGAATGAGGTTCGACTCGAGGCATAAATGATAAGGTTAAGTCAAATGAGGCCCGACTCAAGGCGCAAATGATAAGGTTGAGTTAAACGAGGCCTGACTCAAGGCGTAAATGATATGGGTGGGTCAAATAAGGCTCGACTCAAGGCAAAAATGGTAAGGGTGAGTTCAACAAGGCTGAACTTGAGGCGTAAATGATCAGGTTGAGTCAAATGAGTCCTAACTCACGGCGCAAATGATAAAGTTGAGTTGAATGAGGCCCTACTCGAGGCGCAAATGGTAAGGGTGAGTTGAACGAGGCCGACTCGAGGCACAAATGATAAGGGTGAGTAAAACAAGGGACGACTCATTGCACAAATGAGAAGGCTGTGTCCAACGAGGCCCTACTCAAGGCACAAATGGTAAGGTTAAGTCAAACGAGGCCCGATGGTAAGGGTGAGATGAACAAGGCCCGACTCGAGGCATAAATGATAAGGTTGAGTCAAACGAGGCCCGGCTCGAGGCACAAATGATAAGGTTAAGTCTAACGAGACCCGCCTCGAGGCGCAAATGGTAAGGGTGAGTGGAACGATGCCTGACTCGAGGCGCAAATGATAAGGGTGAGTAAACTGAGGGTTGACTCAATGCACAAATGATAAGTTTGAGTTAAACGAGTTCTGACTTGAGGCACAAATGATAAGGTTGAGTCAAACGAGGCACGACTTAAGGCACAAATGAACGACTCAAGGCGCAAATGATAAGGTTGAGTCAAACGAGGCCCGACTTGAGGCATAAAGGATATGGGTGAGTCAAACGAGGCTTGACTCGAGGCACAAATGGTAAGGGTAAATTGAACAAGGCCCAACTCCAAGAGCAAATGATAAGAGTGAGTCGAACGAGGCCCGACTCGAGGTGCAAATGATATGGTTGAGTCATATGAGGCCCGACTCGAGGCACAAATGATACGGTTGAATCAATCGAGGCCCAACTCAAGGCACAAATGATATGGATGAGTCAAATGAGGCCTGACTCGAGGCGCAAATAATAAGGGTGAGTTGAATGAGGCCCGACTCGAGGAATAAATAATAAGGTTTAGTCGAACGTGGCCTGACTCGAGGCACAAATGATAAGGTTGAGTCGAACAAAGCCTGCCTCGAGGTGCAAATGATAAGGTTAAATCAAATGAGGCCCGACTCAAGGCACAACTGATATGGGTGAGAGAAACGAGGCTCGACACGATGCGCAAATGATAAGGTTGAGTCGAACGAGTCCCGACTCGATGCACAAATAATAAGGTTTAGTCAAATGAGGCTCGACTCGAGGGACAAATGATATGGTTTAGTCAAACAAGGCCTGACGCGAGACACAAATGATATGGTTTAGTCAAACAAGGCCCGACTCGAGAAACAAATGAAAAGGTTGAGTCGAATGAGGCTCGACTCGAGGTGCAAATGATAAGGTTGAGTCAAACGAGGCCTGACTCGAGGCACAAATGATATGGGTGAGTTAAACCAGGCCTAACTCGAGGCGCAAATGATAAGGTTGAGTCGAACGAGTCCCACCTCAATGCAAAAATGATAAGGTTGAGTCAAACGAGGCTCGACTCGAGGCACAAATGATATGGTTTAGTCAAACGAGGCCTGAATCGAGGCACAAATGTTATGGTTGAGTCCAATGAGGCCCAACTCGAGACGTAAATGACAAGGTTGAGTTGAACGAGGCCCAACTTGAGGTGCGAATGAAAAGGTTAATTCAGAAGAGGCCCGACTTGAGGCGTAAATGATATGGGTGAGTCAAATGAGGTCCGACACGAGGCTTAAAAGGTAAGGGTAAATCAAATGAGGCCCGACTCGAGGCGCAAATGATAAGGTTGAGTCTAACGAGGCCTGACTTCAGGCGCAAATGATATGGGCATGTCAAACTAGGCCTAACTCGATGCATAAATGGTAAGGGTGAGTTGAACGAGGCCTAATTCGAGGCACAAATGATAAGGTTGAGTCAAACGAGGCCTAACTCGAGGCACAAACGGTAAGGTTGAGTCAAATGAGGCCCGCCTTGAGGCGTAAATGATATGGGTGAGTTAAATGACGCCCGACTTGAGGCGCAAATGATAAGGGTGAGTCAAACGAGGCCTGCATCATGGCACAAATGTTGAGGTTGAGTGGAACGAGCTAGACTTGAGGCACAAATGATAAGGCTGAGACAAACGAGGCCTGACTCGAGGCGCAAATGTAACTCGAGGTGCCACTGATATGGGTGAGTGAAACGAGGCTTAGCTCGACGCACAAAAGATAAGGTTGAGTCAAACGAGTCCCAACTCAATGCACAAATAATAAGGTTTAGTCCAACGAGGGTCGACTTGGGGGACAAATGATATGGTTTAGTCAAACAAGGCCTGACTCGAGACACAAATGATATGGGTGAGTCAAATGAGGCCCGACTCGAGGCACACATGGTAAGGGTGAGTTGAACGAGGCCCGACTCGAGGCGTAAATGATAAGGTTGAGTGAAACGAGGCCCGACTAGAGGCACAAATGATAAGGTTGAGTCAAACGAGGGGTAACTCGAGCACAATTAACATGGATGAGTCGAACGAGGCCTGACTTGAGGCGTAAAGGATATGGGTGAGTCAAATGAGGCCCAACACGAGGCGCAAATGATATGGGTGAGTCAAACAAGGCCTAACTCGAGGCACAAATGGTAAGGGTGAGTTGAACGAGGCCCGACTCGAGGCACAAATGATAAGCGTGAGTTGAATGAGGCCCGACTTAAGGCACAAATGATACAGTTAAGTCGAACAAGGCCTGACTCGAGGTGCAAATGATACGATTGAGTCAAACGAGGCACGACTCGAGGCGTAAATAACGAGGTTGAGTCAAACAAGGCCTAACTCGAGGCACAAATGATATGGGTGAGTTAAATTAGGCTTGACTCGAGGCACAAATAATAAGGGTGAGTTGAACGAGGCTCGACTCGAGGAACAAATAATAAGGTTGAGTCAAACGAGGCCCAACTCAAGGCACAAATGATAAGGTTGAGTCAAATGAGGCCCGACTTATGGCACAAATGATATGAGTGACTCAAACGAGGCCCGACTCGAGGCGTAAATGATAAGGTTTGAGTTAAACAAGACCCGATTTGAGGCACAAATGGTATTGTTAAGTTAAACGAGGCCCGACTCAAGGCACAAATGATATGGGTGGGTCAAACGAGGCCCGACTCAACGTGCAAATGATAAGGTTGAGTCAAACGAGGCCCGACTCGAGGCGCAAATGATATGGGTGAGTCAAACGAGGCCCGACTCAAGGCGCAAATGCTAAGGGTGAGTGGAACGAGTCCCGACTCGAGGCGCAAATGATAAGGTTCAATCAAATGAGGCTCAACTCGAGGCACAAATGATAAGGTTCAGTCCAATGAGGCCCGACTCGAGGCGCAAATGATATGGGTGAATCAAACGAGGCCCGACTTGAGGTGTAAATGGTAAGGTTGAGTGGAATGAGGCCGGACTTGAGGCACAACTCATAAGGTTGTGTTAAACGAGGCCCGACTCATGGCACAATTGATAAGGTTGAGTCAAACAAGGTCCGACTCGAGGCACAAATCATAAGGTTAAGTCAAATGAGGCCCGACTTGAGGCACAAATGACATGAGTGAATCAAACGAGGCCTGACTCGAGGCGCAAATGATAAGGGTGAGCAGAACGAGTCCCAACACAAGGCGTAAATGATAAGGTTTGGGTCAAATGATACCCGACGTGAGGCACAAAAGGTATTGTTGAGTCAAACGAGGCCCGACTCAGCGCACAAATAATATGGGTGAGTCAAACGAGGCCTGACTCGAGGCACAAATGATAAGGTTAAGTCAAACGAGGCCCGACTCGAGTTGCAAATGATAAGGTTGAGTCCAACGAGGCCTGACACGAGGCACAAATGATATGGGAGAGTCAAACGAGGCCTAACTCGAGGCGCAAATGATAAGGTCGAGTCAAACAAGGCCTGACTCAAGGCATAAATGATATAGCTTGGGGCACAAATGATATGGTTGAGTCAAACGATGCCCGACTCGAGGCACAAATGATATGAGTGAATCAAACGAGGCCTGACTCGAGGTGCAAATGGTAAGGTTGAGTTGAATGTGTCCCAACTCGAGGGGCAAATGATAAGGTTAAATCAAACGAGGCCCGACTCAAGGCGCAAATGATAAGGTTGAGTCAAACAAGACCCGACTCGAGGCATAAATGATAGGGTTGAGTCAAATGAGGCCCGACTTAAGGCACAAATGACATGGATAAGTCACACAAGGACCGAGTCGAGGCGAAAATGGTAAGGGTGAGTTAAATGAGGCCCGACTCGAGGCGCAAATTGTATTGTTGAGTCAAACGAGGCCCGACTCAAGTCACAATTGATATGGGTGAGTCAAACGAGGCCTGACTTGAGGCAAAAATGATAAGGTTGAGCCAAATGAGGCCCGACTCGAGGCATAAATGATAAGGTTAAGTCAAACGAGGCCTGAGTCGAGGTGCAAATGATAAGGTTGAGTCAAACGAGGCCCGACTCGAGGTGCAAGTGATATGGTTGAGTCATATGAGGCCCGAGTTGATGCATGAATGATATGGGTATGTCCAACAAGGCCCAACTTAAGGCGCAAATGATAAGGCTAAGCTGAATAAGGCCCAACTCGAGCCACAAATGATAAGGTTGAGTCAAACACGGCCCGACTCGAGGCATAAATGATATGGTTGAATCAAATGAGGCCCGACTTGAGGCACAAATAATATGGCTGAGTCAAATGAGGCCTGACTAGAGGTGCAAATGATAAGGTTGAGTCGAATAAGGCCTAACTCGAGGCACAAATAATAAGGTTGAGTCAAACGAGGCTCGACTTGAGGCGCAAATGATAAGGTTGAGTCAAACAAGGCCCAACTCAAGGCATAAATGATATGGTTAAGTCAAACGAGGCCCGACTTGAGGCACAAATGATATGAGTGAATCAAACGAGGCCTGACTCGAGGCACAAATGGTAAGGTTGAGTTGAATGTGGCCCAATCCAAGGCGCAAATGATAAGGTTGAGTTAAACAAGGCCCGACTTGAGGCATAAATCATATGGTTGAGTCAAATGAGGCTCTACTTGAGGCGCAAGTGATAAGGTTGAGTCAAACAAGGCCTGACTCGAGTCGTAAATGATATGGTTGAGTCAAACAAGACCTAAGTTGAGGCACAAATAATATGGGTGAGTCGCATGAGGACCGAGTCAAGGCGCAAATGATATGAGTGAATCAAACGAGGCCTGACTCGAGGCACAAATGGTAAGGTTGAGTTGATTGAGGCCCAACTCGAGGCGCAAATGATAAGGTTGAGTCAAATGAGGCCTAGGTCGAGGCACAAATGATATGGTTGAGTCAAACAAGGCCCAACTCGAGGCATAAATGATATGGTTGAGTAAAACGAAGCCCGACTTGAGGCACAAATGATATGGGTGAATCAAACGAGGCCCGACTCGAGGCACAAAGGATGTGGGTGAGTCAAATGAGGCCCGACTCAAGGCTTAAATGGTATGGTTGAGTCAAACGAGGCCTAACTCGAGGTGCAAATGGTAAGGGTGAGTCAAACAAGGCCCAAGCCAAGGCACAAATGATATGGTTGAGTCAAACAAGGCCCGACTTGAGGCGCAAATGATAAGGTTGAGTCAAACGAGGCCTGACTCGAGTTGTAAATGATAAGCATGAGTTGAACGAGGCCTGACTCGAGGCGCAAAGGATAAGGTTGAGTCAAACGAGGCCCGACTCGAGGCGCAAAGAATAAGGTTGAGTCAAACGAGGCCCAACTCAAGGAGCAAATGATATGGTTGAGTTAAACAAGGCCCGTCTCGAGGCTGAAATAATAAGGTTGAGTCGAACGAGGCTTGACTCGAGGCACAAATGATAAGATTAAGTCAAACAAGGCCCGACTCGAGGCGCAAATGATATGGTTGACTTAAACAAGGCCTGACTCGTGGCACAAATATAAGGTTGAATCAAAAGAGTCCCGCCTCGAGGCACAAATGATAAGGTTGAGTCCAACGAGGCCCGACTCGACGCATAAATGATATGGTTGAGTCAAACGAGGCCTGACTGGAGGCACAAATGATATGGTTGAGTCAAACAAGGCCTGACTCAAGGCGCAAATGATAAGGTTGAGTCGAACGAGGCCCTACTCGAGGTACAGATTAAGGCGCAAATGATAAGGTTGAGTCAAAGAAGGCCTAACTCAAGCCATATATGATATGGTTGAGTTAAACGAGGCCCGACTTGAGTCGTAAATGATATGGTTAAGTCAAACGAGACCCGAGTTGAGGCACAAATGATATGGGTGAGTCACACAAGGACCGAGTCAAGGCACAAATGATATGAGTGAATCAAACGAGGCCTGGCTCGAGGTGCAAATCATAAGGTTGAGACAAACGAGGCTCGACTTAAGGCGCAAATAATAAGGTTGAGTCAAACAAAGCCCGACTCAAGGCATAAATGATATGGTTGAGTCAAACGAGGCCCGACTTGAGGCACAAATGATATGAGTGAATCAAACGAGGCCCGACTCGAGTCGTAAATGATATGGTTGAGTCAAACGAGGCACGAGTCGAGGCGTAAATGATATGGTTGAGTCAAACGAGGCCTGAGTTGAGGTGCGAATGATATGGTTGAGTCAAACAAGGCCCGACTCGAGGCACAAAAGATATGGATGATTCAAACGAGGCCCAACTCGAGGCGCAAATAATAAAGTTGAATTGAACGAGGCCCGACTCGAGGCGCAAATCATAAGATTGAGTCAAACGAGGCCCGACTCGAGGTGCAAATATAAGGTTGAATCGAACGAGGCCCACCTCGAGGCACAAATGATAAGGTTGAGTACAACGAGGCCTGACTCAAGGCATAAATGATATGGTTGAGTCAAACGAGGCCCGAGTTGAGGCACAAATGATATGGGTGAGTCAAACAAGGCCCGACTCAAGGCGCAAATGATATGGTTGAGTCAAACGAGGCCCGACTTGAGGCACAAATGATAAGGTTGAATCCAACGAGGCCTGACTCGAGGCGTAAATAATATGGTTGAGTCAAACGAGGCCCGAGTTCAGGCACAAATGATATGAGAGAGTCAAACGAGGCTTGACTCAAGGTGCAAATGATACGGTTGAGTCAAACGAGGCCTGACTCGAGGCACAAATGATAAGGTTGAGTCAAACGAGGCCTAACTCGAGGCACAATTAACATGGATGAGTCAAATGAGGCCTGACTTGAGGTGTAAAGGATATGGGTGAGTCAAACGAGGCTCAACATGAGGCGCAAATGATATGGGTGAGTCAAACGAGGCCTAACTCGAGGCACAAATGGTAAGGGTGAGTTGAACGAGGCCCGACTTGAGGCACAAATGATAAGCGTGAGTCGAACGAGGCCCGACTTAAGGCGCAAATGATACGGTTAAGTCGAACAAGGCCTGACTCGAGGCGCAAATGATACGATTGAGTCAAACGAGGCACGACTCAAGGCGCAAATAACAAGGTTGAGTCAAACGAGGCCTGACTCGAGGCACAAATGATATGGGTGAGTTAAATTAGGTCCGACTCGAGGCAGAAATAATAAGGGTGAGTTGAATGAGGCTCGACTCGAAGAACAAATAATAAGGTTAAGTCAAACGAGGCCCGACTTGAGGCACAGATGATAAGGTTGAGTCAAACGAGGCCCGACTTATGGCACAAATGATATGAGTGACTCAAATGAGGCCCGACTTGAGGCGCAAATGATAAGGTTGAGTTGAACGAGGCCCGACTCGAGGCACAAATGATATGATTGAGCTAAATGAGGCTCAACTCGAGGCACAAATGAGAAGGTTGAGTTAAACGAGGCCTATCTCGAGGCGTAAATCATATGGTTGAGTGAAACGAGGCCCGAGTTGAGGCACAAATTATATGGGTGAGTCAAACGAGGCCTGACTCATGGCGTAAATGATATGGTTGAGTTGAATGAGGCCCAACTTGAGGCGCAAATGATATGGGTGAGTCAAATGAAACCCAACTCAAGGCGCTCATGATATGGTTGTGTCAAACGAGGCCCGGCTCGAGGCACAAATGATAAGGGTGAGTTAAACGAGGCCCGACTCGAGGCACAAATGATACGGTTGAGTCAAACGAGGCCCGACTTGAGGCACAAATGATAGGGTTGATTCAAACGAGGCCTGACTCGAGGCGTAAATGATATGGTTGAGTCAAACAAGACCAGAGTACAGGTACAAATGATATGGGTGAGTCAAATTATGCCCAACTCAAGGCGCTCATGATATGGTTGTGTCAAACGAGGCCCGGCTCGAGGCACAAATGCTAAGGGTGAGTCAAACGAGGCTCGACTTGAGGCACAAATGATAAGGTTGAGTCGAACAAGGCGTGACTCAAGGCGCAAATGATAAGGTTGAGTCAAACAAGGCCCGCCTCAAGGCGTACATGATATGGTTAATTGAAACGAGGCCCGACTTGTGGCGAAAATGATAAGGTTGAGTCAAACGATGCTTGTCACAAGGCATAAATGATATGGGTGGGTCAAACGAGGCCCAACTCAAGGTGCAAAGGATATGGTTGAGTCGAACGAGGCCTGACTCGAGGAGCAAACGATATGCGAGAGTTAAATGAGGCCTAACTCAAGGCGCTCATGATATGGTTGAGTCAAATGAGGCATGGCTCGAGGCGTACATGGTACGGGTGAGTCACACGAGGCCCAAGTCGAGGCACAAATGATAGGGTTGAGTCAAACGAGACCTGAATTGAGGTGCAAGTGATAAGGTTGATTCAAACGAGGCCTGACTCGAGGCGTAAATCATAAGCATGAGTTCAACGAGGCCCGACATGAGGAAGAAATGATAAGGTCGAGTCAAATGAGGCCTGACTCAAGGTGCAAATGATAAGGTTGAGTCGAACGAGGCTCGACTCGAGGTGCAAATAATAAGGTTGAGTTAAATGAGGCCCGACTCGAGGCACAAATGATATGATAGAGTTAAACGAGACTCGAGTCGAGGCACAAATGAGAAGGTTGAATCGAGCGAGGCCCTTCTTGAGGTGTAAATCATATGGTTGAGTCAAACGAGGCCTGAGTTAAGGCACAAATGATATGGGTTAGTCAAACGAGGCCTGACTCGAGGCATAAATGATATGGTTGAGTCGAACGAGGCCCAACTCGAGGCGCAAACGATATGGGTGAGTCAAATGAGGCCCAACTCAAGGCGCTCATGGTATGGTTGTGTCAAATGAGGCCCAACACGAGGCACAAATGGTAAGGGTTAGTCAAACGAGGCCTACCTCGAGGCACAAATGATATGGTTGAGTCAAATTAGGCCCGACTTGAGGTGCAAGTGATAAGGTTGATTCAAACAAGGCCTGACTCGAGGCGTAAATCATAAGCATGAGTTCAACGAGGCTCGACACGAGGCAAAAATGATAAGGCTAAGTTAAACGAGGCCTGACTCGAGGCGCAAATGATAAGGTTGAGTTGAACGAGGCCCGACTCGAGGCACAAGTGATATGATTGAGTTAAACGAGACTTGACTCGAGGAGCAAATGAGAAGGTTGAATCGAACGAAGCCCGTCTCGAGGCGTAAATCATATGGTTGAGTCAAACGAGGCCTGAGTTGAGGCACAAATGATATGGGTGAGTCAAACAAGGCCCAACTCGAGATGTAAATGATATGGTTGAGTCGAACGAGGCCCAACCGAGGCGCAAACGATATGGGTGAGTCAAATGAGGCCTAACTCAAGGCGCTCATGATATGGTTGTGTCAAACGAGGCCCGGCTCGAGGCACAAATGGTAAGGGTGAGTCAAACGAGGCCTGACTTGAGGCACAAATGATATGGTTGAGTCAAATGAGGCCCGACTTGAGATGCAAATGATAAGGTTGAGTCAAAGAAGGCTCGACTCGAGGCACAAATGATATGGTTGAGTCAAACGAGGCCCGACTCGAGGCGCAAATGATAAGGTTGAGTCAAACGAGGCCCGCCTTGAGGCACAAATGATATGGTTTATTCTAACGAGGCCCGACTAGAGCTGCAAATGATAAGGTTAAGTCAAACGAGGCCCGACTCGAGGCGCAAATGATATGGTTGTGTCAAACGAGGCCCGACTCTAGGCGCAAATGATAAGGTTGAATCGAATGATGCCCGACTTGAGGCGCAAATGATGGGGTTGATTCAAACGAGGCCCGACCCGAGGCATAAATGATATGGTTGAGTCAAATGAGGCCCGAGTACAGGTACAAATGATATGGGTGAGTCAAATGAGGCCCCACTCGAGGCGTAAGGATATGAGTGAGTTAAACAAGGCCCGACTCGAGGCACAAATGATAAGGTTGAATCGAATGATTCCTGACTCGTGGCACAAATGATAAGGTTGAGTCAAACAAGGCCCGACTCGAGGCACAAATGATATGGTTGAGTCAAACGAGGCCCGACTCGAGGTGCAAATGATAAGGTTGAGTCAAAGGATGCTCGACACGAGGTGTAAAGGATATGGGTGAGTCCAACAAGGCCCGACTCAAGGCAGAAAAGGTTAGGTTGAGTCAAATGAGGCCCGACTTATGGCACAAATGATATGAGTGACTCAAACGAGGCCCGACTCGAGGCGTAAATGATAAGGTTTGAGTTAAACAAGACCCGATTTGAGGCACAAATGGTATTGTTAAGTTAAACGAGGCCCGACTCAAGGCACAAATGATATGGGTGGGTCAAACGAGGCCCGACTCAACGTGCAAATGATAAGGTTGAGTCAAACGAGGCCCGACTCGAGGCGCAAATGATATGGGTGAGTCAAACGAGGCCCGACTCAAGGCGCAAATGCTAAGGGTGAGTGGAACGAGTCCCGACTCGAGGCGCAAATGATAAGGTTCAATCAAATGAGGCTCAACTCGAGGCACAAATGATAAGGTTCAGTCCAATGAGGCCCGACTCGAGGCGCAAATGATATGGGTGAATCAAACGAGGCCCGACTTGAGGTGTAAATGGTAAGGTTGAGTGGAATGAGGCCCGACTTGAGGCACAACTCATAAGGTTGTGTTAAACGAGGCCCGACTCATGGCACAATTGATAAGGTTGAGTCAAACAAGGTCCGACTCGAGGCACAAATCATAAGGTTAAGTCAAATGAGGCCCGACTTGAGGCACAAATGACATGAGTGAATCAAACGAGGCCTGACTCGAGGCGCAAATGATAAGGGTGAGCAGAACGAGTCCCAACACAAGGCGTAAATGATAAGGTTTGGGTCAAATGATACCCGACGTGAGGCACAAAAGGTATTGTTGAGTCAAACGAGGCCCGACTCAGCGCACAAATAATATGGGTGAGTCAAACGAGGCCTGACTCGAGGCACAAATGATAAGGTTAAGTCAAACGAGGCCCGACTCGAGTTGCAAATGATAAGGTTGAGTCCAACGAGGCCTGACACGAGGCACAAATGATATGGGAGAGTCAAACGAGGCCTAACTCGAGGCGCAAATGATAAGGTCGAGTCAAACAAGGCCTGACTCAAGGCATAAATGATATAGCTTGGGGCACAAATGATATGGTTGAGTCAAACGATGCCCGACTCGAGGCACAAATGATATGAGTGAATCAAACGAGGCCTGACTCGAGGTGCAAATGGTAAGGTTGAGTTGAATGTGTCCCAACTCGAGGGGCAAATGATAAGGTTAAATCAAACGAGGCCCGACTCAAGGCGCAAATGATAAGGTTGAGTCAAACAAGACCCGACTCGAGGCATAAATGATAGGGTTGAGTCAAATGAGGCCCGACTTAAGGCACAAATGACATGGATAAGTCACACAAGGACCGAGTCGAGGCGAAAATGGTAAGGGTGAGTTAAATGAGGCCCGACTCGAGGCGCAAATTGTATTGTTGAGTCAAACGAGGCCCGACTCAAGTCACAATTGATATGGGTGAGTCAAACGAGGCCTGACTTGAGGCAAAAATGATAAGGTTGAGCCAAATGAGGCCCGACTCGAGGCATAAATGATAAGGTTAAGTCAAACGAGGCCTGAGTCGAGGTGCAAATGATAAGGTTGAGTCAAACGAGGCCCGACTCGAGGTGCAAGTGATATGGTTGAGTCATATGAGGCCCGAGTTGATGCATGAATGATATGGGTATGTCCAACAAGGCCCAACTTAAGGCGCAAATGATAAGGCTAAGCTGAATAAGGCCCAACTCGAGCCACAAATGATAAGGTTGAGTCAAACACGGCCCGACTCGAGGCATAAATGATATGGTTGAATCAAATGAGGCCCGACTTGAGGCACAAATAATATGGCTGAGTCAAATGAGGCCTGACTAGAGGTGCAAATGATAAGGTTGAGTCGAATAAGGCCTAACTCGAGGCACAAATAATAAGGTTGAGTCAAACGAGGCTCGACTTGAGGCGCAAATGATAAGGTTGAGTCAAACAAGGCCCAACTCAAGGCATAAATGATATGGTTAAGTCAAACGAGGCCCGACTTGAGGCACAAATGATATGAGTGAATCAAACGAGGCCTGACTCGAGGCACAAATGGTAAGGTTGAGTTGAATGTGGCCCAATCCAAGGCGCAAATGATAAGGTTGAGTTAAACAAGGCCCGACTTGAGGCATAAATCATATGGTTGAGTCAAATGAGGCTCTACTTGAGGCGCAAGTGATAAGGTTGAGTCAAACAAGGCCTGACTCGAGTCGTAAATGATATGGTTGAGTCAAACAAGACCTAAGTTGAGGCACAAATAATATGGGTGAGTCGCATGAGGACCGAGTCAAGGCGCAAATGATATGAGTGAATCAAACGAGGCCTGACTCGAGGCACAAATGGTAAGGTTGAGTTGATTGAGGCCCAACTCGAGGCGCAAATGATAAGGTTGAGTCAAATGAGGCCTAGGTCGAGGCACAAATGATATGGTTGAGTCAAACAAGGCCCAACTCGAGGCATAAATGATATGGTTGAGTAAAACGAAGCCCGACTTGAGGCACAAATGATATGGGTGAATCAAACGAGGCCCGACTCGAGGCACAAAGGATGTGGGTGAGTCAAATGAGGCCCGACTCAAGGCTTAAATGGTATGGTTGAGTCAAACGAGGCCTAACTCGAGGTGCAAATGGTAAGGGTGAGTCAAACAAGGCCCAAGCCAAGGCACAAATGATATGGTTGAGTCAAACAAGGCCCGACTTGAGGCGCAAATGATAAGGTTGAGTCAAACGAGGCCTGACTCGAGTTGTAAATGATAAGCATGAGTTGAACGAGGCCTGACTCGAGGCGCAAAGGATAAGGTTGAGTCAAACGAGGCCCGACTCGAGGCGCAAAGAATAAGGTTGAGTCAAACGAGGCCCAACTCAAGGAGCAAATGATATGGTTGAGTTAAACAAGGCCCGTCTCGAGGCTGAAATAATAAGGTTGAGTCGAACGAGGCTTGACTCGAGGCACAAATGATAAGATTAAGTCAAACAAGGCCCGACTCGAGGCGCAAATGATATGGTTGACTTAAACAAGGCCTGACTCGTGGCACAAATATAAGGTTGAATCAAAAGAGTCCCGCCTCGAGGCACAAATGATAAGGTTGAGTCCAACGAGGCCCGACTCGACGCATAAATGATATGGTTGAGTCAAACGAGGCCTGACTGGAGGCACAAATGATATGGTTGAGTCAAACAAGGCCTGACTCAAGGCGCAAATGATAAGGTTGAGTCGAACGAGGCCCTACTCGAGGTACAGATTAAGGCGCAAATGATAAGGTTGAGTCAAAGAAGGCCTAACTCAAGCCATATATGATATGGTTGAGTTAAACGAGGCCCGACTTGAGTCGTAAATGATATGGTTAAGTCAAACGAGACCCGAGTTGAGGCACAAATGATATGGGTGAGTCACACAAGGACCGAGTCAAGGCACAAATGATATGAGTGAATCAAACGAGGCCTGGCTCGAGGTGCAAATCATAAGGTTGAGACAAACGAGGCTCGACTTAAGGCGCAAATAATAAGGTTGAGTCAAACAAAGCCCGACTCAAGGCATAAATGATATGGTTGAGTCAAACGAGGCCCGACTTGAGGCACAAATGATATGAGTGAATCAAACGAGGCCCGACTCGAGTCGTAAATGATATGGTTGAGTCAAACGAGGCACGAGTCGAGGCGTAAATGATATGGTTGAGTCAAACGAGGCCTGAGTTGAGGTGCGAATGATATGGTTGAGTCAAACAAGGCCCGACTCGAGGCACAAAAGATATGGATGATTCAAACGAGGCCCAACTCGAGGCGCAAATAATAAAGTTGAATTGAACGAGGCCCGACTCGAGGCGCAAATCATAAGATTGAGTCAAACGAGGCCCGACTCGAGGTGCAAATATAAGGTTGAATCGAACGAGGCCCACCTCGAGGCACAAATGATAAGGTTGAGTACAACGAGGCCTGACTCAAGGCATAAATGATATGGTTGAGTCAAACGAGGCCCGAGTTGAGGCACAAATGATATGGGTGAGTCAAACAAGGCCCGACTCAAGGCGCAAATGATATGGTTGAGTCAAACGAGGCCCGACTTGAGGCACAAATGATAAGGTTGAATCCAACGAGGCCTGACTCGAGGCGTAAATAATATGGTTGAGTCAAACGAGGCCCGAGTTCAGGCACAAATGATATGAGAGAGTCAAACGAGGCTTGACTCAAGGTGCAAATGATACGGTTGAGTCAAACGAGGCCTGACTCGAGGCACAAATGATAAGGTTGAGTCAAACGAGGCCTAACTCGAGGCACAATTAACATGGATGAGTCAAATGAGGCCTGACTTGAGGTGTAAAGGATATGGGTGAGTCAAACGAGGCTCAACATGAGGCGCAAATGATATGGGTGAGTCAAACGAGGCCTAACTCGAGGCACAAATGGTAAGGGTGAGTTGAACGAGGCCCGACTTGAGGCACAAATGATAAGCGTGAGTCGAACGAGGCCCGACTTAAGGCGCAAATGATACGGTTAAGTCGAACAAGGCCTGACTCGAGGCGCAAATGATACGATTGAGTCAAACGAGGCACGACTCAAGGCGCAAATAACAAGGTTGAGTCAAACGAGGCCTGACTCGAGGCACAAATGATATGGGTGAGTTAAATTAGGTCCGACTCGAGGCAGAAATAATAAGGGTGAGTTGAATGAGGCTCGACTCGAAGAACAAATAATAAGGTTAAGTCAAACGAGGCCCGACTTGAGGCACAGATGATAAGGTTGAGTCAAACGAGGCCCGACTTATGGCACAAATGATATGAGTGACTTAAATGAGGCCCGACTTGAGGCGCAAATGATAAGGTTGAGTTGAACGAGGCCCGACTCGAGGCACAAATGATATGATTGAGCTAAATGAGGCTCAACTCGAGGCACAAATGAGAAGGTTGAGTTAAACGAGGCCTATCTCGAGGCGTAAATCATATGGTTGAGTGAAACGAGGCCCGAGTTGAGGCACAAATTATATGGGTGAGTCAAACGAGGCCTGACTCATGGCGTAAATGATATGGTTGAGTTGAATGAGGCCCAACTTGAGGCGCAAATGATATGGGTGAGTCAAATGAAACCCAACTCAAGGCGCTCATGATATGGTTGTGTCAAACGAGGCCCGGCTCGAGGCACAAATGATAAGGGTGAGTTAAACGAGGCCCGACTCGAGGCACAAATGATACGGTTGAGTCAAACGAGGCCCGACTTGAGGCACAAATGATAGGGTTGATTCAAACGAGGCCTGACTCGAGGCGTAAATGATATGGTTGAGTCAAACAAGACCAGAGTACAGGTACAAATGATATGGGTGAGTCAAATTATGCCCAACTCAAGGCGCTCATGATATGGTTGTGTCAAACGAGGCCCGGCTCGAGGCACAAATGCTAAGGGTGAGTCAAACGAGGCTCGACTTGAGGCACAAATGATAAGGTTGAGTCGAACAAGGCGTGACTCAAGGCGCAAATGATAAGGTTGAGTCAAACAAGGCCCGCCTCAAGGCGTACATGATATGGTTAATTGAAACGAGGCCCGACTTGTGGCGAAAATGATAAGGTTGAGTCAAACGATGCTTGTCACAAGGCATAAATGATATGGGTGGGTCAAACGAGGCCCAACTCAAGGTGCAAAGGATATGGTTGAGTCGAACGAGGCCTGACTCGAGGAGCAAACGATATGCGAGAGTTAAATGAGGCCTAACTCAAGGCGCTCATGATATGGTTGAGTCAAATGAGGCATGGCTCGAGGCGTACATGGTACGGGTGAGTCACACGAGGCCCAAGTCGAGGCACAAATGATAGGGTTGAGTCAAACGAGACCTGAATTGAGGTGCAAGTGATAAGGTTGATTCAAACGAGGCCTGACTCGAGGCGTAAATCATAAGCATGAGTTCAACGAGGCCCGACATGAGGAAGAAATGATAAGGTCGAGTCAAATGAGGCCTGACTCAAGGTACAAATGATAAGGTTGAGTCGAACGAGGCTCGACTCGAGGTGCAAATAATAAGGTTGAGTTAAATGAGGCCCGACTCGAGGCACAAATGATATGATAGAGTTAAACGAGACTCGAGTCGAGGCACAAATGAGAAGGTTGAATCGAGCGAGGCCCTTCTTGAGGTGTAAATCATATGGTTGAGTCAAACGAGGCCTGAGTTAAGGCACAAATGATATGGGTTAGTCAAACGAGGCCTGACTCGAGGCATAAATGATATGGTTGAGTCGAACGAGGCCCAACTCGAGGCGCAAACGATATGGGTGAGTCAAATGAGGCCCAACTCAAGGCGCTCATGGTATGGTTGTGTCAAATGAGGCCCAACACGAGGCACAAATGGTAAGGGTTAGTCAAACGAGGCCTACCTCGAGGCACAAATGATATGGTTGAGTCAAATTAGGCCCGACTTGAGGTGCAAGTGATAAGGTTGATTCAAACAAGGCCTGACTCGAGGCGTAAATCATAAGCATGAGTTCAACGAGGCTCGACACGAGGCAAAAATGATAAGGCTAAGTTAAACGAGGCCTGACTCGAGGCGCAAATGATAAGGTTGAGTTGAACGAGGCCCGACTCGAGGCACAAGTGATATGATTGAGTTAAACGAGACTTGACTCGAGGAGCAAATGAGAAGGTTGAATCGAACGAAGCCCGTCTCGAGGCGTAAATCATATGGTTGAGTCAAACGAGGCCTGAGTTGAGGCACAAATGATATGGGTGAGTCAAACAAGGCCCAACTCGAGATGTAAATGATATGGTTGAGTCGAACGAGGCCCAACCGAGGCGCAAACGATATGGGTGAGTCAAATGAGGCCTAACTCAAGGCGCTCATGATATGGTTGTGTCAAACGAGGCCCGGCTCGAGGCACAAATGGTAAGGGTGAGTCAAACGAGGCCTGACTTGAGGCACAAATGATATGGTTGAGTCAAATGAGGCCCGACTTGAGATGCAAATGATAAGGTTGAGTCAAAGAAGGCTCGACTCGAGGCACAAATGATATGGTTGAGTCAAACGAGGCCCGACTCGAGGCGCAAATGATAAGGTTGAGTCAAACGAGGCCCGCCTTGAGGCACAAATGATATGGTTTATTCTAACGAGGCCCGACTAGAGCTGCAAATGATAAGGTTAAGTCAAACGAGGCCCGACTCGAGGCGCAAATGATATGGTTGTGTCAAACGAGGCCCGACTCTAGGCGCAAATGATAAGGTTGAATCGAATGATGCCCGACTTGAGGCGCAAATGATGGGGTTGATTCAAACGAGGCCCGACCCGAGGCATAAATGATATGGTTGAGTCAAATGAGGCCCGAGTACAGGTACAAATGATATGGGTGAGTCAAATGAGGCCCCACTCGAGGCGTAAGGATATGAGTGAGTTAAACAAGGCCCGACTCGAGGCACAAATGATAAGGTTGAATCGAATGATTCCTGACTCGTGGCACAAATGATAAGGTTGAGTCAAACAAGGCCCGACTCGAGGCACAAATGATATGGTTGAGTCAAACGAGGCCCGACTCGAGGTGCAAATGATAAGGTTGAGTCAAAGGATGCTCGACACGAGGTGTAAAGGATATGGGTGAGTCCAACAAGGCCCGACTCAAGGCAGAAAAGGTTAGGTTGAGTCAAATGAGGCCCGACTTATGGCACAAATGATATGAGTGACTCAAACGAGGCCCGACTCGAGGCGTAAATGATAAGGTTTGAGTTAAACAAGACCCGATTTGAGGCACAAATGGTATTGTTAAGTTAAACGAGGCCCGACTCAAGGCACAAATGATATGGGTGGGTCAAACGAGGCCCGACTCAACGTGCAAATGATAAGGTTGAGTCAAACGAGGCCCGACTCGAGGCGCAAATGATATGGGTGAGTCAAACGAGGCCCGACTCAAGGCGCAAATGCTAAGGGTGAGTGGAACGAGTCCCGACTCGAGGCGCAAATGATAAGGTTCAATCAAATGAGGCTCAACTCGAGGCACAAATGATAAGGTTCAGTCCAATGAGGCCCGACTCGAGGCGCAAATGATATGGGTGAATCAAACGAGGCCCGACTTGAGGTGTAAATGGTAAGGTTGAGTGGAATGAGGCCCGACTTGAGGCACAACTCATAAGGTTGTGTTAAACGAGGCCCGACTCATGGCACAATTGATAAGGTTGAGTCAAACAAGGTCCGACTCGAGGCACAAATCATAAGGTTAAGTCAAATGAGGCCCGACTTGAGGCACAAATGACATGAGTGAATCAAACGAGGCCTGACTCGAGGCGCAAATGATAAGGGTGAGCAGAACGAGTCCCAACACAAGGCGTAAATGATAAGGTTTGGGTCAAATGATACCCGACGTGAGGCACAAAAGGTATTGTTGAGTCAAACGAGGCCCGACTCAGCGCACAAATAATATGGGTGAGTCAAACGAGGCCTGACTCGAGGCACAAATGATAAGGTTAAGTCAAACGAGGCCCGACTCGAGTTGCAAATGATAAGGTTGAGTCCAACGAGGCCTGACACGAGGCACAAATGATATGGGAGAGTCAAACGAGGCCTAACTCGAGGCGCAAATGATAAGGTCGAGTCAAACAAGGCCTGACTCAAGGCATAAATGATATAGCTTGGGGCACAAATGATATGGTTGAGTCAAACGATGCCCGACTCGAGGCACAAATGATATGAGTGAATCAAACGAGGCCTGACTCGAGGTGCAAATGGTAAGGTTGAGTTGAATGTGTCCCAACTCGAGGGGCAAATGATAAGGTTAAATCAAACGAGGCCCGACTCAAGGCGCAAATGATAAGGTTGAGTCAAACAAGACCCGACTCGAGGCATAAATGATAGGGTTGAGTCAAATGAGGCCCGACTTAAGGCACAAATGACATGGATAAGTCACACAAGGACCGAGTCGAGGCGAAAATGGTAAGGGTGAGTTAAATGAGGCCCGACTCGAGGCGCAAATTGTATTGTTGAGTCAAACGAGGCCCGACTCAAGTCACAATTGATATGGGTGAGTCAAACGAGGCCTGACTTGAGGCAAAAATGATAAGGTTGAGCCAAATGAGGCCCGACTCGAGGCATAAATGATAAGGTTAAGTCAAACGAGGCCTGAGTCGAGGTGCAAATGATAAGGTTGAGTCAAACGAGGCCCGACTCGAGGTGCAAGTGATATGGTTGAGTCATATGAGGCCCGAGTTGATGCATGAATGATATGGGTATGTCCAACAAGGCCCAACTTAAGGCGCAAATGATAAGGCTAAGCTGAATAAGGCCCAACTCGAGCCACAAATGATAAGGTTGAGTCAAACACGGCCCGACTCGAGGCATAAATGATATGGTTGAATCAAATGAGGCCCGACTTGAGGCACAAATAATATGGCTGAGTCAAATGAGGCCTGACTAGAGGTGCAAATGATAAGGTTGAGTCGAATAAGGCCTAACTCGAGGCACAAATAATAAGGTTGAGTCAAACGAGGCTCGACTTGAGGCGCAAATGATAAGGTTGAGTCAAACAAGGCCCAACTCAAGGCATAAATGATATGGTTAAGTCAAACGAGGCCCGACTTGAGGCACAAATGATATGAGTGAATCAAACGAGGCCTGACTCGAGGCACAAATGGTAAGGTTGAGTTGAATGTGGCCCAATCCAAGGCGCAAATGATAAGGTTGAGTTAAACAAGGCCCGACTTGAGGCATAAATCATATGGTTGAGTCAAATGAGGCTCTACTTGAGGCGCAAGTGATAAGGTTGAGTCAAACAAGGCCTGACTCGAGTCGTAAATGATATGGTTGAGTCAAACAAGACCTAAGTTGAGGCACAAATAATATGGGTGAGTCGCATGAGGACCGAGTCAAGGCGCAAATGATATGAGTGAATCAAACGAGGCCTGACTCGAGGCACAAATGGTAAGGTTGAGTTGATTGAGGCCCAACTCGAGGCGCAAATGATAAGGTTGAGTCAAATGAGGCCTAGGTCGAGGCACAAATGATATGGTTGAGTCAAACAAGGCCCAACTCGAGGCATAAATGATATGGTTGAGTAAAACGAAGCCCGACTTGAGGCACAAATGATATGGGTGAATCAAACGAGGCCCGACTCGAGGCACAAAGGATGTGGGTGAGTCAAATGAGGCCCGACTCAAGGCTTAAATGGTATGGTTGAGTCAAACGAGGCCTAACTCGAGGTGCAAATGGTAAGGGTGAGTCAAACAAGGCCCAAGCCAAGGCACAAATGATATGGTTGAGTCAAACAAGGCCCGACTTGAGGCGCAAATGATAAGGTTGAGTCAAACGAGGCCTGACTCGAGTTGTAAATGATAAGCATGAGTTGAACGAGGCCTGACTCGAGGCGCAAAGGATAAGGTTGAGTCAAACGAGGCCCGACTCGAGGCGCAAAGAATAAGGTTGAGTCAAACGAGGCCCAACTCAAGGAGCAAATGATATGGTTGAGTTAAACAAGGCCCGTCTCGAGGCTGAAATAATAAGGTTGAGTCGAACGAGGCTTGACTCGAGGCACAAATGATAAGATTAAGTCAAACAAGGCCCGACTCGAGGCGCAAATGATATGGTTGACTTAAACAAGGCCTGACTCGTGGCACAAATATAAGGTTGAATCAAAAGAGTCCCGCCTCGAGGCACAAATGATAAGGTTGAGTCCAACGAGGCCCGACTCGACGCATAAATGATATGGTTGAGTCAAACGAGGCCTGACTGGAGGCACAAATGATATGGTTGAGTCAAACAAGGCCTGACTCAAGGCGCAAATGATAAGGTTGAGTCGAACGAGGCCCTACTCGAGGTACAGATTAAGGCGCAAATGATAAGGTTGAGTCAAAGAAGGCCTAACTCAAGCCATATATGATATGGTTGAGTTAAACGAGGCCCGACTTGAGTCGTAAATGATATGGTTAAGTCAAACGAGACCCGAGTTGAGGCACAAATGATATGGGTGAGTCACACAAGGACCGAGTCAAGGCACAAATGATATGAGTGAATCAAACGAGGCCTGGCTCGAGGTGCAAATCATAAGGTTGAGACAAACGAGGCTCGACTTAAGGCGCAAATAATAAGGTTGAGTCAAACAAAGCCCGACTCAAGGCATAAATGATATGGTTGAGTCAAACGAGGCCCGACTTGAGGCACAAATGATATGAGTGAATCAAACGAGGCCCGACTCGAGTCGTAAATGATATGGTTGAGTCAAACGAGGCACGAGTCGAGGCGTAAATGATATGGTTGAGTCAAACGAGGCCTGAGTTGAGGTGCGAATGATATGGTTGAGTCAAACAAGGCCCGACTCGAGGCACAAAAGATATGGATGATTCAAACGAGGCCCAACTCGAGGCGCAAATAATAAAGTTGAATTGAACGAGGCCCGACTCGAGGCGCAAATCATAAGATTGAGTCAAACGAGGCCCGACTCGAGGTGCAAATATAAGGTTGAATCGAACGAGGCCCACCTCGAGGCACAAATGATAAGGTTGAGTACAACGAGGCCTGACTCAAGGCATAAATGATATGGTTGAGTCAAACGAGGCCCGAGTTGAGGCACAAATGATATGGGTGAGTCAAACAAGGCCCGACTCAAGGCGCAAATGATATGGTTGAGTCAAACGAGGCCCGACTTGAGGCACAAATGATAAGGTTGAATCCAACGAGGCCTGACTCGAGGCGTAAATAATATGGTTGAGTCAAACGAGGCCCGAGTTCAGGCACAAATGATATGAGAGAGTCAAACGAGGCTTGACTCAAGGTGCAAATGATACGGTTGAGTCAAACGAGGCCTGACTCGAGGCACAAATGATAAGGTTGAGTCAAACGAGGCCTAACTCGAGGCACAATTAACATGGATGAGTCAAATGAGGCCTGACTTGAGGTGTAAAGGATATGGGTGAGTCAAACGAGGCTCAACATGAGGCGCAAATGATATGGGTGAGTCAAACGAGGCCTAACTCGAGGCACAAATGGTAAGGGTGAGTTGAACGAGGCCCGACTTGAGGCACAAATGATAAGCGTGAGTCGAACGAGGCCCGACTTAAGGCGCAAATGATACGGTTAAGTCGAACAAGGCCTGACTCGAGGCGCAAATGATACGATTGAGTCAAACGAGGCACGACTCAAGGCGCAAATAACAAGGTTGAGTCAAACGAGGCCTGACTCGAGGCACAAATGATATGGGTGAGTTAAATTAGGTCCGACTCGAGGCAGAAATAATAAGGGTGAGTTGAATGAGGCTCGACTCGAAGAACAAATAATAAGGTTAAGTCAAACGAGGCCCGACTTGAGGCACAGATGATAAGGTTGAGTCAAACGAGGCCCGACTTATGGCACAAATGATATGAGTGACTCAAATGAGGCCCGACTTGAGGCGCAAATGATAAGGTTGAGTTGAACGAGGCCCGACTCGAGGCACAAATGATATGATTGAGCTAAATGAGGCTCAACTCGAGGCACAAATGAGAAGGTTGAGTTAAACGAGGCCTATCTCGAGGCGTAAATCATATGGTTGAGTGAAACGAGGCCCGAGTTGAGGCACAAATTATATGGGTGAGTCAAACGAGGCCTGACTCATGGCGTAAATGATATGGTTGAGTTGAATGAGGCCCAACTTGAGGCGCAAATGATATGGGTGAGTCAAATGAAACCCAACTCAAGGCGCTCATGATATGGTTGTGTCAAACGAGGCCCGGCTCGAGGCACAAATGATAAGGGTGAGTTAAACGAGGCCCGACTCGAGGCACAAATGATACGGTTGAGTCAAACGAGGCCCGACTTGAGGCACAAATGATAGGGTTGATTCAAACGAGGCCTGACTCGAGGCGTAAATGATATGGTTGAGTCAAACAAGACCAGAGTACAGGTACAAATGATATGGGTGAGTCAAATTATGCCCAACTCAAGGCGCTCATGATATGGTTGTGTCAAACGAGGCCCGGCTCGAGGCACAAATGCTAAGGGTGAGTCAAACGAGGCTCGACTTGAGGCACAAATGATAAGGTTGAGTCGAACAAGGCGTGACTCAAGGCGCAAATGATAAGGTTGAGTCAAACAAGGCCCGCCTCAAGGCGTACATGATATGGTTAATTGAAACGAGGCCCGACTTGTGGCGAAAATGATAAGGTTGAGTCAAACGATGCTTGTCACAAGGCATAAATGATATGGGTGGGTCAAACGAGGCCCAACTCAAGGTGCAAAGGATATGGTTGAGTCGAACGAGGCCTGACTCGAGGAGCAAACGATATGCGAGAGTTAAATGAGGCCTAACTCAAGGCGCTCATGATATGGTTGAGTCAAATGAGGCATGGCTCGAGGCGTACATGGTACGGGTGAGTCACACGAGGCCCAAGTCGAGGCACAAATGATAGGGTTGAGTCAAACGAGACCTGAATTGAGGTGCAAGTGATAAGGTTGATTCAAACGAGGCCTGACTCGAGGCGTAAATCATAAGCATGAGTTCAACGAGGCCCGACATGAGGAAGAAATGATAAGGTCGAGTCAAATGAGGCCTGACTCAAGGTGCAAATGATAAGGTTGAGTCGAACGAGGCTCGACTCGAGGTGCAAATAATAAGGTTGAGTTAAATGAGGCCCGACTCGAGGCACAAATGATATGATAGAGTTAAACGAGACTCGAGTCGAGGCACAAATGAGAAGGTTGAATCGAGCGAGGCCCTTCTTGAGGTGTAAATCATATGGTTGAGTCAAACGAGGCCTGAGTTAAGGCACAAATGATATGGGTTAGTCAAACGAGGCCTGACTCGAGGCATAAATGATATGGTTGAGTCGAACGAGGCCCAACTCGAGGCGCAAACGATATGGGTGAGTCAAATGAGGCCCAACTCAAGGCGCTCATGGTATGGTTGTGTCAAATGAGGCCCAACACGAGGCACAAATGGTAAGGGTTAGTCAAACGAGGCCTACCTCGAGGCACAAATGATATGGTTGAGTCAAATTAGGCCCGACTTGAGGTGCAAGTGATAAGGTTGATTCAAACAAGGCCTGACTCGAGGCGTAAATCATAAGCATGAGTTCAACGAGGCTCGACACGAGGCAAAAATGATAAGGCTAAGTTAAACGAGGCCTGACTCGAGGCGCAAATGATAAGGTTGAGTTGAACGAGGCCCGACTCGAGGCACAAGTGATATGATTGAGTTAAACGAGACTTGACTCGAGGAGCAAATGAGAAGGTTGAATCGAACGAAGCCCGTCTCGAGGCGTAAATCATATGGTTGAGTCAAACGAGGCCTGAGTTGAGGCACAAATGATATGGGTGAGTCAAACAAGGCCCAACTCGAGATGTAAATGATATGGTTGAGTCGAACGAGGCCCAACCGAGGCGCAAACGATATGGGTGAGTCAAATGAGGCCTAACTCAAGGCGCTCATGATATGGTTGTGTCAAACGAGGCCCGGCTCGAGGCACAAATGGTAAGGGTGAGTCAAACGAGGCCTGACTTGAGGCACAAATGATATGGTTGAGTCAAATGAGGCCCGACTTGAGATGCAAATGATAAGGTTGAGTCAAAGAAGGCTCGACTCGAGGCACAAATGATATGGTTGAGTCAAACGAGGCCCGACTCGAGGCGCAAATGATAAGGTTGAGTCAAACGAGGCCCGCCTTGAGGCACAAATGATATGGTTTATTCTAACGAGGCCCGACTAGAGCTGCAAATGATAAGGTTAAGTCAAACGAGGCCCGACTCGAGGCGCAAATGATATGGTTGTGTCAAACGAGGCCCGACTCTAGGCGCAAATGATAAGGTTGAATCGAATGATGCCCGACTTGAGGCGCAAATGATGGGGTTGATTCAAACGAGGCCCGACCCGAGGCATAAATGATATGGTTGAGTCAAATGAGGCCCGAGTACAGGTACAAATGATATGGGTGAGTCAAATGAGGCCCCACTCGAGGCGTAAGGATATGAGTGAGTTAAACAAGGCCCGACTCGAGGCACAAATGATAAGGTTGAATCGAATGATTCCTGACTCGTGGCACAAATGATAAGGTTGAGTCAAACAAGGCCCGACTCGAGGCACAAATGATATGGTTGAGTCAAACGAGGCCCGACTCGAGGTGCAAATGATAAGGTTGAGTCAAAGGATGCTCGACACGAGGTGTAAAGGATATGGGTGAGTCCAACAAGGCCCGACTCAAGGCAGAAAAGGTTAGGTTGAGTCAAATGAGGCCCGACTTATGGCACAAATGATATGAGTGACTCAAACGAGGCCCGACTCGAGGCGTAAATGATAAGGTTTGAGTTAAACAAGACCCGATTTGAGGCACAAATGGTATTGTTAAGTTAAACGAGGCCCGACTCAAGGCACAAATGATATGGGTGGGTCAAACGAGGCCCGACTCAACGTGCAAATGATAAGGTTGAGTCAAACGAGGCCCGACTCGAGGCGCAAATGATATGGGTGAGTCAAACGAGGCCCGACTCAAGGCGCAAATGCTAAGGGTGAGTGGAACGAGTCCCGACTCGAGGCGCAAATGATAAGGTTCAATCAAATGAGGCTCAACTCGAGGCACAAATGATAAGGTTCAGTCCAATGAGGCCCGACTCGAGGCGCAAATGATATGGGTGAATCAAACGAGGCCCGACTTGAGGTGTAAATGGTAAGGTTGAGTGGAATGAGGCCCGACTTGAGGCACAACTCATAAGGTTGTGTTAAACGAGGCCCGACTCATGGCACAATTGATAAGGTTGAGTCAAACAAGGTCCGACTCGAGGCACAAATCATAAGGTTAAGTCAAATGAGGCCCGACTTGAGGCACAAATGACATGAGTGAATCAAACGAGGCCTGACTCGAGGCGCAAATGATAAGGGTGAGCAGAACGAGTCCCAACACAAGGCGTAAATGATAAGGTTTGGGTCAAATGATACCCGACGTGAGGCACAAAAGGTATTGTTGAGTCAAACGAGGCCCGACTCAGCGCACAAATAATATGGGTGAGTCAAACGAGGCCTGACTCGAGGCACAAATGATAAGGTTAAGTCAAACGAGGCCCGACTCGAGTTGCAAATGATAAGGTTGAGTCCAACGAGGCCTGACACGAGGCACAAATGATATGGGAGAGTCAAACGAGGCCTAACTCGAGGCGCAAATGATAAGGTCGAGTCAAACAAGGCCTGACTCAAGGCATAAATGATATAGCTTGGGGCACAAATGATATGGTTGAGTCAAACGATGCCCGACTCGAGGCACAAATGATATGAGTGAATCAAACGAGGCCTGACTCGAGGTGCAAATGGTAAGGTTGAGTTGAATGTGTCCCAACTCGAGGGGCAAATGATAAGGTTAAATCAAACGAGGCCCGACTCAAGGCGCAAATGATAAGGTTGAGTCAAACAAGACCCGACTCGAGGCATAAATGATAGGGTTGAGTCAAATGAGGCCCGACTTAAGGCACAAATGACATGGATAAGTCACACAAGGACCGAGTCGAGGCGAAAATGGTAAGGGTGAGTTAAATGAGGCCCGACTCGAGGCGCAAATTGTATTGTTGAGTCAAACGAGGCCCGACTCAAGTCACAATTGATATGGGTGAGTCAAACGAGGCCTGACTTGAGGCAAAAATGATAAGGTTGAGCCAAATGAGGCCCGACTCGAGGCATAAATGATAAGGTTAAGTCAAACGAGGCCTGAGTCGAGGTGCAAATGATAAGGTTGAGTCAAACGAGGCCCGACTCGAGGTGCAAGTGATATGGTTGAGTCATATGAGGCCCGAGTTGATGCATGAATGATATGGGTATGTCCAACAAGGCCCAACTTAAGGCGCAAATGATAAGGCTAAGCTGAATAAGGCCCAACTCGAGCCACAAATGATAAGGTTGAGTCAAACACGGCCCGACTCGAGGCATAAATGATATGGTTGAATCAAATGAGGCCCGACTTGAGGCACAAATAATATGGCTGAGTCAAATGAGGCCTGACTAGAGGTGCAAATGATAAGGTTGAGTCGAATAAGGCCTAACTCGAGGCACAAATAATAAGGTTGAGTCAAACGAGGCTCGACTTGAGGCGCAAATGATAAGGTTGAGTCAAACAAGGCCCAACTCAAGGCATAAATGATATGGTTAAGTCAAACGAGGCCCGACTTGAGGCACAAATGATATGAGTGAATCAAACGAGGCCTGACTCGAGGCACAAATGGTAAGGTTGAGTTGAATGTGGCCCAATCCAAGGCGCAAATGATAAGGTTGAGTTAAACAAGGCCCGACTTGAGGCATAAATCATATGGTTGAGTCAAATGAGGCTCTACTTGAGGCGCAAGTGATAAGGTTGAGTCAAACAAGGCCTGACTCGAGTCGTAAATGATATGGTTGAGTCAAACAAGACCTAAGTTGAGGCACAAATAATATGGGTGAGTCGCATGAGGACCGAGTCAAGGCGCAAATGATATGAGTGAATCAAACGAGGCCTGACTCGAGGCACAAATGGTAAGGTTGAGTTGATTGAGGCCCAACTCGAGGCGCAAATGATAAGGTTGAGTCAAATGAGGCCTAGGTCGAGGCACAAATGATATGGTTGAGTCAAACAAGGCCCAACTCGAGGCATAAATGATATGGTTGAGTAAAACGAAGCCCGACTTGAGGCACAAATGATATGGGTGAATCAAACGAGGCCCGACTCGAGGCACAAAGGATGTGGGTGAGTCAAATGAGGCCCGACTCAAGGCTTAAATGGTATGGTTGAGTCAAACGAGGCCTAACTCGAGGTGCAAATGGTAAGGGTGAGTCAAACAAGGCCCAAGCCAAGGCACAAATGATATGGTTGAGTCAAACAAGGCCCGACTTGAGGCGCAAATGATAAGGTTGAGTCAAACGAGGCCTGACTCGAGTTGTAAATGATAAGCATGAGTTGAACGAGGCCTGACTCGAGGCGCAAAGGATAAGGTTGAGTCAAACGAGGCCCGACTCGAGGCGCAAAGAATAAGGTTGAGTCAAACGAGGCCCAACTCAAGGAGCAAATGATATGGTTGAGTTAAACAAGGCCCGTCTCGAGGCTGAAATAATAAGGTTGAGTCGAACGAGGCTTGACTCGAGGCACAAATGATAAGATTAAGTCAAACAAGGCCCGACTCGAGGCGCAAATGATATGGTTGACTTAAACAAGGCCTGACTCGTGGCACAAATATAAGGTTGAATCAAAAGAGTCCCGCCTCGAGGCACAAATGATAAGGTTGAGTCCAACGAGGCCCGACTCGACGCATAAATGATATGGTTGAGTCAAACGAGGCCTGACTGGAGGCACAAATGATATGGTTGAGTCAAACAAGGCCTGACTCAAGGCGCAAATGATAAGGTTGAGTCGAACGAGGCCCTACTCGAGGTACAGATTAAGGCGCAAATGATAAGGTTGAGTCAAAGAAGGCCTAACTCAAGCCATATATGATATGGTTGAGTTAAACGAGGCCCGACTTGAGTCGTAAATGATATGGTTAAGTCAAACGAGACCCGAGTTGAGGCACAAATGATATGGGTGAGTCACACAAGGACCGAGTCAAGGCACAAATGATATGAGTGAATCAAACGAGGCCTGGCTCGAGGTGCAAATCATAAGGTTGAGACAAACGAGGCTCGACTTAAGGCGCAAATAATAAGGTTGAGTCAAACAAAGCCCGACTCAAGGCATAAATGATATGGTTGAGTCAAACGAGGCCCGACTTGAGGCACAAATGATATGAGTGAATCAAACGAGGCCCGACTCGAGTCGTAAATGATATGGTTGAGTCAAACGAGGCACGAGTCGAGGCGTAAATGATATGGTTGAGTCAAACGAGGCCTGAGTTGAGGTGCGAATGATATGGTTGAGTCAAACAAGGCCCGACTCGAGGCACAAAAGATATGGATGATTCAAACGAGGCCCAACTCGAGGCGCAAATAATAAAGTTGAATTGAACGAGGCCCGACTCGAGGCGCAAATCATAAGATTGAGTCAAACGAGGCCCGACTCGAGGTGCAAATATAAGGTTGAATCGAACGAGGCCCACCTCGAGGCACAAATGATAAGGTTGAGTACAACGAGGCCTGACTCAAGGCATAAATGATATGGTTGAGTCAAACGAGGCCCGAGTTGAGGCACAAATGATATGGGTGAGTCAAACAAGGCCCGACTCAAGGCGCAAATGATATGGTTGAGTCAAACGAGGCCCGACTTGAGGCACAAATGATAAGGTTGAATCCAACGAGGCCTGACTCGAGGCGTAAATAATATGGTTGAGTCAAACGAGGCCCGAGTTCAGGCACAAATGATATGAGAGAGTCAAACGAGGCTTGACTCAAGGTGCAAATGATACGGTTGAGTCAAACGAGGCCTGACTCGAGGCACAAATGATAAGGTTGAGTCAAACGAGGCCTAACTCGAGGCACAATTAACATGGATGAGTCAAATGAGGCCTGACTTGAGGTGTAAAGGATATGGGTGAGTCAAACGAGGCTCAACATGAGGCGCAAATGATATGGGTGAGTCAAACGAGGCCTAACTCGAGGCACAAATGGTAAGGGTGAGTTGAACGAGGCCCGACTTGAGGCACAAATGATAAGCGTGAGTCGAACGAGGCCCGACTTAAGGCGCAAATGATACGGTTAAGTCGAACAAGGCCTGACTCGAGGCGCAAATGATACGATTGAGTCAAACGAGGCACGACTCAAGGCGCAAATAACAAGGTTGAGTCAAACGAGGCCTGACTCGAGGCACAAATGATATGGGTGAGTTAAATTAGGTCCGACTCGAGGCAGAAATAATAAGGGTGAGTTGAATGAGGCTCGACTCGAAGAACAAATAATAAGGTTAAGTCAAACGAGGCCCGACTTGAGGCACAGATGATAAGGTTGAGTCAAACGAGGCCCGACTTATGGCACAAATGATATGAGTGACTCAAATGAGGCCCGACTTGAGGCGCAAATGATAAGGTTGAGTTGAACGAGGCCCGACTCGAGGCACAAATGATATGATTGAGCTAAATGAGGCTCAACTCGAGGCACAAATGAGAAGGTTGAGTTAAACGAGGCCTATCTCGAGGCGTAAATCATATGGTTGAGTGAAACGAGGCCCGAGTTGAGGCACAAATTATATGGGTGAGTCAAACGAGGCCTGACTCATGGCGTAAATGATATGGTTGAGTTGAATGAGGCCCAACTTGAGGCGCAAATGATATGGGTGAGTCAAATGAAACCCAACTCAAGGCGCTCATGATATGGTTGTGTCAAACGAGGCCCGGCTCGAGGCACAAATGATAAGGGTGAGTTAAACGAGGCCCGACTCGAGGCACAAATGATACGGTTGAGTCAAACGAGGCCCGACTTGAGGCACAAATGATAGGGTTGATTCAAACGAGGCCTGACTCGAGGCGTAAATGATATGGTTGAGTCAAACAAGACCAGAGTACAGGTACAAATGATATGGGTGAGTCAAATTATGCCCAACTCAAGGCGCTCATGATATGGTTGTGTCAAACGAGGCCCGGCTCGAGGCACAAATGCTAAGGGTGAGTCAAACGAGGCTCGACTTGAGGCACAAATGATAAGGTTGAGTCGAACAAGGCGTGACTCAAGGCGCAAATGATAAGGTTGAGTCAAACAAGGCCCGCCTCAAGGCGTACATGATATGGTTAATTGAAACGAGGCCCGACTTGTGGCGAAAATGATAAGGTTGAGTCAAACGATGCTTGTCACAAGGCATAAATGATATGGGTGGGTCAAACGAGGCCCAACTCAAGGTGCAAAGGATATGGTTGAGTCGAACGAGGCCTGACTCGAGGAGCAAACGATATGCGAGAGTTAAATGAGGCCTAACTCAAGGCGCTCATGATATGGTTGAGTCAAATGAGGCATGGCTCGAGGCGTACATGGTACGGGTGAGTCACACGAGGCCCAAGTCGAGGCACAAATGATAGGGTTGAGTCAAACGAGACCTGAATTGAGGTGCAAGTGATAAGGTTGATTCAAACGAGGCCTGACTCGAGGCGTAAATCATAAGCATGAGTTCAACGAGGCCCGACATGAGGAAGAAATGATAAGGTCGAGTCAAATGAGGCCTGACTCAAGGTGCAAATGATAAGGTTGAGTCGAACGAGGCTCGACTCGAGGTGCAAATAATAAGGTTGAGTTAAATGAGGCCCGACTCGAGGCACAAATGATATGATAGAGTTAAACGAGACTCGAGTCGAGGCACAAATGAGAAGGTTGAATCGAGCGAGGCCCTTCTTGAGGTGTAAATCATATGGTTGAGTCAAACGAGGCCTGAGTTAAGGCACAAATGATATGGGTTAGTCAAACGAGGCCTGACTCGAGGCATAAATGATATGGTTGAGTCGAACGAGGCCCAACTCGAGGCGCAAACGATATGGGTGAGTCAAATGAGGCCCAACTCAAGGCGCTCATGGTATGGTTGTGTCAAATGAGGCCCAACACGAGGCACAAATGGTAAGGGTTAGTCAAACGAGGCCTACCTCGAGGCACAAATGATATGGTTGAGTCAAATTAGGCCCAACTTGAGGTGCAAGTGATAAGGTTGATTCAAACAAGGCCTGACTCGAGGCGTAAATCATAAGCATGAGTTCAACGAGGCTCGACACGAGGCAAAAATGATAAGGCTAAGTTAAACGAGGCCTGACTCGAGGCGCAAATGATAAGGTTGAGTTGAACGAGGCCCGACTCGAGGCACAAGTGATATGATTGAGTTAAACGAGACTTGACTCGAGGAGCAAATGAGAAGGTTGAATCGAACGAAGCCCGTCTCGAGGCGTAAATCATATGGTTGAGTCAAACGAGGCCTGAGTTGAGGCACAAATGATATGGGTGAGTCAAACAAGGCCCAACTCGAGATGTAAATGATATGGTTGAGTCGAACGAGGCCCAACCGAGGCGCAAACGATATGGGTGAGTCAAATGAGGCCTAACTCAAGGCGCTCATGATATGGTTGTGTCAAACGAGGCCCGGCTCGAGGCACAAATGGTAAGGGTGAGTCAAACGAGGCCTGACTTGAGGCACAAATGATATGGTTGAGTCAAATGAGGCCCGACTTGAGATGCAAATGATAAGGTTGAGTCAAAGAAGGCTCGACTCGAGGCACAAATGATATGGTTGAGTCAAACGAGGCCCGACTCGAGGCGCAAATGATAAGGTTGAGTCAAACGAGGCCCGCCTTGAGGCACAAATGATATGGTTTATTCTAACGAGGCCCGACTAGAGCTGCAAATGATAAGGTTAAGTCAAACGAGGCCCGACTCGAGGCGCAAATGATATGGTTGTGTCAAACGAGGCCCGACTCTAGGCGCAAATGATAAGGTTGAATCGAATGATGCCCGACTTGAGGCGCAAATGATGGGGTTGATTCAAACGAGGCCCGACCCGAGGCATAAATGATATGGTTGAGTCAAATGAGGCCCGAGTACAGGTACAAATGATATGGGTGAGTCAAATGAGGCCCCACTCGAGGCGTAAGGATATGAGTGAGTTAAACAAGGCCCGACTCGAGGCACAAATGATAAGGTTGAATCGAATGATTCCTGACTCGTGGCACAAATGATAAGGTTGAGTCAAACAAGGCCCGACTCGAGGCACAAATGATATGGTTGAGTCAAACGAGGCCCGACTCGAGGTGCAAATGATAAGGTTGAGTCAAAGGATGCTCGACACGAGGTGTAAAGGATATGGGTGAGTCCAACAAGGCCCGACTCAAGGCAGAAAAGGTTAGGTTGAGTCAAATGAGGCCCGACTTCAGGCACAAATGATGTAGTTGAGTCGAACGAGGTCCGACTCGAGGTGCAAATGATATGGGTGAGTCAAATGAGGCCTGACTCGTGGCACAAATGGTAAGCGTGAGTTGAACGAGTCCCAACACAAGGCGCAAATGGCAAGGTTCAGTCAAATGAGGCCCGACTCGAGGCGCAAATGATAAGGTTGAGTTGAACGAGGCCTGACTCGAGGCGCAAATGATAAGGTTGAGTCAAACGATGCCAGACTTGAGGCACAAATGATATGTTTGAGTTAAACGAGGCCCGACTCACGGCATAAATGATAAGGTTGAGTCAAATGAGGCCCGACTCGAGGCGCAAATGATATGGTTGAGTCGAATGAGTCCCGACTCGAGTTGCAAACGATATGCGAGAGTCAAATGAGGCCTAACTTAAGGCGCTCATGATATGGTTGAATCAAACTAGGCCTGACTCGAGGTGGAAATGGTAAGGGTGAGTCACACGAGGCCCGAGTCGAGGCACAAATGATAGGGTTGAGTCAAACGAGGCCTGACTTGAGGCACAAGTGATAAAGTTTATTCAAACGAGGCCTGACTCGAGGCATAAATCATAAGCATGAGTTGAACGAGGCCCGACACGAGGCAGAAATGATAAGGTTGAGTCAAACGAGGCCTGACTCGAGGCACAAATGATAAGGTTGAGTCGAACGATGCCCCACTCGAGGCGCAAAGAATAATGTTGAGTCAAATGAGGCCCAACTCGAGGCGCAAATGATATGATTGAGTTAAACGCGACTCGATTCGAGGCGCAAATGAGAAGGTTGAATCGAACGAGGCCCGTCTCAAGGCGTAAATCATATGGTTGAGTCAAACGAGGCCCGAGTTGAGGCACAAATGAAATGGGTGAGTCAAACGAGGCCCAACTCGAGGCGCAAATGACAAGGTTGAGTCAAACGAGGCCGACTCGAGGCGTAAATGATAAGGTTGAGTTGAATAAGGCCTAACTAGAGGCGCACATGATAAGGTTGAGTCAAACAAGGCTCGACTAGAGCCGCAAATGATAAGGTTAAGTCAAACGAGGCCCGACTCGAGGTGCAAATGATATGGTTGTGTCAAACGAGGCCCGACTTGAGGTGTAAATGATATGGTTGAATCAAATGATGCCTGACTCAAGGCGTCAAATGATAAGGTTGAGTCAAACAAGGCCCGCCTCGAGGCGTAAATGATATGGTTAATTGAAACGAGGCCCGACTTGTGGCACAAATGATAAGGTTGAGTCAAACGATGCTTGTCACGAGGCATAAATGATATGGGTGTGTCAAACGAGGCCCAACTCGAGGTAAAAAAGGTTAGGGTAAGTCAAACAAGCCCGACTCGAGGCACAAATGGTAAGCGTGAGTTGAACGAGGCCCAACACAAGGCGCAAATCACAAGGTTGAGTCAAACGTGGCCCCACTCATGGCGCAAATGATAAGGTAGCGTCAAACGAGGCCTGACTGGAGCCGCAAATGATAAGGTTGTTTCAAACGAGGCCGGACTCGAGGCGCAAATGATATGGTTGAGTCAAACGAGGCCCGACTTGTGGTGCAAATGAAAAGGTTGAATCGAACGAGGCCCGACTCGTGGCGCAAATGATAAGGTTAAGTCAAATAAGGCCTGCCTCAAGGCTCCAATGATAAGGTTGACTCAAATGAGGCCTGCCTCGAGGTGTCAATGATATGGTTGATTCAAACGAGGCCCGGCCCGAGGCGAAAATGATAAGGTTAAGTTAAACGATGCTCTACACGAGGCATAAATCATATGGGTCAATCAAATGAGGCCCAACTCGATGCACAAATGATATGGTTGAGTCAAACGAGGCCCACGTCGGGACGCAAATGATATGGGTGAGTCAAACGAGACTCGACTTGAGGCACAAATGGTAAGTGTGAGTTGAACGAGGACCAACACGAGGCGCTAACAGCAAGGTTCAGTCAAACGAGCCCGACTCGAGGCGCAAATGATAAGGTTGAGTCGAACGAGTCCTGACTCGAGGCGCAAATGATAAGGTTGAGTCAAACGAGTCCTGACTCGAGGCACAAATGATAAGGTTGAGTTAAACGAGGCCCGACTCGAGGTCCAAATATAAGGTTGAATCGAACGAGGCCTGACTCAAGGCACAATTGATAAGGTTGAGTCAAACGAGGCCTGACTTGAGGTGTAAATGATATGGTTGAGTCAAACGAGGCCCGAGTTGAGGCACAAATGATATGGGAGAGTCAAATGAGGGCCTACTCGAGGCGCAAATGATATGGTTGAGTCGAACAAGGCCTGACTCGAGTTGCAAACGATATGCGAGAGTCAAATGAGGCTTAACTCAAGTCGCTCATGATATGGTTGAGTCAAACGAGGCCTAACTCGAGGCGGAAATGGTAAGGGTGAGTCACATGAGGCCCGAGTCAAGGCACAAATATAGGGTTAAGTCAAACGAGGCCCGACTTGAGGCACAAGTGATAAGGTTTATTCAAACGAGGCCTGACTCGTGGCATAAATCATAAGCATGAGTTGAACAAGGCCCGACATGAGGCGGAATTGATAAGGATGAGTCAAACGAGGCCTGACTCGAGGCACAAATGATAAGGTTAGGTCGAACGATGCCCGACTCGAGGCGCAAAGAATAAGGTTGAGTCAAATGAGGCCCGACTCGAGGCGCAAATGATATGATTGAGTTAAACGCGACTCGACTCGAGAAGCAAATGAGAAGGTTGAATCAAACGAGGCCCGTCTCAAGGCGTAAATCATATGGTTGAGTCAAACGAGGCCCGAGTTGAGGCACAAATGATATGGGTGAGTCAAACGAGGCCCGACTCGAGGTGTAAATGATATGGTTGAGTTGAATGAGGCCCAACTCGAGGTGAAAACGATATGGGTAAGTCAAATGAGGTCCGACTTGAGGCACAGATGATAAGGTTGATTCAAACAAGGCCCAACTCGAGGCGTAAATGATATGGTTAAGTCAAATGAGGCCCGATTGGAGGCACAAATGATATGGGTGAGTCAAATGAGGCCCCACTCGAGGACCAAATGATATGAGTGAGTTAAACGAGACCCGACTCGAGGCACAAATGATAAGGTTGAATCGAACATGGCCCGACTCGAGGCGCAAATGATAAGGTTGAGTCAAACAAGGCCCGACTCAAGGCACAAATGATATGGTTGAGTCAAACGAGGCCCGACTCGAGGTACAAATGATAAGGTTGAGTCAAACGAGACCCGCCTTGAGGCATAAATTATATGGTTGATTCAAACGAGTCCCGACTTGAGGCGCAAATGATAAGGTTAAGTCAAACGATGGTCGACACGAGGCGTAAATGATATGGGTGAGTCAAATGAGGCCTGACTCAAGACAAAAAAGGTCAGGGTGAGTCAAACGAGGCCCAACTTCAGGCACAAATGATATGGGTGAGTCAAACGAGGCCCAACTCGAGGCGCAAATGACAAGGTTGAGTCGAATGAGGCCCGACTCGAGGCGAATTGATAAGGTTGAGTCAAACGAGGACTGACTGGAGTCGCAAATGATAAGGTTAAGTCAAATGAGGCCCGACTCGAGGCGCAAATGATATGGTTGAGTCAAATGAGGCCTGGCTCGAGGCGCAAATGATAAGGTTGAATCGAATGATGCCTGACTCGAGGCACAAATGATAAGGTTGAGTGAAGCAAGGCCTGCCTCGAGGCGTAAATGATATGGTTAATTGAAACGAGGCCTGACTTGTGGCGCAATTGATAAGGTTAAGTCAAACGATGCTTCTCACGAGGCGTAAATGATATGGGTGAGTCAAACAAGGCCCGACTCGAGGCACAAATGGTAAGAGTGAGTGGAACGAGGCCCAACATGATGCGCAAATCACAAGGTTGAGTCAAACGTGGCCCCACTCATGGCACAAATGATAAGGTTGCATCAAACGAGGCCCGACTGGAGCCACAAATGATAAGGTTGAGTCAAACGAGGCCCGACTTGAGGCGCAAATGATATGGTTGAGTCAAACGAGGCCCGACTTGAGGTGCAAATGAAAAGGTTGAATCAAACGAGGCCCGACTCGAGGCGCAAATGATAAGGTTAAGTCAAATGAGGCCTGACTCGAGGCTTCAATGATAAAGTTGACTCAAATGAGGCCTGCCTCGAGGCATCAATGATATGGTTGATTCAAACGAGGCCCGGCCCGAGGCAAAAATGATAAGGTTAAGTTAAACGATGCTTTAAACGAGGTGTAAATCAGATGAGTGAGTCAAACGAGGCCCGACTCGATGCCCAAATGATATGGGTGAGTCAAACGAGACTTGACTCGAGGCACAAATGGTAAGTGTGAGTTGAACGAGGCCCAACACGAGGCGCTAATGGCAAGGTTCAGTCAAACGAGGCCTGACTCGAGGCACAAATGATAAGGTTGAGTCGAACGAGTCCTGACTCGAGGCACAAATGATAAGGTTGAGTCAAACGAGGCCAGACTTGAGGCACAAATGATATGTTTGAGTTAAACGAAGCCCGACTCGAGGTGCAAATATGAGGTTGAATTGAACGAGGCCCGACTCGAGGCACAAATGATGAGGTTGAGTCAAATGAGGCCCGACTCGAGGCGTAAATGATATGGTTGAGTCAAACAAGGCCCGAGTTAAGGCACAAATGATATGGGAGAGGCAAATGAGGCCCGACTCAAGGCGCAAATGATATGGTTGAGTCGAACGAGGCCCGACTCGAGTTGCAAATGATATGCGAGAGTCAAATGAGGCCTAACTCAAGGCGCTCATGATATGGTTGAGTCAAACGAGGCCTGACTCGAGGCAGAAATGGTAAGGGTGAGTCACACGAGGCCTGAGTCGAGGCACAAATGATAGGGTTGAGTTAAACGAGGCCCGACTTTAGGCGCAAGTGATAAGGTTTATTCAAACGAGGCCTGACTCGAGGCATAAATCATAAGCATGAGTTGAACGAGGCCTGACACGAGGCGAAAATGATAAGGTTGAGTCAAATAAGGCCTGACTCGAGGCACAAATGATAAGGTTGAGTCGAACGATGCCCGACCTGAGGCGTAAAGAATAAGGTTGAATCGAACGAGGCCCGTCTCAAGGCGTAAATCATATGGTTGAGTCAAACAAGACCCGAGTTGAGGCACAAATGATATGGGTGAGTCAAACAAGGCCCGACTCGAGGCATAAATGATATGGTTGAGTCGAACGAGGCCCAACTCAAGGCACAAACGATATGGCTGAGTCAAATGAGGCCCGACTCGAGGCACAAATGATATGAGTGAGTTAAACGAGGCTCGACTCGAGGCACAAATTATAAGGTTGAATCGAATGAGTCCTGACTAGAGGCGCAAATGATAAGGTTGAGTCAAACATGGCCCGACTCAAGGCACAAGTGATAAGGTTGAGTCAAACGAGGCCCGACTCGAGTGCAAATGGTAAGCATAAGTTGAACGAGGCCCAACACGAGGCACAAATGACAAGGTTGAGTCAAACGAGGCCAGACTCGTGGCGCAAATGATAAGGTTGAGTTGAACAAGGCCTGCCTCGAGGCGCAAATCATAAGGTTGAGTCAAACAAGGTCTGGCTCGAGCCGCAAATGATAAGGTTGAGTCAAACGAGGCCCGACTCAAGGCGCAACTGATATGGTTGAGTCAAATGAGGCCTGACTCGAGATGCAAATGATAAGGTTGAATCGAATGAGGCCTAACTCGAGGCCAAATGATAGGGTTGAGTCAAACGATGCTTGTCACAAGGTGTAAATGATATGGGTGAGTTAAACGAGGCCCGACTCGAGGTAGAAAAGGTCAGGGTGAGTCAAATGAAGCCCAACTCGAGGCACAAATGGTAAGCATGAGTTGAACGAGGCCCAGCATGAGGCGTAAATGACAAGGTTGAGTCAAACGAGGCCTAACTCGAGGCGCAAATGATAAGGTTGAGTCAAACGAGGCCCAACTCAAGGCATAAATGATAAGGATGAGCCAAACGAGGCCCGACTCGAGGCACAAATGATATGGTTGAGTTAAATGAGGCCCGACTCAAGGCGCAAATATAAGGTTGAATCAAACCAGGCCCGACTCGAGACACAAATGATAAGGTTGAGTCAAACGAGGCCTAACATGAGGCACAAATGATAAGGTTGAGTCGAACAAGGACTGACTCAAGGGACAAATGATATGGTTGAGTCAAACGAGGCCCGACTCAAGGTGCAAATAATATGGTTGAGTCAAACGAGGCCTGACTCGAGGTGTAAATGGTAAGCGTGAGTTGAACGAGGTCCAACACATGGCACAAATGACAAGGTTAAGTCAAACGAGGCCCGACTCAAGGCACAAATGATAAGGTTGAGTCAAACGAGCCCCTACTCGAGGTGCAAATAATAAGGTTGAGTTAAACGAGGCCCGACTGGAGCCACAAATGATAAGGTTGAGTTAAACGAGGCTTGACTTGAGGCACAAATGATATGGTTGAGTCAAACGATGCTCGACGCAAGGCAAAAATGATAAGGTTGAATCGAAGAGGCCCGACTCGAGTTGCAAATGATAAGGTTGAGTCAAACGATGCTTGTCATGAGACGTAAATGATATGGGTGAGTCAAACGAGGCTCGACTCGAGGCAAAAAAGTTAGGGTGAGTCAAACGAGGCCTGACTCAGGGCAGAAATGGTAAGCGTGAGTTGAACGAGGCCCAATACGAGGCGCAAATGACTAGGTTAAGTCAAACGAGGCCTGACTCGAGGTGCAAATGATAAGGTTGAGTTGAATGAGGCCCGACTCAAGGCGCAAATGATAAGGTTAAGTCAAACGAGGCCCCACTCGAGGCGCAAATTATATGGTTGAGTCAAACGAGGCCCAACTCGAGGCGCAAATGATAAGGTTGAATCAAATGATGCCCAACTCGAGGCGCAAATGATAACATTGAGTCAAACAAGGCTCGTCTCGAGGCGTAAATGATATGGTTAATTGAAACGAAGCCCGACTTGTGGCGCAAATGATAAGGTTGAGTCAAACGATGCTTGTCACGAGGCGTAAATGATATGGGTGAGTCAAACAAGGCCCGACTCGAGGCAGAAAAGGTCAGGGCAAGTCAAATGAGACCCGACTCAAGGCACCAATGGTAAGCGTGAGTTGAACGAGGCCCAACACGAGGCGCAAATCACAAGGTTGAGTCAAACGTGGCCCCACTCATGGCGCAAATGATAAGGTTGAGTCAAACGAGGTCCCCGTCGAGGCGCAAATGATAACGTTGCGTCAAACGAGCCCCGACTGGATCCGCAAAATGATAAGGTTGAGTCAAACAAGGCCTGGCTCGACACACAAATGATATGGTTGAGTTGAATGAGGCCCGCCTCGAGGCGCAAATCATATGGGTGAGTCAAACGAGACCTGACTCGAGGTGCAAAGGGTAAGTGTGAGTTGAACGAGGCCCAACACGAGGCATTAATGACAAGGTTGAGTCAAACGAGGCCCGACTCGAGGTGCAAACGATATCTGAGAGTCAAATGAGGCCGAACTCAAGGCACTCATGACATGGTTGAGTCAAACAAGGCCTGACTCAAGGCGCACATGGTAAGGGTGAGTCACACGAGGCCCGATTCAAGGCACAAATGATAGGGTTGAGTCAAATAAGGCCCGACTAGATGTGCAAATGAAAAAGTTGACTCAAACGAGGTCTGACTCGAGGTGTAAATCATAAGCATGAGTTGAACAAGGCTGCCACGAGGCAGAAATGATAAGGTTGAGTCAAACGAGGCTGGACTCGAGGCACAAATAATAAGGTTGAGTCAAATGAGGCCTGACTCGAGGCGCAAAGAATAAGGTTGAGTCAAACGAGGCCCGACTCGAGGCGCAAATGATAAGGTTGAGTCGAATGAGGCCTGACTCGAGGTGCAAATGAAAAGGATAAGGTTGAGTCAAACAAGGCCCGACTCAAGGTGCAAATGATATGATTAGTTAAACGAGACCCAACTCGAGGCACAAATGAGAAGGTTGAATCGAACGAGGCCTGACTCGAGGCGTAAATGATAAGGGTGAGTCAAATGAGGCCCGACTCGACGCACAAATGATATGGTTGGGTCAAACGAGGCCCGACTCAAGGCGCAAATGGTAAGGGTGAGTCAAATGAGGCCCGACTCAAGGCACAAATGATATATATGGTTGAGTCAAACGAGGCCCAACTTGAGGCGCAAATGAGAAGGTTGATTCAAACGAGGTCCGACTCGAGGCGTAAGTGATATGGTTGTGTCAAACGAGGCCCGAGTGATATGGGTGAGTCAAATAAGGCCCTACTCAAGGCACAAATGATATGGTTGAGTTAAATGAGGCACAACTCAAAGCACAAATGATAAGGTTGAGTCAAACGAGGCCCACCTCGAGGTGTAAATGATATGGTTAATTTAAAAGACACCCGACTTGAGGCACAAATGATAAGGTTGAGTCAAATGATGCTTGACACGAGGTGTAAATGATATGGTTGAGTCAAACGAGGCCCAACTCGAGGCACAAAAGGTCAGGGTGAGTCAAACGAGACCCGATTTGAGGCACAAATGATATGGTTGAGCTGAACGAGGCCTGACTCGAGGCGTAAATGACAAGGTTGAGTCAAACGAGGCCTAACTCGAGGCATAAATGATAAGGATAAGCCAAATGAGGCCCAACTCGAGGCGCAAATGATAAGGTTGAGTCAAACGAGGCCCGACTCGAGGTGCAAATGATAAGATTGAATTAAATGGGGCTCGACTTAGGGCACAAATGATAAGGTTAAGCCAAACGAGGCCTAACTCGAGGCGCAAATGATAAGGTTAAGTCAAACGAGGCCCGACTCAAGGCACCAATGATAAGGTTGAATCGAACGAGGCCCGACTCGAGACACAAATGATATGGTCGAGTCAAACGAGGCCCGCCTCGAGGCGTTAATGATATGGTTTATTCAAATGAGGCCTGACTTGAGGCGCAAATGATAAGGTTGAGTCGAACAGTGCTCGACACAAGGCGTAAATGATATGGGTGAGTCAAACGAAGCCTGACTCGAGGCACAAATGGTAAGGTTGAGTCAAATGAGGCCCGACTCAATGCACAAATCATATGGTTGAGTCGAGCAAGGCCTGCCTTGAGGTACAAATGTTATGGGTGAGTCAAACGAGACCTGACTCGAGGCACAAATGGTAGGACTGTGTTGAACAAGGCCCAACACGAGGTGCAAATGACTAGGTTGAGTCAAACGAGGCCAGACTTAAGGCGCAAATGATAAAGTTCAGCCAAACGAGGCCCGACTCAAGGCACAAATATAAGGTTGAATCGAACGAGGCCTGACTCGATGCGCAAATGGTAAGGTTGAGTGAAACGAGGCTTGACTCGAGGCGAACACGAGGTGCAAATGACTAGGTTGAGTCAAACGAGGCCCAACTCGAGGCGCAAATGATAAAGTAAAGCCAAACGAGGCCCGACTCAAGGCACAAATATAAGGTTGAATCGAACGAGGCCTGACTCTGCGCAAATGATAAGGTTGAGTCAAACGAGACCTGACTTGAGGTGCAAGTGATATGGGTGAGTCAAACGACACCTAGAACGAGGCACAAATGATAAGGTTGTGTCAAACAAGACCCGACTCGAGGCGCAAATGATAAGGTTGAGTCAAATGTAGCCTGACACGAGGCGCAAATGATAAGGTTAAGTCGAACGAGTCCAGTGTCGAGGCATAAATGATAAGGTTGAGTCAAACGAGGCCCGAGTTGAGGTACAAATGATATGGGTGAGTCAAATGAGGCCCAACTTGAGGCACAAATGATATGGGTGAGTGAAACGAGGCCCGACTCGTGGCGCAAATGGTAAGCGTTAACTGAACGAGGCCCAACACGAGGCACAAATGATAAGGTTGAGTCAAACAATGCTCGACACGAGGCGTAAATGATATGACTGAGTCAAACGAGGCCTGACTCAAGGCACAAAAGGTAAGGGTGAGGCAAACGAGGCCTGACTTGAGGCACAAATGATATGGTTAAGTTGAATGAGTCCCACCTTAAGGCACAAATGATATGGGTGAGTCAAATGAGGCCCGACTCGGGGTGCAAATGGTAAGCGTGAGCTGAACGAGGCCCAACACGAGGCACAAATGATAAGGTTGAGTCGAACAAGGCCTGACTCGAGGCGCAAATGATAAGGATAAGGTTGAGTCAAACGAGGCCCGACTCGAGGCACAAAAGGTAAGGGTGAGTCAAATGAGGCCCGACTCGAGGCACAAATGATATGGTTGAGTTAAAGGACGCCCGACTCGAGGATAAATGATTTGGTAGATTCAAACGAGGCCTGACTCGAGGCATAAATCATATGGTTGAGTCAAACGAGGCCCGAGTGGAGGCACAAATGAGATGGGTGAGTCAAATGAGGCCCTACTGAGGCACAATTGATATGGGTGAGTTAAACGAGGCCCGACTCAAGGCGTAACTTATAAGGTTGAGTCGAATGTGTCCCGACTCGAGGCGCAAATGATAAGGTTAAGTCAAACAAGGCCTGACTTGAGGCACAAATGATAAGGTTGAGTCAATCGAGGCCCACCTCAAGCCACAAATGATATAGTTAAGTTAAACGCGGCCCGACTCGAGGCGCCAATGATAAGGTTGAATCGAACGAGGCTCGACTAGAGGTACAAATGATATGGTTGAGTTAAATGAGGCCCGACTCAAGGCGCAAATGATATGGGTGAGTCGAACGAGGCCTGACTCGAGGTGCAAATGGTAAGCGTGAGTTGAACGAGGCCCAACATGAGGCGTAAATGACAAGGTTGAGCCAAACGAGGCCCAACTTGAGGCGTAAATGATAAGGTTGAGCGAAACAAGGCCCGACTCGAGTCGCAAATGATAAGGTTGAGTCAAACGAGGCTGGACTCGAGGCACAAATGATGAGATTGAATCAAACGGGGCTCGACTCGAGGCGCAAATGATAAGGTTGAGTCAAGCGACGCCTGACTCGAGGCGCAAATGATATGGTTGAGTCGAACGTGGCCCGACTCGTGGCGCCAATGATATGGTTGAATCAAACGAGGCCCGACTCGAGGCACCAATGATATGGTTGAGTCAAACGAGGCCCGCCTCAAGGCATCAATGGTATGGTTGATTCAAACGAGGCCCGACTTGAGGCACAAATGATAAGGTTGAGTGAAATGATGCTCAACACGAGGCGTAAATTATATGGGTGAGTCAAACGAAGCCTGACTCGTGGCACAAAAAGTAAGGGTGAGTGAAACGAGACCCGACTCGAGGCACAAATGACATGGTTAAGTCAAACGAAGCCCGACTTAAGGCGCAAAAGATATGGTTGAGTCAAACGAGGCCTGAGTCAAGGCACAAATGGTATGCGTGAGTTGAATGAGGCCCAACACGAGGCGCAAATGATAAGGTTGAGTCAAATGAGGCCCGACTCGAGGTGCAAATGATAAGGTTGAGTCAAACGAGGCCTGACACGACGCACAACAGCTAAGGTTGAGTCCAACGAGGCCCGACTTGAGGCACAAATGATATGGTTGAGTTAAATGAGGACCGACTCGAGGCGCAAATGAAAAGGTAGAATCGAACGAGGGCCGACTCGAGGCGTAAATAATACGGTTGAGTCAAACGAGGCCCGAGTTGAGGCACAAATGGTATGAGTGGGTCGACGAGGCACGACTCAAGGCGCAAATGATATGGTTGAGTCGAACGAGGCCCGACTTGGGGCACAAATGATATGGCTGAGTCAAATGAGGCCCAACTCAAGGCGCTCATGATATGGTTGAGTCAAACGAGGCCGGAGTCGAGGCGCAAATGGTAAGGGTGTGTTAAACGAGGCCCGACTCAAGATTCAAAAGATGAGGTTGAGTCAAATGTGACCTGACTCGGGGCATAAATGATATGGTTGAGCCAAATGAGGCTCGACTCGAGGTACAAATGATATGGGTGGGTCAAACGAGGCCTGCCTCGAGGCACAAATGATTTTGGTGAGTCAAACGAGGCCTGCCTCAAGCTGCAAATGATATGGGTGAGTCAAACGAGGCCCAACTCGAGGTGCAAATGATACGGTTGAGTCCAACGAGGTCCGACTCGAGGCGCAAATGATCAGGTTAAATCGAACGAGGCCTGACTCGAGGCACAAATGATAAGGTTGAGTCAAACGATGCCCGCCTCGAGGCGTAAATGATATGGTTGATTCAAACGAGGCCCGACTTGTGGCGCAAATGATATGGTTGAATTGAACAAGGCCTGACTCGATGCACAAATGATATGGTTGAGTCAAACGAGGCCTGCCTCGAGGCGCAAATGATATGGGTGAGTCAAACGTGGTCTGACTCGAGGCGCAAATGATAAGGTTAAATCAAATGAGGCCCGACTCGAGGCACAAATGATAAGGTTGAGTCAAACGAGGCCTACCTCGAGGCGTAAATGATAAGGTTGAATCGAACAAGGCCCGACTCGAGGCATAAATAATATGGTTGATTCAAACAAGGCCCGATTTGTGGCGCAAATGATAAGGTTGAGTTAAACGATGCTCGACACGAGGCATAAATGATATGGGTAAGTTAAACGAAGCCCGACTCGAGGCACAAAAGATCAGGGTAAGTCAAACGCGGCCTGACTTAAGGCACAAATGATATGGTTGAGTCGAACGAGGCCTAACTCGAGGCGCAAATGATATGGGTGTATCAAACAAGGCCTGCCTCAAGGTGCAAATGGTAAGCGTGAGTTGAACGAGGCCCAACTTGAGGCACAAATGATACGGTTGAACCGAACAAGGCCCGCCTCGAGGCCCAAATGATATGGTTGAGTGAAACGAGGCCCGTCTCGAGGCACAAATGATATGCGTGAGTCAAACAAGGCCTGACTCGAGGTGCAAATGATATGAGTGAGTCTAACGAGGTCCGACTTGAGGCACGTATGATAAGGTTGAGTCAAACGAGGCTCGACACAAATGATAAGGGTCAGTCAAATGATGCTCAACATGAGGCATAAATAATATGGTTGTGCCAAACGACCAAGTTGAGGCACAAATGATATGGGTGAGTTAAGCGATGCCCACCTCGAGGCACAAAAGATCAGGGTTAGTCAAACGCGGCCTAACTTGAGGCGCAAATGATATGGTTGAATCGAACGAGGCCCGACTCGAGGCACAAATGATAAGGTTGAGTCAAATGAGGCCCAACTCGAGGCGTAAATGATATGGTTGAGTCAAATCAGGCCTGAGTTGAGGCACAACTGATATGGGTGAGTCAAACGAGACCCGAGTCGAGACGCAAATGATATGGTTGAGTCGAACGAGGCCCGACTCGAGGCGCAAATGATATGGGTGAGTCAAATGAGGTCTAAATCAAGGCGCTCATGATAAGGTTGAGTCAAACGAGGCCCGACTCGAGGCGCAAAGGGTAAGGGTGAGTCAAATGAGAATTGACTTGAGACACAAATGATATGGTTGAGTCAAACGAGGCCCAACTTGAGGCGCAAATGATAAGGTTGAGTCAAACAAAGCCCAACTCGAGGCGTAAATGATATAGTTGACTCAAACGAGGCATGAGTCGAGGCACAAATGAAATGGGTGAGTCAAACGAGGCCCGTTTTGAGGCGCAAATGATATGGTTGAATCGAATGAGGCCCGTCTCGAGGTGCAAATGAAAAGGTTGCGTCAAACGAGCCTCGACTCAAGGCACAAATGATATGGTTGAGTTAAACGAGCCCGACTCAAGGCGCAAATGATAAGGTTGAATCGAACGATGCCCGACTCGAGGCACATATGATAAGGTTGAGTCAAACGAAGCCCGACTCAAGGCGCAAATGATAAGGTTGAGTCAAACGTGGCCCAGCTCAAGGCACAAATGATAAGGTTGAGTCAAATGAGGCCCGACTCAAGGCACAAATGATATGGTTGAGTTAAACGAGCCCGACTCGAGGCGCAAATGATATGGTTGAATCGAACGAGGCCCAACTCGAGGCACATATGATAAGGTTGAGTCAAACGAAGCCCGCCTCGAGGCGTAAATGATATGGGTGAGTCAAATGAGGCCTGACTCGAGGCGCAAATGATAAGGTTGAGTCGAGCTAGGCCTGACTCGAGGTGCAAATGACAAGGTTGAGTCAAATGAGGCATGACTCGAGGCACCAATAATATGGTTGAGTTAAACGAGGCTCGACTCGAGACGCAAATATAAGGTTGAATCGAACGAGGCCCGAGTCGAGGCAGAAATGATAAGGGTGAGTCACACGAGGCCCGAGTCGAGGCACAAATGATAAGGTTAATTTAAACGAGGCCTGACTCGAGGCGTAAATCATAAGCACGAGTTGAACAAGGCTTGACATGAGGTGGAAATGATAAGGTTGAGTCAAACGAGGCCTAACTCGTGGCGCAAATGATAAGGTTGGGTCGAACGAGGCCCGACTCGAGGTGCACAGAATAAGGTTGAGTTAAACGAGGCCCAACTCGAGGCGCAAATGATAAGGTTAAGTCGAATGAGGCCTGACTCGTGGTGCAAATGATAAGGATAAGGTTGAGTTAAACGAGGCCTGACTCAAAGCACAAATGATATGATTGAGTTAAACGAGACCTGACTTGAGGCGCAAATGAGAAGGTTGAATCAAACGACGCCCGTCTCGAGGCGTAAATGATATGGTCAAGTCAAACGAGGCCTGAGTTGAGGCATAAATGATATGGGTGAGTCAAACGAGGCCCACTTTGAGGCGCAAATGATATGGTTAAATCGAATGAGGCCCGACTCGAGCTACAAATGAAAAGGTTGCATCAAATGAGCCCCCACTTGAGGTGTAAATGATAACGTTGAATCGAACGAGGCCCGACTCGAGGCGTAAATGATATGGTTGATTCAAACGAGGCCCGATTTGTGGCACAAATGATCAGGTTGAGTCAAACGATGCTCGACACGAGGCATAAATGATATGGGTAAGTTAAACGAAGCCTGTCTCAAGGCACAAAAGATCAGGGTAAGTCAAACGCGGCCTAACTTGAGGCACAAATGATATGGTTAAGTCGAACGAGGCCTGACTCGAGGCACAAATCATATGGGTGTGTCAAACGAGGCCTGACTCAAGGTGCAAATGGTAAGCGTGAGTTGAACGAGGCCCAACATAAGGCGCAAATGATAAGGTTGAGTCAAACGAGGCCCGACTCAAGGCGCAAATGATAAGGTTGAGTCGAACATGGCCCAGCTCAAGGCACAAATGATAAGGTTGAGTCAAATGAGGCTCGACTCAAGGCACAAATGATATGGTTGAGTTAAACGAGCTAGACTCGAAGCGCAAATGATAAGGTTGAATCGAATGAGGCCCGACTCGAGGCACATATGATAAGGTTGAGTCAAACGAAGCCCGCCTCAAGGCGCAAATGATATGGGTGAGTCAAATGAGGCCCGACTCGAGGCGCAAATGATAAGGTTGAGTCGAACTAGGCCCGACTCGAGGCGCAAATGACAAGGTTGAGTCAAACGAGGCATGACTCGAGGTGCCAATGATATGGTTGAGTTAAACAAGGCTCGACTCGAGACGCAAATATAAGGTTGAATCGAATGAGGCCCGAGTCGAGGCACAAATGATAAGGTTGATTCAAACGAGGCCTGACTCGAGGCATAAATCATAAGCATGAGTTGAACAAGGCTCAACACGAGGTGGAAATGATAAGGTTGAGTCAAACGAGGCCTAACTCGAGGCGCAAATGATAAGGTTGGGTAAAACGAGGCCCGACTCAAGGCGCAAAGAATAAAGTTAGCTTAAACGAGGCCCGACTCAAGGCGCAAATGATAAGGTTAAGTCGAATGAGGCCTGACTTGAGATGCAAATGATAAGGATAAGGTTGAGTCAAACGAGGCCTGACTTGAGGCACAAATGATATGATTAAGTTAAACGAGACCTGACTCGAGACGCAAATGAGAAGGTTGAAATGAACGAGGCCCGTCTCGAAGCATAAATCATATGGTTGAGTCAAACAAGGCCCGAGTTGAGGCACAAATGATAAGGTTGAATCGAACGAGGCCCGACTCGAGCTGCAAATGATAAGGTTGAGTCGAATGTGGCCCAGCTCAAGGCACAAATGATAAGGTTGAATCAAATGAGGCCCGACTCAAGGCACAAATGATATGGTTGAGTTAAATGAGCCCGACTCGAGGCGCAAATGATAAGGTTGAATCGAACGAGGCCCGACTCGAGGCACATATGATAAGGTTGAGTCAAACGAAGCCCGCCTCGAGGCGCAAATGATATGGGTGAGTCAAATGAGGCCCGACTCGAGGTGCAAATGATAAGGTTGAATCGAATGAGGCCCGACTCAAGGCATAAATGATATGGATGAGTCAAAGGAGGCCCAACTCAAGGCGCAAATGATATGGTTGTATCGAACGAGGCCCGACTCGAGGTGCAAATGATAAGATTGAGTCAAACGAGGCCCGACCTGAGGCGCAAATGATAACGGTGAGTCATATGATGCTCGACATGAGGCATAAATAATATGGTTGTGTCAAACAACGCCCAAGTTGAGGCCCAAATGATATGGGTGAGTTAAACGATGCCCACCTCGAGGCGCAAGTGATATGGTTGAGTTGAACGAGGCCCGACTCGAGGCATAAACGATATGGGTATGTCAAATGAGGCCCAACTCAAGGCGCACATGATATGGTTGACTCAAACGAGTCCCAACTCGAGGTGAAAGTGATATGGTTGAGTCAAACGAGGCACGACTTCGCAAACGATAAGGTTGAGTCAAATGAGGTCCGACTCGAGGCGTAAATGATATGGTTGAGTCAAACGAGGCCCGAGTAGAGGCACAAATGATATGGGTGAGTCAAATGTGGCCCAACTCGAGGTGCAAATGATAAGGGTGAGTCAAATGAGGCCCAACTCGAGGTGCAAATGATAAGGTTGAATCAAATGAGGCCTGACTCGAGGCATACATGATAAGGATGAGTCAAACGAGGCCTAACCCGAGGCACAAATGATAAGGGTGAGTCAAACGATGCTCAACATGAGGCGTAAATGATATGGGTGAGTCAAACAAGGCCCGACTCGAGGCTCAAAAGGTCAGGGTGAGCCAAACAAGGCCTAACTTGAGGCACAAATGATATGGTTGAGTCGAACGAGGCCAAACTCGAGGCGCAAATGATATGGGTGAGTCAAATAAGGCCCGCCTCGAGGAACAAATGGTATGTGTGAGTTCAACGAGGCCCAACATGAGGTGCAAATAACAAGGTTGAGTCAAACAAGGCCCGGCTCGAGGCGCAAATTATAAGGTTGACTCGAACGAGGCCCGACTCGAGGCACAAATGGTAAGCGTGAGTTGAATGAGGCCCACCATGAGGCACAAATGACAAGGCTGAGTCAAACGAGGCCCGACTCAAGGCGCAAATGATAAGGTTGAGTCAAACGAGGCCTGACTCGAGGCACAAATGATAAGGTTGAATTGAACGAGGCCCGACTCGAGCCGCAAATGATAAGGTTGAGTCAAATGAGGCCCGACTCGAGGCGTAAATCATATAGTTAAGTGAAACGAGGCCCGAGTTGAGGCACAAATGATATGGGTGAGTCAAACGAGACTCGACTCGAGGCGCAAATGATATGGTTGAGTTGAACGAGGCCTGACTCGAAGTGCAAATGATAAGGTTGAATCGAACGAGGCCCGACTCGAGGCACATATGATAAGGTTGAGTCAAACGAAGCCCGCCTTGAGGCACAAATGATATGGGTGAGTCAAATGAGGCCTGACTCAAGGCGCAAATGATAAGGTTGAGTCGAACTAGGCCCGACTCGAGGCGCAAATGACAAGGTTGAGTCAAACGAGGCATGACTCGAGGCGCCAATGATATGGTTGAGTTAAACGAGGCTCGACTCGAGACGCAAATATAAGGTTGAATCGAACGAGGCCCGAGTCGAGGCACAAATGATAAGGTTGATTCAAACGAGGCCTGACTCGAGGCGTAAATCATAAGCACGAGTTGAACAAGGCTTAACACGAGGTGGAAATGATAAGGTTGAGTCAAACGAGGCCTAACTCGAGGCGCAAATGATAAGTTTGGGTCAAACGAGGCCCGACTCAAGACGCAAAGAATAAAGTTGACTTACACGAGGCCCGACTCAAGGCGCAAATGATAAGGTTAAGTCGAATGAGGCCTGACTTGAGATGCAAATGATAAGGATAAGGTTGAGTCAAACGAGGCCTGACTCGAGGCGCAAATGATATGATTGAGTTAAATGAGACCTGAGTCGAGGCGCAAATGAGAAGGTTGAAACGAATGAGGCCCGACTCGAGGCGTAAATCATATGGTTGAGTCAAACAAGGCCCGAGTTGAGGCACAAATGATAAGGTTGAATTGAACGAGGCCCGACTCGAGCTGCAAATGATAAGGTTGAGTCGAATGTGGCCCAGCTCAAGGCACAAATGATAAGGTTGAATCAAATGAGGCCCGACTCAAGGGATAAATGATATGGTTGAGTTAAATGAGCTCAACTCGAGGCACAAATGATAAGGTTGAATCGAACGAGGCCCGACTCGAGGCACATATGATAAGGTTGAGTCAAACGAAGCCCGCCTCGAGGCGCAAATGATATGGGTGAGTCAAATGAGGCCCGACTCGAGGTGCAAATGATAAGGTTGAATCGAATGAGGCCCGACTCGAGGCATAAATGATAAGGATGAGTTAAAGGAGGCCCAACTCAAGGCACAAATGATATGGTTGAATCGAACGAGGCCCGACTCGAGGCGCAAATGATAAGGTTGAGTCAAACAAGGCCTGACCTGAGGCGCAAATGATAAGGGTGAGTCAAATGATGCTCAACATGAGGCGTAAATAATATGGTTGTGTCAAACGACGCCCAAGTTGAGGCCCAAATGATATGGGTGCATTAAACGATGCCCAACTCGAGGCGCAAGTGATATGGTTGAGTTGAACGAGGACCGACTCGAGGCATAAACGATATGGGTATGTCAAATGAGGCCCAACTCAAGGCGCACATGATATGGTTGACTCAAATGAGTCCCAACTCGAGGCGCAAATGATATGGTTGAGTCAAACGAGGCACGACTTGAGGCGCAAACGATAAGGTTGAGTCAAATGAGGTCCGACTCGAGGCGTAAATGATATGGTTGAGTCAAACGAGGCTCGAGTGGAGGCACAAATGATATGGGTGAGTCAAATATGGCCCAACTCGAGGTGCAAATGATAAGGGTGAGTCAAATGAGGCCCAACTTGAGGTGCAAATGAAAAGGTTGAATCAAATGAGGCCTGACTCAAGGCATACATGATAAGGATGAGTCAAACGAGGCCTAACCCGAGGCACAAATGATAAGGGTGAGTCAAACGATGCTCAACATGAGGCGTAAATGATATGGGTCAGTCAAACAAGGCCCGACTCGAGGCTCAAAAGGTCAGGGTGAGCCAAACAAGGCCTGACTCGAGGCACAAATGATATGGTTGAGTCGAACGATGCCAGACTCGAGGCGCAAATGATATGGGTGAGTCAAATAAGGCCCGCCTCGAGGAACAAATTGTATGTGTGAGTTCAACGAGGCCCAACATGAGGCGCAAATAACAAGGTTGAGTCAAACAAGGCCCGGCTCGAGGCACAAATTATAAGGTTGACTCGAACGAGGCCCAACTCGAGGCACAAATGGTAAGCGTGAGTTGAATGAGGCCCACCATGAGGCACAAATGACAAGGCTGAGTCAAACGAGGCCCGACTCGAGGCGCAAATGATAAGGTTGAGTCAAACGAGGCCTGACTCGAGGCACAAATGATAAGGTTGAATTGAACGAGGCCCAACTCGAGCCACAGATGATAAGGTTGAGTCAAATGAGGCCTAACTCGAGGCGTAAATCATATAGTTGAGTGAAACGAGGCTCGAGTTGAGGCACAAATGATATGGGTGAGTCAAACGAGACCCGACTCGAGGCACAAATGATATGGTTGAGTTGAACGAGGCCTGACTCGAGGCACGAATGATAAGGTTGAATCGAACGAGGCCCGACTCGAGGCACATATGATAAGGTTGAGTCAAACGAAGCCCGCTTCGAGGCGCAAATGATATGGGTGAGTCAAATGAGGCCCGACTCGAGGCGCAAATGATAAGGTTGAGTCGAACTAGGCCCGACTCGAGGCGCAAATGACAAGGTTGAGTCAAACGAGGCATGACTCGAGGCGCAAATGATATGGTTGAGTTAAACGAGGCTCGACTCAAGACGCAAATATAAGGTTGAATCGAACGAGGCCCGAGTCGAGGCACAAATGATAAGGTTGATTCAAATGAGGCCTGACTCGAGGCGTAAATCATAAGCGCGAGTTGGACAAGGCTCAACACGAGGTGGAAATGATAAGGTTGAGTCAAACGAGGCCTAACTCGAGGCGTAAATCATATAGTTGAGTGAAACGAGGCCCGAGTTGAGGCACAAATGATATGGGTGAGTCAAACGAGACCCAACTCGAGGCATAAATGATATGGTTGAGTTGAACGAGGCCTGACTCGAGGCGCGAATGATAAGGTTGAATCGAACGAGGCCCGACTCGAGGTACATATGATAAGGTTGAGTCAAACGAAGCACGCCTCGAGGCGCAAATGATATGGGTGAGTCAAATGAGGCCCGACTCAAGGCGCAAATGATAAGGTTGAGTCGAACTAGGCCCGACTTGAGGCGCAAATGACAAGGTTGAGTCAAACGAGGCATGACTCGAGGCGCCAATGATATGGTTGAGTTAAACGAGGCTCGACTCGGGACGCAAATATAAGGTTGAATCGAACGAGGCCCGAGTCGAGGCACAAATGATAAGGTTGATTCAAACGAGGCCTGACTCGAGGCGTAAATCATAAGCACGAGTTGAACAAGGCTCAACACGAGGTGGAAATGATAAGGTTGAGTCAAACGAGGCCTAACTCGAGGCGCAAATGATAAGTTTGGGTCAAACGAGGCCCGACTCAAGACGCAAAGAATAAAGTTGACTTAAACGAGGCCCGACTCAAGGCGCAAATGATAAGGTTAAGTCGAATGAGTCCTGACTTGAGATGCAAATGATAAGGATAAGGTTGAGTCAAACGAGACCAGTCTCGAGGCGCAAATGATATGATTGAGTTAAACGAGACTTGAGTCGAGGCGCAAATGAGAAGGTTGAAACGAACGAGGCCCGTCTTGAGGCGTAAATCATATGGTTGAGTCAAACAAGGCCCGAGTTGAGGCACAAATGATAAGGTTGAATTGAACGAGGCCCGACTCGAGCTACAAATGATAAGGTTGAGTCGAATGTGGCCCAGCTCAAGGCACAAATGATAAGGTTGAATCAAATGAGGCCCGACTCAAGGCACAAATGATATGGGTGAGTCAAACGAGTCCCGCCTCGAGGAACAAATAGTATGTGTGAGTTCAACAAGGCCCAACATGAGGCGCAAATGACAAGGTTGAGTCAAACAAGGCCCGGCTTGAGGCGCAAATGATAAGGTTGGCTCGAACGAGGCCCGTCTCGAGGCACAAATGGTAAACATGAGTTAAATGAGGCCCAACACGAGGCACAAATGACAAGGCTGAGTCAAACGAGGCCCGACTCGAGGCATAAATGATAAGGTTGAGTCAAACGAGGACCGACTCGAGCCACAAATGATAAGGTTGAGTCAAATGAGGCCCTACTTGAGGCGTAAATGATATGGTTGAGTCAAACGAGGCTCGAGTGTAGGCACAAATGATATGGGTGAGTCAAACGAGACCCGACTCGAGGCACAAATGATATGGTTGAGTCGAACAAGGCCCGACTCGAGGCGCAAATGATATAGGTGAGTCAAATGAGGCCTAACTCATGGCACTCATGATATGGTTGAGTCAAATGAGGCCCGACTCGAGGCGCAAAGGGTAAGGGTGAGTCAAACGAGGCTTCACTCGAGGCACAAATGATATGGTTGAGTCAAACGAGGCCCAACTTGAGACGCAAATGATAAGGTTGAGTCAAATGAGCACGACTCGAGGCGTAAATGATATGGTTGAGTTAAATGAGGCCTGAGTTGAGGCACAAATGATATGGGTGAGTCAAACGAGGCCCGCTTCGAGGCACAAATGATATGGTTGAATCGAATGAGGCCCGACTCAAGGCACAAATGATAAGGTTGCATCAAATGAGCCCCCACTCAAGGCGCAAATGATATGGTTGAGTCAAACGAGCCCCGACTCGAGGCGCAAATGATAAGGTTGAATCGAACGAGGCCCGACTCGAGGCGTAAATGATATGGTTGATTCAAATGAGGCCCGATTTATGGCGCAAATGATAAGGTTGAGTCAAACGATGCTCAACACAAGGCATACATGATATGGGTAAGTTACACGAAGCCCAACTTGAGGCACAAAAGATCAGGGTAAGTCAAACGTGGCCTGACTTGAGGTACAAATGATATGGTTGAGTCGAACGAGGCCTGACTCGTGGCGCAAATGATATGGGTGTGTCAAACGAGGCCTGACTCGAGGTGCAAATGGTAAGCATGAGTTGAACGAGGCCCAACACAAGGCGCAAATGATAAGGTTAAGTCAAACGAGGCCCGACTCAAGGCGCAAATGATAAGGTTGAGTCAAATGTGGCCTAGCTCAAGGCACAAATGATAAGGTTGAGTCAAATGAGGCTTGACTCAAGGCACAAATGATATGGTTGAGTTAAATGAGCCCGACTCGAGGCGCAAATGATAAGGTTGAATCGAACGAGGCCCAACTCGAGACATAAATAATATGGTTAAGTCAAACGACACCCAAGTTGAGGCACAAATGATATGGGTGAGTCAAACAATGCTCACCTCGAGGCGCAAGTGATATGGCTGAGTCCAATGAGGCCCGAGTTGAGGCGCAAACGATATGGGTGAGTCAAATGATGCCCAACTCAAGGCGCTCATGATATGGTTGAGTCAAACGAGTCCTGACTCGAGGCGTAAATGATATGATTGATTCAAATGAGGCCCAACTTGAGGTGCAAATGATAACGTTGAGTCCAGCGAGGCTCGACTCGAGGAGTAAATTATATGGTTGAGTCAAACGGGGCCTGAGTGGAGGCACAAATGATATGGGTGAGTCAACCGAGGCCCAACTCAAGGCACAAATGATATGGTGAGTCAAACAAGGCCTAGCTTGAGTTGCAAATGAATGGTTGAATCGAACGAGGCATGGATCGTGGCACAAATGATAAGGTTGAGTCAAACGAGGCACGACTCGAGGCACAAATAATATGGTTGAGTCAAACGAGGCCAGACTCGAGGCGCAAATGAGAAGGTTGAATCAAACGAGGCCCGACTCGAGGCACAAATGATAAGGTTGAGTCAAACGAGGCCCAGCTCAAGGCATAAATGATTTGGCTGAGTCAAACGAGGCCCAACTCGAGGCACAACTGGTATGGGTGAGTCAAATGAAGCCCAACTCAAGGCGCTCATGATATGATTGAGTCAAACGAGGCCCAACTCAAGGCACAAAAGGTCAGGGCGAGTTAAAGAAGGCCCGACTCGAGGCACAAGTGATATGGTTGTGTCGAACGAGGCCCAACTCGAGGTGCAAATGATAAGGTTGAGTCAAACGAGGCCTGACTCGAGGCGCAAAGTTATGGTTGAGTCAAACAAGGCTTGACTCGAGGTGCAAATGATAAGGTTGAATCGAACGAGACCTGACTCAAGGTGCAAATGATAAGGATGAGTCAAACGAGTCCCGCCTCTAGGTGTAAATGATAAGGTTGATTCAAACGAGGCCCAACTTGAGGCACATATGATAAGGTTGAGTCAAATGATGCTCAACACGAGGCATAAATGATATGGGTGAGTCAAACAAGGCCCAACACGAGGCGCAAATGACAAGGTTGAGTCAAACGAGGCCCGACTCGAGGCACAAAAGTAAGTTTCAGTCGAATGAGGCCCGACTCGAGGTACAAATGGAAAAGTTGAGCCAAACGAGGCTTGACTCGAGACACAAATGATAAGGTTGAATTAAACGAGGCCCGCTTCAAGGCGAAAATGATAAGGTAGAATCGAACGAGGCCAGACTTGAGCCACAAATGACAAGGTTTAGTCAAACGAGGCCCGACTCGTGGCATAAATGGTAAGGCTGAGTTGAACGAGTCCTGACCCGAAGCACAAATGATATGGTTGAGTCAAACGAGGCCCGACTCGAGACGCAAATGGTAAGGTTGAGTCAAACGAGGCCCGACTCGAGGCGTAAATGATATGGTTAAGCCAAATGAGGCCCGACTCGAGGCATTAAAGATATGGTTGAGTCAAATAAGGCCTGAGTCGAGGTACAAATGATATAGGTGAGTCAAACGAGGCCCAACTCGAGGCGCAAATGATAAGGTTAAGTCAATCAAGGCCCAACTCGAGGCACAAAAGTTATGGTTAAGTCAAATGAGGCCTGACTCGAGGTGCAAATGATAAGGTTGAATTGAACGAGGCCCGACTTGAGGCACAAATGATAAGCATGAGTTGAACGAGTCCTACCTCTAGGCGTAAATGATATGGCTGATTCAAACGAGGACCGACTTAAGGCGCAAATGATAAGGTTGAGTTAAACGATGCTCGACACGAGGTGTAAATGATATGGGTGAGTCAAACGAGGCCCAACACGAGGCGCAAATGACATGGTTGAGTCAAACGAGACTCGACTCGAGGCGCAAAAGATAAGGTTCAGTCAAATGAGGCCCAACTCGAGGCACAAATGATAAGGTTGAGCCAAACGAGGCCTGACTTTAAGGCGCAAATGATATGGTTGAGTTAAACGAGGCCCACTTCGAGGCGGAAATGATAAGGTTGAATCGAACGAGGCCAGACTTGAGCTGCAAATGATAAGGTTGAGTCAAACGAGGCCCGACTCGAGGAGCAAATGATATGGTCGAGTTAAATGTGGCCCGACTCGAGGCATAAATGGTAAGGGTGAGTCAAACGATGCCCAATTTGAGGCACAAATGATATGGTTGAGTCAAACAAGGCCCCACTTGAGGCGCAAATGATAAGGTTGACTCAAATGAACCTCGAATCGAGGCATAAATGATATGGTTGAGCCAAATGAGGCCCGACTCGAGGCGTAAATGATATGGTTGAGTCAAATAATGCCCGAGTTGAGGCACAAATGATATAGGTGAGTCAAATGAGGCCTGACTCGAGGCTTAAATGATACGGTTAAGTCAAATGATAAGGTTGAATTGAACGAGGCCCGACTCAAGGGGCAAATGATAAGGTTGAGTCAAACGGGACTCGACCCGAGGCGTAAATGAACGAGGCCCGCTTTGAGGCACAAATGATAAGGTTGAGCCAAACGAGGCCCGACTCGAGGCATAAATGGTAAGCGTGAGTTGAACGAGGCGCAAATGACATGGTTGAGTCAAATGAGGACCGACTCGAGGCACAAATGATAAAGTTGAGTCAAACGAGCCCCGCCTCGAGGTGCAAATGATAAGGTTGAGTCAAACGAGGTCCGACTCTAGGCGTAAATGATATGGTTGAGTTAAATGAGGCCCGACTTGGGGCACAAATGATAAGGTTAAGTCAAACGAGGTCCGACTTAAGGCGTATATGATATGCTTGAGTCAAACGAGGCCCGAGTTGAGGCACAAATGATTTGGGTGAGTCAAACGGGGCCTGACACGAAGCGTAAATGATATGGTTGAGTCAAACGGGGACCGACTCGAGGTGCAAATGATAAGGTTGAATCGAACAAGGCCCGACTCGAGGCGCAAATCATAAGGATGAGTCAAACGAGTCCCGCCTCCAGGCATAAATGTTATGGTTAATTCAAACGAGGCCCGACTTGAGGCGTAAATGATAAGGTTGAATCGAACGAGGCCCGACTTGAGCCGCAAATGATAAGGTTGAGTCAAATGAGGTCCGACTCGAAGCGTAAATGGTAAGGGTGAGTTGAACGAGGCCTGACCCGAGGCACAAATGATAAGGCTGAGTCAAACAAGGCCCGACTCAAGGCACAAATGATATGGTTAAGTCAAACGAGGCCCAACTCGAGGCACAAATGATAAGGTTGAGTCAAACGAGGCACGACTCGAGGCGTAAATGACATGGTTGAGTCAAATGAGGCCTGAGTTACGGCACAAATGACATGGGTGAGTCAAACAAGGCCCGACTCAAGGCACAAATGATATGGTTAAGTCAAACGAGGCCCAACTCGAGGCACAAATGATAAGGTTGAGTCAAACGAGGCACGACTCGAGGCGTAAATGACATGGTTGAGTCAAATGAGGCCTGAGTTACGGCACAAATGACATGGGTGAGTTAAACGAGGCCCGACTCGAGGCGCAAATGATATGGTTGAGTCAAATGAGGCACAACTCGAGGCACAAATGATAAGGTTGAAATGAACGAGGCCTGACTCGAGGCACAAATGATAAGGTTCAGTCAAACAAGGTGCGACTCGAGGCGCAAATGATATGGGTGAGCCAAATGAGCCCCGACTCGAGGCACAAATGGAAAACGTGAGTTGAACAAGGCCCAACACGAGGTGCAAATGAAAGATTGAGACAAATGAGGCCCGATTCATGGCGCAAATGATAAGGTTGAGGTTAACGAGCCTGACTCGAGGCATAAATGAGAAGGTTGAGTCAAATGAGGCCTGACTCGATCCACAAATGATATGGTTGAGTTAAACGAGGCCCAACTTGAGGCGCAAATGATAAGGTTGAGTCAAACAAGGCCCGACTCGAGGTGTAAATGATATGGTTGAGTCAAATGAGGCCCGAGTTGAGGCACAAATGATATGGGTGAGACAAACGAGGCCCGACTCGAGGCGCAAATGATATAAGTGAGTCAAATGAGGCCCGACTTAATCCACAAATGATAAGGTTGAATCAATCGAGGCCCAACTCGAGGCATAAATGATATGGTTATGTCAAATGACGCCCAAGTTGAGGCACAAATGACGTGGGTGAGTCAAACGATGCTCACCTCGAGGCGCAAGTGATATGGTTGAGTCGAACGAGGCCCAACTCGAGCCGCAAACGATATGAGTGAGTCAAATGAGGCCAAACTCAAGCCGCTCATGATAGGGTTGAGTCAACTGACTCTCGATTCTAGGCGCAAATGATATCATGGAGTCAAACGAGGCCTAACCTGAGGCGCAAATGATAAGGTTGAGTCAAACAAGGCCCAACTCGAGGGGTAAATGATATGGTTGAGTCAAACAAGGTCTGAGTGGAGGCACAAATGACATGGGTGAGTCAAACGAGGCCCAACTCAAGGCGCAAATGATATGGCAAGTTAAACAAGGCCCGACTCGAGGCACAAATGATAAGCTTGAATCAAACTAGGCCCGACTCGAGCCGCAAATGATTAGGTTGAGTCAAACAAGGCCCGACTCGAGGCGCAAATGATATGGGTGAGTCAAACGAGGCCCGACTTGAGGCACAAATGGTAAACATGAGTTGAACGAGGCCCAACACGAGGCGCAAATGACAAGGTTGAGTCAAATGAGGCCCGATTCGAGGTGCAAATGATAAGGTTGAGTCGAACGAGGCCTGCCTCGAGGCGTAAATGATAAGGTTAAGTCAAACGAGGCCCGAGTCGAGGTGCAAATGATATGGTTGAGTTAAACGAGGCCCGCTTCGAGGCAGAAATGATAAGGTCGAATTGAATGAGGACCGACTTGAGCCTGAAACAATATGGTTGAGTGAAACGAGGCCCAACTCAAGGCATAAATGATATGCTTGACTCAAATGATAAGGTTGAGTCAAATGATGCTCGACACGAGGCGTAAATGATATGGGTGAGTCAAACGAGGCCCGACTCGAGGTACAATTGATAAGGTTGAATCGAATAAGGCCCGACTTGAGCCACAAATAATAAGGTTGAATCAAATGAGGTCCGACTCGAGGCATAAATGGTAAGGGTGAATCAAACGAGGCCAGACTCGAGGCGCAAATGATAAGGCTGAGTCAAACGAGGCCCAACTCGAGGTACAAAAGATATGGTTGAGTCAAACGAGGCCTAACTTGAGGTGCAAATGAGAAGGTTGATTCAAACAAGGCCCGACTCGAGGCATAAATGATATGGTTGAGTGAAATGTGGCCCGAGTTGGGGCACAAATGGTATGGGTGAGTCAAACAAGGCTCGACTTGAGGCACAAAGGATACGGGTGAGTCAAACGAGGCCTGACTCGAGGCACAAATGATAAGGTTGAATCGAACGTGGTCCGACTCGAGGCGCAAATGATAAGGTTGAGTCAAATATGGGCCGACTTGAGGCGCAAATGATATGGTTGTGTCAAACGAGGGCCGACATGAGGCGCAAATGAAAAGGTTGAGTTGAATGAGGCCCGACTCGTGGCACAAATGATAAGGTTGAATCGAACGAGGCCCAACTCGAGGCACAAATGATATGGTTGAGTCAAACGAGGCCCGTCTCCAGGCATAAATTATATGGTTGTTTCAAACGAGGCCCGACTTAAGGCACAAATGATAAGGTTGAGTCAAACGATGCTCGACACGAGGCGTAAATGATATGGGCTCGTCAAATGAGGCCCGACTCGAGGCACAAAAGCTATAGGTGAGTCAAACGAGGTCCGACTCGAGGTACAAATGATATGGTTGAGTTGAACGAGGCCTGACTCGAGGCGCAAATGATATGGGTGAGTCAAACAAGGCCCGACTAGAGGCGTAAATGGTAAGGGTGAGTCAAACGAGGTTCGACTCAAGGTAAAAATGATATGGGTGAGTCAAACGAGGCCCGACTCAAGGAGCAAATTATATGGTTGAGTCAAACAAGGCCCAACTCAAGGCGCAAATGGTAAGGGTGAGTTAAACAAGGCCCGACTTGTGGCATAAATGATAAAGTTGAGTCAAATGAGGTCAGACTCGAAGCGCAAATGATATGGGTAAGTCAAATGACGCCTGACTCGAGGCGCAAATGATAGGTTGAGTCGAACGAGGACCGACTCCAGGCGCAAATGATAAGGTTGAGTCAAACGATCCTTGAGTTGAGGCGTAAATGATATGGGTGAGTCCAATGAGGCCCGATTCGAGGCGCAAATGATAAGGTTGAGTCAAACGATGCTCGACTCGAGGCATAAATGGTAACGTTGAGCCAAAGAGGCCCGACTCGAGGCACAAATGGTAAGGGTGAGTCAAACCAACCCCGACTCGAGGTACAAATGATATGGTTGAGTCAAACAAGGCCCGAGTCGAGGTGCAAATAATAAGGTTGAGTCAAACGAGGCCTAACTCCAAGCGCAAATGATATGGTTGAGTCAAATGAGGCCCGCCTCGTGGTGCAAATGATAAGGTTGAGTCGAACAAGGCCCGACTCGAGGCGAAAATGAAACGGTTGAGTCAAATGAGGCCCGACTCAAGGCACAAATGATTTGGGTGAGTCAAACGAGGCCCGACTCAAGGTGCAAATGATATGGTTGAGTTGAACGAGACCCGACTCGAGGCGCAAATGATAAGGTTGAGTCGAATGAGGCCTGACTCGAAGCGCAATAGATAAGGTTGAGTCAAACGAGGCCTACCTCGTGGCACAAATGATAAGGCTGAGCCGAACGAGGCCTGACTTGAGGCGCAAATGATATGGTTGAGTCAAACGAGACCTAACTTGAGGAACAAATGGCAAGGATGAGTCAAACAAACCACGAGTCGAGGCACAAATGATATGGTTGAGTCAGACGAGGACCAACTCGAGGCACAAACGATAAGGTTGAGTCAAACGAGGCCCGACTCGAGGCGCAAATGATATGGTTAAGTCAAACGACGCTTGACTTGAGGCGCAAATGATAAGGTTGAGTTGAATAAGGCCCGACTCCAGGCGCAAATGATAAGGTTGAGTCAAACGATGCTCGACTCGAGGCTTAAATGGTAACGTTGAGTCAAAGAGGCCCAACTCGAGGCACAAATGGTAAGGGTGAGTCAAATGAACCCCAACTCGAGCCACAAATGATATGGTTGTGTCAAACGAGGCCTGACTCGAGGCGCAAATAATAAGGTTGAGTCAAACAAGGCCCAACTCCAGTCGCAAATGATATGGTTGAGTCAAATGAGGACCGCCTTGCAGTGCAAATGATAAGGTTGAGTCGAACAAGGCCCGACTCGAGGAGAAAATGAAAAGGTTGAGTCAAATGAGGCCCGACTCGAGGCATAAATGATATGGGTGAGTCAAACGAGGCCCGACTCGAGGCGCAAATGATATGGGTGAGTCAAACGAGGCCCGACTCGAGGCACAAATGATAAGTTTGAGTCGAACGAGGCCCGACTTGAAGCGTAAATGATAAGGTTGAGTCAAACAAGGCCTACCTCATGGCACAAATGATAAGGTTGAGTCGAATGAGGCCTGACTCGAGGTGCAAATGATATGGTTGAGTCAAACAAGACCCAACTTGAGGCACAAATGGCAAGCGTGAGTCAAACAAACCATGACTCGAGGCACAAATGATATGGTTGAGTCAAACGAGGCCCAACTAGAGGCGCATATAATAAGGTTAAGTTAAACGAGGCCCGACTCCAGGCGCAAATGATATGGTTGAGTTAAATGAGGCCCGCATTGAGGCACAAATGATAAGGTTGAGTCGAACAAATAATAAGGTTGAGTCGAACAAGGCCAGACTCGAGGGGCAAATGATAAGGTTGAGTCAAACAAGGCCCGATAGGAGGCACAAATGATATGGGAGGGTCAAACGAGGCCCGTTTTGTGGTGCAAATGATATAGTTGAGTCGAACGAGGCCTAACTCGAGGCGCAAAAGATATGGGTGAGTCAAACGATGCCTGACTCGGTGCGCAAATGATAAGGTTGAGTCGAACAAGGCCTAACTCGAGGCACAAATGATATGGTTAAGTCAAACGAGGCCCGAGTTAAGGCACAAATTATATGGGTGAGTCAAATGAGGCCCAATTCAAGGCACAAATGAGATGGTTAAGTCAAACGAGGCCCGACTCAAGGTGCAAATGGTAAGGGTGAGTTGAACGAGGCCCAGCACTAGGCACAAATGATAAGGTTGAGTCAAATGAGGCCCGACTCGAGGCGTAAATTATAAGGTTGAGTCAAACGAGACCCGATTCGAGGTACAAATGATAAGGTTGGGTCGAACAAGGCACGACTCGAGGCGTAAATGATAAGGTTGAGTCAAACAAGGCCCGACTTGAGGCACAATTGATAGGGGTGAGTCAAATGAGGCCCGACATGAGGCACAAATATAAGGTTGAATCAAACGAGGCTTGACTCGAGGCACAAATGATAAGGTTGAGTCAACTGAGGCCCGACTCGAGGCGTAAAGGATATGGTTGAGTCAAACAAGGGCCGAATTGAGGCACCAATGATATGGGTGAGTCGAACGAGTCCCGGCTCGAGGTGCAAATGATAAGGTTGAGTCAAAGGAGGCCCACCTCGAGGCACAAATGATAATGTTGAGTCAAACGAGGCCCGACTTGAGGCACAAATAATAAGGTTGAGTCAAATGAGGCCCGATTCGAGGTACAGATGATAACGTTGAGTCAAAAAGGCCTGACTTGAGGTGCAAATGATAAGGTTGAGTCGAAAGAGACCTAACTCAAGGCACAAATGATAAGCTTGAGTCGAATAAGGCCCGACACGAGGCACAAATGATAAGGTTGAGTCAAATGAGGCCCGACTTGAGGTACAAATGATAAGGTTCAGTCAAACGATGTCTGGTTCAAGGAACAAATGATAACGTTGAGCCAAAGAGGCCTAACTCGAGGCGCAAATGATAAGGTTGAGTCAAACGAGGCCCAAATCGAGGCGCAAATGATAAGGTTGAGTCAAACGAGGCCAGACTCGAGGCACAAATGATAAGGTTGAGTCAAACGCGGCACAAATGATTTGGTTGAGTCAAATGAGGCCTTACTCGAGGCGCAAATGATAAGGTTGAGACAAACGAGGCCAACTCGAGGCACAAATGATAAGGTTGAGTCAAACGAGTAAAACGAGGCTCGCCTCGAGGCCCAAATGATAAGGTTGACTCAAACGAGGCCCGACTCATGGCACAAATGATAAGGTTGAGTCAAACGAGGTCCGACTCGAGGCGCAAATGATAACATTGAGTCAAAGAGGCCCGACTAGAGGCGTAAATCATAACGTTGAGTCAAAGAGGCCAACTGAGGCGCAAATGGTAAGGTTGAGTCGAACGATGCCTGACTCGAGGCACAAATGATAAGGTTGAGTCAAATGAGGCCCGACACGAGGCACAAATGATGAGATTGAGTCAAACAAGGACCAACTCGAGGTGTAAATGATATGGTTGAGTCCAACGAGGCCCAACTCGAGGCACAAATGATATGGTTGAGTGAAACGAGGCCCGACTTGAGGTGCAAATGGTAAGGGTGAGTTAAATGAAGCCCAACTCGAGGCATAAATGATATGGTTGAGTCAAACGAGGCCTGACTCAAGGCACAAATGATAAAGGTGAGTCAAATGAGGCCCGACTCGAGGCACAAATAATAAGGTAGAATCAAACGAGGATCGACTCCAAGTGCAAATGATATGGTTGAGTCAAATGAGGCCCACCCTGAGGCACAAATGATAAGGTTAAGTCAAACATGGACCGAGCCGAGGCGTAAATGATAAGGTTGAGTCAAACGAGGCCCTCCTGGAGGCACAAATGATATGGATGGGTCAAACGAGGCCCGACTCGAGGCGCAAATGATATGGTTGAGTCGAATAAGGCCCAACTCGAGGCACAAATGATTTGGGTGAGTCAAACGAGGACTGACTCGAGGCACAAATGACAACCTTGAGTAGAACGAGGCCTACCTCGAGGCACAAATGATATGGTTGAGTCAAATGAGGCCTAACTCGAGGCACAAATGATATGGTTGGGTCAAATGAGGCCCGAGTTAAGGCCCAAATGATATGGGAGAGTCAAACGAGGCCCAACTCGAGGCGCAAATGATATGGTTTAGTGAAATGAGGTCTGACTCGAGGCGTAAATGGTAAGGGTGAGTTGAACGAGGCCCAACACAAGGAACAAATAAAAATGTTGAGTCAAACGAGGCCCGACTCGAGGCACAAATGATAAGGTTGAGTCGAATGAGTCCTGAATCGAGACACAAAATATACGATTGAGTCAAACAAGTAAAACGAGGCCTGACTCGAGGCGCAAATGATAAGGTTGAATCAAATAAGGCCCGACTCGAGGTGCAAATGATATGGTTGAGTCAAACGAGGCCTGACTCGAGGCACAAATGATAAGGTTGAGTCAAACGAGGACCAACCCGAGGCGCAAATGATTTGGTTGAGTGAAACAAGGCCCTACTAGAGGCGCAAATGGTAAGGGTGGATCAAAAGAGGTCCGACTTGAGGCACAAATGATGTGGTTGAGTCAAACGAGGCCTGACTTGAGGTACAAATGATAAGGTTGAGTTGAATGAGGGCCGACTCCTGGCACAAATGATAAGGTTAAGTCAAACGATGCTCGACTCGAGGCGTAAATGATATGGGTGAGTCAAATGAGGCCCGATTCGAGGCGCAAATGATAAGGTTGAGTCAAACAAGGACCGATTCGAGGCAAAAATGATAACATTGAGTCAAAGAGGCCCAACTAGAGGCGCAAATGATAACGTTAAGTCAAAGAGGCCAATTCGAGGCGCAAATGGTAAGGTTGAGTCAAACGAGGCCTGACTCAAGGCACAAATGATAAGGTTGAGTCAAACGAGGCCCGACATGAGGCACAAATGATAAGATTGAGTCAAACAAGGACCGATTCGAGGTGTAAATGATATGGCTGAGTCCAACGAGGCCCAACTCAAGGCACAAATGATATGGTTGAGTGAAACGAGGCCCGACTTGAGGTGCAAATGGTAAGGGTGAGTTAAATGAGGCCCGACTCGAGGCATAAATGATATGGTTTAGTCAAACGAGGCCTAACTCGAGGCACAAACGATAAAGGTGAGTCAAACGAGGACCGACTTGAGGTGCAAATAATAAGGTTGCATCAAACGAGGATCGACTCCAAGCGCAAATGATATGGTTGACTCAAATGAGGCCACCCCAAGGCGCAAATGATAAGGTTGAGTCGAACAAGGACTGAGTCGAGGTGTAAATGATATGGTTGAGTCAAATGAGGCCCGCTTGGAGGCACAATTGATATGGATGGGTCAAACGAGGCCCGACTCGAGGCGCAAATGACATGGTTGAGTCGAATAAGGCCCAACCCAAGGCGCAAATGATTTGGGTGAGTCAAACGGGGCCTGACTCGAGGCGCAAATGATATGGTTGAGTCAAATGAGGCCTAACTCGAGGCACAAATGTTATGGTTGGGTCAAACGAGGCTTGAGTTAAGGCCTAAATGATATGGAAGAGTCAAACGAGGCCCAACTCGAGCCGCAAATGATATGGTTTAGTGAAACGAGACCCGACAAATGGTAAGGGTGAGTTGATTGAGGCCCAACACGAGGAACAAATAAAAATGTTGAGTCAAACGAGGCCCGACTCGAGGCGCAAATAATAAGGTTGAGTCAAACGAGTCCCGACTCAAGGCACAAAATATTCGGTTGAGTCAAACAAGTAAAACGAGGCCCGACTCGAGGTGCAAATGATAAGGTTAAGTTAAACGAGTCCCAACTCGAGGCACAAATGATAAGGTTGAGTCAAACGAGGCCTGACTCAAGGCACAAATGATACGGTTGCATCAAACGAGTAAAATGAGGTCTAACTCGAGGCGCAAATGATAAGGTTGAGCTAAACAAGGCACGACTCGAGGTGCAATTGATAAGGTTGAGTCGAACGAGGCCCGACTCGAGGCACAAATTATACGATTGAGTCAAACGAGTAAAACGAGGACCAACTCGAGGCACAAATGATAAGATTGAGTCAAACGAGGCCTAATTCGAGGCGCAAATGATAAGGTTAGGTCGAACAAGGCCCGATTCAAGGCGCAAATGATATGGTTGAGTCGAACAAGGCCCGACGTGAGGCGCAAATGACAAAGTTGAGTCGAATGAGGCCCGCTTTGAGGCACAAATTATACGGTTGAGTCAAACAAGTAAAACAAGGACCGACTTGAGGCACAAATGATAAGCTTGAGTCAAACGAGTAAAACAAGGACCGACTCGAGGCGTAAATGATAAGGTTGAGTCGAATGAGGCCCGCTTTGAGGCACAAATTATACGGTTGAGTAAAACGATTAAAACAAGGACTGACTTGAGGCGCAAATGATAAGGTTGAGTCAAACGAGGCCCGACTCGAGGCACAAATGATATGGTTGAGTCAAATGAGTCCTGACTCGAGGCACAAATTATACAGTTGAGTCAAACGAATAAAACGAGGCCGACTCGAGGCGCAAATGATAAGGTTGAGTTAAACGAGGCCCGACTCGAGGTGCAAATGATAAGGTTGAGTCAAACGAGGCCTGACTTGAGGCACAAATTATACGATTGAGTCAAACGAGTAAAACGAGGACCGACTCGAGGCACAAATGATAAGTTTGAGTCAAACGAGGCCCGACACGAGGCACAAATGATAAGATTAAGTCAAACAAGGACCAACTTGAGGCATAAATGGTAAGGTTGAGTCGAACGAGACCTGACTCGAGGCACAAATTATACGGTTGAGTCAAACGAATAAAACGAGGACCGACTCAAGGCACAAATGATATGGTTGAGTCAAACGAGGCTGTCCTTGAGGCATAAATGATAGGGTTGAGTCAAACGAGGCCCGACTTGAGGCACAAATGGTAAGGTTGAGTCAAATATTGAGGCGCAAATGATAAGGTTGAGTCAAACGAGGCATAACTCGAGGCACAAATGATATGGTGGAGTCCAACGAGACTCGAGTTGAGGCACAAATGATATGGGTGAGTCAAACGAGGCCCAACTCGAGGTGCAAATGGTAAGGGTGAGTTGAACGAGGGCCAACATGAGGCACAAATGATAAGGTTGAGCGAATGAGGCTCGACTCGAGGCGCAAATGATAAGGTTGAGTCAAATAATGCCCGACTCGAGCCGCAAATTATAAGGTTGAGTCAAACAAGGACCGACTTGAGGCGCAAATGATAATGTTGAGTAGAACGGGGTCCGACTCGGGGCACAAATGATAAGGTTGAGTCCAACGAGGCTCGACTCGACATCTACATGATATGGGTGAGTCAAACGAGGCCTGACCCGAGGCGCAAATGATAAGGTTGAGTCCAACGAAGCCCGACTCGAGGCGCAAATGATATGGCGGAGTCGAACGAATCTCAGGTCGAGAAACAAATGATAAGGTTGAGTCGAACGAGGCCCGACTCAAGGCACAAATGATAAGGTTGAGTCCAACGAGGCCCGACTCGAGGCGCAAATGATATGGCTGAGTCGAACGAATCTCAAGTCGAGGCACAAATGATAAGGTTGAGTCGAACAAGACCCGATTCGAGGCGCAAATGATAAGTTTGAGTCGAACAAGGCCCGACTCGAGGTGCAAATGATAAAGTTGAGTCGAATGAGGCCCGCTTTGAGGCACAAATTATACGGTTGAGTCAAACAAGTAAAACAAGGACCGACTTGAGGCACAAATGATAAGCTTGAGTCAAACGAGTAAAACAAGGACCGACTCGAGGCACAAATGATACGGTTGAGTCAAACGAGGCCTAATTGGAGGCGCAAATGATAAGCTTGAGTCGAAAAAGGCCCGACTCGAGGCGCAAATGATAAGGTTGAGTCGAATAAGGCCCGCTTCGAGGCACAAATGATATGGTTGAGTCAAACGAGGCCTAATTCGAGGCGCAAATGATAAGGTTAGGTCGAACAAGGCCCGATTCGAGGCGCAAATGATATGGTTGAGTCGAACAAGGCCCGACGTGAGGCGCAAATGACAAAGTTGAGTCGAATGAGGCCCGCTTTGAGGCACAAATTATACGGTTGAGTCAAACAAGTAAAACAAGGACCGACTTGAGGCACAAATGATAAGCTTGAGTCAAACGAGTAAAACAAGGACCGACTCGAGGCACAAATGATACGGTTGAGTCAAACGAGGCCTAATTGGAGGCGCAAATGATAAGCTTGAGTCGAAAAAGGCCCGACTCGAGGCGCAAATGATAAGGTTGAGTCGAATAAGGCCCGCTTCGAGGCACAAATTATATGGTTGAGTAAAACGATTAAAACAAGGATTGACTTGAGGCGCAAATGATAAGGTTGAGTCAAACGAGGCCCGTCTCGAGGCGCAAATGATATGGTTGAGTCAAACGAGTCCTGACTCGAGGCACAAATTATACGGTTGAGTCAAACGAATAAAACGAGGCTGACTCGAGGCGCAAATGATAAGGTTGAGTTAAACGAGGCCCGACTCGAGGTGTAAATGATAAGGTTGAGTCGAACGAGGCCCGACTCGAGGCACAAATTATACGATTGAGTCGAACGAGTAAAATGAGGACCGACTTGAGGCACAAATGATAAGTTTGAGTCAAACGAGGCCCGACACGAGGCACAAATGATAAGATTAAGTCAAACAAGGACCAACTTGAGGCACAAATGATAAGGTTGAGTCGAACGAGGCCCGACTCGAGGCACAAATTATACGGTTGAGTCAAACGAAAAAAACGAGGACCGACTCGAGGCACAAATGATATGGTTGAGTCAAACGAGGCCGTCCTTGAGGCATAAATGATAGGGTTGAGTTAAACGAGGCCCGACTTGAGGCGCAAATGGTAAGGTTGAGTCAAATGTTGAGGCACAAATGATAAGGTTGAGTCAAACGAGGCATAACTCGAGGCACAAATGATATGGTTGAGTCCAACGAGACCCAAGTTGAGGCACAAATGATATGGGTGAGTCAAACAAGGCCCGACTCAGGGCGCAAATGATATGGGTGAGTCAAACGAGGCCCAACTCGAGGTGCAAATGGTAAGGGTGAGTTGAACGAGGGCCAACACGAGGCACAAATGATAAGGTTGAGCGAATGAGGCTCGACTCGAGGCACAAATGATAAAGTTGAGTCAAATGATGCCCAACTCGAGCCGCAAATTATAAGGTTGAATCAAACATGGACCGACTTGAGGTGCAAATGATAAGGTTGAGTAGAACGGGGTCTGACTCGAGGCACAAATGATAAGGTTGAGTCCAACGAGGCTCAACTCAACATCTACATGATATGGGTGAGTCGAACGAGGCCCGTCTCGAGGCGCAAATGATAAGGTTGAGTCCAACGAAGCCTGACTCAAGGCGCAAATGATATGGCTGAGTCGAACGAATCTCAGGTCGAGGAATAAATGATAAGGTTAAGTCGAACGAGGCCCAACTCGAGGCGCAAATGATAAGGTTGAGTCCAACGAGGCCCGACTCGAGGCGCAAATGATATGGCTGAGTCGAACGAATCTCAGGTCGAGGCACAAATGATAAGGTTAAGTCAAACAAGGCCTAACTTGAGGCATAAATGATAGGGTTGAGTCAAACGGTTCCCGACTCGAGCCACAAATCATAAGGTTGAGTCAAACAAGGACCGACTTGAGGCACAAATGATAAGGTTGAGTAGAACGAGGTCCGACTCGAGGCACAAATGATATGGTTGAGTCCAACGAGGCCCGACTCGATGCACACATGATATCGGTGAGTCAAACGAGGCCCGACTCAAGGCGCAAATGGTAAAGGTGAGTTGAACGAGTGCCAGCACGAGGCACAAATGATAAGAATGAGTCAAACGAGGCCCAACTCGTGCCACAAATGATAAGGTTGAGTCGAACGAGGCTCGACTCGAGGCACAAATGATAAGGTTGAGTCCACAAATGATAAGGTTCAGTCCAACGAGGCCCGACTCAAGGCACAAATAAGAAGGTTAAGTTAAACGAGGCCCGACTTGCGGCACAAATGGTAAGGTTGAGTCAAACGAGGACCGAGTAGAGGCGTAAATGATAAAGTTGAGTCAAACGAGGCATAACTCGAGGCACAAATGATATGGTTGAGTCGAACGAGGCCCGACTCGAGGCACAAACGATAAGGTTGAGTCCAACGAGGCCCGACTCAAGGCACAAATAAGAAGGTTGAGTCAAACGAGGCCCGACTTGAGGCACAAATAATATTATTGAGTGAAATGAGGCCCAACTAGAGGAGCAAATGGTAAGGTTGAGTCAAACGATGCCAGACTCGAGGCGCATATGATAAGGTTTAGTCAAACCAGGTCTGACTCGAGGTGCAAATGATAAGGTTGAGTCATACGAGGACCGACTCGAAGCACAAATCAGAAGGTTGAGTCGAACGAGGCCTACCTTGAGGCGTAAATGATAAGATTGAGTTCAACGAGGCCCGACTCAAGGCGCAAATGATATGATTGAGTCGAATGAATCCCAAGTCGATGTGCAAATGATAAGGTTGAGTCAAACGAGGCCCGACCCAAGGAACAAATGATAAGGTTGAGTCAAACGAGGCAAGACTTCAAGCATAAATGATAAGGTTAAGTTAAACGAGGCCCAACTCGAGGTGCAAGTGATATGGTTGAGTCAAATGAGGCCAGCCTCGAGGCACAAAGGATAAGGTTGAGTTAAACGAGGCCCGACTCGAGGCGCAAATGATAAGGTTGAGTCAAACAAGGACCGACTTGAGGTGCAAATAATAAGGTTGAGTAACACGAGGTCCGAATCGAGGCACAAATGATAAGGTTGAGTCGAACGAGGCAAGACTTGAAGCACAAATGATAAGGTTAAGTTAAACGAGGCGCAAATGATAAGGTTGAGTCAAACGAGACCCGACTCGAGCCACAAAAGATATGGTTGAGTCCAACGAGACCCGAGTTGAGGCACAAATGATATGGTTGAGCCAAACGAGGCCCGACTCGAGGCACAAATGATATGGGTGAGTCAAACGAGGCCCGACTCAAGGTGCGAAAGGATAAGGTTGAGTCAAACAAGGATCAACTCGAGGCACAAATCAGAAGGTTGAGTCGAACGAGGCCCGCCTCGAGGTGCAAATGATAAGGTTGAGTCCAACGAGGCAGACTCGAGGCGCATATGATATGGTTGAGTTAAACGAATCCTAGGTCGATGCACAAATGATAAGGTTAAGTCAAACGAGGCCTGACTCGAGGCACAAATGATAAGGTTGAGTTGAACGAGGTAAGACTTGAAGCACAAATGAAAAGGTTAAGTTAAACGAGGCCCGACTTGAGGTGCAAGTGATATGGTTGAGCCAAACGAGGCCCGACTCGAGGCGCTAATGATAAGGTTGAGTCAAACAAGGCCCGACTCAAGGCGCAAATGGTAAGGTTGAGTCAAACAAGGACCAACTCGAGGCACAAATCAGAAGGTTGAGTCAAACGAGGCCCACCTCGAGGCGCAAATGATAAGGTTGAGTCGAACGAGGCCTGACTCGAGGCGCAAATGATGTGGTTGAGTCGAACGAATCCCAGGTCGATGCGCAAATGATAAGGTTGAGTCGAACGAGGCCCGACTCGAGGTGCAAATGATTTGGTTGAGTCGAACGAATCTAAGGTCGAGGCACAAATGATAAGGTTGAGTCGAACGAGGACCGACTTGAGGCGCAAATGATAGGGTTGAGTCAAAGGATGCCCGACTCGAGCTGCAAATTATAAGGTTGAGTCAAACAAGGAGCGACTTGAGGCGCAAATGATAAGGTTGAGTAGAACAAGGCCCGACTCGAGGAACAAATGATATGGTTGAGTCCAACCAGGCCCAACTCGACGCACACATGATATGGGTGAGTCAAACGAGGCCCGACTCAAGGCGCAAATAATATGGGTGAGTCAAACGAGGTCCGACTTGAGGCGCAAATGGTAAAGGTGAGTAGAACGAGTGCCAACACGAGGCACAAATGATAAGGATGAGTCAAATGAGGCCCAACTCGTGCCACAAATGATAAGGTTGAGTCGAACGAGGCCCGACTTGAGGAACAAATGATAATGTTGAGTCCAACGAGGCCCAACTTGAGGCACAAATAAGAAGGTTGAGTTAAACGAGGCCCGACTTGAGGCACAAATAAGAAGGTTGAGTTAAACGAGGCCCGACTTGAGGCGCAAATGATATTGTTGAGTGAAACGAGGCCCAACTAGAGGAGCAAATGGTAAGGGTGAGTGAAATGATGCCCGACTCGAGGCGCAAATGATAAGGTTGAGTCAAACGAGGCCCGACTCGAGGCGCAAATGATAAGGTTGAGTCATACGAGGACCGACTCAAAGCACAAATCAGAAGGTTGAGTCAAACGAGACCCGACTCGAGCCCTAAATGATAAGGTTGAGTCAAACGAGGCTCGACTCGAGGCGCAAATGATATGGTTAAGTTGAACGAGGCCCGACTCGACGCATAAATGATAAGGTTGAGTCGAACGAGGCCCGACTCGATGCTCAAATGATAAGGTTTAGTCAAACGAATCCCGTCTCAAGCACAAATGATAAGGTTGATTTGAATGAGGCCCGACTCAAGACGCAAATGATAAGGTTGAGTCAAACGAGGGCCGACTCGAGGCACAAATAAGAAGGTTGAGTCAAATGAGACTCAACTCAAGGCACAAATTAGAAGGTTGTGTGAAATGAGGCCCGACTCGAGGCGCAAATGATGAGCTTGAATCGAACGAGGCCCGACTTGAGGAGCAGATGATATGATTAAGTGAAACGAGGCCCGACTTGAGGCGCAAATGAGAAGGTTGAGTCAAATGAAGCCCAACTTGAGGCGTAAATAATAAGGTTGAGTCAAACGAGACCCAACTAGAGGTGCACATGGTAAGGGTGAGTCAAATGATGCCCGCCTCGAGGCACAAATGATAAGGTTGTGTCAAACGAGGCCCGACTCGAGGCACAAATGATAAGGTTGAGTCAAACGAGGATTGACTCGAGGCACACATCAGAAGGTTAAGTCGAACGAGGCACGACTCTAGGCGCAAACAATAAGGTTGAGTTAAACGAGGCCCGACTCGAGGCACAAATGATAAGGTTTAGTCAAATGAGGCCCGACTCAAAGCGTAAATAATATGGTTGAGTGAAACGAGGCCCAACTAGAGGAGCAAATGGTAAGGGTGAGTCAAACGATGCCCGAATCAAGGCACAAATGATAAGGTTGTGTCAAACGAGGCCCGACTCGTGGCGCAAATAATAAGGTTGAGTCAAATGAGGACCAACTCGAGGCACACATCAAAAGGTTAAGTCGAACGAGGCACAACTCGAGGCGCAAACGATTAGGTTGAGTTAAACGAGGCTTGACTCGAGGCGCAAATGATAAGGATGAGTCGAACGAGGCCCAACTTGAGGCGCAAATAATAAGGTTATGTTGAATGAGGCCCGACTCGGGGCGCAAATGATAAGGTTGTCTCAAACGAGGCCCGACTCAAGGTACAAATGATAAGGTTGAATCGAACGAGGCCCAACTCGAGTTGCAAATGATATGGTTCAGTCAAAGAAGGCCCGGTCGAGGTGCAAATGATAAGGTTGAGTCAAACGAGGCCCATCTCGAGGACCAAATAATAAGGTTGAGTCAAACAAGGCTCGACTCGAGGCGCAAATGATATGGTTGAGTCGAACGATGCCCAACTCGAGGCGCAAATGATAAGGTTGAGTCGAATGAGGCCCGATTTGGGGATCAAATGATAAGGTTGAGTCAAACGAAGCCCGTGTCGAGGCGCAAATGATAAGGTTGAGGGAAATGAGGCCCGACCAGAGGCGCAAATGGTAAGGGTGAATCAAATGATGGCCGACACGGGGCACAAATGATAAGGTTGAGTCAAACGAGCCTCGACTCGAGGTGCAAATGATAAGTTTGAGTCAAACGAGGCCCGACTTGAGGTACAAATGATATGGTTGAGTGAAACGAGGCCCAACTAGAGGAGCAAATGGTAAGGTTGAGTCAAACGAGGCCCAACTTGTGGCGCAAATGATAAGATTGAGTCAAACGAGGCACAACTCGAGGCGCAAATGATAAGGTTGAGTCGAACAAGGCCCAACTCGAGGCGGAAATGATAAGGTTGAGTCAAACGAGGCCTGACTCAAGGCACAAATAATAAGGTTGAGTCAAACGAGGCCTACCTCAAGGCGCAAATGATATGGTTGAATCGAACAAGTCCCGGCTCAAGGCACAAATGATAAGGTTAAGTCAAACGAAGCTTGTGTCAAGGCACAAATGATAAGGTTGAGTCGAATGAGGCCTGACTCGAGGCATAAGTAAAAAGGTTGAGTCAAACAAGGCCCCGACTTAGGGCACAAATCAGAAGGTTTAGTCAAATGAGACCCAACTTGAGGCACAAATGATATGGTTGAGTGAAAGGATGCCCGACTCGAGGTGCAAATGATAAGGTTGAATCTAACGAGGCCCGCCTTGAGGCGCAAATGATATGGTTTAATGAAACGAGGGCCGACTCGAGCCGCAAATAAGAAGGTTGAGTGAAACGAGGCCCAACTCAAGGCGCAAATGATAAGGTTGAGTCAAACGAAGCCCGTCTCGAGACGCAAATGATAAGGTTGAGTCGAACGAGGCCCAACTCGAGGCGCAAATGATAAGGTTGAGTTGAACGAATCCCGGATCCATGCGTAAGTGATAAGGTTGAGTCGAACGAGGATCCACTCGAGGCACAAATAAGAAGGTTGAGTCAAACGAGGACCGATTTGAGGCACAAATCAGAAGGTTAAGCCGAACGAGGCTCGACTCAAGGCGCAAATGATAAGGTTGAGTCAAACGAACCCCGTCTCGAGATGCAAATGATAAGGTTGAGTCGAATGAGGCCTGACTCGAGGCACAAATGATAAGGTTGAGTTGAACGAATCCCGGATCCATGCGTAAGTGATAAGGTTGAGTCGAACGAGCATCAACTCGAGGCACAAATGATAAGGTTAAGTCAAACGAAGCCCGTCTCGAGATGCAAATGATAAGGTTGAGTCGAACGAGGCCCACCTCGAACCACAAATGATAAGGTTGAGTCAAACGAGACCTGACTTGAGGCACAAATGTTAAGGTTGAGTCAAACGAGGCCTGACTCGTGGCAAAAATAAGAAGGTTGAGTCAAACGAGGCCCGACTCGTAGCGCAAATGATATTGTGTAGTGAAACGAGGCTCGACTAGAGGCGAAAAATGTAAGGGTGAGTCAAACAATGCCTGACACAAGGTGCAAATGATAAGGTTAAGTCAAACGAGGCCCGACTCGAGGCGCAAATGGTTAGGGTGTGTCGAATGAGGCCCGACTCGAGGCGAAAATGGTAAGGTTGAGTCAAATGAGGCTTGACTCGAGGCGCAAATGATAAGGTTGAGTCGAACAAGGCCCGACTCAAGGCGCAAATGACAAGGTTCAGTCAAATGAGGCCCGACTCGAGGCACAAATGATAAGGTTGAGTCGAACGAGGCACGACTTGAGACACAAATGATAAGGTTAAGTAAAACAAGGCCCGTCCCAAGGCACGAATAATATGGTTGAGTGAAACGGGGCCAGCCTCAAGGCACAAAGGATAAGGTTGAGTCAAACAAGGCCCGACTCAAGGCGCAAATGATAAGGTTCTGTCAAATAAGGACCGACTTGAGGGGCAAATGATAAGATTGAGTAGAACGAGGTCCGACTCGAGGCGCAAATGATAAGGTTGAGTCAAACGAGGCCCGACTCAAGGCACAAATGATATGGTTGAGTTCAACGAGACCCGAGTTGAGGCACAAATGATTTGGGTGAGCCAAACGAGGCCCTACTCGAGGCGCAAATGATATGGGTGAGTCAAATGAGGCCCGACTCGAGGCACAAATGATAAGGGTGAGTTGAACGAGGGCCAACAAGAGGCACAGATGATAAGGTTGAGTCGAACGAGGCCCGACTCGAGGCGCAAATGATAAGGTTCAGTCAAACGAGGACCGACTCGAGGCGCGAATGATAAGGTTGAGTCAAACGAGGCCCGACTCGAGGCACAAATGATAAGGTTGAGTCAAACGAGATCCGTCTCGAGTCGCAAATGATATGGTTGACTCGAACAAAGCCCGATTCTAGGCACAAATGATAAGGCTGAGTCAAACGAATCCCATCTCGAGGCACGAATGATAAGGTTGAGTCGAACGAGACCCGACTCGAGGCACAAATGATCAGGTTGAGGGAAACGAGACCCGACTAGAGGTACAAATGGTATGGGTGAGTCAAACGATGACTGACACGAGGCACAAATGATAAGGTTTTGTCAAACGAGGCCCAACTCGAGGCGCAAATGACATGGTTGAGTGAAACGAGGCCAAACTAGCAGAGCAAATGGTAAGGGTGAGTCAAACGATGCCCGACTCGAGGCACAAATGATAAGGTTGAGTCAAACGAGGCCCAACTCAAAGCATAAATGATAAGGTTGAGTCAAACGAGGACCGACTCGAGGCACAAATCAGAAGGCGGAGTCGAACGAGGCCCAACTCGAGGCACAAATGATAAGATTGAGTTAAACAAGGCTGACTCGAGGCATAAATGATAAGGTTAAGTCGAACGAGGCCCGACTCGAGATGCAAATGACAAGGTTGAGTCGAACAAGGCCTGACTCGAGGCACAAATGATAAGGTTGAGTCAAACGAGGCAAGACTTGAGGCACAAATGATAAGGTTAAGTAAAACGAGGCCCGACTCGAGGTGCAATTGATATGGTTGAGTGAAATGGGGCCTGCCTCAAGGCACAAAGGATAAGGTTGAGTCAAACGAGGCCCGACTCGAGGTGCAATTGATAAGGTTTAGTCAAACAAGGACCGACTTGAGGCGCAAATGATAAGGTTGAGAAGAACGAGGTCTGACTCGAGGGAAAAATGATAAGGTTGAGTCAAACAAGGACCGACTCGAGGCGCAAATGATATGGATGAGTCAAACGAGGCCCGCCTTGAGGAGCTAAGGGTAAGGATAAGTTAAACGAGGGCCAACAAGAGGCACAGATGATAAGGTGGAGTCGAACAAAGCCCGACTCGAGGCGCAAATGGTAAGGTTGAGTCAAACGAGGCCAGACTCAAGGCGCAAATGATAAGGTTGTGTCGAACGAGGCCCAACTCAAGGCGCAAATGATAAGGTTTAGTCAAACAAGGCTCGACTGGAGGCACAAATAATAAGGTTGAGTCAAACGAGGCTCTACTCAAGGCGCAAATGATATTGTTGAGTCGAACAAGGCACGTCTCGAGGCCCAAATGATAAGGTTGAATCAAACGAGGCCTGACTTGAGGTGCAAATGATTAGGTTGAGTCGAATGAGGCCCAACTCGAGGCACAAATATATGGTTAAGTGAAATGAGGCCTGACTTGAGGCACAAATGAGAAGGTTGAGTCAAACGAGGCCCGACTCGAGGCACAAATGATAAGGTTGAGTCAAACGAAGCCCAACTCGAGGCACAAACAAGAAGGTTGAGTCAAACAAGGCCCGACTCGAGGCGCGAATGATATGGTTGAGTGAAACTAGGCCCAACTAGAGGAGCAAATGGTTAGGGTGAGTCAAACGATGCTCGACTCGAGGCACAAATGATAAGATTGAGTGAAATGAAGCCCGACATGAGGCACAAATGATAAGGTTGAGTCAAATGAGGACTGACTCGAGGTACAAATCAGAAGGTTGAGTGGAACGAGGCCCGAATCGAGGTGCAAATGATAAGGTTGAGTCAAACGAGGCCCGAATCGAGGCGCAAATGATAAGGTTGAGTCAAAGGAGGCTTAACTCGAGGCACAAATGATATGGTTGAGTGAAACAAGACCCAACTCGAGGCGCAAATGGTAAGCTTGAGTCAAACGAGGCCCAACTTGAGGCGCAAATGATAAGGTTGAGTCGAGGAAGGCCTGACCCGAGGCGCAAGTGATAAGGTTGAGTCAAACGAGGCCCGACTCGAGGCACAAATGGTAAGGTTGAGTTGAACGAGGGCTAACAAGAGGCTCAGATGATAAGGTTGAGTTGAACGAGGCCCGACTCGAGACGCAAATGATAAGGTTGAATCGAACGAGGCCTGACTCGAGGCGCAAATGATAAGGTTGAGGGAAACAAGTCCCGGCTAGGGGCGCAAATGATATGGTTAAGTGAAACGAGTCCCAACTAGAGGAGCAAATGGTAAGGGTGAGTCAAACAATGCCCGACTCGAGGTGCAAATGATAAGGTTGAGTCAAACGAGGACCGACTCGAGGCGCGAATGATAAGGTTGAGTCAAACGAGGCCTGACTTGAGGCACAAATGATAAGGTTGAGTCAAACGAGATCCGTCTCGAGTCGCAAATGATATGGTTGACTCGAAGAAGGCCCGATTCTAGGCACAAATGATAAGGTTGAGTCAAACGAATCCCATCTCGAGGCGCGAATGATAAGGTTGAGTTGAATGAGACCCGACTCGAGGCGCAAATGATCAGGTTGAGGGAAACGAGACCCGACTAGAGGTACAAATGGTATGGGTGAGTCAAACGATGACTGACACGAGGCATAAATGATAAGGTTTTGTCAAACGAGGCCCAACTCGAGGTGCAAATGATATGGTTGAGTGAAACAAGGCTAAACTAGTGGAGGAAATGGTAAGGGTGAGTCAAACCATGCCCAACTCGAGGCGCAAATGATAAGGTTGAGTCAAACGAGGCCCAACTCAAAGCACAAATGATAAGGTTGAGTTAAACGAGGACCGACTCGAGGCACAAATCAGAAGGCGGAGTCGAACGAGGTACGACTCGAGGCGCAAATGATAAGGTTGAGTTAAACAAGGCCGACTCGAGGCGTAAATGATAAGGTTAAGTCGAACGAGGCCCGACTCGAGACGCAAATGACAAGGTTGAGTCGAACAAGGTCCGACTCAAGCACAAATGATAAGGTTGAGTTGAACGAGGCAAGACTTGAGGCACAAATGATAAGGTTAAGTAAAACGAGGCCTGACTCGAGGCGCAAATGATATGGTTGAGTGAAACGGGACCAGCCTCAAGGCACAAAGGATAAGGTTGAGTCAAACGAGGCCCAACTCAAGGCACAATTGATAAGGTTCAGTCAAAAAAGGACCAACTTGAGGCGCAAATGATAAGGTTGAGAAGAATGAGGTCTGACTCGAGGCGCAAATGATAAGGTTGAGTCAAACGAGGCCCGACTCGAGGCACAAATGATATGGTTGAGTCCAACGAGACTCGAGTTGAGGTACAAATGATATGGGTGTGCCAAATGAGGCCCGACTGGAGGCACAAATGATATGGGTGAGTCAAACGAGGCCCGCCTCGAGGCGCTAATGGTAACGATAAGTTAAACGAGGGCCAACAAGAGGCACAGATGATAAGGTTGAGTCGAACAAAGCCCGACTCGAGGTGCAAATGGTAAGGTTGAGTCCAACGAGGCCAGACTCAAGGCGCAAATGATAAGGTTGTGTCGAACGAGGCCCAACTCTAGGCACAAATGATAAGGTTTAGTCAACTGGAGGCACAAATAATAAGGTTGAGTCAAACAAGGCCCGACTCAAGGCGCAAATGATATGGTTGAGTCGAACAAGGCCCGTCTCGAGGCCTAAATGATAAGGTTGAATCGAACGAGGCCTGACTCGAGGCGCAAATGATTAGGTTGAGTTGAACGAGGCCCAACTTGAGGCGCAAATGATATGGTTAAGTGAAACGAGGCCTGACTTGAGGCACAAATGAGAAGGTTGAGTCAAACGAGGCCCAACTCGAGGCACAAATGATAAGGTTGAGTCAAATGAAGCCCAACTCGAGGCACAAACAAGAAGGTTGAGTCAAACAAGGCCCGACTCGAGGCGCGAAAGATATGGTTGAGTGAAACTAGGCCCAACTAGAGGAGCAAATGGTAAGGGTGAGTCAAACGATGCTTGACTCGAGGCACAAATGATAAGATTGAGTGAAACGAGGCCTGACACGAGGCACAAATGATAAGGTTGAGTCAAATGAGGACTAACTCGAGGTACAAATCAGAAGGTTGAGTGGAACGAGGCCCAAATCGAGGCACAAATGATCAGGTTGAGTCAAACGAGGCCCGAATTGAGGCGCAAATGATAAGGTGGAGTCAAAGAAGGCTTGACTCGAGGCACAAATGATATGGTTGAGTGAAACAAGGCCCAACTCGAGGCGCAAATGGTAAGTTTGAGTCAAACGAGGTCTGACTCATGGCGCAAATGATAAGGTTGAGTCAAACGAGGCCTAACTCGAGGCGCAAATGATAAGGTTGAGTCGAGGAAGGCCTGATCCGAGGTGCAAGTGATAAAGGTTGAGTCAAACGAGGCCCGACTCGAGGTGCAAATGATATGATTGAGTCGAACGAGGCCTGATTCTTGGCACAAATGATAAGCTTGAGTCAAATGAAGCCCGTCTAAAGGCGCGAATGATAAGGTTGAGTCGAACGAAGCCTGACTCGAGGTACAAATGATAAGGTTGAGGGAAACAAGTCCCGACTAGAGGCAGAAATCATATGGTTGATTGAAACGAGGCCCAACTAGAGGAGCAAATGGTAAGGGTGAGTCAAACGATGCCCGACTCGAGGTGCAAATGATAAGGTTAAGTCAAACAAAGCCTGACTCGAGGTGCAAATGATAAGGTTGAGCCAAATGAGGACCGTCTCGAGGCACAAATGACAAGGTTGAGTCAAACGAGGCCCTACTCGAGGCACAAATGATAAGGTAGAATCGAACAAGACCCGACTCGAATCACAAATGATATGGTTGAGTCGAACGAGGCCTAATTCTAGGCACAAATGATAAGGTTGAGTCAAACGAAGCCTGTCTCGAGGCGCGAATGATAAGGTTAAGTCAAACGAGGCCCGACTCGAGGTGCAAATGATAAGGTTGAGGTAAACGAGACCCAACTAGAGGAGCAAATGGTAAGGGTGAGTCAAACGATGCTCGACTCGAGATGCAAATGATAAGGTTATGTCAAACGAGGCCTGACTCGAGGCGTAAATGATAAGGTTGAGTCAAACGAGGACCGACTCGAGGCACACATCAGAAGGTTAAGTAGAACGAGGCACGACTCTAGGCGCAAACGATAAGGTTGAGTTAAACGAGGCTTGACTCGAGGCGCAAATGATAAGGTTTAGTCAAATGAGGCCCGACTCGAGGTGCAAATGATAAGGTTGAGGTAAACGAGACCCAACTAGAGGAGCAAATGGTAAGGGTGAGTCAAACGATGCCCAACTTGAGGCGCAAATGATAAGCTTGTGTCAAACGAGGCCTGACACGTGGCGCAAATGATAAGGTTGAGTCAAACAAGGACCGACTCGAGGCACACATTAGAAGGTTAAGTCAAATGAGGAACGACTCGAGGCGCAAACAATCAGGTTGAGTTAAACGAGGCCTGACTCGAGGCGCAAATAATAAGGTTGAGTCAAACGAGGCCCGACTCAAGGCACAAATGATAAGGTTGAGTCAAACGAGGCAAGACTTGTGGCACAAATGATAAGGTTAAGTGAAATGAGGCCCAACTTGAGGCGCAACTGATATGGTTGAGTGAAACGGGGCCAACCTCAAGGCACAAAGGATAAGGTTGAGTCAAACGAGGCCTGCCTCGAGGCGCAAATGATAAGGTTCAGTCAAACAAAGACTAACTTGAGGCACAAATGATAAGGTTGAGTAGAACGAGGTCTGACTCAAGGTGCAAATGATAAGGTTGAGTCAAACGAGGCCCAACTCGAGGCACAAATTAAATGGTTGAGTTCAACGAGACCCAAGTTAAGGCACAAATGATATGGGTGAGCCAAATGAGACCCGATTCGAGGCGTAAATGATATGGGTGAGTCAAACGAGGCCCGACTCGAGGCGCAAATGGTAAGGTTGAGTTGAATGAGGGCCAAAAAGAGGCACAGATGATAAGGTTGAGTCGAACGAGGCCCGACCCGAGCCTCAAATGATAAGGTCGAGTCAAACGAGACCTAACTCGAGGCGTAAATAATATGGTTAAGTAAAAGGAGGCCCGACTTGAGGTGCAAATGATAAAGTTGAATCGAATGAGGTCTGACTCGAGGCGCAAATGATATAGTTCAGTCAAACGAGGCCCGACTCGAGGCACAAATGATTAGGTTGAGTAAAACGAGGCCCAACTCGAGGCACAAATAATAAGGTTGTGTTGAATAAGGCACGACTCGCGGCGCAAATGATAAGGTTGACTCAAACGAGGCCTGACTCGAGGCACAAATAATAAGGTTGAATCAAACAAGGCCCGACTCGAGTCGCAAATGATATGGTTCAGTCAAACGAGGCTCGGCTCGAGGCGCAAATGATAAGGATGAGTCAAACGAGGGATGACTCATGCCCCAAATAATAAGGTTGAGTCAAACGAGGCCTGACTCAAGCCGCAAATGATAAGGTTGAGGGAAACGAGACCCAACCAGAGGAGCAAATGGTAAGGGTGAGTCAAACGATGCCCGACTCGAGGTGCAAATGATAAGGTTGTGTCAAACGAGGCTTGACTCGAGGCACAAATGATAAGGTTGAGTCAAACGAGGACCGACTCGAGGCACACATCAGAAGGTTAAGTCGAACGAGGCACGACTCTAGGCGCAAACAATAAGGTTGAGTTAAACGAGGCCCAACTCGAGGCACAAATGATAAGGTTTAGTCAAATGAGGCCCGACTCGAAGCGTAAATGATATGGTTGAGTGAAACGAGGACCAACTAGAGGAGCAAATGGTAAGGATGAGTCAAACGATGCCCGACTCGAGGCACAAATGATAAGGTTGTATCAAACGAGGCCCGACTCGTGGCGCAAATGATAAGGTTGAGTCAAATGAGGACCGACTCGAGGCACACATCAAAAGGTTAAGTCGAATGAGGCACGACTCGAGGCGCAAACGATTAGGTTGAGTTAAACGAGGCTTGACTCGAGGCGCAAATGATAAGGTTGAGTCGAACGAGGCCCAACTTGAGGTGCAAATGATAAGGTTGAGTCCATCGAGGCCCGACTCGAGGCACAAATGACAAGGTTGAGTTAAACGAGGCAAGACTTGTGGCACAAATGATAAGGTTAAGTGAAATGAGGCCCGACTTGAGGCGCAACTGATATGGTTGAGTGAAACAGGGCCAATCTCAAGGCACAAAGGATAAGGTTGAGTCAAACGAGGCCCGCCTCGAGGCGCAAATGATAAGGTTCAGTCAAACAAAGACCAACTTGAGGCACAAATGATAAGGTTGAGTAGAACGAGGTCTGACTCGAGGCGTAAATGATAAGGTTGAGTCAAATGAGGCCCGACTCGAGGCACAAATTATATGGTTGAGTTCAACGAGACCCAAGTTGAGGCACAAATGATATGGGTGAGCCAAATGAGATCCGACTCAAGGCGCGAATGATATGGGTGAGTCAAACGAGGCCCGACTCGAGGTGCAAATGGTAAGGGTGAGTTAAACGAGGGCCAAAAAGAGGCACAGATGATATGGTTGAGTCGAACGAGGCCCGACCGGAGCCGCAAATGATAAGGTCGAGTCAAACGAGGCCCAGCTCGAGGCGTAAATAATATGGTTAAGTAAAAGGAGGCCCGACTCGAGGCACAAATGGTAAAGTTGAATCGAACGAGGTCCGACTCGAGGCGCAAATGATATGGTTCAGTCAAACGAGGCCCGACTCGAGGCACAAATGATTAGGTTGAGTAAAACGAGGCCCAACTCTAGGCGCAAATAATAAGGTTGTGTTGAATGAGGCCCGACTCACAGTGCAAATGATAAGGTTGACTCAAACGAGGCCTGACTCGAGGCACAAATAATAAGGTTGAATCGAACAAGGCCTAACTCGAGTCGCAAATGATATGGTTTACTCAAACGAGGCCCAGCTCGAGGCACAAATGATAAGGTTGAGTCAAACGAGGGATGACTCATGCCCCAAATAATAAGGTTGAGTCAAACGAGGCCCGACTCAGGCCGCAAATGATATGGTTGAGTCGAACGAGGCCCAACTCGAGGCGTAAATGATAAGGCTGAGTCGAACGAGGCTCGATTAGGGGAACAAATGATAAGGTTAAGTCAAACAAAGCCTGTCTCGAGGTCCAAACGATAAAGTTGAGTCGAATGAGGCCCGACTCAAGGCGCAAATGATAAGGTTGAGGGAAACAAGGCTCGAGGCACAAATGATATGGTTGAGGGAAACGAGGCCTGACTAGAGGCACAAATGGTAAGGCTGAGTCAAACGATGACTGACACAAGGCACAAATGATAAGGTTGAGTCAAACGAGACCCGACTCGAGGCGCAAATAGTCAGGTTGAGTCAAACAAGGCCCGACTCGAGGCACAAATGGTAAGGTTGAGTCAAACGAGGCCTGACTCGAGGCGCAAATGATAAAGTTGTGTCGAACGAGGCCCGAATCGTGGCGCAAATGATATGGTTGCGCCAAATGAGGCGCAACTCAAGGCGCAAATGAAAAGGTTGAGTCAAACGAGGCTCGACTGGAGGCACAAGTAATAAGATTGAGTCAAACGAAGACTGACTCAAAGCGCAAATGATAAGGTTGAGTTGAACGAGGCCCGTCTCGAGGCTCAAATGATAAGGTTGAGTCGAACGAGGCCTGACTCAAGCCGCAAATGATAAGGTTGAATCGAACAAGGCCAGACTCAAGGTGCAAATGATTAGGTTGAGTCGAACGAGGCCTAACTCGAGGTGCAAATGATATGGTTAAGTGAAACGAGGCCTAATTTGAGGCGCAAATGAGAAGGTTGAGTCAAACGAAGCCCATCTCAAGGCACAAACAAGAAGGTTGAGTCAAACAAGGCCCGACTCGAGGCGCAAATGATTTGGTTGAGTGAAACGAGGCCCAATTAGAGGAGCAAATTATAAGGGTGAGTCAAACGATGCCCAACTCGAGGCGCAAATGATAAGGTTAAGTCAAATAAGGCCTGACTGGAGGCGCAAATGATAAGGTTGAGTCGAATGAGGCCCGAATCAAGACACAAATGATAAGGTTGAGTGAAACGAGGCCTGACTCGAGGCGCAAATGATATGGTTGAGTGAAACGAGGCCCAACTAGAGGACCAAATGGTAAGGTTGAGTCAAACAAGGTCTGACTCATGGCGCAAATGATAAGGTTGAGTCAAACGAGGCCCAAGTCAAGGTGCAAATGATAAGGTTGAGTCAAACAAGGCTTAACTCGAGGTGCAAATGATAAGGTTAAGTCAAATGAGGACTGACTCAAGGCGCAAATGATATGGTTGAGTCAAACGAGGCCTGATTCTAGGCGCAAATGATAAGGTTGAGTCAAACAAAGCGTGTCTCGAGGCACAAATGATAAGGTTGAGGGAAATGAGTCTCGACTAGAGGCACAAATGATATGGTTGAGTAAAACGAGGCCCAACTAGAGGAGCAAATGGTAAGGGTGAGTCAAACGATGCCCGACTCGAGGCGAAAATGATAAGGTTAAGTCAAACGAGGCCCAACTTGAGGCGCAAATGATAAGGTTGAGTAAAACGAGGACCGACTTGAGGCACAAATGATAAGGTTAAGTCAAACGAGGCCCAACTCGAGTCGCAAATGATATGGTTAAGTCGAACGAGGCTCGATTCTAGGCACAAATCATAAGGTTGAGTCAAACGAAGCCTGTCCTGAGCTGCAAATGATAAGGTTGAGTCAAACGAGGCTTGACTCGAGGCACAAATGATAAGGTTGAAGGAAACGAGACCCGACTAGAGGCGTAAATATATGAGTGAGTCAAACGATGACCGACACAAGGCACAAATGATAAGGTTGAGTCAAACGAGGCCCGACTCGAGGCGCAAGTAATATGGTTGAGTGAAATGAGGACCAACTAGAGGAGCAAATGGTAAGGCTGAGTCAAACAAGGTCCGACTCGTGGTGCAAATGATAAGGTTGAGTCAAACGAGGCCTGAGTCGAGGCGCAAATGATAAGGTTAAGTCGAACAAGGCGTAACTCGAGACGCAAATGATAAGGTTGAGTCAAACGAGGACCGACTCAAGGCGCAAATGATATGGTTGAGTTGAACAAGGCCCGCTTCTAGGCGTAAATAATAAGGTTGAGTCAAACAAAGCGCATCTCGAGGCACGAATGATAAGGTTTAGTCAAACGAGGCCTGACTCGAGGCACAAATGAGAAGGTTGAGGGAAACGAGTTTCGACTAGAGGCGCAAATGATATGGTTGAGTGAAACGAGGCCCAACTAGAGGAGCAAATGGTAAGGGTGAGTCAAACGATGCCCGACTCGAGGCGCAAATGATAAGGTTAAGTCAAACGATGCCCGACTCGAGGCACAAATGATAAGGTTGAGTCAAACGAGGACCGACTTGAGGCACAAATGATAAGGTTGAGTCAAACGAGGCCCAACTCGAGTCTCAAATGATATGGTTAAGTCGAACAAGGCCCGATTCTAGGCACAAATGATAAGGTTGAGTCAAACGAAGCCTGTCTCAAGGCGCGAATGATAAGGTTAAGTCGAATGAGGCCTGACTCGAGGCACAAATGATAAGGTTAAAGGAAACGAGACCCGACTAGAGGTGCAAATGGTATGGGTGAGTCAAACGATGACCTACATGAGGCACAAATGATAAGGTTGAGTCAAACGAGGCCAGACTCGAGGCGCAAATAATATGGTTGAGTCAAACGAGGCCTAACTAGAGGAGCAAATGGTAAGGGTGAGTCAAACGAGGCCTGACTCGAGGCGCAAATCATAAGGTTGAGTCAATCGAGGACTGACTCGAGGCACAAATCAGAAGGTTGAGTCGAATGAGGCCTGACTCGAGGCATAAATGATAAGGTTGAGTTAAACGAGGCATGACTCGAGGTGCAAATGATAAGGTTGAGTCAAACGATGTCCGACTCGAGGCACAAATGATATGGTTCAGTGAAACAAGGCCCAACCATAGGAGCAAATGGTAAGGTTGAGTCAAATGAGGCCCGACGTGTGGTGCAAATGATAAGGTTGACTCAAATGAGGCCGGACTCAAGGCTCAAATGATAGGGTTGACTTGTGGTGCAAATGATAAGGTTGACTCAAATGAGGCCCGACTCGAGGCGTAAATGATAAGAATGAGTCAAACGAGACCTGACTTGAGGCGCAAATGATAGGGCTGAATCAAACGAGGCCTGACTCGAGGCGCAAATGATTAAGTTGAGTCCAACGAGGCCCGACTCGAGGCACAAATTATAAGATTGCATCAAATAAAGCCCGTCTTGAGGCGCGAATGATAAGGTTCAGTCAAATGAGTCCCGACTCAAGGCGCAAATGATAAGGCTGAGGGAAACGAGGCTCGACTAGAGGTGCAAATGGTAAGAATAAGTCAAACGATGACTGACACGATGCACAAATGATAAGGTTGAGTTAAACAAGGCCCGACTCGAGGCGCAAATGATAAGGTTGAGTTAAACGAGGCTCGACTCGAGGCGCAAATGATAAGGTTGAGTCAAACGATGCCCGACTCGAGGCACAAATGATATGGTTGAGTGAAACAAGGCCCAACTAGAGGAGCAAATGGTAAGGTTGAGTCGAACAAGGCCCGATTCGAGGAACAAATGATAAGGTTGAGTCAAATGAAGCCCGTCTCGATGTGCAAACGATAAGGTTGAGTCAAATGAGGCCTGACTCGAGGCGCAAATAGTCAGGGTGAGTCAAATAAGGCCCGACTGGAGGCGTAAATGGTACGGTTGAGTCAAACAAGGACTGACTCGAGCCGCAAATGATAAGGTTGAGTCGAACGAGGCCCGATTCGAGGAACAAATGATAAGGTTGAGTCAAATGAAGCCCGTCTTGATGTGCAAACGACAAGGTTGAGTCAAATGAGGCCCAACTCGAGGCGTAATTGATACAGTTGAGTCAAACGAGGACTGACTCAAGGCGCAAATGATAAGGTTGACTCGAACGAGGTCCGATTCGAGGAACAAATGATAAGGTTGAGTCAAATGAAGCCCGTCTCGATGTGCAAACATAAGGTTGAGTCAAATGAGGCCCGACTCAAGGCACAATTGATAAGGTTGAGGGAAACGAGGCTCGACTAGAGGTGCAAATGGTAAGGGGGAGTGAAACGATGACTGACACAAGGCACAAATGATAAGGTTGAGTCAAATGAGGCCTTACTCGAGGCGCAAATAGTCAGGGTGAGTCAAACAAGGCCCGCTCGAGGCACAAATGGTACGGTTGAGTCAAACGAGGACTAACACGAGGCGCAAATGATAAGGTTGACTCAAACGAGGCCCAACTTGAGGACCAAATGATAAGGTTTAGTCAAACGAGGCCTGACTCGAGGCGCAAATGATAAGGTTGAGTCAAACGAGGCCTAACTTGAGGACCAAATGATAAGGTTTAGTCAAACGAGGCTCGACTCGAGGCGCAAATGATATGGTTGACTCAAACGAGGCCCGACTCAAGGCGCAAATGATATGGTTGAGTCAAACGAGGCCCGACTCGAGGCGCAAATGATAAGGTTGATTCGAACGAGGCCCGACTCGAGGCACAAATGATAAGATTGATTCGAACGAGGCCTGACTCGAGGCGCAAATGATTAGGATGAGTCGAACGAGGCTCGACTAGAGGCGCAAATGAGATGGTTGAGTGAAACAAGGCCCGACTCGAGGCGCGAATGAGATGGTTGAGTAAAACAAGGCCCGACTCAAGGCACAAATGATATGGTTGAGTCAAACGAGGACCGACTCGAGGCACAAATAATAAGGTTGAGTCAAATGAGGCCTGACTCAAGGCACAAATGATATAGTTGAGTCAAACGAGGACCGACTCGAGGCACAAATCAGAAGGTTGAGTCGAACGAGGCCCGACTCGAGGCGCAAATGATAAGGTTGAGTCAAACGAGGCCTGACTCGAGGCACAAATGATAAGGTTGAGTCCAACGAGGCCCGACTCGAGGCGAAAATGATAAGGTTATGTCAAACAAGGCCTGACTCAAGGCGAAATTGGTAAGGTTGAGTCGAACGAGGCCCGACTCAAGACGCAAATGATAAGGTTAAGTCAAACGAGGCCCGACTCGAGGCGCAAATGATAAGGTTGAGTCAAACGAGGCCCGACTCGAGACGCAAATGACATGGTTGAGTGAAACGAGGTTCGACTAGAGGAGCTATTGTTTGCGTCAAATGAGGCCCAACTCGAGGGGCAAAGAAAATGGTTGAGTCAAACGAGGCCCGCATCAGGGCACAAACGATAAGGTTGAGTCAAACAAGTCCCGACACGAGGCGCAAATGATAAGGTTAAGTCAAACGAGGCCCGACTCAAGGCGCAAACAATATGGTTGAGTCAAACGAGGCCCAACTGAAGGCACAAACGAGAAGGTTGAGTCAAACCAGACCGACTAGAGGCACACATAATAAGGTTGAGTCAAACGAGGCCCGCCTCGAGGTGCAAATGATATAGTTAAGTCAAATGATGCCCGAGTCAAGGTGCACATGGTCAGGGTGAGTCAAACGAAGCCAGACTCGAGGCGTAAATGACAAGGCTGAGTCAAATGAGGCCTGACTCAAGGCACAAATAATATGGTTGAGACAAACGAGGCCCGACTCAAGGCGCAATTGATATGGTTGAGTCAAACAAGGCCCGGCTCGAGGCGCAAATGATAAGGTTGAGTCGAACGAAGCGCGTCTTGAGGCGCAAATGATAAGGTTGATTCGAATGAGGCCCAACTCGAGTCGCAAATGATATGGTTGAGTCAAACGAGGCCCAACTCGAGGCGTAAATGATATGGTTAAGTCAAAGGAGGCCCGACTCGAGGCACAAATGATAAGGTTGAATCGAACAAGGTTCGACTCGAGGCGCAAATGATATGGTTCAGTCAAACGAGGCCCAACTCGAGGCACAAATGATAAGTTTGAGTAAAATGAGGCCCAACTCGAGGCACAAATGATAAGGTTAAATCGAACAAGGCCCGACTCGAGTTGCAAATGATATGGTTCAGTTAAACAAGGGCCAGCTCGAGGCGCAAATGATAAGGTTGAGTCAAATGAGGCCCGACTCGAGGCGCAAATAATAAGGTTGAGTCAAACGAGGCCCAACTCGAGGCGCAAATGATATGGTTAAGTCAAACGAGGCCCAGCTCGAGGCACAAATGATAAGGTTGAGTCGAATAAGGCCCGAATCGTGGCACAATTGATATGGTTGTGTTAAACAAGGCCCAACTTGAGGTGCAAATGATAAGGTTTAGTCAAACGAGGCCCGATTGGAGGCCCAAATAATAAGGTTGAGTCAAACGAGATTCGACTCAAAGCGCAAATGATATGGTTAAGTCAAACGATGCCCGTCTCGAGGCGCAAATGATAAGATTGAGTCTAACGAGACCCGACTCTAGGTGCAAATGATAAGGTTGAATCGAAGAGGCCTAACTCGAGGCGCAAATGATTAGGTTGAGTGGAGCGTGGTCCGACTCGAGGTGCAAATGATAAGGTTAAGTGAAACGAGGCTCGACTTGAGGTGCAAATGAGAAGGATGAGTCAAACGAGGCCCAACTCGAGGCGCAACTAGTCAGAGTGAGTCAAACAAGGCCCAACTTGAGGTGCAAATGGTATGGTTGAGTCAAACGAGGACTGACTCGAGGTGCAAATGATAAGGTTGAGTCAATCGAGGCCCAACTCGAGGCCCAAATGATAAGTTTTAGTCAAACGAGGCCCGACTCAAGGCGCAAATGATATGGTTGAGTCGAACGAGGCCCATCTCGAGTCGCAAATGATAAGGTTGATTCGAACGAGGCCCGACTCGAGGCGTAAATGATAAGGTTGATTCGAACGAGGCCCAACTCGAGGCGCAAATGATTTGGTTAAGTGAAACGAGGCCCGACTTGAGGCGCGAATGAGATGGTTGAGTCAAATGAGGTCCGACTCAAGGCACAAATGGTATGGTTGAGCCAAACGAGGACTGACTCGAGGCACAAATAATAAGGTTGAGTCAAACGAGGCCCCACTCAAGGCGCAAATAATATGGTTGTGTCAAACGAGAACCGACTCAAGGCACAAATCAAAAGGTTGAGTTGAACGAGGCCCGACTCGAGGCGCAAATGAGAAGGGTGAGTCGAACAAGGCCCGACGAGAGGGACAAATGATAAGGTTGAGTCCAACGAGGCCTGACTTGAGGCACAAATGATAAGGTTATGTCAAACGAGGCCCGACTCAAGGCGGAAATGGTAAGGTTGAGTCAAACGAGGCCTGACTCGAGACGCAAATGATAGGGTTGAGTCAAATGAGGCCCGACTCGAGGCGCAAATGATAATGTTGAGTCAAACGAGGCCCGACTCGAGGCGCAAATGATATGGTTAAGTGAAACGAGGCTTGACTAGAGGAGATATTGTTTGCGTCAAATGAGGCCCAACTCGAGGGGCAAAGAAGATGGTTGAGTCAAACGAGGCCTGCCTTAAGGCACAAATGATAAGGTTGAGTCAAACGAGTCCTGACTCGTGGCACAAATGATAAGGTTAAGTCAAACGAGGCCCAACTCGAGGCGCAAACAATACGGTTGAGTCAAACGAGGCCGAACTCAAGGCACAAATGAGAAGGTTGAGTCAAACCCGCTCGACTAGAGGCACACATAATAAGGTTGAGTCAAACGAGGCCCGCCTTGAGGTGCAAATGATATGGTTGAGTTAAACGAGGCCTGAGTCGAGGTGCAAATGGTCAGGGTGAGTCAAACGAAGCCCAACTCGAGGCGCAAATAAAAAGGCTGAGTCAAACGAGGCCTGACTCGAGGCACAAATAATATGGTTGAGACAAACGAGGCCCGACTCAAGGCGCAAATGATATGGTTGAGTCAAACGAGGCCTGACTCGAGGTACAAATGATAAGGTTGATTCGAACGAGGCCCGACTCGAGGCACAAATGATAAGGTTGAGTCAAACGAGGCCCAACTTGAGGCGTAAATGATATGGTTAAGTCAAAGGGGGCCCGACTCGAGGCACAAATGATAAGGTTCAATCGAACGAGGTCTGGCTCGAGGTGCAAATGACAAGGTTGAGTCAAACGAGGCCCGACTCGAGTCCCAAATAATAAGGTTGAGTCAAACGAGGCCCGACTTGAGGCACAAATGATATGGTTGAGTCGAACGAGGACCAGCTCAAGGAACAAATGATAAGGTTTAGTCGAACAAGGCCCGAATCGTGGCACAAATGCTATGGTTGCATCAAACAAGGCCCAACTCGAGGCACAAATGATAAGGTTTAGTCAAACGAGGCCCGATTGGAGGCACAAATAATAAGATTAAGTCAAACAAGGCTCGACTCAAGGCACAAATGATATGGTTGAGTCAATCGAGGCCTGTCTCGAGGCACAAATGATAAGATTGAGTCGAACGAGACCCAACTCGAGGCGTAAATGATTAGGTTGAGTGGAGCGAGGCCCAACTCGAGGGACAAAAGATTAGGTTGAGTGGAGCGAGGCCCGACTCGAGGCACAAATGATATGGTTAAGTGAAACGAGGCCCGACTTGAGCCGCAAATGAGAAGGTTAAGTTAAACGAGGCCCGACTCGAGGCACAAATGATAAGGTTGAGTCAAACGAGGACTAACTCGAGGCACAAACAAGAAGGTTGAGTCAAACGATGCCCAACTCGAGGCGCAAATGATATGGTTGAGTGAAACGAGGCCCAACTAGAGGAGCAAATGGTAAGGGTGAGCCAAATGATGCCCGACTTGAGGCACAAATGATAAGGTTGAGTCAAATGAGGCCTGACTTGAGGCACAATTGATAACATTGAGTCAAACAAGGGCTGACTCGAGGTGCCAATGATAAGGTTGAGTCAAACGAGGTGCAACTCGAGGTGCAACTCGAGGCGCAAATGATATGGTTGAGCGAAACGAGGCCCGACTCATGGCGTAAATGATAAGGCTAAGTCAAACGAGGCCTGACTCGAGGTGCAAATGATAAGATTGAGTCGAACAAGGCCTAACTCGAGGCGCAAATGATAAGGTTGAGTCAAACAAAGCCCGTCTCGAGGCACGAATGATAAGGTTGAGTCAAACGAGGCCCGACTCGAGGCACAAATGATAAGATTGAGTCAAACAAGGCCTGACCCGAGGTGCGAATGATAAGGTTAAGTCGAACGAGCCTCGACTCGAGGCGCAAATGATAAGGTTGAGTCAAACAAAGCACGTCTCGAGGCACAAATGATAAGGTTTAGTCAAACGAGGCTTGACTGGAGGCACAAATAATAAGGTTGAGTCAAACGAGATTCAACTCTAGGCGCAAATGATATGGTTAAGTCAAACGAGGCCCGTCTCGAGGTGGAAATGATAAGATTGAGTCAAATGAGACCTAACTCGAGGTGCAAATGATACGGTTAAATCAAACAGGGCCTAACTCGAGGCGCAAATGATTAGGTTGAGTGGAGCGAGGCCCGACTCAAGGTGCAAATGATATGGTTAAGCGAAACAAGGCTCAACTTGAGGCACAAATGAGAAGGTTGAGTCAAACGAGGCCCGACTCGAGGCGCAAATAGTTAGGGTGAGTCAAACAAGGCCCAACTCGAGGCGCAAATGGTACGGTTGAGTCAAACGAGGACTGACTCGAGGTGCAAATAACAAGGTTGAGTCAAACAAGACCTGACTAGAGGCCCAAATGATAAGGTTTAGTCAAACGAGGCTCGACTCAAGGCACAAATAATATGGTTGAGACAAACGAGGCCTAACTCAAGGCGCAAATGATATGGTTGAGTCAAACGATGCCCGGCTCGAGGCACAAATGATTAGGTTGAGTCAAACGAAGTGCGTCTCGAGGCACAAATGATAAGGTTAAGTCAAACGAGGCCCAACTTGAGGCGTAAATGATATGGTTAAGTCAAAGGAGGCCTGACTCGAGGCGCAAAAGATAAGATTGAGTCGAACAAGGCCTGAGTCGAGGCGCAAATGATAAGGTTGAGTCAAACGAAGCCCGTCTCGAGGCGCGAATGATATGGTTGAGTCGAACGAGGCTCGACTCGAGGCGCAAATGATAAGGTTGAGGGAAACGAGACTCGACTAGAGGCGCAAATGGCAAGGGTGAGCCAAACGTTACCCGACTCATGACGCAAATGATAAGGTTAAGTCGAACGAGGCCAGACTCGAGGCGCAAATGATAAGGTTGAGTCAAATGAGGCCTGACTCAAGGCGCAAATGATATGGTTAAGTCAAACGAGGACTGACTTGAGGTACAAATCAGAAGGTTGAGTCAAACGAGGCCCGCCTCGAGGCACAAATGATAAGGTTGAGTCGAACGAGGACCGACTCGAGGCACAAATAATAAGGTTGAGTCAAACGAGACCCGACTCAAGGTGCAAATGATATGGTTGAGTTAAACGAGGACCGACTCGAGGCACAAATTAAAAGGTAGAGTCGAACGAGGCCCGACTCGAGGCACAAATGATAAGGTTGAGTGGAACGAGGCTCGACTTGAGGCACAAATGATAAGGTTTAGTCCAACAAGGCCCGACTCGAGGCGCAAATGATAAGGTTGAGTCAAATGAGCCCCGACTAGAGGCAGAAATGATAAGGTTAAGTCAAACGAGACCCGACTCAAGGCGCAAACAATATGGTTGAGTCAAACGAGGACCAACTCAAGGCACAAAAGAGAAGGTTGAGTCAAACCAGCCCGACTAGAGGCACACATAATAAGGTTGAGTCAAACGAGGCCTGCCTCGAGGTGCAAATGATATGGTTGAGTCAAATGAGGCTCGAGTCGAGCTGCAAATGGTTAGGGTGAGTCAAACAAAGCCCAACTCCAGGCGCAAATGATAAGGCTGAGTGAAATGAGGTCTAACTCGAGGCACAAATAATATGGTTGAGACAAACGAGGCCTGACTCAAGGCGCAAATGATATGGTTGAGTTAAACGAGGCCCGACTCGAGGCGCAAATGATAAGGATGAGTCAAACGAAGCCCGTCTCGAGGCACAAATGATAAGGTTGATTCGAACGAGGCCTGACTTGAGGCACAAATGATAAGGTTGAGTCAAATGAGGCCCAACTCAAGACATAAAGGATATGGTTAAGTCAAAGGAGGCCCGACTCGGGGCGCAAATGATAAGGTTGAATCAAATGCGGTCCGACTTGAGGTGCAAATGATATGGTTTAGTCAAATGAGGCCTGACTCGTGGCGCAAATGATAAGGTTAAGTAAAACGATGCTCGACTCGAGGCGCAAATAATAAGGTTGTGTTGAATGAGGCCCAACTCAAGGCGCAAATGATAAGGCTAACTCAAACGAGGCCCGACTCGAGGCACAAATGATAAGGTTGAATCCAATGAGGCCCTACTTGAGTTGCAAATGATATGGTTCAGTTAAACAAGGCCCAGCTCGAGGCACAAATGATAAGGTTGAGTCAAACGAGGCTCGACTCGAGGCGCAAATAATAAGGTTGACTCAAACGAGGCCCCACTCGAGGCGCAATTGATATGGTTGAGTCGAACGAGGCCCAGCTCGAGGCGCAAATGATAAGGTTGAGTCAAACGAGGCCCGACTCGAGGCGCAAATGATAAGGTTTAGGGAAACGAGGCTCGACTAGAGGCGCAAATGGTAAGGGTGAGTCAAACGATGACTAACACGAGGCACAAATGATAAGGTTAAGTCAAACGAGGCCCGACTCGAGGCGCAAATAGTCAGGGTGAGTCAAATAAGGCACGACTCAAGGCACAAATAGCAAGGTTGAGTCAAACGAGTCCTGACTCGAGGCCTAAATGATAAGGTTGTGTCGAACGAGGCCTAAATCATGGCACAAATTGTATGGTTGCGTCAAACAAGGGCCAACTCGAGGCGCAAATGATAAGGTTTAGTCAAACAAGGCTCAACTGGAGGCTCAAATAATAAGGTTGAGTCCAACGAGGCTCGACTCAAGGCGCAAATGACATGGTTGAGTAGAACGAGGCCCGTCTTGAGGCACAAATGATAAGATTGAGTCGAACGAGACCCGACTCGAGGTGCAAATAATAAGGTTGAATCGAACGAGACCCGACTCGAGGCAAAAATGATTAGATGGAGTCGAGCGCGGCATGACTCGAGGCGCAAATGATATGGTTAAGTGAAACTAGGACTGACTTGAGGCATAAATGAGAAGGTTGAGTCAATCGAGGCCCGACTCGAGGCGCAAATGATAAGGTTGAGTCAAACAAGGCCCTACTCAAGGCACAAACAAGAAGGATGAGTCAAATGATGCTCGACTCGAGGCGCAAATGATAAGGTTGAGTCAAACGAGGACCGACTTGAGGCACATATCAGATGGTTGAGTCGAATGAGGCCCGACTCGAGGCACAAATGATAAGCTTGAGTCAAATGAGGCCCGACTCGAAGCCCCAATGATAAGGTTGAATCGAACGAGGCCTGACTCGAGGCAAAAATGATTAGGTGGAGTCGAATGAGGCACGACTCGAGGCGCAAATGATATGGTTAAGTGAAACTAGGCCCGACTTGAGGTGCAAATGAGAAGGTTGAGTCAATCGAGGCCCGACTCGAGGCGCAAATGACAAGGTTTAGTCAAACGAGGCTCGACTCGAGGCACAAATGGTAAGGTGGAGTCGAATGAGGCCCGGCCCAAGACGCAAATGATAAGGTTGAGTTAAACGAAGCCCATCTCGAGGCGTGAATGATAAGGTTGAGTTGAACGAGGCCTGACTCGAGGCACAAATGATAAGGTTGAGTCAAATGAGGCCCGACTCGAGGCGCAAATGATAAGGTTGAGTCGAACGAGGCACGACTCGAGGCGCAAACGATAAGGTTGAGTCGAACAAAGCCCGACTCAAGGCGCAAAAGATAAGGTTGAGTCAAACAAGGCCCGACTCGAGCCGTAAATGATATGGTTGAGTGAAACGATGCCCGATTAGAGGAGCTATTGTTTGCGTCAAATGAGGCTCAACTCGAGGAACAAATGATAAGGTTGAGTCAGCCGAGGCCCAACTCGAGGCGCAGATGATAAGGTTGAGTCAAATGAGGCCCGACTCAAGGCGCAAATGATAAGGTTGAGTCAAACGAGGACTGACTCGAGGGACAAATCAGAAGGTTGAGTCCAACGAGGCCCGACTCGAGGCGCAAATGATAAGATTGAGTCGAACGAGTCCTGACTCAAGGTGCAAATGATAAGGTTAAGTCAAACGAGGCACGAACTCGAGGCACAAACAATATGGTTGAGTTAAACAAGGCCCAACTCAAGGCACAAACGAGAAGGTTGAGTCAAACCAGCTCGACTAAAGGCACACATAATAAGTTTGAGTCAAACGAGGCCCGCCTCGAGGTACAAATGATATGGTTGAGTCAAACGAGACCCGAGTCGAGTTGCAAATGGTCAGGGTGAGTCAAACGAAGCTCGACTCAAGGCGCAAATGATAAGGTTAAGTTAAATGAGGCCCAACTCAAGGCACAAATAATATGGTCTAGACAAATGCAGCGTGACTCAAGGTACAAATGATATGGTTGAGTCAAACAAGGCCTGGCTGGAGGCGCAAATGATAAGGTTGATTCGAACGAGGCCCGACTCGAGGCATAAACGATAAGGTTGATTCGAACAAGGCCCGACTCAAGGTGCAAATGATTAGGTTGAGTTGAACGAGGCTCGACTCAGGGCGCAAATGATATGGTTAAGTGAAATGAGGCCCAACTCGAGGCGCGAATGAGATGGTTGAGTCAAACGAGGCTCGACACAAGGCATAAATGATATGGTTGAGCCAAACGAGAACTGACTCGCGGCACAAATAATAAGTTTGAGTCAAACAAGGCCCGACTCATGGCGCAAATGATATGGTTGAGTCAAACGAGGACCGACTCGAGGCACAAATCAGAAGGTTGAGTCGAACGAAGACCGACTCGAGGCGCAAATGCTAAGGTTGAGTCGAACGAGGCTCGACTCGAGGCAAACATGATAAGGTTGAGTCCAACGAGGCCCGTCTTGTGGTGCAAATGATAAGGTTATGTCAAACAAGGCCCGAATCCAGGCGAAAATGGTAAGGTTGAGTCGAACGAGGCCTGACTCGAGACGCAAATGATAGGGTTGAGTCAAACGATGCCTGACTCAAGGCGCAAATGATAAGGTTGAGTCAAACGAGGCCCGACTTGAGGCACAAATGATATGGTTGAGTCAAACGAGGCTCGACTAGAGGAGCTATTGTTTGCATCAAATGAGGCCCAACTTGTGGGGCAAAGAAGATGCTTGAGTCAAACGAGGCCCGCCTCAAGGCACAAACGATAAGGTTGAGTGAAACGAGTCCCAACTCGAGGCGCAAATGATAAGGTTAAGTCAAACGAGGCCCGACTCGAGGCGCAAACAATATGGTTGAGTCAAACGAAGCCCAACTCAAGGCACAAATGAGAAGGTTGAGTCAAACCAGCTTGACTAGAGGCACACATAATAAGGTTGAGTCAAATGAGGCCCGCCTCAAGGCACAAACGATATGGTTGAGCCAAACGAGGACCGACTCGAAGCACAAATCGGAAGGTTGAGTCGAACGAAGATTGACTCGAGGTGCAAATGGTAAGGGTGAGTCAAACGATACCCGACTCGTGACAGAAATGATAGGGTTGAGTCAAGCGAGGCCCGACTCGAGGTGCAAATGATAAGGTTGAGTCAAACGAGGACCGACTCGAGGCACAAATCAGAAGGTTGAGTCGAACAAGGACCGACTCAAGGCCCAAATCTGAAGGTTGAGTCAAACGAGGCCCGACTCGAGGCCCAAATGATAAGGTTGAGTTGAACGAGGACCGACTCAAGGCACAACTAATAAGGTTGAGTCAAATGAGGCCTGACTCAAGGCGCAAATGATATGGCTGAGTCAAACGAGGACCAACTCGAAGCACAAATCGGAAGGTTGAGTCGAACGAGGCCTGACTCGAGGCACAATTAGTATGGTTGAGTCAAACAAGGACCGACACGTGATGCAAATGATAAGGTTGAGTCAAACGAAGCCCTACTCGAGGCACAAATGATATGCTTGAGTGAAACGAGGCCCGACTAGAGGAGCTATTGTTTGTATAAAACAAGGCCCGACTCGAGGCGCAAATGATAAGGTTGAGTCAGCCGAGGCCTAACTCGAGGCGCAAATAATAAGGTTGAGTCAAATGAGACCCGACTCGAGGCGCAAATGATAAGGTTAAGTCAAACGAGGACTGACTCGAGGCACAAATCAAAAGGTTGAGTCGAACGAGGCCCGACACGAGGTGCAAATGATAAGGTTGAGTCAAACGAGGCCCGACTCGAGGCACAAATGATATGGTTGAGTCGAATGAGGCCCGATTCGACGCAGAAATGATAAGATTGAGTCAAACAAAGCCCATCTCGAGGCACGAATGATAAGGTTGAGTCGAATAAGGCTCGACTCGAGGCGCAAATGATAAGGTTGAGGGAAACAAGACTCGACTAGCGGCGCAAATGGTAAGGGTGAGTCAAACGATACCCGACTCGTGACGCAAATGATAAGGTTGAGTCAAACGAGGACCAACTTGAGGCACAAATCATAAGGTTGAGTCGAACGAGGCCCGACTCGAGGCGCAAATGATAAGGTTGAGTCAAACGAGGCCCGACTCGAGGCGCAAATGATAAGGTTGAGTCAAACGCAGCTCAACTCGAGCTGCAAATGGTAAGGTTGAGTCGAACGAGGCCCGACCCGAGACACAAATGATAATGTTAAGGGAAACGAGACCTGACTAGAGGCACAAATGGTAAGGGTGAATCAAACGATGATCGACACGAGGCACAAATGATAAGGTTGAGTCAAACGAGGTGCGACTCGAGGCACCAATTATATGGTTGAGTGAAACGAGGCCTAACTAGAGGAGCAAATGGTAAGGGTGAGTGAAATGATGCCCAACTTGAGGCGCAAATGATAGGGTTGAGTCAAACGAGGCCCGACTCGAGGCGCAAATGATAAGGCTGAGTTAAATGAGGCCCAATTCGAGGCACAAATGATAAGGTTCAGTCGAACAAAGCCTATCTCGAGGCACGAATGATAAGGTTGAGTTGAACGAGGCCAGACTCGAGGTACAAATGATAAGGTTAAGTCAGACAAGGCCCGACTCGAGGCACAAATGATAAGGTTGAGTCAAACGAGGCCCGACTCGAGGCGCAAACGATAAGGTTGAGTCGAACGAAGCCTGACTCGAGGCAGAAACAATAAGGTTGAGTCAAACGAGGCCTGACTCGAGGCGCAATTGGTAAGGTTGATTCGAACAAGGCCCGACACGAGATGCAAATGATAAGGTTGAGTCAAACGAGGCCCTACTCGAGGCACAAATGATATGCTTGAGTGAAACGAGGCCCGACTAGAGGAGCTATTGTTTGCGTAAAACAAGGCCCGACTCGAGGTGCAAATGATAAGGTTGAGTCAGCCGAGGCCTAACTCGAGGCGCAAATAATAAGGTTGAGTCAAATGAGACCCGACTCGAGGCTCAAATGATAATGTTAAGTCAAACGAGGACTGACTCGAGGCACAAATCAGAAGGTTGAGTCGAACGAGGCCTGACTCGAGGCGCAAATGATAAGGTTGAGTCAAACGAGGCCCGACTCGAGGCATAAATGATATGGTTGAGTCGAATGAGGCCCGATTCGATGCAGAAATGATAAGGTTGAGTCAAACAAAGCCCATCTCAAGGCGCGAATGATAAGGTTGAGTCGAACAAGGCTCGACTCGAGGCACAAACAATATGGTTAAGTCAAACAAGGCCCAACTCAAGCACAAACAAGAAGGTTGAGTCAAACCAGCCCGACTAGAGGCACACATAATAAAGTTGACTCAAACGAGGCCCGCCTCGAGGTGCAAATGATCTGGTTGAGTCAAACGAGAGCCGAGTCGAGTTGCAAATGGTTAGGGAGAGTCAAACGAAGCCCGACACGAGGCGCAAATGATAATGCTGAGTCAAATAAGGCTCAACTCGAGGCACAAATAATATGGTTGAGACAAATGAGGCCTGAGTCAAGGTGCAAATGATATGGTTGTGTCAAACGAGGCCCGTCTCGAGGCGCAAATGATAAGATTGATTCGAACAAGGCCCGACTCGAGGGGCAAATGATTAGGTTGAGTCGTACAAGGCTCGACTCGAGGCACAAATGATATGGTTAAGTGAAATGAGGCCTGACTCGAGGCACAAATGAGATGGTTGAGTCAAACGAGGCCTGACTCAAGGCACAAATGATATGGTTGAGCCAAGTTTGTGTCAAATTAGCCAAACAAGGACGGACTCGAGGCACAAATCAGAAGGTTGAGTCGAACGAGGATCGACTCGAGGCGCAAACGATAAGGTGGACTCGAACGAGACTTGACTCGAGGCACAAATGATAAGGTTGAGTCCAACGAGGCCTGACTCGAGGCGCAAATGATTAGGTTATGTCAAACGAGACCCGACTCAAGGCAGAAATGGTAAGGTTGAGTCGAACGAGGCCTGACTCGAGACGCAAATGGTAGGGTCAAGTCAAACGAAGCCCAACTCGAGGTGCAAATGATAAGGTTGAGTCAAACGAGGCCCGACTCAAGGCAAAAATGATATGGTTAACTCAAAGGAGGCCTAACTCGAGGCGCAAATGATAAGGTTGAATCGAACGAGGTCCAACTCGAGGCGCAAATGATAAGGTTGAGTCAAACGAGGCCCGACTCGAGGCGCAAATAATAAGGTTGTGTTAAATGAGGCCCGACTTGAGGTGCAAATGATAAGGCTAACTCAAATGAGGCCCGACTCGAGGTACAAATGATAAGGTTGAGTCAAACGAGGACCAACTTGAGGCACAAATTAGAAGGTTGAGTCGAACGAGGCCCGACTCAAGGTGTAAATGATATGGTTGAGTCAAACGAGGACCGACTCGAGGCACAAATCAAAAGGTTGAGTCGAGCGAGGCCCACCTTGAGACCTAAATGATAAGGTTGAGTCGAACGAGGACTAACTCGAGGCACAAACAATAAGGTTGTGTCAAACGAGGCCCGCCTCAAGGCACAAATGATATGGTTGAGTCAAACGAGGACGACTCGAGGCACAAATCAGAAGGTTAAGTCAAACGAGGCCCGACTCGAGGCACAAATGATAAGGTTGAATGAGTCCCGACTCGAGGCACAAATGATAAGGTTGAGTCCAACAAGGCCCGACTTGAGGCACAAATGATAAGGTTATGTTAAACGAGGCCCGACTCAAGGCAGAAATGTTAGGGTTGAGTCAAACGAGGCCTGACTCGAGGCGCAAATGATAAGGTTGAGTCAAACGAGGCCCGACTCGAGGAGTAAATGATATGGTTGAGTGAAACGAGGCCCGACTAGAGGAGCTATTGTTTGCGTCATATGAGGCCCAACTCGAGGCACAAGTGATAAGGTTGAGTCAAACGAGGCCCAACACGAGGCATAAATTATATGGTTAAGTCGAAGGAGGCCCGACTCGAGGCACAATTGACAAGGTTGAATCAAACGAGGTCTGACTCGAGGCACAAATGATATGGTTCAGCCAAATGAGGCTCGACTCGCGGCGCAAATGATAAGGATAAGTAAAACGAGGCCCGACTCGAGGCACAAATGATAAGTCTGACTCAAATGAGGCCCGACTCGAGGCGTAAATGATAAGGTTGAATCGAACGAGGCCTGACTTGAGTTGCAAATGATATGGTTCAGTTAAACGAGACCTGGCTCAAAGCGCAAATGTTAAGGTTGAGTCAAACGAGGCCCGACTCGAGTCCCAAATAATAAGGTTGAGTTAAATGAGGCCCGACTCGAGGCACAAATGATATGGTTGAGTCAAACGAGGACCGACTTGAGGCACAAATCAGAAGGTTAAGTCAAACGAGGACCGACTCGAGGCACAAATCGGAAGGTTGAGTCGAACAAGGCTCGACTCGAGGCGCAAATGATAAGGTTGAGTTGAACGAGGCACAACTCGAGGCACAAATGACAAGGTTGAGTCCAACAAGGCCCGACTCGAGGCACAAACGATAAGGTTATGTCAAACGAGGCCCGACTCAAGGCAAAAATGCTAGGGTTGAGTCAAACGAGGCCAAACTTGAGGCACAAATGATAAGGTTGAGTCAAACAAGGCCCGACTCAAGTCCCAAATAATAAGGTTGAGTCAAATGAGGCCCGACTCGAGGCACAAATGATATGGTTGAGTCAAACGAGGACCGACTCGAGGCACAAATTGGAAGGTTGAGTCGAACGAGGCCCAACTCGAGGCGCAAATGATAAGGATGAGTTGAACAAGGCGTAACTCGTGGCACAAATGATAAGGTTGAGTCCAACAAGGCCTGACTCGAGGCACAAATGATAAGGTTATGTCAAACGAGGCCCGACTCAAGGCAAAAATGTTAGAGTTGAGTCAAATGAGGCCTGACTCGAGGCGCAAACAATATGGTTGAGTTAAACGAGGCCCAACTCTTGGTACAAATGAGAATGTTGCGTCAAACCAGCCTGACAAGAGGCACACATAATAAGGTTGAGTCAGTTGAGGCCCGCCTTGAGGTGCAAATGATATGGTTGAGTCAAATGAGGCCTGAGTCGAGGTGCAAATGGTCAGGGTGAGTCAAACGAAGCCCGACTCGAGGCGCAAATGATAAGGCTGAGTCAAACGAGGCCTAACTCGAGGCACAAATAATATGGTTGAGACAAACGAGGCCCGACTCAATGCGCAAATGATATGGTTGAGTCAAACAAGGACCAGCTCGAGGCACAAATCAGAAGGTTGAGTCAAACGAGGCCCGACTCGAGGCGCAAATGATAAGGTTGAGTCAAACGAGGACCGACTCGAGGCACAAATCAGAAGGTCGAGTTGAACCCGGCCCGACTCGAGGCGCAAATGATAAGGTTGAGTCAAACGAGTCCCGACTCGAGGTGCAAATAATAAGTTTAAGTCAAACGAGGCCCGACTCGAGGCACAAATGATAAGGCTGAGTCAAACGAGGACCAGCTTGAGGCAAAAATCAGAAGGTAGAGTCAAACGAGGCCCGACTTGAGGCGCAAATGATAAGGTTGAGTCAAACGAGGACCGACTCGAGGCACAAATCAGAAGGTTGAGTCGAACCAAGCCCGACTCGAGGCGCAAATGATAAGGTTGACTCAAACGAGTCCTGACTCGAACAATATGGTTGAGTCAAACAAGGCCCAACTCAAGGCACAAACGAGAAGGTTGAGTCAAACCAACCCGACTAGAGGCACACATAATAAAGTTGACTCAAACAAGGCCCGCCTTGAGGTGCAAATGATCTGGTTGAGTCAAACGAGAGCCGAGTCAGTTGCAAATGGTTAGGTTGAGTCAAACGAAGCCTGACACGAGGCACAAATGATAATGCTGAGTCAAATGAGGCTTGACTCGAGGTACAAATAATATGGTTGAGACAAACGAGGCTGAGTCAAGGTGCAAATGATATGGTTGAGTCAAACGAGGCCCGTCTCGAGGCACAAATGATAAGATTGATTCGAACGAGGCCCGTCTTGAGGCGCAAATGATAAGATTGATTCGAACGAGGCCCAACTCGAGGCGCAAATGATTAGGTTGAGTCAAACAAGGCTCGACTTGAGGCACAAATGATATGGTTAAGTGAAACGAGGCCCGACTCGAGGCGCAAATGAGATGGTTGAGTCAAACGAGGCCCAACTCAAGGCACAAATGATATGGTTGAGCCAAGTTTGTGTCAAATTAGCCAAACGAGGACGGACTCGAGGCACAAATCAGAAGGTTGAGTCAAACGAGGATTGACTCGAGGCGCAAATGATAAGGTTGAGTCGAACGAGACCTGACTCGAGGCACAAATGATAAGGTTGAGTCCAACGAGGCCTGACTCGAGGCGCAAATGATAAGGTTATGTCAAACGAGACCCGACTCAAGGCAGAAATGGTAAGGTTGAGTCGAATGAGGCCTGACTCGAGACGCAAATGGTAGGGTTGAGTCAAACGAAGCCCAACTCGAGGTGCAAATGATAAGGTTGAGTCAAACGAGGCCCGACTCAAGGCGCAAATGATACGGTTGAGTGAAACGAGGCTCGACTAGCAGAGATATTGTTTGCGTCAAACGAGGCCCAACTCGAGGGGCAAAGAAGATGGTTGAGTCAAACGAGGCCCACCTCAAGGTACAAACGATAAGGTTGAGTCAAACGAGTCCTGACTTGAGGCGCAAATGATAAGGTTAAGTCAAACGAGGCCTGACTCGAGGCACAAACAATATGGTTGAGTCAAACGAAGCCCAACTCAAGGCACAAAGGAGAAGGTTGAGTCAAACCAGCCCGACTAGAGGCACACATAATAAGGTTGAGTCAAACGAGGCCCGCCTCAAGGTGCAAATAATATGGTTGAGTCAAACGAGGCCCGAGTTGAGGTGCAAATGGTCAGGGTGAGTCAAACGAAGCCCGACTCGAGGCGTAAATGATAAGGATGAGTCAAACGAGGCCCGACTCGAGGCACAAATAATATGGTTAAGATAAATGAGGCCCGACTCAAGGCATAAATGATATGGTTGAGTCAAACGAGGCCCAGCTCGAGGCGCAAATGAGAAGGTTGAGTCGAACAAAGCACGTCTTAAGGGGCAAATGATAAGGTTGATTCGAATGAGGCCCAACTCAAGGCACAAATGATTAGGTTCAGTCAAACAAGGCCCAAGTCAAGGCGAAAATGATATGGTTAACTCAAAGGAGGCCTAACTCGAGGCAAAAATGATAAGGTTGAATCGAACGAGGTCCGACTTGAGGCGCAAATGATAAGGTTGAGTCAAACGAGGCCCGCCTCCAGGCACAAATAATAAGGTTGTGTTGAATGAGGCCCGACTCAAGGTGCAAATGATAAGGCTGACTCAAATGAGGCCCGACTCGAGGTACAAATGATAAGGTTGAGTCAAACGAGGACCGACTTGAGGCACAAATTAGAAGGTTGAGTCAAACGAGGCCCGACTCAAGGTGTAAATGATATGGTTGAGTCAAACGAGGACCAACTCGAGGCACAAATCAAAAGGTTGAGTCGAGCGAGGCCCACCTTGAGGCCTAGATGATAAGGTTGAGTCGAACGAGTACTGACTCGAGGCACAAACAATAAGGTTGAGTCAAACGAGGCCCGCCTCAAGGCGCAAATGATATGGTTGAGTCAAACGAGGACGACTCGAGGCACAAATCAGAAGGTTGAGTCGAACGAGGCCCGACTCAAGGCACAAACGATAAGGTTGAATGAGTCCCGACTCGAGGCACAAATGATAAGGTTGAGTCCAACAAGGCCCGACTTGAGGCACAAATGATAAGGTTATGTTAAACGAGGCCCGACTCAAGGCAGAAATGTTAGGGTTGAGTCAAACGAGGCCTGATTCGAGGCGCAAATGATAAGGTTGAGTCAAACGAGGCCCGACTCGAGGCGTAAATGATATGGTTGAGTGAAACGAGGCCCGACTAGAGGAGCTATTGTTTGCATCAAATGAGGCCCAACTCGAGGCGCATGTGATAAGGTTGAGTCAAACGAGGCCCAACACGAGGCACAAATGATATGGTTAAGTCAAAGGAGGCCCGACTCGAGGCACAATTGATAAGGTTGAATCGAACGAGGTCTGACTCGAGGCACAAATGATATGGTTCAGCCAAATGAGGCTCGACTCACGGCGCAAATGATAAGGATGAGTAAAACGAGGCCCGAGTCGAGGTGCAAATTATAAGTCTGACTCAAATGAGGCCCGACTCGAGGCATAAATGATAAGGTTGAATCGAACGAGGCCTGACTTGAGTTGCAAATGATATGGTTTAGTTAAACGAGGCCCGGCTCAAAGCACAAATGATAAGGTTGAGTCAAACGAGGCCTGACTCGAGTGCCAAATAATAAGGTTGAGTTAAATGAGGCCTGACACGAGGCACAAATGATATGGTTGAGTCAAACGAGGACTGACTCGAGGCACAAATCAGAAGGTTAAGTCAAACGAGGACCAACTCGAGGCACAAATCGGAAGGTTGAGTCGAACGAGGCCCGACTCAAGGCGCAAATGATAAGGTTGAGTTGAACGAGGTGCAACTCGAGGCACAAATGATAAGGTTGAGTCCAACAAGGCCCGACTCGAGGCACAAACGATAAGGTTATGTCAAACGAGGCACGACTCAAGGTAAAAATGTTAGGGTTGAGTCAAACAAGGCCCGGCTCGAGTCCCAAATAATAAGGTTGAGTCAAATGAGGCCCGACTCGAGGCGCAAATGATATGGTTGAGTCAAACGAGGACCGACTTGAGGCACAAATCGGAAGGTTGAGTTGAACGAGGCCCGACTCGAGGTGCAAATGATAAGGTTGAGTTGAACAAGGCACAACTCGAGGCACAAATGATAAGGTTGAGTCCAACAAGGCCTGACTCAAGGCACAAATGATAAGGTTATGTCAAACGAGGCCCGACTCAAGGTAAAAATGTTAGAGTTGAGTCAAATGAGGCCCGACTCGAGGCGCAAACAATATGGTTGAGCAAAACGAGGCCCAACTCATGGCACAAATGAGAATGTTGCATCAAACTAGCCTGACTAGAGGCACACATAATAAGGTTGAGTCAGCTGAGGCCCGCCTCGAGGTGCAAATCATATGGTTGAGTCAAATGAGGCCCGAGTCGAGGTGCAAATGGTCAGGGTGAGTCAAACAAACCCCGACTCGAGGCACAAATGATAAGGCTGAATCAAACGAGGCCCGACTCGAGGCACAAATAATATGGTTGAGACAAACGAGGCCCGACTCAAGGCGCAAATGATATGGTTGAGTCAAACGAGGACCGACTAGAGGCACAAATCAGAAGGTTGAGATGAACCAAGCCCAACTCGAGGCGAAAATGATAAGGTTGAGTCAAACGAGTCCCAACTCGAGTTGCAAATGATAAGTTTAAGTCAAACGAGGCCCGACTTGAGGCACAAATGATAAGGTTGAGTCAAACGAGGACCAGCTCAAGGCACAAATCAGAAGGTTGAGTCAAACGAGGCCCGACTCGAGGTGCAAATGATAAGGTTGAGTCAAACGAGGACCGACTCGAGGCACAAATCAGAAGGTTGAGTCAAACCAAGCCCGGTTCGAGGCACAAATGATAAGGTTGAGTCAAACGAGTCCCGACTCGAGGTGCAAATGATAAGTTTAAGTCAAACGAGGCCCAACTCGAGGCGCAAACAATATGGTTGAGTCAAACAAGGCCCAACTCAAGGCACAAACGAGAAGGTTGAGTCAAACCAGCCCGACTAGAGGCACACATAATAAAGTTGACTCAAACGAGGCCTGCCTCGAGGTGCAAATGATCTGGTTGAGTCAAGCGAGAGCCGAGTCGAGTTGCAAATGGTTAGGGTGAGTCAAACGAAGCCTGACACGAGGCGCAAATGATAATGCTGAGTCAAATGAGGGCCGACTCGAGGCACAAATAATATGGTTGAGACAAACGAGGCCTGAGTCAAGGAGCAAATGATATGGTTGAGTCAAACGAGGCCCGTCTCGAGGCGCAAATGATAAGATTGATTCGAACGAGGCCCGACTCGAGGCGCAAATGATTAGGTTGAGTCGAACAAGGCTCGACTCAAGGCACAAATGATATGGTTAAGTGAAACGAGGCCCAACTCAAGGTAAAAATGATATGGTTGAGCCAAGTTTGTGTCAAATTAGCCAAACGAGGACGGACTCGAGGCACAAATCAGAAGGTTGACTCGAACGAGGACCGACTCAAGGCACAAATGATAAGGTTGAGTCGAACGAGACCTGACTCGAGGCACAAATGATAAGGTTGAGTCCAACGAGGCCTGACTCGAGGCGTAAATGATAAGGTTATGTCAAACAAGACCCGACTCAAGGCAAAAATGGTAAGGTTGAGTCAAACGAGGCCTGACTCGAGACGCAAATGGTAGGGTTGAGTCAAACGAAGCCTAACTCGAGGTGCAAATGATAAGGTTGAGTCAAACGAGGCCTGACTCAAGGCGCAAATGATATGGTTGAGTGAAACGAGGCTCAACTAGAGGAGCGATTGTTTGCGTCAAACGAGGCCCAACTCGAGGGGCAAAGAAGATGGTTGAGTCAAACGAGGCCCACCTCAAGGCACAAACGATAAGGTTGTGTCAAACGAGTCCTGACTCGAGGCGCAAATGATAAGGTTAAGTCAAACGAGGCTTGACTCGAGGCACAAACAATATGGTTGAGTCAAACGAAGCCCAACTCAAGGCACAAAGGAGAAGGTTGAGTCAAACCAGCCCGACTAAAGGCACACATAATAAGGTTGAGTCAAACGAGGCCTGCCTCAAGGTGCAAATAATATGGTTGAGTCAAACGAGGCCCGAGTTGAGGTGCAAATGGCCAGGGTGAGTTAAACGAAGCCCGAATCGAGGCATAAATGATAAGGATGAGTCAAACGACGGCCGACTCGAGGCACAAATAATATGGTTGAGATAAATGAGGCCCGACTCAAGGCGCAAATGATATGGTTGAGTCAAACGAGGCCCGGCTTGAGGCGCAAATGAGAAGGTTGAGTAGAACGAAGCACATCTTGAGGGGCAAATGATAAGGTTGATTCAAACCAAGCCCAACTCGAGGCGCAAATGATTAGGTTGAGTCAAACGAGGCCCAAGTCAAGGCGAAAATGATATGGTTAACTCAAAAGAGGCCTGACTCGAGGCGCAAATGATAAGGTTGAATCGAACGAGGTCCGACTCGAGGCCCAAATGATAAGGTTGTGTCAAACGAGGCCCGACTCGAGGCACAAATAATAAGGTTGTGTTGAATGAGGCCCGACTCGAGGTGCAAATGATAAGGCTGACTCAAATGAGGCCCGACTCGAGGTACAAATGATAAGGTTGAGTCAAACGAGGACTGACTTGAGGCACAAATTAGAAGGTTGAGTCAAACGAGGCCCGACTCAAGGTGTAAATGATATGGATGAGTCAAACGAGGACCGACTCGAGGCACAAATCAAAAGGTTGAGTCGAGCGAGGCCCACCTTGAGGCCTAGATGATAAGGTTGAGTCGAACGAGTACTGACTCGAGGCACAAACAATAAGGTTGAGTCAAACGAGGCCCGCCTCAAGGTGTAAATGATATGGTTGAGTCAAACGAGGACCGACTTGAGGCACAAATCAAAAGGTTGAGTCGAGCAAGGCCCACCTTGAGGCCTAAATGTTAAGGTTGAGTCGAACGAGGACTGACTCGAGGCACAAACAATAAGGTTGAGTCAAACGAGACCCGCCTTAAGGCGCAAATGATATGGTTGAGTCAAACGAGGACGACTCGAGGCACAAATCAGAAGGTTGAGTCGAACGAGGCCCGACTCATGGCGCAAATGATAAGGTTGAACGAGTCCCGACTCAAGGCATAAATGATAAGGTTGAGTCCAACAAGGCCCGACTTGAGGCACAAATGATAAGGTTATGTTAAACAAGGCCCGACTCAAGGCAGAAATGTTAGGGTTGAGTCAAACGAGGCCTGACTCGAGGTGCAAATGATAAGGTTGAGTCAAACGAGGCCCGACTCGAGGTGTAAATGATATGGTTGAGTGAAACGAGGCCCGACTAAAGGAGCTATTGTTTGCGTCAAATGTGGCCCAACTCGAGGCGCAAGTGATAAGGTTGAGTCAAACAAGGCCCAACACGAGGCATAAATGATATGGTTAAGTCAAAGGAGGCCCGACTCGAGGCACAATTGATAAGGTTGAATCGAACGAGGTCTGACTCAAGGTACAAATGATATGGTTCAGCTAAATGAGGCTCAAGTCACGGCGCAAATGATAAGGATGAGTAAAATGAGGCCCGACTCGAGGCGCAAATGCTAAGTCTGACACAAATGAGGCCTGACTCGAGGCATAAATAATAAGGTTGAATCGAACGAGGCCTGGCTTAAGTTGCAAATGATATGGTTCAGTTAAACGAGGCCCGACTCAAAGCGCAAATGATAAGGTTGAGTCAAACGAGGCCCGACTCGAGTCCCAAATAATAAGGTTGAGTTAAATGAGGCCCGACTCAAGGCGCAAATGATATGATTGAGTCAAACGAGGACCGACTCGAGGCACAAATCGGAAGGTTGAGTCAAACGAGGACCGACTCGAGGCACAAATCGGAAGGTTGAGTCGAACGAGGCCCGACTCGAGGCGCAAATGATAAGGTTGAGTTGAACGAGGCGCAACTCGAGGCACAAATGATAAGGTTGAGTCCAACAAGGCTCGACTCGAGGCACAAACGATAAGGTTATGTCAAACGAGGCGCGACTCAAGGCAAAAATGTTAGGGTTGAGTCAAACGAGGCCCAACTTGAGGCGCAAATGATAAGGTTGAGTCAAACAAGGCCCGACTCAAGTCCCAAATAATAAGGTTGAGTCAAATGAGGCCCGACTCGAGGCACAAATATATGGTTGAGTCAAACGAGGACCGACTCAAGGCACAAATCGGAAGGTTGAGTCGAACGAGGCCCAACTCGAGGCATAAATGATAAGGTTGAGTTGAAGGAGGCGCAACTCGAGCACAAATGATAAGGTTGAGTCCAACAAGGCCCGACTCGAGGCACAAATGATAAGGTTATGTCAAATGAGGCCCGACTCAAGGCAAAAATGTTAGAGTTGAGTCAAACGAGGCCCGACTCAAGGCTCAAACAATATGGTTGAGTTAAACGAGGCCCAACTCATGGCACAAATGAGAATGTTGCGTCAAACCAGCTACTAGAGGCACACATAATAAGGTTGAGTCAGCCGAGGCCCGCCTCGAGGTGCAAATGATATGGTTGAGTCAAATGAGGCCCGAGTCGAGGTGCAAATGGTCAGGGTAAGTCAAACGAAGCCTGACTCGAGGCACAAATGATAAGGCTGAGTCAAACGAGGCCCGACTCGAGGCACAAATAATATAGTTGAGACAAACGAGGCCTAACTCAAGGCGCAAATGATATGGTTGAGTCAAACGAAGCCCGACTCGAGGCGCAAATGATAAGGTTGAGTCAAACGAAGCCCGTCTCGAGGCACAAATGATAAGGTTGATTTGAACGAGGCCCAACTCGAGGCACAAATGATAAGGTTGAGTTAAACGAGGCCCAACTTGAGGCATAAATGATATGGTTAAGTCAAAGGAGGCCCGACTCGAGGCGCAAATGATAAGGTTGAATCGAACGAGGTCCGACTCGAGGTGCAAATGATATGGTTCAGTCAAACGAGGCTCAACTCGAGGCACAAATGATAAGGTTGAGTAAAACGAGGCTCGACTCGAGGCACAAATATTAAGGTTGTATTGAATGAGGCCCGACTCGAGGCGCAAATGATAAGGCTGACTCAAACGAGGCCCGACTCGAGGCACAAATGATAAGGTTGAATCGAATGAGGTCTGACTTGAGTTGCAAATGATATGGTTCAGTTAAACGAGGCCTGGCTCGAGGCGTAAATGATAAGGTTGAGTTAAACGAGGCCCAACTCGAGTCCTAAATAATAAGGTTGAGTCAAACGAGGCTCGACTTGAGGCGCAAATGATATGGTTGAGTCGAATGAGGCCCAGCTCGAGGTACAAATGATAAGGTTGAGTCAAACAAGGCCCGATTTGAGGAACAAATGATAAGGTTATGTCAAACGAACCCCGTCTTGAGGTGCAAACAAGAAGGTTGAGTCGAACGAGGCCTGACTCGAGGAACAAATGATAAGGTTAAAGGAAACGAGGCCTGACTAGAGGCACAAATGGTAAGGGTGAGTCAAACGATCACCAACACGAGGCACAAATAATAAGATTGAGTCAAACGAGGCCCAACTCGAGGGCCAAATAGTCAGTGTGAGTCAAACAAGGCCCGACTTGAGGCGCAAATGGTAAAGTTGAGTGAAATGAGGCCTGACTCGAGGCACCAATGATAAGGTTATGTTGAACGAGGCCCAAATCATCGCACAAATGATATGGTCGCGTCAAACAAGGCACAACTCGAGGCGCAAATGATAAGCATTAGTCAAACGAGGCCCGACTGGAGGCACAAATAATAAGGTTGAGTCCAACGAGGCTCGACTTAAGGCACAAATGATATGGTTGAGTCAAACGAGGCTTGTCTTGAGGCGCAAATGATGAGGTTGAATCGAACGAGGCCTGACTCGAGGCAAAAATTATTAGGTGGAGTCGAGCGAGGCACGACTTAAGGCACAAATGATATAGTTAAGAGAAACGAGGCCAGACTCGAGGCATAAATGATAAGGTTGAGTCAAACAAGGCGCAACTCGAGGCACAAACAAGAAGGTTGAGTCAAACGAGGCCGAACTCGAGGCGCAAATGATATGGTTGAGTGAAACGACGCCTAACTAGAGGAGCAAATGGCAAGGGAGAGTCAAACGATGCCCGACTCGAGGCGTAAATGATAAGGTTGAGTCAAATGAGGCCTGACTCGAGGCACAATTGATAAGATTGAGTCAAATGAGGACCGACTCGAGGCACAAATCAGATGGTTGAGTCAACCAAGGCCTGACTCGAGGCGCAAATTATAAGGTTGAGTCAAACGAGGCTTGACTCGAGGTGCAAATGATATGGTTAAGTGAAACGAGGCTCAACTAAAGGAGCAAATGGTAAGGTTGAGTCAAACGAGGCCCGACTCATGGCGCAAATGATAAGGTTGAGTCAAACGAGGCCCGACTCGAGGCACAAATGATAAGGTTGAGTTAAACAAGGACCGACTCGAGGCGCAAATGATAAAGTTGTGTCAAACAAGGCCCGACTCGAGGCACAAATGATATGGTTGAGTTGAACGAGGCCCGATTTGAGGCACAAATGATAAGGTTGAGTCAAACGAAGCCCATCTCAAGGCGCAAATGATAAGGTTGAGTCGAATGAGGCCCAACTTGAGGCGCAAATGATAAGGTTGAGGGAAACGAGGCTAGACTAGAGGCACAAATGGTAAGGGTGACTCAAACGATGACTGACACGAGGCACAAATGATAAGGTTGAGTCAAACGAGGCTCGACTCCAGGCACAAATAGTCAGGGTGAGTCAAACAAGGCCCGACTCGAGGCGCAAATGGTACCGTTGAGTCAAATGAGGGCTGACTCGAGGCGCAAATGATAAGGTTGAGTCGAACGAGGCCCGAATCATGGCACAAATGATATGGTTAAGTCAAACGAGGCCCAACTCGAGGCCCAAATGATAAGGTTTAGTCAAATGAGGCCCAACTTAAGGTACAAAAAATAAGGTTGAGTCAAACGAGGCCTGACTCAAGGTGCAAATGATATGGTTGAGTCGAACGAGGCCCATCTCGAGGCGTAAATGATAAGGTTGATTCGAACGAGGCCTGACTCGAGGCGCAAATGATAAGGTTAAATGAAACGAGGCCCAACTCAAGGCGCCTCAAGATGCAAAATATATGGTTAAGTGAAACGAGGCCCAACCCGAGGCGCAAATGAGAAGGTTGAGTCAAACGAGGCCCGACTCGAGGCACAAATGAGAAGGTTGAGTCAAACGAGGACCGACTCGAGACGCTAATGATAAGGTTGAGTCAAACGCGGCTCGACTCGAGGTGCAAATGAGAAGGTTGAGTCAAACGAGGCCCGACTCGAGGCACAAATGAGAAGGTTGAGTCAAACGAGACCTGACTCGAGGCACAAATGATAAGGTTGAGTCAAACGAGGTCCCACTCGAGGCACAAACAAGAAGGTTGAGTCAAACGAGGTCCGACTCGAGCCACAAATGATATGGTTGAGTCGAACGAGGCCTGATTCGAGGCACAAATGATAAGGTTGAGACAAACGAAGCCTGTCTTGAGGCGTGAATGATAAGGTGGAGTCGAATGAGGCCCGACTCGAGGTGTAAATGATAAGGTTGAGGGAAACGAGACCCGACTAGAGGTGCAAATGGTAAGGGTGAGTCAAACGATGACCGACACAAGGCACAAATGATAGGGTTGACTCAAACGAGGCCTGACTCAAGGCGCAAATGGTAAGGTTTAGTCGATCGAGGCCCAACTCATGGCACAAATGATATGGTTGAGTCAAATGAGCCCCAACTTGAGGCACAAATCATAAGGTTGAGTCAAACGAGGCCCGACTCGAGGCATAAATAATAAGGTTGAGTCGAACAAGGCCCAACTTGAGGCACAAATGATATGGTTAAGTGAAACGAGGCCTGACTCGAGGCGCAAATGTGAAGGTTGAGTTAAACGAGGCCTAACTCGAGGCGCAAATGATATGGTTGAGTGAAACGAGGCCCAACTAGAGGAGCAAATGGTAAGGTTGAGTCAAATGAGGCTTGACTCGTGGCGCAAATGATAAGGTTGAGTCAAATGAGGCTTGACTCGAGGCGCAAATGATAAGATTGAGTCGAACAAGGCCTGACTCGAGGCACAAATGATAAGGTTGAGTCAAACGAAGCCCATCTCGAGGCGTGAATGATAAGGTTGAGTCGAACGAGGTTCGACTCGAGACGCAAATGATAAGGTTGAGGCAAACGAGACTTGACTAGAGGCGCAAATGGTAAGGGTGAGACAAATGATACCCGACTCGTGACACAAAAGATAAGGTTGAGTTAAACGAGGCCCGACTCGAGGCGCAAATGATAAGGTTGAGTCAAACGAGGACCGACTCGAGGCACAAATTAGCAGGTTGAGTCGAATGAGGCCCGACTCGAGGCACAAATGATAAGGTTGAGTCAAACGAGGCCTGACTCGAGGCACAAATGATAAGATTGAGTTAAACAAGGCCCGACTCGAGGCACAAATGATAAGGTTGAGTCAAACGAAGCCCATCTCAAGGCGTGAATGATAAGGTGGAGTCGAACGAGGTTCGACTCGAGACGCAAATGATAAGGTTGAGGCAAACGAGACTTGACTAGAGGTGCAAATGGTAAGGGTGAGACAAATGATACCCAACTCGTGACACAAAAGATAAGGTTGAGTTAAACGAGGCCCGACTCGAGGCGCAAATGATAAGGTTGAGTCAAACGAGGACCGACTCGAGGCACAAATTAGAAGGTTGAGTCGAATGAGGCCCGACTCGAGGCGCAAATGGAAAGGTTGAGTCAAACGAGGCCCCACTCGAGGCACAAACAAGAAGGTTGAGTCAAACGAGGTCTGACTCGAGCCGCAAATGATATGGTTGAGTCGAACGAGGCCTGATTCGAGGCACAAATGATAAGGTTGAGACAAACGAAGCTCGTCTTGAGGCGTGAATGATAAGGTGGAGTCAGATGAGGCCCGACTCGAGGCGCAAATGATAAGGTTGAGGGAAACGAGACCCGACTAGAGGTGCAAATGGTAAGGGTGAGTCAAACGATGACTGACACAAGGCACAAATGATAGGGTTGACTCAAATGAGGCCTGACTCAAGGCGCAAATGGTAAGATTGAGTCGATCGAGGCCCAACTCGTGGCACAAATGATATGGTTGAGTCAAATGAGCCCCAACTTGAGGTGCAAATCATAAGGTTGAGTCAAACGAGGCCCGACTCGAGGCATAAATAATAAGGTTGAGTCGAACAAGGCCCGACTTGAGGCACAAAAGATATGGTTAAGTGAAACGAGGCCTAACTCAAGGCGCAAATGTGAAGGTTGAGTTAAACGAGGCCTAACTCGAGGCGCAAATGATATGGTTGAGTGAAACGAGGCCCAACTAGAGGAACAAATGGTAAGGTTGAGTTAAACGAGGCTCGACTCGTGGCGCAAATGATAAGGTTGAGTGAAACGAGGCCTGACTCGAGGCGCAAATGATAAGATTGAGTCGAACAAGGCCCGACTCGAGGCACAAATGATAAGGTTGAGTCAAACGAAGCCCATCTCGAGGCGTGGATGATAAGGTTGAGTCGAACGAGGTTCGACTCGAGACGCAAATGATAAGGTTGAGGCAAACGAGACTTGACTAGAGGCGCAAATGGTAAGGGTGAGACAAATGATACCCGACTCGTGACACAAAAGATAAGGTTGAGTTAAACGAGGCCCGACTCGAGGCGCAAATGATAAGGTTGAGTCAAACGAGGACCGACTCGAGGCACAAATCAAAAGGTTGAGTCGAATGAGGCCCGACTCGAGGCGCAAATGATAAGGTTGAGTCGAACGAGGCCCGACTCAAGGCGCAAATGATATGGTTGAGTCAAACGAGGACCGACTCGAGGCACAAATCAGAAGATTGAGTTGAACGAGGCCCGACTCGAGGTGCAAATGATAAGGTTGAGTCGAACAAGGACCGACTCGAGGCACAAGTAATAAGGTTGAATCAAACGAGGCCTGACTCAAGGCGCAAATGATATGGTTGAGTCAAACGAGGACTGACTCGAGGCACAAATTGGAAGGTTGAGTCGAACGAGGTCTGACTCAAGGTGCAAATGATAAGGTTAAGTTGATTGAGGCCCGACTCGAGGCACAAATGATAAGGTTAAGTCTAACAAAGCCCAACTCGAGGCACAAATGATAAGATTATGTTAAACGAGGCCTGACTCAAGGCCGAAATGTTAGGGTTGAGTCAAACAAGGCCCAACTCGAGACGCAAATGATAGAGTTGAGTCAAACGAGGCCCGACTCAAGGCACAAATAATAAGGTTGAGTCAAACGAGGCCCAACTCGAGGCGCAAATGATATGGTTGAGTGAAACGTGGCTTGACTAGAGGAGCTATTGTTTGCGTCAATGATAGAGTTGGGTCGAACGAGGCCCGACTCGAGACCGAAATGTTAGGGTTAAGTCAAATGAGGCCCAAGTCGAGACGCAAATGATAGAGTTGAGTTAAACGAGGCCCGACTCGAGGCGCAAATGATAAGGTTGAATTGAACGAGGTTCGACTTGAGGCGCAAATGATATGGTTCAGTCAAACGAGTCCCAACTCGAGGTGTAAATAATAAGGTTGAGTAAAACGAGGCCCAACTCGAGGCGCTAATAATAAGGTTATGTGGAATGAGCCCTGACTCGAGGCGCAAATGATAAGGCTCACTCAAACGAGGCTCGACTCGAGGCACAAATGATAAGGTTGAATCGAACGAGGCCCAACTTGAGTTATAAATGATATGGTTCAGTTAAACGAGGCCCGGCTCGAGGCGCAAATGATAAGGTTGAGTCAAACGAGGCCCGACTCGACTCCCTAATAATAAGGTTGAGTCAAACGAGTCCCGACTCGAGGCGCAAATGATATGGTTGAGTCGAACGAGGCCCAGCTTGAGGCACAAATGATAAGGTTGAGTCGAACGAGGCCCGATTCGAGGAACAAATGATAAGGTTGGGTCAAACGAAGCCCGTCTCGAGGTGAAACGATAAGGTTGAGTCAAACGAGGCCTGACTCAAGGCGCAAATGATAAGGTTGAGGGAAACGAGGCCCGACTAGAGGCGCAAATGGTAAGGGTGAGTCAAATGTTGACCGACACGAGGCACAAATGATAAGGTTGAGTCAAATGAGGCCCGACTCGACGCGTAAATAGTCAAGGTGAGTCAAACAAGGCCCGACACGAGGAACAAATGGTAAGGTTGAGGCAAACGAGGCCTGACTCGAGGCGAAAATGATAAGGTTGTGTCGAACGAGGCCCTAATCGTGGCACAAATGATATAGTTGCGTTAAACGAGGCCCGACTTGAGGCGCAAATGATATGGTTGAGTGAAATGAGGCTTAACTAGAGGAGCAAATGGTAAGGTTGAGTCAAACGAGGCCCGACTCGAGCACAAATGATAAGATTGAGTCGAACAAGGCCTGACTCGAGGCACAAAAGATAAGATTAAGTCAAACGAGGCCCGACTCGAGGTGCAAATGATATTGTTGAGTCAAACGAGGCCCGATTCGAGGCACAAATGATAAGGTTGAGTCAAACGAAGCCCATCTCGAGGCGTGAATGATAAGGTTAAGTTGAATGGGGCCCAACTCGAAGCGCAAATGATAAGGTTGAGGGAAACAAGGCTCGACTAGATGCACAAACGGAAAGGGTGACTCAAACGATGACTGACATGAGGCGCAAATGATAAGGTTGAGTCAAACGAGGCCTGACTTGAGGCGTAAATAGATAGGGTGAGTCAAACAAGGCCCGACTCGAGGCAAAAATGGTACCGTTGCGTCAAACGAGGACTGACTCGATGCGCAAATGATAAGGTTGAGTCGAACGAGGCCCGAATCGTGGCACAAATGATATGGTTGAGTCAAACGAGGCCCAACTCGAGGCCTAAATGATAAGGTTTAGTCAAACGATGCTTAACTCAAGGCACAAATAATAAGGTTAAGTAAAACGAGGCCCAACTCAAGGCGCAAATGATATGGTTAAGTCGAACGAGGCCTATCTCGAGGCGTAAATGATATGGTTGATTCGAACGAGGCCCCACTCAAGGCACAAACAAGAAGGTTGAGTCAAACAAGGTCTGCCTCGAGGCACAAATGATATGGTTGAGTCGAACGAGGCCTGATTCGAGGCACAAATGATAAGGTTAACATAAACGAAGCTCGTCTCGAGGAGCGAATGATAAGGTTGAGTCGAACGAGGCCTGACTCGAGGCACAAATTATAAGGTTGAGGGAAATGAGACCCGACTAGAGGCACAATTGGTAAGTGTGAGTCAAACAAAGACCGACACAAGGCAGAAATGATCAGGTTGAGTTAAACGAGGCCTGACTCAAGGCGCAAATGGCCAGGGTGAGTCAAACGAGGCCCGACTCAATCCGCAAATGGTAAGGTTGAGTCAAACGAGGCCTAACTCGAGGCGCAAATGATAAGGTTGAGTCGATCGAGACCCAACTCGTGGCTCAAACGATATGGTTGAGTCAAACGAGGCTCGACTTGAGGCGCAAATGATAAGGTTGAGTCAAACAAGGCCCGACTCGAGGCGCAAATGATAAGGTTGAGTCAAACGAGGCCCGACTCGAGGTACAAATAAGAAGGTTGAGTCAAACGAGGCCCGACTCGAGGCGCAAATGATATGGTTGAGTGAAACAAGGCCTAACTAGAGGAGCAAATGGTAAGGGTGAGTCAAACGATCCCCAACTCGAGGCGTGAATGATAAGGTTAACTTAAACAAGGCCCGACTCGAGGCACAAATGATAAGGTTGAGTCAAACGAGGACTGACTCAAGGCATAAATCAGAGGGTTGAGTCGAACGAGCCCCCAGTCTAGACACAAATGATAGAGTTGAGTCAAACGAGGCCCGACTCGAGGCGGAAATGATAAGGTTGAATCGAACAAGGTTCGACTTGAGGCGCAAATGATATGGTTCAGTCAAACGAGTCCCAACTCGAGGTGTAAATAATAAGGTTGAGTAAAATGAGGCCCGACTCGAGGCACAAATAATAAGGTTATGTGGAATGAGGCCTGACTCGAGGCGCAAACGATAAGGCTGACTCAAACGAGGCCCGACTCGAGGCACAAATGATAAGGTTGAATCGAACGAGGCCCGACTTGAGTTGCAAATGATATGGTTCAGTTAAACGAGGCCCGGCTCGAGGCACAAATGATAAGGTTGAGTCAAACGAGGCCCGACTCGACTCCCTAATAATAAGGTTGAGTTAAACGAGTCCCGACTTGAGGCGCAAATGATATGGTTGAGTCGAACGAGGCTCAGCTCGAGGCACAAATGATAAGGTTGAGTCGAATGAGGCCCGATTCGAGGAACAAATGATAAGGTTGGGTCAAACGAAGCCTGTCTCAAGGTGCAAACGATAAGGTTGAGTCAAACGAGGCCTGACTCAAGGTGCAAATGATAAGGTTGAGGGAAACGAGGCCCGATTAGAGGCACAAATGGTAAGGGTGAGTCAAATGTTGACTGACACAAGGCACAAATGATAAGGTTGAGTCAAATGAGGCCTGACTCGATGCGTAAATAGTCAGGGTGAGTCAAACAAGGCCCAACACGAGGCGCAAATGGTAAGGTTGAGTCAAACGAGGCCTGACTCGAGGCGAAAATGATAAGGTTGTGTCGAACGAGGCCCTAATCGTGGCATAAATGATATAGTTGCATCAAACGAGGCCCGACTTGAGGCGCAAATAATAAGGTTGAGTGAAACGAGGCTCAACTAGAGGAGCAAATGGTAAGGTTAAGTCAAACAAGGCCCGACTCGAGCACAAATGATAAGATTGAGTCGAACAAGGCCTGACTCGAGGCACAAAAGATAAGATTGAGTCAAACGAGGCCCGACTCGAGGCGCAAATGATATTGTTGAGTCAAACGAGGCCCAATTCAAGGCACAAATGATAAGGTTGAGTCAAACGAAGCCCATCTCGAGGCGTGAATGATAAGGTTGAGTTGAATGGGGCCCAACTCGAAGCGCAAATGATAAGGTTGAGGGAAACAAGGCTCGACTAGAGGCACAAACAGAAAGGGTGACTCAAACGATGACTGACACGAGGCGCAAATGATAAGGTTGAGTCAAACGAGGCCCGACTCAAGGCGCAAATAGATAGGGTGAGTCAAACAAGGCCCGACTCGAGGCAAAAATGGTATCGTTGCATCAAACGAGGACTGACTCGATGTGCAAATGATAAGGTTGAGTCGAACGAGGCCCGAATCGTGGCACAAATGATATGGTTGAGTCAAACGAGGCCCAACTCGAACCCAAATGATAAGGTTTAGTCAAACGATGCCCAACTCAAGGCACAAATAATAAGGTTGAGTAAAACGAGGCCTGTCTCGAGGCGTAAATGATATGGTTGATTCGAACGAGGCCCCCCTCGAGGCACAAACAAGAAGGTTGAGTCAAACGAGGTCTGCCTCGAGGCACAAATGATATGGTTGAGTCGAACGAGGCCTGATTCGAGGCACAAATGATAAGGTTGAGACAAACGAAGCCCGTCTCGAGGCGCGAATGATAAGGTTAAGTCGAAGGAGGCCTGACTCGAGGCACAAATTATAAGGTTGAGGGAAACGAGACCCGACTAGAGGTGCAACTGGTAAGGGTGAGTCAAACAAAGACCGACACGAGGCACAAATGATAAGGTTGAGTTAAACGAGGCCTAACTCAAGGCACAAATGGTCAGGGTGAGTCAAACGAGGCCCGACTCAAGCCGTAAATGGTAAGGTTGAGTCAAACGAGGCCTAACTCAAGGCGCAAATGGTAAGGTTGAGTCGATCAAGGCCAACTCGTGGCCCAAACGATATGGTTGAGTCAAACGAGGCTCGACTTGAGGCGCAAATGATAAGGTTGAGTCAAACGAGGCCCAACTCGAGGCACAAATAAGAAGGTTGAGTCAAACGAGGACCGACTCGAGGCACAAATGATATGGTTGAGTGAAACGAGGCCCAACTAGAGGAGCAAATGGTAAGGGTGAGTCAAACGATCCCCAACTCAAGGCGCGAATGATAAGGTTAACTTAAACGAGGCCCGACTCGAGGCACAATGATAAGGTTGAGTCAAACGAGCACTGACTCAAGGCATAAATCAGAGGGTTGAGTCAAACAAGGCTTGACTCGAGGCACAAATGATAAGGTTAAGTCGAACAAGGCCTGACTCGAGGTACAAATAAGAAGGTTGAGTCGAATGAGGCCCAACTCGAGGTGCAAATGATATGGTTGAGTGAAACGAGGCCCAACTTGAGGAGCAAATGGTAAGGGTGAGTCAAATGATCCTCGACTCGAGGCGCAAATGATAAGGTTGAGTCGGATGAGGCCCAACTCGAGGCGCAAATGATGTGGTTGACTGAAATGAGGCCCAACTAGAGGAGCAAATAGTAAGGGTGAGTCAAACGATCACTGACTCGAGGCGCAAATGATAACGTTGAGTCAAACGAGGCTCGACTCGAGGTGCAAATGATAAGGTTGAGTCAAACGAGGACCGACTCAAGGTACAAATTAGAAGGTTGAGTCGAATAAGGCCCGACTCGAGGCACAAATAAGAAGGTTGAGTCAAACGAGGCCCACTCGAGCCGCAAATGATATGGTTAAGTGAAATGAGGCCCAACTAGAGGAGCAAATGGTAAGGGTGGGACAAACAATCCCCGACTCGAGGCACAAACGATAAGGTTGAGTCGAATGAGGGGCAACTCGAGGCGCAAATAATGTGGTTGACTGAAACGAGGCCCAACTAGAGAAGCAAATAATAAGGGTGAGTCAAACGATCCCTGACTCGAGGTGCAAATGATAAGGTTGAGTCAAACAAGGCCTGACTCGAGGTGCAAATGATAAGGTTGAGTCAAACGAGGCCCGACTCGAGGTGCAAATGATAAGGTTGAGTCAAACGAGGACCGACTCAAGGCACAAATAAGAAGGTTGAGTCAAACGAGGCCCGACTCGAGGCACAAATGATAAGGTTGAGTCAAACGAGGACTGACTCAAGGCACAAATCAGAAGGTTGAGTCAAACGAGGCCCGACTCAAGACGCAAATGATAAGGTTGAGTCGAACGAGGCCTAACTTGAGGCACAAATGATAAGGTTGGGTCCAACAAGGACCAACTTTAGGCACAAATGATAAGGTTGAGTCAAACGAGTCCCGACTCGAGGCGCAAATGATAAGGTTAAGTGAATCGAGGCCCGACTCGAGGCGCAAACAATATGGTTGAGTCAAACGAGGCCCAACTCAAGGCACAAACGAGAAGGTAGAGTCAAACTAGCTCAACTAGAGGCACACATAATAAGGTTGGGTCAAACGAGGCCCGCCTTGAGGTGCAAATGATATGGTTAAGTCAAACGAGGCCGAAGTCGAGGTGCAAATGGTCAGGGTGAGTCAAACGAAGCCTGACTTGAGGCGCAATTTATAAGGTTGAGTCAAACGAGGCCCGACTCGAGGCACAAATAATAACATTGAGACAAACAAGACCCAACTCAAGGCAAAAGCGATAAGGTTGAGTCAAACGAGGCCCGGCTTGAGGCACAAATGACAAGGTTGAGTCGAACGAAGCCCGTCTCGAGGCGCAAATGATAAGGTTGAGTCAAACGAGGCCCGACTTGAGGCATACATGATATGGTTAAGTGAAACGAGGCCGACTCGAGGCGCAAATGAGAAGGTTGAGTCAAACGATGCCCAACTCGAGGCACAAATAAGAAGGTTGAGTGAAACAATGCCTGACTCGAGGCGCAAATGATATGGTTGAGTGAAACGAGGCCGAATTAGAGGAGCAATTGGTAAAGGAGAGTCAAACGATGCCCGACTCAAGGCACAAATGATAAGGTTGAGACAAACGAGGCCCGACTCGATGCACAAATGATAAGGTTGAGTCAAACGAGAATCGACTCAAGCCACAAATTAGAAGGATAAGTTGAATGAGGCCCGACTCGAGGCGCAAATGATAAGGTTAAGTCAAACGAGGCTCGACTTGAGGCACAAATGATAAGGTTAAGTTAAACGAGGCTCGACTCGAAGCGCAAATGATAAGGTTAAGTCCAATGAGGCCCGACCCGAGGCACAAATGGTAAGGTTGAGTCGAACGAGGCCTAACTCGAGGCAGAAATGATAAGGTTGAGTCAAACGAGGCCTAACTCGAGGCGCAAATGATAAGGTTGAGTCAAACGAGGTCTGACTTGAGGCACAAATGATAAGGTTAAGTCAAATGAGGCCCAAATCGAGGCGCAAACAATATGGTTGAGTCAAACAAGGCCCAACTCAAGGCATAAACGATATGGTTGAGTCAAACCTGCCTGACTAGAGGCACAAATAATATGGTTGAGTCAAACTAAGCCCGTCTCGAGGTGCAAATGATATGGTTGAGTCCAACGAGGGCCGAGTTGAGGTGCAAATGGTCAAGGTGAGTCAAACGATGCTCGACTCGAGGAGCAAAAGGTAAGGTTGAGTAAAACGAGGCCCGACTTGAGGCGTAAATGGTAAGGTTGAGTCGAATGAGGCCCGACTCGAGGTGCGAATGCTAAGGTTGAGTTGAATGAGGCCCGACTAGAGGTGCAAATAATAAGGTTGAGTCCAACGAGGCCCGACTCGAGATGCAAATGATAAGGTTGAGTCAAATGACGCTCGACTAGAGGCGCAAATGGTAAGGGTGAGTCAAACGAGGCCCGACTCGAGGCACAAATGATATGGTTGAGTCAAATGAGGCCCGACTCAAGGCGCAAATGGTCAGGTTGAGTGAAACGAAGCCAGACTCGAGGTGCAAATGAAAAGGTTGAATCAAACGAGGCTCGACTCGAGGCACAAATGATAAGGTTGAGTCCAACGAGGCCCGACTAGAGGCACAAATGATAAGATTGAACCGAACGAGGCTCGACTTGAGGCACAAATAATAAGGTTGAGTCAAACGATCCCGACTTGAGGCACAAATAATAAGGTTGAGTGAAATGAGGCCCGACTCGAGGCGCAAATGATATGGTTGAGTCGAAAGAGGCCTAGCTCGAGGCGCAAATGATAAGGTTGAGTCGAACGAGGCCTGACTCGAGGCATAAATGATAAGGTTGAGTCAAACGAAGCCCGTCTCTAAGCACAAATGGTAAGGTTGAGTCAAACGAGGCCCGAATCAAGGCACAAATGATAAGGTTGAATCGAACGAGGTCCAACTCGAGGCGCAAATGATAAGGTTGAGTCAAACAAGGCCCGACTCGAGGTACAAATGATAAGGTTGAGTCAAATGTGGCCTGACTCGAGGCACAAATCAGAAGGTTGAGTCAAACAAGGCCCGACTCGTGGCGTAAATGATATGGTTGAGTGAAACAAGGCCTAACTAGAGGAGCAAATGGTAAGGTTGAGTCAAACGATGCCCGACTCGAGGCACAAATGATAAGGTTAAGACAAACGAGGCTCGACTTGAGGCGCAAATGATAAGGTTGAGTTAAACGAGGCCCGACTCGAGGCACAAATAAGAAGGTTGAGTCAAACATGGCCTGACTCGAGGCACAAATGATATGGTTAAGTCGAACGAGGCCTGGCTCGAGACGCAAATGATAAGGTTGAGTTGAACGAGGCCAGACTTGAGGCACAAATAATAAGGTTGAGCCAAACAAGCCCTGACTCGAGGCGCAAATGATATGGTTGAGTCGAACGAGGCCTGGCTCGAGGCACAAATGATAAGGTTGAGTGAAATGAGTCCCAACTTGAGGCACAAATGATAAGGTTGAGTCAAACGAAGCCCGTCTCGAGGCACAAATGATAAGGTGGAGTCGAATGAGGCCCGACTTAAGGCGCAAATGATAAGGTTCAATCGATCGAGGCCTGACTCGAGGCGCAAATGATAAGGTTGAGTTGAACGAGGCCTAACTTGAGGCGTAAATGATATGGCTAAGTGAAACGAGGCCCGACTCGAGATGCAAATGATAAGGTTAGGTCAAACAAGGCTCGACTTGAGGCGCAAATGATATGGTTGAGTGAAACGAGGCCCAACTAGAGGAGCAAATGGTAAGGTTGAGTCAAACGAGGCCTGACTCAAGATGCAAAAGATATGGGTGAGTCAAATGAGCCCCTACTCTAGGCGTAATTGGTAAGGATGAGTTAAATGAGGCCCAAGACGAGGCACAAATGATAAGGTTGAGTTAAACAAGGCCTGACTCGAGGCACAAGTGATAAGGTTGAGTGAAACGAGGCCCGATTTGAGGCACAAATGATATGTTTGAGTCCAACGAGGATCGACTAGAGGCGCAAATGATAAGGTTGAGTCCAACGAGGCCCGACTAGAGGCACAAATGGTAAGGGTAAGTCAAATGAGGCCCGACCAGAGGCACAAATGTTATGGTTGAGTCAAATGAGGCTTGACTCGAGGCGCAAATGGTCAGGATCAGTCAAACGAAGCCTGACTCGAGGTGCAAATGGTATGGTTGAGTAAAACGAGGAATGACTCAAGGCGCAAATTATAAGGTTGAGTCGAACAAGGCCCGACTCGAGGCACAAATAATAAGGTCAAGTCAAACGAGGCCCGACTCGGGGCACAAATGAAAAGGTTGAGTCAGCAAGGCTCGACTCGAGGCACAATTAATAAGGTTGAGTCAAACGAGGCCTAGCTCAAGGCGCAAATGATAAGGTTCAGTGAAACGAGGCCCGACTCGAGGCGTAAATGATAAGGTTGAGTCAAACGAGCCCCGACTCGGGACTTAAATGGTAATGTTGAGTCAAATGAGGCTCGACTTGAGCCGCAAATGATATGGGTGAGTCAAACGAGGCCTGACTCAAGGCGTAAATGGTAAGGGTGAGTTAAACAAGGCCCGACTCAAGGTGCAAATGATAAGGTTGAGTCGAATGAGGCCCGACTCGAGGCGCAAATGATAAGGTTGAGTCAAACGAGGCCCGACTCGAGGCACAAATGATAAGGTTGAGTCAAACGAGGCTGGAGTCGTGGCACAAATCGTAAGGTTGTGTCAAACGAGACGCAAATGGTAAGGTTATGTCAAACGAACCCCAACTCGAGGGGCAAATGATAAGGTTGAGTCAAACAAAGCTTAACTTGAGGCACAAATGATAAGGTTGAGTCGAACGAGGCCTAACTCGAGGCACAAATGATAAGGTTAACTCAAACGACGCTCGACTTGATGCACAAATGATAAGGTTAAGTTGAACGAGGCCCAACTCGAGATGCAAACGGTAAGGTTGAGTCGAACGAGGCCAGACTTATGGCGAAAATGATATGGGTGAGTCAAACGAGGCCCGGCTTGAGGGGTAAATGGTAAGGGTGAGTTGAACGAGCTGCAACACGAGGCACAAATGATAAGGTTGAGTGAAACGATGCCTGACTCGAGGCACAAATGATAAGGTTGAGTCAAACGAGGCCCGACTCGATGCACAAATGATAAGGATGAGTCAAACGAGGCCCAACTCAAGGCACTCATGATATGGTTGAGTCAAACGAGGCCCGGCTCGAGGCGCAAATAGTAAGGGTGAGTCAAATGAGGCCCGAGTCAAGGCACAAATGATATGGTTGAGTAAAAAGAGGGCCGACTCTATGGGCAAATGATAAGGTTGAGTTAAACGAAGCCCGACTCGAGACGCAAATGGTAAGGTTGAGTCGAACGACGCCCGACTCGAGGCGCAATTGATACGCGTGGCTGAAACGAGGCCCGACTCAAGGCGCAAATCATAAGGGTGAGTTGAACGAGGCACAACACGAGGCATAAATGATAAAGTTCAGTCAAATGAGGCCTGACTTGAGGTACAAATATAAGGTTGAGTCCAACAATGCCTGACTCGAGGCATAAATTATATGGGTGAGTTAAATAAGGCCTGACTCGAAATGCAAATGGTAAGGTGGAGTCAAACGAGGCCTAACTCGCGGCACAAAATATAAGTTTAAGTCAAACGAGGCCCGACTCGACTCGAGGCACAAATAATAAGGCTGAGTCAAACGAGGCCTGACTCGAGGCACAAATGATAAGGGTGAGTCCAACAAGGCCCGACTTGAGTCAGCGCGAATGATACGCTTGAGTCAAACGAGGCCCGACTCGAGGCACAAATTATAAGGTTGAGTCAAACGAGGCCCGCCCCAAGGAATAAATAATAAGGCTAAGTCAAACAAGCCTGACTCGAGGCACAAATAATAAGGATGAGTCAAACGAGGCCCGACTCGAGGCGCAAATGATAAAGTTGAGTCAAATGAAGCCCGACTCGAGGCGCAAACAATATGGTTGAGTCAAACGAGGCCCGACTCAAGGCATAAACGATAAGGCTGAGTGAAACGAGGCCCGACTAGAGGCATAAATGGTAAGGTTGAGTCAAACGAGGCCTGACTCGAGGCGCAATTGATAAAGGTTGAGTCGAACGAGGCCTGACTCGAGGCACAAATAAGAAGGTTGAGTCAAACGAGGCCCGACTCGAGGCACAAACGATAAGGCTGAGTAAAACGAGGCCCAACTAGAGGCACAAATGGTAAGGTTAAGTCAAACGAGGCCCAACTCGTGGCATAATTGATAAGGTTGAGTCAAACGAGGCCTGACTCGAGGCACAAATAAGAAGGTTGAGTCAAACGATGCCCGTCTCGAGGCACAAATCATATGGTTGAGTGAAACGAGGCCCAACTAGAGGAGCAAATGGTAAGGGTGAGTCAAACGATGCCCGACTCCAGGCGCAAATGATAAGGTTGTGTCAAACGAGGCCCGATTCGAGGCATAAATGGTATGGTTAAGTCGAACGAGGCCCAACTCGAGGCACAAATGATAAGGTCCGACTTGAGGGGCAAATGACAAGGATGAGTCAAACGAGGCTCGACTTGAGGCATAAATGATAAGGTTGAGTCGAACGAGGCCTAACTCAAGGCACAAACGATAAGGTTGAGTCAAACGAGGCATGACTCGAGGCGCAAATGATAAGGTTGAGTCGAATGAGGCCCAACTCGAGATACAAATGGTAAGGTTGAGTCGAACAAGGCAGACTCGAGGCGCAAATGATATGGGTGAGTCAAACAAGGCCCGGCTCGAGGCATAAATGGTAAGGGTGAGTTGAACAAGCCGCAAAACAAGACACAAATGATAAGGTTTAGTCAAACGATGCCCGACTTGAGGCACAAATGATAAGGTTGAGTCGAACAAGGCCCGACTCGAGGCACAAATGATAAGGTTGAGTCCAACGAGACCCGACTCGAGGTACAAATGATAAGGTTGAGTCAAACAATGCCCAGCTTGAGGCGCAAATGATATGGTTGAGTCAAACGAGGCCCGACTCGAGGTGCAAATGATAAGGTTGAATCGAACAAGGCCCAACTTGAGGTACAAATGATAAGGTTGAGTCAAACAAGGCCTAACTCAAGGTACTCAATATATGGTTGAGTCAAACGAGGCCCAGCTCGAGGCGCAAATGGTAAGGGTGAGTCAAATGAGGCCTGACTCAAGGCACAAATGATATGATTGAGTAAAACGAGGCCCGACTCGATGGGCAAATGATAACGTTAAGTCAAATGAAGCCTGACTCGTGATGCAAATGGTAAGGTTAAGTCAAATGAGGCCCGACTCGAGGCGCAAATGATATGCGTGGCTAAAACGAGGCCCGACTCGAGGCGCAAATTGTAAGGATGAGTTGAATGAGGCCCAACATGAGACACAAATGATAAAGTTGAGTCAAACGAGACCCAACTCAATGCACAAATCATAAGGTTGAGTTAAACGAGGCCCAACCTAGGGCGCAAATGATAAGGTTGAGTCGAACGAGGCCCAACACGAGGCGCAAATGATAAGATTGAGTCAAACGAGGCCCGACTCGAGACGCAAATGGTAAGGTTGAGTCGAACCAGGCCCGACTTGAGGCGAAAATGATAAGGTTGAGTCGACGACGCCCAACTCGAGGTACAAATGATAAGGTTGAGTTGAACGAGGCCCGACTTGAGGCACAAATGATAAGGTTGAGTCCAACGAGCCTGACTCAAGGCACAAAAGATAAGGTTGAGTCAAACGATGCCCGACTTGACTCGAGGCACAAATGATAAGGTTGAGTCAAACGAGGCCTGACTCGAGGAACAAATGATAAGGGTGAGTCCAACGAGGCTTGACTGGAGTCGGTGCAAATGATAAGGTTGAGTCGAACGAGGCCCAACACGAGGCGCAAATGATAAGGTTGAGTCAAACGAGGCCCGACTCGAGACGCAAATGGTAAGGTTGAGTCGAACGAGGCCCGACTCGAGGCGAAAATGATAAGGTTGAGTTGATGACGCTCAACTCGAGGTACAAATGATAAGGTTAAGTTGAACGAGGCCTGACTTGAGGCACAAATGATAAGGTTGGGTCCAACAAGCCTGACTCAAGGCACAAAAGATAAGGTTGAGTCAAACGATGCCCGACTTGACTCGAGGCACAAATGATAAGGTTGAGTCAAACGAGGCCTGACTCGAGGAACAAATGATAAGGGTGAGTCCAACGAGGCTTGACTTGAGTCGGCGCAAATGATAAGCTTGAGTCGAACGAGGCCCGACTCGAGGCGTAATTGATACGGTTGAGTCAAACTCAGCCTAACTAGAGGCCCAAATGATAAGGTTGAGTCAAGCAAGGCCTGACACAAGGCACAAACAATACGGTTGAGTCAAACGAGGCCCGACTCGAGGCATAGACGATAAGGCTGAATTAAACGAGGCCCGACTAGAGGCACAAATGGTAAGGTTGAGTCAAACGAGGCCTGACTCGAGGCACAAATAAGAAGGTTGAGTCAAACGATGCTCGTCTCGAGGCACAAATGATATGGTTGAGTGAAACGAGGCCCAACTAGAGGAGCAAATGGTAAGGGTGAGTCAAATGATGCCCGACTCTAAGCACAAATGATAAGGTTGAGTTAAACAACAGCCAACTCGAGGCACAAATAAGAAGGTTGAGTCCAATAAGGCCTGACTTGAAGCTTAAATGATAAGGTTGTGTCAAACAAGGCCCAACTCGAGGCGCAAATGATATGGTTGAGTCGAACGAGGCCCGACCCGAGGCACAAATAATAAGGTTGAGTCAAACGAGGCCTGACTCGAGGCACAAATGATAAGGTTGAGTGAAACGGGGCCTGACTCGAGGCGCAATTGATAAGGTTGAGTCAAACGAGGCCCGACTCAAGGTACAAATGATAAGGTTGAGTCAAACGAGGCCTGACTCAAGGCGTAAATGATAAGGGTGAGTCAAACGAGGCCCGACTCGAGACGCAAATGGTAAGGTTCAGTCGAACGAGGCCTGACTCGAGGCGCAAACAATACGGTTGAGTCAAACGAGGCCCGCCTCGAGGTAGAAACAATAAAGTTAAGTCAAACGAGTGTCGACTTGAGGTGCAAATGATAAGGATAAGTCAAACGAGGCTCGACTCGAGGCCCAAACAATATGGTTAAGTCAAACGAGGCTCGAGGTGAGGCACAAATAATAAGGTTGAGTCAAACGAGGTCTGACTCGAGGCACAAATGATAAGGTTGAGTCAAACGAGGACTAACTCATGGCGTAAATGATAAGGTTGAGTCAAACGAGGCCCTACTCAAGGCACAAATGATAAGGTTGAGTCAAACAAAGCCCAACTCGAGGCGCAAATGATAAGGTTGAGTCAAACGAGGACCAGCTCGTTGCGCAAATGATAAGGTTGAGTCAAACGAGGCCATACTCAAGGCATAAATGATAAGGTTGAGTCGAACGAGGCCCGACCTGAAGCACAAATGATAAGGTTGAGTCAAACGGAGGCCTGCCTGGAGGCACAAATGATATGATTGAGTCAAACGAGGCCCGACTCGAGGCGTAAATGGTCAAGGTGAGTCAAATGAAGCTCGACCTAAGGCGCAAATGGTAATGTTGAGTAAAACGAGGCCCGACTCGAGGCGCAAATGATAAGGTTGAGTGAAATGAGGCCCGACTTAAGGCACAAATGATAAGGTTAAGTCGAAAGAGGCCTGACTTAAGGCACAAATGGTAAGGTTGAGTCAAACGAGGCCGACCCGAGGCACAAATGATATGGTTGAGTCAAACGAGGCCCGACTCAAAGCGCAAATGATAAGGTTAAGTCAAACGAGGCCCAACTCGAGACGCAAACAATATGGTTGAGTCAAACAAGGCCCGACTCGAGGCACAAATAATAAGGTTAAGTCCAACGAGCCTGACTCAAGGCACAAATAATAAGGTTGAGTCAAACGAGGCCCAACTCGAGGCGCAAATGATAAGGTTGAGTCAAATGAGGCTCTACTCGAGGCGTAAACAATATGGTTGAGTCAAATGAGGCCCAACTCGAGGCATAAATGATAAGGTTGAGTTAAACGACACCCGACTCATGGGTCAAATAATAAGGTTGAGTCAAACGAGGCCCGACTAGAGGGGCAAACAATATGGTTGAGTCAAATGAGGCCCGCCTCAAGGCACAAATGATAAGGTTAAGTCAAACGAGTCTCGACTCGAGGCGCAAATGATAAGGTTAACTCAAATGAGGTCCGACACGAGGCGCAAATAATAGGGTTGTGTCAAACGAGGCCCAACTCAAGGCACAAACAATAATGTTGAGTCAAACCAGCCGACTCGAGGCACAAATAATAAGGTTAAGTCAAATGAGGCCCGCCTCAAGGTGCAAATAATATGGTTGAGTCAAACGAGGCTCGAGTCGAGGAGCAAATTATCAAGGTGAGTCAAACGAAGCCCGACTTGAGGCGTAAATGGTAAGGTTATGTAAAACGAGGCCCGACTCGAGGCCCAAATGGTAAGTTTGAGTCGAACGTGGCCTGACTCGAGGTGCAAATGGTAAGGTTGAGTCAAACGCGGGCCGACTCGAGGCGCAAATGATAAGGTTGATTTGAACGAGGCTCGACTCGAGGCGCAAATGATAAGGTTGAGTCAAACGAGGCTCAACTTGAGGCACAAATGATAAGGTTGAGTGAAACGAGGCCCGACTCGAGGCGCAAATGATATGGTTGAGTCAAACGAGGCCCGACTCGGGGCATAAATGATAATGTTGAGTCAAACAACACCCGACTAGAGGCACAAATGGTAGGGGTGAGCCAAACGAGGCCCGACCCGAGGAACAAATGATATGGTTGAGTTAAACGAGTCCCGACTCGAAGCACAAATGATAAGGTTCAGTCAAACGAGGTCCGACACGAGGCACAAACAATATGGTTGAGTCAAACGAGGCCTAACTTAAGGCACAAACGATAAGGTTGAGTCAAACCAGCCCGCCTCGGGGCACAAATAATAAGGTTGAGTCAAATGAGGCCCGCTTCGCAGTGCAAATGATATGGTTAAGTCAAATGAGGCCCGAGTCGTAGAGCAAATGGTCAGGGTGACTCAAACGAAGCTTGACTCAAGGCGCAAATCGTAAGATTGAGTAAAATGAGGCTCGACTCGAGGAGCAAATGATAAGGTTTAGTCGAACGAGGCATGACTTGAGGCACAAATCTTAAAGTTGAGTCAAATGGATCCCGACTCAAGGCGCTAATGATATGCTTAAGTCAAATGAAGCCTGACTCGAGGCATAAATGATATAGTTGAGTCCAACGAGGCCCGAGTTGAGGCACAAATGATATGGTTAAGTCAAATGAGACCTGACTCAAGGCACAAATGATATGGACGAGTAAAACGAAGCCTGACTCGAGGTGCCAATGGTAAGGGTGCATTGAACGAGGCCCAACACGAGGTACAAATGATCAGGTAGAGTCAAACGAGGCCCGACTCGAGACACAAATAATAAGGTTGAGTCAAACAAGGCCCGACTCGAGGCGCAGATGATATGGTTGACTCAAACAAGGCCAAGCTCGAGGCACAAATGATAAGGTTGAGTCGACCGAGGCCCAACTCGAGGTGCAAATGATAAGGTTGAGTCCAACGAGGCTCGACTTGAGGCACAAATGATAAGGTTGAGTGAAACGAGGCCCGACTCAAGGCGCAAATGATATGGTTGAGTCAAACGAGGCCCGGTTTGAGGTGCAAATGATAAGGTTAAGTCGAACGAGGCCCGACTCGAGGCGCAAATGATAAGATTGAGTCAAACGAGGACTGACTCGAGGCGCAAATGATAAGGTTGAGTAGAACGATGTCCGGCTCAAGATGCAATTAATAAGGTTGAGTCAAACGAGGCTCAACTCGAGGCACAAATGATATGGTTGAGTCCAACGAGACCCATGTTGAAGCACAAATGATATGGGTGAGTCAAACAAGGCCCGACTCGAGGCGCAAATAATATGGGTGAGCCAGACAAGGACCGACTCGTGACACAAATGGTAAGGGTGAGTTGAACGAGGGCCAACACGAGGCACAAATGATAAGGTTGAGTCAAACGAGGTCCGACTCGAGGCACAAATGATAAGGATGAGTCGAACGAGGCCTGACTCGAGGCGCAAATGATAAGGTTGAATCGAACGAGGCCCAACTCAAGGCGCAAATGATATGGTTCAGTTAAAAGAGGCCCAACTCGAGGCGCAAATGATAAGATTGAGTCAAATGAGGCACGACTTGAGGCACAAATAAGAAGGTTGAGTCAAACGAGGCCCGACTCGAGACGCAAATGATATGGTTGAGTTGAACGAGGCCCAGATCGAGGTGTAAATGATAAGGTTGAGTCGAACGAGACCCGATTCAAGGCACAAATGATAAGGTTGAGTGAAACAAGGCCCGACTAGAGGCGCAAATAGTAAGGGTATGTTAAACGATGACCGACACGAGGCACAAATGATAAGGTTAACTCGAACGAGGCCCGAATTGAGGCGTGAATGATAAGGTTGAGTAGAACAAGGGCCAAATCGAGGCGTAAATGATAAGGTTGAGACAAATGAGGCCTGACTCGAGGCGCAAATGGTTAAGGGGTGTCAAACGAGGCCTAACTTGAGGCGCAAATGGTAAGGTTAAGTCAAATGAGGCCTGACTCGAGGCGCAAATGATAAGGTTGAGTCGAACGAGGCACGACTCGTTGCGCAAATGACAAGGTTGAGTCAAACGAGGTCTGACCCGAGGCACAAATGATAAGGTTGAGTCGAACAAGGCCCAACTTGAGGCACAAATGATAAGGTTAAGTTATACAAGGCCCAACTCGAGGTGCAAATGATATGGTTGAGTCAAACAAGGCCAGACACGAGGCACAAATGATAAGGTTGAGTCAAACAAGGCCCACCTCAAGGCACAAATGATAAGGTTGAATCAAACAAGGATCGACTTGAGGCACAAATGATAAGGTTGAGTAAAACAAGGTCACACTCGAGGCACAAATGATAAGGTTGAGTCAAATGAGGCCCGACTCGAGGCACAAATGATATGGTTGAGTCCAACGAGACCCGAGTTGAGGCACAAATGTTATGGGTGAGTCAAACGAGGCCTCAGTCGAGGTACAAATGAGATGAGTGAGTCAAACGAAGCCCAACTCGAGGTGCAAATGGTAAGGGTGAGTTGAACGAGGGCTAACTCGAGGCATAAATGACAAGGTTGAGTCAAACGAGGCCAGACTCGAGATGCAAATAATATGGTTAAGTGAATCGAGGCCCGACACGAGGCGTAAATGATCAGGTTGAGTCAAATGAGGCTCGAGTTGAGGCACAAATGATAAGGTTCAATCAAACAAGGCCTGCCTTGAGGCGCAAATGATAAGGTTGAATTGAGCGAGGACCGACTCGAGGCGCAAAGGATATGGTTCAGTCAAATGAGGCTCGACTTGAGGCACAAACGATAAGGTTGAGTCAAACGAGGCCCGACTCGAGGCACAAATAATAAGGTTGAGTCACTCGAGACCCGACTCGAGGTGTAAACGATATGGTTAAGTCAAGCAAGGCCCAACTCGAAGCGCAAATGATAAGGTTGAATCGAGCGAGGATCAACTCGTGGCACAAATGATATGGTTCAGTCAAACCAGGCCCGACTCGAGGCGCAAATGATAAGGTTGAGTCAAACGAGGCCTGACTCGAGGCACAAATAATAAGGTTGAGTCAAACGAGGCCTGACTCAAGGCGCAAATGATATGGTTGAGTTGAACGAGGCCCAGCTCGAGGTGCAAATGATAAGGTTGAATCGAACAAGGCCCGATTCGACGCACAAATGATAAGGTTGAGTCAAACGAAGCCCGTCTTGAGGCGAAAATGATAAGGTTGAGTCGAACGAGGCCTGCCTTGAGGCACAAATGATAAGGTTGAGGAAAACAAGGCCCAACTAGAGGCGCAATTGGTAAGGGTGAGTTAAATAATGACCGACATGAGGTACAAATTATAAGATTGAGTCAAACGAGGCCCAACTAGAGGCACAAAGGGTCAGGGAGAGTGAAACAAGGCCCGACACGAGGCACAAATGGTAAGGTTGAGTCAAACGAGGCTCGACTCGAGGCACAAATGATAAGGTTGAGTCAAATGAGGCCTGACTCATGGCACAAATGATATGGTTGAGTCAAACGAGGCCTAACTTGAGGCGCAAATGATAAGGTTGAGTCAAACAAGGCCCAACTCAAGGCACAAATTATAAGGTAGAGCTAAACGAGGCCCGACTCAAGGCGCAATTGATATGGTTGAGCCAAACAAGGCCTGGCTCGTGGCACAAATGATAAGGTTGAGTCGAACGAGGCCCAGCTCGAGGCGCAAATGATATGGTTAAGTCGAATGAGGCCCGTCTCAAGGCTCAAATGAAAAGGTTGAGTCGAACGAGGCTCGACTCGAGGCACAAATGATAAGGTTGAGTCGAACGAGCCCGACTTAAGGCGCAAATGATAAGGTTGACTTGAACGAGGCCCGGCTCGAGGTGCAAATGATAAGGTTGAGTCGAACGAGGCCCAACTTGAGGCGCAAATAATATGGTTAAGTGAAACGAGGCCCGACTCGAGGCACAAATGAGAAGGTTAAGTCAACCGAGGCCAGACTCGAGGCGCAAATGATAAGGTTGAGTCAAACAAGGCCCGACTCAAGGCACAAAAAAGAACATTGACTTAAATGAGGCCCCACTCGAGGCGCAAATGATATGGTTGAGTGAAACGAGGCCAACTAGAGGAGCAAATGGTAAGGGAGAGTCAAACGAGGCCTGACTCGAGGCACAAATAATAAGGTTAAGTCTAACGAGCCTGACTCGAGGCACAAATAATAAGGTTGAGTCAAACGAGGCCCAACTCGAGGCACAAATGATAAGGTTGAGTCAAACGAGGCTCGACTTGAGGCGTAAACAATATGGTTGAGTCAAATGAGGCCCGACTCGAGGCACAAATGATAAGGTTGAGTTAAACGAGGCCCGACTCGTGGCACAAATAATAAGGTTGAGTCAAACGAGGCCCGACCGAAGGGGCAAACGATATGGTTGAGTCAAACGAGGCCCGCCTCAAGGCACAAACGATAAGGTTGAGTCAAACGAGTCTTGACTCGAGGCGCAAATGATAAGGTTAATTCAAACGAGGTCCGACACGAGGCGCAAACAATATGGTTGAGTCAAACGAAGCCCAACTCAAGGCACAAACAATAATGTTGAGTCAAACCAGCCCGACTCGAGGCACAAATAATAACGTTGAGTCAAATGAGGCCCGCCTCAAGGTGCAAATAATATGGTTGAGTCAAACGAGGCTCAAGTCGAGGAGCATATTATCAAGGTGAGTCAAACGAAGCCCAACTCGAGGAATAAATGGTAAGGTTGAGTAAAATGAGGCCCGACTCGAGGCCTAAATGGTAAGTTTGAGTCGAACGTGTCCTGACTCGAGGTGCAAATGATAAGGTTAAGTCAAATGAGGCCTTGCCTCGGGACGCAAACAATATGGCTGAGTCAAACGAGGCCCAACTCAAGGCACAAATAATAAGGTTAAGTCCAACAAGCCTGACTCAAGGCACAAATAATAAGGTTGAGTAAAATGAGGCCCGCCTTAAGGTGCAAATAATATGGTTGAGTCAAACGAGGCTCAAGTCGAGGAGCAAATTATCAAGGTGAGTCAAACGAAGCCCGACTTGAGGCGTAAATGGTAAGGTTGAGTAAAACGAGGCCCGACTTGAGGCCCAAATGGTAAGTTTGAGTCGAACGTGGCCTGACTCGAGGTGCAAATGATAAGGTTGAGTCAAACGCAGCCCGACTCGAGGCGCAAATGATAAGGTTGAGTCAAACGAGGCTTGACTTGAGCCACAAATGATAAGGTTGAGTGAAACGAGGCCCGACTCGAGGCACAAATGAAACAAGGCCTGACACGAGGTGCAAATGGTAAGGGTGAGTCAAATAATGACCGACACGAGGTACAAATTATAAGGTTGAGTCAAACGATGCCCGACTAGAGGCACATAGGGTCAGGGAGAGTGAAACAAGGCCCGACATGAGGCGCAAATGGTAAGGTTGAGCCAAACGAGGCCTGACTCAAGGCACAAATGATAAGGTTTAGTCAAATGAGGCCTGACTCATGACACAAATGATATGGTTGAGTCAAAGGAGGCCCAACTTGAGGCGCAAATGATAAGGTTGAGTCAAACGAGGCCCAACTCAAGGCACAAATTATAAGGTAGAGCCAAACGAGGCCCGACTCAAGGCGCAAATGATATGGTTGAGCCGAACAAGGCCTAGCTCATGGCGCAAATGATAAGGTTGAGTCGAATGAGGCCCGGCTCGAGGCGCAAATGATATGGTTAAGTTGAACGAGGCCCGTCTCAAGGCTCAAATGATAAGGTTGAGTCGAACGAGGCTCGACTCGAGGCACAAATGATAAGGTTAAGTCAAACGAGGCCCGACTCGAGGCACAAATAATAAGGTTGACTTGAACGAGGCCCGACTCGAGGCGCAAATGATAAGGTTGAGTTGAACGAGGCCCGACTTGAGGCGCAAATGATATGGTTAAGTGAAACGAGACCCGACTCGAGGCACAAATGAGAAGGTTAAATCAACTGAGGCCAGACTCGAGGCGCAAATGATAAGGTTGAGTCAAACGAGGCCCGACTCAAGGCACAAAAAAGAATGTTGACTTAAACGAGGCCCCACTCGAGGCGTAAATGATATGGTTGAGTCAAACGATGCCCAACTCGAGGCACAAATGATAAGGTTGATTCAAACGAGGCTCGACTCGAGGCGCAAATGATAAGGTGGAGTCAAACGAGGACCGACTCGAGGCACAAATTAGAAGGTGGAGTTGAACGAGGCCCGACTCGAGGCGCAAATAATAAGGTTGAGTCAAATGAGGCCTGACTCGAGGCGCAAATGATAAGGTTGAGTCAATCAAAGCCCGACTCGAGGCACAAATAAGAAGGTTGAGTGAAACGAGGACCAACTCGAGGAGCAAATGATATGGTTGAGTGAAACGAGGCCCAACTAGAGGAGCAAATGGTTTGGTTGAGTAAAACGAGGCTCGACTCGAAGCACAAATGATAAGGATGAATCAAACAAGGCCAGACTCGAGGTGCAAATGGTAAGGTTGAGTCGAACGAGGCCCAACTCGTGGCACAAATGATATGGTTGAGTCAAACGAGGCGCGACTCGAGGCGCAAATGATAAGGTTGAGTCAAACGAGGCCCGAGTCGAGGCGCAAACGATATGGTTAAGTCAAATGAGGCCCAACTCAAGGCAAAAACGATAAGGTTGAGTGAAACCAGCCCAACTCGAAGCACAAATAATAAGGTTGAGTCCAACGAGGCCTGCCTCGAGGTACAAATCTTATGGTTGCGTCAAACGAAGCCTGAGTTGAGGTGTAAATGGTCAGGGTGAGTCAAACGAAGCCTGACTCGAGGCGTAAATGGTAAGGTTGAGTTGAACGAGGCTCGACTCGAGGTGCAAATTGTAAGGTGGAGTCGAACGAGGCCCAACACGAGGCGCAAATGAAAAGGTTGAGTCCATCGAGGCCCGACTCGAGGCACAAATGATAAGGTTAAGTTCAATGAGGCCCGACTGAAGGCGCAAATGATAAGGTTGAGTCAAACGAGGACCGACCCATGACGCAAATGATATGGTTCAAACAAATGAGGCTCGCTCGAGGCGTAAATGATAAGGTTGAGTCAAACGAAGCCCGTCTCGAGGCGCAAATGATACAGTTTAATCGAATGAGGCCAGACTCAAGGCACAAATGACAAGGTTGAGTCGAACAAGGCCTGACTTGAGGCGCAAATAATAACATTGAATCGAACGAGGCATAACTCATGTCACAAATGGTAAGGTTGAGTAAAACGAGGCCCGACTTGAGGCGCAAATGAAAAGGTTGAGTCGAATGAGGCCCGACTCAAGGCATCAATGATAAGGTTGAGTCGAACGACGCCTGACTCGAGGCACAATTGATAAGGTTGAGTCGAACGAGGCCTGACTCGAGGCGCAAATGATAAGGTTGAGTCAAACGAAGACCGTCTCAAGGTGCAAATGATACGGTTGAATCGAACGAGGCCAAACTCGAGGCACAAATGATAAGGTTGAGTTGAATGAGGCCCGATTCAAGGCGCAAATGATGACGTTGAATCGAATGAGGCATGACTCGAGGCACAAATGATAAGGTTGAGTCGAACGAGGCCCGACTCATGGCACAAATGATATGGTTGAGTCAAACAAGGCCCAACTCGACGTGAAAATGATAAGGTTGAATCAAACGAGGCCCGACTTGAGGCACAAATGATAAGGTTGAGTCAAACGAGGACTGACTCGAGGCACAAATCAGAAGGTGGAGTCGAACGAGGCCCGACTCGAGGCGCAAATGATAAGGTTGAGTCAAACGAGGTCTGACTTGAGGCAAAAATGACAAGGTTGTGTCAAACGAGGCCCAACTCAACGCACAAATAAGAGGGTTGAGTCAAACGAGGCCCAATTCGAGGAGCAAATGATATGGTTGAGTGAAATGAGGCCCAACTAGAGGGGCAAATGGTATGGTTGAGTGAAACGAGGCCCGGCTCGAAGCATAAATGATAAGGATGAGTCAAATAAGGCCTGACTTGGCACGCAAATGATAAGGTTGAGTCGAACAAGGCTCGACTTGAGGCGCAAATGATAAGGCTGAGTCAAACGAGGCCCGACATGTGGCACAAATGATAAGGTTGAGTCAAATAAGGCCCGACTCGAGGCGCAAATGGTAAGGTTGAGTCGAACGAGGCCCGACTCGGGTCACAAAAGATATGGGTGAGTCAAACGAGGCCTGACTCGAGGAGCAAACAATATGGTTGAGTCAAACAAAGCCTAACTCAAGGGGCAAATAATAAGGTTGAGTCAAATGAGGCCCACCTCGAGGTGCAAATGATTTGGTTGAGTCAAACGAGGCTCGAGTCGAGGTGTAAATGGTCAGGGGGAGATAAACGAAGCCCAACCCGAGGCGTAAATGGTAAGGTTGAGTAAAACGAGGCACAACTCAAGGAGCAAATGGTAAGGTTGAGTTGGGCCAGACCCGACTCGAGGCGCAAATGATAAGGTTGAGTCCAACGAGGCCCAACTCGAGGCGTAAACGATAAGGTTGAGTCCAACGAGGCCCGACTCATGGCGCAAATGATAAGGTTGAGTCAAACGAGGCCCGCCTAGAGGCGCAAATGGTAAGGGTGAGTCAAACGAGGCCTGACCCGTGGCGCAAATTATACAGTTCAGTCAAATGAGGTTTGCTCGAGGCGCAAATGGTCAGGGTAAGTGAAACGATGCCTGACTCATGTCACAAATGGTAAGGTTGAGTAAAACGAGGCTCGACTCGAGGCGCCAATGATAAGGATGAGTCGAATGAGGCCCGACTCGAGGCGTAAATGATAAGGTTGAATCGAACGACGCTTGACTCGAGGCGCAAATGATAAGGTTGAGTCGAACGAGGCCCGACTTGAGGCACAAATGATATGGTTATGTGAAATGAGGTCCAACTCAAGGCTCAAATGATAAGGTTAAGTCAAACGAGGCCAGACTCGAGGCGCAAATGATAAGGTTGAATCAAACGAGGCCCGACTCAAGAAACAAATAAGAAGGGTGAGTCAAATGATGCCTGACTCGAGGCGCAAATGATATGGTTGAGTCAAACGAGGCTTGACTCGAGGCACAAAAGATAAGGTTGAGTCAAACGAGGACCGACTCGAGGCATAAATCAGAAGGTGGAGTCGAACGAGGCCCGACTTGAGGCGCAAATGATAAGGTTGAGTTAAACGAGGCCTGACTCGAGGCGCAAATCATAAGGTTGAGTCAAACGAGGCCCAACTCGTGGCACAAATAAGAAGGTTGAGTCAAACGAGGCCCAACTCGAGGAACAAATGATATGGTTAAGTGAAACAAGGCCCAACTATAGGAGCAAATGGTATGGGTAAGTCAAACGATGCCCGACTCGAGGCACAAATAAGAAGGTTGAGTCAAATGAGGCCCAACTCGAGGCGCAAATGATATGGTTAAGTTGAACGAGGCCGGACTAGAGGCACAAATAAGAAGGTTGAGTCAAATGAGGCTTGACTCGAGGCATAAATGATATGGTTGAGTTGAACAAGGCCTAGCTTGAGGTGCAAATCATAAGGTTGAGTCGACTGAGGCCCGACTCGATGCACAAATAATAAGGTTCAGCCAAACGAGGACCGACTCAAGGCACAAATGATATGGTTGATTCGAATGAGGTCTAGCTTGAGGCGCAAATGATAAGTTTGAGTCGAACAAGGCCCGACTCGAGGCGCAAATGATAAGGTTGAGTCAAACGAAGCCCGTCTCGAGGTGCAAATGATAAGGTTGAGTCGAACGAGGCCCGACTCGAGGCACAAATGATAAGGATGAATCGAACGAGGCCCGACCTGAGGCACAAATGATAAGGTTGAGTCAAACGAGGCCCAACTTGAGGCGCAAATGATATGGTTAAGTGGAACGAGGACCGACTTGAGGCGCAAACAAGAAGGTTTAGTCAAACGAGGCCCCACTCAAGGCGCAAATGATAAGGTTGAGTCAAACGAGGCCCGATTTGAGGCACAAATAAGAAGGTTAAGTCAAATGAGGACTAACTCGAGGTGCAAATGATACGGTTAAGTGAAATGAGGCCCAACTATAGGAGCAAATGGTAAGGGTGAGTTGAACAATACCCTACTCGAGGCACAAATGATAAGGTTGAGTCAAACGAGGCCTGACACGAGACGCAAATGATAAGGTTGAGTCAAACAAGACCTGACTCGAGATGCAAATGGTAAGGTTTCGTCGAACGAGGCCTGACTCGAGACGCAAATGGTCAGGTTAAGTCGAACGAGGCCCGACTCTAGACACAAATGATATGGGTGAGTCAAACGATGCCTGAGTCAAGGTGCAAATTGTATGGTTGAGTCAAACGAGGCCCGCCTTGAGGGGCAAACAATATGGTTGAGTCAAACAAGTCCCGACTCGATGCCTAAATGATAAGGATTGGTCAAACGAGACCTGACTCGAGGCGCAAACAACATGGTTGAGTCAAACGAGGCCTCACTCAAGGCACAAACGATAAGGTTAAGTCAAACCAGCCCGACACGAGGCACAAATAATAAGGTTGAGTTAAACGAGGCCTGCCTCGAGGTGCAAATGATATGGTTGAGTCAAACGAGGCCTGACTCGAGCCCCAAATGGTCTGGGTGAGTCAAATGAAGCCTGACTCGAGGCACAAATGGTAAGGTAGAGTAAAATGAGGCTCATCTCGAAGCGCAGATGGGAAGGTTGAGTTGTACGAGGCCCAACTCGAGGCACAAATGATAAGGTTGAGTCAAACGAGGCCCGAGTCGAGGAGCAAATGATATGGTTGAGTGAAACAAGGCCCAACTATAGGGGCAAATGGTATGGGTGAGTCAAACGATGCCCGACTCGAGGCACAAATAAGAAGGTTGAGTCAAATGAGGCCCAACTCGAGGCGCAAATGATATGGTTAAGTTGAACGAGGCCTGACTCGAGGCACAAATAAGAAGGTTGAGTCAAATGAGGCCTGACTCGAGGCGCAAATGATATGGTTGAGTTGAACGAGGCCTAGCTTGAGGTGCAAATCATAAGGTTGAGTCGAATGAGGCCCGACTCGACGCACAAATAATAAGGTTCAACCAAACGAGGACCGACTTAAGGCGCAAATGATATGGTTGATTTGAATGAGGCCTAGCTCAAGGCGCAAATGATAAGTTTGAGTCGAACAAGGCCTGACTCGAGGCACAAATGATAAGGTTGAGTCAAACGAAGCCCGTCTCGAGGTGCAAATGATAAGGTTGAGTCGAACGAGGCCCGACTCGAGGCACAAATGATAAGGATGAATCAAACGAGGCCCGACTCGAGGCACAAATGATAAGGTTGAGTCAAACGAGGCCCGACTTGAGGAGCAAATGATATGGTTAAGTGAAACGAGGACCGACTCGAGGCGCAAACAAGAAGATTTAGTCAAACGAGGCCCCACTCAAGGCGCAAATGATAAGGTTGAGTTAAACGAGGCCCGATTTGAGGAACAAATAAGAAGGTTGAGTAAAACGAGGCCTGACTCAAGGCGCAAATGACATGGTTAAGAGAAACGAGACCCAACTATAGGACCAAATGGTAAGGGTGAGTCAAACGATACCCTACTCGAGGAGCAAATGATAAGGTTGAGTCAAACGAGGCCTGACACGAGACGCAAATGATAAGGTTGAGTCAAACAAGACCTGACTCGAGATGCATATGGTAAGGTTTCGTTGAACGAGGCCTGACTCGAGACGCAAATGGTTAGGTTAAGTCAAACGAGGCCCCGACTCGAGACGCAAATGATATGGGTGAGTCAAACGAGGCCTGAGTCAAGGCGCAAATAGTATGGTTGAGTCAAACGAGGCCCGCCTTAAGGGACAAACAATATGGTTGAGTCAAACAAGTCCCGACTCGATGCCTAAATGATAAGGATAGGTCAAACGAGACCTGACTCGAGGCGCAAACAACATGGTTGAGTCAAACGAGGCCTAACTCAAGGCACAAACGATAAGGTTAAGTTAAACTAGCCCAACACGAGGCACAAATGATAAGGTTGAGTCCAACGAGGCCCGACTCGAGGCGTAAACAATAAGGTTGAGTCCAACGAGGCCCGACTCATGGCGCAAATGATAAGGTTGAGTCAAACGAGGCCCACCTAGAGGTGCAAATGGTAAGGGTGAGTCAAACGAGGCCTGACCCGTGGCGCAAATTATACAGTTCAGTCAAATGAGGTTTGCTCGAGGCGTAAATGGTCAGGGTAAGTGAAACGATGCCCGACTCATGTCATAAATGGTAAGGTTGAGTAAATGAGGCTCGACTCGAGGCACCAATGATAAGGATGAGTCGAATGAGGCCCGACTCGAGGCGCAAATGATAAGGTTGAATCGAACGAGGCTTGACTCGAGGCGCAAATGATAAGGTTGAGTCGAACGAGGCCTGACTTGAGGCACAAATGATACGGTTATGTGAAATGAGGCCCGACTCAAGGCTCAAATGATAAGGTTAAGTCAAACGAGGCCGAACTCAAGGCGCAAATGATAAGGTTGAATCAAACGAGGCTCGACTCAAGACACAAATAAGAAGGGTGAGTCAAATGATGCCTGACTCGAGGCGCAAATGATATGGTTGAGTCAAATGAGGCCTGACTCGAGGCGCAAAAGATAAGGTTGAGTCAAACAAGGACCGACTCGAGGCATAAATCAGAAGGTGGAGTTGAACGAGGCCCGACTTGAGGCGCAAATGATAAGGTTGAGTTAAACGAGGCCTGACTCGAGGCACAAATGATAAGGTTGAGTCAAACGAGGCCCAACTCGTGGCACAAATAAGAAGGTTGAGTCAAACGAGGCCTGACTCGAGGAGCAAATGATATGGTTGAGTGAAACAAGGCCCAACTATAGGAGCAAATGGTATGAGTGAGTCAAACGATGCCCGACTCAAGGCACAAATAAGAAGGTTGAGTCAAATGAGGCCCAACTCGAGGCGCAAATGATATGGTTAAGTTGAACGAGGCCCGACTAGAGGCACAAATAAGAAGATTGAGTCAAATGAGGCCTGACTCGAGGCGCAAATGATATGGTTGAGTTGAACAAGGCCTGGCTTGAGGTGCAAATCATAAGGTTGAGTCAACTGAGGCCCAACTCGACGTACAAATAATAAGGTTCAGCCAAACGAGGAGCGACTCAAGGCGCAAATGATATGGTTGATTCGAATGAGGCCTAGCTCGAGGCACAAATGATAAGTTTGAGTCGAACAAGGCCTGACTCGAGGCGCAAATGATAAGATTGAGTCAAACGAAGCCCGTCTCGAGGTGCAAATGAGAAGGTTGAGTCGAACGAGGCCTGACTCGAGGCACAAATAATAAGGATGAATCGAATGAGGCCCGACTCGAGGCACAAATGATAAGGTTGAGTCAAACGAGGCCCAACTTGAGGCGCAAATGATATGGTTAAGTGAAACGAGGATCGACTTGAGGCGCAAACAAGAAGGTTTAGTGAAACGAGGTCCCACTCAAGGCGCAAATGATAAGGTTGAGTCAAACGAGGCCCGATTTGAGGTACAAATAAGAAGGTTGAGTCAAACGAGGACTAACTCGAGGCGCAAATGATACGGTTAAGTGAAACGAGGCCCAACTATAGGAGCAAATGGTAAGGGTGAGTTGAATGATACCCTACTCGAGGCACAAATGATAAGGTTGAGTCAAACGAGGCCTGACACGAGACGCAAATGATAAGGTTGAGTCAAACAAGACCTGACTCGAGATGCAAATGGTAAGGTTTCGTCGAACGAGGCCTGACTCAAGACGCAAATGGTCAGGTTGAGTCGAACGAGGCCCGACTCGAGGCGCAAATGATATGGGTGAGTCAAACGAGGCCTGAGTCAAGGTGCAAATAGTATGGTTGAGTCAAACGAGGCCCGCCTCGAGGGGCAAACAATATGGTTGAGTCAAATAAGGCCTGCCTCGAGGCACAAACGATAAGGTTAAGTCAAAGAAGTCCTGACTCGATGCCCAAATGATAAGGATAAGTCAAACGAGACCCGACTCGAGGCGCAAAAAACATGGTTGAGTCAAACGAGGCCTCACTCAAGGCACAAACGATAAGGTTAAGTCAAACCAGCCCGACACGAGGCACAAATAATAAGGTTGAGTTAAACGAGGCCCGCCTCGAGGTGCAAATGATATGGTTGAGTCAAACGAGGCCCGACTCGAGCCCTAAATGATCTGGGTGAGTCAAATGAAGCCTGACTCGAGGCACAAATGGTAAGGTAGAGTAAAATGAGGCTCATCTCGAAGCGCAGATGGTAAGGTTGAGACGTACGAGGCCCAACTCGAGGCACAAATGATAAGGTTGAGTCAAACGAGGCCCGACTCAAGGAGCAAATGATATGGTTGAGTGAAACAAGGCCCAACTATAGGGGCAAATGGTATGGGTGAGTCAAACGATGCCCGACTCAAGGCACAAATAAGAAGGTTGAGTCAAATGAGGCCCAACGCGAGGCGCAAATGATATGGTTAAGTTGAACGAGGCCCGACTCGAGGCACAAATAAGAAGGTTGAGTCAAATGAGACCTGACTCGAGGCGTAAATAATATGGTTGAGTTGAACGAGGCCTGGCTTGAGGTTCAAATCATAAGGTTGAGTCGAATCAGGCCTGACTCGATGCCAAATAATAAGGTTCAACCAAACGAGGACCGACTCAAGGCGCAAATGATATGGTTGATTTGAATGAGGCCTATCTCAAGGCGCAAATGATAAGTTTGAGTTAAACAAGGCCCAACTCAAGGTGCAAATGATAAGGTTGAGTCAAACGAAGCCTGTCTCGAGGTGCAAATGATAAGGTTGAGTCGAACGAGGCCCGACTCGAGGCACAAATGATAAGGATGAATCAAACGAGGCCCGACTCGAGGCACAAATGATAAGGTTGAGTCAAACGAGGCCCGACTTGAGGCGCAAATGATATGGTTAAGTGAAATGAGGACCGACTCGAGGCGCAAACAAGAAGGTTTAGTCAAACGAGGCCCCACTCTAGGTGCAAATGATAAGGTTGAGTCAAACGAGGTCCAATTTGAGGAACAAATAAGAAGGTTGAGTCAAACGAGGCCTGACTCAAGGCGCAAATGATATGGTTAAGTGAAACGAGGCCCAACTATAGGAGCAAATGGTAAGGGTGAGTCGAATGATACCCTACTCGAGGAGCAAATGATAAGGTTAAGTCAAACGAGGCCTGACACGAGATGCAAATGATAAGGTTGAGTCAAACAAGACCTGACTCGAGATTCAAATGGTAAGGTTTCGTCGAACGAGGCCTGACTCGAGACGCAAATGGTTAGGTTAAGTCGAACGAGGCCCAACTCGAGGCGCAAATGATATGGGTGAGTCAAACGAGGCCTGAGTCAAGGCGCAAATAGTATGGTTGAGTCAAACGAGGCCCGCCTTGAGGGGCAAACAATATGGTTGAGTCAAACAAGGCCTACCTCGAGGCATAAACGATAAGGTTGAGTCAAACAAGTCCCGACTCGATGCTTAAATGATAAGGATAAGTCAAACGAGACCCGACTCAAGGCGCAAACAACATGGTTGAGTCAAACGAGGCCTAACTCAAGGCACAAACGATAAGGTTAAGTTAAACCATCCTGACACGAGGCACAAATAAAAAGGTTGAGTTAAACGAGGCCCGCCTCGAGGTGCAAATGATATGGTTGAGTCAATCGAGGCCCGACTCGAGCCCCAAATGGTCTGGGTGAGTCAAACGAAGCCCGACTCGAGGTGCAAATGGTAAGGTAGAGTAAAATGAGGCTCATCTCGAAGCGCAGATGGTAAGGTTGAGTCGTACGAGGCCCAACTCGAGGCACAAATGATAAGGTTGAGTCAAACGAGGCCCGACTCGAGGCGCAAATGATAAGGTTTATTGAAATGAGGCCCAACTCGAGGTGCAAATGGTAAGGTTGAGTCAAATGAGGCACGACTCGAGGCGCAAATGGTAACGGTGAGTAAAATGAGGCCCAACCTGAGGCATAAATGATATGGTTGAGTTAAATGAGGCCTGACTCAAGGTCCAAATGCTCAGGGGGAGTGAAACGAAGCCCAGCTCGAGGTGCAAATGGTAAGGTTGAGTAAAACGAGGCCTGACTCGAGGCGCAAATGGTTAGGGTGAGTCAAACGAGGCCTGACTCGAGGCATAAATGGTAAGGTTGAGTCAAACGAGGCCCAACTCAAGGCACAAATGATAAGGTTGGGTGAAACCAGGCCCGACTTGAGGCGCAAATGGTATGGTTGAGTCAAACGAACCCCAACTCGAGGCGCAAATGGTCAGGGTGAGTCAAACGACTCCTGACTCAATGCGCAAATGGTAAGGTTGAGTCAAACGAGGGCTGACTCGAGTCGCAAATGATAAGGTTGAGTCGAACGAGGTCCGACTTGAGGCGCAAATGATAAGGTTGAGTTAAACGAGGACTGACTCAAGGCACAAATGATAAGGTTAAGTAGAACGAGGTCCAACTCAAGGCGCAAATGATAAGGTTGAGTCAAACGAGGCCCGACTCAAGGCACAAATGATATGGTTGAGTCAAACGAGGCCCAACTCGAGGCACAAATGGTAAGGGTGAGTTAAACGAGGACCAACACAAGGCACAAATGATAAGGTTGTGTCAAACGAGGCCCGACTCGAGGCACAAATCATAAGGTTGAGTCGAACGAGTCCCGACTCGAGGGGTAAATGATAAGGTTGAGTCAAACGATGCCCAAATAAGGCACAAATGATATGGTTATGTCAAACGAGGCCCAACTCAAGGCGCAAACGATAAGGTTGAGTCAAATGAGGCCTGGCATGAGGCACAAATGATATGGTTAAGTTAAACGAGGCCCGACTCGAGGCGCAAATGACAGGGTTGAGTCAAATGAGGTCCAACTTGAGGCACAAATGTTATGGTTCAGTCGAACGAGGCCTGGCTCGAGGCGCAAATGATAAGGTTAAGTCAAACGAGGCCCGTCTGGAGGCACAAATGATAAGGTTGAATCGAACGAGGCCTGACTTGAGGCACAAATGATAAGGTTGAGTCAAACGAGGCCTGACTTAAGGCGCAAATGATAAGGTTGGATCGTACAAGGCCTGACTCGAGGCACAAATAAGAAGGTTGAGTCAAACGAGGCCCGACTCAACACGCAAATGATATGGTTGAGTGAAATGAGGCCTAACTAGAGGAGCAAATGGTAAGGGTGAGTGAAACGAGCCCAACTCGAGGCAGAAATAATAAGGTTGAGTCAAACGAGGCCCGACTCGAGGCACAAATGAAAAGCTTGAGTCGCACGAGGCTCGACTCAAGGCACAAATGACAAGGTTGAGTCAAACGAGGCCCGACTCGAGGTGCAAATCGTAAGGATGAGTCTAATGAGGCCCAACTCAAGGTGCAAATGATATGGGTGAGTGAAATGAGGCCCTACTCGAGGCGTAATTGGTAAGGTTGAGTTGAACGAGGCGCAACACGAGGCACAAATGATAAGGTTGAGTTCAACGAGGCCCGACTCAAGACACAAATGGTAAGGTTGAGTGAAACGAGGCCCGACTCGAGATGCAAATGATAAGGTTGAGTCCAACGAGGCCCAACTTGAGGCACAAATGATAAGGTTGAGTCAAACGAGGCCCGACTAGAGGCGTAAATGATAAGGGTGAGTCGAATGAGGCCCGACTCGAGGCACAAATGATAAGGTTGAGTCACACGATGCCTGGCTCGTGGCGCAACTGATATGGTTGAGTCAAACGAGGCCCGACTCGAGGTGCAAATGATAAGGTTGAATCGAACGAGGACTGACTCAAGGCGCAAATGATAAGGTTGAGTCCAACGAGGCCTAACTTGAGGCGCAAATGATAAGGTTGAGTTAAACGAGACTCGACTAGAGCCACAAATGGTCAGGGTTAGTTAAACAAAGACTGACTCGAGGTGCAAATGTTAAGGTTGAGTAAAACAAGGCCCGACTCGAGGTGCAAATAATAAGGTTAGGTCAAACGAGACCTGACTCGAGGCATAAATAGTAAAGTTGAGTCAAACGAGCTCGACTCGAGGCACAAATAATAAGGTTAAGTCAAACAAAAATGATAAGGTTGAGTCGAATGAGGCCCGACTCGAGGTGCAATTGATAAGGTTGAGTCAAACGAGGCTTGACCCGAGGCACAAATAATAAGGTTGAGACAAATGAGCTCGAATCGAGGCACAAATAATAAGGCTAACTCAAACGAGGCTCAACTCGAGGCACAAATGATAAGATTAAGTCAAACGAGGCCCGACTCGAGGCACAAATGATAGGGTTGGGTCAAACAAGCCCCGATACAAGATGCAAATGGTAAGGTTGAGTCGAACGAGGCTCGACTCGAGGCACAAATGATATGGGTGAGTCAAACGAGGCCCGACTCAAGGCGTAAATGGTAAGGTTGAGTTGAACGAGGACTAACACAAGGCACAAATGATAAGGTTGAATCAAACAAGGCTCGACTGGAGGCACAAACGATAAGGTTGGGTTAAACAAGGCCCGACTCGAGGCATACATGGTAAGGGTGAGTTGAACGAGGCCTGACTTGAGGCGCAAATGATAATGTTGAATGGAACGAGGCCCGACCCGAGTTGCAAATCAAAAGGTTAAGTTAAACGTGTCCCGACCCGAGCCGCAAATGATAAGGTTGAGTCAAACGAGGCCTGACTCGAGGTGCAAATGGTAAGGTTGCATCAAACGAGGCCCGACTCGAGACGCAAATGGTAAGATTGAGTTGAACGAGGCCCGACTCGAGACGCAAATGGTAAGGTTGAGTCGAACGAGGCCTGACTCGAGGCGCAAATGATATGGGTGAGTCAAACGAGGCCCGACTTGAGGCATAAATGGTAAGGGTGAGTCGAACGAGGCCCGACTCGAGGCACAAATGATAAGGTTGAGTCAAACGAGGCTCGAGGCACAAATAATAAGGTTGAGTCAAACGAGCCCGACTCGTGGCTCAAATAATAAGGTTGAGTCAAATGAGGCCTGACTCGAGGCACAAACAATATGATTGAGTCAAACGACGCCCGACTCAAAGCACAAACGGTAAGGCTGAGTCGAACGAGGCCCGACTCAAGGCACAAATGATAAGGTTGAGTCAAACGACGCCCGACTCGGGGCGCAAATCGTCAGGGTGAGTCAAACGAAGCCCGACTAGAGGTGCAAACAATATGGTTGAGTCAAACGAGGCCCGACTTGAAGTGCAAACATTATGGTTAAGTCAAACAAGGCCCGCCTCGAGGCACAAACGATAAGGTTGAGTCAAACAAGTCCCGACTCGAGGTGCAAATGATAAGGTTAAGTCAAATGAGGCCTGACTCGAGGCGTAAAAATAATGGTTGAGACAAATGAGGCCCAACTTGAGTCACAAACAATAAGGTTGAGTCAAACCAGCCCGACTCGAGGCACAAATATTAAGGTTGAGCAAACGAGGCCCACCTCAAGGCGCAAATGATATGGTTGAGTCAAACAAGGCCCGACTTGAGGAGCAAATCATCAGGTTGAGTCAAACGAAGGATGACACGAGGCACAAATGGTAAGGTTGAGTAAAATGAGGCCCGCCTCAAGGCGCAAATGGTAAGGTTGAGTCGAACAAGGTCTGACTCAAGGTGCAAATGATAAGGTTGAGTCAAATGAGGCCCGACTTGAGACGCAAAAACTAAGGTTGAGTTAAACGAGGCCCAACACAAGGCGCAAATGATAAGATTAAGTCAAACGAGGCCCGACTAGAGGTATAAATGGCAAGGTTGAGTCAAACGAGGCCCGAGCCGAGGCACAAATGATATGGTTGAGTCAAATGAGGCACAACTCGAGGCACAAATGCTCAGGGTGAGTGAAACGAAGCTTGACTCGAGGCACAAATGGTAAGGTTGAGTAAAATGAGGCTTGACTCAAGGCGCATATGACAAAGTTGAGTCGAACAAGGCCTGACTCGAGGCACAAATGATAAGGTTAAGTTAAACGAGGCCTGACTCGAGCCACAAATGATAAGGTTGAGTTGAACGAGTATCGACTCAAGGCACAAACAATAAGGTTGAGTCAAAAGAGCCCGCCTCGAGGCACAAATAATAAGGTTGAGTCAAACGAGGCCCGACTCGAGGTGCAAATGATATGGTTAAGTCAAACGAAGCCCAACTCGAGGCACCAACTATAAGGCTGAGTCAAACGAGGCCCGACTCTAGGCACAAATGATATGGTTGAGTCAAACGAGGCCCGACTCAAGGCACAAACGATAAGGCTGAGTCAAACGAGGCATGACTGGAGGCACAAATGATAAGGTTGAGCCAAATGAACCCCAACTCGAGGCGTAAATGATAAGGTTGAGTCAAGCAAGGCTTGACTCTAGGCGCAAACAATATGGTTGAGTGAAACGAGGCCCGACTCAATCCATAAATGATAAGGTTGAGTCGAACGAGGATCGACTCAAGGCACAAATAATAAGGTTGAGTCAAAAGAGCCTGCTTCGAGGCACAAATAATAAGGTTGAGTCAAACGAGGCCCGACTCGAGGCGCAAATGATAAACTTGAGTCGCACGAGGCCCGACTCGAGGCGTAACTGATAGGGATGAGTCAAACGAGGCTTGACTCGACACGCAAATGATAAGGTTGAGTCAAATGTGGCCCGACTCGAGGCGCAAATAGTATGGGTGATCAAACGGGGCCGGACTCAAGGCGCAAATGGTAAGGGTGAGTTGAACGAGGCCCAACACGAGGCACAAATGATACGGTTGAGACAAACGAGGCCCGACTCGAGGCACAAATGATAAGGTTAAGTTAAACGAGGCCCACCTCGAGGCGCAAATGATAAGGTTAAGTCGAATGAGGCCCGACTCAAGTCGCAAATGATAAGGTTGAGTCCGATGAGGCCCGACTCGAGGTGCAAATGATAAGGTTGAGTAAAACGAGGCCCAACACGAGGCACAAATGATAAGGTTGAGTCAAACGAGGCTCGACTTGAGGCACAAATGATAAGGTTGAGTTAAACAAGGCCTGACTCGAGGCACAAATAATAAGGTTAAGTTAAACGAGGCCTGACACGAGGCGTAAATGGTAAGGGTGAGTTGAACGAGGCCTGACTCAAGCCGCAAATGATAAGGTTGAGTCAAACGAGTCCTGACTCGAGGCACAAACGATAAGGCTGAGTCAAACGAGGACTAACTCTAGGCACAAATGATAAGGTTGAGTCAAACGAGGCCCGACTCGAGGCGCAAATCGTCAGGGTGAGTCAAACGAAGCCCGACTCAAGGCGCAAACAATATGGTTAAGTCAAACGAGCCCAAACTTGAGGCGCAAACATTATGGTTGAGTTAAACTAGGACCACCTCAAGGCACAAACGATAAGGTTGAGTCAAACAAGTCCCGACTCTAGGCGCAAATGATAAGGTTAAGTCAAATGAGGCTCGACTCGAGGCGCTAACAATATGGTTGAGTCAAACGAGGCCTGCCTCGAGTCGTAAATGATATGGTTGAGTCAAATGAGGCCCGACTCGAGGCACAAATGATAAGGTTGAGCCAAATAAGGCCTGACTCGAGGCACAAATGATAAGGTTGAGTCAAACGAGCCCCAACTCGAGGCGCAAATGATAAGGTTGAGTCAAGCGAGGCTTGACTCTAGACACAAACAATATGGTTGAGTCAAATGGGGCCCAATTCGAGGCATAAACGATAACATTGAGTCAAACAAGTGCTGACTCAAGGCTCAAATATTAAGGATGAGCAAACGAGGCATGCCTCGAGGTGCAAATGGTATGGTTGAGTCAAATGAGGCCCGACTCGAGGCACAAATGAAAAGGTTGAGTCAAACGAGGCCAAACTCGAGGCACAAATGATAAGGTTGAGTCAAATGAGGCATGACTCGAGGCGCAAATGATCATGTTGTGTCAAACGAGGCCTGACTTGAGGAGCAAATGATATGGGTAAGTTAAACGAGGCCAGTCTCGAGGTCCAAACAATATGGTTAAGTCAAATGAGGCCCACCTCAAGGCGCAAACAATATGGTTGTGTCAAACAAGGCCCGCCTCGAAGCACAAATGATAAGGTTAAGTCAAACAAGTCCTGAGTAGAGGCACAAATACTAAGGTTGAGCAAATGAGGCCCGCCTCGAAGTGCAAATGATATGGTTGAGTCAAACAAGGTCCGACGCGAGGCGTAAATCGTCAGGTTGAGTCAAACGAAGCCTGACACGAGGCATAAATGATAAGGTTGAGTTAAACGAGGCCCGACTCGAGGCGTAAATGGGAAGGCTGAGTTGAACGAGGACTGACTCGAGGCACAAATGATAAGGTTGAGACAAACGAAGCCCGACACGAGGCATAAATGATAAGCTTGAGTCAAACGAGGCCCGACTCGAGGAACAAATGATAAGGTTGAGTCATACGGCTCCAGACTCGAGGCACAAATGATAAGGTTGAGTCAGCCGAGGCCTGACTCGAGACGCAAATGGTACGGTTGAGTCAAATGAGGCTCAGCTCGAGGCGCAAATGATATGGTTGAGTCAAATGAGGCCTGACTCGAGGCACAAATGGTAAGGTTGAGTTGAACAAGCCCCAAGACAAGGTACAAATGATATGGTTGAGTCAAACGAGGCCCGACTCGAGGCGTAAATGATGAGGTTGAGTTGAACGAGGCCCGACTCGAGGCACAAATGCTAAGGTTGAGACAAACGAAGCCCAACTCGAGGCACAAATGATAAGGTTAAGTTAAACGAGACCTGCCTTAAGGCGCAAATGATAAGGTTGAGTCGAATGAGGCCCAACTTGAGGCACAAATGATAAGGTTGAGTCCAATGAGTCCCGACTCGAGGTGCAATTGATAAGGTTGAGTCAAACGAGGCCCGACTCAAGGCACAAATGATAAGGTTGAGCCAAATGAGGCCTAACTCAATGCATAAATGGTAAGGTTGAGTCGAACGAGGCCAAACACGAGGCACAAATGATAAGGTTAAGTTAAACGAGGCCTAACTCGAGGCACAAATGATAAGATTGAGTTAAACGAGGCCCGACTCGAGGCACAAATGATAAGGTTGAGTTAAACGAGGCTCGACTCGAGGCACAAATAAAAAGGTTAAGTTAAACGAGGCCTCACTCGAGGCGAAAATGGTAAGGGTGAGTTGAACAGGGCCCAACTCGAGCCGCAAATGATAAGGTTGAGTAAAACGAGTCCCGACTCGAGGTGCGAATGATAAGGTTGAGTCAAACGAGACCCGACTCGAGGTGCAAACAATATGGTTGAGTCAAACGAAGCCCAACTCGAGGCACAAACAATAAGGTTAAATCAAATGAGGCCCAACTCTAGGCACAAATGATAAGGTTGAGTCAAACGAGGCCCGACTCGAGGTGCAAATCATCAGGGTGAGTCAAACGAAGCCTGACTCGAGGCACAAATAATATGGTTGAGTCAAACGAGTCCCAACTTGAGGCGCAAACATTATGGTTGAGTCAAACGAGGACCGCCATGAGGCACAAACGATGAGGTTGAGTCAAACAAGTCCCGACTCGAGGTGCAAATGATAAGGTTAAGTCAAACGAGGCCTGACACCAGGCGCAAACAATATGGTTTAGTCAAACGAGACCCAGCTCGAGGCACAAATGATAAGGTTGAGTCAAACCAACTCAACTCGAGGCACAAGTATTAAGGTTGAGCAAACGAGGCCCGCCTCGAGCAGCAAATGATATGGTTGAGTCAAACGAGGCCTGACTCAAGGCACAAACGATAAGGCTGAGTCAAACGAGGCTCGACTGGAGGCACAAATGATAAGGTTGAGTCAAACGAGCCCCAACTTGTGGCACAAATGTTAAGGTTGAGTCAAGCGAGGCTTGACTCCAAGCACAAACAATATGGTTGAGTCAAACGAGGCCCAATTCGAGGCACAAACGATAAGGTTGAGTCAAACGAGTCCTGACTCGAGGCTCAAATATTAAGGATGAGCAAACAAGGCACGCCTCGAGGCCCAAATGGTATGGTTGAGTCAAACGAGGCCCAACTCGAGGCACAAACGAAAAGGATGAGTCAAACAAGGCCTAACTCGAGGCGCAAGTGATAAGGTTGAGTGAAACGAGGCGTGACTTGAGGTGCAAATGATCAGGTTGAGTCGAACAAGGCCCGACTCGAGGTGCAAATGATATGGGTGAGTTAAACAAGGCCAGACTCGAGGTGCAAACAATATGGTTGAGTCAAACGAGGCCTAACTCGAGGCGCAAACAATATGGTTGAGTCAAACGAGGCCCGACTCGAGGCACAAAGATAAGGCTGAGTCAAACGAGGCCTGACTCTAGGCACAAATGATAAGGTTGAGTCAAACGAGGCCTGACTCGAGGCACAAATCGTCAGGTTGAGTCAAACGAAGCCCGACTCGAGGCGCAAACAATATGGTTAAGTCAAACGATCCCCAACTTAAGGCGCAAACATTATGGTTGAGTCAAACGAGGACCGCCTCGAGGCACAAATGATAAGGTTGAGTCAAACAAGTCCCGACTCGAGGAGCAAATGATAAGGTTAAGTCAAATGAGGACCGACTCGAGGTGCAAACAATATGGTTGAGTCAAACGAGGCCCAACTTGAGGCATAACCGATAAGGTTGAGTCAAACAAGTCCTGACTCGAGGCACAACCGATAAGGTTGAGTCAAACCAGTCCTTACTCGAGGCTCAAATATTAAGGTTGAGCAAATGAGGCCCGCTTCGAGGCGCAAATGATATGGTTGACTCAAACGAGGCCCGACTCGAGGCGTAAATGGTAAGGTTGAGTTGAACAATCCCCATGACAAGGCACAAATGATATGGTTGAGTCAAACGAGGACCGAATCGAGGCGTAAATGATAAGGTTAAGTCGAATGACGCCCGACTCAAGGCACAAATGATAAGGTTGAGACAACGAGACCCGACTCGAGGCACAAATGATAAGGTTGAGTTAAACGAGGCCTGCCTCAAGGCGCAAATGATAAGGTTGAGTCGAACGAGGCCCAGCTCAAGGCGCAAATGATAACGTTGAGTCCAATGAAGCTCGACTCGAGGTGCAATTGATAAGGTTAAGTCAAACAAGGCCTCACTCGAGGCACAATTGATAAGGTTGAGTCAAACGAGGCCTGACTCAACGCGTAAATGGTAAGGTTGAGTTGAACGAGGCCAAACACGAGGTACAAATGATAAGGTTGAGTCAAACGAGGCCCAACTTGAGACACAAATGATAAGGTGGAGGCAAACGAAGCCCGACACGAGGCGCAAATGATAAGGTTGAGTCAAACGAGGCCCGACTCAAGACGCAAATGGTAAGGTTGAGTAGAACGAGGCCCAACTCAAGGCACAAATGATAAGGTTGAGTCAAACAAGTCCCGACTCGAGGCACAAATGATAAGGTTGAGTCAACCGATGCCCGACTCGAGATGCAAATGGTAAGGATGAGTCAAACAAGTCCCGATTCAAGGCACAAATGATAAGGTTGAGTCAACCGATGCCCGACTCGAGATGCAAATGGTAAGGTTGAGTCGAACGAGGCCCGGCTCGAGGCGCAAATGATAAGGTTGAGTCGAACGAGGCCCGACTTGAGGCACAAATGATAAGGTTGAGTCCAATGAGTCCCGACTCGAGGTGCAATTGATAAGGAGGAGTCAAATGAGGCCCAACTCGAGGCGCAAATCATCAGGGTCAGTCAAACGAAGCCTGACTCGAGGCACAAACAATATGGTTGAGTCAAACGAGCCCCAACTTGAGGCGCAAACATTATGGTGGAGTCAAACGAGGACCGCCTCGAGGCACAAATGATAAGGTTGAGTCAAACAAGTCCCGACTCGAGGCGCAAATGATAAGGTTAAGTCAAACGAGGCCCGACTCGAGGCGCAAACAATATGATTGAGTCAAACGAGGCCCAACTCGAGGCACAAATGATAAGGTTAAGTTAAACCAACTCGACTCGAGGCACAAGAATTAAGGTTGAGCAAATGAGGCCTGCCTCGAGTCGCAAATGATATGGTTGAGTCAAACGAGGCCCGACTCAAGGCACAAACGATAAGGCTGAGTCAAACGAGGCCCGACTGGAGGCACAAATGATAAGGTTGAGTCAAACAAGTCCTGACTCGAGGCTCAAATATTAAGGATGAGCAAACGAGGTACGCCTCGAGGCGCAAATGGTATAGTTGAGTCAAACGAGGCCCGACTCGAGGCACAAACGAAAAGGTTGAGTCAAACGAGGCCTAACGTGAGCCGCAAATGATAAGGTTGAGTGAAACGAGGCGTGACTCGAGGCGCAAATGATCAGGTTGAGTCGAACAAGGCCCGACTCGAGGTGCAAATGATATGGGTGAGTTAAACAAGGCTAGACTCGAGGTGCAACCAATATGGTTGAGTCAAACGAGGCCTAACTCGAGGCGCAAACAATATGGTTGAGTCAAACGACGCCCGACTCGAGGCACAAACGATAAGGCTGAGTCAAACGAGGCCCGACTCTAGGCACAAATGATAAGGTTGAGTCAAACGAGGCCCAACTCGAGGCACAAATTGTCAGATTGAGTCAAATGAAGCTCGACTCGAGGCGCAAACAATATGGTTGAGTCAAACGAGCCCCAACTTTAGGCACAAACATTATGGTTGTGTCAAACGGCGACCGCCTTGAGGCACAAATGATAAGGTTGAGTCAAACAAGTCCCGACTCGAGGCTCAAATGATATGGTTAAGTCAAACGAGGCCCGACTCGAGGTGCAAACAATATGGTTGAGTCAAACGAGGTCCAACTCGAGGCACAACCGATAAGGTTGAGTCAAACAAGTCCTGACTCGAGGCACAACTGATAAGGTTGAGTCAAACAAGTCCTGACTCAAGGCACAAATATTAAGGTTGAGCAAACGAGGCCCGCTTCGAGGTGCAAATGGTATGGTTGAGTCAAATGAGGCTCGACTCGAGGCATAAATGGTAAGGTTGAGTTTAACAAGCCCCAAGACAAGGCACAAATGATATGGTTGAGTCAAACGAGGCCTGACTTGAGCCGTAAATGATAAGGTTGAGTCGAACAAGGCCCGAACAAGGCCCGACTCGAGGCACAAATGATAAGGTTGAGACAAACGAGGCCCGACTTGAGGCACAAATGATAAGGTTAAGTTAAACGAGCCTGCCTCGAGGCGCAAATGATAAGGTTGAGTCGAATGAGGCCCCGCTTGAGGCGCAAATGATAAGGTTAAGTCAAACGAGGCCCGACTCGAGGCACAAATGATAAGGTTGAGTTAAACGAGGCCTGACTCGAGGCGTAAATGGTAAGGGTGAGTTGAACAAGGCCCGACTCGAGCCGCAAATGATAGGGTTGAGTCAAATGAATCCCGACTCGAGGCGCAAATGATAAGGTTGAGTCAAATGAGGGCTGACTCGAGGCACAAACAATATGGTTGAGTCAAACGAAGCCCAACTCGAGGCACAAACGATAAGGCTGAGTCAAACGAGGCCCAACTCTAGGCACAAATGATAAGGTTGAGTCAAACGAGGCCTGGCTCGAGGCGCAAATCATAACGGTGAGTCAAATGAAGCCTGACTCGAGGCACAAATAATATGGTTGAGTCAAACAAGCCCCAACTTGAGGTGCAAACATTATGGTTGAGTCAAACGAGGACCACCTCATGGCACAAATGATAAGGTTGAGTCAAACAAGTCCCGACTCGAGGCGCAAATGATAAGGTTAAGTCAAACGAGGCCCAACTAGAGGCGCAAACAATATGGTTGAGTTAAACGAGTCCCAACTCGAGGCACAAATGATGAGGTTGAGTCAAACCAACTCGACTCGAGGCACAAGTATTAAGGTTGAGCAAACGAGGCCCGCCTCGAGTCGCAAAGGATGTGGTTGAGTCAAACGAGGCCTGACTCAAGGCACAAACGATAAGGCTGAGTCAAACGAGGCCCGACTGGAGGCTCAAATGATAAGGTTGAGTCAAACGAGCCCTAACTTGAGGCACAGATGATAAGGTTGAGTCAAGCGAGGCTTGACTCTAGCCGCAAACAATATGGTTGAGTCAAACGAGGCCCAATTCGAGGCACAAACGATAAGATTGAGTCAAACAAGTCCTGACTCGAGGCTCAAATATTAAGGATGAGCAAATGAGGCATGCCTTGAGGCACAAGTGGTATGGTTGAGTCAAATGAGGCCGGACTTGAGGCACAAACAAAAAGGTTGAGTCAAACGAGGCATAACTCGAGGCGCAAATGATAAGGTTGAGTCAAACGAGGCATGACTCGAGGCGCAAATGATCTGGTTGAGTCAAACAAGGCCCAACTTGACGTGCAAATTATATGGGTGAGTTAAACAAGGCCAGACTCGAGGTACAAACAATATGGTTGAGTCAAACGAGGCCCAACTCGAGGCGCAAACAATATGGTTAAGTCAAAGGAGGCCTCACTCGAGGCACAAACGATAAGGTTGAGTCAAACGAGCCCTAACTTGAGGCACAGATGATAAGGTTGAGTCAAGCGAGGCTTGACTCTAGCCACAAACAATATGGTTGAGTCAAACGACGCCCGACTCGAAGCACAAACGATAAGGCTGAGTCAAACGAGGCCCGACTCTAGGCACAAATGATAAGGTTGAGTCGAACGAGGCCCAACTCGAGGCACAAATCGTCAGATTGAGTCAAACGAAGCCCGACTCGAGGTGCAAAGAATATGGTTGAGTGAAACGAGCCCCAACTTTAGGCACAAACATTATGGTTGAGTCAAATGACGACCGCCTCGAGGCACAAATGATAAGGTTGAGTCAAATGAGGCCCGACTCGAGGTGCAAACAATATGTTTGAGTCAAACGAGGCCCAACTCGAGGCACAACCGATAAGGTTGAGTCAAACAAGTCCTGACTCGAGGCATAACCGATAAGGTTGAGTCAAACAAGTCCTAACTCGAGGCACAAATATTAAGGTTGAGCAAACGAGGCCCGCTTCGAGGCGCAAATGGTATGGTTGAGTCAAATGAGGCTCGACTCGAGGCATAAATGGTAAGGTTGAGTTGAACAAGCCCCAAGACAAGGCACAAATGATATGGTTGAGTCAAATGAGGCCCAACTTGAGCCGTAAATGATAAGGTTGAGCCAAACGAGGCCCGACTCGAGGCACAAATGATAAGGTTGAGACAAACGAGGCCCGACTCGAGGCACAAATGATAAGGTTAAGTTAAACGAGCCTGCCTCGAGGCGCAAATGATAAGGTTGAGTCGAACGAGGCCCAGCTTGAGGCACAAATGATAAGGTTGAGTCTAATGAGGCCCGACTCAAGGTGCAATTGATAAGGTTGAGTCAAACGAGGCCTGACTCAAGGCGTAAATGATAAGGTTGAGTCAAACGAGGCTCGACTCAACGCATAAATGGTAAGGTTGAGTCGAACGAGGTCCAACACGAGGCACAAATAATAAGGTTGAGTCAAACGAGGCCCGACTCGAGGCACAAATGATAAGGTTGAGTTAAACGAGGCCTAACTCGAGGCATAAATGGTAAGGGTGAGTTGAACAAGGCCCGACTCGAGCCGCAAATGATAGGGTTGAGTCAAACGAATCCCGACTCGAGGCGCAAATGATAAGGTTGAGTCAAACGAGGGCTGACTCGAGGCACAAACAATATGGTTGAGTCAAACAAAGCCCAACTCGAGGCACAAACGATAAGGTTGAGTCAAACGAGGCCCGACTCTAGGCACAAATGATAAAGTTGAGTCAAACGAGGCCCGACTCGAGGCGCAAAGCATAACGGTGAGTCAAACGAAGCCTGACTCGAGGCACAAACAATATGGTTGAGTCAAACAAGGCCCAACTTGGGGCGCAAACATTATGGTTGAGTCAAACGAGGACCGCCTCAAGGCACAAACGATAAGGTTGAGTCAAACAAGTCCCAACTCGAGGGCAAATGATAAGGTTAAGTCAAACGAGGCCCAACTCGAGGCGCAAACAATATGGTTGAGTCAAACGAGGCCCAACTCGAGGCACAAATAATAAGGTTGAGTCAAACCGACTCGACTCGAGGCACAAGTATTAAGGTTCAGCAAACGAGGCCCGCCTCGAGTCGCAAAGGATGTGGTTGTGTCGAACGAAGCCTGACTCAAGGCACAAATGATAAGGCTGAGTCAAACAAGGCCCGACTGGAGGCTCAAATGATAAGGTTGAGTCAAATAAGCCCTAACTTGAGGCACAGATGATAAGGTTGAGTCAAGCGAGGCTTGACACTAGCCGCAAATAATATGGTTGAGTCAAACGAGGCCCAATTCGAGGCACAAACGATAAGATTGAGTCAAACAAGTCCTGACTCGAGGCTCAAATATTAAGGATGAGCAAACGAGGCATGCCTTGAGGCACAATTGGTATGGTTGAGTCAAATGAGGCCCGACTCAAGGCACAAACAAAAAGGTTGAGTCAAACGAGGCATAACTCGAGGCGCAAATGATAAGGTTGAGTCAAACGGGGCATGACTCGAGGCGCAAATGATCTGGTTGAGTCAAACAAGGCCCGACTCGAGGTGCAAATGATATGGGCGAGTTAAACAAGGATAGACTCGAGGTGCAAACAATATGGTTGACTCAAATGAGGCCCAACTCGAGGCGCAAACAATATGGTTAAGTCAAACGAGGCCTCACTCGAGGCACAAACGATAAGGCTGAGTCAAACGAGGCCTGACTCTAGGCACAAATGATAAGGTTGAGTCAAACGAGGCCCGACTCGAGGCGCAAATCATCAGGTTGAGTCAAACAAAGCCCGACTCTAGGCACAAATGATAAGGTTAAGTCAAACGAGGCCCGACTCGAGGCGCAAATCATCAGGTTGAGTCAAACAAAGCCCGACTCGAGGCGCAAACAATATGGTTGAGTCAAACGAGCCCTAACTCGAGGTGCAAACATTAAGGTTGAGTCAAACGATGACCGCCTTGAGGCACAAACGATAAGGTTGAGTCAAACAAGTCCCGACTCAAGCCGCAAATGATAAGGTTAAGTCAAACGAGGCCCAACTCGAGGCACAAATGATAAGGTTGAGTCAAACGAGGCCCGACTCGAGGCGCAACCAATAAGGTTGAGTCAAACAGGTCCTGACTCGAGGTACAACCGATAAGGTTGAGTCATACAAGTCCTGACTCGAGGCACAAATATTAAGGTTGAGCAAATGAGGCCCGCCTCGAGGCACAAACTATAAGGTTTAGTCAAACAAGTTCTAACTCGAGGCACAAATACTAAGGTTGAGCAAACGAGGCCTGCCTCGAGGCGCAACTGATAAGGTTGAGTCAAACGAGCCCCAACTCGAGGCGTAAATGATAAGGTTGAGTCAAACGAGGGCTGACTCGAGGTGCAACTGGTAAGGTTGTGTCAAACAAGGCCCGACTCGAGACACAAATGGTAACGTTGAGTCGAACGAGACTTGACTCGGGGTGCAAATGGTAAGGTTGGGTTGAACGAGGCCTAACACGAGGCAGAAATGGTAAGGTTGAGTAGAACGAGGCGCAACTCGAGGCGCAACTAATAAGGTCGAGTCAAACGAGTCCCGACTCGAGGCGCAAATGATAAGGTTGAGTTAAACGAGGCCTGACTCAAGGTGCAACTGATAAGGTTGAGTCAAACGAGTCCCCACTCGAGGCACAAATGATAAGGTTGAGTCAAACGAGGCCCGACACGAGGTGCAAATGATAAGGTTGAGTTAAACGAGGCCCGACTCGAGACGCAAATGGTAAGGTTAAGTAGAACGAGGCCCGTCTCAAGGCGCAAATGATAAGGTTGAGCAAAATGAGGCCCGACTCGAGACGCAAATGGTAAGGTTGAGTCGAACGAGACCCGCCTCGAGGTGCAAATGATATGGGTGAGTCAAACAAGGCCCGACTCGAGGCGTAAATGGTAAGGGAGAGTTGAACAAGCCTCAACACAAGGCACAAATGATATGGTTGAGTCCAAGGAGGCCCGACTCGAGGCACAAATGATAAGGTTGAGTCGAACAAACCCCGACTCCAGACGCAAATGATAAGGTTGAGTCAAACAAGGCCCGACTCGAGGCACATATGATAAGGTTGAGTTAAACAAGGCCCAGCTCGACGCGCAAATGATATGGTTGAGTCAAACAAGGGCTGACTCGAGGTGCAAAGGATAAGGTTGAATCGAATGAGGCCTGACTCGAGGCGTAAATGATAAGGTTGAGTCAAACAAGGCTCGACTCAAGGCACTCATGATATGGTTAAGTCAAACGAGGCCCAGCTCAAGGCGTAAATGGTAAGGGTAAGTCAAACGAGGCATGACTCAAGGCACAAATGATATAGTTGAGTCAAACGAGGCCCGGCTCGAGGGGCAAATGATAAGGTTTAGTCGAACGAGGCCCGACTTGAGGCGCAAATCATAAGGTTGACTCAAACCTGCCTGATTCGAGGCACAAAAAATAAGGTTGAGTCGAATGACGCACGCCTTGAGGTGCAAATGATATGGTTGAGTGAAATGAGGCCCGACTAGAGGTGCAAATGGTAAGGGTGAGTCAAACAAGGACCGACGCGAGGCATAAATGGTATGGTTGAGTCAAACGAGGCCCAAGTCAAGGCACAAATGGTCAGGGTGAGTCAAACGAAGTCTGACTCGAGGCGCAAAGGGTAAGGTTGAGTAAAACGAGGCCCAACTCGAGGAGCAAATGATAAGGTTGAGTCGAACGAGGCCTGACTTGAGGCGCAAATGATAAGGTTAAGTCAAACGAGGCCTAACTTGAGGCACAAATGTTAAGCTTGAGGCGAAAGAGGCTCACCTTGAGGCAAAAATAATAAGGTTTAGTAAAACGAGGATCAACTCGTGACGCAAATGGTAAGGTTGAGTCGAACGAGGCCCGACTCAAGGTGCAAATGATATGGGTGAGTCAAACGAGGCCCAAGTCGAGGTGCAAACAATATGGTTGAGTCAAACGAGGTCCAACTCGAGGCGCAAACAATAAGGTTGAGTCAAACGAGGCCCACCTCGGGGCACAAACGATAAGGTTGAGTCAAACAAGTCCCGACTCGAGGCGCAAATGATAAGGTTAAGTCAAATGAGGCCCGACTCAAGGTGCAAACAATATGGTTGAGCCAAATGAGGCCCAACTCGAGGCATAAACAATAAGGTTGAGTCAAACTAGCCCGACTCGAGGCACAAATAATAGGTTGAGCAAACGAGGGCCGGCTCGAGGCACAAATGATATGGTTGAGTCAAACGAGGCCTGGCTCGAGGCGCAAATCATCAGGGTGAGTCAAATGGAGCCCGACTCGAGGTGCAAACAAAATGGTTGAGTCAAATGAGACCCAACTCAAGGTACAAACATTATGGTTGAGTTAAATGAGGCCCGCCTCAAGGCACAAATGATAAGGTTGAGTCAAACAAGTCCTGACTCGAGGTGCAAATATTAAGGTTAAGCAAACGAGGCCCGCCTCTAGGTGCTAATGATATGGTTGAGTCAAATGAGGCCTGACTCGAGGTGCAAATCATTAGGGTGAGTCAAACGAAGCACGACTCGAGGCACAAATGGTAAGGTTGAGTCAAATGAGGGCCGACTCGAAGTGCAAATGATAAGGTTGAGTCAAACGAGGCCTAACTCGAGATGCAAATGGTAAAGTTGCGTCAAACGAGGCCCGACTCGAGGTGCAAATGATATGGGTGAGTCAAATGAAGCCCGACTCGAGACGCAAATCGTAAGGTGGAGTAGAACGAGGCCTAACTCAAGGTACAAAAGATAAGGTTGAGTCAAACGTGGCCAGACTCGACTCGAGGCACAAATGATAAGGTTGTGTCAAACGAGACCTGACTCGAGGCACAAATGATAAGGTTGAGTCCCATGAGGCCCAACTTGAGTCAGTGTAAATGATAAGCTTGAGTCTAACAAGGCCCGACTCGAGGCGCAAATGATAAGGTTAAGTCAAACGAGCCTGACTCGAGGCACAAATAATAAGGTTGAGTCAAATGACTCCCAACTCGGGGCGCAAATGATAAGGTTGAGTCAAATGACTCCCGACTCGAGGCACAAACATTATGGTTGAGTCAAACAAGGCCCGACTCGAGGTGCAAATGATAAGGTTAAGCCAAACGAGGCCCGACTCGAGATGCAAATGGTAAGGGTGAGTCGAACGAGGCCCGACTCAAGGCGCAAATGATATGGGTGAGTCAAATGAGGCCCAACTCGAGGCACAAACAATATGGTTAAGTTAAACGAGTCCCGACTCAAGGCACAAATGATAAGGTTAAGTCAAACAAGTCCCGACTCAAGGCACAAATGGTAAGGTTGAGTCAAACCAGCCCGACTCGAGGCACAAATAATAAGGTTGAGCAAATGAGGCCCGCCTCGGGGTACAAATGATATGGTTGAGTCAATCAAGGCCCGACTCGATGCGCAAATCATCAGGGTGAGTCAAACAAAGCCCGACTCGAGGCACAATTGGTAAGGTTGAGTAGAACGAGGTCTGACTCGAGGTGCAAACAATAAGGATGAGTCAAACGAGGCCCAACTCGAGGTGAAAATGATAAGGTTAAGTCGAACGAGGCCCAATCGAGGCACAAATGATAAGGTTGAGTCGAACGAGGCTAAACTTGAGGCACGAATAATAAGGTTGAGTCCAACGAGGCCTGACTCGAGGAACAAATGATATGGGTGAGTCAAACGAGGCCTCACTCGAGACGCAAATGGTAAGGTGGAGTCGAAAGAGGCTCAACTCGAGGCACAATAAATAAGGTTGAGTCAAACAAGGCCTGTCTTGAGTCAAGGCACAAATGATAAGGTTAAGTCAAATAAGGACAGACTCGAGGCACAAATGAAAAGGTTGAGTCCAACAAGGCCCAACTTGAGTCGGCGCAAATGATAAGCTTAAGTCGAACAAGGCCTGACTCAAGGCGCAAATGATAAGGTTGAGTCAAACGAGGCCCGACTCGAGGAACAAATAATAAGGTTGAGTCAAACGAGGCTTGACTCAAGGCACAAATGATAAGGTTGAGTCAAACGAGGCCCGACTCGAGGCACAAACGATAAGGCTGACTCAAACGAGGCCCGACTCGAGACCCAAATTGTAAGGTTGAGTGAAACGAGGCCCGACTCTAGATGCAAATGGAAAGGTTGAGTCCAACGAGGCCCGACTCAAGGCGCAAATGATATGGGTGAGTCAAATGAAGCCCAACTCAAGGCGCAAACAATATGGTTGAGTCAAACGAGGCCTGGCTCGAGGCGCAAACATTATGGTTGAGTCAGACGAGGCCCGCCTCGAGGTACAAATGATAAGGTTGAGTCAAACAAGTCCCGATTCGAGGCACAAATGATAAGGTTATGTCAAACGAGGCCTGACTCGAGGCGCAAATGATATGGGTGAGTCAAACGAGGCCCGCCTCGAGGCACAAACGATAAGGTTGAGTTAAACAAGTCCCGACTCAAGGCACAAACGATAAGGTTGAGTCAAACCAGCCCGACTCGAGACACAAATAATAAAGTGTAGCAAACGAGGCCCGCCTCGGGGTACAAATGATATGGTTAAGTCAAACTAGGCCCGACTCGACGCGCAAATCATCAGGTTGACTCAAACGAAGCCCAACTTGAGGCGCAATTGGTAAGGTTGAGTTGAACAAGGACCGACTTGAGGCGCAAATGGTAAGGTTGAGTCCAACGAGGCCCAACTCCAAATAGTAAGGTTGAGTCAATCAAGGCCCGACTCGAGGTGCAAATACTATGGTTGAGTCAAACGAGGCCCGACTCGAGATGCAAATGGTAAGGTGGAGTCGAACGAGGCCCGACTTGAGGGAAAATGATAAGGTTGAGTCAAACAAGGCCTAACTCGAGGCACAAATCATAAGGTTGAATTGAACGAGGCCCAACTTGAGGCACAAATGATAAGGTTGAGTCCAACGAGGCCTAACTCGAGGCACAAATGATATGGGTGAGTTAAACGAGGCCCAACTCGAGACGCAAATGGTAACGTGGAGTCGAAAGAGGCCTAACTCAAAGTATAAAAGATAAGGTTGAGTCAAACGAGGCCCGCCTCAAGTTGAGGCACAAATGATAAGGTTGAGTCCAACGAGGCCCAACTTGAGTCAGCGCAAAGGATAAGCTTGACTCGAACAAGGCTCGGCTCAAGGCGCAAATGATCAGGTTGAGTCAAATAAGGCTCATCTCGAGGCTCAAACAATATGGTTGAGTCAAACGAGGCCTGACTCGAGGCACAAACGATAAGGCTGAGTCAAACAAGGCCCGACTCGAGGCACAAATGATAAGGTTGAGTCAAATGAGGCCCAACTCGAGGCACAAATGATAAGGTTCAGTCGAACGAGGGTCAACTCGAGCCACAAATGATAAGGTTGAGTTGAACAAGGTCCGACTCGAGGTGCAACTGATAAGGTTAAGTCAAACGAGGCCCGACTCGAGGCACAAATGATAAGGTTGAGTTAAACGAGGCCCAACTTGAGGCATAAATGGTAAGGGTGAGTTGAACAAGGCCCGACACGAGGCACAAATGATAAGGTTCAATCAAACAAGGCCCGACTCGAGGCAAAAATGATAAGGTTGAGTTAAACGAGGTCTGACTCGGGGCAAAAATGATAAGGTTGAGTTAAACGATGCCCGACTCGGGGCAAAAATGATAAGATTGAGTCAAACGAGGCCCGACTCAAGGCCCAAATGATAAGGTTGAGGTGTAAATGATAAGGTTGAGTCAAACGAGGCCCAACTCGAGGCGCAAATGATAAGGTTAAGTCGAATGAGGCCCGACTCAAAGTGCAAATGATAAGGTTGAGTCGAATGATGCCCGACTCGAGGCATAAATGATAAGGTTGAGTTAATTGAGGCCTGACTCAAGGCGCAAATGATAAGGTTGAGTCAAACGAGGCCCGACTCGGGCGCAAATGATAAGGTTGAGTAAAACAAGTCTCGATTCAAGGCACAAATGATAAGGTTGAGTTAAATGAGGCTCGTCTCAAGGCACGAACAATATGGTTAAGTCAAACGAGGCCTAACTCGAGGCACAAACGATAAGGCTAAGTCGAGCGAGGCCTGACTTGAGGCACAAATGATAAGGCTAAGTCAACGAGGCCCGACTCGAGGCACAAATGATAAGGTTGAGTCAAAGGAGGCCCAACTCGAGGCACAAATGATAAGGTTGAGTAAAACGAGGCCCGTCTCGAGGCACAAATAATAAGATTGAGTCGAACGAGGCCCGACTCGAGGCATAAATGATAAGGTTAAGTCGAACGAGGCCCGACTCGAGGCAAAAATTATAAGGTTGAGTCAAACCAGGCCCGACTCGGGGCACAAATGATAAGGTTGAAATGAGGCCCGACTCGAGGGAGAAATGATAAGGTTGAGTCAAACGGGGCCCGACTCGAGGCACAAATTATAAGACTGAGTCAAACGGGGCCCGACTTGAGGCACAAATAATAAGGTTAAGTCAAACAAGGCTTGACAAGAGGCGCACATGGTAAGGGTGAGTCAAACGAGGCCCAACCCGAGGCACAAATGATATGGTTGAGTCAAATGAGGGCCAACTCAAGGCGCAAATGGTCAGGGCGAGTGAAACGGAGCCTGACGCAAGGCACAAATGGTAAGGTTGAGTAAAACAAGGACTGACATGAGGCATAAACGATAAGGTTGAGTCGAACAAGGCCCATCTTGAGGCGCAAATGATAAGGTTGAGTTAAACGAGGCCCGACTCAAGGCGCAAATGATAAGGTTGAGTCGCATGAGGTCTGACTCTAGGCGCAAATGATAAGGTTGTGTCAAACGAGGCCTAACTCGAGGCATAAATGATATGGGAGAGCCAAAGGAGGCCCAACTCAAGGCGCAAATGGTAAGGGTGAGTTGAACGAGGCCCAACACGAGGGACAAATGATAAGGTTAAGTCAAACGATGCCCAACTCGGGATACAAGAGATAAGGTTGAGCTAAACGAGGCCCGACTAGAGGTGCAAATGATAAGGTTGAGTCAAAGGAGGCCCAACTTAAGGCACAATTGATAAGGTTGAGTCAAACAACGCCCGACCCGAGGCACAAATGATATGGTTGAGTCAAACGAGGGATGACTCGAGGCGCAAATGGTTAGGGCGAGTGAAATGAAGCCCGACTTAAGGCACAAATGGTAAGGTTGAGTAAATTGAGGCTCGACTCAAGGCGCAAATGATAAGGATGAGTCGAACGAGGCCAGTCTCGAGGCACAAATGATAAGGTTGACTCGAACGAGGTTCGACTCAAGGCACAAATGATAAGGTTGACTCCAACGAGCCTGGCTCGAGGCACAAATGATAAGGTTGAGTCAAATGAGGCCCACCTAGAGACACAAATGATAAGGTTGAGTCGAACGAGGCTCGACTCGAGGCACAAATAATAAGGTTGACCCAAACGAGCCTGACTCCAGGCACAAATAATAAGGTTGAGTTAAACGAGGCCCGACTCGAGGCGCAAATGATATGGGTGAGTTAAACAAGGCCCAACTCAAGGCGTAAATGGTAAGGTTGAGTCAAACGAGACCCAACACGAGGAACAAATGATAAGCTTGAGTCAAACGAGGCCTGACTACAGGCGCAAATGGTAAGGGTGAGTCAAACGAGGCCCGACCTGAGGCGCAAATGATATGGTTGAGTCAAATGAGTGTCAACTCGAGGCGCAAATGGACAGGGCGAGTGAAACGAAGCCCGACTCAAGGCCCAAATGTTAAGGTTGAGTAAGTTGAGGCCCGACTCAAGGCACAAATGATAAGGTTGAGTGAAACGAGGCTCGACTAGAGAAGCAAATGGTAAGGTTGAGTCAAACGAGGCCCAACTCAAGGCACAAATGATAAGGTTGAGTCAAACGGGGCCCGACTCGATGCACAAATGATATGGTTGAGTGAATCGAGGCCTGACTCAAGGCGCAAATAATAAGGTTGAGTCAAACGAGGCCTGACCCGAGGCGCAAATGATAAGGTTGAGATAAATGAGGCCTGACTAGAGGTGTAAATGATAAGGGTAAGAAGAATGAGGCTTGACTCGAGGCACAAATGATAAGGTTGAGCCAAACGAGGCCCGATTCGAGGTACAAATGATAAGGTTGAGCCAAACGAGGCCCGACTTGAGACACAAATGATAAGGTTGAATCGAATGAAGCTCGACTCGAGGCACAAATAATAAGGTTGAGCCAAATGAGTCTGACTCCAGGCACAAATAATAAGGTTGAGTCAAACGAGGCCTGACTCGAGGCGCAAATGGTAAGGTTATGTCAAACGAGGCTCGACTCGAGACACAAATGGTAACGTTGAGTCGAACGAGACCCGACTCGAGCTGCAAATGGTAAGGTTGGGTTGAACGAGGCCTAACTCGAGGCACAAATGGTAAGGTTGAGTAGAACGAGGCCCAACTTGAGGTGCAACTAATAAGGTTAACTCAAACGAGTCTCGACTCGAGGCACAAATGATAAGGTTGAGTCAAACGAGGCCCAACACGAGGCGCAAATGATAAGGTTGAGTCAAACGAGGCCTGGCTCGACACGCAAATGGTAAGGTTAAGTAGAACGAGGCTCGTCTCAAGGCGCAAATAATAAGGTTAAGTAAAATGAGGCCCAACTCGAGACGCAAATGGTAAGGTTGAGTCAAACGAGCACCGCCTCGAGGTGCAAATGATATGGGTGAGTCAAACAAGGCCCGACTCGAGGCATAAATGGTAAGGGTGAGATGAACAAGCCCTAACACAAGGCACAAATGATATGGTTGAGTCCATGGAGGCCCGACTCGAGGCACAAATTATAAGGTTGAGTCGAACGAGGCCCGACTCGAGGCACAAATGATAAGGTTGAGTCGAACAAGGCCCGACTCGAGGCACATATGATAAGGTTGTGTTAAACAAGGCCCGGCTCGAGGCACAAATGATATGGTTAAGTCAAACGAGGCCTGACTCGAGGTGCAAAAGATAAGGTTGAATCGAACGAGGCCTGACTCGAGGCACAAATGATAAGGTTGAGTCAAACAAGGCTCGACTCAAGGCACTCATGATATGGTTGAGTCAAATGAGGCCCGGCTCGAGGCGCAAATGGTAAGGGTGAGTCAAACGAGGCTTAACTCAAGGCACAAATGATATGGTTGAGTTAAACGAGGCCCGACTCGAGGGGCAAATGATAAGGTTTAGTTGAACAAGGCCCGACTTGAGGCGCAAATCATAAGGTTGACTCAAACCTGCCTGATTTGAGGCACAAATAATAAGGTTGAGTCGAACGAAGCACACCTTGAGGTGCAAATGATATGGTTGAGTGAAATGAGGCCCGACTAGAGGTGCAAATGGTAAGGGTGAGTCAAACGAGGACCGACGCGAGGCATAAATGATATGGTTGAGTCAAACGAGGCCCGAGTCAAGGCACAAATGGTCAGGTTGAGTCAAACGAAGTCTGACTCGAGGCGCAAAGGGTAAGGTTGAGTAAAACGAGGCCCAACTCGAGGCTTAAATGATAAAGTTGAGTCAAACGAGGCCCGACTTGAGGTGCAAATGATAAGGTTGAGTCGAACGAGGCCTTACTCGAGGTGCAAATGATAAGGTTGAGTCAAACGTGGCCTGACTCGAGGTGTAAATAAGAAGGTTGAGTCAAATGAAGCCCGACTTGAGGCACAAATGATAAAGTTGAGTCAAACGAGGCCCACCTAGAGGCGCAAATGGTAAGGTTCAGTGACATGAGACCCGCCTCGAGGCGCAAATGATCAAGTTGAGTAAACGAGCCCCGACTCGAGACGCAAATGGTATGGTTGAGTTGAGTGAGGCCTGACTTGAGGCGTAAATGATATGGGTGAGTCAAACGAGGTCTGACTCAAGGTGTAAATGGTAAGGGTGAGTAGAACAATGCCCAACACGAGGCACAAATGATAAGGTTGAGTTAAACGAGGCCCAACTCTAGGTGCAAATGATAAGGTTGAGTCAAACGAGGCCGACTCAGGGCACAAATGATATGGTTTAGTGAAACGAAGCACGGCTCGAGGTGCAAATGATCAGGTTGAGTCAAACAAGGCCCGATTCGAGGCTCAAATGATAAGGTTAAGTCAAACGAGCCCCGACTTGAGATGCAAATGGAAAGGTTGAGTCGAACGAGGCTTGACTCGAGGCGCAAATGATATGGGAGAGTCAAATGAGATCTGACTCGAGGTGTAAATGGTAAGGGTGAGTTGAACAATGCCCAACACGAGGCACAAATGATAAGGTTCAATCAAACAAGGCCTGACTCGAGGCACAAATGATAAGGTTGAGTTAAACAAGGCCTGACTCGACGCGCAAATAATAAAGTTGAGTCAAACGAGGTCCGACTCGAGGTGCAAATAATAAGTTTAAGTCAAACGAGGCTCGACTCAAGGCACAAATGATAAGGTTGAGTGGAACGAGGCCCGACTGAAGGTGCAAAGGATAAGGTTGAGTCGAACGAGGCCTGGCTCGAGGCACAAATGATAAGGCTGAGTAAAATGAGGACCGACTCGAGGCGCAAATGATAAGGTTGAGTCAAACGAGGCCCGACTCGAGGCGCAAATGATAAGGTTGAGTCAAATGAGGCCTGACTCGAGGCACAAATGATAAGGTTGAGTCGAACGAGGCTCGACTCGAGGCACAAATAATAAGGTTAAGTCAAACGAACCCGACTCGAGGCACAAATAATAAGGTTAAGTTAAACGAGGCCCAATTCCAGGCACAAATGATATGGGTGAGTCAGACGAGGCCCAACTCCAGGCGTAAATGGTAAGGATGAGTTAAACGATTTCCAACACGAGGCACAAATGATATGGTTGAGTCAAACAAGGCCTGACTCGAGGCACAAATGATAAGGTTAAGTTAAACAAGGCCTGACTCGAGACGTAAATCATAAGGTTGAGTCAAATGATGCCCGACTCGAGGCACAAATGATAAGGTTAAGTAAAACGAGGCCCGACTTGAGGCGTAAATGGTAATGATGAGTTAAACGAGGCCTAATACAAGGCACAAATGACCAGGTTGAGTTAAACGAGGCTCAACCTAAATCACAAATGATAAGGTTGAGTTAAACGAGGCCTAACTCGAGGCGCAAATGATAAGGTTGAGTTGAACAAGGCCTGACTCGAGGCACAAATGACAAGGTTGAGGCAAACGAGGCCCAACTCGATGCTCAAATGATATGGTTGAGTCAAATGAGGCCCGACTTGAGGCGTAAATGATAAGGTTGAGTGAAACGAGGCCCGACTCGAGGCGCAAATGGTAAGGTTGAGTAAAATGAGGCTCGACTGGAGGCATAAATGGAAAGGTTGGGTTAAACGAGGCCTGACTCGAGGCGTAAAAGATAAGGGTGAATGAAACGTGGCCCGCCTCGAGGCACAAATGTGAAGGACGATCGAGACCCGACTCGAGGCACAAATGATAAGGTTGAGTTGAACGAGGCCTGGCTCGAGGCACAAATGATAAGGTTGAGTAAAACGAGGACCGACTCGAGGTGCAAATGATAAGGTTAAGTCGAACGAGGCCCGACTCGAGGCACAAATGATAAAGTTGAGTCGAACAAGGTCTGACTCGAGGTGCAAATGATAAGGTTGAGTTAAACGAGGCCCTACCCGAGGCACAAATAATAAGGTTGAGTACAACGAGGCCCGACTTAAGGCGCAAATGATAAGGTTGAGTCGAACGAGGCCTAGCTTGAGGCACAAACGATAAGGTTGAGTAAAACAAGGACCGACTCGAGGCGCAAATGATAAGGTTGAGTCGAACGAGGCCCGACTCTAGGACAAATGATAAGGTTGAGTCAAACGAGGCCCGACTCGAGGCCCAAATGATAAGGTTGAGTCGAACGAGGCCCGATCGAGGCACAAATGATAAGGTTGAGTAAAACGAGGCCTGGCTCAAGCCTTAAATGGTAAGGTTAAGTTGAACGAGGCCCACACGAGGCACAAATGATAAAGTTGAGTCAAAGGAGGCTAGACTCGAGGTGCAAATGATAAGGTTAAGTTGAAGGAGGCCCGGCTCAAGCCGCAAATGATAAGTGTCAATTGAACAAGGCCTGACTCGAGGTGCAAATGATAAGGTTAAGTGAAACGAGGCCTGACTCAAGGCGCAAATGGTAAGGTTGAGTAAAATGAGGCTCGACTAGAGGCACAAATGGTAAGGTTGAGTTAAACGAGGCCTGACTCGAGGCGTAAAAGATAAGGTTGAGTGAAACATGGCCCGCCTCGAGGCACAAATGTTAAGGTCGATCGAGGCACAACTCGAGGCGCAAATGATAAGGTTGAGTCAAATGACGCCCTACTCGAGGCACAAATAATAAGGTTGAGTGCAACGAGGCCTGACTCAAGGCACAAATGATAAGGTTGAGTCGAACAAGGCCTGGCTCGAGGCACAAATGATAAGGTTGAGTAAAACGAGGACCGACTTGAGGCGCAAATGATAAGGTTGAGTCGAACGAGGCCTGACTCGAGGCATAAATGATAAAGTTGAGTCGAACAAGGTCCGACTCGAGGTGTAAATGATAAGGTTGAGTCAAACGAGGACCTACTCGAGGCACAAATAATAAGGTTAAGTGCAACGAGGCCCGACTCAAGGCGCAAATGATAAGGTTGAGTCGAATGAGGCCTGGCTCGAGGCACAAATGATAAGGTTGAGTAAAACGAGAACCGACTCGGGGCGCAAATGATAAGGTTAAGACGAACGAGGCCCGACTCCAGGCGCAAATAATAAGGTTGAGTCAAACGAGGCCCGACTCGAGGCATAAATGATAAGGTTGAGTCGAACGAGGCCTGACTTGAGGCACAAATGATAAGGTTAAGTTATATGAGGCTCAACTCAAGGCACAAGTGATATGGTTGAGTCAAATGTGGCCCAACTCAAGCCACAAATGATATGAGTGAGTTAAACAAGACCTGACTTCAGGCGCAAATGATAAGGTTGACTCGAACGAGGCCCGACTCGAGGAGCTAATTATAAGGTTGAGTCAAACGTGGCTCAACTCAAGGCGCAAATGGTAAGGTTGAGTCAAACGAGGCACGACTCTAGGCACAAATAATAAGGTTGAGTCAAACGAGGCACGACTTGAGGCACAAATGATAATGTTGATTTGAACGAGGCCCGCCTTGAGGCACAAATGATAAAGTTAAGTTAAACGAGGCCTAACTCGAGGTGCAAATGGTAAGGTTGAGTAAAATGAGGATCGACTCGAGGCGCAAATGGTAAGGTTAAGTTAAACGAAGCCTGACTCAAGGCATAAATGATAAGGTTGAGTGAAACGAGGCTTGACTCGAGGCGCAAATGTTAAGCTTGAGTAGAACGAGGCCCAATTTGAGAAGCAAATGATAAGGTTGAGTCAAACGAGGCTGGACTCAGGGTGCAAATGATAAGGTTGAGTCAAACGAGGCCCGACTCGGGGCACAAATGATAAGGTTGAGTCAAACGAGGCCTGACTCGGGGCACAAATGGTAAGGTTGAGTTGAACGAGGCCTGACTCGAGCCACAAATGGTAAGGTTGAGTCAATCGAGGCTTGACTCGAGGCGCAAATGATAAGGTTGAGTCGAATGAGGCCCGACTCGAGGCGCAAATGATAAGGTTGAGTGGAACAAGGCCCGACTCGAGGCGCAAATGATAAGGTTGAGTCGAACGAGGCCCGACTCGGGACACAAATGATAAGGTTGAGTCAACGAGGCCCAAATCGAGGCACAAATAATAAGGTTGGGTCAAACGAGGCCCGACTCGAGGCACAAATGATAAGGTTGAGTTAAATGTGGCCCGACTAGAGGCGCAAATGGTAAAGGTGAGTCAAACGAAGCCCGACCCGAGGTACAAATGATATGGTTAAGTCAAATGAGGCCCGACTCGAGGCACAAATGGTCAGGGCGAGTGAAACGAAGCCTGACTCAAGCCCCAAATGGTAAAGTTCATTAAAACGAGGCCCAACTCGAGGCACAAATGATAAGGTTGAGTCGAACGAGACCCGACTTGAGGCACAAATGATAAGGTTAAGTCAAATGAGGCCTGACTCGAGGCCCAAATGATAAGGTTGAGTCGAACGTGGCCCGACTCGAGGTGCAAATGATAAGGATGAGTCAAACAAGGCCCGACTCGAGGCACAAATGATAATGTTGAGTAAAACGAGGCCTGACTCGAAGCTTAAATGGTAAGGGTGAGTTGAACGTGGCCCAACATGAGGCACAAATGATAAGGTTGAGTCAAAGGAATCCTGACTCGAGTCGCAAATGATAAGGTTGAGTCAAATGATGCCTGACTCAAGCTGTAAATGATAAGGGTTTGTTAAATAAGACCTGACTCGAGGTGCAAATGATAAAGTTGACTCGAACGAGGACTGACTCGAGGCGTAAAAGATGAGGTTGAGTGAAACGAGGCCCAACTCGAGGCGCAAATGGTAAGGTTGAGTAAAATGAGGCTCGACTCGAGGCACAAATAGTAAGGTTGAGTTAAACAAGGCCTAACTTGAGGCGTAAATGATAAGGTTGAGTGAAACGATGCTCGACTCGAGGCACAAATGATAAGGTTTAGTCCAACGAGGCTAGACTCGAGGCACAAATGGTAAGGTTAAGTGGAATGAGGCCCGACTCGAGGCACAAATGGTAAGGTTGAGTCGAATGAGGCCTGACTCGAGGCGCAAATGGTAAGGTTAAGTAAAACGAGGACCGACTCGAGGCACAAATGATAAGGTTGAGTCGAACGAGGCCCGACACAAGGTGAAAATGATAAAGTTGAGTTAAACGAGGCACGACTCGAGGCGCAATTAATAAGGTTGAGTCGAACGAGGCCCGACTTGAGGCACAAATGATAAGATTGAGTAAAACGAGGCTTGACTCGAGGCTTAAATGGTAAGGGTGAGTTGAACGAGGCCCAACACGAGGCACAAATGATAAGGTTGAGTCAAAGGAGGCCCGACTCAAGGCACAAATGATAAGGTTGAGTCGAATGACGCCCGTCTCAAGCCGCAAATGATAAGTGTCAATTAAACAATGCTTGACGCGAGGCATAAATGATAAGGTTGACTCAAACAAGGCCCAACTTGAGGCACAAATGATATGGTGGAGTCAAACAATGCCCGACTCGAGGCGCAAATGGTAAGGTTGAGTAAAATAAGGCTTGACTCGAGGCGCAAATGGTAAGATTGAGTTAAACGAGGCCTGACTCGAGGCACAAATGATAAGGTTGAGTCAAAGGAGGCCCAACTCGAGGCACAAATGATAAGGTTGAGTCAAACGAGGCCTGACTCGAGGCGCAAATGATAAGGTTGAGTGAAACGAGGCACAACTCTAGGCACAAATAATAAGGTTGAGTCAAATGAGGCCCGACCCGAAGCATAAATGATAAGGTTGAGTCGAACGAGGCCCGACTTGAGGCACAAATGATAAGGTTAATTTATATGAGGCCCAACTCGAGGCACAAGTGATATGGTTGAGTCAAACATGGCCCAACTCAAGCCGCAAATGATATGGGTGAGTTAAACAAGACCTGACTTCAGGCGCAAATGATAACGTTGACTCGAACAAGGCCTGACTCGAGGAGCAAATGATAAGGTTGAGTCAAACAAGGCTCGACTCGAGGCACAAATGGTAAGGTTGAGTCAAACGAGGCACGACTCTAGGCACAAATAATAAGGTTGAGTCAAATGAGGCACGACCCGAGGCACAAATGATAATGTTGAGTCGAACGAGGCCCGACTTGAGACACAAATGATAAAGTTAAGTTAAACAAGGACCGACTCAAGGCGCAAATCATAAGGTTAAGTCAAACGTGTCCCAACTCAAGCCACAAATGATATGTGAGTTAAACAAGGCCTAAGTTGTGGCGTAAATGATAAGGTTAACTCGAACGAGGCCTGACTCGAGGCGCAAATGATAAGGTTGAGTTGAATGAGGCCCGACTCGAGGCTCAAATGGTAAGGTTGAGTAAAATGAGGCTCGGCTCGAGGTGCAAATGGTAAGGTTAAGTTAAACAAAGCCTGACTCAAGGCGTAAATGATAAGGTTGAGTGAAACGAGGCCCGAGTCGAGGCGCAAATGATAAGGTTGAGTTGAAGGAGGCCTGACTCGAGGCACAAACGACAAGGTTAAGTAAAACGTGGCCTGACTTGAGGCGCAAATGATAAAGTTAAGTCAAACGAGGCCCGACTCGCGACGCAAATGATAAGGTTGAGTGAAACGAGGCCCAACACGAGGCGCAAATGATAAGGTTGAGTCGAACGAGGCCCGAGTTGAGGCATAAATAATAAGGTTAAGTTATATGAGGCCTGACTCGAGGCACAAGTGATATGGTTGAGTCAAACATGGCCCAACTCAAGCCGCAAATGATATGGGTGAGTTAAACAAGACCTGACTTCAGGCGCAAATGATAAGGTTAACTCGAACGAGGCCTGACTCGAGGAGCAAATGATAAGGTTGAGTCAAACGAGGCTCGACTTGAGGCACAAATGGTAAGGTTGAGTCAAACGAGGCACGACTCTAGGCACAAATAATAAGATTGAGTCAAACGAGGCACGACCCAAGGCACAAATGGTAATGTTGAGTCAAACGAGGCCCGACTTGAGACACAAATGATAAAGTTAAGTTAAACGAGGACCGACTCAAGGCGCAAATCATATGGTTGAGTCAAACGTGGCCCAACTCAAGCCGCAAATGATATGTGAGTTAAACAAGGCCTAACTTGTGGCGCAAATGATAAGGTTGACTCGAACGAAGCCCGACTCGAGGGGCAAATGATAAGGTTGAGTCGAACGAGGCCCGACTCGAGGCACAAATGGTAAGGTTGAGTGAAATGAGGCTCGATTCGAGGCGCAAATGGTAAGGTTGAGTTAAACGAAGCCTGACTCATGGCGTAAATGATAAGGTTGACTGAAACGAGGCCCGACTCGAGGCGTAAATGATAAGGTTGAGTTAAATGAAGCCTGACTCATGGCGTAAATGATAAGGTTGACTGAAACGAGGCCCGACTCGAGGCGCAAATGATAAGGTTGAGTTGAAGGAGGCCCGACTCAAGGCACAAATGATAAGGTTAAGTAAAACGTGGCCCGACTCGAGACACAAATGATAAAGTTGAGTCAAACGAGGCCCAACTCACGGCGCAAATGATAAGGTTGAATGAAACGAGGCCTGACATGAGGCGCAAATGATAAGGTTGAGTCGAACGAGGCCCGACTTGAGGCACAAATGATAAGGTTAAGTTATATGAGGCCTGACTCGAGGCACAAGTGATATGGTTGAGTCAAACATGGCCCAACTCAAGCCGCAAATGATATGGGTGAGTTAAACAAGACCTGACTTTAGGTGCAAATGATAAGGTTGACTCGAACGAGGCCTGACTCGAGGAGCAAATGATAAGGTTGGGTCAAACAAGGCTCGACTCGAGGCACAAATGGTAAGGTTGAGTCAAACGAGGCAGGACCCTAGGCACAAATAATAAGGTTGAGTCAAACAAGGCACGGCCTGAGGCACAAATGATAATGTTGAGTCGAACGAGCCCTAACTTGAGGCACAAAGGATAAAGTTAAGTTAAATGAGGACCGACTCAAGGCGCAAATCATATGGTTGAGTCAAATGTGGCCCAACTCAAGCCACAAATGTTATGTGAGTTAAACAAGGCCTAACTTGTGCCGTAATTAATAAGGTTGACACGAACGAGGCCTGACTCGAGGTGCAAATCATAAGGTTGAGTCGAACGAGGCCCGACTCGGGGCACAAATGGTAAGGTTTAGTAAAATGAAGCTCGACTCGAGGCACAAATGGTAAGGTTGAGTTAAACGAAGCCTGACTCATGTCGTAAATGATAAGGCTGATTGAAACGAGGCCCGACTCGAGGCACAAATGTTAAGGTTGAGTCGCACGAGGCCCGATTTGAGAAGCAAATGATAAGGTTAAGTCAAACGAGGCTAGACTCAGGGCGTAAATGATAAGGTTAAGTCAAACAAGGCAAGACTCAAGGCGCAAATGATAAGGTTGAGTGAAACGAGGCCCGACTCGAGGCACAAATGATAAGGTTGAGTCAAACAAGGTCTAACTAGAGGCGCGAATGGTCAGGTTCAATGACACGAGACCCGCCTCGAGGCGCAAATGATCAGGTTGAGTCAAATGAGGATCGAGTCAAGGCGCAAATGATAAGGTTGAGTCAAACGAGCCCCGACTCGAGACACAAATGGTATGGTTGAGTTGAACGAGGTCTGACTCGAGGCATAAATGATATGGGTGAGTCAAATGAGGTCCGACTCGAGGTGTAAATGGTCAGGGTGAGTTGAACAATGCCCAACACGAGGCACAAATGATAAGGTTGAGTTAAACGAGGCCTGACTCGATGCACAAATGATAAAGTTGAGTCGAACGAGGCATAACTAGAGGCGCAACTGATAAGGTTGAGTTGAACGAGGCCCAACTCTTGGTGCAAATGATAATGTTGAGTCAAACGAGGCCGATTCGGGGCACAAATGATAAGGTTGAGTCAAACGAGGCCCGACTCGAGGCGCAAATGATAAGGTTGAGCCGCACGAGGCACGCCTCGAGGTGCAAATGATCAGGTTGAGTCAAACAGGGCCCGACTCAAGGCGTAAATGATAAGGTTGAGTCAAACGAGCCCCGACTTGAGACGCAAATGGAAAGGTTGAGCTAAACAAGGCTTGACTCGAGGCGCAAATGATATGGGTGAGTCAAACGAGGTCTGACTCGAGGTGTAAATGGTAAGGGTGAGTTGAACAATGCCCAACACGAGGCACAAATGATAAGGTTAAATGAAACGAGGCCTGACTCAAGGCACAAATGATAAGGTTGAGTTAAACAAAGCCTGACTCGACGCGCAAATGATAAAGTTGAGTCAAACGAGGCCCGACTAAGGCACAAATGATAAGGTTGAGTGGAACGAGGCCCGACTGAAGGCGCAAATGATAAGGTTGAGTCGAACGAGGCCTAGCTCGAGGCACAAATGATAAGGCTGAGTAAAAGGAGGACCAACTCGTGGCACAAATGATAAGGCTGAGTAAAAGGAGGACCAACTCGTGGCACAAATGATAAGTTTAAGTCGAACGAGGCCCGACTCGAGGCGCAAATGATAAGGTTGAGTCAAATGAGGCCTGACTCGAGGCACAAATGATAAGGTTGAGCCGAACGAGGCTCGACTCGAGGCACAAATAATAAGGTTGCGACAAACGAACCCGACTCGAGGCACAAATAATAAGGTTGAGTCAAACGAGGCCCAATTCAAGGCACAAATGATATGGGTGAGTCAGACGAGGCCCGACTCAAGACGTAAATGGCAAGGGTGAGTTAAACGAGGCCTGACTTGAGGCAGAAATGATAAGGTTGAGTCAAACAAGGCTCAGCTCGAGGCACAAATGATAAGGTTGAGTTAAACGAGGCCTAACTCGAGGCACAAATGATAAGGTAGAGTCAAATGAGGCACGACTCTAGGCGCAAATAATAAGGTTGAGTCAAACGAGGCCTGACCTGAGGCACAAATGATAAGGTTGAGTCGAACGAGGCCTGACTTAAGGCACAAATGATAAGGTTAAGTTATATGAGGCTCGACTCGAGGCACAAGTGATATGGTTGAGTCCAACGTGGCCCAACTCAAGCTGCCAATGATATGGGTGAGTTAAACAAGACCTGACTTCAGGCGCAATTGATAAAGTTGACTCGAACGAGGCCCGACTCGAGGAGCAAATGATAAGGTCAAGTCAAACGTGGCTCAACTCGAGGCGCAAATGGTAAGGTGGAGTCAAACGAGGCACGACTCTAGGCACAAATAATAAGGTTGAGTCAAACGAGGCACGACCCGAGGCACAAATGATAATGTTGATTCGAACAAGGCCCGACTTGAGGCACAAATGATAAAGTTAAGTTAAACGAGGCCCGACACGAGGTACAAATGGTAAGGTTGAGTAAAATGAGGCTCGACTCGAGGCGCAAATGGTAAGTTTGAGTTAAACGAAGCCTGACTCAAGGCATAAATGATAAGGTTGAGTGAAACGAGGCCTGACTCGAGGCGCAAATGTTAAGATTAAGTCAAACGAGGCCCGATTTGAGAAGCAAATGATAAGGTTGAGTCAAACGAGGCTGGACTCAGGGCGCAAATGATAAGGTTGAGTCAAATGAGGCCAGACTCGAGGCGCAAATGATAAGGTTGAGTGAAACGAGGCCAAACTCGAGGCACAAATGATAAGGTTGAGTGTAACGAGGCCAAACTCGAGGCACAAATGATAAGGTTGAGTCAAACGAGGTCAGACTCGAGGTGCAAATGAAAAGGTTGAGTCAAACGAGGCCTGACTCGAGACACAAATGGTAAGGTTGAGTCGAACGAGGCCTGACTCGAGCCACAAATGGTAAGGTTGAGTCAATTTAGGCTTGACTCGAGGCACAAATGATGAGATTGAGAAAAACGAGGCCTGACCAAAGGCGCGAATGATAAGGTTGAGTCGAATGAGGCCCAACTCGAGGTACAAATGAAAAGGTTGAGTGGAACAAGGCCCGACTCGAGGCGGAAATGATAAGGTTGAGTTGAACGAGGCCCGACTCGAGACACAAATGATAAGGTTGAGTCAACGAGGCCCAAATTGAGGAGCAAGTAATAAGGTTGGGTCAAACGAGGCCCGACTCGAGACACAAATGATAAGGTTAAGTCAAATGTGGCCCGTCTATAGGCGCAAATGGTAAGGGTGAGTTAAACGAAGCCCGACCCGAGGTACAAATGATATAGTTAAGTCAAATGAGTCCTGAGTCAAGGCGCAAATGGTCAGGGTGAGTGAAACAAAGCCTGACTCAAGGCCCAAATGGTAAGGTTCACTAAAACGAGGCCCAACTCGAAGCACAAATGATAAGGTTGAGTTGAACGAGATCCGACTTGAGGCACAAATGATAAGGTTAAGTCAAATGAGGCCTGACTCGATGCGCAAATGATAAGGTTGAGTCAAACGGGGCCCGACTCGAGGTGCAAATGATAAGGATGAGTCAAACAAGGCCCGACTCGAGGCACAACTGATATGGTTGAGTCAAACGAGGCCTGACTCGAGGCACAAATGATAATGTTGAGTAAAACGAGGCCTGACTCGAGGCTTAAATGGTAAGGGTGAGTTGAACGAGGCCCAACATGAGGCACAATTGATAAGGTTGAGTCAAAGGAATCCTGACTCGAGGCACAAATGATAAGGTTGAGTCGAATGACGCCTGACTCAAGCTACAAATGATAAGGGTCAGTTAAACAAGGCCTGACTCAAGGCGCAAATGATAAAGTTGACTCGAACGAGGACCGACTCAAGGCGCAAAAGATAAGGTTGAGTCAAACGAGGCCCAACTCGAGGTACAAATGGTAAGGTTGAGTAAAATAAGGCTCGACTCGAGGCACAAATAGTAAGGTTGAGTTAAACAAGGCCTGACTCGAGGCGTAAATGATAAGGATGAGTGAAACGACGCCCGACTTGAGGCACAAATGATGAGGTTTAGTCAAACGAGGCTAGACTCGAGGCACAAATGGTAAGGTTAAGTGGAACGAGGCCCGACTCGAGGCGTAAATGGTAAGGTTGAGTCGCACGAGGCCTGACTCAAGGCGCAAATGGTAAGGTTGAGTAAAACGAGGCCCGACTCAAGGCGCAAATGATAAGGTTGAGTCGAACGAGGCTCAACACGAGGTGAAAATGATAAGGTTGAGTTAAACGAGGCACGACTCAAGGCGCAATTGATAAGGTTGAGTTGAACGAGGCCCGACTCAAGGCACAAATGATAAGATTGAGTAAAATGAGGCCTGACTTGAGGCTTAAATAGTAAGGGTGAGTTGAACGAGGCCCAACACGAGGCACAAATGATAAGGTTGAGTCAAAGGAGGCCCGACTCGAGGCGCAAATGATAAGGTTGAGTCGAATGAGGCCTAACTCAAGCCGCAAATGATAAGTGTCAATTAAACAATGCCTGATGCGAGGCGTAAATGATAAGGTTGACTCAAACAAGGCCCAACTTGAGGCGCAAATGATACGGTTGAGTCAAACAATGCCCGACTTGAGGCGCAAATGGTAAGGTTGAGTTAAACGAGGCCTGACTCGAGGCACAAATGATAAGGTTGAGTCAAAGGAGGCCCAACTCGAGGCACAAATGATAAGGTTGAGTCAAACGAGGCCCGACTCGAGGTGTAAATGATAAGGTTGAGTGAAACGAGGCACGACTCTAGGCACAAATAATAAGGTTGAGTCAAACAAGGCACGACCCGAGGTACAAATGATAATGTTGAGTCGAATGAGGCCCGACTTGAGGCACAAATGATAAAGTTAAGTTAGATGAGGACCGACTCAAGGCGCAAATCATATGGTTGAGTCAAACGTGGCCCAACTCAAGCCACAAATGTTATGTGAGTTAAACAAGGCCTAACTTGTGCCGCAATTGATAAGGTTGACTCGAACGAGGCCCGACTCGAGGTGTAAATCATAAGGTTGAGTCGAACGAGGCCCAACTCGAAGCACAAATGGTAAGGTTGAGTAAAATGAGGCTCAACTCGAGGCACAAATGGTAAGGTTGAGTTAAACGAAGCCTGACTCATGGCGTAAATGATAAGGTTAAGTGAAACGAGGCCCGACTCGAGGCACAAATGTTAAGGTTAATTCGAACGAGGCCCAATTTGAGAAGCAAATGATAAGGTTGAATCAAACGAGGCTGGACTCAGGGCGCAAATGATAAGGTTGAGTCAAACAAGGCAAGAGTCAAGGCATAAATGATAAGGTTGAGTGAAACGAGGCCCGACTCGAGGCACAAATGATAAGGTTGAGTCAAACGTGGCATAACTAGAGGCGCGAATGGTAAGGTTCAGTGACACAAGACCCGCCTCGAGGCGCAAATGATTAGGTTGAGTCAAACGAGGACCGAGTCTTGGCGCAAATGATAAGGTTCAATGAAACGAGGCCTGACTCGAGGCACAAATGATAAGGTTGAGTTAAACAAAGCCTGACTCGACACGTAAATGATAAAGTTAAGTCAAACGAGGCCCGACTGAGGCACAAATGATAAGGTTGAGTGGAACGAGGCCCGACTCAAGACGCAAATGATAAGGTTGAGTCGAATGAGGCCTGGCTCGAGGCACAAATGATAAGGCTGAGTAAAACGAGGACCGACTCGAGGCACGAATGATAAGGTTGAGTCAAACGAGTCCCGACTTGAGGTGCAAATGATAAGGTTGAGTCAAATGAGGCCTGACTCGAGGCATAAATAATAAGGTTGAGTCAAATGAACCCGACTCGAGGCACAAATAATAAGGTTAAGTCAAACGAGGCCCAATTCGAGGCACAAATGATATGGGTGAGTCAGACGAGGCCCGACTCAAGACGTAAATGGTAAGGGTGAGTTAAACGAGGCCTGACTTGAGGCAGAAATGATAAGGTTGAGTCAAACAAGGCCCGGCCCGAGGCACAAATGATAAGGTTGAGTTAAACGAGGCCCAACTCGAGGCACAAATGATAAGGTAGAGTCAAACGAGGGACGACTCTAGGCGCAAATAATAAGGTTGAGTCAAACGAGGCCTGACCTGAGGCACAAATGATAAGGTGGAGTCAAATGAGGCCGACTTGAGGCACAAATGATAAGGTTAAGTTATATGAGGCTCGACTCGAGGCACAAGTGATATGGTTGAGTCAAATGTGGCCCAACTCAAGCCGCAAATGATATGGGTGAGTTAAACAAGACCTGACTTCAGGCGCAAATGATAAGGTTGACTTGAACGAGGCCCGACTCGAGGAGCAAATGATAAGGTTGAGTCAAACGTGGCTCAACTCGAGGCGCAAATGGTAAGGTTGAGTCAAACGACGCACGACTCTTGGCGTAAATAATAAGGTTTAGTCAAACGAGGCATGACCCGAGGCACAAATGATAATGTTGATTTGAACGAGGCCTGACTTGAGGCAAAAATGGTAAGGTTGAGTAAAATGAGGCTTGACTCAAGGCGCAAATGGTAAGGTTGAGTTAAACAAAGCCTGACTCTAGGCGTAAATGATAAGGTTGAGTGAAATGAGGCCTAACTCGAGGTGCAAATGTTAAGGTAGAGTCGAACAAGGCCCGATTTGAGAAGCAAATGATAAGGTTGAGTCAAACGAGGCTGGACTCAGGGCGCAAATGATAAGGTTGAGTCAAACGAGGCCAGACTCGAGGCGCAAATGATAAGGTTGAGTGAAACGAGGCCCAACTCGAGGCACAAATGATAAGGTTGAGTCAAACAAGGCCGGACTCGAGGAGCAAATGATAAGGTTGAGTCAAACGAGGCCCGACTCGGGGCAGAAGTGATAAGGTTGAGTCAAACGAGGCCTGACTCGAGACATAAATGGTAAGGTTGAGTTGAACGAGGCCTGACTCGAGCCACAAATGGTAAGGTTGAGTCAATCGAGGATTGACTCGAGGCACAAATGATAAGGTTGAGAAAAACAAGGCTTGACCAGAGGCGCAAATGATAAGGGTGAGTTGAATGAGGCCCAGCTCGAGGTACAAATGATAAGGTTGAGTGGAACAAGGCCCGACTCAAAGCGCAAATGATAAGGTTGAGTCGAACGAGGCCCGACTCGAGACACAAATGATAAGGTTGAGTCAACGAGGCCCAAATCGAGGCACAAATAATAAGGTTGGGTCAAACGAGGCCTGACTCGAGGCACAAATGATAAGGTTGAGTCAAATGTGGCCCAACTAGAGGTGCAAATGGTAAGGGTGAGTCAAACGAAGCCCGACCCAAGGTACAAATGATATGGTTAAGTCAAATGAGGCCCGACTCGAGGCACAAATGGTCAAGGCGAGTAAAACGAAGCCTGACTCAAGGCCCAAATGGTAAGGTTCACTAAAACGAGGCCCAACTCAAGGCACAAATGATAAGGTTGAGTTGAACGAGACCCGACTTGAGGCACAAATGATAAGGTTAAGTCAAATGAGGCCCGACTCGAGGCCCAAATGATAAGGTTGAGTCGAACGGAGCCCGACTCGAGGTACAAATGATAAGGATGAGTCAAACAAGGCCCAACTCGAGGCACAAATGATAAGGTTGAGTCGAACGAGGCCCAACTCGAGGCACAAATGATAATGTTGAGTAAAACGAGGCCTGACTCGAGGCTTAAATGGTAAGGGTGAGTTGAATGAGGCCCAATTGATAAGGTTGAATCAAAGGAATCCCAACTCGAGGCGCAAATGATAAGGTTGAGTCGAATGACGCCCGACTCAAGCTGCAAATGATAAGGGTCAGTTAAACAAGGCCTGACTCGAGGCGCAAATGATAAAGTTGAGTCAAACAAGGACCGACTCGAGGCGCAAAAGATAAGGTTGAGTCAAACGAGGCCCAACTCGAGGCGCAAATGGTAAGGTTGAGTAAAATGAGGCTCGACTCGAGGCACAAATAGTAAGGTTGAGTTAAATAAGGCTTGACTAGAGGCGTAAATGATAAGGTTCAGTGAAACGACGCCCGACTCGTGGCACAATTGATAAGGTTTAGTCAAACGAGGCTAGACTCGAGGCACAAATGGTAAGGTTAAGTGGAACGGGGCCTAACTCGAGGCGCAAATGGTAAGGTTGAGTCGCACGAGGCCTGACTCAAGGCGCAAATGGTAAGGTTAAGTAAATGATAAGGTTGAGTTAAACGAGGCACGACTCAAGGCACGAGGTGAAAATGATAAGGTTGAGTCGAACGGGGCCCGGCACGAGGTGAAAATGATAAGGTTGAGTTAAACGAGGCACGACTCGAGGCACAATTGATAAGGTTGAGTCGAACGAGGCCCGACTCGAGGCACAAATGATAAGATTGAGTAAAACGAGGCCTGACTCGAGGCCTAAATGATAAGGGTGAGTTGAACGAGGCCCAACATGAGGCACAAAATATAAGGTTGAGTCAAAGGAGGCCCGACTCGAGGCGCAAATGATAAGGTTGAGTTGAATGAGGCCTGACTCAAGCCGCAAATGATATGTGTCAATTAAACAATGCTTGATGCGAGGCGTAAATGATAAGGTTGACTCAAACAAGGCCCAACTTGAGGCGCAAACAATACGGTTGAGTCAAACAATGCCCGACTCGAGGCGTAAATGGTAAGGTTAAGTTAAACGAGGCCTGACTCGAGGCACAAATGATAAGGTTGAGTCAAAGGCGGCCCAACTCGAGGCACAAATGATAAGGTTGGGTCAAACGAGGCCTGACTCGAGGAGCAAATGATAAGGTTGAGTGAAACGAGGCACGACTCTAGGCACAAATAATAAGGTTGAGTCAAACGAGGCCCGACCCGAGGCATAAATGATAAGGTTGAGTCGAATAAGGCCTGACTTGAAACACAAATGATAAGGTTAAGTTATATGAGGCCCAACTCGAGGCACAAGTGATGTGGTTGAGTCAAACATGGCCCAACTCAAGCCGCAAATGATATGGGTGAGTTAAACAAGACCTGACTTTAGGCGCAAATGATCAGGTTGACTCGAACGAGGCCTGACTCGAGGAGCAAATGATAAGGTTGAGTCAAACGAGACACGACTCGAGGCACAAATGGTAAGGTTGAGTCAAACAAGGCACGACTCTAGGCACAAATAATAAGGTTGAGTCAAACGAGGCATAACCCGAGGCACAAATGATAATGTTGAGTCGAATGAGGCCCGACTTGAGACACAAATGATAAAGTTAAGTTAAACGAGGACCGACTCAAGGCGCAAATCATATGGTTGAGTCAAACGAGGCCCAACTCAAGCCGCAAATGATATGTGAGTTAAACAAGGCCTAACTTGTGGCACAAATGATAAGATTAACTCGAACAAGGCCTGACTCGAGGCGCAAATGATAAGGTTGAGTCGAATGAGGCCTGACTCTAGGCGCAAATGGTAAGGTTGAGTAAAATGAGGCTCGACTCGAGGTGCAAATAATAAGGTTGAGTTAAACGAAACCTGACTCAAGGCGTAAATGATAAGGTTGAGTGAAATGAGGCCCGACTCGAGGCACAAATGATAAGGTTGAGTTGAAGGAGGCCCGACTCGAGGCACAAATGACAAGGCTAAGTAAAACGTGGCCCGATTCGAGGCGCAAATGATAAAGTTGAGTCAAACGATGATCGACTCGCGGCGCAAATGATAAGTTTGAGTGAAACGAGGCCCAACACGAGGCGCAAATGATAAGGTTGAGTCAAACGAGGCCCGAGTTGAGGCATAAATGATAAGGTTAAGTTATATGAGGCCTGACTCGAGGCACAAGTGATATGGTTGTGTCAAACATGGACCAACTCAAGCCACAAATGATATGGGTGAGTTAAACAAGACCTGACTTCAATCACAAATGATAAGGTTGACTCGAATGAGGCCTGACTCGAGGAGCAAATGATAAGGTTGAGTCAAACGAGGCACGACCCGAGGCACAAATGATAATGTTGAGTCGAACGTGGCCCGACTTGAGACACAAATGATAAAGTTAAGTTAAACGTGGCCCAACTCAAGCCGCAAATCATATGTGATTTAAACAAGGCCTAACTTGTGGCGCAAATGATAAGGTTGACTCGAACGAGGCCCGACTCGAGGCGTAAATGATAAGGTTGAGTCGAACGAGGCCCGACTCGAGGTACAAATGGTAAGGTTGAGTAAAATGAGGCTTGACTTGAGGCGCAAATGGTAAGGTTGAGTTAAACGAAGCCTCACTCAAGGCGTAAATGATAAGGTTGAGTGAAACGAGGCCCGACTCGAGGCGCAAATGATAAGGTTGAGTTGAAGGAGGCCCGACTCGAGGCACAAATGATAAGGTTAAGTAAAACGTGGCCCAACTCGAGGCGCAAATGATAAAGTTGAGTCAAACGAGGCCCAACTCACAGCGCAAATGATAAGGTTGAATGGAACGACGCTCGACACGAGGCGCAAACGATAAGGTTGAGTTGAACTAGGTCCAACTTGAGGCACAAATGATAAGGTTAAGTTATATGAGGCTTGACTCGAGGCACAAGTGATATGGTTGAGTCAAACATGGCCCAACTCAAGCCACAAATGATATGGGTGAGTTAAACAAGACCTGACTTCAGGCGCAAATGATAAGGTTGACTCGAGGAGCAAATGATAAGGTTGAGTGAAACGAGGCTCAACTCGAGGCACAAATGGTAAGGTTGAGTCAAACGAGGAGGCACAAATAATAAGGTTGAGTCAAACGAGGCACGAGCCGAGGCACAAATGATAATGTTGAGTTGAACGAGGCCCGACTTGAGGCACAAATGATAAAGTTAAGTTAAACGAGGACCGACTCAAGGCGCAAATCATATGGTTGAGTCAAACGTGGCCCAACTCAAGCTGCAAATGATATGTGAGTTAAACAAGGCCTCACTTGTGCCGCAATTAATAAGGTTGACTCGAATGAGGTCTGACTCGAGGTGCAAATCATAAGGTTGAGTCGAACGAGGCCCGACTCAAGGCACAAATGGTAAGGTTGAGTAAAATGAGCCTCGACTCGAGGCACAAATGGTAAGGTTGAGTTAAACGAAGCCTGACTCATGGCGTAAATGATAAGGTTGAGTAAAACGAGGCCTGACTCGAGGCACAAATGTTAAGGTTGAGTCGAACGAGGCCCGATTTAAGAAGCAAATGATAAGGTTGAGTCAAACGAGGCTGGACTCAGGGCGCAAATGATAAGGTTGAGTCAATCAAGGCAAGACTCAAGGCGCAAATGATAAGGTTGAGTGAAACGAGGCCGGACTCGAGGTGCAAATGATAAGGCTGAGTCAAACGAGGCCCGACTCGGGGCATAAATGATAAGGTTGAGTCAAACTAGGCCTGACTCAAGACACAAATGGTAAGGTTGAGTTGAACGAGGCCTGACTCGAAACGCCAATGGTAAGGTTGAGTTAATCGAGGCTTGACTCGAGGCGCAAATGATAAGGTTGAGAAAAATGACGCCTGACCAGAGGCACAAATGATAAGGTTGAGTCGAATGAGGCCCAACTCGAGGCACAAATGAAAAGGTTGAGTGGAACAAGGCCCGACTCGAGGCGTAAATGATAAGGTTGAGTCGAACGAGGCCCGACTCGAGACACAAATGATAAGGTTCAGTCAACGAGGCCCAAATTGAGGCACAAATAATAAGGTTGGGTCAAACGAGGCCCGACTCGAGGCACAAATGATAAGGTTTAATCGAACGTGGCCCGACTAGAGGCGCAAATGGTAAGAGTGAGTCAAATGAAGCCCGACCCGAGGTACAAATGATATGGTTGAGTCAAATGAGGCCCAACTCGAGGTGCAAATGGTCAGGGCAAGTGAAATGAAGCCTGACTCAAGGCCCAAATGGTAAGGTTCACTAAAACGAGGCCCGACTCGAGGCATAAATGATAAGGTTATGTTGAACGAGACCCGACTTGAGGCACAAATGATAAGGTTAAGTCAAATGAGGCCTGACTCGAGGCCCAAATGATAAGGTTGAGTCAAACAGGGACCAACTCGAGGTGCAAATGATAAGGATGAGTCAAACAAGGCCCGACTCGAGGTACAAATGATAAGGTTGAGTCGAACGAGGCCCGACTCGAGGCACAAATGATAATGTTGAGTAAAACTAGGCCTGACTCGAGGCTTAAATGGTAAGGGTGAGTTGAACGAGGACCAACATGAGGCACAATTGATAAGGTTGAGTCAAAGGAATCCTGACTCAAGGCGCAAATGATAAGGTTGAGTCGAATGACGCCCGACTCAAGCTGCAAATGATAAGGGTCAGTTAAACAAGGCCTGACTCGAGGCGCAAATGATAAAGTTAACTCGAACGAAGACCGACTCGAGGCGCAAAAGATAAGGTTGAGTCAAACGAGGCCCAACTTGAGGCGCAAATGGTAAGGTTGAGTAAAATGAGGCTCGACTCGAGGCACAAATAGTAATGTTGAGTTAAACAAGGCCTAACTCGAGGCGTAAATGATAAGGTTGAGTGAAACGATGCCCGACTCGAGGCACAAATGATAAGGTTTAGTCAAACAAGGCTAGACTCGAGGCACAAATGGTAAGGGTAAGTGGAATAGAGCCTGACTCGAGGCGCAAATGGTAAGGTTGAGTCGAACAAGGCCTAACTCAAGGCGCAAATAGTAAGGTTAAGAAAAACGAAGCCCGACTTGAGGCGCAAATGATAAGGTTGAGTCGAATGAGGCCCGACACGAGGTTAAAATGATAAGGTTGAGTTAAACGAGGCACGACTCGAGCCACAATTGATAAGGTTGAGTCAAACGAGGCCCGACTCGAGGCACAAATGATAAGATTGAGTAAAACGAGGCCTGACTCGAGGCTTAAATGGTAAGGGTGAGTTGAACGAGGCCCAACACGCAGCACAAATGATAAGGTTGAGTCAAAGGGGGCCCAACTCGAGGCGCAAATGATATGGCTGAGTCGAATGAGGCCTGACTCAAGCCACAAATGATAAGTGTCAATTAAACAATGCCTGATGCGAGGCGTAAATGATAAGGTTGACTCAAACAAGGCCCAACTTGAGGCGCAAATGATACGGTTGAGTCAAACAACGCCCGACTCGAGGCGCAAATGGTAAGGTTGAGTTAAACGAGGCCTGACTCGAGGCACAAATGATAAGGTGAGTCAAAGGGGGCCCAACTTGAGGCACAAATGATAAGGTTGACTCAAAGGAGGCCCAACTTGAGGCACAAATGATAAGGTTGAGTCAAACGAGGCCTGACTCGGGGCGTAAATGATAAGGTTGAGTGAAACGAGGCACGACTCTAGGCACAAATAATAAGGTTGAGTCAAACGAGGCACGACCCGAGACACAAATGATAATGTTGAGTCAAATGACTTGAGGCACAAATGATAAAGTTAAGTTAAATGAGGGCCGACTCAAGTTGCAAATCATATGGTTGAGTCAAATGTGGCCCAACTCAAGCCACAAATGTTATGTGAGTTAAACAAGGCCTAACTTGTGCCGCAATTAATAAGGTTGACTCGAACGAGGCCCGACTCGACGTGCAAATCATAAGGTTGAGTCGAATGAGGCCAGACTCGAAGCACAAATGGTAAGGTTAAGTAAAATGAGGCTCGACTCGGGGCACAAATGGTAAGGTTGAGTAAAATGAGGCTCGACTCGAGGCACAAATGGTAAGGTTGAGTTAAATGAAGCCTGACTCATGGCATAAAATGATAAGGTTGAGTGAAACGAGGCCCGACTCGAGGCACAAATGTTAAGGTTGAGTCGAACGAGGCCCGATTTAAGAAGCAAATGATAAGGTTAAGTCAAACAAGGCTGGACTCAGGGCGCAAATGATAAGGTTGAGTCAAACAAGGCAAGACTCAAGGTGCAAATGATAAGGTTGAGTGAAACGAGGCCCGACTCGAGGCATAAATGATAAAGTTGAGTCAAACAAGGCCGGACTCGAGGTGCAAATGATAAGGTTGAGTCAAACGAGGCCTGACTCGGGGCATAAATGATAAGGTTGAGTCAAACGAGACCTGACTCAAGACACAAATGGTAAGGTTGAGTTGAACGAGGCCTGACTCGAGCCGCAAATGGTAAGGTTGAGTCAATCGAGGCTTGACTCGAGGCACAAATGATAAGGTTGAGAAAAATGAGGCCTGACCAGAGGCGCAAATGATAAGGTTGAGTCGAATGAGGCCCAACTCGAGGCACAAATGAAAAGGTTGAGTGGAACAAGGCTCGACTCGAGGCGGAAATGATAAAGTTGAGTCGAACAAGGCCCAACTCGAGACACAATTGATAAGGTTCAGTCAACGAGGCCCGAATTGAGGTTCAAATAATAAGGTTGGGTCAAACAAGGCCCGACTCGAGGCACAATTGATAAGGTTTAATCAAACATGGCCTGACTAGAGGCGCAAATGGTAAGGGTGAGTCAAATGAAGCCCAACCCGAGGTACAAATGATATGGTTGAGTCAAATGAGGCCCGACTCGAGGCGCAAATGGTCAGGGCGAGTGAAACGAATCCTGACTCAAGGCCCAAATGGTAAGGTTCACTAAAACGAGGCCCGACTCGAGGCACAAATGATAAGGTTGAGTCGAACGAGACTCGACTCGAGGCACAAATGATAAGGTTAAGTCAAATGAGGCTTGACTCGAGGTGCAAGTGATAAGGTTGAGTCAAATAAGGCCTGACTCGAATGCGCAAATGATATGGGTGAGTCAAACGAGGCCCGACTCGAGGCGCAAATGATAAGGTTGATTCAAATGAGGCCCAACTCGAGGCAAAAATGATAAGGTTGAGTTAAACGAGGCACGACTCGAGGCACAGTTGATAAGGTTGAGTCGAACGAGGCCCGACTCGAGGCACAAATGATAAGGTTGAGTAAAACGAGGCCTAACTCGAGGCTTAAATGGTAAGGGTGAGTTGAATGAGGCCCAACACGAGGCGCGAATGATAAGGTTGAGTCAAAGGAGGCTCGACTTGAGGCGCAAATGATAAGGCTGAGTTGAATTAGGCCCAACTCAAGCCATAAATGATAAGTGTCAATTAAACAAGGCCTGACTCAAGGCATAAATGGTAAGGTTGAGTCAAACAACACCTGACTCGAGGCGCAAATGGTAAGGTTGAGTAAAATGAGGCTCGACTCAAGGCACAAATGGTAAGGTTGAGTTAAACGAGGCTTAACTCGAGGCAGAAATGATAAGGTTGAGTCAAAGGAGGCCCAACTTGAGGCACAAATGATAAGGTTGAGTCAAATAAGGCCCGACTCGAGGTGCAAATGATAAGGTTGAGCCAAACCAGGCCCGACTCGAGGCGTAAATGATAAGGTTGAGTCAAACCAGGCCCGACTTGAGGCATAAATGATAACGTTGCATCAAATGAGCCCTGACTCGAGACACAAATGGTAAGGTTGAGTGGAACGAGGCCCGACTCGAGGCGCAAATGGTAAGGTTGAGTCGAACGAGGCCTGACTCGAGGCGTAAATGATAAGGTTGAGTGAAATGAGGCCCAACTCGAGGCATAAATGATAAGGTTGAGTCAAACGAGGCCTGACTCGAGGCGCAAATAATAAGGTTGTGTCAAGCGAGGCCCAACTCGAGGCGCAAATGATAAGGTTGAGTGAAACGAGGCCCGACTCGAGGCATAAATGATAAGGTTGAGTTGAAGGAGGCCTAACCCGAGGCATAAATGATAAGGTTAAGTAAAACAAGGCCCGACTCGAGGCGCAAATGATAAGGTTGAGTGGAACGAGGCCCGACTCGAGGCACAAATGATAAGGTTGAGTGAAACGAAACCTGACTCGAGGTGCAAATGATAAGGTTGGGTCGAATGAGGCCCGACTCAAGACACAATTGATAAGGTTCAGTCAACGAGGCCCGAATTGAGGTTCAAATAATAAGGTTGGGTCAAACGAGGCCTGACTCGAGGCACAATTAATAAGGTTTAATCAAACATGGCCTGACTAGAGGCGCAAATGGTAAGGGTGAGTCAAATGAAGCCCGACCCGAGGTACAAATGATATGGTTGAGTCAAATGAGGCCCGACTCGAGGCACAAATGGTCAGGGTGAGTGAAACAAATCCTGACTCAAGGCCCAAATGGTAAGGTTCACTAAAACGAGGCCCGACTCGAGGCACAAATGATAAGGTTGAGTCGAACGAGACCCGACTCGAGGCACAAATGATAAGGTTAAGTCAAATGTGGCCTGACTCGAGGCGCAAGTGATAAGGTTGAGTCAAACAAGGCCTGACTCGAATGCGCAAATGATATGGGTGAGTCAAATGAGGCCCGACTCGAGGTGTAAATCTTAAGGATGAGTTAACGAGGCCTGACTCGAGGCACAAATGTTAAGGTTGAGTTAAACGAGGCCCGACTCGAGACCCGAATGATAAGGTTGAGTCGAATAGGGCCTGACTCGAGGTGCAAATGATAAGGTTGAGTCAAACAAGGCCCGACTCGAGGCACAAATGATAAGGTTGAGTCAAATGAGGCCCGACTCGAGGCACAAATAATAATGTTGAGTAAAACGAGGCCTAACTTGAGGCTTAAATGGCAAGGTTGAGTTGAACGAGGCCCGACATGAGGCACAAATGATAAGGTTGAGTCAAAGGAAGCCTGACTCGAGGCGCAAATGATAAGGTTGAGTCAAATGAGGCTCGACTCAATCTGCAAATGATAAGGGTCAGTTAAACAAGGCCCGACTCGAGGCGCAAATGATAAGGTTGACTCGATCGAGGCCCGACTCGAGGCGTAAAAGATAAGGTTGAGTCAAATGAGGCCCGACTCGAGGTGCAAATGGTAAGGTTAAGTAAAATAAGGCTCCACTCGAGGCATAAATGGTAAGGTTGAGTTAAACAAGGCCTAACTCGAGGCATAAATGATAAGGTTGAGTGAAACGACGCCCGACTTGAGGCACAAATGATAAGGTTGAGTCAAACGAGGCTAAACTCGAGGTGCAAATGGTAAGGTTAAGTGGAACGAGGCCCGACTCGAGGCGCAATTGGTAAGGTTGAGTCGAACAAGGCATGACTCAAGGCACAAATGGAAAGGTTAAGTACAACGAGGCCAGACTCGAGGTGCAAATGATAAGGTTGAGTCAAACGAGGCCCGACTCGAGGCACAAATGATAATGTTGAGTAAAACGAGGCCTAACTCAAGGCTTAAATGGTAAGGGTGAGTTGAACGAGGCCCAACATGAGGCACAAATGATAAGGTTGAGTTAAAGGAAGCCTGACTCGAGGCGTAAATGATAAGGTTGAGTCGAATGAGGCTCGACTCAAGCTGCAAATGATAAGGGTCAGTTAAACAAGGCCTAACTCGAGACGCAAATGATAAGGTTGAATCGAACTCGAGGCGTAAAAGATAAGGTTGAGTCAAACGAGGCCTGACTCAAGGCACAAATGGTAAGGTTAAGTAAAACGAGGCCCGACTCGAGGCGCAAATGATAAGGTTGATTGAAACGAGGCCCGACTCGAGGCGAAAATGATAAGGTTGAGTTAAACGAGGCACGACTCGAGGCATAATTGATAAGGTTGAGTCGAACGAGGCCCGACTTAAGGCACAAATGATAAGGTTGAGTAAAACGAGGCCTAACTCGAGGCGTAAATGGTAAGGGTGAGTTGAATGAGGCCCAACATGAGGCGCGAATGATAAGGTTGAGTCAAAGGAGGCTCGACTTGAGGCGCAAATGATAAGGCTGAGTTGAATTAGGCCCGACTCAAGCCGTAAATGATAAGTGTCAATTAAACAAGGCCCGACTCGAGGCACAAATGGTAAGGTTGAGTCAAACAACACCCGACTCGAGGCGCAAATGGTAAGGTTGAGTAAAATGAGGCTCGACTTGAGGCGTAAATGGTAAGGTTGAGTTAAACGAGGCTTGACTCGAGGCATAAATGATAAGGTTGAGTCAAAGGAGGCCCAACTTGAGGCACAAATGATAAGGTTGAGTCAAACAAGGCCCGACTCGAGGCGCAAATGATAAGGTTGAGTCAAACCAGGCCCGACTCGAGGCGCAAATGATAAGGTTGAGTCAAACCAAGCTCGACTTGAGGCATAAATGATAACGTTGCATCAAATGAGCCCTGACTCGAGACACAAATGGTAAGGTTGAGTGGAACAAGGCCTGACTCGAGGCGAAAATGGTAAGGTTGAGTCGAATGAGGCTTGACTCGAGGCGCAAATGATAAGGTTGAGTGAAATGAGGCCCGACTCGAGGCGTAAATGATAAGGTTGAGTCGAACGAGGCCTGACTCGAGGCGCAAATAATAAGGTTGTGTCGAGCGAGGCCTAACTCGAGGCGCAAATGATAAGGTTGAGTGAAACGAGGCCCGACTCGAGGCATAAATGATAAGGTTGAGTTGAAGGAGGCCTAACCCGAGGTGTAAATGATAAGGTTAAGTAAAACGAGGCCCGACTCGAGGCGCAAATGATAAGGTTGAGTGGAACGAGGCCCGACTCGAAGCGCAAATGATAAGATTGAGTGAAACGAAGCCTGACTCGAGGTGCAAATGATAAGGTTGGGTCGAATGAGGCCCGACTCGAGGCGCAAATGATAAGGTTGAGTCAAACGAGGCCCGACTCGAGGTGCAAATGATAAGGGTGTGTTGAACGAGTCCCAACACGAGGCACACATGACAAGGTTGAGTTAAACGAGGCCTGACTTGAATCACAAATGATAAGGTTGAGTTAAACGAGGCCCAACTCGAGGTGCAAATGATAAGGTTGAGTCAAACGAGGCTTGACTCGAGGCGCAAACAATGTGGTTGGGTCAAACGAGGCCTAACTTGAGGCACAAACGATAAGGCTGAGTCAAATGAGGCCCGACTCGAGGCTCAAATGATAAGGTTGAGTCAAACATGGCCCAAATCGAGGCACAAATAATAAGGTTGAGTCAAACGAGGCCAAACTAGAGGCGCAAATGGCAAGGGTGAGTCAAACGAAGCCCGACCCGAGGCAAAAATGATATGGTTGAGTTAAATGAGGCCCGACATGAGGCAAAAATGGTCAGGGAGAGTGAAACGAAGCCCGACTCAAGGCACAAATGGCAAGGTTGAGTAAAACGAGGCCTGACTCGAGGCAAAAATGATAAGGTTGAGTCAAATGAGGCCTGACTCGAGTCACAAATGATAAGGATGAGTCAAATGAGGCACGACTCAAGGCATAAATGATAAGGTTGAGTCAAATGAGGCTCAGCTCAAGGCGCAATTGTTATGGTTGAGTCAAATGAGGCCCGACTCGAGGCGCAAATGGTAAGGTTAAGTAAAATGTGCCCCGACTCGAGGTGCAAAAAGTAAGGTTGAGTCAAATGAGGCCTGAATCGAGGCGCAAATGATAAGGTTGAGTGAAACGAGGCCCAACTAGAGGCGCAAATGATAAGGTTGGGTTGAACGAGGCCTGACTCGAGGCGCAAATGGTAATCTGACTTGAGGTGCAAATGATAACCCGACTGGAGGTGCAATTGATATGGTTGAGTTAAATGAGGCCTGACTCGAGGAAGAAATGATAAGGTTGAGTGAAACGAGGCCCGACTCGAGGCACAAATATTAAGGTTGAGTCAGATGAGGCCCGACTCGAGACACAAATGTTAAGGTTGAGTCAAATGAGGCCCAACTCGAGGCACAAATGATAAGGTTGAGTCGAGTAAGGCTCAACCCGAGGCGCAAATAATCAAGTTGAATCAAACGAGCTCGATGCGAGGCAGAAATAATAAGGTTGAATCACATGAGCCCGGACTTGAGGCGCAAATGATAAGGTTGTGTGAAATGAGGCTCCACTCGAGGTGCAAATGACAAGGTTGAGTCAAATGAGCCTCGACTTGAGACGCAAATGGTATGGTTAAGTGGAACGAGGCCCGACTCAATGCGCAAATGATATGGGTGAGTCAAACAAGACCTGGCTCGAGAGGTGAGTTGAACGAGGCCCAACATGAGGCACAAATGATAAGGTTGAGTGAAATGAGGCCCGACTCAAGGCGTAAATGATAAAGTTGAGTCGAATGAGGCCTGACTAGAGGCACAAATGTTAAGGTTGAGTCAAATGAGGCCTGACTCGAGGCGCAAATGATAAGGTTGAGTGAAACGAAGCCCGACTCGAGGAACAAAAGATAAGGTTGAGTCAAACGAAGCCCGACTCGAGGCACAAATGATAAGGTTGAGTCAAACAAGGCCCAAATCGAGGCGCAAATAATAAGGTTGAGTCAAACTATGCCAAAGTTGAGGCGCAAATGGTAAGGGTGAGTAAAACGAAGCCCGACCTGAGGCAAAAATGACATGGTTGAGTTAAATGAGGCCCGACTTGAGGCAAAAATGGTCAGGGCGAGTGAAACGAAGCCCGACTCAAGGCACAAATGGCAAGGTTGAGTAAAACGAGGCCTGACTCGAGGCATAAATGATAAGGTTGAGTCAAATGTGGCCCGACTTGAGGCACAAATGATAAGGTTAAGTCAAATGAGGCCCGTCTCAAGGCATAAATGATAAGGTTGAGTCGAACGAGGCTCAGCTGAAGGCGCAATTGTTATGGTTGAGTCAAATGAGGCCTGACTCAAGGCGCAAATGGTAAGGTTATGTAAAACGAGGCCCAACTCGAGGTGCAAAAAGTAAGGTTGAGTCAAATGAGGCCTGAATCGAGGCGCAAATGATAAGGTTGAGTGAAACGAGGCCCAACTCGAGGCGCAAATGATAACATTGAGTCGAACGAGGCCTGAGTCAAGGCGCAAATGATAATCCGACTCGAGGTGCAAATGATAACCTGACTGGAGGTGCAATTGATAAGGTTAAGTCAAATGAGGCCCGACTCGAGGCACAAATGATAAGGTCGAGTGAAACGAGGCCCGACTCGAGGCACAAATATTAAGGTTGAGTCGGATGACGCCCGACTCGAGGTGCAAATGTTAAGGTTGAGTCAAATGAGGCCCGACTCGAGGCACAAATGATAAGGTTGAGTCAAACGAGGCTCGACTCGAGGCACAAATAATCAGGTTGAATCAAACGAGCCTGATGTGAGGCACAAATAATAAGGTTGAATCAAATGAGCCCCCACTTGAGGCGCAAATGATAAGGTTTGTGAAATAAGGCTCGACTCAAGGTGCAAATGACAAGGTTGAGTCAAACGAGCCTTGACTTGAGACACAAATGATATGGTTAAGTGGAATGAGGCCTGACTCAATGCGCAAATGATATGGGTGGGTCAAACGAGACCTGACTCGAGAGGTGAGTTGAACGAGGCCCAACACAAGGCACAAATGATAAGGTTGAGTGAAACGAGGCCCGACTCAAGGCGTAAATGATAAGGTTGAGTCGAACGAGGCATGACTGGAGGCACAAATGTTAAGGTTGAGTCAAACGAGGCCCGACTCGAGGCGTAAATGATAACGTTGAGTGAAACGAGGCCCGACTCGAGGCGCAAATGATAAGGTTGAGTGAAATGAGCTCGACTCAAGGCATAAAAGATAAGGTTAAGTCAAACGAGGTCCGACTCAAGGCGTAAATGATAAGGTTGAGTGAAACGAGGCCCGACACGAGGCGCAAATGATAAGGTTGAGTCGAATGAGGCCTGACTCATGGCACAAATGATAAGGTTGAGTCAAACGAGGCCTACCTCGAGGCATAAATGGTAATGGTGTGTTAAACAAGGCCCAACACAAGGCACAAATGACAAGGTTGAGTTAAACGAGGCCCGACTTGAATCACAATTGATAAGGTTGAGTTAACCGAGGCCCAACTCAAGGCGCAAATGATAAGGTTAAGTCAAACGAGGCCCGACTCAAGGCACAAACAATATGGTTGGTCAAACGAGGCCTGACTCAAGGCACAAACGATAGGGCTGAGTCAAATGAGGCCCGACTCAAGGCGTAAATGATATGGTTCGGTCAAACGACCCGAATCGATACACAAATAATAAGGTTGGGCCAAACAAGGCCCGACTCGAGGCACAAATGATAAGGTTGAGTCAAACAAGGCCCGACTAGAGGCGCAAATGGTAAGGTTGAGTCGAACGAGGCCTGACTGGAGGCACAAATGTTAAGGTTGAGTCAAACGAGGCCCGACTCGAGGCGCAAATGATAAGGTTGAGTGAAACGAGGCCCGACTCAAGGCACAAAAGATAAGGTTGAGTCAAACGAGGCCTGACTCGAGGCATAAATGATAAGGTTGAGTGAAACGAGGCCCGACTCGAGGCGCAAATGATAAGGTTGAGTTGAAGGAGCCCCGACTCGAGGCACAAGTGATAAGGTTAAGTAAAACGAGGCCCGACTCGAGGCACAAATGATAAAGTTGAGTCAAAAGAGGTCCGACTCGCAGCGCAAATGATAAGGTTGAGTGAAACGAGGCCCGACTCGAGGTGCAAATGATAAGGTTAAGTCGAACGAGGCCCGGCTCGTGGTGCAAATGATAAGGTTGAGTTGAAGGAGGCTCGACTCGCAGCGCAAATGATAAGGTTGAGTGAAACGAGGCCTGACTCGAGGCGCAAATGATAAGGTTGAGTCGAACGAGGCCCGACTCGAGGCGCAAATGATAAGGTTGAGTGAAACGAGGCTGGACTCGAGGTGCAAATGATAAGGTTGAGTTGAAGGAGGCCCGACTCAAGGCACAAATGATAAGGTTAAGTAAAACGAGGCCCGACTTGAGGTGCAAATGATAAAGTTGAGCTAACGAGGCCCGACTCACGGCGCAAATGATAAGGTTGAGTGAAACGAGGCCCGACTCGAGGCACAATTGATAAGGTTGAGTCGAACGAGGCCCGACTCATGGCACAAATGATAAGGTTGAGTCAAATGAGGCCCACCTCGAGGCGTAAATGGTAATGTTGTGTTGAACGAGGCCCAACACAAGGCACAAATGACAAGGTTGAGTTAAACGAGGCCCGACTTGAATCACAATTGATAAGGTTGAGTTAACCGAGGCCCAACTCGAGGCGCAAATGATAAGGTTAAGTCAAACGAGGCCCAACTCAAGGCGCAAACAATATGGTTGGTCAAACGAGGCCTGACTCAAGGCACAAACGATAGCGCTGAGTCAAACGAGGCCCGACTCGAGGCGTAAATGATAAGGTTGGGTCAAACGAGGCCCGAATCGATGCGTAAATAATAAGGTTGGGTCAAACGAGGCCCGACTCGAGGCACAAATGATAAGGTTGAGTTAAACGAGGCCCGACTAGAGGTGCAAATGGTAAGGGTGAGTCAAACGAAGCCTGACCCGAGGCACAAATGATATGCTTGAGTCAAATGAGGCCCGACTTGAGGCAAAAATGGTCAGAGCGAGTAAAACGAACCCCGACTCAAGGCACAAATGGCAAGGTTGAGTAAAATAAGGCCTGACTCGAGGCGCAAATGATAAGGTTGAGTCAAATGAGGCCCGACTCAAGGCACAAATGATAAGGTTGAGTCAAACGAAGCTCATCTCGAGTTGGAATTGGTATGGTTGAGTCAAATGAGGCCCGACTCAAGGTGCAAATGGTAAGGTTAAGTAAAACGAGGCCCGACTCGAGGTGCAAATGGTAAGGTTGAGTCAAATGAGGCCTGAATCGAGGCGCAAATGATAAGGTTGAGGGAAACGAGGCCCGACTCCAGGCGCAAATGATAAGGTTGAGTCAAACGAGGCCTGACTCGAGGCGCAAATGATAATCCAACTCGAGGTGCAAATGATAACCCGACTGGAGGTGCAAATGATAAGGTTGAGTCAAATGAGACCCGACTCGAGGCACAAATGATAAGGTTGAGTGAAACGAGGCCCGACACGAGGCAGAAATGATAAGGTTGAGTCGGACGAGGCCCGACTCGAGGCGCAAATGTTATGGTTGAGTCAAACGAGGCCCGACTCGAGGCGCAAATGTTAAGGTTGAGTCAAACGAGGCCCGACTCGAGGTACAAATGATAAGGTTGAGTCGAACGAGGCTTGCCCCGAGGCACAAATAATCAGGTTGAATCAAATGAGCCCAACGCAAGCCACAAATAATAAGGTTGAATCAAACGATCCCCGACTCGAGGCGCAAATGATATGTTTGAGTGGAACGAGGCTCGACTAGAGGTGCAGATTTTATGGTTGAGTCAAACGAGGCCCGACTCGAGCCGTAAATGAAAAGGTTGAGTGAAACGAGGCTCGCCTCGAGGTACAAATGATAAGGTTGAGTCGAATGACGACTGACTCGAGGCACAAATGATAAGGTTGAGTTGAAGGAGGCCTGACTCGAGGCGCAAATGATGAGGTAAAGTAAAATAAGGCCCGACTCGAGGCGCAAATGATAAGGTTGAGTTGAACGAGGCCCGACTCGAGGTGCAAATGATAAGGTTGAGTGAAATGAGGCCCAACTCGAGGCGCGAATGATAAGGTTGAGTTGAACGAGGCCCAATTCGAGGCGCAAATGATAAGGTTGAGTCAAACGAGGCCCGACTCGAGGTGTAAATGTTAAGGGTATGTTGAACGAGGCCCAACACGAGGCACAAATGATAAGGATTAGTTAAACGAGGCCCGACCTGAATCACAAATGATAAGGTTGAGTTAAACGAGGCCTAACTCGAGGCGCAAATGATAAGGTTGAGTCAAACGAGGCCTGACTCGAGGCGCAAATAATGTGGTTGGGTCAAACGAGGCCCGACTCAAGGCGCAAATGATATGGCCGAGTCAAACAAGGCCTGACCCAAGGCACAAATGATATGGTTGAGTCAAACGTGGCACAACTCGAGGCACAAATGGTATCGATGAGTCAAACGAGGCCCAACTCGAGGTGCAAATGATATGATTGAGTCAGACGAGGCCCAACTCAAGGCGCAAATGATATGGTTGAGTCAAACGAGGCTGACTCGAGGCACAAATGATATGGTTGAGTAAAACGAGGCCTGACTCTTTGCGCAAATCATATGGTTGAGTCAAACGAGGACCAACTCGAGGCGCAAATGATATGATTGACCAAACGAGGCCTGACTCGAGGGACCAATGATATGGATGAGTCAAACGAGGGCCAACTCGAGGCACAAATGGTATTGATGAGTCAAACGAGGCCCGACTCGAGGCGCAAATGATATGGTTTAGTCAAACGAGGACCAACTCGAGACGCAAATGATATGGATGAGTCAAACGAGGCATGACTCGAGGCACAAATGATATGATTATGCAAAATAAGGCCTGACTTGAGGCACAAATGATATGGTTAAGTTAAACGAGGCCCAACTCGAGGCACAAATTGTATCGGTGAGTCAAACGAGGCCCGACTCGAGGTGCAAATGATATGGTTGAGTCAAACGAGGCCTGACTTGAGGCGCAAATGATATGATTAAGCCAAACGAGGCCTCACTCAAGGCCCAAATGATATGGTTGAGTCAAACGAGGGTTGACTCGTTGCGCAAATCATATGGTTGAGTCAAATGAGGACTAACTCGATGCATGAATGGTATTGGTGAGTCAAACGAGGCACGACTCAGGAAGCAAATGATATGGTTGAGTAAAACGAGGCCTAACTCGATGCATAAATCATATGGTAGAGTCAAATGTGGCCCAAGTTGATGCACAAATGGTATCGGTGAGTCAAACGAGGCCCGACTTAAGGTGCAAATGATATGGTTGAGTCGAACGAGAACCAACTCGAGGCATAATTGGCATCAGTGAGTCAAATGAGGCCTCACTCGAGGCACAAATGATATGGTTGTGTCAAACGAGGCCCAACTCGAGGCGCAAATAATATGATTGAGCCAAACGAGGCCTGAGTCGAGGCATAAATGATATGGTTGAGTCAAACGAGGCCTAACTCGCGGCACAAATGATATGGTTGAGTCAAACGAGGCCCAACTCGAGTGCAAATGATATGATTGAGTCAAACAAGGCCTGACTTGAGGCACAAATGATATGGTTGAGTGAAACGAGGCTAGACGCGAGGCACAACTGGTATCGGTGATTCAAATAAGGCCCAACTCGAGGCGCAAGTGATACAGTTTAGTCAAACGAGGCCCGACTCAAGAAGCAAATGATATGGTTGAGTCAAACGAGACATGACTCGAGGCACAAATGATATGGTTGAGTCCAGCGAGGCCCGCCTCGAGGCGCAAATTATATGGTTGAGTAAACCAAGGCCCGACTCAAGGTGCAAATGATATGGTTGTGTCAAACAAGGCATGACTCATCGCAAAAATGATATGGTTGTGTCAAACGAGGCCCAACTCGAGACGCAAATCATATGGTTGAGTCAAACGAGCCCCAACTCGAGGCGCAAATGATATGGTTAAGTCAAACGAGGTAGACTCGAGGCAAAAATGATATGGTTGAGCCAAACGAGGCCCGACTCGAGGCACAAATGATATGGTTGAGTCAAACGAGGCCCGATTCAAGGCGAAAATGATATGGGTGAGTCAAACGAGGCCCGACTCGAGGCACAAATGATATGGTTGAGTCAAACAAAGCCTGCCTCGAGGCAAAAATGATATGATTGAGTCAAACGAGGCCCGACTCGAGGCGCAAATGATATGGTTGAGTCAAACGAGGCCTGACTCAAGGCGCAAATGATATGATTGAGCCAAACAAGGCCTAACTCGAGGCCCAAATGATATGGTTGAGTCAAACGAGGCTTGACTCGATGCGCAAATCATATGGTTGAGTCAAATGAGGCCCAACTCGATGCACAAATGGTATCGGTGAGTCAAAAGAGGCACGACTCGGGGCGCAAATGATATGGTTTAGTAAAATGAGGCCTTACTCGATGCGTAAATCATATGGTTGAGTCAAACGAGGCCCAAGTTAATGCACAAATGGTATTAGTGAGTCAAACGAGGCCCGACTTGAGGCGCAAATGATATGGTTGAGTCAAACGAGGCCCGACTCGAGGCACAAATAATATGGTTGGCTGAAACAAACCCCGCCTCGAGGCGCAAATGATATGGTAGAGTCAAATGAGGCTTGACTCGAGGCAGAAATGATATGGTTGAGCCAAACGAGGCCCAACTCGAGGCGCAAATGATATGATTGAGCCAAACGAGGCCTAACTCGAGGCCCAAATGATATGGTTGAGTCAAACGAGGCTTGGCTCGATGCGCAAATCATATGGTTGAGTCAAACGAGGCCCAACTCAATGCACAAATGGTATCCGTGAGTCAAACGAGGCACGACTCATGGCGCAAATAATATGGTTGAGTAAAACGAGGCCTGACTCGATGCGTAAATCATACGGTTGAGTCAAATGAGGCCCAAGTTGATGCACAAATGGTATCGGTGAGTCAAATGAGGCCTGACTCGAGGCGCAAATGATATGGTTGAGTCAAACGAGGCCTAACTCAAGGCGCAAATGATATGGTTGAGTCAAACAAGGCCTGACTCGAGGCACAAATGATATGGTTGAGTCAAACAAGGCCCAACTCGAGGCACAAATGGTATCGGTGAGTCAAACGAGGGCCGACTCGAGGTGCAAATGATATGATTGAGTTAGACGAGGCCCAACTCAAGGCGCAAATGATATGGTTGAGTCAAACGAGGCCTGACTCGAGGCACAAATGATATGGTTGAGTAAAGCTAGGCCTGACTCGTTGCGCAAATCATATGGTTAAGTCAAACGAGGACCAACTCGATGCACAAATGGTATCGGTGAGTCAAACAAGGTGCGACTTAAGGCGCAAATGATATGATTGACCAAACGAGCCCTGACTCGAGGCGCCATTGATTTGGTTGAGTCAAACGAGGCCCAACTCGAGGCACAAATGGTATTGGTGAGTCAAACGAGGCCCGACTCGAGGCGCAAATGATATGGTTTAGTCAAACGAGGATCGACTCGAGACGCAAATGATATGGTTGAGTCACACGAGGCATGACTCGAGGCACAAATGATATGATTGAGCCAAACGAGGCCTGACTCGAGGCACAAATGATATGGTTGAGTCAAACGAGGCCCAACTTGAGGCACCAATTCTATCGGTGAGTCAAACGAGGCCCAACTGGATGTGCAAATGATATGGTTGAGTCAAACGAGGCTTGACTAGAGGCACAAATGATATGATTAAGCCAAACGAGGCCTAACTTGAGGCACAAATGATATGATTGAGCCAAACAAGGCCCGACTCGAGGCACAAATGGCGTCGGTGAGTCAAACGAGGCCCGACTCGAGGCTCAAATGATATGGTTTAGTCAAACAAGGGCCATCTCTAGACACAAATGATATGGTTGAGTCAAACGAGGCAACACTCGAGGCACAAATGATATGGTTGACTCAAACGAGGCCCAACTCGAGGCACAAATGGTATCAGTGAGTCAAATGAGGCTTGACTCGAGGCGCAAATGATATGGTTGAGTCAAACAAGGCCAGACTCGAGGTGCAAATGATATCATTTAGTCAAACGAGGCATGGCTCGAGGCACAAATGGTATCGGTGAGTCAAACGAGGCCCGACTCGAGGCACAAATGATATGGTTTAGTCAAACAAGGACTGACTCAAGACGCAAATGATATGGTTGAGTGAAATGAGGCATGACTCGAGGCACAAATGATATGATTGAGCCAAACGAGGGCTGACTCATGGCACAAATGATATGGTTGAATCAAACGAGGCCTAATTCGAGGCACAAATGGTATCGGTGAGTCAAATGAGGCCCGACTCGTGGCACAAATTATATGGTTGATTCAAACGAGGCCTGACTCGAGGCACAAATGATATGATTGAGCCAAACGAGGCCTGACTCGAGGCGCAAATGATATGGTTTAGTCCAATGAGGGCTGACTCAAGATGCAAATGATATGGTTGTGTCAAGGAAGGCAACACTCAAGGCACAAATGATGTGGTTTAGTCAAACGAGGCCTGCCTTGAGGCGCAAATGATATGGTTGAGTCAAATAAGGCCCGACTCGAGGCGCAAATGATATGGTTGTGTCAAACAAGGCATGACACGAGGCAGAAATGAAACGAGGCCCAACTCGAGGCATAAATGGTATGATGAGTCAAACGAGGCCCGCCTCAAGGCGAAAATGATATGGTTAAGTCAAACGAGGCCTTACCCAAGGCTCAAATGATATGGTTGAGTCAAACGAGGCCCAACTCGAGGCACAAATGGTATCGATGAGTCAAATGAGGTCTGACTCAAGGCACAAATGATATGGTTGAGTCAAATGAGGCCTGACTCGAGGCACAAATGATATGGTTGGCTGAAACAAACCCCACCTCGAGGCGCAAATGATATGGTTGAGTCAAATGAGACTTGACTCGAGGCAGAAATGATATGGTTGAGTCAAACGAGACCCGACTCGAGGCGCAAATAATATGGTTGAGTCAAACGAGGCCCGACTCGAGGCACAAATGGTATCGATGAGTCAAATGAGGCCTGACTCGAGGCACAAATGATATGGTTGAGTCAAACGAGGCCCAGCTTGTGGCATAAATATTAGGATTGAGCCAAACGAGGCCTGACTCTTGGCACAAATGATATGGTTGAGTCAAATGAGGCCTGACTCGAGGCACATATGATATGGTTGAGTCAAACGAGGCCCGACTCCAGGTGCAAATGATATGGTTTAGTCAAACGAGGACTGACTTGAGATGCAAATGATATGGCTGAGTCAAATGAGGCATGACTCGAGGCACAAATGATATGATTGAGCCAAACAAGGCCTGACTCGTGACACAAATGATATGGTTGAATCAAACGAGTCCTAATTCGAGGCACAAATGGTATCAGTGAGTCAAATGAGGCCTGACTCGAGGCACAAATGATATGGTTGATTCAAACGAGGCCTGACTCGAGGTGCAGATGATATGATTGAGCGAAACAAGGCCGGACTCGTGGCACAAATGATATGGTTTAGTCAAATGAGGGCCGACTCGAGATGCAAATGATATGGTTGTGTCAAACAAGGCAACACTCGAGGCACAAATGATATGGTTTAGTCAAACGAGGCCTGCCTCGAGGCACAAATGATATGGTTGAGTCAATCAAGGCCCGACTCAAGGCGCAAATGATATGGTTGTGTCAAACAAGGCATGACTAGAGGCAGAAATGAAACGAGGCCCAACTCGAGGCACAAATGGTATCGATGAGTCAAACGAGGCCCGCCTCAAGGCACAAATGATATGGTTGAGTCAAACGAGGCCCGACTTGAGGCACAAATGATATGGTTGGCTGAAACAAACCCCGCCTCAAGGCGCAAATGATATGGTTGAGTCAAACGAGGCTTGACTCGAGGCAAAAATGATATGGTTGAGTCAAACGAGGCCCGACTCGAGGCGCAAATGATATGGTTGAGTCAAACGAGGCCTAACTCAAGGCGCAAATGATATGGTTGAGTCAAACAAGGCTTGACTCGAGGCACAAATGATATGGTTGAGTCAAACGAGGCCCAACTCGAGGCAGAAATGGTATCAGTGAGTCAAACGAGGGCCAACTCGAGGTGCAAATGATATGATTGAGTCAGACGAGGCCCAACTCAAGGCACAAATGATATGGTTAAGTCAAATGAGGCCTGACTGGAGGCACAAATGATATGGTTGAGTAAAACGAGGCCTGACTCGTTGCGCAAATCATATGGTTAAGTCAAATGAGGACCAACTCGATGCACAAATAGTATCGGTGAGTCAAACGAGGTGCAACTCGAGGCGCAAATGATATATTGACCAAACGAGGCCTGACTCGAGGCGCCATTGATATGGATGAGTCAAACGAGGCCCCACTCGAGGCACAAATGGTATCAGTGAGTCAAACGAGGCCCGACTCAAGGCGCAAATGATATGGTGGAGTCAAACGAGGCATGACTCGAGGCACAAATGATATGGTAGAGTCAAATGAGGCCCAACTCGAGGCACCAATTCTATCGGTGAGTCAAACAAGGCCCAATTGGAGGTGCAAATGATATGCTTGAGTCAAACGAGGCCCAACTAGAGGCGCAAATGATATGATTAAGCTAAACGAGGCCTGACTTGAGGCACAAATGATATGATTGAGCCAAACAAGGCCCGACTCGAGGCACAAATGGTGTCGGTGAGTCAAACGAGGCCCGACTCGAGGCGCAAATGATATGGTTTAGTCAAATGAGGGCCGTCTCTAGACGCAAATGGTTGAGTCAAATGAGGCAACACTCGAGGCACAATTGATATGGTTGAGTCAAACGAGGCCCAACTTGAGGCACAAATGGTATCAGTGAGTCAAATGAGGCCCAACTCGAGGCGCAAATGATATGGTTGTGTCAAACAAGGCCAGACTCGAGGTGCAAATGATATCGTTTAGTTAAACGAGGCCCGAATCGAGATGCACATGATATGATGGAGTCAAACGAGACATGAGTCGAGGCACAAATGGTATCAGTGAGTCAAATGAGGCCCGACTCGAGGCACAAATGATATGGTTTAGTCAAACGAGGCTTGACTCGAGGCAGAAATGATATGGTTGAGTCAAACGAGGCCCAACTCAAGGCGCAAATGATATGGTTGATTCAAACGAGGCCTGACTTGAGGCGCACATGATATGATTGAGCCAAACGAGGCCAGACTCGAGGCACAAATGATATGATTGAGCCAAACGAGGCCCGACTCGAGGTGCAAATGATATGGTTTAGTCAAATGAGGGTCGACTTGAGATGCAAATGATATGGTTGTGTCAAACAAGGCAACACTCGAGGTACAAATGATATGGTTTAGTCAAACGAGGCCTGCCTCGAGGCGTAAATGATATGGTTGTGTCAAACAAGGCATGACTCGAGGCAGAATTGAAACGAGGCCCAACTCGAGGCACAAATGGTATCGATGAGTCAAACGAGGCCCACCTCAAGGCGCAAATGATATGGTTGGGTCAAACGAGGCCCGACTCAAGGCACAAATGATATGGTTGGCTGAAACAAACCCTGCCTCAAGGCACAAATGATATGGTTGAGTCAAACGAGGCTTGACTCGAGGCAGAAATGATATGGTTGAGTCAAACGAGGCCCAACTCAAGGCGCAAATGATATGGTTGAGTCAAACGAGGCCCGACTCGAGGCGCAAATGGTATTCATGAGTCAAATGAGGCCTAACTCGAGGCACAAATGATATGGTTGAGTCAAACGAAGCCCAGCTCAAGGTGCGAATAATATGATTGAGCCAAACGAGGCCGGACTCTAGACACAAATGATATGGTTGAGTCAAACACGGCCTGACTCGAGGCGCAAATGATATGGGTGAGTCAAACTAGGCCTGAGTTGAGGCGCAAACACGTGGTTGAGTTAAACGAGGCTTGACTCAAGGTGCAAAAGATAAGGGTGAGTCAAACAAAGACCGACTCGAAGCACAAACATATGGGTGAGTGAAATAAGGCCCAACTTGAGGCTCAAACATATGGGTGAGTCAAACAAGGACCGACTCGAGGCACAAATGATATGGTTGAGTCAAACAAGGCCCAACTCGAGGCACAAACGATATGATTGAGTTAGATCAGGCCCAACTCGAGGTGCAAATGATATGGTTGAGTCAAACGTGGGCCGACTCGAGGCGCAAATGATATGGTCGAGTCAAATGAGGCCCGACTCAAGCTGCAAATGGTATGGTCAAGTCAAACAACGCCCGACTCGAGGCACAAATGATATAGTTGAGTCAAATGAGGCCTAACTCGAGGCACAAATGGTATCCAGGAGTCAAACGAGGCCTGACTCGAGGCGCAAATCATATAGTTAAGTCAAACATGGCCTGACTCGAGGCGCAAAAGATATGGGTGAGTCAAACTAGGCCTGAGTTGAGGCACAAACACGTGTTTGAGTTAAACAAGCCTTGACTCGAGGTTCAAATGATAAGGGCGAGTCAAACAAAGACCGGCCCGAAGCACAAATATATGGGTGAGTCAAATAAGGCCCAACTTGAGGCTCAAACATATGGGTGAGTCAAACAAGGACCGATTGGAGGCGCAAATGATATGGTTGAGCCAAACAAGCCCCGACTCGAGGCACAAATGATATGATTGAGTCAAACGAGAACCAACTCGAGGCACAAATGGTATCGGTGAGTCAAATGAGGCCTAACTCGAGGCACAAATGCTATGGTTGTGTCAAACGAGGCCCCACTCGAGGCACAAATAATATGATTGAGCCAATCGAGGCCTGACTCGAGGCACAAATGATATGGTTCAGTCAAACAAGGCCTAACTCGCGACGCAAATGATATGGTTGAATCAAACGAGGCCTGACTCGAGGCACAAATGATATGGTTGAGTCAAATGAGGCCCAACTCGAGGCACAAATGGTATCCGAGTGTCAAACGAGGCCCGACTCGAGGCGCAAATGATATAGTTGAGTCAAACATGGCCTGACTCGAGGCCAAATGATATGGGTGAGTCAAACTAGGCCTGAGTTGAGGCGCAAACACGTGGTTGAGTCAAACGAGGCTTGACTCGAGGTGCAAATCATAAGGGTGAGTCAAACAAAGACCGACTTGAAGCGCAAATATATGGGTGAGTCAAATAAGGCCCAACTTGAGGATCAAACATATGGGTGAGTCAAACAAGGACCGACTGGAGGCGCAAATGATATGGTTGAGTCAAACAAGGCCCGACTCGAGGCACAAATGATATGATTGAGTCAAATGAGAACCAACTTGAGGCACAAATGGTATCGGTGAGTCAAATGAGGCCTGACTCGAGGCACAAATGATATGGTTCTGTCAAATGAGGCCCGACTCGGGACACAAAAAATATGATTGAGCCAAACGAGGCCTGACTCGAGGCACAAATGATATGATTGAGTCAAACGAGGCCTGACTCGAAATGATATGGTCGAGTCAAAGAAGGCTTGACTCGAGGCACAAATGATATAGTTGAGTCAAACGAGGCCCAAGTTGATGCACAAATGGTATCGGTGAGTCAAACGAGGCCCGACTCGAGGCGTAAATGATATGGTTGAGTAAAACGAGGACTGACTCGAGGCACAAATGATATGGTTGAGTCAAACGAGGCCTGACTCAAGGCGTAAATGATATGGTTGAGTCAAACAAGGCCCGACTTGAGGCAGAAATGATATGGTTTGGTCAAATGAGGCCCAACTTGAAGCATAAATGGTATCCGTGAGTCAAATAAGGCCCTACTCGAGGCGCAAATGATATAGTTGAGTCAAACACGACCTGACTCGAGGCACAAATGATATGGGTGAGTCAAACTAGGCCTGAGTTGAGGCACAAACACGTGGTTGAGTTAAACGAGGCTTGACTCAAGGTGCAAAAGATAAGAGTGAGTCAAACAAAGATCGGCTCGAAGCGCAAACATATGGGTGAGTCAAATAAGGCCCAACTTGAGGATCAAACATATGGGTGAGTCAAACAAGGACCGACTCGTGGTTCAAATGATATGGTTGAGTCAAACAAGGCCCGACTCGAGGCGCAAATGATATGATTGAGTCAGATGAGGCCCAACTCGAGGTGCAAATTATATGGTTGAGTCAAATGAGGCCCGACTCGAGGCGCAAATGATATGGTTGATTCAAACAAGGCCTGACTCAAGGCGCAAATCATATGGTTCAGTCAAACGAGGCCTAACTCGAGGCACAAATGGTATCCGTGAGTCAAACGAGGCCTGACTCAAGGCATAAATGATATAGTTGAGTCAAACACGGCCTGACTCGAGGCACAAATGATATGGGTGAGTCAAACTAGGCCAGAGTTGAGGTGCAAACATGTGGTTGAGTCGAACGATGCTTGACTCGAGGTGCAAATGATAAGGGTGAGTTAAACAAAGACCGAATTGAAGCACAAATATATGGGTGAGTCAAATAAGGCCCAACTTGAGGCTCAAACATATGGGTGAGTCAAACAAGGACCGACTCGATGCGCAAATCATATGGTTGAGTCAAACAAGGCCCGACTCGAGGCGCAAATGATATGGTTGGGTCAAACAAGGCACGCCTCGAGGCGCAAATGATATGGTTGAGTCAAATGAGGCCCCAGTCGAGGCACAAATGGTATCAATGAGTCAAACGAGGCCCGACTCGAGGCACAAATGATATGGTTGAGTCAAACGAGGCCTGACTCGAGGCACAAATGGTATTGGTGAGTCAAACGAGGCCTGACTCGAGGCGCAAATGATATGATTGACCAAATGAGGCCTGACTTAGGCGCCAATGATATGGATGAGTCAAATAAGGCCCGCCTCGAGGCGCAAATGGTATCGGTGAGTCAAATGAGGCTTGACTCGAGGCGCAAATGATATGGTTGAGTAAAACGAGGACCAACTCGAGGCACAAATGGTATCGGTGAGTCAAATGAGGCCTAACTCGAGGCGCAAATGATATGGTTGAGTCAAACGAGGCCCGACTCGAGGCACAAATAATATGATTGAGCCAAACGAGTCCAGACTCGAGGCACAAATGATATCGTTGAGTCAAACGAGGCCTGACTCGTGGCGCAAATGATATGGTTGAGTCAAACGAGGCCCGACTTGAGGCACAAATTATATGATTGAGCCAAATGAGGCCTGACTCGAGGCACAAATGATGTGTTTGAATCAAACAAGGTAAGACGCAAGGCACAAATGGTATTGGTGATTCAAATGAGGCCCGACTTGAGGGGCAAATGATATAGTTTAGCCAAACAAGGCACGACTCAAGACGCAAATGATATGGTTGAGTAAAATGAGGCCTGACTCGATGCGCAAATCATATGGTGGAGTCAAACGAGGCCCAACTCGATGCACAAATGGTATTGGTGAGTCAAACGAGGCCTGACTCGAGGCGCAAATGATATGATTGACCAAATGAGGCCTGACTTAGGCGCCAATGATATGGATGAGTCAAATAAGGCCCGCCTCGAGGCGCAAATGGTATCGGTGAGTCAAATGAGGCTTGACTCGAGGCGCAAATGATATGGTTGAGTAAAACGAGGACCAACTCGAGGCACAAATGGTATCGGTGAGTCAAATGAGGCCTAACTCGAGGCGCAAATGATATAGTTGAGTCAAACGAGGCCCGACTCGAGGCACAAATAATATGATTGAGCCAAACGAGTCCAGACTCGAGGCACAAATGATATCGTTGAGTCAAACGAGGCCTGACTCGTGGCGCAAATGATATGGTTGAGTCAAACGAGGCCCGACTTGAGGCACAAATTATATGATTGAGCCAAATGAGGCCTGACTCGAGGCACAAATGATGTGTTTGAATCAAACAAGGTAAGACGCAAGGCACAAATGGTATTGGTGATTCAAATGAGGCCCGACTTGAGGGGCAAATGATATAGTTTAGCCAAACAAGGCACGACTCAAGACGCAAATGATATGGTTGAGTCAAACGAGGCCTGACTCAATGCGCAAATCATATGGTGGAGTCAAACAAGCCTGACTCGAGGCGCAAATGATATGATTGACCAAACGAGGCCTGACACGAGGCACCAATGATATAGATGAGTCAAACGAGGCCCGCCTCGAGGCGCAATTGATATGGTCGAGTCAAACAAGGCCGGACTCGAGGCACAAATGATATGGTTAAGTGAAACGAGGCCCAACTCAAGGCACAAATGGTATCCATGAGTCAAACGAAGCCCGACTCAGGGCGCAAATGATATGGGTGAGTCAAACTAGGAATGAGTTGAGGCGCAAACACGTGTTGGAGATAACAAGGCTTGACTCGAGGTGCAAATGATAAGGGTGCGTCAAACAAAGACCGACTCGAAGCACAAACATATGGGTGAGTCAAACAAGGCCCAATTCGAGGCACAAATGATATGGTTAAGTCAAACGAGGCCTAACTCAAGGCACAAATGGTATCGGTGAGTCAAACAAGGCCCGCCTCGAGGCGCAAATGATATGGTTGAGTCAAATGAGGACTGACTCGAGATGCAAATGATATGGTTAAGTAAAACGAGGCATGACTCGAGGCACAAATGATATGATTGAGAGAAACGAGGCCTGACTCGAGGCACAAATGATATGGTTGATTCAAACGAGGCCCAACTCAAGGCACAAATTGTATCGGTAAGTCAAACGAGGCCCGACTCAAGATGCAAATGATATGGTTGAGTCAAACGAGGCCTGACTCGAGGCGCAAATGATATGATTGAGCCAAAGGGGGCCCGCCTCAAGGCGCAAATGATATGGTTGTGTCAAACAAGGCATGACTCGAGGGAGAAATGATATGGTTTAGTCAAACGAGGCCTGACTTGAGGCACAAATGATATGGTTGAGTCAAACGAGACCTAACTTAAGGCACAAATGGTATCGATGAGTCAAATGAGGCCTGACTCAAGGAGCAAATGATATGGGTGAGTTAAACGAGGCCCGACTCGAGGCACAAATGATATGGTTGAGTCACACGAAGCCTGCCTCGAGGCGCAAATGATATGGTTGAGTCAAACGAGGCCCGACTCGATGCACAAATGATATGGTTGAGTCAAACGAAGCCTAACTCAAGGCACAAATGATATGGGTGAGTCAAACGAGGCCCGACTCGAGGCACAAACGATATGGTTGAGTCAAACGAAGCCCGCCTCGAGGTGCAAATGATATGGTTGAGTCAAATGAGGCATGACTCGAGGCAGAAATGATATGGTTGAGTCAAACGAGGCCTAACTCAAGGCGCAAATGATATGGTTAAGTTAAACGAGGCTCGACTCGAGTCGCAAATGATATGATTAAGCCAAATGAGGCTTAATTCGAGGCAAAAATGATATGGTTGAGTCAAACGATGCATGACTTGATACGCAAATCATATGGTTGAGTCAAACGAGGACCAACTCGATGCACAAATGGTATCGGTGAGTCAAACGAGGCCTGACTCAAAGTGCAAATAATATGGTTGAGTCAAACGAGGCCCGACTCGAGGCACAAATGATATGGTTGAGTCAAACGAGGCCTGACTCGAGTTGCAAATAATATGATTGAGCCAAACGAGGCCTGACTCGAGGCACAAATGATATGGTTGAGTCAAACGAGGCCAGACTCGAGGCACAAATAATATGGTGGAGTCAAAGGAGGCCCAACTCGAGGCACAAATGGTATCAGTGAGTCAAACAAGGCCCAACTCGAGGCATAAATGATATGGTTGAGTCAAACAAGGCCCGACTCGTGGCGTAAATGATACTGTTTAGCCAAACGAGGCCCGACTCGAGACACAAATGATATGGTTGAGTCAAACGAGGCACGACTCGAGGCACAAATGATATGGTCGAGTTAAACAAGGCTTGACTTAAGGCACAAATGATATGGTTGAGTCAAATGAGGACCAACTCGAGGCACAAATGGTATCGGTGAGTCAGGATCGAGGCCTAAATGATATGATTGAGTCAAATGAGGACCAACTCGAGGAGCAAATGGTATCTGTGAGTCAAACGAGGCCCCAGTCAAGGTACAAATGGTATTAGTGAGTCAAACGAGGCCCGACTCGAGGCACAAATGATATGGTTGAGTCAAACGAGGCCTGACTCGAGGCACAAATGATATGGTTGAGTAAAACGAGGCCTAACTCGATGCACAAATCATATGGTGGAGTCAAACGAGGCCCAACTCGATGCACAAATGGTATCGATGAATTAAATGAGGCCTGACTCGATGCGCAAATGATATGATTGATCAAACGAGGCCTGACTCGAGGCATAAATAATATGGATGAGTCAAACGAGTCCTGTCTCAAGGCACAAATGATATCGGTGAGTCAAACGAGGCCTGACTCGTGGCGCAAATTATATGGTTGAGTCAAACGAGGACCAACTCCAGGCACAAATAATATGATTGAGCCAAATGAGGCATGACTCGAGGCACAAATGATATGGTTGAATAAAACGAGGCAAGACGCGAGGCACAAATGGTATTGGTGATTCAAATGAGGCCCGACTTGAGGGGCAAATGATATGGTTTAGCCAAACAAGGCACGACTCAAGACACAAATGATATGGTTGAGTCAAACGAGGCCTGACTCTATGCGCAAATCATATCGTAGAGTTAAACGAGGCCTGACTCGAGGCGCAAATGATATGATTGACCAAATGAGGCCTGACTCGAGGCGCCAATGATATAGATGAGTCAAACGAGGCCCGCCTTGAGGCGCAATTGATATGGTCAAGTCAAACAAGGCCTGACTCGAGGTACAAATGATATGGTTCAGTCAAACGAGGTCCAACTCGAGGCACAAATGGTATCTATGAGTCAAACGAAGCCCGACTCAGGGCACAAATGATATGGTTGAGTCAAACTAGGCATGAGTTGAGGCGCAAACACGTGGTGGAGACAACGAGGTTTGACTCAAGGTGCAAATGATAAGGGTGAGACAAACAAAGACCGACTCGAAGCGCAAACATATGGGTGAGTCAAACAAGGCCTGACTCGAGGCGCAAATGATATTATTAAGTCAAACGAGGCCTAACTCAAGGCACAAATGGTATCAGTGAGTCAAACAAGGCCCGCCTCGAGGCGCAAATGATATGGTTGAGTCAAACGAGGACTGACTCGAGATGCAAATGACATGGTTGAGTAAAATGAGGCATGACTCGAGTCACAAATGATATGGTTAAGTCAAACGAGGCCCAACTCGAGGCACAAATTGTATCGGTGAGTCAAACGAGGCCCGACTCAAGGTGCAAATGATATGGTTGAGTCAAACAAGGCCTGACTCGAGGCGCAAATGATATGATTGAGCCAAACGGGGCCCGACTCAAGGCGTAAATGATATGGTTATCTCAAACAAGCCATGACTCGAGGCAGAAATGATATGGTTGAGTCAAACGAGGCCCAACTCGAGGCGCAAATCATATGGTTGAGTCAAACCAGCCCCGACTCGAGGCACAAATGATATGGTTGAGTCAAACGAGGCCTGACTCGAGGCACAAATGATATGGTTGAGTCAAACGAGGCCTAACTTGAGGCACAAATGGTATCGATGAGTCAAACGAGGCCCGACTCAAGGAGCAAATGATATGGGAGAGTTAAACGAGGCCCGACTCGAGGCATAAATGATATGGGTGAGTCAAACCAAGCCCACCTCGGGGCGCAAATGATATGGTTGAGTCAAACAAGGCCCGACTCGATGCACAAATGATATGGTTGAGTCAAACGAAGCCTGACTCTAGGTGCAAATGATATGGGTGAGTCAAACGAGGCCCGACTCGAGGAATAAACGATATGGTTGAATCAAACGAAGCCTGCCTCGAGGCGCAAATGATATGGTTGAGTCAAATGAGGCATGACTCGAGGCAGAAATGATATGGTTGAGTCAAATAAGGCCCGACTCGAGGCGTAAATGATATGGTTGAGTTAAACGAGGCTCGACTCGAGGCGCAAATGATATGATTGAGCCAAATGAGGCCTAATTCGAGGCAAAAATGATATGGTTGAGTCAAATGATGCATGACTCGAGTCGCAAATGATATGATTGAGTCAAACGAGGCCTAATTCGAGGCAAAAATGATATGGTTGAGTCAAACGATGCATGACTTGATGCGCAAATCATATGGTTGAGTCAAACGAGGACCAACTCGATGCACAAATGGTATCGGTGAGTCAAACGAGGCCTGACTCGAGGTGCAAATAATATGGTTGAGTCAAACGAGGCCCGAATCGAGGCACAAATGATATGGTTGAGTCAAAAGAGGCCTGACTCGAGGCGCAAATGATTTGGTTGAGTCAAACGAGACCCGACTCGAGGTGCAAATAATATGATTGAGCCAAACGAGGCCTGACTCGAGGCACAAATGATATGGTTGAGTTAAACGAGGCCAGACTCGAGGAACAAATAATATGGTGGAGTCAAAGGAGGCCCAACTCGAGGCACAAATAGTATCGTGAGTCAAACAAGGCCCAACTCGAGGCGCAAATGATATGGTTGAGTCAAACAAGGCCCGACTCGTGGCGCAAATGATATGGTTTAGCCAACCGAGGCCCGACTCAGGACACAAATGATATGGTTAAGTCAAACGAGGCATGACTCGAGGCACAATTGATATGGTCGAGTTAAACATAGCTTGACTTAAGGCACAAATGATATGGTTGAGTCAAATAAGGACCAACTCGAGGCACAAATGGTATTATTGAGTCAAATGAGGCCTGACTCAAGGCGCAAATGATATGGTTGAGTCAAACGAGGCCTGACTCGAGGCGTAAATGTTATGATTGAGTCAAACGAGGACCAACTCGAGGCGCAAATAGTATCGGTGAGTCAAACGAGGCCTGACTCGAGGCGCAAATGATATGATTGAGCCAAACGAGGCCTAACTCGAGGCACAAATGATATGGTTGAGCCAAATGAGGCCTGACTCGATGCGCAAATCATATGGTTGAGTGAAACGAGGCCCAACTCGATGCACAAATGGTATCGGTGAGGCAAACGAGGCTCGACTCAAGGCACTAATGATATGGTTGAGTCAAACAAGGCCTAACTCAAGGCACAAATGATATGGTTGAGACAAACGAGGCCCTACTCGAGGCGCAAATGGTATCGGTGAGTCAAACGAGGCCCGACTCAAGGTGCAAATGATATGGTTAAGTCAAACAAGGCCCGACTCAAGGGGCAAGTGATATGGTTGAGTCAAACGATGCCCAACTCGAGGCGTAAATGATATGGTTGAGTCAAACAAGGCCAGACTCGAGGCACAAATGATATGGTTGAGTTAAACGAGACCCAACTCGAGGCTCATATGGTATCCGTGAGTCAAACGAGGCCCGACTTGAGGCAAAAATGATATGGTTGGGTCAAGCAAGGCCTGACTCGTGGCGCAAATCATATGTGTGAGTCTAACAAGGCCTAACTCAAGGTGCAATCATATGGGTGAGTCAAACGACGCTTGACTCGAGGTGCAAATGATAAGGGTGAGTCAAATGAAGACTGCCTCGAGGTGCAAATGATATGGTTTCGTCAAACGAGGCCCAACTCGAGGCACAAATTGTATCGATGAGTCAAATGAGGCCCGACTCGAGGCTCAAATGATATGGTTGAGTCAAATGAGGCCTGACTACAAATGCAAATGATATGGTTGAGTGAAACAAGGCCCGGCTTGAGGTACAAATGATATGGTTAACTCAAACAAGGCCTGACTCAAGGCGCAAATGATATGCTTAAGTCAAACAAGGCCCGACTCGACACGCAAATGATATGGTTGAGTCAAACAAGGCCTGACTCGAGGCACAAATGATATGGTTGAGTTAAATAAGGCCCAACTTGAGGCATAAATGGTATCAATGAGTCAAACAAGGCCCAACTCAAAGTGCAAATGATATCTTTGAGTCAAACAAGGCCTGACTCGAGGCGCAAATGATATGTTTGAGTCAAACAAGGCTCGACTCGAGGCACAAATGATATGGTTTAGTTAAACGAGGCCCGACTCGAGACACAAATGATATGGTTAAGTCAAACGAGGCATGACTCGAGGAACAAATGATATGGTCGAGTCAAACAAGGCCTGACTTGAGGGACAAATGATATGGTTGAGTCAAACAAGGCCCAACTCGAGGCACAAACGTATCGATGAGTCAAACGAGGCCCAACTCGAGGCGCAAATAATATGGTTGAGTCAAACAAGGCCTAGCTCGAGGCGCAAATGATATGGTTAACTCAAACAAGGCCTGACCCAAGGCTCAAATTATATGGTTAAGTCAAACAAGGCCCGACTCGATGCGCAAATGATATGGTTGAGTCAAACAAGGCCTGACTCGAGGCACAAATGATATGGTTGAGTCAAATGAGGCCAAACTCGAGGCACAAACGGTATCAGTGAGTCAAATGAGGCCCAACTCGAAGCGCAAATGATATCTTTGAGTCAAACGAGGCCTAACTTGAGGCGCAAATGATATGGTTAAGTTAAACAAGGCCCGACTCGAGGTGCAAATGATATGGTTGAGTCAAACGAGGCATGACTCGAGGAACAAATGATATGGTTGAGTGAAACAAGGCCTGACTTGAGGCACAAATGATATGGTTGAGTCAAATGAGGACCAACTCGAGGCACAAATGGTATCGGTGAGTCAAATGAGGCCTGACTCAAGGCGCAAACGATATGGTTGAGTCAAACGAGCCTGACTCGAGGCGTAAATGATATGATTGAGTCAAACGAGGACCAACTCGAGGCGCAAATGGTATCGGTGAGTCAAACGAGGCCCGACTTGAGGTGCAAATGATATGGTTGAGTTGAACGAGGCCCGACTCAAGGCGCAAATGATATGATTGAGCCAAACGAGGCCTAACTCGAGGCACAAATGATATGGTTGAGCCAAATGAGGCCTGACTCGATGCGCAAATCATATGGTTGAGTGAAACGAGGCCCAACTCGATGCACAAATGGTATCGGTGAGGCAAACGAGGCTCGACTCAAGGCACTAATGATATGTTTGAGTCAAACAAGGCCTGACTCAGGGCACAAATGATATGGTTGAGACAAACGAGGCCCCACTCGAGGCACAAATGGTATCGGTGAGTCAAACAAGGCCGGACTCAAGGTGCAAATGATATGGTTATGTCAAACGAGGCCCGACTCAAGGGGCAAGTGATATGGTTAAGTCAAATGATGCCCGACTTAAGGCACAAATGATATGGTTAAGTCAAACATGGCCAGACTCGAGGACAAATGATATGGTTGAGTTAAACGAGGCCTAACTCGAGGCATAAATGGTATCCGTGAGTCAAACGAGGCCCGACTTGAGGCGAAAATGATATGGTTGGGTCAAGCAAGGCCTAACTTGTGGCAGAAATCATATGTGTGAGTCTAACAAGGCCTGACTCGAGATGCAATCATATGGGTGAGTCAAACGAGGCTTGACTCGATGTGCAAATGATAAGGGTGAGTCAAATGAAGACTACCTCGAGGTGCAAATGATATGGTTTCGTCAAACGAGGCCCAACTCGAGGCACAAATTGTATCGGTGAGTCAAATGAGGCCCGACTCAAGGCGCAAATGATATGGTTGAGTCAAACGAGGCCTAACTACAAACGCAAATGATATGGTTGAGTGAAACAAGGCCCAGCTTAAGGCGTAAATGATATGGTTAACTCAAACAAGGCCCGACTCAAGGTGCAAATGATATGCTTAAGTCAAACAAGGCCCGACTCGACGCGCAAATGATATGGTTGAGTTAAACAAGGCCTGACTCGAGGCACAAATGATATGGTTGAGTCAAATAAGGCCCAACTCGAGGCATAAATGGTATCAATGAGTCAAACAAGCCCAACTCGAAGTGCAAATGAAATCTTTGAGTCAAACAAGGCCTGACTCGAGGCGCAAATGATATGTTTGAGTCAAACAAGGCCTAACTCGAGGCACAAATGATATGGTTTAGTTAAACGAGGCCCGACTCGAGACACAAATGATATGGTTGAGTCAAACAAGGCATGACTCGAGGAACAAATGATATGGTTGAGTGAAACAAGGCCTGACTTGAGGCACAAATGATATGGTTGAGTCAAACGAGCCCCAACTCGAGACAGAAACGACATCGGTGAGTCAAACGAGGCCCGACTCGAGGCACAAATAATATGGTTGAGTCAAACGAGGAATAACTTAAGGCGCAAATGGTATCGGTGAGTCAAATGAGGCCTGACTCGAGGCATAAATGATATGAGTGAGTCAAACGAGGCCCGACTCGAGGCACAAATAATATGATTGAGCCAAACGAGTCCTGACTCGAGGCACAAATGATATCATTGAGTCAAACGAGGCCTGACTCGTGGCGTAAATGATATGGTTGAGTCAAACGACGCCTGACTCGATGTGCAAATCATATGGTGGAGTCAAAGGAGGCCCAACTCGATGCACAAATGGTATCGATGAGTCAAACGAGGCCCGACTCGAGGCACAAATGATATGATTGACCAAACGAGGCCTGACTCGAGGTGCTAATGATATGGATGAGTCAAATGAGGCCTGCCTTGAGGTACAAATGATATGGTCGAGTCAAACAAGGCCTGACTCCAGGCATAAATGATATGGTTAAGTCAAACAAGGCCCAACTCGAGGCACAAATGGTATCCATGAGTCAAACAAAGCCCGACTTGAGGCGCAAATGATATGGGTGAGTCAAACTAGGCATGAGTTGAGGCGCAAACACATGGTGGAGACAACGAGGCTTGACTCGAGGTGCAAATGATAAGGGTGAGTCAAGCAAAGACCGACTCAAAGCGCAAACATATGATGAGTCAAATAAGGCCGGTCTTGAGGCTCAAACATATGGGTGAGTAAAACAAGAAGGCGCAAATGATATGGTTGAGTCAAACAAGGCCCAACTCGAGGCACAAATGATATGGTTGAGTCAAACGGGGCTCGACTAAATCGGCAAATGATATGGTTGAGTCAAACAAGACCCAACTTGAGGCGCAAATGATATGGTTAAGTCAAACGAGGCCTAACTCGAGACACAAATGGTATCGGTGAGTCAAATGAGGCCTGCCTCGAGGCGCAAATGATATGGTTGAGTCAAACGAGGACAGACTCGATATGCAAATGATATGGTTGAGTCAAACGAGGCATGACTCGAGGCACAAATGATATGATTGAGCCAAATGAGGCCTAACTCGAGGCATAAATGATATGGTTGAGTCAAACGAGGCCCAACTCGAGGCACAAATGATATGATTGAGCCAAACGAGGCCTGACTCGAGGCACAAATGGTATCGGTGAGTCAAATGAGGCCTGACTCGAGGTGCAAATGATATGGTTGAGTCAAACGAGGCCCGACTCGAGGCACAAATAATATGATTGAGCCAAACGAGGCCTAACTCGAGGCACAAATTATATTGTTGACTCAAACAAGACCTTACTTGTGGCACAAATGATATGGTTGAGTGAAATGAGGCCCGACTCGAGTCGCAAATGATATGATTGAGCCAAACGAGGCCTGAGTCGAGGCACAAATGATATGGTTGAGTCAAACGAGGCCATACACGAGGCACAAATGGTATCAGTGATTCAAACGAGGCCCGACTTGAGGCGCAAATGATATGGCTTAGCCAAACAAAGCACGACTCAAGACGCAAATGATATGGTTGTGTCAAACGAGGCATGACTCGAGGTAGAAATGATATGGTTGAGTCAAACGAGGCCCAACTTGAGGCGCAAATGATATGGTTGAGTCAAACGATCCCCGACTCGAGGTGTAAATGATATGGTTGACTCAAACAAGGCATGACTCAAGGCAAAAATGATATGGTTGAGTCAAACGAGGCCCGACTCGAGGCACAAATGATATGGTTGAGTCAAACAGAGCTAACCTAGCAGCACAAATGGTATCAGTGATTCAAACAAGGCCCAACTCGAGGCGTAAATGATATGGTTTAGTCAAACGAGGCCCAACTCGAGGCACAAATGGTATCGATGAGTCAAACGATGGCCCACTCACGGCGCAAATGATATGGTTGAGTCAAACGAGGCCTGACTTGGGGCACAAATGGTATGGTTGAGTCAAACGAAGCCTGCCTCGAGGCGCAAATGATATGGTTGAGTCAAATGAGGCATGACTCGAGGCAGAAATGATTTGGTTGAGTCAAACGAGGGCCGACTCAAGGCGCAAATGATATGGTTGAGTCAAACGAGGCCCGACTCAAGGCGCAAATGATATGATTGAGCCAAACGAGGTCTAACTTGAGGCACTAATGATATGGTTAAGTCAAATGAGGCCTGACTCGATGCGCAAATCATATGGTTGCGCCAAACGAGGCCCAACTCGATGTACAAATGGTATCGGTGAGTCAAACGAGGCCTGACTCGAGGTGCAAATAATATGGTTGAGTCAAACGAGGCCCGACTCGACGCATAAATGATATGGTTGAGTCAAACGAGGCCTTACTCGAGGCGCAAAAGATATGGTTAAGTCAAACGAGGCCCGACTCAAGGCGCAAATGATATGATTGAGTCAAACGAGAATCAACTCGAGGCACAAATGGTACTGGTAAGTCAAACGAGGCCCGACTTGAGGCGCAAATGATATGGTTGAGTCAAACGAGGCCTAACTCGAGGTGCAAATGATATGATTGAGTCAAACGAGGCCTGACTTGAGGCGCAAATAATATGGTTGTGTCAAACGAGGACCAACTCGAGGCACAAATGGTATCGATGAGTCAAATGAGGCCTAACTCGAGGCGCAAATGATATGGTTGAGTCAAACGACGCCCGACTTGAGGCATAAATAATATGATTGAGCCAAACGTGGCCTGACTCGTGGCACAAATGATATGGTTGAGTCAAACAAGGCCTGACTCATGGCGCAAATGATATGGTTGAGTCAAACATGACCCGGCTCGAGGCACAAATGATATGATTGAGCCAAACGAGACCTGACTCAAGGCACACATAATATGTTTGTGTCAAACGAGGCCAGATGCAAGGCACAAATGGTGTTGGTGTTTCAAACAAGGCCCGATTTGAGGCGCAAATGATACGGTTGAGTCAAACGAGCCTCGACTCGAGGTGCAAATGATATGGTTGAGTCAAACAAGGCCCGACTCGAGGTGCAAATGATATGATTGAGTCAAATGAGGCCTGACTCAAGGCACAAATGATATGGTTGAGTCAAACGAGGTCTAACTCGAGGCACAAATGATATGGTTGAGTCAAATGAGGCCTAAATTGACGCGCAAATCATATGGTTATGTCAAACGAAGCACAACTCGATGCACAAATGGTATCGGTGAGTCAAACCAGGCCCGACTCGAGGTGCAAATAATATGATTGAGTTAAACAAGGCCCGAGTCGAGGCACAAATGATATGGTTGAGTCAAACGAGGCCTTACTCGGGGCGCAAATGATATGGTTGAGTCAAACGAGGCCTGACTCGAGGTGCAAATGATATGATTGAGCCAAACAAGGCCTGACTCGAGGCACAACTAATACGGTTGAGTCAAACGAGGCCAAACTGGAGGCACAAATGGTATCGGTGATTCAAACAAGGCCCGGCTGGAGGCACAATTGATATGGTTTAGTCAAATGAGGCCCAACTCAAGACGTAAATGTTATGGTTGAGTCAAACGAGGCCTGACTCGAGGTGCAAATGATATGATTGAGTCAAATGAGGCCAGACTCAAGGCACAAATGATATGGTTGAGTCAAACGAGGCCCAACTCGAGATACAAATGATATGGTTGAGTCAAATGAGGCCCGACTCGAGGCGCAAATGATATGGTTGAGTTAAATGAGGCATGACTCGAGGCACAAATGATATGGTTAAGTCAAACGAGGCATGACTCAAGGCACAAATGATATGGTTGAGTCAAACAAGGCATGGCTCGGGTCACAAATGATATCGTTGAGTCGAACGAGCCCCAACTCGAGGCACAAATGGTATCCGTGAGTCAACCGAGGCCCGACTTGAGGCACAAATGATATGGTTGAGTCAAACAAGGCCCGACTCGTGGTGTAAATGATATGGGTGAGTTAAACAAGGCCTGACTCAAGGTGCAAACACATGGGTGAGTTAAATGAGGCTTGACTCGAGGTGCAAATGATAAGGGTGAGTCAAACAAAGACCACCTCGAGGCGCAAACATCTGGGTGAATTAAATAAGGCCCGACCCGAGGTTCAAACATATGGGGAAGTCAAACAAGGCCCAACTCGTGGTGCAAATAATTTGGTTGAATCAAACAAGGCATGACTCGAGGCACAAATGATATGGTTGAGTCAAACGAGGCATGACTCGAGGCACAAATGATATGGTTGAGTCAAATGAGGCCCGACTCAAGGCACAAATGATATGGTTAAGTCAAACGAGGCCCAATTCGAGGCACAAATGATATGATTGAATCAAACAAGGCATGACTCGAGGCACAAATGATATGGTTGAGTCAAACGAGGCTCGACTCGAGGTGCAAATGATATGATTGAGTCAAATGAGGTCTGACTCATGGCACAAACGATATGGTTGAGTTAAACGAGTCCCAACTCGAGGCACAAATGGTATCAGTTAGTCAAACGCAGCCCGACTCGAGGCGCAAATGATATGGTTGAGTTAAACAAGGCCTGGCTTGAGGCACAAATGTTATGGTTAAGTCAAACAAGGCCCGAGTCGACGCGCAAATGATATGGTTGAGTCCAACAAGGCTTGACTCGAGGCACAAATGATTTGGTTGAGTCAAATGAGCCCTGACTCGAGGAACAAATGGTATCAGAGAGTCAAACGAGGCCCGACTCGAGGCGCAAATGATATGGTTGAGTCAAAGAAGGCCCAACTTGAGGCACAAATGATATGGTTGAGTCAAACGAGATTTGACTCGAGGCGCAAATGATATGGTTAAGTCAATCGAGGCCTAACCCAAGACATAAATGATATGGTTAAGTCAAACAAGGCATAACTTGAGGCACAAATTGTATCGGTGAGTCAAATGAGGCCCGACTCGAGGCATAAATCATATGGTTGAGTCAAACGAGGCCCGACTCGAGGCGCAAACGATACGATTGAGCCAAACGAGGCCTGACTCGAGGCACAAATGATATGGTTGAGTCAAACGAGGCCTGACTCGATGCACAAATCATATGGTTGAGTCAAACAAGGCCAACTTGAAGCAGAAATGGTATCGGTGAGTCAAACGAGACCCGACTCGAGGCGCAAATGATATGAATGAGTCAAATAAGGCCCAACTCGAGATGCAAATGATATGGTTGAGTCAAAGGAGGCCCGACTCGAGGCACAAATGAAATGGTTGAGTCAAACGAGGCCCGACTCGTGGTGCAAATGATATGATTGCGCCAAATGAGGACTGACTCAAGGCACAAATGATATGGTTGAGTCAAACGAGACCCAACTCGAGATGCAAATGATATGGTTGAGTCAAATGAGGCATGACTCGAGGCGCACATGATATGGTTGAGTCAAACGAGGCATGACTCGAGGCACAAATGATATGGTTGAGTCAAATGAGGCCCGACTCGAGGCACAAATGATATGATTGAGTCAAACAAGGCATGACTCGAGGCACAAATGATATGGTTGAGTCAAATAAGGCCCGACTCGAGGCGCAAATGGTATGATTGAGTCAAATGAGGCCTGACTCAAGGCACAAACGATATGGTTGAGTTAAACGAGTCCAAACTCGAGGCACAAATGGTATCAGTTAGTCAAACGAGGCCCAACTCGAGGCGCAAATGATATGGTTGAGTTAAACAAGGCCCGGCTTGAGGCGCAAATGTTATGGTTAAGTCAAATAAGGCCCGAGTCGATGTGCAAATGATATGGTTGAGTCAAACAAGGCCTGACTCGAGGGACAAATGATATGGTTGAGTCAAATGAGGCTTAACTCGAGGTACAAATGGTATCAGAGAGTTAAACGAGGCCCGACTCGAGGCGCAAATGATATGGTTAAGTCAAAGAAGGCCAACTCGAGGTGCAAATGATATAGTTTAGTCAAACGAGGCTCAAATGAGACGCAAATTATATGGTTGAGTCAAACGAGGCATGACTCGAGGCACAAATGATATGGTCGAGTCAAACAAGGCCTGACTTGAGGTCCAAATGATATGGTTGAGTCAAACGAGGCCCCACTCGAGGCACAAATGGTATCGGTGAGTCAAACGAGGCCCGACTTGAGGCACAAATGATATGGTTGAGTCAAATGAGGGCCGACTCAAGGTGCAAATGATATGGTTGAGTCAAACGAGCCCCAACTCAAGGCAAAAATACTATGGGTGAGTCAAACAAGGCTTGACTCAAGGCGCAAACACATGGGTGAGTCTAATGAGGCTTGACTCGAGGTGCAAATGATAAGGGTGAGTCAAACAAAGATCGCCTCGAGGCGTAAACATTTAGTTGAATCAAATAAGGCCTAACCTGAGGGTCAAACATATGGGGAAGTCAAAGAAGGCCTGACTCGTGGCGCAAATAATATGGTTGAATCAAACAAGGCCAGACTCGAGGCACAAATAATATGGTTGTGTCAAACGAGGCCCGACTCGAGGCGCAAATGATATGGTTGAGTCAAACGAGGCCTGACTCGAGGCGCAAATGAAATGATTGAGACAAACGAGGTCTAACTCGAGGCACAAATGATATGGTTAAGTCAAATGAGGCTTGACTCAATGCGCAAATCATATGGTTATGTCAAACGAGGCCCAACTTGATCCACAAATGGTATCGGTGAGTCAAATGAGGCCCGACTCGAGGTGCAAATAATATGGTTGAGTCAAACGAGGCCTTACTTGAGGCGCAAATGATATGGTTGAGTCAAACGAGGCCCGACTCGAGCTGCAAATGATATGATTGAGCCAAATGAGGCCTGACTCGAGGCACAAATGATATGGTTGAGTCAAACGAGGCCAAACTGGAGGCACAAATGGTATCGGTGATTCAAACAAGGCCCGACTCGAGGCACAAATGATATGGTTTAGTCAAACGAGGCCCGACTCAAGACGCAAATAATATGGTTGAGTCAAACGAGGATGACACAAGGCACAAATGATATGGTTAAGTCAAACAAGGCCTGACTCAAGGCACAAATGATATGGTTGAGTCAAATGAGACCTAACTCGAGGCACAAATGGTATCGGTGAGTCAAATGAGGCCCGACTCAAGGCGCAAATGATATGGTTAGCTCGAACGAGGCCCGACTCGAGGTGCAAATGATATGATTGAGCTAAACGAGGCCTGACTCGAGGCACAAATGATATGGTTGAGTCAAACGAGGCCCAACTCGAGGCACAAATGATATGGTTGAGTCAAAATAGGCCCGACACGAGGCACAAATAATATGGTTGAATCAAACAAGGCCTGACTCGTGGCACAAATGATATGGTTGAGTCAAACGAGCCCCAACTCGAGGCACAAATGGTATCCGGGAGTCAAACGAGGCCCGAATCGAGGAACAAATGATATGGGCAAGTCAAACAAGGCCTGACTCAAGGCGCAAACACATGGACGAGTCAAACGAGGATTGACTCGAGGTGCAAATGATAACGGTGAGTCAAACAAAGACTGCCTCGAGGCGCAAACATCTGGGTGAGTCAAATAAGGCCCGACCCGAGGTTCAAACATCTGTGTGAGTTAAACAAGGCCCGACTGTGGCACAAATAATATGGTTGAATAAAACAAGGCACGACATGAGGCACAAATGATATGGTTGAGTCAAACGAGGCCCGACTCGAGGCGTAAATGATCTGGTTGAGTCAAACGAGCCCTGACCTGAAGCACAAATGATATGGTTGAGTCAAATGAGGCCCAGCTCAAGGCACAAATTGTATCAGTGAGTCAAATGAGGCCCGACTCGATTCGTAAACCATACGGTTGAGTCAAACAAGGCCCGACTCGAGGCGCGAATGATATGGTTGAGTCAAACGAGGCATGACTCGATGCACAAATGATATGGTTCAGTCAAACGAGGCCTGACTCTAGGTGGAAATGATATGATTAAGCCAAACGAGGCCCGACTCGAGGCACAAATGATATGGTTGAGTCAAACAAGGCCCAACTCGATGCGCAAATCATATGGTTGAGTCAAACGAGGCCTGGCTCGAGCCGTAAATGATATGGTTGAGTCAAACGAGGCCCACCTCGAGGCGCAAATGATATGGTTGAGTCAAACAAGGCCTGCCTCAAGGCACAAATGATATGGTTGAGTCAAACAAGGCCTGACTCGAGGCACAAATGGTATCGGTGAGTCAAAACAGGCCTGACTCGAGGCACAAATGATATGGTTGAGTCAAAACAGGCCCGACTCGAGGCGCAAATGATATGGTTGAGTCAAACAAGGCCTGACTCGAGACACAAATGATATGGTTGAGTCAAACGAGCCCCAACTCGAGGCACAAATGGTATCCGTGAGTCAAACGAGGCCCGACTTGAGGCACAAATGATATGGTTGAGTCAAACAAGGCCCGACTCGTGGTGTAAATGATATGGGTGAGTCAAACAAGGCCTGACTCAAGGTGCAAACACATGGGTGAGTCAAATGAGGCTTGACACGAGGTGCAAATGATAAGGGTGAGTCAAACGAAGTTCGCCTCGAGCCGCAAACATCTAGTTGAATCAAATAAGGCCCAACCCGAGGTTCAAACATATAGGGAAGTCAAACAAGGCCCGACTCGTGGCGCAAATAATATGGTTGAATCAAACAAGGCCCGACTCGAGGCTCAAATGATATGGTTGAGTCAAATGAGGCCCGACTCGAAGCACAAATGATATGGTTGAGTTAAACGAGGCCCGACTCGAGGCGCAAATGATATGATTGAGTCAAATCAGGCCTGACTAAAGACACAAATAATATGGTTGAGTCAAACGAGGCCCAACTCGAGATGCAAATGATATGGTTAAGTCAAATGAGGACCGACTCGACACGCAAATTATATGGTTGAGTTAAACGAGGCATGACTCAAGGCATAAATGATATGGTTGAGTCAAGCGAGGCCCAACTCGGGGCACAAATGATATGATTGAGTCAAACAAGGCATGACTTGAGGCACAAATGATATGATTGAGTCAAACGAGGCCTAACTCGAGGCGCAAATGATATGATTGAGTCAAATGAGGACCGACTCAAGGCACAAACGATATGGTTGAGTTAAATGAGTCCCAACTCGAGGCACAAATGGTATCAGTTAGCCAAACACGGCCCTACTCAAGGCGCAAATGTTATGGTTGAGTTAAACAAGGCCCAGCTCGAGGCACAAATGTTATGGTTAAGTCAAACATGACCTGAGTCGATGCGCAAATGATATGGTTGAGTCAAACAAAGCCTGACTCGAGGAACAAATGATATGGTTGAGTCAAACGAGGCCTGACTCGAGGCGCAAATGATATGATTGAGTCAAACGAGGCATGACTCAAGGCACAAATAATATGGTTGAGTCAAACGAGTCCTAACTCGAGGCACAAATTGTATCAGTGAGTCAAATAGGGCCCGACTCGAGGCGTAAATGATATGGTTGAGTGAAACGAGGCCCGACTCGAGGTGCAAATGATATGGTTGAGTCAAACGAGGCATGACTCAAGGCACAAATTATATGGTTGAGTCAAACAAGGCCCGACCCGAGGCACAAACGATATGATTGAGCCAAACGAGGCCTGACTCGAGGCACAAATGATATGGTCGAGCCAAACGAGGCCTGACTCGATGCGCAAATCATATGGTTGAGTCAAACAAGGCCCAACTCGAAGTAGAAATGGTATCGTTGAGTCGAACGGGACCCAACTCGAGGCGCAAATGATATGGTTGAGTCAAACAAGGCCCAACTCGAGATGCAAATGATATGGTTGAGTCAAATGAGGCCCGACTCGAGGCACAAATGATATGGTTGAGTCAAAAGAGGCCCGACTCGAGGTGCATATGATATGACTGACTCAAACGAGGCCCGACTTGAGGTGCAAATGATATGATTGAGTCAAACGAGGCCCAACTCGAGATGCAAATGATATGGTTGAGTTAAATGAGGCCCGACTCGAGGCGCAAATGATATGGTTGAGTTAAACGAGGCATGACTCGAGGCACAAATGATATGGTTGAGTCAAACGAGGCCCGACTCGAGGCACAAATGATATGATTGTGTCAAACAAGGAATGACTCGAGGCTCAAATGATATGGTTGAGTCAAACGAGGCCCGACTCGAGGCGCAAATTATATCGTTGAGTTAAATGAGGCATGACTCGAGGCACAAATGATATGGTTGAGTCAAACAAGGCCCGACTCATGGTGTAAATGATATGGGTGAGTCAAATGAGGCCTGACTCAAGGCAAAAACGATATGGTTGAGTTAAACGAGTCCCAACTCGAGGCACAAATGGTATCAGTTGGTCAAATGCGGCCCGACTCGAGGCGCAAATGATATGGTTGAGTTAAACAAGGCTCGGCTCAAGGCGCAAATGTTATGGTTAAGTCAAACAAGGCCCGAGTCGATGTGCAAATGATATGGTTGAGTCAAACCAGGCCTGACTCGAGGCACAAATGATATGGTTGAGTCAGATGAGGACTAACTCGAGGCACAAATGGTATCAGAGAGTCAAACGAGGCCCGACTCAAGGCGCAAATGATATGGTTGAGTCAAAGAATGCCCGACTCGAGGTGCAAATGATATAGTTTAGTCAAACGAGGCCCAAACGAGACACAAATGATATGGTTGAGTCAAACGAGGCATGTCTCGAGGCACAAATGTTATGGTCGAGTCAAACAAGGCTTGAGTTGAGGCACAAATGATATGGTTGAGTCAAACGAGGCCCCACTCGAGGCACAAATGGTATTGGTGAGTCAAACGAGGCCCGACTCGAGGCACAAATGATATGGTTGAGTCGAATGAGGCCTGACTCAAGGTGCAAATGATATGGTTGAGTCAAACGAGGCCCGACTCGAGGCACAAATGATATGGTTGAGTCGAATGAAGCCCGACTCAAGGTGCAAATGATATGGTTGAGTCAAACGAGTCCCAACTCGAGGCGCAAATGATATGGTTGAGTCAAACGAGGCCTGACTCGAGGCACAAATGAAATGATTGAGCCAAACGAGGTCTAACTCGAGGCACAAATGATATGGTTAAGTCAAACGAGGCTTGACTCAATGCGCAAATCATATGGTTATGTCAAACGAGGCCCAACTTGATCCACAAATGGTATCAGTGAGTCAAACGAGGCCCGACTTGAGGCACAAATGATATGGTTGAGTCAAACGAGGCCCGACTCAAGGTGCAAATGATATGGTTGAGTCAAACGAGCCCCAACTCGAGGCGTAAATAATATGGGTGAGTCAAACAAGGCTTGACTCAAGGCGCAAACACATGGGTGATTCTAATGAGGCTTGACTCGAGGTGCAAATCATAAGGGTGAGTCAAACAAAGATCGCCTCGAGGCGTAAACATTTGGTTGAATCAAATAAGGCCCAACCCGAGGGTCAAACATATGGGGAAGTCAAAGAAGGCCCGACTCGTGGCACAAATAATATGGTTGAATCAAACAAGGCCAGACTCGAGGCATAAATAATATGGTTGTGCCAAATGAGGCCCGACTCGAGGCGAAAATGATATGGTTGAGTCAAACGAGGCCTGACTCGAGGCGCAAATGAAATGATTGAGCCAAACGAGGTCTAACTCGAGGCACAAATGATATGGTTAAGTCAAACGAGGCTTGACTCAATGCGCAAATCATATGGTTATGTCAAACGAGGCCCAACATGATCCACAAATGGTATCGGTGAGTCAAATGAGGCCCGACTCGAGGTGCAAATAATATGGTTGAGTCAAACGAGGCCTTACTTGAGGCGCAAATGATATGGTTGAGTCAAACGAGGCCCAACTCGAGCTGCAAATGATATGATTGAGCCAAATGAGGCCTGACTCGAGGCACAAATGATATGGTTGAGTCAAACGAGGCCAAACTGGAGGCACAAATGGTATCAGTGATTCAAACAAGGCCCGACTCGAGGCGCAAATGATATGGTTTAGTCAAACGAGGCCCGACTGAAGACGCAAATAATATGGTTGAGTCAAACGAGGATGACTCGAGGCACAAATGATATGGTTGAGTCAAATGAGGCCTGCCTCGAGGCGCAAATGATATGGTTGACTCAAACCAGGACCGACTCAAGGCGCAAATGATATGGTTGTGTCAAACAAGGCATGACTCGAGGCAGAAATGATATGGTTGAGTCAAACAAGCCCCGACTCGAGGCGTAAATGATATGGTTGAGTCAAACAAGCCCTGACTCGAGGCGAAAATATTATCGCTGAGTCAAACGAGGCTTAACTCGAGGAGCAAATGATATGGTTGAGTCAAACGAGGCCTAACTCGTGGCGCAAATGATATGGTTGAGTCAAACGAGGCCCGAGTCGAGGCACAAATGATATGATTAAGTCAAACGAGGCATACCTTGAGTTGCAAATGATATGGTTGAGTCAAACAAGGCCTGACTCAAGGCACAAATGATATGGTTGAGTCAAATGAGACCTAACTCGAGGCACAAATGGTATCGGTGAGTCAAATGAGGCCCGACTCAAGGCGTAAATGATATGGTTGTCTCGAACGAGGCCCTACTCGAGGTGCAAATGATATGATTGAGCTAAACGAGGCCTGACTCGAGGCACAAATGATATGGTTGAGTCAAACGAGGCCCAACTCGAGGCACAAATGATATGGTTGAGTCAAAATAGGCCCAACACGAGTCACAAATAATATGGTTTAGTCAAACAAGGCCTAACTCGTGGCACAAATGATATGGTTGAGTCAAACGAGCCCCAACTCGAGGCACAAATCATATCCGGGAGTCAAACGAGGCCCAAATCGAGGAACAAATGATATGGGCAAGTCAAATAAGGCCTGACTCAAGGCGCAAAGACATGGGCGAGTCAAACGAGGATTGACTCGAGGTGCAAATGATAACGGTGAGTCAAACAAAGATCGCCTCGAGGCGCAAACATTTGGGTGAGTCAAATAAGGCCCGACCCAAGGTTCAAACATCTGTGTGAGTCAAACAAAGCCCGACTGTGGCACAAATAATATGGTTGAATAAAACAAGGCACGACATGAGGCACAAATGATATGGTTGAGTCAAACGAGGCCTGTCTCGAGGTGTAAATGATCTGGTTGAGTCAAACGAGGCTTGACCTGAAGCACAAATGATATAGTTGAGTCAAATGAGGCCCAGCTCAAGGCACAAATTGTATCGGTGAGTCAAATGACGCCCGACTCAATTCGCAAACCATATGGTTGAGTCAAACAAGGCCCGACTCGAGGCGCGAATGATATGGTTGAGTCAAACGAGGCATGACTCGATGCACAAATGATATGGTTCAATCAAACGAGGCCCGACTCGAGGTGGAAATGATATGATTAAGCCAAACGAGGCCTGACTCGAGGCACAAATGATATGGTTGAGTCAAACAAGGCCCAACTCGATGCGCAAATCATATGGTTGAGTCAAACGAGGCCTAGCTCGAGCCACAAATGATATGGTTGAGTCAAACGAGGCCCGCCTCGAGGCGCAAATGATATGGTTGAGTCAAACAAGGCCTGACTCAAGGCACAAATGATATGGTTGAGTCAAACAAGGCCCCACTCGAGGCACAAATGGTATCGGTGAGTCAAAACAGGCCCGACTCGAGGCGCAAATGATATGGTTGAGTCAAACAAGGCCTGACTCGAGACACAAATGATATGGCTAAGTCAAACGAGCCCCAACTTGAGGCACAAATGGTATCTGTGAGTCAAACGAGGCCCGACTTGAGGCACAAATGATATGGTTGAGTCAAACAAGGCCCGACTCGTGGTGTAAATGATATGGGTGAGTCAAACAAGGCCTGACTCAAGGCGCAAACACATGGGTGAGTCAAATGAGGCTTGACACGAGGTGCAAATGATAAGGTTGAGTCAAACGAAGATCGCCTCGAGCCGCAAACATCTGGTTGAATCAAATAAGGCCCGACCCGAGGTTGAAACATATAGGGAAGTCAAACAAGGCCCGACTCGTGGCGCAAATAATATGGTTGAATCAAACAAGGCCCGACTCGAGGCTCAAATGATATGATTGAGTCAAATCAGGCCTGACTCAAGGCACAAATAATATGGTTGAGTCAAACGAGGACCAACTCGAGATGCAAATGATATAGTTGAGTCAAATAAGGACTGACTCGACACGCAAATTATATGGTTAAGTTAAACGAGGCATGACTCAAGGTACAAATGATATGGTTGAGTCAAACGAGGCCCGACTCGAGGCACAAATGATATGATTGAGTCAAACAAGGCATGACTCGAGGCACAAATGATATGGTTGTGTCAAACGAGGACTGACTCGAGGTGCAAATGATATGATTAAGTCAAATGAGGCCCGACTCAAGGCACAAATGATATGGTTGAGTTAAACGAGTCCCAACTCGAGGCACAAATGGTATCAGTTAGCCAAACGCGGCCCGACTCAAGGTGCAAATGTTATGGTTGAGTTAAACAAGGCCCAGCACGAGGCACAAATGTTATGGTTAAGTCAAACAAGACCCGAGTCAACGCGCAAATGATATGGTTGAGTCAAACAAAGCCTGACTCGAGGAATAAATGATATGGTTGAGTCAAATGAGGCTTGACTCAAGGCACAAATGATATGGTTGAGTTAAACGAGTCCCAACTCGAGGCACAAATGGTATCAGTTAGCCAAACACGGCCCGACTCGAGGCGCAAATGTTATGGTTGAGTTAAACAAGGCCCAGCTCAAGGCACAAATGTTATGGTTAAGTCAAACAAGACCCGAGTCGATGCGCAAATGATATGGTTGAGTCAAACAAGGCCTGACTCGAGGAACAAATGATATGGTTGAGTCAAATGAGGCGTAACTAGAGGCACAAATAGTATCAGAGAGTCAAACGAGGCACGACTCGAGGCGCAAATGATATGGTTGAGTCAAATGAGGCCTGACTCAAGGCACAAATGATATGGTTGAGTTAAACGAGTCCCAACTCGAAGCACAAATGGTATCAGTTAGCCAAACGCGGCCCGACTCGAGGCGCAAATGTTATGGTTGAGTTAAACAAGGCCCAGCTCGAGGCACAAATATTATGGTTAAGTCAAACAAGACCCGAGCCGACGCGCAAATGATATGGTTGAGTCAAACAAGTCTTGACTCGAGGAACAAATGATATGGTTGAGTCAAATGAGGCATAACTCGAGGCACAAATAGTATCAGAGAGTCAAACAAGGCCCGACTAGAGGCGCAAATGATATGGTTGAGTCAAAGAAGGCCCAACTCGAGGCGCAAATGATATGGTTGAGTCAAATGAGGCCCGACTTGAGGCGCAAATGATATGGTTGAGTCAAATGAGGCCTGACCGAGGCACAAATAATATGCTTGAGTCAAACGAGGCCTAACTCGAGGCACAAATTGTATCGGTGAGTCAAATGAGGCCCGACTCGAGGCATAAATCATATGGTTGAGTGAAACGAGGCCCGACTCGAGGTGCAAATGATATGGTTGAGTGAAACGAGGCATGACTCAAGGCACAAATAATATGGTTGAGTCAAACGAGGCCTAACTCGAGGCACAAATTGTATCGGTGAGTCAAATGAGGCCCGGCTCGAGGCATAAATCATATGGTTGAGTGAAACGAGGCCCGACTCGAGACGCAAATGATATGGTTGAGTCAAACGAGGCATGACTCAAGGCACAAATTATATGGGTGAGTCAAATAAGGCCCGACTCGATGCGCAAACGATATGATTGAGCCAAACGAGGCCTGACTCGAGGCACAAATGATATGGTTGAGTCAAACGAGGCCTGACTCGATGCGCAAATCATATGGTTGAGTCAAACAAGGCCCAACTCGAAGTAGAAATGGTATCGTTGAGTCGAACGAGGCCCAACTCGAAGTGCAAATGATATGGTTGAGTCAAACAAGGCCCAACTCGAGATGCAAATGATATGGTTGAGTCAAATGAGGACCGACTCGAGGCACAAATGATATGGTTGAGTCAAACGAGGCCCGACTCAAGGTGCAAATGATATGATTGAGTCAAACGAGGCCCGACTTGAGGTGCAAATGATATGATTGAGTCAAACGAGGCCCAACTCGAGATGCAAATGATATGGTTGAGTCAAATGAGGCCCGACTCGAGGCGCAAATGATATGGTTGAGTTAAACGAGGCATGACTCGAGGCACAAATGATATGGTTGAATGAAACGAGGCCCGACTCGAGGCACAAATGATATGATTGTGTCAAACAAGGCATGACTCGAGGCACAATTGATATGGTTGAGTCAAACGAGGCCCAACTCGAGGCACAAATGATATCGTTGAGTTAAACGAGGCATGACTCGAGGCACAAATGATATGGATGAGCAAACAAGGCCCGACTCGTGGTGTAAATGATATGGGTGAGCCAAACAAGGCCTGACTCATGGTGCAAACACATGGGTGAGTCAAATGAGGCTTGAATCGAGGTGCAAATGATATGGTTGAGTCAAACAAGGCCCGACTCGTGGTGTAAATGATATGGGTGAGTCAAATGAGGCCTGACTCAAGGCAAAAACGATATGGTTGAGTTAAACGAGTCCCAACTCGAGGCACAAATGGTATCAGTTGGTCAAACGCGGCCTGACTCGAGGCGCAAATGATATGGTTGAGTTAAACAAGGCTCGGCTCAAGGCACAAATGTTATAGTTAAGTCGAACAAGGCCCGAGTCGACGTGCAAATGATATGGTTGAGTCAAACAAGGCCTGACTCGAGGCACAAATGATATGGTTGAGTCAAATGAGACCCAACTCGAGGCACAATGGTATCAGAGAGTTAAACGAGGCCCGACTCGAGGCGCAAATGATATGGTTGAGTCAAAGAATGCCCGACTCGAGGTGCAAATGATATAGTTTAGTCAAACGAGGCCCAAACGAGACACAAATGATATGGTTGAGTCAAACGAGGCATGTCTCGAGGCACAAATGTTATGGTCGAGTCAAACAAGGCTTGAGTTGAGGCACAAATGATATGGTTGAGTCAAACGAGGCCCCACTCGAGGCATAAATGGTATCAGTGAGTCAAACAAGGCTTGAGTTGAGGCACAAATGATATGGTTGAGTCGAATGAGGCCCGACTCAAGGTGCAAATGATATGGTTGAGTCAAACAAGGCCTGACTCGAGGCACAAATGATATGGTCGAGTCAAACAAGGCCCCACTCAAGGCATAAATGATATGGTTGAGTCAAACGAGGCCCCACTCGAGGCACAAATGGTATTGGTGAGTCAAACGAGGCCCGACTCAAGGCACAAATGATATGGTTGAGTCGAATGAGACTCGACTTGAGGTGCAAATGATATGGTTGAGTCAAAACAGGCCCGACTCGAGGCGCAAATGATATGGTTGAGTCAAACGAGCCCCAACTCAAGGCACAAATGGTAACCATGAGTCAAACGAGGCCCGACTTGAGGCACAAATGATATGGGTGAGTCAAACAAGGCCCGACTCGAGGCGCAAATGATATGGTTGAGTCGAATGAGGCCCGACTCGAGGTGCAAATGATATGGTTGAGTCAAAATAGGCCTGACTTGAGGCACAAATGATATGGTTAGGTTAAACAAGGCCTGACTCAAGGCACAAATGATATGGTTGAGTCAAATGAGGCCCAACTCGAGGTACAATGGTATCCATGAGTTAAACAAGGCCCGACTTGAGGCACAAATGATATGGTTGAGTCAAACAAGGCCTGACTTGTGGCGGAGTTGATATGGGTGAGTCAAACAAGGCCTGACTCAAGGCACAAACACATGGGTGAGTCAAATGAGACTTGACTCGAGGTGCAAATGATAAGGGTGAGTCAAACGAAGATTGCCTCGAGGCGCAAACATCTGGGTGAATCAAATAAGGCCCAAGCCAAGGGTCAAACATATGGGGAAGTCAAACAAGTCCCGACTCGTGGCACAAATAATATGGTTGAATCAAACAAGGCCGGACTCGAGGGACAAATGATATGGTTGAGTCCAACGAGGTTCGACTCGAGGCGCAAATGATATGGTTATGTCAAACGAGGCCTAACCCGAGGTACAAATGATATGGTTGAGTCAAACGAGGCCTAACTCGAGCCACAAATTGTATCGGAGATTCAAATGAAGCTCAACTTGAGGCGTAAATCATATGGCTGAGTCAAACGAGGCCTGACTCGAGGCGCAAATGATATGGTGGAGTCAAATAAGGCATGACTCAAGGCACAAATGATATGGTTGAGCCAAACAAGGCTCGACTCGAGGCCCAAACGATATGATTGAGCCAAACAAGGCTTGACTCGAGGAACAAAAGATATGGTTAAGTCAAACAAGGCCTAACTCGATGCGCAAATCATATGGTTGAGTCAAACGAGGCCCAACTCTATGCAAAAATGGTATCAATGAGTCAAACGAGGCCCGACTCGAGGCGCAAATGATATGGTTGAGTCAAACAAGGCCCAACTCGAGATGCAAATGATATGGTTGAGTCAAATGAGGCCCGACTCAAGGCGTAAATGATATGGTTGAGTTAAACGAGGCATGACTCAAGGCACAAATGATATAGTTAAGTCAAACGAAGCCCAACTTGAGGCACAAATGATATGATTGAGTCAAACAATGCATGACTCGAGGCACATATGATATGATGGAGTCAAATCAGGCCTGACTCAAGGCACAAATGATATGGTTGAGTTAAACGAGTCCCAACTCGAGGCACAAATGGTATCAGTTAGTCAAACGTGGCCCGACTCGAAGCACAAATGATATGGTTGAGTTAAACAAGGCCTGGCTCGAGGCGCAAATGTTCTGGTTAAGTCAAACAAGGCCCGAGTCGACGTGCAAATGATATGGTTGAGTCAAACAAGGCCTGACTCGAGGCACAAATGATATGGTTGAGTCAAATGAGACCCAACTCGAGGCACAATGGTATCAGAGAGTCAAACGAGGCCCGACTCGAGGTGCAAATGATATGGTTGAGTCAAAGAAGGCTCGACTCGAGGCGCAAATGATATAGTTTAGTCAAACGAGGCCCAAACGAGACGCAAATATATGGTTGAGTCAAACACGGCATGACTCGAGGCACAAATGATATGGTCGAGTCAAACAAGGCCTGAGTTGAGGCACAAATGATATGGTTGAGTCAAATGAGGCCCCACTCGAGGCACAAATGGTATCGGTGAGTCAAACGAGGCCCGATTCAAGGCGCAAATGATATGGTTGAGTCGAATGAGGCCCGACTCGAGGTGCAAATGATATGGTTGAGTCAAACAAGGCCTGACTCGAGGCACAAATGATATGGTCGAGTCAAACAAGGCCGGACTTGAGGCACAAATGATATGGTTGAGTCAAACGAGGCCCCACTCGAGGCACAAATGGTATTGGTGAGTCAAACGAGGCCCGACTCGAGGCGCAAATGATATGGTTGAGTCGAATGAGGCTCGACTTGAGGTGCAAATGATATGGTTGAGTCAAAACAGGCCCGACTCGAGGTGCAAATGATATGGTTGAGTCAAACAAGGCCTGACTCGAGGCACAAATGATATGGTTGAGTCAAATGAGCCCCAACTCAAGGCACAAATGGTAACCATGAGTCAAACGAGGCCCGACTTGAGGCACAAATGATATGGGTGAGTCAAACAATGCCTGACTCAAGGCGCAAACACATGGGTGAGTCAAATGACGCTTGACTTGAGGTGCAAATGATAAGGGGGAGTCAAACGAAGACCGCCTCGAGGCACAAACATCTGGGTGAATCAAATAAGGCCTGACCCAAGGTTCAAACATATGGGGAAGTCAAACAAGGCCTGACTCATGGCGCAAATAATATGGTTGAATCAAACAAGGCCCGACTTGAGGCACAAATGATATGGTTGAGTCAAACGAGTCTAAACTCAAGGCACAAATGGTATCAGAGAGTCAAACAAGGCCCGACCCGAAGCGCAAATGATATGGTTGAGTCAAAGAAGGCCTGACTCGTTGCACAAATGATATAGGTTAGTCAAACGAGGCCTAAACGAGCCCAGACATGAGGCATAAATGATATGGTTGACTCAAACCAGGCTTAACTCAAGTCGCAAACGATATCATTGAGCTAAACGAGGCCTAACTCGTGGCACAAATGATATGGTTGAGTCAAATGAGGCCTCACTCGAGGCGCAAATGATATGGTTGAGTTAAACAAGGCCCGACTCGAGACAAAAATGATATGATTGAGCCAAACAAGGCTTGACTTGAGGCACAAATGATATGGTTGAGTCAAACAGGGCCAGACTTGAGGCACAAATGGTATCGGTGAGTCAAACGAGGCCTGACTCGAGGGGCAAATGATATGATTTAGTCAAACGAGGCATGACTCGACGCACAAATGATATGGTTGAGTCAAACAAGAAATGACTCGAGGCACAAATGACATGGTTGAGTCAAACATAGCCTGCCTCGAGGCGTAAATGATATGGTTTAGTCAAACAAGGCCCGACTCGAGGTGCAAATGATATGGTTCTGTCAAACAAGGCATGACTCAAGGCAGAAATGATATGGTTGAGTCAAATGAGGCCCGACTCAAGGTGCAAATGATATGGTTGAGTCAAACGAGGCCCGACTCAAGGTGCAAATGATATGGTTGAGCCAAATGAGGGCCAACTCGAGGCACAAATGGTATCGATGAGTAAAATAAGGCCTGACTCGAGGAACATATGATATGATTGAGCCAAATGAGGCATGACTCAAGGCGCACATAATATGATTGAGCCAAACGAAGCCCGACTCAAGGCGCAAACGATATGGTTGAGCCAAACGAGGCCTGACTCGAGGCACAAATGATATGGTTGAGTCAAACGAGGCCCACCTTGAGGTGCAAATGATATGGTTGAGTCAAACAAGGCCCGACTCGAGGCACAAATGATATGGTTGTGTCAAAGAAGGCATGACTCGAGGCAGAAACGATTTGGTTGAGTCAAACGAGGCCCGACTGGAGGTGCAAATGATATGGTTGAGTCAAACGAGGCATGACTCGAGGCAGAAATGATTTGGTTAAGTCAAACGAGGCCCCGACTCGAGGCGCAAATGATTAGGTTGAGTCAAACGAGGCCCGACTCGAGGCGCAAATGATATGGTTGAATTAAACAAGGCTCGACTCGAGGCGCAAATGATATGATTGAGCAAATGAGCCCTGACTCAAGGCACAAATGATATGGTTGAGTCAAACGAGGCCTGACTCAATGCGTAAATCATATGGTTAAGCAAATGAGGCCCAACTTGATGCACAAATGGTATCGGTGAGTCAACCGATGCCCGCCTGGAGGCGTAAATGATATGGTTAAGTCAAACGAGGCTTGCCTTGACACGCAAATGAAATAGTTGAGTCAACCGAGGCCTGACTCAAGGCATAAATGATATGGTTGAGTCAAACGAGGCCCTACTCGAGGCACAAATGGTATCGACGAGTCAAACGAAGCCCGACTCAAGGCATAAATGATATGGTTGAGTCAAACGAGGCCTGACTCGAGGCACAAATGATATGGTTGAGTTAAACGAGGCCCAACTCAAGGCACAAACGGTATCGGTGAGTCAAATGAGGCTCGACTCAAGGCGCAAATGATATGGTTGAGTCGAAGGAGGCTTGACTCGAGGCGTAAATGATATGGTTGAGTCAAATGAGGCCTGACTCGAGGCGCAAATGATATGGTTATGTCAAAATAGGCATGACTCAAGGCGCAAATGATATGGGTGAGTCAAACAAGGCCTAACTTGTGGCGCAAATGATATAGTTGAGTCAAACAAGGCCCACCACTTGTGGCACAAATGATATGGGTGAGTCAAACAAGGCCCACCACTCGTGGTGCAAATGATATGGGTGAGTCAAACAAGGCCTAACTTGTGGCACAAACACATGGGTGAGTCAAACGAGGCTTGGCTCGAGGTGCAAATGATAAGGTAGAGTCAAACAAAAATCGACTCGAGGCACAAACATCTGGGTGAGTCAAATAAGGCCTAACTCGAGGTTCAAGCATATGGGTGAGTCAAACAAGGCACGACTCGAGGCACAAATCATATGGTTAAGTCAAACAAGACCCGACTCGAGGCACAAATGATATGGTTGAGTCAAACGAGGCCTGACTCGAGGCACAAATGATATGGTTGAGTCAAACGAGGCCCAACTCGAGGCACAAATACTATCAGTGAGTCAAACAAGGCCCGACTCGAGGCACAAATGATATGATTAAGTCAAACGAGGCCTAACTCGAGGCACAAACGATATGGTTGAGTCAAACAAGGCATGACTCGAGGCGCAAATGATATGGTTGAGTCAAACGACGCCTGACTCAAGGCGCAAATGATATGGTTGAGTCAAACCAGGCCCAACTTGATGCACAAATGGTATCGGTGAGTCAAATGATGCCCGCCTCGAGGCGCAAATGATATGGTTAAGTCAAACGAGGCTTGCCTTGAGGCACAAATGAAATAGTTGAGTCAACCGAGGCCTGACTCAAGGCATAAATGATATGGTTGAGTCAAACGAGGCCCCACTCGAGGCACAAATGGTATCGGCGAGTCAAACGAAGCCCGACTCAAGGCATAAATGATATGGTTGAGTCAAACGAGGCCTGACTCGAGGCACAAATGATATGGTTAGGTTAAACGAGGCCCAACTCAAGGCACAAACAGTATCGGTGAGTCAAATGAGCTTGACTCAAGGCGCAAATGATATGGTTGAGTCGAATGAGGCCTGACTCGAGGCGTAAATGATATGGTTGAGTCAAATGAGGCCTGACTCGAGGCGCAAATGATATGGTTATGTCAAAATAGGCATGATTCGAGGCACAAATGATATGGGTGAGTCAAACAAGGCCTGACTTGTGGTGCAAATGATATAGTTAAGTCAAACAAGGCCCACCACTTGTGGCACAAATGATATGGGTGAGTCAAACAAGGCCCCCCACTCGTGGCGCAAATGATATGGGTGAGTCAAACAAGGCCTAACTCGTGGCACAAACACATGGGTGAGTCAAACGAGGCTTGGCTCGAAGTGTAAATGATAAGGTAGAGTCAAACGAAGACCGACTCGAGGCACAAACATCTGGGTGAGTCAAATAAGGCCTAACTCGAGGTTCAAGCATATGGGTGAGTCAAACAAGGCACCACTCGAGGCACAAATGATATGGTTAAGTCAAACAAAACCCGACTCGAGGCACAAATGATATGGTTGAGTCAAACGAGGCCTGACTCAAGGCACAAATGATATGGTTGAGTCAAACGAGGCCCAACTCGAGGCACAAATACTATTGGTGAGTCAAACAAGGCCCGACTCGAGGCACAAATGATATGATTAAGTCAAACGAGGCCTGACTCGAGGCACAAACGATATGGTTGAGTCAAACAAGGCATGACTCGAGGCACAAATGATATGGTTGAGTCAAACGACGCCTGACTCGAGAAGCAAATGATATGGTTGAGTCAAACCAGGCCCAACTTGATGCACAATTGGTATCGGTGAGTCAAACAATGCCCGCCTCGAGGCGCAAATGATATGGTTAAGTCAAATGAGGCTTGCCTTGAGGCACAAATGAAATAGTTGAGTCAACCAAGGCCTGACTCAAGGCATAAATGATATGGTTGAGTCAAACGAGGCCCCACTCGAGGCACAAATGGTATCGGCGAGTCAAACGAAGCCCAACTCAAGGCATAAATGATATGGTTGAGTCAAACGAGGCCCCACTCGAGGCACAAATGATATGGTTGGGTTAAACGAGGTCCAACTCAAGGCACAAACGGTATCGGTGAGTCAAATGAGGCTTGACTCAAGGCGCAAATGAGAAGGTTGAGTCGAACGAGGCCTGACTCGAGGCGTAAATGATATGGTTGAGTCAAACAAGGCCTGACTTGAGGCACAAACGATATGGTTGAGTTAAACGAGTCCGAACTAGAGGCACAAATGGTATCGGTGAGTCAAATATGGCCCGACTCAGGGCGCAAATGATAAGGTTGAGTCAAACGAGACCCAACTCGAGGTGCAAATGATATGGTTGAGTCAAGTGAGGACTGACACGAGGCACAAATGATATGGTTAAGTCAAACGAGGACCAACTCGAGGCACAAATGGTATCGGTGAGTCAAATGAGGCCCGACTCGATGCGCAAACATATGGGTGAGTCAAATAAGGCCTGACTCGCGGCGCAAATGATATGGTTGAGTCAAACCAAGACCGACTCGGGGTGCAAATGTTATGGTTAAGTCAAACGACGCCCGACTCGAGGCAAAATGATTTGATTGAGTCAAACGAGGCCTAACTCAAGGCACAACGATATGGTTGAGTGAAATGAGTCCCAACTCGAGGTACAAATGGTATTGGTGAGTCAAACGAGGCCCGACTCGGGGCGCAAATGATACGGTTGAGTCAAACTAGGCCCGACTTGAGGCGAAAATTTTATGGTTGAGTCAAACAAGGACGACTCATGGCGCAAATGATATGGTTGAGTCAAACGAGGCATGACTTGGGGCGCAAACACATGGGTGAGTTAAACGAGGCTTGACTCGAGGTGCAAATGATAGGGGTGATTCAAACGAGGACAGACTCAAGGCATAAATGATATAGTTAAGTCAAACGAGGCATGACTCGAGGCAGAAATGATATGGTTGAGTCAAACAAGGCCTGACTTGAGGCACAAATGATATGGTTGAGTTAAACGAGTCCTAACTAGAGGCACAAATGGTATCGGTGAGTCAAATGTGGCCCGACTCAGGGCACAAATGATAAGGTTGAGTCAAACGAGACCCAACTCGAGGTGCAAATGGTATGGTCGAGTCAAGTGAGGACTGACACGAGGCACAAATGATATGGTTGAGTCAAACGAGGACCAACTCGAGGCACAAATGGTATCGGTGAGTCAAATGAGGCCCGACTCGATGCGCAAACATATGGGTGAGTCAAATAAGGCTTGACTCGCGGCGCAAATGATATGGTTGAGTCAAACCAAGACCGACTCGGGGTGCAAATGTTATGGTTAAGTCAAACGACGCCCGACTCGAGGCAAAATGATTTGATTGAGTCAAATGAGGCCTGACTCAAGGCACAACGATATGGTTGAGTGAAATGAGTCCCAACTCGAGGTACAAATGGTATTGGTGAGTCAAACGAGGCCCGACTCGGGGCGCAAATGATACGGTTGAGTCAAACTAGGCCCGACTTGAGGCGAAAATTTTATGGTTGAGTCAAACAAGGACGACTCATGGCGCAAATGATATGGTTGAGTCAAACAAGGCATGACTCAGGGCGCAAACACATGGGTGAGTTAAACTAGGCTTGACTCGAGGTGCAAATGATAGGGGTGATTCAAACGAGGATAGACTCAAGGCGCAAATGATATAGTTGAGTCAAACGAGGCCTGACTCGAGGCAGAAATGATATGGTTGAGTCAAACGAGGCCTGACTCAAGGCGCAAATGATATGGTTGAGTCAAACGATGCCCAACTCAAGTCACAAATGATATGGTTGAGTCAATCAAGGCCTGACTCGAGGCACAAATGATATGATTGAGTCAAACGGGGCTTGACTCGAGGCACAAATCGTATGGTTGAGTCAAATGAGGCCCAACTCGATGCACAAATGATATCAGTGAGACAAACGAGGCCTAACTCGAGGCACAAATGATATGGGTGAGGCAAACAAGGCCTGACTCGCATCTCAAACACATGGGTGAGTCAAACCATGCCCAACTCGAGACACAAATGATATGGTTAAGTCAAACGAGGCCTGACTTGAGGCACAAATGATATGGTTGAGTCAAACAAGGCACAACTCAAGGCACAAATGGTATCGGTGAGTCAAACGAGGCTCGACTCAGGGCGTAAATGAGATGGTTGAGTTAAACACAGTACGAATCGAGGCGCAAATGATTTGGTTGACTCAAACTAGGCCTGACTTGATGCGCAAACACATGGTTGAGTCAAACAGGGCTTGACTAGAGGTGCAAATGATAAGGGTGAGTCAAACGAAGACCGACTCGAGGTGCAAACATATGGGTGAGTCAAATAAGGCCCGACTCGAGGCTCAAACATATGGGTAAGTCAAACAAGTCCCGACTCAAGGTGCAAATGATATAGTTGAGTCAAACGAGGCCCGACTTGACACACAAATGATATGGTTGAGTCAAACGAGGCATGACTCAATGCACAAATGATATTGTTGAGTCAAATGAGGCCCGACTCGAGGCACAAATGATATGATTAAGTCAAATGAGGCTTGACTTGAGGCACAAAAGATATGGTTAAGTTAAACAAGTCTCAACTCGAGGCACAAATAGTATCGGTGAGTCAAACGAGGCCCGACTCAGGGCGCAAATATATAGTTGAGTGAAACCAGGCCCAACTTGAGGTGAAAATTTTACGATTGAGTCAAACAAGGATGACTCATGGCGCAAATGATATGGTTGAGTCAAACAAGGCCTGATGCGGGGCACAAACACATGGGTGAGTTAAACAAGGCTTGACTCAAGGTGCAAATGATAAGGGTGAGTCAAATGAGGAAAGACTCGAGGCGCAGATGATATAGTTGAGTCAAACGAGGCATGACTCGAGGCAGAAATGATATGGTTGAGTCAAACGAGGCCCGACTCGAGGCACAAATGATATGGTTGAGTCAAACGAGGCCTGACTCAAGGCGCAAATGATATGGTTGAGTCAAATGATGCCCAACTCAAGGCACAAATGATATGGTTGAGTCAAACAAGGCCTAACTCGAGGCACAAATGATATGATTGAGTCAAACAGGGCCTGACCCGAGGCGCAAATCATGTGGTTGAGTCAAATGAGGCCCAACTCGATGAACGAATGATATCAGTGAGACAAATGAGGCCTGACTCGAGGCACAAATAATATGGGTGAGGCAAACAAGGCCTAACTCGATTCGCAAACACATGGGTGAGTCAAACCATGCCCGACTCGAGACGCAAATGATATGGTTAAGTCAAACGAGGTCTGACTTGAGGCACAAATGATATGGTTGAGTCAAACAGGGCTGAACTCGAGGCACAAATGGTATCGGTGAATCAAACAGGCTCGACTTAGGGCATAAATGATATGGTTGAGTCAAACACAGCAGGAATCGAGGCACAAATGATTTGGTTGAGTCAAACTAGGCCTGACTTGATGCGCAAACACATGGTTGAGTCAAACGGGAGTTGACTAGTGGTGGAAATGATAAGGGTGAGTCAAACGAAGACTGACTCGAGGTGCAAACATATGGGTGAGTCAAATAAGGCCCGACTCGAGGCTCAAACATATGGGTGAGTCAAACAAGTCTCGACTCGAGGTGCAAATGATATGGTTGAGTCAAACGAGGCCTGACTCGACACATAAATGATATGGTTGAGTCAAACGAGGCATGACTCGAGGCACAAATGATATTGTTGAGTCAAACGAGGCCTGACTCAAGGCACAAATGATATGATTGAGTCAAATGAGGCCTGACTCGAGGCATAAATGATATGGTTGAGTTAAACGAGTCCCAACTCAAGGCACAAATGGTATCGATGAGTCAAACAAGGCCCAACTCGGGGTGCAAATGATATGGTTGAGTCAAACAAGGCCCGACTCAAGGCGTAAATGATATGGTTGAGTCAAACGAGGCCCGACTCGAGGCGCAAATCATATGCTTGAGTCAAATGAGGCCCCACTTGATGCACAAATGGTATCGGGAAGTCAAACGAGGCTTAACTCGAGGCATAAATGTTATGGGTGAGTCAAATGAGGCCCAACTCGAGGCACAAATGGTATCAGTGAGTCAAACATGGCCCGACTTGGGGCGCAAATTATATGGTTGAGTCAAATGAGGTCCGACTCGAGTTGCAAATGATATGGGTGAGTCAAATGAGGCATGACTCGAGGCACAAACAATATGGTTTAGACAAACGAGGCCTGACTTAATGCGCAAACATATGGGTGAGTCAAATAAGGCCTGACTCGAGGTGCAAATGATATGGTTGAGTCGAACCAAGCCCGACTCGAGGCACAAATGATATGGGTGAGTCAAATAAGGTCTGACTCGAGGCGCAAATGATACAGTTGAGTCAAACGAGGCCCGCCTCGAGGTGCAAATGTTATGGTTGACTCAAATAAGGCCCGACTCATAGCGTAAATGATATGGATGAGTCAAACAAGGCCTGACTCGAAGTGCAAACACATGAGTGAGTCAAACGAGGCTTGACTCGAGGTGAAAATGATAAGGGTGAGTCAAATGAAGACCGATTCGATGTGCAAATGATACGGTTGAGTCAAACGAGGGCCGACTCGATGACTCGAGGCACAAATGATATGGTTGAGTCAAACAGGGCCTGACTCGAGGTGCAAATCAAATGGTTGAGTCAAACGAGGCCTAACTCGATGCAAAGATGATATCAGTGAGTCGAACGAGGCCTGACTCAAAGTGCAAATGATATGGGTAAGTCAAACAAGGCCTGACTTGGGGTGCAAACACATGGGTGAGTGAAACGAGACTTGACTCAAGGTGCAAATGATAAGGGTGAGTCAAACGAAGCATGACTTGAGACAGAAATGATATGGTTGAGTCAAACGAGGCCCGAATCAAAGCACAAATGATATGGTTTAGTCAAATGAGGCCTGACTCGAGATGCAAATGATATGGTTGAGTTAAATGACGCCCGACTCGAGGTGCAAATGATATAGTTGAGTCAAACAGGGCCTGACTCGAGGCGCAAATCATATGGTTGAGTCAAACGAGGCCCAACTCGATGCACAAATGATATTAGTGAGTCAAACGAGGCCTGACTCGAGGCGCAAATGATATGGGTAAGGCAAACAAGGCCAGAGTCGAGGCGTAAATGATATGGTTGAGTCAAACCAGGCCCGACTCTAGGAGCAAATGATATGGTTGAGTCAAACATGGCCTAACTGGAGGCACAACTGATTTGGTTGAGTCAAACGAGGCATAACTTGAGGCACAAATGGTATCAGTGAGTCAAACGAGACCCGACTCGAGGGGTAAATGACATGGTTGAGTTAAACGAGGCCTGACTCGAGGTGCAAATGATATGGTTGAGTCAAACGAGGCCCGATTCAAGGCGCCAATGATATGGTTGAGTCAAACGAGGCTTGACTTGAGGCACAAATGATATGGTTAAGTCAAATAAGGCTTAACTCGAGGCACAAATGGTATCAGTGAGTCAAGGCATAAATGATATGGTTGAGTCAAACACAACATGTCTCAAGGCGCAAATGATATGGTTGAGTCAAATGAGGCTTGACTTGAGACACAAACACATGGTTCAGTCAAACGAGGCTTGACTCGAGGTGCAAATGATAAGGGTGAGTCAAATGAAGACCAACTTGAGGTGCAAACATATGGTTAAGTTAAATAAGGCCCGACTGGAGGATCAAACATATGGGTGAGTCAAACAAGTCCCGACTTGAGGCGCAAATGATATGGTTGAGTCAAACGAGGCCCAACTCAAGGCACAAATGATATGGTTGAGTCAAACGAGGCCCGACTCGAGGCACAAATGATATGACTGAGTCAAACGAGGCCTGACTCCAGGCACAAACGATATGGTTGAGTTAAACGTGTCCCAACTTGAGGCACAAATTGTATCAGTGAGTCAAACGAGGCCCGACTCGGGGTGCAAATAATATGATTGAGTCAAACAAGGCCCGACTCGAGGCACAAATGATATGGTTGAGTCAAACGAGGCTTGACTCGAGGCGCAAATGATATGGTTGAGTCAAACGAGGCCTGACTCGAGGCACAAATCATATGCTTGAGTCAAACGAAGCCCCACTCTATGCACAAATGGTATCGGGGAGTCAAATAAGGCTTGACTCAAGGTGCAAAAGATATGGGTGAGTCAAACAAGGCCTGACTCGAGGCACAAACGCATGGGTTAGTCAAACAAGGATATGGGTGAGTCAAACAAGGCCTGACTCGAGGCACAAACGCATGGGTTAGTCAAACAAGGATATGGGTGAGTCAAACAAGGCCTGACTCGAGGCACAAACGCATAGGTTAGTCAAACAAGGCCTAACTCGAGCCGTAAATGATATGGGTGAGTCTAATGAGGCCCAACTCAAGGCATAAATGGTATCAGTGAGTCAAACAAGGCCTAACTCAGGGCGCAAATGATATGGTTGAGTCACACGAGACCCAACTCGAGGTGCAAATTATATGGGTGAGTCAAATGAGACATGACTCGAGGCACAAATGGTATCAGTGAGTCAAATGAGGCTCGACTCGAGGCGCAAATGATATGGTTGAGTCAAACAAGGCCCGACTCATGGCACAAAAGATATAGGTGAGTCAAACAAGGCCTAACTCGAGGCGCAAATGATACGGTTGAGTCAAACAAGGCCCGACTCGAGGTGCAAATGATATGGTTGAGTCAAACAAGGCCCAACTCATGGCGCAAATGATATGGATGAGTCAAACAAGGCCTGACTCGAGGCGAAAACATATGGGTGAGTCAAATGAGGCTTGACTCAAGGTACAAATGATACGGTTGAGTCAAATGAGGCATGACTCGAGGCAGAAATGATATGGTTAACTCAAATGAGGGCCGACTCGAGGCACAAATGATATGGTTGAGTCAAACGATGCCCGACTCGAGGAGCAAATATATGGTTGAGTCAAACGAGGCCTGGCTCGAGGTACAAATGATATAGTTGCATCAAACGGGACCTAACTCGAGGCGCAAATCAAATGGTTGAGTCAAACGAAGCCCAACTCAATGCACAAATGATATCAGTGACTCAAACGAGGCCTGAATCGAAGCACAAATGATATGGGTGAGGCAAACAAGGTCTGACTCAAGGCACAAACACATGGGTGAGTCAAATGAGGCCCCACTCGAGGCACAAATGATATGATTGAGTCAAACGAGGCCTGATTCGAGGCACAAATGATATGGTTGAGTTAAATGAGTCACAACTCGAGGCACAAATGGTATCGATGAGTCAAACGTGGCCCGACTTGGGGCACAAATGATAAGGTTGAGTCAAACGAATCCCAACTTGAGGCACAAATGATATGGTTGAGTTAAACAACGCCTAACCCGAGGCACAAATGATATGGTTGGGTCAAATGAGGCCCAACTCGAGGCACAAATGGTATCAGTGAGTCAAATGAGGCCCGGCTCAATGCGCAAACATATGGGTGAGTCAAATAAGGCCCAATTCGAGGCGCAAATGATATGGTTGAGTCAAACCAAGCCCGACTCGAGGCACAAATGATATGGTTAAGTCAAACGAGGCCCGACTCGGGGGTAGAAATGATATGGTTGAGTCAAACAAGGTATGACTTGAGGCACAAATGATATGGTTGAGTCAAACGAGGCCTGACTTGAGGCGCAAATGATATGCTTGAGTTAAACAAGGCCTGACTCGAGGCACAAATGATATGGTTGAGTGAAACGAGTCCCAAGTCGAGCAACAAATGGTATCGGTGTGTTAAACGTGGCTAGACCCGAGGCATAAATGATATGGTTGAGTCAAACCATGCCCGACTTGAGGCGCAAATGATATGGTTGAGTCAAACAAGGCTTGACTTGAGGTACAAATGATATCGTTGACTCAAATAAGGCTTAACTCGAGGCATAAATGGTATCGGTGGGTTAAACGAAGCCCGACTCAAGGCGTAAATGATATGGTTGAGTCAAACACAGCACGTCTTGAGGCGCAAATGATATGGGTGAGTCAAATGAGGCTTGACTCGAGGCACAAATCATATGCTTGAGTCAAACGAGGCCCCACTCGATGCACAAATGGTATCAGGCAATCCAACGAGGCCCGACTCGAGGCACAAATGATATGGGTGAGTCAAAAAAGGCCTGACTCGAGGCATAAATGCATGGGTGAGTCAAACGAGGCTTAACTCGAGGCGCAAATGATATGGGTAAGTCAAATGACGCATGGCTTAAGGCACAAACAATATGGTTTAGTCAAACGAGGCCCAACTCGATGCGCAAACATATGGGTGAGTCAAATAAGGCCTGACTCGAGGCGCAAAGCAAATGATATGGTTGAGTCAAACCAAGCCTGACTCGAGGCACAAATGATATGGTTAAGTCAAACCAGGCCCGACTCCAGGCGCAAATGATATGGTTGAGTCAAACAAGGCCTAACTGGAGGCACAAATGATTTGGTTGAGTCAAACGAGGCCTAACTCGAGGCACAAATGGTATCAATGAGTCAAATGAGGTCCGACTCAAGATGTAAATGATATGGTTGAGTCAAACAAGGCCTAACTTATGGCGCAAATGATATGGGAGAGTCAAACAAGGCTTAACTCGAGGCGCAAATGAAACGGTTGAGTCAAACAAGTCCCAACTCGAGGCACCAATGATATGGTTGAGTCAAACAAGGCCTAACTCATGGCACCAATGATATGGATGAGTCAAACGAGGCTTGACTCGAGCACAGACACAGGGGTGAGTCAAACGAGGCTTGACTCGAAGTGTAAATGATAAGGGTGAGTCAAACGAAGACCGAATCGAGGCGCAAATGATACGGTTGAGTCAAACGAGGCATGACTCGAGGGAGAAAAGATATGGTTGAGTCAAACGAGGCCCGACTCGAGGCACAATGATATGTTTGAGTCAAACGATGCTTGACTCGAGGCGTAAATGATATGGTTGAGTCAAATGAGGCCTAACTCGAGGCAAAAATGATATGGTTGAGTCAAACGAGGGCTGACTCGAGGCACAAATGATATGGTTGAGTCAACCGATGCCCGACTCGAGGCGCAAATGATATGGTTGAGTCAAATGAGGCCTGGCTCGAGGCAAAAATGATATGGTTGAGTCAAACGGGCCTAACTCGAGGCACAAATCAAATGGTTGAGTCAAATGAGGCCCAACTCGATGCACAACTGATATCAATGAGTCGAGCGAGGCCTGACTCGAAGCACAAATGATATGGGTGAGTCAAACAAGGCCTGACATGGGATGCAAACACATGGATGAGTGAAACGAAGCTTGACTCGAGGTGCAAATGATAAGGGTTAGTCAAACGAAGCATGACTCGAGGCAGAAATGATATGGTTGAGTCAAACGAGGCCCGAATCGAGGCACAAATGATATGGTTGAGTCAAACGAGGCCAGACTCGAGGCGCAAATGATATGGTTGAGTCAAACGATGCCCGACTCGAGGCACAAATGATATGGTTGAATTAAATGAGGCCTGACTCGAGGAACAAATAATATGGTTGAGTCAAACGGGGCCTGACTCGAGGCGTAAATCATATGGTTGAGTCAAACGAGGCCCAACTCGATGCACAAATGATATCAGTGAGTCAAATGAGGCTTGACTCAAGGCACAAATGATATGGGTGAGGCAAACAAGGCCTGAGTCAAGGCGCAAATGATATGGTTGAGTCAAACCAAGCCTGACTCGAGGCGCAAATGATATTGTTGAGTCAAACTAGGCCCAACTCTAGGAGCAAATAATATGGTTGAGTCAAACATGGCCTAACTAGAGGCACAACTGATTTGGTTGAGTCAAACGAGGCCTAACTCGAGGCACAAATGGTATTAATGAGTCAAACGAGGCCCGACTTGAGGGGTAAATGATATGGTTGAGTCAAACGAGGCCCAACTCGAGGCGCAAATGATATGGTTGAGTCAAACGAGGCCCGACTCGAGGCGCAAATGATATGGTTGAAGCAAACAAGGCCTGACTCGAGGAATAAATGATATGGTTGAGTCAAATAAGGCTTAACTCGAGGCACAAATGGTATCGGTGAGTCAAACGAGGCCTGACTCAAGGAGTAAATGATATGGTTGAGTCAAACACAACACATCTCGAGGCACAAATGATATGGTGAGTCAAATGAGGCTTGACTTGAGGCGCAAAGACATGGTTGAGTCAAACGAGGCTTGACTCGAGGTGCAAATTTATGGTTGTGTCAAACGAGGCCCGACTCGATGCACAAATGATATGGTTGAGTCAAACGAGGTATGACTCGAGGCACAAATGATATTGTTGAGTTAAATGAGGCCCGACTCGAGGCACAAATGATATGATTGAGTCAAACGAGGGCTGACTCATGGCACAGTCGATATGGTTGAGTTAAATGAGTCCCAACTTGAGGCACAAATGGTATCGGTGAGTCAAACGAGGCCCGACTCGGGGCGCAAATGATATGGTTGAGTCAAATAAGGCCTGACTCGAGGCGCAAATGATATGGTTGAGTTAAACGAGGCCTAACTCGAGACGCAAATCATATGCTTGAGTCAAATGAGTCCCCACTCGATGCACAAATGGTATCGGGGAGTCAAACGAGGCCTGACTCAAGGTGCAAAAGATATAGATAAGTCAAACAAGGCCTGACTCAAGGCACAAATGCATGGGCGAGTCAAACGAGGCTTGACTCGAGGTGCAAATGATAAGGGTGAGTCAAACAAAGACCGCCTCGAGACGCAAACATCTGGGTGAGTCAAATAAGGCCCGACCCGAGGTTCAAACATATGGGTGAGTCAAACAAGGCCTGACTCGAGGCACAAATGATATGGTCGAGTCTAACAATGCCTGACTCGGGCACAAATGATATGGTTGAGTCAAACAAGGCCCAACTTGAGGCATAAATGGTATCCGTGATTCAAACGAGGCCCGACTCGAGGCACAAATGATATGGGTAAGTCAAACTATGCTTGACTTGAGGCGCAAACCTATATGTGAGTCAAACGAGGCTTGACTTGAGGTGCAAATGATAAGGGTGAATCAAACAAAGACCGACTCGAAGCGGAAACATATGGGTGAGTCAAATATGGCCCGAGTTGAGGCTCAAACATATGGGTGAGTCAAATAAGGCCCAGCTCAAGGCGCAAATGATATGGTTGAGTCAAACAAGGCCTGACTCGAGATGCAAATGATATGGTTAAATCAAACGAGGCCCGACTCAAGGCGCAAATGATATGGGTGGGTCAAACAAGGCTTGACTCAGGGGGAAATGATATGGTTGAGTCAAACAAGGCCCGTCTCGAGGTGCAAATTATATGGTTGAGTGAAAACAGGCCCAACTCAAGGCACAAATGATATGGTTGAGTCAAACAAGGCCTAACTCAAGGCACAAATGATATGTTTAAGTCAAACGAGGCCCAAATCAAGGCACAAATGATATGGTTGAGTCAAACGAGGCCAGACTCGAGGCGCAAATGATATGGTTGAGTCAAACGATGCCCGACTCGAGGCGCAAATGATATGGTTGAGTCAAATGAGGCTTGACTCGTGGCGCAAACACATGGGTGAGGCAAACAAGGCTTGACTCAAGGTGCAAATGATAAGGGTGAGTCAAACAAAGACCACCTCGAGGCACAAACATCTGGGTGAGTCAAATGAAGAGCAAGGCAATGTTAATTGGCATACTTCACTAAATCAGTCTATTTTTCTCCTTGCATCGGGAGAGGCGACTCTGATATTCACGTTGCGAGGACGCCCTAGAACCAGGACCCAATCGACAAGGAAAGGCTAGTGAGCCACTTGGCTTCGTTCACTCCTAAAGAAGTTACCTTGGGTTCGGGTGAGGAGGAATTGATTCTGCCTGGAGCGAGCTAGATCTGGGATCTTTCCCATAGCCTTCTTTCTTTATTCTTTCTGTGAACCTGAGCGAATTCTTTTCTCTATTGTACCTGAACTGAATCTTCAATGTTTCAAAAAGTCATCTTTCTGAGTGCGCTTGACCGCCTTACTTTACTCGCGGTACAGTTACTATATTCTGCAGAGGTTGGCAAGAGCTTATTTCATAGCAAGACTGAATGGAATTAGCCTCAGATCACTGAACTTCACTATTTCCCCTTTTCATAATAATAAGGTAAGGCTATGAAGCATCTTAGAGTATTCCATTCCGTTTTTCAGTAGGATCTGGGCCTTTTGCTATTGTTCGGCCTTCATGTACGAAGGAAAACCTATAGCCCCTTCGATTCCGAAAGGCTAAAGACCGACTTACGACTGTTTAGAGAATTCTATGTAAATTAGGATTTGGCTACGACCTGTGAGTGGTATCTTCTAACTCTTGATTCTTCCTCCTACTATTATTATAGAAACTATGTCATGGTCTAGCTCAAAAGCTGTTGGTGACTGGGTTCCCTGCGGATCAGCTTTAGCAGCAGCAGCAGATATCCGATAGCTTCGATGCTGCTACTCCGAGAGTACCCTCTCTTCCGGGCTTAAAGTTTCCTCAGTAGCAGGGGGAGCAGGGAAGGGTGTGCTAGCCAAGATGAGTCTCCACTGTTAGCAAGTTCTTTTTTCCCTTATTCTACTTATTTCCAGAGATAGTTGTTAGGACGAGACAAAGCGTCTTTGGTAGTCTGTCAAGCCACTTCCCCTAGACACCAAGCCCCTATTACCAATGTTCCATCAAAAGTCGAGTTTATTCGCTCCAGCTCCAGTAGCAGTGGTAGGGCTTCAGCCACTCAAGTGAATAGGAAGAGGAGATAAGAAAGGCAGGATTGGATTTCAATGAACTCGAATCCCTTCTTTAAAAGAGTGTATTCCCTTTACTTAAGAGCTAACAGTGCGGCGCCAATTGGCTGGGAAGCGAAGAAAAAACATAAGCACGCCAGTGGGTGTCTTTCGCATGTTGCCATTCCAGAGGTGAAAGTACACTTTCTTTATTAAATTTCTTTATTAAAAGAGTCCTTGTCATGAATGAGAGCTAATCCTAGAGTCCATCTGGACATTCTAAATGCTCGAACTGAGACTCCCATAGAGGCAAGTGAAGTTGGTGAGCCGTATGATGGGCAACTATCTCCTTCGGTTCGGAGAGGACTCAGCTGTTAGTTAGTACCCCCTTTCGGGGTGGACCCTTTCACTCTATTTTATTATATACACTTAGTGAAAAGAATGTTTTTTGATACACCTAGGACATGGATTTTATATGAACCAATGGATCATGACAAGTCATTACTACTAGCAATGACTTCCTCTTTCATTACTTCATCCTTTCCATATCCCTCTCCCTTGTTCTTAGTTACTCATCAAATGGCACTCAGTTCATATCTTTAAGTTCGATCATTGACAAGGTTCAAAGAAAGGGTGGGCCATTGATAAAGAATTGATTCCAAAGCACAATGCTAGCAAATGGTGGGCCTCTGCTTTTCTTTTCATTAATGTATCCCCTCCTCCCCCCCCTTCGGGGTCTGAATCCACAAGCACTGACTCTGCCATCTCTTTCTGTCTGCTTCTAGAGGTGCTTAAATGGTCATTATCCGGGTGAAGGGATGGACTGGGAATACGTGTAAGAAGCCTTAAATTTGATTTACCCCGGTCACTAACTGAAAGCGGCTCTTCGTTAGCGGTCGTTGCTCGAACGAATCAAAGAATTTCTGCAGTCGATCGTTTACCTCTGTTCACTATCTCCCTCTCCTATCTATGAAACTAATAGGATCTGTAGGCTCTCTATAGCAACACCCCGTTCTGCACGCTCTTCGGCTATCCATGTCCATCATGGAGATCCTTCGAGAAACATCTTATGAAAGAGATTCAAAGGTGAGCAAGAAAACGTATGTGCGTTAGCGCAATGGCTTGAGCGCATTGGCGTGAAGGGAGTGACTTCTTCCCTTTTTCTTTGCTTTTAGCCGGTTCAGTAATCAGTAATGGGATGATAGGGGATTAGCTTAGCGACGAAGCTGTAGTTAGTGAGTTTCCTGCCCCCTAAGATGCTTCTTCTTCAATTCCTTCAACAAAGAGCGGTTATGCACACGCACCTAAGAGTGGATTCTTCCATTCTATGTGCGAGGAGGCCTAGCCTATTTGACTCCGGAAAAACGGGATGCCAAACAACCCTCCCACAGCGGTAATGGCGATAGCTCTTATTACTAGAATTGCTTTAGGGATTGGATTCTTCTTCCTTTCTCTTCGAGGCGAGGCATATTCATATTATCGATATGCCACTAGCTCAGGAAAGACAGACACGCACACCTCCTTTAATTGCCATTACCTGCCTTTCTATCTTGGCTACCATGCCCGTCGAGCTCACCCGGGAGAGACTAGGAATGCTTTCGAGAACAAGAACACATGCACAAGGAATTCTTGAGAAGAGCTTCTTCTTTGCATTTGCTTTGGCATTTGTCCTGAGAACAGCCGCCTTCTCTGCCTCTATCTATTGCCCCTCATTTGCACGAGATGACGGGATTACTTGCTCTCGCTTACTTATAAGGCATGAATTTTTCCACTTTCTTGAAGCTCTCTTCCCGTGTCGATAAGGGGCTATTCCTCGCTAAGAATAAGAAAGGAAGCTATCTCTACGCTGGAGCCTTACAGAGAAGGTGAGTCGAAGTGGGGTTCCATCCTCCCTTGCCTTGTGACCTAGGTATTCCATTTTTCAGCTTTTAATAAACTCCTGCTCGAGCTCAAAGTCTTATTCTTACAGGTATTCATTAGCTTGTCAGACTAATGACCGAGAAGGTTTCGTGAGCGCACCCATCCAGTTTCCTGGACATCGGGATTAGAGGTTTGTTAAATAAAATACTATTCAATTAGTGCCTCATCACGATAGAACTCTTGGTCTGCTGAAGCAGGGAAATACCTCCCTTCCAGTGCAAGGCATTTGGGAGACATCCACTTCATGAAAGGTACATCAAACGGTACCAATCTATATAAGAAGCGGATGTAGTCTGAAACAAAGGGACCAAAGAGGGTGAAGACTATACATAGTTGATACCAAAGCGGCCACCGATAGGTGGCAATCCTCAGCCTTACGTGACAAGCCGTAATGGCAGTCCACTTCCCCCGAGTTGCGGAAAGAAGTCCCAATGGAAGCAGGTAGGGGGTGATTTACTAGGGGATATGCTATTCCGGTTTCTCAGCTGTGCCTTGCATATTTTCCTGTTCCATATCCGATTGGAGCTCGAATAGAACAGGTGTAGATAAAATCCCACAAAAAGCATACTCTTTTACTACGTTAAATAGAGAAGGCCCCTTACTATGGATAGGCTAAGGCGCTCCTTCTTTCTCAAAGTCAAGTTTGGCCTTTTTTGATATAATCAAAAAGGAAGCACCCAACCTACAGCGGCGCAAGGGACTGATTATACGATCGTCCCTATCGCCTCGAAGTGACTTCGCTTCCTTAAGTAAGAGGTGACTAATCAGGCTATTGCTTCTGTTTTCTAGGTAAGGTATTGACATAAGCCATAGAGACAGACTGATTACATAAATGGTTTTTTATAGCATAACATGGATGGACAGCCGATTGACCGATAACGATAAAGAGAAGGGCAGGCGGGAGACATCAGTTTGCCACGAAAATGATGGAAGGATGGTTCATTAGGTAATCCTTTAGTGAAAATGTCCGCCACTTTATTCTTGCTCCGAACAAGTCGAATGAGCAATTTGCCTGCGACGACGAGGTCACGAATGAAGTGGTAGTCAACTTCTATGTGCTTAGAGCGCGGGCATGGAACACAGGATTGGCCACCAAGTGTATAGCGCTAGCATTATCACAATGCAGGAGAAATTGATAGCGAAATGGCACCAAACAAGCAAGGGACTGAGCGCAAACGCGTCAAAGCCGTTGCGCTAACGCGCAGGAGTTTGATTGCTCTCCTTAGAATCGAGATCTTCAAACCTCTCATGGGGTAAAACCATAATAATATCTTTCTCCCAGTTATTGTGCTTGTATTGTTCTTGTATCAGTAGTCACAGCAGTTACATTCCCCCCTTAGTTCCTGCTCGCTCCCTCCACACTTACTCCGCATGCGCTTTGCGCGCCATTGGCGCTTTGCTCTCCTCTTATTCTTCATTGGACGGTTCGGATGGACTTCGCCGTTCTTTCCCAACTAAAATAGAAAAGGCTGTATCACATCGAGATGTCGATTCGTTTTCCGCCCCCAATGAGATGGGGAATTTTGAACCCCCTATTTTGAGTTTGGACCCTTCATCTTTCTGAATTGAGGCCCGACTCGCGTCGTTCCAACAACCGGCGGGGAGCACCTCAGTATACGATCGCACGTAGTAACTGGGAGTCCTATTACACCTAAGGTCAACTTCAATTCACCAAACCAAGGTTCATCTCGTGTAGTGATTGTGGACTCGTACAAGGATATGGAGTAGATAGTTGATGTATCAGACTCGACCCTCTCTTTCGTAGCATGCATTCCCATCGGTGTCGCAACTAATTCGGTAAGCTACGTGTCCGGTGCACGAAGAACTGCCTTCGGTCCCCCAAATTGACTTACTCGTGGCAACCTTCCGGCTGCCCAACAACCTATAACGCTAGTAACTACTCCCACTGGGGCTAGGAAGTAAGCCCCACAACACAAAGCGGCGAAGAACAAATAGAATTTGATACAAAAGCCGGCTAACGGGGGTATTCCTGCGTATGAGAACATAGTAATGGAGAAGGTAATAGCCGAAATAGGATTCATTTTGGCTAGAGCACCCAAATCTGCTATATATTTGACACTGGTTTGCCGTAATGCTAAAACTATGGCGAATGCATCTATCGTCATTAATGCATAAATAAAGATACCAATTAGTAGTGATTGAATTCCTTCTATGGTTCCACATGAGAAACTAGTACGAATATAACCTACATGTCCAATTGAACTATGAGCTAGGGTCTTTTGACTTTCATTTGGGCCATGGCGGCCAGTGCTCCTAAAATCATAGAAGCAATGCTGCAAAAAAAAAAGATTTGTTGCAATGTAGCTCCATAGGAACCATAAATAGAAACACGTGAAATATTAGCAGAAATAGAAATTTTAGGCGCAATAGAAAGGAATGCTGTAACCGGGGTGGGTGAACCCTCATAGATATCAGGTGCCCACATATATAGAGTCAAAAGAGATATGGAGTCCGAAGGGGAGGGGGGTTTTACCATATCTTTTATGGCAAACATCATCTCATAGGACGTAGATTCGGTCAATATAGAGTCTAACGAGTCACGTCCTAACTTCTTACATTACAGAGTTTCATAGCTCTGCAGAGTGAAAAGAATGACAAGTAGAGCTTTACAAGCCGATCTGCCCTATCATCCTTCTTATAGATCATATGTCTATGGAAAGATGGGATTATCCTAGGATACCCAGACCTTGTGAGAGAGACTGGGAAAGGAAGGAGATTACTAACTAACTCAGTGGTACTAGCTCTATCATTCTTCAAGGTAGCATACCGGTGATCTCCCTTAATCACCGGGAGAGCTAACTCGTCCGAGCCCTAGTAACTGTAAGAGAAGAGACAGAGGAGAAAGGGGGTTCAAGGCCATCCTGATGATAGGTTACCTGAAATCCTCAACCTTACGTGACAAGGCGTAATGGCAACCTCCGCACTAAAGATTCATAAAGAACTATTCCCGGTTGATCTTACTCGGGGCCCAGAAAAGAAACAGACCTTTTGATGGGGAGAGGATCCAAAGCATCGTATCAGGTCAAAATCTTGGCTAATTGATCGAAGTGGGTAGCTCCAGTAGACCCATAGATCATGGAACAAATAGGGTGGGTAGGCCCAACCACCACACTACACGTATAGACGCGAACCCTTCTTTTCTTGTACTTGATCACCAACTCGAACCGTTGCAGGAACTGAAACTCACTTCATATGACGCGCCTCCTGAAGCTTAGACTGCATCTGTAGATACTGAGGGGGCTTGTTGATCAAAGTGGCCTATTCGTAAAGCGTCTCCTTCTCGAGCAAATAGTGCCTCCAGTCTTTCACAGCCAGCACTATCGTGTACATCTCCTTCTCGTATGTGGGATAGTTGAAGATGGCTGTATTGAACATCTCACTGTGGTACGCGACCGAAGAACTCCCTATCCGATTTGGCTTCCTAACTCCTACATCAATCAGTCAAGAAGTTTTCTGATACCGCTATGGATCCTTCTTTCCTGTAGGTGAACCGGAATGGAATAAGGGATCTTCAGATAAGATAGATAAGGAATTTTAGATTCAAATAAATAAGGGGGGTCAAATGATGAAAAGGACAAGTGAAAGGAGTCATAGTTACTATGTACGTGGTATCAGTTGATACTATAGCCTTGTTTCAATCCCATCCCTGTTGTAGCGGTCGGCCGGAGTCTTTAGTGCTGGGAGTCTGGGGGCGCGAGAACCAATCCGAGTAAGAAACCGCTTTTTTTAGAAAATCTACCTCCAGCAAGCCACCCCAACCCTACCGCCAAAAGGCCGTATAGTGCAGGAGCACTCACATTTTTTGGCTTCCTCTTTCAGCAATCAAACTCCTGCGCTAATGCTCGTTTTCCACTGTCTTTGACTTCGGAGCTGGTGCATCTGTGACTGGGCTACTCCTTTCCATTCCCTCAATGGTTTGGTAATTGGCTCATCTTGGTTGAGTTGCTTAGAAAGCTCCCTCCTCTCGTCGGCCACGCCGCTTCTCCTTCATATGTATTTTACTTTTTCGGTTGATGAAATAGAGGTTGACAGGGGCAAAGGGTTTTTTTCTCTGCTAACTCAGACTATGGACTAAATTGATGAAAGAGCGAGCCCCTCTTTTTTTCCGAATCTCCCAAGAGTTGAAGCTCCCAAGCAAGAAAGGAAATATTCTCTAAGCCAATTGCCCTGGAACTGTTCTGCGACTTCCCAAGAAACCATCTCGTATCCGGGTCGTATGCCGAGTATTCTATTCTATGAGCTATGCCTTTAGGTAAGCATTCAAATAGCAAGTAATCCTTACTTTCTTCTTACATGAAGAACACTCTTACCAACCGGGGACTTTGTTGGAGTTTACTATAGCGAGGAGTTAAAGTATGCAAGAGGCCTTGGCTACACTGTGATCCCACTCTCTGGTTACCTCTTTGAGAGGATGGAAAGCCCATTCGAAGGCTTTGTTAGCTCACTCTTTGATAGCAGGTTAGAGGCTAGGAGGTCTGGTAATGATGCGTTGGCCTATGTGTACAAGATCCTTATGAACTCGCTTTACGGGAGGTTAGGGATCAACCCTAGGAGCACTGTCACCGAGGTCTGCAAGCTAGATCGATACATCCATCTGATCAGGAATAGTGAGTTGCTCTTTGGTGAAATACTTAGCAAGAAGATCTCTGCTGTCCAACTAGCGGCTACGATCACTGCCTCTACAAGGATCTATATGTACCCTTATATCTCAATAGAGGACTGTTACTACACAGACACTGACTCGGTTGTGCTTGGTAAGCCACTACCAGAAGAAGAGATCAATTCTACTTTAATAGGTAAGTTTAAGCTAGAGCACAAAGTTATGAAAGAATACTTCTTAGCACCGAAGTCCTATTCCTTGATCACAGAAGAAGGCGCCAATGTACTCAAGCACAAGGGCCCTGCGAAAGCCTTGATCTCTCAAGAATGGTTTAAGTCACAGTACGTGGCTCAAACAGGTAGAAACTTGAGACCAAAGGTCGAGCGTAAGGTCCCAGTTTCAGCCAACTTCCGGATTGATTGGCATACTCTGAACATCACCAAGAAGGAAACACTGGTTAGCCTTGGGATTAAGGAGGGTAACAAAAGGGTTCCAGTCTATCACAGAGATGTATGGGTGGATACTGATCCAATCGAGGTCACTGACTTATCTAGCCTAAATAACATTGGAAAAGTACTAATTAAATCACTAAGGCATGAAGTACTCCAACTCCAGACTGAGAACGCTAGGATCCTTGATCAATTGGCTAAGAAGGAAAGAGAGCTAGCAGCAGAGAAAGACAAAGATAGAAGAGACAAAGAGAACGCTATAATCCTAGAGAATGATGCAAAGGGAGAGCTCGAACCGAAGGTCGAGGAAGTGAAACCTCAACACTGCCAGAAGAAACCAAAGGAAAAGGTAAGGCCCCATAAGAAGCGGCGTTAAATAGCTATGTCTGGGTAAAGGATGAGGGAGCTGGGAAGACGCGTATATTCGCGATTCCTAACGCTTGAAAGCAGGCACTCTTGTGACCCGCTCATGACTGGTATATGAAGGTCTTGCGTCTTATTCCTATGGATGGGACGTTTGATCAGACTCGCCCGTTATCGCGGCTACTGAGACTGAGTTGCCCAGTTAGTTTTGATTTGTCTTCTGCAACGGATAGAGGAAATCTATCCTTTCTTTCAGGGAGTCCTTGTGCAGTCGCTATTTACATTGATTGCTGCGTTTACTTGGGTGAAGTCGGGTCTAGGGACGAATGTCTTTCTAGCCCCAACTTCTACTCGGGATAGTCCGTTCTTTGTTCGGTTCCATACCGGGCAGCGGCTATCTTTCTTCTTGGCCCTTGTTTGCTCTCTTAAAAATTTTCTGTACTCCTTTTTTTGTCAAGGCAGGCAGGTGGAACTTAGGATGTAGTCAAGGAGGTAGGCTTAGAGCCCGCAATAAAGCTAGCAAAGAAAGCTCTACCGCGAGCGAGTAGTCTTTGCGGACATGCTTACTTCATCTTTACTTCATGCTTACACCTGCGGGGTTGGGGTCCAACTTTCTTTCTTGTATTGGACGTGCCTACATATCCGGTTCAACCTCGGAATCAAGCCCCATTACCCTAATAAGCCAAAGGGTGATACTTTACCACTGTTTAGTCCTTGGGACTAGGAAGGATTCGAACCTCTCCCGCTAGTTGAGCGTCTTCGAACCTCTCCCGCTGGTTGAGTGTCTTCGAACCAACAGAAGCTTAAGGCAACTATTTGCCTTTGGCAACTCTACCGAAGACAGTCCAATCTCATCTATTGAGAAGGAACGAAGTAACTCAACTGATAAGGAAGAAGTCACTCCCTGAGCGCAGACGTGCTCAAGCCGTTGCGCTAACGCATAGGAGTTTTCTTGCTTTATGTGCCTCTAAAATCTCTTTGAACCCCATTCCCTTACCACCAAGCCCGAATAAGCAGCATATGAAAAGGAAAGGGCTTACGACGAATGCCCTGTTGAGGAAGAGAAGGGGGTTGTTTGCAGGTATTTCATTAGCATAGGACTAGTCGTAAGAGCTAGTAATGAAGATGGCATTCAGATCGGCATAGGACTCTTACTCTTCGAGACGATAGCATCTAGAGCAATGGCTAGTGACGGAAGATGATTTGTCCCTCTCTTTGGACTAAGTGAAGACAGTCACTTTCAAGCACTCCCGCTAAAGCAGAAGATGCGGCTTAGCCAGCTGCACTCTTTGATCGAACCGTCTGTTGTAAGAAGAAGGCCTTAGAGGACCGAACCCACGTATGTGGCAAAATACGGGGATGACTTGTGCCTAGGGGTGAAAGGCCAACCAAAATTGGATATAGCTGGTTTTCCGCAAAATCTATTTCAGTAAAGCGTATGATGTCGATGGCCCGATAAGTAGCCGAGCTCATTCACTTCGCTTCCTGGGCCCAAATGCAGTCTTTCTTGGCCAAATCAAGGATTTGGGTGCTACGCTACTAGACTATATAAATCCATTTATATTAGTAATATATATGAATAGAAAGATAGATCCATCCAAGCAATCAAACTCCTGCGCTAACGCGCAACGGCTTGAGCGCTAGCGCGCTCAGGGAGTTGCTTCTTCCTATCTGATTTAGATTTTTATATCTAAAAAAGAAAGAATCGATTTCATTCAACGTTTGATTCAAAGAACTGCGCTTAGCCCCCCTGCTCATGAAACGGCTCTGCTGCAATGGATGGCAGAGGGTCTGTAGTACCCAAAGCACTGGAGTGGTCCAGTAGCCGGGAAGGGGCCTAGAAGTGCCTACTACTACACCACACTACACTTGGCTCTACACATTTACAGAGCTAACCCCTATCCAGTCCCTGGCAGAGTTCAGGGGGCTTCCATCCTTATTCCTTATCCCTATCTTTGCCCAGGCTAACGGGGCCTTACTTATTCAGGGGGGGGAGAGTGGAGCCCCGAGAAGCACTATTGAGAGGAAGATCCTTGGCCCCTCCTCATTCTCTACAGGGTTCCAAACCTTTCTTCAACATAGGTGACAACGAACGGGGCAGAGATGGAAGAGATCGAACACGAGAATAAGAAGAAGCTCGCCTTCCTTTTTGATCATTTTGATAGAAAGGGATGGAGAAAGTGGACAAAACAGACCATTGAAGGATATAGTTACTAGGTATATCCCAGATATCACTGAAACTCCCCTTGAACAGGGAATTGAGTGGTTACCCTCGTGGAAAGCTTCTCCTTCGAAACGTAAGCTCTCGAAGGACCAGAAGGGATCCCCATTCACAATGTTACACCATGAGCTTGAAGCTTTCATCACGTACATGCCTGACCAATCGTCAGTTTGGCCCGGAGTTGCTATCTGCAACTTTCTAGGTCTTTGGGGTTCCTCTTTGGACTCTAGGTGTTCGCTATCCTTTCTCTAATGAGATGGAATTATCCTATCGTTCAGAGAAGGATACTAGGGTCTTCGTTGAGAAGGCCCGAGCGAAACTCCCGCTTATTCCTCTTGATGAGGCGGAATCTCCTGGTAGGCTTGCCTACACGACAGACTCTGGAGCTGGTAAAAGGAGAGTGTTTGCAATTGGGAATTTTGTCTTTCAAAGGACCCTTAGACCTCTTCATGATTTTCTCATGAAAGTCTTAAGGCGTATCCCTATGGATGGGACCTTTGACCAGATCCATCCTTTGGATCGCTTGAGGCGTTCAATGAAGGTATACTCGTATGATCTAAAGTCTGCCACCTATCGGTGGCCGCTTTGGTATCAACTATGTATAGTCTTCACCCTCTTTGGTCCCTTTGCTTCAGACTACATCCGCTTCTTATATAGATTGGTACCGTTTGATGTACCTTTCATGAAGTGGATGTCTCCCAAACGCCTTGCACTGGAAGGGAGGTATTTCCCTGCTTTCTTTAGAACAGGGCAACCTCTAGGTTACTACACTTCTTGGCCGCTCTTCACACTTTCCCATTACTATTTGGTATGGTGGTATGCTGAGCAAGTGTACCCAGGTAAGCGCTTCACTAGGTATGCCATCCTTGACTCGAGGCACAAATGATATGGTTGAGTCAAACAGGGCCTGACTCGAGGCGCAAATAATATGGTTGAGTCAAACGAGGCCCAACTCGGTGCACAAATGATATCAGTGAGTCAAATAAGTCCTGAGTCAAGGCGTAAATGATATGTGTGAGGCAAACAAGGCCTGACTCGAGGTGCAAACACATGGGTGAGTCAAACAAGGCTTGACTCGAGGCGCAAATGATATGGTTGAGTCAAACGAGGCCTGACTCGAGGCACAAATGATATGGTTAAGTCAAACGAGGCCCAACACGAGGCACAAATGATATGGTTGAGTCAAACGAGGCCTGACTCGAGGCGCAAATGATATGGTTGAGTCAAACGAGGCTTGACTCGAGGCGCAAATGATATGGTTGAGTCAAACAAGGCCCGACTCGTGATGCAAATGATATGGGTGAGTCAAACAAGGCCTGACTCGAGGTGCAAACACATGGGTGAGTCAAACGAGGCTTGACTCGAGGTGTAAATGATAAAGAAGAGTCAAATGACGACCGACTTGAGGCGCAAATGATACGGTTGAGTCAAATGAGGCATGGCTCAAGGCAGAAATGATATGGTTGGGTCAAACGAGGCCCGACTCGAGGCGCAAATGATATGGTTGAGTCAAACAAGGCTTGTCTCGAGACACAAATGATATGGTTAAGTCAAACAAGGCCTAACTCGAGGCACAAATGGTATCGGTGAGTCAAACGAGGCCCGACTTAGGGCGCAAATGATATGGTTGAGTCAAATGAGGACTGACTTGAGGCGCAAATGATATGGTTGAGTTAAACGAGGCATGACTCGAGGCACAAATGGTATGGTTTAGTCAAATGATGCCTGGCTCGGTGCGTAAACATATGGGTGAGTCAAATAAGGCCCGACTCGAGGCGCAAATGATACGGTTGAATCAAATGAGTCCCGACTCGAGAGGCAAATAATATGGTTCAGTCAAACGAGGCCCGACTTGAGGCACAAATGAAATGGTTGAGTCAAAACAGGACCGATTTGAGGCATAAATGATATAGTTGAGTCAAATCAGGCCTGACTCGAGGCACAAATGATATGGTTGAGTCAAACGACGCCCCACACGAGGCACAAATGGTATCAGTGAGTCAAACGAGGCCCGACTCGAGGCACAAATGATATGGTTGAGTCAAACAAGGCCCAACTCGTGGCGCAAATGATATGGGTGAGTCAAACAAGGCCTGACTCAAGGCGCAAACACATGGGTGAGTCAAACGAGGCTTGACTTGAGGTGCAAATGATAAGGGTGAGTCAAACGAAGACTGACTCGAGGTGCAAATGAAACGGTTGTGTCAAACGAGGCTTGACTCAAGGCAGAAATGATATGGTTGAGTCGAATGAGGCCCGACTTGAGGCGCAAATGATATGGTTGAGTCAAACGAGGCCTGACTTGAGGCGCAAATGATATGGTTGAGTTAAACGAGGCCCGGCTCGAGGCACAAAAGATATGGTTGAGTGAAATGAGGCCTGACTCAAGGCGCAAATGATATGGTTGAGCCAAACAAGGCCCCACTCGTGGCGCAAATGATATGGGTGAGCCAAACAAGGCCTGACTCGAGGCGTAAACACATGGGTGAGTCAAACGAGGCTTGACTCGAGGTGCCAATGATAAGGGTGAGTCAAACGAAGACCGACTCGAGGCACAAATGATACGGTTGAGTCAAACAAGGCTTGACTCAAGGTAGAAATGATATGGTTTAGTCAAATAAGGCCTGACTCGGGGGGACAAATTATATGGTTGAGTCAAATGAGGCATGACTCGAGGCACAAATGATATGGTTGAGTCAAACAAGGCCCGACTTGAGGTGCAAATGATATGATTGAGTTAAACGAGGCCTGACTCGAGGCACAAACGATATGGTTGAGTTAAATGAGTCCCAACTCGAGGCACAAATGGTATCGGTGAGTCAAATGAGGCCTGACTCGGGGCGCAAATGATATGGTTGAGTCAAATGAGACCTGACTCGAGGCACAAATAATATGGTTGAGTCAAACGAGGCCCGACTCGAGGCACAAATGATATGGTTGAGTCAAACGAGGCTTGACTTGAGGCACAAATGATATGGTTGAGTTAAACGAGGCCCGACTCGAGGCACAAAAGATATGGTTGAGTGAAATGAGGCCTGACTCGAGGCGCAAATGATATGGTTGAGTCAAACAAGGCCCCACTCATGGCGCAAATGATATGGGTGAGTAAAACATGGACTAACTCGAGGCGTAAACACATGGGTGAGTCAAACGAGGCTTGACTCGACGTGCCAATGATAAGGGTGAGTCAAATGAAGACCGACTCGAGGCACAAATGATACGGTTGAGTCAAACAAGGCTTGACTCAAGGTAGAAATGATATGGTTGAGTCAAATGAGGCCCGACTCGAGGGACAAATTATATGGTTGAGTCAAATGAGGCATGACTCGAGGCCAAAATGATATGGTTGAGTTAAACAAGGCTTGACTCAAGGTGCAAATGATATGATTGAGTTAAACGAGGCCTGACTCGAGGCACAAATGATATGGTTGAGTTAAACGAGTCCCAAGTCGAGGCACAAATGGTATCGGTGAGTCAAACGAGGCCTTACTCGAGGCGCAAATGATATGGTTGAGTCAAATGAGACCTGACTCGGGGCACAAATAATATGGTTGAGTCAAACGAGGCCCGACTCGAGGCATAAATGATATGGTTGAGTCAAACGAGGCCTGACATGAGGAACAAATGATATGGTTAGGTCAAACGAGGCCTGACTTGAGGCGCAAATCATGTAGTTGAGTCAACGAGGCCCCACTCGATGCACAAATGGTATCGGGGAGTTAAACGAGGCCCGACTCGAGGCGCAAATGATATGGTTGAGTCAACGAGGACTGACCCGAGGCACAAATGATATGGTTGAGTCAAACAGGTCCTGACTTTAGGCGCATATAATATGGTTGAGTCAAACGAGGCCCAACCCGATGCACAAATGATATAAGTGAGTCAAACGAGGCCTGACTCGAGGTGCAAATGATATGGGTGAGGCAAACAAGGCCTGACTCGAGGCGCAAATACATGGGTGAGTCAAACGAGGCCCGACTCGAGGGGTAAATGATATGGTTGAGCCCAACGAGGCCCGACTCCAGGCGCAAATGATATGGTTGAGTCAAACCATGCCCAACTCGAGGCGCAAATGATATGGTTGAGTCAAACGAGGCCTGACTTTAGGCACAAATGATATGGTTGAGTCAAATAAGGCTCAACTCGAGGCACAAATGGTATCGGTGAGTCAAACGAGGCCCGACTGAAGGTGTAAATGATATGGTTGAGTCAAACATAGCACGTCTCGAGGCACAAATGATATTGGTGAGTCAAACGAGGCTTGACTTGAGGCGTAAATACATGGTTAAGTCAAATGAGGCTTGACTCGAGGGGCAAATGATAAGGGTGAGTCAAACGAACACCGACTCGAGGTGCAAACATATGATTGAGTCAAACCAGGCCCGACTCGAGGCGCAAATAATATGGTCAAGTCTAACAAGGCCTGTCTCGAGGCACAAATGATATGGTCGAGTCTAACAAAGCTTGACTTGAGGCACAAATGATATGGTTGAGTCAAACAAGTCCCAACTCGAGGCACAAATGGTATCCGTGAGTCAAATGAGGCCCGACTCGAGGCGCAAATGATATGGGTGAGTCAAACTAGGCCTGACTTGAGGCGCAAACCTGTAGTTGAGTCAAACGAGGCTTGACTTGAGGTGCAAATGATAAGGGTGAGTCAAACAAAGACCGACTCGAAGCGCAAACATATGGGTGAGTCAAATATGGCCCGACTTGAGGCTCAAACATATGGGTGAGTCAAAGAAGGCCTGGCTTGAGGTGCAAATGATATGGTTGAGTCAAACAAGGCTTGACTTGAGGAGCAAATGATATGGTTGAGTCCAACGGGGCTCGACTCAAGGCACAAAAGATATCGTTAAGACAAACAAGGCCTGACTTGACACACAAATGATATGGTTAAATTAAATGAGGCCCGACTCGAGGTGCAAATAATATGGGTGGGTCAAACAAGGCCTGACTCGAGGCACAAATGATATGGTTAAGTCAAACGAGGCTAGACTCGAGGCACAAATAATATGGTTGAGTCAAACAAGAACTGACTCGAGGCACGAATGATATGGTTGAGTTAAACGAGGCCTGACTCGATGCGCAAATGATATGGTTGAGTCAAACGAGGCCTAACTCGAGGCGCAAATGATATGGTTGAGTTAAACAAGGCTCAACTCGAGGCACAAATGATATGGTTGAGTCAAACGAGGACTGACTTGAGGCGCAAATGATATGGTTGAGTCCAACGGGGCTCGACTCAAGGCACAAAAGATATCGTTAAGACAAACAAGGCCTGACTTGACACACAAATGATATGGTTAAATCAAATGAGGCCCAACTCGAGGTGCAAATAATATGGGTGGGTCAAACAAGGCCTGACTCAAGGGGAAATGATATGGTTGAGTCAAACGAGGCCCATCTCGAGGCACAAATGATATGATTGAGTGAAAACAGGCCCGACTCGAGGCGCAAATGATATGGTTGAATCAAATAAGGACCGACTCATGGCACAAATGATATGATTGAGTCAAACGAGGCTTAACTCGAGGTGCAAATGATAAGGGTGAGTCAAACGAAGATCACCTCGAGGCACAAACATCTGGGTGAGTCAAATAAGGCCCGACCTGAGGTTCAAACATCTAGGTGAGTCAAATAAGGCCTGACTCGAGGCACAAATGATATGGTTGAGTCAAATGAGGCCCTTCTCGAGGCACAAATTGTATCAGTGAGTCAAATACGGCATGACTCGAGGATCAAATGATATGGTTAGGTCAAACAAGACTCGACTCGAGGTGCAAATGATATGGTTGAGTCAAACGAGGCCTAACTCGAGACGCAAATGATTTGGTTGAGTCAAACGAGGCCCGACTCGTGGCGCAAATGATATGGTTGAGTCAAACAAGGCCTGACTCGAGGCGCAAATGACATGGTTGAGTCAAATGAGGCCCAACTCGAGGCGCAAATGATAGGGTTGAGTCACACGAGGCCCAACTCGAGGCACAAATGATATGGTTAGGTCAAACGAGACTAGACTCGAGGCACAAATAATATGGTTGAGTCAAACAAGAACTGACTCGAGGCACGAATGATATGGTTGAGTTAAACGAGGCCTGACTCGAGGCACAAATGATATGGTTGAGTCAAATGAGGCCTGACTCGAGGCGCAAATGATATGGTTGAGTTAAACAAGGCTCGACTCGAGGCACAAATGATATGGTTGAGTCAAACGAGGACTGACTTGAGGCGCAAACGATATGGCTGAGTCAAACAAGGCCCGACCCGAGGCACAAATGGTATCGATGAGTTAATCGAGGCCCAACTCAAGGCGCAAATGGTATGGTTGAGTCAAACAAGGTCTGACTCGAGGCGCAAATGCTATCGGTGAGTCAAATGAGGCCTAACTCATGGCACAAATGGTATCGGTCAAACGTGGCCCGACTCGAGGCGCAAATGATATGGTTGAGTCAAACGAGACCAGACTCGAGGCACAAATGATATGGTTGAGTTAAACGAGGCCTGACTCGGGGCACAAATGATATGGCTGAGTCAAACAAGGCATGACTTGAGGCACAAATGATATGGTTGAGTCAAACGAGGCCTGACTTGAGGTGCAAATGATATGGTTAAGTCAAACAAGGCCCGTCTCAAGGCGCAAATGATATGGTTGAGTCAAACGAGGCCCGACTCGAGGCGCAAATTATATGGTTAAGTCAAACGAGGCCTGGCTCGAGGCACAAATGATATGGTTGAGTCAAAGGAGGCCTAACTCGAGGCAAAAATGGCATCGTTGAGTCAAAAAAGGACCGACTTGAGGCGCAAATGATAGGGTTGAGTCAAACGAGGACTGAAATGAGGCGCAAATGATATGGTTGAGTCAAACAAGGCCTGACTCGAGCCACAAATGATATGGTTGAGTAAAACGAGATTTAACTCGAGGTACAAATGATATGGTTGAGTGAAACGAGGCCCGACACGAGGTGCAAATGATATGGTTGAGTCAAACGAGACCCGACTCGAGGTGCAAATGATATGGTTGAGTCAAACAAGGCATGACTCGAGGCACAAATGATATGGCTTAGTCAAATGAGGCCCGACTCGATGCGCAAACACATGGGTGAGTCAAATAAGATGCGACTCGAGGCGCAAATGATATGGTTGAGTGAAACATGGCCCGACTCGTGGCGCAAATGATATGGCTGAATCAAACGAGGCCCCACTCGAGGCACAAACAGTTTCGGTGAGTGAAAAGAGCCCAACTCGAGGCACAAATGATATGGCTGAGTTAAACGAGGCCCAACTCGAGGCCCAAATGGTATCAGTGAGTCAAAGGAGGCCTGACGCGAGGCACAAAGGATAGGGTTGAGTCGAAGGAGGCCCGACTTGAGGTGCAAATGATATGGTTGAGTCAAACGAGACCTAACTCGAGGCACAAATGATATGGTTAAGTCAAACGAGACCTGACTCGAGGCAGAAATGATATGGTTGAGTTAAACGAGGACCGGCTCGAGGCGTAAATGATATGGTTGAGCCAAATGAGGCATGACTCGAGGCACAAATGATATGGTTTAGTCAAATAAGGCCTGACTCGATCCACAAACATATGGGTGAGTCAAATAAGGCTCAACTCGAGGCGCAAATGATATGGTTGAGTCAAACGAGACCCGACTCGAGGCGCAAATGATTTGGTTGAGTCAAACGAGGCCTGACCCGAGGCCCAAATGATATGGTTGAGTCAAACGAGGCCTGACTCAAGGCGCAAATGATATGGTTGGGTCAAACGAGGCCCGACTCGTGGCGCAAATAATATGGTTGGGTGAAATGAGGCCCGACTCGAGGCGCAAATGATATGGTTGAGTAAAAGGAGCCCAACTCGAGGTGCAAATGATAGCGTTGAGTCAAAGGAGGCCCAACTCGAGGTGCAAATGATATGGTTAAGTCAAACGAGACTTGACTCGAGGCACAAATAATATGATTGAGTCAAACGAGAACTGACTCGAGGCACGAATGATATGGTTGAGTTAAACGAGGACTGACTTGAGGCGCAAATGATATGGCTTAGTCAAACGAGGCCTGACCCGAGGCACAAATGGTATCGATGAGTTAATCGAGGCCCAACTCGAGGCACAAATGGTATGGTTGAGTCAAACAAGGTCTGACTCGAGGCGCAAATGCTATCGTTGAGTCAAATGAGGCCTAACTCATGGCACAAATGGTATCGGTGAGTCAAACGTGGCCCGACTTGAGGCGCAAATGATATGGTTGAGTCAAATGAGACCAGATTCGAGGCACAAATGATATGGTTGAGTTAAACGAGGCCCGACTCGGGGTACAAATGATATGGCTGAGTCAAACGAGGCACGACTTGAGGCACAAATGATATGGTTGAGTCAAACGAGGCCTGACTCGAGGTGCAAATGATAAGGTTAAGTCAAACAAGGCCCGTGTCAAGGCACAAATGATATGGTTGAGTCAAACGAGGCTCGACTCGAGGCGCAAATGATATGGTTAAGTCGAACGAGGCCTGGCTCGAGGCACAAATGATATGGTTGAGTCAAACGAGGCCTAACTCGAGACACAAATGGCATCGGTGAGTCAAAAAAGGACCGACTTGAGGCGCAAATGATAGGGTTGAGTCAAACGAGGCCTGAAATGGGGCGCAAATGATATGGTTGAGTCAAACGAGGCCCGACTCGAGGCGCAAATTATATGGTTAAGTCGAACGAGGCCTGGCTCGAGGCACAAATGATATGGTTGAGTCAAAGGAGGCCTAACTCGAGGCAAAAATGGCATCATTGAGTCAAAAAAGGACCGACTTGAGGCACAAATGATATGGTTGAGTCAAACGAGGCCTAACTCGAGGTGCAAATGATATGGTTAAGTCAAACAAGGCCCGTCTCAAGGCACAAATGATATGGTTGAGTCAAACGAGGCTCGACTCGAGGCGCAAATGATATGGTTAAGTCGAACGAGGCCTGGCTCGAGGCACAAATGATATGGTTGAGTCAAACGAGGCCTAACTCGAGACACAAATGGCATCGGTGAGTCAAAAAAGGACCGACTTGAGGCGCAAATGATAGGGTTGAGTCAAACGAGGCCTGAAATGAGGCGCAAATGATATGGTTGAGTCAAACAAGGCCTGACTCGAGCCACAAATGATATGGTTGAGTAAAACGAGATTTAACTCGAGGTACAAATGATATGGTTGAGTGAAACGAGGCCCGACACGAGGTGCAAATGATATGGTTGAGTCAAACGAGACCCGACTCGAGGTGCAAATGATATGGTTGAGTCAAACAAGGCATGACTCGAGGCACAAACGATATGGCTTAGTCAAATGAGGCCCGACTCAATGCGCAAACACATGGGTGAGTCAAATAAGATGCGACTCGAGGCGCAAATGATATGGTTGAGTGAAACATGGCCCGACTCGTGGCGCAAATGATATGGCTGAGTCAAACGAGTCCCCACTCGAGGCACAAACGGTTTCGGTGAGTCAAAAGAGCCCAACTCGAGGCACAAATGATATGGCTGAGTCAAATGAGGCCCAACTCGAGGCCCAAATGGTATCGGTGAGTCAAAGGAGGCCTGACGCGAGGCACAAAGGATAGGGTTGAGTCGAAGGAGGCCCGACTTGAGGTGCAAATGATATGGTTGAGTCCAACGAGACCTGACTCGAAGCACAAATGATATGGTTAAGTCAAACGAGACCTGACTCGAGGCAGAAATGATATGGTTGAGTTAAACGAGGCCCGGCTCGAGGCGCAAATGATATGGTTGAGTCAAATGAGGCATGACTCGAGGCACAAACGATATGGTTTAGTCAAATGAGGCTTGACTCGATGCACAAACATATGGGTGAGTCAAATAAGGCTCAACTTGAGGCGCAAATGATATGGTTGAGTCAAACGAGACCCGACTCGAGGCGCAAATGATATGGTGGAGTCAAACGAGGCCTGACCCGAGGCCCAAATGATATGATCGAGTCAAACGAGGCCTGACTCGAGGCGCAAATGATATGGTTGGGTTAAACGAGGCCCGACTCGTGGCGTAAATGATATGGTTGGGTCAAACGAGGCCCGACTGGAGGCGCAAATGATATGGTTGACTCAAAGGAGCCCAACTCGAGGCACAAATGATAGCGTTGAGTCAAAGGAGGCCCAACTCGAGGCGCAAATGATATGGTTAAGTCAAACGAGACTTGACTCGAGGCACAAATAATATGGTTGAGTCAAACGAGAACTGACTCGAGGCATGAATGATATGGTTGAGTTAAACGAGGCCTGACTTGAGGCGCAAATGATATGGTTGAGTCAAACAAGGCCTGACTCGAGGCACAAATGATATGGTTGAGTTAAACAAGGCTCGGCTCGAGGCACAAATGATATGGTTGAGTCAAACGAGGACTGACTTGAGGCGCAAATGATATGGCTTAGTCAAACGAGGCCCGACCCGAGGCACAAATGGTATCGATGAGTTAATCGAGGCCCAACTCGAGGCGCAAATGGTATGGTTGAGTCAAACAAAGTCTGACTCGAGGCGCAAATGCTATCGGTGAGTCAAATGAGGCCTAACTCATGGCACAAATGGTATCAGGGAGTCAAACGTGGCCCGACTTGAGGCGCAAATGATATGGTTGAGTCAAACGAGACCAGACTCGAGGCACAAATGATATGGTTGAGTTAAACGAGGCCCGACTTGGGGCACAAATGATTTGGCTAAGTCAAAGGAGGCACAACTTGAGGCACAAATGATATGGTTGAGTCAAACGAGGCCTGACTCGAGGTGCAAATGATATGGTTAAGTCAAACAAGGCCCGTCTCAAGGTGCAAATGATATGGTTCAGTCAAACGAGGCTCGACTCGAGGTGCAAATGATATGGTTAAGTCGAACGAGGCCTGGCTCGAGGCACAAATGATATGGTTGAGTCAAACGAGGCCTAACTCGAGGCACAAATGGCATCGGTGAGTCAAATAAGGACCGACTTGAGGCGCAAATGATAGGGTTGAGTCAAACGAGGCCTGAAATGAGGCGCAAATGATATGGTTGAGTCAAACAAGGCTTGACTTGAGCCACAAATGATATGGTTGAGTAAAACGAGATTTAACTCGAGGTACAAATGATATGGTTCAGTCAAACGAGATCCGACTCGAGGTTGAAATGATATGGTTGAGTCAAACAAGGCATGACTCGAGGTGCAAATGATATGGTTAAGTGAAACAAGGCCCGTCTCAAGGCGTAAATGATATGGTTGAGTCAAACGAGGCTTGACTCGAGGCGCAAATGATATGGTTAAGTCGAACGAGGCCTAACTCGAGGCACAAATGATATGGTTGAGTCAAACGAGGCCTAACTCGAGGCACAAATGGCATCGGTGAGTCAAATAAGGACTGACTTGAGGCACAAATGATAGGGTTGAGTCAAACGAGGCCTGAAATGAGGCGCAAATGATATGGTTAAGTCAAACAAGGCTTGACTCGAGCCACAAATGATATGGTTGAGTAAAATGAGATTTAACTCGAGGTACAAATGATATGGTTGAGTGAAACGAGGCCCGACTCGAGGTGCAAATGATATGGTTGAGTCAAACGAGACCCGACTCGAGGTTCAAATGATATGGTTGAGTCAAACAAGGCATGGCTCGAGGCACAAACGATATGGCTTAGTCAAATGAGGCCCGACTCGATGCGCAAACACATGGGTGAGTCAAAAAAGATGCGACTCGAGGCACAAATGATATGGTTGAGTGAAACATGGGCCGACTCATGGCGCGAATGATATGGCTGAGTCAAACGAGGCCCCACTCGAGGCACAAACGGTTTCGGTGAGTCAAAAGAGCCCAACTCGAGGCACAAATGATATGGCTGAGTCAAACGAGGCCCAACTCGAGGCCTAAATGGTATCGGTGATTCAAAGGAGGCCCAACGCGAGGCACAAAGGATAGGGTTGAGTCGAAGGAGGCCCGATTTGAGGTGCAAATGATATGGTTGAGTCAAACGAGACCTGACTCGAGGCACAAATGATATGGTTAAGTCAAACGAGACCTGACTCGAGGCAGAAATGATATGGTTGAGTTAAACGAGGCCCGGCTCGAGGCGCAAATGATATGGTTGAGTCAAATGAGGCATGACTCGAGGCACAAACGATATGGTTTAGTCAAATGAGGCCTGACTAAACGCACAAACATATGGGTGAGTCAAATAAGGCTCAACTCGTGGCGCAAATGATATGGTTGAGTCAAACGAGACCCGACTCGAGGCACAAATGATATGGTTGAGTCAAACGAGGCCTGACCCGAGGCCCAAATGATATGGTAGAGTCAAACGTGGCCTGACTCAAGGCGCAAATGATATGGTTGGGTCAAACGAGGCCCGACTCGTGGCGCAGATGATATGGTTGGGTCAAACGAGGCCCAACTCGAGGCGCAAATGATATGGTTGAGTCAAAGTAGCCCAACTCGAGGCGCAAATGATAGCGTTGAGTCAAAGGAGGCCCAACTCGAGGCGCAAATGATATGGTTGAGTCAAATGAGGCCCAACTCGAGGCACAAATGATATGGTTGAGTTAAATGAGGCCCAACTCGAGGCACAAATGATAGGGTTGAGTCACACGAGGCCCAACTCGAGGTACAAATGATATGGTTAAGTCAAATGAGACTAGACTCAAGGCACAAATAATATGGTTGAGTCAAACGAGAACTGACTCGAGGCACGAATGATATGGTTGAGTTAAACGAGGCCTGACTCGAGACGCAAATGATATGGTTGAGTCAAACGAGGCCTGACTCGAGGCACAAATGATATGGTTGAGTTAAACAAGGCTTGACTTGAGGCGCAAATGATATGGTTGAGTCAAACGAGGCCTGACTTGAGACGCAAATGATATGGCTGAGTCTAACGAGGCCCAACTTGAGGTACAAATGGTATCGATGAGTCAATCGAGGCCCAACTCGAGGCACAAATGGTATGGTTGAGTCAAACAAGGTCTGACTCGAGGCGCAAATGGTATCGGTGAGTCAAATGAGGCCCAACTCATGGCACAAATGGTGTCGGTGAGTCAAACGTGGCCCGACTCGAGGCGCAAATGATATGGTTGAGTCAAACGAGACCTGACTCGAGGCACAAATGAAATGGTTGAGTCAAACGAGGCCCGACTCAAGGCACAAATGATATGGTTGAGTCAAACGAGGCATGACTTGAGGCACAAATGATATGGTTGAGTCAAACGAGGCCTGACTCGAGGCACAAATGATATGGTTAAGTCAAACAAGGCGCATCTTGAGGTGCAAATGATATGGTTGAGTCAAACGAGGCCCGACTCGAGGTGCAAATGATATGGTTAAGTCAAACGAGGCCTGGATCGAGGCACAACTGATGTGGTTGAGTCAAACGAGGCCCAACTCGAGGCACAAATGGTTTCAGTGAGTCAAATAAGGACCAACTTGAGGTGCAAATGATAGGGCTGAGTCAAACGAGGCCTGAAATGAGGTGCAACTGATATGGTTGAGTCAAACAAGGCATGACTCGAGGCATAAATGGTATCGTTGAGTCAATTGAGGCCCATCTCGAGGCATAAATGATATGGTTGAGTCAAACGAGGCCTGACTCGAGGCACAAATTATATGGTTAAGTCAAACAAGGCCCAACTCGAGGCACAAATGGTATCAGTGAGTTAGACAAGGCCCTACCCATGCACAAATGATATGGTTTAGTCAAACGAGGCTTGACCCGAGGCACAAATGATGTGGTGGAGTGAAACAAGGCCCAACTCGAGGCACAAATGGTATCGGTGAGTCAAACGAGGCCTGACTCGAGGAACAAATGATATGGTTGAGTCAAACGATGGCTGACTCGAGGCACAAATGATATGGTTGAGTCAAACGAGACCTGACTCGAGGCACAAATGATATGGTTGAGTTAAACGAGGCCCGACTCGAGGCGCAAATGATATGGTTGAGTCAAACAAGGCCTGACTAGAGGCCCAAATGATATGGTTGAGTAAAATGAGACCTAACTCGAGGCACAAATGATATAGTTAAGTTAAACGAGGCTCGACTCGAGGCGCAAATGATATGGTTGTGTCAAATGAGACCTGACTCGAGGCACAAATGATATGGTTCAGTTAAACGAGACCTGGTTCGAGGCACAAATGATGTGGTTGAGTTAAACGAGGCCCAACTCGAGGCGCAAATAATATGGTTGATTCAAACGACACCTGACTCAAGGCACAAATGATGTGGTTGAGTTAAATGAGACCCGACTCAAGGAGCAAATGATACGGTTGAGCCAAATGAGGCCTGACTCAAGGCACAAATGATAAGGTTCAGTCAAACGAGGCCTGACTCGAGGCGCAAATGATATGGTTGAGTGAAACGAGGCCCGACTCATGGCGCAAATGATATGGTTGAGTCAAACGAGGCCAGGGTCGAGGCACAAATGATATGGTTAAATCAAATGAGGCCTGACTCGAGGCACAAATCATATGCTTTAGTCAAACAAGGCCTAACTCGATGCACAAATGGTATCAATGAGTCAAATGAGGCCTGACTCGAGGCGCAAACACATGGTTGAGTCAAACGAGGTCTAACTCGAGGCACAAATGACATGGGTGAGTGAAACGAGGCCCAACTCAAGGCGCAAATGATATGGTTGAGTCAAACGAGGCATGACTCGAGGCACAAACGATATGGTTTAGTCAAATGAGGCCCGACTCGATGCGAAAACGTATGGGTGAGTCAAATAAGGATCGACTCGAGGTGCAAATGATATGGTTGAGTCAAACGAGGCCTGACTCGAGGCACAAATGATATGGTTGAGTCAAATGAGGCCTGACTCGAGGCGCAAATGATATGATTGAGTCAAACAAGGCTCGACTCGAGGTGCAAATGATATGGTTGAGTCAAACAAGGCTCGACTCGAGGTGCAAATGATATGGTTGAGTCAAACGAGGCATGACTCGAGCCACAAACGATATGGCTTAGTCAGATGCGGCCGGACTCGATGCGCAAACACATGGGTGAGTCAAATAAGACGCGACTCGAGGCGCGAATGATATGGTTGAGTGAAACATGGCCCGACTCGTGGCGCAAATGATATGGCTGAGTCAAATGAGGCCCCACTAGAGGCACAAATGGTATCAGTGAGTCAAAAGAGGCCCAACTCGAGGCACAAATGATATGGCTGAGTCAAACGAGGCCCAACTCGAGGCCCAAATGGTATCGGTGAGTCAAAGGGGGCCCAACGCGAGACACAAAGGATAGGGTTGAGTGAAAGGAGGCCCGACTCGAGGCACAAATGATATGGTTGAGTCAAACGAGACCTGACTCGAGGCACAAATGATATGGTTAAGTCAAACAAGACCTGACTCGAGGCAGAAATGTATGGTTGAGTCAAACGAGACCTGACTCGAGGCACAAATGATATGATTAAGTCAAACGAGATCTGACTTGAGGCACAAATGATATGGTTGAGTCAAACGAGACCTGACTCGAGGCACAAATGATATGGTTGAGTTAAACGAGGCCTGACTCGAGGCACAAATGATATGGTTGAGTCAAACAAGGCCTAACTCGATGCACAAATGGTATCAGTGAGTCAAACGAGGCCTGACTCGAGGCACAAACACATGGTTGAGTCAAACGAGGCCTAACTCGAGGCGTAAATTAAATGGGTGAGTCAAACGAGACCCAACTCGAGGCACAAATGATATGGTTGAGTCAAATGAGACATGACTCGAGGCACCAATGATATGGTTTAGTCAAATGAGGCCCAACTCGATGCGCAAACATATGGGTGAGTCAAATAAGGCTCGACTCGAGGCGCAAATGATATGGTTGACTTAAACGAGGCTCAACTCGAGGCACAAATGATATGGTTGAGTCAAATGAGGCATGACTCGAGGCACAAACGAAATGGTTGAGTCAAATGAGGCCCGACTCGATGCGGAAACATATGGGTGAGTCAAATAAGGCTCGACTCGAGGTGTAAATAATATGGTTGAATCAAACGAGGCCAGACTCGAGGTGCAATGATATGGTTGAAACAAACGAGGCTAGCCTCGTGGTGCAAATGATATGGTTGAGTCAAACGAGGCCTCACTCGAGGCACAAATGGTATCGATTAGTCAAACGAGGCCTAACTCGAGGCGCAAATGATATGGCTGAGTTAAACGAGGCCCAACTTGAGGCACAAATGGTATCGGTGAGTCAAACGAGGCCCGACTCGAGGCACAAATGATATGGTTGAGTCAAACAAGGCCCAACTCGAGGCGCAAATGATATCGTTTAGTCAAACGAGGCCTGACTCGAGGCACAAATGATATGGTTGAGTCAAACGAGGCCCAACTGGAGGCACAAATTGCATCGGTGAGTCAAATGAGGCCTGACTCGGGACGCAAATGATATGGTTGAGTCAAACAAGGCATGACTCGAGGCACAAATGATATGGTTGAGTCAAACGAGGCCTGACTTGTGGCACAAATGATATGGTTGAGTCAAATGAGGCATGACTCGAGGCACAAATGATATGGTTTAGTCAAATGAGGCCCAACTCGATGCGCAAACATATGGGTGAATCAAATAAGGCTCGACTCGAGGCGCAAATGATATGGTTGAGTGAAACGAGGCCCGATTCATGGTACAAATGATATGGCTGAGTAAAATGAGGCCCACTTGAGACACAAATCGTATCAGTGAGTTAAGCAAGGCCTAACTCGAGGCGCAAATGATATGATTGAGTGGAACAAGGCCCAACCATAGGCACAAATGGTATCGGTGTGTCAAATGAGGCTCGACTTGAGATGTAAATGATATGGTTGAGTCAAACGAGGCATGGCTCAAGGCACAAATGATATGGTTGAGTCAAACGAGGCCTGACTCGAGGCACAAATGGTGTCGGTGAGTCAAAGAGGCTCGACTGAAGACACATATGATATGGTTGAGTCAAACAAGGCTCGACACGAGGCGCAAATGATATGTTTAAATCAAATGAGGCCTGACTCATCAAATAATATGGTTGAGTCAAACATGGACTAACTCAAGGCACAAATGGTATCGGTGAGTCAAAGGAGGCCTGACTCGAGGTGCAAATGATAGGGTTGTGTCAAACAAGGCCCGACTCGAGGTGCAAATGATATGGTTGATTCAAACGAGGACTGAAATGACGCACAAATGATATGGTTAAGTCAAACGAGACCTGACTCGAGGCACAAATAATATGGTTGAGTCAAATGAGACCTGACTCGAGGCACGAATGATATAATTAAGTTAAACGAGGCCCGATTTGAGGCGCAAATGGTATGGTTGAGTCAAACGAGGCCTGACTCAAGGCACAAATGATATGATTGAGTCAAACGAAGCCTGACTTGAGGCACAAATCAGATGGTTTAGACAAATGAGGCCCAACTCGATGCACAAATGGTATCGATGAGTCAAACGAGGACCGAATCGAGTCGCAAATGATATGGGTGAGTCAAACAAGGCCTGACTCGAGACGCAAACACATAGTTGAGTTAAACGAGGCCCGGCTCGAGGAGTAAATGATATGGTTGATTCAAACGAGGCCTAAAACGAGGCGCAAAAGATATGATTGAGTCAAACTAGGTTTGACTCGAGGCGCAATGGTATTGGTAAGTCAAATGAGGCCCAACTCAAAGCACAAATGGTATCAGCGAGTCAAACGTGGCCCGACTCGAGGCGCAAATGATATGGTTGAGTCAAATGAGGCCTGACTCGAGGCATAAATGATATGGTTAAGTCAAACGAGACCTGACTCGAGGCACAAATGATATGGTTGAGTTAAACGAGGCCCGACTCGAGGCGCAAATGATATGGTTGAGTCGAACGAGGCCTAACTCGAGGAACAAACGATATGGTTTAGTTAAATGAGGCCCGACTCGATGCGCAAACATATGGGTGAGGCAAATAAGTCTCGACTCGAGGCGCAAATGATATGGTTTAGTCAAACGAGGCCTGACTCGAAGCACAAATGATATGGTTGAGTCAAATGAGCCCGAATCGAGGCGCAAATGATATGGTTGAGTCAAACAAGGCATGACTCGAGGCACAAATGAAATGGTTGAGTCAAACGAGGCCCAACTCGTGGCACAAATGGTATCTATGAGTCAAATGAGGCCCAACTCGAGGCACAAATGATAGGATTGAGTCACACGAGACCCGACTCGAGGTGCAAATGATATGGTTGAGTCAAACGAGACCTGACTCGAGGCACAAATGATATGGTTGAGTTAAACGAGGCCCGACTCGAGGCACAAATTATACGGTTGAGTCAAATGAGGCCTGACTCGAGGCACAAATGATATGGTTTAGTTAAATGAGGACCGACTTGATGCGCAAACATACGGGTGAGGCAAATAAGTCTCGACTCAAGGCGCAAATGATATAGTTGAGTCAAACGAGGCCTAACTCAAGGCACAAATGATATGGTTGAGTCAAACAAGGCTCGCCTCAAGACGCAAATAATATGGTTGAGTCAAACGAGGCATGACTCAAGGCGCAAATGATATGGATGAGTTAAACGAGGCATGACTCGAGGCACAAATGATATGGTTGAGTTAAACGAGGCCTGACTCGAGGCGCAAATGATATGGTTGAGTCAAACAAGGCCCGACTAGAGGTGCAAATGATATGGTTAAGTCTAACGAGGCCCGACTCAAGGGAAAAAAGGTATCGGTGAGTCAAAGGAGGCCCGACTCAAGGCACAAATGATAGGGTTGAGTCAAACGAGGCTCGACTCGAGGCACAAATGATATGGTTGATTCAAACGAAGCCTGAAATGAGGCGCAAATGATATGGTTGAGTCAAACAAGGTTTGACTCGAGGCGCAAATGGTATCGGTGAGTCAAATGAGGACCAACTCAAGGCACAAATGGTATCGTTGAGTCAAGCGAGGCCTGACTCGAGGCGCAAATGATATGGTTGAGTCAAACGAGAGCAGACTCAAGGCACAAATGCTATGGTTGAGTCAAACGAGGCCTGACTTAAGGCTAAAATGATATGGTTGAGTCAAACAAGGCTCGACTCGAGGTGCAAATGATATGGTTGAGTCAAACAAGGCATGACTCAAGCCACAAACGATATGGCTTAGTCAAATGAGGCCTGACTCGATGCGCAAACACATGGGTGAGTCAAATAAGACGCGACTCGAGGTGCAAATGATATGGTTGAGTGAAACATGGCCCGACTCGTGGCGCAAATGATATGGCTGAGTCAAATGAGGCCCGACTCGAGGCACAAATGGTATTGGTGAGTCAAAAGAGGCCCAACTCGAGGCACAAATGGTATGGCTGAGTCAAACGAGGCCCAACTCGAGGCCCAAATGGTATCGGTGAGTCAAAGGGGGCCCGATGCGAGGCACAAAGGATAGGGTTGAGTGAAAGGAGGCCCGACTCGAGGCGCAAATGATATGGTTCAGTCAAACGAGACCTAACTCGAGGCACAAATGATATGGTTAAGTCAAACGAGACCTGACTCGAGGCAGAAATGATATGATTGAGTCAAACGAGACCTGAATCGAGGCACAAATGATATGATTAAGTCAAACGAGATCTGACTCGAGGCATAAATGATATGGTTGAGTTAAACGAGACCTAACTCGAGGCACAAATGATATGGTTGAGTTAAACGAGGCCTGACTCAAGGCACAAATGATATGGTTGAGTCAAACAAGGCCTAACTCGATGCACAAATGGTATCAGTGAGTCAAACGAGGCCCGACTCGAGGCACAAACACATGGTTGAGTCAAACGAGGCATAACTCGAGGCGTAAATTAAATGGGTGAGTCAAACGAGACCCAACTCGAGGCACAAATGATATGGTTGAGTCAAATGAGGCATGACTCGAGGCACCAACAATATGGTTTAGTCAAATGAGGCCCAACTCGATGCGCAAACATATGGGTGAGTCAAATAAGGCTCGACTCGAGGCGCAAATGATATGGTTCACTTAAACGAGGCCCAACTCAAGGCACAAATGATATGGTTGAGTCAAACGAGGCATGACTCGAGGCACAAACGAAATGGTTTACTCAAATGAGGCCCGACTCGATGCGCAAACATATGGGTGAGTCAAATAAGGCTCGACTCGAGACGTAAATAATATGGTTGAATCAAACGAGGCCCGACTCGAGGTGCAATGATATGGTTGAATCAAACGAGGCCCGCCTCGTAGTGCAAATGATATGGTTGAGCCAAACGAGGCCTCACTCGAGGCACAAATGGTATCGATTAGTCAAACGAGGCCCAACTCGAGGCACAAATGATATGGCTGAGTTAAACGAGGCCCAACTTGAGGCACAAATGGTATGGTTGAGTCAAACAAGGCTCGCCTCGAGGCACAAATAATATGGTTGAGTCAAACGAGGCCTGACTCAAGGCGCAAATGATATGGATGAGTCAAACGAGGCATGACTCGAGGCACAAATGATATGGTTGAGTTAAACGAGGCCTGACTCGAGGCGCAAATGATATGGTTGAGTCAAACAAGGCCCGACAAGAGGCGCAAATGATATGGTTAAGTCTAATGAGGCCCGACTCAAGGCAAAAAAGGTATCGATGAGTCAAAGGAGGCCCGACTCAAGGCGCAAATGATAGGGTTGAGTTAAACGAGGCTCGACTCGAGGCGCAAATGATATGGTTGATTCAAACGAAGCCTGAAATGAGGCGCAAATGATATGGTTGAGTCAAACATGGTCTGACTTGAGGCACAAATGGTATCGGTGAGTCAAATGAGGACCAACTCAAGGCACAAATGGTATCGTTGAGTCAAGCGAGGCCTGACTCGAGGCGCAAATGATATGGTTGAGTCAAACGAGAGCAGACTCGAGGCACAAATGCTATGGTTGAGTCAAATGAGGCCTGACTCAAGGCTAAAAAGATATGGTTGAGTCAAACGAGGCCTAACTTGTGGCACAAATGGTATCGGTGAGTCAAAGGAGGCCTGACTCGAGGCGCAAATGATAGGGTTAAGTCAAACGAGGCCCGAGTCAAAGCGCAAATGATATGGTTGATTCAAATGAGGCTTGAAATGAGCCACAAGTGATATGGTTGAGTCAAACAAGGTCTAACTCGAGGCACAAATGGCATCGGTGAGTCAAATGAGGCCCAACTCAAGGTACAAAGGGTATCGGTGAGTCAAACGTGGCCCGACTCGAGGCGCAAATGATATGGTTGAGTCAAACGAGACCTGACTCGAGGCACAAATAATATGGTTGAGTCCAACGAGACCTAACTCGAGGCACGAATGATATGGTTGAGTTAAATGAGACCTGACTTGAGGCACAAATGATATGGTTCAGTCAAACGATGCCTGACTCGAGGCACAAATGATATGGTTGAGTCAAACAAGGCCTAACTCGAAGCACAAATCATATGGTTTAGTCAAACGAGGCCCAACTCGATGCACAAATGGTATTGGCAAGTCAAACAAGGCCCGACTCGAGGTGCAAATGATATAGGTGAGTCAAACAAGGCCTGACTCGAGGCGCAAACACATGGTTGAGTCAAATGAAGCCCGACTCGAGGCGCAAATGATATGGTTGATTCAAACGAGGCCTAAACCGAGGCGCAAATGATATGATTGAGTCAAACAAGGTCTGACTCAAGGTGCAAATGGTATCGGTGAGTCAAATGAGACACAACTCAAGGCGCAAATGGTATCGGTGAGTCAAATAAGGCTCAACTCGAGGCACAAATGATATGGTTGAGTTAGACGAGGCCCGACTCAAGGCGTAAATGATATGGTTAAGTCAAACGAGGCCTGACTCAAGGCACAAATGATATGGTTAAGTCAAACGAGGCTTGACTCGAGGCGCAAATCATATGGTTTAGTCAAACGAAGCCCAACTCAATGCACTAATGGTATCTTTGAGTCAAACGAGGCCTGACTCGAGGCGCAAATGATATGGGTGAGTCAAACAAGGCCTGACTTGTGGCGCAAACATATGGTTGAGTTAAACGAGGCCTAACTTGAGGCGCAAATTACATGGGTAAGTCAAACGAGGCTCAACTTGTGGCGCAAATGATATGGTTGAGTCAAACGAGGCATGACTCGAGACACAAACGATATGGTTTAGTCAAATGAGGCCCGACTCGATGCGTAAATTATATGGTTTAGTGAAACGAGGCCTGACCCGAGGCACAAATAATATGGTTGAGTCAAACGAGGCCCAACTAGGGGCACAAATGGCATCGGTGAGTCAAATGAGGCCCGACTTGAGACGCAAATTATATGGTTGAGTGAAACGAGGCATGACTCGAGGCATAAATGATATGGTTGAGTCAAACGAGGCCTGACTTGAGGCGCAATTGATATGGTTGAGTCAAACCAGGCCCGACTTGAAGCGCAATTGATATGGTTGAGTCAAACGAGGCCCGACTCAAGGCGCAAATGATATGGTTGAGTCAAACGAGACCTGGCTCAAGGCACAAATGATATGGTTGAGTCAAACGAGGCCCAACTAGTGGCACAAATGGTATCGGTGAGTCAAATGAGGCCCGACTCGAGGCGCAAATGATAGGATTGAGTCACACGAGGCCCGACTCGAGGTGCAAATGATATGGTTGAGTCAAATGAGGCATGACTCGAGGCACAAATGATATGGTTGAGTTAAATGAGCCCTGACTCAAGGTGCAAATGATATGGTTGAGTCAAGCAAGGCCCGACTCGAGGCGCAAATGATATGGTTGAGTCAAATGAGGCCCGACTCGTGGCACAAATGGTATCGGTGAGTCAAATGAGGCCCGACTCAAGGCGTAAGTTATAGGATTGAGTCACACGAGGCCTGACTCGAGGTGCAAATGATATGGTTGAGTCAAACGAGGCATGAATCAAGGCACAAATGATATGGTTGAGTCAAATGAGCCCTGACTCGAGGCGCAAATGATATGGTTGAGTCAAGCAAGGCCCGACTCGAGGCGCAAATGATATGGTTGAGTCAAGCAAGGCCCGACTCGAGGCACAAATAATATGGTTGATTCAAACGAGGCCTGAGTCAAGGCACAAATGATATGGTTGAGTCAAACGAGGCCTGAGTCAAGGCACAAAAGGCCCGACTCGATGCATAAATTATATAGTTTATTCAAACGATGCTTGACCCGAGCTACAAATGATATGGTTAAGTCAAACAAGGCCCAACTGGTGGCACAAAGGGCATCGGTGAGTCAAATGAGGCCCGACTTGAGACGCAAATTATATGGTTGAGTCAAACGAGGCATGACTCGAGGCACTAATGATATGGTGAAGTCAAATGAGGCCTGACTCGAGGCGCAAATGATATGATTGAGTCAAACCAGGCTTGACTTGAGGCGCAAATGATATGGTTGAGTCAAACGAGGCCTGACTTGAGGCATAAATGATATGGTTGAGTGAAACGAGGCCTGGCTCAAGGTACAAATGATATGGATGAGTCAAACAAGGGCCAACTCGTGGCACAAATGGTATCAGTGAGTCAAATGAGGCCCAACTCGAGGTGCAAATGATAGGATTGAGTCACACGAGGCCCGACTCGAGGCACAAATAATAAGGTTGAGTGAAACGAGGCCCAACTCGAGGCATAAATTATATGGTTGATTCAAACGAGGCCTGAAATGAAGAGCAAATGATATGGTTGAGTCAAACAAGGCCCAACTCGAGGCACAAATGATATGGTTGAGTCAAATGATGCCCGACTCGAGCCACAAATGATATGGTTGAGTAAAACGAGGCCCGTCTCGAGGTGCAAATGATATGGTTGAGTCAAACGATGACCGACTCGAGGAGTAAATAATATGGTTGAATCAAACGAGGCTTGACTCGAGGCACAAATGATATGGTTGAGTCAAATGAGGCCTGACTCATGGCGCAAATGACATGGTTGAGTCAAACAAGGCCCGACTCGAGGCACAAATGATATGGTTGAGTCAAATGATGCCCGACTTGAGCCACAAATGATATGGTTGAGTCAAACGAGCCCTGACTCGAGGCACAAGTAATAAGGTTGAGTGAAACGAGGCCCAATTCGAGGCATAAATTATATGGTTGATTCAAACGAGGCCTGAAACGAGGCGCAAATGATATGGTTGAGTCAAACAAGCCCTGACTGGAGGTGCAAATGGTATCGGTGAGTCAATTAAGGCCCAACTCGAGGCACAAATGGTATCAGTGAGTCAAATAAGGCCCGACTCAAGGTGCAAATGATAGCGTTGAGCCACACGAGGCCCGACTTGAGGTGCAAATGATAGGTTTGTGCCACATGAGGCATGACTTTAGACATAAATGATATGGTTGAGTCAAACCAAGCCCAACTCGAGGCACAAATGGTATCAGTGAGTTAAACAAGGCCCTAGTCGAGGCACAAATGATATGGTTTAGTCAAACGAGGCCTGAGTCAAGGCACAAATGATATGGTTGAGTCAAACGAGGCCTGACTCGAGGCGCAAATCATATGATTTAGTCAAATGAAGTCTAACTCAATGCACTAATGGTATCTTTGAGTCAAACGAGGCCCGACTTGAGGCGCAAATGATATAGGTGAGTCAAACAAGGCCTGACTCGAGGCGCAAACACATGGTTGAGTTAAACGAGGCCTAACTTGAGGCGCAAATGGCATGGGTGAGTCAAACGAGGCTCAACTCGAGGCGCAAATGATATGGTTGAGTCAAATGAGGCATGACTCAAGGCACAAACGATATGGTTTAGTCAAATAAGGCCCGACTCGATGCATAAATTATATAGTTTATTCAAACGATGCTTGACCCGAGCCACAAATGATATGGTTGAGTCAAACAAGACCCAATTAGAGGCACAAATGGCATCGGTGAGTCAAATGAGGCCCGACTTGAGACGTAAATTATATGGTTGAGTCAAACGAGGCATGACTCGAGGCACAAATTATATGGTTAAGTCAAATGAGGCCTGACTCGAGGCGCAAATGATATCATTGGGTCAAACCAGGCTCGACTTGAGGCGCAAATGGTATGGTTGAGTCAAACGAGGCCCAACTCGAGGCGTAAATGATATGGTTGAGTCAAACGAGGCCTGGCTCAAGGCACAAATGATATGGTTGAGTGAAACAAGGCCCAACTCGTGGCACAGATGGTATCGGTGAGTCAAATGAGGCCCGACTCGAGGCGCAAATGATAGGATTGAGTCACACGAGGCTCGACTCGAGGCACAAATAATAAGGTTGAGTGAAACGAGGCCCAACTCGAGGCGTAAATTATATGGTTGATTCAAACGAGGCCTGAAACAAGGAGCAAATGATATGGTTGAGTCAAACAAGGCCTGACTCAAGGCGCAAATGGTATCGGTGAGTCAATTGAGGCCCAACTCGAGGCACAAATGGTATCAGTGAGTCAAATAAGGCCCGACTTGAGGCGCAACTGATAGGGTTGAGCCACACAAGCCCCGACTTGAGGTGCAAATGATAGGTTTGTGCCACATGAGGCCTGACTCGAGGCACAACTGATATGGTTGAGTCAAACAAGGCCCAACTTGAGGCACAAATGGTATGGTTGAGTTAAACGAGGCCTGACTCGAGGCACAAATGATATGGTTGAGTTAAACGAGGCTCGTCTCGAGGTGCAAATGATATGGTTAAGTCAAATGATGACCGACTCGAGGTGCAAATAATATGGTTGAATCAAACGAGGCTTGACTCGAGGCACAAATGATATGGTTGAGTCAAATGAGGCCTGACTCGTGGCGCAAATGATATGGTTGAGTCAAACAAGGCCCGACTCCAGGCGCAAATGATATCGGTGAGTCAATTGAGGCCCAACTCGAGGCACAAATGGTATCCGTGGGTCAAATAAGGCCTGCCTCGAGGCGCAAATGGTATCGGTGAGTCAATTGAGGCCCAACTCGAGGCACAAATGGTATCAGTGAGTCAAATAAGGCCCGACTTGAGGCGCAACTGATAGGGTTGAGCCACACAAGCCCCGACTTGAGGTGCAAATGATAGGTTTGTGCCACATGAGGCCTGACTCGAGGCACAACTGATATGGTTGAGTCAAACAAGGCCCAACTCGAGGCACAAATGGTATGGTTGAGTTAAACGAGGCCTGACTCGAGGCACAAATGATATGGTTGAGTTAAACGAGGCCCGTCTCAAGGTGCAAATGATATGGTTGAGTCAAACGATGACTGACTCGAGGTGCAAATAATATGGTTGAATCAAACGAGGCTTGACTCGAGGCACAAATGATATGGTTGAGTCAAATGAGGCCTGACTCGTGGCGCAAATGATATGGTTGAGTCAAACAAGGCCCGACTCCAGGCGCAAATGATATCGGTGAGTCAATTGAGGCCCAACTCGAGGCACAAATGGTATCAGTGAGTCAAATAAGGCCTGACTCGAGGCGCAAATGATAGGGTTGAGCCACACGAGGCCTGACTTAAGGTGCAAATGATAGGTTTGTGCCACATGACGCCTGACTCAAAGCACAAATGATATGGTTGAGTCAAACGAGGCCTGAGTCAAGGCACAAATGATATGGTTGAGTCAAACGAGGCCTGACTCAGGCACAAATCATATGGTTTAGTCAAATGAAGCCCAACTTAATGCACTAATGGTATCTTTGAGTCAAACGAGGCCCGACTCGAGGCGCAAATTATATGGGTGAGTCAAACAAGGCCTAACTCGAGGTGCAAACACATGGTTGAGTTAAACGAGGCCTAACTTGAGGCGCAAATGGCATGGGTGAGTCAAACGAGGCTCAACTCGAGGCGCAAATGATATGGTTGAGTCAAACGAGGCATGACTCGAGGCACAAACGATATGGTTTAGTCAAATAAGGCCCGACTCGATGCATAAATTATATAGTTTATTCAAAAGATGCCTGACCTGAGCCACAAATGATATGGTTGAGTCAAACAAGGCCCAACTGGAGGCACAAATGGCATCGGTGAGTCAAATGAGGCCCGACTTGAGACGCAAATTATATGGTTGAGTCAAACGAGGCAAGACTCGAGGCACAAATGATATGGTTAAGTCAACTGAGGCCTGACTCGAGGTGAAAATGATATGATTGAGTTAAACCAGGCTTGACTTGACGCACAAATGATATGGTTGAGTCAACCAAGGCTCGACTCGAGGCGTAAATGATATGGTTGAGTCAAACAAGGCCTGGCTCGAGGCACAAATGATATGGTTGAGTCAAATGAGGCCCAACTCGTGGCACAAATGGTATCGGTGAGTCAAATGAGGCCCAACTTGAGGCGCAAATGATAGGATTGAGTCACACGAGGCCCAACTCGAGGCACAAATAATAAGGTTGAGTGAAATGAGGCCTGAAACGAGGAGCAAATGAAATGGCTGAGTCAAACAAGGCCTGACTCGAGGCGCAAATGGTATCGATGAGTCAATTGAGGCCCAACTCGAGGCATAAATGGTATAAGTTAGTTAAATAAGGCCCGACTGGAGGTGCAACTAATAGGGTTGAGCCACACAAGCCCCGACTTCAGATGCAAATGATAGGTTTGTGCCACACGAGGCATGACTCGAGGGGCAAATGATATGGTTGAGTCAAACCAGGCCTAACTCGAGGCACAAATGGTATGGTTGAGTTAAACGAGGCCTGACTCGAGGCACAAATGATATGGTTGAGTTAAACGAGGCCCGTCTCGAGGTGCAAATGATATGGTTTAGTCAAACGATGACCAACTCGAGGTGCAAATAATATGGTTGAATCAAACGAGGCTTGACTCGAGGCACAAATGATATGGTTGAGTCAAATGAGGCCTGACTCGTGGCGCAAATGATATGGTTGAGTCAAACAAGGCCTAACTCGAGGCGCAAATGATATGGTTGAGTCAAATGATGCCCGACTCGAGGCAGAAATGATATGGTTGAGTCAAACAAGCCCTGACTCGAGGCACAAATAATAAGGTTGAGTGAAACGAGGCCCAACTCGAGGCGTAAATTATATGGTTGATTCAAACGAGGCCTAAAACGAGGCGCAAATGATATGGTTGAGTCAAACAAGGCCTGACTCGAGGCGTAAATAGTATCGGTGAGTCAATTGAGGCCCAACTCGAGGCACAAATGGTATCAGTGAGTCAAATAAGGCCCGACTCGAGGCGCAAATGATAGGGTTGAGCCACACGAGGCCCGACTTGAGGTGCAAATGATAGGTTTGTGCCACATGAGGCTTGACTCGAGGCGCAAATGATATGGTTGAGTCAAACCAGGCCTAAGTCGAGACACAAATGGTATCAATGAGTCAAATGAGGCCCTAGTAGAGGCACAAATGATATGGTTTAGTCAAACGAGGCTTGACCCGAGGCACAAATGATATGGTTGAGTGAAACGAGGTCTGACTCGAGGCACAAATGATATGGTTGAGTCAAATGAGGCCTGACTCGAGGTACAAATGATATGGTTGAGTCAAACGAGGCCCGACTCGAGGCATAAATGGTATCAGTAGTGAAACGAGGCCCGACTCGAGGCACAAATCATATGGTTGACTTAAACGATGACCGACTCGAGGCGCAAATGATATGGTTGAGTCAAACGAGACCGGACTCGAGGCACAAATGATATGGTTGAGTGAAACGGGACCCGACTCTAGGTGCAAATGATATGGTTGAGTCAAACGATGCCTGACTCGAGGCACAAATGAAATGGTTGACTCAAACGAGAGCTGACTTGAGGCACAAATGATATGGTTGAGTTAAACGAGGCCTGACTCGAGCCGCAAATGATATGGTTGAGTCAAACGAGACCTGACTCGAGCCACAAATCATACGGTTCAGCCAAACGAGACCTGACTCGAGGTACAAATGATGTGGTTGAGTTAAACAAGGCCCAACTTGAGGCGCAAATGATATGGTTCAGTCAAACGACACTTGACACAAGGCACAAATGATGTGGTTAACTTAAATGAGACCAGGCTCAAGGCATAAATGATACAGTTGAGTCCAATGAGGCCCGACTCGAGGCACAAATTATATGGTGGAGTCAAACGAGGCCTAACTCGAGGCGCAAATGATATGGTTGAGTTAGACGAGGCCCGACTCATGGCGCAAATGATATGGTTGAGTCAAACGAGGCCTGACTCGAGGCGCAAATCATATGGTTTAGTCAAACGAAGCCCAACTCAATGCACTAATGGTATCTTTGAGTCAAACGAGGCACGACTCGAGGCGCAAATGATATGGGTGAGTCAAACAAGGCCTGACTCGAGGCGCAAACACATGGTTGAGTTAAACGAGACCTAACTTAAGGCGCAAATGACATGGGTGAGTCAAACGATGCTCAACTCGAGGCGCAAATGATATGGTTGAGTCAAATGAGGCATGACTCGAGACACAAACGATATGGTTTAGTCAAATGAGGTCCAACTTGATGCGCAAATTATATGGTTTGTTCAAACGAGGCCTGACCCAAGGCACAAATGATATGGTTGAGTCAAACAAGGCCCAACTGGAGGCACAAATGGCATCGGTGAGTCAAATAAGGCCCGACTTGAGATGCAAAGTATATGGTTGAGTCAAACAAGGCATGACTCGAGGCACAAATGATATGGTTGAGTCAAACAAGGCCTTACTCGAGGCGCAAACGATATGATTGAGTCAAATGAGGCCCAACTCGAGGCACAAATCATATCAGTAGTGAAACGAGGACCGACTCGAGGCACAAATGATATGGTTGACACAAACGATGACTGATTTGAGGCGCAAATGATATGGTTGAGTCAAACGAGACAGGACTCGAGGCACAAATGATACGGTTGAGTTAAACGGGACCCGCCTCAAGGCGTAAATTATATGGTTGAGTCAAACGAGGCCTGACTCGAGGCACAAATGATATGGTTGACTCAAACGAGACCTGACTTAAGGCACAAATGATATGGTTGAGTTAAACGAGGCCCGACTCGAGGTGCAAATGATATGGTTGAGTCAAACAAGACCTGACTCAAGGCACAAATGATATGGTTCAGCCAAACGAGACCTGACTCGAGGCACAAATGATGTGGTTGAGTTAAACAAGGCCCAACTCGAGGTGCTAATGATATGGTTGAGTCAAACAACACCTGACACAAGGCACAAATGATGTGGTTAAGTTAAATGAGACCTGACTGAAGGCGTAAATTATACAGTTAAGTCAAACGAGGCCTGACTCGAGGCACAAATGATATGGTTGAGTCAAACGGGGCCTAACTCGAGGTATAAATGATATGGTTGAGTCAAACGAGGACCAACTCGAGGCACAAATGGTATCGGTGAGTCAAAGGCAACCCAAATCATGGCGCAAATGATATGGTTAAGTCAAATGAGACCTGACTTAAGGCACAAATGATATGGTTGAGTTAAACGAGGCCCGTCTCGAGGTGCAAATGATATGGTTCAGTCAAACGATGACCGACTCGAGGTGCAAATAATATGGTTGAATCCAATGAGGCCTGGATCGAGGCACAAATGATATGGTTGAGTTAAACGAGGCCCAACTCAAGGCGCAAATGAGATGGTTGAGTCAAACGAGACCTGACTCAAGGCACAAATGATATGGTTGAGTCAAACGAGACCTGACTCGAGGCACAAAAGATATGATTGAGTTAAACGAGACCCGACTCGAGGCACAAATGATATGTTTGAGTCAAACGAGGCTGACTCGAGGCATAATTGATATGGTTGAGTCAAACGACACCTGACTTGAGGCACAAATGATATGGTTGAGTTAAACAAGGCCCGACTCGAGGCGCAAATGATATGGTTGAGTCAAACAAGGCCCGACTCGAGGCGTAAATGATATGGTTGAGTCAAACGAGGCCCAACTCGTGGCATAAATGATATGGCTGAGTAAAATGAGGCCCCACTTGAGGCACAAATGGTATCGGTGAGTCAAACGAGGCCTGACTCGAGGCGCAAATGATATGGTTGAGTCAAATGAGGCCCGACTTGAGGTACAAATGATATGGTTTAGTCAAATGAGGCCTAACCGGAGGTACAAATGATATGGTTGAGTCGAACGAGGCCCAACTGGAGGCCCAAATGGTATCGGTGAGTCAAATGAGGCTCGTCTCGAGACGTAAATGATATGGTTCAGTCAAACGAGGCATGGCTCAAGGCACAAATGAAATGGTTGAGTCAAACGAGGCCTGACTCGAGGCACAAATGGTATCGGTGAGTCAAAGGAGGCTCGACTCGAGACATAAATGATATGGTTGAGTCAAACGAGGCTTGAATCGAGGCGCAAATAATATGGTTGAGTCAAACAAGGCCTGACACGAGACGCAAATGATATGGTTGAGTCAAACGAGGCCCGACTCGAGGTGCAAATGATATGGTTAAGTCAAACGAGGCCTGACTCGAGGCCCAAATGATATGGTTGAGACAAACGAGGCCTAACTCAAGGCACAAATGGTATCGGTGAGTCAAAGGAGGCCTGACTCGAGGCACAAATGATAGGGTTATGTGAAACATGGCCCGACTCAAGGCACAAATGGTATCAGTGAGTCAATTGAGGTGCAACTCAAGGTACAAATGGTATCGGTGAGTCAAATGATGCCCGACTTGAGGCGCAAATGATATGGTTGAGTCAAACATGACCTGACTCGATGCACAAATAATATGGTTGAGTCAAACAAGACCTGACTCAAGGCACGAATGATATGGTTGAGTTAAACGAGGCCCGATTCCAGGCGTAAATGATATGGTTCAGTCAAACGAGGCCTGACTCGAGGCACAAATGATATGGTTGAGTCAAACGAAGCCTGGCTCGAGGCATAAGTCAGATGGTTTAGTCAAATGAGGCCCAACTCGATGCACAAATGGTATCGATGAGTCAAACGAGTCCCGACTCGAGGCACAAATGATATGGTTAAGTTAAACAAGGCTCAACTCAAGGCGCAAATGATATGGTTGAGTGAAACGAGGCAAGACTCGAGGCACAAATGATATGGTTTAGTTAAATGAGGCCCGACTCGATGTGCAAACATATGGGTGAGACAAATAAGTCTCGACTCGAGACGCAAATGATATGGTTGAGTCAAACGAGGCACGACTCAAGGCGCAAACGATATCCGTGAGTCAAATGAGGCCGGACTCGAGGCGCAAATGATATGGTTGAGTCAAACGAGGCCTGACTCGAGGCATAAATGATATGGTTGAGTCAAATGAGGCCCGACTCGAGGCGCAAATGATATGGTTGAGTCAAATAAGGCATGACTTGAGGCACAAATGATATGGTTGAGTTAAACGAGGCTTGACTCGAGGTGCAAATGATGTGGTTGAGTCAAACAAGGCCCGACTCGAGGCGCAAATAATATGGTTGAGTGAGACAAGGCCTGACTCGAGGTGCAAATGATATGGTTGAGTCAAATGAGGCATGACTCGAGGCATAGACGCACAAATGATATGGTTGAGTCAAACGAGGCATGAGTCGAGGCACAAATGATATGGTTGAGTCAAATGAGGCCTGACTCGAGACACAAATAATATGGTTGAGTCAAACAAGGCCCGACACGAGGCGCAAATGATATGGTTGAGTCAAACGAGGCCCGACTCAAGGTGTAAATGATATGGTTAAGTCAAACGAGCCCTAACTCGTGGCCCAAATGATATGGTTGAGACAAACGAGGCCTAACTCGAGGCATAAATGATATCGGTGAGTCAAAGGAGGCCTGACTCGAGGCGTAAATGATAAGATTATGTGAAACAAGGCCCAACTCAAGGCACAAATGGTATCGATGAGTCAATTGAGGCGCAACTCAAGGTACAAATGGTATCAGTGAATCAATTGATGCCCGACTCGAGGCGTAAATGATATGGTTGAGTCAAACATGACCTGACTCGAGGCACAAATAATATGGTTGAGTCAAACAAGACCTGACTCAAGGCACGAATGATATGGTTGAGTTAAACGAGTCCCAATTCGAGGCGTAAATGATATGGTTGAGTCAAACGAGGCCTAACTCGAGGCACAAATGATATGATTGAGTCAAACGAAGCCTGGCTTGAGGCACAAGTCAGATGGTTTAGACAAATGAGGCCAACTCGATGCACAAATGGTATCAGTGAGTCAAACGAGGCCCGACTCGAGGCACAAATGATATGGGTGAGTCAAACAAGGCCTGACTCGAGATGCAAACACATGGTTGAATCAAACGAGGCCCAGCTCGAGGCGTAAATGATATGGTTGAATCAAATGAGGCCTAACACAAGGCGCAAAGGATATGATTGAGTCAAACAAGGTCTGACTCGAAGCGCAATGGTATTGGTAAGTCAAATGAGGCCCAACTCAAAGCACAAATGTATCAGTCAGTCAAATGTGGCCCAACTCGAGGCGCAAATGATGTGGTTCAGTCAAACGAGGCCAGACTCAAGGCATAAATGATATGGTTGAGTTAAACGAGACCTGACTCGAGGCACAAATGATATGGTTAAGTTAAACGAGGACAAACTCAAGGCGCAAATGGTATGGTTGAGTCAAACGAGGCCTGACCCAAGGCACAAATGATATGGTTGAGTTAAACAAGGCTCGACTCGAGGTGCAAATGATATGGTTGAGTCAAACGAGGCATGACTCGAGGCACAAATGATATGATTTACTCAAATGAGGCCCGACTCGATGCGCAAACATATGGGTGAGTCAAATAAGGCTCAACTCGAGGCGCAAATGATATGGTTGAGTCAAACAAGGCCTGACTCGAGGCACAAATGATATGGTTGAGTCAAACGAAGCCTGGCTCGAGGCACAAGTCAGATGGTTTAGACAAATGAGGCCAACTCGATGCACAAATGGTATCAGTGAGTCAAACGAGGCCCGACTCGAGGCGCAAATGATATGGGTGAGTCAAACAAGGCCTGACTCGAGATGCAAACACATGGTTGAATCAAACGAGGCCCAACTCGAGGCGTAAATGATATGGTTTATTCAAATGAGGCCTAAAACGAGGCGCAAAAGATATGATGGAGCCAAACAAGGTCTGACTCGAGGCGCAATGGTATTGGTAAGTCAAATGAGGCCCAACTCAAAGCACAAATGTATCAGTCAGTCAAATGTGGCCCAACTCGAGGCACAAATGATGTGGTTGAGTCAAACGAGGCCAAACTCGAGGCATAAATGATATAGTTGAGTCAAACAAGACCTGACCCAAGGCACAAATGATATGGTTGAGTTAGACAAGGCTCGACTCGAGGCGCAAATGATATGGTTGAGTCAAACGAGGCATGACTCGAGGCACAAACGATATGGTTTACTCAAATGAGGCCCAACTCGATGCGCAAACATATGGGTGAGTCAAATAAGGCTCAACTCGAGGCGCAAATGATATGGTTGAGTCAAACGAGGCCTGACTCGAGGCACAAATGATATGGTTAAGTTAAACAAGGCTCAACTTGAGGCGCAAATGATATGGTTGAGTAAAAGGAGGCAAGACTCAAGGCACAAATGATATGGTTTAGTTAAATGAGGCCCGACTCGATGTGCAAACATATGGGTGAGACAAATAAGTCTCGACTCGAGGCGCAAATGATATGGTTGAGTCAAACGAGGCACGACTCGAGGCGCAAATGATATGGTTGAGTCAAACGAGGCATGACTCAAGGCACAAATGATATGATTTACTCAAATGAGGCCCGACTCGATGCGCAAACATATGGGTGAGTCAAATAAGGCTCAACTCGAGGCACAAATGATATGGTTGAGTCAAACGAGGCCTGACTCGAGGTACAAATGATATGGTTGAGTCAAACGAAGCCTGGCTCGAGGCACAAGTCAGATGGTTTAGACAAATGAGGCTAACTCGATGCACAAATGGTATCAGTGAGTCAAACGAGGCCCGACTCGAGGCGCAAATGATATGGGTGAGTCAAACAAGGCCTGACTCGAGATGCAAACACATGGTTGAATCAAACGAGGCCCGGCTCGAGGCATAAATGATATGGTTGATTCAAATGAGGCCTAAAACGAGGCGCAAAAGATATGATGGAGCCAAACAAGGTCTGACTCGAGGCGCAATGGTATTGGTAAGTCAAATGAGGCCTAACTCAAAGCACAAATGTATCAGTCAGTCAAATGTGGCCCAACTCGAGGCACAAATGATGTGGTTGAGTCAAACGAGGCCAGACTCAAGGCATAAATGATATAGTTAAGTCAAACAAGACCTGACCCAAGGCACAAATGATATGGTTGAGTTAAACAAGGCTCGACTCGAGGCGCAAATGATATGGTTGAGTCAAACGAGGCATGACTCGAGGCACAAACGATATGGTTTACTCAAATGAGGCCCGACTCGATGCGCAAACATATGGGTGAGTCAAATAAGGCTCAACTCGAGGCGCAAATGATATGGTTGAGTGAAAGGAGGCAAGACTCAAGGCACAAATGATATGGTTTAGTTAAATGAGGCCCGACTCGATGTGCAAACATATGGGTGAGGCAAATAAGTCTCGACTCGAGGAGCAAATGATATGGTTGAGTCAAACGAGGCACAACTCGAGGCGTAAATGATATCGGTGAGTCAATTGAGGCTAGACTCGAGGCGCAAATGATATGGTTGAGTCAAACGAGGCCTGACTCGAGGGACAAATGATATGGTTGAGTCAAATGAGGCCCGACTCGAGGCGCAAATGATATGGTTGAGTCAAACAAGGCATGACTCGAGGCACAAATGCTATGGTTGAGTCAAACGAGGCTTGACTCGAGGTGCAAATGATATGGTTGAGTCAAACAAGGCCCGACTCGAGGCACAAATAATATGGTTGAGTCAAACAAGGCTTGACTCGAGGCGCAAATGATATGGTTGAGTCAAACGAGGCATGAGTCGAGGCACAAATGATATGGTTGAGTCAAACGAGGCCTGACTCGAGGCACAAATGATATGGCTGAGTCTAACGAGGCCCGACTCGAGGTGCAAATGTTATGGTTGAGTCTAACGAGGCCCGACTCGAGGGGCTGACTCGAGGCACAAATGATATGGTTGAGCCAAATGAGACCTGACTTAAGGCACAAATGATATGGTTGAGTTAAACGTGGCCAGACTCGAGGTGCAAATGATGTGGCTGAGTTAAACGAGGCTTGATTCGAGGCGCAAATGATATGGTTGAGTCAAACGAGACCTGACTCGAGGCACAAATGATATGGTTCAGTCAAACGAGACCTGACTCGAGGCACAAATGATGTGGTTGAGTTAAACGAGGCCCAACTCGAGGCGTAAATGATATGTTTGAGTCAAACGACACCTGACACAAGGCACAAATGATGTGGTTGGGTTAAATAAGACCCGAATTAAGGCGTAAAGGATATGGTTGAGTCAAACGAGGCCCGACTCGAGGCACAAATGATATGGTTGAGTCAAACAAGGCCTAACTCGAGGCGCAAATGGTATCGGTGAGTCAAAGGCGGCCTGACTCGTGGCACAAATGATATGGTTGAGTCAAACGAGACCTGACTCGGGGCACAAATGATATGGTTGAGTTAAACGAGGCCCATCTCGAGGTGTAAATATTATGGTTGAGTCAAACGATGACCGACTCGAGGCACAAATGATATGGTTGAGTTAAACGAGGCCTGACTCGAGGAGAAAATGAGATGGTTGAGTCAAACGAGACCTGACTCAAGGCACAAATGATATGGTTGAGCCAAACGATACCTGACTTGAGGCACAAATGATATGGTTGAGTTAAACGAGACCCGACTTGAGGCGCAAATGATATGGCTGAGTTAAACGAGGCTTGACTTGAGTTGCAAATGACATGGTTAAGTCAAACGAGACCTGACTCGAGGCACAAATGATATGGTTTAGTCAAACGAGACCTGACTCAAGGTACAAATGATGTGGTTAAGTTAAACAAGGCCCAACTCGAGGCATAAATGATATGTTTGAGTCAAACGACACTTGACACAAGGCACAAATAATGTGGTTGGGTTAAATGAGACCCGACTCAAGGCGTAAATGATACGGTTGAGTCAAACGAGGCCCGACTCGAGGCACAAATGATATGGTTGAGTCAAACGAGGCCTAACTCGAGGCGCAAATGATATAGTTGAGTCAAACAAGGCCCAACTTGAGGCACAAATGGTAGCGGTGAGTCAAAGGCAGCCCGACTCGTGGCACAAATGATATGGTTAAGTCAAACGAGACCTGACTCGAGGCACAAATTATATGATTGAGTTAAACGAGGCCCGTCTCGAGGTGCAAATGATATGGTTGAGTCAAACGATGACCGACTCGAGGTGCAAATAATATGGTTGAATCAAACGATACCTGACTCAAGGCACAAACGATATGGTTGAGTGAAACGAGGGCCGACTTGAGGCTCAAATGATATGGTTGAGTCAAACGAGGCCTGACTGGAGACACAAATGATATGGTTGAGTCAAACGAGACTTGACTCGAGGTACAAATGATATGGTTGAGTTAAACAAGGCCCACCTCGAGGCACAAATGATATGGTTAAGTCAAACGATGATCGACTCGAGGCGCAAATGATATGGTTGAGTCAAACAAGACCTGACTCGAGGCACAAATGATATGGTTGAGTTAAACGAGACCTGGCTCGAGGTGCAAATGATATGGTTAAGTCAAACGGGATCTGACTCGAGGTACAAATGATATAGGCGAGTCAAACGAGGCCTGACTCGAGGCATAAATGATGTGGTTGAGCCAAACGAAGCCAAACTCGAGGCACAACTGGTATCAGTGAGTCAAATGAGGCCCGACTCGAGGCGCAAGTGATATGGTTGAGTCAAACGAGGCCCAACTCCAGGCGCAAATAATGCGCAAATGATATGGTTGAGTCAACCGAGGCATGACTCGAGGTGTAAATGTATGGTTGAGTCAAACGAGACTTGACTCAGGGCACAAAAGATATGGTTGAGTTAAACGAGTCCTAACTCGAGGCACAAATGCTATCGGTGAGTCAAACGAGGCCCGACTCGAGGCGCCAATGATATGGACGAGTCAAACAGGGCTTAACTGATGGCGCAAATGATATGGTTGAGTCAAACAAGGCCTAACTTGAGACGCAAACATATGGGTGAGCCAAATAAGGCCCAACTCGAGGCTCAAACATATGGGTGAATCAAACAAGGCCCGACTCAGGGCGAAAATGATATGGTTGAGTTAAATGAGTCGTAACTCGAGGCATAATTGGTATCGGTGAGTCAAACGAGGCCCGACTCAGGGTGCAGATGATATTGTTGCGTCAAACGAATCCCAACTTGAGGCACAATTGGTATCAGTGAGTCAAATGAGGCCTGACTCGGAGACCCAACTCGAGGCGGAAATCATATGGTTGAATCAAACGAGGCTCGACTCTAGGCACAAATCATATGGTTGAGTCAAACCAAGCCGACTCGAGGCTCAAATGATATGGTTGAGTCAAACAAGGCCTGACTCGAGACACAAATGATTTGGTTGAGTCAAACGAGGCATAACTCGAGGCACAAAAAGGATCGGTGAGTCAAACAAGGCCCGACCGAAGGCGCAAATGATATGGTTAAGTCAAACAAGGGCTGACTCATGGCGCAAGTGATATGGGTGAGTCAAACAAGGCCTGACTCGAGCTGCAAATATATGGGTGATTCAAACGAGGTTTGACTCGAGGTGCAAATGATAAGGGTAAGTCAAACGAAGACCGACTCTAGGTGCAAACAAATGGGTGAGCCAAACAAAGGCCCGACTCGAGGATCAAACATATGGGTTAGTCAAACAAGGCCCGACTCGAGGCGCAAATGATATGGTTGAGTCAAATAAGGGCCGACTCGAGGCACAAATGATATGGCTAATTCAAACGAGGCTTGACTCAAGGCGCAAATGATATGGTTAAGTCAAACAAGGCCTGACACGTGGCACAAATGATATGGTTGAGTCAAACGAGGCATGACTCGAGGCACAAACGATATGGTTTAGTCAAACGAGGACCGACTCGATGCGCAAAGATATGGGTTAGTCAAATAAGGCCCGACTCGAGGCACAAATGATATCGTGGAGTCAAACGAGGCCTGACTCGAGGCACAAACGATAGGGTTGAGTCAAATGAGGCCCGAGTTGAGGCACAAATGGTATCATTGAGTCAAACGAGGCCCAACTCGAGGCACAAATGAGATGGTTGAGTCAAACGAGGCCCAACCCCAGGCACAAATGATGCGCAAATGATATGGTCGAGTCAAACGAGGCCCTCCCAAGGCGCAAATGATATGGTTGAGTCAACCGAGGCATGACTCGAGGCGCAAATGTATGGTTGAGTCAAACGAGACCCGACTCAGGGCGCAAAAGATATGGTTGAGTTAAATGAGTCCCAACTTGAGGCACAAAAGGTATCGGTGAGTCAAACGAGGCCCGACTCAAGGCGCCAATGATATGGGCGAGTCAAACAAGGCTCAACTCATGGCGCAAATGATATGGTTGAATCAAACAAGGCCTGACTCGAGACGCAAACATATGGGTGAGCCAAATAAGGCCCCACTCGAGGGTCAAACATATGGGTGAATCAAACAAGGACTGACTCGAGACGCAAATGATATGGTTGAGTCAAACAATGGCCAATTGAGGCACAAATGATATGGTTAATTCAAACGAGGCTTGACTCGAGGCGCAAATGATATGGTTAAGTCAAACAAGGCCTGACTCGAGGCACAAATCATATGGTTGAGTCAAACGAGGCATGACTCGAGGTACAAACGATATGGTTTAGTCAAACGAGGACCGACTCGATGCGCAAAGATATGGGTCAGTCAAATAAGGCCCGACTCGAAGCACAAATGATATCGTTGAGTCAAATGAGGCCTGACTAGAGGCACAAACAATATGGCTGAGTCAAACGAGGCCCGACTCGAGGCACAAATGGTATCGTTGGGTCAAATGAGGCCCGACTCGAGGCACAAATGTTATGGTTGAGTCAAACGAGGTTTGACTCGAGGCGCAAATGATATGGTTAACTCAAACGAGGCCTAACCCGAGGCACAAATGGTATTTGTGAGTCAAATGTGGCCCAACTCGAGGCACAAATGATATGGTTAAGTCAAACAAGCCTCAACTCGAGGCGCAAAAGATATGGTTGAGTCAAACAAGACCAGACTCGAAGCGCAAATGATATGGTTGAGTCAAACGAGGCCTGACTCGAGGCGGAAATGATATGGTTGAGTCAAACGAGGCCCGACTCAGGGCTCAAATGATATGGTTTAGTCAAACAAGGCCTGACTCTAGGTACAAATGATTTGGTTGAGTCAAACGAGGCCTAGCTCGAGGCACAAATGGTATCGGTGAGTCAAACGAGGCCCGACTCGAGGAGCCAATGATATGGGTGAGTCAAACAAGGCTCAACTCATGAAGCAAATGATACGATTGAGTCAAATAAGGCCTGACTCGAGGCGCAAACATATGGGTGTACCAAATAAGGCCCGACTCGAAGCGCAAATGATATTGTTGAGTCAAACGAGGCCTAACTAGAGGCACAAACAATATGGTTGAGTCAAACAAGGCCGACTCAAGACACAAATGGTATCGTTGAGTCAAACGAAGCCCGACACGAGGCACAAATGTTATGGATGAGTCAAACGTGGTTCGACTCGAGGCGCAAATGATATGGTTAAGTCAATCGAGGCCTAACCCGAGGCACAAATGGTATTTGTGAGTCAAATGCGGCCCAACTCGACGCGCAAATGATATGGTTAAGTCAAACGAGCCTCAACTTGAGGCGCAAAAGATATGGTTGAGTCAAACAAGACCAGACTCGAAGCGCAAATGATATGGTTGAGTCAAACGAGGCCCGACTCGAGGCAGAAATGATATGGTTGAGTCAAATGAGGCCCGACTCAGGGTTCAAATGATATGGTTGAGTCAAACAAGGCCTGACTTTAGGTACAAATGATTTGGTTGAGTCAAACGAGGCGTAGCTCGAGGCACAAATGGTATCGGTGAGTCAAACGAGGCCCGACTCGAGGAGCCAATGATATGGACGAGTCGAACAAGGCTCGACTCATGGCGCAAATGATACGGTTGAGTTAAATAAGGCCTGACTTGAGGCGCAAACATATGGGTGTGCCAAATAAGGCCCGACTCGAGGCTCAAACATATGGTTGAATTAAATAAGGCCCGACTTGAGGCACAAATGATATGGTTGAGTCAAACGAGGCCTGACTCGAGGCGCAAATGATATGGTTGAGTCAAACGAGGCCCAACTCGAGGCACAAATGGTATCGGTGAGTCAAACAAGGCCCGACTCGAAGCGCAAATGATATGGTTGAGTCAAACGAGGCCCGACTCGAGGCGCAAATGATATAGTTGAGTCAAACGAGGCCCCACTCGAGGCACAATTGGTATCGGTGAGTCAAACGAGGCTCGACTCGAGGCGCAAATGAAATGTTTGAGTCAAACAAGGCCCGACTCGAGGCGCAAATAATATGGTTGAGTCAAACAAGAGCCGACTCGAGGCTCAAATGATATGGTTAAGTCAAATGAGGCTTGACTCGAGGCACAAATGATATGGTTGAGTCAAATGAGGCCCAACTCGAGGAACAATTGGCATGGGTAAGTCAAACGTGGCCCGACTCGGGGTGCAAATTATATGGTTGAGTCAAACGAGGCTCGACTCGAGGCACAAATGATATGATTGAGTCAAACGAGGCTTGACCCGAGGCACAAATGATATGGTTGAGTTAAACGAGGCCTGACTCAAGGCGCAAACACATGGGTGAGTCAAACGAGAATTGACTCGAGGTGCAAATGATAACGGTGAGTCCAACGAAGATCAACTCAAGGCGCAAACAAATGGGTGAGCCAAACAAAGGCCCGACTTGGGGATCAAACATACGGGTGAGTCAAATAAGGCCCGACTCGAGGTTCAAAAATATGGGTGAGTCAAACAAGGCCCAACTCATGGGTGACTCGAGGCACAAATGATATGGTTGAGTCAAACGAGGCCGAACTCGCGGCACAAATGGTATCAATGAGTTAAACGAGGTCTGACTCGAGGCGTAAATGATATGGTTGAGTCAAACGAGGCTTAACCCGAGGCGCAAATGTTATGGTTGAGCCAAACGAGGCCTAACTCGAGGCATAATTGGTATCGATGAGTCAAAGGAGGACCGACTCGAGGCGTAAATGATATGGTTGAGTCAAACGAGACCCAACTTAAGGCGCAAATGATATGGTTGAGTCAACCGAGGCATGACTCGAGGCGCAAATGTATGGTTGAGTCAAATGAGACCCGACTCAGGGCGCAAAAGATATGGTTGAGTTAAACGAGTCCGAACTCGAGGCACAAATGCTATCCGTGAGTCAAACGAGGCCCGACTCGGGGCAGAAATGATATGGTTGAGTCAAATGAGACTTGACTCGAGGTGCAAATGATATGGTTGAGTCAAACGAGACCTGACTCGAGGCGCAAATGATATGGTTGAGTCCAACAAGGCCCGACTTGAGGCAAAAATGATATGGTTGAGTCAAATGAGGCCTGACTCGACGCACAAATCATATGGTTCAGTCAAACCAAGCCCGACTCGAGGCTTCAATGATATGGTTGAGTCAAACAAGGACTGACTCGACGCACAAATGATTTGGTTGAGTTAAATGAGGCATAACTCGAGGCACAAAAGGGATCGGTGAGTCAAACGAGGCCCGACCCGAGGCGCAAATGATACGGTTATGTCAAACAAGGCCCGCCTCATGGCGCAAATTATATGGGTGAGTCAAAGAAGGCCTGACTCGAGGTGCAAAAATATGGTTAAGTCAAACGAGACCCAACTGGAGGCAGAAATGTATGGTTGAGTCAAATAACGCCCGACTCGTGGTGCAAATGATATGGTTGAGTCAAACCAAGTCCAACTCGAGGCGCAAATGATATGATTAAGTCAAATAAGGCCTGACTCGAGGCACAAATGATATGGTTGAGTCAAATGAGGCCCAACTCGAGGCTTAAATGGAGTCAGTGAGTCAAACGAGGCCTAGCTCGAGGCACAAATGATATGGTTGAGTCAAACAAGGGCCGACTCGTGGCGCAAATGATATGGTTGAGTCAAACGAGGCCTGACTCGAGGCGCAAACATATGGGTCAGTCACACAAGGTCCGACTCGAGGTGCACATGATATGGTTGAGTCAAACAAGGCCGACTCGAGGCGCAAATGAGATAGTGGAGTCAAATGAGGCTTAACTCGAGGCGCAAATGAGATGGTTGACTAAAACAAGGCCTGACTCGAGGCGCAAATGATATGGTTGAGTCCAACAAGGCCTACTCGAGCCGCAAATGTATGGTTGAGTCAAACGAGGCCTGACTCGAGGCACAAATGATATGGGTGAGTCAAACAAGGCCTGACTCAAGGCGCAAATATATGGGTGAGTCAAATGAGGTTTGACACGAGGTGCAAATGATAAAGGTGAGTCAAATGAACACCGACTCAAGGCGCAAACAAATGGGTGAGCCAAACAAAGGCCCGACTCGAGGCTCAAACATATGGGTGAGTCAAACAAGGCCCGACTCGAGGCACAAATGATATGGTTGAGTCAAACAAGGCACGACTCGAGGCACAAATGATATGGTTGAGTCAAATGAGGCCTGACTCGAGGCACAAATGATAAGGGTGAGTCAAACGAGGCCCAGCTCGAAGCGCAAATGATATGGTTGAGTCAAATGAGGCATGACTCGAGGCACAAACGATATGGTTTAGTCAAACGAGGACTGACTCGATGCACAACGATATGGGTGAGTGAAATAAGGCCCGACTCGAAGCGCAAATGATATGGTTGAGTCAAAATGGCCTAACTTGAGGCACAGATTATATGGTTGAGTCAAACGAGGCATGACTCGAGGTACAAACGATATGGTTTAGTCAAACGAGGACTGACTCGATGCGCAAAGATATGGGTCAGTCAAATAAGGCCCGACTCGAAGCACAAATGATATCGTTGAGTCAAACGAGGCCTGACTAGAGGCACAAACAATATGGCTGAGTCAAACGAGGCCCGACTCGAGGCACAAATGGTATCGTTGGGTCAAATGAGGCCCGACTCGAGGCACAAATGTTATGGTTGAGTCAAACGAGGTTCAACTCGAGGCGCAAATGATATGGTTAACTCAAACGAGGCCTAACCCGAGGCACAAATGGTATTTGTGAGTCAAATGCGGCCCAACTCGAGGCACAAATGATATGGTTAAGTCAAACAAGCCTCAACTCGAGGCGCAAAAGATATGGTTGAGTTAAACAAGACCAGACTCGAAGCGCAAATGATATGGTTGAGTCAAACGAGGCCTGACTCGAGGCGGAAATGATATGGTTGAGTCAAACGAGGCCCGACTCAGGGCTCAAATGATATGGTTTAGTCAAACAAGGCCTGACTCTAGGTACAAATGATTTGGTTGAGTCAAACGAGGCCTAGCTCGAGGCACAAATGGTATCGGTGAGTCAAACGAGGCCCGACTCGAGGAGCCAATGATATGGGCGAGTCAAACAAGGCTCGACTCATGAAGCAAATGATACGGTTGAGTCAAATAAGGCCTGACTCGAGGCGCAAACATATGGGTGTACCAAATAAGGCCCGACTCGAAGCGCAAATGATATTGTTGAGTCAAACGAGGCCTAACTAGAGGCACAAACAATATGGTTGAGTCAAACGAGGCCGACTCAAGACACAAATGGTATCGTTGAGTCAAACGAAGCCCGACACGAGGCACAAATGTTATGGATGAGTCAAACGTAGTTCGACTCGAGGCGCAAATGATATGGTTAAGTCAATCGAGGCCTAACCCGAGGCACAAATGGTATTTGTGAGTCAAATGCGGCCCAACTCGATGCGCAAATGATATGGTTAAGTCAAACGAGCCTCAACTTGAGGCGCAAAAGATATGGTTGAGTCAAACAAGACCAGACTCGAAGCGCAAATGATATGGTTGAGTCAAACGAGGCCCAACTCGAGGCAGAAATGATATGGTTGAGTCAAATGAGGCCCGACTCAGGGCTCAAATGATATGGTTGAGTCAAACAAGGCCTGACTTTAGGTACAAATGATTTGGTTGAGTCAAACGAGGCGTAGCTTGAGGCACAAATGGTATCGGTGAGTCAAACGAGGCTCGACTCGAGGAGCCAATGATATGGACGAGTCGAACAAGGCTCGACTCATGGCGCAAATGATACGGTTGAGTTAAATAAGGCCTGACTTGAGGCGCAAACATATGGGTGTGCCAAATAAGGCCCGACTCGAGGCTCAAACATATGGTTGAATTAAATAAGGCCCGACTTGAGGCACAAATGATATGGTTGAGTCAAACGAGGCCTGACTCGAGGCGCAAATGATATGGTTGAGTCAAACGAGGCCCAACTCGAGGCACAAATGGTATCGGTGAGTCAAACAAGGCCCGACTCGAGGCGCAAATGATATGGTTGAGTCAAACGAGGCCCGACTCGAGGCGCAAATGATATAGTTGAGTCAAACGAGGCCCCACTCGAGGCACAATTGGTATCGGTGAGTCAAACGAGGCTCGACTCGAGGCGCAAATGAAATGTTTGAGTCAAACAAGGCCCGACTCGAGGCGCAAATAATATGGTTGAGTCAAACAAGAGCCGACTCGAGGCTCAAATGATATGGTTAAGTCAAATGAGGCTTAACTCGAGGCACAAATGATATGGTTGAGTCAAATGAGGCCCAACTCGAGGAACAATTGGCATGGGTAAGTCAAACGTGGCCCGACTCGGGGTGCAAATTATATGGTTGAGTCAAACGAGGCTCGACTCGAGGCGCAAATGATATGATTGAGTCAAACGAGGCTTGACCCGAGGCACAAATGATATGGTTGAGTTAAACGAGGCCTGACTCAAGGCGCAAACACATGGGTGAGTCAAACGAGAATTGACTCGAGGTGCAAATGATAACGGTGAGTCCAACGAAGATCAACTCAAGGCGCAAATAAATGGGTGAGCCAAACAAAGGCCCGACTTGGGGATCAAACATACGGGTGAGTCAAATAAGGCCCGACTCGAGGTTCAAAAATATGGGTGAGTCAAACAAGGCCCAACTCGTGGGTGACTCGAGGCACAAATGATATGGTTGAGTCAAACGAGGCCCAACTCGCGGCACAAATGGTATCAATGAGTTAAACGAGGTCTGACTCGAGGCGTAAATGATATGGTTGAGTCAAACGAGGCCTAACCCGAGGCGCAAATGATATGGTTGAGCCAAACGAGGCCTAACTCGAGGCATAATTGGTATCGATGAGTCAAAGGAGGCCCGACTCGAGGCGCAAATGATATGGTTGAGTCAAACGAGACCTAACTCAAGGCGCAAATGATATGGTTGAGTCAACCGAGGCATGACTCGAGGCGCAAATGTATGGTTGAGTCAAATGAGACCCGACTCAGGGCGCAAAAGATATGGTTGAGTTAAACGAGTCCGAACTCGAGGCACAAATGCTATCGGTGAGTCAAACGAGGCCCGACTCGGGGCAGAAATGATATGGTTGAGTCAAACGAGACTTGACTCGAGGTGCAAATGATATGGTTGAGTCAAACGAGACCTGACTCGAGGCGCAAATGATATGGTTGAGTCCAACAAGGCCCGACTTGAGGCAAAAATGATATGGTTGAGTCAAATGAGGCCTGACTCGATGCACAAATCATATGGTTCAGTCAAACCAAGCCCGACTCGAGGCTTCAATGATATGGTTGAGTCAAACAAGGACTGACTCGACGCACAAATGATTTGGTTGAGTCAAATGAGGCATAACTCGAGGCACAAAAGGGATCGGTGAGTCAAACGAGGCCCGACCTGAGGCGCAAATGATACGGTTATGTCAAACAAGGCCCGCCTCATGGCGCAAATTATATGGGTGAGTCAAAGAAGGTCTGACTCGAGGTGCAAAAATATGGTTAAGTCAAACGAGACCCAACTGGAGGCAGAAATGTATGGTTGAGTCAAATGACGCCCGACTCGTGGTGCAAATGATATGGTTGAGTCAAACCAAGTCCAACTCGAGGCGTAAATGATATGATTAAGTCAAATAAGGCCTGACTCGAGGCACAAATGATATGGTTGAGTCAAACGAGGCCCAACTCGAGGCTTAAATGGAGTCAGTGAGTCAAACGAGGCCTAGCTCGAGGCATAAATGATATGGTTGAGTCAAACAAGGGCCGACTCGTGGCGCAAATGATATGGTTGAGTCAAACGAGGCCTGACTCGAGGCGCAAACATATGGGTCAGTCACACAAGGTCCGACTCGAGGTGCACATGATATGGTTGAGTCAAACAAGGCCGACTCGAGGCGCAAATGAGATAGTGGAGTCAAATGAGGCTTAACTCGAGGCGCAAATGAGATGGTTGACTAAAACAAGGCCTGACTCGAGGCGCAAATGATATGGTTGAGTCCAACAAGGCCTACTCGAGCCGCAAATGTATGGTTGAGTCAAACGAGGCCTGACTTGAGGCACAAATGATATGGGTGAGTCAAACAAGGCCTGACCCAAGGCGCAAATATATGGGTGAGTCAAATGCGGTTTGACATGAGGTGCAAATGATAAAGGTGAGTCAAATGAACACCGACTCAAGGCGCAAACAAATAGGTGAGCCAAACAAAGGCCCGACTCGAGGCTCAAACATATGGGTGATTCAAACAAGGCCCGACTCGAGGCACAAATGATATGGTTGAGTCAAACAAGGCACGACTCGAGGCACAAATGATATGGTTGAGTCAAATGAGGCCTGACTCGAGGCACAAATGATAAGGGTGAGTCAAATGAGGCCCAGCTCGAAGCGCAAATGATATGGTTGAGTCAAATGAGGCATGACTCGAGGCACAAACGATATGGTTTAGTCAAACGAGGACCGACTCGATGCACAACGATATGGGTGAGTGAAATAAGGCCCGACTCGAAGCGCAAATGATATGGTTGAGTCAAAATGGCCTAACTTGAGGCACAGATTATATGGTTGAGTCAAATGAGGCCCAACTCAAGGCACAGATGGTATCAGCGAGTCAAAGGAGGCCCGACTCGAGGCACAAATGAGATGGTTGAGTCAAACAAGGCCTGACTCGAGGCACAAATACATGGGTGAGTCAAACGAGGCTTGACTCGAGGTGCAAATGATAAGGTTGAGTTAAACAAAGATCAACTCGAGGCGCAAACATATGGGTGAGTAAAATAAGGCCCGGCTCGAGGTTCAAACATATGGGTGAGTCAAACAAGGCACAACTCGAGGTGCAAATGATATGGTTGAGTAAAACAAGATGCGACTCGAGGCACAAATGATATGGTTGAGTCAAAGGAGGCCTGACTCGAGGCACAAATGATATGGTTGAGTCAAACGAGGCCCAACTCGAGGCACAATTGGCATTGTTAAGACAAACGAGGCCTGACTCGAGGCGCAAATGATATGGTTGAGTCAAACGAGGCTCGACTCGAGGTGCAAATGATATGATTGAGTCAAACGAAGCCTGACCCAAGGCACAAATGATATGGTTGAGTCAAACGAGGCCCAACTCGAGGCACAAATGGTATTGGTGAGTCAAATGATGTCCGACTTGAGGCACAAATGATATAGTTGAGTCAAACGAGGCCAGACTCGAGGCGCAAATGATATGGTTAAGTTAAACAAGGCATGACTCGAGGCACAAATGATATGGTTGAGTCAAACGAGGCCCGTCTCGAGGCACAAATGATATGGTTGAGTCAAACCAGGCCCAACTCGAGGCACAAATAGAATCGGTGAGTCAAAGGAGGCCGACTCAAGGTGCAAATGATATGGTTGAGTCAAACGAGGCCCGACTTCAGGAACAAATGATATGATTGAGTCAAATGAGGCTTGACCTGAGGCACAAATGATATGGTTGAGTCAAACGAGGCCCAACTGGAGGCACAAATGTATGGCTGAGTCAAATGATGCCCAACTCGTGGCGCAAATGATATGGTTTAGTCAAACCAAGTCTGACTCGAGGCGAAAATGATATATTGAGTCAAGCAAGGCCAGACTCGAGGCACAAATGATATGGTTGAGTCAAACGAGACCCAACTCGAGGAATAAATGGAATCAGTGAGTCAAACGAGGCCTGCCTCGAGGCACAAATTATATCATTGCGTCATACGAGGGCCAACTCATGGTGCAAATGATATGGTTGAGTGAAACGAGGCCTGACTCAAGGCGCAAACATATGGGTGAGTCGAACAAGGCCCAACTCGAGGTGCACATGATATGGTTGAGTTAAACAAGGCCCGACTCGAGGTACAAATTATATGGTTGAGTCAAAGAAGGGCCGACTCGAGGCGCAAATGAGATGGTTGAGTCAAATGAGGCCTGACTAGAGGCGCAAATGAGATGGTTGAGTCAAACAAGGCCTGACTCGATGCGCAAATGATATGGTTGAGTCAAACAAGGCCGACTCGAGGCAGAAATGATATGGTTGAGTCAAATGAGGCCTGACTCGGGGCACAAATGATATGGGTGAGTCAAACGAGGACCAACTCGAGGCACAAATGATATGGTTAAGTCAAACGAGGCATGACTCGAGGCACAAACGATATGGTTTAGTCAAACGAGGACCGACTCAATGCGCAAAGATATGGGTGAGTGAAATAAGGCCCGACTCGAGGCGCAAAAGATATGGTTGAGTCAAACATGGCCTAACTCGAGGCACAGATTATATGGTTGAGCCAAACGAGGCCCAACTCAAGGCACAGATGGTATCAGTGAGTCAAAGGTGGCCCGACTAGAGGCACAAATGAGATGGTTGAGTCAAACAAGGCCCGACTCGTGGCACAAATGATATGGTTGAGTCAAACAAGGCCTAACTCGAGGTGCAAATGCATGGGTGTGTCAAACGAGGCTTGACTCGAGGTGCAAATGATAAGGTTGAGTCTAACAAAGATCGACTCGAGGCACAAACATATGGGTGAGTCAAATAAGGCCCGGCTCGAGGTTCAAACATATGGGTGAGTCAAACAAGGCCCAACTCGAGGCGCAAATGATATGGTTGAGTCAAACAAAGCCCGACTCGAGGCACAAATGATATGGTTGAGTCAAAGGAGGCCTGACTCGAGCCACAAATGATATGGTTCAGTCAAACGAGGCCCAACTCAAGGAACAAATGGTATCGGAGAGTCAAACGAGGCCTGACTCGAGGTGTAAATGATATAGTTGGATCAAACGGCGCCTGGCTCGAGGCGCAAATGATATGGTTGAGTCAAATGAGGCCTGACTCGAGGCATAAATGATATGGTTGAGTCAAACGAGGCCCAACTCGAGGCACAAATGGTATCGATGAGTCAAATGAGGTCTGATTCGAGGCGCAAATGATATGGTTGAGTCAAACGAGGCCCGACTCGAGGCGCAAATGATATGGTTGAGTTAAACGAGGCATGACTCGAGGCCCAAATGACATGGTTGAGTCAAACGAGGCCCGTCTCGAGGCACAAATGATATCGTTGAGTCAAACCAGGCCTAACTTGAGGCACAAATGGTATCGATGAGTCAAACGAGGCCGACTCAAGGCGCAAATGATATGGTTGAGTCAAACGAGGCCCGACTTCAGGCGCAAATGATATGGTTAAGTCAAACGAGGCCCGACTTCAAGCGCAAATGATATGGTTGAGTCAAATGATGCCTAACCTGAGCCATAAATGATATGGTTGAGTCAAACGAGGCCCAACTAGAGGCACAAATGTATGGTTGAGTCAAATGACGCCCGACGCGTGGCACAAATGATATGGTTCAGTCAAACCAGGTCCGACTCGAGGCGCAAATGATATATTGAATCAAACGAGGCCAGACTCGGGGCCCAAATGATATGGTTGAGTCAAATAAGGCCCAACTCGAGGCATAATAGGAATTAGTGAGTCAAACAAGGGCCGACTCGTGGTGCAAATGATATGGTTGAGTCAAACAAGGCCTGACTCGAGGCGCAAACATATGGGTGAGTCGAACATGGCCCGACTCGAGGCGTACATGATATGGTTGAGTCAAACAAGGCCCGACTCAAGGGGCAAATGATATGGTTGAATCAAACAAGGGCCAACTCGAGGTGCAAATGAGATGGTTGAGTCAAATGAGGCCTGACTCGAGGCGCAAATGAGATGGTTGAGTCAAACAAGGCCTGACTCGAGGCGCAAATGATATGGTTGAGCCAAACGAGGCCTGACTCGAGGCACAAACGATATGGTTTAGTCAAACGAGGTCCGACTCAATGCGCAAAGATATGGGCGAGTCAAACGAGGCATGACTCGAGGGACAAACGATATGGTTTAGTCAAACGAGGACCGACTCAATGCGCAAAGATATGGGTGAGTGAAATAAGGCCCGACTCGAGGCGCAAATCATATGGTTGAGTCAAACTTGGCCTAACTCGAGGCACAGATTATATGGTTGAGTCAAACGAGGCCCAACTCAAGGCACAGATGGTATCGATGAGTCAAAGGAGACCCGACTCGAGGCACAAATGAGATGGTTGAGTCAATCTAGGCCCGACTCATGGCGCAAATGATATGGTTGAGTCAAACAAGGCCTGACTCGAGGTGCAAATACATGGTTGAGTCAAACGAGTCTTGACTCGAGGTGCAAATGATAAGGTTTAGTCTAACAAAGATCGACTCGATGCGCAAACATATGGGTGAGTCAAATAAGGCCTGGCTCAAGATTCAAACATATGGGTGAGTCAAACAAGGCCCAACTCGAGGCACAAATGATATGGTTGAGCCAAATAAGGCCCGACTCGAGGCACAATTGATATGGTTGAGCCAAAGGAGGCCTGACTCGAGCCACAAATGATATGGTTCAGTCAAACGAGGCCCAACTCAAGGAACAAATGGTATCGGAGAGTCAAACGAGGCCCGACTCGAGGTGCAAATCATATAGTTGGATCAAACGACGCCCAATTCGAGGCGCAAATGATATGGTTGAGTCAAACAAGGCCTGACCCGAGGCACAAAGGATATAGTTGAGTCAAACGAGGCCCAACTCGAGGCACAAATGGTATCGGTGAGTCAAATGAGGTCCGACTAGAGGTGCAAATGATATGGTTGAGTCAAACGAGGCCCGACTCGAGGCGCAAATATTATGGTTAAGTTAAACGAGGCATGACTCGAGGAACAAATGATATGGTTGAGTCAAACGAGGCCCGTCTCGAGGCACAAATGATATAGTTGAGTCAAACCAGGCCCAACTCAAGGCACAAATGGTATCGGTGAGTCAAACGAGGCTGACTCAAGGCGCAAATGATATGGTTGAGTCAAACAAGGCCCGACTTCAGGCGCAAATGATATGGTTGAGTGAAACGAGCCCCAATTGGAGGCATAAATGTATGGTTGAGTCAAATGATGCCTGACTCGTGGCGCAAATGATATGGTTTAGTCAAACCAGGTCCAACTCGAGGCGCAAATGATATATTGAGTCAAACAAGGCCAGACTCAAGGCACAAATGATATGGTTGAGTCAAACGAGGCCCAACTCGAGGCATAAATGGAATCAGTGAGTCAAACGAGGCCTACCTCGAGGCACAAATGATATCGTTGAGTCAAACAAGGGCCGACTCATGGCGCAAATGATATGGTTGAGTCAAACTAGGCCTGACTCAAGGCGCAAACATATGGGTGAGTCGAACAATGCCCGACTCGAGGTGCACATGATGTGGTTAAGTCAAACAAGGCCCGACTCGAGGCGCAAATGATATGGTTGAGTCAAACAAGGGGCAACTTGAGGCACAAATGAGATGGTTAAGTCAAATGAGGCCTGACTCGAGGCGCAAATGAGATGGTTGAGTCAAACAAGGCCTGCTCGATGTGCAAATGATATGGTTAAGTCAAACAAGGCCAACTCGAGGCACAAATGATATGGTTGAGTCAAACGAGGCCTGACTCGAGGCACAAAGGATATGGTTGAGTCAAACGAGGCCTAACTCGAGGCACAAATGATATGGTTGAGTCAAACGAGGCATGACTCGAGGCACAAACGATATGGTTTAGTCAAACGAGGACCGACTCGATGCACAAAGATATGGGTGAGTGAAATAAGGCCTGACTCGAGGCGCAAATGATATGGTTGAGTCAAACATGGCCTAACTCGAGGCACAGATTATATGGTTGAGTCAAACGAGGCCCAACTCAAGGCACAGATGGTATTGGTGAGTCAAAGGAGGCCCGACTCGAGGCGTAAATGAGATGGTTGTGTCAAACAAGGCCCGACTCATGGCGCAAATGATATGGTTGAGTCAAATAAGCCCTGACTCGAGGCGTAAATACATGGGTGAGTCAAACGAGGCTTGACTCGAGGTGCAAATGATAAGGTTAAGTCAAACAAAGATCGACTGGAGGCGCAATCATATGGGTGAGTCAAATAAGGCCCGGGTCGAGGTTCAAACATATGGTTGAGTCAAAGAAGGCCCGACTCGAGCCGTAAATGATATGGTTGAGTCAAACAAGGCCCGACTCGAGGCACAAATGATATGGTTGAGTCAAAGGAGGCCTGACTCGAGGCACAAATGATATGGTTGAGTCAAACGAGGCCCAACTCAAGGCACAGATGGTATTGGTGAGTCAAAGGAGGCCAGACTTGAGGCGCAAATGAGATGGTTGAGTCAAACAAGGCCTGACTCATGGCACAAATGATATGATTGAGTCAAATAAGCCCTGACTCGAGGCACAAATACATGGGTGAGTCAAACAAGGCTTGACTCGAGGTGCAAATGATAAGGTTGAGTCAAACAAAGATCGACTCGAGGCGCAAACATATGGCTGAGTCAAAAAGGCTCGGCTCGAGGTTCAAACATATGGTGAGTCAAACAAGGCCTGGCTCGAGGCACAAATGATATGGTTGAGTCAAACAAGGCCTGACTCAAGGCGCAAATACATGGGTGAGTCAAACAAGGCTTGACTCGAGGTACAAATGATAACGTTGAGTCAAATGAAGATCGACTCGAGACGCAATCATTTGGGTGAGTCAAATATGGCCCGGGTCGAGGTTCAAACATATGGTTGAGTCAAACAAGGACCAGCTCGAGGCGTAAATGATATGGTTGAGTCAAACAAGGCTCGACTCGAGGCACAAATGATATGGTTGAGTCAAAGGAGGCCTGACTCGAGGCACAAATGATATGGTTGAGTCAAACAAGGCCCAACTCAAGGAACAAATGGTATCGGAGGGTCAAACGAGGCTCAACTCTAGGTTCAAATGATATGGTTAGATCAAACGATGCTCGACTCCAGGCGCAAATGTTATGGTTGAGTCAAACGAGGCCTGACCCGAGGCACAAATGATATGGTTGAGTCAAACGAGGCTTAACTCAAGGCACAAATGGTATCAGTGAGTCAAATGAGGTCCGACTCGAGGCGCAAATGATATGGTTGAGTCGAACGAGCCCGACTCGAGGCGCAAATGATATGGATGAGTTAAACGAGGCATGATTCGAGGCACAAATGGTATGGTTGAGTCAAACGAGGCCCGACTCGAGGCATAAATGATATGGTTGAGTCAAACAAGGACCAACTCGAGGCGTAAATGGTATCGGTGAGTCAAACGAGGCCGACTCGAGGTGCAAATGATATGGTTGAGTCGAACGAGGCCCAACTCGAGGCGCAAATGATTTGGATGAGTTAAACGAGGCATGACTCAAGGCAGAAATGATATGGTTAAGTCAAACAAGGCCCGACTCGAGGCACAAATGATATGGTTGAGTCAAACAAGGCCCAACTCGAGGCACAAGTGATATCGGTGAGTCAATCGACACCGACTCTAGGCGCAAATGATATGGTTGAGTCAAACGAGGCCTGACCCGAGGCACAAATGATATGGTTGAGTCAAACGAGGCCCAACTGGAGGCAGAAATGTATAGTTGAGTCAAATGACGCCCAACTCGTGGCGCAAATGATATGGTTGAGTCAAACCAGGTCCGACTCGAGGTGTAAATGGAATGATTGAGTCAAACAATGCCTGACTTGAGGCACAAATGATATGGTTGTGTCAAACGAGGCCCAACTCGAGGCATAAATTGAATCAGTGAGTCAAAGGAGGCCTACCTCGAGGCACAAATGATATGGTTGAGTCAAACAAGGGCCAACTCGTGGCGCTCATGATATGGTTGAGTCAAATGAGTCCCAACTCGAGGAACAAATGGTATTGGTCAGTCAAACGAGGCCCAGCTCGAGGTGCAAATGATATAGTTGGATCAAATGTGGCCCAGACTCGAGGCACAAATGATATGGTTAAGTCAAACGAGGACTTACCCAAGGCACAAATGATATGGTTGAGTCAAACGAGGCCTAACTCGAAGCACAAATGGTATCGGTGAGTCAAATGAGGTCTGACTCGAGGCGCAAAGGATATGGTTGAGTCAAACAAGGCCTGACTCGAGGCACAAATGATATGGGTGAGTCAAACGAAGCCCAACTCGAGGCGCAAATGATATGGTTGAGTCAAACGAGGCATGACTCGAGGATAAACGAAATGGTTTAGTCAAACAAGGACCGACTCGATGCGCAAAGATATGGGTGAGTCAAATAAGGCCCGACTCGAGTCGCAAATGATATGGTTGTGTCAAACAATGCCTAACTCGAGGCATAAATGATATGGTTGAGTCAAACGAGGCCTAACTCAAGGGACAATTGGTATCGATGAGTCAAATAAGGCCTGACTCGAGGCGCAAATGATATGGTTGAGTCAAAAGAGGCCCAACTCCAGGCGCAAATGATATGGTTGGGTGAAACGAGGCATGACTCGAGGCACAAATGATATGGTTGAGTCAAACGAGGCCCAACTCGAGGCACAAATGATATGGTTGAGTTAAACGAGGCATGACTCGAGGCGCAAATGATATGGTTGAGTCAAATGAGGCCCGACTCTAGGCACAAATGATATGGTTAAGTCAAACCAGGCCCAACTCGAGGCGCAAATGATATGGTTGAGTCAAACAAGGCCTGACTCAAGGCACAAATGATATGGTTGAGTTAAACGAGGCCTAACTTGAGGCACAAATGGTATCCGTGAGTCAAACGAGGCCCAACTCGTGGCGCAAATGATATGGTTGAGTCAAACAAGGCCCAACTCGAGGTGCAAATGATATGGTTGAGTCAAACAAGGCCCGACTCGAGGCACAAATGATATGGTTGACTCAAACGAGGCTAAACCCGAGGAACAAATGATATGGTTGAGTGAAACGAGGCCTAACTCGAGGCACAATTGCTATCGGTGAGTCAAATGAGCCCTGACTCGAGGCGCAAATGATATGGTTGAGTCAAACGAGGCCCAACTCCAGGCGCAAATGATATGGTTGAGTCAAATGAGTCCCGACTCAAGGCGCAAATGATATGGTTGAGTTAAACGAGTCCCAACTCGAGGCACAAGTGGTATCGGTGAGTTAAACGGGGCCCGACTTGGGGCGAAAATCATATGGTTGAGTCAAATGAGACCTGACTCGAGGCGCAAATGATATGGTTGAGTCAAACGAGATCTGACTCGAGGTGCAAATGATATGGTTGAGTCATACGAGACCCAGCTCATTACGCAAACATATGGGTGAGTCAAATAAGGCTCGGCTCGAGGTGCAAATGATATGGTTGAGTGAAACGAGGCCCGACTAGAGGCACAAATGAGATGATTGAGTCAAACGAGGTATGACTCGAGACACAAATGATATGGTTAGGTTAAACGAGTCCCAACTCTAGGCACAATTGGTATCAGTGAGTCAAACAAGGCCCAACTTGGGGCACAAATGATATGGTTGAGTCAAACGAGACCCGACTCAAGGAGCAAATGATATGGTTGTGTCAAACAAGGCATGACTCGAGGAAAAAATGATATGGTTAAGTCCAACGAGCCCCGACTCGACGCTCAAATGATATGGTTAAGTCGAACGAGGCATGACTCGAGGCAGAAATGATATGGTTGAGCCAAACGAGGCCCGACTCGAGGCACAAATGATATGGTTAAGTCAAACAAGGGCTGACTCAAGGCGCAAATGATATGGGTGAGTCAAACGAGGCCCGACTCGAGGCACAAATGATATGGTTGAGTCAAACGAAGCTCGCCTCGAGCCAGAAATGATACGGGTGAGTCAAACGAGGCCTGACCCAAGGCACAAATGATATGGTTGAGTCAAACGAGGCCCGACTCGAGGCGCAAATGATATGATTGAGCCAAATGAGGCCTAACTTGAGGCCCAAATGATATGGTTGAGTCAAACGAGGCTTGACTCGATGCGCAGATCATATGGTTGAGTCAAACGAGGCCCAACTTGATGCACAAATGGTATCGGAGAGTCAAACGAGGCACGACTCGGGGCCTAAATGATTGGTTGAGTAAAACGAGGCCTGACTTGATGCGTAAATCATATGGTTGAGTCAAACGAGGCCCAAGTTGATGCACAAATGGTATCGGTGAGTCAAACGAGGCCCGACTCGAGGCACAAATGATATGGTTGAGTCAAACGAGGCTTGACTCGAGGCGCAAATGATATAGTCGAGTCAAACAAGGCCTGACCCGAGGCATAAATGATGTGGTTGAGTCAAACGAGGCACAACTCGAGGCACAAATGGTATCGGTGAGTCAAACGAGGCCCAACTCGAGGTGCAAATGATATGATTGAGTCAGACGAGGCCCAACTCAAGGCGCAAATGATATGGTTGAGTCAAATGAGGCCTGACTCGAGGCACAAATGATATGATTGAGCCAAACAAGGCCTGACTTATGGCACAAATGATATGGTTGAATCAAACGAGGCCTAATTCGAGGCACAAACGGTATCGGTCAGTTAAATGAGGCCCGACTCAAGGTGTAAATGATATGGTTGATTCAAATGGGGCCTGACTCGAGACGCAGATGATATGATTGAGCCAAACGAGGCCTGACTCGAGGCACAAATGATATGATTGAGCCAAACGAGGCCTGACTCGAGGCACAAATGATATGGTTGAGTCAAATGAGGCCCAACTCGAGGCACAAATTGTATCGGTGAGTCAAACGAGGCCCGACTCGAGGCGCAAATGATATGGTTTAGTCAAACGAGGACCGACTCGAGACGCAAATGATATGGTTGAGTCAAACGAGGCATGACTCGAGGCACAAATTATATGATTGAGCTAAACGAGGCCTGACTCGAGGCACAAATGATATCGTTGAGTCAAACGAGGCCCAACTCGAGGCATAAATTGTATCAATGAGTCAAACGAGGCCTGACTTGAGGCACAAATGATATGATTGAGCCAAACGAGGCCTAACTCGAGGCCCAAATGATATGGTTGAGTCAAACGAGGCTTGACTCGATGCGCAAATCATATGGTTGAGTCAAACGAGGCTCAACTCGATGCACAAATGGTATCGGTGAGTCAAACAAGGCACGACTCGGGAAGCAAATGATATGGTTGAGTAAAACAAGGCCTGACTTGATGCGTAAATCATATGGTGGAGTCAAACGAGGCCCAAGTTGATGCACAAATGGTATCAGTGAGTCAAACGAGGCCCGACTCGAGGCGCAAATGATATGGTTGAGTCAAATGAGGCCCGACTCCAGGTGCAAATAATATGGTTTAGTCAAACGAGCACTGACTCGAGACGTAAATGATATGGTTGAGTCAAACGAGGCATGACTCGAGGCACAAATGATATGATTGAGCCAAACAAGGCCTGACTTATGGCACAAATGATATGGTTGAATCAAACGAGGCCTAATTCGAGGCACAAACGGTATCGGCGAGTCAAATGAGGCCCGACTCAAGGTGTAAATGATATGGTTGATTCAAATGGGGCCTGACTCAAGACGCAGATGATATGATTGAGCCAAACGAGGCCTGACTCGAGGCACAAATGATATGATTGAGCCAAACGAGGCCTGACTCGAGGCACAAATGATATGGTTGAGTCAAATGAGGCCCAACTCGAGGCACAAATTTTATTGGTGAGTCAAACGAGGCCCGACTCGAGGCGCAAATGATATGGTTTAGTCAAATGAGGACCGACTCGAGACGCAAATGATATGGTTGAGTCAAACGAGGCATGACTCGAGGCACAAATTATATGATTGAGCTAAACGAGGCCTGACTCGAGGCACAAATGATATGGTTGAGTCAAACGAGGCCCAACTCGAGGCATAAATTGTATCAATGAGTCAAACGAGGCCTGACTTGAGGCACAAATGATATGATTGAGCCAAACGAGGCCTAACTCGAGGCCCAAATGATATGGTTGAGTCAAACGAGGCTTGACTCGATGCGCAAATCATATGGTTGATTCAAACGAGGCTCAACTCGATGCACAAATGGTATCGGTGAGTCAAACAAGGCACGACTCGGGAAGCAAATGATATGGTTGAGTAAAACAAGGCCTGACTTGATGCGTAAATCATATGGTGGAGTCAAACGAGGCCCAAGTTGATGCACAAATGGTATCAGTGAGTCAAACGAGGCCCGACTCTAGGCGCAAATGATATGGTTGAGTCAAATGAGGCCCGACTCCAGGTGCAAATAATATGGTTTAGTCAAACGAGCACTGACTCGAGACGTAAATGATATGGTTGAGTCAAATGAGGCATGACTCGAGGCACAAATGATATGATTGAGCCAAACAAGGCCTGACTTATGGCACAAATGATATGGTTGAATCAAACGAGGCCTAATTCGAGGCACAAACGGTATCGGTGAGTCAAATGAGGCCCAACTCGAGGTGTAAATGATATGGTTGATTCAAATGGGGCCTGACTCGAGACGCAGATGATATGATTGAGCCAAACGAGGCCTGACTCGAGGCACAAATGATATGATTGAGCCAAATGAGGCCCGACTCGAGGCACAAATGGTATTAGTGAGTCCATTGAGGCCTGACTCGAGGCACAAATGATATGGTTAAGTCAAACGAGGCCCAGCTCGAGGCGTAAATAATATGATTGAACCAAACAAGGCCTAACTCTAGGCACAAATGATATGGTTGAGTCAACCGATCCCTGACTCAAGGCGCAAATGATATGGTTGAGTCAAATGAGGCATGACTCGAGGCACAAATGATATGATTGAGCTAAACAAGGCCTGACTCATGGCACAAATGATATGGTTGAATCAAACGAGGCCTAATTCGAGGTACAAATGGTATTAATGAGTCAAATGAGGCCCGACTCGAAGCACAAATGATATGGTTGATTAAAACGAGGCCTGACTCAAGGCGCAGAAGATATGATTGAGCCAAACGAGGCATGTCTCGAGGCACAAATGATATGATTGAGCCAAACGAGGCCCGACTCGAGGCGTAAATGATATGGTTTAGTCAAATGAGGGCTGACTCGAGATGCAAATGATATGGTTGTGTCAAACAAGGCAACACTCGAGGCACAAATGATATGGTTTAGTCAAACGAAGCCTGCCTTGATGCGCAAATGATATGGTTGAGTCAAATAAGGCCCGACTCGAGGCACAAATGATATGGTTGTGTCAAACAAGGCATGACTCAAGGCACAAATGATATGGTTTAGTCAAACGAGGCCTGCCTCGAGGGGCAAATGATATGGTTGAGTCAAACAAGGCCCGACTTGAGGCGCAAATGATATGGTTGTGTCAAACAAGGCATGACTCGAGGCAGAAATGAAACGAGGCCCAACTCGAGGCACAAATGGTATCGATGAGTCAAACGAGGCCCGCCTCAAGGCACAAATGATATGGTTGAGTCAAACGAGGCTTGACTCGAGGCACAAATGATATGGTTGGCTGAAACAAACCCCGCCTTGAGGCACAAATGATATGGTTGAGTCAAATGAGGCTTGACTTGAATGATATGGTTGTGTCAAATGAGGTACGACTCGAGACACAAATGATATGATTGAGTCAAACGAGGCCCGACTCAAGGCGCAAATGGTATCGATGAGTCAAATGAGGCCTGACTCGTGGCACAAATGATATGGTTGAGTCAAACGACGGTCAGCTCGAGGCGCAAATAATATGATTGAACCAAACAAGGCCTGACTCTAGGCACAAATGATATGGTTGAGTCAAACAAGGCCTAACTCAAGGCACAAATGATTTGGTTGAGTCAAACGAGGCCCAACTCTAGGTGCAAATGATATGGTTTAGTCAAACGAGGACCGACTCGAGACTCAAATGATATGGTTGAGTCAAATGAGGCATGACTCGAGGCACAAATGATATGATTGAGCCAAACGAGGGCTGACTCGTGGCACAAATGATATGGTTGAATCAAACGAGGACCAATTCGAGGCACAAATGGTATCGGTGAGTCAAATGAGTCCTGACTCGAGGCGCAAATGATATGGTTAATTCAAATGAGGCCTGACTCGAGGCGCAAATGATATGTTTGAGCCAAACGGCGCTTGACTCGAGGCACAAATGATATGATTGAGCCAAACGAGGCCTGACTCGAGGCACAAATGATATGGTTTAGTCAAATGAGGGATAACTCGAGACGCAAATGATATGGTTGAGTCAAACAAGGCATGACTTGAGGCAGAAATGAAAGGAGGCCTAACTCAAGGCACAAATGGTATCGATGAGTCAAACGAGGCCCACCTCAAGGCACAAATGATTTGGTTAAGTCAAACGAGCCCCGACTCGAGGCACAAATGATATGGTTGGCTGAAACAAATCCCACCTCGAGGCGTAAATGATATGGTTGAGTCAAATGTGGCTTGACTCGAGGCAGAAATGATATGATTGAGCCAAACGAGGCCTGACTCGAGGCACAAATGATATGGTTGAGTCAAACGAGGCCCAACTCGAGGCACAAATTGTATCGATGAGTCAAACGAGGCCTGACTCGAGGCGCAAATGATATGATTGAGCCAAACAAGGCCTAACTCGAGGCCCAAATGATATGGTTGAGTCAAACGAGGCTTGACTCGATGCACAAATCATATGGTTGAGTTAAACGAGGCGCACCTCAATGCACAAATGGTATCGGTGAGTCAAATGAGGCACGACTCAAGAAGCAAATGATATGGTTGAGTAAAACGAGGCCTGACTCGATGCGTAAGTCACATGGTGGACTCAAACGAGGCCCAAGTTGATGAACAAATGGTATCAGTGAGTCAAACGAGGCCCGACTCGAGGCACAAATGATATGGTTGAGCAAACAAGAACCAACTCGAGGCACAATTGGTATCAGTGAGTCAAATGAGGCCTTACTCGAGGCACAAATGATATGGTTGTGTCAAACGAGGCCTGACTTGAGGCGCAAATAATATGATTGAGCCAAACGAGGCCTGACTCGAGGCACAAATGATATGGTTGAGTCAAACGAGGCCTAACTCACGGTGCAAATGATATGGTTAAGTCAAACGAGGCTCGACTCGAGGTACAAATGATATGATTAAGCCAAACAAGGCCTGACTCGAGGCACAAATGATATGGTTGAGTGAAACAAGGCCAGACGCGAGGCACAACTAGTATCGGTGATTCAAATGAGGCCCGACTCGAGGCGCAAGTGATATGGTTTAGTAAAACGAGGCCCGACTCAAGAAGCAAATGATATGGTTGAGTCAAATGAGGCATGACTCGAGGCACAAATGATATGGTTGAGTCAAGCGAGGCCCGCCTCAAGGCGCAAATGATATGGTTGAGTCAAACAAGGCCCGACTCAAGGCGCAAATGATATGGTTGTGTCAAACAAGGCATGACTCGAGGCAGAAATGATATGGTTGTGTCAAACAAGGCCCAACTCGAGGCACAAATCATATGGTTGAGTCAAACGAGCCCCGACTCGAGGCTCAAATGATATGGTTGAGTCAAATGAGGCATGACTCGAGGCACAAATGATATGGTTAAGTCAAACGAGGCCCAAGTTGATGCACAAATGGTATCGGTGAGTTAAACGAGGCTGGACTCGAGGCACAAATGATATGGTTGAGTAAAACGAGGCCTGACTCGAGGTGCAAATGATATGGTTGAGTCAATCGAGCCTGACTCATGGTACAAATGATATGGTCGAGTCAAACAAGTCCCGACTCGAGGCATAAATGATTTGGTTGAGTCAAACGAGGCCCAACTCGAGGCACAAATGGTATCCGTGAGTCAAATGAGGCCCGACTCGAGGCACAAATGATATAGTTGAGTCAAACACAGCTTGACTCGAGGCGCAAATGATATGGGTGAGTCAAACTAGGCCTGTGTTGAGGCCACACACGTGGTTGAGTTAAACAAGGCTTGACTCAAGGTGCAAAAGATAAGGGTAAGTCAAACAAAGACTGACTCGAAGCACAAACATATGGGTGAGTGAAATAAGGCCCAACTTGAGGCTCAAACATATAGGTGAGTCAAACAAGGACCAACTCGAGGCACAAATGATATGGTTGAGTCAAATAAGGCCCGACTCGAGGCACAAATGATATGATTGAGTCAGATGAGGCCCAACTCGAGGTGCAAATGATATGGTTGAGTCAAACGAGGGCCGACTCGAGGCGCAAATGATATGGTTGAGTCAAATGAGGCCCGACTCAAGCCACAAATGGTATGGTCAAGTCAAACAAGGCCCGACTCGAGGCACAAATGATATGGTTGAGTCAAATGAGGCCCAACTCGAGGCACAAATGGTATCCGGGAGTCAAACGAGGCCCGACTCGAGGTGCAAATCATATAGTTGAGTCAAACATGGCCTGACTCAAGGCACAAATGATATGGGTGAGTCAAACTAGGCCTGAGTTGAGGCGTAAACACGGGGTTAAATCAAATGAGGCTTGACTCGAGGTGCAAATGATAAGGGTGAGTCAAACAAAGACCGACTCGAAGCGCAAATATAAGGGTGAGTCAAATAAGGCCCAACTTGAGGCTCAAACATATGGGTGAGTCAAACAAGGACCGACTCGAGGCGCAAATGATATGGTTGAGTCAAACAAGGCCCGACTCGAGGCGCAAATGATATGATTGAGTCCAACGAGAACCAACTCGAGGCACAAATGGTATCGGTGAGTCAAATGAGGCCTGACTCAAGGCACAAATGATATTGTTGTGTCAAATGAGGCCTGACTCGAGGCGCATATAATATGATTGAGCCAAACGAGGCCTGACTCGAGGCACAAACGATATGGTTGAGTCAAACGAGGCCTAACTTGCGACGCAAATGATATGGTTGAATCAAACGAGGCCCGACTCGAGGCACAAATGATATGGTTGAGTCAAATGAGGCCCAACTCGAGGCACAAATGATATCCGAGAGTCAAACGAGGCCCGACTCGAGGCACAAATGATATAGTTGTGTCAAACATGGCCTGACTCGAGGCACAAATGATATGGGTGAGTCAAACTAGGCCTGAGTGGAGGCGCAAACATGTGGTTGAGTCAAACAAGGCTTGACACAAGGTGCAAATGATAAGGGTGAGCGAAACAAAGACAGACTCGAAGCGCAAATATATGGGTGAGTCAAATAAGGCCCAACTTGAGGCTCAAACATATAGGTGAGTCAAACAAGGACCGACTCGAGGCGCAAACGATATGGTTGAGTCAAACAAGGCCCGACTCGAGGCGCAAATGATATGATTGAGTCAAACGAGAACCGACTCGAGGCACAAATGGTATCGGTGAGTCAAATGAGGCCTGACTCGAGGCACAAATGATATGATTGTGTTAAACGAGTCCCAACTCGAGGCGCAAAAAATATGATTGAGCCAAACGAGGCCTAACTCAAGGCATAAATGATATGGTTGAGTCAAACGAGACCTAACTTGTGGCGCAAATGATATGGTTGAATCAAACGAGGCCCACCTCAAGGCACAAATGATATGGTCGAGTCAAACAAGGCCTGACTCGAGGCACAAATGATATGGTTGAGTCAAACGATGCCTAACTCGAGGCACAAATGGTATCGGTGAGTCAAATGAGGCCCGACTCAAGGCACAAATGATATGGTTGAGTCAAACAATGCCTAACTCGACGCACAAATGGTATCCTTGAGCCAAATGAGGCGCGACTCAAAGCACAAATGATATAGTTGAGTCAAACATAGCCTGACTCGAGGCGCAAATGATATGGGTGAGTCAAACTAGGCCTGAGTTGAGGCGCAAACACGTGGTTGAGTTAAACGAGGCTTGACTCAAGGTGCAAAAGATAAGGGTGAGTCAAACAAAGACCGACTCGAAGCACAAACATATGGGTGAGAGAAATAAGGCCCAACTTGAGGCTCAAACATATAGGTGAGTCAAACAAGGACCAACTCGAGGCACAAATGATATGGTTGAGTCAAATAAGGCTTGACTCGAGGCACAAATGATAAGATTGAGTCAGATGAGGCCCAACTCGAGGTGCAAATGATATGGTTAAGTCAAATGAGGGCCGACTCGAGGCGCAAACGATATGGTTGAGTCAAATAAGGCCCCCCAACTCAAGCCGCAAATGGTATGGTCGAGTCAAACAAGGCCCGACTCGTGGCACAAATGATGTGGTTGAGTCAAATGAGGCCCAACTCGAGGCACAAATGGTATCCGGGAGTCAAACGAGGCCCGACTCGAGGCGCAAATCATATAGTTGAGTCAAACATGGCCTGACTCAAGGCACAAATGATATGGGTGAGTTAAACTAGGCCTGAGTTGAGGCGCAAACACATGGTTGAGTCAAACGAGGCTTGACTCGAGGTGCAGATGATAAGGGTGAGTCAAACAAAGACCGATCCCAAGCGCAAATATATTGGTGAGTCAAATAAGGGCCAACTTGAGGCTCAAACATATGGGTGAGTCAAACAAGGACCGACTTGAGGCGCAAATGATATGGTTTAGTCAAACAAGGCCCGACTCGAGGCGCAAATGATATGATTGAGTCAAAGAAGAACCAACTCGAGGCACAAAAAATATGATTGAGCCAAACGAGGCCTGACTCGATGCATAAGTGATATGGTTGAGTCAAACGAGGCCTAACTCGCGGCGCAAATGATATGGTTGCATCAAACGAGGCCCAACTCGAGGCACAAATGATATGGTCAAGTCAAACAAGGCCTGACTCGTGGCACAAATGATATGGTTGGGTCAAATGATGCCCAACTCGAGGCACAAATGGTATCGGTGAGTCAAACGAGGCCCAACTTGAGGCGCAAATGATATGAGTGAGTCAAACCAGTCCCGACTCGAGGCGCAAATGATATGGGTGAGTTGAACTAGGCCTGAGTTGAGGCTCAAACACGTGGTTGAGTCAAACGAGGCTTGACTCGAGGTACAAATGATAAGGGTTAGTCAAAGAAAGACCGACTCGAAGTGCAAATATATGGGTGAGTCAAATAAGGCCCAACTTCAGGCTCAAACATATGGGTGAGTCAAACAAGGACCGACTCAAGGCGCAAATGATATGGTTGAGTCAAACAAGGCCCGACTCGAGGCACAAATGATATGATTGAGTCAAACGAGAACCAACTCGAGGCACAAATGGTATCGGTGAGTCAAATGAGGCCTGACTCGAGGCACAAATGATATCGTTGTGTCAAACAAGACCCGACTCGAGGCGTAAAAAATATGATTGAGCCAAACGAGGCCTGACTCGAGGCATAAATGATATGGTTGAGTCAAATGAGGCCTAACTTGCGGCGTAAATGATATGGTTAAATCAAACGAGGCCCGACTCGAGGCACAAATGATATGGTCGAGTCAAACAAGGCCAGACTCGAGGCACAAATGATATGGCTGAGTCAAACGATGCCCAACTCGAGGCACAAATGGTATCGGTGAGTCAAACGAGGCCCGACTCGAAGCGCGAATGATATGGGTGGGTCAAATCAGGCCCGACTCGAGTCGCAAATGATATCGGTGAGTCAAACTAGGCCTGAGTTGAGCGCAAACACGTGGTTGAGTCAAACGAGGCTTGACTCGAGGTGCAAATGATAAGGGTGAGTCAAACAAAGACCAACTCGAAGCGCAAATATATGGGTGAGTCAAATAAGGCCCAACTTGAGGCTCAAACATATGGTGAGTCAAACAAGGACCGACTCGAGGTGCAAATGCTATGGTTGAGTCAAACAAGGCCCGACTCGAGGCACAAATGATATGATTGAGTCCAACGAGAACCAACTCGAGGCACAAATGGTATCAGTGAGTCAAATGAGGCCTGATTCGAGGCACAAATGATATGGTTGTGTCAAACGAGGCCCCGACTCGAGGCGCAAAAGATATGATTGAGCCAAACGAGGCCTGACTCGAGGCATAAATGATATGGTTGAGTCAAACGAGGCCTAACTCACGGCACAAATGATATGGTTGAATCAGACGAGGCCCGACTCGAGGCACAAATGATATGGTCGAGTCAAACAAGGCCTAACTCGAGGAACAAATGATATGGTTGAGTCAAACGATGCACAACTCGAGGCACAAATGGTATCGGTGAGTCAAACGAGGACTGACTCGAGGCGCAAATGATATGGGTGAGTCAAACCAGGCCCGACTCGAGGTGCAAATGATATGATTGAGTCAAACGAGAACCAACTCAAGGCACAAATGGTATGGTGAGTTAAATGAGGCCTAACTCGAGGCACAAATGATATGGTTGTGTCAAACGAGGCCTGACTCGAGGCGCAAATAATATGATTAAGCTAAACGAGGCCTGACTCGAGGACAAATGATATGGTTGAGTCAAACGAGGCCTAACTCGCGACGCAAATGATATGGTTGAGTCAAACGAGGCCCGACTCAAAATGATATGGTCAAGTCAAAGAAGGCCTGACTCGAGGCACAAATGATATGGTTGAGTCAAACGAGGCCCAAGTTGATGCACAAATGGTATCGGTGAGTCAAACGAGGCCCGACTCGAGGCGCACATGATATGGTTGAGTAAAGCGAGGCCTGACTCGAGGCGCAAATGATATGGTTGAGTCAAACGAGGCCCGACTCAAGGTGCAAATGATATGGTCGAGTCACACAAGGCTCGACTTGAGGCACAAATGATATGGTTGAGTCAAACGAGGCCCAACTCGAGGCACGAATGGTATCCGTGAGTCAAATGGGGCCCTACTCGAGGCACAAATGATATAGTTGAGTCAAACACAGCCTGACTCAAGGCGCAAATGATATGGGTGAGTCAAACCAGGCCTGAGTTGAGTCAAACGAGGCCCGACTCGAGGCGCAAATGATATGGTTGAGTCAAACGAGGCCCGACTTGAAAAACAAATGATATGATTGAGCCAAACGAGGCCTAACTCGAGGCACAAATGATATGGTTGAGTCAAACAAGGCCTGACTCTATGCACAAATCATATGGTTGAGTCAAACGAGGCCCGACTCGGGGCGCAAATGATATGGTTGAGTAAAACGAGGCCGGACTCGATTCGTAAATCATATGGTTGAGTCAAATGAGGCCCAAGTTGATGCACAAATGGTATCGGTGAGTCAAACGAGGCCCGACTCAAGGCGTAAATGATATGGTTTAGTCAAACGAGGCCTGACTCGAGGCGCAAATGATATGGTTGAGTCAAATAAGGCCTGACTCAAAGCGCAAATGATATGATCGAGTCAAACAAGGCCCGACTCGAGGCACAAATGATATGGTTAAGTCAAACGAGGCCGAACTCGAGGCACAAATGGTATCCGTGAGTCAAATGAGGCCCGACTCGAGGCGCAAATGATATAGTTGAGTCAAACATGGCCCAACTCGAGGTGCAAATGATATGGGTGAGTCAAACTAGGCCTGAGTTGAGGCGCAAACACGTGGTAGAGTTAAACGAGGCTTGACTCAAGGTGCAAAAGATAAGGGTGAGTAAAACAAAGACCGGCTCAAAGCACAAACAAATGGGTGAGTCAAATAAGGCCCAACTTGAGGCTCAAACATATGGGTAAGGAAAACAAGCACCGACTTGTGGCGCAAATGATACGGTTGAGTCAAACAAGGCCCGACTCAAGGCATAAATGATATGATTGAGTTAGATAAGGCCCAACTCGAGGTGCAAATTATATGGTTGAGTCAAACGAGGCCTGACTCGAGGGGCAAATGATATGGTTGAGTCAAATGAGGCCTAACTCGAGGCACAAATGGTATCGGTGAGTCAAACAAGGCCCGCCTCGAGGCGCAAATGATATGGTTTAGTAGAACGAGGCATGACTCAAGGCACAAATGATATGATTAAGCCAAACGAGGCCTGACTCGAAGAACAAATGATATGGCTGAGTCAAACGAGGCCCAACTCGAGGCACAAATTGTATTGGTGAGTCAAACGAGGCCCGACTCAAGGTGCAAATGATATGGTTCAGTCAAACGAGGACTGACTCGAGGCGCAAATGATATGATCGAGCAAAATGGGGCCCCACTCAAGGCGCAAATGATATGGTTGTCTCAAACAAGGCATGACTCGAGGCAGAAATGATATGGTTTAGTCAAACGAGGCCCAACTCGAGGCACAAATCATATGGTTGAGTCAAATGAGCCCCGACTCGAGGCTCAAATGATATGGTTTAGTCAAACGAGGCATGACTCGAGGCAAAAATGATATGGTTGAGTCAAACAAGGCCTGACTCAAGGCCCAAATGATACGGTTGAGTCAAACGAGGCTTAACTTAAGGCATAAATGGTATCGATGAGTCAAACGAGGCCCGACTCAAGGAGCAAATGATATGGGTGAGTTAAACGAGGCTTGACTCGAGGCACAAATGATATGGTTAAGTGAAACGAAGCCCGCCTCGAGGCGCAAATGACATGGTTGAGTCAAACGAGGCCCGACTCGAGGCACAAATGATATGGTTGAGTCAAACGAAGCCCAACTCAAGGTGCAAATGATATGGGTGAGTCAAACGAGGCCCGACTGGAGGCACAAACGATATGGTCAAGTCAAACGAAGCCTGCCTTTAGGCGCAAATGATATGGTTGAATCAAATGAGGCATGACTCGAGGCAGAAATGATAAGGTTGAGTCAAACGAGGCTCGACTCGAGGCGCAAATGATATGGTTGAGTTAAACGAGGCTCGACTCGAGTCACAAATGATATGATTGAGCCAAACGAGGCCTAACTTGAGGTAAAAATGATATGGTTGAGTCAAACGATGCATGACTCGATGCATAAATCATATGGTTAAGTCAAACGAGGACCAACTCGATGCACAAATGGTATCGATGAGTCAAACGAGGCCTGACTCGAGGTGCAAATAATATGGTTGAGTCAAACGAGGCCCGACTCGAGGCACAAATGATATGGTTGAGTCAAACGAGGCCTGACTCGAGGCGCAAATCATTTGGTTAAGTCAAACGAGGCCCGACTCGAGGTGTAAATAATATGATTGACCCGAACGAGGCCTGACTCGAGGCACAAATGATATGGTTGAGTCAAACGAGGACAGACTCGAGGCACAATTAATATGGTGGAGTCAAAGGAGGCCCAACTCGAGGCACAAATGGTACCAGTGAGTCAAACAAGGCCCAACTCGAGGCACAAATGATATGGTTGAGTCAAACAAGGCCCGACTCAAGGCGCAAATGATATGGTTTAGCCAAACGAGGCCTGACTCGAGACACAAATGATATGGTTGAGTCAAACAAGGCACGACTCGAGGCACAAATGATATGGTCGAGTTAAACAAGGCTTGACTTAAGGCACAAATGATATGGTTGAGTCAAACAAGGACCAACTCGAGGCACAAATGGTATCGGTGAGTCAAATGAGGGCTGACTCGAGGCAGAAATGATATAATTGAGTCAAATGAGGACCAACTCGAGGCACAAATGGTATCGGTGAGTCAAATGAGGCCCGACTTAAGGTGCAAATGATATGGTTGAGTCAAACGAGGCCCGACTCGAGGCACAAATGATATCGTTGAGTCAAACGAGGCCTGACTCGTGGCGCAAATGATATGGAGAGGCAAACGAGGCTTGACTCGAGGCGCAAATGATATGATTGAGCCAAACGAGGCTTGACTCGAGGCACAAATGATATGGTTGAATCAAACGAGGCCAGACGCGAGACACCAATGGTATTGGTGATTCAAATGAGGCCCAACTTGATGGGCAAATGATATGGTTTAGCCAAACAAGGCACGACTCAAGACGCAAATGATATGGTTGAGTCAAACGAGGCTTGACTCGATATGCAAATCATATGGTGGTGTCAAACGAGGACCGACTCAAGGCGCAAATGATATGATTCACCAAACGAGGCGTGACTCGAGGCGCCAATAATATGGATGAGTCAAACGAGGCCCACCTCGAGGCGTAATTGATATGGTCGAGTCAAACAAGGCCTAACTCGAGGCACAAATGATATGGTTAAGTCAAACGAGGCCCAACTCGACGCACAAATGGTATCCATGAGTAAAACGAAGCCCGACTCGGGGCGCAAATGATATGGGTGAGTCAAAGTAGGCATGAGTTGAGGCGCAAACACATGGTGGAGACAACGAGGCTTGACTCGAGGTGCAAATGATAAGGTTGAGTCAAACAAAGACCGACTCGAAGCGCAAACATATGGGTGAGTCAAACAAGGCCCGACTCGAGGCGCAAATGATATGGTTAAGTCAAACGAAACCTAACTCGAGGAACAAATGGTATCAATCAGTCAAACAAGGCCCACCTCGAGGAGCGAATGATATGGTTGAGTCAAACGAGGACTGACTCGAGATGCAATTGATATGGTTGAGTAAAACGAGGGATGACTCGAGGCACAAATGATATGATTGAGCCAAACGAGGCTTGACTCGAGGAACAAATGATATGGTTGAATCAAACGAGGCCCAACTCGAGGCACAAATTGTATCGGTGAGTCAAACTAGGCCCGACTCGAGGTGCAAATGATATGGTTGAGTCAAACGAGGCCTAACTCGAGGCGCAAATGATATGATTGAGCCAAACGGGGCCCGACTCAAGGCGCAAATGATATGGTTGCCTCAAACAAGGCATGACTCGAGACAGAAATGATATGGTTGAGTCAAACGAGGCCCAACTTGAGGTGCAAATCATATGGTTGAGTCAAACGAGCCCTGACTCGAGGCGCAAATGATATGGTTGAGTCAAATGAGGCATGACTCGAGGCCCAAATGATATGGTTGAGTCAAACGAGGCCTAACTTGAGGCACAAATGGTATCGATGAGTCAAACGAGGCCCGGCTCAACGAGCAAATGATGTGGGTGAGTTAAACGAGGCCCGACTCGAGGCACAAATGATATGGTTGAATCAAACAAAGCACGCCTTGAGGCACAAATGACATGGTTGAGTCAAACAAGGCCCGACTCGAGGCACAAATGATATGGTTGAGACAAACGAAGCCTGACTCAAGGCGCAAATGATATGGGTGAGTCAAACGAGGCCCGACTCGAGGCACAAACGATATGGTTGAGTCAAACGAAGCCCGCCTCGAGGCGCAAATGATATGGTTGAGTCAAATGAGGCATGACTCGAGGCAGAAATGATATGGTTAAGTCAAACGAGGCTCGACTCGAGGCGCAAATGATATGGTTGAGTTAAACGAGGCTCGACTCGAGTCGCAAATGATATGATTGAGCCAAACGAGGCCTAATTCGAGGCAAAAATGATATGGTTGAGTCAAACGATGCATGACTCGATGCGCAAATCATATGGTTGAATCAAACGAGGACCAACTCGATGCACAAATGGTATCGGTGAGTCAAACGAGGCCCGACTCGAGGCACAAATGATATGGTTGAGTCAAATGAGGCCTGACTTGAGGCGCAAATGATTTGGTTGAGTCAAACGAGGCCCGACTTGAGGTGCAAATAATATGATTGATCCAAACGAGGCCTGACTCGAGGCGCAAATGATATGGTTAAGTCAAACGAGGCCAGACTCGAGGCACAAATAATATGGTGGAGTCAAAGGAGGCCCAACTCGAGGCACAAATGGTATCAGTGAGTCAAACAAGGCCCAACTCAAAGCGCAAATGATATGGTTGAGTCAAACAATGCCCGACTTAAGGCGCAAATGATACGGTTTAGCCAAACGAGGCCCGGCTCGAGACACAAATGATATGGTTAAGTCAAACGAGGCACAAATGATATGGTCGAGTTAAACAAGGCTTGACTTAAGGCACAAATGATATGGTTGAGTCAAAGGAGGACCAACTCGAGGCACAAATGGTATCGGTGAGTCAGATGAGGCCTGACTCCAGGCAGAAATGATATAATTGAGTCAAACGAGGACCAACTCGAGGCACAAATGGTATCGGTGAGTCAAATGAGGCCCGACTTGAGGTGCAAATGATATGGCTGAGTCAAACGAGGCCCGACTCGAGGCACAAATAATATGAGTGAGCCAAACGAGTCCTGACTCGAGGTACAAATGATATCGTTGAGTCAAACAAGGCCTGACTTGAGGAGCAAATGATATGGTTGAGTCAAACAAGGCCCGACTCGAGGCGCAAATGATATGGTTTAGTTAAACGAGGCCTGACTCAAGGCACAAATGATATGGTTGAGTCAAATGAGGCATGACTCGAGGAACAAATGATATGGTCGAGTGAAACAAGGCTTGACTTGAGGCACAAATGATATGGTTAAGTCAAACGAGGCCCAACACGAGGCACAAATGGTATCGGTGAGTCAAATGAGGAACAACTCGAGGCACAAATTGTATCGGTGAGTCAAATGAGGCCTGATTCGAGGCACAAATAATATGATTGACCCAAACGAGTCCTGACTCGAGGCACAAATGATATAGTTGAGTCAAACGAGGCCTGACTCGATGCGCAAATCATATGGTGGAGTCAAAGGAGGCCCAACTCGATGCACAAATGGTATCGGTGAGTCAAACAAGGCCCGACTTGAGGTGCAAATGATATGATTGACCAAACGAGGCCTGACTCGAGGCGCCAATGATATGGATGAGTTAAACGAGGCCTGCCTTGAGGTGCAAATGATATGGTCGAGTCAAACAAGGCCTGACTCGAGGCACAAATGATATGGTTAAGTCAAACGAGGCCCAACTCGAGGCACACATAGTATCCATGAGTCAAACGAAGCCCGACTTAAGGCGCAAATAATATGGGTGAGTCAAACTAGGCATGAGTTGAGGCGCAAACACTTGGTGGAGACAACGAGGCCTGACTCGAGGTGCAAATGATAAGGGTGAGTCAAACAAAGACCGACTCGAAGCGCAAACATATGGGTGAGTCAAACAAGGTCCGACTCGGGAAGCAAATGATATGGTTGAGTCAAACAAGGCCCGACTCGAGGCACAAATGATATGGTTGAGTCAAACAAGACCCAACTCGAGGCGTAAATGATATGGTTAAGTCAAATGAGGCCTAACTCGAGCCACAAATGGTATCGGTGAGTCAAACGAGGCCCGCCTTAAGGCGCAAATGATATGGTTGAGTCAAACGAGGACCGATTCGAGATGCAAATGATATGGTTGAGTTAAACGAGGCATGACTCGAGGCACAAATGATATGATTGAGCCAAACGAGGCCTAACTTGAGGCACAAATGGTATCGGTGAGTCAAACGAGGCCTGCCTCGAGGCGAAAATGATATGGTTGAGTCAAACGAGGACCGACTCGAGATGCAAATGATATGGTTGAGTCAAATGAGGCATGACTCAAGGCACAAATGATAAGATTGAGCCAAACGAGGCCTGACTCGAGGCACAACTGATATGGTTGAGTCAAACGAGGCCCAACTCAAGGCACAAATGATATGATTGAGGCAAACGAGGCCTGACACGAGGCACAAATGGTATCGGTGAGTCAAATGAGGCCTGACTTGAGGCGCAAATGATATGGTTGAGTGAAACAAGGCCCGACTCAAGGCACAAATAATATGATTGACCCAAACGAGGCCTGAGTCGAGGCACAAATGATATGGTTGAGTCAAACGAGGCCAGACGCGAGGCACATATGGTATTTGTGATTCAAACGAGGATCGACTTGAGGAGCAAATGATATGGTTTAGCCAAACAAGGCACGACTCAAGACGCAAATGATATGGTTGAGTCTAACGAGGCATGACTCGAGGCAGAAATAATATGGTTGAGTCAAACGAGGCCCGACTCGAGGCACAAATGATATGGTTGAGTCAAACAGAGCTAACCTGGAGGCACAAATGGTATCAGTGATTTAAACAAGGCCCGACTCGAGGCGTAAATGATATGTTTTAGTCAAACGAGGCCCGACTCGAGCTGCAAATCGTATCGATGAGTCAAACGATGGCCCACTCACGGCACAAATGATATGGTTGAGTCAAACGACGCCTGACTCGGGGCACAAATGGTATGGTTGAGTCAAACGAAGCCCGCCTCGAGGCGCAAATGATATGGTTGAGACAAATAAGGCATGACTCGAGGCAGAAATGATATGGTTGAGTCAAACGAGGGCCGACTCAAGGCACAAAGGATATGGTTGAGTCAAACAAGGCCCGACTCTAGGCGCAAATCATATGATTGAGCCAAACGAGGTCTAACTCGAGGCGCTAATGATATGGTTAAGTCAAACGAGGCCTGACTCAACGCGCAATTCATATGGTTGAGTCAAACGAGCCCCAACTCGATGCACAAATGGTATCGGTGAGTCAGACGAGGCCTAACTCGAAGTGCAAATAATATGGTTGAGTCAAACGAGGCCTGACTCGAGGTGCAAATGATATGGTTTAGTTAAACGAGGCCTGACTTGAGGCAAGAACAGTATCGGTGAGTCAAACGAGGCCTGACTCGAGGCGCAAATAATATGGTTATGTCAAACGAGGACCAACTCGAGGCACAAATGGTATCGTGAGTCAAATAAGGCCTGACTCGAGGCATAAATGATATGGTTGAGTCAAACGAGGCCCGACTCGTGGCATAAATAATATGATTGAGCCAAATGAGGCCTAACTCGAGGCACAAATGATATCATTGAGTCAAACAAGACCTGACTCGTGGCGCAAATGATATGGTTGAGTCAAATGAGGCCCGACTCGAGGCGCAAATGATATGATTGAGCCAAACGAGGCCTGATTGGAGGCACAAATGATATGGTTGAGTCAAACGAGGCCAGACGCGAGGCACAAATGGTATCAATGATTCAAACGAGGCTCGACTTGAGGCGCAAATGATATGGTTTAGCCAAACAAGGCATGACTCAAGACGCAGATGATATGGTTGAGTCAAACGAGGCATGACTCAGGGCAGAAATGATATGGTTGAGTCAAACGAGCCCCGACTCGAGGCGTAAATGATATGGTTGAGTCAAACAAGGGATGACTCAAGGCAAAAATGATATGGTAGAGTCAAACGAGGCCCGACTCGAGGCGTAAATGATATGGTTGAGTCAAACAAGGCATGACTCGAGGCACAAATGATATGGTTGAGTCAAACAGAGCTAACCTGGTGGTGCAAATGGTATCAGTGATTCCAAATGATATGTTTTAGTCAAACAAGGCCCGACTCGAGGCACAAATGGTATCGATGAGTCAAACGATGGCCCACTCACGACGCAAATGATATGATTGAGTCAAACAAGGCCTGACTCGGGGCACAAATGGTATGGTTGAGTCAAACAAAGCCTGCCTCGAGGCGCAAATGATATGGTTGAGTCAAATGAGGCGTGACTCGAGGCAGAAATGATATGGTTGAGTCAAACGAGGGCCGACTCAAGGCACAAATGATATGGTTGAGTCAAACGAGGCCCGACTCAAGGCGCAAATGATATCATTGAGCCAAACGAGGTCTAACTCGAGGCACTAATGATATGGTTAAGTCAAACGAGGCCTGACTCGACACGCAATTCATAAGGTTGAGTCAAATGAGGCCCAACTCGATGCACAAATGGTATCGGTGACTCAAACGACGCCTAACTCGAGGTGCAAATAATATGGTTGAGTCAAACGAGGCCCGACTCGATGCACAAATGATATGGTTGAGTCAAACAAGGCCTTACTCCAGGTGCAAAAGATATGGTTGAGTCAAACGAGGCCCAACTCGAGGCATAAATGATATGATTAAGTAAAACGAGGACCAACTCGAGGCACAAATGGTATTGGTGAGTCAAACGAGGCCCGACTCAAGGCGCAAATGATATGGTTGAGTCAAACGAGGCCTGACTCAAGGTGCAAATGATATGATTGAGCCAAACGAGGCCTGACTCAAGGCACAAATGATATGGTTGAGTCAAACAAGGCCTAACTCGATGCTCAAATCATATGGTTGAGTGAAACGAGTCCCAACTCGATGCACAAATGGTATCGATGAGGCAAACGAGGCCCGACTCGAGGGGCAAATGAAATGGTTGAGTGAAACGAGGCCCCACTCGAGGCACAAATGGTATCGGTGAGTCAAACGAGGCCCGACTCAAGTTGCAAATGATATGGTTAAGTCAAACGAGTCCCGACTCAAGAGGCAAATGATATGGTGGAGTCAAACGATGCCTGACTCGAGGCGTAAATGATATGGTTGAGTCAAAACAGGCCTGACTCGAGGCGCAAATGATATGGTTGAGTCAAACAAGGCCAGACTCGAGGCACAAATGATATGGTTGAGTTAAACGAGGCCCAACTTGAGGCACAAGTGGTATCCGTGAGTCAAACGAGGCCCGACTTGAGGCGCAAATGATATGGTTGAGTCAAGCAAGGCCTGGCTCGTGGCACAAATCATATGGGTGAGTCTAACAAGGCCTGACTCGAGGTGCAATCACATGGGTGAGTCAAACGAGGCTTGACTCGAGGTGCAAATGATAAGGGTGAGTCAAACGAAGACCACCTCGAGGCGCAAATGTTATGGTTGAGTCAAATGAGGCATGACTCGAGGCAGAAATGATATGGTTCAGTCAAACGAGGGCCAACTCAAGGCACAATTGATATGGTTGAGTCAAACGAGGCTCGACTCGAGGCGCAAATGATATGATTGAGCCAAACGAGGTCTAACTCGAGGCACTAATAATATGGTTAAGTCAAACGAGGCCTGACACGATGCGCAATTCATATGGTTGAGTCAAACGAGGCCTAACTCGATGCACAAATGGTATCGGTGAGTCAAACGAGGCCTAACTCGAGGTGCAAATAATATGGTTAAGTCAAACGAGGCCCGACTCGACGCACAAATGATATGGTTGAGTCAAACGAGGCCCGACTCGAGGTGCAAATGATATGATTGAGTCAAACGAGGACAAACTCGAGGCACAAATGGTATTGGTGAGTCAAACGAGGCCCGATTCGAAGTGCAAATGATATGGTTTAGCCAAACAAGGCACGACTCAAGACGCAAATGATATGGTTGAGTCAAACGAGGCATGACTCGAGGCAGAAATGATATGGTTGAGTCAAACGAGGCCCGACTCGAGGCATAAATGATATGGTTGAGTCACACAAGGCATGACTCAAGGCAAAAATGATATGGTTGAGTCAAACGACGCCCGACTCGAGGCGTAAATGATGTGGTTGAGTCAAACAAGGCATGACTCAAGGCACAAATGATATGGTTGAGTCAAACGAGGTCTGACTCGGGGCACAAATGGTATGGTTGAGTCAAATGAAGCACGCCTCGAGGCGCAAATGATATGGTTGAGTCAAATGAGGCATGAGTCGAGGCAGAAATGATATGGTTGAGTCAAACGAGGGCTGACTCAAGGCACAAATGATATGGTTGAGTCAAATGAGGCCCGTCTCGAGGCGCAAATGATATGATTGAGCCAAACGAGGTCTAACTCGAGGCACTAATGATATGGTTAAGTCAAATGAGGCCTGACTCGATGCGCAATTCATATGGTTGAGTCAAACGAGGCCTAACTCGATGCACAAATGGTATCGATGAGTCAAACGAGGCCTAACTCGAGGTGCAAATAATATGGTTGGGTCAAACGAGGCTCGACTCGACGCACAAATGATATGGTTGAGTCAAACGAGGCCCGACTCGAGGCGCAAATGATATGTTTGAGTCAAACGAGGACCAACTTGAGGCACAAATGGTATTGGTGAGTGAAACTAGGCCCGACTCGAGGTGCAAATGATATGATTGAGCCAAATGAGGCCTAACTCGAGGCACAAATGATATGGTTGAGTCAAACAAGGCCTAATTTGATGCGCAAATCATATGGTTGAGTGAAACGAGTCCTAACTCGATGCACAAATGGTATCGGTGAGGCAAACGAGGCCCGACTTGAGGCGCAAATGATATGGTTGAGTCAAGCAAGGCCCCACTCGATGCACACATGGTATCGGTGAGTCAAATGAGGCCTAACTCAAGTTGTAAATGATATGGTTAAGTCAAACGAGGACCGACTCGAGGGGAAAATGATATGGTTGAGTCAAACGATGCCCGACTCGAGGCACAAATGATACGGTTGAGTCAAAACAGGCCCGACTCGAGGCACAAATGATATGGTTGAGTCAAACAAGGCCAGACTCGAGGCACAAATGATATGGTTGAGTTAAACGAGGCCCAACTTGAGGCATAAGTGTTATCCGTGAGACAAACGAGGCCTGACTTGAGGCGCAAATGATATGGTTGAGTCAAGCAAGGCCTGACTCATGGCACAAATCATATGGGTGAGTCTAACAAGGCCTGACTCGAGGTGCAATCACATGGGAGAGTCAATCGAGGCTTGACTCGAGGTGCAAATGATAAGGGTGAGTCAAACGAAGACCGCCTCGAGGCGTAAATGATATGGTTGAGTCAAACGAGGCCAGACCTGAGGCGCAAATGATATGGTTGAGTCAAACAAGGCCCGGCTCGAAGCGCAAATGATATGGTTAAGTCAAACAAGGCCCGACTCGACGCGCAAATGATATGGTTGAGTCAAACAAGGCCTGACTCGAGGCACAAATGATATGGTTGAGTCAAACAAGGCCTCACTCGAGGCACAAATGATATGGTTGAGTCAAATAAGGCCCAACTCGAGGCACAAATGGTATCAGTGAGTCAAACGAGGCCCAACTCAAAGCGCAAACGATATCTTTGAGTCAAACAAGGCCTGACTCAAGGTGCAAATGATATGGTTGAGTCGAACAAGGCCCGACTCGAGGCGCAAATGATATGGTTTAGTTAAACGAGGCCCGACTCGAGGCAAGAACAGTATCGATGAGTCAAACGAGGACCAACTCGAGGCACAAATGGTATCGCTGAGTCAAAAAAGGCCTGACTCGAGGCGCAAATAATATGGTTGAGTCAAACGAGGCCCGACTCGAGGCACAAATAATATGATTGAGCCAAACGAGGCCTGACTCGAGGCACAAATGATATCGTTGAGTCAAACAAGACCTGACTCGTGGCACAAATGATATGGTTGAGTCAAATGAGGTCCAACTCGAGGCGCAAATGATATGATTTAGCCAAACGAGGCCTGAGTCGAGGCACAAATGATATGGTTGAGTCAAACGAGGCCAGACGCGCGGCACAAATGGTATCAGTGATTCAAACAAGGCCCGACTTGAGATGCAAATGATATGGTTTAGCCAAAGAAGGCACGACTCAAGACACAAATGATATGGTTGAGTCAAACGAGGCCCGACTTGAGGCACAAATAATATGATTGAGCCAAACGAGGCCTGACTCGAGGCACAAATGATATGGTTAAGTCAAACAAGGCCTGACTCGTGGCGCAAATGATATGGTTGAGTCAAATGAGGCCCAACTCAAGGTGTAAATGATATGATTGAGCCAAACGAGGCCTGACTCGAGGCACAAATAATATGGTTGAGTCAATCGAGGCCAGATATGAGGCACAAATGGTGTCGGTGATTCAAACAAGGCTCGACTGGAGGCGCAAATAATATGGTTGAGTCAAACAAGGCCCGGCTCGAAGCGCAAATGATATGGTTAAGTCAAACAAGGCCCGACTCGACGCCAAATGATATGGTTGAGTCAAACAAGGCCTGTGTCGAGGCACAAATGATATGGTTGAGTCAAACAAGGCCTGACTCGAGGCACAAATGATATGGTTGAGTCCAATGAGGCCCAGCTCGAGGCACAAATGGTATCAGTGAGTCAAACGAGGCCCAACTCGAAGCGCAAATGGTATCTTTGAGTCAAATAAGCCCTGACTCGAGGTGCAAATGATATGGTTGAGTCAAACAAGGCCCAACTCGAGGCGTAAATGATATGGTTTAGTTAAACGAGGCCCGACTCGAGGCAAGAACTGTATCGGTGAGTCAAACGAGGCCTGACTCGAGGCGCAAATAATATGGTTGTGTCAAACGAGGACCAACTCGAGGAACAAATGGTATCGGTGAGTCAAATGAGGCCTAACTCGAGGCGCCAATGATATGGTTGAGTCAAACGAGGCCCGACTTGAGGCACAAATAATACGATTGAGCCAAACGAGGCCTGACTCGAGGCACAAATGATATGGTTGAGTCAAACGAGGCATGACTCGAGGCAGAAATGATATGGTTGAGTCAAACGAGCCCCGACTCGAGGCGTAAATGATATGGTTGAGTCAAACGAGGCCCAACTCGGGAAAGAAATGATATGGTTGAGTCAAACGAAGCCCGCCTCGAGGCGCAAATGATATGGTTGAGTCAAATGAGGCATGACTCGACCGCAAATCATATGGTTGTGTCAAACGAGGCACAACTCGATGCACAAATGGTATCGGTGAGTGAAATGAGGCCCGACTCGAGGTGCAAATAATATGGTTGAGTCAAACGATGCCCGACTCGAGGAACAAATGATATGGTTGAGTCAAACGAGGCCTTACTCAAGGCGCAAATGATATGGTTGAGCCAAACGAGGCCCGACTCAAGATGCAAATGATATGATTGAGCCAAACGAGGCCTGACTCAAGGCACAAATAATATGGACAAACGAGGCAAAACTGGAGGCACAAATGGTATCGGTGATTCAAACAAGGCCCGACTCGAGGCGCAAATGATATGGTTTAGTCAAACGAGGCCCGACTCAAGACGTAAATGATATGGTTGAGTCAAACGAGGCATGTCTGGAGGCACAAATGATATGGTTGAGTCAAATGAGGCCCGCCTCGAGGTGTAAATGATATGGTTGAGTCAAACCAGGACCGACTCAAGGCGCAAATGATATGGTTGTGTCAAACAAGGCATGACTTGAGGCAAAAATGATATGGTTGAGTCAAACAAGCCCCGATTCGAGGCGCAAATGATATGGTTGAGTCAAACAAGCCCCGATTCGAGGCGCAAATGATATGGTTGAGTCAAATGAGGCCCAACTCGATGCACAAATGGTATCGGTGAGTCAAACGAGGCCCAACTCGAGGCGCAAATGATAAGGTTGAGTCAAACGAGGCCCGAGTCGAAGCGCAAATGATATGGTTAAGTCAAACGAGGCCTGCCTCGAGGCGCAAATGATATGGTTGAGTCAAACAAGGCCTGACTCAAGGAACAAATGATATGGTTGAGTCAAACGAGGCCCAACTCGAGGCACAAATGGTATCGGTGAGTCAAATAAGGCCCAACTCAAGGCCAAAATGATATGGTTGGGTCGAACGAGGCTAGACTCGAGGTGCAAATGATATGATTGAGCCAAACGAGGCCTGACTCGAGGCACAAATGATATGGTTGAGTCAAATGAGGCCTAACTCGAGGTGCAAATGATATGGTTGAGTCAAAACAGGCCCGACTCGAGGCGCAAATGATATGGTTAAGTCAAACAAGGCCTGACTCGAGGAATAAATGATATGGGTGAGTCAAATGATCCCCAACTCGAGGCATAAATGGTATCCGTGAGTCAAACGAGGCCCGACTTGAGGCACAAATGATATGGTTGAGTCAAACAAGGCCCGACTCATGGTGTAAAAGATATGGGTGAGTCAAACAAGGCCTGAGTCAAGGTGCAAACACATGGATGAGTCAAATGAGGCTTGACTCGAGGTGCAAATGATAAGGGTGAGTCAAACGAAGACTGCCTCGAGGCATAAACATCTGGATGAATGAAATAAGGCCTGACCCGAGGCTCAAAGATATGGGGATGTCAAACAAGGCCCGACTCATGGCGCAAATAATATGGTTGAATCAAACAAGACCCGACTCAAGGCACAAATGATATGGTTGAGTCAAATGAGGTCTGACTCGATGCACAAATGATATGGTTGAGTCAAACAAGGCCCGACCGAGGTGCAAATGATATGATTAAGTCAAATGAGGCCTGACTCAAGGCACAAATGATATGGTTGAGTCAAATGAGGGCTAACTCGAGATGCAAATGATATGGTTGAGTCAAATGAGGCCCGACTCGACGCGCAAATGATATGGTTGAGTTAAACAAGGCATGACTCAAGGCACAGATGATATGGTTGAGTCAAACATGGCCTAACTCGAGGCATAAATGATATGATTGAGTCAAACAAGGCATGACTCGAGGCAAAAATGATATGATTGAGTCAAATGAGGCCTGACTCAAGCCACAAATGATATGGTTGAGTTAAACGAGTCTCAACTCTAGGCACAAATGGTATCAGTTAGTCAAACATAGCCCGACTCGAGGTGTAAATGATATGGTTGAGTTAAACAAGGCCTGGCTCGAGGTGCAAATGTTATAGTTCAGTCAAACAAGGCCTGAGTGAACACGCAAATGATATGGTTGAGTCAAACAAGGCTTGACTCGAGGCACAAATAATATGGTTGAGTCAAACGAGCCCCAACTCGAGGCACAAATGGTATCCAGGAGTCAAATGAGGCTCGAATCGAGGCACAAATGATCTGGGCAAGTCAAACAAGGCCTGACTCAAGGCGCAAACACATGGGCAAGTCAAACGAGGATTGACTCGACGTGCAAATGATAAGGGTGAGTGAAACAAAGATGCCTCGAGGCGCAAATATCTGGGTGAGTCAAATAAGGCCTGACCCGAGGTACAAACATCTATGTGAGTCAAACAAGGCCCGACTGTGGTGCAAATAATATGGTTGAATAAAACAAGGCACGACACGAGGCACAAATGACATGGTTGAGTCATACGAGGCCTGACCTGAGGCACAAATGATATGGTTGAGTCAAACAAGGCCTAACTCAATGCGCAAATCTTATGATTGAGTCAAACAAGGCCCAACTCGAGGCGCAAATGATATGGTTGAGTCAAACGAGGCATGACTTAATGCACAAATGATATGGTTGAGTCAAACGAGGCCCGACTCGAGGGGCAAATGATATGATTAAACCAAATGAGGCCTAACTCGAGGCACAAATGATATGGTTGAGTCAAACAAGGCCTAACTCAATGCGCAAATCTTATGATTGAGTCAAACGAGGCCCGGCTTGAGGCGCAAATGATATGATTGAGTCAAACGAGGCCCGACTCGACGTGCAGCTCGAGGCGCAAATGATATGGTTGAGTCAAACGAGGCCTAACTCAAGGAACAAATGATATGGTTGAGTCAAATGAGGCCCTACTTGAGGCACAAATGGTATCGGTGAGTCAAACGAGGATCGACTCGAGGCGCAAATGATATGGTTGAGTCGAATGAGGCCTGACTCGAGGTGCAAATGATATGGTTGAGTCAAAATAGGCCCGACTCGAGGTGCAAATGATATGGTTGAGTCAAACAAGGCCTGACTCGAGGCATAAATGATATGGTTGAGTCAAACGATCCCCAACTCGAGGCATAAATGGTATCCGTGAGTCAAACGAGGCCCGACTTGAGGCACAAATGATATGGTTGAGTCAAACAAGGCCCGACTCATGGTGCAAAAGATATGGGTGAGTCAAACAAGGCCTGAGTCAAGGTGCAAACACATGGGTGAGTTAAATGAGGCTTGACTCGAGGTGCAAATGATAAGGGTGAGTCAAACGACGACTGCCTCGAGACGCAAACATCTGGATGAATGAAATGAGGCCCGACCCGAGGCTCAAACATATGGGGAAGTCAAACAAGGCCCGACTCATGGCGCAAATAATATGGTTGAATCAAACAAGGCCCGACTCATGGCCCAAATTATATGGTTGAGTCAAATGAGGCCTGACTTAAAGCACAAATGATATGGTTGAGTCAAACGAGGCCCGAGTCGAGGCGCAAATGATATGATTGAGTTAAATGAGGATTGACTCAAGGCACAAATGATATGGTTGAGTCAAACGAGGCCCAACTCGAGATGCAAATGATATGGTTGAGTCTAATGAGGCCCAACTCGACGCGCAAATGATATGGTTGAGTTAAACGAGGCATGACTCGAGGCACAGATGATATGGTTGAGTCAAACGAGGGCCAACTCGAGGCATAAATGATATGATTGAGTCAAACAAGGCATGACTCGAGGCACAAATGATACGGTTGAGTCAAACGAGGCCCAACTCGAGGCGCAAATGATATGATTGAGTCAAATGAGGCCTGACTCAAGGCACAAAAGATATGGTTGAGTTAAACGAGTCCCAACTCGAGGGACAAAAGGTATCAGTTACTCAAACGCAGCTCGACTCAAGGCGTAAATGATATGGTTGAGTCAAACGAGGCCTGACCTGAGGCATAAATGATATGGTTGAGTCAAACAAGGCCTAACTCAATGCGTAAATCTTATGATTGAGTCAAACAAGGCCCGACTCGAGGCGCAAATGATATGGTTGAGTCAAACGAGGCATGACTTAATGCACAAATGATATGATTGAGTCAAACGAGGCCCGACTCAAGGGGCAAATGATATGATTGAGCCAAATGAGGCCTGACTCGAGGCACAAATGATATGGTTGAGTCAAACAAGGCCTAACTCAATGCGCAAATCTTATAATTGAGTCAAACGACGCCTGGCTCGAGGCGCAAATGATATGGTTGAGTCAAACGAGGCCCGACTCGATGCGCAGCTCAAGGCGCAAATGATATGGTTGAGTCAAACAAGGCCTAACTCAAGGAACAAATGATATGGTTGAGTCAAATGAGGCCCTACTTGAGGCACAAATGGTATCGGTGAGTCAAACGAGGATCGACTCGAGGCACAAATGATATGGTTGAGTCGAATGAGGCCTGACTCGAGGTGCAAATGATATGGTTGAGTCAAAATAGGCCCGACTCGAGGTGCAAATGATATGGTTGAGTCAAACAAGGCCTGACTTGAGGCATAAATGATATGGTTGAGTCAAACGATCCCCAACTCGAGGCGTAAATGGTATCCGTGAGTCAAACGAGGCCCGACTTGAGGCACAAATGATATGGTTGAGTCAAACAAGGCCCGACTCATGGTGCAAAAGATATGGGTGAGTCAAACAAGGCCTGAGTCAAGGTGCAAACACATGGGTGAGTCAAATGAGGCTTGACTCGAGGTGCAAATGATAAGGGTGAGTCAAACGATGACTGCCTCGAGGCACAAACATCTGGATGAATGAAATGAGGCCCGACCCAAGGCTCAAACATATGGGGAAGTCAAACAAGGCCCGACTCATGGCGCAAATAATATGGTTGAATCAAACAAGGCCCGACTCATGGCACAAATTATATGGTTGAGTCAAATGAGGCCCGACTCGAGGCGCAAATGATATGATTGAGTCAAATGAGGATTGACTCAAGGTGCAAATGATATGGTTGAGTCAAACGAGGCCCAACTCGAGATGCAAATGATATGGTTGAGTCTAATGAGGCCCAACTCGACGCACAAATGATATGGTTGAGTTAAACGAGGCATGACTCGAGGCACAGATGATATGGTTGAGTCAAACGAGGCCCAACTCGAGGCATAAATGATATGATTGAGTCAAACAAGGCATGACTCGAGGCACAAATGATACGGTTGAGTCAAACGAGGCCCAACTCGAGGCGCAAATGATATGATTGAGTCAAATGAGGCCTGACTCAAGGCACAAAAGATATGGTTGAGTTAAACGAGTCCCAACTCGAGGCACAAAAGGTATCAGTTACTCAAACGCAGCTCGACTCAAGGCGTAAATGATATGGTTGAGTCAAACGAGGCCTGACCTGAGGCATAAATGATATGGTTGAGTCAAACAAGGCCTAACTCAATGCGCAAATCTTATGATTGAGTCAAACAAGGCCCGACTCGAGGTGCAAATGATATGGTTGAGTCAAACGAGGCATGACTTAATGCACAAATGATATGGTTGAGTCAAACGAGGCATGACTTAATGCACAAATGATATGATTGAGCCAAATGAGGCCTGACTCGAGGCACAAATGATATGGTTGAGTGAAACAAGGCCTAACACAATGCGCAAATCTTATAATTTAGTCAAACGAGGTCGAGGCGCAAATGATATGGTTGAGTCAAATGAGGCCTGACTCGACGCGCAGCTCAAGGCGCAAATGATATGGTTGAGTCAAACGAGGCCTAACTCAAGGAACAAATGATATGGTTGAGTCAAATGAGGCCCTACTTGAGGCACAAATGGTATCGGTGAGTCAAACGAGGATCGACTCGAGGTGCAAATGATATGGTTGAGTCAAATGAGGCCTGACTCGAGGTGCAAATGATATGGTTGAGTCAAAACAGGCCCGACTCGAGGTGCAAATGATTTGGTTGAGTCAAACAAGGCCTGACTCGAGGCATAAATGATATGATTGAGTCAAACGATCCCCAACTCGAGGCATAAATGGTATCCGTGAGTCAAACAAGGTCCGACTTGAGACACAAATGATATGGTTGAGTCAAACAAGGCCCGACTCATGGTGCAAAAGATATGGATGAGTCAAACAAGGCCTGAGTCAAGGTGCAAACACATGGGTGAGTCAAATGAGGCTTGACTCGAGGTGCAAATGATAAGGGTGAGTCAAACGACGACTGCCTCGAGGCGCAAACATCTGGATGAATGAAATGAGGCCCGACCCGAGGCTTAAACATATGGGGAAGTCAAACAAGGCCCGACTCATGGCGCAAATAATATGGTTGAATCAAACAAGGCCCAACTCATGGCACAAATTATATGGTTGAGTCAAATGAGGCCTGACTTAAAGCACAAATGATATGGTTGAGTCAAACGAGGCCCAACTCGAGGCACAAATGATATGATTGAGTCAAATGAGGATTGACTCAATGCACAAATGATATGGTTAAGTCAAACGAGGCCCAACTCGAGATGCAAATGATATGGTTGAGTCTAATGAGGCCCAACTCGACGCGCAAATGATATGGTTGAGTTAAACGATGCATGACTCGAGGCACAGATGATATGGTTGAGTCAAACGAGGCCCAACTCGAGGCATAAATGATATGATTGAGTCAAACAAGGCATGACTCGAGGCACAAACGATATGGTTGAGTCAAACGAGGCCTAACTCGAGGCGCAAATGATATGATTGAGTCAAATGAGGCCTGACTCAAGGCACAAAAGATATGGTTGAGTTAAACGAGTCCCAACTCGAGGCACAAAAGGTATCAATTACTCAAACGCAGCTCGACTCGAGGCGCAAATGATATGGTTGAGTTAAACAAGGCCTGGCTCGAGGTGCAAATGTTATGGTTAAGTCAAACAAGGCCTGAGTCAACACGCAAATGATATGGTTGAGTCAAACAAGGTTTGACTCGAGGCACAAATGATATGGTTGAGTCAAACGAGCCCCAACTCAAGGCACAAAAGGTATCCAGGAGTCAAACGAGGCTCGAATCGAGGCACAAATGATATGGGCAAGTCAAACAAGGCCTGACTCAAGGCGCAAACACATGGGCGACTCAAACGAGGATTGACTCGAGGTGCAAATGATAAGGGTGAGCGAAACGAAGATGCCTCTAGGCACAAACATCTGGGTGAGTCAAATAACGCCTGACCCGAGGTTCAAACATCTGGGTGAGTCAAACAAGGCCCAACTGTGGTGCAAATAATATGGTTGAATAAAACAAGGCACGACACGAGGCACAAAGGACATGGTTAAGTCAAACGAGGCCCGACTCGAGGTGCAAACGATATGATTGAGCCAAACGAGGCCTGACTCGAGGCACAAATGATATGGTTGAGTCAAACAAGGCCTAACTCAATGCGCAAATCTTATGATTGAGTCAAACGAGGCCCGACCCGAGGCTCAAACATATGGGGAAGTCACACAAGGCCCGACTCATGGCGCAAATAATATGGTTGAATCAAACAAGGCCCAACCCAAGGCACAAATGATATGGTTGAGTCAAATGAGGCCTGACTCAAAGCACAAATGATATGGTTGAGTCAAACGAGGCCTGACTCGAGCTACAAATGGTATGATTGAGTCAAATGAGGCCTGACTCAAGGCACAAATGATATGGTTGAGTCAAACGAGGCCCAACTCGAGATGCAAATGATATGGTTGAGTCAAATGAGGCCCGACTCGACGCGCAAACGAGATGGTTAAGTTAAACGAGGCATGACTCGAGGCACAGATGATATGGTTGAGTCAAACGAGGCCCAACTCGAGGCATAAATGATATGATTGAGTCAAACAAGGCATGACCTGAGGCACAAATGATATGGTTGAGTCAAACGAGGCCGGACTCGAGACGCAAATGATATGATTGAGTCAAATGAGGCCTAACTCAAGGCACAAATGATATGGTTGAGTTAAACGAGTCCCAACTCGATGCACAAATGGTATCAGTTAGTCAAACGCAGCCCGACTCGAGGCGCAAATGATATGGTTGAGTGAAACAAGGCCTGGCTCGAGGTGCAAATGTTACGGTTAAGTCAAACAAGGCCTGAGTCAACACGCAAATGATATGGTTGAGTCAAACAAGGCCTGACTCGATGCACAAATGATATGGTTGGACAAACGAGCCCCAACTCGAGGAACAAATAGTATCTAGCAGTCAAGCGAGGCTCAAATCGAGGCACAAATGATATGGGCAAGTCAAACAAGGCCTGACTCATGGCACAAACACATGGGCGAGACAAACAAGGATTGACTCAAGGTGCAAATGATAAGGGTGAGTGAAACGAAGACGCCTCGAGGCGCAAACATCTAGGTGAGTCAAATAAGGCCTGACCCGAGGTTCAAACATCTGTGTGAGTCAAACAAGGCCCGACTGTGGCGCAAATAATATGGTTGAATAAAACAAGGCACGACACGAGGCACAAAAGACATGGTTGAGTCAAACGAGGCCCGACTCGAGGCGTAAATGATATGGTTGAGTCAAACGAGGCCTGACCTGAGGTACAAATGATATGGTTGAGCCAAACGAGGCCCATCTCAAGGCACAAATTATATCGGTGAGTCAAATGAGGCCCGACTCGATGCGCAAATCATACGGTTGAGTCAAACAAGGCCCAACTCGAGGCGCAAATGATATGGTTGAGTCAAACGAGGCATGACTTGATGCACAAATGATATGGTTGAGTCAAAGGAGGCCCGACTAGAGGTGCAAATGATATGATTAAGCCAAACGAGGCCTGACTCGAGGCACAAATGATATGGTTAAGTCAAACAAGGCCTAACTCAATGCGCAAATATTATGATTGAGTCAAACGAGGCTCGGCTTGAGGCACAAATGATATGGTTGAGTCAAACGAGGCCTGACTCAAGGCACAAATGATATGGTTGAGTCAAACGAGGCCCTACTCGAGGCACAAATGGTATTGGGGAGTCAAACGAGGCTCGACTAGACGCGCAAATGATATGGTTGAGTCGAATGAGGCCCGACTCGAGGCACAAATGATATGGTTGAGTTAAACAAGGCCTGACTCGAGGCATAAATGATATGGTTGAGTCAAACGATCCCCAACTCGAGGCATAAATGGTATCCGTGAGTCAAACGAGGCCCGACTTGAGGCACAAATGATATGGTTGAGTCAAACAGGGCCTAACTCATGGTGTAAAATATATGGGTCAGTCAAACAATGCCTGAGTCAAGGTGCAAACACATGGGTGAGTCGAATGAGGCTTGACTCGAGGTGCAAATGATAAGGGTAAGTCAAACGAAGACCGCCTCGAGGCGCAAACATCTGGATGAATGAAGTAAGGCCCGACACGAGGCTCAAACATATGGGGAAGTCAAACAAGGCCCGACTCATGGCGTAAATAATATGGTTGAATCAAACAAGGCTCGACTCAAGGCACAAATGATATGGTTGAGTCAAATGACGCCTGACTCAAAGCACAAATGATATGGTTGAGTCAAACGAGGCCCGACTCAAGGCGCAAATGATATGCGCAAATGATATGATTGAGTCCAATGAGGCCTGACTCAAGGCACAAATGATATGGTTGAGTCAAACGAGGCCCAACTCGAGATGCAAATGATATGGTTGAGTCAAATGAGGCCCGACTCGATGTGCAAATGATATGGTTGAGTTAAACGAGGCATGACTCGAGGCACAGATGATATGGTTGAGTCAAACGAGGCCCAACTCGAGGCGTAAATGATATGATTGAGTCAAACAAGGCATGACTCGAGGCACAAATGATATGGTTGAGTCAAACGAGGCCCAACTCGAGGCGCAAATGATATGATTGAGTCAAATGAGGCCTAACTCAAGGCACAAACGATATGGTTGAGTTAAACGAGTCCCAACTCGGGACACAAATGGTATCAGTTAGTCAAACGCAGCTCGACTCGAGGCGCAAATGATATGGTTGAGTTAAACAAGGCCTGGCTCGAGGTACAAATGTTATGGTTAAGTCAAACAAGGCCTGAGTCAACACGCAAATGATATGGTTGAGTCAAACAAGGTCTGACTCAAGGCACAAATGATATGGTTGAGTCAAACGAGCCCCAACTCGAGGCACAATTGGTATCTAGGAGTCAAACGAGGCTCGAATCGAGGCACAAATGATATGGGCAAGTCAAACAAGGCCTGACTCAAGGCGCAAACACATGGGCGAGTCAAACGAGGATTGACTCAAGGTGCAAATGATAAGGGTGAGTGAAACGAAGATGCCTCTAGGCACAAACATCTGGGTGAGTCAAATAAGGCCTGACCCGAGGTTCAAACATCTGTGTGAGTCAAACAAGGCCCGACTGTGGTGCAAATAATATGGTTGAATAAAACAAGGCACGACACGAGGCACAAATGACACGGTTGAGTCAAACGAGGCCCGACTTGAGGTGTAAATGATATGGTCGAGTCAAACGAGGCCTGACCTGAGGCACAAATGATATGGTTGAGCAAAAAGAGGCCCATCTCAAGACACAAATTGTATCGGTGAGTCAAATGAGGCCCGACTCGATGCGCAAATCAAACGGTTAAGTCAAACAAGGCCCGACTCGAGGCGCAAATGATATGGTTGAGTCAAACGAGGCATGACTTGATGCACAAATGATATGGTTGAGTCAAACGAGGCCCGACTCGAGGTGCAAATGATATGATTGAGCCAAAGGAGGCCTGACTCGAGGCACAAATGATATGGTTGAGTCAAACAAGGCCTAACTCAATGCACAAATCTTATGATTGAGTCAAACGAGGCCCAGCTCGAGGCACAAATGATATAGTTGAGTCAAACGAGGCTCGGCTCGAGGCACAGCTCGAGGCGCAAATGATATGGTTGAGTCAAACGAGGCTTGACTCAAGGCACAAATGATATGGTTGAGTCAAACGAGGCCCTACTCGAGGCACAAATGGTATCGGTGAGTCAAACGAGGCTCGACTCGAGGCGCAAATGATATGGTTGAGTCGAATGAGGCCCGACTCGAGGTGCAAATGATATGGTTGAGTCAAAACAAGCCCGACTTGAGGCGCAAATGATATGGTTGAGTCAAAGCATAAATGATATGGTTGAGTCAAACGATCCCCAACTCGAGGCATAAATGGTATCCGTGAGTCAAACGAGCCCGACTTGAGGCATAAATGATTTGGTTGAGTCAAATAAGGCCCGACTCATGGTGTAAAAGATATGGGTGAGTCAAACAAGGCCTGAGTCAAGGTGCAAACACATGGGTGAGTCGAATGAGGCTTGACTCGAGGTGCAAATGATAAGGGTGAGTCAAACAAAGACCTCCTCGAGGCGCAAACATCTGGATGAATGAAATAAGGCCTGACCCGAGGCTCAAACATATGGGGAAGTCAAACCAGGCCCGACTCATGGCGCAAATAGTATGGTTAAATCAAACAAGGCCCGACTCAAGGCACAAATGATATGGTTGAGTCAAACGAGGCCCGACTCGAGGCGCAAATGATATGATTGAGTCAAATAAGGCCTGACTCAAGGCACAAATGATATGGTTGAGTCAAACGAGGCCCAATTCGAGATGCAAATGATATGGTTGAGTCAAATGAGGCCCGACTCGAGGCGCAAATGATATGGTTGAGTTAAACGAGGCATGACTCGAGGCACAAATGATATGGTTGAGTCAAACGAGGCCTGACTTGAGGCACAAATGATATGATTGAGTCAAACAAGGCATGACTCGTGACACAAATCATATGGTTGAGTCGAACGAGCCCCAACTCGAGGCACAAATGGTATCAGAGAGTCAAACAAGGCCCGACTCGAGGCACAAATGATATGGTTGAGTCAAAGAAGGCCAACTCGAGGCGCAAATGATATAGTTTAGTCAAACTGGGCCCAAACAAGACGCAAATGATATGGTTGAGTCAAACAAGGTATGACTCGAGGCACAAATGATATGGTCGAGTCAAACAAGGCCTGACTTGAGGCCCAAATGATATGGTTGAGTCAAACGAGGCCCCACTCGAGGCTCAAATGGTATCGGTGAGTCAAATGAGGCCCAAGTCGAGGCGCAAATATATGGTTGAGTCGAATGAGGCCCAACTTGAGGTGCAAATGATATGGTTGACTAAAAACAGGCCCGACCTGAGACGCAAATGATATGGTTGAGTCAAACAAGGCCTGACACGAGGCACAAATGATATGGTTGAGTCAAACGAGCCCCAACTCGAGGCACCACAGTATCCGTGAGTCAAACGAGGCTTGACTTGAGGCACAAATAATATGGTTGAGTCAAACAAGGCCCGACTCGTGGCACAAATAATATGGGTGAGTCAAACAAGGCTTGACTCAAGGCGCAAACACATAGGTGAGTCAAATGAGGCTTGACTCTAGTTACAAATGATAAGGGTGAGTCGAATGAAGATCGCCTCGAGGCGCAAACATCTGGGTGAATCAAATAAGGCCCAACCCGAGGGTCAAACATATGGGGAAGTCAAAGAAGGCCCGACTCGTGGCGCAAATAATATGGTTGAATCAAACGAGGGTCGACTCGAGGTACAAATGATATGGTTGTGTCAAACGAGGCCTGACTTGAGGTGCAAATGATATGGTTGAGTCAAATGAGGCCCGGCTCGAGGCGCAAATGAAATGATTAAGCCAAACGAGGTATAACTTGAGGCACAAATGATATGGTTGAGTCAAACGAGGCTTGACTCGACATGCAAATCATATGGGTGTGTCAAACAAGGCCCAACTCGATCCACAAATGATATCGGTGAGTCAAACGAGGCCCGACTTGAGGTGCAAATAATATGGTTAAGTCAAACGAGGCCTGACTTGAGGCACAAATGATATGGTTGAGTCAAACGAGGCCTTACTCGAGGTGCAAATGATATGGTTGAGTCAAAGGAGGCCTAACTCGAGGTGCAAATGATATGATTGAGCCAAACGAGGCCTAACTCGAGGCACAAATGATATGGTTGAGTCAAATGAGGCCAAACTTGAGGCACAAATGGTATCGGTGATTCAAACAAGGCCCGACTCGAGGCGCAAATGATATGGTTTAGTCAAACGAGGCCCGACTCAAGACGCAAATAATATGGTTGAGTCAAACGAGGATGACTCGAGGCACAAATGATATGGTTGAGTCACATGAGGCCCGCCTCGAGGCGCAAATGATATGGTTAAGTCAAATCAGGACCGACTCAAGGCGCAAATGATATGGTTATGTCAAACAAGGGATGACGCGAGGCAGAAATGATATGGATGAGTCAAACAAGCCCAGACTCGAGGCGCAAATGATATGGTTGAGTCAAACGAGGTCCGAGTCAAGGCGCAAATGATATGGTTAAGTCAAACGAGGCCTGGCTTGAGGCACAAATGATATGGTTGAGTCAAACAAGGCCTGACTCAAGGCACAAATGATATGGTTGAGTCAAATGAGACCTAACTCGAGGCACAAATGGTATCGGTGAGTCAAATGAGGACTGACTCAAGACTCAAATGATATGGTTGGCTCGAACAAGGCCCGACTCGAGGTGCAAATGATATGATTGAGCCAAACGATGCCTGGCTCGAGGCGTAAATGATATGGTTGAGTCAAACGAGGCCCAACTCGAGGTACAAATGATATGGTTGACTCAAAACAGGCCCGACACGAGGCACAAATGATATGGTTGAGTCAAACAAGGCCTGACTCGTGGCAAAAATGATATGGTTGAGTCAAACGAGCCCCAACTCGAGGCACAAATGGTATTCGGGAGTCAAACGAGGCCCGAATTGAGGCACAAATGATATGGTCAAGTCAAACAAGGCCTAACTCAAGGCGTAAACACATGGGCGAGTCAAACGAGGATTGACTCGAGGTGCAAATGATAAGGGTGAGTCAAACGATGACCGCCTCGAGGCACAAACATCTGGGTGAGTCAAATAAGGCCCGACCTGAGGTTCAAACATCTGTCTGAGTCAAACAAGGCCCGACTGTGGCACAAATAATATTGTTGAATAAAACAAGGCACGACACGAGGCACAAATGGTATGGTTGAGTCAAACGAGGCCCAGCTCAAGGCACAAATTGTATCGGTGAGTCAAATGAGGCCCGACTCGATGTGCAAACCATACGATTGAGTCAAACAAGGCTCGACTCGAGGCGCGAATGATATGGTTGAGTCAAACAAGGCCTAACTCGATGCGCAAATCATATGGTTGAGTCAAACGAGGCCCGACTCGAGGTGCAAATGATATGGTTGAGTCAAACAAGGCCTGACTCAAGGCACAAATGATATGATTGAGTTAAACAAGGCCCCACTCGAGGCACAAATGGTATCGGTGAGTCAAACAAGGCCCGACTCGAGGCGCAAATGATATGGTTGAGTAGAATGAGGCCCGACTCGAGAGGCAAATGATATGGTTAAGTCAAAACAGGCCCGACTCGAGGCGCAAATGATATGGTTGAGTCAAACAAGGCCTGACTCAAGACACAAATGATATGGTTGAGTCAAACGAGCCCCAACTCAAGGCACAAATGGTATCCGTGAGTTAAATGAGGCCCGACTTGAGGCACAAATGATATGGTTGAGTCAAACAAGGCCGACTCATGGTGTAAATGATATGGGTGAGTCAAACAAGACCTGACTCAAGGCGCAAACACATGGGCGAGTCAAATGAGGCTTGACACGAGGTGCAAATGATAAGGGTGAGTCAAACGAAGACCGCCTCGAGGCGCAAACATCTGGGTGAATCAAATAAGGCCCGACCCGAGGTCCAAACATATAGGGCAGTCAAACAAGGACCGACTCGTGGCGCAAATAATATGGTTGAATCAAACAAGGCCCGACTCGAGGCACAAATGATACGGTTGAGTCAAATGAGGCCTGACTCGAAGCACAAATGATATGGTTGAGTAAAATGAGGCCCGACTTGAAGTACAAATGATATGATTGAGTCAAATGAGGCCTGACTCAAGGCACAAATGATATGGTTGAGTCAAACGAGGCCCAACTCGAGATGCAAATGATATGGTTGAGTCAAATGAGGCCCGACTCGACGCGTAAATGATATGGTTGAGTTAAACGAGGCATGACTCAAGGCACAAATGATATGGTTGAGTCAAACGAGGCCCGACTCGAGGCGCAAATGATATGATTGAGTTAAATGAGGCCTGACTCTAGGCACAAACGATATGGTTGAGTTAAACGAGTCCCAACCCGAGGCACAAATGGTATCAGTTAGTCAAACGCGGCCCGAGTCGAGGTGCAAATGTTATGGTTGAGTTAAACATGGCCCAGCTCGAGGTGCAAATGTTATGGTTAAGTCAAACAAGGCCCGAGTCGACGCGCAAATGATATGGTTGAGTCAAACAAGGCCTGTCTCGAGGAACAAATGATATGATTGAGTCAAATGAGGCCTAACTCGAGGCACAAATGGTATCAGAGAGTCAAATGAGGCCTGACTCGAGGCGCAAATGATATGGTTGAGTCAAAGAAGGCCCAACTCGAGGCATAAATGATATGGTTGAGTCAAACGAGGCCTGACCCGAAGCACAAATGAAACGGTTGAGTCAAACGGGGCCTAACTCGAGGCACAAATTGTATCGGTGAGTCAAATGAGGCCCAACTCGAGGCGTAAATCATATGGTTGAGTGAAACGAGGGCTGACTTGAGGCACAAATGATATGGTTGAGTCAAACGAGGCATAACTCAAGGCACAAATGATATGGTTGAGTCAAACGACGCCTAACTCGAGGCACAAACGACATCATTCAGCCAAACGAGGCTTGACTTGAGGCACAAATGATATGGTTGAGTCAAACGAGGCCCGACTCGAGGTGCAAATGATATGATTGAGTCAAATGATACCTGACTCAAGGCACAAATGATATGGTTGAGTCAAACGAGGCCCAACTTGAGATGCAAATGATAAGGTTGAGTCAAATGAGGCCTGACTCGACACGCAAATTATATGGTTGAGTTAAACGAGGCATGACTCGAGGCACAAATGATATGGTTGAGCCAAACGAGGATCGGCTCGAGGCACAAATGATATGATTGAGTCAAACAAGGCATGACTCAAAGTACAAAGGATATGGTCGAGTCGAACGAGCCCCAACTCGAGGCACAAATGGTATCCGTGAGTCAAACGGGGCCGGACTTGAGGCACAAATAATATGGTTGAGTCAAACAAGGCCCGACTCGTGGTGTAAATGACATGGGTGACTCAAACAAGGCCTTACTCAAGTTGCAAACACATGGGTGAGTCAAATAAGGCTTGACTCGAGGTGCAAATGATAAGGGTGAGTCAAACGAAGACCGCCTCGAGGTGCAAACATCTGGGTGAATCAAATAAGGCCCAACCTGAGGTTCAAACATATGGGGAAGTCAAACAAGGCCCGACTCGTGGCGCAAATAATATGGTTGAATCAAACAAGGCCCGACTAGAGGCACAAATGATATGGTTGAGTCAAATGGGGCTCGACTTGAAACACAAATGATATGGTTGAGTCAAACGAGGCCCGACTCGAGGCACAAATGATATGATTTAGTCAAATGAGGCTTGACTCAAGGCACAAATGATATGGTTGAGTCAAACGAGGCCCAACTCGAGATGCAAATGATATGGTTGAGTCAAATGAGGCCCAGCTCGATGCGCAAATGATGTGGTTGAGTTAAACGAGGCATGACTCAAGGCACAAATGATATGGTTGAGTCAAACGAGGGCCAACTCGAGGCACAAATGATTTGATTGAGTCAAACAAGGCAGGAGTCAAGCCACAAATGATATGGTTGAGTCAAACGAGGCTCGACTCGAGGTGCAAATGATATGATTGAGTCAAATGAGGCCTGACTCATGGCACAAACGATATGGTTGAGTTAAACGATTCCCAACACAAGGCACAAATGGTATAAATTAGTCAAACGCAGCCCGGCTCGAGGCGCAAATGATATGGTTGAGTCAAAGAAGGCCTGACTCGAGACACAAATGATATGGTTGAGTTAAACGAGCCCCAACTCGAGGCACAAATGGTATCCGTGAGTCAAACGAGGGCCGACTTGAGGCACAAATGGTATGGTTGAGTCAAACAAGGCCTGACTCGTGGTGTAAATGATATAGGAGAGTCAAACAAGGCCTAACCTAAGGCGCAAACACATGGGTGAGTCAAATGAGGGTTGACACGAGGTGCAAATGATAAGGGTGAGTCAAACGAAGACCGCCTTGAGGCGCAAACATCTGGGTGAATCAAATAAGGCCTGACCCGAGGTTCAAACATATAGGGAAGTCAAACAAGGCCCGACTCATGGCGCAAATTATATGGTTGAATCAAACAAGGCCCGACTCGAGGCACAAATGATATGGTTGAGTCAAATGAGGCCCGACTCGAAGCACAAATGATATGGTTCAGTCAAACGAGGCCCGACTCGAGGCGCAAATGATATGGTTGAGTCAAACGGGGCCTGACTCGAGGCGCAAATCATATGCTTGAGTCAAACGAGGCCCCACTCTATGCACAAATCGTATCAGGGAGTCAAACAAGGCCCGACTCAAGGTGCAAAGATATGGTTGAGTCAAACAAGGCCGGACTCGAGGCACAAACGCATGGGTGAGTCAAACGAGGCATAACTCAAGGCGTAAATGATATGGGTGAGTCAAATGAGACCCAACTCGAGGCATAAATGGTATTAGTGAGTCAAACAAGGCCCGACTCGGGGCGCAAATGATATGGTTGAGTCACACGAGACCCGACTCAAGGTGCAAATGATATGGGTGAGTCAAATGAGGCATGACTCGAGGCACAAATGGTTTTAGTGAGTCAAACAAGGCCTAACTCGAGGCGCAAATGATACGGTTGATCAAACCAGGTCCAACTCATGGCGCAAATGATATGGATGAGTCAAACAAGGCCTGACTCGAGGCGCAAACACATGGGAGAGTCAAACGAGGCTTGACTCGAGGTGCAAATGATAAGGGGGAGTCAAATGAAGACCGACTCAAGGTGCAAATGATACGGTTGAGTCAAATGAGGCATGACTCAAGGCATAAATGATATGGTTGACTCAAACGAGGGCCGACTCAAGGTACAAATGATATGGTTGAGTCAAACGATGCCCGACTCGAGGAGCAAATGATATGGTTGAGTCAACGAGGCTTGGCTTGAGGCACAAATGACATAGTTGCGTTAAACGAGGCCTAACTCAAGGTGCAAATCAAATGGTTGAGTCAAACGAAGCCTAGCTCGATGCACAAATGATATCAGTGACTCAAACAAGGCCTGAATCGAAGCACAAATGATATGGGTGAGGCACACAAGGTCTGACTCAAGACGCAAACACATGGGTGAGTCAAACAAGGCCCGACTCGAGGCGCAAATGATATGATTGAATCTAACAAGGCCTGACTCGAGACACAAACGATATGGTTAAGTTAAATGAGTCGCAACTCGAGGCACAAATGGTATCGATGAGTCAAATGTGGCCCGACTCGGGGCACAAATGATAAGGTTGAGTGAAACGAAACCCGACTTGAGGCACAAATGATATGGTTAAGTTAAACGAGGCCTAACCCAAGGCACAAATGATATGGTTGAGTGAAACGAGGCCCAACTCGAGGCACAAATGGTATCAGTGAGTCAAATGAGGCCCGGCTCAATGCGCAAACATATGGGTGAGTCAAATAAGGCCCAATTCGAGGCGCAAATGATATGGTTGAGTCAAACCAAGCCTGACTCGAGGCACAAATGATATGGTTAAGTCAAACGGGGCTTGACTCAGGGTAGAAATGATATGGTTAAGTCAAACGAGGTATGACTTGAGGCACAAATGATATGGTTGAGTCAAACGAGGCCTGACTCGAGGCACAAATGATATGCTTGAGTTAAACCATGCCCGACTCGAGGCGCAAATGATATGGTTGAGGCAAACGATGCTTGACTTGAGGTACAAATGATATGGTTGACTCAAATAAGGCTTAACTCGAGGCATAAATGGTATCGGCGGGTTAAATGAGGCCCGACTCAAGGCGTAAATGATATGGTTGAGTCAAACATAGCACGTCTCAAGGCGCAAATGATATGGGTGAGTCAAATGAGGCCTGACTCGACGCACAAATCATATGCTTGAGTCAAACGAGGCCCCACTCGATGCACAAATGGTATCAGGCAGCCAACGAGGCCCAACTCGAGGCACAAATGATATGGGTGAGTCAAACAAGGCCTGACTCAAGGCAAAAACGCATGGGTGAGTCAAACGAGGCCTAACTCGAGGTGCAAATGATATGGGTGAGTCAAATGAAGCCCAACTCGAGGCACAAATGGTATCTATGAGTCAAACGAGGCCCGACTCGAGGCGCAAATGATATGGGTGAGTCAAATGAGGCATGGCTTAAGACACAAACAATATGGTTTAGTCAAACGAGGCCCGACTCGATGCCAAACATATGGGTGAGTCAAATAAGGCCCGACTCGAGGTGCAAAGCAAATGATATGGTTGAGTCAAACCAAGCCTGACTCGAGGCACAAATGATATGGTTAAGTCAAACCAGGCCTGACTGCAGGCGCAAATGATATGGTTGAGTCAAACAAGGCCTAACTGGAGGCACAAACGATTTGGTTGAGTCAAACGAGGCCTAACTCGAGGCGCAAATGGTATCATTGAGTCAAACGAGGCCTGACTCGAGATGCAAATGATATGGTTGAGTCAAACAAGGCCTAACTTATGGCACAAATGATATGGGAGAGTCAAACAAGGCCTAACTCGAGGCGCAAATGATACGGTTGAGTCAAACAAGTCCCGACTCGAGGCACCAATGATATGGTTGAGTCAAACAAGGCCCAACTCATGGCATCAATGATATGGATGAGTCAAACGAGGCTTGCACGAGGCGCAAACACAGGGGTAAGTGAAATGAGGCTTCACTCGAAGTGCAAATGGTAAGGGTGAGTCAAACAAAGACTGACTCTAGGCGCAAATGATACGGTTGAGTCAAACGAGGCATGACTCGGGGGAGAAATGATATGGTTGAGTCAAACAAGGCCCGACTCGAGGCACAAATGATATGTTTGAGTCAAACGATGCCTGACTCGAGGCGCAAATGATATGGTTGAGTCAAACGAGGCTTGATTCGAGGCACAAATGATATGGTTGAGTCAAACGGGGCCTGACTCGAGGCGCAAATCAAATGGTTAAGTCAAACGAGGCCCAACTCAATGCACAAATGATATCAGTGAGTCAAACGAGGCCTGACTTAAGGCGCAAATGATATGGGTGAGGCAAACAAGGCCTGACTCGAGGGGCAAACACATGGATGAGTCAAACGAGGCCTGACTTGAGGCACAAATGATATGGTTGATCTAAACGAGGCCCGACTCGAGGGGTAAATGATATGGTTGAGTAAAACGAGGCTCGACTCGAGGCGCAAATGATTTGGTTGAGTCAAACCAGGCTCGACTTGAGGCACAAATGATATGGTGGAGTCAAACAAGGCCTGACTTGAGGCATAAATGATTTGGTTGAGTCAAACAAGGCTCAACTCGAGGCACAAATGGTATTGGTGAGTCAAACGAGGCCCAACTCAAGGCGTAAATGATATGGTTGAGTCAAACACAGCCCGACTCGAGGCGCAAATGATATGGGTGAGTCAAACTAGGCCTGACTTGAGGGGCAAACGCATGGTGGAGTTAAACGAGGTTTGGCTCAAGGCACAAATGATAAGGGTGAGTCAAACGAAGACCGAATCGAGGTACAAATGATACAGTTGAGTCAAACGAGGCATGACTCGAGGGAGAAATGATATGGTTGAGTCAAACAAGGCCCGACTCGAGACACAAATGATATGTTGAGTCAAATAAGGCTTAACTCGAGGCACAAATGATATCAGTGAGTCAAACGAGGCCTGACTCAAGGCGTAAATGATATGGTTGAGTCAAACACAGCATCTCTCGAGGCACAAATGATATGGTTGAGTCAAACGAGGCTTGACTTGAGGCGCAAACACATGGTTGAGTCAAACGAGGCTTGACTCGAGGTGCAAATGATAAGGGTGAATCAAATGAAGACCAACTTGAGGTGAGAGCATATGGTTGAGTCAAATAAGGCCTGACTCGAGGATCAAACGTATGGGTGAGTCAAACAAGTCCCGACTCGAGGCGTAAATGATATGTTGAGTCAAACGAGGCCTGACTAGAGGCACAAATGATATGACTGAGTCAAATGAGGTTTGACTCGAGGTACAAACAATATAGTTGAGTTAAATGTGTCCCAACTCGAGGCACAAATTGTATCGGTGAGTCAAACGAGGCCCGACTTGGGGCGCAAATAATATGGTTGAGTCAAACAAGGCCTGACTCGAGGCACAAATGATATGGTTGAGTCAAACGAGGCTCGACTCGAGGTGCAAATGATATGATTGAGTCAAATGAGGCCTGACTCATGGCACAAACGATATGGTTGAGTTAAACGATTCCCAACACAAGGCACAAATGGTATCAGTTAGTCAAACACAGCCCGACTCGAGGCGCAAATGATATGGTCGAGTTAAACAAGGCTCGGCTCAAGGCGCAAATGTTTTGGTTAAGTCAAACAAGGCCCGAGTCGACGCGCAAATGATATGGTTGAGTCAAACAAGGCCTGACTCGAGGCACAAATGATTTGGTTAAGTCAAATGAGGCCTAACTTGAGGCACAAATGGTATCAGAGACTCAAACGAGGCCCGACTCGAGGTGCAAATTATATGGTTGAGTCAAAGAAGGTCCAACTTAAGGCACAAATGATATGGTTTATCTAAACGAGGCCCGACTCGAGGGGTAAATGATATGGTTGAGTAAAACGAGGCTCGACTCGAGGCGCAAATGATTTGGTTGAGTCAAACCAGGCTCGACTCAAGGCACAAATGATATGGTGGAGTCAAACAAGGCCTGACTTGAGGCACAAATGATTTGGTTGAGTCAAACAAGGCTCAACTCGAGGCACAAATGGTATTGGTGAGTCAAACGAGGCCCAACTCAAGGCGTAAATGATATGGTTGAGTCAAACACAGCCCAACTCGAGGCGCAAATGCTATGGGTGAGTCAAACTAGACTTGACTTGAGGCACAAACGCATGGTGGAGTCAAACGAGGTTTGACTCGAGGCGCAAATGATAAGGGTGAATCAAACGAAGACCGAATCGAGGCGCAAATGATACGGTTGAGTCAAACGAGGCATGACTCGAGGGAGAAATGATATGGTTCAGTCAAACAAGGCCCGACTCGAGGCACAAATGATATGTTGAGTCAAATAAGGCTTAACTCAAGGCACAAATGGTATCAGTGAGTCAAACGAGGCCTGACTCAAGGCGTAAATGATATGGTTGAGTAAAACACAGCATCTCTCGAGGCACAAATGATATGGTTGAGTCAAACGAGGCTTGACTTGAGGCGCAAACACATGGTTGAGTGAAACGAGGCTTGACTCGAGGTGCAAATGATAAGGATGAGTCAATGAAGACCAACTTGAGGTGCAAGCAAATGGTTGAGTCAAATAAGGCCCGACTCGAGGATCAAACATATGGGTGAGTCAAACAAGTCCCGACTCAAGGCGCAAATGATATGGTTGAGTCAAACGAGGCCTGACTAGAGGCACAAATGATATGACTGAGTCAAACGAGGCTTGACTAGAGGCACAAACAATATGGTTGAGTTAAATGTGTCCCAACTCGAGGCACAAATTGTATCGGTGAGTCAAATGAGGCCTGACTCAGGGCGCAAATAATATGATTGAGTCAAACAAGGCTCGACTCAAGGCACAAATGATATGGGTGAGTCAAACGAGGCTCGACTCGAGGTGCAAATGATATGATTGAGTCAAATGAGCCCTAACTCATGGCACAAACGATATGGTTGAGTTAAACAATTCCCAACACAAGGCACAAATGGTATCAGTTAGTCAAACGCGGCCTGACTCGAGGCACAAATGATATGGTTGAGTTAAACAAGGCCCGGCTCAAGGTGCAAATGTTTTGGTTAAGTCAAACAAGGCCCGAGTCGATGCGCAAATGATATGGTTGAGTCAAACAAGGTTTGACTCGAGGCACAAATGATTTGGTTGAGTCAAATGAGGCCTAACTCGAGGCACAAACGATTTCAGAGACTCAAACGAGGCCCGACTCGAGGCGCAAATGATATGGTTGAGTCAAAGAAGGTCCAACTTGAGGCACAAATGATATGGTTGATCTAAACGAGGCCCGACTCGAGGGGTAAATGATATGGTTGAGTAAAACGAGGCTCGACTTGAGGCACAAATGATTTGGTTGAGTCAAACCAGGCTCGACTCGAGGCACAAATGATATGGTGGAGTCAAACAAGGCCTGACTTGAGGCACAAATGATTTGGTTGAGTCAAATAAGGCTCAACTCGAGGCCCAAATGGTATTGGTGAGTCAAACGAGGCCCAACTCAAGGCGTAAATGATATGGTTGAGTCAAACACAGCCCGACTCGAGGCGCAAATGATATGGGTGAGTCAAACTAGGCCTGACTTGAGGCGCAAGCGCATGGTGGAGTCAAACGAGGTTTGACTCGAGGCGCAAATGATAAGGGCGAGTCAAACGAAGACTGAATCGAGGCACAAATGATACGGTTGAGTCAAACGAGGCATGACTCGAGGGAGAAATGATATTATTGAGTCAAACAAGGCCCGACTCGAGGCAAAAATGATATGTTGAGTCAAATAAGGCTTAACTCGAGGCACAAATGGTATCAGTGAGTCAAACGAGGCCTGACTCAAGGCGTAAATGATATGGTTGAGTCAAACACAGCGTCTCTCAAGGCACAAATGATATGGTTGAGTCAAACGATGCTTGACTTTAGGCACAAACACATGGTTGAGTCAAACGAGGCTTGACTCGAGGTGCAAATGATAAGGGTGAGTCAAATGAAGACCCACTTGAGGTGCAAGAATATGGTTGAGTCAAATAAGGCCCGACTCGAGGATCAAACATATGGGCGAGTCAAACAAGTCCCGATTCGAGGCGCAAATGATATGGTTGAGTCAAACGAGGACTGACTAGAGGCATAAATGATATGACTGAGTCAAACGAGGCTTGACTAGAGGCACAAACAACATGGTTGAGTTAAACGTGTCCCAACTCGAGGCACAAATTGTACCGGTGAGTCAAACGAGGCCCGACTTGGGGCGCAAATAATATGATTGAGTCAAACAAGGCCTGACTCGAGGCACAAATGGTATGGTTGAGTCAAACGAGGCTCAACTCAAGGCGCAAATGATATGGTTGAGTCAAACGAGGCCTGACTAGAGGCACAAATGATATGACTGAGTCAAACGAGGCTTGACTCGAGGCACAAACAATATGTTAAACGTGTCCCAACTCGAGGCACAAATTGTATCGGTGAGTCAAACGAGGCCCGACTTGGGGCGCAAATAATATGATTGAGTCAAACAAGGCCCGACTCGAGGCACAAATGATATGGTTGAGTCAAACGAGGCTTGACTCGAGGTATAAATGATATGGTTGAGCCAAACGAGACCCTTCTCGAGGCACAAATTATATCGGTGAGTCAAATGCGGCCCGACTCGAGGCATAAATGATATGGTTGAGTCAAACGAGAGCTGACTCGAGGCGCAAATGATATGGTTGAGTCAAACGAGGCCCGACTCGAAGTGCAAATGATATGGTTGAGCCAAACAAGGCCTGACTCGAGGCACAAATGATATGGTTGAGTCAAACGAGGCCCAACTCGAGGCATAAATGGTATCAGTGAGTCAAACAAGGCCCTACTCGAGGCGCAAATGATATGGTTGAGTCAAACAAGGCCCGACTAGAGGAGCAAATGATATGGTTGAGTCAAACAAGGCCTGACTCGAGGCACAAATGGTATCAGTTAGTCAAACGAGGCCTGACTCAAGGTGTAAATGATATGGTTGAGTCAAACACAGCCCGACTCTAGGCACAAATGATATGGTTGAGTCAAACTAGGCCTGACTTGAGTCACAAACACATGATTGAGTCAAACGAGGCTGGACTCGAGCTGCAAATGATACGGGTGAGTCAAACGAAGTCCGACTCGAAGCGCAAACATATGGGTGAGTCAAATAAGGCTCGACTCAAGGGTCAAACATATGGGTGAGTCAAACAAGGCTCGACTCGATGTGCAAATGATATGGATGAGTCAAACAAGGCCTATCTCAAGACACAAATGATATGGTTGATTCCAACAAGGCCTAACTCGAGGCACAAATGGTATCGGTGAGTCAAACGGGGCACGACTCGGGGCGCAAATGACATGGTTGAGTCAAACGAGGACTGACCGAGGTGCAAATGATATGGTTGAGTCAAACAATGCCTGACTCGAGGTGCAAATGATATGATTGAGTCAAACGAGGTCTGACTCGAGGCACAAATGATATGGTTGAGTCAAACAAGGCCTGACTCGAGGCGCAAATAATATGGTTGAGTCAAACGGGTCCCGACTCGAGAGGCAAATAATATGGTTGAGTCAAACGAGGCCTGACTCGAGGCACAAATGATATGGTTGAGTCAAAACAGGCTTGACTCGATGTGCAAATGATATAGTTGTGTCAATCAAGGTCTGACTCGAGGTGCAAATGATATGGTTGAGTCAAACGAGGCCCAGTACGAGGCACAAATGGTATTGGTGTGTCAAACGAGGCCCGACTCGAGGCGCAAATGATACGGTTGAGTCAAACAAGGCCCAACTCATGATGCAAAACATATGGGTGAGTCAAACAAGGCCTGACTCGAAGTGCAAACACATGGGAGAGCCAAATGAGGCTTGACTCGAGGTGTAAATGATAAAGGAGAGTCAAATGATGACCAACTTGAGGCGCAAAAGATACGGTTGAGTCAAACGAGGCATGACTCAAGGCAGAAATGATATGGTTTAGTCAAATGAGGCCCGATTCGAGGCGCAAATGATATGGTTGAGTTAAATAAGGCCTGTCTCGAGACACAAATGATATGGTTGAGTCAAACTAGGCCTAACTCGAGGCACAAATGGTATTGGGGAGTCAAACGAGGCCTATGTTATGGTTGAGTCAAATGAGGACTGACTCGGGGCGCAAATGATATGGTTGAGTCAAATGAGGACTGACTCGAGCCACAAATGATATGGTTAAGTTAAACAAGGCATGACTCGAGGCACAAACGATATGGTTTAGTCAAACGAGGCCTGGCTCGATGCACAAACATATGGATGAGTCAAATAAGGCCCGACTCGAGGCGCAAATGATATGGTTGAATCAAACGAGTCCCAACTCAAGGGGCACATAATATGGTTGAGTCAAACGAGGCCCAACTTGAGGCACAAATGAAATGGTTGAGTCAAAACAGGACCGATTCGAGGTGTAAATGATACAGTTGAGTCAAATCAGGCCTGACTCGAGGCACAAATGATATGGTTGAGTCAAACAACGCCACGCACGAGGCACAAATGGTATCGGTGAGTCAAACGAAGCCCGACTCAAGGCGCAAATTATATGGTTAAGTCAAATAAGGCCCGATTCGAGGCACAAATGATATGGTTGAGTCAAACGAGGCCTGACTAGAGGCACAAATGATATGATTGAGTCAAACGAGGCTTGACTAGAGGCACAAACAATATGGTTGAGTTAAACGTGTCCCAACTAGAGGCACAAATTGTATCGGTGAGTCAAACGAGGCCCGACTTGGGGCGCAAATAATATGATTGAGTCAAACAAGGCCTGACTCGAGGCACAAATGATATGGTTGAGTCAAATGAGGCCTGACTAGAGGCACAAATGATATGACTGAGTCAAACGAGGCTTGACTCGAGGCACAAACAATATGTTAAACGTGTCCCAACTCAAGGCACAAATTGTATCGGTGAGTCAAACGAGGCCCGACTTGGGGCGTAAATAATATGATTGAGTCAAACAAGGCCCGACTCGAGGCACAAATGATATGGTTGAGTCAAACGAGGCTTGACTCGAGGTGCAAATGATATGGTTGAGCCAAACGAGACCCTTCTCGAGGCACAAATTGTATCGGTGAGTCAAATGCGGCCCGACTCGAGGCATAAATGATATGGTTGAGTCAAACGAGAGCTGACTCGAGGCGCAAATGATATGGTTGAGTCAAACGAGGCCCGACTCGAAGTGCAAATGATATGGTTGAGCCAAACAAGGCCTGACTCGAGGCACAAATGATATGGTTGAGTCAAACGAGGCCCAACTCGAGGCATAAATGGTATCAGTGAGTCAAACAAGGCCCTACTCGAGGCGGAAATGATATGGTTAAGTCAAACAAGGCCCGACTAGAGGCGCAAATGATATGGTTGAGTCAAACAAGGCCTGACTCGAGGTACAAATGGTATCAGTTAGTCAAACGAGTCCTGACTCAAGGCGTAAATGATATGGTTGAGTCAAACACAGCCCGACTCTAGGCGCAAATGATATGGTTGAGTCAAACTAGGCCTGACTTGAGTCACAAACACATGATTGAGTCAAACAAGGCTTGACTCGAGCTGCAAATGATACGGGTGAGTCAAACGAAGTCCGACTCGAAGCGCAAACATATGGGTGAGTCAAATAAGGCTCGACTCAAGGGTCAAACATATGGGTGAGTCAAACAAGGCCCGACTCGACGTGCAAATGATATGGATGAGTCACACAAGGCCTGTCTCAAGACACAAATGATATGGTTGATTCCAACAAGGCCTAACTCGAGGCACAAATGGTATCGGTGAGTCAAACGAGGCACGACTCGGGGCGCAAATGACATGGTTGAGTCAAACGAGGACTGACTCGAGGCGCAAATGATATGGTTGAGTCAAACGATGCCTGACTCGAGGTGCAAATGATATGATTGAGTCAAACGAGGTCTGACTCGAGGCACAAATGATATGGTTGAGTCAAACAGGGCCTGACTTGAGGCGCAAATAATATGGTTGAGTCAAACGGGTCCCGACTCGAGAGGCAAATAATATGGTTGAGTCAAACGAGGCCTGACTCGAGGCGCAAATGATATGGTTGAGTCAAAATTGGCCTGACTCGAGGTGCAAATGATATAGTTGTGTCAATCAAGGTCTGACTCGAGGTGCAAATGATATGGTTGAGTCAAACGAGGCCCAGCACGAGGCACAAATGGTATTGGTGTGTCAAACGAGGCCCGACTCGAGGCGCAAATGATATGGTTGAGTCAAACAAGGCCCAACTCATGATGCAAAACATATGGGTGAGTCAAACAAGGCCTGACTCGAAGTGCAAACACATGGGAGAGTCAAATGAGGCTTGACTTGAGGTGTAAATGATAAAGGAGAGTCAAACGATGACCGACTTGAGGCGCAAAAGATACGGTTGAGTCAAACCAGGCATGACTCAAGGCAGAAATGATATGGTTTAGTCAAATGAGGCTCGACTCGAGGCGCAAATGATATGGTTGAGTTAAACAAGGCCTGTCTCGAGACACAAATGATATGGTTGAGTCAAACAAGGCCTAACTCGAGGCACAAATGGTATCGGGGAGTCAAACGAGGCCTATGATATGGTTGAGTCAAATGAGGACTGACTCGGGGCACAAATGATATGGTTGAGTCAAATGAGGACTGACTCAAGGCACAAATGATATGGTTAAGTTAAACAAGGCATGACTCGAGGCACAAACGATATGGTTTAGTCAAACGAGGCCTGGCTCGATGCGCAAACATATGGATGAGTCAAATAAGGCCCGACTTGAGGCGCAAATGATATGGTTGGATCAAATGAGTCCCAACTCAAGGGGCAAATAATATGGTTGAGTCAAACGAGGCCCAACTTGAGGCACAAATGAAATGGTTGAGTCAAAACAGGACCGATTCGAGGTGTAAATGATACAGTTGAGTCAAATCAGGCCTGACTCGAGGCACAAATAATATGGTTGAGTCAAACAACGCCCCGCACGAGGCACAAATGGTATCGGTGAGTCAAACGAAGCCTGACTCAAGGCGCAAATGATATGGTTAAGTCAAATAAGGCCTGACTCGTGGTGCAAATGATATGGTTGAGTCAAACAAGGCCTGACTCGAGCCGCAAACACATGGGTGAGTCAAACGAGGCTTGACTCGAGTTGCAAAGGATAAAGGTGAGTCAAACGAAGACTGACTCGAGGCACAAATGATATGGTTGAGTCAAACGAGGCTTGACTCAACGCAGAAATGATATGGTTGAGTCAAACGAGGCTTGACTCGAGGCGTAAATGATATGGTTGAGTCAAACGAGGCCTGACTCGAGGTGCAAATCATATGCTTGAGTCAAACAAGGCCCCACTCTATGCACAAATGGTATCGGGGAGTCAAACAAGGCTCGACTTAAGGCACAAAATATATGGGTGAGTCAAACAAGGCCTGACTCGAGGCACAAACGCATGGGTGAGTCAAACGAGGCCTAACTCCAGGCGTAAATGATATGGGTGAGTCAAATGAGGCGCAACTCGAGGCATAAATGGTATCAGTGAGTCAAACAAGGACCGACTCGGGGCGCAAATGATATGGTTGAGTCAAACGAGACTCGACTTGAGGCGCAAATGATATGGGTGAGTCAAATGAGGCATAACTCGAGGCACAAACAATATGGTTTAGTCAAACGAGGCCCGACTCGATGTGCAAACATAAGGGTTAGTCAAATAAGGCCCGACTCGAGGCGTAAATGATAAGGTTGATTCAAACCAAGCCCGACTCGAGGCGTAAATGATATGGTTGAGTCAAACCAGGCCTGACTCTAGGAGCAAATGATATGGTTGAGTCAAACATGGCCAAACTGGAGGCACAACTGATTTGGTTGAGTCAAACGAGGCCTAACTCGAGGCACAAATGTTATCAGTGAGTCAAACAATGCCCAACTCGAGGCGCAAATGATATGGTTGAGTCAAACAAGGCCCGACTCGAGGTGCAAATGATATGGTTGAGTCAAACAAGGCCTGACTCATGGCGCAAATGATATAGATGAGTCAAACAAGGCCTGACTCGAGGCGCAAACATATGGGTGAGTCAAATGAGGCTTGACTCAAGGTGCAAATGATAAGGGGAGTCAAATGAAGACTGACTCGAGGTGCAAATGATACGGTTGAGTCAAACGAGGCATGACTCGAGGCAGAAAAGATATGGTTGACTCAAACGAGGACTAACTCGAGGCACAAATGATATGGTTGAGTCAAACGATGCCTGACTCGAGGCGCAAATCAAATGGTTGAGTCAAACGAGGCCTAACTCAATGCACAAATGATATCAGTGAGTCCAACGAGGCCTGAATCGAAGCACAAATGATATGGGTAAGGCAAACAAGGTCTGACTCAAGGCACAAACACATGGGTGAGTCAAACGAGGCCCGACTCGAGGCGCAAATGATATGATTGAGTCAAACAAGGATTGACTTAAGGCACAAACGATATGGTTGAGTTAAACGAGTCCCAACTCGAGGAACAAATGGTATCAATGAGTCAAATGTGGCTTGACTCAGGGCACAAATGATAAGGGTGAGTCAAACAAAACCCAACTTGAGGCGCAAATGATATGGTTGAGTCAAACGAGGCCTAACTTGAGGCACAAATGATATGGTTGAGTAAAACGAGGCCCAACTAGGGGCACAAATGGTATCGGTGTGTCAAATAAGGCCCGGCTCAATGCACAAACATATGGGTGAGTCAAATAAGGCCCAACTCGAGGTGCAAATGATATGGTTCAGTCAAACCAAGCCCGACTCGAGGCGCAAATGATATGGTTAAGTCAAACGAGGCCCAACTCGAGGCATAAATGATATGGTTGAGTTAAACGAGGTACGACTTGAGGCACAAATGATATGGTTGAGTGAAACAAGTCCCAACCCGAGCCACAAATGGTATCGGTGTGTCAAACGTGGTCTGACTCGAGGCGCAAATGATATGGTTGAGTCAACCCATGCCCGACTCGAGCCGCAAATGATATGGTTGAGTCAAACAAGGCTTGACTTGAGGCACAAATGATATGGTTGAGTCAAATAAGGCTTAACTCGAGGCACAAATGGTATCGGTGAGTCAAACGAAGCCCGACTCAAGGCGTAAATGATATGGTTGAGTCAAACACAGCACGTCTCGAGGCGCAAATGATATGGGTGAGTCAAACGAGGCTTGACTTGAGGTGCAAACACATGGTTGAGTCAAACGAGGATTGACTCGAGGTGCAAATGATAAGGGTGAGTCAAACGAAGACCAACTCGAGGTGCAAACAAATGGGTGAGTCAAATAAGGCCTGACTCGAGATCAAACATATGGGTGAGTCAAACAAGGCATGACTCGAGCCACAAATGATATGGTTAAGTCAAACAAGGCCCGACTCGAGGCGCAAATGATATGATTGAGTCAAACGAGGACTGACTCGAGGCACAAACGATTTGGTTGAGTTAAATGAGTCCCAACTCGAGGCACAAATGGTATCGGTGAGCCAAACGAGGCCCGACTCGTGGCGCAAATGATATGGTTGAGTGGATTGAGATGTGACTCGAGGCATAAATGATATGGTTGACTCAAACGAGGCCCAACTCGAGACACAAATGATATGGTTAAGTCAAACAAGGCATGACTCGAGGCGCAAATGATATGCTTGAGTCAAACAAGGCCTGACTCAAGGCGCAAATCATATGCTTGAGTCAAACGAGGCCCCACTCGATGCACAAATGGGATTGGGCAGTCAAACGAGGCCTGACTCGAGGCACAAATGATATGGGTGAGTCAAATGAAGCCCAACTCGAGGCACAAATGGTATCAGTGAGTCAAAGAAGGCCCGACTCAGGGCGCAAATGATATGGTTAAGTCAAACGAGGCCCGACTCGAGGTGCAAATGATATAGGTGAGTCAAATGAGGCATGAGTTGAGGCACAAACAATATGGTTTAGTCAAACAAGGCTCGACTCGATGCGCAAACATATGGGTGGGTCAAATAAGGCCCAACTCGAGGCGCAAATGATATGGTTGAGTCAAACTAAGCCCAACTCGAGGCACAAATGATATGGTTAAGTCTAACCAGGCCCGACTCTAGGCGCAAATGATATGGTTGAGTCAAACAAGGCCTAACTGGAGGCACAAAGGATTTGGTTGAGTTAAACGAGGCCTAACTCGAGGCGCAAATGGTATCAGTGAGTCAAACGAGCCCCAACTCGAGGGGCAAATGATATGGTTGAGTCAAACAAGGCCTGACTCATGGCGCAATTGATATGGGAGAGTCAAACATGGCCTGACTTGAGGTGGAAATGATACGGTTGAGTCAAACAAGGCCCGACTCGAGGCACAAATGATATGGCTGAGTCAAACAAGGCCTGCCTCATGGCGCCAATGATATGGATGAGTCAAACAAGGCTTGACTCGAGGTGCAAACACATGGGTGAGTCAAACGAGGCTTGACTTGAGGTGCAAATGATAAAGGTGAGTCAAATGAAGACCGACTCGAGGTGCAAATGATACGGTTAAGTCAAACGAAGCATGACTCGAGGGAGAAATGATATGGTTGAGTCAAACGAGGCCTGACTCGAGGCACAAATGATATGGCTAAGTCAAACGAGGTCTAACTCAAGACAAATGATATGGTTGAGTCAAACGGGGCTTGACTCGAGGTATAAATCAAATGGTGGAGTCAAACGAGGCCTAACTCGATGCACAAATGATATCAGTGAGTCAAACGAGGCCTGACTCGAGGCGCAAATGATATGGGTGAGGCAAACAAGGCCTGACTTGAGGGGTAAATGACATGGTTGAGTCAAACAAGACTTGACTCGAGGTGCAAATGATTTGGTTGAGTCAAACCAGGCCAAACTCAAGGCGCAAATGATATGGTGGAGTCAAAGAAGACCTGACTTGAGGCACAAATGATTTGATTGAGTCAAACAAGGCTCAACTAAAGGCACAAATGGTTTCAGTAAGTCAAACAAGGCCCGACTCAAGGTATAAATGATATGGTTGAGTCAAACACAGCCTGACTCGAGGCGCAAATGATATGGGTGAGTCAAAGTAGGCCTGACTTGAGCCGCAAACACATGGTGGAGTCAAATGAGGCTTGACTCAAGGTGGAAATGATAAGGGTGAGTCAAACGAAGACCGACTCGAGGTGCAAACATATGGGTGAGTCAAATAAGGCCCTACTCGAGGCTCAAACATATGGGTGAGTCAAACAAGTCCCGACACGAGATGCAAATGATATGGTTGAGTCAAATGAGGCCTGACTCGAGGCACAAATGATATGGTTAGGTCAAACGAGGCATCACTCGAGGCACAAATGATATGGTTGAGTCAAACGAGTCCCGACTCGGTACGCAAATAATATGGGTGAGTCAAATGAGGCATGAGTTGAAGTACAAACAATATGGTTTAGTCAAACGAGGCCCGACTCGATGCGCAAACATATGGGTGAGTCAAATAAGTCCCAACTCGAGGCACAAATGATATGGTTGAGTCAAACAAGCCCGACTCGAGGCACAAACGATATGGTTCAGTCAAATGAGGCCCGACTTGAGGCGTAAATGATATGGTTAAGTCAAACGAGGTATGACTCGAGGCACAAATGATATGGTTCAGTCAAATGAGGCTCGACTCGAGGCACAAATGATATGGTTGAGTCGAACGAGGCCCGACTCGAGGCACAAATGATATGGTTGAGTCAAACAAGGCCTGACTCATGGGGCAAATGATATGGGTGAGTCAAACAAGGCCTGACTCAGGGAGCAAACACATGGGTGAGTCAAATGAGGCTTGACCCGAGGCACAAATGATATGGTTGAGTCAAACGAGTCCTAACTCGAGGCACAAATGGTATCGGTGAGTTAAATGAGGCCTGGCTCGATGCGCAAACATATGGGTGAGTCAAATAAGGCCTGACTAGAGGCGCAAATGATATGGTAGAGTCAAACCAAGCCCGACTTGAGGCACAAATGATATGGTTCAGTCAAACGAGTCCCGACTCGAGGCGTAAATGATATGGTTAAGTCAAACGAGGTATGACTCGAGGCACAAATGATATGCTTTAGTCAAATGAGGCCTGACTCGAGGCGCAAATCATATGGTTAAGTCAAACAAGGCCTCACTCGATGCACAAATGGTATTAGTGAGTCAAACGAGGCCCGACTCGGGGCTCAAATGGTATGGTTGAGGGAATTAAGACCCGACACGAGGCACAAATGATATGGTTGAGTCAAATGAGGCCCGACTCGAGACACAAATGATATGGTTGAGTCAATTGAGGCATGACTCAAGGTGCAAATGATATGCTTGAGTCAAACGAGGCCTGACTCGAGGCGCAAATCATATGCTTTAGTCAATCGAGACCCCACTCGATGCACAAATGGTATTAGGCAGTCAAACGAGGCCTGACTCGAGGTATAAATGCATGGGTGAGCCAAACGATGCCTAACTCGAGGCGCAAATGATATGGGTGAGTCAAATGAGGCCCAACTCGAGGCACAAATGGTATCGGTAAGTCAAACAAGGCCCGACTCGAGGCGCAAATGATATGGGTGAGTCAAATGAGGCATGACTTGAGGCACAAACAATATGGTTTAGTCAAACGAGGCCCGACTCGATGCACAAACATATAGGTGAGTCAAATAAGGCTCGACTCGAGGTGCAAATGATATGGTTGAGTCAAACAAGGCCCGACGCATAGCGCAAATGATATGGGTGAGTCAAACAAGGCCTGACTCGAGGCGCAAATGATACAGTTGAGTCAAACAAGGCCCAACTCGAGGCACAAATGATATGATTGAGTCACATAAGGCCTGACTCTTGGCTCAAATGATATGGATGAGTCAAACAAGGCCTAACTTGAGGCGCAAACACACGGGTGAGTTAAACGAGGCTTGACTCGAGGTGCAAATGATAAGGGTGAGTCAAATGAAGACTGACTCGAGGCGCAAATGATACGGTTCAGTCAAATGAGGCATGACTCGAGGCATAAATGATATGGTTGAGTCAAACGGGACCTGACTTGAGGCGCAAATCAAATGGGTAAGTCAAACAAGGCCCAACTCAATGCACAAATGATATCAGAGTCAAACGAGGCCTGACTCGAGACGCAAATGATATGGGTGAGGCAAACAAGGCCTGACTCGAGGCGCAAACACATGGGTGAGTCAAACGAGGCCCGACTTGAGGCACAAATGATATGGTTGATCCAAACGAGGCCCGACTCAAGGGGTAAATGATATGGTTGAGTCAAACAAGGCTCGACTCAAGGCGTAAATGATCGGTTGAGTCAAACACAGCCTAACTCGAGGCACAAATGATATGGGTGAGTCAAACTAGGCCTGACTTGGGGTACAAACACATGGTGGAGTCAAACGAGGATTGACACAAGGTGCAAATGATAATGGTGAGTCAAACAAAGACCGACTCGAGGTACAAACATATGGGTGAGTCAAATAAGGCCTGACTCAAGGCTCAAACATATGGCTGAGTCAAACAAGTCCCGACTCAAGGCGCAAATAACATGGTTGAGTCAAACGAGGCCCGACTCGAGGCACAAATGATATGGTTGAGTCAAACAAGGCATGACTCGAAGCGCAAATGATAAGATTGAGTCAAACGAGGCCTGACTCGAGGCACAAATGATATGGTTGAGTTAAACGAGTCCCAACTCGAGGCACAAATGGAATCGGTGAGTCAAACGAGGAACGACTCGGGGCACAAATGATATGCTTGATCGAACGAGGCCCGACTCGAGGCGCAAATGATATGGTTGAGTCAAACAAGGCCCTACTGATGGTGCAAATGATATGGGTGAGTCAAACAAGGCCTGACTCGGGGCGCAAACACATGGGTGAGTAAAACGAGGCCTGTCCCGAGGCACAAATCATATGGTTGAGTCAAATGAGGCCCAACTTGAGGCACAAATGGTATCGGTGAGTCAAATGAGGCCCAGCTCGATGTGCAAACATATGGGTGAGTCAAATAAGGCCCGACTTGAGGCGCAAATGATATGGTTGAGTCAAACCAAGCCTGACTCGAGGCGCAAATGATATGGTTCAGTCAAACGATGCCCGACTCGAGTTGTAAATGATATGGTTGAGTCAAACGAGATATGACTCGAGGCACAAATGATATGGTTGAGTCAAACGAGGCCCAACTCGGGGCGTAAATGATACGGTTGAGCCGAACGAGGCCCGACTCGAGGCACAAATGATATGGTTGAGTCAAACAAGGCCTGACTCATGGTACATATGATATGGGTGAGTCAAACAAGGCCTAACTCGGGGTGTAAACACATGGGTGAGTCAAACAAGGCTTGACTCGAGGTGCAAATGATACGGTTGAGTCAAATGAGGCATGACTCGAGGCAGAAATGATATGGTTGAGTCAAATGAGTCCCAAATCGAGGTACAAATGATATGGTTAAGTCAAACGAGGCCTGACTCGAGGCGCAAATGATATGGTTGAGTTAAACGATGCCCAACTCGAGGCGTAAATGATTTGGTTGAGTCAAACAAAGCCTGACTCGAGGCACAAATGATATGGTTGAGTCAAACAAGGCCTGACTTGAGGCGCAAATCATACGGTTGAGTCAAACGAGGCCCGACTCGATGCACAAATGATATCAGTGAGTCAAATGAGGCCTAACTCGAGGCGCAAATGGTATCAGTGAGTCAAATGAGGGCCGACTCGAGGCACAAATGATATGGTTAAGTCAAACAAGGCCTGACTCATGGCGCAAATGATATGGGTGAGTCAAACAAGGCCTGACTCAAGGCATAAATGATACGGTTGAGTCAAACAAGGCCCGACTCGAGGCATAAATGACATGGTTGAGTCAAACAAGGCCCGATTCATAGCGCAAATGATATGGATAAGTCAAACAAGGCCTAACTCGTGGTGCAAACACATGGGTGAGTCAAACGGGGCGTGACTCGAGGTGCAAATGATAAGGGTGAGTCAAACGTAGACCGACTCGAGGCGCAAAAGATACGGTTGAGTCAAAAGAGGCAAGACTCAAGGCAGAAATGATATGTTTGAGTCAAACGAGGCCCAACTTAAGGCACAAATGATATGGTTAAGTCAAACGATGCCTGACTCGAGGCGCAAATGATATGGTTGAGTCAAACGAGGCCTGACTCGAGGCGCAAATGATATGGTTGAGTTAAACGATGCCCAACACGAGGCACAAATGATTTGGTTGAGTCAAACGAGGCCTGACTCAAGGCACAAATAATATGGTTGAGTCAAACAGGGCCTGACTTGAGGCGCAAATCATTTGGTTGAGACAAACGAGGCCCAACTCGATGCACAAATTATATCAGTGAGTCAAATGAGGCCTGACTTGAGGCACAAATGATATGGGTGAGGCAAACAAGGCCTGACTCGAGACGCAAACACATGGGTGAGTCAAACGAGGCCTGGCTCGAGGGGAAAATGATATGGTTAAGTCAAACGAGGCTCGACTCGAGGCGCAAATGATATGGTCGAGTCAAACCATGCCTGACTCGAGGCACAAATGGTATGGTTGAGTCAAACGAGGCTTGACTTGAGGCACAAATGATATGGTTGAGTCAAACAAGGCTCAACTTGAGGCACAAATGGTATCGATGAGTCAAATGAGGCCCGACTAAAGGCTTAAATGATACGGTTGAGTCAAACACAGCACGTCTCGAGGCGCAAATGATATGGGTGAGTCAAACGAGCCTTGACTTGAGGCGCAAACACATGGTTGAGTCAAACGAGGATTGACTCGAGGTGCAAATGATAAGGGTGAGTCAAACGAACATCGACTTGAGGTGCAAACATATGGGTGAGTCAAATAAGGCTCGACTTAAGGATCAAACATATGGGTGAGCCAATCAAGTCTCGACTCGAGGCGCAAATGATATGGTTGAGTCAAATAAGGCCCGACTCGAGGCACAAATGATATGGTTGAGTCAAACAAGGCATGACTCGAGGCACAAATGATATGGTTGAGTCAAACGAGGCCTGACTCGAGGCACAAATTATACGGTTGAGTCAAACGAGGCCTGAGTCGAGGCCCAAATGATATGGTTGAGTTAAACGAGTCCCAACTTGAGGGACAAATGGTATCAGTGAGTGAAACAAGGCCCGTCTCGGGGTGCAAATGATATGGTTGAGTGAATTGAGACCCGACTCGAGGCAAAAATGATATGGTTGAGTCAAACAAGGCCTGACTCGGGACACAAATGATATGGTTGAGTCAAACAAGGCCTGACTTGAGGTGCAAATAATATGCTTGAGTCAAACGAGGCCTGACTCGAGGCGCAAATCATATGCTTGAGTCAAACGAGACCTCACTCGATGCACAAATGGTATCGGGTAGTCAAACGAGGCCCGACTCGAGGCGCAAATGATATGAATAAGTCAAACAAGGCCTGACTCGAGGCATAAACGCATGGGTGAGTCAAACGAGGCCTAACTCGAGGCGAAAATGATATGGGTGAGTCAAATGAGTCCCAACTCGAACCACAAATGGTATCAGTGAGTCAAACAAGGCCCAACCCGAGGCGCAAATGATATGGTTAAGTCAAACGCGGCCCAACCTAAGGCCCAATTGATATGGGTGAGTCAAATGAGGCATGACTCGAGGCACAAACAATATGATTTAGTCAAACGAGGCCCGACTCTATGCACAAACATATAGGTGAGTCAAATAAGGCCCGACTCGAGGCGCAAATGATTTGGTTGAGTCAAACGAGCCCTAACTCGAGGCGCAAATGGTATCAGTGAGTCAAACGAGGCCCGACTTGAGGCACAAATGATATGGTTGAGTCAAACAAGGCTCGACTCATGGGGCAAATGATATGGGTAAGTCAAACAAGGCCTAACTCGAGGCGCAAATGATACGGTTGAGTCAAACAAGGCCCGACTCAAGGCATAAATGATATGGTTGAGTCAAACAAGGCCTGACTCATAGCGCAAATGATATCAATAAGTCAAACAAGGCCTGACTCGAGGCGCAAACACATGGGTGAGTCAAATGAGGCTTGACTCAAGGTGCAAATGATAAGGGTGAGTCAAACGAAGACCGACTCGAGGCGCAAATGACACGGTTGAGTGAAACGAGCCATGACTCGAGGCGGAAATGATATGGTTGAGTCAAATGAGGCCCGACTTGAGGCACAAATGATATGGTTGAGTCAAACAATCCCTGACTCGAGGCGCAAATGATATGGTTGAGTCAAACGAGGCCTGACTTAAGGCACAAATGATATGGTTGAGTCAAACAGGGCCTAACTTGAGGCACAAATCAAATGGTTGAGTCAAACGAGGCCCAACTCGATGCACAAATGATATCAGTGAGTCAAACGAGGCTTGACTCGAGGCACAAATGATATGGGTGAGGCAAAGAAGGCCTGACTCAAGGCGTAAACACAAGGGTGAGTCAAACGAGGTCCAACTTGAGGCACAAATGATATGGTTGATCCAAACGAGGCCCGACTCGAGGGGTAAATGATACGATTGAGTGAAACGAGGCCCGTCTGGAGGCGCAAATGATTTGCTTGAGTCAAACCAGGCCCGACTCGAAGCGCAAATGATATGGTTGAGTCAAACGAGGCCTGACTTGAGGACAAATGATATTGTTGAGTCAAACAAGGCTCAACTTGAGGCACAAATGGTATCGGTGAGTCAAACAAGGCCCAACTCAAAGCGTAAATGACATGGTTGTGTCAAACATAGCCCAACTCGAGGCAAAAATGATATGGGTGAGTCAAACTAGGCCTAATTTGAGGCGCAAACACATGGTGGAGTCAAACGAGGCTTGACTCAACATGCAAATGATAAGGGTGAGTCAAACGAAGACCGACTCGAGGTGCAAACATATGGGTGAGTCAAATAAGGACCGCCTCGAGGCTCAAACATATGGGTGAGTCAAACAAGTCCTGACTCGAGGCACAAATGATATGGTTAAGTCAAACGAGGCATGACTCGAGGCACAAATGATATGGTTGAGTCAAACGAGGCCTAACTCGAGGTACAAAATGGTATCGGTGAGTCAAATGAGGCCCGACTCGAGGCGCAAATGATATAATCAAGTCAAATGAGACCCGACTCGAGGCACAAATAATATGGTTAAGTCAAATGAGGCCCGACTCGAGGCACAAATGATATGGTTGTGTCAAACGAGGCCTGACTCGAGGCGCAATTGATATGGTTGAGTCAAATGAGGCCTGACTCGAGGCGCAAATCATGTGGTTGAGTCAAACGAAGCCCCACTTGATGTACAAATGATATGGTTGGGTCAAACGAGACCTGACTTGAGGCAGAAATGATATGGTTAAGTCAAACAGGGCCTGACTCGAGGCGTAAATCATATGGTTGAGTCAAACGAGGCCCAACTCAGTGCCCAAATTATATTAGTGAGTCAAACGAGGCCTGACTCAAGGTGCAAATGATATGGGTGAGGCAAACAAGGCTTGACTCAGGCGCAAACACATGGGTGAGTCAAACGAGTCCCGACTCGAGGGGTAAATGATATGGTTGAGTCAAACAAGGCCCGACTCGAGGTGCAAATGATATGGTTGAGCCAAACCATGCCTGACTCGAGGCGCAAATGATACAGTTGAGTCAAACGAGGCCTGACTTGAGGCACAAATGATATGGTTCAGTCAAATAAGGCTCAACTCGAGGCACAAATGGTATCAGTGAGTCAAACGAGGCCCGACTGAAGGTGTAAATGATATGGTTGAGTCAAACATAGCACATCTCGAGGCACAAATGATATGGGTGAGTCAAACGAGGCTTGACTTGAGGTGTAAACACATGGTTGAGTCAAATGAGGCTTGACTCGAGGTGTAAATGATAAGGGTGAGTGAAACGAACACCGACTCGAGGTGCAAACATATGGGTGAGTCAAATAAGGCCCGATTCGAGGATCAAACACATGGGTGAGTCAAACAAGTCCTGACTCGAGGCGCAAATGACATGGTTGAGACAAAGAAGGCCTGACACGAGGCACAAATGATATGGTTGAGTCAAACAAGGCCCGACTCGAGGATCAAACATATCGGTGGGTCAAACAAGTCCCGACTCGAGGCGCAAATGATGTGGTTGAGTCAAGGCCTGACTCGAGGCACAAATGATATGGTTGAGTCAAACGAGGCCCGACTTAAGGGGCAAATTATATGATTAAGTCAAACGAGGCCTGACTCGAGGCACAAACGATATGGTTGAGTTAAACGAGTCCCAACTCGAGTGACAAATGGCATCGGTGAGTCAAACAAGGCCCGACTCAGGGTGCAAATGATATGGTTGAGTGAATTGAGACCCGACTCAAGGCAGAAATGATATGGTTGAGTCAAACGAGGCCCGACTCGAGACAAATGATATGGTTGAGTCAAACGAGGCCTGACTTGAGGCATAAATGATATGCTTGAGTCAAACGAGACCTGACTTGAGGCGCAAATCATATGCTTGAGACAAACGAGGCCCCACTCGATGCACAAATGGTATCGGGCAGTCAAACAAGGCCAGACTCGAGGCACAAATGATATGGGTGAGTCAAACAAGGACTGACTTGAGGCATAAACGTATGGGTGAGTCAAACGAGGCCTCACTCAAGGCGCAAATGATATGGGTGAGTCAAATGAGGCCCAACTCGAGGCACAAATGGTATCGGTGAGTCAAACAAGGCCCATCTCGGGGTGCAATTGATATGGTTAAGTCAAACACGGCCCAACTTCAGGCGTAAATGATATAGGTGAGTCAAATGAGGCATGTCTTGAGGCACAAACATTATGGTTTAGTCAAACGAGGCCCGACTCTATGCACAAACATATGGGTAAGTGAAACAAGGCCCGACACGAGGCACAAATGACTTGGTTGAGTCAAATGAGGCCTAACTCGAGGCGCAAATGGTATCAGTGAGTCAAACGAGGGTCGACTCGAGGCGCAAATGATATGGTTGAGTCAAAGAAGGCCTGACTCATGGCGCAAATGATATGGGTAAGTCAAACAAGGCCCGACTCAAGGCATAAATGACACGGTTGAGTCAAACAAGGCCCGACTCATAGTGCAAATGATATGGATAAGTCAAACAAGGCCTAACTCGCGGTGCAAACACATGGGTGAGTCAAACGGGGCGTGACTTGAGGTGCAAATGATAAGGGTGAGTCAAACGAAGACTGACTCGAGGCACAAATGATACGGTTGAGTCAAAAGAGGCAAGACTCAAGGCAGAAATGATATGGTTGAGTCAAACGAGGCCCAACTCGAGGCACAAATGATATGGTTGAGTCAAACGATGCCCGACTCGAGGCGCAAATGATATGGTTGAGTCAAACGAGGCCTGACTCGAGGCACAAATGATATGGTTGAGTCAAACGGGGCTTGACTTGAGGTGCAAATCAAATGGTTGAGTCAAACGAGGCCCAACTCGATGCACAAATGATATCATTGAGTCAAACGAGGCCTAACTCGAGGCACAAATGATATGGGTGAGGCAAACAAGCCCTGACTCGAGGCACAAACACAAGGGCAAGTCAAACGAGGCCCAACTTGAGGCACAATTGATATGGTTGATCCAAACGAGGCCCGACTCAAGGGGTAAATGATATGGTTGAGTGAAACGAGGCCCGATTCGAGGCGCAAATGATTTGGTTGAGTCAAAGCAGGCCCGACTCGAGGCGCAAATGATATGATTGAGTCAAACGAGTCCTGACTTAAGGAACAAATGAGATGGTTGAGTCAAACAAGGCTCAACTCGAGGCACAAATGGTGTCGGTGAGTCAAACGAGGCCCGACTCAAAGCGTAAATGATATGGTTGAGTCAAACACAGCTCGACTCGAGGCACAAATGATATGGGTGAGTCAAACTAGGCCTGATTTGAGGCGCAAACACATGGTGGATCAAACGAGACTTGACTCGACGTGCAAATGATAAGGGTGAGTCGAATAACGCCCACCTTGAGGCTCAAACATATGGGTGAGTCGAATAACGCCCGCCTCAAGGCTCAAACATATGGGTGAGTCAAACAAGTCTTGACTCGAGGCACAAATGATATGGTTGAGTCAAACGAGGCATGACTCGAGGCACAAATGATATGGTTGAGTCAAACGAGGCCCGACTCGAGGCGCAAATGATATGATTGAGTCAAATGAGGCCTGACTCGAGGCAGAAACGATAGGGTTGAGTTAAACGAGTCCCAACTCGAGGCACGAATGGTATCGGGGAGTCAAACGATGCTTGACTCGAGGCACAAATGATATGGTTGAGTCAAACGAGGCCTGACTCGAGGCACAAATGATATGGTTGAGTTAAACGAGGCCCCACTCGATGCACAAATGGTATCCGAGAGTCAAACGATGCCTGACTCGAGGCGCAAATGATATGGCTGAGTCAAACGATGCCTGACTCGAGGCACAAACGATATGGTTGAGTTAAACGAGGCCTCACTCGATGCACAAATGGTATCGGGGAGTTAAACGATGCCTGACTCGAGGCGCAAATGATATGGTTGAGTCAAACGAGGCCTGACTCGAGGCACAAATGATATGGTTGAGTCAAACAGGGCCTGACTCCAGGCGTAAATAATATGGTTGAGGCAAACGAGGCCCAACTCGATGCACAAATGTTATCAGTGAGTCAAACGAAGCCGTAAATGATATGGGTGAGGCAAACAAGGCCTAACTTGAGGCGCAAACACATGGGTGAGTCAAACGAGGCTCGACTTGAGGGGTAAATGATATGGTTAAGCCAAATGAGGCCCGACTCGAGGCGCAAATGATATGGTTGAGTTAAACGAGGCCTGACTTTAGGCACAAATGATATGGTTGAGTCAAATAAGGCTCAACTCGAGGCACAAATGGTATCGGTGACTCAAACGAGGCCCGACTGAAGGCGTAATTGATATGGTTGAGTCAAACATAGCACATCTCGGGGCACAAATGATATGGGTGAGTTAAACGAGGATTAACTTGAGGTGCAAACACATGGTTGAGTCAAACGAGGCTTGACTCAAGGTGCAAATGATAAGGGTGAGTCAAACGAACTCCTACTCGAGGTGTAAACATATGGTTGAGTCAAACGAGGCCCACTCGAGGCGCAAATGATATGGTCGAGTCTAACAAGGCCTGACTTGAGGCACAAATGATATGGTCGAGTCTAACAAAGCCTGACTCGAGGCACAAATGATATGGTTGAGTCAAACGAGGCCCAACTCGAGGCACAGATGGTATCTGTGAGTCAAACAAGGCCCGACTCGAGGCGCAAATGATATGGGTGAGTCAAACTAGGCCTGACTTTAGGCGCAAACCTATAGTTGAGTCAAACGAGGCTTGACTTGAGGTACAAATGATAAGGGTGAGTTAAATAAAGACCGACTCGAAGCGCAAACATATGGGTCAGTCAAATATGGCCCGACTTGAGGCTCAAACATATAGGTAAGTCAAACAAGGCCCGGCTAAAGGCGCAAATGATATGGTTGAGTCAAACAAGGCCTGACTCTAGGCGCAAATGATATGGTTGAGTCAAATGACGCCCCAGACAAGGCACAAATGGTATCGGTGAGTCAAATGAGGCCCGAGTCAGGCGCAAATGATATGGTTGAGTCCAATAAGGCCCGACTCGTGGCGCAAATGATATGGGTGAGTCAAACAAGGCATGACTCGAGGCGCAAACACATGGGTGAGTTAAATGAGGCTTGACTCGAGGTACAAATGATAAGGGAGAGTCAAATAAAGACCGACTCGAAGCACAAACATATGGGTCAATCAAATATAGCCCGACTTGAGGCTCAAACATATAGGTCAGTCAAACAAGGCCCGGCTCGAGGCGCAAATGATATGGTTGAGTCAAACAAGGCCTGACTCGAGGAGCAAATGATATGGTTAAGTCCAACGGGGCTCGACTCAAGACGCAAAAGATATGGTTGAGACAAACAAGGCCTGACTCGAGACGCAAATGATATGGTTAAATCAAACGAGGCCCGACTCGAGGTGCAAATGATATGGGTGGGTCAAACAAGGCCTGACTCGAGGCATAAATGCATGGATGAGTCAAACGAGGCTTAACTCGAGGCGCAAATGACATGGGTGAGTCAAACGAGACCCAACTCGAGGCACAAATGGTCTCGGTGAGTCAAATGAGGCCTGACGCAGGGCGCAAATGATATGGTTGAGTCAAATGAGGCCCGACTCAGGGGGAAAGGATATGGTTGAGTCAAACGAGGCCCGTCTCGAGGCACAAATGATATGGTTGAGTGAAAACAGGCCCGACTCAAGGCACAAATGATATGGTTGAGTCAAACAAGGCCTAACTCGAGGCACAAATGATATGTTTAAGTCAAACGAGGCCCAACTCGAGGCGCAAATGATATGGTTGAGTCAAATAAGGACCGACTTGTGGTGCAAATGATATGGGTGAGTCAAACAAGGCCTGACTCAAGGCGCAAACACATGGGTGAGTCAAACGAGACTTGAGTCGAGGTGCAAATGATAAGGGTGAGTCAAACGAAGACGGCCTCGAGGCGCAAACATCTGGGTGAGTCAAATAAGGCCCGACCCAAGGTTCAAACATATGGGTGAGTCAAACAAGGCCTGACTTGAGGCAAAAATAATATGGTTGAGTCAAACGAGGCCCTTCTCGAGGTACAAATTGTATCGGTGAGTCAAATGCGGCCCGACTCGAGGCGCAAATGATATGGTTAAGTCAAACGAGACTTGACTCGAGGTGCAAATGATATGGTTGAGTCAAACGACGCATGACTCGAGGCACAAATGATATGGTTGAGTCAAACGAGGCCCGACTCGAGGCACAAATGATATGATTGAGTCAAACGACGCATGACTCGAGACACAAATGATTTGGTTGAGTCAAATGAGACCCGACTCGAAGCGCAAATGATATAGTTGAGCCAAACGAGACCCTTCTCGAGGCACAAATTGTATCGGTGAGTCAAATGCGGCCCGACTCGAGGTGTAAATGATATGGTTAAGTCAAACGAGAGTTGACTCGGGGCATAAATGATATGGTTGAGTCAAACGATGCATGACATGAGGCACAAATGATATGGTTGAAGTAAACAAGGCCTGACTCGAAGCGCAAATGATATGGTTGAGCCAAACAAGGCCTGACTCGAGGCACAAATGATATGGTTGAGTCAAACGAGGCCCAACTCGAGCCATAAATGGTATCAGTGAGTCAAACGAGGCCCTACTCAAGGCGCAAATGATATGGTTGAGTCAAACAAGGCCTGACTCAAGACACAAATGATATGGTTGAGTCAAACAAGGCCTGACTCGTGGCGCAAATGATATGGTTAAGTCAAACAAGGCCTGACTCGAAGCGCAAATCATATGGTTGAGCCAAACAAGGCCTGACTCGAGGCACAAATGGTATCGGCGAGTCAAATAAGGCCTGACTCAAGGCGTAAATGATATGGTTGAGTCAAACACAGCCCGACTCTAGGCATAAATGATATGGTTGAGTCAAACTAGGCCTGACTTGAGGCACAAACACATGATTGAGTCAAACGAGGCTTGACCCGAGGGGCAAATGATAAGGGTGAGTCAAACAAAGACCGACTTGAAGCGCAAACATATGAGTGAGTCAAATAAGGCTCGACTCGAGGGTCAAATATTTGGGTGAGTCAAACAAGGCCTGACTCGATGCACAAATGATATGGATGAGTCAAACGAGGCCCGACTCAAGGCACAAATGATATGGTTGAGTCAAACGAGGCCCAACTCGAGGCGCAAATGATTTGGTTGAGTCAAACAAGGCATGACTCGAGGCACAAATGATATGGTTGAGTCAAATGAGGCTTGACTCGAGGCACAAATGATATGGTTGAGTCAAACGAGGCGCAATTCGAGGCACAAATGGTATCAGTTAGTCAAACGAGGCCTGACTCGAGGTGCAAATTATATGGTTAAGTCAAACGAGGCCCAACTCAAGGCACAGTTGATATGGTTGAGTCAAACGAGGCCTGACTCGAGACACAAATAATATGGTTGAGTCAAACGAGGCCCAACTCGAGGAACAAATGGTATCGGTGAGTCAAATGTGGCCTGACTCGAGGTGCAAATGATATAGTTAAGTCAAACGAGGACCAACTCGAGGAGCAGTTGATATGCTTGAGTCAAACTAGGCCTGACTCGAGACAAAAATAATATGGTTGAGTCAAATGAGGCCTAACTCGAGGCACAAATGGTATCGGTGAGTCAAATGAGGCTTGACTCAAGGCGCAAATGATATGGTTGAGTCAAACGAGGCCTGACTCGAGGCGCAAATGAAATGGTTGAGTCAAACAAGGCATGACTCGAGGCACAAATGATATTGTTGAGTCAAACGAGGCATGACTCGAGGTACAAATGATATGGTTGAGTCAAACGAGGCCCAATTTGAGGCACAAATGGTATCGGTTAGTCAAACAAGGACCGACTTGAGGCGCAAATGATATGGTTATGTAAAACGAGACCAACTCAAAGCGCAAATGATATGGTTGTGTTAAACAAGGCCTGACTCGAGGAGCAAATGATATGGTTAAGTCAAACCAGGCCCAACTTGAGGTAGAAATGATATGGTTGAGTCAAACCAGGCCCAACTTGTGGAGGCAAATGATATAGCTGAGTCAAACAGGGCCTGACTTGAGGTGCAAATGATATGATTGAGTCAAATGAGGCATGACTTGAGGCAGAAATGATGTGGTTGAGTCAAACGAGGCCTGACTCGAGGCGCAAATGATATGGTCGAGTTAAACGAGGCCTGACTCTAGCCGTAAATAATATGGTTGAGTCAAACGAGGTCTCACTCGAGGCGCAAATGATATGGTTGAGTCAAATGAGGCCTGACTCGAGGCGCAAATGGTATGGTTGAGTCAAATGAGGCTTGGCTCGAGGCAAAATGATATGGTTGAGTCAAATAAGGCCCGACTCGAGGCGTAAATGATATGGTTGGGTTAAACGAGGCATGACTCGAGGCATAAACGATATGGTTTAATCAAACGTGGCCCGAATTATTGCGCAAACATATGGTTAAGTCAAATAAGGCTCGCCTCGAGGTGCAATTGATATGGTTGAGTCAAATGACCCCTGACTCGAGGCGCAAATTACATGGTTGAGCCAAACGAGGCCCCACTTGAGGCACAAATGGTATCCGTGAGTCAAATGAGGCCTGACTCAAGGTGCAAATGATATGGTTGAATCAAACAAGGCCTGACTCATGGCACAAATGATATGGGTGAGTCAAACAAGGCTTGACTCGAGGTGCAAATGATAAGGGTAAGTCAAACAAAGACCGACTCGAGGCGCAAACATCTGGGTGAGTCAAATAAGGCCCGAGTCGAGGTTCAAACATATGGGTGAGTCAAACAAGGCCCGACTTGAGGCGCAAATGATATGGTTGAGTCAAACGAGTCCTAACTCGAGGCACAAATGATACAGTTGGGCCAAACGAGGCCCGACTCGAGGCACAAATGATATGGTTGAGTCAAACAAGGCCCGACTCAAGGCGCAAATCATATGGTTGAGGCAAACGAGGACTGACCCAAGGCGCAAATGATATGGTTGAGTCAAACGAGGCCCAACTCGAGGCACAAATGGTATCGATGAGTCAAACGAGGTTTGACTCGAGGCACAAATAATATGGTTGTGTCAAATGAGTCCTGACTCGAGCCATAAATGATATGGTTGAGTCAAATGGGGCCTGACTCGATGCACAAATGGTATCGGTGAGTCAAACTAGGCACGACTCGAGGGTAAATGTTAAGGGTGAGTCAAACAAGGCATGACTCGCGGCGCAAATGCATGGGTGAGTCAAATGAGGCCCAACTTGAGGTGCAAATGACATGGATGAGTCAAACGAGTCCCAACTTAAGGCACAACTGGTATCGGTGAGTCAAATGAGGCCCGACTCGTGGCGCAAATGATATAGTTGAGTCAAAGGAGGCCGACTCAAGGCGCAAATAATATGGTTGAGTCAAACGAGGCAGACTTGACACACAAACGATATGGTTTAGCCAAACGAGGCCTGACTCGATGCGCAAATGATATGGTTGAGTCAAACGAGCCCTAACTCGAGGTGAAAATGATATGGTTGAGTCAAACCAGTCCCAACTCGAGGCGCAAATGATATGGTTGAGTCAAACGAGGCCCGCCTTGAGGCGCAAATGATAGTTTGAGTGAAACAAGTCCTGATTCAAGGCACAAAAGGTATCGGTGAGTCAAACAAGGCCCCACTCGATGCATAAATGGTATCGATGAGTCAAGTGAGGCTAGACTCGAGGTGCAAATGATATGGTTGAGTCAAACGAGGCCCAACTCAAGGGGCAAATGATACGGTTGAGTCAAACGAGGCCCGACTCGAGGCACAAATGATATGGTTAAGTCAAATGAGGCATGACTTGAGGAAGAAATGATATGGTTGAGTCAAGCGAGGCCCGACACGAGGAGCAAATTATATGGTTGAGTCAAACGAGGCCCAACTCGAGGCACAAATGATATGGTTGAGTCAAACCAGGCCTGACTTGTGGTACAAATGATATGGTTGAGTCAAACAGGGCCTGACTTGAGGCACAAATGATTTGGTTGAGTCAAACAAGACCCAACTCAAGGCACAAATAGTATCGGTGAGTCAAACGAGGCCCGACTCGAGGCGTAAATGATATGGGTGAGTTAAACAAGGCCTAACTCGAGATGTAAACACATGGGCGATTCAAATGAGGCCTGACTCGAGGTGCAAATGATAAGGGTGAGTCAAAAGAAGACTGACTCGACACGCAAATGATATGGTTGAGTCAAATGAGGTAGGACTCGAGGCAAAAATGATATGGTTGAGTCAAACGAGGCCTGACACGAGGCGTAAATGATATGGTTGAGTCAAACGAGGCCTCACTTGAGGCGCAAATAATATGGTTGAGTCAAATGACGTCTGACTCGAGGCACAAATGATATGGGTGAGTCAAATGAGGCTTGACTCAAGGCAGAAATGATATGGTTGAGTCAAACAAGGCCCGACTCAAGGCGCAAATGATATGGTTGAGTCAAACGAGGCATGACTTGAGGCACAAATGATATGGTTTAGTCAAACGAGGCCCGACTCAAGGTGCAAATGATATGGTTGAGTTAAACGAGGCCTGACTCGAGGGACAAATGATATGGTTGAGTCAAATGAGGCATGACTCGAGGCAGAAATAATATGGTTGAGTCAAACAAGGCTTGACTCGAGGCGTAAATGATATGGTTGGGTTAAACGAGGCATGACTCAAGGCACAAACGGTATGGTTTAGTCAAACGTGGCCCAAATTGTTGCGTAAACATATGGGAGAGTCAAATAAGGTCCGCCTCGAAGCGCAAATGATATGGTTGAGTCAAACGAGCCCCGACTCGAGGCGCAAATTATATGGTTGAGTCAAACGAGGCCCTACTCAAGGCAACAATGGTATCCATGAGTCAAACGAGGCCTGACTCAAGGTGCAAATAATATGGTTATGTCAAACGAGTCCTAACTCGATGCACAAATGATATGGTTGAATCAAATGGAGCCTGACTCGATACACAACTGGTATCGGTGAGTCAAACTAGGCCCAACTTGAGGCGCAAATGTTATGGGTGAGTCAAACAAGGCATGACTCGCGGCACAAATGCATGGGTAAGTCAAACGAGGACCAACTAGAGGCACAAATGACATGGATGAGTCAAACGAGGCCCAACTTGAGGCGCAACTGGTATTGGTGAGTCAAACGAGGCCTGACTCGGGGCACAACTGACATGGTTGAGTCAAACGAGGCCCGACTCATGGCGCAAATGATATGGTTGAGTCAAAACAGACCCAACTCGAGGCGTAAATGATATGGTTGAGTCAAACAAGGCCTGACTCGAGACACAAATGATGTGGTTGAGTCCAACGAGGCCCAACTCGAAGCACAAATGGTATCTGTGAGTCAAACGAGGCCCGACTCGAGGCGCAAATGATGTGGTTGAGTCAATCGAGGCCCAACTCGAAGCACAAATGATATGGGTGAGTCAAATAAGGATTGACTCGAGGCGCAAACGCACAGGCGAGTCAAACGAGGCTTGACTCGAGGTGCAAATGATCAAGGTCAGTCAAACGAAGACCGACTCGAGGTGCAAACATCTGGGTGAGTCAAATAAGGCCTGACTCAATGTTCAAACATATGGGTGAGTCAAACAAGGCCTGACTAGAGGCATAAATGATATGGTTAAGTCAAACAAGGCTCGACTCGAGGCGCAAATGATATGGTTGAGTCAAACAATGCCTGACTCGAGGCACAAATGGCATCGGTGAGTCAAATGAGGCCCGAGTCGAAGCGCAAACGATATGGTTGAGTCAAATGAGGCCCGACTCGAGGCGCAAATGATATGATTGAGTCAAATGGGGCCTGACTCAAGGCACAAATAGTATTAGTGAGTCAAACAAGGCCCAAATCGAGGCGCAAATGATATGGTTGAGTGAAATAAGGCCCTACTCGAGACGCAAATGATATGGTTGAGTCAAACATGGCTCAACTTAAGGCACAAGTGATATGGTTAAGTCAAATGGGGCTCGGCTCAAGGCACAGATGATATTGTTGAGTCAAACGAGGCCCAACTCGAGGCACAAATGGTATCCATGAGTCAAACGAGGCTGACTCGAGGCACAAATGATATGGTTGAGTCAAATGAGGCTTGCCTAGTGGCGCAAATGATATGGTTGAGTCAAGCGAGGCCTGACTCGAGGCACAAATGATATGGTTGAGTCAAACAAGGCCTAACTCGAGGCACAAACGCTATCGGTGAGTCAAATGAGGCCTGACTCAAGGCGCAAATGATATGGTTGAGCCAAACGAGGCCTGACTCGAGGCACAAATGATATGGTTGAGTCAAACAAGGCCTAACTCGAGGCACAAACGGTATCGGTGAGTCAAATGAGGCCTAACTCAAGGCACAAATGATATGGTTGAGCCAAACGAGGCCTGACTCGATGCACAAATGATATGGTTAAGTCAAACGAGGCATGACTTAAGGCACAAACATTATGGTCGAGTCAAACGAGGCCCGACTCGAGGTGCAAATGATATAGTTAAGTCAAATGAGGCTTGACTCAAGGCGCAAATGATATGGTTGAGTCAAATGAGGCGTGACTTACGGCAGAAATGATATGGTTGAGTCAAACGAGGCCTAACTCGAGGCACAAATGATATGGTTGAGTCAAATAAGGCCCGAGTCGAGGCGCAAATGATATGGTTGAGCCAAACCAGGCCTGACTTGTGGTGCAAATTATATCATTGAGTCAAACAAGGCCTGACTGGATGCACAAATGATTTGGTTGAGTCAAACAAGGCCTAACTCGAGGCACAAATGGTATCAGTGAGTCAAACGAGGCCCGACTTGAGGCATAAATGATTTTGGTGAGTCAAACAACGCCTGACTCAAGATGCAAACACATGGGTGAGTCAAACGAGGCTTGACTCAAGGTGCAAATGATAAGCGTGAGTCAAACGAAGACCGGCTCGGGGAGCAAATGATATGGTTCAGTCAAATGAGGCATGACTCGAGGTAGAAATGATATGGTTGGGTCAAGCGAGGCCTGACTCGAGGTGCAAATGATATGGTTAAGTCAAACGAGGCCTGACTCTAGCCGCAAATGATATGGTTGAGTCAAACGAGGCCTGACTCAAGGCACAAATGATATGATTGAGTCAAATGAGGCATGACTTGAGGCTGAAATGATATGGTCGAGTCAAAGAAGGCCCGACTCGAGGCGAAAATGATATGGTTGAGTCAAACGAGGCCTGACTCGAGGCATAAACGATATGGTTTATTCAAACAAGGCCCGACTCAATGCGCAAACATATGTGAGAGTCAAATAAGGCCTGACTCGAGGCGCAAATGATATGGTTGAGTCAAACGAGGCCTGACTCGAGGGGCAAATGATATGGTTGGGTTAAACGAGACCTGACTCAAGCCGCAAATGATATGGTTGAGTCAAACGAGGCCTGACTTAAGGCACAAATGATATGGTTGAGTCAAATGAGGCATGACTCGAGGTAGAAATGATATGGATGAGTCAAACAAGGCCCGACTCAAGGCGCAAATGATATGGGTGAGTTAAACAAGGCCTAACTCGTGGCACAAACAAATGTGTGGGTCAAATGAGGCTTGACTCAAGGTGCCAATGATAAGGGCGAGTCAAACGAAGATCGACTCGAGTAACAAACATGTGGGTGAGTCAAATAAGGCCCGACTCGAGGCTCAAACATCTGGATGAGTCAAACAAGGCCCGAATCGAGGCGCAAATGATATGGTTTAGTCAAACGAGGCCGGACACGAGATGCAAATGATATGGATTAGTCAAACAAGGCATGACCCGGGCACAAATGATATGGTTGAGTCAAACGAGGCCTGACTCGAGGCACAAATGATATGGTTGAGTCAAACGAGGCCCACTCGAGGCACAAATGGTATCGGTGAGTCAAATGAGGCCTGACTTGAGGTGCAAATGATATGGTTGAGTCAAACGAGGCCCGACTCTAGGCGCAAATGATATGGTTTAGTCAAACGAGGCCAAGCCCAAGGCACAAATGATATGGTTGAGTCAAACGAGGCCCAACTCGAGGCACAAATGGTATCGGTGAGACAAATGAGGCCCGACTCAAGGCGCAAATCGTATGGTTGAGTCAAACGAGGCCCGCCTCAATGCATAAATGATATGATTGAGTCAAACGAGGCATGACTCGAGGCACAAATGATATGGTTGAGTCAAACGATGCCCAACACAAGGCACAAATGCTATCGATCAGCCAAATGAGGCCTGGCTCGAGGCGCAAATGGTATGGTTGAGTCAAACGAGGCCCGACTCGAGGCGCAAATGATATGATTGAGTCAAATGAGGCATGACTCGAGGCACAAACAAACGATATGGTTGAGTCAAATGAGGCATGACTCGAGGCACAAACAATATGGTTGAGTCAAACGAGGCCCAACTCGAGGCACAAATGCTATCGATCAGCCAAATGAGGCCTGACTCGAGGCGCAAATGATATGGTTAAGTCAAACGTGGCCTGACTTGAGATGCAAATGATGTGGTCAAGTCAAATGAGGCCTGACTTGAGGCGTAAATGATATGGTGGAGTCAAATGAGGCCCGACTCAAGGCGCAAATGATATGGTTGAGTCAAATGAGGCATGACTCAAGGCGCAAATGATATGGTTGAGTCAAACGAGGCCCAACTCGAGGCACAAATGATATCAGTGAGTCAAATGAGGCCCGACTCAAGGCACAAATGATATGGTTGAGTCAAACGAGGCCCGACCCAAGGCGCAAATGATATGTTTGAGTCAAATGAGGCATGTCTCAAGGCACAAATTATATTGTTGAGTCAAACGAGGCCCAACTCGAGGTGCAAATTATATGATTGAGTCAAACGAGGCATGACTCGAGGGATAAACGATATGGTTGAGTCAAACGAGGCCCAATTCGTGGCATAAATGGTATCGGTTAGTCAAACGAGACCCGACTCGAGGTGCAAATGATATGGTTGAGTTAAACGTGACCCGATTCGAGGCGCAAATGAGATGGTTGAGTCAAACGAGGCCTGACTCAAGATGCAAATGATGTGGTTGAGTCAAACGAGGCCCGACTCGATGCATAAATATATGGTTGAGTCAAATGAGGCCTGACTCAAGGCGGAAATGATATGGTTGAGTCAAACGAGGCACGACTCGAGGCACAAATGATATGGTTGATTCAAACGAGGCCTGACCCGAGGCACAAATGATATAGTCGAGCCAAATGAGGTGCAAATTATATGATTGAGTTAAATGAGGCATGACTCGAGGCATAAACGATATGGTTGAGTCAAACGAGTCCCAATTCGCGACACAAATGGTATCGGTTAGTCAAACGAGGCCCGACTCGAGGCCCAAATGATATGGTTGAGTTAAACGAGGGCCGATTCGAGGCGCAAATGATATGGTTGAGTCAAATGAGGCCAAATTTTAGGCACAAATCGTATCGGTTAGTCAAACGAGGCCCGACTCGAGGCACAGAAGATATGGTTGAGTCAAACGAAGCCTGACTCGTGGCGCAAATGATATGGTTGAGTCAAATGAGGCATGACTCGAGGCATGAATGATATGGTTGAGTTAAACGGGGCCCAACCCAAGGCACAAATGATATGGTTGAGTCAAACGAGGCCCAACTCGAGGCACAAATGGTATCGGTGAGTCAAACGAGGCTTGACTCGAGGCACAAATATAATGATGGAGTCAAATGAGGCCCGACTCGTGGTCCAAATGATATGGTTTAGTCAAACAAGGCTTGACTCGAGATGCAGATGATATGGTTCAGTCAAACGAGGTATGACTCGAGGCACAAATGGCATCGGTGAGTCAAACGAGGCATGATTCGAGGCGGAAACGATATGGTTAAGTCAAACGAGCCCGACTAGAGGCGCAAATGATATGGTTAAGTCAAACGTGGCCCGACTCGAGCCGTAAATGATATGGTTGAGTCAAATGAGGGTCGACTCGAGGCGTAAATAATATGGTTGTGCCAAACAAGTCTTGACTCGAGATAAAAATGATATGGTTGAGTCAAACGAGGCCTGATTCAATGTACAAATGGTATCGGCGAGTCAAACGAGTCCCAACTCGAGGCGCAAATGTTATGGGTGAGTCAAACAAGGCCCGACTCATGGTGCAAACGCATGGGTGAGTCAAACGAGGCCCAACTCGAGGTGCAAATGATATGGTTGAGTCAAACGAGGCTCAACTCAGGGAGCAAATGATATGGTTGAGTCAAACGATGCCCAACTCGAGGAGCAAATGATATCGTTGATTCAAACGAGGCCCGACTCGAGGCGCAAATGATATGGTTGAGTCAAATGAGACTTGACCCAAGACACAAATGATATGCTTGAGTCAAACGAGGCCCAACTCGAGGCATAAATGGCATCGGTGAGTCAAATATGGCCCGACTCGGGGCGCAAATGATATGGTTGAGTCAAACGAGGCCCGACTTGAAGTGCAAATGATATGATTTAGTCAAATGAAACCCGACTTGATGCACAAATGGTATCAGTGAGTGAAATGAGGCATGACTCGAGGCACAAATGATATGGTTGAGTCAAACGAGGCCCACTCGAGGCACAATTGGTATCAGTGAGTAAAATGAGGCCTGACTCAAGGCACAAATGATATGGTTGGGTCAAACGAGGTCTGACTCGAGGCGCAAATTATATGGTTTAGTCAAACGAGGCATAACCCAAGGCACAAATGATATGGTTGAGTCAAACGACGCCTAACTCGAGGCACAAATGGTATCGGTGAGTCAAATGAGGCCCGACTCGAGGCACAAATGGTATGGTTGAGTCAAATGAGGCCCGACTCGACGCACAAATGATATGATAGAGTCAAACGAGGCATGACTCGAGGCACAAATGATAAGGTTAAGTCAAACGATGCATGACTCGAGGCACAAATGATATGGTTGAGTCAAACGAGGCCCAACTTGAGGCACAAATGGTATCGGTGAGTCAAATGAGTCCCGACTCGAGGTGCAAATGGTATGGTTGAGTCAAACGAGGCCCGACTCGAGGCGCAAATGATATGATTGAGTCAAACGAGGCATGACTCGAGGCACAAACAAACGATATGGTTGAGTCAAACGAGGCATGACTCAAGGTACAAACGATATGGTTGAGTGAAACAAGGCCTAACTCGAGGCACAAATGGTATCGATCAGTCAAATGAGGCCTAACTCGAGGCATAAATGATATGGTTGAGTCAAACAAGGCCTGACTCAAGACACAAATGATGTGATTGAGTTAAACGAGGCCCGACTCGAGGCGCAAATGATATGGTTGAGTCAAACGAGGACTGACTCAAGGCGCAAATTATATGATTGAGTCAAATGAGGCAAGACTCGTGGCACAAACGATATGGTTCAGTCAAACGAGGCCTAATTCATGGCACAAATGGTATCGATTAGTCAAACGAGGCCCGACTCGAGGCGCAAATGATATGGTTGAGTTAAAAGAGGCCCGATTCGAGGCGCAAATGATATGGTTGAGTCAAACGAGGCCCGATTCGAGGCACAAATGGTATCGGTTAGTCAAACGAAGCCCGACTCGAGGCACAAGTGATATGGTTGAGTCAAACAAAGCCCGACTCGAGGCACAAATATTATGGTTGATTCGAACGAGGCATGACTCGAGGCACAAAGGATATGGTTGAGTCAAATGGGCCCTAACCTGTGGCACAAATGATATGGTTGAGTCAAACGAGTCTTGACTCGAGATGAAAATGATATGGTTGAGTCAAATGAGGCCTGGCTCAATGCACAAATCGTATCGGTGAGTCAAACGAGTCCCGACTCGATGCGCAAATGTTATGGTTGAGTCAAACAAGGCCTGACTCGTAGCGCAAACGTATGGTTGAGTCAAACGAGGCCCAACTCGAGGCGCAAATGATATGGTTAACTCAAACAAGGCCTGACACGTGGCACAAATGATATGGGTGAGTCAAACAAGGCCTGACTCGAGGCGCAAACACATGGGTGAGTCAAACGAGGCTTGACTCGAGGTGCAAATAATAAGGGTGAGTTAAACGAAGACCGACTCAAGGCGCAAACATTTGGGTGAGACAAACCAGGCCGACTCGAGGTTTAAACATATGGTTGAGTCAAGCAAGGCCTAACTTGAGGCACAAATGATATGGTTGAGTCAAACAAAGCCCGACTCGAGACGCAAATGATATGGTTGAGTCAAATAATGCCCGACTCGAGACGCAAATGATATGGTTGAGTCAAACGAGACCTGACCCGAGGCACAAATGATATGGTTGAGTCAAACGAGGCCCAACTCGAACCACAAATGGCATCGTTGGGTCAAATAAGGCCTGACTCGAGGCACAAATGATATGGTTGAGTCAAACAAGCCCTGACTCGAGGCGCAAATGATATGGTTGAGTCAAACAATACCGACTCGAGACGCAAATGATATGGTTGAGTCAAATGAGACCTGACCCGAGGCACAAATGATATGGTTGAGTCAAACGAGGCCCAACTCGAGCCACAAATGGCATTGGTTAGTCAAATGAGGCCTGACTCGAGTCAAATGAAACCCAACTTGATTGAGTCAGATGAAACCCGACTTGATGCATAAATGGTATCAGTGTGTCAAACAAGGCCCGACTCGAGGCGCAAATGATATGGTTGAGTCAAACGAGGCCCGACTCGAGGCGCAAATGATATGGTTAAGTCAAACAGAGCCCGACTCATGGCACAAATGATATGGTTGAGTCAAACGAGGTCTGACTCGAGGCACAAATGGTATCGTTGAGTCAAATGAGGCCCGACTCGAGGCACAAATGATACGGTGGAGTCAAACGGGGCCTGACTCGAGGCAGAAATGATATGGTTAAGTCAAACGAGGCCTGACTCTAGCCACAAATGATATGGTTGAGTCAAACAAGGCCTGATTCGAGGCACAAATGATATGGGTGAGTCAAATAAGGCTTGACTTAAGGCACAAATGACATGGTTGAGTCAAACAAGGCCCAACTCGTGGTGCAAATTATATGGTTGAGTCAAACGAGGCATGACTCGAGACACAAATGATATGGTTTAGTCAAATGAGGCATGACTCAAGGCAGAAATGATATGGTTGAGTCAAACAAGGCCCGACTCGAGGCAGAAATGATATGGTTGAGTTAAACGAGACATGACTCGAGGCACAAACGATATGGCTTAGTCAAACGAGGCTCGAATTGTTGCGCAAACATATGGGCGAGTCAAATAAGGCCCGCCTCGAGGTGCAAATGATATCGTTGAGTTAAACCAGGCCCAACTCGAGGCGTAAATTATATGGTTGAGTCAAATGAGGACCCACTCAAGGCACAAATGGTATCCGTGAGTCAAACGAGGCCTGACTCGAGGTGCAAAAGATATGGTTGAGTCAAACAAGGCCAGACTCATGGCACAAATGATATGGTTGAGTCAAATGAGGCATGACTCGAGGCACAAACATATGGTTGAGTCAAACGAGGCCCAATTCGCAGCACAAATGGTATCGGTTAGCAAACAAGGCCCGACTCGAGGCGCAAATGATATGGTTGAGTTAAACGAGGCTCAATTCGACGCACAAATTATATGCTTTAGTCAAACGAGGCCCAATTCGAGGCACAAATGGTATCGGTTAGTCAAACGAGGCATGACTCAAGGTACAAACGATATAGTTGAGTCAAACGAGGCCTGACCCGAGGCACAAATCATATGGTTGAGTCAAACGAGGCCCATTCGTGGCATAAATGGTATCGGTGAGTCAAATGAGGCCTAACTCGAGGTGCAAATGATATAGTTGAGTCAAACGAGGCCCGACTCGAGCCGCAAATGATATGGTTTAGTCAAACGAGGCCTGACCCAAGGCACAAATGATATGGTTGAGTGAAACGAGGCCTAACTTGAGGCACAAATGGTATCGGTGAGTTAAATGAGGCCCGCCTCGAGGCGCAAATGGTATGGTTGAGTCAAACGAGGCCCGACTCGAGGTGCAAATGATATGATTGAGTCAAACGAGGCATGACTCAAGGCACAAACGATATGGTTGAGTCAAACGAGGCATGACTCGAGGCACAAACGATATGGTTGAGCAAACGTGGCCCAACTCGAGGCATAAATGATATCGATTAGTCAAATGAGGCCTGACTTGAGGCGCAAATGATATGGTTGAGTCAAACGAGGCCCAACTCGAGGTGTAAATGATATAGTTGACCCAAATGAGGCCTGACTCAAGACGCAAATGATATGGTTGAGTAAAATGAGGTGCGACTCGAGGCACAAATGATATGGTTGAGTCAAACGAGGCCTGACTCGAGGCATAAATGATATAGTTAAGCCAAACGAGGCCCAACTCGAGGCACAAATGGTATCAGTGAGTCAAATGAGGCCCGACTGAAGGTGCAAATGATATGGTTGAGTCAAACGGGGCCGGACCCGAGGCACAAATGATATGGTTGAGTCAAATGAGGCTTGACTCGAGGTGCAAATGATAAGGGTGAGTCAAACGAAGACCAACTCAAGGCGCAAACATCTGGGTGAGACAAACAAGGCCGACTCGAGGTTTAAACATATCGTTGAGTCAAGCAAGGGACGACTCGAGGCATAAATAATATGGTTGAGTCAAACAAGGCCCGACTCGAGGCGCAAATGATATGGTTGAATCAAACGATGCCCAACTCGAGATGCAAATGATATGGTTGAGTCAAACGAGACCTGATCTGAGGCACAAATGATATGGTTAAGTCAAACGAGGCCCAACTCGAGCCACAAATGGCATCAGTGAGTCAAATGAGGCCTGACTCGAGGCGCAAATGATATGGTTGAGTCAAGCGAGGTCCGACTTGAAGTGCAAATGGTATGATTGAGTCAAATGAAATCGGACTTGATGCACAAATTGTATCAGTGAGTCAAACAAGGCCAAACTCGAGGCGCAAATGATATGGTTGAGTCAAACGAGGGCCGACTCGAGGCGCACATGATATGGTTTAGTCAAACGGAGCCCGACTCATGGCACAAATGATATGGTTGAGTCAAACGAGACCCGACTTGAGGCACAAATGGTATCGTTGAGTCAAACAAGGACCAACTCGAGGCGCAAATGATACGGTTGAGTCAAACGAGGCCTGACTCGAGGCAAAAATAATATGGTTGAGTCAAACAAGGCCTGACTCGAGGCGAAAACGATATGGTTGAGTCAAACGAGGCCTGACTCTAGCCGCAAATGATATGGTTGAGTCAAACGAGGCCTGACTAAGGCGCAAATGATATGGTTGACTCAAACAAGGCCTGATTCGAGGCACAAATGATATGGGTGAGCCAAATAAGGCTTGACATGAGGCAGAAATGACATGGTTGAGTCAAACAAGGCCCAACTAGTGGTGCAAATGATATGGTTGAGTTAAACAAGGCATGACTCGAGGCACAAATGATATGGTTTAGTCAAACGAGGCCTGACTCGAGGTGCAAATGATATGGATGAGTCAAACGAGGCCTGACTCGAGGTACAAATGATATGGTTGAGTCAAATTAGGCATGACTCGAGGCAGAAATGATATGGTTGAGTCAAACAAGGCCCGACTCGAGGCGAAAATGATATGGTTGAGTTAAACGAGGCATGACTCGAGGCACAAACGATATGGCTTAGTCAAACGAGGTTCGAATTGTTGCGCAAACATATGGGTGAGTCAAATAAGGCCCGCCTCGAGGTACAAATGGTATCGTTGAGTTAAACCAGGCCCAACTCGAGGCGCAAATTATATGGTTGAGTCAAATGAGGCCCCACTCAAGGCACAAATGGTATCCGTGAGTCAAACGAGGCCCGACTCAAGGTGCAAATGATATGGTTGAGTCAAACAAGGCCAGACTCATGACGCAAATGATAATGGTTGAGTCAAACGAGGCATGACTCGAGGCACAAATGATATGGTTGAGTCAAAAGAGGCCCAATTCGCGGCACAAATGGTATCGGTTGGTCAAACGAGGGCCGACTCGAGGCGCAAATGATATGGTTGAGTTAAACGAGGCCTGATTCGAGGCACAAATTATATGGTTTAGTCAAACGAGGCCCAATTCAAGGCACAAATGGTATCGGTTAGTCAAACGAGGCCCGACTCAAGGCACAAATGATATGGTTGAGTCAAACGAGACGCGACTCGAGGCACAAATGATATGATTGTGTCAAACAAGGCATGACTCAGGGCACAAACGATATGATTGAGTCAAACGAGGCCTGACCCGAGGCATAAATCATATGGTTGACTCAAACGAGGCCCATTCGAGGCACAAATGGTATCGGTGAGTCAAATGAGGCCTAACTCGAGGCGCAAATGATATAGTTGAGTCAAACGAGGCCCGACTCGAGCCGCAAATGATATGGTTTAGTCAAACGAGGCCTGACCCAAAGCACAAATGATATGGTTGAGTGAATTGAGGCCCAACTCGAGGCACAAATGGTATCGGTAAGTTAAGTGAGGCCCGAATCGAGGCACAAATGGTATGGTTGAGTCAAACGAGGCCCGACTCGAGGTGCAAATGATATGATTGAGTCAAACGAGGCATGACTCGAGGCACAAACGATATGGTTGGGTCAAACGAGGCATGACTTGAGGCACAAATGATATGGTTGAGAAAACGAGGCCCAACTCGAGGCACAAATGGTATCGATTAGTCAAATGAGGCCTGACTCGAGGTGCAAATGATATGGTTGAGTCAAACGAGGCCCAACTCGAGGCGTAAATGATATAGTTAACTCAAATGAGGCCTGACTCAAGGCACAAATGATATGGTTGAGTAAAATGAGGTGCGACTTGAGGCACAAATGATATGGTTAAGTCAAACGAGGCCTGACCTGAGGCACCAATGATATAGTTGAGCCAAGCGAGGCCCAACACGAGGCACAAATGGTATCAGTGAGTCAAATGAGGCATGACTCAAGGCACAAATGATATGGTTGAGTCAAACGAGGCATGTCTCGAGGCACAAATGATATGGTTGAGTCAAACGAGGCCCGACTCGACGTGTAAATGATATGGTTGACTTAAATGAGGCCCGACTCAAGGCGCAAATGATATGGTTGAGTCAAACAAGGCTTGTCTCGAGGCACAAATGATATGGTTGAGTCAAATAAGGCCCAACTCGAGGCACAAATGATATGGTTGAGTCAAAAGAGGCCCGACCCGAGGCGCAAATGATATGGTTGAGTCAAACGAGGCATGTCTCGAGGCACAAATGATATGGTTGAGTCAAACGAGGCCCGACTCAAGCTGCAAATGATATGGTTGAGTCAAACACGGCATGACCCAAGACACAAATGATATGGTTGAGTCAAACGAGGCCCAACTCGATGCACAAATGGTATCGGTGAGTTAAATAAGACCCAACTCGAGGCGCAAATAATATGGTTGTGCCAAACGAGTCCTGACTTGAGATACAAATGATATGGTTGAGTCAAACGAGGCCTGACTCAATGCACAAATGGTATCGGTGAGACAAAAGAGTCCCGACTCGAGGCGCAAATGTTATGGTTGAGTCAAACAAGGCCTGACTCGCAGCGCAAATGCATGGGTGAGTCAAACGAGGCCCAACTCGAGGCGCAAATGATATGGTTAAGTCAAACAAGGCCTGACTCAAGGCGCAAACACATGGGTGAGTCAAACAAGGCTTGACTCGAGGTACAAATGATAAGGGTGCGTCAAACGAAGACTGACTCAAGGCGCAAACATCTGGGTAAGACAAACAAGGCCGACTCGAGGTTTAAGCATATCGTTGAGTCAAGCAAGGCCCGACTCAAGGCGCAAATGATATGGTTGAGTCAAACGATGCCCGATTTAAGACGCAAATGATATGGTTGAGTCAAACGAGACCTGACCCGAGGCACAAATGATATGGTTGAGTCAAACGAGGCCCAACTCGAGCCACAAATGGCATCGGTGAGTCCAATGAGGCCTGACTCGAGGCGCAAATGATATGGTTGAGTCAAGCGAGGTCCGACTTGAAGTGCAAATGATATGATTGAGTCAAATGAAACCCGACTTGATGCACAAATGGTATCAGTGAGTCAAACAAGGCCCAACTTGAGGCGCAAATGATATGGTTGAGTCAAACGAGGCCCGACTCGAGGCACAAATGATATGGTTAAGTTAAACAGAGCCCGACTCATGGCACAAATGATATGGTTGAGTCAAACGAGGCTCGACTCGAGGCACAAATGGTATCATTGAGTCAAACGAGGCCCGACTCGAGCCAACAATGATATGGTTGAGTCAAACGAGGCCTGACTCGAGGCGCAAATGAGATGGTTGAGTCAAACAAGGCCTGACTCTAGCCGCAAATGATATGGTTGAGTCAAACGAGGCCTAACTAAGGCGCAAATGATATGGTTAAGTCAAACGAGGCCAGATTCAAGGCACAAATGATATGGTTGAGTCAAACGAGGCCCGACTCAAGGCGCAAATGATATGGTTGAGTCAAACGAGGCTCGACTCGAGGCACAAATGATATGGTTAAGTCAAACGGAGCCTAACTCATGGCACAAATGATATGGTTGAGTCAAACGAGGCCCGACTCGAGGCACAAATGGTATCGTTGAGTCAAACGAGGCTCGACTCGTGGCGCAAATGATACGGTTGAGTCAAACAAGGCCTGACTCGAGGCAAGAATGATATGGTTGAGTCAAACGAGGCCTGACTCGAGGCGCAAATAAGATGGTTAAGTCAAACGAGGCCTGACTGTAGCCGCAAATGATATGGTTGAGTCAAACGAGACCTGACTAAGGCGCAAATGATATGGTTGAGTCAAACGAGGCCCAACTAGAGGCACAAATGGTATCGTTGTGTCAAATGAGGCCCGACTCGAGACGCAAATGATATGGTTGAGTCAAACGAGACCTGACCCGAGGCACAAATGATATGGTTGAGTCAAACGAGGCCCAACTCGAGCCCCAAATGGCATCAGTGAGTCAAATGAGGCCTGACTCGAGGCGCAAATGATATGGTTGAGTCAAACGAGGTTCGACTTGAAGTGCAAATGACATGATTGAGTGAAATGAAACCCGACTTGATGCACAAATGGTATCAGTGAGTCAAACAAGGCCCGACTCGAGGCGCAAATGATATGGTTGAGTCAAACAAGGACTGACTCGCAGCGTAAACGCATGGGTAAGTCAAACGAGGCCCAACTCGAGACATAAATGATATGGTTAAGTCAAACAAGGCCTGACTCGTGGCACAAATGACATGGGTGAGTCAAACAAGGCCTGACTTGAGGCGCAAACACATGGGTGAGTCAATCGAGGCTTGACTCGAGGTGCAAATGATAAGGATGAGTCAAACGAAGACTGACTCAAGGCACAAACATCTAGGTGAGACAAACAAGGCCGACTCGAGGTTTAAACATATCGTTGAGTCAAGCAAGGCCCAACTCAAGGCACAAATGATATGGTTGAGTCAAACAAGGCCCGGCTCGAGGCACAAATGATATGGTTGAGTCAAACGATGCCTGACTCGAGACGCAAATGATATGGTTGAGTCAAACGAGACCTGACCCGAGGCACAAATGATATGGTTGAGTCAAACGAGGCCCAACTCGAGCCACAAATGGCATCGGTGAGTCCAATGAGGCCTGACTCGAGGCGCAAATGATATGGTTGAGTCAAGCGAGGTCCGACTTCAAGTGCAAATGATATGATTGAGTCAAATGAAACCCGACTTGATGCACAAATGGTATCAGTGAGTCAAACATGGCCCAACTTGAGGCGCAAATGATATGGTTGAGTCAAACGAGGTCCGACACGAGGTGCAAATGATATGGTTAAGTTAAACGGAGCCCGACTCATGGCACAAATGATATGGTTGAGTCAAACGAGGCTCGACTCGAGGCACAAATGATATCATTGAGTCAAACGAGGCCCGACTCGAGCCAAAAATGATATGGTTGAGTCAAACGAGGCCTGACTCGAGGCGCAAATGAGATTGTTGAGTCAAACAAGGCCTGACTCTAGCCGCAAATGATATGGTTGAGTCAAACGAGGCTTGACTAAGGCGCAAATGATATGGTTAAGTCAAACGAGGCCTGATTCGAGGCACAAATGATATGGTTGAGTCAAATGAGGCCCGACTCAAGGCGCAAATGATATGGTTAAGTCAAACGGAGCCTAACTCATGGCACAAATGATATGGTTGAGTCAAACGAGGCCCGACTCGAGGCACAAATGGTATCGTTGAGTCAAACGAGGCTCGACTCGTGGCGCAAATGATACGGTTGAGTCAAACAAGGCCTGACTCGAGGCAAGAATGATATGGTTGAGTCAAACGAGGCCTAACTCGAGGTGCAAATAAGATGGTTAAGTCAAACGAGGCCTGACTGTAGCCGCAAATGATATGGTTGAGTCAAACGAGACCTGACTAAGGCGCAAATGATATGGTTGAGTCAAACAAGGCCCAACTAGAGGCACAAATGGTATCGTTGTGTCAAATGAGGCCCTACTCGAGACGCAAATGATATAGTTGAGTCAAATGAGACCTGACCCGAGGCACAAATGATATGGTTGAGTCAAAGGAGGCCCAACTAGAGCCACAAATGGCATCAGTGAGTCAAATGAGGCCTGACTCGAGGCGCAAATGATATGGTTGAGTCAAACGAGGCTCGACTTGAAGTGCAAATGACATGATTGAGTGAAATGAAACCCGACTTGATGCACAAATGGTATCAGTGAGTCAAACAAGGCCCGACTCGAGGCGCAAATGATATGGTTGAGTCAAACAAGGACTGACTCGTAGCGTAAACGCATGGGTAAGTCAAACGATGCCCAACTCGAGGCATAAATGATATGGTTAAGTCAAACAAGGCCTGACTCGTGGCACAAATGATATGGGTGAGTCAAACAAGGCCTGACTCGAGGCGCAAACACATGGGTGAGTCAATCGAGGCTTGACTCGAGGTGCAAATGATAAGGGTGAGTCAAACGAAGACTGACTCAAGGCACAAACATCTAGGTGAGACAAACAAGGCCGACTCGAGGTTTAAACATATCGTTGAGTCAAGCAAGGCCCGACTCAATGCACAAATGATATGGTTGAGCCAAACAAGGCCCGACTCGAGGCACAAATGATATGGTTGAGTCAAACGATGCCTGACGCGAGACGCAAATGATATGGTTGAGTCAAACGAGACCTGACCCGAGGCACAAATGATATGGTTGAGTCAAACGAGGCCCGACTCGACGTGTAAATGATATGGTTGACTTAAATGAGGCCCGACTCAAGGCGCAAATGATATGGTTGAGTCAAACAAGGCTTGTCTCGAGGCACAAATGATATGGTTGAGTCAAATAAGGCCCAACTCGAGGCACAAATGATATGGTTGAGTCAAAAGAGGCCCGACCCGAGGCGCAAATGATATGGTTGAGTCAAACGAGGCATGTCTCGAGGCACAAATGATATGGTTGAGTCAAACGAGGCCCGACTCAAGCTGCAAATGATATGGTTGAGTCAAACACGGCATGACCCAAGACGCAAATGATATGGTTGAGTCAAACGAGGCCCAACTCGATGCACAAATGGTATCGGTGAGTTAAATAAGACCCAACTCGAGGCGCAAATAATATGGTTGTGCCAAACGAGTCCTGACTTGAGATACAAATGATATGGTTGAGTCAAACGAGGCCTGACTCAATGCACAAATGGTATCGGTGAGACAAAAGAGTCCCGACTCGAGGCGCAAATGTTATGGTTGAGTCAAACAAGGCCTGACTCGCAGCGCAAATGCATGGGTGAGTCAAACGAGGCCCAACTCGAGGCGTAAATGATATGGTTAAGTCAAACAAGGCCTGACTCAAGGCGCAAACACATGGGTGAGTCAAACAAGGCTTGACTCGAGGTACAAATGATAAGGGTGCGTCAAACGAAGACTGACTCAAGGCGCAAACATCTGGGTAAGACAAACAAGGCCGACTCGAGGTTTAAGCATATCGTTGAGTCAAGCAAGGCCCGACTCAAGGCGCAAATGATATGGTTGAGTCAAACGATGCCCGATTTAAGACGCAAATGATATGGTTGAGTCAAACGAGACCTGACCCGAGGCACAAATGATATGGTTGAGTCAAACGAGGCCCAACTCGAGCCACAAATGGCATCGGTGAGTCCAATGAGGCCTGACTCGAGGCGCAAATGATATGGTTGAGTCAAGCGAGGTCCGACTTGAAGTGCAAATGATATGATTGAGTCAAATGAAACCCGACTTGATGCACAAATGGTATCAGTGAGTCAAACAAGGCCCAACTTGAGGCGCAAATGATATGGTTGAGTCAAACGAGGCCCGACTCGAGGCACAAATGATATGGTTAAGTTAAACAGAGCCCGACTCATGGCACAAATGATATGGTTGAGTCAAACGAGGCTCGACTCGAGGCACAAATGGTATCATTGAGTCAAACGAGGCCCGACTCGAGCCAACAATGATATGGTTGAGTCAAACGAGGCCTGACTCGAGGCGCAAATGAGATGGTTGAGTCAAACAAGGCCTGACTCTAGCCGCAAATGATATGGTTGAGTCAAACGAGGCCTAACTAAGGCGCAAATGATATGGTTAAGTCAAACGAGGCCAGATTCAAGGCACAAATGATATGGTTGAGTCAAACGAGGCCCGACTCAAGGCGCAAATGATATGGTTGAGTCAAACGAGGCTCGACTCGAGGCACAAATGATATGGTTAAGTCAAACGGAGCCTAACTCATGGCACAAATGATATGGTTGAGTCAAACGAGGCCCGACTCGAGGCACAAATGGTATCGTTGAGTCAAACGAGGCTCGACTCGTGGCGCAAATGATACGGTTGAGTCAAACAAGGCCTGACTCGAGGCAAGAATGATATGGTTGAGTCAAACGAGGCCTGACTCGAGGCGCAAATAAGATGGTTAAGTCAAACGAGGCCTGACTGTAGCCGCAAATGATATGGTTGAGTCAAACGAGACCTGACTAAGGCGCAAATGATATGGTTGAGTCAAACGAGGCCCAACTAGAGGCACAAATGGTATCGTTGTGTCAAATGAGGCCCGACTCGAGACGCAAATGATATGGTTGAGTCAAACGAGACCTGACCCGAGGCACAAATGATATGGTTGAGTCAAACGAGGCCCAACTCGAGCCCCAAATGGCATCAGTGAGTCAAATGAGGCCTGACTCGAGGCGCAAATGATATGGTTGAGTCAAACGAGGTTCGACTTGAAGTGCAAATGACATGATTGAGTGAAATGAAACCCGACTTGATGCACAAATGGTATCAGTGAGTCAAACAAGGCCCGACTCGAGGCGCAAATGATATGGTTGAGTCAAACAAGGACTGACTCGCAGCGTAAACGCATGGGTAAGTCAAACGAGGCCCAACTCGAGACATAAATGATATGGTTAAGTCAAACAAGGCCTGACTCGTGGCACAAATGACATGGGTGAGTCAAACAAGGCCTGACTTGAGGCGCAAACACATGGGTGAGTCAATCGAGGCTTGACTCGAGGTGCAAATGATAAGGATGAGTCAAACGAAGACTGACTCAAGGCACAAACATCTAGGTGAGACAAACAAGGCCGACTCGAGGTTTAAACATATCGTTGAGTCAAGCAAGGCCCAACTCAAGGCACAAATGATATGGTTGAGTCAAACAAGGCCCGGCTCGAGGCACAAATGATATGGTTGAGTCAAACGATGCCTGACTCGAGACGCAAATGATATGGTTGAGTCAAACGAGACCTGACCCGAGGCACAAATGATATGGTTGAGTCAAACGAGGCCCAACTCGAGCCACAAATGGCATCGGTGAGTCCAATGAGGCCTGACTCGAGGCGCAAATGATATGGTTGAGTCAAGCGAGGTCCGACTTCAAGTGCAAATGATATGATTGAGTCAAATGAAACCCGACTTGATGCACAAATGGTATCAGTGAGTCAAACATGGCCCAACTTGAGGCGCAAATGATATGGTTGAGTCAAACGAGGTCCGACACGAGGTGCAAATGATATGGTTAAGTTAAACGGAGCCCGACTCATGGCACAAATGATATGGTTGAGTCAAACGAGGCTCGACTCGAGGCACAAATGATATCATTGAGTCAAACGAGGCCCGACTCGAGCCAAAAATGATATGGTTGAGTCAAACGAGGCCTGACTCGAGGCGCAAATGAGATTGTTGAGTCAAACAAGGCCTGACTCTAGCCGCAAATGATATGGTTGAGTCAAACGAGGCTTGACTAAGGCGCAAATGATATGGTTAAGTCAAACGAGGCCTGATTCGAGGCACAAATGATATGGTTGAGTCAAATGAGGCCCGACTCAAGGCGCAAATGATATGGTTAAGTCAAACGGAGCCTAACTCATGGCACAAATGATATGGTTGAGTCAAACGAGGCCCGACTCGAGGCACAAATGGTATCGTTGAGTCAAACGAGGCTCGACTCGTGGCGCAAATGATACGGTTGAGTCAAACAAGGCCTGACTCGAGGCAAGAATGATATGGTTGAGTCAAACGAGGCCTAACTCGAGGTGCAAATAAGATGGTTAAGTCAAACGAGGCCTGACTGTAGCCGCAAATGATATGGTTGAGTCAAACGAGACCTGACTAAGGCGCAAATGATATGGTTGAGTCAAACAAGGCCCAACTAGAGGCACAAATGGTATCGTTGTGTCAAATGAGGCCCTACTCGAGACGCAAATGATATAGTTGAGTCAAATGAGACCTGACCCGAGGCACAAATGATATGGTTGAGTCAAAGGAGGCCCAACTAGAGCCACAAATGGCATCAGTGAGTCAAATGAGGCCTGACTCGAGGCGCAAATGATATGGTTGAGTCAAACGAGGCTCGACTTGAAGTGCAAATGACATGATTGAGTGAAATGAAACCCGACTTGATGCACAAATGGTATCAGTGAGTCAAACAAGGCCCGACTCGAGGCGCAAATGATATGGTTGAGTCAAACAAGGACTGACTCGTAGCGTAAACGCATGGGTAAGTCAAACGATGCCCAACTCGAGGCATAAATGATATGGTTAAGTCAAACAAGGCCTGACTCGTGGCACAAATGATATGGGTGAGTCAAACAAGGCCTGACTCGAGGCGCAAACACATGGGTGAGTCAATCGAGGCTTGACTCGAGGTGCAAATGATAAGGGTGAGTCAAACGAAGACTGACTCAAGGCACAAACATCTAGGTGAGACAAACAAGGCCGACTCGAGGTTTAAACATATCGTTGAGTCAAGCAAGGCCCGACTCAATGCACAAATGATATGGTTGAGCCAAACAAGGCCCGACTCGAGGCACAAATGATATGGTTGAGTCAAACGATGCCTGACGCGAGACGCAAATGATATGGTTGAGTCAAACAAGACCTGACCCGAGGCACAAATGATATGGTTGAGTCAAACGAGGCCCAACTCGATCCACAAATGGCATCGGTGAGTCAAATGAGGCTTGACTCGAGGCGCAAATGATATGGTTGAGTCAAGCGAGGTCCGACTTGAAGTGCAAATGATATGATTAAGTCAAATGAAACTCGACTTGATGCACAAATGGTATCAGGGAGTCAAACAAGGCCCGACTCGAGGTGCAAATGATATGGTTAAGTCAAACGAGGCCCAACTTGAGGCGCAAATGATATGGTTAAGTCAAACGGAGCCCGACTCATGGCACAAATGATATGATTGAGTCAAACGAGGCCCGACTCGAGGCACAAATGGTATCGTTGAGTCAAACAAGGCCCGACTCTAGGCGCAAATGATACGGTTGAGTCAAACGAGGCCTGACTTGAGGCAAAAATGATATGGTTAAGTCAAATGAGGCCTAACTCAAAGCGCAAATGAGATGGTTGAGTCAAACGAGGCCTGACTCTAGCCGTAAATGATATGGTTGAGTCAAACGAGGCCTGACTAAGGCGCAAATGATGTGGTTGAGTCAAATGAGGCCCAACTAGAAGCACAAATGGTATCGTTGTGTCAAATGAGGCCCGACTCGAGATGCAAATGATATGGTTGAGTCAAACGAGACCTGACCCGAGGCACAAATGATATGATTGAGTCAAACGAGGCCCAACTCGAGCCGTAAATGGCATCGGTGAGTCAAATGAGCTCTGACTCGAGGCGCAAATGATATGGTTGAGTCAAGCGAGGTTCGACTTGAAGTGCAAATGACATGATTGAGTCAAATGAAACCCGACTTGGTGCACAAATGGTATCAGTGAGTCAAACAAGGCCCGACTCGAGGCGCAAATGATATGGTTGAGTCAAACAAGGCCTGACTCACAGCACAAACACATAGGTGAGTCAAACGAGGCCCAACTCGAGGCGCAAATGATATGGTTAAGTCAAACAAGGCCTGACTCGTGGCACAAATGATATGGGTGAGTCAAACAAGGCCTGACTCAAGGCGTAAACACATGGGTGAGTCAAACGAGGCTTGACTCGAGGCGCAAATGATAAGGGTGAGTCAAACGAAGACCGACTCAAGGCGCAAACATCTGGGTGAGACAAACAAGGCCAACTCGAGGTTTAAACATATCGTTGAGTCAAGCAAGGCCCAACTCGAGGCACAAATGATATGGTTGAGTCAAACAAGGCTCGACTCGAGGCGCAAATGATATGGTTGAGTCAAACGATGCCCGACTCGAGACACAAATGATATGGTTGAGTCAAACGATGCCCAACTCGAGCCACAAATGGCATCGGTGAGTCAAATAAGGCCTGACTCGAGGCGCAAATGATATGGTTGAGTCAAGCGAGGTCTGACTTGAAGTGCAAATGATATGATTGAGTCAAATGAAACTCGACTTGATGCACAAATGGTATCAGTGAGTCAAACAAGGCCCGACTCGAGGCACAAATGATATGGTTGAGTCAAACGAGGACCGACTCGAGGCGCAAATGATATGGTTAAGTCAAACGGAGCCCGACTCATGGCACAATGATATGGTTGAGTCAAACGAGGCCCAACTCGAGGCATAAATGGTATCGTTGAGTCAAACGATGCCCGACTCGAGGCGCAAATGATACAGTTGAGTCAAATGAGGCCTGACTTGAGACAAAAATGATATGGTTGAGTCAAACGAGGCCTGACTCGAGGCGTAAATGAGATCATTGAGTCAAACAAGGCCTGACACTAGCCGCAAATGATATGGTTGAGTCAAACAAGGCCTGACTAAGGTGCAAATGATATGGTTGAGTCAAACAAGGCCCAACTAGAGGCACAAATGGTATCGTTGAGTCAAATGAGGCCCGACTCAAGACGTAAATGATATGGTTGAGTCAAACGAGACCTGACCCGAGGCACAAATGATATGGTTTAGTCAAACGAGGCCCAACTCGAGCCACAAATGGCATCGGTGAGTCAAATGAGGTCTGACTCGAGGCGCAAATGATATGGTTGAGTCAAGCGAGGTCCGGCTTGAAGTGCAAATGACATGATTGAGTCAAGTGAAACCCGACTTGATGTGCAAATGGTATCAGTGAGTCAAACAAGGCCCGATTCGAGGCATAAATGATATGGTTGAGTCAAAGGAGGCCCCACTCAAGGCACAAATGATATGGTTAAGTTAAACAGAGCCCGACTCATGGCACAAATGATATGGTTGAGTCAAACGAGGCCCGACTCGAGGCACAAATGGTATTGTTGAGTCAAAGGAGGCCCTACTCGAGGCACAAATGATACGACTGAGTCAAACGAGGCCTGACGCGAGGTAGAAATGATATGGTTGAGTTAAACGAGGCTTGACTCGAGGCGCAAATGATATGGTTGAGTCAAACGAGGCCTGACTGTAGCCGCAAATGATACGGTTGAGTTAAACAAGGCCTGACTAAGGCGCAAATGATATGGTTGAGTCAAACGAGGACTGATTCGAGGCACAAATGATATGGGTGAGTCAAATAAGGCTTGACTTGAGGCAGAAATGACATGGTTGAGTCAAACAAGGCCCAACTCGTAGTGCAAATGATATGGTTGAGTCAAACGAGGCATGACTCAATGCACAAATGATATGGTTTAGTCAAACAAGGCCTGACTCGAGGTGCAAATGATATGGTTGAGTCAAACGAGGCCTGACTCGAGGCACAAATGATATGGTTGAGTCAAATGAGGCATGACTCGAGGTAGAAATGATACGGTTGAGTCAAACGAGGCCTGACTCGAGGCACAAATGATATGGTTGAGTCAAATGAGGCATGACTCGAGGTAGAAATGATATGGTTGAGTCAAACCAGGATGACTCGAGGCACAAACGATATGGCTTAGTCAAACAGGGCTCGAATTATTGCGCAAACATATGGGTGAGTCAAATAAGGCCCGCCTCGAGGTGTAAATGATATCGTTGAGTTAAACCAGGACCAACTCGAGGCGCAAATTATATGGTTGAGTCAAATGAGGCCCCACTCAAGGCACAAATGGTATCCGTGAGTCAAACGAGGCCCGACTCGAGGTGCAAATGATATGGTTGAGTCAAACAAGGCCAACCTCATGGCACAAATGATATGGTTGAGTCAAACGAGGCATGACTCGAGGCACAATCGATATGGTTGAGTCAAACGAGGCCCAATTCGTGTCACAAATCGTATCGTTTAGTCAAACGAGGCCCGACTCGAGGCGCAAATGATATGGTTGAGTTAAACGAGGCCCGATTCAAGGCACAAATTATATGGTTTAGTCAAACGAGGCACAATTCGAGGCACAAATGGTATCGGTTAGTCAAACAAGGCCCGACTCAAGGCACAAATGATATGGTTGAGTCAAACGAGGCCCGACTCGAGGCACAAATAATATGGTTGAGTCAAATGAGGCATGACTCGAGGCACAAACGATATGGTTGAGCAAACGAGGCCCAACTCGAGGCACAAATGGTATCGATCAGTCAAATGAGGCCTGACTCGAGGCACAAATGATATGGTTGAGTCAAACGAGGCCCAACTCGAGGCGTAAATGATATAGTTGACTCAAATGAGGCCTGACTCAAGGCGCAAATGATATGGTTGAGTAAAACGAGGTGCGACTCGAGGCACAAATGATATGGTTGAGTCAAATGAGGCCCGACTCAAGGCGCAAATGATATGGTTGAGTCAAACGAGGCCTGACTCAACGTGTAAATTATATGGTTGACTTAAATGAGGCCCGACTCAAGGCACAAATGATATGGTTGAGTCAAACGAGGCATGTCTCGAGGCACAAATGATATGGTTGAGTCAAATGAGGCCCAACTCAAGGCACAAATGATATGGTTCAGTCAAACGAGGCTCGACCCGAGGTGCAAATGATATGGTTGAGTCAAACGAGGCATGTCTCAAGGCACAAATGATATGGTTGAGTCAAACGAGGCCCGACTCAAGTTGCAAATGATATGGTTGAGTCAAATGAGGCATGACCCAAGGTACAAATGATATGGTTGAGTCAAACGAAGCCCAACTCGACGCACAAATGGTATCAGTGAGTCAAACGAGGCCCAACTCGAGGCGTAAATAATATGGTTGTGTCAAACGAGTCCTAACTCGAGATACAAATGATATGATTGAGTCAAATGAGGCCTGACTCAATGCACAAATGGTATCGGTGAGTCAAACCAGTCCCGACTCAAGGCGCAAATGTTATGGTTGAGTCAAACAAGGCCTGACTCGCAGTGCAAATGCATGGGTGAGTCCAACGAGGCCCAAGTTGAGGCGCAAATGATATGGTTAAGTCAAACAAGTCCTGACTCGTGGCACAAATGATAAGGGTGAGTCAAACAAGGCCTGACTCGAGGGCAAACACATGGGTGAGTCAAACGAGGGTTGACTCAAGGTACAAATGATAAGGGTGAGTCAAATGAAGACCGACTCAAGGCACAAACATCTGGGTGAGACAAACAAGGCCGACTCGAGGTTTAAACATATTGTTGAGTCAAGCAAGGCCTGACTCGAGGCTCAAATGATATGGTTGAGTCAAACAAGGCCCGACTCAGGGCGCAAAAGATATGGTTGAGTCAAACGATGCCCGACTCGAGACACAAATGATATGGTTGAGTCAAACGAGACCTGACCCGTGGCACAAATGATATGGTTGAGTCAAACGAGGCATGACTCGAGGTACAAACGATATGGTTGAGTCAAACGAGGCCCAATTCGCGGCACAAATGGTATCGGTTAGTCAAATGAGGCCTGACTCAAGGCGTAAATGATATGGTTGAGTTAAACGAGGCCTGATTCGAGGCGCAAATTATATGGTTTAGTCAAACGAGGCCTAATTCAAGGGACAAATGGTATCGGTTAGTCAAACGAGGCCCGACTCGAGGCACAAATGATATGGTTGAGTCAAACGAGGCCCGACTCAAGGCACAAATGATATGATTGAGTCAAACGAGGCTTGACTCGTGGTGCAAATGATAAGGGTGACTTAAACGAAGACCGACTCGAGGTGCAAATGATATGGTTAAGCCAAACGAGGCCTGACTCGAGGCACAAATGATATGGTCGAGTCAAACGAGGCCTGACTCTAGCCGTAAATGATATGGTTGAGTCAAATGAGGTATGACTCGAGCCACAAATGATATGGGTGAGTCAAATGAGGCTTGACTCGAGGCAGAAATGATATGGTTAAGTCAAACAAGGCCTAACTCTAGTGCAAATGATATGGTTGAGTCAAGCGAGGCATGACTCGAGGCACAAAGGATATGGTTTAGTCAAACGAGGCCCAACTCGAGGTGCAAATGATATGGTTGAGTCAAACAAGGCCAGACTCATGGCGCAAATGATATGATTGAGTCAAACGAGGCATGACTCGAGGCACAAACGATATGGTTGAGTCAAACGAGGCCCAATTCGTGTCACAAATCATATCGTTTAGTCAAACGAGGCCCGACTCGAGGTGCAAATGATATGGTTGAGTTAAACGAGGCCCGATTCGAGGCACAAATTATATGGTTTAGTCAAACGAGGCACAATTCGAGGCACAAATGGTATCAGTTAGTCAAACAAGGCTCGACTCGAGGCACAAATGATATGGTTGAGTCAAACGAGGCTCGACTTGAGGCACAAATAATATGGTTGAGTCAAATGAGGCATGACTCGAGGCACAAACGATATGGTTGAGCAAACGAGGCCCAACTCGAGGCACAAATGGTATCGATCAATCAAATGAGGCCTGACTCGAGGCACAAATGATATGGTTGAGTCAAACGAGGCCCAACTCGAGGTGTAAATGATATAGTTGACTCAAATGAGGCCTGACTCAAGGTGCAAATGATATGGTTGAGTAAAACGAGGTGCGACTCGAGGCACAAATGATATGGTTGAGTCAAATGAGGCCCGACTCAAGGCGCAAATGATATGGTTGAGTCAAACGAGGCCTGACTCAACATGTAAATTATATGGTTGACTTAAATGAGGCCCGACTCAAGGCACAAATGATATGGTTGTGTCAAACGAGGCATGTCTCGAGGCACAAATGATATGGTTGAGTCAAATGAGGCCCAACTCAAGGCACAAATGATATGGTTCAGTCAAACGAGGCTCGACCCGAGGTGCAAATGATATGGTTGAGTCAAACGAGGCATGTCTCAAGGCACAAATGATATGGTTGAGTCAAACGAGGCCCGACTCAAGCTGCAAATGATATGGTTGAGTCAAATGAGGCATGACCCACGGTACAAATGATATGGTTGAGTCAAACGAAGCCCAACTCGACGCACAAATGGTATCAGTGAGTCAAACGAGGCCCAACTCGAGGCGTAAATAATATGGTTGTGTCAAACGAGTCCTAACTCGAGATACAAATGATATGGTTGAGTCAAATGAGACCTGACTCATTGCACAAATGGTATCGGTGAGTCAAACCAGTCCCGACTCAAGGCGCAAATGTTATAGTTGAGTCAAACAAGGCCTGACTCGCAGCGCAAATGCATGGGTGAGTCCAACGAGGCCCAACTTAAGGCGCAAATGATATGGTTAAGTCAAACAAGTCCTGACTCGTGGCACAAATGATATGGGTGAGTCAAACAAGGCCTGACTCGAGGGCAAACACATGGGTGAGTCAAACGAGGGTTGACTCATGGTGCAAATGATAAGGGTGAGTCAAACGAAGACTGACTCAAGGCGCAAACACCTGGGTGAGACAAACAAGGCCGACTCGAGGTTTAAACATATTGTTGAGTCAAGCAAGGCCTGACTCGAGGCTCAAATGATATGGTTGAGTCAAACAAGGCCCGACTCGGGGCGCAAATGATATGGTTGAGTCAAACGATGCCTGACTCGAGACGCAAATGATATGGTTGAGTCAAACGAGACCTGACCCGTGGCTCAAATGATATGGTTGAGTCAAACGAGGCATGACTCGAGGCACAAACGATATGGTTGAGTCAAACGAGGCCCAATTCGCGGCACAAATGGTATCGGTTAGTCAAATGAGGCCTGACTCAAGGCGTAAATGATATGGTTGAGTTAAACGAGGCCTGATTCGAGGCGCAAATTATATGGTTTAGTCAAACGAGGCCTAATTCGAGGGACAAATGGTATCAGTTAGTCAAACGAGGCCCGACTCGAGGCACAAATGATATGGTTGAGTCAAACGAGGCCCCACTCGAGGCACAAATGATATGATTGAGTCAAACGAGGCTTGACTTGTGGTGCAAATGATAAGGGTGACTTAAACGAAGAACGACTCGAGGTGCAAATGATATGGTTGAGCCAAACGAGGCCTAACTCGAGGCGCAAATGATATGGTTGAGTCAAACGAGGCCTGACTCTAGCCGTAAATGATATGGTGGAGTCAAACGAGGTATGACTCGAGCCACAAATGATATGGGTGAGTCAAATGAGGCTTGACTCGAGGCAGAAATGATATGGTTAAGTCAAACAAGGCCTAACTCTAGTGCAAATGATATGGTTGAGTCAAGCGAGGCATGACTCGAGGCACAAAGGATATGGTTTAGTCAAACGAGGCCCAACTCGAGGTGCAAATGATATGGTTGAGTCAAACAAGGCCAGACTCATGGCGCAAATGATATGGTTGAGTCAAACGAGGCATGACTCGAGGCACAAACGATATGGTTGAGTCAAACGAGGCCCAATTCGTGTCACAAATCATATCGTTTAGTCAAACGAGGCCCGACTCGAGGCGCAAATGATATGGTTGAGTTAAACGAGGCTCGATTCGAGGCACAAATTATATGGTTTAGTCAAACGAGGCACAATTCGAGGCACAAATGGTATCGGTTAGTCAAACAAGGCCCGACTCGAGGCACAAATGATATGGTTGAGTCAAACGAGGCCCGACTCGAGGCACAAATAATATGGTTGAGTCAAATGAGGCATGACTTGAGGCACAAACGATATGGTTGAGCGAACGAGGCCCAACTCGAGGCACAAATGGTATCGATCAGTCAAATGAGGCCTGACTCAAGGCACAAATGATATGGTTGAGTCAAACGAGGCCTAACTCGAGGCGTAAATGATATAGTTGACTCAAATGAGGCCTGAATCAAGGCGCAAATGATATGGTTGAGTAAAACGAGGTGCGACTCGAGGCACAAATGATATGGTTGAGTCAAATGAGGCCCGACTCAAGATGCAAATGATAAGGGTGACTTAAACGAAGACCGACTCGAGGTGCAAATGATATGGTTGAGCCAAACGAGGCCTGACTCGAGGCGCAAATGATATGGTTGAGTCAAATGAGGCCTGACTCTAGCCGTAAATGATATGGTTGAGTCAAACGAGGTATGACTCGAGCCACAAATGATATGGGTGAGTCAAATGAGGCTTGACTCGAGGCAGAAATGATATGGTTATGTCAAACAAGGCCTAACTCTAGTGGAAATGATATGGTTGAGTCAAGCGAGGCATGACTCGAGGCACAAAGGATATGGTTTAGTCAAACGAGGCCCAACTCGAGGTGCAAATGATATGGTTGAGTCAAACGAGCACTGACTCGAGGCACAAATGATATGGTTGAGTTAAATGAAGCATGACTCGAGGGAAAAATGGTATGGTTGAGTCAAACAAGGCCTGACTCGAGGCGTAAACGATATGGTTGAATTAAACGAGGCCTAACTCGAGGCGCAAATTATATGGCTGAGTCAAATAAGGCCCATTCGAGGCACAAATGGTATTTGTGAGTCAAACAAGGCCCGACTCGAGGTGCATATGATATGGTTGAGTCAAACAAGGCCTTACTCATGGCGTAAATGATATGGTTAAGTCAAACGAGGCCCGACCCGAGGTGCAAATAATATGTTTGAGTCAAACGAGGCATGACTTGAGGCACAAACGATATGGTTGAGTCAAATGAGGCCCAATTCGAGGCACAAATGGTATCGGTTAGTCAAATGAGGCCTAACTCGAGGCGCAAACGATATGGTTGAGTCAAACGAGGCCCAACTCGAGGCGCAAATGATATGGTTGAGTCAAACGTCGCCCGACCTGAGGCGCAAATGATATGGTTGAGTCAAACGAGGCATGTCTCGAGGCACAAATGATATGGTTGAGTCAAATAAGGCCTGACCCGAGGCGCAAATGATACGGTAGAGTAAATGATATGGTTGAGTCGAACAAGGCATAACCCAAGGCATAAATGATATGGTTGAGTCAAACGAGGCCCAACTCGAGGCACAAATGGTATCGGTGAGTCAAATGAGACCCGACTCGAGGCGCAAATGGTATGGTTGAGTCAAACGAGGCCCGACTCGAGGCACAAATAATATGATTAAGTCAAACGAGGCATGACTCGAGGCACAAACGATATGGTTGAGTCAAATGAGGCCCAACTCGAGGCACAAATGATATCGATCAGTCAAATAAGGCCTGACTCAAGGCGCAAATGATATGGTTAAGTCAAATGAGGCCTGACCTGAGGCACAAACGATATAGTTGAGCCAAACGAGGCCCAACTCGAGGCACAAATGGTATCAGTGATTCAATGAGGCCCTACTCAAGGCACAAATGATATGGTTGAGTCGAACAAGTCCCGACTCGAGGCACAAATTATATGATTGAGCCAAACGAGGCATGACTCGAGGCACAAATGATATGGTTGAGTCAAACGAGTCCCAATTCGTGGCACAAATGGTATTGGTTAGTCAAACGAGGCCCGACTCGAGGCACAAATGATATGATTGAGTCAAACGAGGCATGACTCGAGGCACAAACGCTATGGTTGAGTCAAACGAGGCCTGACTCGAGGCACCAATGATATGGTTGAGTCAAATGAGGCCTGACACGAGGCACAAATGATATGATTGAGTCAAACCAGGCCCAACTCGAGGCACAAATGGTATGATTGAGTCAAACGAGGCCTGACACGAGGCACAAATGATATGGTTGAGTCAAATGAGGCCCAACTCGAGGCACAAATGGTATCGGTGAGTGAAATGAGGCTTGACTCGAGGCGCAAATGATATGATTGAGTCAAACGAGACTCGACTCGAGGCCCAAATGGTATGGTTTAGTCAAACGAGGCCCGACTCGAGACGCAGATGATATTGTTGAGTCAAACGAGGTATGACTCGAGGCACGAATGGTATCGTTGAGTCAAACGAGGCCTGATTCGAGGCGGAAATGATATGGTTGAGTCAAACAAGCTCGACTCGAGGCGCAAATGATATGGTTGAGTCAAACGTGGCCCGACTTGAGCCGCAAATGATATGGTTGAGTCAAACGAGGCCTGACTAGAGGCATAAATAATATAGTTGTGTCAAACGAGTCCTGACTCGAGATAAAAATGATATGGTCGAGTCAAATGAGCTTGACTCAATGCACAAATGGTATCGGTGAGTCAAACAAGCCCCAACTCAAGGGGCAGATGAAATGGTTGAGTCTAGCAAGGCCCGACACGAGGAGCAAATGATATGGTTGAGTCAAACGAGGCCTGACTCGAGGCACAAATGATATGGTTCAGTCAAACCAGGCTCGACTTGTGGTGCAAATGATATGGTTGAGTCAAACAAGGCCTGACTTGAGGCACAAATGGTTTGGTTAAGTCAAACGAGGCCCAACTCGAGGCACAAATGGTATCGAAGAGTCAAACGAGGCCCGACTATAGGCATAAATGATATGGGTGAGTCAAACAAGGCCTGACTCGAGACGCAAACACATGGGTGAGTCAAACGAGGCTTGACTCGGGGTGCAAAAGATAAGGGTGAGTTAAACGAAGACCGACTCGAGGCACAAATGATATGGTTGAGTCAAATGAGGCATGACTCGAGACAGAAATGATATGGTTGAGTCAAATGAGGCCTGACTTGAGGCACAAATCATATGGTTGAGTCAAACGAGGCCTTACTCTAGCCGCAAATGATATGGTTGAGTCAAACGAGGCCTTACTCTAGCCGCAAATGACATGGTTGAGTCAAACGAGGCCTGACTCGAGGCACAAATGATATGGGTGAGTCAAATGAGGCTTGACTCGAGGCACAAATGATATGGTTTAGTCAAACAAGGCCCAACTCTGGTGCAAATGATATCATTGAGTTAAACGAGGCATGACTCGAGGCACAAATGATATGGTTTAGTCAAACAAGACCCGACTCGAGGTGCAAATCATATGGTTGAGTCAAACGAGGCTTGGCTCGAGGAACAAATGATATGGTTGAGTAAAATGAGGCATGACTCGAGGCAAAAATGGTATGGTTGAGTCAGACAAGGCCTGACTCGAGGCACAAATGATATGGTTGAGTTAAATGAGGCATGACTCGAGGCACAAACGATATGGTTTAGTCAAACGAGGCCCGAATTGTTGCACAAACATATGGGTAAGTCAAATAAGGCCCACCTCAAGGCGCAAATGTTATGGTTGAGTCAAACCAGTCCCAACTCGACGCGCAAATTATATGGTTGAATCAAATAAGTCCCCACTCGAGGCACAAATGGTATCCGTGAGTCAAACGAGGCCTAACTCGAGGTGCAAATGATATGGTTGAGTCAAACAATGCCTTACTCATGGCGTAAATGACATGGTTGAGTCAAATGAGGCCCGACCCGAGGCGCAAAAGATATCATTGAGTCAAACGAGGCATGACTCGAGGCATAAACGATATGGTTGAGTCAAACGAGGCCCAATTCGAGGCACAAATGGTATTAGTTAGTCAAATGAGGCCTGACTCGAGACGCAAATGATATGGTTGAGTTAAACGAGGCCCGATTCGAGGCGCAAATTATATGGTTTAGTGAAATGAGGCCCAATTCGAGGCACATATGGTATCGGTTAGTCAAATGAGGCCCGACTCGAGACGCAAATTATATGGTTGAGTTAAACGAGGCCCGATTCGAGGCGCAAATTATATGGTTTAGTGAAACGAGGCCCAATTCGAGGCACAAATGGTATCGGTTAGTCAAATGAGGCCCGACTCGAGGCATAAATGATATGGTTGAGTCAAACGAGGCCCAACTCGAGGAGCAAATTATATGATTAAGTCAAACAAGGCATGACTCGAGGCACAAATGATATGATTGAGTCAAACGAGGCCTGACCCGAGACATAAATGATATGGTTGAGTCAAACGCGGCCTACTCGAGGCACAACTGGTATCAGTGAGTCAAATGAGGCCAGACTCGAGGCACAAATGATATAATTGAGTCAAACGAGGCCCGACTCGAGCCGCAAATGATATGGTTTAGTCAAATAAGGCCTGACCCAAGGCACAAATGATATGGTTGAGTTAAACGAGGCCCAACTCGAGGCACAAATGGTATCAGTGAGTCAAATGAGGCCCGACTCGAGGCGCAAATGGTATGGTTGAGTCAAACAAGGCCCGACTCGAGGCGCAAATGATATGATTGAGTCAAACGAGGCCCAACTCGGGGCGCAAATGATATGGTTGAGTCAAACGTGGCCCGACTCTAGGCGTAAATGATATAGTTGACTCAAATGAGGCCCGAGTCAAGCCGTAAATGATATGGTTGAGTCAAACAAGGTACGACTCGAGGCACAAATGATATGGTTGTGTCAAACAAGGCCTGACTTGAGGCACAAATGGTATAGTTGAGCCAAACGAGGCCCAACTCAAGGCACAAATGGTATCAGTGAGTCAAATGAGGCCCGACTCAAGGCGCAAATGATATGGTTGAATCAAACGAGGCTCGACCTGAGGCGCAAATGATATGGTTGAGTCAAACGAGGGATGTCTCGAGGCACAAATGATATGGTTGAGTCAAACGAGACCCGACTCAAGGCACAAATGATATGGTAGAGTCAAACAAGTCCCGACTCAAGACGCAAATGATATGGTTGAGTCAAATATGGCCCGACTCAAAGCGCAAATAATATGGTTGAGTCAAATAAGGCCCGACTCGAGGCGCAAATGATATGGTTGAGTCAAACTAGGCTTGACTCGAGGCACAAATGATATGGTTGAGCCAAACGAGGCCTAACTCGAGGCACAAATGATATCAGTGAGTCAAACGAGGCCTGACTCGAGGCGCAAATCATATGGTTGACTCAAACGAGGCTTGACACGAGGCACAAATGATATGGTTAAGTCAAACGAGGCCCAACTGGAGGTACAAATGGTATCAGTGAGTCAAATGTGGCTCGACTTAAGATGCAAATGATATGGTTGAGTCAAACGAGGTATGACTCAAGGCACAAATGATATGGTTGAGTCAAACGAGGCCCGAGTCGAGGCCCAAATGTATGGTTGAGTCAAACAAGGCCCGACTCAAAGCGCAAATGATATGGTTGAGTCAAACGAGGCCCGACTCGAGGCGCAAATCATATGGTTGAGTCAAATAAGGCCTAACTCGAGGCACAAATGATATGGTTGAGTTAAACGAGGCCGAACTCGAGGCACAAATGGTATCGTTGAGTGAAATGAGGCCTGACTCGAGGTGCAAATGATATGGTTAAGTCAAACAAGGCCAGACTCGTGACGCAAATGATATGGGTGAGTCAAACAAGGCCAGACGCGGGGCGCAAACACATGGTTGAGCCAAAAAGAGACTTGACTCGAGCTGCAAATCATACGGGAGAGTCAAACGAGGATCGACTCGAGGTGCAAACATATGGCTGAGTCAAATAAGGCCCGACTCGAGGTTCAAACATATGGGTGAGTCAAACAAGGCCCGACTCGAGGCACAAATGATATGGTTGAGACAAACAAGTCCTAACTCGAGGCACAAACAATATGGTTGAGTCAAACGAGGCCCAACTTGAGGCACAAATGCTAACGGTGAGTCAAGTGAGGCTCGACTCGAGGGGCAAATGATATGGTTGAGTCAAACAAGGCCCGACTCAAGGCGCAAATGATATGGTTGAGTGAAACGAGGCATGACTCATGGTGCAAACATATGGTTGAGTCAAACGAGGCTTGACTCGAGGTGCAAATGATAAGGTTGAGTCAAACGAAGACCGACTCGGGGCCCAAACATATAGGTGAGCGAAATAAGGCCCGACTGGAGGCTCAAACGTATGGGTGAGTCAAACATGGCCCGACTCGAGGCGAAAATGATATGGTTGAGTCAACCAAGGCCTGACACGAGGAACAAATGATACCGTTGAGTCAAACGAGACCCAACTCGAGGTCCAAATGGTATCGGTGAGTCAAATGAGGCCCGATTCAAGGCACAAATGATATGGTTGAATCAAACGAGGACCGACTCAAGGCACAAATGATATGGTTGAGTCAAATGAGGACTGACTCAAGGCACAAATGATATGGTTAAGTCAAACGAGGCCTAACTCGAGGCACAAATGGTATCGGTAAGTCAAATGAGGCCTGACTCGAGGTACAAATGATATCGTTGAGTCAAACGAGGCCTGACCCGAGGCACAAATGATATGGTTGAGTCCAACGAGGCCCAACTCGAGGCACAAATGGTATCGGTGAGTCAGATGAGGCCCGACTTGAGATGCAAATTATATGGTTGAGTCAAACGAGGCATGACACGAGGCACAAATGATATGGTTGAGTCAAACGAGGCCTGACTCGAGGCGCAAATGATATGGTTGAGTCAAACAAGGTCCGACTCAAAGCGCAAATGATATGGTTGAGTCAAACGAGGACCAACTCGAGGCGCAAATGATATGGTTGAGTCAAGCGAGGCCTGACTCGAGGCACAAATTATATGGTTGAGTCAAACAAGGCCCAACTCGAGGCACAAATGTATCAGTGAGTCAAATGAAGCTAACTCGAGATGCAAATGATTTGGTTGAGTCAAATGAGGCATTACTCGAGGCACAATTGATATGGTTGAGTCAAACGAGGCCTGACTCGTGGCGCAAATTATATGGTTGAGTCAAACAAGGCCCGACTCAAAGCACAAATGATATGGTTGAGTCAAACGAGGCCCGACTCGAGGCGCCAATGATATGGTTGAGTCAAATGAGGCCTGACACGAGGCACAAATGATATGGTTGAGTCAAACCAGGCCCAACTCGAGGCACAAATGGTATGGTTGAGTCAAACGAGGCCTGACACGAGGCACAAATGATATGGTTGAGTCAAATAAGGCCCAACTCGAGGCACAAATGGTATCGGTGAGTCAAATGAGGCCCGACTCGAGGCGCAATTGATATGGTTGAGTGAAACGAGGCATGACTCATGGTGCAAACATATGGTTGAGTCAAATGAGGCTTGACTCGGGGTGCAAATGATAAGGTTGAGTCAAATGAAGACCGACTCGGGGCCCAAATATATAGGAGAGCTAAATAAGGCCCGATTGTGGGCTCAAACATATGGGTGAGTCAAACATGGCCCGACTCGAGGCAAAAATGATATGGTTGAGTCAACAAGGCCTGACACGAGGCACAAATGATATGGTTGAGTCAAACGAGACCCAACTCGAGGCCCAAATGGCATCGGTGAGTAAAATGAGGCCAGACTCGAGGCGCAAATGATATGGTTGAATCAAACGAGGCACGACACAAGGCACAAATGATATGGTTGAGTCAAATGAGGCCTGACTCGAGGCACAAATGATATGGTTAAGTAAAACGAGGCCCAACTCAAGGCACAAATGGTATCGGTGAGTCAAACGAGGCCTGACTCGAGGTGCAAATGATATGGTTGAGTCAAACGAGGCCTGACCCAAGGCACAAATGATATGGTTGAGTCAAACAAGGCCCGACTCAAGGTGCAAATGATATGGTTCAGTCCAACAAGGTTCGACTCAAAGCGCAAATGATATGGTTGAGTCAAATGAGGCCCGACTCGAGGCGCAAATGATATGGTTGAGTCAAACGAGGCCTGACTCGAGGCATAAATGATATCGTTGAGTCAATCGAGGCCCAACTTGAGGCACAAATGGTATCGGTGAGTCAAATGATGCCTGACTTGAGACGCAAATGATATGGTTGAGTCAAATGAGGCATTACTTGAGGCACAATTGATATGGTTTAGTCAAACGAGGCCTGACTCGAGGCGCAAATTATATGGTTGAGTCAAACAAGGCCTGACACAAAGTGCAAATGATATGGTTGAGTCAAACGAGGCCCGACTCGAGGCGCAAATGATATGGTTGAGTCAAACGAGGCTTGACATGAGGTACAAATGATATGGTTGAGTCAAACGAGGCTCAACTCAAGGCACAAATGGTATCAATGAGTCAAACGAGGCCCGACTTGAGGCGCAAATGATATGGTTGAGTCAAACGAACCGTGACCCGAGGCACAAATAATATGGTTGAGTCAAACGAGGCGCAACTGGAGGCACATATGGTATGGTGAGTCAAATGAGGCCCAACTTGAGATGCAAATGATATGGTTGAGTCAAACGAGGCATGACTCAAGGCACAAATGATATGGTTGAGTCAAACGAGGCCTGACTCAAGGCTCAAAAGGTATGGTTGAGTCAAACAAGGCCCGACTCGAAGTACAAATGATATGGTTGAGTCAAACCAGGCCTGACTCAAGGCACAAATGATATGGTTGAGTTAAACGAGGCCCAACTGGAGCCACAAATGGTATCAGTGAGTCAAAAGAGGCCCGACCCGAGGCGCCAATGGTATGGTTGAGTCAAACATGGCCCGACTCGTGGCGCAAATGTTCTAGGCGAGTCAAACAAAGCCAGACTCGGGGCGCAAACACATGGTTGAGCCAAATAAGAGTTGACTTTAGGTGCAAATGATAAGGGTGAGTCAAACGAGGATTGACTCGAGGCAAAACATATGGCTGAGTCAAATAAGGCCCGACTCGAGGTTCAAACATATGGATGATACAAACAAGGCCAGACTTGAGGCACAAATGATATGGTTGAGTCAAACATGGCCTGACTCGAGGCACAAATGATATGGTTGAGTCCAAAGAGGCCAAACTCGAGGCATAAATGGCATCAGTGAGTCAAACAAGGCTCGACTCGAAGCGTAAATGATATGGTTGAGTCAAACGAGACCCGACTCGAGGCGCAAATGATATGGTTGAGTCATACGAGGCGTGACCTAAGGGATAAATGATATGGTTGAGTCAACGAGGCCCAACTCAAGGCACAAATGGTATCGATGAGTCAAGTGAGGCCCGACTCGAGGGGCAAATGATATGGTTGAGTGAAACGAGGCATGACTCATGGTGCAAACATATGGTTGAGTCAAATGAGACTTCACTCGGGGTGCAAATGATAAGGGTGAGTCAAACGAAGACCGACTCGGGGCCCAAACATATAGGTGAGCCAAATAAGGCCCCGACTAGAGGCTCAAACATATGGGTAAGTCAAAGTTGGCCCGACTCGAGGCGATATGATTGAGTCAAACAAGGCCTGACACGAGGCACAAATGATATGGTTGAGTCAAACGAGACCCAACTCGAGGCCCAAATGGTATTGGTGAGTCAAATGAGGTCCAACTCGAGACGCAAATGATATGGTTGAGCTAAACGAGGCACGACTCAAGCACAAATGATATGGTTGAGTCAAACGAGGCTCGACTCGAGGCCCAAATGATATGGTTGAGTCAAACGAGGCCTGACTCGAGACACAAATAATATGGTTGAGTCAAACGATGCCCAACTCGAGGCACAAATAGTATCGGTAAGCCAAACGAGGCCCGACTCAAGGCGCAAATGATATGATTAAGCCAAACGAGGATTGACATGAGGCACAAATGATATGGTTGAGTAAAACGAGGCCTGACTCGAGGCACAAATTATATGGTTGAGTCAAACAAGGCCCGACTCAAAGCGCAAATGATATGGTTGAGTCGAACGAGGCCTGACTCGAGGCACAAATTGTATGGTTGAGTCAAGCGAGGCCTGACTCGAGGCGCAAATGATATGGTTGAGTCAAACAAGGCCCGCCTCAAAGCACAAATGATATGGTTGAGTCAAACGAGGCCCGACTCGAGGCGCAAATGATATGGTTGAGTCAAACAAGGCCTGACTCGAGGCAGAAATGATATGGTTGAGTCAAATGAGGCCCAACTTGAGGCACAAACGGTATCGTTGAGTCAAACGAGGCCTGACTTGAGGCGCAAATGATATGATTAAGTCAAACAAGGCTTGACCCGAGGCACAAATGATATGGTTGAGTCAAATGAGGCCCAACTGGAGGCACAAATGGTATCAGTGAGTCAAATGAGGCCTGACTCGAGACGCAAATGATATGGTTAAGTCAAATGAGGCATGACTCGAGGCACAATTGACATGGTTGAGTCAAACGAGGCCTGACTCGAGGCGTAAAAGATATGGTTGAGTCAAACAAGGCCCGACTCAAAGCGCAAATGATATGGTTGACTCGAACGAGACCCGACTCGAGGCGCAAATGACATGGTTGAGTCAAATGAGGCCTGACACAAGGAACAAATGATCTAGTTGAGTCAAACGAGGCCTAACTCGAGGCACAAATGGTATCGGTGAGTCAAACGAGGCTCGACTCAAGGTGCAAATGATATGGTTGAGTCAAACGAGGCCCAACTGGAGGCACAAATGGTTTGGTGAGTCAAATGAGGCCTGACTTGAGATGCAAATGATATGGTTGAGTCAAACGAGGCATGACTCGAGGCACAAATGATATGGTTGAGTCAAACAAGGCCCGACTCGAGGCCCAAAAGGTATGGTTGAGTCAAACAAGGCCCGACTCAAAGTACAAATGATATGGTTGAGTCAAACGAGCCTGACTCGAGGCACAAATGATATGCTTGAGTCAAACCAGGCCTGAATTAAGGCGCAAATGATATGGTTGAGTTAAACAAGGCCCAACTGGAGGCACAAATGGTATCGGTGAGTCAAAAGAGGCCCGACTTGAGGCACAAATGGTATAGTTGGGTCAAACAGGGCCCAACTCGTAGCGCAAATGATCTAGGTGAGTCAAACAAAGCCAGACTCGGGGTGCAAACACATGGTTGAGCCAAACAAGACTTGACTTGAGTTGAAAATGATAAGGGTGTGTCAAACGAGGATCGGCTCGAGGCGAAACATATGGCTGAGTCAAATAATGCCCGACTCAAGGTTCAAACATATGGATGAGACAAACAAGGCCAGACTTGAGGCACAAATGATATGGTTGAGTCAAACAAGGCCTGACTCGAGGCACAAATGATATGGTTGAGTCCAAAGAGGCCAAACTCAAGGCATAAATGGCATCGGTGAGTCAAACGAGACCGGACTCGAAGCGCAAATGATATGGTTGAGTCAAACAAGACCCGACTCGAGGCACAAATGATATGGTTGAGTCATACAAGGCATGACCTGAGGGATAAATGATATGGTTGAGTCAACGAGGCCCAACTCAAGGCACAAATGGTATCAGTGAGTCAAGTGAGGCCTGACTCGAGGGGCAAATGATATGGTTGAGTCAAACGAGACCCGACTCGAGGCACAAATGATATGGTTGAGTGAAACGAGGCATGACTCATGGTGCAAACATATGGTTGAGTCAAACGAGGCTTGACTCGAGGTGCAAATGGTAAGGGTGAGTCAAACGAAGACTGACTCGGGGCCCAAACATATAGGTGAGCCAAATAAGGTCCGACTGGAGGCTCAAACATATGGGTAAGTCAAACTTGGCCCGACTCGAGGCAAAAATGATATGGTTGAGTCAAACAAGGCCTAACACGAGGCACAAATGATATGGTTAAGTCAAAGAGACCCAACCCGAGGCCCAAATGGTATTGGTGAGTCAAATGAGGCCTGACTCGAGGCGCAAATGATATCATTGAGTCAAACAAGGCCTGACCCAAGGTACAAATGATATGGTTGAGTCGAACGATGCCCAACTTGAGGCGCAAATGGTATCGGTGAGTCAGATGAGGTCCGACTCGAGACGCAAATGATATGGTTGAGCCAAACGAGGCACGACTTGAGGCACAAATGATATGGTTGAGTCAAACGATGCCTGACTCGAGGCGCAAATGATATGGTTGAGTCAAACAAGGTCTGACTCAAAGCGCAAATGATATGGTTGAGTCAAACGAGGCCCGACTCGAGGCCCAAATGATATGGTTGAGTCAAACGAGGCCTCACTCGAGGCACAAATAATATGGTTGAGTCAAACGATGCCCAACTCAAGGCACAAATAGTATCGGTAAGCCAAACGAGGCCCGACTCGAGGCGTAAATTATATGATTAAGCCAAATGAGGCTTGACCCGAGGCACAAATGATATGGTTGAGTCAAACGAGGCCTGACTCGAGGCGCAAATGATATGGTTGAGTCAAACAAGGCCCGACTCAAAGCGCAAATGATATGGTTGAGTCAAATGAGGCATGACTCGAGGCACAAATTATATGGTTGAGTCAAGCGAGGCCTGACTCGAGGCACAAATGATATGGTTGAGTCAAACAAGGCCCACCTCAACGCACAAATGATATGGTTGAGTCAAACGAAGCCAGACTCGAGGTGCAAATGATATGGTGGAGTTAAACAAGGTCTGGCTCAAAGCGCAAATGATATGGTTGAGTCAAACGAGGCCTGACTCGAGGTGCAAATGATATGGTTGAGTCAAACAAGGCCCGACTCAAAGCGCAAATGATATGGTTGAGTCAAATGAGGCATGACTCGAGGCACAAATTATATGGTTGAGTCAAGCGAGGCCTGACTCGAGGTGCAAATGATATGGTTGAGTCAAACAAGGCCCACCTCAAAGCGCAAATGATATGGTTGAGTCAAACGAAGCCTGACTCGTGGTGCAAATGATATGGTGGAGTCAAACAAGGTCTGGCTCAAAGCGCAAATGATATGGTTGAGTCAAACGAGGCCTGACTCGAGGCGCAAATGATATGGTTGAGTCAAACAAGGCCTGACTCGAGGCAGAAATGATATGGTTGAGTCAAATGAGGCCTAACTCGAGGCACAAATGGTATTGTTATGTCAAACAAGGCCCGACTTGAGGCGCAAATGATATAATTAAGTCAAACAAGGCTTGACCCGAGGCACCAATGATATGGTTGAGTCAAACGAGGCCCAACTGGAGGCACAAATGGTATTGGTGAGTCAAATGGGGCCCGACTCGAGACGCAAATGATATGGTTAAGTCAAATGAGGCATGACTCGAGGCACAATTGATATGGTTGAGTCAAACGAGGCCTGACTCGAGGCGTAAATGATATGGTTGAGTCAAACAAGGCCCGACTCAAAGCACAAATGATATGGTTGAGTCGAACGAGACCCGACTCGAGGCACAAATGATATGGTTGAGTCAAATGAGGCCTGACACGAGGAACAAATGATATAGTTGAGTCAAACGAGGCCTAACTCGAGGCACAAATGGTATCGATGAGTCAAACGAGGCCCGACTCGAGGCGCAAATGATATGGTTGAGTCAAACGAGGCTTGACCTGAGGCACAAATAATATTGTTGAGTCAAACGAGGCCTAACTGGAGGCACAAATGGTATCGGTGAGTCAAATGAGGCCCGACTTGAGATGCAAATGATATGGTTAAGTCAAACGAGGTATGACTCAAGGCACAAATGATATGGTTGAGTCAAACGAGGCTTGACCTGAGGCACAAATAATATTGTTGAGTCAAACGAGGCCTAACTGGAGGCACAAATGGTATCGGTGAGTCAAATGAGGCCCGACTTGAGATGCAAATGATATGGTTGAGTCAAACGAGGTATGACTCAAGGCACAAATGATATGGTTGAGTCAAACGAGGCTCGACTCGAGGCCCAAAAGGTATGGTTGAGTCAAACAAGGCCCGACTCGAGGCGCAAATGATATAGTTGAGTCAAACAAGGCTGACTCAAGGCACAAATGATATGGTTAAGTTCAATGAGGCCCAACTGAAGGCACAAATGGTATCGATGAGTCAAATGAGGCCCGACTCGAGGCGTAAATGGTATGTTTGAGTCAAACAAGACCCGACTCGTGGCACAAATGATCTGGGTGAATCAAACAAAGCCAGGCTCGTGGCACAAACACATGATTGAGCCAAACGAGACTTGACTCGAGGTGCAAATGATATGGGTGAGTCAAATGAGGATCGACTCGAGGCGAAACATATGGCTGAGTCAAATAAGGCCCGACTCGAGGTTCAAACATATGGATGAGACAAACAAGGCCCGAATCGAGGCACAAATGATATGGTTCAGTTAAACGAGGCTTGACTCAAGGCACAAATGATATGGTTGAGTCAAACGGGGCCCAACTCGAGGCACAAATGGTATTGGTGAGCCAAACAAGTCCTGACTCGAGGCACAAATGATACGGTTAAGTCAAACAAGATTTGACTCGAGGCGCAAATGATATGGTTGAGTCAAATGAGGCATGATCCGAGGGATAAATGATATGGTTGAGTCAAACGAGACCCAACTCGAGGCACAAATGGTATCGGTGAGTCAAATAAGGCCCGACTCGAGTGGCATATGATATGGTTGAGTCAAACGAGGCCCGACTCGAGGCACAAATGATATGGTTGAGTGAAATGAGGCATGACTGATGGTACAAACATATGGTTGAGTCAAACAAGGATTCACTCGGGGTGCAAATGATAACGATGAGTCAAACGAAGACCGACTCAGGGCACAAACATATAGGTGAGACAAATAAGGCCCGACTGGAGGCTCAAACATATGGGTGAGTCAAACATGGCCCGACTCGAGGCGAAAAGGATATGGTTAAGTCAAATAAGGCCTGACTCGAGACACAAATGATATGGTTGAGTCAAACAAGGCCCAACTCGAGGCACAAATGGTATCGGTGAGTCAAATGATGCCCGACTTGAGGCACAAATGATATGGTTGAATCAAACGAGGCCCGATTCAAGGCACCAATGATATGGTTGAGTCAAATGAGGCCTGACTCAGGGCACAAATGATATGGTTAAGTCAAAGAAGGCCCAACTCAAGGCACAAACGGTATCGGTGAGTCAAACGATGCTCTACTCGAGGCACAAATGATATGGTTGAGTCAAACGAGGCCAGACCCGAGGCACAAATGATATGGTTGAGTCAAACGAGGCCCAACTAGAGGTACAAATGGTATCGTTGAGTCAAATGAGGCCCGACTCGAGACGCAAATGATATGGTTGAGTCAAACGAGGCCTGACTCGAGGCACAAATGATATGGTTGAGTGAAACAAGGCCCGACTAGAGGCGCAAATGATATGGTCGAGTCAAACAAGGCCTGACTCAAAGCGCAAATGATATGGTTGAGTCAAACGAGGCCCGACTCGAGGCGCAAATGATATGGTTGAGTTACACGAGGCCTGACTCGAGGCACAAATGATATGGTTGAGTCAAACGAGGCCCAACTCACGGCACAAATGGTATTAGTGAGTCAAATGAGGCTCGACTCGAGGCGCAAATGAGATGGTTGAGTCAAACGAGGCTTGACCTGAGGAACAAATGATATGGTTGAGTCAAATGAGGCTCAATTGGAGGCACATGCGGATAGGTGAGTCAAATAAGGCCTGACTTAAGACGCAAATGATATGGTTAAGTCAAACAAGGCATGACTCAAGGCACAAATTATATGGTTGAGTCCAACGAGGCTCGACTCAAGGCCTAAATGGTATGGTTGAGTCAAACAAGGCCTGACTCAAAGCGCAAATGATATGGTTGAGTCAAATGAGGCCCGACTCGAGGCGCAAATGATATGGTTGAGTCAAACGAGGCCTGACTCGAGGCACAAATGATATGGTTGAGTTAAATGAGGCATGACTCATGGTACAAACATATGGTTGAGTCAAACGAGGATTGACTCGGGGTGCAAATGATAACGATGAGTCAAACGAAGACCAACCTGGGGCGCAAACATATAGGTGAGCCAAATAAGGCCCGACTGGAGGCTCAAACATATAGGTGAGTCAAACATGGCCCGACTCGAGGCGAAAATGATATGGTTGAGTTAAATAAGGCCTGACTCGAGACACAAATGATATAGTTGAGTCAAACGAGGCCCAACTCGAGGCACAAATGGTATCAGTGAGTCAAATGATGCCCGACTCAAGGCACGAATGATATGGTTGAATCAAACGAGGCCCAACTCAAGGCACAAATGATATGGTTGAGTCAAATGAGGCCTGACTCGGGGCACAAATGATATGGTTAAGTTAAAGAAGGCCCAACTCAAGGCACAAATGGTATCGATGAGTCAAACGAAGCCTGACTCGAGGCGCAAATGATATGGTTGAGTGAAACGAGGCCTGACCTGAGGTACAAATGATATGGTTGAGTCAAACGAGGCCCAACTAGAGGTACAAATGTATCGTTGAGTCAAATGAGGCCCGACTCGAGACACAAATGATATGGTTGAGTCAAACAAGGCCTGACTCGAGGCACAAATGATATGGTTGAGTGAAACAAGGCCCGACTAGAGGCGTAAATGATATGATCGAGTCAAACAAGGCCTGACTCAAAGCACAAATGATATGGTTGAGTCAAACGAGGCCCAACTCGAGGCGCAAATGATATGGTTAAGTTAAACGCGGCCTGACTCGAGGCACAAATGATATGGTTAAGTCAAACGAGGCCCAACTCACGGCACAAATGGTATCAGTGAGTCAAACGGGGCTCGACTCGAGGCGCAAATGATATGGTTGAGTCAAACGAGGCTTGACCTGAGGCACAAATGATATGGTTGAGTCAAACGAGGCTTAATTGGAGGCACATACGGATAGGTGAGTCAAATAAGGCCCGACTTGAGACGCAAATGATATGGTTAAGTCAAATGAGGCATGACTCGAGGCACAAATTATATGGTTGAGTCCAACGAGGCTCGACTCAAGGCCCAAATGGTATGGTTGAGTCAAACAAGGGCTGACTCAAAGTGCAAATGATATGGTTGAGTCAAATGAGGCCCGACTCGAGGCGCAAATGATATGGTTGAGTCAAACGAGGCCTGACTCGAGGCACAAATGATATGGTTGAGTTAAACGAGGCCCAACTCAAGGCACAAATGGTATCGGTGAGTCAAATGAGGCCCGACTCGAGGCACAAATGATATGGTTGAGTCAAACAAGGCCCGACTCGTGGCGCAAATGATATGGGTGAGCCAAACAAGGCCTGACTCAGGGAGCAAACACATGGTTGAGCCAAACGAGACTTGACTCGAGGTACAAATGATAAGGGTGAGTTCAATGAGGATCGACTCGAGGCGTAAACATATGGCTGAGTCAAATAAGTCGGGTTCAAACATATGGGTGAGTCAAACAAGGCCTGACTTGAGGCACAAACAATATGGTTGAGTCAAACGAGGCCAAACTCGAGGCACAAATGGCATCGGTGAGTCAAACGAGGCGCGACTTGAGGCGCAAATGATTTGGTTGAGTCAAACGAGACCCGACTCGAGGCGCCAATGATATGGTTGAGTCAAACGAGGCATGACTTGAGGGACAAATAATATGGTTGAGTCAAACGAGGTCCAACTCGAGGCACAAATGGTATCGGTGAGTTAAGTGAGTCCCGACTCAAGGGGCAAATGATATGGTTGAGTCAAATGAGGCCCAACTCGAGGCGCAAATGATATGGTTGAGTCAAAAGAGGCATGACTCATGGTGCAAACATATGGTTGAGTCAAACAAGGCTTGACTAGGGGTGCAAATGATAAGGGTGAGTCAAACGAAGAATGACTCGGGGCCCAAACATATAGGTGAGCGAAATAAGGCACAACCGGAGGCTGAAACATATGGGTGAGTTAAACTTGGCCCGACTCGAGGCGGAAATGATATGGTTGAGTCAAACAAGGCCTAACACGGGGCACAAATGAATTGGTTGAGTTAAACGAGACCCAACTCGAGGGCCAAATGCCATCGGTGAGTCAAATGAGGCCTGACACGAGGCGCAAATGATATGGTTGAATCAAACAAGGCCCGACTCAAGGCACAAATGATATGGTTGAGTTAATTGGGCCATTTTACCTCTCCAGCGTGAGTTGGAAAAAATATGACAGAAATGGTTGCCTTTGAAAAGTATTTCCCACCATGGGTCAACTATGCCACATAACACTGCCACATCATTTCATCCTAATGCCACATCAGAACAGCTCAGTGGCTAGCTCGGTTTGTGGCTCCATTTCCCTCAATTTGTGGCTCCCATAACTATGTTTCGTTTCTTTGCTCTGTGCCTCCCGCTCTCAACTCTCGGTTTCTCTCATCTCCATTTCTCTTCCAGCCCTTTAGGTATTGCTCTCGCAACCAGCCCCGGCGAAGCTTCGACTGCTACTACCGGCCCCGGCCACGCTTCCGATCACGGTATTGCTCCCGGCCAAGCTCCCACTACGACTCCAGCTCCCAGCGACGCTAGCGCTGCGACTCTCGTTCCCGGCCACGGTTTCTGTCAAGTGGAGATTTCAGGTTCTCTAGCTGTCTCTTCTAGTTTATAGCTTTTTGTTCCTTGCTTCTTGGTGGCATTGAAATGTGTACAGATTTTTGTTCGTTTTCTTTAATTTTGTCTGGTTAGCAAGTAAATTTGTTGTGAATTTGAATGTCCGGATGTGTGTTTTGCACTTCATGTTATATGGAGTTGTAGTGAAAATACTGAAAATGATCTTCTTTTATCTTTTAAACATTAAAGAACCATACTGGAAAAGAAAGGGACAAAAGAGATAAATGGTAGTGATCAAGAATTGCAAGTATTAAGATTAGGATTAAGTCTTGTTGCTTCTGTATATATGTGTGTGTACACATATATCATTATGAGACCAAAATTACCTTGAATTATGTTTACAATGCGTTAGGAAGTACTTCTTCTCAATTGCATCCAAATTGAAAAATGCCACTCATTACTGTAACGTAGCTAAAGTGTAACCTGGCCGTTGCTGAAGTGTAACGCAGCGCTCAAAACTGTAACTTCCTGTAGCCAAAGTGTAACTGTAATTCGAACATAAACTTTGCCTAAGAAAGCAGTATGATGCTCAAATGTGAGGCGTTTCCTTCAAATGGGATGTTTACCAAGCGTTAGGAAGTACTTTTGGTCAATTGCATCCGAATTGAAAAATGCAACTTCTTACCTGTAACGTAGCTAAAGTGTAACCTGGCCATTGTTAAAGTGTAACGCGGCGCTCGAAACTGTAACTATCCGTTGCCAAAGTGTAACTGTAATTCGGACGTTAACTTTACCTAAGAAAGCAATATGATGCTCTAATGTGAGGTGTTTTCTTCAAATGGGATGTTTACCATGCGTTAGGAAGTACTTTTGATCAATTGCATTCGAATTGAAAATTGCAACTTCTTACGGGTAACTTAGCTAAAGTGTAACCGGGCCATTGCTAATGGCATGGTTGCGCACAGAAGTGCAACTACCCGTAGCCAAAGTGTAGCTGTTATTCGTACGTTAACTTTGCCTAAGAAAGCAGTATGATGCTCTAATGTGAGGCGTTCCCTTCAAATGGGATGTTTACCATGCGTCAGGAAGTACTTTTGGTCAATTGCATCCGAATTAAAAAATGCCACTCTAACGTAGCTAAAGTGTATCCTGGCCGTTGCTAAAGTGTAACGCGGCGCTCAAAACTGTAACTTCCCGTAGCCAAAGTGTAACTGTAATTTGGACGTAAATTTTGCCTAAGAAAGCAGTATGATGCTCGAATGTGAGGTGTTTCGTTCAAATGGGATGTTTACCATGCTTAAGGAAGTACTTTTGGTCAATTGCATCCGAATTGAAAATTGCAACTTCTTACTTGTAACGTAGCTAAAGTGTAACCTTGCCGTTGCTAAAGTGTAACGCAGCGCTCGAAACTGTAACTACCCGTAGCTAAAGTGTAACTGTTATGCGGACGTTAACTTTGCCTAAGAAAGCAGTTTGATACCCTAATGTGAGGCGTTCCCTTCAAATGGGATGTTTACCATGCTTTAGGAAGTACTTTTGATCAATTGCATCCTTATTAAAAATGCAACTTCTTACGAGTAACGTAGCTAAAGTGTAACCTGGGCATTGCTTAAGTGTAATGTGCTGCATGAAAGTGTAACTACCCGCAGCTAAAGTGTAATGCCTAAGAAAATGGTATTACTAACTAGCATCTTTAATACTGCTGATCCTTCTAACATGTTGCTGATGTGGCATCCGAGCAACAGGCAATCGAGTGAAGCGTGCAGCGGAAGCTTCTTTCTTCACCCGGGAATTGAAAAAGAGAAACGAGCAGCTGCCTCATTTTCATTTGAACTTCGGGCCCCTACTCTCAGTCTCTCCGTCTTCTGCACCTTGCTCGTTGCTAACTTTTCGGTGTCTCGCGCTCCTGCCCTCTATTGGTGTCTCTCGGTTAGTGTCCGGTGTTGGTTCCCTTTCTCGGACTCGGTTGCTCATCGTTCTCTGTTGGTGGGTCAGTTCCCTTTCTCGGTGGCTGTCCGGCTGTGTTTGGTCGTTCTATCCGAAGGTAAGTGGTTGGTTCCCTTCGTTCACTGGATTATATGTGGGTTTTGTGCCGCATTTTTTTTGTGGTGTGAAGGCCGTAGAAGTGTTTTGTTCTATGGTTTCTGAAATTGAATCAAGACTCAGTTTATTCTTAAGTCTCCAAAAACATATTTTCTTGGGTTGTCTTAGGGAGGTAGATAGTGCTACAAACATGCTCTATGTCTTTTTATGCATTAAGTTAAACTAATGTAGTTTATAATCTAGAATGATTATTAATTTTGGAAATGGGTTATGTTCAAGACTGTATCCTTTAATTGGAAAAGATTGTTAAGTCCTATATTCTTGGAATTGGCATTACCTTGCTGTAGCTATAGTTTCATTTGAGTTATTAATCCTTTCATGTTGATGGACAAATAATGTTAGTTCATGGATGATCTTGCTCAGTATCAAATATATTTAAAGCACTTAGTAAGGTTTTTAAGTGATTGTTTTGTACTTCGGCTTGATTGAAACTTGATAGCCTATAAATCGTGATTTTGAGGTTTAATTGTTTGTACTTGATGTTGTTCAACAGACTTTTGTTGCTGCATTTCAAACTATGGCACCAAAGAAAAGAAGAAATGTGACCGGTGCAGGATCAAGTAGTGCTCAGTTTGATGAACATAAATTTTTGTCTTTAGCACATGAAAAAAGGTATAATGATGTTGTGTTAAGAAAGAGCATGGTTCGGGAGAGAGGGTTTGATTTGGAGGAAGGTGAGTATGAACACATCCAAACCCAAATCATACAAAGAAAATGGGAAAAGCTTTGCTCAATTCCCGAACCAGGAAATCAAACTATAGTTCAAGAATTTTATTCTAATGCATTCTTAGTAAACAAAGAGGTTGATAAATTCAAGTCTTATGTCAGGGGAGTTCCTATTGATTTTTCAAGAAGGGAGCTGACTAAATACTTTGATCTGAAATATAGTTACCCTGGACAGTGTGGATATTCAGAGTTGATTTCCAAACAATTACCACAACAGACTGTCCTTCAATGTCTTTGCCGACCAGAAGCCGAATGGGTTTTAGATGCAAGAAATGCTCCTAAGCATCTGAAAAAAGCTGATCTACTTCCCATCCCAAAGGCTTGGTGTACTTTTGTGCAGTCGAATTTACTTCCTTCCTCTAATCATTCTGAAGTGACGGTTAAACAGTTTTATTAATTTATGCAATTGTCTCGGAACAGCCTGTGAATATAGGTAGTCTCATTGCTGATAATATTCACATAGTTGCACAAGAAAAGTTAGGAAGTTTGGTTTATCCGTCACTAATTACAAAATTATGCTTCAAGGCTGGTGTTAGTGGCATGAATGGAGATGTGCCCATTGGTGTTGCTCCTCCTATCAATGCTGTTGTAATATCAAGATACTATCAAGAGCAGCCCCAAGAAGGACAAGCCCCTCATCCACCTCAACAAAAAAGGCTGAGAAGGCAGATGACTGTCGTAGACAGGTTGGAAAGAATTGAAAGACAGCAGCGGGAACTGCATCGGCAACAGCAACGGCAGTAGAGGCAGGTTTCTAGAAGTCTTTTTGATAGTCTGTATGCCCTGGAAAGTATGCTGAGGAATTTGGCCACTTAGCTTGAGTTAGACCCTGATTCCTTGGGAAGCCTTCCTTTGGCTAACATCAATTTTGATGAAGAGGAGGAAGAAGAACATGATGAAAACGAAGATGAAGACTGATGGTTTGCAGCAAAGCAAAAGTTATAGATAGACATTTTTTGCTTGTATATGAGTTATTGTATTACTTTAGTTTATTTTATCTTGTATATTTAGTTGAAAGCTTTGCATATCAGGTTACTGTACTTTCAAAACAAGAAATGAACAAGGAAAAAAAAACATTTTGTTCTCTTTTATTTATGTTCAATTTAAAGTAGTAGTCCAACTCTCAACTTTACCAACGAAGTAAAGGCATCTCATCTATAGAAATGAGCACCTAAAAGTTGCAAATTACCATAGCTAAATGTGCAGCAGTATCCATTAGTCGCCCAGGCGCCAAAGAGGCAGACGTTTGGAGCCTGGGCGGTAATATTATTGCGCCCAGGCGCCCAGGTGGCAGAGATGTGGTGCCTGGGCGGTTATTCTTGACGCCCAGGCGCCCAATTGGCCGAGGTCTGGCGCCTAGGCGCTGAGTATATGGCGCCCAGGCGCTGAGTATATGGCGCCCAGGCGCTGAGTATAGGGCGCCCAGGCGCTATAGTGAAAGGGTAGTGGCGCCTGGGTGCTGATCCGTTGATGCCCATGAGAAAGAACTCACTTCATGCTTTCCACTTTACCAAAAAAGTAAACGCATAACATCTATTAGTATGCTTTGCATGGGATGTAAGTTGTTATTACCATTGCATTACAATATCTAATGGTCAACCATAGAATTTGAAGTTACTAATAATGATGATCCTATTGCCTGTATCACCTTCAATTTCAATATCAAAATCAACTGCATCCATGCTAATGATGGGCTGACACTGTAGCACTTACAAACTGCAGCTTATCCAAGGCATCACTTGCATTGCTGTGGAAATATGTCATAAATTATTGGGACAATGGTTGTAATGAGAAGTTCCTCCCTCATGAAAGTTAGCTGCTGGTATCTGTTTATTGGGACATGTCTTCTTATTATGACCTGGAGTGTGACACAATGTGCATCTTGATTGTTGAGTGTTTTCTCTCCAATCCATCTCGTTACGGATGCGAGTCGATTTAGGTCTTCCTTTAGGCCGAACAAGAGCAGAATTAGGAATTAACATTGGTCCATCAACTCGTGGCCAGTAATCTTTATGGCCCAGTGGATAAAAAGGATAGTTATATGTGCTCAACAAGTTTTCCACCCTATACATTTGATCAACAAACTGATGAGGACTTATGGAAATGTGTGCACATGCTGCAATCACATGGGAGCAAGGAAACCTAAAATGTTGAAATTTTTCATAGGAGCATGTTCTTTCTTGCAAATTGACAGTGTGATAGTTACCTCCTCCACCTGTGACATGGTTTTGGTTAGTTGCCACTTCAAAAACTCCCCACTCTCTATTGAATTCCGTTACTACATGTGCATTAGCCTTAATTCCATTGTCTGCCATCTTCGATGTAATGGTGTCAGTGAAGAGGTGTTGTGCCTGTTGCATTGCCAACGCCTTTTGTTTGCGGGATTTCCAATAAGCAACGCATCTCATGAAAGTATGATGCACAAGGGTAGTTATAGGAAGACCTCAAACTCCCTTAAAAACACCGTTAATGCACTCACTCAAATTTGTTGTCATGTGGCCCCATCTTTTACCATGTTCATCAAATGCCAGGATCCACTGTCGCCTAGAAATTCTTTCACACCAATCTGCAGCCTGTGCATTTACACCCCTAATTTCCTCCATGACCTTCAAATACTTTTGTTGTTGATTTTGTGCACCTGAAAAATAAACAACTACTAATTTTGCATGCACACCCAACATACCTAAATGGCATATACAATAGAATAGAGATAAAGTAATGGCATACCTGCTCTGTAAATCAATTTTTTTAACATTTTATTATTGAACTCCGTGTTGAAGTTACTTTGAATATGTCGGAGGCAATAACAATGATATGCATGGGGTGGCATCCATTGCGCAGGTTCAGCTCGCACTGCAGCTTTTATTGCAGCATGCTGATCTGATATGACGCATAACTGTTGCCGGTTAGTAACAAAATGTCGAATGCATGTTAAAAACCATCTCCAACTGTCTGTATTTTCGCCTTCAACCATAGCAAAAGCTACTGAAAATATTCTATTGCCTCCATCTTGGCCTGTTGCAATTAACATTGTGCCACGATACTTACCGTACAAGTGGGTTCCATCAATTTGCAAGACTGGCTTACAAAATTTAAAACCCTCTATGCACGGCTTAAAGGACCAAAAGACACGTTTAAATGTTACAAGTGCTTCATCAACATGTACATTATTGGCATCCATGGTAATGAAGTGGTAGACACTACCTAGGTTCGATTGAACCATTGCAGCCATCCATTGAGGTAGTAAATTGTATGAACTATCCCAATTACCATACAACTTCCTAATGGCTTTTAGCTTTGCACACCAAGCTTTTTTGTAACTAACCATGTAATGATATTTCATACTAATTGCAGCAATAATTCCAGCAACAAATTCTCTAGGATTTGCACCAAGCATCCCTTCTATAGAAGAGGCAATTATGTCTGAAGTCAACTGCCGATGGTCCTGTGACATGCTGGGTGCAACACAAGTATGAGGACCTGCGTATTTTTTCACAACCCACATGTTGACGTATTTCGAATGTGATATTCTGATCCTCCAGTTGCAACCATTCTCGGATCGAGGACAATGTGCTGTTAAATATCTACTTTTAGATTCATCTACAACAAAATCATGGTGCCTATGGATGTGATAATGTTTTATTGCTAAGGTTGCTGCCTCTTTCGATGGAAACTGAAGTCCAATGCGTAACTCATGGGAAGCATCCCAATTGCTCCTTAACATGTCTGGGGGATGTTCAGGTACATCCAAAGCTGCCCAATCAATGTCAATATAATGAGGTGGAAGATCATCAGCATGAGTTCGATCCAATGGGCTATCGACTCTAGGGGTTGCCATCATAGTCTGTTCAGATCCCATGTTAGGTAAGTCAACATTGCCCCCATCTACAACAGCATCATCATCAAGTCCATCATCACTATACCACTCAGGATCATACTCACCTTCAACATCGAATCGATGGTCGGCTTGCCACGAATCTTCCATATCATCATGTGTGTATATATGCATATTTGCACCCTGACAACTAAAGTTTGGTGAGGAAACATGAGCAGTAATGTTGGGATGATGAGGATATTGTGTTGGTAGGTGAGGTATATTCAAGTCTACCATATGCTTAGATTGTTGTGCCATGTCATTGTCACATTCTATCTCACGGGATCTCGTCTCCACATATATCTCAATGATAGACCATGTGTGTGAATAACGTGCATACATCATCAACATCAGCTGCACATGTGTATCCTCACTTAGCATGGAGGCATTATATCTCATGTTGTGCCCAACAGCTACTGGACATCTATATTGCATGCTTTGGATTTCTTGATTATCTGGAATTCTTAGTGCCTGAAGTACAATTCGTTTTAGCTGTTCAAGGTTGCAATCAGGTGGAATGAGAACCATTACGTGTGGTGGACCATGAAAACTAACATCTCCACCATCACTTTCTCTAATACTCCCATTCAAATACAAATTCGCGAAAGCTCCTTCACTCATTTTAGCTAGATAAATCAAAAGTGTTTAGTTAGACCACAATGAGCAATGTACAGCACACATCCTACAAAACTAACCTGCATGTACTATCAATTTGAAACCAACATTCATAAATTGTAAGGAGAAAATGTACTGTTCAAGGGTTTTATTTTTTTTCACAAATGTATCCTATGGTTAAGTTATGATATGAGATTTTTGCTCATACCCATGTTAAAACTAACCTGCATGTGATAATAACAACATTTAATTTATATATTAGACCAAAGAAGTGTTTCCCCATGTAGAGATAGAAACTTAGGTCAAACTAATCCAAACTACATACCCATGATAAACTAAAGACAAAATACAGTAACTAATCATCACAATTACCTATTTTAGAGTTAAATAGTGAAAAGAACTGCTGAAATGAGTCCAAAATGTTGTGGTGGCCGAACTGGGAGGAAAAGTTGTGGAACTTGTTATCTGGGTCGAAGGTCCTGCAAATTGCGGGGTCCAGGGGGTTGCGCACAGAAGTGCAACTACCCGTAGCTAAAATGTAACTGTTATTCGCACGTGAACTTTGCCTAAGAAAGCAGTATGATGCTCTAATGTGAGGTGTTTCCTTCAAATGGAATGTTTACAATGCGTTAGGAAGTACTTTTGGTCAATTGCATCCGAATTGAAAAATGCAACTTCTTACTTTTAACGTAGCTAAAGTGTAACCTAGCCGATGCTAAAGTGTAACGCAGCGCTCGAAACTGTAACTACCCGTACCTAAAGTGTATCTCTAATTCGGACGTTAACTTTGCCTAAGAAAGAGTATGATGCTCTAATGTGAGGCGTTTCCTTCGAATGGGACGTTTACAATGTGTTAGGCAGTACTTTTGGTCAATTGCACCAGAATTGAAAAATGCCACTCGTTACTGTAACGTAGCTAAAGTGTAACCTTGCCATTGCTAAAGTGTAATTCGGCGCTCAAAACTGTAACTACCCGTAGCTAAAGTGTAACTGTAATTCGCACGTTAACTTTGCCTAAGAAAGCAGTATGATGCTCTAATGTGAGGTGTTTCCTTCAAATGGGATGTTTAACATGTGTTAGGCAGTACTTTGGAACAATTGCACCCGACTTGAAAAATGCCACTCGTTACTGTAACGTAGCTAAAGCGTAACCTTGCCGTTGCTAAAGTGTAATTCGGCGCTCAAAACTGTAACTACCCGTAGCTAAAGTGTATCTCTAATTCGGACGTTAACTTTGCCTAAGAAAGCAGTATGATGCTCTAATGTGAGGCGTTTCCTTCGAATGGGACGTTTACAATGTGTTAGGCAGTACTTTTGGTCAATTGCACCAGAATTGAAAAATGCCACTCGTTACTGTAACGTAGCTAAAGTGTAACCTTACCGTTGCTAAAGTGTAATTCGGCACTCAAAACTGTAACTACCCGTAGCTAAAGTGTAACTGTAATTTGCACGTTAACATTGCCTAAGAATGCAGTATGATGCTCTAATGTGAGGCGTTTCCTTTAAATGGGATGTTTAGCATGCGGTAGGAAGTACTTTTGATCAATTGCATCCGAATTGAAAAATGCAACTTCTGACGGGTAACGTAGCTAAAGTGTCACCGGGCCATTGCTAATGGCATGGTTGCGCACAGAAGTGCATCTACCTGTAGCGAAAGTGTAACTGTTATTCGCACGTTAACTTTGCCTAAGAAAGCAGTATGATGCTCTAATGTGAGGTGTTTCCTTCAAATGGGATGTTTACCATGCGTTAGGAAGTACTTTTGGTAAATTGCATCCGAATTGAAAAATGTAACTTCTTACTGTAATGTAGCTAAAGTGTCACTGGGGCGTTGCTAAAGTGTAACGTGGCGCTCAAAACTGTAACTACCTGTAGTTAAAGTGTAACTTTAATTCGGACGTAAACTTTGCCCAAGAAAGCAGTATGATGATCTAATGTGAGGTGTTTCCTTCAAATGGGATGTTTAGCATGCATTAGGAAGTACTTTGGGTCAATTGCATCTGAATTGAAAAATGCAACTTCTTACGGGTAACGTAGCTAAAATGTAACCGTGCCATTGCTAATGGCATGGTTGCGCACAGAAGTGCATCTACCCGTAGCCAAAGTGTAACTGTTATTCGCACGTTAACTTTGCCTAAGAAAGCAGTATGATGCTCTAATGTGAGGTGTTTCCTTCAATTGGGATGTTTACCATGCGTTAGGAAGTACTTTTGGTAAATTGCATCCGAATTGAAAAATGCAACTTCTTACTGTAACGTAGCTAAAGTGTCACCGGGGCGTTGCTAAAGTGTAACGCGGCGCTCAAAACTGTAACTACCCACAGCTAAAGTGTAACTGTAATTCGCACGTTAACATTGCCTAAGAAAGCAGTATGTTGCTCTAATGTGAGGTGTTTCCTTCAAATGGGATGTTTACCATGTGTTAGGCAATACTTTGGAACAATTGCACCCGAATTGAAAAATGGCACTCATTACTGTAACGTAGCTAAAGTGTAACCTTGCCGTTGCTAAAGTGTAATTTGGCGCTCAAAACTATAACTACCCGTAGCTAAAGTGTATCTCTAATTCGGACGTTAACTTTGCCTAAGAAAGCAGTATGATGCTCTAATGTGAGGCGTTTCCTTTAAATGGGACGTTTACAATGTGTTAGGCAGTACTTTTGGTCAATTGCACCGCAATTGAAAAATGCCACTCGTTACTGTAACGTAGCTAAAGTGTAACCTTGCCGTTGCTAAAGTGTAATTCGGCGCTCAAAACTGTAACTACCCGTAGCTAAAGTGTATCTCTAATTCGGACGTTAACTTTGCCTAAGAAAGCAGTATGATGCTCTAATGTGAGGTGTTTCCTTCAAATGGGATGTTTACCATGCGTTAGGAAGTACTTTGGATCAATTGCATCCAAATTGAAAAATACCACCCCTTACTGTAACGTAGCTAAAGTGTAACCTTGCCGTTGCTAAAGTATAATTCGGTGCTCAAAACTGTAACTACCCGTAGCTAAAGTGTAACTGTAATTCGCACGTTAACTTTGCCTAAGAAAGCAGTATGATGCTCTAATGTGAGGTGTTTCCTTCAAATGGGATGTTTAGCATGTGTTAGGCAGTACTTTGGAACAATTGCACCCGACTTGAAAAATGCCACTCGTTACTGTAACGTAGCTAAAGTGTAACCTTGCCGTTGCTAAAGTGTAATTCGGCGCTCAAAACTGTAACTACCCGTAGCTAAAGTGTAACTGTAATTCGCATGTTAACTTTGCCTAAGAAAGCAGTATGATGCTCTATGTGAGGCGTTTCCTTCAAATGGGATGTTTACCATGCGTTAGGAAGTACTTCTGATCAATTGCATCCAAATTGAAAGTTGCAACTGCTTACGGGTGACGTAGCTAAAGTGTAACCTGGCCATTGCTAAAGTGTATCGTGCCGCACGAAAGTGTGACTACCCGTACCTAAAGTGTAACTTTCATGCAATTAGATAAAGTCTTAACACTCAATTGCACCGAACACTTGTATTTCATCCCCATGAAATTTTATGTGCAAAAGACGAATAGTAAATCAGAAGTACTTTTGTACACAGATTAAGTTGTTATGTATTCATTGAAACTTTTGTACACAGATTAAGTGGACCAGAGCCAATTGGATATGACAGTATAGGAATAAATCAGAAGTAGACTTCTTTGTACAACAACAATCACATTGTTGAGTCTTTACAATGACAACCACACCCTATAATAGACGGGAAGGGGCTGTAGTGTAGTTCTGATAACGGCAGCTCGAGTTGCATCAATTCATAACCTCATTTTCTCTTGCCTGTAAAATAGTTGATCAAAGGTATTTGAATATTCACTCCACAAACACATCTGCTTATGACAAATTAAAAGCAGTGACAGCATCTAAAATATGGAACACACAAGCTGTGATAAATAGTACCTTTTCTCTTTGCCGTCATTTGTTGTAGAATGGCTTCCCGCTAAACATTTTGTTTGCGACTAAATAAATCCCACAATAGTTGCTCCCTGAAGCCACTCATCTCATCCTGCATATACATTATCATGCATCATATCATTCGAACCTATAATTGCTTAAAAACTATACATAATAGTAATTAGAAGTCTCAATCGAACCTCCGTAAACGAGGGCACAGCTTTCCCACCCCATTCGTCCTTGCATTCGCCATCCCAGTACTTCATGGCTAGCATGCAATGAATCCCACAGTCATGACTGAAAATTCATTAAAACAGTAGTTACACTCCACTAAATTATATGTCCATTTCAAACTGTACAGCTTCATTGCATTATCAGACTTACCTATTATGCTGCTGCGGCACATCTTGATAGATGATTTTGAAGTTGCACTTCTGCTTCCTCTTTAAGCCAAGCTTAGTAAACAGTCGTGAAAAACATTTTCCCTGCAAAACAAGTATGTGCAGTCCATAAAGTCATTGCATGTTGTGTGGCATCAGAAGAAAAAAATGAAATCTAACACATTACCAGTGATTGCACACAACTGTCCCTTTCTTCGTTCTCCTTACTTCGCAAGGAGTCCAGAACATGCATAGTTTCTTGACTGGGGATCAAAGCACAGCAAAACCAATGCTCCTTATAAAGAATGGGGGCGAACACCTACGACATGATTCCAGCCAGTCAACTATCTACCTCTTACTAACAACAATTGAATATGAAGTTATGAGAATATATCAACTTACAATTGTAGCCTTCATAATCTCCTGTCTACCATCTGGGCCCAGAAGTTTGCATGCATCATCAACATCCCATTCTTCACATGCATGCAACATTTGGCCCTGCAGACATTAGAGGTGTACCCACTTTAGAACATATGGTAATGATCACACCCACGAGTTAATTGATGTTCATGAGTTATGATGGTGTCAAAGACGCATTTACCAGAAGGAATTGATCACATATATATCGGGTGACGATGCCATGGTCCTGAACTTGATCTGCCATCCAGCATCTCCCAACCATCATCATGACCTACAATTTGTGAAAGTGAACATATGGAATAAAGTACCTAAGTACAACCAAACAACGCTGAATACGGACTAAGATAAGCGAAATAGAAATACCATGTTGCTCACCCATCCCCTTGGGCCTAATGTCTCACAATCATCAAATGAAAGGTGACAGTCTAACATGCTAACAACAGCGCTGCAACACAAATGAAATAAACAATCAGGCTATGCTGTACATTAAATGGTTGGCCAATCAAATATGTATGGTTACTAGAAACTCACGTTTGGGCATCCTGCTGTTTTCTTGGTCTTGTGCAAAAAATATAAAACTTATGGACATCCCCCTCCCAATGCACCCTCTTGGAAGGTTTTTTTTCAAGATTTGGGCCAGACACTGTGGCAGCTGGAGGTATTTCTTCAACCTCGCCAATCTCATCACCCGACTCATTCAAGCAGGGGGCAATTTGTAATGGCATGGTTGCCAAACACACTGTCTGGCCCAAAGCTTGATCGATGGGAATCAGCCATGCGTGCATATCAGAAATCCTTTGTTTGGCACGTTTGAGCTCAGTTGTGACTAAATTCTGATATGCTTCTTTAATCACCTGCAAAGTAGAAGCAAACACACTGAATAGGTAACACGTACATCTTATTCCAAACAATATAAATAAATCAAGGACCATCGACAATTTGAGCACACCGCATGCAGAAACACATCAACAGAGGGGATTTCTTTTTCCTCCTCGACTTCTTTATTACAATACAAAATTCCCTATAACACAAAGTGACACTTATTAGATGATTGATATGGTAACGAAGGACAATTGTTTTAACACACTTGAGTTATATGTACCTCCCGACTCTTCTTTTCTAGGATCAGACAAGCCCGGATTCGCTGATTCGTCCAATATTACAATGGCCATTCCGTCCCGTCACAATGTAGTGAGCCGAGAGGGAACTTTTGCAAGAAAAATATCTACAATACAAAGTACAGGTATGTTATATGCAAAGACGACCAATATAAAAACAATAACATACAAACTTAATGATTTAACCACCACATACCTTAAAAAATAACAAACATCCGCCAACCCACGTCTTGCCCGTTGGGTTCTTATTCTTGGCTGACTTGAATTTAATTGTTTCTTCTATCAAACTATTATATACAAATGCTGCCCAGTTATAGTGAGCAGCATTTTCTATGTCCAAAACTGGTATTAACAACTTGTTTGATAACCTAGTACTAGAAGTTGGACATAACAGAATGCCCAACGTATAAAGGAGGAAGGCACGGGCAAACATGCAGTCAGACCTCTTCCCACTAATAATCTGCTCTAAATCATTAAATTGCTTCGCTTTTAACTCCTCCTTCAATTTATTGAGTGACTTCTCGTCAGAGACAGACTGTGGGACTGGTTTCCCACCACATGGAATGCCCAATCCCTCTGAATGACAGCACCTTACTCCTAATATCAAAAGCATTTAAAATCTTTATACAGATGTCATGATTGAGTGAATCACACCCGATCTGCAGCAACGAACCAAAGCCCATTCTATGAACAACATTACATTTTGAGTCATCCATTCCATGGATGACTCTTTTGTACTTTAATGGGGAGCACCTTGTGGAGATAGTCTCCTACAAAACAAATGTACACAACTTATATTAGTATTTGAATATTAGTGACCCTATGGTAAATTGTGTGATACACATAACAATTTCCACACCTTCTGAATTGGTGCTCCCTCCTCCATTCGTGCTTGGTGTCGGGCTTTGGCAGCTGCATTCTTATACCGCTGTTTATCCTCCTCTGATAAACTTTTCCAAGCATTCAGGCTTTCTTGATTGGCCTATAAGGGATGAACTTTGTTAATCAAATGCTGTAATATGATGATTACATTCAGAAACTAAAATAACTCCTTAATCCTTACATCAATAGCGCCTTGCTTTTTATCCAACTTCTTGAAATATTCAGCCCTATAAACATAATCAACGTTAGTGTCAACATAAGATGAGAGTTAAAGTGTAACAAACTAATAACTTCAAAAAAAACAATAAATAAATACTAAATTACCTGAACATATGCCATGAACTGATATATCTTTGGGTGCCTACAGTTCGCTTCAGGCTGATACCACAATCAACCCAACAGTAGGACAAAATACAACATCATTAGATAGTCCCACTTTCACAAACATAGATAGACAATCTAGGTAGGAACTATAAATTGCAAATCTACATGCAACAATAAATATACCTAGGTTGAGGTTGTTCTTCTACTGGAGGAGTTGTAAGTTCAGGTTCAACTGCTTGTTTAGCTGCTTTTCCTTTACGTGCTTTCCTCTGATCCATGATTGTCAGTAAATTTCAATATGCCCTACAAGGCAGAAATCGAATTGTTTATAGCAATACAATTTTTCCAGATCCCTTACATGTAGCACAAGACCACATCATTGTTTATAGCAAATTGAATTGTTTAATGACGTATTTTCTTGAGGAGGTCAATTATGCCATGTAAGATTGTCAACTGAGTTTATACAAGACCACATCATTGTTGGCGTCTTAACAAAATTTGTGAGTCTGTTATTACACAGAATTCGTGGGTCCAAACCACAAATTCTACACATAATTTGACGCCTGGGCGCCCAAGATTCTGCGCCCAGGCGTCTGGCCTCTGCCAACTTGATGCCTGGGTGTAAAGTATCAGCGCCTAGGCGCCCAAATGGCAGAGGCCAAACACCTGGGAGGCCAATATTCAGCGCCCAAGCATCTAGCGTCTGCCAACTTGGCGCCTGGGCGTAAAAGTATCAGCGCCCAGGCGCCCAAAGGGCAGAGGCCAAATGCCTGGGCGTCCAATATTTAGCACCCAAGCGTCTAGCCTCTGCCAACTTGGCGCCTGGGCATAAAAGTATCAGCGCCCAGGCGCCCAAAGGGCAGAGGCCAAACGCCTGGCCACCTAGACAATGCCCGCAGGCTTCTATTTTCTACTGTTCTTTTGTTCCACCTATTGTTTTTGTTGTCTCTTATTCCTACACACTTTGTTTGCATAAGAAAAAAAGGTGGTTCTGTTATGAACCATTTGATATACTCATATCTTAATGTTATATAACATGTCCAAGCATAATGGATGCACATATATTATGCCTAGGCATGGTATTGCTTAAACCATTTTTAAACAGAGCAACAATGCTTATTAAATCAGCTTGCGTCAGAGATGAACGAAGGGAACCAACCACTTACCTTCGGATAGAATGACCAAACGCAGCCGGATAGCCACCGAGAAAGGGAACTGACCCACCAACAGAGAACGATGAGCAACCGAGTCCGAGAAAGGGAACCAGCACCGGACACTAACCGAGAGACACCAACAGAGGGCGGGAGCGCAAGCGAGAAGCGAGACACTGAAAAGTTAGCGACGAGCGAGGTGCAGAAGACAGAGAGACTCTGAGTAGGGGCCCGAAGTTCAAATGAAAATGAGGCGGCTGCTCATTTCTCTTTTTCAATTCCCGGGTGAAGAAAGAAGCTTCTGCTGCACGCTTCACTCGATTGCCCGCTGCTCGGATGCCACATCAGCAACATGCATGTTACGAAGGATCAGCGGTATTAAAGATGCCAGTTAGCAATATCATTTTCTTAGGCATTATACTTTAGCTACGAATAGTTACACTTCCATGTGGCACATTACACTTAAGCAATGCCGAGGTTACACTTTAGCTACGTTACCCGTAAGAAGTTGCATTTTTTATTCGGATGCAATTGATCAAAAGTACTTCCTAAAGCATGGTAAAAATCCCATTTGAAGGGAATGCCTCACATTAGGGTATCATACTGCTTTCTTAGGCAAAGTTCACGTCCGCATAACAGTTACACTTTAGCTACGAGTAGTTACAGTTTCGAGCGCTACGTTACACTTTAGCAACGGCAAGGTTACACTTTAGCTACGTTAAAAGTAAGAAGTTGCAATTTTCAATTCGGATGCAATTGACCAAAAGTACTGCCTAACACATTGTAAACATCCCATTTGAACGAAACGCCTCACATTAAAGCATCATACTGCTTTCTTAGGCAAAGTTAACGTCCGAATTAGAGATACACTTTAGCTACGGGTAGTTACAGTTTTGAGCGCCGCGTTACACTTAAGCAACGGCTAGGTTACACTTTAGCTACATTACAGTAAGGAGTGGCATTTTTCAATTCGGATGCAATTGACCAAAAGTACTTCCTAACGCATGGTAAACATCCCATTTGAAGGAAATGCCTCACATTAGGGTATCATACTGCTTTCTTAGGCAAAGTTAACGCCCGAATAACAGTTACACTTTAGCTACAGGTAGTTACAGTTTCGAGCGCTGCATTACACTTTAGCATCGGCCAGGTTACACTTTAGCTACGTTACAAGTAAGAAGTTGCATTTTTCAATTCGGATGCAATTGACCAAAAGTACTTCCCAACGCATTGTAAACATCCCATTTGAAGAAAACAACTCACATTAGAGCATCATACTGCTTTCTTAGGCAAAGTTAACGTCCGAATTGCAGTTACACTTTAGCTATAGGTAGTTACAATTTTGAGCGCCGCGTTACACTTAAGCAACGGCTAGGTTACACTTTAGCTACGTTACAGTAAGGAGTGGCATTTTTCAATTTGGATGCAATTGAACAAAAGTACTTCCTAACGCATGGTAAACATCCCATTTGAAGGAAATACCTCACATTAGAGCATCATACTGCTCTCTTAGGCAAAGTTAACGTGCGAATAACAGTTACACTTTCGCCACGGGTAGATGCACTTCTGTGCGCAACCATGCCATTAGCAATGGCCCGCTTACACTTTAGCTACGTTACCCGTAAGAAGTTGCATTTTTCAATTCGGATGCAATTGACCCAAAGTACTTCCTAACGCATGCTAAACATCCCATTTGAAGGAAACACCTCACATTAGATCATCATACTGCTTTCTTGGGCAAAGTTTATGTCCGAATTAAAGTTACACTTTAGCTATGGGTAGTTACAGTTTTGTGTGCCGCGTTACACTTTAGCAACGCTCCGGTGACACTTTAGCTACGTTACAGTAAGAAGTTGCATTTTTCAATTCGGATGCAATTTACCAAAAGTACTTCCTAATGCATGGTAAACATCCCTTTTGAACGAAACACCTCACATTAGAGCATTATACTGCTTTCTTAGGCAAAGTTAACGTGCGAATAACAGTTACACTTTCGCCACGGGTAGATTCACTTCTGTGCGCAACCATGCCATTAGCAATGGCCCGCTTACACTTTAGCTACGTTACCCGTAAGAAGTTGCATTTTTCAATTCGGATGCAATTGACCCAAAGTACTTCCTAACGCATGGTAAACATCTCATTTCAAGGAAACGCCTCACATTAGAGCATTATACTGCTTTCTTATGCAAAGTTTTCGTCCGAATAAAGGTTACACTTTGGCTACGGGTAGTTACAATTTTGAGCGCCGCGTTACACTTTAGCAACGCCCCGGTGACACTTTAGCTACGTTACAGTAAGAAGTTGCATTTTTCAATTCGGACGCAATTTACCAAAAGTACTTCCTTAAGCATGGTAAACATCCCTTTTGAACGAAACACCTCACATTAGAGCATCATACTACTTTCTTAGGCAAAGTTAACGTGCGAATAACAGTTACACTTTCGCTACGGGTAGATGCACTTCTGTGCACAACCATGCCATTAGCAATGGCCTGCTTACACTTTAGCTACGTTACCCGTAAGAAGTTGCATTTTTCAATTCGGATGCAATTGACCCAAAGTACTTCCTAACGCATGGTAAACATCCCATTTCAAGGAAACGCCTCACATTAGAGCATTATACTGCTTTCTTAGGCAAAGTTTTCATCCGAATAAAGGTTACACTTTGGCTACAGGTAGTCACAGTTTTGAGCGCCGCGTTACACTTTAGCAACGGCCAGGTTACACTTTAGCTACATTACAGTAAGAAGGTGCATTTTTCAATTCGGATGCAATTGACCAAAAGTACTTCCTTAAGCATGGTAAACATCCCATTTGAACGAAACACCTCACATTAGAGCGTCATACTACTTTCTTAGGCAAAGTTAACGTGTGAATTACAGTTACACTTTAGCTAGGGTAGTTGCACTTCTGTTCGCAACCATGCCATTAGCAATGGCCCAGTTACACTTTAGCTAAGTTACCCGTAAGAACTTGCATTTTTCAATTCGGATGCAATTGATCAAAAGTACTTCCTAACGTATGGTAAACATCCCATTTCAAGGAAACACCTCACATTAGAGCATCATTGCTTTCTTCAGCAAAGTTTACGTCCGAATTACAGTTACACTTTGGCTACGGGGTAGTTATAGTTTTGAGCACCGCGTTAAACTTTAGCAACGCCAAGGTTACACTTTAGCTACGTTACAGTAAGAAGTTGCATTTTTCAATTCGGATGCAATTGATCAAATGTACTTCCTAATGTATGGTAAACATCCCATTTCAAGGAAACGCCTCACATTAGGGCATCATACTACTTTCTTAGGCAAAGTTAACGTCCGAATAAAGGTTACACTTTAGCTATGGGTAGTTACACTTTTGAGCGCCACGTTACACTTTCGCAACGGCTAGGTTACACTTTAGCTACGTGAGCAATTGGCCAAAACTGCTTCCTTAATCTTGGTAAACATCCCATTTGAAGGAAACGCCTCATATTAGAGCATCATACTGCTTTCTTAGGTAAAGTTATCTTGCGAATAACAGTTACACTTTAGCTACGGGTAGTTGCACTTCTGTGTACAACCATTCCATTAGCAATGGCCAGGTTACACTTTAGCTACGTTACCCGTAAGAAGTTGCATTTTACAATTCGGATGCAATTGATCAAAAGTACTTCCTAACGCATGGTAAACATCCCATTTGAAGGAAACACCTCACATTAGAGCATCATACTGCGTTCTTAAGCAAAGTTTATGTCCGAATTACAGTTACACTTTGGCTATGGGTATTTACACTTTTGAGCGCCGCGTTACACTTTAGCAACGGCCAGGTGACACTTTAGTTACGTTCCCAGTAAGATTTGCATTTTACAATTAGGATGCAATTGATTAGAAGGACTTCCTAACGCATGGTAAACATTCCATTTGAAGGAAAAGCCTCACATTAGAGCATCATACTGCTTTCTTAAGCAAAGTTAACGTGCGAATAACAGTTACACTTTAGCTACGGGTAGTTACACTTTTGAACGCCGCGTTACACTTGAGCAACGGCCTGGTTACACTTTAGCTATGTTACCCGAAAGAAGGTGAATGTTTCAATTCGGATGCAATAGATCAAAAGTACTTCCTAACGCATGGTAATCGATCCATTTGAAGGAAACACCTCACATTAGATCATCATACTGCTTTTTTAGGCAAAGTTTTGTTCGAATAAAAGTTACACTTTAGCTACGGGTAGTTACACTTCTATGTGGTACGTTACATTTTAGCAATGTTCAGGTTACACTTTAGCTATGTTACCTGTATCACAGGTTACACTTTAGCTATGCGTGGTTCCTTTTATCACATGGTTTATTAAGAAAGGAAACGAAGGATCAGCTGTTGCAACTTGGCACTCTAACGAAAATCACGGGAAAAAAATAAGAAAGAGCAGCACATTTATGCGTGAGAATTGGACAATTCTTGCCATACTGCCTCGAACAGTGTTTTGTTTGTAACAAAAGCAGACTATCATCTAAAGGGCCAGGATGCAGATTATCAGCCATCTGTTGTGCCAAAGCCATATTGACAAATGTGTGTCTGCACAAAAGTGCAAAACTATTAGTACATTGAACATGCACAAACAAAGTGGAGTGAAGACAGTGAGTGTTGCTTCTACTTCAATCTTAATGGAAACAAAGCTGAGTGAAGATAGATGACAGCGATAGCAGAGTGAAAAGAGACAAGAACCAGAGCAGAGTCAACAGAGATGAGAACAAGAGCAGAGAAAGCCAGACGACAGCAAGAGCAAAGAAAGCCAGACAAGAGCAAGAGCAGAGTGAAAGAGGTGAAAGTAAGAGCAAACAAAGCAGAGTGTCAACTGAGTTATGGGAGGGAGTTAGGGCTGAGGTTTCTGAGGGCCATTTTACTTCTGCAAGACATTTAGAAGAAGAAAAAACACAGTTACGGGAGCCACAAATTGAGGGAAATGGAGCCACAAACCGAGCCAGCCACTGAGCTGTTCTGATGTGGCGTTAGGATGAAATGATGTGGCAGTGTTATGTGGCATAATTGACCCATGGTGGGAAATACTTTTCAAAGGCAACCATTTCTGTCATATTTTTTCCAACTCACGCTGGAGAGGTAAAATGGCCAGTTAATTGAGGCCTGACTCCAGGCACAAATGATATGGTTAAGTCAAACGAGGCCCAACTCAAGACACAAATGGCATCGGTGAGTTAAATGAGGCCCGACTCGAGGTGCAAATGATATGGTTGAGTCAAACGAGGCCTGACCCGAGGACAAATGATATGGTTGAGTCAATCGAGGCCCAACTCGAGGCACAAATGGTATCGGTGAGTCAGATGAGGCCCGACTCAAGATGCAAATAATATGGTTGAGTCAAACGAGGCATGACTCGAGGCACAAATTATATGGTTGAGTCAAACGAGGCTTGACTCGAGGTGCAAATAATATGGTGGAGTCAAACAAGGTCTGGCTCAAAGTGTAAATGATATGGTTGAGTCAAACGAGGCCCGACTCGAGGCGCAAAAGATATGGTTGAGTCAAACAAGGCCTGGCTCAAGGCAGAAATGATATGGCTGAGTCAAATGAGGCCGAACTCGAGGCACAAATGGTATCGTTGAGTCAAACGAGGCCCGACTTTAGGCGCAAATGATATGATTAAGTCAAACGAGGCTTGACTCGAGGCACAAATGATATGGTTGAGTCAAACGAGGCCCAACTGGAGGCACAAATGGTATCAGTGAGTCAAATAAGGCCCGACTCGAGACGCAAATGATATGGTTAAGTCAAATGAGGCATGACTCGAGGCACAATTGATATGGTTGAGTCAAACGAGGCCTGACTCGAGGCATAAATGATATGGTTGAGTCAAACAAGGCCCGACTCAAAGTGCAAATGATATGGTTGAGTCAAACGAGGCCTAACTCAAGGCGCAAATGATATGGTTGAGTCAAATGATGCCTGACTCAAGGCACAAATGATATGGTTGAGTCAAACGAGATCTAACTCGAGGCACAAATGGTATCAGTGAGTAAAATGATACCCGACTCGAGGCATAAATGATATGGTTGAGTCAAACGAGGTTTGTCCCGAGGCACAAATAATATGGTTGAGTCAAACAAGGCCCAACTGGAGGAACAAATGGTATCGGTGACTAAAATGAGGCCCGCCTGGAGATGTAAATGATATGGTTGAGTCAAACGAGGCATGACTCGAGGCACAAATGATATAGTTGAGTCAAACGAGGACCGACTCGAAGCGCAAATGATATGGTTGAGTCAAACAAGGCCCGACTCGAGGCACAAATGATATGCTTGAGTCAAACAAGGCCTGACTCGAGGCATAAATGATATGGTTGAGTTAAACAAGGCCCAACTGGAGGCACAAATGGTATCGGTGAGTCAAATGAGGCTCGACTCGAGGCGTAAATGGTATGGTTGAGTCAATTAAGACCCGACTCGTGGCGCAAATGATCTGGGTGAGTCAAACAAAGCTAGGCTCGGGGCACAAACACATGGTTGAGCCAAACAAGACATGACTCGAGGTGCAAATGATAAGGGTGAGTCAAACGAGGATCGACTCGAGGCACAAATGGTATGGTTCAGTCAAACGAGGCTTGACTCGAGGCACAAAAGATATGGTTGAGTCAAACGGGGCCCAACTTGAGGCACAAATGGTATTGGTGAGTCATGTGAGTCCCGACTCAAGGGGCAAATGATATGGTTGAGTCAAACAAGGTCCGACTTGAGGCGCAAATGATATGGTTGAGTCAAACGAGGCATGACTCATGGTGCAAACATATGGTTGAGTCAAACGAGGCTTGCTCGGGGTGCAAATGATAAGGGTGAGTCAAACAAAGAGAGACTCGGGGCCCAAACATATAGGTGAGCCAAATAAGGCCCGACTGGAGGCTGAAGCATATGGGTGAGTCAAACTTGGCTCGACTCGAGGCAAAAATGATATGGTTGAGTCAAACAAGGCCTAACACGGGGAACAAATGATATGGTTGAGTCAAACGAGACCCGACTCGAGGCGCAAATGGTATCGGTGAGTCAAATGAAGCCTGACTCGAGGCGCAAATGATATGGTTGAATCAAACAAGGCCCGACTCAAGGCACAAATGATATGGTTGAGTCAAATGAGGCCTGACTCGAGGCACAAATGGTATGGTTAAGTCAAATGAGGCCCAACTCGTGGCACAAATGGTATCGGTGAGTTAAATGAGGCTAACTCGAGGTGCAAATGATATGGTTGAGTTAAACGAGGCCCGATTCGAGGCACATATGATATGGTTGAGTTAAACGAGGCCCTACTCGAGGCACAAATGGTATCGATGAGTCAGATTAGGCCCGACTCGAGATGCAAATGATATGGTTGAGTCAAACGAGGCATGACTCGACGCACAACTTATATGGTTGAGTAAAACGAGGCCTGACTCAAGGCGCAAATGATAGGGTGGAGTCAAACAAGGTCTGGCTCAAAGTGCAAATGATATGGTTGAGTCAAACGAGGCCCGAGTCGAGGAGCAAATGATATGGTTGAGTCAAACAAGGCCTGACTCGAGGCAGAAATTATATGGTTGAGTCAAATGAGGCCCAACTCGAGGCACAAATGGTATCGTTGAGTCAAACGAGGCCCGACTTGAGGCACAAATGATATGATTAAGTCAAACGAGGCTTGACCCGAGGCACAAATGATATGGTTGAGTCAAATGAGGCCCAACTGGAGGCACAAATGGTATCGGTGAGTCAAATGAGGCCCGACTCGAGACGCAAATGATATGGTTAAGTCAAATGAGGCATGACTCGAGGCACAATTGATATGGTAGAGTCAAACGAGGCCTGACTCGAGGCGTAAATGATATGGTTGAGTCAAGCAAGGCCCGACTTAAAGCGCAAACGATATGATTGAGTCAAACGAGGCTTGACTCGAGGCACAAATGATATGGTTGAGTCAAACGATGCCTGACTCGAGGCACAAATGATATGGTTGAGTCAAACGAGGCCCAACTCGAGGCACAAATGGTATCAGTGAGTCAAACGAGGCCTGACTCGAGGTGCAAATGATATGTTTGAGTCAAACAAGGCTTGACCCGAGGCACAAATATTATAGTTGAGTCAAACAAGGCCCAACTGGAGGCACAAATGGTATCGGTGAAGCAAATGAGGCCCGACTTGAGGTGCAAATTATATGGTTGAGTCAAACGAGGCATGACTCGAGGCACAAATGATATAGTTGAGTCAAATGAGGCCCGACTCAAAGCGCAAATGATATGGTTGAGTCATACAAGGCCTGACTCGAGGCACAAATGATATGCTTGAGTCAAACAAGGCCTGACTCGAGGCACAAATGATATGGTTGAGTTAAACAAGGCCCAACTGGAGGCACAAATGGTATCGGTGAGTCAAATGAGGCCCAACTCGAGGCGCAAATGGTATGGTTGAGTCAAACAAGACCCGACTCATGGCGCAAATAATCTGGGTGAGTCAAACAAAGCCAAGCTCGGGGCACAAACACATGGTTGAGCCAAACAAGACATGACTCGAGGTGCAAATGATAAGGGTGAGTCAAACGAGGATCGACTCGAGGCGAAACATATGGCTGACTCAAATAAGGCCCGACTCGAGGTTCAAACATATGGATGAGACAAACAAGGCCCGACTCGAGGCACAAATAATATGGTTCAATCAAACGAGGATTGACTCGAGGCACAAATGATATGGTTGAGTCAAACGGGGCCCAACTCGAGGCACAAATGGTATCGGTGAGTCAAACAAAGCCTAACTCGAGGCACAAATGATATGGTTAAGTCAAACAAGATCCGACTCGAGGTGCAAATGATATGGTTGAGTCAAATAAGGCATGACCCGAGGGATAAATGATGTGGTTGAGTCAAACGAGACCCAAGTCGAGGCCCAAATGGTATCGATGAGTCAAATTAGGCCCGACTCGAGTGGCAAATGATATGGTTGAGTCAAACGAGGCCCGACTTGAGGCACAAATGATATGGTTGAGTGAAACGAGGCATGACTCATGGTACAAACATATGGTTGAGTCAAACGAGGATTGACTCGGGGTGCAAATGATAAGGATGAGTCAAAGGAAGACCGACTCAGGGCGCAAACATGTAGGTGAGCCAAATAAGGCCCGACTAGAGGCTCAAACATATGGCTGAGTCAAACATGGCCTGACTCGAGGCGAAAATGATATGGTTGAGTCAACCAAGGCCTGACTCGAGGCATAAATGATATGGTTGAGTCAAACAAGGCCCAACTCGAGGCACAAATGGTATCGGTGAGTCAAATGATGCCCGACTCGAGGTGCAAATGATATGGTTGAATCAAACGAGGCCCGACTCAAGGCGCAAACGATATGGTTGAGTCAAATAAGGCCTGACTTGAGGCATAAATGATATGGTTGAGTCAAACGAGGCCCAACTCGAGGCACAAATGGTATCAGTGAGTCAAATGATCCCCGACTCGAGGCGCAAATGATATGTTTGAATCAAACGAGGCCTGACTCAAGGCGCAAACGATATGGTTGAGTCAAATGAGGCCTGACCCGAGGCACAAATGATATGGTTAAGTCAAACGAGGCCCAACTCAAGGCACAAATGGTATCGGTGAGTCAAACGATGCCCGACTCGAGGCGCAAATGATATGGTTGAGTCAAACGAGGCCTGACCTGAGGCACAAATGATATGGTTGAGTCAAACGAGGCCCAACTAGAGGCACAAATGGTATCGTTAAGTCAAATGAGGCCCGACTCGAGACGCAAATGATATGGTTGAGTCAAACGAGGCCTGACTCGAGGCACAAATGGTATGGTTGAGTGAAACAAGGCCCGACTCGAGGTGCAAATGATATGGTTGAGTCAAACAAGACCCGACTCAAAGTGCAAATGATATGGTTGAGTCAAACGAGGCCCGACTCGAGGCGCAAATGATATGGTTGAGTCAAGCAAGGCCCGACTCAAAGCGCAAACGATATGGTTGAGTCAAACGAGGCTTGACTCGAGGCACAAATGATATGGTTGAGTCAAACGATGCCTGACTCGAGGCACAAATGATATGGTTGAGTCAAATGAGGCCCAACTCGAGGCACAAACGGTATCAGTGAGTCCTGACTCGAGGTGCAAATGATATGTTTGAGTCAAACGAGGCTTGACCCGAGGCACAAATATTATGGTTGAGTCAAACAAGGCCCAACTGGAGGCACAAATGGTATCGGTGAGGCAAATGAGGCCCGACTTGAGGCGCAAATTATATGGTTGAGTCAAACGAGGCATGACTCGAGGCACAAATGATATAGTTGAGTCAAACGAGGCCCGACTCAAAGCGCAAATGATATGGTTGAGTCATACAAGGCCCGACTCGAGGCACAAATGATATGCTTAAGTCAAACAAGGCCTGACTCGAGGCACAAATGATATGGTTGAGTTAAACAAGGCCCAACTGGAGGCACAAATGGTATCGGTGAGTCAAATGAGGCCCAACTCGAGGCGCAAATGGTATGGTTGAGTCAAACAAGACCCGACTCATGGCGCAAATAATCTGGGTGAGTCAAACAAAGCCAAGCTCGGGGCACAAACACATGGTTGAGCCAAACAAGACATGACTCGAGGTGCAAATGATAAGGGTGAGTCAAACAAGGATCGACTCGAGGCGAAACATATGGCTGACTCAAATAAGGCCCGACTCGAGGTTCAAACATATGGATGAGACAAACAAGGCCCGACTCGAGGCACAAATAATATGGTTCAATCAAACGAGGATTGACTCGAGGCACAAATGATATGGTTGAGTCAAACGGGGCCCAACTCGAGGCACAAATGGTATCGGTGAGTCAAACAAAGCCTAACTCGAGGCACAAATGATATGGTTAAGTCAAACAAGATCCGACTCGAGGTGCAAATGATATGGTTGAGTCAAATAAGGCATGACTCGAGGGATAAATGATGTGGTTGAGTCAAACGAGACCCAAGTCGAGGCCCAAATGGTATCGATGAGTCAAATTAGGCCCGACTCGAGTGGCAAATGATATGGTTGAGTCAAACGAGGCCCGACTCGAGGCACAAATGATATGGTTGAGTGAAACGAGGCATGACTCATGGTACAAACATATGGTTGAGTCAAACGAGGATTGACTCGGGGTGCAAATGATAAGGATGAGTCAAACGAAGACCGACTCGGGGCGCAAACATGTAGGTGAGCCAAATAAGGCCCGACTAGAGGCTCAAACATATGGCTGAGTCAAACATGGCCTGACTCGAGGCAAAAATGATATGGTTGAGTCAACCAAGGCCTGACTCGAGGCATAAATGATATGGTTGAGTCAAACAAGGCCTAACTCGAGGCACAAATGGTATCGGTGAGTCAAATGATGCCCGACTCGAGGCACAAATGATATGGTTGAATCAAACGAGGCCCGACTCAAGGCGCAAACGATATGGTTGAGTCAAATAAGGCCTAACTTGAGGCATAAATGATATGGTTGAGTCAAACGAGGCCCAACTCGAGGCACAAATGGTATCGGTGAGTCAAATGATGCCCGACTCGAGGCGCAAATGATATGTTTGAATCAAACAAGGCCCGACTCAAGGCACAAACGATATGGTTGAGTCAAATGAGGCCTGACCCGAGGCACAAATGATATGGTTAAGTCAAACGAGGCCCAACTCAAGGCACAAATGATATCGGTGAGTCAAACGATGCCCGACTCGAGGCGCAAATGATATGGTTGAGTCAAACGAGGCCTGACCTGGGGCACAAATGATATGGTTAAGTCAAACGAGGCCCAACTAGAGGCACAAATGGTATCGTTAAGTCAAATGAGGCCCGACTCGAGACGCAAATGATATGGTTGAGTCAAACGAGGCCTGACTCGAGGCACAAATGGTATGGTTGAGTGAAACAAGGCCCGACTCGAGGTGCAATTGATATGGTTGAGTCAAACAAGACCCGACTCAAAGTGCAAATGATATGGTTGAGTCAAACGAGGCCTGACTCGAGGCACAAATGATATGGTTGAGTCAAACGAGGCCCAACTCGCGGCACAAATGGTATCAGTGAGTCAAACGAGGTCCGACTCGAAGCACAAATGATATGGTTGAGTCAAACGAGGCTTGACCCAAGGCACAAATGATATGGTTGAGTCAAACGAGGCTCAATTGGAGGCACATATGGATAGGTGAGTCAAATATACCCCGACTTGAGACGCAAATGAGATGGTTAAGTCAAATGAGGCAAGACTCATGATGCAAACATATGGGTGAGTCAAACGGGGCTTGACTCGGGATGTAAATTATAAGGGTAAGTCAAACGAAGAGCAACTTGGGGCGCAAACATATAGGTGAGCCAAATAAGGGCCGACTCGAGGCTCAAACATATGGGTGAGACAAACATGGCCCGACTCGAGGTGCAAATGATATGGTTGAGTCAAACAAGGCCTAACTCGAGGCACAAATGATATGGTTGAGTCAAATGAGGCCCAAATGGTATTAGTGAGTCAAACGAGGCCCGACTTGAGGAGCAAATGATATGGTTGAATCAAACGAGGCCCGACTCGAGGCGCAAATGATATGGTTGAATCAAACGACATCCGACTCAAGGCACAAATGATATGGTTGAGTCAACTAATGCCTAACTCGAGACACAAATGATATGGTTGAGTCAAACGAGGCCCAACTCAAGGCATAGATGGTATCGGTGAGTCAAATAAGGCCCGACTCGAGGTGCAAATGATATGGCTGAGTCAAACGAGGCCTGACCCGAGGCACAAATGATATGGTTGAGTCAAACCAGGCCCAGCTGGAGGCACAGATGGTATCGATGAGTCAAATGATGCCCAACTCGAGACGCAAATGATATGGTTGTGTCAAACGAGGCATGACTCGAGGCACAAATGATATGGTTGAGTCAAACGAGGCCCGACTAGAGGCACAAATGATATGGTTCAATCAAACGAGGCCTGCCTCGTGGCGCAAATGATATGGTTGAGTCAAACAAGCCCTGACTCGAGGCACGAATAATATGGTTAAGTTAAATGAGGCCTAACTCAAGGCCCAACTGGTATAAGTGAGTAAAACGAGGCCTGACTCGAGGCACAAATAATATGGTTGAGTCAAACGAGGCCCGACTCAAGGCACAAATGATATGGTTAAGTCAAATGAGGCCTGACTCGAGGCACAAATGATATGGTTGAGTCAAACGAGGCTCAACCCGAGGCACAAATGATATGGTTGAGTCAAACGAGGCCCAACTGGAGGAACAAATGGTATCGGTGAGCCAAATGCGGCCTGACTCGAGGCACAAATGATATGGTTGAGTCAAACAAGGCCCGAAGCAAAGCGCAAATGATATGGTTGAGTTAAATTAGGCCCGACTCGAGGCGCAAATGGTATGGTTGAGTCAAACAAGGCCTGACTCGATGCACAAATGATATGGTTGAGTTAAACGAGGCCCAACTCGAGGAATAAATGGTATCGGTGAGTCAAATCAGGCCCGACTCGAGGCACAAATGGTATGGTTAAGTCAAATGAGGCCCAACTAGAGGCACAAATGGTATCGTTAAGTCAAATGAGGCCCGACTCGAGACGCAAATGATATGGTTGAGTCAAACGAGGCCTGACTCGAGGCACAAATGGTATGGTTGAGTGAAACAAGGCCCGACTCGAGGTGCAATTGATATGGTTGAGTCAAACAAGACCCGACTCAAAGTGCAAATGATATGGTTGAGTCAAACGAGGCCTGACTCGAGGCACAAATGATATGGTTGAGTCAAACGAGGCCCAACTCGTGGCACAAATGGTATCAGTGAGTCAAACGAGGTCCGACTCGAAGCACAAATGATATGGTTGAGTCAAACGAGGCTTGACCCAAGGCACAAATGATATGGTTGAGTCAAACGAGGCTCAATTGGAGGCACATATGGATAGGTGAGTCAAATAAACCCCGACTTGAGACGCAAATGAGATGGTTAAGTCAAATGAGGCAAGACTCATGATGCAAACATATGGGTGAGTCAAACGGGGCTTGACTCGGGATGTAAATTATAAGGGTAAGTCAAACGAAGACCGACTTGGGGCGTAAACATATAGGTGAGCCAAATAAGGGCCGACTCGAGGCTCAAACATATGGGTGAGACAAACATGGCCCGACTCGAGGTGCAAATGATATGGTTGAGTCAAACAAGGCCTAACTCGAGGCACAAATGATATGGTTGAGTCAAATGAGGCCCAAATGGTATTAGTGAGTCAAACGAGGCCCGACTTGAGGAGCAAATGATATGGTTGAATCAAACGAGGCCCGACTTGAGGCGCAAATGATATGGTTGAATCAAACGACATCCGACTCAAGGCACAAATGATATGGTTGAGTCAACTAATGCCTAACTCGAGACACAAATGATATGGTTGAGTCAAACGAGGCCTAACTCAAGGCATAGATGGTATCGGTGAGTCAAATAAGGCCCGACTCGAGGTGCAAATGATATGGCTGAGTCAAACGAGGCCTGACCCGAGGCACAAATGATATGGTTGAGTCAAACCAGGCCCAGCTGGAGGCACAGATGGTATCGGTGAGTCAAATGATGCCCAACTTGAGACGCAAATGATATGGTTGTGTCAAACGAGGCATGACTCGAGGCACAAATGATATGGTTGAGTCAAACGAGGCCCGACTAGAGGCACAAATGATATGGTTCAATCAAACGAGGCCTGCCTCGTGGCGCAAATGATATGGTTGAGTCAAACAAGCCCTGACTCGAGGCACGAATAATATGGTTAAGTTAAATGAGGCCTAACTCAAGGCCCAACTGGTATAAGTGAGTAAAACGAGGCCTGACTCGAGGCACAAATAATATGGTTGAGTCAAACGAGGCCCGACTCAAGGCACAAATGATATGGTTAAGTCAAATGAGGCCTGACTCGAGGCACAAATGATATGGTTGAGTCAAACGAGGCTCAACCCGAGGCACAAATGATATGGTTGAGTCAAACGAGGCCCAACTGGAGGAACAAATGGTATCGGTGAGCCAAATGCGGCCCGACTCGAGGCACAAATGATATGGTTGAGTCAAACAAGGCCCGAAGCAAAGCGCAAATGATATGGTTGAGTCAAATCAGGCCCGACTCGAGGCGCAAATGGTATGGTTGAGTCAAACAAGGCCGGACTCGTGGCACAAATGATATGGTTAAGTCACACGAGACTTGACTCGAGGTGCAAATGATAAGGGTGAGTCAAATGAAGATCGACTCGAGGCGCAAACATATGGCTAAGTCAAATAAGTCCCTACTCGAGGTTCAAACATATGGGTGAGTCAAACAAGGCTCGAGTCGAGGTGCAAATGATATGGTTGAGTCCAATGAGGCATGACTCATGATGCAAACATATGGGTGAGTCAAAATGGGCTTGACTTGGGGTGCAAATTATAAGGTTAAGTCAAACGAAGGCTGACTCGGGGCGCAAACATATAGGTGAGCCAAATAAGGGCCGACTCGAGGCTCAAACATATGGGTGAGTCAAACATGGCCTGACTCAAGGCGCAAATGATATGGTTGAGTCAAATGAGGCCCGACTCGAGGCGCAAATGATATGGTTGAGTCAAACGAGGCCTGACCCGAGGCATAAATGATATGTTGAGTCAAATGTGGCCTAACTCGAGGCACAAATGGTGTCACTGAGTCAAATGAGGTCCAACTCGAGGCAAAAATGATATGGTTGAGTCAAACGAGGCATGACTCGAGGCATAAATGATATGATTAAGGCAAACGAGACCTGACTCGAGGCCCAAATGATATGGTTAAGTTAAACGAGTCCCAACTCGAGGCACAAATGGTATGGTGAGTCAAACAAGGCCAAACTCAGGGCACAAATGATATGGTTAAGTCAAACGAGGTTTAACTCGAGGCACAAATGATATGGTGGAGTCAGACATGGCCCGACTCGAGGCACAAATGGTATCAGTGAGTCAAATGAGGCCCCACTCGGGGAATAAATGATATGGTTGAGTTAAACGAGGCATGACTCGAGGTACAAATGATATGGTTTAGTCAAACGAGACCCAAGCCGAGGAACAAATGATATGGTTGAGTCAAACGAGACCCAACTCGAGGCACAAATGGTATCGGTGAGTCAACCGAGGCCCAACTCAAAGCGCAAATGATATGGTTGACTCAAATGAGACCCGACCTGAAGCGCAAATGATATGGTTGAGTCAAACGAGGCCCGACTTGAGGCGCAAATGATTTGGTTGAGTCAAATGAGGCCTGACTCGAGGCACAAATGATGTGGTTGGGTCAAATGAGGCCCGACTCGAGACGCAAATGATATGGTTGAGTCAAATGAGGCTTGACTCGAGGCACAAATGATATGGTTGAGTCAAACGATGCCTGACTCGAGGCACAAATGATATGGTTGAGTTAAACGAGGCCCGACTCGAGGCAAAAATAATATGGTTGAGTCAAACGAGACCTATCTCGAGGCACAAATGATATGGTTGAGTCAAACGAGACCTGACCCGAAGCATAAATGATATCGTTGAGTCAAACGAGGCCTAACTCGAGGCATAAAAGGTATCAGTGAGTCAAATGAGGCCCGACTCGAGGCACAAATGATATGGTTAAGTCAAATGAGGCCTAACTTGAGGTACAAATGATATGGTTTAGTGAAACGAGGCCCAATCCGAGGCACAAATTTTATCAAGGAGTCAAACGATGCCCGACTTGAGGCGCAAAAGATATGGTTGAGTCAAACGAGGACCGACTCGAGGCGCAAATAATATGGTTGAGTCAAATGAGACCTGACTCGAGGCACAAATGATATGGTTGATTGAAACGAGGCTTGACTCAAGGTGCAAATGATATGGTTGAGTCAAACGAGGCTTGACTTGAGGCACAAATTATATGGTTGAGTCAAACGAGACCAAACTCGAGGCACAATTAATATGGTTGAGTTAAACGTGGCCCGACTCGAGGCGAAAATGATATGGTTGAGTCCAATGAGACCTGTCTCGACGTACAAATGATATGGTTGGGTCAAACGAGTCCTCACCCAAGGCACAAATGATATGGTTGAGTTAAACGAGGCCCGACTCGAGGCGAAAATGATATGGTTGAGTCAAACAACACCTAACTCGAGGCACAAATGATATGGTTGAGCGAAATGAGACCCGACTCGTGACATAAATGATATGGTTGAGTCAAACGAAGCCTAACTCGAGGCACAAATGATATGGTCGAGTCAAACGAGGCCAAACTCGGAGCGCAAATGATATGCTTGAGTCAAACGATACCTGACTCGAGGAATAAACAATATGATTGAGTCAAACGAGACCTGACTTGAGGCACAAATGATATGGTTGAGTTAAACGAGGCCCGACTCAAGGCGCAAATGATATGGTTGAGTCAAACGAGACCTGACTTGAGGCATAAATGATATGATTGAGTCAAACGAGACCTGACTTGAGGCACAAATGATATGGTTGAGTTAAACGAGGCCCGACTCGAGGCGCAAATGATATGGTTTAGTAAAATGAGGCCTGACCCGAGGCACAAAAGGTATGGTTGAGTCAAACAAGGCCCAACTAGAGCCACAAATGGCATCGGTGATTCAAATGTGGCCCGACTCGAGATGCAAATGATATGGTTGAATCAAACGAGGTATGTCTCAAAGCACAAATGATATCGTTGAGTCAAACGAGGCCCAACTCGAGGCACAAATGGTATCAATGAGTCAAATGGGGCCTGACTTGAGGCACAAATGGTATGGTTGAGTCAAACAAGGTCTGACTCGAGGCACAAATGATATCGTTAAGTCAAACGAGGCCCAACTCGAGGCATAAATGGTATCAGTGAGTCTAACGAGGCCCAACTCAAGGGGCAAATGATATGGTTTAGTCAAATGAGGCCTGTCCCGAGGCACAAATGATATGGTTGAGCAAAACAAGGCCCAACTCGAGGCACAAATAGTACAAGTGAGTCAAACGATGCCTGATTTAAGGCGCAAATGATAAGGTTGAGTCCAATGAGACCTGACTCGAAGCACATATAATATGGATGAGTTAAACGAGGCCTGACTCGAGGCGCAAAAGATATGATTGAGTCAAATGAGGCTTGACTCGATGCACAAATTATATGGTTAAGTCAAACGAGATCAAACTTGAGGCACAATTGATATGGTTGAGTTAAACGTGGCCCAACTCGAGGCACAAGTGATATGGTTGAGTCAAACGAGACCTGTCTCGAGGCGCAAATGATATGGTTGAGTCAAACGAGACTTGACCCGAGGCACAAATGATATGGTTGAGTTAAACGAGGCTCGACTCGGGGAGAAAATGATATGGTTGAGTCACACAACACCTAACTCGAGGCAGAAATGATATGGTTATGTCAAATGAGACCTGACTCGAGGCGCAAATGATACGATTGAGTCAAACGAGGCCTAACTCGAGGCACAAATGATATGGTTCACTCAAATGAGGCGAAACTCAGTGCGCAAAAGATACGGTTAAGTCAAATGAGACCTGACTTGAGGCACAAATGATATGGTTGACATAAATAAGGCCCGACTCGAGGCGCAAATGAGATGGTTGAGTCAAATGAGGCCTAACGCGAGGCACAAATGATATGGTTGAGTTAAACGAGGCTTGACCCGAGGCACAAATGATATGGTTGAGTCAAACGATGCCCAACTGGAGCCACAAATGGTATCGGTGAGTCAAATGCGGCCCGACTCGAGACGCAAATGATATGGTTTAGTCAAACGAGGCATGACTCGAGGCACAAATGATATTGTTGAGTCAAACGAGGCATAACTCGAGGCACAAATGGTATCAACAAGTCAAACGAGGCCCTACTCGAGGCGTAAATGATATGGTTGAGTCAAATGAGGCCTGACTCGAGGCACAAATGATATCGTTGAGTTAAACGAGGCTTAACTCGAGACATAAATGGTATAAGCGAGTCAAACGAGGCCCGACTCGAGACGCAAATGATATGGTTGAGTCAAATGAGACATGACTCGAGGCACAAATGATATCGTTGAGTCAAACGAGGCCTAACTCGAGGCACAAATGGTATCAGCGAGTCAAACGAGGCCCAACTCGAGGTGCAAATTATAAGATTGAGTCAAACGAGGCTTCACTCGAGGCGCAAATGATATGGTTGAGTGAAACGAGGACCGACTTGAGGCGCAAATGATGTGGTTGAGTCAAATGAGACCTGACTCGAGGCGTAAATGATATAGTTGAGTCAAACGAGGACTGACTCGATGCGCAAATGATGTGGTTGAGTCAAACGAGACCTGACTCGAGGCATAAATGATATCGTTGAGTTAAACGAGGCTTGACTCGAGACGCAAATGATATGGTTGAGTCAAACGAGGCCTGACTCGAGGCACAAATTATATGGTTGAGTCAAACGAGACCAAACTCGAGGCACAATTGATATGGTTGAGTTAAACGAGGCCCGACACGAGGCGCAAATGATATGGTTGAGTCAAACAAGGCCTGACTCGGGGCACAAATGATATGCTTGAGTGAAACGAGGTCCGACTCGAAGCGCAAATGATATGGTTGAGTCAAATGAGGCTTGACTCGAGGCACAAATGATATGGTTGAGTCAAACGTGGCATGACTCGAGGCACAAATGATATAGTTGTGTCAAAAAAGGCCTGACTCGAGGCGCAAGTGATAGGGACGAGGCCCGACTCGAGGCACAAATGATATGCTTGGTTCAAACGAGGCCTGACTCGAGGCGCAACTGATGTAGTTAATTCAAATGAGGCCTGAGTCAAGGCACAAATGATATGGTTGAGTGAAACGAGGCCCGACTCGAGGCGCAAATGATATGGTTAAGTCAAATGAGGCCCGATTCGAGGTGCAAATGATATGCTTGAGTCAAAAGAGGCATGACTCGAGGTACAAATGATATGGTTGAGTCAAATGAGGCCCAACTCGAGGCACAAATGGTATCGGTGAGTCAAATAAGGCCCGACTCGAGGCGCAAATGATAGGATTGAGTCAAACGAGGCCCGACTCAAGGCACAAATGATATGGTTGATTGAAATGAGGCCAGAATCGAGGCGTAAATGATATGGTTGAGTCAAACAACGCCGGACTCGAGGAGCAAATGGTATCGGTGAGTCAATTGAGGACCGACTCGAGGCACAAATGATAGCGTTGAGTCACACGAGCCCCGCATCGAGGCGTAAATGATATGGTTGAGTCAAACGAGACCTAACTCGAGGCACAAATGATATGGTTGAGTTAAACGAGGCCCAACTCGAGGTGCAACTGATATGGTTAAGTCAACGAGGCCTGACTCCAGGCACAAATGATATGGTTGAGTTAAACAAGGCCCGACTCGAGGTGCAAGTGATATGGTTGAGGCAAACAAGGCCTAACTCGAGGCGCAAATGGTATCGGTGAGTCAATTGAGGCCCAACTCGAGGCACAAATGGTATTGGGAAGTCAAATGACGCCTGACTCGAGGCGCAAGTGATAGGGTTGAGTCACACGAGCCCCGACTAGAGGAACAAATGATATGGTAGAGTCAAACGAGGCCTGACTCGAGGCACAAATGATATGGTTGAGTCAAACGAGGCCCAACTAGATGCACAAATAGTATTAGTGAGTCAAACGAGGCCCGACTCGATGTGCAAATGATAGGGTTGAGTCACACGAGGCCCGCCTCAAGGCACAAATGATATGTTTGAGTCAATCGAGGACCAACTCGAGGCACAAATGGTATCAGTGAGTCAAACGAGGCCCTACTCGAGGCGCAAAGTATATGGTTTAGCCAAACGAGGCCTAACCCGAGGCACAAATGAGATGGTTTAGTGAAACGAGGCCAAATTCGAGGCACAAATGGTATCGGTGAGTCAAACGAGGCCTGACTTGAGGCACAAATGATATGGTTGAGTCAAACGATGACTGACTTGAGGCGCAAATGATATGGTTGAGTAAAACAAGGACTGACTCGAGGCGCAAATGGTATCGGTGAGTCAATTGAGGCCCAACTCGAGGCACAAATGATAGGGTTGAGTCACACAAGGCCCACCTTGAGGCGCAAATGATATGATTGAGTGAAAGAAGAGCTGACTCGAGATACAAATGATATGGTTGAGTTAAACGAGGCCCGAGTCGAGGTGTGACTGATGTGGTTAAGTCAAACGAGGCCTGACTTGAGGCACAAATGAAATGGTTGAGTTAAACGAGGCCCAACTCAAGGCGTAAATGATATGGTTATGTCAAATGAGGCCTGACTTGAGGCACAAATGATATGGTTGAGTTAAACGAGGCCCGACTCAAGGCGCAAATGATATGGTTAAGTCAAACGAGGCCTGACTCGAGGCACAAATGATATGGTTGAGTTAAACGAGGCCTGACTCGAGGTGCAAATGATATGGTTGAGTCAAATGAGGCATGACTCGAGGCACAAATGATATAGTTGAGTCAAACAAAGCCTGACTCGAGGCGCAAATGAAAGGGTTGAGTCAAACGAGGCCTGACTCGAGGTGCAAATAATATGGTTGGTTCAAACGACGCCTGAAACGAGGCCCAAGTGATACGGTTGAGTCAAATAAGGCCTGACTCAAGGCGCAAATGGTATCAATGAGTCAATTGAGGACCAACTCGAGGCCCAAATGGAATCGGTGAGTCAAATGAGGCCCGACTTGTGGCTCAAATAATAGGGTTAAGGCACACGAGGCCTGCCTCGAGGCGCGAATGATATGGTTGAGTCAAACGAGGCCTGACTCGATGCACAACTGATATGGTTGATTCAATCGAGGCCCAACTCGAGGCATAAATAGAATCAGTGAGTCAAACGATGCCCTACTCGAGGCGTAAATAATATGGTTAAGTCAAACGAGGCCTGACCCGAGGCACAAATGATATGGTTGAGTGAAACGAGGCCCAACTCGAGTCACAACTGGTATCGAGGAGTCAAACGAGGCCCGACTTGAGGCACAAATGATATGGTTGAGTCAAACGATGACTAACTTGAGGTGCAAATGATATGGTTGAGTCAAACGAGACCTGACTCAAGGCACAAATGATATGGTTGAGTTAAACGATGCCCAACTCGAGGCGTAAATGATATGGTTGAGTTAAACGAGGCCTGACTCGAGGCACAAATGATATGGTTGAGCTAAACGAGGCCCGACTCGAGGCGCAAATGATATGGTTAACTCAAACGAGGCCCGACTCGAGGCGCAAATGATACGGTTGAGTCAAAAGAGGCATGACTCGAGGCACAAATGATATGGTTGAGTCAAATGAGGCCCAACTCGAGGCACAAATGGTATCGGTGAGTCAAATAAGGCCCGACTCGAGGCGCAAATGATAGGGTTGAGTCAAACGAGGCCCGACTCGAGGCACAAATGATATGGTTGATTGAAATGAGGCCAGAATCGAGGCGTAAATGATATGGTTGAGTTAAACAAGGCCTGACTCGAGTAGCAAATGGTATCGGTGAGTCAATTGAGGTCCAACTCGAGGAACAAATGATAGCGTTGAGTCACACGAGGCCCGCCTCGAGGCGCAAATGATATGGTTGAGTTAAACGAGGCCCGACTCGAGGTGCAACTGATATGGTTAAGTCAAATAATGCCTGACTCTAGGCACAAATGATATGGTTGAGTTAAACGAGGCCCGACTCGAGGTGCAAGTAATATGGTTGAGTTCAACAAGGCCTGACTCGAGGCGCAAATGGTATCGGTGAGTCAATTGAGGCCCAACTCGAGGCACAAATGGTAACGGGAAGTCAAATGAGGCCCGACTCGAGGCGCAAGTGATAGGGTTGAGTCACACGAGGCCCGACTAGAGGAACAAATGATAGGGTAGAGTCAAACGAGGCCTGACTCAAGGCACAAATGATATGGTTGAGTCAAACGTGGCCCAACTTGAGGCACAAATAGTACTAGTGAGTCAAACGAGGCCCGACTCGACGTGCAAATGATAGGGTTGAGTCACACGAGGCCCACCTCGAGGTACAAATGATATGGTTGAGTCAATCGAATACCAACTCGAGCCACAAATGGCATCAGTGAGTCAAACGAGGCCCTACTCGAGGCGCAAATGATATGGTTTAGCCAAACGAGGCCTGACCCGAGGCACAAATGATATGGTTTAGTGAAACGATGACTGACTTGAGGCGCAAATGATATGGTTGAGTAAAACAAGGCCTAACTCGAGGCGCAAATGGTATCGGTGAGTCAATTGAGGCCCAACTCGAGGAACAAATGATAGGGTTGAGTCACACGAGGCCCACCTCGAGGCGCAAATGATATGGTTGAGTGAAAGGAGAGCTGACTCGAGGCACAAATGATATGGTTGAGTTAAACGAGGCCCAACTCGAGGCGCAAATGATATGGTTGAGTCAAACGAGGTCTGACTCGAGGCACAAATGATATGGTTGAGTTAAACGAGGCCCGACTCGAGGCGCAAATGATATGGTTGAGTCAAACGAGGCCTGAAAGTGAAATGAGGCCTGACTCGAGTCGCAAATGATATGGTTGAGTCAAACGAGGCTTGACTCGAGGCGCAAATGATATGGTTGAGTCAAACGAGGCATGACTCGAGGTACAAATGATATAGTTGAGTCAAACAAAGCCTGACTCGAGGCGCAAATGATAGGGTTGAGTCAAACGAGCCCCGACACGAGGTGCAAATGATATGGTTGGTTCAAACGATGCCTGAAACGAGACGCAAGTGATACAGTTGAGTCAAACAAGGCCTGACTCAAGGCGCAAATGGTATCAATGAGTCAATTGAGGACCAACTCGGGGCCCAAATGGAATCGGTGAGTCAAACGAGGCCCGACTCGTGGCGCAAATAATAGGGTTGAGGCACACGAGGCCTGCCTCGAGGCCCAAATGATATGGTTGAGTCAAACGAGGCCTGACTCGATGCACAATTGATATGGTTGAGTCAATCGAGGCCCAACTCCAGGCACAAATAGAATTAGTGAGTCAAACGAGGCCCTACTCGAGGCGGAAATAATATGGTTAAGTCAAACGAGGCCTGACCTGAGGCACAAATGATATGGTTGAGTGAAACGAGGCCCAACTCGAGTCACAAATGGTATCGGGTAGTCAAACGAGGTCCGACTCGAGGCACAAATGATATGGCTGAGTCAAACGATGACTAACTTGAGGCGCAAATGATATGGTTGAGTCAAACGAGACCTGACTCAAGGCACAAATGATATGGTTGAGTTAAACGAGGCCGACTAGAGGCGCAAATGATATGGTGGAGTCAAACGAGGCCTGACTCGAGGCACAAGTGATATGGTTGAGTTAAACGAGGCCTAACTCGAGGCGCAAATGATATGGTTAAGTCAAACGAGGCCCGACTCGAGGCGCAAATGATACGATTGAGTCAAAAGAGGCATGACTTGAGGCACAAATGATATGGTTGAGTCCAATGAGGCCCAACTCGAGACACAAATGGTATCGGTGAGTCAAATAAGGCCTGACTCAAGGCACAAATGATAGGGTTGAGTCAAACGAGGCCCAACTCGAGGCACAAATGATATGGTTGATTGAAACGAGGCCAGAAACGAGGCGTAAATGATATGGTTGAGTCAAATAAGGCCTGACTCGAGGAGCAAATGGTATCGGTGAGTCAATTGAGGCCCGACTCGAGACACAAATGATAGCGTTGAGTCACACGAGGGCCGCCTCGAGGCGAAAATGATATGGTTGAGTTAAACGAGACCTGACTCGAGGCACAAATGATATGGTTGAGTTAAATGAGGCCTGGCTCGAGGCGCAACTAATATGGTTAAGTCAAATGAGGCCTGACTCCAGGCACAAATGATATGGTTGAGGTAAACAAGGCCCGACTCGAGGTGCAAGTGATATGGTTGAGTCAAACAACACCTGACTCGAGGTGCAAATGGTATCGGCGAGTCAATTGAGGCCCAACTCGAGGCATAAATGGTATCGGGAAGTCAAATGAGGCCCGACTCGAGGCGCAAGTGATAGGGTTGAGTCACACGAAACCCGACTAGAGGAACAAATGATATGGTTGAGTCAAACGAGGCCTGACTTGAGGCACAAATGATATGGGTGAGTCAAACGAGGCCCAACTCGAGGCACAAATAGTATTAGTGAGTCAAATGAGGTCCGACTCGACGTGCGAATGATAGGGTTGAGTGACACGAGGCCCGCCTCGAGGCGCAAATGATATGGTTGAGTCAATCGAGGACCAACTCGAGGCACAAATGGTATCAGTGAGTTAAATGAGGCCTACTCGAGGCGCAAATGATATGGTTTAGCCAAACGAGGCCTGACCCGAGGCACAAATGATATGGTTTAGTGAAACGAGGCCAAATTCGAGGCACAAATGGTATCAGTGAGTCAAACGAGGCCTGACTCGGGGCATAAATGATATGGTTGAGTCAAACGATGACTGACTTGAGACGCAAATGATATGGTTGAGTAAAACAAGGCTTGACTCGAGGCGCAAATGGTATCGGTGAGTCAATTGAGACCCAACTCGAGGCACAAATGATAGGGTTGAGTCACACGAGGCCCGCCTCGAGGTGCGAATGATATGGTTGAGTCAAACGAGACCTGACTCGAGGCACAAATGATATGGTTGAGTTAAACGAGGCCTGACTTGAGGCGTAACTGATGTGCTTAAGTCAAACGAGGACTAACTCAGGGCACAAATGATATGGTTGAGTTAAACGAGGCCCGACTCGAGGCGCAAATGATAGGGTTGAGTCAAACGAGACTTGACTCGAGGCACAAATGATATGGTTGAGTTAAACGAGGCCTGACTCGAGGCGCAAATGATATGGTTGAGTCAAACAAGGCCTGACTCGGGGCACAAATGATATGGTTGAGTGAAACGAGGCCTGACTCGAGGCGCAAATGATATGGTTGAGTCAAACGAGGCTTGACTCGAGGCACAAATGATATGGTTGAGTCAAACAAGGCATGACTCGAGGCACAAATGATATAGTTGTGTCAAAAAAGGCCTGACTCGAGGCGCAATTGATAGGGACGAGGCTCGACTCGAAGCACAAACGATATGCTTGGTTCAAACGAGGCCTGACTCGAGGCGCAACTGATGTGGTTAATTCAAATGAGGTTTGAGTCGAGGGACAAATGATATGGTTGAGTTAAACGAGGCCCGACTCAAGGCGCAAATGATATGGTTGAGTCAAACGAGGCCTGACGCGAGGCACAAATGATATGGTTAAGTTAAACGAGGCCCGACTCGAGGTGCAAAAGATATGGTTGAGTCGAACAAGGCCTGACTCGTGGCGCAAGGCGCAAATGATATGGTTGAGTCAAACAACGCCTGACTCGAGGCACAAATGATATGGTTGAGTCAAACAGGGGTCGACTCGAGGCGCAAATGATAGGGTTGAGTTAAACGAGGTGCAATTGATATGGTTATGTCAAACAAGGCCTAACTGGGGGCACAAATGGTATCGGTGAGTCAATTGAGACCTAACTCGAGGACCAAATGGAATCGGTGAATCAAACGAGGCCTGACTCGTGGCGCAAATGATAGGGTTGAGTCACACGAGGCCCGCCTCAAGGCGCAAATGATATGGTTGAGTTAAATGAGGCCCGACTCAAGGCGTAAATGAAATGGTTTAGTCAAACGAGGCCCGACTCGAGGCACAAATGATATGGTTGAGTTAAGCGAGGCCCGACTTGAGGTGCAAATGCTATGGTTGAGTCAAACGAGGCCTGACTCGAGGCGCAAATGATATAGTTGAGTGAAACGAGGCCTGACTCGAGGCACAAATGATATGGTTGAGTCAAACGAGGTCTGACTCGAGGCACAAATGATATGGTTGAGTCAAACAAGGCCCAACTCGAGGCACAAATGGTATCGGTGAGTCAAACAAGGCCCGACTCGAGGCACAAATGATAGGGTTGAGTCAAATGAGGCCCGACTCGAGGCGCGAATGATATGGTTGAGTCAAACAAGGCCTGACTCGAGACGCAAATGGTATCGGTGAGTCAATTGAAGCCCAACTCGAGGCACAAATGGTATCGGGGAGTCAAATGAGGCCTGACTCGAGGCGCAAATGATATGGTTGAGTCAAACGAGGCCTGACTAGAGGCACAAATGATATGGTTGAGTCAAATGAGGCCTAACTCGACGTGGAAATGATAGGGTTGAGTCACACGAGTCCCGCCTTGAGGCGCAAATGATATGGTTGAGTCAAACGAGGCCTGACTCGAGGCACAAATGATATGGTTGACTCAATCGAGGCCCAACTCGAGGCACAAATGGTATCAGTGGGTCAAACAAAACCTACTCGAGGCACAAATGATATGGTTTAGTCAAACGAGGCCAGACCCGAGGCACAAATGATATGGTTGAGTGAAACGAGGCCCAACTCGATGTACAAATGGTGTCAGTGATTCAAATGAGGCCCGACTTGAGGCGCAAATGATATGGTTTAGTCAATCGATGACCGACTTGAGGCGCAAATGATATGGTTTAGTCAAACGAGACCTGACTCGAGGCACAAATGATATGGTTGACTTAAGTGAGGCCCGACTCGAGGCACAAATGATATGGTTGAGTTAAATGAGGCCGGACTCGAGGCACAAATGATATGGTTGAGTTAAACGTGGCCTGACTCGAGGCGCAAATGATATGGTTGAGTCAAACAAGGCCTGACTCGAGGCGCAAATGATACGATTGAGTTAAGCAAGGCCTGACTCGAGGCACAAATGATATGGTTAAATGAAACGAGGCCCAACTCAAGGCACAAATGGTATCGGTGAGTCAAATAAGGCCCAACTCAAGGCGCAAATGATAGGATTGAGTCACACAAGGCCCAACTCGAGGCGCAAATGATATGATTGAGTCAGACGAGGCATGACTCATGGCACCTTTGATATGGTTAAGTCAAACGAGGCCTGACTCGAGGCACAAATAATTGGTTTAGTCAAACAAGGCCCGACTCGAGGCATAAATGATATGGTTGAGTCAAACGAGGCCTGACTCAAGGCTCAAGTGATATGGTTGAGTCAAAGGAGGCCCAACTCGAGGCACAAATGGTATCAGTGAGTCAAATAAGTCCCGACTCGAGGCGTAAATGATAGGGTTAAGTCAAACGAGGCCCGACTCGTGGTGCAAATGATATGGTTGAATCAAACGAGGCCTGAAAAGAGGCGCAAATGATAGGGTTGAGTCAAACAGGGCATGACTCGAGGCGCAAATGGTATCGGTGAGTCAATTGAGGACCAACTCGAGCCACAACTAGTATCAATGAGTCAAACGAGGACCGACTCGAGGCGCAAATAATAGGGTTGAGACACACGAGGCCCGTCTCAAGGCACAATTGATATGGTTGAGTCAAACGAGGCCTGACTCGAGACACAAACAATATGGTTGAGTCAATCGAGGCCCAACTCGAGGCACAAATGGTATCAGTGGGTCAAACAAAACCCTACTCGAAACACAAATGATATAGTTGAGTCAAACGAGGCCCGACTCAAGGCGCAAATGATATGGTTAAGTCAAACGAGGCCTGACACGAGGCGCAAATGATATGGTTTAGTGAAATGACGCCAAATTCGAGGAACAAATGGTATCGGTGAGTCAAACGAGGCCCGACTCGAGGCACAAATGATATGGTTGAGTCAAACGATGACTGACTTGAGGCACAAACGATATGGTTGAGTAAAACAAGGCCTAACTCGAGGCGCAAATGGTATCGGTGAGTCAATTGAGGCCCAACTCGAGGCATAAATGATAGGGTTGAGTCACACGAGGCCCACCTTGAGGCGCAAATGATATGGTTGAGTGAAAGAAGAGCTGACTCGAGGCACAAATGATATGGTCAAGTTAAACGAGGCCCGACTCGAGGTGTGACTGATGTGGTTAAGTCAAACGAGGCCTGACTTGAGGCACAAATGATATGGTTGAGTTAAACTAGGCCCGACTCGAGGCGTAAATGATATGGTTAAGTCAAACGAGGCCTGACTCGAGGCACAAATGATATGGTTGAGTTAAACGAGGCCCGACACGAGGAGCAAATGATATGGTTGAGTCAAACAAGGCTTGACTCGGGGCACAAATGATATGCTTGAGTGAAATGAGGCCCAACTCGAGGCGCAAATGATATGGTTGAGTCAAACGAGGCTTGACTCGAGCCACAAACGATATGGTTGAGTCAAATGAGGCATGACTCGAGGCACAAATAATATAGTTGTGTCAAAAAAGGCCTGACTCGAGGGGCAATTGATAGGGATGAGGCCCAACTCGAGGCACAAATGATATACTTGGTTCAAACGAGGCCTGACTCGAGGCGCAACTTATGTGGTTAATTGAAACGAGGCTTGAGTCAAGGCACAAATGATATGGTTGAGTTAAATGAGGCCCGACTTGAGGCGCAAATGATATGGTTAAGTCAAATGAGGCCCGACTCGAGGCGCAAATGATACGGTTGAGTCAAAAGAGGCATGACTCGAGGCACAAATGATATGGTTGAGTCAAATGAGGCCCAACTCGAGGCACAAATGGTATCGGTGAGTCAAATAAGGCCCGACTCGAGGCGCAAATGATAGGGTTGAGTCAAACGAGGCCCGACTCGAGGCACAAATGATATGGTTTATTGAAATGAGGCCAGAATCGAGGCGTAAATGATATGGTTGAGTCAAACAAGGCCTGACTCGAGGAGCAAATGGTATCGGTGAGTCAATTGAGGCCCGACTCGAGGCATAAATGATAGCGTTGAGTCACACGAGGCCCACCTTGAGGCGTAAATGATATGGTTGAGTGAAAGAAGAGCTGACTCAAGGCACAAATGATATGGTTGAGTTAAACGAGGCCCGACTCGAGGTGTGACTGATGTGGTTTAGTCAAACGAGGCCTGACTTGAGGCACAAATGATATGGTTGAGTTAAACTAGGCCCGACTCGAGGCGTAAATGATATGGTTGAGTCAAACGAAGCCTGACTCGAGGCACAAATGATATGGTTGAGTTAAACGAGGCCCGACTCGAGGCGCAAATGATATGGTTGAGTCAAAGGAGGCCTGACTCGAGGCACAAATGATATGGTTGAGTTAAACGAGGCCCGACTCGAGGCACAAATGATATGGTTGAGTTAAACGAGGCCCGACTCGAGGCACAAATGATATGGTTGAGTCAAACGAGGCTTGACTTGAGGCGCAAATGATATGGTTGAGTCAAACGAGGCATGACTCGAGGCACAAATGATATAGTTGAGTTAAACAAAGCCTGACTCGAGGCGCAAATGAAAGGGTTGAGTCAAACGAGGCCCGACTCGAGGTGCAAATAATATGGTTGGTTCAAACGATGCCTGAAACGAGGCCCAAGTGATACGGTTGAGTCAAACAAGGCCTGACTCAAGGCGCAAATGGTATCAATGAGTCAATTGAGGACCAACTCGAGGCCCAAATGGAATTGGTGAGTCAAACGAGGCCCGCCTTCTGGCGCAAATAATAGGGTTGAGGCACACAAGGCCTGCCTCGAGGCGCGAATGATAGGGTAGAGTCAAACGAGGCCTGACTCGAGGCACAAATGATATGGTTGAGTCAAACGAGGCCCAACTGAGGTACAAATAGTATTAGTGAGTGAAACGAGGCCTGACTCGACGTACAAATGATAGGGTTGAGTCACACGAGGCCCGCCTCGAGGTACAAATGATATGGTTGAGTCAATCGAGGACCAACTCGAGGCACAAATGGCATCAGTGAGTCAAACGAGGCCCTACTCGAGGCACAAATGATTTGGTTTAGCCAAACGAGGCCTGACCCGAGGCACAAATGATATGGTCTAGGGAAACGAGGCCAAATTTGAGGCACAAATGGTATCGGTGAGTCAAACGAGGCCCGACTCGAGGCACAAATGATATGGTTGAGTTAAACGATGACTGACTTGAGGCGCAAATGATATGGTTGAGTAAAACAAGGCCTAACTTGAGGCGCAAATGGTATCAGTGAGTCAATTGAGGCCCAACTCAAGGCACAAATGATAGGGTTCAGTCACACGAGGCCCACCTCGAGGCGCAAATGATATGGTTGAGTGAAAGGAGAGCTGACTCGAGGCACAAATGATATGGTTGAGTTAAACGAGGCCCGACTCGAGGCGCAAATGATATGGTTGAGTCAAATGAGCCTTGACTCGAGGTACAAATGATATGGTTGAGTTAAACGAGGCCCGACTCGAGGCACAAATGATATGGTTGAGTCAAACGAGGCTTGACTTGAGGCGCAAATGATATGGTTGAGTCAAACGAGGCATGACTCGAGGCACAAATGATATAGTTAAGCCAAACAAAGCCTGACTCGAGGCACAAATGATATAGTTAAGTCAAACAAAGCCTGACTCGAGGCGCAAATGAAAGGGTTGAGTCAAACGAGGCCCGACTCGAGGTGCAAATAATATGGTTGGTTCAAACGATGCCTGAAATGAGGCCCAAGTGATACGGTTGAGTCAAACAAGGCCTGACTCAAGGCGCAAATGGTGTCAATGAGTCAATTGAGGACCAACTCGAGGCCCAAATGGAATTGGTGAGTCAAACGAGGCCCGACTTGTGGCGCAAATAATAGGGTTGAGGAACACGAGGCCTGCCTCGAGGCGCGAATGATATGGTTGAGTCAAACGAGGCCTGACTTGATGCACAAATGATATGGTTGAGTCAATCGAGGCCCAACTTGAGGCACAAATAGAATCAGTGAGTCAAACGATGCCCTACTCGAGGCGTAAATAATATGGTTAAGTCAAACGAGGCCTGACCCGAGGCACAAATGATATGGTTGAGTGAAACGAGGCCCAACTCGAGTCATAACTGGTATCGAGGAGTCAAACGAGGCTCAACTCGAGGCACAAATGATATGGCCGAGTCAAACGATGACTAACTTAAGGCGCAAATGATATGGTTGAGTCAAACAAGACCTGACTCAAGGCACAAATGATTTCGTTGAGTTAAACGACACCCGACTTGAGGCGTAAATGATATGGTTGAGTCAAATGAGGCCTGACTCGAGGCACAAATGATATGGTTGAGTTAAACGAGGCCCGACTCGAGGCACAAATGATATGGTTAAGTCAAACGAGGCCCGACTCGAGGCGCAAATGATACGGTTGAGTCAAAAGAGGCATGACTCGAGGCACAAATGATATGGTTGAGTCAAATGATGCCCAACTTGAGGCAGAAATGGTATCGGTGAGTCAAATAAGGCCCGACTCAAGGCGCAAATGATAGGGTTGAGTCAAACAAGGCCCGACTTGAGGCACAAATGATATGGTTGATTGAAATGAGGCCAGAATCGAGGCGTAAATGATATGGTTGAGTCAAACAAGGCCTGACTCGAGGAGCAAATGGTATTGGTGAGTCAATTGAGGCCCGACTCGAGGCACAAATGATAGCGTTGAGTCACACGAGGCCCACCTCGAGGCGCAAATGATATGGTTGAGTCACACGAGACCTAACTTGAGGCACAAATGATATGGTTGAGTTAAACGAGGCCCAACTCGAGGCGCAACTGATATGGTTAAGTCAAATAAGACCTGACTCCAGGCACAAATGATATGGTTGAGTTAAATGAGGCCCGACTCTAGGTGCAAGTAATATGGTTGAGTTCAACAAGGCCTGACTCGAGGCGCAAATGGTATAGGTGAGTCAATTGGGGCCCAACTCGAGGCACAAATGGTATCGGGAAGTCAAATGAGGCCCGACTCGAGGCACAAGTTATAGGGTTGAGTCACACGAGGCCCGACTAGAGGAACAAATGATAGGGTAGAGTCAAACGAGGCCTGACTCGAGGCACAAATGATATGGTTGAGTCAAACGAAGCCCAACTGAGGCACAAATAGTATTAGTGAGTCAAACGAGGCCCGACTCGACGTGCAAATGATAGGGTTGAGTCACACGAGGCCCGCGTTGAGGTACAAATGATATGGTTGAGTCAATCGAGGACCAACTCGAGGTACAAATGGCATCAGTAAGTCAAACGAGGCCCTACTCGAGGCGCAAATGATATGGTTTAGCCAAACGAGGCTTGACCCGAGGCACAAATGATATGGTTTAGTGAAACGAGGTCAAATTTGAGGCACAAATGGTATCGGTGAGTCAAACGAGGCCCGACTCGAGGCACAAATTATATGGTTGAGTCAAACGAGACCTAACTCGAGGCACAAATGATATGGTTGAGTTAAACGAGGCCTGACTCGAGGCGCAACTATTATGGTTAAGTCAAATACGGCCTGACTCTAGGCACAAATGATATGGTTGAGTTAAATGAGGCCCAACTCGAGGTGTAAGTAATATGGTTGAGTTCAACAAGGCCTGTCTCGAGGCGCAAATGGTATCGGTGAGTCAATTGAGGCCCAACTCGAGGCACAAATGGTATCAGGAAGTCAAATGAGGCCCAACTCGAGGCCAAGTGATAGGGTTGAGTCACACGAGGCCCGACTAGAGGAACAAATGATAGGGTAGAGTCAAACGAGGCCTAACTCGAGGCACAAATGATATGGTTGAGTCAAACGAGGCCCAACTTGAGGCACAAATAGTATTAGTGAGTCAAACAAGGCTCGACTCGATGTGCAAATGATAGGGTTCAGTCACACAAGGCCCGCCTCGAGGTACAAATGATATGGTTGAGTCAATCGAGGACCAACTCGAGGCACAAATGGCATCAGTGAGTCAAACGAGCCCCTACTCGAGGCGCAAATGATTTGGTTTAGCCAAATGAGGCCTGACCCGAGGCACAAATGATATGGTCTAGTGAAACGAGGCCAAATTTGAGGCACAAATGGTATCGGTGAGTCAAACGAGGCCCGACTCGAGGCACAAATGATATGGTTGAGTCAAACGATGACTGACTTGAGGCGCAAATGATATGGTTGAGTAAAACAAGGCCTAACTTGAGGCGCAAATGGTATCGGTGAGTCAATTGAGGCCCAACTCAAGGCACAAATGATAGGGTTGAGTCACACGAGGCCCACCTCGAGGCGCAAATGATATGGTTGAGTGAAAGGAGAGCTGACTCGAGGCACAAATGATATGGTTGAGTTAAACGAGGCCCGACTCGAGGCGCAAATGATATGGTTGAGTCAAATGAGGCCTGACTCGAGGCTCAAATGATATGGTTGAGTTAAACGAGGCCCGACTCGAGGCGTAAATGATATGGTTGAGTCAAACAAGGCCTGACTCGAGGAGCAAATGGTGTCGGTGAGTCAATTGAGGCCCGACTCGAGGCACAAATGATAGCATTGAGTCACACGAGGCCCGCATCGTGGCGTAAATGATACGGTTGAGTCAAACGAGACCTAACTCGAGGCACAAATGATATGGTTGAGTTAAATGAGGCCCGCCTCGAGGCGCAACTAATATCGTTATGTCAAATAAGGCCTGACTCCAGGCACAAATGATATGGTTGAGTTAAACAAGGCCCGACTCAAGGTGCAAGTGATATGGTTGAGTCAAACAAGGCCTGACTCGAGGCGCAAATGGTATCAGTGAGTCAATTGCGGCCCAACTCGAGGCACAAATGGTATCGGGAAGTCAAATGAGGCCCGACTCGAGGCGCAAGTGATAGGGTTGAGTCACACGAGGCCCGACTAAAGGAACAAATGATATGGTAGAGTCAAACGAGGCCTGACTCGAGGCACAAATGATATGGCTGAGTCAAACGAGGCCCAACTAGACACACAAATAGTATTAGTGAGTCAAACGAGGCCCGACTCGACGTGCAAATGATAGGGTTGAGTCACATGAGGCCCTGCCTCGAGGCACAAATGATATGTTTGAGTCAATCGAGGACCAACTCGAGGCACAAATGGTATCAGTGAGTCAAACGAGGCCCTACTCGAGGCGCAAATGATATGGTTTAGCCAAACGAGGCCTAACCCGACGTACAATTGAGATGGTTTAGTGAAATGACGCCAAATTCGAGGAACAAATGGTATCGGTGAGTCAAACGAGGCCCGACTCGAGGCACAAATGATATGGTTGAGTCAAACGATGATTGACTTGAGGCACAAACGATATGGTTGAGTAAAACAAGGCCTGACTCGAGGCGCAAATGGTATCGGTGAGTCAATTAAGGCCCAACTCGAGGCATAAATGATAGGGTTGAGTCACACGAGGCCCACCTTGAGGCGCAAATGATATGGTTGAGTGAAAGAAGAGCTGACTCGAGGCACAAATGATATGGTCGAGTTAAACGAGGCCCGACTCGAGGTGTGACTGATGTGGTTAAGTCAAACGAGGCCTGACTTGAGGCACAAATGATATGGTTGAGTTAAACTAGGCCCGACTCGAGGCGTAAATGATATGGTTGAGTCAAACGAGGCCTGACTCGAGGCACAAATGATATGGTTGAGTTAAACGAGGCCCGACACAAGGGGCAAATGATATGGTTGAGTCAAACAAGGCTTGACTCGGGGCACAAATGATATGCTTGAGTGAAATGAGGCCCAACTCGAGGCACAAATGATATGGTTGAGTCAAACGAGGATTAACTCGAGCCACAAATGATATGGTTGAGTCAAATGAGGCATGACTCGAGGCACAAATGATATAGTTGTGTCAAAAAAGGCCTGAGTCGAGGGGCAATGGATAGGGATGAGGCCCGACTCGAGGCACAAATGATATACTTGGTTCAAACGAGGCCTGACTCGAGGCGCAACTGATGTGGTTAATTCAAACGAGGCCTGAGTCGAGGCACAAATGATATGGTTGAGTTAAACGAGGCCCGACTCGAGGCATAAATGATATGGTTAAGTCAAATGAGGCCCGACTCGAGGCGCAAATGATACGGTTGAGTCAAAAGAGGCATGACTCGAGGCACAAATGATATGGTTGAGTCAAATGAGGCCCAACTCGAGGCACAAATGGTATCGGTGAGTCAAATAAGGCCCGACTCGAGGCGCAAATGATAGGGTTGAGTCAAACGAGGCCCGACTCGAGGCACAAATGATATGGTTGATTGAAATGAGTCCAGAATCGAGGTGTAAATGATATGGTTGAGTCAAACAAGGCCTGACTCGAGGAGCAAATGGTATCGGTGAGTCAATTGAGGCCCGACTCGAGGCACAAATGATAGCGTTGAGTCACACGAGGCCCACATCGAGGCGTAAATGATATGGTTGAGTCACACGAGACCTAACTCGAGGCACAAATGATATGGTTGAGTTAAACGAGTCCCGCCTCGAGGCGCAACTGATATGGTTATGTCAAATAAGGCTTGACTCCAGGCACAAATGATATGGTTGAGTTAAACAAGGCCTGACTCGAGGTGCAAGTGATATGGTTGAGTCAAACAAGGCCTGACTCGAGGCGCAAATGGTATCGGTGAGTCAATTGAGGCCCAACTCGAGGCACAAATGGTATCAGGAAGTCAAATGAGGCCCGACTCGACACGCAAGTGATAGGGTTGAGTCACACGAGGCCCGACTAGAGGAACAAATGATATGGTAGAGTCAAACGAAGCCTGACTCGAGGCACAAATGGTATGGTTGAGTTAAACGAGGCCCAACTAGACGCACAAATTGTATTAGTGAGTCAAACGAGGCCCGACTCGACGTGCAAATGATAGGGTTGAGTCACACGAGGCCCGCCTCGAGGCACAAATGATATGGTTGAGTCAATCGAAGACCAACTCGAGGCACAAATGGTATCAGTGAGTCAAATGAGGCCCAACTCGAGGCGTAAATGATATGGTTGAGTCAAACGAGGCCTGACTCGAGGCACAAATGATATGGTTGAGTTAAACGAGGGCCGACACGAGGAGCAAATATATGGTTGAGTCAAACAAGGCTTGACTCGAGGCACAAATGATATGCTTGAGTGAAATGAGGCCAAACTCGAGGCGCAAATGATATGGTTGAGTCAAACGAGGCTTGACTCGAGCCACAAATGATATGGTTGAGTCAAATGAGGCATGACTCGAGGCACAAATGATATAGTTGTGTCAAAAAAGGCCTAACTCGAGGGGCAATGGATAGGGATGAGGCCCGACTCGAGGCACAAATGATATACTTGGTTCAAACGAGGCCTGACTCGAGGCGCAACTGATGTGGTTAATTCAAACGAGGCCTGAGTCGAGGCATAAATGATATGGTTGAGTTAAACGAGGCCCGACTCGAGGCGTAAATGATATGGTTAAGTCAAATGAGGCCCGACTCGAGGCGCAAATGATATGGTTGAGTCAAAAGAGGCATGACTCGAGGCACAAATGATATGGTTGAGTCAAATGAGGCCCAACTCGAGGCACAAATGGTATCGGTGAGTCAAATAAGGCCCGACTCGAGGCGCAAATGATAGGGTTGAGTCAAACGAGGCCCGACTCGAGGCACAAATGATATGGTTGATTGAAATGAGTCCAGAATCGAGGTGTAAATGATATGGTTGAGTCAAACAAGGCCTGACTCGAGGAGCAAATGGTATCGGTGAGTCAATTGAGGCCCGACTCGAGGCACAAATGATAGCGTTGAGTCACACGAGGCCCGCATCGAGGCGTAAATGATATGGTTGAGTCACACGAGACCTAACTCGAGGCACAAATGATATGGTTGAGTTAAATGAGGCCCGCCTCGAGGCGCAACTAATATGGCTATGTCAAATAAGGCCTGACTCCAGGCACAAATGATATGGTTGAGTTAAACAAGGCCGGACTCGAGGTGCAAGTGATATGGTTGAGTCAAACAAGGCCTGACTCGAGGCGCAAATGGTATCGGTGAGTCAATTGAGGCCCAACTCGAGGCACAAATGGTATCGGGAAGTCAAATGAGGCCCGACTCGAGGCCCGACTAGAGGAACAAATGATATGGTAGAGTCAAACGAGGCCTGACTCGAGGCACAAATGGTATGGTTGAGTCAAACGAGGCCCAACTAGACACACAAATTGTATTAGTGAGTCAAACGAGGCCCGACTCGACGTGCAAATGATAGGGTTGAGTCACACGAGGCCCGCCTCGAGGCACAAATGATATGTTTGAGTCAATCGAGGACCAACTCGAGGCACAAATGGTATCAGTGAGTCAAATGAGGCCCTACTCAAGGCGCAAATCATATGGTTTAGCCAAACGAGGCCTAACCCGAGGTACAAATGAGATGGTTTAGTGAAACGACGCGAAATTCGAGGAACAAATGGTATCGGTGAGTCAAACGAGGCCCGACTCGAGGCACAAATGATATGGTTGAGCCAAACGATTACTGACTTGAGGCGCAAATGGTATCAGTGAGTCAATTGAGGCCCGACTCGAGGCATAAATGATAGGGTTGAGTCACACGAGGCCCACCTTGAGGCGCAAATGATATGGTTGAGTGAAAGAAGAGCTGACTCGAGGCACAAATGATATGGTTGAGTTAAACGAGGCCCTTCTCGAGGTGTGACTGATGTGGTTATGTCAAACGAGGCCCGACTTGAGGCACAAATGATATGGTTGAGTTAAACTAGGCCCGACTCGAGGCGTAAATGATATGGTTGAGTCAAACGAAGCCTGACTCGAGGCACAAATGATATGGTTGAGTTAAATGAGGCCCAACTCGAGGCACAAATGATATGGTTGAGTTAAACGAGGCCCGACTCGAGGCACAAATGATATGGTTGAGTTAAATGAGGCTTGACTTGAGGCGCAAATGATATGGTTGAGTCAAACGAGGCATGACTCGAGGCACAAATGATATAGTTGAGTCAAACAAAGCCTGACTCGAGGCACAAATGAAAGGGTTGAGTCAAACAAGGCCCGACTCGAGGTGCAAATAATATGGTTGGTTCAAACGATGCCTGAAACGAGGCCCAAGTGATACAGTTGAGTCAAACAAGGCCTGACTCAAGGCGCAAATGGTATCAATGAGTCAATTGAGGACCAACTCGAGGCCCAAATGGAATTGGTGAGTCAAACGAGGCCTGACTTGTGGCGCAAATAATAGGGTTGAGGCACACGAGGCCTGCCTCAAGGCGCGAATGATATGGTTGAGTCAAACGAGGCCTGACTTGAAGCACAAATGATATGGTTGAGTCAATCGAGGCCCAACTCGAGGCACAAATAGAATCAGTGAGTCAAACGATGCCCTACTCGAGGCGTAAATAATATGGTTAAGTCAAACGAGGCCTGACCCGAGGCACAAATGATATGGTTGAGTGAAATGAGGCCCAACTCGAGTCACAACTGGTATCGAGGAGTCAAACGAGGCTCGACTCGAGGCACAAATGATATGGTTGAGTCAAACGATGACTAACTTGAGGCGCAAATGATATGGTTGAGTCAAACAAGACCTGACTCAAGGCACAAATGATTTGGTTGAGTTAAACGACGCCCGACTCGAGGCGTAAATGATATGGTTGGGTCAAATGAGGCCTGACTCGAGGCACAAATGATATGGTTGTGTTAAACGAGGCCCGACTTGAGGCGCAAATGATATGGTTAAGTCAAACGAGGCCCGACTCGAGGCGCAAATGATACGGTTGAGTCAAAAGAGGCATGACTCGAGGCACAAATGATATGGTTTAGTCAAATGATGCCCAACTCGAGGCACAAATGGTATCGGTGAGTCAAATAAGGCCCGACTCGAGGCGCAAATGATAGGGTTGAGTTAAACAAGGCCCGACTCGAGGCACAAATGATATGGTTGATTGAAATGAGGCCAGAATCGAGGCGTAAATGATATCGTTGAGTCAAACAAGGCCTGACTCGAGGAGCAAATGGTATCGGTGAGTCAATTGAGGCCCGACTCGAGGCACAAATGATAGCGTTGAGTCACACGAGGCGCAAATGATATGGTTGAGTCACACGAGACCTAACTTGAGGCACAAATGATATGGTTGAGTTAAACGAGGCCCGACTCGAGGCGCAACTGATATGGTTAAGTCAAATAAGACCTGACTCCAGGCACAAATGATATGGTTGAGTTAAATGAGGCCCGACTCTAGGTGCAAGTAATATGGTTGAGTTCAACAAGGCCTGACTCGAGGCGCAAATGGTATCGGTGAGTCAATTGAGGCCCAACTCGAGGTACAAATGGTATCGGGAAGTCAAATGAGGCCCGACTCGAGGCACAAGTGATAGGGTTGAGTCACACGAGGCCCGACTAGAGGAACAAATGATAGGGTAGAGTTAAACGAGGCCTGACTCGAGGCACAAATGATATGGTTGAGTCAAACGAGGCCCAACTGAGGCACAAATAATATTAGTGAGTCAAACGAGGCCCGACTCGACGTGCAAATGATAGGGTTGAGTCACACGAGGCCCGCGTCGAGGTACAAATGATATGGTTGAGTCAATCGAGGACCAACTCGAGGTACAAATGGCATCAGTGAGTCAAACGAGGCCCTACTCGAGGTGCAAATGATATGGTTTAGCCAAACGAGGCCCAACTCGAGGCACAAATGATATGGTTCATTGAAACGAGGCCAGAAACGAGGTGTAAATGATATGGTTGAGTCAAACAAGGCTTGACTCAAGCAGCAAATGGTATCAGCGAGTCAATTGAGGCCCGACTCGTGGCAGAAATAATAGCGTTGAGTCACACGAGGGCCACCTCGAGGAGCAAATGATATGGTTGAGTCAAACGAGACCTGACTCGAGGCACAAATGATATGGTTGAGTTAAACGAGGCTCGACTCGAGGCGCAACTGATATGGTTAAGTCAAATGAGGCCTGACTCTAGGCACAAATGATATGGTTGAGGTAAACGAGGCCCAACTCGAGGTGCAAGTGATATGGTTGAGTCAAACAAGGCCTGACTTGAGGTGCAATTGGTATTGGTGAGTCAATTGAGGCCCAACTCGAGGCACAAATGGTATCGGGAAGTCAAATGAGGCCTGACTTGAGGCATAAGTGATAGGGTTGAGTCACACGAGACCCGACTAGAGGAACAAATGATATGGTAGAGTCAAACGAGGCCTAACTCGAGGCACAAATGATATGGGTGAGTCAAACGAGGCCCAACTCGAGGCACAAATAGTATCAGTGAGTCAAATGAGGTCCGACTTGACGTGCAAATGATAGGGTTGAGTCACACGAGGCCCGCCTTGAGGCGCAAATGATATGGTTTAGCCAAACGAGGCCTGACCCGAAGCACAGATGATATGGTTTAGTGAAACGAGGCCAAATTCGAGGCACAAAAGGTATCGGTGAGTCAAACGAGGCCCGACTCGAGACACAAATGATATGGTTTAGTTAAACGATGATTGACTTGAGGCGCAAATGATATGGTTGAGTAAAACAAGGCCTAACTCGAGGCACAAATGGTATCGGTGAGTCAATTGAGGCCCAACTCGAGGCACAATTGATAGGGTTGAGTCACACGAGGCCCACCTCGAGGCGCAAATGATATGGTTGAGTCAAACGAGACCTGACTCGAGGCACAAATGATATGGTTGAGTTAAACGAGGCCCGACTCGAGGCGTAACGGATGTGGTTAAGTCAAACGAGGACTGACTCGGGGCACAAATGATATGGTTGAGTTAAACGAGGATCGACTCGAGGCGCAAATGATATGGTTGAGTCAAACGAGGCCTGAGTCGAGGCACAAATGATATGGTTGAGTTAAACGAGGCTCGACTCGAGGCGCAAATGATATGGTTGAGTCAAACAAGGCCTGATTCGGGGCACAAATGAAATGGTTGAGTGAAACGAGGCCCGACTCGAGGCGCAAATGATATGGTTGAGTCAAACGAGGCTTGACTCAAGGCACAAATGATATGGTTGAGTCAAACGAGGCATGACTCGAGGCACAAATGATATAGTTGTGTCAAAAAAGGCTTGACTCGAGGCACAATTGATAGGGACGAGGCCCGACTCAAGGCACAAATGATATGCTTGGTTCAAACGAGGCTTGACTCGAGGCGCAACTGATGTGGTTAATTTAAACGAGGCCTAAGTCGAGGCACAAATGATATCGTTGAGTTTAACGAGGCCCGACTCGAGGCGCAAATGATATGGTTGAGTCAAATGAGGCCTAACGCGAGGCACAAATGATATGGTTAAGTTAAACAAGGCCCGACTCGAGGTGCAAAAGATATGGTTGAGTCGAACAAGGCCTGACTCGAGGCGCAAATGATATGGTTGAGTCAAACGATGCCTGACTCGAGGCGCAAATGATATGGTTCAGTCAAACAGGGGCCGTCTCGAGGCGCAAATGATAGGGTTAAGTCAAACGAGGTGCAATTGATATGGTTATGTCAAACAAGGCCTAACTGGGGGCACAAATGCTATCGGTGAGTCAATTGAGACCCAACTCGAGGACTAAATGGAATCGGTGAGTCAAACGAGGCCCAACTCGTGGTGCAAATAATAGGGTTGAGTCACACGAAGCCCGCCTCGAGGCGCAAATGATATGGCTGAGTCAAACGAGACCTGACTCGAGGCACAAATGATATGGTTGAGTTAAACGAGGCCCGACTCGAGGCGTAACTGATGTGGTTAAGTGAAACGAGGACTAACTCGGGGCACAAATGATATGGTTGAGTTAAACGAGGCCCGACTCGAGGCGCAAATGATATGGTTGAGTGAAACGAGGCCTGACTCGAGTAACAAATGATATGGTTGAGTCAAACGAGGCTTGACTCGAGGCACAAATGATATGGTTGAGTTAAATGAGGCTCGACCCGAGGCGCAGATGATATGGTTAAGTCAAACGAGGCCTGACTCGGGGCACAAATGATATGGTTGAGTGAAACGAGGCCCGACTCGAGGCACAAATGATATGGTTGAGTTAAACGAGGCCCGACTCAAGGTGCAAAATATATGGTTGAGTCGAACAAGGCATGACTCGAGGCGCAAATGATATGGTTAGGTCAAACGACGCCTGACTCAAGGCGCAAATGATATGGTTGAGTCAAACAAGGGCCAACTCACGGCGCAAATGATAGGGTTGAGTCAAACGAGGTGCCATTGATGTGGTTATGTCAAACAAGGCCTAACTGGGGGCACAAATGGTATCGGTGAGTCAATTGAGGCCCAACTCGAGGACCAAATGGAATCAGTGAGTCAAATGAGGCCCGACTCATGGCGTAAATGATAGGGTTGAGTCACACAAGGCCCGCCTCGAGGCGCAAATAATATGGTTGAGACAAACAAGGCCTGACCCAAGGCACAAATGATATGGTTGAGTGAATCGAGACCCAACTCGAGGTACAAATGGTATCAATGAGTCAAACGAGGCCCTACTTGACGCGCAATTCATATGGTTTAGTCAAACAAGGCCTAACCCGAGGCACAAATGATATGGTTGAGTTAAACGAGGCCTAACTTATGGCACAAATGATATGGTTGATTCAAACGAGGCCTGACTCGAGGCACAAATGATATGGTTGAGTTGAACGAGGCCCGACTCAAGGCGCAAATGAAATGGTTTAGTCAAACGAGGCCCGACTCGAGGCACAAATGATATGGTTAAGTTAAACGAGGCCCGACTTGAGGTGCAAATGCTATGGTTGAGTCAAACGAGGCCTGACTCGAGGCGCAAATGATATGGTTAAGTGAAACGAGGCCCGACTCGAGGCACAAATGATATGGTTGAGTCAAACGAGGTCTAACTCGAGGCACAAATGATATGGTTGAGTCAAACAAGGCCCGACTCGAGGCACAAATGGTATTGGTGAGTCAAATAAGGCCCGACTCGAGGCACAAATGATAGGGTTGAGTCAAATGAGGCGCGACTCGAGGCACAAGTGATATGGTTGAGTCAAACAAGGCCTGACTCGAGGCGCAAATGGTATCGGCGAGTCAATTGAAGCCCAACTTGAAGCACAAATGGTATCGGGGAGTCAAATGAGGCCCGACACGAGGCACAAATGATATGGTTGAGTCACACGAGGCCTGACTAGAGGCACAAATGATATGGTTGAGTCAAACGAGGTCCAACTCGACGTGCAAATGATAGGGTTGAGTCACACGAGGCCCGCCTCGAGGTGCAATTTATATGGTTGAGTCAAACGAGGCCTGACACGAGGCACAATTGATATGGTTGAGTTAAATGAGGCCCGACTCGAGGCGTAACTGATGTGGTTAAGTGAAATGAGGATTGACTCGGGGCACAAATGATATGGTTAAGTTAAACGAGGCTCGACTCGAGGCACAAATGATATGGTTAAGTCAAACGAGGCTTGACTCGAGGCACAAATGATATGGTTGAGTTAAACGAGGCCCGACTCGAGGCGCAAATGATATGGTTGAGTCAAACGAGGCCTGACTCGGGGCACAAATGATATGGTTGAGTGAAACGAGGCTCGACTCGAGGCGCAAATGATATGGTTGAGTCAAACTAGGCTTGACTCGAGGCACAAATGATATGGTTGAGTCAAACGAGGCATGACTTGAGGCACAAATGATATAGTTGAGTCAAAAAAAGCCTGACTCGAGGCGCAAATGATAGGGACGAGGCCCGACTCGAGGCACAAATGATATGCTTGGTTCAAACGAGGCCTGACTCGAGGCGCAACTGATGTGGTTAAGTCAAACGAGGACTGAGTCGAGGCACAAATGATATGGTTGAGTTAAACGAGGCCCGACTCGAGGCGCAAATGATATGGTTGAGTCAAACGAGGCCTGACTTGAGGCACAAATGATATGGTTGAGTTAAACGAGGCCCGACTCGAGGTGCAAAAGATATGGTTGATCAAGCAAGGCCTGACTCGAGGCACAAATGATATGGTTGAGTCAAACGACGCCTGACCCGAGGCACAAATGATATGGTTCAATCAAACAGGGGATGACTCGGGGCGCAAATGATAGGGTTGAATCAAACGAGGTGCAATTGATATGGTTATGTCAAACAAGGCCTAACTGGGGGCACAAATGGTATCAGAGAGACAATTGAGGCCCAACTCGGGTACCAAATGGAATCGGTGAGTCAAACGAGGCTTGACTCATGGCGCAAATGATAGGGTTGAGTCACACGAGGCCCGCCTCGAGGCGCAAATGATATGGTTGAGTCAAACAAGGCCTGACTCGATGCACAAATGATATGGTTGAGTCAATCGAGTCCCAACTCGAGGCACAAATGGTATCAATGAGTCAAACGAGGCCCTACTTGACATGCAATTCATATGGTTTAGTCAAACAAGGCCTGACCCGAGGCACAAATGATATGGTTGACTTAAACGAGGCCTGACTTAAGGCACACATGATATGGTTGAGTCAAACGAGACCTAACTCGAGGAACAAATGATATGGTTGAGTTAAACGAGGCCCGACTCAACGCGCAAATGATATGGTTGAGTCAAACGAGGCCTGACTCAAGGCACAAATGATATGGTTGAGTTAAACGAGGCCCGACTCAAGGCGCAAATGAAATGGTTTAGTCAAACGAGGCCTGACTCGAGGCACAAATGATATGGTTGAGTTAAACGAGGCCCGACTTGAGGTGCAAATACTATGGTTGAGTCAAACGAGGCCTGACTAGAGGCACAAATGATATGGTTTAGTCAAATGAGGCCCAACTCGACGTGCAAATGATAGGGTTGAGTCACATGAGTCCCGCCTCGAGGCACAAATGATATGGTTGAGTCAAACGAGGCCTGACTCGAGGCACAAATGATATGGTTGAGTCAATCAAGGCCCAACTCGAGGCACAAAAGGTATCAGTGGGTCAAACAAAACCCTACTCGAGGCACAAATGATATGGTTTAGTCAAACGAGTCCAGACCCGAGGCACAAATGAGATGGTTGAGTGAAACGAGGCCCAACTCGAGGTATAAATGGAGTCAATGATTCATACGAGGCCTGACTCGAGGCGCAAATGATATGGTTTAGTCAAACGATGACCAACTTGAGGCACAAATGATATGGTTGAGTCAGACGAGGCCTGACTAGAGGCACAAATGATATGGTTGAGTCAAATGAGGCCCAACTCGACGTGCAAATGATAGGGATGAGTCACCCGATTCCCGCCTCGAGGTGCAAATGATATGGTTGAGTCAAACGAGGCCTAACTCGAGGCACAAATGATATGGTTGAGTCAATCGAGGCCCAACTCGAGGCACAAATGGTATCAGTGGGTCAAACAAAACCCTACTCGAGGCACAAATGATATGGTTTAGTCAAACAAGGCCAGACCCGAGGCACAAATGATATGGTTGAGTGAAACGAGGCCCAACTCGATGTACAAATGGTGTCAGTGATTCAAACGAGGCCCGACTCGAGGCGCAAATGATATGGTTTAGTCGAACGATGACCGACTTGAGGCGCAAATGATATGGTTTAGTCAAACGAGACCTGACTCGAGGCAGAAACAATATGGTTGACTTAAACGAGGCCCGACTCAAGGTGCAAATGATATGGTTGAGTCAAATGAGGCCTGACTCGAGGCACAAATGATATGGTTGAGTTAAACGTGGCCTGACTCGAGGCGCAAATGATATGGTTGAGTCAAACAAGGCCTGACTCGAGGCGCAAATGATACGATTGAGTCAAGCAAGGCCTGACTTGAGGCACAAATGATATGGTTAAATGAAACGAGGCCCAACTCGAGGCACAAATGGTATCGGTAAGTCAAATGAGGCCCAACTCAAGGCACAAATGATAGGATTGAGTCACACAAGGCCCAACTCGAGGCGCAAATGATATGGTTAAGTCAGACGAGGCATGACTCATGGCATAATTCATATGGTTGAGTCAAACGATGCCTGACTCGAGGCGCAAATAATTGGTTTAGTCAAACAAGGCCCGACTCGAGGCGCAAATGATATGGTTGAGTCAAACGAGGCCCGACTCGAGGTGCAAATGATATGGTTGAATCAAACGAGGCCTGAAATGAGGCGCAAATGATAGGGTTGAGTCAAACAGGGCATGACTCGAGGTGCAAATGGTATCGGTGAGTCCATTGAGGACCAACTCGAGGCACAAATGGTATCTATGAGTCAAACGAGGCCCGACTCGAGGCGCAAATAATAAGGTTGAGACACACGAGGCCCGCCTCAAGGCGCAATTGATATGGTTGAGTCAAACGAGGCCAGACTCAAGACACAAATAATATGGTTGAGTCAATCGAGGCCCAACTCGAGGCATAAATGGTATCAGTGGGTCAAACAAAACCCTACTCGAGGCACAAATGGTATGGTTTAGTCAAACGAGGCCAGACCTGTGGCACAAATGATATGGTTGAGTGAAACGAGGCCCAACTCGAGGCACAAATGGGATCGATGAGGCAAACGAGGCTCGACTCGAGGCACAAATGATATGGTTGAGTCAAACGAGGACCGACTCGAGGCGCAAATGATATGTTTGTGTCAAACGAGACCTGACTTGAGGCACAAATGATATGGTTGGGTCAAACGAGGCCAGACTCGAGGCCCAAATAATATGGTTGAGTCAAACGAGGCCCAACTCGAGGAACAAATGGTATCGGTGAGTCAAACGAGGCCCGACTCGAGGCGCAAATGATATGGCTGAGTCGAACAAGGCCCCACTCGAAGCACAAATGGTATTCGTGAGTTAAATGAGGCCTGATGCGAGGCGCAAATGATATAGTTGAGTCAAACGAGTTCCGACTCAAGGCGCAAATGATATGGTTGAGTCAAACGAGGCCCAACTCGAGGCACAAATGATATGGCCTCGAGGCACAAATGATATGGTTGAGTCAAACGAGGCCTGACTCGAGGCACAAATGATATGGTTGAGTCAAACAAGGCCTGACTCGAGGCACAAATGATATGGTTGAGTCAAACGAGGCCTGACTCGAGGCGCAAATGATATGGTTGAGTCAAACGAGGCCTGACTCGAGGCACAAATGATATGGTTAAGTTAAACAGGTTGAGACAAACGTGGCCTGACTAGAGGCACAAATGATATGGATGAGTCAAACGAGGCCCAACTCGACGTACAAATGATTGGGGATAGTCACACGAGGCCCGCCTCGAGGCACAAATAATATGGTTGAGTCAAACGAGGCCTAACTCGAAGCACAAATGATATGGTTGAGTCAATCGAGGCACAACTCGAGGCACAAATGGTATCAGTGAGTCAAACGAGTTCCTACTTGAGGCACAAATGATAGGATTGAGTCACACGAGGCCCGACTCGTGGCGCAAATGATATGGTTGAGTCAAACGAGGCATGACTTGAGGCACAATTGATATGGTTGAGTCAAACGAGGCCTGACTCGAGGCGCAAATATTTGGTTTAGTCAAACAAGGCCTGACTTGAGGTGCAAATGATACGGTTGAGACAAACGAGGCCCGACTCGAGGCGCAAATGATATGGTTGATTCAAACGAGGCCTGACTCGAGGCACAAATGATATTGTTGAGTCAATCGAGTCCCAACTCAAGGCACAAATGGTATCAGTGAGTCAAATGAGGCCCGACTCAAGGCGCAAATTATAGGGTTGAGTCACACGAAGCCCGCCCCGAGTCACAAATGATACGGTTGAGTCAAACGAGGCCTAAATTGAGGTACAAATGATATGGTTGAGTCAATCGAGTCCCAACTCGAGGCACAAATGTATGGTTTAGTCAAACGAGGCCTGAAACGAGGCACAAATGATATGGTTGGGTCAAAGAGGCCCAACTGGAGGAACAAATTGTATCGGTGAGTCAAATGAGGCCTGACTCGAGATGCAAATGACATGGTTGAGTTAATCGAGGCATGACTCGAGGCACAAATGATATCGTTGAGTCAAACGAGGCCCAACTCGAGGCACAAATGGGATCGATGAGGCAAACGAGGCTCGACTCAAGGCACAAATGATATGGTTGAGTCAAACGAGGACCGACTCGAGGCGCAAATGATATGTTTGTGTCAAACGAGACCTGACTCGAGGCACAAATGATATGGTTGTGTCAAACGAGGCCAGACTCGAGGCCTAAATAATATGGTTGAGTCAAACGAGGCCCAACTCGAGGAACAAATGGTATCGGTGAGTCAAACGAGGCCCGACTCGAGGCGCAAATGATATGGCTGAGTCGAACAAGGCCCCACTCGAAGCACAAATGGTATCCGTGAGTTAAATGAGGCCTGACGCAAGGCGCAAATGATATAGTTGAGTCAAACGAGGCTTGACTCAAGGCGCAAATGATATGGTTGAGTCAAACGAGGCCCAACTCGAGGCACAAATGATATGGCCTCAAGGCGCAAATGATATGGTTGAGTCAAACAAGGCCTGACTCGAGGCACAAATGATATGGTTGAGTCAAACGAGGCCTGACTCAAGGCACAAATGATATGGTTGAGTCAAACAAGGCCCGACTCGAGGCACAAATGATATGGTTGAGTCAAACGAGGCCTGACTCAAGGCACAAATGATATGGTTGAGTCAAACAAGGCCCGACTCGAGGCACAAATGATATGGTTGAGTCAAACAAGGCCTGACTCAAGGCGCAAATGATATGGTTGAGTCAAACGAGGCCTGACTCGAGGCACAAATGATATGGTTAAGTTAAATAGGTTGAGACAAACGTGGCCTGACTAGAGGCACAAATGATATGGATGAGTCAAACCAGGCCCAACTCGACGTACAAATGGTTGGGGATAGTCACACGAGGCCCGCCTCGAGGCACAAATAATATGGTTGAGTCAAACGAGGCCTAACTCGAAGCACAAATGATATGGTTGAGTCAATCGAGGCCCAACTCGAGGCACAAATGGTATCAGTGAGTCAAACGAGTTCCTACTCGAGGCACAAATGATAGGATTGAGTCACACGAGGCCCGACTCGAGGCGCAAATGATATGGTTGAGTCAAACGAGGCATGACTTGAGGCACAATTGATATGGTTGAGTCAAACGAGGCCTGACTCGAGGCGCAAATATTTGGTTTAGTCAAACAAGGCCTGACTTGAGGTGCAAATGATACGGTTGAGACAAACGAGGCCCGACTCGAGGCGCAAATGATATGGTTGATTCAAACGAGGCCTGACTCGAGGCACAAATGGTATCAGTGAGTCAAATGAGGCCCGACTCAAGGCGCAAATTATAGGGTTGAGTCACACGAAGCCCGCCCCGAGTCGCAAATGATACGGTTGAGTCAAACGAGGCCTAAATTGAGGTACAAATGATATGGTTGAGTCAATCGAGTCCCAACCCGAGGCACAAATGGTATCAGTGAGTCAAATGAGGCCTAACTCGAGGCACAAATGGTATTGGTGAGTCAAACGAGGCCCGACTCAAGGCGCAAATGATAGGGTTGAGTCACACGAGGCCCGCCCCGAGGGGCAAATTATATGGTTGAGTCAAACGAGGCTTGAATCGAGGTACAAATGATATGGTTGAGTCAATCGAGTCCCAACTCGAGGCACAAATGGTATCAGTGAGTCAAATGAGGCCCAACTCGAGGCACAAATGGTATCAGTGAGTCAAACGAGGCCTGACTCGGGGCGCAAATGATATGGTTGAGTCAAACGAGGCCTGACTCGAGGCATAAATGGTATGATGAGTCAAATGAGGACCGACTCGAGGCGCAAATCATATGGTTGAATCAAACGAGGTTCCACTCGAGGCACAAATGGTATCAGTGAGTCAAACGAGTCCCGACTCGAGGCACAAATGTATGGTTTAGTCAAACGAGGCCTGACCCGAGGCACAAATGATATGGTTGGGTCAAACGAGGCCCAACTGGAGGAACAAATTGTATCGGTGAGTCAAATGAGGCCTGACTCGAGATGCAAATGACATGGTTGAGTTAATCGAGGCATGACTCGAGGCACAAATGATATCGTTGAGTCAAATGAGGCCAACTCGAGGCACAAATGGCATCAGTGAGTCAAACGAGGCCCGACTCGAGCGCAAATGATATGGTTTAGTCAAATAAGGCCTAACTCGAGGCACAAATGATATGGTTGAGTCAAATGAGGCCCAAGTCGAGGCACAAATGGTATTAGTGAGTCAAATGAGGGCCGACTCGAGGTGTAAATGATATGGTTGAGTCAAATGAGGCCTGACTCAAGGCCCAACTCGAGGCACAAATGGTATCTGTGAGTCAAATGAGGCCCGACTCGGGGTGCAAATGATATGGTTGGGTCAAACGAGACCTGACTCGAGGCACAAATCATATGGTTGAGTTAAACAAGGCCTGACTCGAGGCGCAAATGATATGGTTGAGTCAAACGAGGCCTGACTCGTGGCCCAAATGAAATAGTTGAGTCAAATGAGGCCCAACTCGAGGCACAAATGGTATCGATAAGCCAAATAAGGACTGACTCAAGGCACAAATGATATGGCTGAATCAAACGAGGCCTCACTCGAGGCCCAACTGGAGGCACAAATGGTATCAGTGAGTCAAATGAGGCCCAACTCGAGACACAAATGACATGGTTGAGTTAAACGAGGCATGACTTGAGGCACAAATGATATCATTGAGTCAAACAAGGCCCAACTCGAGGCACAAATGGTATCGGTGAGTCAAACGAGGCCCGACTCGACGCGCAAATGATAAGATTGAGCCAAACGAGGCTTGACTCGAGGCGCAAATGAAATGGTTGAGTCAAATGAGCTTCGACTCGAGGCATAAATGGTATCAGTGAGTCAAATGAGGCCCAACTCGGGATGCAAATGACATGGTTGAGTTAAACGACGCATAACTCAAGGCACAAATGATATTGTTGAGTCAAACAAGGCCCAACTCGATGCACAAATGGTATCAGTGAGTCAAACGAGGCCCGACTCGATGCGCAAATGATATGGTTTAGTCAAACGAGGCCTGACTCAAGGGATAAATGGTATCAGTGGGTCAAATGAGGCCTGACTCGAGGTGCAAATGATATGGTTAAGTCAAACAAGGCCTGACTCGAGGCACAAATGATATCGTTGAGTCAAACGAGGCCAAACTCGAGGCACAAATGGTATCAATGAGTCAAATAAGGGCCGACTCGAGGTGCAAATGATATGGTTGAGTCAAACGAGGCTTGACCCGAGGCACAAATGATATGGTTAAGTGAAACGAGGCCCAGCTCGAGGCACAAATGGTATCAATGACTCAAACGAGGCCCGACTCGAGGCGTAAATGATATGGTTGATTCAACCGAGGACCGACTCGAGGCGCAAATAATATGGTTGAGTCAAACAAGACCTGACTCGAGGCACAAATGATATGGTTGAGTTAAATGAGGCCTAACTCGAGGCGCAAATGATATGGTTGAATCAAATGAGACCTGACTTGAGGCACAAATCATATGGTTGAGTTAAATGATGCCTGACTCGAGGCACAAATGAAATGGTTGAGTCAAATGAGGCCCAACTCGAGGCACAAATGGTATCAGTGAGTCAAATGAGGCCCAACTCGGGACGCAAATGACATGGTTGAGTTAAACGAGGCATGACTCGAGGCACAAATGATATCATTGAGTCAAATAAGGCCCAACTAGATGCACAAATGGTATCAGTGAGTCAAACGAGGCCTGACTCGAGGCACAAATGATATGGTTTAGTCAAATGAGGCATGACTCGAGGCACAAATGATATGGTTGAGTCAAACAAGGCCCAACTCGAGGCACAAATGGTATCAGTGAGTCAAATGAGGCCCGACTCGAGGTGCAAATGATATGGTTAAGTTAAACGAGGCCTGTCCCCAGGCACAAATGATATCATTGAGTCAAACGAGGCCCAACTTGAGGCACAAATGGTATCAGTGAGTCAAACGAGGCCCGACTCGAGGCGCAAATGATATGGTTGAGTCAAACGAGGACCGACTCGAGGCGCAAGTGATATGGCTGAATCAAACGAGGCCCCACTCGAGGCACAAATGGTATCAGTGAGTCAAACGAGGCCTAATTCGAGGCAAAAATGATATGGTTGAGTCAAATGAGGCCCGACTCAAGGCACAAATGTATGGTTTAGTCAAACGAGGCCTGACACGAGGCACAAATGATATGGTTGAGTCAAACGAGGCCCAACTGAAGGCACAAATGGTTTCGGTGAGTCAAATGAGGCCCGACTCGAAATGCAAATGACATGCTTGAGTTAAACGAGTCATGACTCGAGGCACAAATGATATCGTTGAGTCAAACAAGGCCCAACTCGAGGCACAAATGGTATAAGTGAGTTAAACAAAGCCCGACTCAAGGCATAAATGATACGGTTGAGTCAAACAAGGCCCAACTTGTGGCCAAATGATATTGGTGAGACAAACAAGGCCTGACTCAAGGCACAAACACATGGGTGAGTCAAACGAGGCTTGACTCAAGGTCTAATTGATAAGGGTGAGTCAACCGAAGATCGACTCGAGGCGCAAACATATGGATGAGTCAAACAAGGCCCAACTCGAGGTTCAAACATATGGGTGAGTCAAACAACGCCCAACTCGAGGCACAAACAATATGGTTGTGTCAAACAAGGCCCAACTCGAGGCGTAAATGATATGGTTGAGTCAAACGAGGCCTAACTCGAGGCACAAATGATAAGGTTGAGTCAAACGAGGCCCAACTCAAGGAACAAATGGTATCGGTGAGTCAAATGAGGCCTGACTCGAGGCACAAGTGATAGGGTTGAGTTACACAATGCCCGACTCGAGGCGCAAATCATATGGTTGAGTGAAACGAGGCCTGACTTGAGGCACAAATGATATGGTTGAGTCAAACGAGGCCCAACTCGAGGCACAAATAGCATCAGTGAGTGAAACGAGGCCTGACTCGAGGTGCAAATGATATGGCTTTGTCAAATGAGGCCTGACCTAAGGCACAAATTATATGATTGAGTCAAACGTGGCCCAACTCGAGGAACAAATGGTATCGGTGGGTCAAACGAGGCCCAACTCGAGACGCAAATGATATAGGTGAGTCAAACGAGACCTGACTCGAGGCGCAAACACATGGTTGAGTCAAACGAGGCCTAACTCGAGGTGCAAATGACATGGGTGAGTCAAACGAGACCTAACTCAAGGCGCAAACAATATGGTTTAGTCAAACGAGGACTGACCCGAGCCACAAATGATATGGTTGAGTCAAACGAGACCTGACTCGAGGCATAAATGATATGGTTGTGCCAAACAAGTTCTGACTTGAGCCACAACTGATATGGCTGAGTTAAACGAGGCCCGACTTGAGGCATAAATGATATGGTTAAGTCAAACGAGACCTGACTCGAGGCACAAATGATATGGTTGAGTCAAACGAGACCTGACTCGAGGCACAAATGATGTGGTTGACTTAAACGAGGCCCAACTCGAGGCACAAATGATATGGTTGTGTCAAACGACACCTGACTCAAGGCACAAATGATATGGTTGAGTCAAATGAGACCCATCTCGAGGCGCAAATGATACAGTTGAGTAAAACAAGGTCTGACTCAAGGCACAAATGACATGGTCGAGTCAAACGAGGCCTGGCTCGAGGCGCAAATGATATGGTTGAGTCAAACGAGGCCCAACCGAGGCACAAATAGTATTAGTGAGTCAAACGAGGCCCGACTCGAGGCGCAAATGATATGGTTTAGTCAAACGAGGCCTGACCCGAGGAACAAATAATATTGTTGAGTCAAACGTGGCCTAACTCGAGGCACAAATGGTATCGGTGAGTCAAACGAGGCCCGACTTGATGCACAAATGATATGGTTGAGTCAAACGAGACCTGACTCAAGGCATAAATGATATGATTAAGTCAAACGAGACCTGACTCGAGGCACAAATGATATGGTTGTGCCAAACAAGTCCTGACTCGAGCCACAAATGATATGGTTGAGTTAAACAAGGCCCGACTTGAGGCGCAAATGATATGGTTGAGTCAAACGAGATCTGACTCGAGGCACAAATGATATGGTTGAGTCAAACGAGACCTGACTCGAGGCACAAATGACATGGTTGAGTCAAACGACACCTGACTCGAGGTGCAAATGATATGGTTGAGTCAAACGATGCCCAACTCGAGGCACAAATAGTATCAATGAGTCAAACGAGGCCCGACTCGAGGTGCAAATGATATGGTTTAGTTAAATGAGGCCTAGCCCAAGGAACAAATAATATCGTTGAGTCAAACATGGCCTAACTCGAGGCACAAATGGTATCGGTGAGTCAAACTAGGCCCGACTCGACGCACAAATGATATGGTTGAGTCAAACGAGACCTGACTCGAGGCATAAATGATATGGTTAAGTCAAATGAGACCTGACTCGAGGCACAAATGATATGGTTATGGCAAACAAGTCCTGACTTGAGCCACAAATGATATGGTTGAGTTAAACGAGGCCCGACTTGAGGTGCAAATGATATGGTTGAGTCAAACGAAACCTGACTCGAGGCACAAATGATATGGTTGAGTCAAACAAGACCTGACTGGAGGCACAAATAATGTGGTTGAGTTAAACGAGGCCCAACTCGAGGCACAAATAGTATCAGTGAGTCAAACGAGGCCCAACTCGAGGCACAAATAGTATCAGTGAGTCAAACGAGGCCCGACTCGAGGCACAAATGATATGGTTTAGTCAAACGACGCCTGACCCGAGGAACAAATAATATCGTTGAGTCAAACGTGGCCCAACTCGAGGTACAAATGGTATCGGTGAGTCAAACGAGGCTCGACTCGACGCCCAAATGATATGGTTGAGTCAAACGAGACCTGACTCGAGGCATAAATGATATGGTTGAGTCAAACAAGACCTGACTTGAGGCACAAATGATATGGTTGAGTTAAAGAAGGCCCAGCTCAAAGCACAAATGATATGGTTGAGTCAAACGAGGCCTGACTCATGGCACAAATGATATGGTCGAGTCGAAGAAGGACTGACTCGAGGCGTAAACACATGGTTGAGTCAAACGAGGCCTAACTCGAGGTTCAAATGACATGGGTAGTCAAACAAGGCCCAACTCGAGGTGCAAAAGATATGGTTGAGTCAAATGAGGTATGACTCGAGGCACAAACGATATGGTTTAGTCAAATAAGGCCCGACTCGATGCGCAAACATATGGGTGAGTTAAATAAGTCTCGACTCAAGGCGCAAAAGATATGGTTGAGTCAAATGAGGCCCGACTCGAGGCGCAAATGATATGGTTGAGTCAAACCAAGCTCGACTCGAGGGGTAAATGATATGGTTGAGTAAAACAAGGCCTAACTTGATGCACAAATGATATGGTTGAGTCAAACAAGGCCCAACTCGAGGTACAAATGGTATCAGTGAGTCAAACGTGGCCCGACTCGAGGCATAAATGATATGGTTGAGTCAAACCAGGCCCAACTTGTGGCGTAAATGATATGGGTGAGTCAAACAAGGCCTGACTCGAGGTGCAAACACATGGGTGAGTCAAACGAGACTTGACTCGAGGTCCAAATGATAAGGGTGAGTCAACCGAAGATCGACTCGAGGCGCAAACATATGGGTGAGTCAAACAAAACCCGACTCAAGGTTCAAACATATGGGTGAGTCAAACAAGGCCGGACTCAAGGCGCAAATGATATGGTTATGTCAAACAAGGTCTGACTTGAAGCGTAAATTATATGGTTAAGTCAAATGAGGCCTGACTTGAGGCACAAATAAGTTGGTTGAGTCAAATGGGGCCTAACTCGAGGCACAAATGGTATCGGTGAGCCAGATGAGGCCAGACTCGAGCCGCAAGTGATAGGGTTGAGTTACACGAGGCCCGACTCTAGGTGTAAATGATATGGTTGAGTCAAACGAGGCCTGACTCGAGGCGCAAATGACATGGTTCAGTCAAATGAGGCCTGACTCGTGGCACAAATGATATGGTTGAGTCAAACGAGGCCCAACTCGAGGCACAAATAGTATCAGTGGGTCAAACATGGCCCAACTCAAGGCACAAATGGTATTGGTAAGTCAAATGAGACCCGACTCGAGACGCAAATGATATAGTTGAGTCTAACGAGGCAAGGCTCATGGCACAAATGATATGGATGAGCCAAACGACGCCTGGCACGAAGCACAAATGATATGGTTGAGTCAAAAAGGCCCGACTCGAGGCATAAATGATATGGTTGAGTCAAACAAGGACTGACTTGAGGCGCAAATGATATGGTTCAGTCAAACGAGGCTTGACTCGAAGCACAAATGATATAGTTGAGTCAACTGAGGCCAACTTGAGGCACAAATGGTATCGGTGAGTCAAATAAGGCCTGACCCGAGGCGCAAATGATAGGGTTGAGACAAACGAACCCCAACTCAAGGCACAAATGATATGGTAGATTCAAACGAGGCCTAAAACTAGGCACAAATGATATGGTTGAGTGAAACAAGGCCTAACTCAAGGCGCAAAAGGTATCGTTGAGTCAATTGAGGCCCAACTCGAGGCACAAATGGTATCGGTGAGTCAAATGAGGCCTGACTCGAGGTGCAAGTGATAGGGATGAGTCACACGAGGCCCGACTTGAGGCGCAAATGATATGGTTAAGTTAAACGAGGCCTGACTCGAGGCACAAATGATATGGTTGAGTCAAACGATGCCTAACTCGAGGCACAAATAGTATTAGTGAGTCAAACGAGACCCGACTCGAGGCGCAAATGATATGTTTAGTCAAACGAGGCTTGACCCGAGGCACAAATGATATGGTTAAGTCAAACATGGCCCAACTCGAGGCATAAATGGTATCGGTGAATCAAACGAGGCCCAACTCAAGGCACAAATGATATGGTTGAGTCAAACGACACCTGACTTGAGGCACAAACGAAATGGTTGGGTTAAATGAGGCCTAACTCGAGGCGCAAATGATATGGTTGAGTCAAACAAGGCCTGACTTGAGGCACAAATTATATGGTTAAGTCAAACGAGGCTTGACTCGAGGCGCAAATCATACGGCTTAGTCAAACGAGGCCCAACTCGATGCACAAATGGTATCGATGGGTCAAACGAGACCTGACTTGAGGCACAAATTATATGGTTGAGTCAAACAAGGCCTGACTCGAGGCGCAAACACATGGTTGAGTCAAATGAGGCCTAACTCGAGGTGCAAATGACATGGGTGAGTCAAACGAGGCCCAACTCAAGGCGCAAATGATATGGTTGAGTCAAATGAGGCATGACTCGAGACACAAACGATATGGTTTAGTCAAATGAGGCCAGCCTCGATGCGCAAACGTATGGGTGACTCAAATAAGGCACGACTCGAGGCGCAAATGATATGGTTGAGTCAAACAAGGCCCGACTCGAGACGCAAATGATATGGTTGAGTCAAACAAGGCTCGACTCGAGGCGCAAATAATATGGTTGAGTCAAACCAGGCCCGACTCGAGGTGCAAATGATATGGTTGAGTAAAACAAGGCCCGACTCGAGGCACAAATGATATGGTTGAGTTAAACGAGACATGACTCGAGGCACAAATGATATGGTGGAAATAAACGAGGCCCGACTTGAGGCGCAAATGATATGGTTGAGTCAAACGAGACCTGATTCGACACACAAATGATATGGTTGAGTCAAACGAGACCTAACTCGAGGCATAAATGATGTGGTTGAGTTAAACGAGGCCTAACTCAAGGCGCAAATGATATGGTTGAGTCAAACGATACTTGACTCAAGGCACAAATGATATGGTTAAGTCAAATGAGACCCGACTCGAGGCGCAAATGATATGGTTGAGTCAAACGAGGTCTGACTCGAGGCACAAATGACATGGTTGAGTCAAACGAGGCCTTACTCGTGGCACAAATGATACGGTTGAGTCAAACGAGGCCCAACTCGAGGCACAAATGGTATCAGTGAGTCAAATGAGGCCCGCCTTGAGGCGCAAATGATATGGTTGAGTCAAATGAGACCTGACTCGAGGCACAAATGATACGGTTGAGTCAAACAAGGTCTGACTCGAGGCGCAAATGACATGGTTGAGTCAAACGAGGCCGTACTCGTGGCGCAAATGATATGGTTGAGTCAAACGAGGCCCAACTCGAGGTACAAATAGTATCAGTGAGTCAAACGAGGCCCGAGTCGAGGCGCCAATGATTTGGTTTAGTCAAACGAGGCCTGACCCGAGGAACAAATGATATCGTTGAGTCAAATGTGGCCCAACTCAAGGCACAAATGGTATCAGTGAGTCAAACGAGGCCCGACTCGAGGCGCAAATGATATGTTGAGTCAAACCAAGCTGACTCGAGGTGCAAATGATATGGTTGAGTAAAACAAGGCCTAACTCGAGACCCAAATTATATGATTGAGTCAAACGAGGCCCAACTCGAGGCACAAATGGTATCAGTGAGTTAAACGAGACCCGACTCGATGCGTAAATGATATGGTTAAGTCAAACCAGGCCCAACTTGTGGCGCAAATGATATGGGTGAGTCAAACAAGGACTGACTCGAGGCGCAAACATATGGGTGAGTCAAACGAGGCTTGACTCGAGGTCCAAATGATAAGGGTGAGTCAACCGAAGATTGAATTGAGGCACAAACATATGGGTGAGTCAAACAAGGCCCGACTCGAGGTTCAAACATATGGGTGAGTCAAACAAGGCCTGACTCGAGGCGCAAATGATATGGTTGAGTCAAACCAAGCCCAGCTCGAGGTGCAAATGATATGGTTGAGTAAAACAAGGCCTGAGTTGAGGAACAAATGACATGATTGAGTGAAACGAGGCCCAACTTGAGGCACAAATGGTATCGATGAGTCAAACGAGCCCGACTCAAGGTGTAAATTATGTGGTTGACTCAAACCAGGCCCGACTTGTGGCGTAAATGATATGGGTGAGTCAAACAAGGCCTGACTCGAGGCACAAACACATGGGTGAGACAAATGAGGCTTGACTCGAGGTCCAAATCATAAGGGTGAGTCAACCGAAGATCGACTCGAGGTGCAAACATATGGGCGAGTCAAACAAGGCCCGACTCGAGGTTCAAACATATGGGTGAGTCAAAGAAGGCCCGACCCGATGCGCAAATGATATGGTTATGTCAAACAATGCCCGCCTCTACGTGTAAATGATATGGTTGAGTCAAACGAGGCCTGACTCGAGGCACAAATGATATGGTTGAGTCAAACGAGGCAAGTCTCGTGGCACAAATAATATGGTTAAGTCAAACGTGGACCAACTCAAGGCACAAATGGTATGGTAAGTCAAATGAGACTCGGCTCGAGGCGCAAATGACATGGTTGAGTCAAACGAGGCCCGACTTAAGACGCAAATGATATGGCTGAGTCAAACAAGGCCCAACTCGAGGGACAAATGGTATCGGTGGTCAAATGAGGCCCGACTCTAGGTGCAAATGATATGGCTGAGTCAAACGAGGCCCAACTAGAGGCATAAATGGTATCGGTGAGTCAAACGAGCCCTGACTCGAGGCGCAAATGATATGGTTGAGTCAAACGAGGCCCAACAGGAGGCACAAATGGTATCGGTGAGTCAAATGAGGCCCGACTTGAGACGCAAATGATATGGTTAAGTCAAGCGAGGCAAGGCTCCTGGCACAAATAATATGGTTGATTCAAACGAGGCCTGACTCGAAGTGAAAATGATATGGTTGAGTCAAACAAGGCCCGACTCGAGGCACAAATGATATGGTTGAGTCAAACGAGGCCCGACTCGAGGCGCAAATGATATGGTTGAGTCAAACGAGGCCCAACTCGAGGCACAAATGGTGTCGGTGAGTCAAATAAGGCCCAACTCGAGGCACAAATGATAGGGTTGAGTCAAACGAGGCCCAACTCAAGGCGTAAATGATATGGTTGATTCAAACGAGGCATGAAACGAGGCGTAAATGATATGGTTGATTGAAACAAGGGCTGACTCGAGGCACAAATGGTATCGTTGAGTCAATTGAGGACCAACTCGAGGCACAAATGGTATCGGTGAGTCAAATGAGGCCTGACTCGAGGCGCAAGTGATAGGGATGAGTCACATGAGGCCCGCATCGAGGCACAAATGATATGGTTGAGTCAAACGAGGCCCAACTCGAGGCACAAATGGTATCGGTGAGTCAAATAAGGCCCAACTCAAGGCACAAATGATATGGTTAAGTCAAACGAGGCTTGACTTAAGGCACAAAATGATATGGTTGAGTCAAACGAGGCCCAACTCGAGGCACAAGTGATATGGCTGAATCAAACGAGGCCCCACTCGAGGTACAAATGGTATCAGTGAGTCAAACGAGGCCTAAGTCGAGGCGAAAATGATATGGTTGAGTCAAACGAGGCCCAACTCAAGGCACAAATGTATGGTTAAGTCAAACGAGGCCTGACTTAAGGGACAAAATGATATGGTTGAGTCAAACGAGGCCCAACTCGAGGCACAAATAGTTTTAGTGAGTTAAACGAGGCCCGACTCGAGGCGCAAATGATATGGTTTAGTCAAACGAGGCTTGACCCAAAGCACAAATGATATGGTTGAGTGAAACGAGGCACAACTCGAGGCACAAATGGTATTGGTGAGTCAAACGAGGCCTGACTCGAGGTGCAAATGATATGGTTGAGTCAAATGATGACTGACTCGAGTAACAAATGCTATGGTTGAGTCACACGAGAGCTGATTCGAGGCACAAATGATATGGTTGAGTTAAGCGAGGTCCGACTCGAGGTGCAAATGATATGGTTGAGTCAAACGAGGCCTGACTCGAAACACAAATGATATGGTTGAGTCAAACAAGGCTCAACTCGAGGCACAAATGGTATCGGTGAGTCAAATAAGGCCCGACTCAAGGCGCAAATTATAGGGTTGAGTCAAACGAGGCCCAACTCAAGGCACAAATGATATGGTTGAGTCAAACGAGGCAAGTCTCGTGGCACAAATAATATGCTTGGGTCAAACGTGGCCCAACTCAAGGCACAAATGGTATCGGTGAGTCAAATGAGGCCCGACTCAAGATGCAAATGATATGGTTAAGTCAAACGAGGCAAGTCTCGTGGCACAAATAATATGGTTAAGTCAAACGTGGACCAACTCAAGGCACAAATGGTATGGTAAGTCAAATGAGACTCGGCTCGAGGCGCAAATGACATGGTTGAGCCAAACGAGGCCCGACTTAAGACGCAAATGATATGGCTGAGTCAAACGAGGCCCAACTCGAGGGACAAATGGTATCGGTGGTCAAATGAGGCCCGACTCTAGGTGCAAATGATATGGCTGAGTCAAACGAGGCCCAACTAGAGGCATAAATGGTATCGGTGAGTCAAACGAGCCCTGACTCGAGGCGCAAATGATATGGTTGAGTCAAACGAGGCCCAACAGGAGGCACAAATGGTATCGGTGAGTCAAATGAGGCCCGACTTGAGACGCAAATGATATGGTTAAGTCAAGCGAGGCAAGGCTCGTGGCACAAATAATATGGTTGATTCAAACGAGGCCTGACTCGAAGTGAAAATGATATGGTTGAGTCAAACAAGGCCCGACTCGAGGCACAAATGATATGGTTGAGTCAAACGAGGCCCGACTCGAGGCGCAAATGATATGGTTGAGTCAAACGAGGCCCAACTCGAGGCACAAATGGTGTCGGTGAGTCAAATAAGGCCCAACTCGAGGCACAAATGATAGGGTTGAGTCAAACGAGGCCCAACTCAAGGCGTAAATGATATGGTTGATTCAAACGAGGCATGAAACGAGGCGCAAATGATATGGTTGATTGAAACAAGGGCTGACTCGAGGCACAAATGGTATCGTTGAGTCAATTGAGGACCAACTCGAGGCACAAATGGTATCGGTGAGTCAAATGAGGCCTGACTCAAGATGCAAATGATATGGTTAAGTCAAACGAGGCAAGTCTCGTGGCACAAATAATATGGTTAAGTCAAACGTGGACCAACTCAAGGCACAAATGGTATGGTAAGTCAAATGAGACTCGGCTCGAGGCGCAAATGACATGGTTGAGCCAAACGAGGCCCGACTTAAGACGCAAATGATATGGCTGAGTCAAACGAGGCCCAACTCGAGGGGCAAATGGTATCGGTGGTCAAATGAGGCCCGACTCTAGGTGCAAATGATATGGCTGAGTCAAACGAGGCCCAACTAGAGGCATAAATGGTATCGGTGAGTCAAACGAGCCCTGACTCGAGGCGCAAATGATATGGTTGAGTCAAACGAGGCCCAACAGGAGGCACAAATGGTATCGGTGAGTCAAATGAGGCCCGACTTGAGACGCAAATGATATGGTTAAGTCAAGCGAGGCAAGGCTCGTGGCACAAATAATATGGTTGATTCAAACGAGGCCTGACTCGAAGTGAAAATGATATGGTTGAGTCAAACAAGGCCCGACTCGAGGCACAAATGATATGGTTGAGTCAAACGAGGCCCGACTCGAGGCGCAAATGATATGGTTGAGTCAAACGAGGCCCAACTCGAGGCACAAATGGTGTCGGTGAGTCAAATAAGGCCCAACTCGAGGCACAAATGATAGGGTTGAGTCAAACGAGGCCCAACTCAAGGCGTAAATGATATGGTTGATTCAAACGAGGCATGAAACGAGGCGCAAATGATATGGTTGATTGAAACAAGGGCTGACTCGAGGCACAAATGGTATCGTTGAGTCAATTGAGGACCAACTCGAGGCACAAATGGTATCGGTGAGTCAAATGAGGCCTGACTCGAGGCGCAAGTGATAGGGATGAGTCACATGAGGCCCGCATCGAGGCACAAATGATATGGTTGAGTCAAACGAGGCCCAACTCGAGGCACAAATGGTATCGGTGAGTCAAATAACGCCCAACTCAAGGCACAAATGATATGGTTAAGTCAAACGAGGCCTGACTTAAGGCACAAAATGATATGGTTGAGTCAAACGAGGCCCAACTCGAGGCACAAGTGATATGGCTGAATCAAACGAGGCCCCACTCGAGGTACAAATGGTATCAGTGAGTCAAACGAGGCCTAAGTCGAGGCGAAAATGATATGGTTGAGTCAAACGAGGCCCAACTCAAGGCACAAATGTATGGTTAAGTCAAACGAGGCCTGACTTAAGGCACAAAATGATATGGTTGAGTCAAACGAGGCTTGACCCAAGGCACAAATGATATGGTTGAGTGAAACGAGGCACAACTCGAGGCACAAATGGTATTGGTGAGTCAAACGAGGCCTGACTCGAGGTGCAAATGATATGGTTGAGTCAAATGATGACTGACTCGAGTAACAAATGCTATGGTTGAGTCACACGAGAGCTGATTCGAGGCACAAATGATATGGTTGAGTTAAGCAAGGCCCGACTCGAGGTGCAAATGATATGGTTGAGTCAAACGAGGCCTGACTCGAAACACAAATGATATGGTTGAGTCAAACAAGGCTCAACTCGAGGCACAAATGGTATCGGTGAGTCAAATAAGGCCCGACTCAAGGCGCAAATTATAGGGTTGAGTCAAACGAGGCCCAACTCAAGGCACAAATGATATGGTTGAGTCAAACGAGGCAAGTCTCGTGGCACAAATAATATGCTTGGGTCAAACGTGGCCCAACTCAAGGCACAAATGGTATCGGTGAGTCAAATGAGGCCCGACTCAAGATGCAAATGATATGGTTAAGTCAAACGAGGCAAGTCTCGTGGCACAAATAATATGGTTAAGTCAAACGTGGACCAACTCAAGGCACAAATGGTATGGTAAGTCAAATGAGACTCAGCTCGAGGCGCAAATGACATGGTTGAGTCAAACGAGGCCCGACTTAAGACGCAAATGATATGGCTAAGTCAAACGAGGCCCAACTCGAGGGACAAATGGTATCGGTGGTCAAATGAGGCCCGACTCTAGGTGCAAATGATATGGCTGAGTCAAACGAGGCCCAACTAGAGGCATAAATGGTATCGGTGAGTCAAACGAGCCCTGACTCGAGGCGCAAATGATATGGTTGAGTCAAACGAGGCCCAACAGGAGGCACAAATGGTATCGGTGAGTCAAATGAGGCCCGACTTGAGACGCAAATGATATGGTTAAGTCAAGCGAGGCAAGGCTCGTGGCACAAATAATATGGTTGATTCAAACGAGGCCTGACTCGAAGTGAAAATGATATGGTTGAGTCAAACAAGGCCCGACTCGAGGCACAAATGATATGGTTGAGTCAAACGAGGCCCGACTCGAGGCGCAAATGATATGGTTGAGTCAAACGAGGCCCAACTCGAGGCACAAATGGTGTCGGTGAGTCAAATAAGGCCCAACTCGAGGCACAAATGATAGGGTTGAGTCAAACGAGGCCCAACTCAAGGCGTAAATGATATGGTTGATTCAAACGAGGCATGAAACGAGGCGCAAATGATATGGTTGATTGAAACAAGGGCTGACTCGAGGCACAAATGGTATCGTTGAGTCAATTGAGGACCAACTCGAGGCACAAATGGTATCGGTGAGTCAAATGAGGCCTGACTCGAGGCGCAAGTGATAGGGATGAGTCACATGAGGCCCGCATCGAGGCACAAATGATATGGTTGAGTCAAACGAGGCCCAACTCGAGGCACAAATGGTATCGGTGAGTCAAATAACGCCCAACTCAAGGCACAAATGATATGGTTAAGTCAAACGAGGCCTGACTTAAGGCACAAAATGATATGGTTGAGTCAAACGAGGCCCAACTCGAGGCACAAGTGATATGGCTGAATCAAACGAGGCCCCACTCGAGGTACAAATGGTATCAGTGAGTCAAACGAGGCCTAAGTCGAGGCGAAAATGATATGGTTGAGTCAAACGAGGCCCAACTCAAGGCACAAATGTATGGTTAAGTCAAACGAGGCCTGACTTAAGGCACAAAATGATATGGTTGAGTCAAACGAGGCTTGACCCAAGGCACAAATGATATGGTTGAGTGAAACGAGGCACAACTCGAGGCACAAATGGTATTGGTGAGTCAAACGAGGCCTGACTCGAGGTGCAAATGATATGGTTGAGTCAAATGATGACTGACTCGAGTAACAAATGCTATGGTTGAGTCACACGAGAGCTGATTCGAGGCACAAATGATATGGTTGAGTTAAGCAAGGCCCGACTCGAGGTGCAAATGATATGGTTGAGTCAAACGAGGCCTGACTCGAAACACAAATGATATGGTTGAGTCAAACAAGGCTCAACTCGAGGCACAAATGGTATCGGTGAGTCAAATAAGGCCCGACTCAAGGCGCAAATTATAGGGTTGAGTCAAACGAGGCCCAACTCAAGGCACAAATGATATGGTTGAGTCAAACGAGGCAAGTCTCGTGGCACAAATAATATGCTTGGGTCAAACGTGGCCCAACTCAAGGCACAAATGGTATCGGTGAGTCAAATGAGGCCCGACTCAAGATGCAAATGATATGGTTAAGTCAAACGAGGCAAGTCTCGTGGCACAAATAATATGGTTAAGTCAAACGTGGACCAACTCAAGGCACAAATGGTATGGTAAGTCAAATGAGACTCAGCTCGAGGCGCAAATGACATGGTTGAGTCAAACGAGGCCCGACTTAAGACGCAAATGATATGGCTAAGTCAAACGAGGCCCAACTCGAGGGACAAATGGTATCGGTGGTCAAATGAGGCCCGACTCTAGGTGCAAATGATATGGCTGAGTCAAACGAGGCCCAACTAGAGGCATAAATGGTATCGGTGAGTCAAACGAGCCCTGACTCGAGGCGCAAATGATATGGTTGAGTCAAACGAGGCCCAACAGGAGGCACAAATGGTATCGGTGAGTCAAATGAGGCCCGACTTGAGACGCAAATGATATGGTTAAGTCAAGCGAGGCAAGGCTCGTGGCACAAATAATATGGTTGATTCAAACGAGGCCTGACTCGAAGTGAAAATGATATGGTTGAGTCAAACAAGGCCCGACTCGAGGCACAAATGATATGGTTGAGTCAAACGAGGCCCGACTCGAGGCGCAAATGATATGGTTGAGTCAAACGAGGCCCAACTCGAGGCACAAATGGTGTCGGTGAGTCAAATAAGGCCCAACTCGAGGCACAAATGATAGGGTTGAGTCAAACGAGGCCCAACTCAAGGCGTAAATGATATGGTTGATTCAAACGAGGCATGAAACGAGGCGCAAATGATATGGTTGATTGAAACAAGGGCTGACTCGAGGCACAAATGGTATCGTTGAGTCAATTGAGGACCAACTCGAGGCACAAATGGTATCGGTGAGTCAAATGAGGCCTGACTCGAGGCGCAAGTGATAGGGATGAGTCACATGAGGCCCGCATCGAGGCACAAATGATATGGTTGAGTCAAACGAGGCCCAACTCGAGGCACAAATGGTATCGGTGAGTCAAATAACGCCCAACTCAAGGCACAAATGATATGGTTAAGTCAAACGAGGCCTGACTTAAGGCACAAAATGATATGGTTGAGTCAAACGAGGCCCAACTCGAGGCACAAGTGATATGGCTGAATCAAACGAGGCCCCACTCGAGGTACAAATGGTATCAGTGAGTCAAACGAGGCCTAAGTCGAGGCGAAAATGATATGGTTGAGTCAAACGAGGCCCAACTCAAGGCACAAATGTATGGTTAAGTCAAACGAGGCCTGACTTAAGGGACAAAATGATATGGTTGAGTCAAACGAGGCCCAACTCGAGGCACAAATAGTTTTAGTGAGTTAAACGAGGCCCGACTCGAGGCGCAAATGATATGGTTTAGTCAAACGAGGCTTGACCCAAGGCACAAATGATATGGTTGAGTGAAACGAGGCACAACTCGAGGCACAAATGGTATTGGTGAGTCAAACGAGGCCTGACTCGAGGTGCAAATGATATGGTTGAGTCAAATGATGACTGACTCGAGTAACAAATGCTATGGTTGAGTCACACGAGAGCTGATTCGAGGCACAAATGATATGGTTGAGTTAAGCGAGGCCCGACTCGAGGTGCAAATGATATGGTTGAGTCAAACGAGGCCTGACTCGAAACACAAATGATATGGTTGAGTCAAACAAGGCTCAACTCGAGGCACAAATGGTATCGGTGAGTCAAATAAGGCCCGACTCAAGGCGCAAATTATAGGGTTGAGTCAAACGAGGCCCAACTCAAGGCACAAATGATATGGTTGAGTCAAACGAGGCAAGTCTCGTGGCACAAATAATATGCTTGGGTCAAACGTGGCCCAACTCAAGGCACAAATGGTATCGGTGAGTCAAATGAGGCCCGACTCAAGATGCAAATGATATGGTTAAGTCAAACGAGGCAAGTCTCGTGGCACAAATAATATGGTTAAGTTAAACGTGGACCAACTCAAGGCACAAATGGTATGGTAAGTCAAATGAGACTCGGCTCGAGGCGCAAATGACATGGTTGAGCCAAACGAGGCCCGACTTAAGACGCAAATGATATGGCTGAGTCAAACGAGGCCCAACTCGAGGGACAAATGGTATCGGTGGTCAAATGAGGCCCGACTCTAGGTGCAAATGATATGGCTGAGTCAAACGAGGCCCAACTAGAGGCATAAATGGTATCGGTGAGTCAAACGAGCCCTGACTCGAGGCGCAAATGATATGGTTGAGTCAAACGAGGCCCAACAGGAGGCACAAATGGTATCGGTGAGTCAAATGAGGTCCGACTTGAGACGTAAATGATATGGTTAAGTCAAGCGAGGCAAGGCTCGTGGCACAAATAATATGGTTGATTCAAACGAGGCCTGACTCGAAGTGAAAATGATATGGTTGAGTCAAACAAGGCCCGACTCGAGGCACAAATGATATGGTTGAGTCAAACGAGGCCCGACTCGAGGCGCAAATGATATGGTTGAGTCAAACGAGGCCCAACTCGAGGCACAAATGGTGTCGGTGAGTCAAATAAGGCCCAACTCGAGGCACAAATGATAGGGTTGAGTCAAACGAGGCCCAACTCAAGGCGTAAATGATATGGTTGATTCAAACGAGGCATGAAACGAGGCGCAAATGATATGGTTGATTGAAACAAGGGCTGACTCGAGGCACAAATGGTATCGTTGAGTCAATTGAGGACCAACTCGAGGCACAAATGGTATCGGTGAGTCAAATGAGGCCTGACTCGAGGCGCAAGTGATAGGGATGAGTCACATGAGGCCCGCATCGAGGCACAAATGATATGGTTGAGTCAAACGAGGCCCAACTCGAGGCACAAATGGTATCGGTGAGTCAAATAAGGCCCAACTCAAGGCACAAATGATATGGTTAAATCAAACGAGGCCTGACTTAAGGCACAAAATGATATGGTTGAGTCAAACGAGGCCCAACTCTAGGCACAAGTGATATGGCTGAATCAAACGAGGCCCCACTCGAGGTACAAATGGTATCAATGAGTCAAACGAGGCCTAAGTCGAGGCGAAAATGATATGGTTGAGTCAAACGAGGCCCAACTCAAGGCACAAATGTATGGTTAAGTCAAACGAGGCCTGACTTAAGGCACAAAATGATATGGTTGAGTCAAACGAGGCCCAACTCGAGGCACAAATAGTTTTAGTGAGTTAAACGAGGCCCGACTCGAGGCGCAAATGATATGGTTTAGTCAAACGAGGCTTGACCCAAGGCACAAATGATATGGTTGAGTGAAACGAGGCACAACTCGAGGCACAAATGGTATTGGTGAGTCAAACGAGGCCTGACTCGAGGTGCAAATGATATGGTTGAGTCAAATGATGACTGACTCGAGTAACAGATGCTATGGTTGAGTCACACGAGAGCTGATTCGAGACACAAATGATATGGTTGAGTTAAGCAAGGCCCGACTCGAGGTGCAAATGATATGGTTGAGTCAAACGAGGCCTGACTCGAAACACAAATGATATGGTTGAGTCAAACAAGGCTCAACTCGAGGCACAAATGGTATCGGTGAGTCAAATAAGGCCCGACTCAAGGCGCAAATTATAGGGTTGAGTCAAACGAGGCCCAACTCAAGGCACAAATGATATGGTTGATTCAAACGAGGCCTGAAACGTGGCGCAAATGATATGATTGAGTGAAACAAGGCTGAGTCGAGGCATGAATGGCATGGGTGAGTTAATTGAGGCCCAACTCGAGGAACAAATGGTATCGGTGAGTGAAATGAGGCCTAACTTGAGGCGCAAATGATAGGATTGAGTCACACGAGGCCCGCCTCGAGGCACAAATGATATGGTTAAGTCAAACGAGGCCCAACTCGAGGTACAAATGATATGGTTGAGTCAAACGAGGCCTGACTCGAGACGCAAATGATATGAGTGAGTCAAACAAGGCCTAACTCGAGGAACAAACACATGGTTGAGTCAAATTAGGACTAACTCGAGGCGCAAATGACATGGGTGATTCAAACGAGGCCCAACTCAAGGAGCAAATGATATAGTTGAGTCAAACGAGGCATGACTCGACGCACAAACGATATGGTTTAGTCACATGAGGCCCGACTCTATGCGCAAACATATTGGTGAGTCAAATAAGGCTCGACTCGACGCGCAAATGATATGGTTGAGTCAAACGAGGGTTGACTCGAGGTGCAAATGATATGGTTAAGTCAAACGAAGTCTGACTCGAGGCACAAATGATATGGTTGAGTCAAACAAGGGCCAACTTGAGGCACAAATAGTTTTAGTGAGTCAAACGAGGGACGACTCCAAGCGTAAATGATATGGTTTTTTCAAACGAGGCCTGACCCGAGGCACAAATGATATGGTTGAGTGAAATGAGGCCCAACTCGAGGCACAAATGGTATCGGTGAGTCAAACGAGGCCTAACTCAAGGCACAAATGATATGGTTAAGTCAAACAATGACCGACTCGAGGCGCAAATGATAAGGTTGAGTCACACGAGAGCTGACTCGAGGCCTAAATGATATGGTTGAGTTAAGGGAGGCCCGACTCGTGGCGCAAATGATATGGTTGAGTCAAACGAGCCCAGACTCAAGGCACAAATGATATGGTTGAGTTACAGGAGGCCCGACTCGAGGCGCAAATGATATGGTTAAGTCAAACGAGGCCTAACTAGAGGAACAAACACATGGTTGAGTCAAATAAAGACTAACTCGAGGCACAAATCACATAGGTGATTCAAACGAGGACCAACTTGAGGCGCAAATGGTATGGTTGAGTCAAACGAGGCATGACTCGAGGCACAAATGATATGGCTGTGTCAAATGCGGCCTCACTCGAAGCGCAAATGATATGGTTGAGTCAAACAAGGCCCGACTCAAGGCGCAAATGATATGGTTGAGTCAAATGAGGCCCGACTCGAGGCGCAAATTATTTGGTTGAGTCAAACAATGCCTGACTTGAGGCACAAATGATATGGTTGAGTCAAACGAGGCCCAACTCAAGGCACAAATAGTATTAATGCATCCAACGAGGACTGACTCGAGGTGCAAATGATATGGTTTAGTTAAACGAGGCCTGACCTGAGGTACAAATGATATGGTTGAGTGAAACGAGGCCCAACTAGAGGCACAAATGGTATTGGTGAGTCAAACGAGGTCTGACTCTAGGCACAAATGATATGGTTGAGTCAAACGAGGCCAACTCGAGGCACAAATGGTATCGGTGAGTCAAATGAGGCTCGCCTCGAGGCACAAATGATATGGTTGAGTCAAAGAAGACTTGACTCAAGGCACAAATGATATGGTTGAGTCAAATGAGCCTCAACTCGAGGCACAAATAGTTTCAGTGAGTCAAAGGAGGCCATACTAGAGGCGCAAATGATGTGGTTTAGTCAAACGAGCCCTGACCCTAGGCACAAATAATATGGTTGAGTGAAACGAGGCCCAACTCGAGGCACAAATGGTATCGATGAGTCAAACGAGGCCCGACTCGAGGCGCAAATGATATTGTTGAGTCAAATGATGATCGACTTGAGGCACAAATGATATGGTTGAGTCAAACGAGACCTAACTTGAGGCACAAATTATGTGGTTGAGTTCAACGAGGCTCGACTCGAGGTGCAAATGATATGGTTGAGTCAAATAAGGCCAGACTCGAGGCACAAATGATATGGTTGAGTCAAACGAGACCTGACTCGACGCACAAATGATATGGTTGAGTTAAACGAGGCTCGACTCGAGGTGTAAATGATATGGTTGAGTCAAACGAGACTTGACTCGAGGCACAAATGATATGGTTGAGTAAAACGAGACCTAACTTGAGGCACAAACAATATGGTTGAGTCATACGAGGCCCAACTCGAGGCACAAATGGTATTGGTGAGTGAAATGAGGCCTGCCTTGAGGCGCAAATGATATGGTTGAGTCAAAGAAGACCTGACTCGAGGCACAAATGATATGGTTGAGTAAAACAAGGCCCACCTCGAGGCGCAAATGATATGGTTGAGTCAAATGAGGCCCGACTCGAGGCACAAATGATTTGGTTGAGTCAAACGAGGCCTGACTTGAGGCATAAATGATATGGTTGAGTTAAATGAGGCCCAACTCGAGGCATAAATGGCATCGGTGAGTGAAATAAGTCCCAACTCGAGGCGCAATTGATAAGGTTGAGTCAAACAAGGCCTGGCTCGAGGCGCAAATGATATGGTTGATTCAAACGAGGCCTGAAATGAGGCGCAAATGATATGGTCGAGTCAAACAAGGCTAGACTCGAGGCCCAAATGGTATCGGTGAGTGAATTGAGGTCCAACTCAAGGCAGAAATGATATCGGTGAGTCAAATGATAGGGTTTAGTCACACGAGGCCCGTCTCGAGGCACAAATGATATTGTTGAGTCAAACGAGGCCTGACTTGAGGCAGAAATGATATAGTTGAGTCAAATGAGCCTTAACTCGAGGCACAAATGGTTTCAGTGAGTCAAACAAGACCCTACTTGAGGCACAAATGATATGGTTTAGTCAAACGAGGCTTGACCCTAGGCACAAATGATATGGTTGAGTGAAACGAGGCCCAACTCGAGGCACAAATGGTATCGGTGAGTCAAATGACGCCAGACTCGAGGCACAAATGATATTGTTTAGTCAAACAATGACCAGCTCGAGGCGCAAATGATATGGTTGAGTCAAATGAGGCTTGAATCGAGCCACAAATGATATCATTGAGTCAAACGAGACCTGACTCGAGGCATAAATGATATGGTTGAGTCAAACGAGGCCTAACTCGGGGCACAAATGATATGGTTGAGTCAAACGAGACCTCACTCAAGGCGCAAATGATATGATTGAGTTAAAGGAGACCTGACTCGAGCCACAAATGTTATGGTTGAGTTAAACGAAGCCCGACTCGAGGCGTAAATGATATCGTTGAGTCAAACGAGGCCTGACTCAAGGCACAAATGATATGGTTGAGTCAAACGAGACCTGACTCGAGGCACAAATGATATGGTTGAGTGAAACGAGGCCTGACTCGACGCGCAAATGATATGGTTGAGTCAAACGAGACCTGACTTGAGGCACAAATGATATCGTTGAGTCAAACGAGACCTGACTCGAGGCACGAATGATATGGTTGAGTTAAACGAGGCCCAACTCGAGGCGCAAATGATATGGTTGAGGCAAACGAGAACTGACTTGAGGCGCAAATGATATGATTGAGTCAAACGAGACCTGACTCGAGGCACAAATTATATGGTTGAGTTAAACGAGGCCCGACTAGAGACACAAATGATATGGTTGAGTTAAACGGGGCCCGACTCGAGGCAAAAATGATATGGTTGAGTCAAACGAGACCTGACTCCAGGCACAAACGATATGGTTGGGTTAAATGGGACACGACTCGAGGTGCAAATGATACAGTTGTGTCAAACGAGGCCTTACTCGAGGCACAAATGATAGGGTTTAGTCAAACGAGGCCCGACTTGAGGCACAAATGATATTGTTGAGTCAAACGAGACCTGACTTGAGGCACAAATGATGTGGTTGAGTCAAATGAGCCTCAACTCGAGGCACAAATGGTATCAATGAGTCAAATGAGGCCCAACTCGAGGCGCAAATGATATTGTTGAGTCAAACGATGACCAACTCGAGGCGCAAATGATATGATTGAGTCAAACGAGACCTGACTCGAGGCACAAATGATATGGTTGAGTTAAATGAGGCCTGACTCGTGGCACAAATGATATGGTTGAGTCAAACGAGACCTCACTCGGGCCACAAATGATATGGTTGAGTTCAATGAGGCCCAACTTGAGGCACAAATGATATCGTTGAGTCAAACGAAGCCTGACTCGAGGCACAAATGATATGGTTGAGGCAAACGAGAACTGACTCGAGGCGCAAATGACATGATTGAGTCAAACGAGACCTGACTCGAGGCACAAATGATATGGTTGAGTTAAACGAGGCCCAACTCGAGGCACAAATGATATGGTTGAGTTAAATGAGGCTCGACTCGAGGCACAAATGATATGGTTGAGTAAAACGAGACCTGGCTCGAGGCACAAATGATATGGTTGAGTTAAATGAGACATGACTCGAGGTGCAAATGATACGGTTGTGTCAAACGAGGCCTTACTCGAGGCACAAATGATAGGGTTTAGTCAAACGAGGCCCGACTTGAGGCACAAATGATATTGTTGAGTCAAATGAGGCCTGACTGGAGGCACAAATGATATGGTTGAGTCAAATAAGCCTCAACTCGAGGCACAAATGGTTTCAATGAGTCAAATAACACCTTACTCGAGGCGCAAATGATATGGTTGAGTCAAAGAAGACCTGACTCGAGACACAAATGATATGGTTGAGTCAAACGAGGCCCAACACGAGGTACAAATGATACGGTTGTGTCAAACGAGGCCTTACTCGAGGCACAAATGATATGGTTTTGTCAAACGAGGCCTGTCCCTAGGCACAAATTATATGGTTGAGTGAAACGAGGCCCAACTCAAGGCACAAATGGTATCGATGAGTCAAACGAGGCTCGACTCGAGGCGCAAATGATATTGTTGAGTCAAACGATGACCGACTCGAGGCGCAAATTATATGGTTGAGTCAAACAAGACTTGACTCGAGGCACAAATGATATGGTTGAGTTAAACGAGGCCCGACTCAAGGCGCAAATGATATGGTTGAGTGAAATGAGGCCTGGCTCGAGGCACGAATGATATGGTTGAGTCAAACGAGACCTGACTCGAGGAAATGGTTGAGTTAAACGAGGCCCGACTCAAGGCGCAAATGATATGGTTAAGTCAAACGAGGCCTAACTCGAGGCACGAATCATATGGTTGAGTCAAACGAGGCCCAACTCGAGGCACAAATGGTTGTAGTGATTCAAACGAGGCCCGACTCGAGGTGCAAATGATATTATTTAGTCAAACGATGACCGACTCGAGGCGCAAACGATATGGTTGAGTGAAACGGACCTGGCTCGAGGCATAAATTATATGGCTGAGTTAAACGAGGCTTGACTCGAGGTGCAAATGATATGGTTGAGTCAAACGAGGCCTGTCTCGGGGCACAAATGATATGGTCAAGTCATACGAGACCTAACTCGAGGCACTAATGATATGGTTAAGTTAAACGAGTTCCGACTCGGGGTGCAAATGATATGGTTGAGTCAAACGAGACTTGAATGATATGGTTGAGTCAAACAAGACCTAACTCGAGGCACAAATCATATGGTTTAGTGAAACGAGACCTGACTCGAGGCAGAAACGATATGGTTGACTTAAATGAGACCCGAGTCGAGGTGCAAATGATACGGTTGTGTCAAACGAGGCCTGACTCGAGGCACAAATGATATGGTTGAGCAAAACGAGGCTTGACTCGAGGTGCAAATGATATGGTTGAGTCAAACGAGGCCCAACTCAAAGCACAAATGGTATCAGTAAGTCAAATGAGGCCCGCCTCGAGGCGCAAATGATATGGTTGAGTCAAAGAAGGCCTGACTCGAGGTACAAATGATATGGTTGAGTCAAACGAGGCCCGATATGGTTTAGTCAAACGAGGCCCCACTCGAGGCGCAAATGATATGGTTGAGTCAAACGAGGCCCAAGTCGAGGCACAAATTGTATCAGTGAGTCAAACGAGGCCTGACTCGAGGCGCAAATGATATGGTTGAGTCAAACGAGGACCAACTCAAGGCACAAATGGTATTCGTGAGTCAAATGAAGCCCGACTCGAGACGCAAATGATACGGTTGAGTCAAACGAGGCATGACTCGAGGCACAAATGATATGGTTTAGTCAAAGGAGGCCTGAAATAAGGCGCAAATGATATGGATGTGTCAAACAAGGCCTGACTCGAGGAGCAAATGGCATCGGTGAGTCAGTTGAGGCCCAACTCGAGGCACAAATAGTATCGTTGAGTCAAATGAGGCCTGACTCGAGGTGCAAATGATAGGGTTTAGTCACATGAGGGCCGACTCGAGGCACAAATGATATTGTTTAGTCAAACGAGGCCTGACTTGAGGCACAAACGATATGGTTGAGTCAAATGAGCCTCAACTCAAGGCACAAATGGTTTCAGTGAGTCAAACGAGGCCCAACTCAAGGCGCAAATGATATGATTTAATTAAACGAGGACTGACCCTAGGCACAAATGATATGGTTGAGTGAAACGAGGCCCAACTCGAGGCACAAATGGTATCGCGAGTCCAACAAGGCCTGACTTGAGGCACAAATGATATGGTTGAGTCAAACGAGGCCCAAGCCGCAAATGATATGGTTGAGTCAAACAAGGCATGGCAAATGATATGGTTGAGTGAAATGAGGTCTAACTCGAGGCACAAATGGTATGGTTGAGTCAAACGAGGCCTAACTCGAGGAACAAATGGTATCGGTGAGTCAAACGAGGCCTGACTCAAGGCACAAACGATATGGTTGAGTCAAACAAGGCTTGACTTAAGGCGCAAATGATATGGTTGAGTCAAACGAGGCCCGACTCGAGGCGCAAATGATATGGTCGAGTCAAATGAGGCCTGACTCGAGGCGCAAACGATATGGTTGAGTCAAACGAGACTTGACTTGAGGCACAAATTATATGGTTGAGTCAAATGAGACCTGACTGGGGGCACAAATCATATGATTGAGTCAAACGAGACCTGACTCGAGGCACAAACGATATGGTTGACTTAAATGAGACCCAACGCGAGGTGCAAATGATACGGTTGTGCTAAATGAGGCCTGACTAAAGGTACAAATGATATGGTTGAGTCAAACATGGCCGGACTCGAGGCGCAAATGATATGGTTGAGTCAAATGAGGCCCAACTCGAGGCACAAATGGTATCGGTGAGTCAAATAAGGCCCGCCTCAAGGCGTAAATAATATGGTTGAGTCAAAGAAGACCTGACTCGAGGCACAAATGATATGGTTGAGTCAAACAAGGCCCGACTCGAGGCGCAAATGATATGGTTGAGTCAAACAAGGCCCGACTCGAGGCACAAATGATATGGTTGAGTCAAATGAGGCCCGACTCAAGGCGCAAATGATTTCGTTGAGTCAAACAAGCCCTGACTAGAGGCACAAATGATATGGTTGAGTCAAATGAGGCCCAACTCGAGGCACAAATGGCATCGGTGAGTCAAACAAGGCCCGACTCGAGGTGCAATTGATAGGGTTGAGTCAAACGAGGCCTGGCTCGAGGCGCAAATGATATGGTTGATTCAAACAGGGCCTGAAATGAGGCGCAAATGATATGGTTGTGTCAAACAAGGCCTGACTTGAGGCATAAATAGTATCGGTGAGTCAATTGAGGCCCAACTCGAGGCACAAATGGTATCGATGAGTCAAATGAGGCCCGACTCGAGGCACAAATGATATTGTTGAGTCAAACAAGGCCTGACTTAAGGAACAAATAATATGGTTGAGTCAAATGAGCCTCAACTCGAGGCACAAATGGTTTCAGTGAGTCAAACGAGGCCCAACTCGAGGCGCAAATGATATGGTTTAGTCAAACGAGGCCTGACCCTAGGCACAAATGATATGGTTGAGTGAAATGAGGCCCAACTCGAGGCACAAATGGTATCGATGAGTCAAATGAGGCCCAACTCGAGGCGGAAATGATATTGTTGAGTCAAACGATGACCAACTCGAGGCGCAAATGATATGATTGAGTCAAACTAGACCTGACTCGAGGAACAAATGATATGGTTGAGTTAAACGAGGCCCGACTCGAGACGCAAATGACATCATTGAGTCAAACGAGGCCTCACTCGAGGCACAAATGATATGGTTTAGTCAAACGAGACCTGACTCAAGGCACAAATGATATGGTTAAGTTAAATGAGGCCCAACTCGAGGCGCAAATGATATGGTTGAGTCAAATGAGACCTGACTCGAGGCACAAATGATATGGTTGAGTCAAACGAGACCTGACTCGAGGCACAAACGATATGGTTGAGTTAATGAGACCTAACTTGAGTGCAAATGATACGGTTGTGTCAAACAAGGCCTTACTCGAGGCACAAATGATAGGGTTTAGTCACACGAGGCCCGACTTGAGGCACAAATGATATTGCTGAGTCAAACGAGGCCTGACTGGAGGCACAAATGATGGGGTTAAGTCAAATGAGCCTCAACTCGAGGAACAAATGGTTTTAGTGAGTCAAACGAGGCCTAACTCGAGGCGCAAATGATATGGTTTAGTCAAACGAGGCTTAACCCTAGGCACAAATGGTATGATTGAGTGAAACGAGGCCCAACTCGAGGCACAAATAGTTGTAGTGAGTCAAACGAAGCCCGACTCGAGGCGCAAAAGATATTGTTGAGTCAAAAGATGACCGACTCGAGGCACAAATGATATGGTTAAGTTAAACGAGGCCCGACTCGAGGCGCAAATGATATGGTTGAGTCAAACGAGGCCAGACTCGAGGCGCAAATGATATTGTTGAGTCAAACAAGGCCCGACTTGAGGCGCAAATGATATGGTTGAGTCAAATGAGGCCCGACTCGAGGCGCAAATGATTTGGTTGAGTCAAACGAGGCTTGACTTGAGGCACAAATGATATGGTTGAGTCAAATGAGGCCCAACTCGAGGCACAAATGGTATTGGTGAGTCAAATAAGGCCCGACTCGAGGCGTAATTGATAGGGTTGAGTCAAACAAGGCCTGGCTCGAGGAGCAAATGATATGGTTTATTCAAACGAGGCCTAAAATGAGGCACAAATGATATGGTTGTGTCAAACAAGGCCTAACTCAAGGCGTAAATAGTATCGATGAGTCAATTGAGGCCCAACTCGAGGCACAAATGGTTTTGATGTGTCATATGAGCCCCGACTCGAGGCACAAATGAAAGGGTTTAGTCACACGACGCCCGACTCGAGGCACAAATGATATTTTTGAGTCAAATGAGGCCTGACTTGAGGCACAAATGATATGGTTGAGTCAAATGAGCCTCAACTCGAGGCACAAATGGTTTCAGTGAGTCAAATGAGGCCTGACCTTAGGCACAAATGATATGGTTGAGTGAAACGACGCCCAACTCGTGGCACAAATGATATTGTTGAGTCAAACGATGACCAACTCGAGGCGCAAATGATATGATTGAGTCAAACTAGACCTGACTTGAGGAACAAATGATATGGTTGAGTTAAACGAGACCTGACTCGAGACGCAAATGATATCATTGAGTGAAACGAGTCCTGACTCGAGGCACAAATGATATGGTTGAGTCAAACGAGACCTGGCTCGAGACACAAATGATATGGTTGAGTCAAACGAGGCCTGACTCGAGGCACAAATAGTTGTAGTGAGTCAAATGATGTCCAACGCAAGGCACAAATGATATTGTTGAGTTAAACAATGACCGACACGAGGCGCAAACGATATGGTTGAGTCAAACGGACCTGACTCGAGGCACAAATGATATGGTTAAATCAAACGAGGCCTGTCTTGAGGCACAAATGATATGGTTGAGTTAAACGAGGCCCAACTCGTGGCGCAAATGATATGGTTGAGTCAAACGAGACCTGACTCGAGGCACAAATGATATGGTTGAGTTAAATAGGCCCGACTCGAGGCGCAAATGATATGGTCTAGTCAAATGAGGCCTGACTCGAGGCGCAAACGATATGGTTGAGTCAAACGAGACTTGACTTGAGGCACAAATTATATGGTTGAGTCAAATGAGACCTGACTGGGGGCACAAATCATATGATTGAGTCAAACGAGACCTGACTCGAGGCACAAACGATATGGTTGACTTAAATGAGACCCAACGCGAGGTGCAAATGATACGGTTGTGCTAAATGAGGCCTGACTAAAGGTACAAATGATATGGTTGAGTCAAACGTGGCCGAACTCGAGGCGCAAATGATATGGTTGAGTCAAATGAGGCCCAACTCGAGGCACAAATGGTATCGGTGAGTCAAATAAGGCCCGCCTCAAGGCGTAAATAATATGGTTGAGTCAAAGAAGACCTGACTCGAGGCACAAATGATATGGTTGAGTCAAACAAGGCCCGACTCGAGGCGCAAATGATATGGTTGAGTCAAACAAGGCCCGACTCGAGGCGCAAATGATATGGTTGAGTCAAATGAGGCCCGACTCAAGGCGCAAATGATTTCGTTCAGTCAAACGAGACCTGACTCGAGGCACAAATGATATGGTTGAGTTAAATAGGCCCGACTCGAGGCGCAAATGATATGGTTGAGTCAAACGAGAATTGACTCGAGGCACAAATGATATGGTTGAGATAAACGAGACCCGACTCGAGGGACTATTGATATGGTTGAGTCAAATGAGGCCCGACTTGAGGCACAAATGATATGGTTGAGTCAAACAAGACCTGACTCGAGGCACAAATTATATGGTTGAGTTAAATGAGGCCCGACTCAAGGCGCAAATGATATGGTTGAGTCAAACAAGACCTGACTCGAGGCACAAATGATATGGTTGAGTTAAACGAGGCTCGACTCGAAGTGCAAATGATATGGTTAAGTCAAATGAGGCCTGTCTCGAGGCACGAATGATATGGTTGAGTTAAACGAGGCCTGACTCATGGCACTAATGATATGGTTGAGTTAAACGAGGCCGACTCGACGCGCAAATGATATGGTTAAGTCAAACAAGACCTGACTCGAGGCACAAATGATATGGTTGAGTTAAACGAGGCCCGACTCGAGGCGTAAATTATATGGTTGACTTAAACGAGGCCTGTCTCGTGGCACAAATGATATGGTTGAGTCAAATAAGGCCCAACTCGAGGCACAAATAGTTGTAGTGAGTCAAATGAAGCCCGACTCGAGGCGCAAAAGATATTGTTAAGTCAAAAGATGACCGACTCGAGGCGCAAACGATATGGTTGAGTCAAACTGACCTGACTCGAGGCACAATAGATATGGTTGAGTTAAACAAGGCTCGACTCGAGGCGCAAATGATATGGTTGAGTTAAACGAGGCTTGACTCGAGGCACAAATGATATGGTTGAGTCAAACGAGAACTGACTCGAGGCACTAATGATATGGTTGAGTCAAACAAGGCCCGACCCGTGGCGCAAATGTATGGTTGAGTGAAACGAGACCTAACTCGAGGCACAAATGATATGGTTGAGTCAAACGAGACTTGACTCGAGCCACAAATGATATGGCTAAGTCAAACGAGACCTGACTCGAGGCACAAATGATATGGTTGAGTCAAACGAGACCTGACTCGATGCACAAACGATATGGTTAAGTTAAACGAGGCCCGACTCGAGGCGCAAATGATATGGTTAAGTCAAACGAGGCCTAACTCGAGACACAAATGATATGGTTGAGTCAAACGAGGCCCAACTCGAGGCACAAATAATTGTAGTGAGTCAAACGAAGCCCGACGCAAGGTACAAATGATATTGTTGAGTCAAACGATGATCGACTCGAGGCGCAAATGATATGGTTGAGTCAAATGGACCTGACTCGAGGCACAAATAATATGGTTGAGTTAAACGAGGCTCGACTCGGAGTGCAAATGATATGGTTAAGTCAAACGAGGCCTGTCTCGAGGCATAAATGATATGGTTGAGCTAAACGAGACCCGACTCGAGGCACTAATGATATGGTTGAGTTAAACGAGGCCCGACTCGAGGCACAAATGATATGGTTGAGTCAAACAAGACCTGACTCGAGGCACAAATGATATGGTTGAGTCAAACCAGGCCTGTCTCAAGGCACAAATGATATGGTTGAGTCAAACGAGACCCGACTTGAGGAACTAATGATATGGTTGAGTCAAACAAGGCCTGACCCGTGGCGCAAATGATATGGTTAAGTCAAACGAGACCTGACTCGACGCACATATGATATGGTTGAGTCAAATGAGACCTGACTCGAGGCACAAATGATATGGTTGAGTTAAATGAGACCCGACTCGAGGTGCAAATCATATGATTGAGTCAAACGACTCGAGGCACAAATGATATGGTTGAGTCAAACGAGACTTGACTCGAGGCGCAAATGATATGATTGTGTCAAACTAAACCTGACTCGAGGAACAAATGATATGGTTGAGTTAAACGAGGCCCGACTCTAGACGCAAATGATATCATTGAGTCAAACGAGTCCTGACTCGAGGCACAAATGATATGTTTGAGTCAAACGAGACCTGACTCGAGGTACAAATGATATGGTTGAGTTAAACGAGGCTAGACTCGAGGCACAAATGATATGGTTGAGTCAAACGAGACTTCACTCGAGGCACAAATGATATGGTTGGGTTAAATGAGACCTGACTCGAGGTGCAAAAGATACGGTTGTGTCAAATGAGGCCTTACTCGAGGCACAAATGATAGGGTTTAGTCACACGAGGCCCGACTTGAGGCACAAATGATGTGGTTGAGTCAAATGAGGCTCAACTTGAGGCATAAATGGTTTCAACAAGTCAAACGAGGCCCAACTCGAGGCGCAAATGATATGGTTTAGTCAAACGAGGCCTGACCCTAGGCACAAATAATATGGTAGAGTGAAACGAGGCCCAACTCGAGGCACAAATGGTATCGATGAGTCAAATGAGGCCCGACTCGAGGCGCAAATGATATTGTTGAGTCAAATGATGACCAACTCGAGTTGCAAATGATAAGATTGAGTGAAACTAGACCTGACTTGAGCCACAAATGATATGGTTGAGTTAAATGAGGCCCGACTCGAGGCGCAAATGATATCGTTGAGTCAAACGAGGCCTGACTCGAGGCACAAATGATCTGGTTAAGTCAAATGAGACCTGACTCGATGCACAATTGATATGGTTGAGTTAAACGAGGCCCGACTCGAGGTGCAAATGATATGGTTAAGTCAAACGAGACTTGACCCGAGGCACAAATGATATGGCTGAGTCAAACGAGACCTGACTCGAGGCACAAATGATATGGTTAAGTCAAACGAGACCTAAGTCGATGCACAAATGATATGGTTGAGTTAAACGAGGCCCGACTTGAGGCGCAAATGATGTGGTTGAGTGAAACGAGACTTGACTCGAGGCACAAATGACATGGCTGAGTCAAACGAGACCTGACTCGAGGCATAAACGATATGGTTGAGTTAAATGATACCCGACTCGAGGTGCAAATGATACAGTTGTGTCAAACGAGGCCTTACTCGAGGTACAAATGATAGGGTTTAGTCACACGAGGCCTGACTTGAGGCACAAATGAGATTGTTGAGTCAAACAAGGCCTGACTTGAGGCACAAATGATATGGTTGAGTCAAATGGGCCTCAACTCGAGGCACAAATGGTTTCAGTGAATCAAACGATGCCCTACTCGAGGTGCAAATGATATGGTTGAGTCAAAGAATACCTGACTCGAGGCACAAATGATATGGTTGAGTCAAACGAGGCCCAACTCGAGCGCAAATGATATGGTTGAGTCAAATGAGGCCCAACTCGAGGAACAAAGAATATGGTTGTGTCAAACGAGGCCTTACTCGAGGCACAAATGATAGGGTTTAGTCACACGAGGCCCGACTTGAGGCAGAATTGATATTATTGATTGAAACGAGGATTGACTTGAGGCACAAATGATATGTTTGAGTCAATTGAGCCTCAACTGGAGGCACAAATGGTTTCAGTGAGTCAAACGAGGCCCTACTCGAGGTGCAAACGATATGGTTTTGTCAAACGAGGCCTGCCCCAAGGCACAAATGATATGGTTGTGTGAAACGAGGCCCAACTCGAGGCACAAATGGTATCAATGAGTCAAACGAGGCCTGACTCAAGGCGCAAATGATATTGTTGAGCCAAATGATGATCGACTTGAGGCGCAAATGATATGGTTGAGTCAAACGACACCTGGCTCGAGGCACAAATGATATGGTTGAGTTAAACGAGGCCCGACTCGAGGCACTAATGACATGGTTGAGTTAAATGAGGCCTGTCTCGCAGCACAAATGATATGATTGAGTC